>CM020220.1:13788399-16312149 GCA_009819775.1 Phoenicopterus ruber ruber
GTTCAAGGGAGACTTCTGTAATGGCTAGGGAAAAAAATCTTTCTTAAGAAAGAACGAACACATTGACCTATTGTTCCATCTCTCCAATTCATTGATTTGTACAGTGCAAGATATGTAATGATAATGTTCTCTCAAGTATCTGCTTGTAAAAATAGTTTCAATAATGTGTTTAGAAACTGTTACGGAAATTCTGGTTATACTTCATAGCACTGGGACTGTTTATATTTCCTCAGGAAGATGATGATATGCCAAAATTTTGGTCACACTTAACAAGAAGATTCCATTTCTAAGTTACAGTGCTGTGTAGCCATTTACTAATTTCATCGGATGTTTTTTTAATTCTATAAAAATACTCTTTTATAGATGGAATTTTAATATACAATATGGCCAGAGAGATTTAAAGGGGGGAAAAGTGAGGGAGAAGGAGGATAAATGTTTCATACTTAAGTATAGATTGGCAAATGAGCATGGGGAATGACCTTGAATGTGCTGAATGCATTTCAGCTGTTTAATTCTAGATTGAATGAGCGTTCTCCTGTTCTGACACTTTGCATCTGTAAGAAAGCCATTGTGTTAGTATGAAAGATATTTACCTCCTGTGCAACAGAATGATATGGATGGAAGTCCACAGGCTGTTCAAGGACTTTGGGCATGAGCTGAGCTATTTTGCAGAAATGCAGAAAGGTTACTAGGGGAGGCAAAGAAGTCATTGAACAAATTTAACGCTGGTCGCTATTTGCGTTGTTGTTTAACTGTCTGGTTCTACCATATGTGGATCTCAAACAATTGACTTCCTATTCGATTCACTCTTTTTTTTTCTTTTTTTTTTTTTTTTTTTTAGTATATGAGGTATCTTGAGCTTGAAAAACAGAATCCAATCTTACAGCCATTCCTTCATAAAGCTTCATATATTCTAAAATTGGAAAACTCACTACTGAGCATGCAGTTCTCATGTCCAGATTACTTGTGCATGTGATGTTTGGATAGCAGGATAATTGGAAGATTCAAGGGTGAATGAGCACAGAATCTTTTACTTGCTTGGAGGAAGACAAGGAATTAGGGCTCAGCCTTTCCTTATGGTGCTTTCCAGAAGGCTTTGCAGAATTCTTCAGATTTTATTTTTCAAGTTGAAAAGAAATCCTTAAATACATAGTTACATTTGCTCTCTTTCATTGAAAAAGATGAGTAAACTGTGCAAGACTGCTGTTCAGGACTGGTCATTCCAGAAGACAGACAAAGGCAGCAGGTCCGTACCTACCATGGTAAATTGCATGCTCAGTCATGGGAGTTTGGGGAAGGCAGGTGAGCAGGAGTGATCTGGTGCTATGGCAGATACCTGATAGACTGCCAGGGAGTGTGACAACAGGGTACAGAACAAGAGGAAATGGCCTCAAGTTGCGCCAGGGGAGGTTTAGATTGGACATTCGTAAAAATTTCTTCACCGAAAGGGTTGTCGGGCACTGGAACAGGCTGCCCAGGGAGGTGGTGGAGTCACCATCTCTGGGAGTATTCAAAAGGCGTTTAGATGAGGCCCTAAGGGATATGATTTAGTGGGGGACTTGGTAGTGATAGGTTAATGGTTGGACTCGATGATCTTGGAGGTCTCTTCCAACCAGAACAATTCTATGATTCTATGATTCTACAGGGATTGCCTTAAAGCAGATTCACCTTGTGACAGGTGCCTCTTCAGCTTCTCAAACTCAGACTTGGTAACCCTTACTTCCATCTGTATCTAAACCCATGAAAATTGAAAGATGCAACAGCAAAAGGAGATCAGTCTTTGGCTCTTATTATACAGTATACTACCTACAACAGTTCCTGATTAGAGAATCTATAAATTCAGATCAACTTAGAAATCTGTAGGACTGGGACATATTCTATTGTTATGAGGGGTTATGTGCTTATTATATAAGGTGATTGTGTCTGTCCCAGAGAAACTGACCATCTATTGGAGAAAGTGTAAAAATACTGAATAGTAATTATAACCTCTTCACTTCCTAAAAGTGAAAACGTACTGAAGATATGCAGGTAATCTTGTACAGTAACTTAGCAGTAGACATGCAATTTTGACTTCCATTCATTTTATTTTACAGAATTTTTACTCTGTGCACTTTGCACATAATTACAGTGTCATCCTGGAGGAGAGTGTTTCAGGCAGAGAACAGAGTTAAGTTTTCCTTCACCCTTTCGTTTGCTCAGAAGAAGCACTTAAAAGAGCAACTGCTGGAGTGACAGAAGATGGAGAGACTTTTGGAAGCAAGTATTTACGTGACTAGGAAAGTTGTTGCGTGATTGCTCAGCCACTCATGAGACAGGATAGACATCAGTAGCTAAAAAATGTACTAAGATGACATGTCTTTGCATCCACTTAAATCATGGTGAACTTGTTGGCAACCAGTACTTCGTCTAGTGTAGACAGCACTTGTGTGGATGAGTGAACGTTTTGGAATTCCCCATTTTGCTTGAAGTTGTCAGGATTCATCTTTCATCCACAGCAATGCCCCTCTGTATTCCATGCAGGCTTGCTCCAGAGGGTATCAGATATTGTAGTTTTATGGCTGAATGTTGGTAATTCCTGCCTAAGGTGAGACAAGGGCCAATCTGAAGGTAAAAGAAGAAAAAATAGTAAAATACACAAGAGCCTAAGTGAGTAGAATGTTTTGGGGAAACATGGGAGAAGTGGACTGCCTGTAACTATAGCATAGTTGAAATTAAGACTTTAGCCTTCATGTTTATCAGCATTCACACACAGGCTGCCCCTCATTGCCTTCTTACAACATGGCAAGAACAATAATAAATGCTGAGCTAAAAGATGGTACATAAAGTTGATTTTCTTCCATTCTGTGCCCCAAAGTGTAAAAGTACCAGAGATGCATGTTCCATAAATGCAACCCTGTATTTACAGCAATAGCAGGAACCTGTTTGCATGCTCACGGCCAACAGTGCATCTGAACACTGCAAACGCCCAACTGAGGCGATGCCCATTTTCTGTCTACCTTCTATGTCAAGAAGCAGAGCAAACCTCTGGGATCATGAGGGGTAAGTGCATGCAGTATTTATTGGAATTCCCAGCATTCTGAATATAAATAAAATTAAAATGTCATACGGTAATAATGAGCCTTATACTCTTGCCAACTCTCAGTAGACAAGTGGGCGAAGGATCTGGTTTTGATAGCAAGGTGTGTGTCTATCTATCCAGTAGCAGCATTGAACTCACCTTCAATCTGTTGCCTGAAAATGTCCAATAATAGCTTGAGTGTGTAACAACAGCTATTGCTTATTGTTACCCAGGCACTTTAGCAGTAAGATCCCTCGTACAGAATTGCATAGGGCTTTGCCAAGTGTTAGCGTATCAGGCTGAAATTTTGGATTTGGTATATCTCTGTGAATGGGCTTATATTAACATTCGGTCTGAGGTGGTTGTGTAGCCCAATCTGAACAGGAGAAGAATGTGTGGGAAAGAAATAGAGTAGCACACAGCTTGAACTGTCTCGAATGATGGGGAAGAGAGAGGTATATAGACCTCCCTTTTATCACCAGATCGTCAACACCTGCTAGCTTGTACTTTACATACATCAGAGTTTAGGAAAGTGGTTTTCTCTTCAGGTATAAAATGGCTTTTGCTTTTGATGCGTGTCCCTCCAAATACCTCTGTACCATATATATGCACGTTCTCTGAATCGTACCTTCAATTGAATTAGCAGCAGTGCATTGAACTGAATGAATAGGGACTATTAAAAAAAAAAAAGGCTGAAAACCTTTGCTGGGCAGAAGAAAGGAGAATCCTTCCCTTGACATCTGTTCTTTTTCCAGCTTCACTTGCATTCTGCTCTGCCTGAAACATTAATAGGAGCCCTAGCTTATTTTCTTCCTCAGATATGGCTATAAAAAGAAGTCATTGAAAAATAAAATGTGTGGCAATTCCAATTTATTGACTATTTTTATCATGAGTACTCTGGGGGTGGCAGAACAAGCACATTGTTCAAACTGATAAGATGCATAAAAAGACCTTCAGGTTTTGACAACATTTGCAGTTAGATGTGGCGTATGTGGGGTTGGGGGAGGAATTAATTAAAAACCGAGTCACTAATGTCCATGTCAGACTTCATGTGGAACAATGGTGAAATGATGGGTGTTGGGAAGAAAAAGTGGCTAAGGGATATATAGGCATGCTACAAAGGAAGATGAGTGTGGATATTTTACCATATTACTAAATCTGGTATTTTTTGCTGGTTTTCTACTTAAATGTCTTTAATTGAACTCTGGGGCTTAAGAAGGCATTCCAGGCAATGTAACGTTTCCAGGAATTTTAAAAGGTAAATTTTTCTGTTCTTTTTCTTGAGACTTATGGAAGCTTAGAAAAAATTATAATATCTGTGATACGTATATTAATAATTCCCTAAATAACAAAAAAAAAATGCAAGAAGTTGCAAATAAATATGAGGGAGTATGTCTATATGTTTTTATGTATACATTCATGAACACTTTGAAACAATTCTGAATGTTTTAATACTTTTGAAATGCTCATTACGAACAGCAGACAGCATTTTGAAAGGCTATGCAGTTGTAATGTAATTCTAAATATTAATTTCCAAACTATTTCCCATAAATGTTCTTAACGTATCTGTAAAATACTGATTTTACTATCCCAAGATGTTGGTTGGTTGGTTGGTTTTTTTTGAGGATCAAGGGGTAAAGGTGCAAGGGAGGGGGAACTTCTTTTCCATACACCTTCCACTTCAGTAGTCCTGTTACGCTGTGTGATTTATAATGAATAGCACACTTGCAATTACATACTATTATGCCAGCATTTAAATTTGTAATTGGAAAGACACAAAATCCTTTTTAATCCATAAATTTTTTTTTTTTTTTTAGTATAAGGCGCCATGAAAGTTTTCAAGGATTATAAAGTTCTTCCTTCATTACAATTATAGCTTCAGTAATAGGCCCTGCGAAGCCTAGTTAGGGTGAATATTTAACAAAGGTCTTTGTTTTCTTCTATCTGTGAAAATGAAGCATTAATGTGTTTTTTCATGAAATCTCAAACCTAATGTCTCAGTGGTCAATCTGAAGCAGTGATTGCCTCAGGAAACTGTAAATGTTTTAATGTATCCCGATGTTACAGACTACATAAATATTTATATTAAAAGAGAGAGAGATTATATATCCCTAATGTTACAGATTCAGTATTTATTTAAATAATAAAAATGCTAAAAAGAAGGACAAAAGGAAGAAGAGCTTCAAACTAGAATAAACTTCTCACTGCATATGGTACCATAAAGTCCCTATCAGTATTCCACTACTCAGTAGTAGATATCTGTGCAGGCCATCTGAATGGAACAAAAAAAACCCTTCGAAAAGAAATGTTCATTCATTATTTTGTGGACAGAATAAGTTAAACTATAACATTAAGTTATATAAGCATATAAATAAACAATATGAATTTTAAATTATAAAATTGAATATATAACAGCATTCTTTTATCTCGGAGCAATCAAGCTTCCCAGCAACAAAAAGGAAACAAACTGCAAGTCAAGTTGAACAAATTTCTTTTTTAGAGGTCATCGGGGTATTTCTATTGAGACGGTTGAACTTGACTACTGACAAGTGCTGAGTGTATACTTCTGGACAATTTATGAAACATAATCAAGACGAAATTCACACACACACAAAAGAGTGGTGGTTCAAGCTATTTGTGCCTTTCATCGAAAGTAATTAGGAGCACAGACATGGAGGGAGGATTAGTTTCTGGAGGATGGGTGGTGGCTTAAGCTACAGGGGTGCAGACATCTGACTGTGCTTGTAGACCATGAGTGATGGTTCTTCACAGAGCCCTGCTGTTAGCGTGGGAGAGATGTCAGCAACTGGGGCTGCTGCTTATCACTTGAGCATTGGCTGTGCTTCCTTTCCCTTACCCCCTGTTCTTCAGGTGCTCGGTAATTCTTGTAAAGGTGTGGGGAAAAGTAATAGCAGAGACATTTGCAGAATAAATGTAAATGACAAAAAGGTGTATGAAAGGCAAATACTGCCTACTGTAATGGCCCTAGTGTCATAATGTAGTCAGTAATGTATGTGGGAAGAGAAATACAGTGGCAATGCATTAGAAACCCGGAGTGTCCGCTGTATCAGGATGTGTTAGCCTAAAGGTCAAAACTTGGTATGTTTAAAAGGAGGGAGACTTTTAGCTCCTTGATCTTGATGCTCCTGCGAGGAATTAGAAACTAGATACTTTCCTTATAAAACACAGAATGGGTGGCAAAATAAGGAGAGTAAATGGCAAGAAGATACTACTGCAGAGGGAAATATAAAAGCTTATTTTTCTAATTTTTTGCAGTAGCAGCCCTGCAAACTGCTGTGTCATAAATTATAAAAAGTAATTAGAGAATGCCAGTAGGAAATGGTGAAAGCAATACTCGAGCCAGCTAAGCAAAATGATTAGCTTCAAATGTGTCTGCCAAGATACGAGAGATACAATTCAGACATCCCAAAACTGAAAATATTTTTGAGTTGCTGCACTATACTGCAGCAAGCTGAGAAAAGATTAGAAATAGAGATTTCTTTCATTAAAACGGAATTCTCTGGTACATAGTCTAATATTATTCTCGAGAATGATCTGGTCAGATAAAATTTTGTGTCTCATAATCCTCTGTTTACATCTGGCAAGCAATACTATAGATACTGCAGAGATTCAGAATGGTGCATGGTGGGATGGTGCATGGGTTGTAAACTGCTCTCCTTGCAAAAATGATGGCTTCTTTTTAACATGGCGCTCTGGACTTGTACATTTAAATCGTAGCAGACTAGAGACTGGTAAAACTGAAACGGGGAAACTGTAGTCTCTTCATCTTCTCATCTTTGAGTTCATGCGGGATTCTGTGGCACCAGTATCTCAGGCAGCATTTTTTCATACTAAACATCTGTTGTTTTGATTCCTCTGTTTAAATAGATTGGATTAGAAGGGGAGAAAAAACATCATCTCCTCTCCCTCATGATTCTGCTCCAAAGCTTAGTTACTATGAAGACAAATTTTATTTATTTCCTTCCAGAAAAGGCTTTGCTGACACGCAGTATTTGATTTTTTTGGAAACTGGTTCTGACTCAATTTTCAGCTACATCAAGATACAAGATCTAATTACTGTAAATTACATTCAGCTAGGCTGCATGTAAGCTCCTCTGTAAATCTATATTAAGTCCATTGATTTTGATAGGCTTCACTGTCTTAACTGACATGCTCTGGAATTATAGCAGTGTAACTGAAACCAGAATCTGCTTAAATCAGTGCTGTTTAGATCGAGGAAACATTTTGTTTAGTATTTTAACTGCAGGAGGTAACTACTGGCCATAGTGCAGTTTTCTGAGAAGCAACAGAGACTATCCGTTGAGGGTCTCTGTATGCTTTTAAACCTAAAGGCAAAACCTTATTATTATTTAATTTATTATTCTTTTAAATGCTATGGATATATTAAGAGGACCACTTGCATGTTGATGTAAGATGGAAGAAAGATCTTTTGTGTAACACCGAGAACTACTCGATCCCTGCTCCAAGTATTAAAAACCTACTGCCAGCAAATTCCAACACCTCATCCTAGGCAGAAAGTCCACCAAAATAATGAACTACCAATCCAAGATCTGCTGAAAGATAAGATCTTTCATCTGAAATTGAGAGTGGAAGAGTCAAAGATCACTCTTACAAGCACACAAACAGTTTCTGGTCCCTGATGGAACTCAGTGAAATTCTGTCTGATTTTTACTCTTTTTTTTTAATTTTTTTTTTTTTTTTTTTAAAAAAAAGCTCAAAGAGAGTTCCCAAATTTGTATGAACCTTCCAAGATTCAGTCTAAAGTTGATGCAAAACCTGAGAGGGAAAGGATGGGAGAGAAATGGAAATTTGTGCTTTTTAAATTACAAAACAAATTACTGTATTTACTTTAACAGGGAACATTAGAAAACAGATGGATATTGTGAATCCAGACCACATCATAGTATGAACAACTCTTCCCGCTAATGGACACCCATGCCACACCTTCCAGACTTTGGTTCAAAGTACATGTTTGCAGCAGATGCCTCTGGGTGTCCACATCTACTGTTTGATCAGCAATGTGCCTTCAGGCTTAGAACCACGCAAACAAGGCATTTATGTCACCCAGTAGCCTTCAATGCTGCAAGTATTTTAAAAAAGGAGAGTGTAGCTTATTTGTTGTTGTCATCCTCCCGATCCCCAAACAAGCCCCGTAGGACAGAAAGAATTCTTGATCTGGCTGGCAGACTCTATGGTAGCACTTTGGTTAATGCAGTAAACTCAAAACTGCTAAGCTATTCCACCAAACGTTAAGTGTATGCAGGGATGTGTGCACAGATGCGGTGATGACACAATTTAGAGTGGAGAATAATTGAAGAAAGTCCTCCTCTTTAATGCTGAATAGATTGGGAAAACAATAATGCACTTCCAACACTAGATACCATTTTTGGGGCTTCTCAGATGATGCGTATGACTGAGACTGCCCTGTTGAAAGTAACTAGTACTTGTTAGTGGCAGGAAAAATGATGCCATTTTCACGTATTCATATTCTGCATATCGGTTCATACTGACACTGCTTACGATCCTTAAGTTTATCTCCAATTTGGCATCCAGCTCTGCATCAGATGTTACCATATGTTCATCTTCATTCTTTGGTGAGCTTGTTTCAATTTCCAATATTTCTTCTGCATTTTGTCAAACACTGGCTGGTCTTTTGACCTGTCTTGTGTGCAGAAATCCATGAGATAGCTCTGTGTGTGCATGTGTGTGTATCAGACTCGACTGTTTTTCAACAACTGGGACCGAGACAGAGTTAAAGGAGAGCACTAAGTCAGTGAGCATTTCCTGAATGTTCTTCCAAGTGATCTCAACTGTCTCTCACATGCAGTTTACAGCAGCTGTGGTCTGACTGAAGATCAGAACTTCCCTACTCTAAATTTATAGACCATAGACAATAGAAAGCGTGTTGTGATGAGTGGGACCCTTTTGGATAAGCAGTCTAGATTATTGGGATGTTTTGCTATAATTGGCATATCATATTTTTCCATACAGCTTTTCGTGAATTCTGGTTTGCATTCAGAGATGGTTTCAAACATTTAAAGAAATTTCTTTGCTTAAATTACAAGCTGAAAGTCTCAGTAGCAATCACAGAGCATTTATTTCGATGTTTGTTTAGTTTTACAGACGTTTAAACTCATACTAAGATCCCCTGTTGGTCACAGGCTACTAGTTGCCCAATGGAATAAATTGCAAAGATACGCAAAGTTGACATTTTGAAGTTTTGAATATGAATACTGTAACTGATACAGAAATGTACATTTTTGTGGTTTGAGTTACATTTTTAGCATTCCATACAGTACGTGTCTTGATTTGGATGGTTTGGTAGACTCATCCAGACTGAGCAGCTGCCTTTCCTAGACCAGACTTGACCAGCTTCTCACTGGCATCTGAAAAGCCACTCATTTCGTGCAATTTACAGGACAATTTAAATTGGTTTTCATGACAATTAATTTTAATCCGAGTTTTGCCTCTCATTTGAGATCTCTGCCAACGTGCTTACATCAAACAAAATCGGTGATTCTAAGTTGATTGGGCTTTTTTGGCATATGAATTGCAACATAAGCTGCTATAACTTGTTGCTATCCAGCGAAGTAACCTGTGCAACTCACTGTTTCTGTGTGCTTCTCTCACCTGAGGTGGCCAAGCAGGAGTCAGCTGCAGGGAAAGCTGAAGCTTACGCTGGCGTTGGTGCTAAACCAGCCAAACAGCCATTCTGTTTGCTTGGATGTTGGGCTAGAAATCAAGGGTAGGTTATAGTTCTGCCTGTCAGAACAGGATCTTCAGCCTCGCTCTCTGAAAAGCTGTCTTCCTCAGCCATTTAACTATCATACAGAAGTGCAACAGGGGTAGCATGACAGGGCAACCTGCCACAATTATGCATTCACAAATCATGATTAGTAAAACTTACAGGTAAACAATAACTAATCCTACCAAATGTGAATACCTTTTTTTTTTAAAAAAAAAAGTGAATATTTTTTTTTTTTTTTAACAAACAAGGAAACAAAAGGATGCAGTAAAACAAAGAATAATGTTAAATGAAGCAGGGTGATAATCCATAAACTGTATTCACCCCTGGACTGGGGCACATGAGGGCAAGCTTGGCATCCGCATTCTGACAGAGAATAGAAATCCAAGTCAAGTGTGTTGACCTAGTTCACATTAAGTATTTAATCTGACAAAACCTTTTGCCTTTCCCACAGCAGGGGAAAAGAGCACATGCTCAAATTTCATTGTGGTCATGGGCCAGATCTGCCCAAATCTGTGTTTGGTTTTTTTTTTTAAAAGAAACATGTTTAGAATCGCATGATCTTGGAAATAACTTTGTAGCCTCCATTAATTCAGTGATGAGAAAAACATTAAAAATTCTGAAATTCTTAAACTTATATCCACATTTGAGTAACAAGTTGATAATTAACAAGAGTTAGATCAACTTAAGAGTGTAAGAAAAGTGTGTATTTTTCCTTTGGGGAATCTCTGCATATGCCTATCTAGTGCTTTCTGTTGCAGAAATGTTGCAGAAAATGCAGGAGAAAACCTCTTATCTCAGGAGTTTTCATTAAAATTGTATTCCTTTTTCTATGTAAGTTTTTCCTTCCAAGCGCTGAGATATTTTTGTGTAAATTGTAGAAGTCACTTTAAGCATATGTAGTTAGATCTATTTCCTACTGTATGCATGCTGAAATCTAGGGAAGCATGTTGAGTTTATACTGGAAATTTATCAGCCTATACAAAACTCATTTAAACTTCATATAAGTTTATTTTCATTAAGGAAAAACCTCATCACCGGGCTATGGGCTGTATGCTAAAAGCAGTAGGCAGAGCAGCGCCAGCTGGAGATCTGCAACCTTGCCCTGAAATCGTAAAAAATGCAGCCTAAGAAACCCACGGTCTCCTGTCAGCCTGCCCTCTCCTCTCGCCCGTGCCTCCGGAGCGTACGGTGCGCTCCTCAGCAGCTCACGCCCAGAGAAGAGGGTCCAGCAGCAAAGCGTTTGGCTGGGGAGCAGGTATCTGAGGTGAGCCTGGAGGTCTCAAAGCTGTGACCGGCACGCGGGTTGAGGCTGGTGTCCACAGTGCTGTGGGTGGGCTGACATGCCCTGTCCTGCCCTGGTGGGGTCTGCAGGGTTCATGGAAAAGGTGCTGATCTGGAGGGTGGTGCCAGGGCGAATGGCATTATCCACACATGCTGATGTAGGTGGTGTGTCACTTTCACTGGGACACTTACAGTTTCCTTTCCCCTCCCCTTGTTTTTAATTCAGTCTCCTAGTTGAGAGAAGGCTGAGAAATTAAAGATTAAAAAACTAAACAAAATGCCAACAGAGAGAAAAAACAGTGCTCTGCCAGGGCTGGCTGTAGGAAAGCGATGGCAGTCATCCAGAAGCAAAGACGAAAGGCTCAAAGCAAGGAGAAAGCTGAAAGAACCAGCTGGGAAAAAGCAAACACATGAACAGAAAATGCAAGCGTGACGCTAAACCAAGGACCAAGCAGGTGAACCCTTGTCTGAAACTAAGGCTTTTAACGTGTGTCTTAATGCATGATGTTGTTTGAACTGTATTTAGAGGCAGCATACGTGCGCTAGTAAAGTTAACAGTTTATGCCAAGTGTCAGCACAGAATGAAAAGATGAAATAGAACAATTTATTGCACAACCTCTCAAAAACAAACCTACCCCCCATCCCCCATTGATATAAAAATCAAGTAAAGCTTGCAGTAGTTGACTATTGTCTTTATTCCCCTCACTTGTCGTATCACTTTGATGTTTAAGGAAAACTAGCTGTTAGTAGATAAAAGTTCTTTTCTGTTCTCTGTTATGCTACCATGGCACTATGAATATGCAGAAATGGGTTTGGGGGTTGGGGTGGGGAACTATTTTTATGAGTAGAATCACTGTCAGCACCTTGATTCTGGATGACTAAGTCTGGTTTTGACTCAGTTCTTTTTCAATTTTACAATCAACTCATGCTGGCCATTCTAATTTCACAGAACTGCATGTTTGGAAGAAAACAACTATTCTTATTAAAATGTTTTAATTAAGATTACAGATTATCCAAAGAATTGTCAGTCAGCCCAATCTATAAAGTCTTTTTGTAGGTTCTAGGATAATTTATAGACATGGTAATACAGATGAGTTCCAAAAATATGTTGTACTTATGCTGGTATCGCTTCATAATGTTAGTATGGTTTACTTAGTTGCTTCTGTGTCTGACGCAGTACTTTTACAAATAAGAGAACCCAAAGTGAGAGGAGGGTGTAAAAACCCTCCTGCTTCTGAACTGTGGTCTACCAAAACCTACCTTTCTAGTTACACTCTATATTTACTACAGGTGACGAATATAGTAGATCTAATGGATTCAGTGTTTGAAACTGAAACAATTAATGTCAGCTGGAATTTCTTAAGTCTAAATAATATTAATCTTTCTAAGATAAGCTGACAGTCCAAGTGGCGTGACCTTTTTAAAAAGTATTTTTTGCATCTTTCTGGGAAGGCAAGAAAACCGTATTAAGGTTACCTATCTTGCATTCATGAGTCTTTAGACGTATGCGTGTAAGAGAACCCACTTATTTTTATTAACTACTTAATTGGCTGGAGGTGCTCCACAGCTATCTGACTGTAAAATACCACAGTAATTCTAAAAGCTATGCTCAAGCATTATTTATGTTAAAGAAAAACTGAAAAGAGAGTAATAAAAGGGATGTTCCTTATAATACACAAAACAGCTCAAGACTTTAGATTAAATGGTCACTAGGAGTCTTGAAGAGAAATGAAGCAAACTAGCTTCCAAACTTCCTTCGCTGTCTTGCTTTCCGCTAAAAACATCTCCAATCTTCACTTGGTTAAGACCTCCAAAAGTCAGGCATACTGGATTAAGGATTACCTAAAGAGGACGTTACTGTCTTCTGTTTTCATACTAAAAAATTACTAGATTTTTTTAAATTTACATTAATATTAGGCCAACGATTGCTAGAATATACTGGCATATCCACCAATCTGTTAGTGGGGAGGAAGCAATGCTGCATGTTCCAGCACATACTAAATTCCTGCTCAAAAAATGCTTTGTATTTTTGGTAGGTTTACAAAACAAAATAGTTATTCACACCATATTTGCAAGTTCTAGTTTGTGGAGTAAATAGAAAGCAATGTTTTAAAGGAATAAAGTTTAAATAAGAAAAAAATATAATTAGTTGCTATATTAAGGTATGAATAGTGTATATTGCTTTAGAAAGGATGAAGCACATACTAAGAATATGCACATGGATAGTAAGATGATGGCAAGACAACTAATTCCTTGTAAGTAGCATTTGTAAATAAAGGTTACTCTATTGGTTGCGGTACATTACTTGCAGAGCCAAGGGATCAGAGATCCTTCCCCTGTACCCTTGCCGTTTTCTCCATAGTTTTGCTGTTCTGGTATTTCCTGAACTGCTTACTCAGAACTCGTCCATATTGTAAACCTGGAGGTAAGAGTTTTCACTCTTCAAAGAAAAATTATTAACCTCGCAATTTAAGCATTTGACTTGATTGTGCTGTACAGGTCTTATATTTATTGAAAGCTAAGACATTAGTGAGGATATTCAAGTTTGGTTTCCACATTGTTAAACTATGTGCTGGTTTAACATCATATATATGGCATCTAACAAACTGCAGTAATAGCTTTTTCATTTAAATGCTGAATTAAAAGCAAGACCACCAGCAGAGAAAATGAACATGTTTGGATAGATAGTACTTATCCTCTATCAACCTAAAAGCTATTGCAACTTTTTGTATCCATTCTTTCTAGGAACATACTAACTTTTCTTCTGCTTTGTCTGTGTGATCCTCCACTTGTTTCTATACATCTGCTCCTTCTTAGGAGTAAGATACCACATTAGTTGTACTGCAACACATGTACTATCGCACAAGGCAGGTACATTCTTACGAAGTAATTTACAGCCCTAACTTATGAGTGACAAAAAAAATGGAATATTTCATCTGCCAGTAAATCTGTCAAGTTCCTTTATATCATACCATTTGCACTGCAAACATACCAAGTCTTCATCCTAGAAAGACGCCTGGGTTCATCAATTAAGGACCTAATTGTACGAACTGAAAGGATAGCTGAAGTCTGATTTTTATCTATGTGAAGTGAGGCACTAAACCCATGAACTGTAGATAAAAGCTTTATTTTTTTTTTTTTCAAGGGAAAGCAGTTAAACTTAAAAAATAATTTAGTCCAGTGAGTAATTTTTCTGTAAGGATCAGGAACAGCTTACTCCTTTAAAAGGGCTATACAAATAGTCATTTAAAAGATGTTAATTCAAAGCCATCAAAAAGGGAGGAAACGCCCTTTGCTTTGTGTCACACCAATTACATTCGTAACTGCTTGTTGCCATTTTTCTGTGACAAATACTGGTATAGGTTACCAATACAAAAACCAGGAACAGCTGCTCTCTGAGCAACAAAAAACCTCCTTTCTTCAACTGTTGGTTGTGTAAGGATGCTAACAGAGAGCGACTGCCGCAAAAATCTTCTTAAAAAAAGTAGTCTTCTGGCTATTGACCTTCACGCTCCAACATCAGAGGCTGTAGCTGGGTATCTGTAGCAATACAGTTTGTTATCTGCACCTCCACTCAATAGCAACTGATGAGAGGAAAAGAAAACTGTGATTAGTATCAGAACTAAGCAAAATACCTACAAAAAAGTTGAGGACTCTGATTTTCTTTCCTTTGAAGACATAAAAAGAAGTAATGAATAATGAACTGTTAATGCATAACTAAAACCCAGAATCAAAGGGCAGCAGCAACATTGTCTCTTACCCTCCTCCTAAAATGAGAAGCAAAGTTTTTGCAAGAAAACTTCTAAAGCTTTTCCTGCTTATTACTGAGAACAGGAGCCACACTGAGAATCTTGAACAATTTGGTTTCTTCCCATTTTATACACATGTGTACCACTACAGTAGCAGAACAGCTTGCTACAGGGGATTATACAGTTCCCCCCTTCTACGTGTATGGCCATGCCCCAGCTGTCAGTTCATGCTGCTGCTTTAGGCTCCATGGCAGCAAATGGTACCTTGGAACATGTATTTTCCTAGCGAGGTGCGGTGCTGTTCTCGTGTCTCTCCTTGTTTGGAGTATCAGTGTAATGCCCACTTAATGCTGCAGAGCTTAAACTCCCATCCTACTCCTTTGCACAGTAGCACGGGGAAGTGCTGCAGCGCGTATGACACCAGTTATCAACCCAGTATCAACCACAGCCCAACTAAAACTTCCCGTTCTCTTATATCTTTAAGCATAAAGGTTAAAAATAGTCTATGATGGCTTTTAGCCCTCTTCCGAACCACCATGCATATCAATTGAGTAACTTGCTCTTCAGATTCTTACCCCTGCTTCTGTCCAGTCCACACACAAAACCTTGTCTTCATGAGCAGCCAAGTCATACAGAGGAGCTTTGCAACTGGTAAAACACAGGTATTTACAGTCACACATTTGAAGTTACGTGAGCAATCACAGAAAACAAAATTGGTCCCTGGAAGAAGTACTATCACGATGCTATCAAACAGATGTGGTCTAGCAGTTATAAACACTTTCTGAGAGTACAGATATCTACCATCTGTGACATTTTATGTGCGTTCTCCAGAGCTGATGACATCAGTGTGAACCTCTCCTACATCCCCAAGGAGAAAAGCAGCAACATTTTTCACCTGCTTGCAAACTACCTTGAGACTGAAATGTAATCAATCTGCTTGTTAGGAACAGTTTATTATATAGTTTCCTTCTTCCATATGTGGATGCTGCTTGACCGTGTGTGTTTTCCAGAAAAGCCATTTATGTCTTCTGAATGCAAACCTCTTCATTGCTTGGAAATTTGTAATGAAAGGTCTGAAAAGAGTATCAAGTGAAACTTCACACTGTTAGGCTCATTCCTTAGAAAGAGAATGTATTTTGTTCCTTACAATAGAGGAATGGTGAGCAGACCTTCTGCTGTTCCTAATCCCAGTAGCAATGTTATGGTTGCTGCCTTCTGCATGTCAATCAATGCTGCTGTTAATGCCAGGCAAGTCCCGTGTTGGAATGCCATACAGCTCTCACAGATGTTAAGCCACAGGTCCTCTGGTAGACTACAAGTATTTTTCTCCCCTTCATTATATGCTTAACTCATAAAACCTAGAGGATTTTCACAAACACCACAGGAGTTTCCAAGGGGTGTCTCAGACTGCTTTGCTATTGCACTAGGTTAACTGACCCTGTAAGCTTACATGCCTCTGAACAGCAAAGAACACATTTATTTTACCTCCTTGTGTCCCAGAGCTTCACAATGTTGTCCAGAGAACCAGAGATCAGCTGATGCTCGTGGGTAGGTGACCACTTCACAGATGTCACCCAGCCTGTGTGAGATGTCAGAGACAGGAGAACCAAGGAGCCATCTGAATGGAAAAAGAAGGGGGAAAAAAAAAAAAGACAGCAGTAGATGCTAACTGAAACTGGCACTTTTAAGATGCATACAAAATCCAGTGAGAAAAGCAGTCAGCAGCATATTTGTGTTCAAGGTAAGCGTTTCTCCCACCAGTAATTCTAACTTCAAAAATCAATGTGAACTTTAAAGAAAGCAAATAAAAATATAAGCCACACAAGTTGGAGGGGGGGCAACGGGGGGATGACACCACCAACAAACAAAACTCAAAATGTATTTTCTTGTCACTAAACTCTCTTTTCAAATATTTTTGAAAAAAGCAAACAAAGAAAATGCTTTTATTGTTAACATGTAAGAAGATAATACTGTTCAACTCTGGATTAGATTTATAGAAGCTAAACAAGTAAACATGTCTATGAAATAAATCTGGTAGGCTCAGTCACAAGTTATCTGCAATCCTGTCAGACATGGTACCACTATATCATAAAAAGTGACTACTATTTCACTTTAATGATGGTCCGATCAACTTAGGTGTGACCCTTACCAAAAAAAAAAAAAAGCTCAGGCCTGCAACTGCACAGCTGAACATTCATTAGTAAGTTTAAACAAAAAAGGGGGGGGACACAACACCTAAGCTGAGTTAGTTTTCTAAATTATCAGGTGAGAAATCAAAAGAAGTCTTGCACCAGATTACAGAAAATAGACGTAATCTTTGCATTTAATAAAAACCCCCAATGACTTGTTTCACGCAGAGGGACCAGAAAGCAGTTTGTGAGACGTCTCCCAACAGGGAGGAGTTCTGATTTGGAAAAACCAACTTTGAGAACATGCATGTTTTAGCTCACCTTTGCTGCGAGGATCCCATAGTCTAATATGTCTGTCAGTGCTCCCGGATGCGAGGCGTCGACACAGTGGTGAGTAGGAGACAGAATTAAACACTTTGTTTCCTGTCTGTCAGAAAAGAAAATAGTAACTCTAAGAGAGGAGCTACTATTTTGCACAACTTTTTTCTTTGAGCTGGACAACAGCTGAACCTACAGACAAGTACAATGATCTCACCAAAGTTGATTTGAGATCTCCAGTCTCAGCGTCCCAGAGTTTAATGGTGTGGTCCCATGACGCGCTGCAGATTTCTTCAGCATCTGACCACAGCACAGAGGAGACAGCTTCTGTGTGGCCAGAGAGGGTTGCCAGGGGAGTCTAGAATTTAAAGGTAAGAGGAGAGTAGATTGAGTATCGTCAAAAAATCTATTCTTTCAACAAATAAAAATACGTGTCTGATCAGCCTGAGACGTATCACCAGAAGTTTTCATATAGTCACTTTTAACAAAGAGAAATTATTTTGTGTGGCCACACTTCTAAAATAAAATTCTGGACAAACCTGGAGCTCATCTTACCCTTGTTAGTCCCAACTGTTCGGTTTTCTGCTTCTTTCGTGGTCTGTTACCTGCTTCTTCCATTTCATCCTCTTCATCTGTAGGTACTGTGACAGAAGACAGTCAGACTTGATCTAGAGGTTTTTGAACTGCATTTTCATACAAGTAATTAAGCAAAACTCCCTATTTACAGTACCTAACCTGTCTATGATTGTCCTGGTTTAGGCCAGGACGGGGCTAGTTTTGTCTTCAGCAGCTCCTGTGTTTTGGATTTAGTGTGTGAAGAATGGTGATAGTACGTTGATGTTGCTGGTTGCTGCTGAATGACCAAGGACATTTTGCAGTTTCCCAGGTTCTGCTAACATGCAGGTGCAAAAACTTGGGAGGGGTAGAGCCAGAATAGTTGATCCAAACTGGCCAAAGAGAGTATTCCATACCATAGACGTCATGCCCGGCGTGAGGGTCAAGTCAGGGTCGGCTGGTGGGCCACTAGGCTTTTAGACTCTTAACTTGCCTTAATCCTTAAGCTTCCCTTCGGGTTGCTTTTTGTTTCCCTATTTTTCCTTTTGGTTTTTCGTTCGTTTGGCTGTTCGTTCCCTCGCCTGCTTTCTCTGGAACTTGCTGTTCTGGGATAGCTGGGGGGGATACCCCCGCTCCCTGACTGCTGCTCAGGACAGGCTGTATCGGTCGTCGGGTGGTGAGAAATTGTGTATTGTTTGTTTTATATATTCTATTATCCTTATATATATTATCATTATTAATATATTGTTATGTTTTTCCTTTGCTGTCCTAGTGAACTGTTTTTATCTCAACCCCTGAGTTTTCCTTTCTCTCCAATTCTCCTCCCCACCCCACTGGGGAAGGGGGAGAGTGAGCGAGTGGCTGCGTGGTATTGGGTTACAATTTGGGGTTAAACCACGACAATGATGCATGAATATTTTAACCTTACACCTCTGATCAGATCAGTATTATCTCCATTTTGAGCAAGACAAAAACAAATACAAATTAAGTGATATTCTCCAGGTCATGCAGTGATTAAAATGAAGTCCCAATGAATTTTTAAGACCATCCTTACTCATAGAAAATTCCAACAGTAATTCAAGTGTGTGATAAACACAGTCTGTCTTTTAGATACAGTACCTGCATATATATTCCCAAACTGAATGAATATGATTTGGAACAGTGAAAGAAAGCATTCAGATCGAATGGGATTAGTCTACATTTCTAGAAAAGTCCTGGTCATCTGGAACATGATGGAACACCGTATGTCCTCCATATTATGGTGTCAGTAATAGAACAGGAAAATAAACCCACAAACTTTTGATTTGTAAGGAGTCTATACTCAAACCTGCACATTCATATAAATCCATTAAAAATAAATGAAAGAGATAAAGTACTGTGTTCTGAATAAAACAAACATCAGCACACAGTTGATAACCATATCTGAAATTGTGTTACAACCAAAACAGTAACTTAATACAGTGATGTATAGCCTTACAAAGCTTACCAAAAAGAAAAGGAAAAAAAAAAGTTCTAGCTTGCTTTTAATATTACAGACTTAGATTTTCTTAAAGAAAAAAGTATTCAGATATCCATCTTCCAGATTGTCGTAAGTAAGAGTTTTTTTTAAAAGAGCCAAGAATCCCAGCTTACACTGATCTTACCTGCAGACCAGATCTTTAACATCTTATCCCAGGATCCACTGCAGAACTGTATAAACAGAAACATTTTGTTAAAAGTTGATCCAGACAGACCTTGTAAGCCATACTATAAATACACTTCCTACTTGAAAAATTAACCAACGGGTTATAACACATGAACAACAATGCTGGGCTCCTCAAAAAAAAAAAAAAAAAAAAGCATGTTTGGCATAGATCAAATTATTCTTTTTCCTTCCTTTGCAGGGAAAATATCTACAAAATATCTCTTATTTCTTTCAGCACCAAAAGGTTTTATTTTAACCTGTCTGATATTGAGTTAAGCTGAGAGCAATGACTCTACTTTTGGTGTGAGTGCTCTTAACTGTTGAATTCCTGGATAATGGGAAAGGACCTCTTCTACCACCTGCTTTTTGTGAAAATTTAAGTTAAATTTGAAAATAGTTCATTGTAACACAGAATTCACATGCATTAAAAGTAAAATTTACTTAAACATTCAACTTCACTCACAGAAGTCAAAAGCAGCAGTGTAATGGCTTGTGCTATCTAAAAGTCACCTTCAGCTTTTTGTGGTATTAGAGGTTAAGTGCCTAACTTTGAAAGCATGGCCTAGTGCTGATGTAGCACTCCTAATCCTCAATAACCACCATTTATAACAAGACTGGAAAGTTACCAGTGTGTCAGTCATAATAACATGATGACTAGTGCTTATGCAGGGACAAAAAGATGATTTTTGAGATACGGGCTGTTAACATCCCAAAAGACAAAGGTTTCTTTCCAGGAGTCACTCACTTTAGTTCTTGTGCAATCAACAGCTATGGAGTCTACACTCCCAGCATGTCCCCTGCAGCAGTGAAGGGCTTTCACTTTGTTTTTCTCCACGTTCCACTCCCATAGCAGGACAGTTTGGTCCATAGAAGCACTGAGTAACAGGCACAATAAACTATCTGAGGAAGAAAAAAGTCATGCTTGTACCCAACTCAGCTTTCCAAAATCTTTATAGTCTATATGTAATTATTCTAGTCAAAGAAGAAATAGCAGATAGATAGAAACTCCTGCATATCTCAGTTTACATCATGTTACCCCGCAAGTACAACTAATATAAATATACATACCAGTAGTTGCTAATGAAGACTGCAAGGTGGATAGACAACATATATGTTAAACTAACTATACTCACTACTGTTAAAGGACTGTTTTACTCGCACCGTAACTTCCTTTCTAACACCACTGACAGAGATCGAAATAATTGGAGCATTTAGACAATTACATATTAATGGTTGAGGAATGCTGACATTTCTCCCCCAATAAATCAAACTGTTACTACTCCCCTAATAGCATATACTGACCTTGCTTCACCCATGCCACATCCTTCACTACTTCTGTATGCCCAGCTATTGTCATGATGGATTTTCCTTCCAAAGACCAGATTCGAGCAGTCTGATCGTAGCAGCCAGTTAATATCCTATAGCGTACAGAATTTGAAACATTATTGTCTTTAAAACCAACAATGTTTTTATGAAAAAAGCCTCAACCAGAAACTTGGAAAAAATATTAGCATAGTAACTGGTTAGCTGAAACGAATTCCAATTATAGCTACTTTGTGTGTTTAAAAAAAAAAGTTTGGAAAAGTAAAAAAATCTTTTTGTTGCAGAGCAAAGCTTCATTAAAACCTACAACTGTAAGGCTAGAGTACAGGCCAAAAAGAAAAGCAATGAGAGTACTGCATATTTTGGTAGATGAGACTTAAGATTGCTTATGTCATTTAAAATAAAAATAATTTGTTGTTCATGGTATGTTACTAGAGGATCCCAAAGCATTTTCAAACCATTACTTAATATAGGAACGTCGCCTGGTTGATTGGAAAATGAATGTGAAAATACAGTAGCAAAGGACAAGTACAGTGGTTTGGGTTTTTTTAAAGAAAAGCTCTGCATAAAGGTACACTATTATATTTGTTGCTAATGAATGTCACATTCGAAGTCAAGGGTTTAAGCTAAAAAGAGAGATAACAAAATCTTGTTGTCCTTTAAGAGAAAAGATAGTAAATAGCATTTGTATTATCCACTTGTATTAACAGTATCTCATGTTCAGTGACTCTAGCTGTTTTCTACTTGTGTTGAAGTCACTGTCAGCATAGAATAGAGGTGTTAAAACCGAACTTCTTACAAAAGCAAGTAGCTGACTGACTTGACAGGTTAAAAAAAAATAAACCAAAAACAGAGCAAAGAGGGAAAAAAACCCGCCCAGATTATTAAAGAGACAGAATACCACTCCATTTGACAGCATGGAGTCCTCTGCACACAACAGGAATAAGCAAGACAAAACTTAGAATTGGCTTAGTGCGGTACCATTCTTCAGTAGCTTGAACAGAACTGATCCAGTCGTCATGGAAGATGCACTCCTCTGGCTGAGGGGCCATATATTTCTCCACATACTCTATTTCCACCACTTCTTCCTGAGCTCACAGACAAAATACTTATTTAGTGTGGTTTATTTATTTCAATCAGTAACAGTAATATTTAACTGTAGTGTGGTGTAAATATACAAGTTTATTAGGCAAAGATCTTGGTATCCAAGTCCTTTGCCACATTAGTGGGAATTGAAGTCTTTAGAAAAAAACATCTGAATTATATTGTTTTCTATATTTTTATCAAATTACTATTAATAGCAAGTTGGAAGCAAAAGCAAATAATTTCACTCTTCTCAGGTTCCTCTTCTTCTGTATGTTCCCATACAAAACTGGTGTCTAGAAGGTAATACTAATCTCCCCCATTATCCCCCCACGTAACTAATAGAGTAGGAGACAAAAATATATTAATGATGAACTGAGTAAGACAAGAATTTCCCCTCTGAACTGTATACAGACAACAGATTGGATAACGATGTTCCTTGCACTGCTCAGTCCCATACTCTCTAATCACTTTGCAGTTCAGAATGGATTTAAACATACAGGGAATTCTACTGGGAAAGTCAGAAAAGAAATAAAACTGAGCAAGGAAATCTACTTAGTCAGGATGACAGTGTAACACCTAAATCAGATTGAAGTGAAGTGGCTAAATCTGTTCTACTGTCCACGATGGGGAGAAATTGAGTATGACTTACCGTGGAGATATTTTCCATTTCCATGTGCGTGACCAGCGGCATACGCAAGAACTGGCCATTGATAAGGAAGTCAAATTCCACATATTTGTGATCCGCTGAAACACAGTAGGAAAAATCCATGTTCAAGCATCATTATTTACTTGATACTGTCAAGAACAGCGTCATTCTGTGGCTGGTTCAGGAGAATGGAGCCAGCAAGAGGTAAAAAAAGCCCCAACAAAACAGTCAGTTTCTTCTCCTAGTTGTAAGTGGGCAGCCCGTGAATTCCACAGGATTATGTGAGTTAAGAGGAAAGAAAATTTGCTGTTGGGGTTCAAAGTGTTAAGCTTGCCTCTTACTGTTAACACATTATTTTCTAAATCCTTTTCTCTGCAGCTACGTCTAATCAAACCCCAGTGGTGCTTCATCACTGTTCTGTATGGAGCTTGCCACTGCTACCCCACAGCTTTATCATGACTAGCTAGAGCCCTGTATTTCAGGCAGCAATAGGAAACTCCTAAGAATTTTTGGTTCGTATTTTTTCCTCTGTAATGGCATAGTTGACAAAGGCCGCACATTTTGACAAGCACATTGCAGTGTGCACTAGTTCTCTACTCAAGGTTGTTTGCAATTTCATGGGTTAAAAGCAACTCGCAGAAGTCTCAGCAGGTTAAGATACAATTAGTCCAGTTTCTTACAGAAAATGGGATTTTTCAACAACATTGCACAGGTGTCTTTCCCCCAAAAATCTTTCAAGTCAGTCAGGCCCATTTCAGCTAGCATTGACAGAACGGTTGAGCTCTTCTCAAAGGCTTTCATAAGAAACAAAGCTTTGGTTTCATTAGTTCTTCTGCCAGGTTTTGGGGAACACTTCCATTCCCATCTGCTGGGGCAGCTTGGTCTGTGGTGCTGGGCACGCACCACTCCGGCCTTCGGAGCATTTCCCCTGGGACTGCCCACCAGCACTGCTGGCTGCCGAGCTTCCCCTCAAGCTCAAGGAGCGCGTTCCTGTGGACAGCCAGACCCAAGCAGAACGGCAGGCCCGGCTCAGGCCGAAGCCTGACCTCGCTGAGGGGCCTGGGGGTACCAGGCTGCTGCTTCTGACTTTGACAGCACGTTTCTTCGGCCGGGCCTGCCCTGAGCCGTCCCGCTTGCGGCGCCATGCACTGCAACGGGTCAAGTTCAGCCAAAGCACGGGCCTGACTCGCGGGGTGCGTGGGGCAGCGCGCGGCAGAGCCGCAGCCTGTGCCCTCGCCTGGGGCGTGCGGTCAGAAACACGGGGCTGAAGTGGCACTTGTCACCCCTTGGCAGGGCGGCCGGCGCCTGCTCGGGGCTGCTCCGAGCTCCCGCTGGGAGAACCGCCCGCCCGCCCGCCCCGGCACCTACCGTTGCCGGCCGCCAGCAGCTTGTTGATGAGGTGGCTGAGGTCGGTGGTCTCGGAGGCCGCAGGCACCGAGAAGGGCACATCCTCCACGGCGTACCTGCGGGCACACAGCGCCGTTACCGCCTCTGTGCTACCCCCACCTCAAACCCACCCCCGCGGCCCGGGCGGGCGCCCGCTCACCTGCGGTTCTCGGTGCGGAACCGCGCCGTGAGCTGCGCCATGCTGCTGCTGCTGCTGCTGCCGCCGGCGGCCTCACCCCCGACCACGTGCCGCGATCAGCCGCGCCCGCCCGCGGGGCACCGCCTCCCCGCCCACTGGCCGTGCCCCGGCCCCGCCGAAGCCCCTTCCCGCGGCCCGGCCCGGCCGCTGCTGCCGCCGAGCCCGCTGCGCCACGCGGCCGGCGGCGCGTTCCCGGGGAGACCACAATGCCCAGCATGCCGCGCGCGCCCCGGCCGGCGAGCTACGGCTCCCGAGAGGCCCCGCGCCGCCACCTTCCCGGCGCCCTCCGCGCGCCCCCTCCGCCTCCCTCCGGGCTGGAGGGCGGGCGCGGTGGCGCGCGTGCGCCGAGGGGCGGTGTGCATGGCGGCGCCTGCGGGAGCCGAGGCGAGGTTGAGTAGACTCCTTCTGGGTCCTCCGCCGCTCCCCGCGGGGCTGGCGGCGGCCGTGCGGCCGTGGGCTGGGCCGCGCTCTTCCCCCGGGGCGGCGGGCGGGGCCCGCGCTTGTGTGTCCCACTCCCCCCACCCAGGGGCTGTGGTGCGGAGGGGTGTGACCGCGGGGGTGGGGGGTGCGGGGCAGGGGCTGAGGCGGCCCCCGTTCCCCTCAGGGCCGGGGTGTGGGGGGCGCTTTCCGTGGGGCACTCGCAGGCTCTTGCGCCGCCTTGCTGCACCCCCGGGCGGGCCGGGGCGATGCGGGGCAGCCCGCGGTACCGGCTTCGCCCCCGTGGCGGTGAGTAGTTCCCCGTGTGGGGCTGCGGCGTTGCTGGAGCTGGCGTGTGGGACTGTTCGCTGCTGATGGTGTCTTCTTAGTGTAACTTGGGTTGTGTTTCTTTGCGTGTGAAGTGGCACATTAACAATAAACTTCCTACTAAAAGTAATAAACCCAACATGCGGTGGACTCTAAACGAAGCTGTAAGTGAATTTGCTTTTTTGGGAGAAGGCTGCTTGTGTGAGTACCTGCTGTGTGGTTTATGTATATTTTTTCCCGCCTTTTTGACAGTTACTTGTGGCCTCTGAGGGAACCGCTGAGCTTTCCCTGTGTGGTGACTCACTCCAGTTGGGGCGACTTGTTGGAGCGGGCAGGTGTTGAGTCTTGATGTTTTGCAAGACTCTGAAGTCTCATCTATTTCTTAAGTGTACTTAAAAGATATAACATTGTTTGTCAACGTAATTGACACAGGTGCATTTTACAGATACTTGCACTAGCTACACAAAACTGACTTACTTGAGAAACCTTTTAAATAGGAGTCCCCAGATCTTCTGTGCATTCTTAACACTATCTGCCTGCTCTTCCATGACAGAGATAAGCTAAATCTCAAACCTGGTACAAGTTAATATAAAGCTAATTGTAACTCATTTACTTGAAGGCATCACTATGCCCTCATTTCCTCCCTGTTATGTTTTACTGTAATTCATGCCCTTCGTAATGGTGGTAGAGAAAAGTCATCAGATGTAGTTTTTTCAGAGAGAGTGTTTAATTGTTTAAGCTGTGCAACTATCTTAAATCTTTTTATGAAACCTCTGAAACATTTCATGGAAAACCCAAAAAAGATTGTTGGTCAGGCATTTGACTGTATGTATTTCCTATCATGAAGTATTAATTAAAACCGGAATGGGGAATATTGCTGTCAGAAATGCTAGAAACATGAACTTGCACAGTCAAGCTTTCGTTTCTTTTTTTTTTTTTTTTTTTTTGTAATAGGTATGCGTTGAAAACTCAAAGCTTGAAAAATGTAAGAGAATTCCCTCCCTCCTGCCCTGACAGAGTACTCCTAGGTAGAATGTGCTTATTATCACAATGGACTGTTTAGGCTGCTTCTTATGACTAAAATCTTGCACTGTTGACTCAGTGTTAAGATAACTAGCTCTGGGATTTTGAAAGGCAGTGTTTCCTTTTGGAATCTGGCTGCATGCTGCCTTCACAAGGAGGCCTCATAACTGAGGGCAGGCAGAAGCAAGCATTCATATGAAGCCTTAAAATTATGTCAGTCTAGGACTGGTGTATTTTTATGGACCACTGCTTGCAGGTGGTAGGTATAGGTATTACCATAGAATAGAGAGGAGATTGCAACTGTTTTGAGGAAGGTTCACCTCAGAGTGGGCATTGAAGTCCGGTTCCTGTTGAGAGTTCCCGATGTTGTACAAGTTGTGTCTGTGGATGACAGTGAGAACCTGGTGTATGCAAGAGGTGCCCCTGGCTTTGACAGCTGTATTATCATGGGAGCTCTTGACGGCTAAATCGAGATCTGACTGCCTTTTGTGCTTTGCTAAATGATCTTAAACTATCAGTGCGTTTGTCTTTGGAATTGAACTACTGATGGTAATGTGTAGGCTAGATTGCAGTGCATAATGTTTGCTCTCTTGAAGGTCCTGTCTGTGAGACCCTGCATAAAATGCTCATGATGGTTATCGTGTTTGCCTGCGCTAGCAGTTTCTGAGGCTGCTTGCGCTCTTTGTAGAGTTGAACCAAGGATAGCAATGACCATAGATTTCCCTTTATTTTGAGCAAAGCGCTTCCCAAATGGAGGCAGGGCAAAGGAAGCAGTCCTATGGCGTTAAAATATGCTGACCCTTGACTTGGAAACAGCCTTGGAGTGGTGGACTTCAGAGAGCAGCCTGGAGAGTGGTTTGGGTGGAGCTGCGTTAAAGCTAAAGCTGAGGCATGGGGAGCTGCCTGTTTGATGCGTGCACTGAGGATATGGCTGCTGATCCCGTTTTACGCTAACATTAAACTCCCACATTTCTCCTTCAACCCGTGGCTAAATGCGGGATACAATGGTGCTACATTGGAAATTTTTGTGGCACTTATGTTGTTTATGAAAAAAAGAGATACTTGTATGTTATTTACTCATTCATGACAAAATATCCATACATATATATGTATACAGGATTTAGCTGCCTTGTTTGGGGAATTTGTTAGCAATATTTATACAACTATAAAATTTATTAACTATGTATCTACTTGTAGGTATCTGTAAAAGTATATTTCTTTAAGACAAAAAAACCCAAATCTTTTTTGTTTGGGGTTGCACAGCACTTAGGTTAATGAAACCTGGATGGTTAAACCATGAAGTTCATTGTCCGGGGTGATATGCATGCCAATGGTTTGCCTGGGTTAGAAGAGTGATTAGATAAAGTCGCAGGGCAAAAGTGTACCAAGGGCATTTTTTAAACACAAGGATAAAACTTCAGATATTTCTGGGCTGCTTATAAGAGGAAGCTGGATAAATATCACTGTATATTTACCCTACTGCTGTCATTTTTTCCCTGAGCTTTATTATTAACCAGTGTTAGATACAGGATATTAGGCTACTTGGGCCATTGGTCCATCTTGATACAGCCATCCTCGTGTTCTGTAGTCAAGTTCCAGCGTGCTCAGGGTACGCGCCATCGGTACCCCTGGAACAAACTTCTTCAGTTAACCTCGAAGAATTAAATGTGCTGTTTTGGCAAAACTGACATATCTTCTTTACGTCTTTTAACTGCGGGGAAATGGTTGAGTAATGATGAAATCTAGTTGTCCGTCTTTTTTTCGTTTCCTGCTAACATGCTTCAGACATTTTAACTCAAACATCTCATATATTGTTCTCAGATCCAAAGCTACAAAATATTTGATAAACGTGAGGTAACTTCATTTGGAACTTGGTTTGGAGTGTCATCACTTGAAAATTGAATGGAAAAATAAATCTGCTTTAGATTAAAGTATTTAGTATATTGAGCATATGAGCAGCTTAACTTCACAATGTTGTTTGTATCAGCAGGATGCTTTATTCAGCTTCAGAAGCCGAGGAGATGTGGATTTACTTTGCCTGTGGTCCTTTATATCTTTGCAAGGCAAAATAAATTTGTGCTTCCAGGGTTGTACAGTTCTTTTCAAGTAACTCTCTAGCCTTTTACGCTCTCCTTACTAAAGCTGTAAACGGTTGAAATACCACAGCCAGGAAGGTCCATCTCAAGGAATTTACTGTGTGGTGTGGTGGAAAAGGTAAAGCTGGTAGGAGCCATGTGCTAATATAACGCTGCCTGTCTTTAAAATAAATACTGAAGGGAAGAATCCTGAACACCTTTCCCCCTCCCTCCCTCCCCCCAAACGGCAGGAATTAAGTTTTCTTCTATTCAGTTTGGCATCTTATGTATGTAGTCTAGTATATATGTACATAGGGGGCATGTAACATAGGGGCCAAGTTAATTTGTCATTTTGTCTCATTGCTTATGAATATTTGGGATTGGTCACCGCTTTAAAGGGTATACTGTCTTATCCTGTGGATGTGGCAATTCACTGTCCGATGTTATCTGTTTGCTTGAAGGTTTATAGTGGGCAGCTGAGCTCCTTGAAGTACTTTTCTTTGGGATAGGACGTAAATCTCCAAAGTGCCGGGAGCTCTATCTTTTTGTCTTTCGTCACGATTCATGCCAAATTTTGTTTCGGATATCTGGCGTTTTTCCTGCCCAAAGCTTACAGTTGTAGACTAACGGTAGTAATTTTATTTCATTTATATATTGTTTTATAACCCTTTGAAACAAATGTAATTTACTTCAGAATGGCTGCATGACTCAGTTGAATAACACAAATCCTGTCTGTTGATTATGGAAGTAGATGACTAATATTTTTGTAAAGCAGTGCTGGCATATCTTTAAATATCAAATGTTCTCCAGATGTGTATGGTTGTTAGTTGAGGGCTTGTGGACATATTTAGATGCAAATCATGAGAGTGTCTATGTGTGTTTTGTATCTGTGTGTGCAATGACAAGTCAAGCAAATTGTCTTATACAAGAGGCTAAACTATGCTCCTGGAGCAACACACTGAAATTTTTCTGCAGTGAGTAATAACGTGATAAAGAGGCAAGGATTTTTTGAGGGCTTTGCTGTTAGCTTGCAACAGCGTTAGAACTTGTAAGATTAAATTTGTAACACCAAAAAAAACCCCCTGCAGCAATGTCTTGGTTGAGGCTAAAGTACAGAAGGCTGAAATAAACTTTTGTAACTTTTTCAGGTCATCTTGTAATGGAAAAAAATGGAGCTGACCGTGACATTGCTATGGAAGCATCTAATGATTTGTTCATAGGCAACTGTAATAGAGCAGGAGAGTCAGAAACAAATGATCAGGTTTTTCAGGTGAGGTATGAATGTCCTGTCTTTGTAGATGCTTTCTTTACATCCTTTCTGATGAATTTACAGTGTGATATTTTATCAATGTGTTTTTTCTTGCCTTTATAGTAGCACATTGTATCTTTTAAAAAAGTACAGAAGTTCCTTCCCTTAGATGCTTGTGCCATTCAGTTTTGAACTGATGAGTATCCAGATGTTACATGTAATGACAACCTTTAGTAATTATATTAATAGAACCTGTTATAGTGCTGAAGAAATATATGTTTTATTGTGTTACCAAAATCCTTTAATAAAAGAATACTTGATGACATGCCTTGGAGTAGGATGGGTTCAGAACACTTGAAAATCAGGTCAAATTGCTTAGTGACCAAATGGGGCAAATATGAATCCAGGGACACGGGACATCTGTGTAGGTATTGGGGAAGAGGAGTCTTTAATGTATTTATTATCAAATATTGCTAGATATTGCTAGATATTCCTAGTCAGAGAGATTTCTGTACATAAATGTTCTTCTGCAGATTACTGCAGCTAACAAAATATCATTCAGGTGGTGATTTAGTAGTGTGTTTATGGTCTCTACGGAATGTCTTTAACACAACTAGTGCCATTTATTTGTTGCTGCTTTTCTGGTGTAGTTTACAGTAGACAGTTTCATTACACAAGATTTATACCTGCAGAATTTTTGAGAAGGTTACTTGGCCCAGGTCTGACTTTAATACAAAATTTAGAAACATTTTTCCCCACTCTTTGGATTTGTAGTTAACAAATTTTTGTAGCAGAAACGTCAGAGTTCTTCCTGTGATTGCTGCAAGATATACAACAAACTGCAGTTCTTGCATGGGCCAAATGACAGCCTGACATGATATTTTATACAAGGGCTGCCTATTTTCCATTATTTTTACATGTTTAATATTTGTGTTGTCAGAGTTTCAACAAGGCAGGTATTTGTGCTTAAACATTTAAATTTAATGAAAATGGGATGCGCTGTAAGAACTTGATTCTGCAAGCTTGATGAGAATAAGCTCTGAGTACCTATTTTTTGAGACTTGCAAAATCTGATTCTTGGTCTTGCACTGTATAATTCTGGAACTGGAATTGGTGATTTTGTGTTGCTTGTGTTTCTTCTGCGGTAAAGAATTAAGAAAGCGTATAGAGATTTTTGTCTTCGTAGCTAAATGCATGTATCTCAAGGCTAAGGAGAATACTACCTAGGATTTCTTTTGAAGTCAAATCAAGTTGGTAGATGTTTTACAAGTAGGGTGGGGTGGGTTTTTTTTTTTTGGTATAAGTTCTCTCAGTTTCTGGGTAGACTTGAGATGTTTTAAAGTGATGAGTGGTTTTTGGGAACAGATTTTGGGCACAAGGGATTTTCTTTCCCCTTAGTAGATAGAGTTTGTTCTAGGAAGCAGAAATATGAATACATTTTCAGCATGGAAATTGAAAACAAAAATAGAACTGATAGTGTTAGCTAGTAGCCCCTTGATCAGGAGAAGAGCTCCCTCTGAGTATACAGTACAGCACACTGGTTTTAAATGTTCCTTTCTTTTTTTTTTTTAATAGAAATTGCTACTCAAGATTAAAGTACATTTTACTGTTTTTCCTCTGTGAAAGCATCTAACCTGCATGGATTCAAGGGATCCGTTGTTTGGACAGAGTGACTCTCCCGCAGCCTTGCCCATCGCAGTGCGCCTCTCGGGCAGTTCTCCATCATCGGCTGCACCCGCGCGGCCACCCCAGCCGCAGCCTCACTCTGCAGAGGAGTTCCACCTGGTAGACCAAACCGGGCAGCCTCTCTATGAGCTGCAGCCCCTAGGAGGGCCCAGTGCGCAGATGGTGAGTGTGTCTGAAACGGGGCGGGTGGTGTATTCGTAGACGAGGGAGCTCTTTGAAGAACTCTTTTACGTGGTGCTTGTTTGTTGTAACAACAGCTGATTCAGACTTTATCTCTAGCAACAAGGTGAAACTTTTCAGTGGTTCAGTTCATGTTCCAGTTGCCCTTCCTCAGGTAGGCAAATCCTGTCTCCAGCCATTACTAATTTTATTAAACGACAGCTTCTGTCTTTTGTCGTTATCCAGCCTGGATGTTATTGTGATCTCATACTTGTACCGCTGCTGCTCTCTCTATATTCCCTGGATAAGTCTCTCTGTTTTTTGGGGGGGAATTGGAACATTAGCAATAAGCTAACCCATTATGTCTCTCCTCTCTCTCCTCAATTAATTTGCTTAAAACATCGCTTTGTAATTCTTAACACTTACTTTGTAAAAAGGTAACTTTCTCACCCGGAGGGTTTGGTTGGCATGTGTTGTATTGGCAGTAAAGATACTTCACCCGTTTAAAGTGTAATAAATCAGAAACAAGATGATATTTTATGTTATTCTAGGTTTTATAACATTGTTGGGAACAAGTCCTTGGTAATTATGGGAAAATTTACTATAAGGAGTTGTTTAAGTTTTCCAGAATTCTAGGAGATTTAATTTATATTTTTTTTAAAGTCTTGGAGCTTTTCTTCTATCTGTTTTTGCATAAAATGCTGCCCATAGAGGTCAGTTTCTTAATGTTGTGATTAATTCTGTTAGTCCATGAATGGGGTTACAGTGAATCCAACTATGAATGGCTTTCAGGTTTTTGATAGCTTTAATAATAGTGTTGTAAGTTTCAAATAAATGTGTAATTCACTGTAGAATCCCATAAATTGTAGGGTTTTTTTCCTCTCCTTTAGTCAATTAAAGGGCTATTTTAAAAGGGGGAAAGTAATTTTAAGAATTTGACAGTAAATAGACAGTTTCCTTATTATGTGAAATCAAGTTAATTTACAGGCCCTAATCCCAACCAAAACTGGTGATAAGCAAACCCGTCATGCCGCATAATGATCACCATACAAACTAGTGCCATTCATGCTCTTGTGTGATTGCCTTACAGATGATTGTTGCCAGCCAGTCAGAAAACGGACAGGTGCTGCATGTCATTCCTTCTGCCCAGCCAGGAATGGCCCAAGTGATTATTCCTCAAGGTCAACTTCTGGATGTGACCAGCACGCAGGGTGAGTTTAACCTGTGGGGTTTGAGGGTGTGTGTTCCTGTGACTAAGCACATCCTGCATGATCTGTTTTTATGAACCTTGTTTGTACGTGTTTCCTTTCCTTAGTTATAAGACAAAAATACATACTTACTGAATCTGCTTTCTGGTTATGAATCTGGCACCCCACACGTCACGTTTTCTGTTGGACAAAAGCCTTATGAAATAAGGGCTATTATGCTCACTTTAGATATGTGATGGATAAATTGAAATAGCAAGCACAAAGCTGCTTCTTGCCTTAATAAGGACATCTGTGCCAAGTCAGACAGCTGTACTGTCAGCTTCAAATTTTTGCTGTCTGTTCACTTCATTTTGAGTGAAGTAGTTAATTCATGTAATGCAGACAGAACAATTAATGGTCTTCTGGCCTGTTCAGAGATCACTGGTGATGATGCATCTTTCGTGAAGCCAGGAATGAAGTACCTAGGTAGAAATTCAGTTCCCAATGAAGAAAAGGAGATGTAACTTTCACTTCATTGCTAAGTTTTTTCCCTCAGTGTGTTAACTGTCACATTTTAAGTATGTGGTGAGATGCACAACTAGAAGTGAGAATTTTAAGCTTTTCTCTAGATAAGAGACACACTGAAATCTGAAACCATTGATTATTTGTCTGCAAGCCTTGCTGGGTGGCAAAATACCGTGTACTAGTTTGCATTCACAGAGTAAGACTGAGAACTAGGTTGTCGCGTTTTTGTTGAACTCTTCAAGGTTTTTTAAACTGTTTTTGCATTTTCTGTATAAAATTCTCAAAATCTGAATGCTAGTGAAGTGCGCTGGTGGAATGAGAGCTCAAAGGTAAGACTAGAGTCCTGATGCTGGGTGGATAGCAAAAAGAGTTGGGATTCAAGTCGTGATCAAGCCCCCCCCCCCCCCCGCCCCGGCTTTTGCAGGGGTGAGACCACTATTTGGTTACAGTGTAGTCTTACCTGACTTTAAGCTGACCATGAGCGTTCAGTTACTAAAGAATTTCTGCTACTTTTTGTAGACAATAAGTTGCAATGCTGAATAGTATTTTTGTGTTTCCATTTTTCATCCTACATTGGGGCCCTGTTTGCAAATAGCTCACTTTCACAGTATTTGAATACATGTTCTGCAACAGTGCTACAGCTGTTTTTGTAGGTTTTTTGGTTGGTTGGTTTGGGTTTTTTTCCTAGAGACTTACTGTGTAAAAGACTGTAGTTATTTGATCTTTAAAAGACAGTTAGGAAGACTTGTCAGTGGTTTACTATGGAGATAAAAGGGGAAGGAGAATGGACTGTCAGCCCTTGAGTTTCACTTGCCTGCAGGTGGTGGTAATGCATGAGATGGCACAGGCTTCAGAGTAGACCTTAGCATCTTAAGGGCATGTCTGTGTGGAAGGAACCAGTGCTCCAAGCTTTAAGCCAGAGTGGTGTTACTCTGAGGTGCACACTTATGAATCTTTTGGGCACAAGCTTTAAAGTGGAGTGTTTTCTGTACTGAGTCAATAGCTTATCACTCTCTACCGGGGTGGGGGAAAGAAGCTTTCGTAATTGAAGAGCAAAAATCCCACATCTAAAGAGAGCTCCCTTTTCTTTATGTTGAGACCAAAGTACTAAATGTCTACTTTCAGTTTTACATTATGTTTTTGTTTAACTATACACACAGGCTTCAGTCTAACAATATTTTTTGGCTTGTGGATTACTCCCTGTTATCAAGAAAGACTAAAACATTTGTTCTAACAGCATGTCAGATTCAATTACAAGAGGCCTGTTTTTTCTTGTTTAGGTGTTCTTTTCTAAGTACAAAGCAGTATTGTAATCTCCTTTTTTCTTATTTTTAAAATCAACCAGTGTGTGATTTGCAGCTGAACAAAATAGTTGTGCAATCCTATATGGATTTGTAGAAGTGTAAAGCAGAGTAATTTACAAATTCTTCTGATTATTTGCTTTGTTGTGGAAGGATTCATTAGCAGTAGCATGATTGCCAAAGTCCTTGAGTACAAACCACCTTATCAAGTATATCTTCATATGTGTGCCTAGAGTTTGAGTATTGATTCACAACTATTAAACTACTTTATCATCTAGAAATCTTGTTTCATATGTCAAAATGCTTGCTTTTCCAACACACAGAGTTTAATCATAGCTTGTCATTTCCCCATTCTGAGTTCAGTTATTAACCAGGAGGATGTTTTATTTTCGCAAAGATGTTTCAGAAGAGAAGTGTGGTGATGGGAACTTGCAGACTGTGGCGGTGGCTGCTGTAGCAGACAGTGCAAGCAGTTACATTCTACATCCACAGGCATCTCTCACCGTATCAAAAAAACCAACCACCAGGTAGGTCAGGAGTTAAAAGGATGAACAATCACTTTGATCCACTGTTAGTACTGCTTTTTTTTCTTGCAGTTTGTTTTTGCAATAGTTATCACAAAATTACCATGGAATGGAGGTTATGAACCCTTAGTATAAGTGAATGATGTGTAGCTAACTGTGTTTGCAGGCAGCTTTTGTATGTGCCAGAGCAGTGGAAAAAGCAATAAAGTACGTGCGTTCCAGAGATAGTTGGATATATTCTGACCAGAGCAATAGGTGGGCATTTAAAGTAGCACAGTGCAAATTACTGAAATTACTCCAAATAGACACTAATACTGCCAACCAAGAGTTGAAAGTGATCCAGGGAAGGAACTGCAGGGAAAGTTGAAGTTTGAGGGAGCAGAGTTTCTTGTATATTAAAACCTATATAAACCATCCTCCCGCAAGAAGGGCTGATGGTAGGGATTTAATTTTTAGATGGAGATTTCAATAGTTGGCATTAATAGGGAGAGCCTAATCTTTGTTCTCTGGATAACTTCTTCAGCTTCTTTTGATAAAATATGACAAAGTAGCTGCTAATGGTGTGTTTCAGTGGAACACGTAGACAGGTGGATTGGTTAGCAAACTTTCTAAACTTAAAATAGTTGTTATGTTTTTCTTCTCTTGATATCCCACCTGATTCTGTCCCCATGCTAAGAGATGCCTACTATTTTAATTCCTGAATACTCTGGGATTCTTTTTTGCTTAAAAAAACCCCTAAAAACTAAATGAACAAAACAACAACAAAACAACCAAAAAAAAAAACCAAACCCCACCAAGGATGATGTTTGTTCTGTGGACTGCAGGCTGGCTTTGCATTGGTTTATGCTCTTTTGAAATCGAGACGTGGACGAGATTAGAGTAATCTCACTACAGCACAAATTATATATATTCAAGAAACATTTAAAATAAAGGGAAACAGTTTGTAAATGGATTTTGTGAACACAGTCTGTACATGTCAGAAAAATAATCCTGGAAAGGAGATATATTTGTATGGACAGGAGGTGGTGCATTTGAGTTTTGGAGTAATAAATACTGAGTAAGCATTGTTTCTGCCCCAGGATTTAGGGAATGGAGAAACTAGATGCTTGCTTAAAATAGTTATTGGAGCTGGTTTTCAGTAATTTAAAATACACTAAAATGTGCAGCATTTAACAAGTGTTGGATATTGGTTTTAATCTTTAGCATTCTATCATTAGTCTGCATAAGAAAATTATCAAGACAATCAACTGGTCTATTTCACCATGTTTGTCTATTGTTGTCAAGCAACAATACTGAATGTTCAGAGGTGGTCTTGAATGTAGAAAACAGTGGGTTTTTTAAGTACTTATATTTACTGTGAACTGTTTTAACAGTGAAATAGAATATGAGGAAAATGAACCCCAGGATTTTAAGGCAAGTTGATACAATATCTATAGTTTGATCATATGCTGTAGGGTTATACATAATGCAGTCATTTGATATGTCACCTGTCGTTTAGATTAAATTGTTGCTTTCCTGGATGTCTGTATAGACTTCTACTATATTTTTTTATTTTTCAGGGTAGTGGAAGATCCCTTTCCCATCCCTCTCCAGCCATTGCCGCCAAATACACCTGCATGGGCGCGCCGTCTCAGGAATTGTGAGGTGGGCTGCAAAGGATTCTGACTTGATGTTTTATCGTCTAGATCTATGATATTGATCCTATTCCATGAAAGGAATAATGTTCATCATTGTAGAAGTTGTGTTCAAACTTCTTGGTATTATGAAATAGTACTGCTACTAGCTGGTACTACTAGCATGTTTAAACACATAAAATGCTATGGAATCCCTTCTTTTTTGGGGAATCTTAGAATAGCTGACCATCAACAGCTCCTGAAGCAAAAACGTGCTTCTGAAATCTCAATGCCATACAGCGCTGGGAGAAGCCATTGTGTGCCGTGTTAGAGTTCACTCTTGAACTACAGTGCAAGCTCTGCTGTCTTCTGCTGAGCAAACTGGTTTTTTGTTGCCTTTAGTGATCCATTAATTAAAGAATAAAATTGCTTCTCTATGGCCTAAGTCTGCAACTGTTCGTATTAGTTTGTGTTGTCAGTTAGAAATCAAAATCCATGTGACTCGCTAGGGTCAAGTCTGGGACTTATCAGAGCACTTTAATGTCAATGTTTTACTAAGGATTTCTGGTTTAGATATGCTCACAGATTTTTTTTTTTTTTAATTTTTTTTTTTTTTTTGGTACCAGCATGGTTACCTGTGCTTGTTTTCTCTTTTGTTAAAAAATGCTCTGTCTTTATTCCCTGTGATGGCTTTTGACCTAAACAGAACTCTCTCTTTATTTGCATATCGTTAGATGTCTGCAGAACGGTCCTGATGACTGGGATGATATCAACAGCTAGAATGCATCATAAATCACTTAAAAGGAAGGGAGATGGGAAGATTCTTGAGATCACCTACCCCTTCCTCCTGCTACCAGACTCTTCCTAATAGATATTTATTTTACTTTCTCTTAATACTTTTTTAAAGGAAAACTCATCCTCTGTCTAGCTGGTTGACCTTTTTAGATATCGCTACTATTTGAGGTTTTTCCTATTGGCTTGGACACTGATAACTGGAAATTACAGTTGCAGGGACTTAGAAATTGAATTTCTTTCTGTATCCACTTAGAAATAATTTTTAATTTAAATATATTAATCTATTCCTTTTTGTTATATGCCTTTTGTTTCCTACAAATGGTACTGTGCACTATTATATCCGCTTAAACATTAAGAGGTCAGAAAATTAATAAAAAATTCTTCCATGGTGGAGATAGTTTTCACAAAATGAGTCACTTAAACAACTAACTGGATATTTGAATTAAGTCCAGTAAGATGTATAACCCCTATTACTGTGTTTTTAGCACTGTGTGGCACATACTTCCCTGTCTTAACATCGATGTAGCTTATCTGAATCATTTATTATTGGTTTCATTTTATAGGAGGACTTGTATTACGGTCTGCTTGGTCTATCTGATTCTATTACAAGAAGTTTCACCTGCTGTGTTTAAAATTCACAGCAGCAGCATTTACAGAAGAGTTCTTATTTTTAAAGAAAAGGAAATCAAAATACTGTCTGCTTGGATGTATTCTGAGGATATAAACATCTGCCTGCATGCATTAATCCTCCCTATTAATTTAAAAAAATTTATCTTGTTGCTCTTCTCCATGCAGAGTCAGCCCATCCAAGGAGGAATAACCCAAATTCTCTTCCTCCTTATGTGTTATCAGCAGAGTTGCTTTGCTGAGTTTTTCAGTTACACAGTGTAAATCCACTGGAGACTGCTAGGATGCATGTGCCTTTTCATGGGCACAGACTAGAGACAACGGGATTTTGAGGTGTCGTTTATCTTTCAGGTGTGACTGTCTTGCAGAATGTTTTGTTGCTAGTAACAGGACAGAAAGGTCCAACTGGAATTGGGAGATGTAGTAGAGGTGCAGATAAATGTGGCAACTCGCAATTCCACTCTTTCAGTCGCGTGCCAGAATAGAAACAAGCTCAAACAGTGTAGAGGTCTGTGTGAATTTCACAGAAGATACCAGCAGGTGAAGCCATGGCATAGCACTGGTACATGCTGCCAATCGCATATGCCAGGGAACTGGCCAGGACTGAACTCCGAAGGGCAGCGATTCCTTTGGCAGATAGTACTGCAGGCAGACACAGAGCAGTAAAAGCTGCAGCTGTCCAAAATTAGCACTAAGCTCTGTGTTTGCCTGCCTGACTGCCTTGAAATGTTCAGCTTACACTTGCTGTGCCTACACAGTATAATGCCTCTGGTATCCTGCTGCTGTTGGTTCACTCAAGGAAAACTGCAGTCTTGATGTGTGTACTTTAGTGTAAGGTTTTATGTACCCTTGCTGAGAGGAGGCCAGGGGGAGGAAAGGAATTGCTCCTCTTTTTGGCTTGAAGCTTGGCTGGAGTTAGAGTTGGAGAGTATCTGATTACTTCAAGGTAATTCCATTGTTAATAAAAAGTGGATTTAATAAAAATAGCTATTTTCTATAACCTACTTAGTTTTTCAGTGGTCTGATCTCAATGCATTTCCAGCATGTATCAGCATACTGAAATAGAGTGTAATTAAAACCAGCATTAATTAATCAACTGTACAAAGCTAAGTTGATTTATTTGTGTGGAGCAGATGGTCTCATTTATCCATTTGTTCCTACTTGGGAAGCTCCTGGAGAGCAGGGATCCTATGTGCTGTATGATTTTCTTCTCTTCCTCCTCCCCTCCCACCAATTTTGGGAAATGATCTGTCATGTGCAGAAGTAAAGCTAGAACAGGAGACAGTGCCTTAACTTAAAAGCTCTCACTGCTTTTCTGGCACAACAGTTTTATCAGTCTGCTCTCATCTCTTTAGAAATAAGGTCAATGACCTATTTATAGTGACAGGTATAAGATATGGAAAGAAAAATGCTGGTCATGCAGTATTCACTGTGTGGAGTGGTGCTGTAATCCCTCTTGCGAAAGGTGAGATCCCAGGTTTCTGTAAAGAAGGTAGTTCTGGTACTTCTCAGGCTGCTTTGCTTCTCCTGGATTTTTCAGACGAAGTTTTGGACAGAAATGTTATTTATAATTTCCGACTAAACAATTGCCAGCTTCTCTTCCTCACCACAGCTGTGTGAGTGTAGCCTATGTAGACTCTCTTAACTGCTGGATCAGTGTGCTTGCAGTGCAGTGAGGTGCTGAAGTGTAAGCAACTGGTATCTCAGAATGACTCATGCAGCCGGTGCGTACATAACCCTCTGCTTTTGGGCTTTCGCTAGCAGCAGCACTGTGCTGGCCCAGTTCATTCGCAAGGTATTCATTTGTTCTTTGTTGACTTTAGGTCTTGCTAACCCACAGACATTTTGTTTTTCTTAGGTGACTATGAGGCAGGTTTTCTGCAGTTGTCACTGAAGTATTTGTGTGATAGCAATCTTGGAGAGACACTGTTGCTGCTTTTGTTCTCAGTATTATTTAAACATCTGGCTGCTCTGTCATTGAAGGTGGCAAAATAGAACCGTCAGACTTCAGTACTCATTCGCTATGGGTTTGCCCCACAGATATGCTGTAAGACTGAGCTGACAAACTACTCTGGGTGTTACTTCCAGCTGCTTGGTCAGCCTGATTCTGAGCTGCATATGAACAGAAGCGAGCATGGTGTTCTGAATTCGCATGGAAAGCTCTTCTCTGTCCCAGTGTAGCAAGTTATTTGTGTGGGGGGGGTTGTGTGGTTTTGGGGTTTGTGGTTTGTTTTTTGTTTTTGTTTTGTTTTGTGTTTTACTTTGGGTCAGGCTAGCTGCAGTTTTTCTGGAGTTGCCTAGAGCTTAGCAGAGTTCATTGAACCCGTCAATCAGTTTGCACGTGACAAACCTGGTATATTATGTTTCTGTGTAATGTTGAGAATCAAGAGTGCCTTGAAGATTGGGAGGAGTATTATGTGAGACATTCAATTCAAAGTCAGTGCACTAAGTGGGTGAGGCAGTTACTGGTGGTACAGGCAGGTGTATTCTGCTCCAGCTCAGTGCAGTGTGTGTGTGTTGAAGTATATGCATAGACAATTTCTGGTGCTTCAGAGATTCTCTGTGGGAATCAAGTGAAAAAGTTCGCCTAAGACGAATTTGTCTAGGAGGTGACTGCAACTGAAGTGTGTGTTGGGGGAAACAACAGGAGTGAAGTTGTTCTATGGAAATCGGAGTTGGCAGTAGCTGTAATCTTTTCAGGGATTCTTGGTGTACTTAGAGTCTTGGAGAGTTGACAAACTCCTTGACCTCAGTGGGGACTGCTCTGGTGTTAGATTCTACGGTAAATCTATTTGTGAGGATACTTATGTGGGGAAAAAAAAAATGAAACACCAAAAATCTGGGCCTGTGTCCTCACCTGCCAGAGTCCCTGACTGCTTTTGTTTTCTTGTGTAATGTTCAGCAGTCAGCTGGGTGAATAATCCTATTATTTCACCTCCTTTCCATGCAGAAAATTGGGGACTCGTACCGCGGCTATTGTGTGAGCGAGACAGAATTAGAGAGTGTTCTAACGCTACACAAGCAGCAAACACAAAGTGTGTGGGGGACGCGCCAGTCTCCAAGCCCAGCCAAACCCGCCACACGGTTGATGTGGAAATCTCAGTATGTCCCATATGATGGGATCCCCTTTGTCAATGCAGGTAACTAACTTTTCTTTTACTAACTACTTTCAAAATTTCGACATCAGTTGCCAACTGGCCATAAAGAAGGATCTTTATGGTGTTCCTTAATGTTGATAAAGTCAAGGCACAAACATAAAAAAAGAGCAACTTGGGCACCTCCGTGACACAGTCTGAAGGAGATTGTTTCCCTGAAACCAGAGGCTTATGTTTTGTTGTGATTATTTCCTTTTGTTCTTTAGAAAAAAAATTAGTTAAGTACCATTTGATGGGGGTTCTTGTGATGAGATCTTTAGATGGAGGTCCCATCTACTCTGTCAGGATGTGAAAGTTCTCATAAGGGTAAGAGCTTGTTTGAGTATTCTTGCCTAATTTGGAGATCCTTTGAAGACTTTGTTCCACAGGAGCCAATAAACTATTTAAATGGCACCCTTTAAAAAAAAAAATCAATTTAAAAACCAAAATAAACATCAGCATACCTCAGCAGACTTTTTTTTTTTTTTAAAACAAATGTGCAGGCTTCACAGGTTGGTAATTACATATTTAGCTCATGCAATAAGTATGTGAAATTACTAAGAGTTCATTCAGATACAAAATGAACAGATATTAATTGTTACATAGAGATCATGAATGACTGGAATGTAGGTTATGTGCTTGTTTTTTCTTTTTTTTTTTTCTGAAAGTAACTGAAAAAGTGAAATGTTAGCACCAGTTTTAAAGCTTGAGCCATAAATTGTGAGGTATAAGAAAGCTAAGAACAAAGCCAAAACAGCTTACACTTTTCTTTCCCCCAAAACGCATATGAGACATCTTTAGTTTCTTGTAAGATCTGCCTGATAAATGAGTTGCCCCACAGTAAGATATTTAGAACAAAAATACACATAGATTTAGTTTTTTCTTTGAAGTGTTGTAGACTAATAGAGACTCAGATTATTAAGTTGTAATATTTTTTGCTTTGCTCAGACCCTGAAACACACTTTATGTATGTTTCTAACGTGTTGCCTTTCCAATACGTTTAGGTTTAGTTTATAACTCCTCTATGAAAAGTGTTCATTAAAATCCTTTACACCTGTAGAGCAGAGGCTGTAAATATGATTTACTGAACTGCAGTTGAAATCCTAGATAACTGAATTGCAAACAGTGCAGGACAGAAGTGTTGTTCTCGAGGAATTCCCTGCTGTGCTTCAGCTGTGGGGAAATATAGGGAAGTTGGGTAGCTCCCCATAGTGTAAAACATGCACTAATCATCAAAATCTTGATTGTTATTTTTAATAAGAATTTTGGATAGTTGATACTTTTGTAAAACAAGGGCCCCACCAAATTGTGTTTGAGATTCATATTAGCAAGGACTAGTTTAAAGCTCTTGAAGTCTTTCCAATCCTAGAACTTCCATTTTAAGTTTGTTTTTCAAAAAGAGACAAAATATCTGTTTGTTATACATCTCTTCTAAATTTTCCTATTTCTTTATTTGCATTTTTTTTTTTAATGTTACACTCTAAGGCAATAAGTCATTGGATATCTTATGGAAACACATTATGTTGCTGTTATGATACTTAAAAAGGTTTTGGTTATATCGCTTGTGGTATAGGCAGCTCCTTGCCTGCATACTGGAGTATATGAATTATAAATAAAAGATAACTAAACATGATGTGCAAGAAATTTGAAAGAAGTTCCTTTCTTGACCACTTTAGTGCTATGCCTGTTACCCCTTTTGTTAGGGGTCTGACTGGAAGAAGTCACTTGCGTCAAGTTTAGAGCTAAGCAATATTTGTTTAAGCCTGTCTGGTTTTGTGTGGGTATGCCACACTGAAACAGTGTTATTTAGCAGATAAGATAGGTCAGGCTTGCAAGTAAGAATTTGTGGGACAGCATGGTCTGAAGTATTGATTTAAGACAGGAGGCTGGAAATAGCTGCTGACCTTTGATTTCAGCTGTGGATTTTCTCGGTTACTTTGGGGATTCTACTCCTCTCATGTTTATTACCAGCATTGTGCTCCTTTGGTAACTTGCAAGGCTGCTCATCTTGTAAAGTATTGGTGTTCACCAAAGCAGAATCCAGTATTTTGCCTTCATATATGTTGTGGGAGTGTTGTGAGGTATAAGAAGTTTGGGAAATGCTTTGAAAACGCTCTGTGTTCCTTGCATGCTGTGAGAGAAGCATTTGCACTGTATTTGAATGCTTGCTACACTTAAGTCTTCTGCCTTCTGAAGAGTCTGATGGTAAACAGAAATAACTGTTTTGGAACTCTCATCTTTTCTGTAGTTACTGTTTTACTGTAATGGCTTCAGTGATTGCTTGAATAAATAGTGCATTACTTTCTGTTTCCAGGAAGCAGAGCCATTGTAATGGAGTGCCAATATGGGCCAAGGAGGAAAGGGTTCCAGCCCAAAAAAGCTGGTGAGCAGGAAAGCACCTCTGGCCATCTGTACAAAGCCACATGTCCAGCAAGGTAAGAATTATCTATAAAGCTGGAAGAGATGCTCAGCATCCTAAGAAAGTGTTCTTTCTGTGAGCCTTGATAGAGCACTGTTTGGGGGTGGTAGCTGATATGCACTGTAGCTCTTAGCTTCGTCTCCTTGATAACTTGAGGTTGATATTACATGAGATGGAATGAGGAAATGCTGTCCTGTTAAACTGAATAAGGCTGAGATTTGATAGGTTGCCTGGATGCAAAGTAGCAGTACATCAGGATATGGAATACAAGTGGGAATCCTTGTCTACTTGAGCATTAGTTATTGTGGTGTCCTTTAGTGACCATTTTTGATCCTAAAACTTTGTGGTCTTGTTTGTTGTTTTTCCTTCAGGCTTTTAGTTGCACCCATACCAGTCAATCATCCTAATTTAGCAGATGTCGTATTTGATGAAGGAGTTCTTCTTGTTCACTGGGCACTTTCTCCTTATCCAACACTAATGTTTTTTTCCTTGTCCTTGAGCATCCCCCTGGGTGCTTGTTCAGTTTTTACTGAGCTAAGAATGTGTTTATCTGGACAGTTGCAGCTAAGTATGCGTGTGCTCAATTCTAGCTTCAAGCTGGGTGAACTGCAGCCTGTTCAGCAATGGTGGTGTGCTCTTACTATACTGAGGGACAGAGGATTTTGGCTCAGGTGCAAAATCACTCTGGCTGAGTGGCTTCCAGACTGGAATAGAAGTGTGTCTATCTGTATCCATCTGCATCCGTCTCTGTTGATGTGTCCTTAACAATTCCACAGTTCTCTTAGAGGCTCCTCACCTCCTGCAACAATCTGCCTGATCTTTTTCTATACTAATATCTGATAAGAAGTAGGTGGGGGTTTTGCCTTCCTCCTGAGGGCAAAGCGTATTGAAGGAGATTTTTTTTTTTTTTTTTTTTTTTTTAATTTCACCCACCACCTTGGAAGGATCTATATTAAAAAGGTTCAAAAGTTTCCGGAATACAGAGTTCCTACTGACCCTAAAATTGACAAGAAAATCATAAGAATGGAGCAGGAGAAAGCATTCAACATGCTGAAGAAGAACTTGATTGATGCTGGCGGTGTCCTCAGGTGAAATTTCCACTTTTTTCTTTATCTTGACAAATGAAGCAAAAAAGAGCAATAATTTGCTTGGTTTGCTTTATTTCTTACTTAGTGACTTTATTAAGGCTCTTGCTTAATATCAATAGTAAAAAATCCCACAATGTCAGTAAGACTTCTGTGGCTCTGGAGTATTTAGTCTGGTAAATGTGTTAAGCACCAAGCTGCAGAACTTCATCAGATGATTTTGTGCAGGGAATAGATAGAAATAGTTGTATTATTTGGGGGTTTGAGCTGGTTTATTTTGCATTGAAAGATGTGAGAGGGCCCTGAGCAGAAGGGCAATACCTTCCAGCTCAGGGGCTGTGAAAACTTAAGTCACTCTAACTAGGTTGTTTGTGATTGTCAAACTGTTCCCCCGAGAGACTTATTTTTTTGCCTTTGCTTGAGAATTGTGTGTAGAAACTCTTTCCTTCTTGCCAGGTGGTATGTACAGTTACCCACTCAGCAAGCCCACCAATATCATGAAATGGAAACTTCCTGCCTCCCTTCTTCACCCTCCCATTTTTCTGTGTCTTCTCCTGAGGAGGAGGAAGACGTTGTTAGAGATGAGAACTGTACTCTGCCTTCCCGACTTCATCCTCAGGTGGCAGACAAGATCCGAGAACTGGTGACTCAGGGAATAGAGCAGGTCTATGCAGTGAGGAAGCAACTAAGGTACAGAACTGTCGGGCATGCTCTGTCTGTAGTGCTATATCTACTTTTGCATTTGATTAATTTGGTTTGCAACTAAATGGCAGTGCTGATGCATTACTGAATATATTTCCCATATGTCATGAGAATCTCTTTTCCCAGCTTTTGTCTTCTCTTTCCATTTCATTGTAGGTAGCCACTAAGAGCTGCTGTCCTCTTTAAAGTTAGTTGAATAAATGAGGATTTTTAATTCCAAACTCTGTAGCAGATGCACAAAGAACTAGGTCAGAAGATCATCTAGCTTGCTTTTGTCTTGTTATTGCAAAATGGGAGGGAGAAGGTAGCAGTGTCTATAACAGAGGGAAATAGCACAATATATTTTAAATATGCATATCTTAATATCCTTTAACGTATGACAGAAAGTATGTGGAAAGAGAATTATTCAAGCCTGATGAAGTGCCAGAAAGACATAACCTGTCCTTCTTCCCCACTGTGAATGACATCAAGAACCACATTCATGAAGTGCAGAAGTCCCTGAGGAATGGCGAGATGGTGTATAATTCAGAAAGTATCCCAGCAACGGTATGTTGGCTTTTGTGTTTCTTTTTGATTTTTGGAGTTAAATACTGGAAGTCTCGTTTTTAATTTTTACCACTTAGCTGTATTTCATCCAAAATTCTCTACAACTTTATATTTCCAGCAGCAATATTTTCAGTGGAATCCCTGGCTGAGCAAGACTGGATTAAATGTGAATAAAACCTTCTGACCTTACTTGGTGTTTATCTCATCAGCATTAGATTGTTGTTGATTGATTGACAAATTATACAATACTAGCACTTCATGATGACTGCATGAACTGCAAGCCATGTGGTGTAGAAAAATTGACAAGCATCAGAAAATTTTATTCATGGCTTTGTCACTGTCTGTGTTTTGGAGAAGTTACTACTACTTTTCTCTATTTGAAAAATGGGGACAAAGTATGTCTCGGGTGCAGTCTAAATTAGGGTTTGCACAACATTTTGAATGTGTAAATATTAATAAATGCACTTTATAGCAAGTGAACTAAGCATGAAGTAGATACTTCAGAATGCTTAGTAACTCTTAAGTTTTCTTCAGTAACTCTTTTTCTTAAGTAACTCTCAATTTTCTTCCACCTGTTGAGTAATAAGGGATACACGGTGATCCTAATTTTCCCAGTTATGAGGCTGACTGCTAAGGAATTGCTGATTTAAAATCAGCTTTGACAAACCGTACTTTTAAATTGTGCGGTGTCATCGGTCTTTTCCCTCTTCCTACACTGCTCTTGGCCCAGGTGAGTGGGTGATACTTGTTAGTTAGCCAAAATGGTTTGACTATTTTCTGTTTTAAAGTCTTTGAACTGTCACGAGCAGTCTTTAGCCTTCCTGGTATAGTGCATATTAAAAAATGTTTTACAGTCTTGGGTGTTTTGGTGTTTTGTTTTTTTTTTTTTTTTAAACCAAGAGCTCCCAAAATGTGTAGTTATAAGAAAATAAGAAAGTGTAGTTTTGGACACCGTTTTCCTACGGGTCCTATATTAAGCCTATATTCCTGCAGTAGACAAACTTGCACCCTTTCTGAGAACTGAGATCTTTTTCCTTTCAGCTGCAGTGGACCACAGACAGTGGGAATGTTCTCACAGAAACAGTGACTGTTACGTTTGCCTCGCCACCTTCAGATGGTAGGACTGCATTAATAACTTAGCTGTCTCCAATTGTGATTTGTTTTATTAGCTATGTCACAGGATTTTAGTTTCCTTCCAGGGAGGTTGCTGTCATGTTCTGTCACTCAGCTGAACTTAAGAAGGATTATTTTGGTGTACCTATTTTGGCATACTTTTTTTTTAGCTATTTGACTGCATGTGTCGAAAAATATGTGTAGTCATGATAGGATTGGCAGAAGTATGAAAATTACAAATTTGGCTTTTATTTAGCATTCTTAAGCAACTGAAGATTTTAACGGGATGGTTATGTGGAAAGAACATTTTGCCTTGGATGAAGGTGCTAATAACACCTGTGTAGAGAGAATTAAATTCTTACTGAACAGATCATAGGATCATAGAATCGTTTAGGTTGGGAGACACCTTTAAGATCGAGTCCAACTGTTAACCTAACACTGCCAAGTCCACCACTAAACCATGTCCCTAAGCTCCGCATCTACACGTCTTTTAAATACCTCCAGGGATGGTGACTCAACCACTTCCCTGGGCAGCCTGTTGCAGTGCTTGACAACCCTTTCAGTGAAGAAATGTTTCCTAATATCCAATCTAAACTTCCCCTGACACAACTTGAGGCCATTTCCTCTTGTCCTATTGCCTGTTACTTGGGAGAAGAGACTGACCCCCACCTCGCTACAACCTCCTTTCAGGTAGTTGTAGAGAGTGATATGGTCTCCCCGGAGCCTCCTTTTCTCCAGACTAAACCACCCCAGTTCCCTCAGCCGCTCCTCATAGGACTTGTGTTCTAGACCCTTCCCCAGCTTCGTTCCTCTTCTCTGGACACACTCCAGCACCTCAATGTCTGTCTTGTAGTGAGGGACCCAAAACTGAACACAGGATTTGAGGTGCGGCCTCACCGGGGCCGAGTACAGGGGGATGATCACTTCCCTACTCCTGCTGGCCACGCTATTTCTGATACAAGCCAGGATGCCGTGGTGCCTTCTTGGCCACCCGGGCACACTGCTGGCTCATATTCAGCTGGCTGTCAACCAGCACCCCCAGATCCTTTTCTGCCGGGCAGCTTTTCAGCCATTCCTCCCCAAGCCTGTAGCGCTGCATGGGGTGGTTGTGACATAAGTGCAAGACCTGGCACGTAGTCTTGTTGAACAATTGGCCTCGGCCCATCAATCCAGCCTGTCCAGATCCCTCTGTAGAGCATTCCTACCCTCAAGCAGATCAACACTCCCTCCCAGTTAGGTGTCATCTGCAAACTTACTGAGGGTGCACTCGAGCCCCTCGTCCAGATCATTGATAAAGATGTTAAACAGAATTGGCCCCAATATTGAGCCCTGGGGAACACCACTTGAATATATCTGTCGGGGCACACAATATCCAGGAGCCAACTGGGTACTTGAGTTCCTTGATGCTTTATGGTTCACACATGCTTAAACATCTTGCAAAAGGGACTTGAATGCATATTGGGATTCCTGCTTCTCACAGAGTCGTTGCCTTGATGAGTTCCACTGCTAGGATCAGGCTCTGAACAATGAACACTGTATTTCTGTTGTCAGATTCGAGAGCACTCTTTTCCATTTTTCTTAATGCTTGGAATAGAAATAGAAACACAGGTGTTTAGTGGCAGCAGGACCATTAAAGATATGTTTATTCAGTTCTATGTGGTGTAACTTCTTTATTAATGTGTGAAGCCAAAGTAGCATCTCTTCCCAGCAACTGGTGAGCCACCTAACAAAGTATTAAACTTCCTCCCACTCTGCTGCAAAACCAGAGTGTAGATTTCTGTAGAAACTTGGTTTTATGCATTCATGGTCGAAGGTCTGGTTTTTTTGAAGATGGTAGTTATGCTATTTTTCTTTTGTTGAAAGTGGGTTCCTGCTCCTATTACTTCAACTTCAAAACATGTACTAAAACAAAATACAGGTGTTTGTAACTAGATCTACTTGCTACCCACATAGTTAGGGTTACACATAAGCTGAGATGCTCTGCTGCATCATGGTGGCTGATAAGAAATTTAAAATGAGATTATTCTGCCCTTTTCGCCAGGTTTCAAGGATATTTTGTCTAGTGTGACACCAAAAGAACTTTCCTGCATGTTTGTGGATGCTTTCCCCATCTCTTGTTTAATAGGTTTGATATGAAACCTATTTGTTGGCTTTTAGCAGGGTTGTGATTGCAGCAAGGTGGAAGAGCCTAATTGTTTGCATACATTAAGATAATGCTGCAGACTTCTTTGATGTTTTTAATCTCAGTGGCACCGCCAGCTTGTTTCCTCATTTAATTGGAACATGGTAGCGGGTACTTTTTGTTCCAGACAGCTGATAGAGAAATCTACAGAGACCAAAGGGGCACTGCCACAGTTGTCATGTTTAAAGATTTGCTTGTGTCTGCCATTATCCTCCACTGTGGTTCTTGCCTGAAGAAGTCCTGATGTGTTTGGGTTTCTTTCCCCTTTGGCCCCTGTCACTACCTGATCTGTTTTTTATCTTTGTTGTAGCAGGAACAATAAACCCCCAGAGGTCTGGCTCACTGTGTGATTTCTCCTAAATGACTCGGTGAACCTGATTTACATGGAGCAGTTCCATGTACACCAGTGCATTTACAGTTAATAAAAAGGCCAATGTTGGGCTCTGGGTTTTTTTAACTCTTATTTTAGCTGTGGCTGCAATAGATCAATTTGAACTGAAAAGTATCATGTACACTTGGTGGTCTTAGGGTAAGAATTTCAGTGTTGACAACTGTCAGAGGACAAGAGGTAAATTTTTATGCTCAGTTTGAATAGTGTCCCTCTTTTTTAAGGAAGTCTTGTTTTTTAGGACAAAAAGGGATTTGCAATATGAGCAGACTTACTGTGCTCAAGCTTGTATATCTATGTTAATATTTCCATTACTGCACTTTTATGGAGAGACACAGAATAGTTGTGCCTTCAACAGCTGTGATAGAGCTCAGCAGGGATGACTTTTGGTATGAACTGTCTGAATGCCGGAGGTTTAGGAAGACCAATTCTTGCTTTCTTTGCCTTTCACAGATAATTTTCTGAGGCAAAGTAGCCTATCAAATGTGTAAACATCCATCCGGTGACATACTGAGTTTTAAAGGAAGCTAGAGAACTGGATTTATTTAGTTTTCTGCACGTGTGTACCAATTCAGTGAATATAAGCAGATTTTTTTATTCCAGCATATCTTGTCTCCACTTAAATATGTGGGTATGTGCTTGTACACATTGCAAATACATGTTTATAATTGTATTACAAGTCTAAGCAAAAAAAGAAGCCTGACTTTGAAAAAATCAGCTCTCATTAATGTACGTGAAGTGATAGCAAGGGAAAACAACACTAACTTTTCAAACAACTGTTTGTATTCATTTTTTTCATTTCAACTTGTGCTGAATGGAGACAAATTTAAATTTAAGAAATCAAACAATAACAGAACTAAACCCAGCTGTTTGCTTTCTTGTTGTGCAGAACTCCGTATCTCCATGTGATACAGCTTTCTCTATTGTCTCCTAGGTGTAAGAATCACTGTAATTATCATACTTAAGTGTGTTCCCTTTTACATCTTTTATGAAGTATAATGACAAGTGAGATAAAGTACCCATCTATGTATATATATATTTTTTTTAAACTTCTGGCATTCATACTGAGTGCCCATGCAGTGTAAGGAGTGGGTAGATTAGGAGTTGAACTATTAGCTTTATTCCTAGGCACGTTGGTGTAGAATACAACCTAAGGAAAGAACTACCATCTCTTCCTACATGGGAATATTCACATATGCATATGGGATCTCTGTATAGTATTAAAAAGATCCTAAATATTTGAAGCAGTTGTGTTCAAAGAGATTTATAGAGTGTATCTGATGGTCAGTCATGGTTAAGAGTTAGAGTTTGCAAATCAGTATATATGTTGAAAAATTCACTTAGATTGCTGGAAACTTTTGTATGATTTCCTGCTAGAAAGCTTTTTGTGATTGACCATTCTCAATTTTTTGCCATTCATCAGGCTAATCTACATGCACAGGGCAAGCTCTTCTTTTCACAGTTTCACTGCTATAACTGTAAATAAGAGGCTAAGCAATGTCTACTTGTGTCTGGATAAATCTTACCCAAAATGTTCTGGATGGCTCAAATAGGAAATGGAATGATCTCATGGGAAGTTTTCTTGCAGAAATTGCTACAAGTGAACCTCAATTTTTACAAGTCTTCAGGAAATGAAGTGTGTCATTCTTGCATTAAATAAGAATTTTGAGGATATGATGTAATCTGTAGGCTGAAAGGCCTCCAGATAAGTGGACTTCTTGTGTCATATTGCATAGAAGTTACGCTAATTTCACAAAGGTGTTTGGAAGAGAGAGGTGAGACTTGGAGGATTTCCTGTGTAGATTTTTATTTTGGAAGACATTACTTTCTTTTGATGCCTGTCTGTTATTGAGTCCTTACTGAGGTGTATGTATTGCCAAATTATTTGGTTGCTACTTTGATGAAAATGTTTCAGCTTTTATGTTATAACTAGAAATTCTAAGCACAGGATAGGTTGCAATTACTTTGCTCTCCAAAATGGAATTATTGGTGCTTCTGTTTTTTACTCTGAACAGACATATACAGTCTTCCTACAGTATTGTCTTTTTCTCAAACCCAGCCTTTTTTCTTTAGCATCCAACTTCTTCTGCAAAGACAGCATATGTGTCTTATATACGTGTCTTTTATATGTCTATACTGACATTGAAGGGGTTTGTTCAGTTGTCAGGGGAGGCTTTTAAACATGAAGAAGAAATTTGTCATAACTGTCTGCTTCCTCTCTGTGGCACCATAGGGAGCTCAGCAGGGGAGTCAGTTGTCACCAAAGCAGAATCCAACCAGAGTGGGGAATCCTTGCTACCAGAAACAGCTCAGCTGTTGTCTTCACTGTCTTCGCTTCAGCCCAAGATATTTGCACAACTTCAGGTACAGTCAAGTTGTTTACAGAACATCAAATGTTCTGCGCTGGGAATGCTGAAGGTGAGCTGAGAACAGCAAGTTCCCTCTCAGCTAATGATCCCAAACACTGGCTAGGTAACACGGACTTTGAAATAGCTGACAACTCTTACTTTGGCCTCTCTTGCATGTCACATTTAGCATATAGCTGTGGTGCAGGGGATCCCACTACTATCTTTTGATGCTTTGAAGCTAGGGTCTCTTGTGAAGGCAAAACCAAGAAGATGAAGGTAGTGGGCTTCTGCCTCAAACCAAGCACCTATTCATTTTCCACATGGTCCAGTCATTTCATAATGAAAATGCTGCAAAACTGAGGGGAGATAAGTCAGTCTTAGTTATTCCTTTTACATCCTCCTCTAGCTTCTTAAGAAAATATGTTAAAACCCTAAAACTGCTCACAGCTCAGATCTGTAAACTTCCAGGTTGAAAGGCTGAAGAGTGGGGATAAGAATGTCATGCTAAAAGAGCTTCTTCTTAAGCTCATCTCCCTTCAAAGCTGGCTCTCTTAGACTTCTTCCCTAACGACGTCTTTGAAAAGCTACCTTCATACTTCCTGAACCCCAATGAAATGCATGATCTCTTCCCTAGAAACACAGTCTGCAGTAAGATGCTGTTCTATTTGCTGTTTCCCTCTCTTTCTGAAGACATCCTGGCTCCACTTTACTCTCTTCTTTTTTAAAGCAGTATGCTTAGCTTTTAGTGCCCACCTCTTGTAGGAACGGACAGTATTGGCGAATGATTTGAAACTGAATATCAATCCTAAATTAGAGCTTTATGAACATAAGTAGTCTTCTAGATGCTGCTGGATACCATTGTCCTAATTGTTTTCTCATACAACCTTAGCCTAGGGTTGCTGGGATTGCCTGTTCAAAAGAGATGATGTATAGGAAGTCAGAAGCTATCCAGTTCCAGCATTGCAAAATATGTGCTGTTAAATGCAAATTCCTCCTGCTGTAAATACTGATATGTTAGTTCTTCTGCCTTCTCTTTCACAGGGATTACAGCTGCAGTCAACTTTTACCTCCACAAATGGATCAACAGCCCTGATAGCTGTAAATAACCATTCCCCTCCCAGCCCTGCAAGTCTCCTGGATTCCATAGGGAGTGCAATAACCAACCATTCTCTAGTACTTAGTCAGGGACACAGTCTGCAAGGAGGTGCTGGCCTAACACAGCATAGCACTGCTGCTGCCTCTGCTTTTGGGACTCCGCCTGGCTCTGATCAGAGTCTGGTCACCATGGGCCAGTTGGTAGCAGTTGGAGGGGTAGATGACTCCAGAAGCCTAGAAGGAGGAGCCCATCAGATTCTCTTGGGAGATATACATGCTATTCCAGTACGGATTGTGGACAACCATCCAGCACTTAGTAAGTTGCAGTCTTCCCAGTAATATGTAATATAGAAAATACGGTAGATCTTGTTCTGTGTGTCTTGAAGAAAGGAGAGAAATGTGTTGATAACGGGGAACTCCAGCATAGACTTCTTTCAGCTGATTCTAAGTAGTTTTTACCGTGAAAACATGCTGACTGTAAAAACAAACAAACAAAAACAAACAAGAAACTCAACCAAACAAACACAAAAACACACACCACACAAAAAAACCCAACAAAAACAAACCACAAACAAACAAAACCAAAAAACCCCAAAACTTAGTTTTTGCTGCAAAAAGATGACTTCTTAGTTAAGCTGCTTATCACTTTCTTTGACCAAATACCAGCTTATTTGATGAACACAATATTTTTGCCAAAAATGCTAGTATTTTGCTAAAATGATGATCTTCAAAATAGTTTTTTTAAAGGAAAAATAAGAATAGAAAATAACCAATATTGAATCTAGTTAGAATTCTTTGGAAAGAAATGTGGGTTTTTTCATGACTTCTTTCTTTGCACCATCCCAGCAGATTTCTGAATTTTTTTAATAAGCTTTTACTAGGATCCTGTAGTCATCAATATGCTTTAGCAGTGATCAGTTGGAGTTGTATGTAATTGCTTGGAATTTCAAACTTCTTTGAAAATACTTTTTTAAAAAATACACAAAAAACACTGTAAATAACTTTCTCTCTATCAAAATAGAAGGCTCCTTAAAGCCATTGTTATCAAATATAGATACAGTCTGAATTCTCAGCCATGAGACCTGATTGAGAATGAAAGCTTGCATTCTCAAAGAATGGTTTCTGATTCTTGGTGAAGAAAACCTATTAGATACGGAGCATATATAGATCAGTGCAACATATCCTTTTCACTTCCCAGAGAATCTGAAATGTTAGCTGTGCAATGCTTTATTATTTCTATATTATCTTTTCTTGTCATCTATGACTTCTAAAAAGATGACTCTTGAGTAGTTTTGCAGGAACATGTAGGTAAAGATGTGCTAGATCATAGCCTATACCTTCGTAATGCCATAGCGATAATTATCTCCATATGTCCTGATGACTTTTGCAGGTCAGCAAAATGTAACTTAATTCTGTAATATTCTGAGAATGGAAATGTAAGACTACGTGAAGAAGTAAAAAGGAAATAAAGGGCACATGAGGAAATACACTGAAATTCATATGTGTTAAAGTAATATTGGGATATTTTAATGTGGCAGTATTGTCAAATTTAAGGGGTTTTCTGCCTGCTGTACTCAAGTGTTTGTGTAACTGATTATTTTCCCTTTTATAATTGGACTTGACTAATCTGAGAAATTCTGGTTTTGTTCAGGGTAAAAGAATTTCAGAGAGGTTATCAAATGCACCTGCTGCTTTCAGTTGTTTAACCCATTTGTTCAATCTAGATGTTGATGCCTCTCAAAAACTTTTGTAAGTGATGAGTGTTGTAAGAGAATTTTTAAAGAAATGCTATTTTACAAAAAAGAAATGTAGTCAAATATAAAATTATATAACTGCAAGGACTAAACTCACTGTTCCTTTGGGTTTTCCTTTTTTTTTTTCCTACTGAAGGTCTCAGTCTATCATCACCAGCCTGAATTTGGAAATTGTGAGAATATTGGTGCCATTCCTAAGTTATGTGGAGGAGTTGCCTATAAAATGCAGATACTTTTTTTTTTTTTTTCTTTCCCCCCAGAGGCAAGTTCTTTGTCTGGAGAGAAGGAGGACAAAAAACAGTCTAGACTGAGGAGAGAATAATGTTACAGAGCTTATTTGGAGGAAACACCATATACCTGAACTTAGCAGTTCAGTCAGTTTGTATTTCAAGATACTCTTTTCTCCTCTGTGTGTGTGTGTGTACACTTACGCACATGTGCGCTTGGTTAAAATTATCCTGTACATTCTGGATTTTCTCTTGTCCAAGTGCAAACTTAAGAATAAGCTATTTCCTGCTGAAAATGTATGTGCAGTCATTGAGAAGTGGCCAATCATGCCTGAAGTGTAACTCATTCTCTAAATCAACACGCTTTAGAGTTATTTTTTTTCAGCAATAGCACCTCTATTCCTTCTTTCCCCTGGAAAAGGAAAAAAAAAAAATGATAGCTTCCTTTTTTTCATGGGAAAGAGGAAAGACATTTTGTGTGAGAGTAATTTTATATCTCCAAACATTTTTTTTAGAAAATATAAATATTCTTACTCAAGGAGGCCCTTACTGCAGTAAATTCATGTCAAATTGCAGTGTCTTATAGCACAGTAGACAACATAACTGGCTGTCAAACTAAACGGCAGTTAACTTCACAAATGCCTTACCTATTATATTGAGTTTCTGAAAGATTTTTCTTTTAAATGGATACAGTTATTGGGGCTGAAGCGTTATCGGTGGAGTGTGAACTTCAATGTTTGATTTTTTTGTTTTGTTTTTAAGCTGAAGAAAATACAGAGGGTGTTATCTGTGTGAGCCAAGTTAAACAAGAGACAAGAGAAAAAGCATTGTCTATGGAGCCAGATAAAATCAGAGACTGCCATAGTTGCTGACCTATTTAAATCTGTGAAGCCTGGAAGGATTTTTCAAATCGGAGAACTCTAAATGTCTTGGAAGGAAAGGCAGGTGCTCTCAAAGTAATGCCATTCTTTTTAAGTTGTATTGTGACATTCAGATTAGGCATATTTTACACTAGTTCTGACAGACAGCTGTTTTGATGTCTGACTGATGTGGCTCACTGCCAATTCCAGGTCATTCAGTTGCCCTGTGGAACACCACCTCTCTCTTCTGTTTCAAGTTTTGAGTAATTTGGATGCTATCCAAATGACCCATTTTGGTCGACATTTCTGAAGGTCTTCCACAATTTAATTCCTTAGCTTCAGAATGTGGATCACAGTGCTGGGTTTGCTTTTCTCCTTGAGACCCTCGACTGTTACGGCACTACAGAGACCATAGAATCTGCCAGCTCCAAGACCGCAGAATTCATCAGCAAAGAGTATCCAAACAGCAATGCTTTGTGACAAAACGAAGGTCCAAGATGCTAAATTTCATAGTGATGAAGGACATGGATGCTTAGGAAAATGCAACTTTGACCTGATCATAATGTTAATGGTGTGAAGATCAAGGAGAGGAGAAAGGTGAGGTTGCCAGGTGAATGTAAGGTTGTGTGATGAAGAAAAGTGTGTGAATTGTAACGGTGAATGTTTTCAACTTTGACATCTTTAAACTTATGTTCTGGCTTTATGAGGTTCGTTGCTGCATGCAGCCTTGGCAGTGGTACTGTATTAGCAGTTGGTCATAACAGCTAAATGCAGGAGTCTTGTCTCATGGGAAATGATCGATGCTGCCATTTATCTACCTTTTGCTTTATACACTTACGCTATCAGCTCAGATAAATATGATTTAACTTGCTGCTGTTCGTGATGTAGGGCTTATGGATACATTACTAAAAAGAGAGGCCCAAGAAAACAAAGCAAGTAATATAAATCCAAGCAATATGTGCAGGTGTGCTGTCACTATAACATTTGGAAAACAAACTCTTCTTTTTCAATGGTGGCAGCTTCTAAGACTAAAGTGGTCTGTTACTTAAAATAGTTACTACAAATCTTTAAAAAACTGAATATGATAAAGAAATCTCTTTTAGCAATATTTAAGCCAAAGCCATAATAAGTGGCAAGCACTCAGTTGCATAATCTGTGACAGGCATGTTTCTTTAAGAAAAAAAATACACCTACAAATAACTTGGAATCTCTTTAAAGCAGTAAATGAAATGAAACTGATGCCAACATAGATATCAAGCGAAACAATAACATTGTTTGCTTCAGATGTTGAATTCTTAGAGCAACATTCAGAGTATTTTGTACATAGCAGTATCAGCAGTTCTGATATTAATTCCTACTAAGTGGTTGAGAACTTGATCATAAAATTAGATATTTTTTCCTGCATGCTGTACAAGAATGAAATCTGAGGACTTTCTCTTTTTCAGACTTAAGAAAACAAAAAAACCCTCAAAACAACCAAAACCAAGAAAAATACTGGTTCATTTCTGTAGAAAAGAAAGTGTTTGGAATATTATATGAACATAAAAATTAACATTTTTAAATTGTTAAATCTGTTAACATGCATTCAAGGCATTCACAAACATCATCTAAATAGTGGCCATTTAAAATTAATTTTTAATTTTCTTTTGAGTGTTTAAAGCTAAAACTTTTAAAAGTTTCACATTGAACTTGGGTTCCTAATACCTTTATATGCAGCATCTGTTAGGTAGGTGCTATATCTTAGTCTTCCTTTAAAATACATTCACTTCTGTGAGGTTAACTAACACTGTTAATGCTGTTCATTTAAAGCTAATGTTTATGGGTTAGCTTAAATTAGAATTTTCCAACAGGATCATGCTCTTTTTAAATAAGAGTTAGTATTTTATGCAAGTGCATAGAGAATCTCCAGTTCTTTGGAGTCTCTCATATTTAGTTTCTACACTGACTTGTTTTGTGGTATGCCTTACTCATTTCTGGGTAGGTAAAATCCCACAAGATTCACCCTTTTGGGTTTTTTTTGTTGTTGTTAATTGTGAAAATATGTCCAAAATGGATGTTCTCTGCTGCAGTCCTAGTTCTGGAGCGCACCGGCAGCAGTCACCTTTTCTTTTCCCACTCAGTAACTATGTACCAGAATGGGTACCTCCTTCCACACTGCTGCTGTACTCAGTGATTGCATCACCTTCGTTTTTTCTTAGAGTTTTAACTAATGCATTTCGAAGCATATCGCCTTTCTCAATGTTACTCATTTTTTGAGAATTGTTCCTCATTTTTGAGAATGCTTATTCTCAAAAGAATAATTACAGCTAAAGATTACCAGCAAGAGGTTATTTCAGTTTTAGTTCTCTTCAAAGCAGACAACACATTTGTGGTTGGAGTAAAAGCTTAAGGAAAGGGAAGTTACATTTCCATCAGTTCTTGCTTAGTTCCCTCATTAACAGATCTGTTCTTTAACGGTCACTGTGCTTCCCACCATGAGCTACAGTCTCATCCTGTGCCGAACAGTATTTCTGACAGTACTTCTATTTTTGGTTTAGTGCTCACAGCTGGAGGAAATACTCTTTTAGTCCATCTTGAATTGCAGGCTGTGAAATGAATTTTATAATCTGCCCTGAAAACAATAGAACAAAAAGTTGGGAGGACTTTAAAGAAGCAGTAAAGAATTAGTTGTTTTTAAAAGCTGGGGATGAGATTTGCCATTCTGTTCATCGAAAAATTTTATTTGAAATGCGTCTTCAGCCAATACTCACAGTTTTGTTTTCAGTTTCCTTCATTTTCACAGAATTTCAGTTCTTTGTCTTCCAAATATATATTCCAGTTTACTACTGTGTTGTTTTTTAATTTAGCATAACCTTTCCTCTAAAGAGTATGTTTACATTTGTTTTGTGCATGTTGCTAATGGAGGAACACAAACTCATCACCCATATCGAGTGTCTGTATTCAGCTTAACACCTTAGTTTACTAATGTCCACCTAAATTTTACAGGAAAAAATCTATTATGTATATGAAAAAAAATCACAAGTAAACGATATCACTTTCAATGCAGTTAAATTTGTTTGCATAGAATATGCGAGGCTGATTTTTCAGAGAAAGTTATGTAGCTTGGTGCAAAGTAGTTGGTTATTACTTTGTGTTGGAATTGTAGATGTTTTTCTGATGTTTACTTTGTTTTCTTGTGGTGGTTATGTTCAAGTGTTTATTTTGCAAACCTAGAAATCCTGAGCTTCCACGGTACTGTAAATGAACAAATTATTCTCCAGTTTAACTTCATTGTTGGTTACCCATAACAGTGATTGGTTGGCTTGACAAGAAGGGCTGCGCATATGTATGTGCATGCAAAAATAATTTTTTGCTGAAATGTAGAGAAGACATAAAAGGGCACACATCCATAGCTCGTTCAAGGCTGGCAGTCTCTTGAATGAAAACCAGTAGTGTTAATGAGTCCTTTTCACACTGTTCAAAAATCAAGACTTGGTCATGTGGTATGAAGATTGTTGCAGTTTGTACAAAATTTAGAGACAAATGTCTGTATATGTATGTGTGTATATATATTTATATAGTAACTTAATGTATAATATTCCTATTCAAATGTAAACTACTTTTTCTTTTAAAGTAATGGTCTATGTTGTGGTTATGGGGGCTCATGGGGAGAAATACAAGAGCTACTTGAGGGCAGTGGTTTCTGGGGATGAAGGAGAACAAGTAGGACAGCTCCAGGGAGACCAGGTGGAAGAAGGTCCTGAAGGTGTGTGAAAAACGAGGGTCCTGCAGGGAGGGCTGGAGGGGGCTGCGCTGGGGGGGCTCCGGGGCCCTGGACAGGGATGGCGAGCCTATTGCAAAGGCTCAGTGCAGCTCCTGAATCTATACAAGTAGTGGATAGGGCGAGTTCATGGTAGGAATTTAAAGGTATGGAAGAAAAAGGAAGCCCATCCTGCCCTCAAAACCAACAGAGCTGCTTGAGTTTTGGTGAGTACCAGAGGCAGATAAATGACTTCCCGTAGTCTGAGACACCCATTGCTATTTTCTAATATGAAGAAGAAACTCCTCTTGGACCTTCAACCCAGGAGCGTAGACTCTTTTCCTTTACATGTTACCAAGGAAAATATACCTTTTTTTCCCAACTGAATTAACTTGCTGCTCTCCTCATCCCTCTGACTGCAGCTCTGTCTACCTCAAGCACGCTCAGTATCCACCTAAGTCCCTCTTCCTTCACACTTATTAGGGCTTCCACCAAAGTCCCATGCCCTCAGGCCCTCCAGTTCTCTATGTTTCACTGTTACACTGTTGAAGCAGCTGGTGAGTTCACCGCACAAGTAAACACTGGTGAGATTTGGTCCTGTCGGTTTTTCTTCCTGTCTCCCCAGAATCCCAAGTCCATATGTTCCTTGCTTATCATCCTTACCTGGATGAGTATCAGGCAGCCGCATTTCACAGGAGATTTGTTATATTCACAGCAACTGAAAAGATTTGAGAAAACAAGGAGAAAAGGATAATTTCTGCCCGCTGTTAGGGCTTTATATTGAGAAATTGGCCTCTTTCCTTTCATACCACTTGAGTTCCTGAATTTGGCTGTGGATAGTAGCTGGTTGTTGACTTGTCTGTCTATTGGCAAACTTACAATTTGCTCCTGTAAGCCTATTCAAACAGATACGTTCTCCAAAGGTTAGGCAGGAAGAATCTGTTCCGTTAGGGATAGAAAGTGTGATAGAGCTGGGGATGGTGCTGTGAAAAGTTACTGCTCTTCATGGATCTCTGATGAGAAAATTCTCCTTGATCTGTCCTTCCCTTCTGAACAAAGCTTTCATAGGAATCAACTTCAGAGCCTATCCCATCAGTAGTGATTATCTTCTCCCAGCAACAGTGCACCTCATTAATGAAAAAAGCGTTGTGTAAAACAGGCTGTGTTGATTTTTTTAGGTCAGAAGCTATCCAGCAGGTTTATCCAACAAGCATCAACTAAGGTATGATTTGGGGGGAGGAGGAGAAGGCAAAAATCTTGTCACATGACAGGACTGTATGTGGGTTTGTTTGGGTTGTATCTCATTCTGTTTCTAATGCATGTGACAAATGACATGTTTATTTTCTGAAGTGATTTGATGTATTTTCTAGAGAGTCTTCAAAGGAGTGATCATAAACAGTACTGCTGCATCATAGAAACTATTAGTGGGCATTTGTCATCTAGGGCCCCATCCTGTTCTAGTACAGAAGGGATTGAAAAAGCATGGAATGCTTTCTGAGGACAAATACTGAGTGTCCTTGTCCTAAGGAGTCTTCCCTGGACAGAAAATTAGGAGCATTGGATGCTCTGAGAGTAATTCTCATCAGTAATCCGCTAGCCTGCACTAGGTAGAAGAACATTTACGAAAGGCGTGCACATGATAACCTCTTTATGGAAAAAGTTACCTTTGGATGCTTAATAGTTTTAAGTGATATACGCATAAGGGATTGTATCTATCTTGGGACACAAACATAGTTGTTTGCAGGTAGTTCTTTAATACAGTTTTAATTACATGTAACTGTGGTTAAATGATGCAGCTATTTTAGGGCACGTATAATCAGATCTTTTAATGTGGATAATTGGAATTCATGTTTTTACTGCCATCCTTAGCTCTCTGCAGTGCAGCTCAGTTGGTCATTTGGCATGTACTGGGCTTCTGCTAATGCCCGTCTGCCTGTTTAAACAAGAGCATGCTGTTCTAAGCAAATTAAATTTCTTGCTCTTCCTGATGTTTTTTCTAATAGAGATTGATAAGGCTCACAGGAGGATGAAAATCTGTTTGTAGTATAGTGATTTCATGAGAGTTATTTTCTGAGTCCTCAGTATGAAGGAACTAGAGAGCAAAAACTTACATACTATGGGATCTGCCGTTTGGTCTTTTTTCTAACGTACTTGGATTTCTACAGCAGGACAGTGTCAATACAGCATAAGCTACCACTAAAATACTGTTAAAATTTTAGCTCTATCCTTTGGTTAAATGTTGATAGATCAGTGGCTCCAGGAAAGATCAGAGACTTGCTTCTGCTCTATGTAGAATAGTCTTTGTCTCTAGATACTATTTAAAATGTAATTAGGTATGGCAATCAAATGGCAGCTGGAGAGCCAGAAAGAGATGTGTGTGTTGGCAGATCAGTGGGAGAGGGAGGAGTTCGGTCCCAGTGTCCTCATTCCAGACTAATGTTGTCTGTGCTAGTTCTGAATGCACCCCTTGAGAAACAGTGACGATTTGTCTTTGTGTACTGACATAGCTGTTCTTTCTGCTTGCCCACTCAAGAAGTTGTAGAAGCCTGCAAGGGACATGGAGATCATGAAGAAAGTGTGTAAGATCTTATGGGAGGACCTGCAGGAACAGAATCGAGGAGATTAAAGGTTGATGAAGTGACTTCTATAAAGCCCACATTCTTTGGTGGGAGGAAGAGGATTTTTCAATAGAGAATAAAAGTAAATCTTCCTTTTCCAAAGTATTAGGGTTACTGTGTCTCTCTGATCTGCTTGACAAGATGCCTAGTGTTTGGACAGATCTCAGTGTTTTTATGAGTATGTACCAAAATGTTAATGAATACTTATCCATGCATTGTCATCTTTGCATGTCATACTGAAACGGTAGGCCGGTGGTGCCTCCCTATCTTTGTATTGTCTGTGTACATTTTCTTAAAGTAAATGAAAGCTTGTTTTATAAAGAAACAGTGGAGAGCTTTTGTCTGAAGTCCTTTCAGATATATGCTTTTTACAGAGTAAGCTTTAACTTAAAGTGGATAATGTTGTATTTCTGCAGAAATTTCTTATGAGGAAATATTAGTGTATACTTCTAACCCTGTGATAACTTAAAACAACCAGAGCCTTTTCCAATTTATTTTTTTTTCTTTTTGTCCAGAACAGGAAGCATTCCAAACTGTCCTTCAAAACCACCATGTTCAGAGCCTCAAAGGTTTGGCGCTTTTGTTCCTCTGTAGGTGATCTTCCATCTATGCTGCAAATCACTGGGTTCAGAGCCTTCCACAAACAAAAGAACAGCAATTATAGAACGAAACCCGCACAGGGGGAAGGGGTGGGGTGGGGTGGGAAACAGGGATGACACCAGAACCCTTACCACCTCTCCCATCACATGAGGGCACTTCCTTTTCATTTGCATAATCTGACCTGGCCACTTGACAGCATGTCAATAGCAATATCTGCAAACCATAGGGTTTTTATAAACATCTGTGTCACATCAAGTCTAGATGTGACAAATTTTCTTTGTGCTTGGAATTTGCATTGATTTAGTGAAACCAATGGTGTTATAAATGGTCAAATCTCAAGAACTGACAGAGCCTTCAGCTGTGAATTTGGTCTTAATCTGAGCGCTAACTGAGCTAGGGAGAAATTCTGACACTGTGCCCATGTGTTCTGCAGTACTTGTTGAGCAGAAGAAAAACATTCAGTTTCTTCCAGCTCCCAAGAAGAGCTGCATTTGTGTTTCTACCTGATGCAGAGTTGCTCATATTTATCTCCTCAAGGATGGCTTGTGGAATTCTGCTTTCCAGCTTAAGGGAAGGTGGACATCTCCCTGTACGAAAACTTGATAGGCAGTGTACATGGTCCAAGTGAGTTGGGAGCACCTAGAACAGTCACCCTCAAGCATGCTGTAATTTAAGATGTGTTAGGAATGGGAGCTGGTAGAAGGAATAAACTACTGAAGAATATAATGGTAAAAGTAGGCATTCTTGCTCTTCACGTAGTACCCTCCTCACACAGTATCTTTTCTTAAATATCTCGAGAGAAACACTGGTCAGCAGTGGGAGGAAAACAAATCTCCATTTCTCTGCCCCCGCCCCCCCAAGTTTAACAGTGGTTTCACTAATTAGCCACAAATTTGACCTAAAAAATATCTTCTATCCTAGATCTAAGTGTACAGTGTTTAATTCCTAAAGGACCATGCTAAAAATTCACTTTTGCTTTGTCAGGTCACTGTTCTTTTAGACATAAATTTAACTTTTTCTCACGGATGTTTCTCTTAAAGCTAAAATTAAATGGGAGAGAGAATTGGAAATTAATTATCTATGTTTCTTACAGATGACACTCTTCAGTTTTCTGAAGTGTGCAGGTGTTTCCTCCTTGGCTTCTACTTTTAGCTCTTCGTTCACTATGTGTTGGATGTTTTCTCAGGATCACTTACCTCTGAGAGTACTCCAGATAACCAGCAAGAGACCAGAACAGAGAACAGAAGAGGAAGTGAAGTTTGTAAAAAGCTGATGGCAGGAGTTAGAAAGCTCTCAGAGCTACAGCTCAAGATTGCAGTTTCTTCTGGCTGAAGTGGTTCACTTTAAATGGTAAATGTTTTTTCTAATATATAACTTTTTTATTGTTGATTTTGGTGCTATTTATGCTCTGAGCTCACATCTAATAAAAGCTAGAATGATAATCATGTATCTTTGCTTTTATCTTCAGTACACTAGTTATCTTCTGAATGCAAACTGGTGTAACAACTCCATGTTCTTGGTTGTTGGCAAAGCTGTTACCACATCTGAGGTGTTTTGTATGTGGAAGGAGATGGAGAAATTGGGAACCTTCTTGACCTTCTTACTTCTACTGAGAACAGATGATCTGTGGAAAGAGGGCTTTACCAGTTTTAAATAAATATCTTCACAATAATTTGGTGGGTGTACAGGTTTTTCACATCAGGTTCTAGTGCATGTCTAACTTTGAACATAATCCAAGCCATAAAATTACCTCTCCCTGGCCTTCCCATATTTTTTGTCTCCTACCACTGTACCCAGCACTTTTTGGGAGTAGGGGAATTGTTTAACACATTGTCATCTACCACTTTTCTACCTTTCTCCCATTGCCTTTTTCTCCCATCCAGAGCAGCCCAGAAACAAAAATTTCTCTTTTTAAAAAACTGCTCTATCATCCTCAAGTTTTCCATGTTTGGGGATGAATTTCCTCTCTGCTTTATTGTGCTGGAGGTTGATTCCTTGCATGACTGAAATGTAAGGTGCTGTTATGTTTTGATTGAGGAGGAGGAGATACCGGGGTGAGCTCCACTGCCCCCTTCACTCCAGAAGTTCTTGCAGGAAGCACCTGCCACAGGTTCTGCTCCTGCACCTGTGTCTCCACACAGGCCAGCGCAACTGCAGAGCCGTGCTGATGAGAACAGCATCTTGCACTACATGTGCCAGCAAATTATCAGTACAAATAACTGTCCTTCTCCCCATTACATTGTTTTGAATCCAGATCAGTTTGTGGGTCTGGCCCATCGTGCACCCCACCAATGACTCTTTGGGCACAACTTGAAGGGTAGCACAGGAGAGGGACAGCTTTTAGGTTATGCTTCTGTATTGGGTGTAGGTGCCCAGGTGTGGGTGGCTCTGTGCAGGACACAGCTGGTTCCAGTCAGCTCTGCAATGGACCCACTGCAGGACACAGCTGAGCTCATCAGTGAAGCTGGTGGCACCTCTGTGAAAGCGTATTGAAGAAAGGGCAAAATGCTGCACGGCAGAGAGGAGTGAGGAAGAAAGTGAGAGAAACAGAACACCAAGGTCAGAGAAGAAGGAGAGGGAGGAAGGCTTCAGGTGTTGGAGCAGGTATTTCCCTGCAGCCTACGGAGGACCCCATGCTGGAGTAGGTGGAGATTTCCTGAAGGAACTGCAGTCCATGGAGAGGAGCCACGCAGGAGCAGGCTTATGCTGAAGGAGTGCAGGCTGTGGAGAACCCACGCAGGAGGAGACTTATGCTGAAAGACTGCAGCCTGTGGAGAGGACCCGTGGTGGAGCAGGGGAAAAGCGTGAGGAGGATGGAGCAATAGAAAGGAGCTGTTACAGACTGACTGCAACCACCCATTCCCCTTTCTCCTGCGCTGCTTTGGGTAGGGGAGGAGGTAAAGGAGTTGGGGGTGAAGATGTGAGGTTGAGCCTAGGGAAAGAGGGGAGCATGAGGGGAAGGTGCCGCTTTAATTTGTATTTGTTTCTCACTATTTTAATCTATTTTAATTGGCAATAAATTAATTTTCTTTACATCAAATCAAGTACTTGAAATTTATATTTGAACTCAAGTCACAGTGGAAAATACTTACTGATTTCTCTTTGATCACTGCAAGCCATTATTGCCTTTAATTTTTTAAGTAGGACACAAAATGGATCACATTTTGATTTTTAAGAAGTCATTTTGTGTGTAGAAAGGAGTGCACCTTGTTCGAATCAGGAGTTGCATTTTTGGATGTATTCTGGTTAGGCCTTTCACATTCTGCTTATTCACCTTTTTGCTAGAGTAAGTCTCAGCTGCAAAGGCAACTCAGGAACAGGTCTAATCCATTACATTTCTGGTGGGGAAGAATACCAGCCATATTTTTACAGGTTTGAGCATGGGAGCGTCATTCTGAGGAAAGGATGCTGCAGCAGTAGATTCTACTTTATCTGCTTTGGTAGTGTTGTTCTTACAGATGTTAAAGATGCCGCATCTTCACAGCATTATATCTAGCTGTGCTGCAGAAGGGGGCAAAGTTTGGAGTGGGTGGCATCTTTGGTGAAAGTACTGTTAATCTTGGGAAAGAAATAAGCAGAGTTTGGGAATGGGATTTACATTCCTGTGCTTTTCAGAGGTTATTTTCCTGAATGAGAAGGGAACTTCCTTATAAGGTAAATTTTGTATGTGGGTTCTTACACCACCTACCATAAATATCTGGCCCTGGCCCCCAAGGGTATCTAGACAGGATATTTAATGAGTTCTAATAGGAGTACTGTTTGAAATACAATATTGATGGGTAGCTTTCTATCATTAGCTAAATTAATCTTTAATTTCTTCCTCTCTTTCCACGTCTCACCAGAAGAGGAAGATTCTCTGTTAGAAGGAACATGGCAAATTGTTAGTTGTCTGTATGGAGGACAGAAAGCTATTTGTGGTGGATAAAGAAGACTTCTTTGATAATAAATGAGATGAGCTTCAGAAAGGATTGCACTGTCATTATAACTTCATCAAGTAATTTCTTCCAATGATATCACTCACTTTTGATTATTGTCTTACTGTTTACTTATTGTATAATCTATTCCATAAGGTTTCCTGGCTATGTCAAGGCCATTGAAGAAATCCATATAACAATTCTCTTGAAGTTCTGTGAAAGGGAAAGGCATTCCCCATTTTGCAGCTCCCAGGGACAGCCATGCTTGGTTAGCCACCAGCTGCTCTGGAAGGATACATGATTATCCATGTTCCCTAGCTATCAAAAAATCTTTTGCACTGAAATACTCCATTAAAGAAAAGGAAGGCAGACTACCCTGGCACCAAATGTAGTATCTTCAGGAACCATGGCCTAGGGTTTATCAGTTGCAGCTGTAAAAAGATCAATGTTTTCATAGTGAAATGTGGTTTTATTCAGCCAGTTCAATCTATGAAAAAAGTGTCTCCATTCCTTTTATTTCAGACTTGTGAACTTTTTTGCAAAATGATTTGAGAGATCACTAGTGAGATTAGCTAATAACTGCAAAATGGAAAAGTTTCACTGTGGACAGGTGATAACAAAAGATACCGTAAAGTCAGCCAGAATAATTATCATTTGTAAGGTAAGATCTTTCAGACGTTAATCACAGGCTAATACTTTTGGTGGTATGCTGACATTTATTCTGGTCTTGCAAACAAAAATAGTGATTATGAGCCATTGCAGAAAGAACTGGGGAAATAAAGCACTTCATAAAATACCAGTATGTGGTGGTTTGGTTTCTGTTGGCTTTGTCATGCTTTTACTTAGTGTTCAGCTCCTTTGCATACCCTGTGTAGGATCTGTTTTATCTGGTCTCTTATGCAGAATAAGTTAAAATAAGTTAATAGTTAACACATCAGAGCATAATACACAAGTTCTTCATGGCAAGATATGTGATATTTCATGTATTTTCAAACAGAAATAGTTAAAGTGTTTGAATATTATTGGTAATTATCAGAAGACATTTGAGAGAAACTTCACATGTTCTATATTCACTCTTTTGTCCGTTTTTTGGAACCGATGAATTCCCATTTCTTTGAGAGCAGTTATTAGCAATGAAGTGACTATTTTCAAATGAGCTATAGGTTCCCAACTGCAGCAGAAATGGCTTCAGGTAGGGAAACTGGAACCACATTTAATTTTGAGTGGCCAGAATTTCTTCAGAAAAGAGGCACTGGAGCCATCTCTGCACTCACAAAAACATTACCTTTGGGGCATAATGTTATAAAGATCAGCAAGGTTTCCAGAGAGGTTTGATGGGCATCATACACAAATATAGTATGCTGTGAGGCAGTGATGCTTCCTGCTTTGTTATGAGATGCCTAAAATACTTTGTGTTCATTATTTAGTGTCTTGCTGCCGATGTACTGGCGGGATGATACAAAGGGAGTCCACAATAATGTTTTGCTTAACCCAGAAACAGAGGCAACAGCTGCCATATTTTAATTTTTCCACGGGTAACTGTCTTGAGATATTTGAGGAGTAAAAAAATGTTTGGGGGGTGTTTGTTTGTTTGCTTTTTCTCTCTTATAGCATTGTCTGGTGATAAAAGTAATTTGTTAAGTTTATTTGGAGGGTTTTCTAAGATTCAGGATCAGGTAGTGCTAGTAATATTGTAGACTGTTAATACTGCCATTTGGGCTTTTTTCCAGATTTCCAGTTGCCATAACTTAATTTCTTCAGAGGATTTTGTCCATACATTCCAGTGGTCATGCTGTCTCTGGGATGTGAAGTATTATAGCCTTGTTTACTAATTTAGTCAGAAAATATTTGTTGCCATTATTAGATAATTTACAGAAAGGTTAGTACAGTTGGCTGTCTAGATAAAAGACTCTTATCCTCCCTTAATGCAAAATTCATTTATTGCAGAGTATAAATCACAAGGAGTGTGCTGTATTGTGCAAGATACCTTGATGTAGGCTTTAGGGTTTTCCATTTTATTTGACCCAATTTTGTGCTTGAGCAATTAACACACTTCTAACATGCTGCTGTCTGAGGAGAAAAAGCTTATCCTGAGAGATATCTATTTAAATGTACCCAGAGAGATGCTGAAGTCTCTTACCTAGTACCTTGAAAGAAAAATGAGGTGATGAACTGTGAGTGGCTGGAATGTATAAATTGACGAGATTCTGCAAGAAATTGGAGACCTAATTACTCACAAATGCTAGGCATTTGTAATGTAGGTGCTTAAAGCAGCAAAAGCACTAAACTGATCTGACCTGTTTTCATCTGTTATGAATTTAGCTTCTGCTGTAATAGGTAAATTTGATCATTTTCATTGTACAGTACTTGTCCTTTAACAGAAAAATATTCTATTTATTAAGTTCTCAATAGATGCTTAGCATGTCTAGATATAGGCCAGGTTATTGCTTCAAATCTAAGCCAAACTGGTAATGATCTAGCGATTTGTTTACCCCTGTGATGACAGACTCTAGTTTTAGATTGGTGCCCAGAAGTAATAATGCCTGAGAACAAAAACTAGCATTAACTGATACATCCTTCTTGAAAGTTTCACTTCTAAAAACAACTTCCTGAATTGCTTTAAAGCATGCTAACAGGAAATGTGAGGAAGTTTTTCTTGCTGCATTTGTTCTCAGGATGATAAAGGTACATGTGTGTGTACTACAAAGAAGATAAATTGACAGTTCCTCTGTTCCTTTTGAAAAAGGGACTTCCAATAAAAAATTAAAACAATGATTTAAAGTGGAGAAAAAAAGTCATTGTTTCCAAATACATTGCTAATCTGCAAAGGATGCGTTCACAAAGTAGCATTGAGGGCAAACATTATTTAGAATGATAATTTTGAATATCCGTAGTTATGTTACTGTTTTTATGTTGAAGAGATCTAAACCTTTAGTGTAGAGAGTACAAGCTAAGCATGAACTGATGGAGATAAGAATATTCTTTAGGGATCTGGTGAGGGTAACATCCCTTGCACTTCGTCCTGAAATAATCCGGTACTGGCAACTTTCAGTGACAGTTTATTTGACTAAATGGGCCAGCGGTCCAATTCATTTATGCCAGAAAGGAGTGTTAATGTTGACTTAAACTACTAGGACAAAAAGTACCATTCTTTTTGGTTTTCAGTGCATAAATATTTTTAATTGTATATCTTTATATTTACTTGACTTGGTGTTTTGGTATATTGTATGAGGAGAGCAGACAGTTTTTTGATTTTTGGATGATGGGTTCTCATTGCTAATTCACAGCTTGAAGTTCTAATCCGCATTTATGACATTATCACTTACACAGGGACAAGCAGTGTCAGACAGGATTAGAGAATTAGCGCAGAGTGAGGCATCCAAAACCATTTCTGCTGGCTTTTATTAGATTTTTGTTTGTTTATTTTGAGTGGCAGTAGATAACTGACTTAATAATTATAGGGTCTTTAAGACCCCACTCTTTCCTTAGAAAGTCTATGCCCTGCTGAAAATTTTTTGTCATCTACAGGTTCAGGCAAAAGAGACAGGCTGAAGGTGCTGCTCTTTGGAAAACAATAGCTACAGAGCTATTGAGTGTTGGCAGGGGATGCAACCATCATCCCCATATCCAGCAGGTGAGAGAACAAGGAAGGAAATAGAGACGGATGCAAGCCCTGTTTTTCTTCTGGTTGTCCCCATATTAGATCAAAAGACTTCTAGGAGAATTAGTGAGCAGCACTGCAAGAGAAAGCAGAGGTGGGAGCTCGGTGATGGCAGCGGGTTGAACTCCTCTAAGTCATCCAGCTGTTTCTGTAGCATTTGGAGGTAAAAAGATACCTTCTAGTCCTCCTTCAGGCTGTTTGGAAGGAATATGTTTTATTCACAGTCTGTCCATTCTCTAGTTCTTGGCTTTGGGAAAGATGTGGCCACTTAGGTCACCAGGTTTTGAAAGGGTATGGTTGTTGAACAAGCGCACTTTGTCCAGGCATTAGTAGCAGTTTTTCTAAAGCTGTTGCCAGTTCTTTGTGCAGCAGGCTGCTCGGTATGCATTAGAGAGATAGCAAATTTAGGAAGTGGCTATACTTCTGGAGGCTGCAAAAAACCTGAAATTCATGTGTGTCTGTATAGCCTCACACAACATGCACCCACATACACATGTAATTATGTATATATATTTAATTTTTTTAATCAGACTCAGTCATTTGTTGATAATAACTTGCTGTAAAGACTGTTGGCACGAAGCCACTTTCAGCCATCCTGTCAAAAGCAAATAACTTGTTTTCACGTGACAGCTCTTATAGTTGATGAGACAAGAACCTTAGAACCTGTTTATAGTATGTACAGCTGTTTTACAAAGACAGTAATTTAAAAATACATATTTCCTGAAGTGTTACCTAACTTGCTTGTTACTTTCAACATTTAGCATGGCTGTTACCTTGTATTGCTATTTGTGCCAAGCAGTCAGTCATTGAAATCTACATCATAAATTAGTCACATACTCAGTAATTTGATTTGGGTTTTTTTTTTTTTACCTTTGAGTAGAGAATATAGAATCCAAGGTGGTTTCAATCTGGCATGCATTGTAGAAGAACTAGAGGGTTTGTTCTAATTAAATATTTACATTTAAGAAATGTTAATAAATTCAGTAACAACTGTGGTCAATGACAGTCTTCAGTGGATGTGAAGTCAGACCCTAGGAAAGGGTCTGAATGGTTTGTGAATCATTAGTGACTCTGATGCTTTGTCCAGCCAACATCAAAAAGACGTTTTCGGCTTGTATCAACTGGTATCCAGGCATTGCTTTGTTCTGCAGACAGATTGAAAGAGGGAGGGATTGCAATCCAAAGCGGTAGGGAAGGTGGCCCGTGACAAGAGATGAGGTGGTGCATGTTAAGACATCAGAAGAAGTAGCAACAAATGAAAGAGGTCTAAATGCAGATGAGCACTAAGCAATACCAACGTTATTAGGCACCACTTCTTCTGGAGCATCTGCACTGCTAGACCTGTGCTTATCTTGGCCTGGCCTGACCTGACCTGGTTCTCCACATCAGCTGGTTTCCCTGCACTTCACCCTTTGTCTCTTTTCCCCCTGCCCTGGCAGTAGGGAGGGAAGATAGGAGGGCACGTGCTCCTCTTCTGCTCTCCCTGCTCAGCACTGTTCTGTGCTCTTCCTAGGAACGTGCACAACAGATTTGCCTTGTGTGTGCGTCAGTGGGACTCTCTGACCACAACATGAGTGCATGAAGATAAAGCATCTCAGACTACATAAAGGGAGAAGGAGAGGTTCCAGTACTCCCAGTGTTACGTATTCTACATCTTGCAGCATGGAATGAAGTCTGTGACCCTCCCAACCAGATTGGAACAGTTTGGGTTTAGTAGAGACAGACTCTTCTTGCACTAACAGCCTCTTCAAAACTGAAACCTTGTAGTAAGTTTAATAGCTGCTTGATCTTTCTGGAGTACTGGAAGGAATCCTCTTTCACTGATGGATGTGATGTATGTCAAGGACAAGGCTTTGATATCAAAGACTGGAGTGCAGACACTATTGCAGAGGACTCATTGGGAAGTGTCACAAACAACTGAAATCTGCAGTGCCTGCCTGGACTACAGAGTTACGGCTTTGTTCTGAACAGGGGAGAAGGAGCTTGCTCTCTCAACTACTGAGCACTAGTGTAAAGGTTAGTGTCACTTCACTTCTATGTATTATTTTGGCTTGCAATTTTGGCCAGCAACCATGTGTAGCTGCAGATCTAATTGACCATGCCTCTCATTTGTCAGTTTTGCCTCATTGTTTTTGACACCCTTTGCTCCTTCTGTGTTTTGAGAGAATTGCTTTTCTGCAGAGAGAGGCTGCCTGGGCCCCTGGCCCAGCACAGCACAAATACTGTAGTCAGTAGAGCAGAGACATACGGACTTTAGCACACATGCAATGAGCACAGTGATCTCCCTCCATAGGAATCTTTATGGCCAGAATCTTCATCTTGCCAGCTTACACTGTTCTCCTGTGAAAGCTGATGACCAGCATGGACTTCTGCAATTGTACCTATGTTTCAAGATAAGGATGTAAAATAAGATCCTACCTTTCATGTCCTATGGACGAGTTTGCCTCATAATTCTTAAGGTGCCAGTGCTTAACTATATGCACATAACTAACTTCAAGGATTTTTTTTTTTTGTCAAAAATGAAGAAAAGGGGCAGAATTCCCTCATCTTGCTGATATTTCTTTACAGCATTTGCTCTCTGTTCCTTTAGGATAGCAAAGGTACCAACTGCATTAACTGTTTTTGATACTAGAGGGAGCTCATGGCTTGAGCAGTCAGAGTGAAACATGTTATCTTGGACAATTCTTGAGGAAACACAGATGGGAAGTAAAGTGGCATTGATGACTATAATGCACCTTTTTCCATCACTGGCAAAACTAGAAGGGCTGAATTTATCTGCTTAGGAAATTACACATGGCTTTCAGAGACACTCAGATAATGAAATGCTGTAGCTGCAATTTCTTCTATATCTGAGCACCTCTCTGTCACGGCTGGATTTATCTTCGCAATTTCCTCTGAGGAAATAGGCCCTCTCATATCCCTAGTAATATACGGGGGACTGTTAACACAGGGAGCACTCTTTGTAGTGCACCTTTCAGACTATACCTGCCATAGCGACTTCAGTCAGGTGTCAGTCTTGTACACAGGCAGGAAAGCACCACATAAGTGTTCTTGAGAAGTCCTAATGTGCTGCAGTTCTGTGCTCAGCCTGTTCCTTGAGGCACAAATGCAGACCTGTCACAATACCTTGTCACCCACCCTAGCAAGACTTCAGCTGGGAGAGGCTGCTGGGTGGACAAAGCTAAGAGACATGCTTCTTAAGGCTCTCTGTGTTGTGCCCTCTCCCCAGCTCTGGCTCAGACAGCAGCAGTCATGGAGCTGGAGAGAAGCCACGGGGCTGAGCTGTGAGTGCCCACTGTCTCAGCGGGGAGGGGAGCTGACAGCAGGCATCTTGTGCATTCTCATGAGATACCACTCAGCAAACAACTGTTCAGTGGGTTTGAGGCAGTGAAAGGCAAATACAACCTGGACTTGTTAAGGTCTTCTCTGAGACAATGAAGGCTGTGCCAGCCTGGTGGACCTAAGGCACCCCAGAAGCACCTCAACAAGATGAACAGCCAGCCGTAGGCTGTAAAGAAGGCTGTCTCTCACTGGCCAGAGGCGAGGAACAGCTCACCAGGTGTCCACAGAGAGCGTTAGCCAGAACAGAAGATTGGGAAAGGAAGCTGGCAGGATTTGTACCCAGGAAGAGCCCTACTATGGGAAGGAAGCGTAGAAAAAGCGTAAGCAGCATGACAAAGTGTTGCTGTGTGCAGGCGTTGGATGATCAGAGAAGAGAGTGCATGCACATGCGAACAGATGTATGCAAACACACTGTGTATATATATACACACATATATGCACAAAGAAGTATTCCAAGGGGGGAATTTTCCAAAGCACACGGGAGGAGACTTGGAAGCTCAAGGTAGCATCCTGAAACATGTTGGCTGACTCTTTTTTGCCACTTCCCTGTTTTTCTGCGCTACGGATCTGTCACTGTAACAGGGCAGTTGAGAGCAGATCAGCCACCAGAAGCTGGGGTCTTTAGAGGCTGAAAAGCAGCCACACTTGAAAATGGGCTAGCTTAAATATCTTAGTTAAGATAACTTCGCATGGAGCAAATTTAATTTACATTACAGCCATTTAATGCCTCGGAGTTCTTGATGTGGACTTCTAGTGAGCACCACTAGTATCCTGTTTAGTTATATTTCAACAAATCCTTATTCCTTTAGAAGTAGCTCAGCTGTCACTGTGATGCTCAGTGAGGTTACTGAAAGCCTCAGGGCAACAGTAAGTGGACACTCATATTCCTTCAATGCCTGAGGCAAAGCAAAATTAACGGCGCGGCTGAGTTTCGGGAACCGGGGCTCCGCGTTTGTGCAGGGGCCGATCTGCCCGGGAGAGGGCAGTGATGCACAGACGCACACTCCGGCAAGGGGTGCTGGTGGCTTGCATAAACACAGGCTTTTAATAGCCATCTCCTGCACGTATAGCTGAACTGTTCTTCTTCTGACTTAGTTTATTCTAAATGTGAAGTGTTTAATGCAAGATAAACAAGTGTGATACCACTGGATGGAAGTGTGAGGCTTCTTTGACCCTTTCCAGTCCAGTTACTTCCACATCAGCAAGGCGGGAGCAGTGTCCTTCTGAGGGGCTTTCGGGTGCTGTCAGGCCAGCATCAACATAACTGGGAGCCTTTAGCCTGCTCTTTACCATAATAGCTGTGGTGGGGAAAGTACCATATATCAGATAAGAAGGACCATACAGATAGGTGGATATTAGATATGACACAGAATAATCACTCAAATGCAAGTCACAGTACGGGGATTTCGGTGGAATATTACAGCCAGAAACATGCCCTCCTGCTGGAGTAGATGCTGTTCAGGAAGCCGTACAAGGGGGCTCTTGCAAAGCACTGAAGATGGGAAGGCATTACAGCACATTGACTTCATAAATACCTGGGCTTAAGTACTACAGTTTTCCCAACATTAAGTGCTGATAATTACTATGATTAATAGCTCAGTCTAGTTTGTGGAATAGAAGATACTAGGATATACCTGAGTGTAGAGGGCTGCAGTTTTTCTCCTCAGTATCTTGTAACACAGTTGCATAAAGCTAGATTGCTTGGGCTTTACTCTTAAAGGATACAGTAAGTACCAAAAGATGCTTTCACTTGCTCTCTTATAGGTGACACTGTAGAGAATCCTCTGGCCAAGGCAGTCATGTCCTTTATCACCTAAGTGGGTCATCTCCATGAACACCAATGGCATCATTTTTATTTAGCTGGATTCCCTGTAAATTCTATCAGCCTTTGGGGTTTTTTTCTTCTTTTTATTTGTGCCCTAGCAATAGAAGTTGAAGTGAAAAAGGCTGAGACTATTATAGCACGTACTATTCAGGATTTAGAAAATGGTTGATCATGTTCTTGGATGTACTCTGAACATGAGTACAATGATGTATACATGGAGTAAAGAGGATTTTAGCTCTCAGGACAGTATTTGTATAGGAGTTGCAAGCTATGGGGAAAGTACACCTGTGGGTCACGTTTATGCCCTTGCTACTCATACTGTAGAGAAAAAGACGCTTGAGGCTGCTCTAACTTGTGTCTAACTGCAGCTGCACCTGAATGGCTACAACATCAGCCAGAGATCTCAGGAACGCAGCAGCAACACAATCTTGCTTCTTTCCCCCCTATGCTACTTGCTAATTAAATTAGCATTAAGATGAACAGTCACTATAGAGGAGTGCAGAGACAGACACTGAAGGTCTGGCTGTAACTTCTGTTCTGAGGAGAAAACAAGCAAGTTTCTAGCAGCAACAACTAGCCATAGCCAGTTGTTAGAGACATTTTTTTAACGTAGAGTCAGCAGATGACATTTGTGAAAGCTCTGGCATCTCAGACTTCTTCTAGATGGGATCAGTTTCAGGTCTCTCTATCCAAACCTTTCTAGGGGAGTTGGGGCTGGAAGTCATTGCTGTGTAACATCTGTTCACTGATCTCACTCCAGCTTCAGTGTTTTCTTCGTACAGTATTTGCTGCCCAGCAAGGAGGTCACATAGGCTGTATCTATATTGCAGGCAAGCAGTGCCTTATGAAAGATCCCCGAATTGGCTGGAGGCTCCACGCAGTTGTGCTGCTATGCAGAGGGACTGGCCTAGGCTGTGGGTGCAGGATGGCTGTTAACTCACCTACCTGTGGCAACATGCTAAGTGCTGCACAGCACTGTGGTGTCAGTATTACTCCCTGTCCCAAAGCTGGCAGGACTGGTGCTGGCTAGGGGATCTCTGCACTGAGCTGCCTCTCATAGTATAGATATTTCCCGTCCGCTGTATTAAAGGCTTCACAGGGAGAGTGAGCAGCATCCTGAGACCGGAATCAGGTTAATGCCTGTGACTGGGAAGCTGGAGAAACCATGGACTGCACCAAAACAGGCCATGAAAGGCCAAGAAATCAGGGTGGCACCAAGACAAGGGGAAAGATGGGCCTGGAGCAAAGGCAGGCAGGGAGAGTTCGTAGGCAGGGAGAGCAGAGCAAAGACATGTCAGGAAATGACAGTACTGAACATTCAGCTGCATCTGTTAAGGCTGCCTATACCCCCATAACATGAGGAGGCTGAGCACAGGGCCCTGGTGAATCCCAGTCCTTGGATTGTTTGGATACAGAAGCCACATCAGACTGGTCAGGAGATGAGTTCATGAACAACTTAATTTCTCAGTCCCTATCAGTGAGAGTTTGTGCTCTCAAATGTAGCCTCACAGCAGCACTCCCCTTTCTGAACAGCGAGATGGAGATGCGGAGACAGAAGCAGTTTGCCTAAACTCACACTGGAAGCCCATGGCATGCCCGAGGAGTAAAGGCAGAAAGTCACCACTCTAATCTGGCCTTCCTGCCTTTAAATCTTTCCAAATGGGGCTGCATGGACAGGCAAAAATGTCACACAATTGCTGCTGTCCCCCTGTTCTTGTGGGGCCTTGGTCTACCTGGCTGCTAAGCAGGGGAGTACCTCTCCCCTGTACCACTCTTGTTGGCCAGGAGAATGGCTAGCAGGAATGAAGAGCAGAGGGCAAGTGCAGCAAGTGCCAGTTGAGGGCATTAGAGGGAAAGGTTTTTGCAAAGCTGGCAAAGCAAGACCTGTTTTGTAGAGAAAGAAGAGCTGAAAGGATACGAAGACAAAGCAGGGAAGTTACATTGAACTAAACCGGGATGTGCTTGCAGAGATTAATAGCTGCTTCCTGTCCCATATTTCAATATGTCTTCTGCTTGCAGTAGTTTGCAAACAAACACAAATGATTTTCTGGAAAGGCATCTTTTACTCCTCCTTACTCCTCTTCATTTTCCCCTGGGTTTCAAGGCACAGGTGCAATAGAAAAAATGGCTCAAATCTACATTAATAAGCTCAAATACAATTCGGGGCACAATCCGAAACTGCACAGCCAATGCAGACCTGTTCATTGTTTTAGTGGGATTCAGATCAGATCTCAGATAGTTTAATTAAAGCATGACAGGATAACAGCAGTAGAGTGAAGCAGAGCAACTTGGAAGGAATTCACTTACAGTCATTGTCTGTTAGGCTCAAATGCTAGCAGAATTAGTACAAAGAAAAAAGAAGGGAAAACCGGGGAGAAAATATCCCTGTACTAAACTATAGGTGTTAAATAGCAAATCTAAATAGAACTGGCTTGACGAGGTCCAATGTAGTCATTCCCTGCTCCCTGCAGGAGCTATACCTGAAGGAGAATAAACTGGACAAAGACTTGCTGACAAGGTGATGGTTCTCAGACTGAAGCTTTTGTTCCAAGACCTTACTTGCTGTGTTCCCACCTCTTTCATACTAGATGCCTCACCTTCAACTGTACTATTCTGGCTGAAGTTCCAAGAAATAGACCCACCAGCCTCTCATCGCCCATCCTACCTCCGTCACTGCTGCGAGCTCTCCTCCCTTCTACCACAGGACCATCTCATTCCTGCTCACTGAGTTTTCCTTCATGTAGAGTCTCAGAACTCCCCTTTCTCATGACAAATCTCCTCTCATGACAAATCTCCTTTCCCATGCTGCAATTGCTTTTTCTGTGGTAAGAAAAGCCATAAACTAACTTTTTTCCTTTTTTTTTTTTTTTTTTTAACCTCTCCATTCATTTCCCCTTGCTTTGGATATCAATGAGGTCTCAATTCTTCCTTCTGAGTTGCTATTTTGTTTTTGTTCGAATATCAAATTTGTTTGCAATAAAGCTGACTGTATTATCTGCTAGTGGCAAAGAAGGATGACATTTAAAGACACTTAGAAAGCAAAACCCGCACCAATGAGAGGCCTGGTCGTGCGCTTCTAGTAACCCATTGCTTTATGTATCAGTGTATTAATTCCCTCATTTAGATTGCAAAATCCATAGGCAAAGGCAGTTCCTCTGTATATGTTTAATGATTATTCTTCTAAAAGGAAAAAGAGAATATGAACAGAAACTGTGATTAACATGAAGAATGAAATGCTGAAAATAGGACTGATTTTCTGCTTCAGGAGTGTGATCTTCCAGACATTTCAAAAGAAGGAGAAGGAATACCACTGATTTCAGAACACAGCAGTAGGACTCTGGAGAAGGAACTGTATCCAATTCCCAGCTCTGCCATGGCAAGAATGACCTGAGGTATTGTTATTTAATTTCCCTGTGACTTAGCTCTCTATGTGTGAAGGGTGATTGCTCTCTCTTTGACTTGCAAGGTTGTTCTGAGATGTTTTGATCCTATAGTGATGAGTCAAAGGAGCACCTATGAAAAGTTTCTTTTGTTACAAGAGATGCAGTTAGTGGTGAAATGTTGAAAGGAAAAGGCCAAAATCATGAAAATTTCAAAACTACCAAGCCCTCAGGAAACAAGGGTGAAATCCTGTGTGGAGTCTGTTTCTTCAAACCAGAGTCTTGTGGTTTAAGCAGTAAGGAGTTTCCACATAAACATAAACGCATAAAACCATTTCTCATAACAAGAGAGGCAGCACTGACATTGGGTGGCCCTCAAGTGCAGTTCCTGAGACTGCTGACATGCACACATACAGCTCCACAGGCACGGCTTTGTCTCCACAGTCCACGGGCCGTTTGTACAGTACAACCATCCATTAGGGGTGCATCATTTGAAGGTAAGGTAGAATAGCGTGATGTCCAGGGCTTGGCTTCAGTAAAAGACCTCCACAAACTTGGGGGAATCATTTCCTTTTATTGTTCTTTAGTTTCCTCATTGGCTAAAAATGAGTCTAGCAGTTCTCAACCTTGTATCCACACCTTGCACGCTGTAGTTGAAAAAGGCTATATCATTGATTATTCATATGTGTGTATCATAACCGTTCACTGTTTGCCTTTTGCAGAGCTCTCCTGAGATCTCTCGTCCACATTTCCCTAAGTGACCAGCGTGGATCTGACCCTGTAATATTGCAAACTGCCTCCGAAGTTGGCCCCTTACAACTGGTGTTTGAAGATGGGGATAGTCTGGGAGCCTTCAGAAGAATTTTAGCTGCATGCTCCTGAGAGCGGCTCTGAAGGATCTCGGGATGGAGGTTCCGTGGCTTTTGCCTCAGTCCATCTCTCCATCTCCAGAAAAGCGCCCACAGACAGAAGGTAGGAGCCATTGGCCCATGCTAGATCCCAGCCTGCTTTCTCCAGCAGTGTGGGGAGAGGAGGCTGCTCTGTTCCTGCCTTCCCAGCAGCATCTCCCGGTCACAGCGGCTGGATAATGGACAGCAGCCCCAGGTTTTGCTGCGAGAACTTAATCTGCACTGTCATCCCTCATTACTGCCACTCGGTGCCGTCGTGTCCAGCCATGAAGGGTCACAAGATGACATGAGAGAGGTCGGGCAGGGGGTGTATAAAAGGGCCTGGCAAGCACCGGGAAATATGGAAAGGCTAAAAAGAGAACAGCTACCCAAACGATGCTCCCAGCGGCTCGGTGGGGATGGGGCTGAAAGCGGCTGGGTTCACACTAAGTTTTCCCCAAGGTCACTCTGCAATATGGTAACTCCCAGCTTGGCTGTCAGTGCCCATAAAGGCAGCTCTCCTCACAGTGCGGGGGTGGGGAAGGGAAGGAGGTTTGTTTAGAAGCATTAGCGTGCCCCTCCCCCGGCCCCATTAGTGGCCCTTATTAAACCAACACAGACAAAGAGCAAAGATGCCCTCGTTAATGGAGAGTCTCCGATAATTACTCTGCTCTGCCGCTTCTTTTGGGGCCTGAATGGCCTTTGAATAATGTTTCTCTTGCTGTGGTTGCAGACAATACCCTCGCAGACTGCTTTAAGCGGTGCCAATCCCATTAGCAGAAGAATAGCAGAGCTTTCTGGTTGTGTGGGTGTGTGTGCTCACCGGGAGGACAGCGGGCTCGCAGTGCAAACGAGGGCTACGCTGCCCACTGCTTCGCTCGCCTCTCTTGCCCTCCACGGCCCAAGAAAGGAAAGCAGGGAAGTGCTGGGCAAAGCTCTGTTTCAGAAACAATCTCCCTATTTAAGCAGCACCCGAGCCAGGGGGCTTGCGAGAGCCGTGTTGCCCCTCGCTGCGGGAGCGCAGAGATGGGCATGGCTGGTCACCAAAAGGGAAGGGAAGAGTTGGGAGGCAGCCCCGCAGGAACGAAGAGGAGCGTCTCCAGTCTTTCTTCGTGTTCCCCAGGCACAGCTTTCCTCTCACACTGACACAAGACACCAAAGGGGACAGAGGCGCAAAGAGTCTCTGAAATCAGGATCAGGCTGTGCTGCTGCTTTACCGTACAGAGAAAATGTGGTGACAGTCATCCCTCTGCATCCAGTTGATTACAGAGCATGAAAATGGCTATACCGCCCAATTTCGGGAGGGTTAATTTTGTGCTGCACAGCCCAAGCAGGGAGCTAATTAATGTGTTCAATAGGTAGCTATCAACCAAACTTGGAGGAGTTGGAACAACTCTACCCGAGCCTTTCTCTTTGATCTCCCCTTCTGCATGATAAGTGAAAATAGTGTATAGCTGGGCTGGCTGCGATGTTTAATTTAATCATCTGATGATATTTATTTTCACAAACATGAACTCAAGGAACAATTATCGGAAAGGTTTCATCTTGTGCTGAACGTGCCAGTTAACGGCCTTTCTGTGAAGTAATAGCTTCTATGTAGGGAGTCAGTAATTAAAATGTGTGAAAAAAGGCCCCTTCTTCAGAGGCAGAGGGGAAAGACAGTGGGTCTAACTCTCAGCTGGTGTGAACTGGCAAGTCTGTCAATGGCCACAATAAATGGGCACTGCTCCTTCCGCATTATGGCAGTGAAGGATGTGCCCAAAGGGTTCTTGAGAGCTTCCCAGTTTGAGAAAGATGTTTGGATTCTTATCAACAGGAGCCAAACTCAGGAATATATGGTACAGTGATCTGGTCTTTAGAAAATGGTTCTGCAGTACTCATGGGAGATGTTTGGATGTAAAGAAGAGCGTTCAGTCCTGCACACTCTCCCACAAGGAACGCAGCTAAGCTAAGTTTCTAGAGTTAGCAGAGCCATTTTCTCCCTCTTTCGGTGTTAACTCTCTAGACTTCCAGAACCATAATCTAAAAGCTAAGAAAAAGCTTCCATTTGAGACATTCCAAGTAGAAGGAAGATGACTTCCTTTATGTCTTCATTGTGTGGACACAGAAGGCACAATTTGTTTACTCGTACAGTTAACCACCACATGGCTCTATGCACTCTGCTCAGTTTTGGGCCATATGTTGATGGTTGATGAGCAAGGGGGACAAAGCTGGAAGTCAAGCTGTGCGGAAGGTTCTGTTGGATAGCCACCACCATGTCTTTAACCAGTATATCCTGCTTGAAACAGCTTGTGATTTCATGTTGGAGGATGGTGATGAGCTTAAACAATGAAAATTGCAAAATCTAGAACTTGCATTCTTAAATATATATAGTAATAACAACAAAATTTTTTTCCAAGGTTCATATTTCTTCAGAATTAGAGTGTGTTATCCTGCAGCTTTGAAGAACAAGGTTGGCCATTTATTCTTTCCCACTGGCACACAGACTGCAGGAAGAGAAATCTCTACCAGACTAGAGGGAGAAAATGTAGAGTCACCTGTTCTCAGATTCAGTTGTTTTAAGCTGTGGTAGATGGATATGCGATGGATCACAGATGTAAAAATGTCATTTAGAAAGGGGATGGAATGTGCTCCTCCTGTCAATAAAATGGTGACAGTCGTTTATAAAGTGCTTTGCAGACAGAATGGAAAACTTAAAACTTTAACCCAAACTTTTCCCTAGTAGCCAGTGTAAGAAAGGTGCATGTTAACTGCATTTTGCCTAGGAAATGGAAAGTGTTACCCATCCCGGTGCCTTTGCAAAGGATTTCCAGCAGATAAGAACAGTTAGGAATATCTACAGCTGGGGAAAGTTCTCTTTAGGGAGCTGAGAAGGACAAAATTAAAAGACCAGTATCAGCCTCTTTCACTACGTGTTCCCTCTCTTTCTTGGGGGAACGCAGTGTTTCCCGCAGCCCCCCGCAGTGCACGGGCAATGCTGCGAGGATGGGGGGCCCTCGGTGCTGGCTGGCCCCAGGCAGGCGCCCGGCAGGGCATGGCGCTCCGGCAGGAGGTGCCTTTCCCATCTCCCGCACAGCAGAGTGCTGGGGATTGCACAACGCGAACCAATGCAATGCCTGGATGCATTTGGCAAATGGGGTCCCAAGGAGCCCCGTGGGACATGCTTGGGCTGTAGGAGAGAGAGGGGAGCAGGAATAGTGCCTGACTGCTCTGAATGCCTGGGACTTGACTTGGCTGCTAAGACAACTGGGATTGGTTTTGGTTCATGGCACATGGTTACTGTCCTTCCAGATTTATGGCTGCCAAGTGTCTCTGGGAGTCTGTTTTTGAGCAGAAGGGTGGTTGTTCTTGAACGAGACCTCTCTGCTGTCTTCCCCTAAAAAGAAACGACATCTATGCCCTTCTGCAGCCTGAAATCACTTTTCCACTACAGGTGGAAAATGATATATGGGCCACTTCCCAGAAAACTATCTGAGTGTAATGTTAAACTAAGGCGATTTCTCTTCAACACAGCAGTGAAATCAGAACCAGGGGAGGGATGGTTTTTTACACTTCTCTTTGAACTGCCTGCCTGCTCTTCTCCCCTGACATTCGTGTCCCCCCAGGTGATGGACCAGCGTGCCCTGTGCCTCCCATGCGACTGTGCTGGGCCTGGAAGGGGGAGCTCGGAGTTCATAGTCAGCAGAGAGGCAAAGTTCTGAAGCATCGTCAGACCCAGGAGTCCTAGAGAGCCTCTTTCCTTCTGAGGAGCCCAAGAGATAAATGTCTCAGTACCATTTGAGAAAAGGCTGGATGGCAATAAATAACATGGCAAGTGATGATACTGCCTCGTCCTTTGAGGGATCGCGGCACGTACAGTTGAATTAGAATAAAAAGATCGATCTTTGACTGTTACCCAGTGAAGAAGCCATTCATCTTTAGGACCAAGACTTGAAATGTATCGTGCTCTAGTAATATATTATTTGTAAAGGCCAAGATTAATTAATTTTCAGTCAGACAAACAGGTATTTTTTTGTGCCAAAGGCTCTCATTCATCCTTGCTGTCACTGAAGTGAGATAACCTGTATGAACACAACTTTGTTAATTGTGCCAGTCACATTTTGCAGTATATACTAAATAGTTGGTGTGTGAGGAAAAGAAAAACTACTGATGGAAGCTAACCTAACACCTGCCTTTTGTGGTGGATTGTGAATCTTCTTTACGGACTCAGTTCAGCACCACATTTTTGTGCAGTTACATTTCAGCACTAACCTTGTCTCTGCTGCTCAGCGCAGCACCGCTGACTCCCCTGGGACGCACAGTCAGTGAAACAGCGCAGTGCCCGTGATTTTAAATATGTACGCGGTGCTACTCGGAATTGGTCTGCGTGCACCAGACATCAAAATTCAGGTACATCCCTAATCCACACATGGGCATTTCTCGCCATAAGGTTATTTTTACAGGACATGTATTTTTGGGTGGGGTGCTATGCTACATACCAATGAAATAAGCAATTTGTAATTGTCTTGTAACTTTTTGTTTTCTTTGAGTAACAGGTCGTGCCAGAGATCTTTTTGCTGCCCTGTGGCGTTATGAATTCACATGCCGCACTGCTCCCTGCAGCCTTCATGCCTTGGTAAGTGTGCTTGCCCGTGAGATTTTTAAAAATCCGTTTACTATTTTGCGTTTTCCATCTCTCCTGAAGTCAAGTAGCAGCTCCCTGAGAATCTCAGCTGCTTTACCCATGGAAAGGTGCGATTTTTACCCCTTATGTTTATATAGGAAAACCTGAACGTTTTTATTATTTTTTTAAGGGGAAATAAGAAGCTGGCGGGTTACTGGGACAGGCGGTGGCCGCCGAGCCGCTCGCCGCCGTTACCGGCGCTGGCGCCAGGCCGGATGGGTACCGCGGCTGCCGGCGCCGCCCGGGCAGCCCTGCCCGGGCCTCCCCGAGCGCCGGGGCTCCCGGCTGGGCGGGCGGCGGCAGGAACCTTGGTGCCGCGGAGCCGTTTCCCGCGGCGGCCGGGACGGCTTTGCGGCAGGACGCGGCCCCGCCGCCCGGCAGCAGCACGGCGGCGAGGAGGGGCCGGGCCGGGCCGTGCCGCGCCGTGCCGGCGGCTCCGCTCCGCTCCGCGCCGGGCCGGGCCGGGCCGGGGCGAGCGCGGGGAGCCCCTCCTCGGAGCACAGGCAGAGCGCGGCCCCGGGCGGCAGGTAAATACTCCCTTTGGTCCGCGGTCCGTGCGGGGCTTGAAGGGTCTGCGAGGCTCCCCAGCCCCTCGGGGCAGGCGGCCGGGCCGGGCTTCCCGCAGGCTTCGCCGTGCTGCCTGCCCGCCGAGCGCGTATGCGGGCTGTGTGCGAGGACCTGGGCGCGGCTGTGTGTGCATTTATAGCACGAACACGTCTGTAGTCATGTGCCCATCTGGAAGGACACGTTCCCGTGTGCACAGAAAGGCCCTGTCCTTTAGTTTTCCCCCACCCACAGCTGCTCACGATTTCAGCAGGAATTTGGGGTGCTCCGCGTTTGTAGAATCAAGTTTCAGTATGTGTAGGCACAGCGTGCAGGCATCGCTCTCTATTTTAGTAGCCCAGAGTATGACATAATGCCGTGGTCTTCTTACATTGCAGTAAAATTGCTTCTTTTACAGAGCAAGCACCCAAACACAGCCAGCGGAATTATACCTTCCGGAATCAGATAGGCCTGACAGGAGAGTATCTGCTATGTGGGAATGTGTGCTAGCTGGAGTATCAGCAGAAATGCTAGGATCAGCAGCATTGCAAGGTAAGATAAGGGAAGAAAGTCAAGATTAGGTTTGTGTGAGGAATCACGGCTTGCTCCCCATCTGTTTTCTGTTCTGCAAATATGCACTTATGGCCCTGATCCTGCAAAGATTTACAGACAAATCTAATTTTAGGCACCGCATAATCCCACTAAGTGACGACAAAAAGTCACAGTACGTAAGAATAAGAAAGCATCTGAATCTTAGTAGGACCAATGCCCATACACTTTAAGCAACAGTAGTTTTCATCTTGCTGCTTTCAAGGCTTGTTTATTTTAAAATTAGTGAATTAAATTTGGGATTAAAAAAACCCCAGAAATCTAAAATGTGAAGCAGTCTACAGTAGCTAGATACATCATTCCTGTAGAACCTTATCAGACTAAAATCATGTTATGTGTTAACATTTCAATTTCATCAGATGTTTTGAGGTTTCTGCTGGGATTCTGATAAGATACTCTGCAATAAAGTTACAGTTCAGTTTAGAAAACAGCAAGTATTTGTGCTGAGTAGTCACACAGCTCTGTAGCGGTACATGTGGTTACCGCCAGCCTGTGGGGTTAGCTGTTGTGGCAGGGCTGCCAGGACCTGAGGGCTTGGGTTGCTGTGTTAGTTTGCCAAACTTCAGCATTATTTGGATCATTACTTCCTTTCCTTCTCCTGCTCCTCTTCCCCTGATTAATTAATGTGCCAAACCACTGTGCTCCTGGCTGTTTGAAAGACAAGAGGAGGGCTTACTTTGAGGTTCAAAACGAGTTTGTTATTAAACGCTGTATTTCCATCAGTGTCAGCATTCAACCACTAATAGGTATGGGAAATCCAGGTCTCGCTGTAGAAGGGCTTGTACTGTCCCAGCTGAGCTTCTTGGGTTAGAGAGAGGAGCTGGCTACAGTCGCAGATCAGGGCTACTCAGAAAGCTGTATGCTGGACAGATTTCGATGTCAAGTATATTTTCTTATGGTCGTGCCATGATCTCGGGGAAGAAATGTTCTTATGGGAGATGCTGTGTTTCTTACCCTCCTTCTGGCCTCTGGGGCAATGGCAGCTGTTATTCCCGGTTGTGGGGTTATACTGGGTTGTGCTGGAGCTTGGTCATTGCGTCCTGCTTGGTGTGCCTCAAAGAAACTACCCTGCAGAGCTAAGTAAAAAATAATTGTGTAGTCTGGCATAGATGGTAAAGGATTCAGTTATTATGTTGCTGTTTATATTAGCTAGTGCTTCATCTAGAAAGGTCCGAAAGCATCTTACTATCCCTGAGTCCTACTTACAAGGAGATAAATGTCTTCATCTGGCAGCCCTCCTTCTGTATGTCCTTTATTGCTTAAATGCAGCCACCTCTGGGTGCAGCAGGACATTGCTGCATGCTACAGCTGAAAGCTCATCAGCCTGATTTCCAGCAGTCTCTGTGAGTGAGTCCTGGAGGAGCAACATTCTCAAGAACGAAATGTGCATTTTATTTCTGTGCAGAACTCACAGGGACAAAGTGAAAATGTCTTCATTTCTGACCTCCTTTAAAAAATAAAAAAAAAAGTGAAGCTTTTAAAGGCTATCTTTTCCCTTCAGTGTAGTTCTAGAAAGCGTGGAGCAGCGAGATACTTGTAAAATTTCAGTTTGCATTAACCAGAAATGTTTATTTAAAAAAAAAAGTTTTCTCTCACCTGGCATATACAAAGTTCCCCCCATCCTAGCAGGGGACAAGTTGGTACATCGTGGTAGATACAATTAGAAATATTAAACTGAGTCATGTTTTTTGTTGTTTGTTGAATGTCCAGTTCAACCATGTTTCTTCATCTGCTGCAGGAGGCTTGTATTGCCCCTCTCGGATACCCTGTTCCCTGACTGTCTCTGTGCTCTTTGTGCTGAGCTCAGGAGGTAACAGGCTGTTTTGTGGTGCTTGTCTGCCTGGCAGGACAGGTGGGAGTTCTTGCAGTCAAGGGCAGCACGTAAAATGCAAGTTATACAACTTTAAACAAACCTGTACACACAAAGCAAATGAACTCAAGCATAGAAATTTTTCAGCCTCCCTTGGGTTGTTATTTGGGACTACAGGTATGTTTAAGACCACACATCTGTGCCTCAGGCCAAATCACGGCACTGCTTCATTCAGTTTGTCCCTATGGATTTTGTGCCTGAAGTGAGGTTTTAAGGTGTTTGCTTCCAAATGCTCTGCAGGGGCAGTGCTAGGACTCAGGAAAGCCTCTGTTCCCCTACGCCTGACATCCTTCGCTGCGAGATGAGCCAGCCAACAGGCAGTGTGCACAAGGGGGTACTCTGCATTTTCAGTGTGATGTAACCTATGAAGGTGCCCACATGCTGATGAGTTTGGCTGGCCTCCAGCCTGGGCTGTGTGTCACCATCAGCTAACTCCCCTCCGGTCATTCTGCTTTGCTTTCTGTTCCTTTCCTTGCCAAGGGTCCTTCATCCTTTCTGGAGTCCCAGTCCAACTACTGAGATTTCAAATGGTTACTCATCCACGGGAAGTGATACAGCCCCTCATTACTTGGTGGTGCTCCCCAGCCAGGAGGCATGTGTGTCAGATGGCTGCAAGGCAAAGGAGTCAATGTTAAAGATCTTGGGTCTTCAGAAAAGGAAAGCTTTCTGTGGGCCATCTTCCTCCGCTGCTGGGTCTTCCTCACCCTCTGGACCCACTTTGTTCTGGTGTGGCAGGCTGTTGTGCACTTTTCAGCTTAGAGTTTCTTGCATTTTAATTACTGTTTCCAAAGTGCAGTTAAAATTAAAGATAATGTATACTATAAGCACTGTTTTATTATTCATTACGGTGTGCTCATCACTGGATGAGCTGTTGTATAGCTGTGATGTGTTAGTTCCCCACACAGGGAGGATGCCTGGGGAGCTTCCTTGTTAAAGGCACTGGGTCAGATCAGCAGCTGGGGAAAATCTATGCTTTCATAGAGAGAGACTTGTGTACCCTCACAAAGGGTCTGCTTCCCCTCACACAATATGGCATTCTGCTTCCTCCCTGGTTTCACTTCTTTCTTAATTTCATCTTTTCTCTGTTGTTTCTTTTTTTTTTTCTTTTTCTTTTGTTTTCTATAGCATGGAAGAGATCACTGCTGTCTTTTAGCTTGACTGAGATTAGGCACCAAGTTAAATGCAGCTGTTCTTACTCTTTGCCTCTCTGTGGGTCTAGCAGACAGGATGTGGGAGCTCTTCTTCACTGGTAAATGTTGGTAGTCGATTTCATCCTTAAGGGCAATGAGACTATAGGAAACAGGTGGGTTTGCAACATGGAAATGGTTATGCTTACGTTCACAGTTATCCTCTCTAGCACCTGGCCTTATAGCCAAGCATTCCTGACCAGAAAGCTTCTTTCTCCAGTTTTCGTGAGCTTTTCCTGAATATTGTCAGTGGTTTTGTGCAGGAATAACAGTCAGAAGGTATTTATGTGAGACACTTTAAAATTGAGATCGTCTAAAAATTTTAAGCAATTAATTTCTCAGTTGTGTGTTGGGGAAAGAGGCTTTTGAAGAGGGACTTTAAAAATGTGATCTAAAGTCAATTATCCAGGCCATGTTCAACCAACCATTGACTATCATATGGCAACCTCTTTGAAACTGTGATCCCCTGTTCCATATGAAAAGTTTCTTGTAGTTTTATCTTCTTTGTGAGGCACTGTAAACTTCATCCAGGCATTTAAATGATGACTCTAACAAGCTTGTGTTCTATGTTGCTCACTCTGTACACAGCAGTAGGTCACCCAGGGTTTTGGAATCACTTAGGGAGAAGGCTCACCTTGTGCCGAGGGAACAAAATACAGCCAGGATACAAGAAAATGTGATAGTTTGCACAGAAACAGTGGCTCAGCTGACTCTCACTCCCTGCAATTGTCCCTTATGAAATTCCTAGTTATCAGTTGCCTCTCCAAATTGAGTATGAGAGGCAAGCAGGAGTGCAGCTTTCAATTGCTGCTCAGAGAACTAGCCAGTGTATACATGGGATTTGTAATCGCTAGGGGTATAAGTGTTTTGAACCAGGACTGCTCTTTGGTCCCATATGGATGGCACACAGTACAGTGAATCTGACTGGGGTCGTTGTATGCTGAGGCTTCAAGCACAGCAGCTGTAATACTATGCTTCCTGTACAGCTAAGGGAGGGAGGGCTTCTGGCTGGGAGAGAGATCTAGATGCCATCGTGCTTTGAAAGCGCTTCTGATCAGAACAAGATGGAGAATGTTTGCTGAGTAGGCCTTGCTATACTGTAAATAAATAAAGCATCATCTGCTGTCTAGTTACAGCAGGGGGATGCTGGAAAGAGGGCACTCCGCAATACCTTGCATTATGCTGCCACTGTCAGTTCTTTAACTTTTCCTGCAAGCATTCTGTGCCAGCGACGTACAGAAGTGCATAGGCAGTGGTAAAGACTTTGTGTGAGACAGTCAGCCATCTGTGCATCCTCATTCTCTCTACCCATTCAGGTGTGCGCACCTGACAAATACAGCTCAACTTCTTAACTAAGAGGTAGCACCTAAGTCTTCATAGCTTTTTTTTCAGGGATTCTGCACAGCAGAGCCTAGTTTTCAGGGACTGTCATTGACCTAAGTGTGCCCCATTTAGATTCTGGGCAATACTTGGCTGATGGGACCCACAAACTAGTCAGAAATCCTTGTAGCAGCAAAACCCATAGGCTGTAATTGTTCATGGTGCCACTGGAAGACATTCAGGTCACAGGCTGAGGTTGCTCAGACTGACAGGCAGAAAAGCTCATTAGGTACTAGCTGCTCCAGCCCCAGTATTCAAAGAGGCCGTACATCCATGTTTTCTTCAGATGCGCTATTGTTCAGACCAGGCTTGTCACAGCCCATAAACTGGACTGTAGTGGTACAGGCCTGCAGCATACCAGAAATAAAGGTCCCTGACGCCGCTCGAATCTGCTCTGCTACCAAATTGTTACCCAATTGAAAGAATGTCTCTTTCTGTTTTCCTTGTTGGCATTGGAGTTTCAGCCCGCAGTTGCAATGCAGCGCGAGATAAGCAGAGCTGGTTCCCACAGCAGGTTCCAGGGTGCTGAGAAGGGGATAGGGCGAGCTCTCCAGTGGCTGAGGCACCCCTGCTCTCTATTTGCATACAGGTAACTTGTAAAACTCCTCTTGTGCTCTTGAGATAAAATTCTCAGAAACACCCAAATCTTTGCCAGGAATTTGAGCCTAAGAGTCATTAGGAATCAGTGAGACTTGGGAGACTTTTAACATTATTACCCACCTTTTGCTATCTTTGCTGGCTGAGAGCTCCTCTCGTTTATGCATTTCCTCCTGAACACATTGCTTATGAACATCTTTGGTTATTCCTTTCTGATTCTCTCTCCAAATACAAGAGAAAAGAGGAAGTCCCTATTTTATCTGTTGTGTATCACTCATTGTTTTATACATCTCTATTACCTGTTCACTGAAGAGGAGGTCCTGTGAGCACCAAAACCTACAAGACTGCATATCAGGTTGTATGACGCCTCCTATTTCTCCTTCCTGCTTTCCCCCTCTGCTTCCTGGTGTTTTCAGATCCATTTGACACTAACTGGTTGTGCTGTGCCTAATTTGGAGAGAGCCAGGTGGTGACAGTGGCCTTCTAGAAAGGATAAGGGACTGAGTTTTGCCTGCTTCTCCCTTAGCAGGAGGGTGAGTTTGGGCCTGTTTCCTGTCCAGTGTTGAACAAGAGTTCAAGAACTGCATCTTTGAGGACACTACTGCTGTGTCACACCTAGTTGAAGCTACCTGTACGGTTCAAAAGAGAGAGAAGGAGAATAACTGGCAGATAGGCAGGATGGTGGCGCAAACCCTATTTCCTTAGGAAACGAAACTGAAAGGTGCTTCTTTTATATATAGTTTTTGTATGGATTGGTGAACTAAATGGATCTCTTCAGTCACTGGTTCCTAAACACATGCTGGCTCTAGCTTTCTCTCCTGCCTGATCTAGAATGAACAGTCCTGAACGTAATGTGTAAGCTGGGGGTACACAGCGAGTGCCTGTTGTGGTGGTGTGTATTACCTGCAAGATTGCTTTCTGCCCTTACCTCTTCCATGCTTTTTAATTTTTGCCATGTGATGCCTGGGTATTTTCCCTGGCCCATGGGGATCCAGAAAAGCAGATCAGGAAGATAAATGATCTCTTCCAGTGTACGTTCCTTGGCATTTGTCGTCCATGATTTTTGTCTGCTGTCAGACTGTGCTGTCACCTAGGTTAAGTCCTTGTGGCTTCTCTAAGGGAAGTAATCTTGACTAAACTGAACTTCTGTGTCTCACGTGGCATGACCAGCAATCCTTGCTGTTTACCTCAGCCATATGAGTAACGTGGCCACTATCAACTCGTGATAGCAAAGAATTTACTCATGTTGTAAGTGCATATTAATTATCTGACTGCTGCACGTTCATGATGAAAGCTGTATCTGCGCTAGACAGACATACAGAAAAGCATGTTTTTCAGCTGCTGCAATCCCTGCGCCCAGCAGTTTTTGCTAAGTACAATGCACCATATTCCTTCACCTTTTTTTCAGTAAGACTAGTTCCCAGGGGCCTGGATGAGCTGTCAGGTTTCTGCTTCCTGTAACAAATCCCTGCTTACAGTTGCCTGTAGCTTTGGCAGTCTTTAATAGTTTGAGCTGATGCTTCTCTCTTCCTCTCCTATTCGCTGCCTTAGGCTGAATGTCTTTGGAAAATTTCAGGTGTTTCCAAGAAACAATACATAAGGCAGTACATTTTATAGTAATTTAAAAGGAGTTCATCCTATCCTATTGTTTGCCTTTTTTTCCCCTTCATGTGAAGGAAGTGATTTCCACTGCTTGCCCTCCTGGAGAAGATTCTGATGGAGCTGTTTACGGCCATATCCAAGTTTGCTTTCATTTGTCACCAAATCCATGCGGGAGTCTGAATTAAAATTTTGTTGAGTGTCACTGTCAGAAAATGCCAAGTTGTGTTTACGGAGGATATGTGATTGCAGAATCCAAGCGCTAGTGGGAATTACTGGCACAACTCTTTCTTTGATCTAAGGAGGTTCTTGGTGGTGTAGGAAGGGGTGAGCCTGCCACCATTGAGGTCACCTTTCACATCTTTATTGGGCAGGGCAAACAGGCTAGTTTGAAAGGTATGAGTGCTGCAATTTGTGAACCATGTGATGCAGGGGCCTGTCATCTTCTTGTGACCTTGTGATTCAACATGTTACTGGCTATGAGGTCAGTTTGTAGTTCAGCATCACCACACTTGGCTGTATGACACTGGATAGCTCCAGTCTCACGGAATCCAGAGAAACATGCAGCCACATGAAGCTTCCAGCATTTAAAAATGAACCTGTTAAATGTAAGTGTCAATTTTTTCCCTTGCTTTCCACCTTTCCTAATGATTTAAAATAAAGAACAGAGCAACATTGCATCTGCTACCACTGAAATGCTTCAGTGGCATGTCACAAGCCCTTCTGGAGTGATTGCTGCTCCAGTCCCTTGAGTGAGAGCAAGGCTGTATTCTCTGCTGTATTCACCCCTGTGAAGTGGCATCTTTGTATGGGCCAGCCCATAGCTTTCACTGTTGACGTATGGTTATGTTAGTGCTGGTTTTGTTCAAGTGAATGCCTGTTGCAGTTTTGCAGCTTCAAAGTATCATTCTTACTTTAAAGACATGCCATAGGAGGATGTAGAGTAAGTGGACAGGTTGCACCACATCATGTCCCTCAGCCTGTTCCTGGAGCTTCCAAGCTCTAAGGTACCAGGAAGCAGAACGCTGTTCTGGGGTTGCTGGCAGGAAGGAACTTCAAGAGTGAACTCCATGCTGCATTAAACTGACAATACAGATGTGCCCAGGATGACTTTATTTCCCACTGCCATCAGCTGGCACAGTTGCACAGCTTTACAAAGAGTCTGTTCCCATACTGTTCTGATTCAAAACCATTCCAGATCTGTTTTGTTCAGCCCTCTGGTTGAGGTTTTGGCTCTACCTTCAGTGTCTTACTCTGCGTTTACTTGTTGAAAGTGATCCTCGTCCTGGTTCACTATGAGGCTAGTGAAGTGAATCCTTGCAAAGAGATAAAGGGAGAAAGATCCCAGTATAAAGGCTTGAAGTTTCCAGAGTTATGTATGTGATTGTTTATTGCTTTTGAAAATTATTTACTTGGAGTGTGTTTGCAGAGATCGTGGTCTGAACTGCTGATCTGTTGGGAGGGTGGGTGAGCTGCTGCTTTCGACCACAGCTGTGTCATGGCTGGCCACAACTGAAGCAGGAATGGGAGGAAGCCAGCGGGTGATTGCAGAGTGGGTTGGTTTGTGCTACAGGATTCTGTGCCCCCTTCTTGGGGGGCTGCTGGCCTCCTTCCTCCCTCTAGCTTGCTATAGGAAAGGGTGCCTATTTAAATGACTTTGCTAATATAAGTTAGGCAAATAGACTGTTCTCGATTAAAAAAAGAACCTTAAATAGAAGAATTATCTGTGTTTGATGCTGTTTAATAGATGTTTTTTCCTGCTAAGTGTAAATCTTCATGGGTCCTGGTAGCACTTCAGCAGCATTCACAAGCTAATGAGCTGCTAATTATCAGCCCTGCCCAGGCTAATTAGTTCTGTTAAGAGTGTATTAATCTAGGCAGAGCTCTGAGCTAATGCAGCTTTGCTGCTTCTAGGACTTGAGCTGATGTGGTCAAAACTGGGATGTAGATCTCTGACTTTGGGCTGTTCTGCATGTACAGGCTCTAGGCGCTGTGATGTCTCCTAGGAGCCGTGAGAGCTGTTCTCCCGCTAGCACAAACGCCCAGTCTGCAGGTCCCAAGATCTTGCACGCGTTTGACTGATTTCCCCATTTTAAACATACCTACCGTGCACTTCCCTTGAGCGTGGCACCGCTGCGGATGGAGCTTCAAGATGGAGAGGTTAGACGGCAGCAGGCTTGGTGCGACAGAAGTCAGCAATGAGGCACTTCCTTATTGCACCACAGGGAATAGAACCCTCCCTTCCTTCCTCCTCACAGGTGTGAGCTCAAGTGGGTCAATACAGCTCTTCAGTAGTTCTAGCCGTAAAGCCCTTTGCTATTACGTTTTGCCCCGTGGGTCAGCTGCTTGGAAAATAAAGAACTGCAGATTTGTGACAGTGCGGGATATGGTATATTTTGTTGTGCTGGTAGGATGCATTGTCTTTCTGGGGCTTCGGTTGCCACATGGTTTCCCTTAGGTTCTCAGTGATATTCTAGAGAGAAACTATGTGCAGCACCCTGCAGCAGCTTAATAGCATTGATTTATTAGGCAAATATCACAGTTCTGTTAATGCAGACAAGTAGGCAAAGTAGCTGCTGTAAAACTCATGTTGGTCTCGTAAAATTGGGAGTGCAAGCAATCTGGGAGAAAAAGGCAAACTGAGGCTGCTTGGCTTATTTTTTGCTAACCCTTCATTTCTCAACGTTTTCTTACAGCCCCCTGGGAACTTAAGCATTCCCTAGGTGGCTGCATTTGTGATGTTAGTCAGTACCACCTTTCAGTGCAGCTTTCTAAAGCTTGGTTAATAAACAGCATCACTTTGGTTCCCCTTTATCTGGTGCCCCATCCTGCTCTCTGCAAGTTCCAGTTCAAGAAGTGGTAATACACAGAGTTCACACAGAGTGAACAACAGAAACCCCAAAGGCGTTCTTCATACACAGTAATGTTGGTGCCAAATGAAGGAGAAAGTGAAATCAAGGGGACTATGACTGTGAAAGGAGTGCTGTGATTAAAATATTTATCTGGGGAAAGGCTGTAACTGACATGATGTTTTGCTTTGCTTTACAGGTACTCTCCATCACCATGAGCTTGTTTCATAGAGGGACTGTAGCCCACTTGATCAGTGGATGTTAAGTCACCCATCTGAAGACAGGTTGATTTGGTTCCTTTCTACTACTAAGGATTGCGGTTGGTGAATTTGCCTCACCATCTCTAAGTTAATGGTTTGCCAAGGACAGATGTGAAGCAGCTCTTTCTCTGGATGTTGATGTGGTATCTTCTTAACGCATCACGACTCCTTGGGCCCACTGGCAGCACAGGATATGGAGGCTCTTGAAGTTGATGACATTAGCCCCGCCTTGGAAGTGACTGAAGACTTTTTCAATAATTTTGATGCTAAGCTTGAAAAGATTGTGCAGCCCTCTGAGGTGTATGGTGTACAGGAGGTCCCCGAACTGGTTGGGCATGAGGTATTTGATCAGATAACAGAGAGCAGGAATCTGAGGAACGTCGCCTCCTTAGCCAAAAGTAGCCTTCTCTGGGATCACTGCAAAAATGGCCTCGTGGAAACCAAAGCTCAGACAGCATTCCCTGCCAAAGACCAGCGTGTGGTGCAGAGAGGAACAGCTGCTGACAACCTTGCTTGGGCAGGGGAAGGGGAGACCGCAGCTTTTAACATCTTCAATATCTGCCAGCGGAGGAGAGACAGGCCTCGCTCAGTGAATGACATCCTGGTGCAGAATGAGGAAGCCTCCACGTTCAAGCCAGGACACAACAGGTCACGCTCTGATATCAGCCATGTAAACTGGGGAGTGGTCTTCACCGATACCTCCCTGCAGCCGCCACTTCCACCTGGTCAGGACAATAACTGCGCTCTGCTCTCTTACCTGGCGTTAACCAAGGGAGAGGACATCCAAGGAAACACAGGTTTGTGCTTGATGCTTTATTGTTTCTGTTGATATGAGGACTTTCCTATTTGTTTTTAATATTTATCTTGAAAGAGGAGCTGCATGTTTTAAACAAACAAGCGAAACTCCCAAAAAACAACTGTGAGGTAGCTCTTAAGATGATAGAAATTGGCATGGCTCTGTTGTCTTTGGTATAGCTCTGTCTGTTTCCCTGCCTAAGGATCAGTTTTTAAACTAATCTTGACTTCTGTTCCATCTGTGGTTTGAAAAACTAAGCTTGTTTTACTTTTTGCTCCTATTTTGTTCAGTTTGACTCAGGACAAAAATAATGTATTTGTTATGTATTTCTGATCATTTCCTTACTTGATTTTCCCAAACTAAAAAAAACTTTGAATGCTAAAGCTATTGGGAAAACGGCAAATCCAAGCAGAGGCAGTTTTCATAAAAGTTAAAGAGCGGCCATTAAAAAGGGCATACAGAGCTTTTCTGTGAGGCCTGAGATCTCTGCTCTGTTTCTTTAAGAAATGCTGGCTATTCAGTCCATAAACAATTAGCAAAAACTCAAGCATGCTATTTGTGCTTGTCAATATTAAGGCAACTCTGCCAGCTTTGTACGGGGTACGGGAAGTCTTGTTATCAGATTGAGGCAGGCGTCTCCAGTGAGCCATACGAAGTGATGTTTCAGCAAGTGATACTTTTTCCTTTTCCTTTCTCAAGCACTGCACTGAAAGAGGTTGTGCTCAGGGCTTCGGAAACGCTGAACCAGTGTCTCCATCTCCATGATTTATTTTGTAGATGCCAGATGGGGACTGGACAGTTATGGAAAAGAAAAGCAGTTAGTGCCACAAAGGTTTTATAATCTAAATAAAGGCAGAACTTAACAAAGGAATTTAAAAATCAAAGGGTTGTGAAAGCGTGCTTGTGTGTGTATGGTGGAATGGCTCCAGTTATGAATAGGTAGCCTGTTTATCGTTAAAACAAGCCTTTTGGGTTAGGTCTTCCAGATAAGTCAGCTATTTTGGAGCATTAAAAGCAGGTGCCTAAATGGTTGTGTTTGTGGATGTATGCATGTATAAATATATATAATATGTAGGTATTTATGTATGTATATAGACACACACAAGCCTGTAGGTTATTGTGTTATATTGTGACATCTCAAAGAATGGTGCTCTTGGTTTACAGAGGCAAGTATACCTGCTGTTATTTTTGTGTAGGGAGATATATTGCTTCCTGCAGAGTGAGGTCTCTGTTCTGTGTCCTTCCTGTGGAAGGGACGCAGAACAGGAACGCGCCCAGAAGCCTGGAGACAGAGCTCTCAGTTTCTGTCAGCTGTATTCTGGGCATCTCATGCGTTTAACTTGGCATGTAACACCTTTATATGCCCACAGAAACACCATTCAAATCTAGCCATTACAGGTTAGTACCTGTCCCCAGTAGTGTTTTAAGCTTAATCTTTTTGGCCCAATTTCCCCATGCAACCCTCAGGAAAAGAAAAGGATTCTGTTACTTATACTGTTTGTAATAAGAATTACTTAAGCCATTCTGTATTTAAAGACTTGTTCATGTACTTATTCTGTGAGAGTGATTTCAAGCTGCCACTGGATCCCCAAGCTGCAAGAAGCAAGCCGCCAATCCAGCTGGTGCTGAGCAGCAGAGTCTGAGGCCGAGAGGTCTCCCTTCTGTCAGTCCAGGGCTCAGGCAACTGCAAGAGTATGTTGGGGTGCACCCTAATGCATTGCACCTCTGTCTGGGGTGAAGCAAATTACATTCCCCTCTCCCTTACACACAGATGAAAGATGGTGTGATGCAACTGTTCATAAAAGGAAGCAAAATGAAAAATATAAACAATGATGTAGGTTTTTCTTCCCCTTCTGGCAAAGAAGGAAATTTTATTAGGAACTGCAGGGCTGGGACCCATTGCTTCCGAAGTCAGGGACTGCATACTGCAGTCTCTCCCCCCTCCTGGGTGAGAGTTTCCACGCTTTCAGAAGCTGCGCTGTCTGCAGTGTTGTCCGCCTTTGACCCTGGCTCCCACTTCAGCTGTTCCAGTCTGCTTTGCTTAGAGATGACAGAACCCAGGGAGATGCACCAACCCTCTGGAAGCCCTAAAAGGGCCCTGCTGTATCCAGAGTCAAGTCTATAGCAGGACTTCAAACCAGTGTCTAGAACAGCTTGATAGGAAACCTGTGATACAACCATGAAAGGGAAAGACAAGAAGTGCGCTCTGTGTACAGCTGGATCTAACCATGGGACTCCTTAAGCTACGTTGTGTCCAGGATTCAGTCACCCCATTGCAGTGTGTACACAAGGTGTGCCACTTTAGTAGTAGCAGTGGAGTTCAGCGGTACTCTTCCCAGCCCCTCAGCAGGCACTTACACTGTTTAAATGGAGTTAATCCAATGAAGTTTTTCTCTGTGCACAAAAAGTGAACAAACTATGTTAGAGTGTGATATAGTCTTTATCATTATGATTTCATGTTAAACAGTTTGTAGTTGTGAGTTGTTGTAACTGTGAATACCTCGCATCTATAAGGTAGTTTTGTGAAGTATAGCAATATTAGCACTCTTAAGAAAAACAGAAATTGACAGATTTCCATGAAAAAAACCTCTCATTTTTACACTGTCTGAAATAGTGCCAGGTATCGTATAGCCCATCTGTTCCTCGATTTCTCTATGGTACCAGGAACAAGCCCCATTGCTGTGCTCAGTGCTGTCAGAAGCGTAGGTCTCTTCAAAATGGCTTTTTAAGAAGAAACTCAGTATAGTCAAGTTCTGGGATCTCAGAGGTGAATGAAGCAAGGGAAGGAAATGGATTAGTAAGGGTGGCTGAAGACCTTCTCCCAGGGCTCACCTGTAGCCCAGCAGCAGTCAGTACTTCTAAGGTGCTCAGCCCATACTTTTTCTATTGCTTTTTGCAAAGGTGCAGGGCATTTGTCAGTGCTTGCTGTGTGCCCTCCAGGAGCCTTTCTGCGTGGGATGTTTGAAGGCAATGGTACTTTCTTTGAGGAAGGAGAACTTCTGTGCTCTTAAAAGAGTGTTTAACCTGTTTCCTTAACCTGTTCTGTTTAGCTGCTGTACAGGTTTTAGAAGGTAGCCATGGTATTTCTTCCCTCTGTGTTTACAAAAGAGCCTGCCATAGAGTTTGCTGCCACTGTGAGCTGAGCTGGAAAGAGAAAAGCAAAAGCAAGAAAGTAGGTGTTGCAGATATGTGTATCTGGGACTGGTAATTATTCTCCACAAGAGATCGAAAAATGTATTTTAAGGTTGGCTAAAATCTGCTGCAGCAGTTGAAGGAGTCATAGTGGCCTCAGCCTGTGGCAACATCCCTTTCCAGGGCTTTAATACAGATTAAACAAATGCATATGAGATACTGAGAGCAACTTCACCCACTCCTGTCAGTCCTCGTTGCAGTAAAGGACTTCCCTCTGGAGCCTGCAGAGGTCTCCCGGTCCTCTGAGGCTGGCCGAGTTGCTGCATAGATTAACTCTTCACAATTTTTTTTTCCTTATCTTCATAGTGTATTTATTACTATGAGCTTATCTGTTCCTGCTGCTTGCTTTTTTATAATATAAATAAAATGAAACTGGATCCTTTTCATGTGCTGTGAAAGAAAAGGATCTGAAAAGAAGCTGTGCCTTTTGGGCAGTATCTTCTTAGGCCTCCTGGCAAAACAGCTAGCGTACTAGAAGTGAGCACTGTTTGTGCTACGGAGCAGCGTCAAGCGATAAGCGGAGCTAGCAAAGACGGAAGTTGTAAGCAAATTCAAGGCAGGCTATTGTATTTCTGGGCATGTGGCCTGGCAAACAGAGGGAGAATGCTGCTTCTGTAGTATCCAGTGAAATCTTGCTTAGATCATTAAAACACAATGTGTGAGCAGTTATCTTTGATAGTCATGTGGATGTTTTCATTCAAACACAGCCACTCCCGAGAGTGTGGGTGCTATAGTACTTTTCCCAGTAGCTGTTTTGTTTGCCTGCCATGCCTGTGAGCTTGGGGAACTCCAGAGCTGTCATTGCGCTGAGCACCTGCACGCTGACAAACTGTCCTTACTGCAGAAGGCTGACACCTTGTGCCCCTCTCCAACAAGCAGCTATGGAGGTACTCAGCCAGCCCCATTGATTTTGGCAGTATACTGTCAGGAAGCTGAGCCTACGGGGTGTTCGCAGCACTGTGGCATGGCAAAATAGACATACCAGAGAAAGATGACTGCCTTAAAACTGGCCAACAGGCCTGAATTCTACTGTGTCTGATAGAGGCCAGGATTTCACCTCCTTCGTTCAACTGACTGATTGAAAAAAAACCTTTTTCCCCCCTCTCTTCACATCTTTTTATCTGGCTGGGAGCCTAGCCATTGCTTGGGACACTTTGAAGGTATGATTTTGTACTCAGAGTTTGTGCAGGGGATATTTCAAGAGAGGTTTGGGCTCTTCTTCATATAGCTCTTGTACATATTACATACTTTTCTAGTGTGATTTTGTGGAGGTGAGACATCTAAATCTGTATTCATGAGCAACACACCACTGATTCACAGTTTGGGGACTGGGAGTGATCCTTGAGTTCTGAGGAGTCACTTTACAGTGCTGCTTTCTCTTATTCTGGCAGCCACACAGACTTTATGTCGGGGTGTTTTCTTTGTTTGCCAGATATCCTCACCTTCGGCAGCAGTAGTGGTGGCTGTGACATTGGCTCATGCAGCATCGAGTGGTACATATTAGTATGCTGAGTGGGTTTGTGGTGGTGGGTCACAGAGCAGCAGAGAACAGTGCCATCAGTTGCCGCTGTTGTCCTCCTCAGGGAGGAGCTGCAAAGACAGCTAGCTGGAAAGGGGAGGTGTGGCAGGTACAGGAGCTGCTGCAGAGGTGGAGGTGGCCAGAGATCCCGAGAAGTGTGAAACTTTGGAGGTGTGACATGCAGCCTTCGTGCTTCCCCTCCAGTGATGGCCAGGTAAAGCCGAGCTCCTGACCCTTCTACCGGGGAGGTTTCTGAAGCCTGATTGTGATTTTGCAAAAATACCTCTGTAGCACTGTCTTTTGTCTGTGGTATGTAGAAGCTACACAGCCAGGGCAGACCAAGAGGCTGTTAATTGCCACTGGGATGGCAGAACATTATAGATCCGTGGCATTGTGCAGAAGATAATGGTGCTGTCATCCAAGAGGCAGATGTGCGGAAACAACACTTCTGCACCTTCCTCTCTGGAGAGCAGGAAGCCTCAAACCACTTGGAAATAATCGCAGAGGTATCAAGCCAGTTGGAGAACTGATACCCCCCCTGTGGCCAATTTATTTTCAGCATTAAAAGGTAGGCGAGAAAAAGGTAGCTGTACTGCAGAGATTTGGGGCCTTTCAAGATTTAAGGAGGCAAAAACGTTATTTAAAATCCAATGTGAGTTGGATGCACTCCACTGCAGGGGTCCATAAGTGCCAGGGACTGTCTGTGCATCTCGCAAGAGATAGCCCCTTCTCCCAGGAGATTACAGCTTAAAGACACCACACAGTAAGGGTAGGAAGGGTGAGTAGGGACAAAGAGAGGTGAGGCGCTTTGCCCAAGATCAAATGGGAGTATAATTTGGATCACCTGACTTCATGTCATCTGCTAGATGATACTTCCCCTCTAACCCCCCTGGCTAATTCGGGGAGTGCAGCACTCGTTCCCCGCAGGCTCACTCCTGATTGCGTGGGCTTGGGCACCCTCTGAGCTGGAAGGGCCATGGGGGCCTGGCACAGAGCAGCAGCAGTGGAGGGGGCTAGGCTGGGCAGCTGCCTCAGGTGGAGGGAAATGGGACCTACTCCACTCCCTTGCCTGGGAGGCTGTGGGAGGGTGCAGGGTGATGGAGAGGGGAGTGCAGTGGGAGGCAATGGGAGGGGCTCACATACAGGGGATAAATTCACGGTGCAGGAGGGTTACAGTAAGCAGCACTGATGAGTTTGGTTGTGAAGCTGTTCTGGTTGGGAGGGTTATTCTTTATGGAGATTTTTGTTCTGGAGTTACGACACTCCATAAAGCTAACGAACAGTTTTCATCTCCTGGGGCAGTACTGATTGCTTCCAGTGATGTTGTGATGACTTTCATAACTGAATTTTCAGGTTAGTTGCTATTATTCCCTTAGTGGTATCAGCTAACTCTGCTAACGTGAACTGACCCTGTTTTCGTAGCTTTGACAGTCACTTTATACCCTTTCTTCCTTCTTTTTAAAGCTGAATTGAGTGAATTTATAAAAAAAATCAAAAAATCCATCTTCATTTGATATTTGCACATCTTTTGCAAGTGCTGCTGTTTTATGCATTTTTTATGCTGGTGGTAGGTAACCATCTCTTTCAACTCATTATCCTTCTGTCTCCCAGATTTGGATCCTGTTCTGGGTAGGTCTTGCACTTCGAATCTAGCCTGCTTCTCCACTGCCCCCTTGGCACAGGCACTGTGTCAGTATGCACAGAGCAGTCTGCTCAGCAAACACTATACAAGTGTTCGACTTGCTGCAGAGGAGCAAAAAGGATCGGATGGGGTGGCTGAGCAGCCAGGATCCTGTAGACTTCAGCACAGTTTCTCGTATGTTTCTTATACAATGCCACACCTGAAAGGAAAGACATAAAGAATAATTTGTTCAGGTTCTTTATCCATCTGTTTAGGCAGTTCATTCAGTGAGGAGGTGTTTTGGTGAACAACTAAGCCAACCTCACTAGCAATGCATAAATCTAAAATTAAGAGTTTGCAAGTTCAACACTTTCAAAGCAGGTTTTGCTTTCGCAAAGCATAAGGAAGACGAAAAAGAGCGAATGCCCTTCTGGTGGGGAGACATGCTGTTTCTTTATATAAATTAATGCAACTGCTACCTAGTTACAAGTCCCGTTGCTGTAGTGGTCCCTTGAAAAGAGGTGGCATTGGAAGAAGCAGCCAGATTTGGCTCCAGGACAGCCATCTGCTGGAAATTTGTGGCTAAGTATCAATGCCATTATTTCAGGACCAAGTGGAATCAGATATACTTTCCTGAAAGAGATATACCTGCAGAGCCAGATGGAAAAATAGGTGGGAAGAAAAGACTGTGGTTTTAAGTAGGAGGGAAGTGGACATTGTGGATCTGAGTCACACTGGCTGAGGCACAGTTTGTCCCTGATATAACAAATTCCACCAAGCAGGTGACTAGCCCAACCCAATTTGAGAGCATTTTAGGTCCCAAAGGTGTATGTTAAGTTCTATGGAAATCGGAGAGGAGGTCTATTGACAAAACCTCTGTAACTTATGCTCATCTCTTACTAAGCATTAGAGAACTCAGAGAGGAGTGCCACCTCAAGACACAATCCCCTCAGCTCCTTGGTATTACTGTCATCAGAAATGCTTCACTGGTGGAAAACAGGGCAAGTTTTCCTGCTGTACCAACAGGGACGCAAGTACAGTCCGTTGTTCAGGAGCATCTATCTTCTGGACATGCTGAGACAACATTTGGGCTTCCTCTTCTGTGGTGCTGGTTGCACCAACTGCCCCCAAGTGTGGAGAGGGGTAGGTGTGTGCTCAGTGCAGGATTCCTAACTGGGATGAGTGGGCAGTTCCCAAAGGAGAGGAGAGACGCTGAGGAACATAATGCCCTGTCCCCAGCTACCGAGTCTCTCTTTGTTTGCCTCTGCCTCCTTCCCCCTCTTCCCTTGAAATTATAACTCCAAATGGCTCAGGCGTGGGCCATTTACTGTGATTATTTCCCTTTTTTACTCTTCCTCAATTTATTCTCCCTGTCTCTGTAGGGAGGAAAAGAGATGCAGTTTCTGTTTGGAAGGTGGATGGAGAGATGGTAGCATTTGGTCTCTGAGTGGAGAGGTATTATCTGGCACACTGCACGTCAAGGAGATAAAGGAGCAAAGGGTTTTAAGGGGGGTGTGTGTGTATGTGTAGCATATGGATTCAACCTGCCTCTGCCAGCATCTATTGCCCTGACCTAAACAATATGAGGCATTTGAATTTTAATCAAGTTGGCTGCAGATTCTGTCCCAGTTAGAGTGAGAGTCAGTGGAGCCGATTCATGGGAGCTTGAAGGGATGGAGTGGGGCGAAGGAGGGAGAGGGGGGTGCCTCTGTGAAAGGCAGGGAGAGATAGCCTTTCTCTAACTCAACAAAAGACAAGCAAACCTGTGCGCAGATGAAGGAGGGGTGGCTGGGGGAAGGCTACGAGTTGTCTTATTATGGAGAAGCTTGAACTGTCATCTGTACTTGATGGAAGCGAGAGAGATTGCAGTTGGAGCTGCAGAAGCGCTGCCTCCCTGATTGGATTAATAGAAAGGGAAGATGACTCTAGAATGGCTGCCCATTATCTGCACTACAAAGGGATTAGTGTGGGTTTCAGAGAAATTAATGGCTTTTGAGTTAGCGCAGAAATACTAATGAATGTCAGGGCCAGAGATGTACTGTGAACAAAATTGGTTCTCTTTTAGTGTGTGTGCGTGTATCTACCCATTTGGGATATGAAAGTGCGCTTTTTCTCTACCATTTTGAGTTTTAGATTACGCTTTCAGTTTTCATATTTAGCTGAAATACTCTTGAGCAGCTTATTTGTTGGCAAGGTATAGTGATATTGATTTCTTTTCCACCTTTTCAGACCTAGTGCCAAAGTAGCAATTTTTTAATTGTTGTTTTGATTTTAGTCATATATGCAGGAAATCTTTGTAGGTAAAGTGTAGAGCACTTTGAACATGGTGTTAAATGCAGGCTCCATTCTGAGTAAGTGGGTGATGTGGGGAAGCTGAGGCTGAGCTGGCAAGGCAAAACCAAAATGCGTCCTTTTTGTTAGTGTGGATGGGAGGTAGTATCCTTCCCCCCATTTTTTAACCCACATGAGGTTTGCATACTTACATTAAGTATATCTAACAATTAATTCTCATGTAAGTTCATTAAATTTAACTGAAACTTGTCTACTTAATCCTTATAAATCCTTAAAGTTAGTCTTCACTGAAGAGCTAGCCAAAGCTTTTACACTGTTGCTGTCCTGAATCCTCCTTCTGCCCATACACGAAACTCTCACAACCAACCACAGCAATGCTTTCAGCCAAGGACGGGAGCATCTCCTTAGACTGCAGGTTATAGCCCAAGTTCTGCTTTCTCACCAGTTGGTATCAGAAGCCCCTTAGACGGTAACTAAGTCCCTCAAATACTCATAGTCCCTGACTCTCCTTGTGCCCCTGGGGGGATAGACAGACTCACCCAGTAGCCAGCGGTGGTGAGAGCAGCTTGGCCAGCAATCACGGCCATATCAGCTGGGAAGCCCAGTACAGATGGAGATGCAGTAACTTCTATACAGGCTCATCTTTGGCTCTTTGTTTCCAAGCTTTGTCAAGCCCAGATGCTTCTGTTCTCTTAGCTCTGCGTTGAAGACATCCTAGGTATACTCGGAGGTGATGATGTCTAAAACTTGTTAGAGCACGGCCTATTAACATGAGTGGTAACTGGTTAAGCGGAGACGCTGGAAATATTTTGTGCCTCCAGCTGTCTACCCTGTCCCGCTTTCAAAGGTTGTCAGCCCAAGGGCAGAAACCACGAGTGAAACAGCTCCTGTATTGCGGTGGTTTGTAATGCTGTGTGTTAAGGTCAGTTGATGCTGATTTTGTTTTGACCTAATTGTGCCGGGCAGTGGATGAGGAGCTGTTCCCAGGAAGCTGCCTTGTTCCTGTGTTGGGAATAGCAGTCTCTAAGGGAGATGGACAGCTGGAGGCAGAAACCTCTTCACTTGTGTCTGTTAATTCTGCCACTATTTGTAAGTCAGGACCCATCACAGGTACCCTTACTGGAAAGGTGAAGTAGAAATCAAATGGGAGCAAGAATTTGTTCCTCAGGCTGGGTTGTTTTGCGGTCCCAAGTGTTCAGGTCAGTGTTAGAGCATTCACAGTGAATGCCACTGAATTTATACAGGGACCAACAAAAATTGCATAGAGCCACACGTTTAGCTGAATGTGAAAATATGACACTTGCATGTATTAATGGTGGCTGAAGTGGTGCAAATAAGATTGGAACAAATTTTGCATGGAAACCTTTTTTAAAACTCAGAAATGCTTTAGATAACTCCATTTAAATTCATACCACTTTGGTGCCTGGAGTGGCTTGTGTATGGCTGGTTTTCTCCGGACAAAGAAAATTCCCCTCCACTTCACCTTGGGCTGGGGCTTGTGAAAGGGTCTGCTCCAAAGCACCTGAAGTGCTGGAGTACTTAGTTATGTGTGTTTGAGTCTGGGCAGCTCTTACCTTTCATTTTTGGTCATGTCTGCTCGTCCTGAGACAGATTCTCATAAATCAGCAAAGCTCCTCTCTAGTAAGCAGAGCTGTGCACAATGTTCTGGTCCTGGGTCGTGCTGAAATGTGGTAAGAAAGTGCTGTTGGTGGGCACAGTTCTCCATTCCCTGTGTCGTGGGTAAGTCCAGGTGCGGCGCCCAGGTGCTGGCAGCGGGGCTGGTCGGTTCCAGCCGGTTCCAGCTAGTTCCAGCCGGTTCCAGCGGCCCCGCCTCAGGTCACAGCTGTGCCCCTCAGCACAGGTGGGGCCTCTCTGGCAGAGTGTGTTTCAGAACGGGCAAAGCACTGCACGGCGGTGGGTGTGAGGAGTGAGGAAGAAAGTGTGAGGAGAAGCCCAGGGTCAGAGGAGGAGAAGGTGCTGCAGGCGCCAGGGCAGGGATTCCCCTGCAGACCCTGGGGAGGCTGTGGCGGAGCAGGTATTTCCCCACAACCCCTGTGGGACCCTGTGCTGCAGAAGGTGGAGATTTCCTGAAGGAGCTGTGGCCGTGGAGAGCTCATGCAGGCGCAGGTTTATCCTGAAGGACTGCAGCCCCTGGAGAGAACCCATGTTGGAGCAGGGCAAAAGTGTGAGGTGGAAGGAGCAGCGGAGAGGAACTGACCACAACCCCCCATTCCCCTTCCCCCTGTGCTGCTTGGGATGGGGGAGAGGTAGAGGGGTTGCGTGTGAAAGCGTGAAGTTGAGCCTGGGAAAGAGGGGCACGAGGGGAAGGTGGTGTTTTAATTTGTATTTGTTTCTCACTGTCGAAATCTATTTTAATTGGCAATAGATAATTTGATAATATCGTACTCTTCTGGACTAGGTTCTGGGAGACTTGCAGCATTTTGTTGCTCTGTCACTATTCTCCTGGATAATCTCAGGAAAATTGCTTTGTTTCTCTGTCCCTCTGTTTCCCTGTCCCCTTTTTGTAAAGTGTTTTGGTACCTCTGGGTAAAAAAGTGCTGTATTCTCGTTGGCTCAAATGTGGAGTCAGTGCTAGTGTTTGATAATTATCAAACCAATTGGGTGAAGGCTATTTCTGTGATCCTGTCCTCCAGATATATCATGTCTGGGTAGGAGAGATGTATGAGCCAGAATGACGTAGCAATTTGAAACGATTATTTAAAAAGAATTAATGGTAACATTCTTGTTTTGTTTCCTCCAGAACACAAGCCAACGTTCCCAAATATTCTGAAGAAGGGATACTTGGAAATTAGAAGAGACAATGACAGCTACTGGCAAACCTGTTACGCTGAGCTCTCCCCATACAAACTGTACCTGTATTGCTTGGACAGCAGTGGCAACCAGACTCTTCCCACCGTGTATCCACTCATGCATTTTCAAAGGGTCACTGTTACTGGTTGCATTGAAACCAAGGTGGTGGGTGCTGTCCTGTCAGACAACTCGCAGCTACAGCTGAAGGCAGAGTCCTCGTGGGAGGCTTTGGACTGGGGACAGAAGCTCTGGGAAGTGGTGCGTGCTTCTGTGCCTTCTTTCACGAGACAGCAGGAGAAACTGGAGAATGTGCCAAAGCCTGACAATAACAGTGACCTTTCTCAAACCAATGGATTGTTAGAGAAGCCCATGGAGCTCTTCCTATCCATGAATTTGACTGAAAGCACTAAAGAGTACCAAAATATTCTCAAATCAGGGACTCTTTATAGGTTAACTGTCCAGAATAACTGGAAGGCATTTACTTTTGTCTTGAACAGGTCTTATCTCATGGCGTTCCAACCGGGTAGGCTCGATGAAGATCCTCTGCTGAGCTACAATGTCGATGTGTGTCTGTCAGTCCAGACAGATACTCAGGATGGCTGTGACTCTTGCTTTCAGGTCATTTTTCCTCAAGATGTCCTCCGCCTGCGTGCAGAGACCCGTCAGAGGGCCCAGGAGTGGATGGAGGCACTGAGAGCAGCCGCCAATGCTACTAGAAGTTTAACTCAGAACCCACAGGTCACACTTAGGAGCAAACCCCGAGATCAGCCCTTTGGAAACGATCTTAGAAAGAGCAAGCGCCAATCTGTGACCACCAGCTTCCTGAGCATCCTGACCACGCTGTCTCTAGAGAGAGGGCTCACAGTTCAGAGCTTCAAGTGTGCAGGTAAGCAACCAGACCGCAGCATCTGCACCCACTCCCCTTCTGCAGGAAAAGAAAATCACTTGGAAGAGCATGTATGTGTTTTAGCAGCACACAGCCGCTCCCTGCCTCTCACTATGGCCGTAGACACTTTGGTGTATTTGCCTTTCTTTGCTCTCTGTAAAATGTGGAGAAAAGCCTGTGGGATGTTTAGGGATTGACCTGCATTTCATGAGCAGTGCTGAAACATTAGATCCTGCACGTGTAACGTACATGGGCCAGGTCTGCTTTACAGGGTGGCTGAGCTGTTTTCTTGCTTCAGGACACTGGAAAGGTGGTCCAGAATCAAAGGGATTTGAATTATGGATACGATGCAACTTTCTGACTTCTAGCACTTTTGTTTCTTTTTATTACTATCAGAGAATAATTTGGGTTGGAAGGGACCTTTAAAGGTCACCTAGTCCAACCCCCCTGCAATGAGCAGGGACATATACAACTATGTCTCCTCCAAGTTGTTTTTGGAGCTCAGTTTCAGCTCTGGGCCTTCTGGGGAGACTCCTCAAAGCATATACGCTTCTCTGAAACACTGTCATTTGGCGACGTGTGTTCTGGTACTGAGGTTCAGGCATGAGCTCATCTGCTCAGTTCTTCCCTTGAGGCAGGGGTGAAAACATGACCTTAAGCCTCTGCATCTAATTGTATATCTCAGTTCATTTGACTGCTGACTCTAGTCTGAGGCAAGAGCATGATTTTATCCAGTTTGGGAATGAAGTGAAAATAGAGAGGACCTGTGTGAATGCAATTAGTTGTCCTTTTCCTTTAGCAAGGGCACCTTTGTGGAGCAAATTTGGGAACTTTGTGCCTGAAGTGTACTCTGTGGCTGGCTTTAGTTATGTTCACTTAGAAATTGCCAGCTGTATCAGAAACAGCTTTTCTGGAGGGTGTTCCTCTCTTGTTATGGGAGCTGTGAGGGTCCTGCCTCCTCCCCATTCTGCTCTGGGGTGGGGGAGCTGTCTGATGTGGGGGTCTCCTGTTGCTCTGGAACCACACATGGCTCTGGGGGGGGGTCTGTGTGGGCCCAGGACCTGCTGGCTGGCCTGACTCCCTTCCAGGGGAGACCTGAGCCCAGAAGTACTGGGTTGCCCTCAGAACTGGCTGTGAGCACAGGTGGGTTCATCCCTCTCTCGTAGTCACCTGCAGGTGGTATTCCTGCTCACCTTTCCGCAGTGCATAGCAGCCGCCTGGTAGCCGGAGCATCATGAAGGTTGGCCTCACTGCAGTTAATGATTTGGTCACAATATTTGCGCTTCTGCCTGAATTCAGTTCTGTTCTTGGCCACAAACTCTGTGTGACGTCACGTCAATTTTTTCTGGGAGTAATTATGTGCCAAACTGCTGCTGAAACTGAAGGTGCCTGGGTCCTATGGTAACTTTGATTACCTGAATACTATTGGACAATGGTCATGTCTTACCTTTAAGGGTAAGTTGTGAGAGTGAAAGCTGCAGGGAGACTCTGGGAATGGGTCAAATAAGTATCCCCAAGATGGATCCAGCCCAGTGTGTTACCCAGTAGACAGCCTTGTGAAACTCAAGAAGACAGCAGAATTAACAGCCTCATTTTAAGATAATGTCCCAGATGACATTACAACTTTATTCCTTTCTCCTCATTTCTTTTAATTCAAAGCTCAGTAAAGGAAAATTTTGTAATTTTGCTTCATCCTCTGACTGAGGTCCAGGACAGTTTCAAGCGAGCATTTCCAATGACCTCCTCAAAAATAGGACCAGACGCTGGGATGGCAACAAAATGCACGTCTCCAATGTGAAATAGGTTTTAGTCTTGCATTATATAGTATGGGAGCCGACTTCTCTGTGGGAAAAGGGTGGATTTCCTCTCCCAAACATGGGATGATTTGTCTGCACTCACTCATGTGTTCCCCACAGAAATAAGGTGCTTTGACCGTATCAAGGTTGCATGGAGTCTTTTCCTGATATACATGAGGCATTCCCAGTGCTCCTCTGGTCTCCTTTTAGTGTGCAAAACTGAACACACATCTTGTGCAGAGAAATGTGAGTTGTGGCAAGTCTGCACGAAGCCAGCCACTGGGATTCCCTGTACCTGAGGATGGGGATGCATGGCATTTACTGTAGGGCAGACCCTTTGCCATCTGCCTGAGACCCTTGGAGCTGGTGTTTGAGAGTTGGACGGAACTTCTAGCTGTTACCACGGTGCAAAGAAATGAATAATTGTAATTATAACTGGGAGAAACTGGGGAAGCTTATCTGGCTCAGAAAAGTTTGTGCTGAGGAGACTTTGGAGGCACACCAGCAAGCTGAGACTCTCTCCTTGTACCTTGCTCCCTGCCGGCAGTTTGCACTGTTTTCTGGCGTGGGCTGCTGTTTAACCTAAGGGGCCTGCTGTTGGTAATTACAGCTTGCAGGCATTGAGAGCAGTTTCCCCAGGGCTGCTGGGAGGAGTAAGCTTGGAAAAGGACGAGGAGGGGGGAGGAAGAAAAGTTTTGCTGTGAATTCTTCAGCCATTTAGTGCAAATTCCTGTAATTACCGTCTTTGTGTCCTGTCCCAATGGCACATAATACAGCAGAAGCCTTTCCTAATTGAGACCTTACAGGAGGTACAAATCCCTCCTTTGTTCGGCCTGACAAATTAGTGCCAGAAAGTGGCAAGGTCCGAGTGGGAATCAAAGGCAAGCAACACAAAGATGGAACTTAAGGCTACAGTAATAACCCTCTCTAGTCCTGCAGGGGTGGGAGGGAAGGAAAAGTAATGACCAATGAAAAATGAAGGGTTTTTTTGTTATAAATTCCCTTGACATGACAGCACCTCAGGGCTGCTTTATTTATTTAGGAAAAGTGATTAAATAGTAATACAACAGGGCAGACCATTGTCTCTCGAGCTACCCCCCTTCCTACAGACCCCTGCTGCCTTGGCTAATTGATTGACAATGAACCTCTGATAAAGAAGGTTGTTGGGAGGACCTGATGGGGACAGGGTTTTTTTTTTTTTTTTAATTTTCTCTTTGCAGTCTTTGTGGGGTTCCCCTCCCCGATTTTTTTTTTGTTTGAAATGCCCTCTGCATCTCCCTTCCCTTTTCTCCCTCAGTAAAAGCTTTTCAAGGGGCTGCTTCCAGACAAACAGCTGACACTCACAAGCAGGTAGGGAAGAATGCGAATGTCTGTGCCTTGCTATTGACAAGTTTGTCTTGGAGTCTGACTATCACTTTTCAAGTCGTGATATAAGCCAAGGCGGTGGTGTCAGATGTAGTCATGGGGCAGGGGGGCCAAACTGTTGATACACTGAAGTCAGAAGGGCAGCTTGAAAAAAGTTTTCTTTTGCTTGATCAGCAGATACAAAAGCTTTTCCCCACATTTCTAACTCTTTGTCTTACTGCGGAGGGCAGGACATTATTTCTCATAATTTCCAAAAATGAACTAATAGGCCACTAATTAACAGTGGAGAGGCATATTTTTATGAACCCTTTTGCCTTTGCTGCCATTATTTGTATTTTTGGCCTGGAACAGAAATACATTTTGGAACGTGGAGTTAACTAGAAACTGCTGGCGCTGGAATGGCAGCCTCCTCTGTCCTATGCATGTTCATGTAACTGCAGGCTTGATCTTGCCCTGTTGCTGGGTTACCGTGGGAAGTGTTTGGGGCTCTGAGCAAGAGTGGCATTTGTGAGCATCAATCTGCTCAGGTGAGACTTTGGAGGGACTACCCCTTGTCTTCAAAGAGATATGAAGTGAAAGTTGGTTGCAAGTCCAAGCTGCTAAATATCAGGTTTTATGATTTGTCCTTTAATATGTAGGAAATGAGACATGCATCATGTTGGGATGATCTGTTGGGGGGTGGGGGATGTGTGGTGTTATTTTTTTCTGTCTTTATTTCACCTGGTTTCAAGAGAAATCCCCAAACTGTTCATGTTACAAATCTGGGATGAGGTGGCTTCCATCAAAACATGTGTTTGGCAAGTGCAGCATCTTGCAGATAGCAGTAGCCAGTTGTGAGTACTCCAGTGGCTCTCCTGTCTCCCTGTTGGGCTGTCTATGGGCTCCTTGGGGCAAGGCAGGCGTTTCTCCTGGAGGAACTCTCCTAGAGGACTGTAAGGAGCAAATGTCCTCAGCTGCCATTCACTATTGCTGTTCCCTTGGCATGTGCCTTCATGTTTCCATAGTTGGGGAAGATAAATGGCCTCTGCCCTTGCCTCCTGTTTTTGCCTAGCTCCTGTTCTTTTGATGTCTCTCTTCACCTTTTATTTTTTCTCTCCCTGTCCTTTATTAAAACATTTTTTCAGTGAAGTCAGTTGTGTCTGCCACGAACTCTTGTTGCTTAGACAGCAAATCCTAATGGATGTGGGACTTTCTGCCTTCTGCAAGATGTGCTCTACACGCTTTTGTTTTTCTGTGTGGCTTTCCTTGCTCCTCTTCTGGGGTGCCTTCTGTCTTTTCCTCCCTGCTTTCTCCATGTCTCCTCACTTGCCAAAAGGATAAATACTGCTATTAGGGCTCCACTGATTTGGCTGGCTGAGCTGAACGCTAGGTGCAGAGAAGCCAAGGTTAGTAAATGGGCTATTTCCTGAGCTTGCAGCCCTGTCAAATTGAGCAGCAGGTGGAAAGCTCTTGGCTTGCAAGGAGTGGTTCTGCCTCTAGTGCTGTGATCATGTGTGTAGCTGGGGGACAGTCCAGTGCAACATGCCCAGCTCATGCAGCCTCTGCTCTAGCTCACCCCACTGCTCTGAAACCAGCCCCTACTGTGGTAAAAGTAAAGTTCCTTTTTCTTTCCCCCTCAATGAAAAGAAAGTATTTTCCTAATAGCTTGCAAGCCAGGAAATGTGATTTTTTAAAAAAAGAAAAAAAAAAATTAGCCAGGTGTCATGTTGACTTTGTTCAACTTCTCAAAAAGCCGTATAGTTGAAACTTCTCAAATCCAGATAGTTGAAAAGCATGCGTGCTCCTTCCTTGAATTTAGCAAATACTTTGTGAACTGTCATCACACCCAACACCTACTTGGAGCATGTCACTGAAATAAAAATACTAGGGGACAAAGCAAACGTAGCACAATAGTGAAATACCAGAAGGTCCTTTGGAATGTTGTTAGCAGTCTTGCCACATTTTAGTCCCAAATAACAATTGTTCTCACCTGTCCAGAGCTTTTAGGATTGTGCTTTCTAAGCACTGTATATATTTTGTGCTTGGTTTCACTTCAATTGATCTCTTTGTTCCAAGACTTCAGCAGCTTTTTGCCTTCCCTGTATTTGAGACGTAAAATCCCCTGAGAATGTGTTTTGCACTGTAAAGGTTTTATTGTTTAAGTATCTTCACTTTAGACCACAGTCTTTCAGTCTTGTATGTGACTTTCAGGCCCTGTTTCTGTTGATTCAAAAGTAAAACTTCTACTGCTAACAGTGGTATTTCTAAACTCTTACTCTTTGCTAGCCAAAACCAGCTGAGCAGAAAAAACATTGTCCATGTCTGAATTAGTATTTGGAAAATACACCATGTCTAAACAAGGCCACTGACTTGTTGGGAGGAGTGGGGGGAAGGTTTCCAGACAAGGGTGACTTGAACTTGTATAGCAAGGAGTACTTAATTTGCAGTGGACCTACATGTTTCAAAACACAAGGTTGCTGGTCCACAGTGCTTTGCCATGTGACAACTCTTGTTTGGGGAAAGATCAGAAGATACCACATGGTATCTCTTTTACTTGCTTGAGTTGATTAAACCTGTTATCAGTGATCAATTATGATCACAGAAGCCATTTAATCCTCAGCGGTAAGGTGAGTAAGCTCTTCAATCCAGTTTTAAGATGGCTTGACTAGGGGAAATGGCAGTGAAAACTGTTAGCTTTGTCTAAGATGGTAGAAGTTAGGTCCTTCACCTTCCTGGGATTTGGCTGGCACCTTCGCAGAGTGAGATTTTCCCCTTCATAGGATTTGGTTTGGAGTTGGCCTGCTGCTGCCCAGAAGGGCAGTGTAGATGAGTACTTGGCCAGTTCAGTGCCTGTCCTGCACCCTGATGTGCACTTTGCAATCCTCACCTGGTGTTTTATTGACTTCTTTGCCTCAGTCCTGCAGGCGGAACAGCTGATACAAGTGTCTCGACTGATGAATCTACATATTCCTTCTGGCAGGTTTAAAGGGCGCCTGTGCTGCCTGTGTGGGGATAGATGACCCCATCACTCTAATCTGCCTCTGTGAACAGCTCTGCAGGTTTTCAGTATGTTCTTTTTTCCCTTTTTTTTTTCCATCATAAATAAAATATTTGTGCTTATTTCTTTTACTGTTATGAGCTCAATTCTGCTGTGTGTGAGCATGTCTCTGCTCTCAGCTTAGGCTCTTGTGTTTGTCCTTGGCTTATGCCTTGTTTCTTCCTGGCTTGTGGGTGCTAAGTATTAGTTCCACTGCCCCCACAGATGTCTTGGTTGCTTGGGGTACATTTATTGTGTAAAGCCAGTCTCGATGAATCTTCTGGCATAAAGTTTAAAGAAGAGAATGACAAAAACAGGGAGTCTAAATGTCCAAGTCTCACCTTTGTTGGGATGGAAAAAGCTACATCTGGACAAAAGGAAGTGTTTTCAGACCCGAGAACTCCAACACCCACCCACCCACACCCAATTCTTCTCTGAAGAACCCAGAGGTTCCTCATGAATTGTATTACAAGAGACAGCTTTATTTTTTGGGCTAGCATCTTTTAAATCAGTCAAGCCAGCTTTTGCCAATAAAGGCCTTGCCTTCGCAGAAAGGCACAGGCAGGGTATATCTGCACAACGCTTTTTCTGCAGTTGCAGTTTGTACCAGGTTCCTGAACTGGTTTGGGACATGACTGTTAATTTAGTTTCCTAAGAAAACAAAGCTTATGTTATAATGCTGTTTGCTCACAGTTTTACCGCTGCCCCATAGGATTTGAATCTACCTGTTTTAACAAAATTTGACAGAGGAGAAGTAGCAGCAAAGATGTGGGAATCTTAGATGTTTCACAGAAGCCGGCATCATAGGGAGCCCCTCTTAATGCTGCTCTTGAGAAAAAACTGCGGTGTGCACTGTGCATTTGCTCGGCATAGAATCATTTAGGTTGGAAGAGACCTTTAAGATCATCGAGTCCAACCATTAACCTAACACTGCCAAGTCCACCACTAAACCATGTCCCTAAGCTCCGCATCTACATGTCTTTTAAATACCTCCAGGGATGGTGACTCAATCACTTCCCTGGGCAGCCTGTTCCAGTGCCTGATAACCCTGTCGGTGAAGGAAATATTAGTTCTTTCTGCCAAAAATGCACAGCTTAGGATATTACTTGGTATATTTAGTGACAGAAACATGAAACAATAACATGCCTGATAGCTATCTTGCACTCTGGTCTGGTTTCAAAGTGATTTCTCTGTTCCAGTTACTGGCAAGTTTCTACATAATTTGAACAGGTACCCAGAAATGAGATGCATTTTTTTAAACAACACCCATCTCTTCCACAAAATGGACACTGACTTGTGGTAAAAGCTTGCTTTAGGTCACCCTTTCTCAGCTGCATTTCTGCTTCTGATGGCGTAAATTAACCCTTGGGTTTCCCACAGTTCTCGTTACCAATAACTGATTCAAGTAGGACTCCTGTATCAACGTAGTCCTTTTTGGTAAAGCGCTATCCACTGCCAGGTAAAGATACTTTTTTTGAACAGGCATCAGAGCATCCACGCAGGTGTGCAGTCTTGAGGGACAAATACAGAAGGAAAATGGCTGCTTTAGGGCCGCTATTGCAAAACTAGGGCATTTGTTTGTGTGTTGGCAGGACTCCCTTCTGTCACATGCAAAAGCAGTATATTATTGGCAAAACTATTACATGTGGATCAGATCAGGGGGAATGTAAAAGAAGTTACAGAACAAACCACAGGCCAGCTGGTGGGAAGGTTTCAGGTTCTGTGTCTGGCCGTCTGCAATGTCAATACATACCTGTGCTGCATAAATCTGAATAGTGCATCTGCCCAAGGTAGTGCTGTGGTAGTGATGTGTGACCAAGAAGAAATTCAGCCAAATAGCATTGGCAAAAAATATATAACCACACTTACTGCACAGTTGTTCCTCTTGTTAAAAGGAGGTACAAAACCAGCTGTGTATTCAAACAGAAACAGGGCTGATTATTTCTAGGTATGTTAATAGCTGCTGTATCAACTAAATGAAACTTAGCAAACCAAGTAGCCTTCAGTGTAAGTAAATGAGTGAGTGGTGCAGGGGTAAGTGGTCTTCAAACTAACTGTGGAGCAGAAATGAAAACTGACTTAAGTAGAGATGCTTTTTGCTAAATGACCTGGCCACAGCTGAGGATGCTGGCACCAGCGTTTGCTCTGATCACGCAAATGGCTGGCCTGCTCTTTGCTCCGTTCTCTTGTCTATATTCTCAGTATATAAAACTAAGCATGAGCATAGTCAACTGTAGGAATGGGAATACCATTATTAATTATGCTCAAATTATCTACTTACTCCTAGCTGGCAGACTTCAAGAGCTGGCCCAGAGAGTGTGTTCATTTCCCATCCCTGACTGAAGAGCTTGTGAATTACTGAATCCTGCTAATAAGTCATTCTATGGGAGCTCCCGTTCCCTTCTGTCAGGCAGTGCTTCACAGTCTTAGCAAAGCACCAGGTATTGCAGAGAGTAGTCCTGTAAGGGCATGGGGGAAAGAATAGCAAATTAGCTTGAGGTGTATGGTATTCTTCCTCTGTGCTGCTGTTCTGGGAACGGGGAGAAAGGAGTTGAAAGGATGCACTAGGAGAGTGCAAACTGGCCATGCATTAAAGGATTCACAAACTATAACTGTGTGTGAAGCGTTTCTTTATAGCTGTTTATAATTCCCTCAGAGCATGTTCTCTGGGAAGAATGGCATCTCAGCCCTTCTCAGCATTTGACGCTCAAGGTATAAGAACCTATATTCTGGTGAAATTCAAGTGGGGAAATCCAAGCAAATAAAAAGCTGCTTTCCAATAGTATAGTTTTGTTGCAGCTGTTTGACACACACCTAGTATTTTTTGGTCCTGATTTATTGATGAAATTTTGTTCTTGACTTATATATGCAAAGTGTGAGCTTACACTTTGACATTTATGTTTTTTCAATGTTACATTTGCAGACATGACTACCATTAGTTTTATTGGGAAGGCAGAATTTAGCTATGTAACCTTGCAGCATGCTTGTATGCTATCTTCTACAAAGGATAAGTGCAATACAAACATATAGAATATTGCGTATGCAGGTATATGTGCTTCCACCTGGCTTGTTTTCACCAGTGATTTTTTTTTTTTCTTGATTGTTTATCTTCTTGGAGAGGGTCACAGCTCTGTGTGTTCAGCATGAGTGACAAAAAGGGTGTTGTTTACTCCACCTACCCCTAGCAGTCTAAATATTGGATGTCTACGCTAATGCAATCTTCACTGATTGGAAGAAAACCTAGGTGCCTAGAGGATGACTTATCTCATCTGCCTTGGAGAGATGCTCTGTGGCAGTGTGCCTGTGAGACATCACTAGTAGGATGGGATGGGTCACTCTCTGGAGTGGCCTGTCTCCCCAGCCCAGGCTAAGCCTGTAGCCAGCAAGCCCAGGCTGGGTAAGCTAAGTTAGCTGAGCGGGATTCTGCGAGACAGGAAAGACAGGGCTATGCATTATATCTTCAAATGGCACTAACAAAGATGGGAAGACTGTTAATTTAGGGCTTAGTCCTGAGCTCCAGCTAATAGTCAAGGTTTCCATTGAGTCAGAATGGTTGGTCCATCCTTTAGAGCCTACTTAAAAAAAAAAAAGAGTCTGGGAGTTGGGAACTAGTGAACCCACCCTTATTTCTGGAGAAGCTGATCTAGGTTATAGTTAAAGCAGGATTTGTACGTTGCTGACATAAATAATGTGGGATTCATATGTTGCTTAGATAATTATAACTGGGTAGGGTCAAATGCAGATGGCTTCAATAGGGAAAATTTTCTGCCTTTAATCTGTTAAGGTTGTTTTTGTTTGCTTGTTTGTTTGTTTGTTTGTTTTTTAAAGTCCAGAAGAAACTCTCAAAAAAGTAGGCGAGGAGAGTAAAGTGTCAGATTTTGCTTGGAGGTTTATGAGTTTCTGATTATTTCTTTAAAAAGAGAATTACTTTGGAAAAAAAAGTAATACTGGGAAAAGGACAAAGTGTAATGCGAATTCAAACTGGGGTAGGCATGAGGGAGAACTGAGCTGGATTGTTAGAGTGTCTTCCTCATGAGTTTGAGTTTTCCCATGAGGGAGTGAATTGGAATAGATGCACAGAAACACAAGGCCAGCAACTGAAGTAATTCTCACCTTCTCTTTCTGTTTGTGCTGAGCAGCTAGAGCAATGTTGTATGTCTAACACTGACAATTTGTTGCTGTGCTCCTTCTGCTTAGTCTGCTTTATGGCTTTATCAAGCTGAAAGCCTTTTGAAGTCTGTGGGTCATTTTCTTTTCTTCATATTGTATGTTGTTTCTAAATGAATTAGCTTCTAAGATAATCTGTCACAGATTTAATTATGGTACACAATCATGAGGGAGTTGCTTTTTCCTGATACTGAGAAAGGAACTTTATTAAATAAGGAAAACAGTTGTGTACTTAATTCTAGTTTAGTGTTCCACTTTCTCTGTTTTGCTGTGGAGCTACTCCAACCTTTTCTTGCTAAAAGATTAAAGAAAAAGGTGTCTGGATAAAAAGAATAGTTGTGTGTGTCTTCCTTGACTGTAAGAGTATGCAACACTGAAAGTGACAGAAATGGTGTTTTCCACACTTTGCAGACAAGGAGTTGTATTCAAGTGTCTTGAATTCCTCCTCCATACTATCCTCACCACCACCTTAAGTCAAGGAGAGAGACTTGTTACAACTTTTTAACCTCATCTTCCTGTACTTTTTTCTTCCTGAAGTCTTAGCACTTGGAGATGAGCCTCTTGATGTTGGTACTTCTGCTCTGTTCACAGACATGTTGAGAGAGGTTCATCTGTGCCCAGCAGCACTTTCTTGCTGCTATTTTTTCTAACCTCTGTTTTATTTGCTTGATTCCAAGGCTGTTTGTTACATTTTCTGTGATGAAAGATTTGGGATTACTCCTTCCCTCGCTTTGCTAACAGTATACCTACAGCTACACTTCTTCCCTCTGTAGCTTGCTCTATAACATCCTTTAGGTAGGGATGATTTGGGGTAATATTAAATATCGTAGTATTCTCCTTGCTCTAGGCTCAGGGTTTGCCAGACCTTTGTACAGATGTTATATGGATAATACTCTGTGTGAGCATTAGGAATAGGTGAGACAGGCTTGGTGAAAGTTGTGCTGCTTTTTTCCCCCCTATTTGTGGAAGGTGCTTTTTCTAGCTATAGGCAAGTAAGTGTTTTCTCTGCAAACGTGAAATGGTCCCTTCCCCCACCCCAAATTATTTGTTGAGTTGCGTTATCAATCTCTGAGGTGGTCAACTACATATGACTATCTTGCTGGGAGGGCTGCTCAAGAGTTTAAAGCCAGGAATCAGTAGCAGCTTTGCTTCTGGTAAACATGATGGCAAGTTTATGTACCTGAATGTCCAGGTGCAGGATTTCCGAGGGCATTAAGCCACAATCTATTCCTTCCTCCTTTTCTTTCTCTGTCACTCTTGCTCTATTTTTTTCTATCTTAAGAAAACAAAGTAGCGTAAGTGGTCTATACCACAGAAATATGTTTGTCACACTACATAACTTTGAACTGCATAACATCAAAGAAAATCAGTGCTTTGATAACTTGATTTGAAAGGATTGTAGAAATAGCCATCATTATGAATCACAACAGATAGGAATGGAAAAGATGGTGATTTTCAAACAGCAAAGCTTGTAAGGTAAGGGAAAATGTAAGGTAGGTGCCAGTTCCACGTTCTCATCTAAAATACCCGAACCTTAAAACTGCTTTGTAGCTTTGCAGAATATGATTTACTTGAGGATATGCAGAGGAATGAGAAATACTCTGTGTAAAAATGTGTTTCTGGGGAACAAGGAAACAAACGTGGGCTCAGAGAAGGGCTGGAATAAGGGAGAAAGCAATGCATGCTGCTTGGGTAGGAACTTCTTCCACTTTCCCCTCTTTATAAAACCTCCCTTCCTGAAGGGAAGGGCATTCAAGATTGCTTGCTGAGACTCTCCTCACCCTGGAGACCTTCAGTTCTTATGGCTTGGACATAGGGAGGAGGAGGGAAGCCGCCCCCAGCGCTTCTGTGCTTTGTCATTCCTCTCCTGAGGAAACTCTCTCTGTGGACTGGAATGAGTTTCTGGCTCTAGGAGGTTGCAAGAAATTAGGCCTTAAAATGGTGACTTCTCAACTGCAAGCATTTTAGTTTAGGGTGATGGCAATTCAAATTGGAGTTTAGCTTATTCTTGCCTTCAGTCTAACGGATAGGAGTTAGGGCACTAAGACAAACCAGCAGCCTGTGGAGTGGCATGGAGTGCACAGTGGCAGTTAGGTGAAATCAATGTGTCCTGTCCTATCTGCATCCTCATCCCCCCGAGGAGTAAGTGTTGGCTAGTGGGGAATGTTTATAAAGGTTCCAACGGCATTGAGTTAGGAGACTTCATTTGCATTCAGACACAGCTTTACCACTAGTACTTCATCAGCTGGTCCAAAGACATTGAGCTAGAACATACTACATGTCATTTAGCAGTCTCTGTTTCATCCAATGTGAGATGATGGCTGTATGTAATGAATGCTAAAGTTGGAGCCAGTTGAGGTATAAAGACAGATGCTTCAGTGCTTTTCAGTGATAGGAAATTCAGAGGCAACTAGTGCGGAGAAAGATTCAGACCCTTCACTACTTTTAGCAAGGCTGGCACAGAAGAACATGCTGTACTGAGGTATTGCTAACACAAACGTCCTCTCTGAGGGCTTGTTCCCATTTAGCTTGGGAAAGGGGAATGTTCTTTTTCACAGATTCCTTCGTCTTGCTCCACAAGGAGAGGAGTGAGCATGCTTCTCTGTTTCCTTTACAGAGGGGCAAGATTTACCTCTGTTGTGTTTTTAAAAACATGGGCACCATAGCAACAGTGTGAGTACTTTCTGCAAGCATCTTCCAGGGCTACTAGTCAGACGAATGTCATGTCAGATGAACAGGACTGGTATTTCATGTCTCATCAGCTGTTCAAAACCTTCACCTTTATGTGTGAATGCATTTTAAAAATTGAAAGAATAGTTCTATATGTACTACAGAGCACTGATACTGAGCTTACTACCAGGCGTGCCTGCTGACTTCATCTGTAACAGCACAGTGGAGTAGGACTGCATGGAAACTCTTTTAACTGACTAGTCAGGAAACTGCTTTTTTAAAAAAGAAAAGAACAGGAAAAGAAAGATGGGAAAATGCATGCTTTGCACTGAGGGAAATACGAAGTTGTTGGCTCCTAAGTTCTGATCCCAAGCCACAGTCATAGGTCATCTTTTTTTCTAACACACTGTTGAATTACTTGAATTGACTTTACCCTTATAAAAGACATACCTGCATTCTTTCTGCCCTAAAAATAATGCTTTACAAAAAGTTCTGCTCATATTTACCATACAAAAATTATTCTTACAATGATAGTAGTTTACAGTCATAATGTTTGGGTTTTCTGTTTGATTATTAGCTAAGATGAGATCACATTTTTGCATTATGTGTGTTGAGTTATACCACTTGAGATACATGTTTATATTTATGCTCTGATCTTACCAATGGTAAAGGAGGAGACAATAACATAAGTATCTTTTTCAGCAACTGACTTGTTTATATATTTGCCTTTTTCAAGAAACTGCATATCCTCACTTCAAAAAAAAAAAAAGGGGGGGGGAGGGGGAGAGAGAGGTGGAGACAGGACATGTCCCACACTGATTCACTTGATAGCATGCATTGCAGAGAACCAAAGGCTAAATGGCTCTGGAGTGTGGAAGAGGAAGAAGTGAACTAATTGTGTTGGTCAGGTTATTCTAATTATTTTGATTAGAGCAGAGGGGATATGGTAGCATCAGCTGATGGGGAGAAGGAGGAGTTTGATTTATGCCTAGAGTAGTTGAGCTGCAATCTCTCCTTAAATCAGAATAACTTCTACTGGGGAAAAAAAAGATGCCTTCAGTGGGAGAAGTTACATAATTACACTAAACAAAATCAATTATACTGACAAAAACAGTAAGTCAGTTGACTTCTGCCTGAAAAACTCTGTTTAACCAGTAGTTTTGCTGTAAAAGTGATGTACGAGGATTCTGCTAATCAGCATTACTAACCAGCTCCAGCAGAGACCGTCTGAGCATACAGCACACGTCGGAGTGGGGCTGTAGTGCTAATTGTGTCTGTAGCTGTAAATGTCATACGGGGATACTAGCATTTGAAGAAAAAGCAGCAATACCATCATGTGTGCTGTGTCAAAGAGGTGTTAATAACAACCACAGACGTCTCATTATATCTTATCCAAACATTTTTAGCCTCGCTTCCTGAGCAGGTTGTTTAATGTGACTGTGCTGTCTGTCTTCAGCCCTCCACTCTAATATTATTTGAACCTGTTGGCTCGTTTTAGCCACAGTTGAAAGACAGAGGTGTCAAATACACTGAGTTTCTATGTGTTTTGTGAAAACAGGTGGTCAGGTGAAGGAGAGCTCTCCGTTAGTTCTTTCCAACTAAAGCAGCAGCTTTTGATTACATTGTTTTACTCCAGGGACTCCACACAAGAGAGCATGGGAAGAGGCAAGGGATCCAGCTGTGACAAAAGTTATCAGGCAGTCCTCAGACCTTGTAAGACACAGGGTAATCCAATCATAAGGGAAAAAAACCCACCGACCCTGCAGGAAACTGAGTTGTGTTGCTACTGCCATTCATGGACTACTTGTTCTCAACGTGACTGCTGCTCACAGTTATTATTCATGGTCTGACTGTGGTTTGCCTTGGCTATGCTAATTCTGTGGCCGAATCCTACCTGCCAAGTCAGCATCCCTTCTGGCTGCCAGCAGGAGCTGACTTGCCCTCCTCCAGGCAGCCAGTGCTGGCCCATTCTGTTGTGGGGAAAATGGGAGCTGTCTGGAGCAAGCGCACAGTACTTCTGTGGTCTGGTGTTTTCTGTCTAGGCTTCAGGTCATGGTTTTCAGATGGCCGTGGCTTTTAAATGCCCAGTGGCTCGAAGTTGGTCTTCTGCCTTTCTTTCTTGAGAAGTGCTAAGTGTCCTTTGACTGCGCTCTGAACTCTTTGTTGTAGGTGCCCAAGTTAGTGTATGCTTGTTCAGCATAAGTCTAAGGATACTGATATTTATTCTTCTATTGTTAGGGAAGGAGAAATGGCTTATTGGTAAAATAAATAAATAATTTTTTAAAAGGGTTTCAGATGGGGGAATGATTACTTTTCTTACTGCATCCTGAGTGTGCACTTCTGGCATGGTATACAAACCCAGACTTTTCCGCTCTCTCTTCTCCAGGCTGTCAGCGCTCCATAGGCTTGTCCAATGGGAAAGCCAAGGTGTGCAGCTACAGTGGATGGTATTACTGCAGCACTTGCCACGTGGATGACAGCTTCCTCATCCCTGCACGGCTGGTTCATAACTGGGACACTTCCAAATACAAGGTAATCTCCCTGCAGGTTGGCTTGCTAGCAAGTGAACTGAATTGCTCTTTAGATAGAAACACAGACATTGCAACAGGTTGACGCTTACAGGCATTGACTGCTAATACTGTCTTCTTTGTCACTCTTGCCAGAATGAGCCACGCTCTCTCAACAAGACAGATGTTTTCATCACAATTTCCTTAGCCAGGCTTAAGGCATTCTGCTACAGGAGCAGCCATGGTCCTCTTTCTTGGTGGCATCTTTTCCATCATTGCTTATCCGGTTGTTCAAGAGATAGGGAGGGACAGAACACTGAAACCTCTCTTTTAGCCCTAATCTTTGCAGTTATTGGGCCCTTGAGGAGTACCTGTTTCATGAGCACTAGAGACCGTGGATTGGCACTGCTTGGTCATGGATGCTAAAATTGTGGAAATGCCCACAGGAAACTGGTGTACCCAAATGTGGTGTTTGCAAGGCCCAGTATGTCCTGTCTCTTGGCACAAACATTTTGAGGACACTAGAAGGACATTGCTATAGCACTTATGTGGACCAGACAGCTGAAAGTAACATAAAGAGAAAATTCTACAGTTCACTTGCCACACAAGCAGCTTTTCTAAAACTTCAGTAATCTGCTATTTGCTGCTGCCTCAGTGGCTGGTTGCTCTATAGGGGCAACTGATTACATGCCTCAAAGCATTATGCCAGCAAACACAGTAGCAGTGTTGTTTTGCCATCTCGGGGAGCATATGCTGAAACAATAACAAACTCGTAAGGAATCCACACCATGCTAGAGCTTCAGACTAGCAGCCACTGTTAGGAGAGGCTGTTTGATGTTTTGTGTCTGCAAATATTATTATTATGGGCTATTTGAAAAGGAAAAAAATAACCAGTAAATGCCCTATTAGAGGAAAAACAGCTCTCTTGAAGAAAATTTGTCAGACGGGGAGATTATTAAAAGGTAGCCAGAGCCTGCCATCAGGAAAATGATAGTCTTCTGCCATGTAATGCAAGATTCTTCAGAGTTACAAAGCTCTTGCGTGTGGAGACTAAAATACCTCCCTTTCCTAGAAGCTACACATAAATATTTAAGAGTTCTTTCTTTGAATGCTTTTACCAAGGACTATGTTTGCTAGCCCACGGTAGTATAGGTAGCCCTGATACGGGGCAAATGGATGGTAAGGCAAAGAAAGACCTCGTCAGTAATACTGCCAAGAAAATAAACTGCTTTGTTTTCTAAACCCACAGCATAAAAACTGTGCTCTATGCACTGTTTCCTGTGATCTTGGTATAGGCGTCTGAGACACAAAAGCAAATGGGAGTTTTAAGCTTAAGCATTCATTGAAAACTTAGTCTAGTGTAATCTCACTGTAATAGTGAGAAGTTACCAATTTGCACTTTTTGTAGACAGGCAGAACAGCTATGAGGTGGCTGGGGGAGCACAAGCAAATTCTGTACAGATACTTTACCAGTCTTTGTGCCAAAGTGCTCAGAGAGGTGGATTTAAGAAAGGAACACCATCCCTTAGGTAGGAAAACACTACAGCATCCCCAACTATTAGAGCAGAACTAAGGCGAGGAGGGAAGGTGAAGAGTGCCACAGTGGCAGTATGACAACTGAGCTGAGATCACTGGTTGGATCTCCTCAACTCTGTCCCATCCATGTATAGCATTAAAATAACAAGTAGTTCCTGTTACTCTTGTGAAATCTTTGGAGTTTTCCCCTTTCTGTTCAATTCTGCATACGTGTGCTTTTATTTCTGTCCCTGGTATACCTCCATGGGAACTAAGCAGTGCTTTTCTGAGGTAGAGCACATATTGCCTGCACTTTCACATCTGCATCTCCTTTCTCCATTCAGAGATAAGGTCTGATGTTTATTTCTCTGTATGTTCTGAAAGGCAATTTAGTGCTGGCTGCTGCACTTAATAGTTATAATGAAACTGCATGATTCCTTAGTAGTATATTGATTAAATGTGCTGATTTGGCAAAGACAGATACCTTGTCCCGCTTCCTTGAGGTGATCTTGGTAATAATAATTTTCTTTGGGCTCATTTTTAAAGGAAGATCACTTAATTTGTCAACATTTCACCTCCTATAATTGGCCAGTGTGCCCACACAAAGCTGTGCAGCAACATCCCAAAATGAAGCTAAACAACAGAGCTTCTCCTAAATGCACAGCCCTGCTCCTCACAGATAGTGCAGCAATGCCTGAAAGTAGAGCTGCTGTGGTGGGTGACTTACTTCTGGCCGGACTCAGAGCATACCCCAGAGAGGTCCTGCAGGAAATAAGCACATTTGATGGTCAGGACTGAAACAGGGCTTCAGTCTTCAAAAGCTTCCGTGTTTCACACAGTCTGAAATGTGCCTGTCAGTCCACCCAATGGAAGGAAAGAGAATGAGGAGTTTGAAAACCTGCTCACCTTCCCACTGCCCCGTTTTCCCCGCATCTGCAGGGGTTTCTGGGGTCTGTCCTATCTGTCTCTGGCAAAGCAAGCACCAATAGGTACTCTAGGATGTGAGCTTTTATGATGATACAATGTAATTGGGTATGTTTCTCTTTTATGTTTCATGAACTCCTAGGCATCTGAGCAGCAGCTGTAAAGTAGACTGATCAATTAAATTTTGCAAATGGAGAGGTTCTTGTCTGCTTTTGGCAAGACAGGTCATGGAAAAACAGAAGCAGTAGAAAGCTGTAGAGCTGTGTCTTCCCATACCCAGGATCTTGAAAAACAACAATGCACTTAACACCTGGAAGCACATGGGTAGGAAAAGAAAAATCCCCTTGGCTGCAATAAAAGCTCTTTGAAAGGACGTGGCAGTTAGGCATCTTTCTTCTATCATAACCAAAGCAGCAGTTCAGTCTCCAGGTTCTCTTTTTTTTTTTTTCCTGTCTCCCTACTGTTTTCGTATTTGTGTTTTTCACGTGTTTGTGTGAAGGGAAAAGAAAAGAGGCAATCTTGAACATCCTTTCTTCCTTTTACTTAGGCCAACTGTTTTCCCCGTTTACACACAAAAACCAGTAAGTATTGCAGTTTGGTTCAGGTGGCTTCCAGCTTGCGCAAAATGCCAGACAAACACAGCAGGAAATGAACGCCCTGTGCCAGAAGGCTTCAAGGGAGGCTGACTTCTGGTATTGCAGCCTCTAGAAAAGAAAGGTCTGGAAATGTTAGCAACCATCCTTGTATGACATTTAAAGCTAAAACGCTGTTGCACTTTGCATCTTCTCACTCCTTCTGGCTTATTTAATAGGATTGTCTAGTCTGCCTAGTAAAATTGGGGGACTGTGAGCATGCTAATACATATACTAGAATATTGGCTGGTAGCAAGCTGAATTATTATGACTGGCTGACCCTTCCCATTATCAGATTGCATTTCAGCTTCTTGTAAATTTGCTGTGGTTGGCAACGTGAGTTAATGTTTTAAATGACCTGTGTGCATGTGTCAGGCGTGCAGAGTGAACTGGCACCTACCTGGTGGCCAGTGATGCTGGACAAAGCTACTTTTCCTGCAGTCAATGCTCCACAGGTGCATTGTATTGGCAAGGAGAGAGGAAGGTTTGCTCCTCTCTCCCCAAAGGCTGCATTCAGACCATGCGGCACCAGAGCCGCACAGTAATACTTTGTCATCGTAGTGCACATGTATTGCAGAGTCACTCAGGTGACCTCAATTCTGGCATTTTTTTGTTTCTGTACTCTTAACGTTGCAGCCTCAGGAGGGTTGCCCCATACAGGGTAGAAGTATGCACAGGCATGGGTGTAGTACTTAGACAGTAATCGCCCTCTGGTTCCTGAGACAGCAGGGCAGGTGGGTGAGGAGCCCGTCACTTCAACAGGGGTTTAAAGCAAGGAAGTAAGACTACAAAGAACACGGGGCACCAGGTCCTCCTGGTGGGAGGTGCTAGTCGCTGTACCTCCTAGGGAATCACTGAATATGTGGCTTAATTTGCCCATTGGTGGCAGACGAATAATATTTACTGTAGATACAGCAGTTGTCAGGGGATTGCTGAGATATTACAGCCAAATAGTTTAATGATTGTAAAAGCAGGTTGTTTAACTGCAGTCTCTTTTGCGCACGGCAGTTAGCGTGCCTAATAAAACACCAACATTGCTAGTGTTAGTAAACGTGACATATTTGGGGGTTGTAGAGTTTTGTTCTACAAAATCCAAGTTGCCTGTGCTGCTCCTTACACAGCATGTTACCTGTGCTTCCATTCAGACAGCACAATTCCTTGTATGTGCATTATTTTTTTTTAAAAAAAAAAAAGGAAAGAAAATAAATCAGTGGGATGTTTAATATAATTAGGTGAGATATTTAGTACAGCTTCAGGGCCTAGGAAACCTGTGGAGTTATGGTCTACTGTATTTAAAATTACGCATTGTCTTATCTGTGTAGTTATTGGTGGGAAGGCTGGCCTTGGCATTATTTCTTGTATTTTTCTTGTGCCTGGTGAAAAGGTTACATTCAGGGCTAGCTTTCCTGTAAGTAGCTAGTGACTCCTGTAGCTAGTAACTTGTGCTGGTTTTGGAAGTGGTGCTATTTAGAAGGATGTATATTGCTTTTACCTATTTCCTACCTTACAGCACCAGAAGGGAAATAACATCCTAAATCTCAAGAGGCTATAGTGTGCCCTTTCTCCTTTTGTTAGCCTAACTCATCCCTCCCTCAACTCAGTGTAAACACTGATTTAAAGGTCCAGGAGGACTAATTGAATTGTGGAACGAATAGTATTTCTATAGCACAGTTTCAAGTGATTTGCAGCTCATTTCAGATAATCCCATCTTCTCTTTTCCAGCTGTGATAAAATGCAGAAATAAGGAATGAGAGGGAATTTGGCCTTCTCACCTCAGAAACAGGAGTATATTTTCTAGTGGGAACAAAAGTCCCATTCATTTATCAAGATTACAGTAGCTCTTTGCAGGTGGAGATAGAACAGAGCACTATCATGAAAAGGGCATAAGAAAAATTTCTTGCAGATGAAACATCAGGAGCGAGTAATACCAGTAAAATTCAACTTTTATTTATCTGTATTTAAAAAAACACAACTACTCGATAGATGTGCTTCTGATTATTGTCTTTTTACATAATTTTAAGCATACTGGCTGAGCATGAAACAAATGGGAGTAATACTTTACGCTGGAGATCTATGCCCTGGGATAGTACAGTGTGATTGGATTTGCAGGGCATATGTTTCCTTTTCTAATGTTGTGCTTTAGCACTTACCTAATCACTTGCTTCTTGCCGAAAAGAAAACAGCGAACAAATAGAAAAATATTAACAAGGAAGAAACTTAGTAATCAGTTTTTAGACTTGAAAAACATCTAGTAAGATATGTTACCCTGCAATGCAAACGTGTGTGGCTGCGAATATTGCTGTACTTTGGGTAAGTATGCCATTATCTCATACATTCAACTTTGATGGGCTTGATGAAGTTTGACTTGGCTATAAGCAGAGACAGTTGGATCTCTCTCAGCTCTGTCTTCATCCGTAATTGGTAACAGAGTAAATTTTCAGATGCAGAGAATAGCTGACATCACAGAAGGGAAGATCTGCTTTAAAAGAGTTGGGAGGAAAGCCTAGCTAAACTGGTTGCTTTATTTTTCAGGTATCAAAGCAAGCCAAAGAGTTCCTGGAATATGTTTATGAGGAGCCATTGATTGATATCCAGCAGGAAAATCCCATGTTGTACAATCATGTTGAACCTCTGGCAACTATTGTCCGCCTGAGACAGCAGCTAAAATCTCTCCGAGCCTACTTGTTCAGCTGCAGAGCAGCAGTGGCTGAAGATCTGCGTAGAAGGTAAGAACCACAGACAACATACAGCACAAGGATGTAGTTTCCTTGTCATGTTGCTTTTCTCCTGTTGTTTTTTTTTTTCTCGCAATCTAGTTCTGAAGGTGTTACCCGTTTAGAAAGATGTTGTGCTGTATCTGACTTACCTGGGCAGATGGGTTATCTACTGCCAAAGAAAATGGTTTTGTAGGGTCTGAATATCTGAAGTTGTTCTGGACAAGTATTAGCCCGGGGTCACACATTGTGGTGAGCATCTTTTACTCCTCCTCAGGCTTCCTGGCTGTGTGTAAGTATTTTCAGTCAGGTGTGATACCTCATGCTCCCTGCCATGGCACTGCAGTGTGGTCGCCACTGTTGGGACCTTTGAAACACCTCACAGTATGGCAAAGCGTGAGAGAGGCCAGAGTCAACCACCTGTCCAGCACTTCTACCCTCTTCTGTGATATGATCTCACACAAAGGCAGAGGCCAGATGTAAGTCCCCTGGCATGTGACCCAGCATATGATTTATGTGACACCAGAGCAGTTGTGCTCTTGCTCAGCTACTGTCTTTTCCATCTGTGACATGGCTGTGCTGAGTGTTTTGTTTATTGGAAAACACACGGTCACAGCACAGCAGAAGGTGTTTCATATTGAGTTTTCTGTGGTGGAAACAGTAGTTTTATAAAAAGTGAACTTCATTTTAGAAGTGCTGTATCTTAGTCCATTCAGCTGCTGCTGCATTTTTCTAACAAGCTAAAAATGAACAATCTTCTTAAAACCGTCAAGCCACAGTTGTGACCTTAAAAAAGACAAGTTACTTTTGTCGTGGATCTCCGAAAGAGATGGGGAGGTGTCTCTGCCCATGTCATACTGAGAGGTGAGCGGCTCCAGGCACATGCAGCTGACCTGATGGTAAATGCATCTGTAAGCATTTGTATACCCCAAGTTTGTAAGACAGACAAGACCGCAAATAGGAAAGCCGCTGCTTTGGAATTATGAGCTGCCAAAGGGCAAGAAAGGAGATGACATCAGTGACTGTATTTTGAGCGTGGTGTTTTAGGGATGGGGGACCTGAATTCTCTGGGAGGGGAGAGGAGGGTGCACTAGTGTCTTTATCCCAGGTAAGGAGTGAGGCAGTCTGCTGTTTGGTATGTAACCTATGTCATTGCTTTGATGAACTACCTAGAACAACTAAAAGAAGGATATAGCAATAGGTTTCTGGAGACCACTACTGAGTTCTTGTGTCAGACCCACTGTGTGTTTGTAATAGGTGTTTGTGTCTTACTGCTCAATTCCTATTATTTGATAGGGCAGCTTACAGCATTTTAAAAATTAGGATGATTTTTCTTTTATTCTAGAGGATGGTATTATCTTGCAGAGCTGTTTTGCTATTCAGCTATAATAACTTTCCTATGCCATCCTCTTCAGCTGCAATAAAACTAAAAGGAGAATAAGATTTGTGAAGGCTGCAGTTCAGAAAAAGTGGAAGAAAAGAAATTATGCTTTCTGATTAATGCTGAAGAAAAGAATGCCCTGATTAAAATAGACAGGAGGAGGCACAAGACTGAATGGACTTGGGTAAGAGAGTAAAAGAAGAGAGATCAAAGGAGGCCTAAGCAGAGAAATCAATGGACTACAGACAAAGGGATGAGGGAAAGCCAGGAGAAGGAGGAGGTTCAAAGAGGGAAGGGATCTCAGGAAATTAAGAGTTAATGAAGAAACCAGGACAAAGAGGGAGCCCAAAAACCTACCTCCAAAAAGGAGAGATGGCAAGTGCTGAGGAAATGCAGAGAAGAGAGAATGGACTAAAATTAGCACAGAAATGTGTGCGTGGTCTTTTCTTGGGGCAGGGAGGAGAGAGAAAAAACTCCCTGTATCAAAATGGAACACCCAGAATGGCGGAAGGGGAAACTAAGAAATACTCCAAATGCTCCCTTTTCTTATCTAAGGGTTCCTTCACACTGTCTCCAATTAAAGCTCTCTGTGGTGGAGGGGAGGACCCCAGCCCAAGAAGGGTTTGCTTTTGTACTAGGGAAGCATCTCCAGTTTGGTATGACTCGTTAAAAGTGCTGTAAAAGCCACTGAAGGAATGTACAAAACACACCTTAGAGTCCAGCTCCTTCTTGGTCTGTGAAGTCTGTGTTGGGGTGGGTTTCGTGCTCAGTTGGTCCCTCACATCTCCCCTAAGAGGTGTGCAGAGATGGAAAGGAAGAAAATTTATTTTCCTGGAAGGACTTACTCCTTGCTCAAAACTGGTCCCAATGGCTTTGCTTTCTGCATGTAGTATCATAGTGTGCAGACATTCACTATCAATGTGATGGCTTTATAGAGCACAGCTGAAAAGTAAACGAAGAAAATGTGTGATTTAAATTTCCCTTTGGCTCATCACATGGGCAAGTTGCAAGAAAAGGAGGAGTCTAAACAATATGGTGAGACAGCATTCCTAAATTTAGTACTGTTTCCTCGTTAGAAATGAAAGGCTGGGGGATAGAATCCAGTTATCTGTCCTGCTCTAAAAACATTTTTTTTTTTCTGCTTGGTCTTCACCTTAGTATGTGAATGACTATTAATCACAAGAAAGTGAACACAGCATCTTGAAGAGCTGTCAGACCCATATAAACAGACTGAAACAAACTGTTACTATTGCTGTCTAGGGAGAACTAAAAACAGACTGATTAATTGTATTGGCACCTTGCTGCCTTTGGGCCACTGATAGAGCCTGCCTTATTAGGGAAAAGCAGATCACACTGAGGTTTCTTTTATTAATACTATTTGCATTATCATCTTCTTTAAATCCATACCTTGCTCTTGAACCCAGATCGCAAAATGAAGATGGCAATGAAGTTGGAAAGTCTTGGTGTCCTCTGGGAAGACAAAACTGTTTACAGTGCTTACAAGTCACTTTTTCTGAAGAATTCCAGATGGCTATAAACCAAGTTAGCTCAGGATCCAGTTGGCTTAAATGTGGAGATGTTATTTATAATGCTTGGTGTGCATAGATAGGTACTTTTGGAACTGTGAAACTTGGCATCTAGCAGACAACTCAGGGCTGAACCACATTGTGAACTTTGAAGAAGCAAGTGACTAAGTAGAAAGAAAGAAAAAAAGGAAGAAAGGAAAAGAAGCAGAAATAATCCTAAAAGTAGCTAGAAGGCTCACAATAAAAGTGGTCTTCATCAGTTATAATAATTTGTTTTCACCTGTTGCTCCACCAGATTCTAAGCTCTTTTTATATTTGCAAGGGAAAAAAATAAAGGAACTCAGACTTGACTGGGAGGAGAAATAAGGCCCTCCACCGGTGCATATCAGTAGCGTTCCTCTGAGATTAAACAGCTGAGACTCCAAGCCTGTTGCTGAGCTCCCTGTTTTACAAGGGACGTTGTTATGCCTAGTTTACTGTGGCTGTCACCTCAGTATTGCAACAGACATAATTTGCCTCAAATGTTTTTGCTCAACAAGTTCTTGCTTGTTTTGGTTGCCTTGCTTGTGTGGATGCTGTTCAGGCAGAAACATACAAGACCGAAACCTAGAGCCAACATAGAATTAGTACAAGTGGAGCTGTACAGATCCCACCACCACCTGCAGATTGTGGGACAATGAATGAATGGCACAGGCAAACAAGATGGAGTCAATAAAATTGATAGCTAGGAAAGAGCGAGAATCTCTGAGTCCATTAAATAATGAGGTTGTTCTGTGAAGCTGTGCTTGAACGATGCAAGTTTTATTCTGGGTTTGCTTTCTTCCTTTTATCTCTAGATGTAAGACACACTAACAGTGTGTCCATATGCCACAGCCTCTTTTCCTCTGTTCTTGTCATGGTTGAAGGCTCTTCAGGTCAAGGAACTGTCAGAATGATTTTTTGGGAAGTCTTCAGGCACCTCCATGTCTACTGTAGGGTAAGCTAGCCCAGGTCAACCTCGGAGCTCTCTCTAGGCTCTCAGCTCTCTCAGCTATACACCTAAACTTGCAGTTCAGGTGCTGCTAGCCCAGATATTTTAGACAGATGGCAGTGACACAAGGTACATGTTCTGCAGCACATTCCCCTATAGATTAGTGCTTGTTGCAGTGCCCTCGCTCTGTAAGTAAATCTTCTGAATGGTGGTGTGAAACTGTATGGAAAAATTTCCCTCCTGTTATTCATCTCTCTCTGATACCATTTGTCTATCAGCTCCAGAACAGCAATACATCAGTTTTACCCTAGCAAAACTCCAGTGCTGGATACATTACTTAGCGTCTTACAGGAAGACCAAATGAGAGCTTGCTGTTGCAGCAGGAGGTTAAAGGTACACCTCCAGTGCCACAGACGTGTGGTCCTGGCTGAGCCTGCCGGTCTGTCAGCACGATGCGAAACAAGCCCAAATTCAGTTATGCTGAACAATAGAGTCCTGTCACTTTCTACAGTGAGGCCTTAGACATATCACTTCTGACACAGGAGTAGATTACTTTCAAAATATTTGTGTGGCAATTGGGGAACCTGTCTAAACACATCACAGGAATCCTGATTGATCTTATGCAATCACTATACCACCAAATACCTCACGTATGTGAAGCTGGGGCTATGTCATCTTTCAGACCAAGGACAACAGAAGGTCATTAAGTCATGTCCAGACTGTCAAAGGAGACTGTTTTCTCCATTCTTTGCAATGGGTAGGCCATGTGGAGAGTGGAAAATCCCAAAGCAGGAGAACAAAGACACAACTTGTGAAAGCAGTAGACTGCAAAAAGAAAGTTTGAGCCAGAAAGGAACAGAAAGATATGGTTTCATAGCACTCAGGGCTCTGAGTTAATGGCAAGACCAACAGAAGAAAATTTGTTGCGCAGGTGATTGGAAAGAGTGCAAGAGAGAAACTCATTCAAAGAGGATATCTGGATATCCTGAGAGGATCCAGTGTTAAGACCAAACAACACCCCAAAGTGAGAAAGGTGGGAAAGTAAATGCAGAGAAGTATGCAAGAGCCATTTGTTGTTTTATATAGATACTGCATGCATGTAGGCATTGCAGTAGCTGAAATAAAGCATGCCTGTTGATGGAGCTCTTAGAAACAGACCACCTGTTTGCTTCAACTCTTGTGTCTTTTTGAAGAAGTAACTGTGCATGCAGGGTCCTTGCAAGTTAACGTCTTAAAAAGCGTTTTGCTAAAACTGGGGGGGGTGGAGTTAAGTTGGATTTCAAGCTTTTGTTTCAAAAAGGGGTAACAAACAGAGCTGGAGCAACAAGATGTGTGCCAGAGTAGCCAGGGTGGAGGCAGTACTGCTGTCTGTTCAAGCCAAGGGAAGGTTAAAAGCACATGCCAGTGCTCTACCATGGGAAGCATCCAGCTGAGGAGCATGCCAGGGTATATATGATAAGTTTTCCAGAAGACAGATGGGTCTTCCAGTTCATGTTAGCCTTTTCCGGTCTAGGGGCACACCTGCATCTCCTTGTCAAATAGATCAGTAATATTAGACATCTTTCAAAATGGTAGTTTCCATTCACCTGTTGAGACTAGATGGCTCTAAAAAAACCCATCATGATTTAAAAAGAAGTTCTTATTAGCTGTGGATGCTAAATATGACTTGTGCCATTTTTATCGCTATGTTTTTATATTGGAACTTCCAGCAGCAAACTGCAAGGATTCAGAAGTGCCTGACAAAAACAGAGAGCATTTTCTTACTCTTCATTTCAAGTTAATTGGAGGATCTAAGCTATTTTGATTTCAAAATGAAACTATGTGCCTCTAATTCTCTACATCCTGCTTTTAGTAACAACGTGACTTGATTCCTGAGTTTGATCTGTAGTAATTCTTGTCTTTCACAATGTTACTGTGACCTTGCTCAAGTAACCACGGAGGAGAGAGAGTTAGTGTACTGCATTTTAGTTGAAAGTTTATATACTGGTTCAGGATTGCTGATGGATGACAAGAGTAACTGTTTTAACATAGGGATGCTCATGGGGAATTTCATAACAACATGAGCAATACGTTACCTGGACATACTTGCTAATAAATCTAGCACTTGGAATGGGCTGAAGATATTTAGGAATGGCTGCTCCCAGAACATAACCAGAAGAGTGTTCATACCTCACAAATGTGAAAAGGTTCACAAATGCTTTTTTAGCCAAACCCATAGAATTAGAAAAAACCATTAATCTGGTATAATACCACAAGCATTAAATAAATAAGTAATGTTTTGTTTTGTTTTAAATTCATTAACTTATTGTTACCTTTTGACTTTCAAATCACCAGGTTTCCCAGGGCCCCAATTCCCTGAGTAACATTTTTGGCTGGAAAGTTGGGGTTCTCCTCTCCCAACATACTTCCAGGAGCTGGGATTTCCAAGGACATACAAAATCAAAAGCCTAAATAAGAATTAGCAACGCTGGAAAAAATCCTACCTTTTCCCCTCACCTCTGATGCTGTTCCCTACCTTAAATTAACAACTGAATTGCAAGAGAAAACCTAGCAAGAGATGTTATTTATCTTGCCACATGTATTTGGGATAACTGGCAGTTCACTGATATCCCTCTATGCGTTTAAAATCAAATAGTAAGTCTGAAAAATTTGAGCTCTCCTCAATGAGATCAGAGCACACGCAGTTCCTGCCCATGTGCCATGCACACAGCCGCAGCTGTTGGTGGTGCACACTGCAGGGACTTCAGAGACCCTCTTGCCCCTCGTCTAGGGGGCAAAAAAAATATGGGAACAGCGGTAATCAGCATGTGCTTGCCTGTCAGCTGCTTTAGTTTGCAGCGTGATGCAGTAGCTTAGAAAGTAAATTGGTGGCGGTGTAAGTTGTAGTGCCGGGGTATGAACTGTGCTGGCTGAGGAAATGGACTTGGTACCTGCGGTGCTGTGCCAGCCGTGGGTGTAGCAGCTTCCTGCAGAGGGGTGGAGAGGACGTCTGAATGTGGCTGCCTGCTCATCTGCGTCTCTCGTGAGTCAGAGCTCAGTCATACAATTCTCAACCTGGTCAAACAAGACACTCCTGGCTGGCACATGAAATCGTGCTGCCAGCTTCCCCTCCCCTCCCCCCCCCCCGTCCTAGGTTTCAACAGGCTTTTTGGTACAAAAGAGACTTGGTTGTGCCCACCTGCCAGCTAACTTGATTTCTTTTGATTGCGCTGTAAAGAGAAGAGTTCGCTCTGCTTATCACGTTTGTACTTTGGTTATAGTGTCAGGCTTGGGCAGATTAATTGGTTGTAGCTTTAGCAGAGCTGTCAGGGTATTTAACCCATTGGAGAAAAATTACTTAAGCTGATGATAAACAGGCTTTAAATGCAGAGCAATTACTTAGTGCTAACAAAGCACCATGACTACACACTTTGTCCAAATGCAAAAAGCAAAGTCTTATCAGTGGTTCTGTTTGCAGGAGGACACTAAAAGATAACCTTTGTTTGTGCAAATACTTACCTGATAAGATCATCCGAAAGGGAACGGATGAAATTTCTGGTTCTATCTTGCCTGAAAGTTATGCTTCAGATTACAAAGTATCAAACAAAAAAGAGTAATAGTCACAAACTGAGAATGCTCAATTCTCTCTTTTAGTTGGAATGAAAGTCTCCCATGGTGGGTTTCTTTCCTGCTTGCATTGTTTGCTTTTATTTCTAGCACATAACAATAAAGCAATTTAGAGACCTTTAAGCAATAGGACTTTGGATTTCATTGTTCACAGGAACTGGCAAAGCTAGAGGGTTGGTTAGCATTGAACTTGGTTTGTTCATTGCAAGCCTAACCCAGACTGGTAGCCAGGGTTTACAGCACAGCAATCCTGTGACTCACAACTGTTCTGTTTTGCATCGATGGTGAAACTGGTCCGGGAGTTTCCAAACTGTGACAGCTTAGGAGGTGCTTTTAGTGGGACCTGCACTCAATACCATTTGCCGCTCAAGGGTCACAGGTCACATTCTGAAGCAGCAGAGGTTGGAGTTTTTATTGTGATGAGTCTTAACATCTTGTGTTTGACCTCTGTGTAGCTCACTCCAGTTTTTTTCTGTGTTAAGACTTGACTGAAAGGACACTGTTTATTGAATGCTTTTAATTGACCAACTTATAAAAAAAATCCAGTTTGTTATAGTGCATCGATGAAAAGATTTACAAAACTGGCATCTTTCATTTTGCTTTCAAATAACTTATCAGAGATTTCTCATTTGGTGTTTGTACAGGACCTTTATATCAAGGGAAAAATAAAATGCAAGCACTTTTTTTTGTCTTTTTGGATCAAGGCCTTGTATTAACCCAAGCATGCTCAAAGCTCCATCTCATGCAGAAAGTAAATATGTATTCTCTAGTGAAATGTTTCTAGGTGTAGTTATCTTAGCCTGCTCTGTGGTTTGTGTCAGATTTTTAGATATGAATGTGATTTTAGGTTGATTTGGATGCCATGTAGTACTTTGTCTGGAGGCTAATGCAATGGCATGGTGTTTATGTGAGCCCCATCTAGCCTGCTGTACTCTACTGACTTTAGCTTCCTTTGGCCAATTTCAGTTGCGGTTGACAGAGGGATGGAGATGGCAAAGACATTATGTTCCTACTAGTTATGTGAGAGGAGGTATCTGGGTCGAGAAGCAAGAGGCTCTGAATTAGTCCTGTGTGCCCCCTACTGAAAAAGACTTTATATGAGCCATCACCTCATTAGGCTCAGAGAACCTGTGCAGACAAGCAAGCTGTTGGAAACTGGCCTTCATTCATTTTCTTGCTCGCTGGACTACTTGGTCTGTGTGGATTTCCTGCCCCAATTGATTTACTTGCATTTTATGATGAGGTTTTTTGAAAATGTGTTTGAGTTTGATATTCTGGTGCCTCTTATGCTCTTATTCCCCACCCACTAGAGGCTGACAAAACTGGCAATAAACAGACGCATTTTTAGGAGGTGGCTTCACAAGTTACATTCAGGTAACTGTTGAGTTTTGGGTTTTCTTTCCAAATGGGACTAATAGAAGTTTTCTGGAGGAGATCTTAATTGCAGACGAGCCGCACAGCAAAATGTGTTTTTGAAACAGCCACTCAGCTGACCACTGGTGTGGTGAGGGCACATCATTTATATTTTAAATGATCAGGGACTGAGCTGCCTACTTTTAGGCCATTTCAGTGGTTTCACACTCATGGAGCTGTGTGTTCTCCACCTTCGGTGATGTGGGCAGGTGTTGAAGGAGTGTTTTGCACCTCCACGTGTATAGGGAGCCACACAGGAACTGGTCCGGTTGCTTCATAAGAAGTTTTGTAAGTACTGTTGTACATGTGAGCTCTGGCTTCTCAGCTGTTTTTCTGTGGCCCACTGCAACCAACTGTGGTTTTTCAAGTCAGTAGGAGGACTGCAAATCTGAAGCTGGACCAGCCTTGCTTACTGAGAGTTTTTAATGCCTCTGTTTCCATAGCAATGGAAATAAGCACTCCTCTCACTTGAGTGCCGGGTATGTATGTGTGTATATGTGTCTTGCATAAGACTGGGAGGGCAGTGCCTACTTCTTTTCCTGGAAATAGATTTGGAAGGGAGGAGGAGTGTTGGATGATGGCTCTGCAGAGCTGCTGCTGCAAACTAACGTATCTCAGGGAGGGGGACAGGTACAGGCAGAGGATGACTGTCACCAGGGCCTCTGCTGGCTGAGATCCCCCTGACAAAGGGAATCCCTCAATCATGAATTTGTTTTTCATCTGCACACTTTTTATTAGGAGTTAAAACTTGCAGGAAATAAAATGCAGTCCTTGAAGGCAGGGGAACGTGATGTTAGTCATCAATATTAGCCGTTGACAGTTTCTGCCTTATGGGCTATTCAGGCTATTTCCTGAAAAAGGAAATCTTTCATTAGCTAATTATTTTCCTCAGCAGTGCTGTAAGGGCATCAGCAAATAATACGGTTCCTGGCAAAGCTTCCACACTGTTTAGTGCCTGCCTGTGTGATCAGGGAGAATGATGAGGAACTTTTATTAAAAGAAAATCTATCAGAGCTGAAAAATACTAATGGCTTCAAAATGCTATTCAGAGTTGTCTCCTTAGCAATCAATTTTAATAAATCTTCTATGTGCAAACGAGGAATCTCATGTTGTCTGATATCTGGATTTTGACTGTTTTCTAGTGGTCTTTGACATTGTGCCAAATGTATTATGAAGGTGTGATGCAGCAGAGCCACTGAAACACGTTAACCTCCAATAGGAGCGATGGTATAGCCTACAGAACTGAAAGGGGAAAATGCAGTATCCCAGTGAGACTGCAGTTGAGAATTAGGTGGGTAGAGCAGACATGCTTGGTGAGTCAGAAGGAGCAAGGGCACAGTCCTGCTCCAGAAGAGTGCCATAAGATTGTCAGTGTCTTGCTTGCAGGACTCTTCCCCTCCCACCCCAATAAAGCTTGGATTTTTTTCAAAAGTACAAAAGGAGTATGAGACTTTGTACCACTTACCTTAACAGCAGTGAAAAGTCCTTGTCCCTCCAAGACAGCTTTAAAAGCATCAGTTTGATAGTTGTTTAAGACAACTAATGGAGTAGAGTGAACTGAGGTGCTTCCATTATTTCTTAGAATGTGTTCAGTCAAAGATTGCAGTTGGTACTGTTATCCCTGCTGATCTGTGCTTTAGCTAATTATGTTGTCACAGCTTCTAAAATCTCTTATGTGACTTCCTGTGTACTTTCTCATTAGCCTCATATCATGATCATGTAAGTTCATATCGGCCTTTCAGTATCTTTGTATTTTTGAACATGTCCAGTGGTCTTTCTGTTCACTGCCATTCAGTTCTACCATGACAAACCAGTCTTTGCCAGAGCTTTATTCATGCATTTAATAATATCAAGAATTTCATTTCTGTATTGCCTTAAAACTACATGATTGTAATGTAGGAGCTGAGTTCACAATTTCTTCTCTAAGCAACAAGGAGCGTAAAATAGTTGCACCTCTTGAGACATTTGGTTGCTTTTTTTTCAAGAGTGATGTGATTCTACACTCCCTACGATACCTTAGCGTGGTGTTATATTTGTTCTGTGTGGATGGAAAATAAAGCTGGTCGGCTGGTTGTTTCTCTGTGTGTGCACACGAAGATAGACATTTTAATTAGATGCACTTTCTCTCTTCCTGACGTCTTTATGGCAGATACGTAGGTTTTCATAAACTTTTCTTGCTAATATCCACTTACCTTTACAAGGTCCATTTTTCTCCGTAAGGTTATTTTAACCCAGTTTTTCATTTTACTGCAAGTCACACTAATTAGGACATCTCTGCTCTGTTCAGGTTTCTGTAATTTAGCTTTACTGAAGAGGTCTATCAGTGGATAATCAATGGTCTTGCCTGAAACTGTGGTTTATGTAAGGAAAATATGCCTTTCTCAAATAAGTCATTATAAAGTCTATACTAATACATATATTTCTGTATGCAAAAGGGAATTGATACCAATTAACTTTATGTTGGAAGAACAATATCTGCATGACATTTTTCTCAATATAGTTATTTCAGTTACAAAACCATAAATCACATCTGAAATTAACTGTTACAGCTTTCTAGCAGACCAGGAATTCTGTACTAAAACCCATAAGAAATACTTTTAATGTGTACTTCGAGTTATTTGTTTTTATTACTGGATTAATTGTTTAAAGAAACACCTTCTGTGCTCAGGATGAGCTTTCAGTGGCTGTAAATGTCATGGTACATGCTTACCTGACAGTTGGAGAATGACACTAGCACAGCATTCATTCTTATTGTGAAATTGTGCCCATGAAGAGTGCTGTAAAAGTAGCTGGTGCTTACAGGGTGGCATAATTTCAGTTTCTGACAAGCTCTTTCTCTAGCATCATTGTTCTGCATTCTTTTGGTGGGGAGAGGAAATCTTTGAGTTTCCCAGTCAAAAAGGCGTAACACATCCATTTTTCTCTTTTCCAGGATCTTTCCCAGAGAGTATCTTCTCCAGCATATCCATCTTTATTCTCTCGCAGACCTTCAGCAGGTAAGTTTCTTCAACTAATTCTACCTGTTACACATCAAGCCTGTTCTCAACTTCAATGCTAATTGTGTATTCCCCCTTCTAGCTAATCGTAGCATAAATAGCTTTACTTCCAAGCCATCTCTGTGGTTTATAGTTTAGTATAAAAATGGATTAACAGGGGCATTGGTTACGGATGAGGGAGAGAAAGCCTAGAGCATTGGTTTTGAAAAGGGACTGGAAAGAGACTGCGAAAGAAAACTATAGTCTGCAAAGAGAACTTTGCTGTGGAAATTTTTCATCTGATCAGTGAAGGCTGGTCTAAGGCTCAGCCTACAGGTGATAATTAGTATTTATTTCTTTGCTTGAAAGAATAGTTATTCAGCAATTTATGAGTTTGTACAGTCCCTAGTGCAGCATGGTTATTTACAAAGTCTGCTAGGCATTACCACAAGAGGGGAAAAAATTAAAACCAAACCAAACCAAAAAACCCCCACAAACTCACAACAAACACAAAAACCTCAGCAAGCCTGCTACACAGAGTTAAGCCATGCAGTGTTATTATGACAGACGTGACCACAGAAGAGGTAATGTGCTGGTACAATGTGTCTTTGCATTGATGTTGATTGAACTAAGCAAGCACCTTGCAGTAGTACATCTGCCTGACCAACAGAATTTTATTATGTACCAGATTAAACAAAAAGAATTTGGCAAAAACAGCTGAAAAGAGAGGACAGGGAATCTGAGGTGAATGTGCTGCAGTGCTCAGATGCACAATGGAGGAAGCAATGAGGTAAGATGTGCTAGCTGACCTAGGCACATCTGTGTTCACACTCTAAAGCCATTGCCAGTGATATGTAAAACACGTTATTTTAAGCTTCTTTCACTGATGTTTCCCTTGTCTAGTGGGGCCTTTTCTTCAGGATCACAGGTAACATAGTCAGTTCTGGATGTTCAGTTGACACATTTAAGTTGAGGTAGTTCAGATGCCCCTCAGAGCTGGAAGGTACAGAACTGCATGAAACATGGCTTTTGTTGGCTGGTGAAGTCACAGGGTAGAAATGATTCCATATATAAAATAAAAAGGCCAGTCATCTGAGGTCTAAAACTGTTTCCACATCTTTTCAGCATGTTCTGCTATCTCATCTTTAATAATCAAGCCATGAAAAAGCAAGCTACTTAACTCCAGAGCTGCAGTCTCCCTGGTGGGCCTGTCTATTAGCCCCCAGTGCTTTGTAAGCTGCTTAATCAGTTCCTAACATTGGTAGTAGATGTTTTAGAAGCAATCAGTAGCTTATCAAGCACCCTGTGGGAGGGAGGGTGAGTAAAAGTCACAATTCATCCATTGATTTAGCAGTTGCCTTTAGCATGTTTCTTTGTGTTTGTGTTTGCAAGACACCTTCTCTTCCCCTGAAGGCCCCAGCCCCAAACTTGTCATATTTAGAGACAATATAAATTGATTACCATTTCTGCTGGGGTGGGTTAAATTGCATTTACCTTTTAAAGTAGCTATATCCTTGTCAGGCTGGAGAGGGTTTTCCACATTTCGGAGGCTCCAAGTTTGAAATTGGATTGCCTGTTTTTGTCAAAGTGGAACCAGAGTGGAAAGGGGAGAGCCCCATTGAGGAAATGAATCCAACACCTGGAGAAACACTAATACCCTTATAGCCCCTATGTCCTCCCTGGTTTGCCCCTTACCACTGCTTTCTCCCAATTGCTCAGCATTTTCTACTGACCTGCAGTTTGGGTGGTTTTTAATCCTAAAAGTTTCCCCTGCTTTTGATTCCTCTGCTGCCTATTTCCTCATATCCATGGGCTGCTTTTGCACTGTATCCTGCTGTCATGTAGATTGCGTGTGTTTAGGGAATTAACTAAAAGGTTTATTAAAGATTAATGGAAAGATAAGGTGTGGTGAGGGAATTAGAAAAGCAGAGAGGGGTAATCTGCAGATATAAGCAACCTTTACCCTGGTTAGTCCCAGCTCGATTCTGATTTGTTTCCTAGCCAAGTTCTCTTTAAAGGTCCTAGAAAACATGGGGTTGTTTCCTACTAAGCAGCTCAGTTTCAAAAATGTGGTATGAGGGTCTGTTCTTAAGTGTGAAAAAGTTGAAATGCCTGTTTGCCAGTAGACAAAGCAGCATATAATACTATGTTAAAATGAAATCCAATTTAAATCTCTCTTCAAGCTTAACAGAGCTCCATGCCTAGACCTTATGGATGTGGCAGGGTACATACTTGAACTGTCTGATGGTCTGGGGATGGTTGTCACTTGGATCCGTTTGGACAGGGCTCTACTGGGGAAGACCTTAACTGTGAGGTTAAAAGTAGAGTGGAAAAAATAGAAACAAAATGTCCTTAATTTTGGAAACTCACCAAATCCTAGTGAGGTAGTGCTTTTGCTAGTACTTTATTCATTCACAAATGCTCGTTGTGCAGATGTGAGTAGGCGTGACCTTTAACCAAAGAGCCAGCAAGTGATGGTCTTTATTTGTATGTGCATGTTTGTTTAAAACAAACACACACACACACACATATGTACCCCAGCAAGGTTTCACTGCAGACCAGGGCCTCAGGGGCTACATTAAAGTTTACAGCAAGTCTATCTGTGGGCATTCCCATGGGGTGCATACTCTTGTCATTGAATCCTCTTGTCATTGTTGTCGTTGGAGGTGTTAGCAGGCGACATAACTAATTAGGTGCGTTCAGATAGAACAAGCAGAAACACAAAGTGTCACAGCTTGCCTATTCTGTCCCATTGGCTACACTTGCTTTCCTTTCCAGCCCTCCCAGGTGTCATCTGCCCAGAGAGTAATCTGCCCTGCATCACCCATAACACCACTGCATCTCTGTTAGCCAGTTTATCCATGGCAATTCCTGGATAAATTAAAGCTTTAAAGAGGGGGAGACCTCCAGTTGTTAGGAAGCAAGTATTCACTCCTGAAATTGCTGGGTTTAGCAGATGTAGTACACTGGAAAAATGGATTACTCTTATTCATGTGCAGCGTAGTCCCTGATGGTGCAGTCACAGTCTAGGGTAGCTTCACCCTAAACCTACTGGACGCGTGAACTCTGTTCTCTGCTGATGTTACTAATTGGCATATCACTGGTTTTGTGGACATGTGGACACAGTTCATGCAAGCTGGAGTTAAAAACTATCCATTAATTTTGTGTGACTATGGGGCTGCTTTTGGTGAGACTAACAGTTTTTACACTTTAAACATTGATTTGAATAGAAGCTGACTCAGACAAGACTCTTACATTTCTTAGGAAAAGTAATTCTTGCTACTTACACTAGATTTCATATTAACAGGAGCTTTTAAAGTAAAAGACTTGAAGTGGCTATTGTGACGAGTTCAAAATTCAGGTGCTTAATCCACACAGAGAGTTAACTAATGTCTTGCCTGTTTTTTATGTTAAATAGCAATATATACAAGTGTACAAAGAGTATTGCAGTGATGGTCTTTACTGTAGAAACACTCTTAATCATGGCAGTTATTTCATTGTGGATATGCTACCCCCAAAAGAAATGTTAAAATAAAAAGGATCCACGTAACGGCAAAAATGACTGGATATCAAGGATGGAAATTGTGAGTGAGATAGGAGATTTAAAAAGATGATGATTTGAAGACTTGTTTACATGGGAACACTCAGGAAAAAAAAAATTGAAGTGGCAAAATATGGGAATTTAAAATGATGAGTTGAATTACATTGAATCATTGTGTAAATGCTGTTATTCAAAATATAGGTGGCTTTCATTTGGTTTATCTCCATTTACTTTGGAAGCAAAGAGAGCTAAATTGTATTAAGGCCATTTTCATTCTGAATGTGTATGTCCATACAGGGATTTAATGTAGTATAATTTATCCATTTTAACATTGTAGATAAACTAATCCGTTAAAATTTAATTAAAACATCCATTTACTTCAGATCAACTTTCCTGACTGTCTACCTGTAGATGAACCTACAAACAATGTGAAGAACAGTGGAGAGAAAGGATGAACAGGAGAGCCCTATTCTCACAATAATATAGCACAGGTCATACGGTGAATACGAGATATGCTTAAAAATCCTTAATGGAAATGCTTCTTTGCAGAACACACAGTGAGCATGAGAAACTTAATGCCACAGTAATATTACTGAGGCCAGAAGTTTATCATCTTTGAGAGGATTAAATATCCATAATGAGAATGTCCACAGTTACACTACGTAAGATAAAGAGCTAATAGGGTTTCAGAATAGACATATTATTTACTGAGGGGATTAGGAAGATGTCTTCCTTGTTGACAGATGATCAATGATATCATCTTCCTCTGACGTGTGTAGTACTGATTACAGTGTCTGATAGGGTTTTGGACTAGGTGAACAGTTGGTCTATCAGAAGCATTCCCAATATGAAAATCTTAATGTTTCTGTTCAAGATTTTGCACATATAAGGTTCCCTAACAAAAATGTGGGGAATAAAAATGAACTTCAATGAAACATAACTTCTACCTAATTTGAGCCTAGTATATTGTTAGATCAGGATTAGGAAGCCTTAGAAGAACAAAGAAATTGTTAGGACTCGTTCACTTTTCCAGGCTTTTAACCCCCGTTGTACTTTCATCACACCTTCTTTTCCAGTGGCAAATTTGGATCCTCCCTGTATTTTCCTAGACTGCGATGGAGGAGGAGATTGGAGATGCTCTTTCTAGCATTTCTGCACGTGCAAAACTTTAGGTTCATTTAGACAAGTTGTTTCATGTGTCCCAACAATAGCAGAGGCTGCAAGGAGATGTGGAGGTTTTTTTTGCTCTTTACTTGCTGATTTTTTCAGAAGTAAAACTTCTTTTCTGATCACTCAGTCCTCATACAATTACTGAGAAATGTTCGGTTTAGATTTATAACATACAGCCTGATGACTTCTAAGCCCATCAGTGGTGATGTCCTTGCCCAGCAGTTTCCTTTTATTCACGTATAAAAAGGATGGGATGTGGCATCTAACCCACATGTCTGTGCTGGTGAAAGCCAGTAGTGTGCAAGTGGCTATATTGATTGACAAAACTGGGTTTTGGCTAACATACTTTGGGCTCACTCTAGTTTTAGAAGTGTTACTGGGATAGATGCATGACAAACACCCCCCACCCTACCCCCCACTCTTAACGAATATAGCCATACCTGTAAAAGCATTAGTGCAAACTCAGTTATGTCAATGAGAAAGTCTTTTGCTGTCATTTGTTTCATTCTGTAATTCAATATAAGCTGTATCAGCTTAAACTTTTATTTACCAAAGAGGTTTACCCGTGTAGCTGTACCAGCAGATCCTTTTAAGTTTAGGCAAGCCCTTTTTTTGCTTGAGGGGCAGGTGGTGGCAAATGAGAAGGAGAATTATGTTTTTGGCAGGCCTGGCTATGCTGAGGTGGCTGAAGATTTGTCTGTCACAGTTCTCTGCAGGAGTTCACTGTGCTCAACAAGGGCAGCAAAATGCCAGGCACATCCGTGCCATAGCTGCCACAGTTCAGAGTTCAGCACTGCGACGAAAACATTGATTTAGATCCCCAGCCTCACAAGCAAGGGTTGACACAGCATGTGTGACAGAGATGCAAATCCGGCAGTGCGTTACTACCACTGTTCAGCTGACCACAGGTTGGAAGACGTTGCTCAGAGTAGAGCTGGTTTAAAACAGTGGTGGGTTTTAACTGACGTGTCAGGTACAGCCCCTGCTCTTAAATATTTGGTAGGAGGTAGACAGAAACAGATGGTTGTGTGGGGAGGTGAGAGGCGTACACATTGTGAATTTGTGCAGTGGTCCAGTTCTTATCCTAAGGCACACGAGATCTGGACTCTCTTCCCAGATCTGCTGCAGGCTTTCTCTGACACACAGGACAAGTAATTTCCGATGGGATTAAGGTAAAACGGGTCCCACTTTACTATGTGTATGTTTACAATAGACATCCTAAGCACAATCAAGGTCAAAAGAGGGACACCAGCACTTTGGAGGGGTAGTCCATCTGACCTATTTGAAATATGTTGTGCAATTTAAATACATTAAGATTTTGAGGCACTTGGATAATTCTGTACTTGAACTATGTAAACATGCATTTTGGACCATAACGGCACAATGCTAATAGCCATCTTCATGTCCTTCCTTTACGACCTGTGCCTGTATGACTGTGGTAACTGTATTAGCAGAAGAATATGAAAATAGTCCTAGGATGGGAAAAACACACAATATACATTTCCATAAATATTAAAAGGTCTGAGAGCAAAACAGCGATTAAACAGCTTGTATACTTTCCTGTGGCTCCTTTATCACTCATTTCTGTCACTCCCTGGAGTTTGCTAGCACTGAGCTGCCTTTCAGCAGAACAGGAAACTTCAGGTTAGCTAATATTCCAGGTGTGTGTATAATTCCCCAAAGTGCTGACAGCTCTGCTTACAATTAGTGGTAATGGCAATGATCTTACTGGCGTTTCCTTTTTACCACAGCTCTGATGGGGAAGGGAGTTGCTGTCATTCAGAAGGGCTTGTGGTCAGGTGGAGAGCGTGGCAGAGCCGGCCAGGCTCGTGGGGGAAGAGCTGGCCAGGAGCATTTTGGCAAGTGGCAGCCAGGAAGACAAGTTTGAGTTAGGTGTGGTAAAGTCTTGGAGGCAAAGCGTGGATATATAGCAAGATTCTTAATAGATATTTTTAATAGTAGAACTGGTTTTTGCACTGCTTGAAACCAGAGTTTTCAACAGGGCTTATTAAATATACGTGGTGCTTTTCCATCTGAATACGTAATCTAGGCTGCTTGGGGTAAGTGTGGCTTTTTAGAATGAAACTGTTTAAAACAACCCAGCAGTGGTGCCGGTGGCTTGCAGGAGCTTCTGAGCTGAGATGTCCAGAGATATTTTAGTTTTTTCAGCCCCTAGAAGAGGCAATAGCAATATAAGCTACCCCTTTTCTAGTGCTTTGTGCTAACCAGGTTTCTTCTGATCTTTTTTTGCTGTGAAGACTGAAAGGCCCAGTACTGGAGTTCAGGGTTAGCAGTGTGAAAGATTGGGCTCTAACCTCATTGCTGTACTTCACATAAAATGTCTATTCAGGAGAGGCAGCTGGACATATCTCAAGGAATAACATCCCAAGAAACCAAGTTTCCCGAGGAAACAAAATACTGTCTCAGGGCTACCTGCTTGGATGAAAGAAGAAAAATGTTTTTAGAATTTTTTTAAAAATATACTTCACACTCACAGAGTTTTTTTCAGAGTAACCCTAGCCATTTTTTTGGTATGTTGCTTTCTTTTTCTAAAATCGTTCAGTGGACTACTCCTTACTGTGCAAGGCAGCAAAGTTTCTAATTTTGTGATATCACTCATGAAATAATGTCTTACTCAGTGGGCATGTAGAGTCAGTTAATATCTCTGCATGCAAGTGCCTGCTTAATCTTTAAAAAAAAAAAAAAAAAAAGCCCCCCAAAAAGGCACTTATATACTCTCTGCCTGAATGCATATTTGCTTGTGTGTGTATTTAGAGTCACGTATGTTTTTAAACTAAGGAAAGTGCTTTCTGTTCTCTACCAGCCAAATTCCTGGTACTCTTTCAACCTTGTTTGATTAAAACAGTCTTTAACGTTTGCTGGAATACCTGTTTCTTAAAACAACCTATAATTCATCCCTGCAACAAGATTAGGAGAACTTGGGGTGTGACAAAATTGACATGTAGCTGCTTGGAAATCTTGGGGGAAGGAGAAAGGAGGAAAGATGATTGAAACACAGTGAGTGTGAAGGCAGAAGCTGTGGGGCTGGAGTCTCGTTGCAGGACTGGCTGGGGAGCTGGCACAAGTGATTTCCAAGTGTGGTGTTTATACTGAGACAATTCCGTATCTTCCTCACTTGTGTCAGCTTGCACCTAGAGACCTGCTGAAATTTCAGGCTTTTCTTCCTTTCCATGAGAGGAGTGGCAGAGGGCTTGGAGAGACCTTGTCATCCTCTCTGCCTCCTGCTGTAAATTCACTTGAACTGTCCCCAGTTTGTTCCTCTCCCCCAACCAATGTAAAACTCCATCTTCACTTTGCCCCCTCCGCCCCCCTGCCCATATGTTCTTGTCACAGATGAGCAGCATTTGCTCTTGACCTTATTTTGTTTTTCCTCCTCTTCCCAGTGCCTATTATAGTTAGTGGCTAATTTGTGGAATATCACTTTAATACCAAATTAAAGTGCAACATGTCGAGTGGTCTAGTTTGGAAGGACCACGAACAGCCAATGGCTCTGCTGTCAGTGTGGACTGCTTGGTGTAAAAAAGTCAAAGGGAGCTTGTGATTTCTCTTTATTCAAATTCTCACTCATTTCTGCTTTAGTTTGATTTATTTGGTGGTTGGTTTTGTGGGTTGTTTTGTCCTTCGCAGTGTTTATCTCCAGGTTTCCTTTCGGGATGTTCTCTACCCTGTGTGGGTGATGAGTTAGCACAGCACAGCGTGTGGCTATGCGATGTTGCTTTGTCTGTATCAAGGCCAGCGATGGCAAAATGGTGGCACGTGTGTCAGAGCCAGTACCTTGTGCTGGTGTCAGCAATGGATGAATGGAGCTCCTGTCCTCACCTACTCCCATCCACCCTGCTGCCACCCATACCACAGGCTGAACAGGCCCTGGGGACAGCCAGGGACTTGTAAAGGCTGTAAAGGGAAGAGGAGGGAGAGGATGGGGTGGTATGACCCACCCTTACTGTTGGGAGCTAGGATTGTGGCCCATACCGTGGCAACAAAAGATGGGGCTCTCCCAAAGTTACTGCTGTGGGGTTTTTTTTAATTTGTTTTACAGCGATGCATAGTGACTGATTCTAGTGTGCATGCACGCAAATATTAAGAAATCATTCTTCCCTTAAGTCACTTGCAATTTAAATAAACAAGGCAGGCAATCTGAAAGAGGTGACTGGGAGTCAAAACAGAGCAAGGAAAGCTGACCAGACCAGTATATTGCACATAACACGGGGCAGAGCTGAGATCTGATATCTGCCCCCCTGGGGCTTTTACCTCATGATCATCCTTCCTCCTTCCATTTCCCTTTCCTCTGAACTAAAGATTAATTGTGCATTGAAATTGTAACAAGAATTCGCGGTGTCAAGAATCTGGCAAACGGAAGGGAAAAAATCCTCAAGGAAATTAGCAGTTCGTGAGCATTGTCTGTTCCCTAGATATAAATGACTAGGAACTTCCCAGCCAGGGAATGTTTTCCCTTTCTTTTCTCTGCAGCTTGCATTATCCTTAGCTAAGCATATTGTAGCATTCTTGTCTCCACGTCCATGTTTTCATCACAGAAATCCCAACCCTGCTGAAATCTGTCACGGGGCAGAGATTCTGTTGTACCCTTTGCGCTTTAATGCCCAATCTCCATGCTTAATGAATGCTGAAAATACCTGCTTGTTCTGCAGTTAGCAAATAGATAAGGCAACCACTGTAGCTTTCCTGCACCCCGATCTGCTCTTGCTCTTCCCAACTTGCAACAGAGATCTCCTGTGACAGAGAAGAGAATGCATCAGAAAATGGTTTCTGAAACGGATTGTGCAATGTAAGGATAGGAGGTAGAGTGTGAAACAAAGACAGTCAACTGCAGCAAAAGAGATCTGAGGCAGGCATTAGGAAAAACTTTCCAGCTGTTTTGAGCGCTGGAAAGTTGTGGAATCTCTGTGGTGAGAAGTTTTTAAGCAAGTCAGTCATCTGTGAGTTGGTTGTGCCACAGGGTGAGGAATAAGCTGGAGGTTTCTAGAGGTGTTTTTTCTAGCCTTATTTTCTTGTATTATTGCTACTTCTTTCAGAAGCATATATCTCGTCTGTCCTGGAGGTGAAGAAAGATTACTCCTCCACAAGGCTTCCACCAGTGGAATTTGGAGGGTAGTGAGCACAGTGATGAACTATAACTGATCTGTTCAGAAGGAGATTTTATTTTCCCTTTCATTCAGTCCAGGAAGCACGTTCTCTGTGGTACTCTGAAGTCTAGGGAAAGCTGGAACTTACCTCTGAGCTTGTTAACAAAAAAACTTGATTCAGACTAGCCGTTTCTGGAGAGGTAGAAAGAAAATAATCACAAAGAGGCAGAAACCTTGACTTTGGAGGATGGTGGAAAGCTGTGAATGATTGTTGACTGCTCCTTCAGATAGCTTCCTTCTGCCAGGCGTGCTTGTGACACTAATCCCAATAATTAAAGGACTTTTTATCCCTTCAATGTATATAATTGGGGATGGTGAATGAGCTTCATGTCTACCACCCCTTCTATTTTCTCAGTGCCTTTTGGCCTTTTCATGTCTCTTCTGCATTGCATCAGTGCCTCCTGGCAAATTCTGTCTGTGTCTGTCTCTCAGATAGAGCCAAGTGTGTGTCTGGCCTTGAGACATAATCATAAATTTTGTTCTGTCAGGAGGAGAGGCCGGGACAATCCAGTTGAGATTTGAACCTGTAGTTCAAGGTGTTTTAGGGATTTCATATCGCTTAACCCATCCCCTCCAGGCATCACTTGTGTCTGACATGTAAATCAAACTGGAGGAAGAAGTGGAACACATTGCTCGGTGCTCCGGATGAAGGTTATGAGGCAAGCCTGCGTCTTTAAAGAGAGTGCCTTCTAATAAATGTTATCTGCAGAGAAATACACCAGCCCCTACATAAGTAGTTAATGTTACTGCTTCAGTGTTGGCTTATAAAACAACTTTATCACCTCTATGACGATAATGATTAACAAGCTGATTTACAAGGGTGGGGTCACAAAGCCATTTGGCAAATTTAGCTTGTCTGACAGTGGCAGTGATACAGTACCTGAGTTTTACAGTATTTTCACCACTTTACCTGCAACGCTAAACCCTGGTGGCAGGGCTCTTAAGCAGAGCAGTAGCAACAGATACTTCTCTATGAGGATAATCACCAGGGTTTCTTCCTGTGCTTCTGGTACATGAGGAAATTACAGGTCCAGGTTGGAGAGTTCAGGAGAGTTGAGGACATTTCTACCTCCCTTCTCAGTGTTTATTCCTTTATCACTTAGCCACAGTGAAGTGACTGTGTTCCTAGACATGCTGTTACATGACGCCTGTGGTTGTTGGCTGTCCCTTGTGTCAGGCTGGCAGAATGTACAGATGTGGGTAGATTTCTCTTCCTTCTCTTAGATTCAGGATAGCTTCTGTTAAAATATCCTTCATCTGTTGATTCTCTATTATCTTGGATCTTAATATAAGAAAAAAAAATTCTTTTTTTTTTTTAACTGTTTCTGATTTTACTTTCCTTATCATATGTTGGAAATTACTCAGACTAGCAAATTCAATCTAATTATTTTAATCCAGAAACCCTTGATGTGCTTTACCGTGACACTTTTCAGAATTTGGACTTCTTAACCTTGACAGTTCCTCACAGCAAGAAGAACAGTATATCTGAAAGCTCGGCAAGCTATATCCCCTTTACTGCCTCTTGACAATCCTCATGTAGGTGATCAAAGGTATTTATGATCTCCATGCTATGTAAACATCTACTGCACTTTTTAGAAGTTGGTAAAAATGCACAGACAGGGTAGGAGATTCGATGACCCTCACTCAAATTCACAACATAGACTCCTGCAGGGATGGAGGTCTTACTCCTCACCTTTTACTTCTTAGCCAGCATTGCTGACAGGAGCCCGGCCCTCAAAACAAACACTCACTGCCTTGAGAAATGTCTGAAAACTGTACTGTTTTTTCTTTCCTGTCCAGAAAGCTCATCACGTCTGATAGATTTCAGTGTTGATTTATGTGGCTGTGAGGCAAAGGTTGGTTATTGCTGTGGACCTGGTCTAACAGGTGGGCAGAAGGCTATGGAGGCGTTACTTGAAGCAATAGTGGATTAGAGCTGATTCATTTTTCCTTCTCTTTCCAGACACACCCCCTGTAGTTCCCCCTAAAGCCCTTGTAATATTACCTCTTCAGGAAGGACACAGTCTGAGTTTGGAGGGGACTTCCATGCTTACCTTGTCTAATCAATATTTGATTGCATTTCAGTGACACCCAGTCAGAGGCTGCTATTATGTGTTTTCTAATTTGGCAGCTGTCAGGGACTGCAACAAACTCGTAACTAATTTTATATTAGGTTTATTTTGTGCATTTTTTTGTCTTGTTCTACTTTCCAAACAGAAAGCTGTGAGTTTAGGTTATCATCTCTCTGGGTTTAAACTCTCAACAGAGATGAGAAGTTCTACCACTGTTACCTTGACCACTTTTCTAGTTTGTTTTTTAGTACGAAAACATATATATTGCAATACTGTACTCACTGCATTGGTCTCCCATGGGACTAGTTTGTGCAACCCTCCTTCATGCTGGTAAGTATGTTCTTGTACAAGGAGTCTTTGTTGACTGAAAAGGGAAGACAAAGTGACTTGACTTCTCTCTACTGTGTGTAATAGGCTGGAGTTTTGGACCCCCTGTACTCTGCTGCACGGGAGGAGCAGGTTTAGGGGCAAGGCTAGGGCTAGGGACCAGGGGCCTTCAGAGGTGGACTTCTACCAGCATTGTGCTCGGCCTGGAGAGCTCAGATGAGGGATGGGGTCAGGACAGAGCTGTAGTTCAGCGTGTGTTGGAGGTGAGGGGACTACTCCTCCAGTGCAGGGCAGTGTTGTGGGCTTAGAAATGTGTCATGAAGGTAGGGCACAGGGATACCAGTGAGAGTCCTCTGGGCAACAGGTAGTCCTCTGTGCTGCTCCTGGAAGTTGTCTGTGGGCAAGGGCCCTATTGTGTGCATAGTGGGCTACTGAGGGGGATTCTCTGCCTGTGGAAGATGCTGTTGTCTATGGCCTTTCCAGTTCTTACTCTCTGGAGACAGCTGGCTGCCCACTTCTTTCTGAAAACATCACCTTGATAGAGTGAGGGAACTATGAGTAACTTCCAGTCTTTGGATAGAAGGATCAGAAAACCTCTCGGGGCCAGCAGCCCTCCTGACAAGTAGTTAAACTTTGACTGATCACACATTGCCCTCGTGATCATATTAATGTGATGTACCCAAAGGGATTTCAACTTGTACCATAGCCCCTGCTGCCTTTCATCTGCCTGTCTTCCTGCTGAATCAGGAAAACATAACCCAGTGCATGTGCATCGTGTCTTCCCACCGCCCAAGGCTCTCGCAGCCGTTGCCAACATTGGCTTGTCTGCTAGCGTTCGGCAGTCTCCATATTTCCCCCCCCACCTCGCTCATAGAGAGCATAATTGTTTCTTTGGATTTATACTGCTACCCAACGGAACAGTAACACAAAGATATACAGAGAAGAAAGTTTAATTTACCTTTATTCATAACTTTGACTTGTATGAAAAGCGTCTGTTCTAGAAATCATCAAAAATAATTGTCCCAACACCCATTTGGCATGTGTTCAGATACTGTATACCCCTTTAGTTTCTCCCAAGTCTCTGCCTTCCCCTCTTGCTTTCCAATACCACCCCAACTTCCCGCAGGACCTCAGCTTTCCCGCGCCAGTGCAGGAGGCAGGGCAGCGGGGCGGGTTGCTGCTCCTGCTGGCTCTCTTGGCTTCTCTTCTCCCCTCCCAGCAGCCCCGGCACCTGCAGCTGTGCTCTGGCTGGAGGGATGCTCTCTGCAGTGTGCAGTGTGGGCAGCGAGCCTGTCCAGGAGACTCCTCCAAAACACACTTTGTCCCATTTAGGGTGGGAGCTATGTGGCAGTTAGTGTAAAAAGCAGTGTTCGTTTTGTTGGTTTAAATTGTAAGTACTTTGAGGGCAGGGCCTGTCTTTTATGTGTGTACATGTGGGTGTGTATTTTTATACAGTTCCTAATGCGAGACACGCAGTTAGGAGCTGCAGTATGCAAAGCCATGGCTTTCTGTCCTGTGGTAGCTTAGAGAAGTGTTTTTCCAGATCCACAGAGGTGGACAGTGATTCTGATCTGAACACTGGGGCTATTCAGAGACACAACTTGCCTTGGGCTTCCAAACACAAGTATTTTCCTCCCGTTGTCACCAAGCAGCGTACCCCAATATATTCCAGGTGCGGCAGTGGTAAGCTAACTGTAAGAGCATGGCCCCATGTCCAGAATCCTTTTGGGATGGACCAGTTCAGGAATAGAAAGCTGCATTGCACCCTCCATCAATTAATGACCAGGATGCCATCATCAGTCACCTTTCACCCTTAATTTTGGACAATGAAACAATTGTTTGCACTGCAAAGAATTTGGATTAGAAAACAGACCTTGCTTTTCATGTGTGCTGTAGGTAGAAGAGAATCTGAACTCAGCAAAATTTTAATTTGTTTTAAGCTTACTGCGCTTTTTTTTTTTCTTTTAGAGGCAAGAATATATTTTTAAGCCTTTGCAGGTGCATGTTGAAGCCGTATTATGTTACAGGGATAAGTCAATGGTGAAATTTTTGGTTTCTGTTCCTTTGGTGTACTCTCAACTTAGTTGTGCTAAATTTCCACATTTCTTATGAAATGTGATGGACTGTTCTGCAGCTCATAGGGTGTGATTTCACAGTTTCTCTATTTTGTAAACTTATTTTGTAAGCTTATTTTATAAACTGAAATGTCCTTAGGAAAGGTTCGGGTCAAAGCTTAGAGTGGTTCCAACAGTGAGAACAGACGTGTGCTGGGATATAGACTGCGTGGGGGCTGTGGAGTCTCTGTCACTGAAAGTAACATTTACAGCTGTAAAAAGTGACATAGATGTTGCTGGCTCTGCCAAGAGGGCCTCTTGAGGTCCTTTTTTTCCCCCATGATTTCCCTGATATCTGGATAATGGATTACATTTGTTTGACACACTTCTATTCTTTAATCGCTTGTTTTTCCTTGAAACTCAAGATCAGATTCCAGCATCAACTGGGAGAACATCCTGGGACTCTGCCATCGTGGTTCTGGGATGTCTAAACTGACTGACCTTGGGCCTCTGGCTGTCACAAGAGTGTCTTTAGTCACAGGAGAAGTTTTAACACCTTTGATTGATTACATGTCCTACACTCCTTTTCCCAAGCCATAAAATGCTCACTGGGGAAGTGTTACCATGAAACTCCTCTTGGGGACAGCAAGTAGAAATCTTCCTTTTTGCTTGAGAGGGTAAATGTAGATGAGGATTTTATTCTTATTAGCTACAAACACGAATGAGAGAAGGCTGCAAGGAAAAGTCATATCCTGTGCACAGCCCTGAGGTCTCTGATGAAACAAAATGACACAAAATTTACAGATGCTAAAAATAGTGATAACATCAGTTTGATGTTGCATTTTGTCTTCCTCCTATAATACAGTAAAATGGCCTGTAATTCACATTGCAAAATTGGCATGCATGGCTCTTTGAAGATATCATCTTCATTGTATGTCTGCAGTGGCCAGAGTTACAAGCCAACACGCTACGGTGCTACGATGAGCCATACAAATAAATAAATAAATAGGGACAAATAACACCAGCTCCTTGGGGGCAGCTGCCCCCTCTCAATCTGTCTTGCTTAGGTTGCAAGCTCTTCAGCATAGGAAACCTTTTGTGCCTTGTACAGACTTAAATTCACCCCTGGTGCTTAGGAAGGTAATAGATTGTGTTAATTTCATTTATTACATTATAAAAAAATGTGATTTTAATTCAGAGATTTAACTTTTAAGTCCTTGCTGACAGTGACATTAGTACAGACTTAGAGGGTTTGTTTGCAGCTCTGTCTTCAGAGCGGCATTTTAAGCTGAGCTCTGGTGGCCTGTCAGAGGTGGTTGCCGTAGCATGAAAATGCTTCAGAAAATATGCATGTATTGTGGTTTATTTATTATCTTTGTATGCGTATTTTATCTGTTAGTGCTAAATGGCTTTTTGGAGGGTGATTGTAGCTGTGTCACTAGCTGGGTGGCTTCACTGTTTCTTTCCTCCTGTTTATTGAATACTATCAGCTTTCGTGTCTTTCCCCTATTCCCAACTTGTTTGGCTTTGAGACCTCCTAACTTGGGAGTCTGCAAGCAAAAAATTTCTTCCTTTAAAATGAAAAGCAAAACCCAGCCTAAGGGAGCTAAACTACCTTCTGACCATCTGTTAGAAGGTTAGTAATATCACTGCCTTGAACTATGGCTTCATTTTTGTGTTTCGTGCAGCAGCTTCTCTGCATTGTTTATATTCTAGCTGAAGGGGATCTTCCTATACCAGGATGCAATAGGAACGTCATTTTTCCTCTAACATGAGCAGATGTCCTATCTGCAGTACTAGCAATAACATTGCCGCTTCCTGTTGTTGCAGATGTTGTTAGCCAGCTAGAGCTGAAAGCAAAGAGGGGGCACATTTCAGCCCGTGCCATTCAATGCCATCAGCATCAACGCTACCTATGCACCTCCTTTTCCACGTGTACTGTTTCATAGTGGCTATCTCAGCTAGCGGGCAGGAAGTTGCCTTGGAACACAAATTTATTTCCTTTCTACTTTACAGAGGGGAGGAATGCTTCCAAAATCTCTGTTGTTCTTCTCTGCCTTGACCTTTGCTTTCTCTAGATTCGTTTACAGTAAACCCAAATTACAAGTGGTGTGTTACCATACTGAGGAAAGGGTTGCCAAAACTGAATCTGGCACACATTTAAGTGTAAATCTCCCCACTCTTAGGTTTCAGGACACAGCCCTGTGCAAGCCTTCAATCAGCAATTATTGCATTCTTTTTCCTTTTTATAGGAGGACATTATCAAATCCCGTGACACATTTCTATCACTAATCTGGCAGGCTGCCATTCAGACCACAGGAAGCCTAGGAGAGAAGAATATACTCTTAGGGCCTTATTCCATCTTCATTATTCCCTACACCAGCAGAATTCCTTAAAGTCTCTGGAAGTTTGATCTGAATGGAAAGTATTTTGCCTGAATAGCACCCCTTATTGAGGCATTGTCACTGAGTCACAAATTTAGATGAGTGTTGTGGCTAGCAGTTTAATCTATACTGCATGGCTGTTTTTTCACACCAACACAGGGAGTGCTAATCACCTCTAATGGTCTAGCAGGATTGTCTGGCAGTGAGGGACTTCTTGATTTGAGAGCTGGACATTGAAGGAAGAAAACACAGTTCCTATTCAAGTCTTTATCTGAGAATTTATTAATTTTGGCAATGAGGGGAATATTGTATTTTAATGGTTTTCAATGGGAAACACAACCTTACTAAAGGAGGAAAGCCAGGCTTCTGTTCACAAAAAATACGCAAAAAACTTGTGCTTTGGGGGAAAAGGAACAAAGACAAAACTGCGATTTGTGCATAAAAAATAACAAGAAATGAAAATCATAAATGTAAGGCAGTACACATAGGTGTCATTAAATGATAATGTGGAAGCCTTAAACTCTTTTCCTATCTACTTTTTTGTGCCTTGGTATATGAATGCATTGTTGTACTTAAAATGACTAGTAATCTTTGATGTTATTGCTGTATAGAGACTTACAGAGAGATAGTAACTTTGTTTTTATGTTTGCATCATTGCCCGTTCATTGGCTACTATTATGACTTGTGATTTCATGGAGTTATAATTGTTGGGAAGTAACCTTCCTGTTGTTTTAACCAGCAGCACTTAACTGCCTTTCTGTATTAACAAATATTGTCTCAGTCCTTCAGGGAGTTCTAGTCATTTTTTGGGGGGTTCATTCAATGTTGTCTTCTCCTCATTTCAGGTTATTGAAGGAAAGCTGGCTCCTTTCTTGGGGAAGGTCATCAAGTTTGCCACCTCTCATGTGTACAGCTGTAGCCTTTGTAGTCAAAAGGGTTTCATCTGTGAGATTTGCAACAATGGAGAAATCCTTTACCCCTTTGAGGATATTTCTACAAGCAGGTACTGTAATGTCAGTCATACATTTGACTTGCATATCATATCCTTGCAGATTCTCAGCTTTATGACCTCTTAAATAACTAGGGGCTGAATCCCACTAATGCACATTTCTGGGCATCTACAGAAATTACTGGTCCAGGGTGGCCACCACAAGCTGACTTGGAAATAGATGGGAAGAGCTACTTCCCCAAGCCCTGTAAGTCTCAGAACAGCTGTTCAAAAAGGGAAGAGTCCCCAGTAGCATCACACAGTGTGATTTATCCAAAGCTCTTCTGAGTTTGCAAAGTGTCCTGAAAAGCCAAATGGATTCTCTGCAGTGATGGCAGACATCTTTCTGGTATCTGATATCACTGGGCCCATGATGTACTGGGATTGTCCATTATAAAACAGTAACCATCTGTTCTGAAGTGTTTTCCCCATGAAATGTTATGGCTAATTCTCTGCTTTCAGTGTGCATACTCCTCTGTGTCTATATATGCAAGATTTTTTTTTTTTAAATGACATTGCTATTCTCAGGTGGCTACAAAATAAATATAAGCATATGCCAGTCCTAAGCTAAACAAAGAACCTTTATTTCACGTTATATGGAGTGCTGGGTGCCAGATCAGGGACAGGAGTTGCATGGAAAACCTAGAAGCAAAATGCAGGAAACCAGAGCAGACTTGGCAATGCAGCAGTGTTACTACTCTTTTTCAAAAATGTCTTGGATTTTGAATAAAGGAGATTTTTTTTTTTTTTTTTTTTTAAACTCAACAGAAAGACAGTATATTTGACAGCACAGCATTCCTCCATAAATAAGTGCTTTTCTGACTGTTTCAAATACAGTCATTTTAATTTGTTCTCCAAAGTGTTCCATTGAAGGGAAAAAAAATTGAAGAGACACCTTTGGAAACTATCAGGACCAGCCTGTTAAAAGGGCTTCGTTAAAAATCTGGTTCCCCTATGTGCACAAAGATGTTAAATTACAAGTAACCAAGGACTACTCTTTGGGGATTTTTCAGCCTGACCTGAGTTTCAAAGACTGTTTGCACAGTCTTTTTCCGGACACTCATTCTAAAAAATGCATTGACAAAGCAGTGGACATAAGCTAAACAAGGTGTGCAGCTGAGCTCTATAAACGATTTTCAAGAAAGAATGTATCTAGGGTGCATGGTAAGATAGGCAGAGAGAGACTAAGATGACATAAAATGTCAGATGTCTATTGAGACTGTATAAAAGGCAATTGAACATATTCCCAAAAGGTTGATGAGAATGTGTAAGAGCATTTGGGAAGACAAGTTTACTTGAGGTGTCTGTGCATTTGATTTGTCTGGGGGATTTCTGATCACAAAAACGTTGGGTGTATATTGTTCCCTCGCCCTTCAGCTGAGATCAGACATACCTTGCAATTACAGAGTTTAAAACCTTCCGGAATCAAATAGTATTTGTCAGCACTTCAGTGAAAGCCAAAAGAAGCTGCTCTAGCTCCTGGTTTTATGTGAATTAGAAGCCAGGAAGGACTTTTGTTCATGTTTCACAAATATGAAGTCGTGGTTGATGTCGTGCCAAAGACAGCGGTCTTTGTTAATGATTTTAATTAAAACACAATCAGCATGAAAAGTTTTCCAATATTTCTCTCTCTCATTTTGTCAGAGGTCATTCTGCTTACTCCTTTTGTACTCCTTATCACTAAACCTGGCTTTTATCCCCAGCATTTTCCATTTCCGTTCCTAGTTAGTTTTCTCATCTCATTACTACTCGTGTGTGCACATTGCACCTCTGTGAAACTAACCAGATTATTTCAGTTCCATATTTTTGCTCTTTCCACCATCAGGCTGGAGTCAAGTCATGCCGACAGAGGAGCTTGTGTCTTTTACTGTGCAGCTCCATCAGCTGCAAAGCAGTGAGGGAGAAGGCCAGGTAGAGGGGTTTTGTGTTTGTTTCCATCTCTTACAGATAAGAGAGATTTCTGAGGTAGGTGTGCTGACCACTACAATGACAGGTGTAAGGTGAGGAGGCTAGTTAGAAATAGGTAGATGTACAGAGTAACCTGTGGCAGATGGAATGGCAAGTCACAAAAGGTTTGTGTGAAGACCTGCAATTATACCTGAAATTTCTAGTGACATCTGTTCAGCTTTCCTTGTTAGTGAAGTGTCATACGGCGCTCCGAGTGAACAGTTCGCTCGGATTTGTGATTTAGTTGTACTATTCTGAGTCTACAATGTGCAGTGAGAATTGACTATGATTCCCCTTCTCCCTCCTGGTTTTCTGGAATTGCTGTCAACAGCATAGTACTCACATTTTGGACTCAATACTAGTCTGCCAAGTACCCTGGCTGTAGCTGCTGAATTAAGGAGGGAAGAGCAGATTAGCTCTGAAGACCATGTTTTTCCTTCTTGCTTTTTGACTGTTGCTCGTTCACTTTTGAGCATGCTCCTAGTTCTACCAGTAAACTGGGCTGTTAGGTTAGAAATATTCAGAAGTGGGTGCACGACAGCTTTTGCAAACTTCACCTCTCTGTTGAATGTTTGAAAATTGAAGTCTGTTTGGTGGGGGTGGGGGTGGGTGTCTGTGTAGAGCTGGCATTTGGTTTTCTGGCTGCCTCCCTGACCTTTCTCACTCTTTGGAGAAAAGAGTGACAGCTGTCAGAGAGGCCATTACAATTCCGAGGTGGTTCTCAGCTGGCTGTTACCTTTCCATCTTCATGGTCTCTTAGGTCAGCTTTGAGGTGGAGACAGTGTTTCTCTCCAAAATACTCTCAGCAGTTTCTGGAGCAGTCTTCAGTAGGAATTTCTGAAGGATGGGTCGTCTTCAGATAGATACAGCTGAGAGAAAAGGAGGGCCCCTCTTGAGGGCTGGAGTTTCTCTCCAGTCAGGTTATTTGCTTGAGAGTCATTTTTGTCAGTCCTTGAGCAAACAGAGTGAATACCTGGGTTATGCACTCCTCAGGGTTTGAATACACATATATTACATACCCTTCTCTCACTAATCAGCATGACACATTCCTTTGTTGGCAAACGGTTCCAAAACAAACACAATCAGTTCACTTAATTAGCGGGTCTGTGGGCTGTGCTTGGCAGGCTCTTTACATCCTGCTCAACAATACAGCGCAACAGTTTGCTGCCTTGAATGTAAGGATGGGCTCGCAAAGTCATAAGCTTTCTAATGATATTTCCTTTCTGTGGCTTTTCTTGGAAGGTGGCCATTCTGCACAGAGCTTAATGAAAGCCGTGATTCAGTAGTTGAACAATTTCTTAAAATTTGTCCCATCCTTTTGGATGCCTCTTCCAGTCAGTTTGATTCCTCTGTCCCACACTTTCCTCTTTTCTGTCTTACCCATATTTATATCATAGTTCATTAGGGTTCTTTCTAAATTTCACAATTTCGTCATCTTTTTGAAGGCCTTTAAATCATGAGAACTATATTTAGAGCCTCCTGAGTTAATGGCACATTTCATGCAGCAAATTGCCAGCTAATGTAAACTCTCACAGCTCTGCTTTTGCTGGAGCTCTGGCAACTTGAACAACCTGAGCATCTACCTCCTGTTTTATTTCTTTGACTAAATTTGCTCTGGGCTTAAATTTAGCAAATAAACATATGAAATTGTCCTATTGTATCACTTATTTTTACAAGTATTGTGAAATGAGTTTAAATATCCCTGGTTATAAATTGGCTTGTTAGAGCTATCCTTGCCCATTTGTTAGCAGCCAGGCACTGCCCCTCAAGTTGTTCTTCATTGCTTGTTCTTCATTAACGTGGTGAAAAACTTTTGTTTCTTTCTCCTAAAATTAAAAAAAAAGGCAGAAGTGAAAAGAAGAAAATACCCGTGTAGTGGTACTGTTGTCTATAATATGTGGCCATATTTGTTTTATAACCTAGAACAATTTTTAACAAGTTTTAAATCTTAAGGAATACTGAGAAAAATACCGTTGGAACAAGAATAGAATTATTCATTAGAAAGGGTTTTCTGTCCAGTTAGATAATTAAGTATAGTTATGGTTAAGATTATTATATGCTACCCAGTTAATAAAGTTTTGGTCTTGCCTGTGTGTCGTCATCGTAGTGACTACTTTCACAGGGAATTTGTTGTGTTTTGCCGGTAAAGCTACTTGCTTGGTTAAGAACTATTTAGTCAATTCCTTGCCTTTTATGTGGTGACTATGGATGTATGTGAACCATGGAGAGTTGCTCTTTTGTGTTCGTATTCATTTATCAAGGCTAAACTGTTTTCACTTTGCAAAGTTAATTTGTTCTGCAGATCAGTTAAGACATGTAGACCTTTTAAGATACAAACCAGAAGACCTAAGTTTAAAATAGACGTGCCACAGAACAGACTTGACTATATCAACCAGCTTGGATGCCTCTATAATCTTCAGCCACCATCCTGATAAAACCTATGAACGTACTTAACTTTACACATAGCGAGAAGTCTTACTAAAGACTTTGAGGCTGTGCTTAGCTTTATGTGCATGCCAAAGTCTTTGCAAGAGTACAGCTCACTGCGTTATAGATGCTGCGTCACTGGACAAAAACAGCTTTGAGCATTTGGCAGAATGTTATAGGTAGTAGGTGGAGAGACTGAAATACATAGTATAGAGCATTTCCAGGAAATACCTTGGTACAGGTCAAAGGCATCACTCAAAGCACATCATTTTCCCTCTTGCTTTGATTAGTTTGTTTTATGCTAGACAGCCTTTCCCCAAGCCCAGTTCCCCTGAGCTGTGCTAGGAGTTTAGTACCTAATTTTTGAAAGAGCTTAGCTATTGGATGTTGATAGTTGGTTCAAAGCACCCTGAAGTGATCTGCTCAGCACTTTCTTTAAAGAAACTTAGGCACCTAAGTAGATGCTAAGTTCTCTTGATAATTTGATTTCACCTGAGTCTGTCAAAACTGGTCAAAATCTTCTGGCCCCAGATCCAATTTTTGTCTGTGCAGCGTAGAGATAAAATATACTCACTTTTTCATCAAGCATTGTATTTTGGAACTGAATTAGCTTTAGAGGCTGGTTTTACCTGCTTCATGTCAGAATGGTGTTAACTAGAATGTTCAGCGTAAAGGCAGATACTTATTTCAAGTAGGAAGGTCTCTGCAGTGCTGCCTTGTGCTCTTCCCCACTGGCTAAACATGGCAACCCTCTTGCTTCCAGTTTCAATTTTCAGCTTCCCTGCTGTGCCGTCTTCCTCACTCTAGATGTTTCCAACTTGCCAGTCAAGACCTTTTAATTCTTTCTCCTCCTTCCTCATGCAAATTCCCTTCTTAAGATCGACTTCTCCATCTCCCAAATATGGTTCCTTGTAGACCAGACAACAGCTTTTTAATTGCTTTTTAGCCAATGAAAGCCAACACTGCCAACTCTAAGTGCTTAGAAATTCTAAGATTACCTTAATAATCTTGTTGTTTATGTACTTTATTTTTTTAAATATTAAGTTCCTTTTTTCCATCTTGGGTCCAGGTAGGCATGTCTTCAGCATTACGGCACAGCTATGAAGTCCAGGTGCCTTTGCCTTTCTCTTTTATTAAAAGCATAAATCCTGGCTTAATCACAGAATTTCCAGACTTGAGACTTACAGAAAAATGCAAAATAGTAGAATCATACGGTCAAATTATAATGTTTGAGGGCAGTATGTTAATATTATTGTTAATAGTATTGCCTGACTCTTTGCTTTTAGGTTTTCAACCACTGCTTTGTGAATACAGTTCATTAATAACAGGAGAGGTAGAGGGGCAAAGTCCAGTTCATGGCGTGGCAGCTAGAAAAGGCAGAGGATATACGTCTGAGCAATGTAAACACTTGAATCTCTGTGGCATCTCATCCTCTCCAGTGGTTTGCAGGTAGTGGATCTACCATGTGTAGGGCTTTTCCCCTTTCCAAAGTAACTTAGCTCCACTGACTAAAGTGTAATCACATGACTTTCAGATGAAATGTTTTAATACTGATTTTAGTGTCCCTTTACTGATTTCTTATGAACTGCTGTGTACAGGCCACATTACTTGGCTTGGGATCTCTGAACTTAGACAACTCAAGTGCAGTACTGAGGTTGACAGCCAGTCCTTACTTAGTTCTCCTGCTGGATTCAAGTATGGAAATATATGTAGATAAGTGTAGCATAAATCCCTGCAGCAACAGCTGGGGGGGAGCTGAGGACATGCTTCCCTCCTTAATCAGGAGTGACAGAGCTCTGCGAAGAGGGGTCTGCGAGCTGCAGGATCCCTTTGCTCCTGCTTGACCCTGCTGCCATGCTCCGGTGTGGTAACTCAGCCTGTGTACACAACTGTCACGGGAGGATAGCAGGTGGTTAAATCAAGCTGTTCTTCTTGTTCAGCCCCGACCCATAACAAATTTTTCTGTGAGCACCCAAAACAAGGCCTGCTCTGCAATTTCTCTGGGTCTAGCAAGGGAGGAGTTGACCCTGAGGCTCCCCCCCACTAGTGCAGTGCTGATGGTTTTCTCTCCCCTCCTGCTTTTCCCCTCATTTGTGAGGCTTTAATATCTCTGACCACTTTGTACATATGTTGGATGCAACCGACCTTGGCAGTGGGTGCTGGCATGATAGGACGAGGGGCAAGAGGTGGCACAGATGGAGAGGCACCCAGTGGCAAGCCCTGGGTGGCTGAGCCAGGATAGGGGCTTATTCATTCATCCTCCCCCCTGCCTGGGGCGCTTCTCCAGCAGCTTAGTCTGACCCCCACTGAGTAAAAGGGAGCAGACCCTGATCTGGGAGTTTTCTTGCAGGGACACCAGGTAGCGTGTCATTCAGCCATCCTGGGATGGCATTACTAGAGCAACAGTGGCGGTGTTGGTCACAGACACCGTGGCAGGCTGTGTTTGGGCAGGTCCCTGCGGCTGTTCCAGGGGTGTGAACTGCGAGTGCTCTACTTGGTGAGTCCCCTCGGTGCAGGCTGGCGGTCGCTGTACACCTCTTGTTAGCTGCCACCGGTAACCAGCTCACCCCCCTGCATCGGTTTTCCCAGCGCGTGAGCTAGGCCGATGGTTGGCAGTTACAGTTACTTCTGCTGTTTCTGTACCGTCTGGGGCCAGCCCAGGACCCAGCCATGCCATTATAAATGAGGAGCATCTTCAAGCTCTGCTGGCATATCAAGGGTAACCCTCGTCTGATGAGCAGGTATATGGAAAGGAAAACTATGATTATGCTTTGAATCACCACTGGCTCCCTGAACACTGAATTAATCATTTAGAGGGAATTTCAGACATGTAACAATTTGAGGGGCTGGGTAGCAGGCTCTGCTCTGTTTTTGTTTGGCCTTTTTTTTTCCTCTTCAGAGGCAAATTTTTCAAAAGCAAGTCTGAAGTATTAACAATTTGCAAGTATGGTATTTAAAAAAAACCCTGTGTCTAGTAAAGACCGTAAGTGTGTCATACAAGGCATTTTCCTAACAAGCTCCTTATAGGGACAAATCAGTGTCATATTGGTGCCAACTTTCTTCCATTCATTTACTACATGGACGTCCCTCCCTAGGCAGGCTCCTTGCATTGGTTCCTAGGCAACTGTAATAATATTGCTGCACGTGTAAGTCAGGCATTGATTGCCTTTGGGGCTTTTTTGTGTTATAAGTGAACACAGACTAGTCCATTTTCTTTTTCTTTGTGTTCTGCTAAAGTCTCTGAGAGTTTTGAAGGTGTGTCTGTGATACTCACATCTGAGCAATTCAGAAATACTTGCAGACAGGCAAATGTGCGTAGTGTGGGATGGTGATCACACTGGAATCCTTAGGCAAGGCTTACTTATCTACTGTGGTTTGCTCTTTGGGTTTTTTAATAGCCAAGTTACAGGTGGCTTAGTATTTTGGATGCTTGGTGAAATGTATAGCATCATCTAAAGAAAACATAATGAACAACCCCGTTTTATCTTGGTTTTACTCTGTATGGACAGAAAGAAAAAAAAACCTTGAAGAGTTCTAGTTAATGAAGGGTTCAGCCCTAAATCAAATCCTTACTGAAATTCCTTTCAAGGGATTACTCACTTGAGCAAATGTGTGCAAGGTCTTGCACAGAGGAAGTGTTTTTTTTAAATGAGAAAATGAAAGTTAATGTATAAAATTACAAGAGAACGGATGGTTGGTCAACATGGCACTGCAGTGAGACAGGGGAGCTCTTTGCCCTTCTCAGCTCTTCTAATAGCTCCTGGCTGACCTTGAGCAAGTCATTTCACCTCTTGTTTCCCGTTTGTGAGGTGGGAAAGGCGATGTATCTGTCAGCCACTGTTTGTTCAATTCAGAGATGAACAGCATGACCATGAGCTGCTTTGGTTTCCCGCTTGGTGTTTGGAAGCCAGACAGGTACCGCCCGTGTACCTGTGCATGGTACTGAAGCTGTCCTAATAAACCTTGCTAGTCCCAGCAGCTTCATCCCAACATGGTCAAGCTGGTCAGTCTGTCAATCTGTAAGGTTCCTAGGAGACAAATAAAACTGTCTTTCAGATGACATCCTGGGCCACCAGTTGATCATCCCTGGTTTATTTTGTCTGCTTAAGTTGGAAGGTCTTTGAGGCCTCTTTGTGTTGCACGCCCCTCTTTGGGCACCTGATCTTACCCCTGGGCACCTAAATGGTGGTGCAGTACAGAGGGGGATATGCAAGTACAATTAATTGGTTGTGCAGAATCTAGAATTACTTGAGCCATGAGCCTGTGAAATACATGTGGGAAGCATGAAAACAATGTGCCAGAATTTACAATTTGCCAAATATTGGTATGTATATGTTTCAAATTCCCAGACTTAATGGGAGATACTAACATTGGCATTTCCTCAGCATAGAAGGAATGATTTTATGCTTTTAATGTAGAAAGGCTTTTTTTTTTGTAACTAGTAATGATAATATTAGATGTCAGGATTAAATAAGAAGCAATCTGTTTGTAAGATTCTAAGAAGGAATATAATTGTAGTGGGTTTTTTGGTATCACTGGAAAATTTCTCACAGTGAGATTAGGAATGGTCAACCAGTTGACATTTCCAGGGTCAGTTAAGACTGATTGTATTTGATATGCTGAAAAGCAAAGGTGTAGATGACTTGGGGTAGTATAGCTCCATCACTTTAAAGGGAGTAACTTACCATTTACCCAAAGGCAGAGGAAGATCAGCATTGCCCCCCCGCCCTGGTGACTGAGTTCTTTAGCAATGAGGGATACAAACATGCAGTGAAGGGTGATCCAGTTATCCTCTCTATCTGTTCCTACGGAGAGCAAGAGGCAGCTTTGTTCTCCAACTCAGAGCACCGTTCTTCCAGGCTGCTGTTTTGTTGTCATCTGCACCTTGCAGTTGGGGCTGGGAGTACATCAACCTTCGCTGGAGAAAGCAGAAAATAGGCCTTCAGAGCAGCAGTCAGGGATGGGGGCACCAGAATGGACTGACAATGGTCATGGTGGCTGCTGGTGCAGTGGACTGTGAGATGTGGGGCTGGCTGTTTGCACTGCCTCTGGTTAGTGCCTGACAGTGTGGGGTCCTGGTCAGAGCTGCAGCTACTGCACCCGCTCTGATAAACAACAGTGTAGACATTTCTTCTCTCTCTTTTGGTTCTGAGCGATGTGAGAAGTTTGTTAACTTTTTCCACTGAGCTTATTTCTGAAAAATGAATTCATATTAATTTAAAAAACATCAATCTTTGTTTTCTCTGCTGATGGTCTTTGACTGAGGAGAGCGGGTGTGCTGACTCCTCTCTCATCCTGCTCCATCCATTTCAGCAGCAATTTCTGATAAGTTTTGTCACCTCCATGCGTACTGTGGAGAAATATTGAGCGAGCGTAGGGAGTGGCAATGCGAGAGCACAAAATTACACTCCTCATCAATCATTACCCTCCAGCAACTTCCAGGGCACTGTAAATTGCTGACTAACAAGGGAGAATTAGCTTGATAAAATCACCATTAGTGTCAGTTCAGAATGATGTAAAGTTTTAAAGACACTGCTGTCCTCTCTGTCTCTCCCTCATCCATTAGTGTGTCTGTTCGTGGAGATCCCAATCCAGCAAAGCACGTAAGCACATGCTTAATTGTAGGCAGATCAGTAATGTCAAAGAAATCACTGGGATATGAGTCCTAAGCATATGTTTATGTGCTTCACTGAATCAGGGCCATAAGACACACTCCCTGAGCACAGAAATTATGAGTATCTCTGTATGAGCCAGTTTCTTGATTCAAAAGCAGGTTTAGACTCACTAGCTGGATTTAAAAATATGACGGTCAAGTGTCACTGCGAGAGAGCATAGTGGTAGATATACAGCATTATCCTTAGCTTCTTTAACCTTCCTTTTCTTACTTGTTATTTGAGCTTTATCAGTTTATGCTAGCTAGAAATGTGCCTCTCTAAACCTCCGCGTAGCCTTCTCAAAGCTCTGCAGTTACTAAAATTTAGGCCATGTTTGGACCCATGCATTAAAAAAAGTGCAGCTAGATCAGGAACAGTTTTTTTAAAAGTTACAGGTGAGATGCAGATGCAGCTAATATAGGTAACGGGTTTTATTAGCATATGGACTTCTCTCAATACTGCCAGACTGCATGCCAAATACTACAATTGGCCTTATGGCTTTTCAGTGTTTGGGGTTTGTTTCTTCATGTTTTCAATTTTTCTTCACAGTCTTGAAGGCAAGAAACTTATTTCTAAGGAAAAAAAGAAACCAAACAAAAAACACACAACAAAAAGCTCAAAGCAAACAAACAAAAAACCCACTAAAGATATAACAATGGACACTTGGATTCTCATATAGTCATTTGACTACAATAGCTGCAAAAAAGGAAAAGTGCGAGGCATTTCAAGACTTCCCACAGAATCACCAGGGTGGCCAGCACCCCTCATTTTTATTTCAAAATTGCTCTTAAGTTTGATGTTTTGTTGCTTTCATTATTTGATTATTCAACTGGAATCTAAGACTTTGTACCTCTGACACTGTCATCCTTTTATTTTTTTCATTTGGTTACAAAGCTATAGTGACTTACTCATCACTACAGATAGTTATTTGCATTGAAAGGCTGAGAATGTCCAACTGTTTAGTTGTAGCCCACTCCATGATCACCAGATGTTTCATTGCTCCACAGCCATCTGGAACTGGGGCTTGATCTGCTGTGACATTACATCCATTGCCTCAGAGTGCCCCAGAAGTAATCGAGTCATCTTGTTTGAGCAGTTGATTTGTTTGAAGTCATAATATCACATTTGAAAACAGAATAGCACACCTCTGAATGCCAGAAGCTGTAATTGTGTTGATCTAGTCTGATCTTCCACAGGACACAGAGCAGAAAATATCACCTACCTCTGTTTCATTTTTTACTTTGTGGAATGACTACTGCTGCTGCTGTTGAAGTGGACTGTACTTTACTCTTTTCAGAACAGCTGACCACTGGAACTTCAATGAGGAAAATGTCAGATCTTGACTATTGCAAATGCTGAAATATATCTTAATGGAAATGAATATTGTTACTCTTCATTTACAAACCAAAGCAGCAAACTTGTCTTTCATAAAACAAAATTGATGTCTGTTCTGAGATAGACATGAATGCTAGTTAATAAGAAGATAAATATTAATCCTTCTAAAAATTTCTGTCTGTGAAGCAGAAGTGCTGGGACAGATTCTCAGCAACTGCAAATGGACGGAAGTCAACTTATTTTAGTGGTCCTGAGTAGCTTTACACCAGCAGAGGTGTGGGCAAGCCAGTGTCTTCTACAACTCCACTCTTTTGAAACATAGTGCTCTTTGAGCTATGAGAACTGTTTGAAGGAATGTCTACTGCCCACAATCTATGTGAAGTCCTTTGCATGCTCTGGTCCTGTTTTGTCATTCAATTTTGACACTAATTTGTGTTTGCAGGTGTGAAAGCTGTGGTGCTGTCTTCCACTCTGAGTGTAAAGTGAAGGCTGTACCATGCCCCAGGTGTGTGCGTAAAGAATTGCAGAAGAAGCAGAAATCCTTCTGGAGGCGACTGAATATGGATGAAAACTTTGAAGAGTCTTGCAACATGTTTGAGTTGTCATATCAGAACACATGAATTTCTTAAGGCAGTGGCCAGTCTGAAGAGAATCCCTTTCCCAGCTGCCAGCTGAAGCAACTTCTCAGCTTAGCCAGGCAGAAGTCTTTTTGCAAAATAACATCTGACCTTCTTCATCAGTGAATAGCAGCTGCCAAAGCAGCCATAAAGCCTTGTTGGCTTTGAAATACCAATGGCTAAACTGCATTTTGCATTGAAGTCCAGCTGCTAGCTCTTGTACAAAATGTGGTTTACTTGAAATGCTTTAGGTCTAGCTAATTAAGCACCCAACTTTTTCTTTTCCACCTCTGGAGAAGACTTTTCCTCAAGGCAGAAAATATTTGCTGCCTTGACCACATTATTTTTTATGTTGTTCATTTAGAATTGATGAATCATCTTCTTATTTATGTGTATTATTTATTTATTATTAGCCTTGGCAGAGATTCTGGTGAGGTGTTTCACAGAACCTAGTAGGGCAGGAATGATTTTAAACCCACCTGGTCCTTCTGATGTGGACATGTGGTTCCATTTTCTCATGTTTCCAGAGAGCTATTTTTAAAGCATCAGTGCATTTACATGTCACTCCTCCCTGAGGAAAGAAAAGTATCTCCCATCAAACCTTATTCAGGGTGCTTGCAAACATAAGACGCAGAATAATTCCTTCAGCTATGTTTATATATTTATAACCACCCCAGTGAACTATTCCATACGCAGATAAGCAGGGGACTTACTACTGGTTTTGTTCAGGCTGGGTATATTGATCAAGCTCTGTTACTGAAGTCCATTGAGTTTTATGCTGGTTATTCTTGATCTATGTGATGCCACGTCTTCATCTCCAGTAACATGATGTTAGTTCTGACCTCCTGCTAGTCTCACATTTTAAGACATTTTAAGTGTCCACATTGGTTTTGGTTTTATTTCATGAAGTTTACTTTAAATGTTTCTCTAACCTGAACCTGTTAGACTGATAGTCAGGAAAGTGGTCTTGCCCACGTTAGTTAGAAAATACCTCCAAAATTGTGAAACACTAGTTTGCTGTGTTCATGTGCAATTTGTGTCCTGCATTTTCTGCGCGCTCTAAGGCATTTTATACTTCTGTAGTGACTTCTGTGGTGGAGAGCGAAGTTCCTCAAGGTTCTGCTCCACACACCTGGAACACAGGGAAGTATTAAGCATGATAAATTACATATATTGTGAAAGGGGGAGTACGTGGATTTAACTGGGGAGGTGTGTGTCATCACTGGCAGTATGTTTAATTCATTGCAGCTTTACCTCCAGTGAGCACTTGGAGATCCTTCTCCCTCCAGTCCACATTCTTAACTCTCTCTCCAGACCCTGCGGTAATATGTGTATTACATGCATATGAAAGCATTCACATATATATATATATATATGGTCACATGCATGTGTATCTTTCCTCTCCTCTCACATAGGTTTGTGAAAATGCAGAATACTGATCTTTGCTTCCTATATAATCTGCAGGCTGTTGTATTCAAGGCAGAAAGCAGTCTTGATCAGAAGCACCTCACTAATTGCTCAAGTATTTTAAATAAAAGAACAGGGTACATCATGCTTACATTATTAGAAGGTAGAATGCTACAACGAATTGCCTCGTGCTGGACTGTAAGTGGTTATTTTTTCCAGCCTCCAGTCAAAGAAAGTAGATGGATCTGAGCTTTCTCAAATTGGAGTGCAACTACTATATATATAGAAGTATGTTTATATCTGTATACATTAGACAACCAGTGCCTTTCTTTTCCAGAAGTCCTTCTTGCAGTGGGATTCTTTGGAAAGAAGTGAGGGTTTTTCCATGTTCTTGGCAAAGTAGTATAGGGATTCCCATATTTAATAAACCTCGTGAATCATGCACCTTTGTCACTAAAATTAATACTTCCCCTACACAGGGATGTCTCTGTCTCAGCTCACGGATCCTCATGTGAAATGAGTTGCTTTGGGCTATCATCCTTAAAGACATAATGTTTCTTGCAAGTCCATTCCCACGTGAAGAATTCCCTGCATGTTCACAAATGCAAACACTGGGGAAGTATTGTGGAATTAGTCATGCAAACAGGAACTGCAGTGGTACTGGCTGAATAAACAGTACGCTCCCATGTTTTTCAGCATGTGTCACTACAGCTAGTCCTGTGGCAAAGGCAGTAGCTCTGAAACTGTCAGAATCTGGCAGGTACTATTTTGAATTAGCTCTAGACATAATGGTGGGTCATTAAAGACAAAAAGGTGGTGTTTTTCATATCATCATGCTCTGGTATTTAAGGTACCTTACAGCATTGGTTCGCGTCCAGCTCGGTTTAGAGAAGGCTGCTTGTGTGCACTGTCAAAACCCCTATGGAGTCAAGGAATCAAGGTTCAGACGTTGCAAACTATTAGTTACTTTGACAGATGTCCTGATCTCCGAAGTACCAGTCGTGTGGGTGGTTAGATATTCTAGTTGAATTCTGGAATAACAACATAGACAGCATTGGAGTTGCTCTGGGTTTGTACAGGTATTACAGAACAGTTTCTTTGCTAATGGAGATTTACAGAAAAAAAAAGGGTATGATGTCAGCAAAACCACTGGAATTAGTCATGGGTCTGGATCCACAGCCATTACTAATGGGAAGGAGCAAAAGCATGTTGTTACAATATGCTGGCAGCACCAAAAGCTTTACGTAAAAGGATACTGTACAATACAGATCAGATTCATTTATTTAAAATCCAATGTTGTTGTAAACAAGCCAGCTCCTAAAATGGATACACCTTCATTTCTACCTTGGAAAAGTAATATCGTTTCTCCTGGTAGCTGTAGGAGCAGACTGTAACGTGGAAGATGCTTTCCTCTCAGGGATGCCTAGCTCCTATCCAAAAAAAAGTTATTCCATATGAACGGGTAAGAGAAAGTCTTCTGTCGCTGCCTTTCGTAAGCGTAATGAAAGGCTTGATCCTGCCCTCAGAAGGTGCTGATGCAGGAAGAACAAGCCCTATTCATTTTTCAGGACTGCAAGGCAAAAGAATAAACTGAAATTACTGCTCACATTAGTAAATCTAAAGACTCAACTCTAAAAAGATAGTTTTCCTGCAAGAGCCATCTGCTAGCAGGAGACTCAGCCTGGGGTTCTGTAGGTGGTTTGGATTTCAGACAACGCTGTACACTTCTGTGGTGGCCTCTGCTGTGCTAACAGTGCTGCATGCTGGTCTCCACTGCTACTCTTTTCCCATTCTGCAGCCCGTAGCCTGCACATAGCTCTGCTCTGCAGGCTTCTGGGTGGGCATCAGCTGGAAGAGTACCTGGGGTCTTTCCAGATTGCACAACTCTTTCCCCCCACACACACAGGTGAAATTACGTATTAGTACTTCTAGTCTCATCCTACCCACGCATAAAATAAATTTGAACAATAGCATTTCATTGTGAATCAAGAATAAAATATGCTGTTTGTCTCCTTCACAGAGAAGGTGCTTTCATAGCTGACGGAGGAGGAATTGATCTGTACATCTAGTTACTGTTTTTGCTTGTACAGAACTTGTAATCAGTGTAGAAATAAGGTGCTTCACTGCAATAGACTATAGCCTGACCTTCTACAACTACTTAGAAACTTCTCATCTCAGTTTAGTTAGTCTGAGATTATTTTAATCTAGGACACTGTAGAGATCCTTATTCAGGTCTCTTTTCCTCTTTACCCTGACCCTCTAGCTTTCCTTTAATGGGGAGGAGGACTTACCTAAGGGATGCAAACCACAGCTTTTTTTTATATTATCAACCTATAGAAAGAGAAATTTGGATCTCGTATGTAGAAATCTTTCTATTGCTTTTCTTTGTCTGTCTTAGGTGATGAAAAATGATGGCTTTGTGATGTGACACAATATTCTGGCTGGCACATACCAATATGAGCTCATTGCTGGGATGATAGGAATTGGCAGTTGTGAGGGTTTCCTAGATAAGTGAGAGAAGGTACTTTTTGGTGAGGAACTTGAGTTTTTCCCCAATACTCTACAGAGTCTGATGGCCCTGTTAGGAGTGAATCATCAGGGTACCTCTAGAGCTCCTCTTGTCAAGGCTTCTCTTAATGTCAGGACACTGTGTATATTATAATGGATTGATGATAATGTCCTGAAAGACTGGGGGGGGGGGGGGGGGAAGGCGAGGATGTCTGTTTACAATGAAATGGGGAAGCTACACAGTTGTATTTTGGGTTTTCCCTGTAGCAACAGAAGCCACCGAGTTTCCTGGGCTTCCCAAGGTCGCAGCCTGGATTGCAGTCGACTGCTGATCTGTGTAAAAGAAATGTAATCAAATAATCATCATAATCTTCTCTCTTTTTCTGCTGCTCAGCTGCAAGCCAATCCCCTCTCTCTCTGTCACTGTCTCTGTCCCTGTCTTTGCTCGCAGTGCTGAGCCTACAGCTAGACTTTGAGCTTCATAGCTCATTGTGTTGCTTTTGAACCAGTCGAGTCTGATCATTCTCTCCTTCGTAATTTGCCTTCCAATTTTCCCTTCCCAGTAGGAGTGCCTTACAGTACTGTATATTAGTGTCTATCTTCCTGTTTTGGATTTCCTGATTGAATCTGCTGTTCAATTAACTTGTAGGCTTAAACTGAAACTCTCCTGTGGCTGCGCATGCTCTTTTGCAGGGGCAGCTGAGTAAATCAGTTTGCTTGTTCTGCCCTCTTGAAGTGAGCTCTACAGGCTGCATATACCAGCTCTGAAGACACCAAGCTGCATGGAAACCCCTCACTTTTGCTCAATTTGGTGCCTTAAATTTTCCAAAGTGGAGAATTTTGTCAGGAATGCTCTGCCATGATGCACGTTTGGCATTGGAGCTCGAAACCCTTGCTCATGGCAGTTTCCATCTTGCTAGAAGTGGCGACCATAAAATTTGTTTACTATCTATGCTTTGAGAGGGAAATATGAGAAAGGATAGCATGGAAATGGCATTGGTTTTTATTACCTATATTTTGGAGACTATCTGGGCTTCTCTTCAGCCAGAAATGCGGTTGTGCTTATGCAAGACCTTCGGGAGAGGTGCAGGTATAACAATAGCAAGCACTGGGCATTAAAATGGGATCAGGTCATGCGCAATTGTGCTTCTCCTGGACCCACTGGCTAGCCCACCCCATGTGGCGAGGGACTCCCATACAGTGCTCCCTACCTGCATGGCACAGCTGGGTCCAGTGCTGTGGGAGTGAAGGCATTTCTTCAAAGCTTAATTTTAATGCAGCCTGGTTCTGTGAAGGCTAACCCAGTAAGGGTTTGGTTGGCATTACCTCAGAGAGATGTTTAACCTGCTTAAATTTTAGCATTATTTGCTAAAGTATGTGGGTAACTCTTCCAGCACATGTCAGCCCTGGGCACATGTCCATACTGACTGTGATCTTTTACGTCCACGATTGACACCAGTAGCAGGAATCCCATTTGACAGCAGCAGTGCTATTGCTGCATTTTAGCAGTGTAGTGAGGAGACAGCCTGGATGATAATGTGTGAAGTCCTCCTTTACTTGAAAACCCTGGTGTGCACACACTGGCTTGGGTCACATCTTAAAATGCCAATTTTGTCCAAATTTCTTAGGATGGCCATTAATCCAAATCGCAAAGATGCCACTTGTGGGCAGCATCAGAGAAATCCAGGCCTGGAAAGCTATCAGCTCTCTAGGACTGAAGTGTATTAGGCCTCGTCTATGTGCACAAGTGTCAGTGGCTCAATTATTTATTTATTTGTGTCTAATCCACGCGTTAAACCAGTATAAATCCTTGAATACACAGCGTTGTTTTGGTGGAAAAAGGATTTGTTTCAGTTTTGCTTATGCGCTTGTCTACAAAGTTGATCTTGCTTAAACTGAAGTGTATTTTCAGACTGATTTTTAATGGCATTGATACCTGTGATATCAGGTTAGCTTATACGAGTCCCTTCTATACTTGAGCTAAGCAAAAGTAAGAATTCATGAGCAAAAGGTGTGTGTGAAGGGTTTTAAGCGATGAAGGCAGTTCCAAATCAACTTTAGTTCAGTCAAGGCAGGCACAGGCTGGGGGAAGCCGGGCGCGAGCAGCAGTGTGCAGCTCACCTGCAGCACTTGCAATGGTTTTTAGCATCACTGGCAGCGCACCCAGAGTTTTTGGAAAACCGTTATGCGTGTGTGCTACTCTGTTAACTTATTGGCAGCATCATGATGTGTGTTTCATTGTTTTTGTGTTTGTATTGATTTTTTTTACTTTTGACAAGGATTTTTTTAAAATTATCTGCAACTACTAGGCAATAGTCTTAATTTATTATTAATGTGTAATAATGTTATAATTTAAATTCAGTGAGTTGAATTGCTTGTTGACACTTGAGCAGGGTCTATTTGGGTTCACTTGTGACAGCATCAGAGCACCAGTCCCTCGTGTATAAAGGCAACTCTCAATAAACAGTAAAAAAAAGTTACTCGTAGTTTTTAATTTGCCTTCTGGTTGGTACTGCACCATGAGTAGGACAAGTTTTGAAAGAGTGCTGGTTTCCTTAAAAATGCTGATTTGCTGGTGAAGGTCTTCTAAATCTAAGCAAATTATGGTATTTACTGTTCCTGGGTCTGAGCCAGGAGGTCTATGGAAATACTGTCAAGGACTGCATCAGGCTTTATGGGTTTGCATTCCCAGTTAAATCTCTTATGTGTTTTTTGAAAGCCACAAATGCCTGGATTTTTAATGGTGCTGACCCCCAACAGCTCCCAGGGGGCTTATTGGAAGCTGTTGTTGTTGCGCACCTTTGGATACAGAGTTCCTGGGCGGCACGCAGGAGGCATAGGGAGGCAGCTCCCCACTGCGTGGCTGTCACATGGAACTCTGCCAGAAGGGTCCAGGCTCAGGTCCTTGAATCCTAAGGGAGGCATCTCCCAGCTGGACTGAAGGGACCACTGAAGGGCTGGGAGGGCAGGATTTTGCCCATGTTGTAAGGGCTCTCCAACCGATGGATGTAGGAGCAGGCATGATTCCTGCTCTTCTGGGCTGCTTCTTCCAGTGCACCAGCTGAGGAGCTTCTGCAGCTCCCTGGAGCTGTGGATTTGGTGACTGTAAGAATTGCAGCGCTGAGCCATGGTGGAGCTCATGGGCCTAAACCCCCTGCCTGAGGGTCCCCAGAGAAATCCACACCTAGCCCCATGCTCTTGTGGCCTTCAAAGAGAAGGATATATCCCCTCCCTCACGGCCCTCCTGTCCTTCCTCAGAAAGACCAGAAGTCCACCAGGAATGTCAGTCCTTTCACCTTTGGACTTCATCCCTGTGATGAAATCGGCTACAAGTAACGAGTTAATGTTTGACCGGGACCACACAAGCTGCACGAGAAAACCATGTGCAAGACCTTCTCTTCCTTCTTATTTGCTTTACAAGGTGAGCAAATTCCGTTACGACATCTCTTTCGCCTTTCACTCCCACCTCCCCTCCTCACTTCACCCTGTAAGAGATGGTGGGCAAAAGCATCAACACAGAGCAGAGATCATGGAGTCTAGGGAGCCCTGGGAGGAGCACTTTGGTTGGGTTTTTTTTCTGTCCTCCTGTGGCTGTATTTACACAGCTTCTTCTCTCCTCCTTGTCCCTTCCCAGTGTCTCTGTTATGCTCTGTTACAGTGTATGAACTGTCACTGAAATGAGCTGCTGAAGGGACATACTCCAATAGCTGTCACATGGGCAATTTGGGGATGGAGTTTCAAGCAACATTTCTTTTGGTTTCAGTCAGGAGCTAAAGTGGTGGGATTTTTCTCTCTGTTGTACATTGTCAGTACGTGAAAGCTGTGCCCTCCAGTGAAGTGTAACTCTGCCAATAAAACCTTGCATTGTCAGCCCTGTTCTTAAATCCTGCACGCACGCCGCCAGAAGCCATTTCTGTTAGCCATTTGTGTTAATTTATCAGCTAGCCTTTAATGCAGCAGGCCACAGAAAATACCAGTCGGACTGTGAATTTCAGTGTGCCATCCAGGTCCCTTGGGAAACAGTAGCAAAGTGGCATTTGTTTGTGATGCTGAACAAGGGGGACAGACTGGCACGCACAGAGTATCCACCCGCCCTGTTCTCTTTGTGGTTGATACTCCTCACGCTGATGGGACAAGTCGGTGTTTTATAACTATATAAGCTTACGTGTGTGTGAGAATGTTAGATCTTGGGCAATTCTTATAACCCCTTAGGTCCAACAGCCAGTCTTTTAGATTTTGTTCTTTCATGTTCTTGTTGTATGTTAAACACTTTACAATAGGTTGAGCCAGGAAAGTTGATCATCTCCTATAGCCAAGTCCCATGAGTGGTATTATGGTTCATGTCACCTGAGCGTGCGAAGCCAAGCTCCAGGTCTTCTCTTAAGGGTCAGGACAGTTCATTTTTAAAAAGTTACCCTTCTAGCTCTTAGACCAAAATTAACAGTATTTGCTTTAATATGGGAAGTTGACTGGTTTTCTAAAAGGTGGCAGAACTGGAATGCAGCCCTTCTTGTAGGAATAAGTGACAGTGTCCACAAGTTTATCAAGTCTGGAGGACACTGTCTAAAATAAATCAAATGGTACAAGCTCCTTGTCCGGAGCTGTGCTCCAGGCTCAAGGAAATAATTTTTTTTTTTTTTCTTTCAACTTTTCCATAATGTGTATGATACAATCCCGATTACAGTACAGTAATAGATTAACCCAAGTGAAGCTAGCTTCCTCCTTCTTTCCTTAGGGATGGAGAGGGACCTTCCAGGTCTGAGGCTTACCATACCTTTTCAGTGAAAGGCATGCTGAGGGCAAATGAAAATATTCTGGGAGTGTGTGTACATAGCTCTGGACTGTCTTTTTAAAATAGTTCTTGTTTAACTAAATACTCTCCAAAATACAGGTCCCATCTAGAGGCCTGAGTATTACCACTGTGAGAAGGTGGTGAAAAGCATCTCAGATAATCAGGTGTCACAAGTAAAACCAGACAAAGTCTCCAAGGCAAGCAGGAGTAAATTCCAACCATTTTAAGCATAGACAAATATAAAACTTGGTATTGAGGCTGTAAACATGCTAAAAAGTCAGTACGCAGTTTACAAGTAAGTGACTTCTGATTTTCTGTAATTGAGTTTGAGGCATTAGCCTCAGATATTAAAAAATGAGTTGTGAGGCTCATCTGGAAAGCAAGAGAAGTCAGGTAAGAGCTTGTGTTAAGGGCTGAATTTTCATTGACTTGAAAATTCCCAGGTGTTTATCATGTAGGTACAATATGATGTATTTACAGGTGAATAAGAAGGAATTGTTAGTAAAGTTAAGTATTGTTTAAAAATAAGAAAGTGCAAGTTACTGATTCTATGTAAGAAAGTAATAGTTGTAATCAGTGGGCATGGAGCAGTTCGGTCCAAAGTGCTTTCATAGCACTCAAGATTATAAATTAATCTCATATGTGACTGACGCTGCAGGCAGGTACCTAAAGTACAGCGACTAAGTCATGAAATGTGATGAGTGTCTCTCCGCTGAATTGTGCCTTGCCCTGCAAGTAATCCCACTGATTTCTGAGAGCAAGGGGTACAGACTCCTGCGGGAGCAAGGTTAGGGTGGAAGAACTGAGACCCCAGCACCATTCTATCATCAGACATTGGCACGCAATTGCTTGTGACACTGGTGGATGTTGTTTGTTGTGTACATATTGCAAAATGTCCTCTTCTGGCTTGTACTCTGCACTTCTGAAGAGCACTAGTCCCTGATTTAACAGACAGCATGATCGATCCTTTAAACAGATCCAAGTTCTGCTGACTCCAATGAAAGCTGCAGTTTGTGAAAGAACCAGAGCTGGGCTCTTGGTGTTTAGAGACGTGAGCTGTAGCAGTGTATAAAATTGACAGATTCCTTGTAAAATGCATGTGCATCTAGCACAGAGTTAACCCTGGGTGATAGCAGGTAAAAGAGGGCGAAAGTATAATAAAATATGGGTCTCTACTGTAGGTATTTACACAGTATTGACATTGTTAGCTGCGCTTAGAGATTTATGTCAAGTGTTACTGCGCTGTCATAAAACAATAAAGTACTTCTGTGAAGGGCTTAGGGCAAAGAGGAGGCAGAGTAGTCTCACTATATAAGGCCCTCCTCCAGCACCCGTGGTAATCCATGGGAATGTTTCCATAGCTGTCGGCAGGAGCTGTGTGGAGGCCTGCTAGGGGAGGGCGAGCAGAAGTGGCACGTTTACTATGTTTAGAGCAGGTAACTAGTGATTTTGTCTCAGGGACGATATTGCCACCACCAAATTTTAGGAGCCTAATGCAGCTGACAAGTCCACCTTGCAATCAGTGGAGAGAGATGAGGGTTCCTCCCGGGAGCAGGGATGTATCTGAACTGAGTTGTCCTCTGGTGTTTCATAGAAATGCTGACAATGACCCATAAAAGCTGAGATATGACATTAAGAAAAATACTGTGCTCAGGGTGGCCATGAGGCGAAAAGGGCAAGAGTCCAGTGTTCCAGGGTTTCTACACAGCGTACCCTGGACTCGGCACACTTTCAGCTCTAGGCTGTTGCAGCTCCACTTCTCGCATTGGGCTCACAGTAGGCTTCCCCTCAACATTTTGGCTGCAGGACCAGACTTTGCAGCTGAGCTCAGTGTTTATATGTAGTGGACCAAACTGAAATGCCAGTCCCAATCAGTCAGAGCACCAGGGAGTTTAGATCCAGGCACAGTGCCTGCCTGTCCATGGGTCTGCAGCTCCAGTTTGTCCTCCCTGCTCATTATCTCTACTCTTCATGAAGTTATGGAAAGATTTCTTCTCCAAGCCATGCTGATACATGGGACCTGTTAGTCTTGCTGCAGAAAAGTATTGCTCTTCCACTAGAGGTGATTCCTATGTAGTTGTTGCCTGGTTAAATGCACTGCATGGGAAGGTATTTTCCTGCTTCTTTCCAGATGCAGGAGGTAATTCTTTTCCATCAAAGCATTTAGCAGAAGTGTTCCCCACCATAGCAGTCCCACAGCTGTCCTGCGAGGGATGGGAGAGTTATCTGCTTCCTGACCCTACTCTGGACAATACTTCTCAAAAATCAGCCAGCTTCAAAAAAGAGAAGCATCTCTGTCGAGAAGGAACATTTCGGAGCCTTTCATAAACCTGAGTGTTGCTGCCAGCCTGGCTTGCCTTGCTTTCCCTGTCAAGAACCAGTGTTCCACACCTGCTGCTCTTCACTGTTCTCTGAGGGAGCTGATACGGGCTGTTTGGGTAGGTGTTGAGCACTTCAGCATCTGACTCTGAATTAATTTTGAGCCTAGGCAACTGGATGAGCCTTCCATACTTCTTTCTCAGAAGCATTGCCCATGCTGTTTCCTGTACCAGATTTTATCTTAAAAGCTAATTAATAGAGCTGAAGTCTGTCCCTCACTCATCAGATACATCAGCCTCCAAACTCCAGGGCTGACTTCACACTCTGCAGCTCTTGGAGTCCATGGGCTCACTCCAGCCAAATCTGTGAGACTGGGCTGGTCCCTCCCTCTGAGTCCTGGGAGGTGTCACAGTGGCAATAAACAGCCTTAGTGCCATGGCACCTGATGTCCCTTTCATTCCTCCGGACCTCAACTCTGCTGGTGCTGAAGATGTGGCCCAGGTTCGTTCCCCTACTCCCAACAGCACTGCAGGCTCCTACTCCACAGGACTACCACCTACCCCAGCAGAGCACTGTAGGACATCCTGTCCTTGCATTCCACTGTCCTTGTGCAAAAAAGGGGGAATTTTAAGCTCAGTTCAGTCAGAGGTGAGCACTCTCTCTCGCATGTGTATGCAGAGCAGAGTGCTGCAGCACCAGCATCCCCTTGGCTTTGTGTGTGATCTTTTCCCATGAATATCTCAGTGGTGTCCTCATCACATGAGCTCTTCAGCCTCTGGGATAGTGAGACAGCCTGCGAGATTGAGATGACCCTTTTAGTTTGCACATGTCTTGCTCTGCATAGCCACCCATTAAAATGATTCGCTTTACCCTTCTCTGTAGAAATTTGGGGAGGACCTTGGAGCAAACTGCGTGGGACTGGCAGGGACGTGCATGCAGGAGAGACGCGGAGCAGAGCGTGTCTCTCGCTCCTCACACTCCTCTTCTTTTTATTGACCAACCTCACTGATTGGAAAAGACCCATGTCCCCCCCACGGCCCCCTCTTCCTCCCCAGCCGCACAATTGTCACCGCCAATTAGTGCATTGTTAGGGCACACAATGGCGCTGTGGCCACTGGAATGGGCCGCTTTTGTGCGTCTCCAGTCGGCCGTAGGGGCAGTCAAGATTCATTTAGGGCCTTACACAACATGGACAGAAAATACTATCAGAAAAGCAAAAGGGGGAAAGAAAAAGGGAGAGAGAGAGAGAGGTAGCAAGAGGAGGGGGGGGCGAAGTCTGCTATTCAGGAGTTAGCCCAGTCGCATGAAAGGCCCAAGAAGCAGTGCCACATTGAAGACGCCCCTTGGAACACAAAAAGGAACCAGGGCTTAATAGTAATTAGTGGGCAAACTGCAAAGAGCTCCGTAGCTCTCCAGTGAATTGTTCCTGTGCTTACTGCCACCACTGCCCCTTCCCCCTTCCCTCCAGATCCGGCCGGGAGGGGAGCAGCTTGGGGATGGGAATTGGCAGCCCTCCTTTACCCACCACGCTCTGGGGAGGCCCCATCCAGCTCTTCTTTGTGGCAGGTAAATTGGATTTCATTCTCTAAAGCTTGTAGCCAATTACAGGAGGTACTTTGCAGCCAGAGCAAGGCATAGGGATATGGTTTTGGGATCAGCACTGTGCCCATGTCAAGGACCTTTAAAGCAGCCTTGTCCCTTTTTGCAGCCTGGCATGACACACCTTGTGGCTGGGCTGTGTTGGTCCATGGCCTGTCCCTCTTCCCCCAGCAGAGCCTTGGAGGTCACTGCTGTTGTTCTCTTCTGCTTCCATTGTTTCCCTCTTTCCTCATAAAATAATCACCTGTACAGGTTTTTACGATGTATTTAGGAAAAGGCCTGATAGCAACTCTGTCAGCTTAGTAGCGATGAGGAATCTACTCAGGCTGAAGACCAAACGTTGTCTTCCCTTCTCCACGGAAGTCTGCACAGTGCAAACAGCACCTGCATCCACCCTTTTCCCCTCATTTCTGTGCCAGCTCTCAGTCATGCTAAGGCCTTCATTGGTACGTACTGAATTTCTTAAAGCACATTTTGCCCCAGCACGGCTTGGGCTTGTCTTGGGTAGCTGCGTTAGTGTGCAGCTGAATATGTTTAATCTTTACTTCTGTAGACATCAGCTTGTTGCTGTTATCAGTCTCAGCTCACCTCCTGAACTGCTTGTACTAGGTTTAGTCAGGAGCTTATGTGCCCAACAGAGTTAGCTGTGTCTCAGGAATATGCCAAGTTAATAGATCCGTAAGGCAGGTTTGACCTCACATAAATGTGCTTAAGTATTGAGGAGAAATTCAGGGCATCTTAGCCCAAATGGAAGGTACACGGAGACACAAAATTACAAATCATTCCTTTTATATTGTCAGGGGATCTAAATAAAACCTATGGAAGAAAGCTGCAGGGCCTGGTGGTTAGTTTGTTCGCTCTTCTCAGCTAATGGATGTGCATTTTGGCTATCCTTGGATACAGGGGTGCTGGAGCGGGTGCTGATCTCAAGCACAACCACACACAACCCCATAAACTTAAACTGGGCTCTTGTGGATTCAGCTCAGTATAAATTAGACCAGACACCAACCGACCAAATTTAGTAGTCTCTGCTGGAAACGTTTCCAAACTGTAGCACGTGAAAGTGATACATGCACACACACATGTACAGTTCTGGACTGCTCTCTCTCTTCAGGTAGAGACTGAAAATACCTCCTCATTTCCTCTGTTAGCTACAAGTACATCACTCTCCTCTCTCTAAGATACCTGAGCAAGCTTAGGAAGCAGTTGCTGCTCCAGTACCAGTCTTTTTCCATGACCTGGAAGCCACAGCCACTTTGTATGTCTATACAAAACAGATTTGATTGTATTAGAACAGTGAAAACAGGATTCACAACCAAGACTTTTGGTCCATCCAAAATCCCATCACGGGTTTCACACGAGGGTGAGGGCAGCACAGCAGGCATGAAGGACTCGGCTGGCATTGCTGGGATGGCTCCCGCAATGCAAACACGATCAGGGAGCTCACAGTGTACGTGTCTCACAGATAGCGCTGGTTAAAGGCACTGTCTCGCAACACAGAACGTGTCTGTCTCTCACCAGCCACAACACGTCCTCTCTGCTAATTAGCAACATCCCTGGCAGAGTCTCAGCTGAAAGGATTACACTGTCTTCTCACCTTGCCCTCTCGCTTCCTCCCCCAATGAGGGATGTTTAGTCCTGTCGGGATGCAGCCTGGCCAGCCCAGGTAAGGAATCGGGTCTCGTTCCCTCCAGACTGCCCCTCTACCAAAAGGGATTTTGTCTCCAGGACAATCAGTCTGGCCCTGACTGAACAGACGCACAGCCTTGCATCCCTGCAGCATAGCGCCAGAGGTTGTCAGCCTAATGTGCTCTAGTGGAACGGAAACAGAGAGCAGCATCTCTGCGGCAGGAGCAAGAATGGTCTTTTTCCAGCTCAGGACTGAAGGGTTGATTTCCCAGCTCTGTGTGGCCATAAGGGCAAATCACAGATTTTTTCTATCTGCAAAAGCAGGGAGAATTATCTGTTCTTTCTCCCATTTTTTGTGTTCCTTGGCAGCTCAGCCTGAGAGGTGTTTGCACTGCAGGTACATTCAGCACCTAGTACAGTGAGGGGAAAATAATGAAGTTGTGTGGTGGAAGCTCGCACAGTAATTTCTCCAAGTGCACCCAGTGAGGTCCTGTCTGCCTCGTGACGGTGTAACTGCGGGGGGTCTGGCAGTGCCAGCCTGTGGGAGGTATGGAGAAGGGCTCAGCTGCTCCCTTGTCCCAAGTAGTGGAACAGTTAATTTCACCAGCATAAGGGAAATACAGACAGAGAGTGAACTCTGCTGCAGCTGGACAGGCTTCTCTGAGCAAAAAGCTGAACCAAGCTACTCCACCATTTTCATGCCATAAGGAAGATGCTGGCCTGTATGAACTCCATCTTTGCAGGGATTGCGCTACCTTTTTTGTCAGGTTGTTGCTTGTATAAAATCAGTTTGATTCTATCAGTCTAGTAAAAAGAGCCTGTAAGAGGACTACACAACCTGGTCATCAAAGATTTTTGGCAACCCTGTGCTAGCACTTGTGGAAGGATTGAAAATATTTCAGAGCACTTTCTTGGATCACCAGGACATATCCCAAGCAGGGTAACGTCATTGTGTGCTTGATGCTGCTGCACATTGCGGTGAGGTACAGGATTTAGAGAATGGATTCCTTCTTTTGCCCAGCAAATCTCTTGATGTGCTCCAATTCTGTAACACTAGTCCCTGCTAAAGCTGTTGCTATTTAAGATTGAGCTCTGTGGATCACTTGCATGTGTTAATTCTTCACATCTAACTAAAGCCTGAATGTGAAGGTTGCTAGCAACATCCTTTCCAAAATCACTTTGACCTGTGTATTACATTATCCCAGGCCGCACCTCGAGTACTGTGTTCAGTTTTGGGCTCCTCGCTACAAGAAAGACATGAAAGAGCGTGTCTAGAGAAGGGCAATGAAGCTGGTGAAGGGTCTGGAACACAAGTCCTATGAGGAGCAGCTGAGGGAACTGGGGATGTTTAGTCTGGAGAAAAGGAGGCTGAGGGGAGACCTTATTGCTCTCTACAACTACCTGAAAGGAGGTTCTAGAGAGATGGGGGTCAGTCTCTTCCCCCTAGTAACAGACGACAGGACAAGAGGAAATGGCCTCAAGTTGCGTCAGGGGAGGTTTAGATTGGATATTTGTAAAAATTTCTTCCCCGAAAGGGTTGTCGGGCATTGGAACAGACTGCCCAGGGAGGTGGTGGAGTCACCATCCCTGGAGGTATTCAAAAGACGTTTAGATGTGGCGCTAAGGGATATGATTTAGTGGTGGACTTGGTAGTGATAGGTTAACGGTTGGACTCGATGATCTTGGAGGTCTCTTCCAACCAGAACAATTCTATGATTCCATGAAGGAAGTAATCAAAACATGTATAGTTCCAGCTAGTGCTAATTGCCTTTTTATCTGTTTCTGTCTCTTTTCACTTGCGTCCAATAAATGTTGATTATGCAGGGATTTAAATCTGTATTTCAACATAATTTGGTTCATTTGATGTGAATGACATGACTCACTAAGCCTTCGCTCCAAATATTCCTCCAGCCCCGTGTCAAGCACTTCAAGGATGTCAAAAGCAGATATGGAGAATCTGAAGTGCCTGGTCTTAGCAAGAATGCCTAAAAGGTCAGGGAGAGGACATTGTTTCAGGAGGTCGCTGGCCTTGATACTTGCTGGTTCACGAAAACCTGAAAACACAGCACGTGTGTATTCCATATGAACTTTCTCCTTCTAGGGTACTATAGATAAGTACGCTTACAAGATAAAACTTTCAAATGTTGTGTAATTTTTGATTGCTTCTGATCTTGAGTGTGCAATGTGGCATGTCGTAAAGGAGTCCAATTTCCAGAGGACAGGTCTTTAACAATTTCTAGAAATAAAGATTAACCCTTAAGGTTGCCTCAAGAAGGTCCAGAATCACTGCATCTGGAAAATCTTGATCACAGCGTCTTGAGAGATTAGTGAAGAAGTGCAGTCAAAGCAGCTTATGTGTTTGAAACCTATTTTGATTGTATGAAACTTTGTATTTTCAGGAGAGGCCAGACTGAACTTGAACTATTCTGAACACAGACTGAAGTTGCTCTTAAGAGCGACAGTTGTTATCATATGTTTTTCACCAATTCATAGAATTTTAAGGCCAGGAGAGACCACCCATAACTGCAGATGTTCATACCGATAGCAGTTTCTTTGTAAAGGGCCAGTTCAGCATAGGCAGAAAGTTTCTTGGAAACACTTCTATTTTGACTGACCGACTTTCTCTGGAAGCCAGGCAGGACCTAAGGGACAAGTGCTCACTGGGCTGATTCCTGGCTGAAGTCTACCCAGTTTCCCAGCAAGCACCTGCCACCCCAGGATTTCCGTGTCCCCCGCTCCAGGACCTCCTCCGTCCTGTGCTCCGAAGGCCTCCCCGGGCAGGGGGCTTCTAGGACTTCTCCACGTGGCGACAGGAAACTTCCTAGATTTTCCTGATGCTGCAGGATTTCTCAGAAGTATGGGCAGCTTGCCCTGTTTGGCACAAACTCGTGTGTTTTACATTGTTTTTTAATGTTGGAATTTTCCACAAAACAGAAATTGCAAGTTTCAGCCAGCTTCAGTCCAGGCTGCTTGAGTGTTTTCTCCAGAGGATTTTGCACATTGGACATTACAAACTTGCATCCTAACTCCGAAGTATTTGCTACAACATTTTCAGCCAGAGGTTCCTCTAACCTGTCTCTCTCTTTGCTGGATTAGAAAACTGCTTAGTACTTTTGTCCCTGGAAATAAAGTACTGCAACAGATATTAGTTGAATTTCAGTGTAAAACAAGCAAATAGAAACAAGTTTCCAAAAGTTGTGGCCTGAGACAGGGCAGGGAAAGCATTGTGCCAAAGCTGAACTGCTTTGAGCAGTTTCACCCTGAAGGTCTCACAGCAAAGGCGAGGGCAGAAAAAGGAAATACCTATTTAGAGATGGCGTTGATCAAAATAGCATTGGTCTGAAGATAAAGCAAGCAGTAATTAGTCTATATTGTTTCACAGAGGCATTTAATAGCTCCCATGTATGAGTTGGGGTTTTGTTTTGCTCATGTGGTCAGAGTCAAAGCTGGTGTAAGCCAGCGCCGATCTTTGCCAGGGGGCGAAACCATGCTCCTTCACGCCTGCTGAGGAGCCTGGCCAGGGGTCGGTGTTCAGGAGCCAAGACTTGTATTTTTGCATGCCAGCCCCCAATAGGTTACAGGGAAGTGGTGATGGTCCCACCTCACGTGCACATAGAGGGTTAGACGTGCCATGGTGGAAACCACAGCTTCATGGCTGTTAAGGTCACCTTTGCTGGACATTCAGATCAAACAGGGCAGAACTCATGTGATTCGTGGGAAATGCCCTGCTCTCTCAGCTGGGAAATAGCCTGAGCTGCTCAGAGTGCTAGAGAGGTGAGCACTGGCCCCTTGGTCAAGAAAAAAATCTCAGATTTCATGCTTCAAGGTTGCTCATTTGGCAGCTTTCCTGAGAGCTCAATGCACTTACAGCTATAAGCATACAAATGTATGTGCGGTACAATCACCCTGCTTGGAAATCCCAGTGGAGCAAAGTATTTAACTCTGAAAAATACTGGGAGTAACTTCTTTGCAATGTATAGAGCAGCAAGCATTTCAGAAACAATCTAACTGTGTATTTAAACAGTCATTACTGCCTTCTGGGTAAATAACACGTTTTTAAAATGGTCTCTATACACAATAGACGCTAACACAATAAATCCTAATTGCTCTGAAGGACCCATTAGGCTCTATCAGGTCAATACATGGCAGAGGTTTTTTGAAAGTCACTCACCCTGTTGTTATGTAAGCCACAATTTGAAAGTCCATAAATAAGTATTTGCCCAATGAAGAGTGAGGGCTTTGCCAGGGCCATACTAATTTATCATGTCAGCTTCACTATGGGGACTGTTTTCTTTTCAAGGGCCAATGTAAAAAGATAAAAGAAAAAAAAGAAAAAAAAGCACAATGTGATGTGTTTCAAAAACTACATATCTGAAAAGTTTCAGGCTGCAGTATGCCCACCAAGAAAATCAAGTGTAAAGTTCACTGCCTCCTCCTTATCTCAGCATTGTGTGAATCACAGCAAAGATATTCGAAGATCAGCCGTGGCTGTGGTGCTGGTGGCCGGGCTGTGGCATGGCAGGGACCCTTCCTCGCCCCCACCGACCCTCCTGTGCCTTTGGGCCAGGGCCCTGATCCTGCCTCTGCCTTCTGCGTGCTGTGGTGGTGGCACCTCAGGACAGGAACACCCCTTTGGTGTACCAACCGCGCCTTGCAGAAAGGAGTCCCAGGCCCTGGGGAGACCAATGGAAGCTAACTATGTATATTTTATATGTAATTACATGTACAAATATTGTTAAGTAATAATTGATGAGTTCGGCAAGATGAGCTTCAAATGCAGCCACTCTTCCTGATTTTACTTTAGTCTTATTTATCTGAACTTCTGGTAGCACTTTACAAACTGCAGTGCTTGTGTCAGGTGTTGCTGAAGTCTGTGTCACTGTTAGAAATCAGATTTTGCATTAATTCACTCAGAAGTTGTCTAGTTCCATGTAGCTTTTTGAATATGACTGCAATTTGGCATGGTTTTGGTTTCCTGCAACTTGTTAAGGTGCATAATTGTACAGGTATATATAAAACCAAACAGTATTGACGTAGGTTAGGATTTTCAAGGGAATTTCAACAGGACATCCATGGTGAAAAGTATTCAAGTGATTTAAATCTGAATTCCTGTTCCCAGCCCACAGCTTTTAAATCATTCAGGCACATGAGAAAATGTTTGCCCCTGCTGCTGTTGCACACTGGTAGGATTCGGGTGCCGGGGTCCCTCTGCAAATGGCAGTGGTGATTCTCATTCTGCTCTGCCTGCTCGCAAAGGGCTAAGAGCTGCCCTGTCTCCCTGCCCGTCATGTCCCTCCTGCCTGCAGGGCAGCGAGGTCCTTGGTCTCTTATTTAGGAGCCGCCCTCCAGGTCCAGTTATGCGAGGTCAGTCTTGGTGCTGGGGTTTGCAGTGCTGGCAGCCCGCAGCCTCGCGACTCTCAGGCGGGAACGCAAATGCTTGCCATGGGTCAGAGCAGAAGCACGCCTGTCTCGGTGTGGCGTGCAGCCATGTCCTGTGCGCAGGGGAAGCATCGATCTCCTTTTGTACCAGTACGCAGCGGGTCCGCTGTGCTGGAGCTGGCACATCATGATGCCAAATGTGATGGCTGGCTGTCCCTGCACCCGCGGCAGGCAGTAAGGCACAGCCTCGCCAGTCTCGTACTGCTGCAAACCGCCCCATGGTTCCCAGCAGCCCCTCGCTCCAGCGGTTCGTTATCAGGGTCACTGCTAATTCGAGCAGCACCTGAGCTAGCACAGCCTCCAGCTGGGGTGACTGGCAGGCTGCCCACCAGCACCAGGAGCCTATAGTCACCTGCGCTGAGCCTCCACTGCTCCCTTCCCGGGAGCCGGAGGCTTGTCAACGGTGCAGGCAAAACCAGGATTTGCTGCTCCAAGCAAGAAGGGTCGAGGGTCAGGGACAGCTCACTGGTCCAACAGCGAGAGGGGCAGGAGGTTCCAGCTCTGCTTTGGTACAGGCAAAGCCAAGAGCGAGATCAGTGCTCCCCAGCTTTGTCCCTGCCCAGAGCCTGGGCTGAAAAGCTCTTTGCAAAAGTCTGCTGAGTTCTCTAACAAGGGCAAGGACAACAGCTAGTCTTTACAAAGGAAGCTCACTTAGTCCTTTTCTAAAGTCTTTTAAAAGTCACAGTAACCTTCACAAAGGCAGTTTGTCCAGGTAAACAGTGTAGGCTGACAATACAGCAGTGAAAGAACCAAATACAGAAATACTTACACTTTTTTACTTTCTTCTCCTACCAGGAACCACTGCATCCCAGCTGAAAATGCCTCAACAGGTGGAAGGTATGTCCGTGAGGACACATACTGTCCGCCCATGTCGGTATCCTCTGGGCTGGAGTCACGAGCAGGAACTATCTGGACTTTCAGCAGACCTGTCTAGCATGGTGGAGCTTTATGAACACCTCTGCACATGGATTAAAGGTAAAGCGATTTCCTAATAATTTGTAGAGGTTTTCAACAACAACAGCAAGTTCTTAGGGGTGGGAAACACTTTCTCTTTTGTCTCCAGGGTTTGGCATGGTAGGTTTTGTGCAGGCACAGCTTCTGTCACTAATAGTGCTGGGTGCAAGTAAAGCACTATACTCTCACTGTACTGTAGAGATGAATAACAAGCCTATCAACTGTACTTGCACTTACACCGTATTTAATCCTGTTCTGGTTGCTCTGCTACGTATTTGTAAAAAAACAAAAAGGAAACAGAAGCACAGAGCAAGCCAACAGATGTCTACCTGGCTCTTAATTGGATTTTATGTGTCCCCAGTGTAGCAAATACAGCATTATTTACAGCCAGGCTCTAAGAATTAGATAGATCTGGAGGAGTGGCAAAACCTGAAACAGGCTACAAGAGTTGATAGATTAACTGAAATGAAGAGCTGCCCCATTTTCCCCTTCTTATCTTCTCCCTTCCTACCTATATACCAATTCCCCATTGTGCGTCGAATCAAACCAAGATACTGCCCAAGGGGACGCTTATAAAAATGAAAAAATACCAGCAAAAAAGAGAATTTCTACTCTTGTGGAGCTTCATCAGCATTTTGTAATTGTACAGCAATGATGATAATAAAAAGGCTGCCCTCTGCTCTCAGCTATAATTTGGATAATCAACTGAAAGCCATAATGAAACTGTCTGTGATTGCTTTCTGCTGGGCTGCTAGTTCACAGAAACTCATTGTTGGGGAGAATTAAAAGTTATGACTCCTGCTACAGGGATATGCCACTGTGTTCCAAACGAACACGTGACTTGTAATTATCTTCCATATAGCTTTATTACAGGCAAAACTTAAAGCGTAAAGCAAACAGGTACAGGGACTTCAGCTTCTTTTTTGCCTTTGTTTTGCCTTTTTTTAAAAAACTTGTTAAGCATCAAGGTTGACAGTGCCAAATGATACGCATACCTAGGCTGGGTGCATTTGTAGATAGAGGATTTAGGAGGTGGTAATGAGGTCTCTGGCCTTAAAATCCCTGAGGACTTTGGTGTGTGGTAGCAGCGGTCAGTGCTCTGATGACAGGCACAAGAGCCACTGGCCACAGCGATACGCAAGCCAGATTCTACCTCTGGGAGGAAGGCATGAGCTACGTCATGCTTTGAGTCTTTGCTTTCTGGGCTCTGGACACAAGTGGGAGTATTTTGGGTGCGTGAGATTTTGGGTGCTGGCATTCCCCAGCACCAGGCCTGAATGTGAGCTGTCTCTGTCTGTGATGTGCTGTGGGTACGTCTTGACTAGTGGTTTCAAGCAGAACCGGATCCAGCACTGGATGTGAGTACTTTGGTCCAAATTGCCCTTCCATCCACATCCACTGAGGAGGAGTGAGGAGCTCCTGTGCAAGGGCTTGGGAGCAACCTTCCTCCTTGGCCAGAATAAGGGTGCTGCCATAGCAGGTGCAGCCTGTGACCCCCAAGTCTGGCTTCTGAAGCAGGTCTGTTCTCCTGATGCGCTGTGGGCTTCAGGAGCAGTGGAAGCTGCTGAAAACCGGTCTGGTAATTTAGGTGTTTGCTAGTGCATAGATCCAAATTCCTTACGTCAGGCAGCTGAGTGCGATCTCCACGGTTGCTCCGGCAGGAGCCCGCGTTTCCCAGACCGCTGGGAAGGGACCCCTGTCCCGGGCAGGGTATCTCGAAAGCGCCGGCTTCGTTCATTCGCACCGCGCTCCAACGCCTGCCGCCTGCTTGGGAGGAAAGTGGTTTGTGAAACATCTCCTGCGGCTCCGAGGTGGAGCGACGAGCCGGCCGGGAGCCCAGGCCAGGAATGTGGTAGCGCAGCTGCCTGCACCCTGCCAGCTGGGCGGGCGCAGGCAGGGCCGGTTTCCCTTCCCCGCGGAGGCTCAGCTTTCCGGGAGGCGGGCGCGCTGCCCTGCCAGGCAGCCGGGGAGCGGGCAGCGGGAGATGCTGCCGTGACCCTTGTACCCGGGCTGATGTACGATTGCCGGAGCGAGGCAAAGGCGGGGCAGGGCCCCCGCACGGCTTTCCCCTGCCAGGGTTTCCGCCCTCTCCCCCCATCCCGTTACGGCGGGGTGAGACCCCGGTCCCTTCCCGCGGAGAGGGGCTGAAGGGCCCGAAGAGGAGGGGGCGAAGCGGCAGCAGCACTACAGACGCCGCCTGCCGCCTCCTCCCGCCGCTGCCCCCGTCCCGCTTTGCTCTTCACGCCGACGAGGGGAAGCCGGGGCGGGCGGTGTCGCCGGTTCCCGCGGGGCGGGCGGGGGGGTCTCGGGAGGGGCCCGGTCGGCAAGAGGGGAAGGAGTTAGGATCCGTGCAGCAGACAAGGAGCCGGGGGCGGGTGCGGAGCGGTCAGTGGGTAGGCAGCACCGTCACCTTCTCACTGCGCCGCCTCCCCCCGGGCCGCCGCCGGCCGAGCCGGGGCCGCCGCGGGTCTCCGAGCGCCGGCAGGACGCCTCCAACAGCCGGGGCCAGGCGGGGGGCCGGGGGCAGCGCGGTCTCCCGGCGGGGCGCCTCGCTTCGCCGCCGCGGGACTCGGTGCCCCGGGCGGGGGCGGCCGTGGGGAGCCCCAGGGGGCGGGGCCAGCGGCCGGGGGGCTGGGCCGGGGGCGTTCCCGGGGCGGGGCTAGGGGCGGGGCGCGTGCCGCGGGGCGGGGCGCGGGCGCGGCGCGGCGCGGGGGCGCCCGCCCGCCCCAGAGCGCAGGTGGCGGCGGCGGCGGCGGCACTGGCGGTCCCGGCGGGGCCCCGCTCCCGGCGCGGCGGCGGCGGCAGCGGCGGCAGGTGCCCGGGGCATGCGGCGGCGGTAGGACGCGCGGCGGCGATGGGCGGCCGGGGGCTGCTGGTGCCGCTGGTGCTGGGGCTGCCGCTGCTACTGGGGCTGCCGGCGGCGGGGCGCGCCGCCTCCAAGGCGCTGGTGTGCCAGGAGATCACGGTGCCGATGTGCAAGGGCATCGGCTACAACCTCACCTACATGCCCAACCAGTTCAACCACGACACGCAGGACGAGGCCGGCCTGGAGGTGCATCAGTTCTGGCCGCTGGTAGAGATCCAGTGCTCCCCGGACCTGCGCTTCTTCCTCTGCAGCATGTACACCCCCATCTGCCTGCCCGACTACACCAAGCCGCTGCCCCCCTGCCGCTCCGTCTGCGAGCGGGCCAAGGCCGGCTGCTCGCCCATCATGCAGCAGTACGGCTTCGCCTGGCCCGAGAGGATGAGCTGTGACAGCCTGCCAGTGCTGGGGGACACCGAGGTGCTCTGCATGGGATACAACCGCACGGAAGCCACCACCCTGCCACCTTTCTTCGGGAAGCCCACACGCCCGGCCAAGGACGTGGCCAAAAACCTGACACCACTCGGTGGGCAGCGCCCCTCAGGGCTGGACTGCGGCCGGACATGCAAGTGCAAAGCCCCTCTGATCCCCATCTCCAAGGAGTCCCATCCGCTGTACAACCGCATCAGGACTGGGCAGGTACCCAACTGCGCCATCCCCTGCTACCAGCCCTACTTTACCCAGGATGAGAAGACCTTCGCCACCTTCTGGATCGGCCTCTGGTCCATCCTCTGCTTCCTCTCCACTTCCACCACTGTGGCCACCTTCCTCATCGACATGGAACGCTTTAAGTACCCTGAGCGCCCTATCATCTTCCTCTCTGCTTGCTACCTCTTCGTCTCTGTGGGCTACATCGTGCGGCTGGTGGCAGGGCATGCCAATGTGGCTTGCAACCCGGAGCACCACCACATCCACTACGAGACCACAGGCCCTGCCCTCTGCACTGTGGTTTTCCTTCTCCTCTACTTCTTTGGCATGGCCAGCTCCATCTGGTGGGTCATCCTGTCCCTCACCTGGTTCCTGGCAGCCGGCATGAAGTGGGGCAATGAGGCCATCGCTAGCTATGCGCAGTACTTCCACCTGGCCGCCTGGCTCATCCCCAGCGCCAAATCCATCGCTGTACTGGCACTTAGCTCCGTGGACGGTGACCCAGTGGCTGGGGTTTGCTATGTGGGCAACCAGAGCCTGGAGAACCTGCGAGGCTTCGTGCTGGCACCACTGGTGGTTTATCTCTTTACCGGCAGCCTCTTCCTGCTGGCCGGCTTCGTCTCACTCTTCCGCATCCGCAGTGTGATCAAGCAGGGTGGCACCAAGACTGACAAGCTGGAGAAGCTGATGATCCGCATCGGCATCTTCACCGTGCTGTACACCGTGCCCGCCACCATCGTCATCGCCTGCTACATCTACGAGCAGCACAACCGGGAGGCGTGGGAGCGGGCACAGAACTGCTCCTGCCCAGGGGACCCCCACCGCCCCAAGCCTGACTACGCTGTCTTCATGCTCAAGTACTTCATGTGCCTTGTGGTGGGCATCACCTCCGGCGTCTGGATCTGGTCTGGCAAGACACTCGAGTCCTGGAGGCGCTTCACAGCCCGCTGCTGCCGGGCCAGGAAGCCCGTGGGTGCCTCCATGTACGGCGAGGCCAGCCCGGCGCTGGCGGGCAGGACGGTGCTGCCCAGTATGGCCTCCTACCATAAGCAGGTCCCGCTGTCCCACGTGTGACCGGAGGGAGCCTCGGTGACCCCAGCCACAGGGAGGAGAGGGTTGCAAAGACCCTGGGCCACAGAAGAGGGGGTGGCAGCTGGGCCACCCCCGGCATCCTCAGCCCCACGGTGTCAGTGCTGCCCGGGACTGAGCGTGTGCGCCCATGGGGCATGGAACAGCCGCGGCCCCAGGCAGGGCAGGGAGAGGTGCTGCCAGCACTGTGGGGGCAGAGGGACAGGGAGGCCTGGAGCCTGGCACCGCTGTGTATGCCCCATTTGGGGTCCCACGCCCTGTTTGGGGTCTTAAGGTGCTGCTGCCTGCGGGCCGGTCAGGTGGCAGGTAACCCTTGAGCACTGATTTGTGTCCCACAACGAGCTTCTGGGCAGGTCTTGCTGGTGCCGGGGTGAAGGAGAGAGCTGCAGCAGGCAGGGTGGGTGGTGGCCCCCGACCCCGGGTGATGCGCTGGCACTGGCACCAAGCTGCTCACCAGAGCCCGGGGGGGGGGTGCGAGGGGGCTGGGGAGAGCTGGCAGAGGGGGCTGCCTCCCTGCTGTGCTGCGCCTGGGCCCCCTGGGCAGAGCGGGATGGTGCCTCCAGGGCCCCTGGGCACAGCTACGTGTCGCGGAAGAGAAGGCTGGGGGCCCCTGGCACAATGCTGCCGCTGTCCCTGCTCGGGCAGCAGCATGCTGAGCGGGAGGGAGGGAGGGAGCTGCGTGGGCCGGGGGCTTCACAGGTGGTGGCGGTGCAGGAGGAGGGGGCTGTGGAGAGGAACTGCCACCCGACCCTCGAGGCGGGCAGGGACAGGCTCCCAACTGTCTGCAGCGCAGGCAGGGACCAGGCGACCCCAGAGGTCCCTTCTCCCCTGGGCAAGTGTGTGCTGGCTCTCCCCAGGCAGGGGGCTCGGGGCCGGGCAGGGGCTGGTGCCGGTGGGGCTCAGCTCTGCGGCACTAACTCCTGGGTTTGACCCACCACTCTGCGATGGGCAGCCAGCTCCACCGCCCGTGGAGCAGCTCGCCCCGGAGAGCTGAGGGGCTGTGCGGGTGACGAGGCTGCCGTCCCAGCACGGGGTTCGCAGGGAGCCAGGCAGCAGTCTGTCTCTCCTGGGGAGCAGCTGGGTTTGCCAGCCAGCCAGCCAGCTTCAACAATTCTTGCTGCTTTTTTCAAAGCTGTGCCTCTGTTGGAGACAGTGCCAGGTTCAAGAGCGGACAGTTAATTTAGGAAAACTCAGCAGACCACTTGTACTCCCTTTCCACCAGCTTCCCAAGCCTTTTTCACTTCCCCAGGTCAGGCAGCAGCAGAGCACTGACAGAACTGGTGCCTGGCGTTAAGTGGTGGTGACAGCTGGGTTTCGATAAGTAGAATGATGGCGGGGGGCCCTGTTGTCAACCTCACCGAACACAGCGAGGGCGAGGGGCTCCGGCTGCGGCATGGGATGGGGCACAGCTGGCAAGAGGCCTCTGGCTTCAGCCTGCTTGTGAAAGTACCCGATTTTTTAATTTTTTTTTTCCCTGCCCTAAGCGGTGATCACCTGTGTAACCGCCCAGCCATTATTTGAATCATTTTTGCCCTCCTTCAAGCGTGGCACCGTGACCCGGCTGCTCGAGCACTGGAGAACAACTGCTGGCTTTGCTCCCGCGGGACTGCAAGGATCCGAGGTTGTTCTCAACACCCTTGGACCACTTCAGTCAAGAAGGTTTCCACCTTATTTTAAAACCAAAGCCTGGGAAGTGAGGGGACACTCAAGTGGCACATCTACTGATAAAGGTACTGCCAAGGTACCGCATGAGTGTTTCTGGGGCGTTCTGGCTGGGGGAGCCAGCGGTGCAGGGACTGAGGGCTCGGCGGGACTGCTCAGCCGCACATATCAGCACTCTTGCGACAGAGGGCTTGCTCCCTCCCGCGTGTGGTGGTACTTCATTGTGGACAGAATTGCACCATGTTGTGTTACACACTGTAAATAGTTGTATTATAGCCTGGTTTGTACATACAGGATCCGTAGTGACCTTTGATATGGGTTTGGGACAGGTGTGTTCTCGGCAGCGAGGCAGGTCAGGTGCAGAGGCGCTGTGGGTAGTCTCGTGTTGTGATCCAGGGCATTAAATGACTCCAGCCTGCTCCAATCCATGCCTCGCTGGACTCCTCTCTTTCTGTAGTGCCTTTTGTAGATACAGCTAAACACACATCATGCAATACAATGAACAAAACCATGTCAAAGGTGGTGTTTTGTTGTTCTTGTTTTTTTCAAAGTGCAACTGACTGTGTAAAGCTTTTTTAAAAAAAAAAAAAATCCAAGATTAGCTACAAACCATTGCCTATTGAAAAATGCAAGAGCATTTTCAGCTTTGATCTAACGGTAGGCTAATACAATCAGCTTGTGTTTGAGCCCGGCTTCTCAGCAACAAGTGGCAGGCAGGGGAAAGGAGCCGTTGCCGTGTGCCCTGTATGCTGTAGCCAATTTACATGTTGGTTTTTGCCTCTTCCGTTACTGATGCTGTTCGATGTTGTTTAAATAACTGTACTATATTTTTGTGAAAAGCTGAGGAAATTTTATTCAAAGAGAAGTATTGAGATGAGTTATTTATGAGGACCAAAAAAAGGTGTGTGTTGTTTTCTTTGCGTCTGCTTCTGCTAGACTATTAATTACCATAAAAACGTAACTGGGGGGACGGGGAGGCATGTGCTGGAGGGCTGTGCGGGGCTCTTATCGCTAGGGATGGTGGGGGACTGGTGAGGCAGCTACACTTGCGTGGCGCGGGAATAGCATGTTCTACGTACACGAACCCCACGCAGCACTGCCCTGGGCATGGGGGATGTCACGCCCCCGCGCCCTCACCGCTGGCGTGCCGTGGCCCACCACGGCACTGCGCGTCCCAGCCTGGTTGCAGCAGCACTGAACCGGGTTTAATCCCCAGGGGCTGCCGTGCCGGCTGGCTGTGCTGCTGGCTGGTGCCCGTGACCTCGCTGACAGCGTGTTTCCTTGACAGGCCAAGGTCGCACCTTGCTGGTAGAAGAGAGTTAACTATCAACTTTTATTGGAGTTCTGGAGTTTGCACAGTATCAGTCCCTCGCCCTGCGCTGAGGCGAGGCCCTGAAGAGTTGCCCTTTGATACTTTTCAGGCCACGCAGATGACAGCTTTTAGCCAAGTGGGATGCTGCACGCTGATCTGAGTGTCCGTGTTGCCATCTGCTGTGCGCTCTCGTGGTGGGAGGAGCACTTTAGGAAGGACAGCAAGGGGTTAAGGCTGGCTCCGTGGTGACTAATGGTGCAGGACTCTGCTATCTAGTTAGGTGTGTAGGCACACACCAGGTCCCACTAGATAGGATCTCTTACCTGGAAGCAGCATTCCAGCACCCAGCGATCAGCCTGACAGCACACAGACTGACTCACCTGATTCCTCTGTGCCGGGTGAGCTACCCCCATGCTCAAGTACAGGCAAAACACGCTGTCGGGGCTGATCCTCACTTGCGCAGGGCAAATGTTTTGGGGTGTGGAGGGGCCATATACCATCTCAGCATAACATTCTTACCGAGGAGCTGCGGACGCTCACCACCTGCCTCTGGAAGTAACAACTCCAGCACCTTGCTGGCAGCCTTGTTGTCAGCCTCGCCTCCCAGGAGGCCGCTGTGTCCTCAGCTCCTCAGTAAATAGGAGTTTGGCAGAGCAGCCATCCACCGCCTACCTCGAGCCACTGTTTCAGAGCAAGGGAAGGGCCGTTACTGCAGGCAGCTGTTTGCAAATCACCTGCAGGACTCTGTTGCTGTGAGCACACGTGTGATCATGCACAGCCTAATACTTGTGCTGCTGCGTTGCTCCCGTGCTCTCCGTGTCCCGTTTGGTCAACTTAGGCCATCCTCAAGGCAGTCACTGTAGTAAGTGCACTACAGTCACTTTGGCAGCACTCTGTATATTGTCAAACAACTTGGTGCAAGTGTAGTTTTCCCAGATAACGTTAGGGAAAGTCAGTCCCATGTAATGCTATTGCACTATTGTGCTGTGGGAAATACCCGCGCAGGACGGGAGCAGCAGCCCGCACGGTGCTGAGCTCGGAACACACCAGTGCACCCTGCCAACTCCCTGTGCAAGCTCTTGCCTCAATTGCTCTTCTGTCCTCTTCTGCTTGCTTAGGTTATGCTTCAGGCCTATACTCTTATCCAGAAGCGATGGTCTTGACATTTATTCCATCCCTGAAGTGCCTGTCCTCTTAACTGCCAAACCCACACTGAAGTAGTTCTCATAAAATTTCCTTAGAAACAAAATACACAGTCCCCGTACACAAAGGGAAAGGGCTGCTGGAGCCCAAGGGCATCACGTAGCCCACAAACACATCCCTGCCTTCCTGCCCTCCTGACCGCTAACACACAAGGCTCATGTTGTTCTTCTCGGTGCTCATGTTATCCTTGCCGGGCCGTAACATAGCTATTGTCTCTGCAAACAGTATTTACTGCCAGCTGGGGAGTGCTGCCCTGGAACTGCATGCAGGCAGAGGTCACCTCAATGGACATTAAATATTATTCAGCTGTCACGTAAAAAGAAACAAGGTACATCGATCCTGCAGCTGGCTGCTCTTCCCTGTGAGCAGAGGTACGTAACAATCTAATTCCAGTATTCTAACTCTAATTTTTCTTTTGCCTTTTTAAGAAGAAGAGTGCTGGCAACTTATAAAGAAAGAATAGTGAAAGTTACAGGATATCCCCCCTCCCCAGTTCATCTTCCAGCAGAGCCACCTAAATGTAGTTCCTTCCAAAACACCGTCACTGCTCATCCCTTCAAAAAAGGGAGCTGTACGGTTTACTTTTTGTTATTTACCTAAAAGAAAGCCACTAGCTGTGTTTTCCAGAATCTAACTCCTTCAGGGGGCTCAGAATGTTAAATGTTAAATGGAACTGCTATTTTTCCTCTCTTAAGAAGCTGAGTTGTACTTGAGCCCTGTTTAGCGTCTGCTGAACAAATCAAAATCCTATTGACAATGTGCTCTAGGCTATGCTACAGTAAAGCTGAGGCCAGTTAAGGTTTGAGAAAACAATCAAGTTCATAGCAGCAGTCTCCTGCAGGATATATTGCAGAAGCAGCCGTCAGCTCGAGTTGTCATTCACCTGCCACCCAGATCTGCAGGAAGAGCCTCCATCTCATTTGGCAAAAAAGGTAAATGACTGTCCCAAGTTTCTGGCAAGCACCTTGCAGCTGAACGGCTGCATTTGCAAAAGCCATGTGCCAGCCCACAGCAAAGTGCATCCAGACCAGTCCCACAAAGCTGAAGGCACCTGGCAGTGCTAAGGAAAGAAAAGCTCGTTAGCAATTAGGTCACAAGTCAATCCAGGAGTTGGTCACTTGTAGCTTCCAATTTAGTGCTCCTCAAAGGAGGACTTAAAAAACATGAAATGAGCTCCAGAGAGACTGGCCCTACTTAAAGGCCATTTAAGTGCAAAGAAACTGTCAGTGAGTAGTTATTTGAGCAGCCCGAGTCAAATTCTAAATCGAAATGACACGTGGGAAGAGCCAGGCAGTGATGCAAGACTCTACCACGCCGTCAGCTGAAGCAGGCTGCCAGGGCCCTGCGCCACGCTGCCCACCGAGGGCTCGCAGCTGCAGGATGACCTCTGCTGCCAGCACCCCCGACACTCGCAAGTCACTGTGGTAAAACGAAGGCAAGGGGCTGGTATGGGGAATGGAGGGGCCTTAAGAAAGAAGAAACCCCAGTGGTGTGTGTTTTTTCATACTTGAGAGAAGCTGCAAAGCACCAAATACTTGAGGGGGAATGAAATCAGACAGCTGTACAGAACACACAATTCACCTTTAACTTTAATTAAAATAGAGTTTATTAGCTTTTCTTTTAATACAAACATGAGAAAGGAAAACCACCTGAAGATGTAGCGTTATTTTCAAAACTGAATTGTGATCAATACCTGAAGTGCCAAGTTCCATGGATTTGGGAGCCAGGGGCTGGCAGATTTGCATACCGCAAAAGACCATATGCATCATTTTAACAGCTGAGCGCAGCCGAACTGATGATGGCACTCAGCCAGCCCCACTCGCAAAGGCGTACGGACCTGCTATTCAGTGTCAGCTTCTGGGCCTTGGCTGGAAGAGGAAGTGCACAAAACCTGTGCCCTTCGGAGGGAGATCCGCTCCTAGGACAAACCGCCTAGAATCTATTTGGATCCAAGAAGGGAAGATACTACAAAGACTTGTAACAGGAAGAGTCTAATAATACTTATCCTGTTTAGAGTTCAGTTTCAGAGCCTGAAAGTAAGCTCCATTCCAAAGTCTCAGAAAGAGCAAAACCCAAGCCTCTAGAGCAGTTGCACAAGATAAGATTCACTTTGCAAACAAAAAAAAAAAAAAAAAAATTAAAAATGGGTTTTATAGAAAGATTTTTGATAATTCTCAATTGAACACAATATTTTTCAATCTACCTTGTTAGGTAGTCCAGGATTCTCAAACTCATTACTGTCTCATTATGAATGTAAATCCCTCCCAGGAAACAAAAGCCCAAGGAGAGCCAGATGGATGCACAATATCAGCTTTAGGAACTCCACTGTATATAGCACGAGAGATCTGCAGTAGAACTCAGAGAAGCAGTGCTGCACACACGCCATTCACCACTGGATTGCTACACTGTTTGGGATGGTGATGATGTTTCCAGACCAACTTTCTCATTCAATGCCTCAGTAAAATATACAGATTGCGTCTCTTCCAGAGCAACGTAAGTATTAGAAAATCAGAGAAGCACCATAATTCACAAGAAATGCAGCATGGACCCTATACATTTTAACAATACATGAAACCATCTCTCTGCCCCCAGTCAAAACATTCAAAGTCTTTTGACAATCTCTACTGCAGTGAAGTTGGAGGTGCAGAGTTGGAATTCCTTCCTGCTGGGCAGCTTCTTGGTTACGAACAGATCACCAATAATAGCAGCTTTTAGTAGCCAAACCAGGGAAAAGCTGTCAACACGTGTCTATGCTACTGTTTTCAGCTCCAGAGTGGCTTTATACTTTAAGAGTCCCATGTTTTGTTTTTGTTAACACTGCATTGACCTGAAGTATAAATGCAGCGAGACTCTGGATGACAGGGGAGAAGAGGGAAGAACATTGTAACTATAATCATGTGGTTAGTGTTTAAATTCTAAAATTTAAAACTACTTATTATTAAAAACCTCAAGAGTTCACAGCTATAGGCCTACATAGTAAGCAAACATCTGTGGGGGAGAGAAGGAGACAAGTTTGTTTTTGCACCTCTGGATACATCAAAAGGAGGAGAGAGTTGATTTGACAAAGGTCTTGTCTTTTGCACCAAGTATGCTCCTCAAGCTCTGGGCTCCCTTGGCTAGCTTACCCTCCTCTCCTCCTCTTGCTGGAAGACACCATCACCGCTGGCTTGTGTGCATGGAGTGGTGGTATTCCTCCGATTCATAGGGATGCTGGTTCATGGCGCTGCACCTTTCTCTCTCCTCAGGAGAGGATGGCATTAGAACGGCGGATACCTACTAAGTTATCAGCACTGAAAGATCGTCTCATAGCAGCTTTTGACAAGTCTTTGTATTTGTCTTCACACAGCCGGGAGATAGCCTGGTACCGTGTTCAGATACAAAATGAAAAGTACACATTAGAAAGGCTTGAACGTTTTACAAGTATAATACCAACAGAGCAGGCACACTGTAGCAGTGACGCTACTAGCATTTCTACCTAGAATAACAGTAAATAAGAACTAATTGGAGGGAAAGTGTTAAGAGTCTGTCCCCATGCTAACAAGAACCCTATCCATCAGAAAGTAAGACATAAAGAAGGTGAGTGGTTTCCATATCCAAGTATCTTCATTCTTTTACCAGTCTCACAATCTAATGGAAAACTTGGATCCATTTCAGACTTAGAGTTTGTGGAAGTTATGTTCAAAGCTGAACCTAGTAGCTAGGTCTGGTGCACACAGCAGCACAAAAATTTTATTTTAACCGCACACAGCCATTTCTATGAGGGAAAAGGTTCAAACTGAAAGGGTTTCTGCACTTCCTCAGGGACCTTGCCCTTGGACACTCAGTGCAAGTGAGCCTAGGAATGAAGTTGCACTAGGACGTCCGTTTTGCCTTTACCTTCTCTACCCGTCTCCCGCAACGTGCCCTTCCTGGGATCACTCACATGATCAGGTTCCTGAAGAGGTCCGAGAAGGGAGGGCAGCTCGATGGCATGGCAATAGCCACGGCCCTTTAACACAGCTATTAAATATCAGCACATGTGGACAACTTAGTATTTAACTGCTTTTTCACCCATAAATGGCTTGCCTCTGCTCTGCTTATCTAGCTAGTCAAGTAGCCTTTATTCTGGTGCAGCTATTCTAGTAACAAGGCTAATTATTTAAATCCCAACAACACGATTGTCCAGAAAACACTGTGTCCCCTCCCCTGCAAGGCCTATTTCTGATTGGAGACTTCAGGCATTATCAATGCAAATAAATAAGGATACCAGTAATAAAAGGCTGCACGGAATTTCAGTCCAGAACATTTACTTCCATTAATAATTTACCACCTATCACCAGATGAACTTTCAGAGTCCTGCAATCAGCGACAAGCCTACACCTTCCCTTTAAGGCAGCACCCATTCAGCACAGCCCAGTGTTCTGGAAGTTCAAAAGGTGAAAAGCACTCTGAGCATGAATAAACTTTTAAGTGTATTTTAAAATAATTATTTACATTTATTTCTGCCGACCTTCTGGAGGTATGCATTTGGCTCAAGAGTGGCATTCTTTGAGACACTGGCTGCGTGAGCTCCCGGTGCAAGACCAGACAGACTCTCCATCCTGTTTTAATGCTAGCACATCAATCATAAAGCAACCTGTGTTGACGTATTTAGCCCCAGTTGCCCATATGGTGTAAATCAGTTTTCAGTCCCTGGAATACTAATTCACTGCTTCATACAGGCTCCTATCAACTGCTCGTGTGCTTCTAACCAAAAGGTAGAATTAAAAATTTTAGCAAATGGTTTATCACGTTTTAGAATTAAAACCCAAAATGTCCTATATACATGCATTAGTAAGTGCATTATGGCAAATCACATACTGTACTGAAAATTACTTGGTTTTAAACTCCAAGCCCCCAAATGCTAGCAAAGAAACAAAACAGGCTCACAATCTGTAAATCATCCACTTATGCCTGGGCACTGAGCAGTTCAGTAAACAATTTCCTGTGGAATATGAACTGCCCTACAACCACATTTACAATTAGTGACAGTGTTAGCTTAAAGTGCAGGTAACAAGGGTGAGACAAAGCAGAAGAGTTGCATTGCTTAACTTTAAATAGAGGAATTCGTAGGCATATCATACCTATCATTCCGAAGGACCAGAAGGGATCACACTTATTCCCAAAGTTCAGCCACTTCTGGGGCGAAATAAAAAAACCTGGCACTTGGCAGAATTATTGGGGGTGCACAATAGCACAATAGGAGCCACGAATACCGTAGCACACCCCTCTTTGAAAGGGGCTATGGTATCAGTGTACACAGGGCCTGCGGTAATGCCTTTGTTGAAAGGTCAACAAAACAACATGCAGAGTCATCAATTAAACCTGGACAGATGAAAGGTTGCATTGATCCAACAAGAAATTTTGCCTGGGAACCCAGGTAATTTAGATATTTTCAAAATGTCTTGCCTATCTCCGACAACTAGGAAGAAAGACTGACTCTGCAAAAGTTCAAGTTATTTTAAAATGAGCCTTCGTACCAAAGAAGGCTGCAGGGACTCAGAGAAGGGCAGCCCTTCCCATGGAGCAGAAAGGGCCAGTAATCTGTATTTACACTCCTCTGGACATTCCGAAGGACTCCTAAGAAGTGGCTAGTCCAAAAGTTTATCTGAAAGCAACATTTCTTCGGAAAGGCAGAGGTTCTACAAGTTGTGAAAAGAAACATATTATTTCTGCAGCTGTCCCCAGACAAATGGTTTATTAAACCATGAGAGCAGTAAGAGTGCTTCCTCTAAATATAAAAGCAGCTGTGCAGTGGGATGCAGTGGGAAACCTTCAGCTGGTAGTATTTAGAAAGGTCTGAGTGTGACTGTATCTAGGTGCTTGGAATACAGACTGTGACCAGGGAAGGACAGACAATCCATTACATATGACACTAATCCTTTCAATCTTAAGTAGCCTAGCTGAGCTACGGTTCCCAAAATAACATCCATTTTATTTTGTGATCTGGTAGACTTCCATAATCTCTGTCCCTTCCTTTCCTCAGAATACTAGCTTAGCCTAGGCATGGTTTTAGAAGTGCTAACTGTAGTTATAAAGGGGTTAAATTAGCCTGTAATACACTAATCCAAAAGCTTTTTAGTTTTTCTAACCGCCACTTAATATGATTAGCAACAGATGCTCTTACTACACGTACAGACTGAGTCCCCTGCTCAGCCAATCTCGGACCATTACCTCCAGTTTCTGTGCTCTCTCTTTACTGAGAGGCTCCAGCAGAAAGCTCAGGTTATTGTCATCTGCTAGGGAGCGAAGATCGAAGTAGTATTTGGCGTAAACACTGGCAGGAACATTGATATTAAACTGCAGTAGCTCCAAGAAGTGTCTTTCCATCTCGTTCCTAGGAGGCGTAAGGGACAGAAGACAAAGGAAAAAAAGATAGTTTTAGCTGGCTGAAAACCCTGAAGAGACCTCAAGCTTGTTTTTAAAACCAGCAACTTTGAAATAGTCATCGAGAGCGCTGCATTATTAGTTTTGAGAGACAGGTCATTCTCTAGTGCTCAAAACAAGGTGCAGCTTTTGAGTCCTGGCACCTCCGGCTCAGAGAGAAAGGTAGTGCCCTGTCGTGCACTCACTCGGCTGACCGGGGAGGTTCATTCTTCGGAGTTCCATTAGTGCAGCTGTACAATTCATGCGCCATTCTCACTCTCGTACGGCCCCACACTATAGTGATCAGATGAAAGGAATGATGTATGCTGTTTATTAGCTCTGAAGAACTTGCAGACATTTTCACCAGGCTGATAACAGGAAGGGGGTTTATTGAAGTAGAGGCGGACTAACAAAAGGAGTAGGCAGATCACCACGGCAACAAATGGATCTATGAAGAGCTGCTGCTATTATCTCACAGAAAAAAGCCTCTTGAAGCAACATGGATTCATCTCCAATAAATAAATAAATAAATAAGCAGCATTAGGTGGGAGAAGGAATTTTCTCCTCAATAGCATTAGGCAGGATAACAAAGTACTATGTTAAAGGGCACTGTCCAGTTTTTACTCACTTGTCTATTTTCACTGGGCAAAATATTTGGAGGAAAGTAGGGAGAGCGCCATGACATGAAAAAGGCTGCTTCAGCTACTGTACCGTGGTCAGCTAAATTGGAGATGTTCTACAGAGGAAAAACAATGTTTTACAAATGAACCTAAAGAACTGGTGGTACCCAAACCAAGCAGTTCAGTTCAACGCTAACTCACAGCGACTGTTCCTACTGGTAGCAGACCTGTCTCTACTGAATTTAGCAGCTGTACAGGCCAACTGTGAATACACCAGAAGATAAGTTGCACAAATTCAGTGCCAAGGCTGTTCTTGCTTTTTGGGAGCTTTTAAAATGGATGTTTATCTATCGGGGGGGGGAAACAAATCAAGGAATCATCCAGGTTGTGTCCTGTATTGGATGGCAGGTCTCAATATGAATAGCAGCTTTGTGCTCGTTTCTAGCCTGGTGGGCTTGAGTACCATTCAACGTAGTGCCAAAATTAATTTCCTGTTCATATGGTCATAAGCCTATAGAAATGTAAATCAGATAATGTTTTGATGATCAGCTGATCAGAGCTTGATTTACCCTGTGAATAAATGCTCTTCACTGCCCCTTTTGTACTCACTACACTAATACATTTTAATTGTGTAAAAATACAATTCTTCATTGGATTAACAAGTCTATTAACAGTGGTTTAAAACCTGGGAAAGGATAATGCCCATGTGTTTTCCGTGCCTTATTTACAAATATATGTTGCCAAAAGAATGAACAGCATGTGTCCCCTTACAAGCAATCACAGCAAGATTAGCAGCTGCACAGTTAATTTTTCAGTGATTATGGATTCACTCTCATCAAAGCAAGCAAGTTTTGACAAAGGATGACTTCCAAATATCAATTTAATTTCCTTTGATTTTTTCACCATTAGAAATAAGTAACCCCCCCCCCCCAAAAAAAAACCTTTCAGTAAAAAAAACACCTTTGCTTTGGTCAAAGGAGAAAGGGCTTGCGATTGATAGAAAAAATAAGATGAACGCTTTACCTATGTTGAGCAGGAAGAGGCTAAGGCAAATAAACTCAGCTGCCAGTCGCGAGGCCTGGATCTCGTATCCTTTAACAAACTTTAACCCGCTAGCAGTTTCTGTAAGAGCCGCTCAGCTCACACTAACAGAGTTGTGAGATGGGGCTGCCAAACAAGTGTCTTTAAGCAGTAAGGAGAGTGTGTTTGGTGGGGACGAGGTGCACCAACGCTGCCTTCAGAAGAGGTGCCTGGCTTGTACGCGTACGCACACACACACAGATTTGCAAATTGGGTGAACTAAACCAGATATAAACCCTTTTGCCAGTTCCAGAGTGGTGTAACTCCCATGCTTAGCTTGCAGTGGCTCAACTACAGTACGCACCAGGTTAGTGAGATCATTCTCGCTACATAGAGCCAAGAGGAAAACACACAGAAAATTCACAAACAAAACATGCCACCAGTCCTTGTAGACAGGCCTTTACTGCACAGGAATGGCCCACCCAGGGAGCGGTACCTGGTAGAGTCCTGCCAAGCAGTCTTCTTCAGCTGGGGAGCTGTTGGGGTTTTGGGTGGGTTTTTTGGCAGCATCACCAGCCATCTCCAGCGTTAGAATGCTACTATGCCTGAAATCCTTTGCCAATTGTTTTCTCTCAGTAACGCTTGTATTCAGAATACCTAATACTCACCATCAAGTGACTAGTTTAAAAAAAATTGGAACGATTAAAGCTGACAATTAACTATAGTACCAATTATTAATTGCAAGTAGATTTATAAACTTAAAACTCAATTTTGCTGACTATTTTAAGCAGTTTTCCAAGGTCCTGATCATGGTGATGTTACCCAACGCAGGAGCAGTGAAGTCTGCCAAGCTGCAGCAGTGCGGGGCCTGGGACGGACAGCCTGGGCCACAGTCAGACAGAGGTTGTACAGTTTCTGTCCGTACCTAAATTCAAAGGTCTAAGTCATTTCAAATGAGATGGGATTACAAAAATCCCATCTTCAAATTGGGGGAAAAAATAAGCCTAAATTCAGTCTATTTTCCCTACCACCATCCTTGCTCTGAAAATGTAAGTACTGACAATTTCAGGAGACTCAGCATCAGCAATAGAGAATAAACATCCTGCTTGTTACAGATATTTTCAGTGCTATCAATTTGATTTGTCCCAAATAGGGCCAGAAGAAGAGACATCAAAAAGAGCAAGATGTATACCCCAGCACTCCTGCCATCGCTGACCCCACTTCAGCCATCTCAGAGTTATTTGCAGCAACACTTCAAGTATGTTCCTCAGATAGATGAGCACTCTGAGCCAGGTTCAGTGAAGATGTACGTTGTACAAAATCACTAATTATACTTTCCTGAAAGCATGGCTGGCACAGCCCTGCATTCACAGACAAAGAACTCCCAGGCAAGAGGTATGTATAAAACAAGGTACTATGTATGTTTGCTGTTTGTGATGTGAAATAACTTGATAACAAAAACTGTTTTGGTGCAGATAACTCCCCCATTTTTAGATATGCTGTCCCCCAACCTAAAAGGAAGAAAACTGGATATTCCTCCTCCTAAAGAGTCCCAGATAAATTACTTACTGTATCTTAAACATTAGCTTTAGGCGGAATCCGGGGAAGAGAGCGTGGGGCAAGAACAGGCTCTCTCACACAGGTAGCCTCCCAGTGCTGTGTGCAAACCTCTACCACCTCAGTCTGCCCCTGTACTAGAACTGACTGTTACTGCATAGGCCTGGACACATGCTCAATTACAGCACAGTGTGATAAAACTCAGAAACGCAGAAAACAAAGTTTATTGAGGCCAGAAAGCCTGATACTAAGCTAGTCTTCTAGCATTTCTACCACTGTGATAATAAGGGAAATAGGGAAACAAGCTGGCAAATAGAATTAAAACAATAATGTTGACACCTCAAAGCTCTCAGAACTTTGCAAGAAAGAATTTAACAGAAAATCTAATGGGCCAAACGCACTCCACATAAACACACCTCCAGCCCGTAGTATGAGCCTGTAGCCACAAGGCTGAACATCCTCTGAAACTGCAGAAATTGTAGGGCTTAAAGCTGAGTGCATCAAGAAAAGAGAGCAGATTCAAAACTTCTGAAAAACTGAAATCTGTATCTGAGGCAAGAATATATACAAGAAACAGCCTTACATAAACAAGCAGTAGCAGGATTGAGGATTTTGTTCCCAGCACTGCAGGCAAGTCTAAAAAACTCACCCAAAGAGGATGAGCTGCAGCAGCAGCGGCTAGGAACTCAGACCTTGAGATATTTAGGCCTTAGCTGGATACAAGAGCAGACACAAAGTCACAAGTTACAGCTTACCTTCCAGTTTTTCAAATTCTAAAACAGAAAAGGCAGGGGACAAATTTAGTTAACTTTTTTTTTTCCCAGAAAGACTTTTGATGAGACTATAAATTGGGCATTTTAGAGTTATGCCAATGCAAAAAATTAATGGAAACAAGCAGCCGATCCCATGGCTTATCACTGGGGGAAAGAAGCTAAAGAAAACTAACTTTGAAGTTACTCACCCAAGTCATTAGAAATATTAATACAGATCTGTTTCAAAGTAGGGTTATCCAAAGTTTCCTAGGTTAAAAAAGGGAATGAGGCCTGACACCAGATATACATCATGTACGTATATCATAGCACCGGACACAGGCATTTTTTAGTATGATCCCAAAAATTGCCATTTAAAAACAAACAAACAAAAAACCAAAAAACAAACACAAAACTGCAGATTAGCCAAACCTTGCAACTTACATGTCCTCAACAGTAATGTCCTTCAATATTTGGCAATAATCCACATTCCACACAGCCTGATCATCCCAGACTTTAGAAGCCAGCAGAATAGCTCCTAGGACTATCCTCTTCCAGTTACTAGGGCATATGTCAATCTCTGCATAGGTTAAAAGCCTTTCCAAATAAACCTATAAAAAGAAAAAAACAGGTTTATGTGTTTAATTAAGACCCGGAGCCGAGTTCTGAGCAGCAAGCATGCCAATCCAATATGACTATTTTATCCCATTACTGTTAAGTGTGTCAAAAGAAGTATTAGTGATTACATTACTACTTACACTTTAGAATCCAAACTTTCAGGAGTTACAGGTTCCATTTTTTAGTACAACACAAGACCTGGACCAGCAAGGTATACAGTAAAGATACTGAAGAATCAGTTCTAAGCAATGAGCACTGCTGTTTCAGGGAGACACTCCTAGAGTTCCTTCCCTCAGAGTCACGCAGTCACAGACAGGTTCTCATTAGGGTCCATCTGGGATCGTAAATCACTCAACATCCCACTAGCCTTTCATCACGGTTAAGGTTCAGCACTTTTGGCTTAACAGGAAGTGCTAAAACCTGCATTGTGATCTGTAGCCATGGGACGAAGATGCATTAATTGCCATCTTTCCACAATGAAAGGTGTTATAGTGCTATTTCTACTTCACCCTGTAAGGAACAGACTTCAGTCCTTCCCCTACAATGTCATCCTCTGCTTTCATCTGCATCACCAACTGCTTAGATAGTGAAAAATACCAAAGTCCAAAGATATGTCATGGTCTTTTACTCATTCCTCCCATGTAACCTCAAATTAGCCCAAAGATGTTGAATCAGTCCCTTCCTTAAAAGTTTTCTGCTATTTCACACTCCTATAATGATCCATGTACTAAATAATTTGCACTTTCAAATTTGCATATAGATTGTTTTTAATGTTCTATTCCCTAAACTAAGTCCAAGGTCCTAATGAAGCCTCAGATAAACTAGTGGGTGCAGGAAGCTGCTGTACAGGTCTGAGGGCAGGATCAATCTTTATTACTAGGGTCTCCCCACACTTTCTTCCCATCTTTTGCTTGTAAGCCTTCAAGTGGACTAAAGGCGTTCCTATGGTAACAGAGCCATCTAGTGGTGAAATCCACTTTAAAAACTAACTATTTCTATTTTTTGTAAATACTTCAGCTGGCCAGATTGCTCAGGGTTAGCTGTCATCTTGTTCTGTCAAAATTGCTTGCATGTCTTTGGAAAAGCAAAAACCTCAAACTACTTTCAGAGTTTCAATAGCTCTAACTATCTGGCCTGTTTAATTACTTATTTCCTTATTAAAGAGAGGCCTTCAAGCTGAGTTTGCTTAATTGCCACATTGTCTTTTGGTAACAGTTCTCTTCTGTTCTCCTTTCAAACTGTTTTTCAGAAAGAAGCCACAATGAAGACTGAAGTCTAGTATGCAACAAAGTGCATTTTAAGAGATTGTCTAATGCAGCAATTATATAGGTTGTGTTTTTTTCTTTCTCTTCATATACATATGTGTATATGCACGCATATATGTGTGTGCGTGTATAAATAATCAGTATCATCATCAATTTTTTATATCCATCTTGCTTTCTGAAATCAAAGAACAAACTGTAATGAGATTGTTTTCTTACTATTGCTTTTAAGTTCCAAGTACCTCCATGTCACCCAGGGAAAGAAGCTGTAGCCTTTTTGGTTTAATAAAAAAAAAAGTTTGATAGAAAGGTGGCAATAACTGAAGGACATGATAATGAGAAAGTTCATCTCCTGGAGTTCATACGGTATTGATCCTCGATGCCTTAGGGGGTGTTACTTTCACTGTGCTGGTTAATACAAACTCACAACTCCCACTTTCCCCTCCACACAACTGAAATAAAAGATGTCTTTGTGTCTGATCTTATTATACCCCATTGTTTATGGTGTCCCACTGTTCTGCCTTTCTCAAGCTTCTTCAGCGAGTTATATATTATTGAACAGACAGTGTTTGATTGGACAAGTAATTAAGCATTACGTATTCATATACAGAAAAGGTAAGTTCCTTTTTAGTTAACCACTTCTGTGACTACTGAGAAATCTTTAATGAACTCACTTGTACAGTGTCTTCATTATTAACAAGGTTTCATGAGATAGGCTAACTATTTAAATGTCAGTTCAGACCAGTTTACTCATTGAGGGGAGGAAAAAAAGAAGTCTTCCAAAAGCTGAAGTTTCAGTAATCGGGCATCTCTTACCAGTGTCACTATTGCACATTCAGCTGTCAGCTGTGCAGCGCTGAAAAGCGTCCGAACAAACCGGTAGATGTGCTTGTGATCAGGGTCATGCTTGTAGTAGTCATCTGGAACTTCTTCCCGCTGAAAGAAAGTTCTCTGAATTACTGAAAATCTGTCTGTCTTAATACTGACTTTAAAGAACAGCCACACGAGGTTGTTTCTTCTCACCGAGTAGAAGTGTATACAACCCTTCCCTGTCACAGAGACAGAACAAAATTATATACTGAAAGAAGCAAGCAGCCTTGCAATATTATGAATATTCCAAACAAAACACAATAGCTTTACCTGCTATCATTGTTTTGAACACGTTTGTTGATCTGTAAGGCTAACAGAAAAGAGCACGAACTACCATCATTATTACAGGTGCTAACTATTGTCCATGGAGCATTTTACAGACTAAAAGAGATTGGGGGGGAAAAAAAAAAGGTTTCTCCCTGCAAGAAAAATCAGATATATACACACCAGGGAAGCACTGGCTCTTCAGAAGGCAAAATTAAGAGACTTCACAAGATTCCCCTTCCAGTTGAGGAAAGGCTGAAGAATATGTCAATAATTCTGTCACGGGTAGAACTGGAAGATAACTTACGCTGTCTTCACAGGACAAGTTCTTCAGAGATTCCAGAAAGACAACAAAGCTAATGAACAGCTAGATTTAACTTTGACACGATGCTAAACTGTTTCTAAATACAGGGGAGAAGAAAAGCTTAGAAATAAACAGTCTGTAAAGGCAATCCCCTAAAGTGAGCGTGTGAGAATTCTGACCCTGCCCCCCCAGACATTCTGATATTCAGCACTCTTCCTGGAGGGATGAAACTTCAAGAGCTCCAACTTTACACACTGGTTCTGCAAGACTGATACTGAATAGATTTCTATCTACAGTCCAAGTTAGACCTATAGTACGGTAAAGATACCGGATGAGAACAGCATAGCTGCTTGACATTAAACAAGTAGTAATAAGGTAAGCAAAGCAGCAAGCATTTTCATGTGGGTTTGTAGTTTAAAATAGCCAGGTAACAGTGTCAGGTAAAATGAATAGGTAAGTTAACTCCGTACTCTCCACACAGCCTTCTAATACACCACTAACCAACGGAGGTTACCTCTTCAAGGTGGGCATGCAACATTAGGAGTAACGTGAGCAGGAGCCCCTTTGCATAATTCCCGCACTATGAGCAGTACAAAAGCACATCTGGAAGTACATTTTTGCTGACTGGAACCGAGGAGGAAAGGACTGAGACTGGTGTTTGTGACTAAGCCCTGTGATGCTGGTAACTTAAGTTTGTTACTTCTGCTATTAGGGTCAATAGAGCCTGGATTTGGACTCCTTGTGACTGAATGTTTAGAGGACAAGGTGTTCAGAAATTTCTTCCAGCTAATTAACCTTTTTAAAGGAACTGTAGGCACCCAGCCAAAACCCCACTGCTATAGAAACTAACAAGCCATTTGTATCTTTCCCCTCAGAAGTATGACATATAGCCATGACTATATTTCTGTCTGTATACTGCAGTAAAACAGAAGAGACCTTTAAGCGTTCCCTAAAGGACACAATGGTTTTCCTCTGTTCATACTCATTAAATAGGAGGTAGGCTATATGAAAGGATCAAAAGATGTCAGGTTGCTAAACAAAGAAAATAAATTATCTGATGAAGTGGAGTTCATCTTACAAATAATTTTCAACCTGAAACAGATTCAGGCAGTTAAAACCATTTCGGATCAGACTTTTCTCGAAGTGCCACAGTCCATGCAAGAAACCTTCTAGATAGCTCCTCTCCTGAAGTTCATTATTTTTACTGACTTGTGTTTATTCAAGTGTACAATTCCTAGCACAACAGGTCACGTTTAGGGATGAAACTCTAACAAACTTAAAATATTTAATTGTTTATTAAAATCTCTTTATTAGCAAGCCAAATCTGTGAGACAGATTAAGCTGCATTCACTCAGGTAAGTCCCAAAGCAAACTGAATTTTGAAAGCCACTAGAGCTTTGCAAAATTCATTTCAAATGAGAAACAAAGGAAGTGGTTCTGTAGGACAGTCATTAAGCTAGCAGTGCTCCAACTGGACATAAAAAGCACACACTCCACCCTTGAGCTCGCCTGTACTATGAGGGTTTGCATCTTGAAGACTGTCTAAGAAGGAGTACCAGAATCAGTCACATTAAAATCACATACTGAATGCTCCTAGCTATTACTGCAAGCAGCATTAAGCAGATTTGCTTTAAAATTTTGCCTTTCAGGTTTTTTAAAGACCAGACTCACTGTCTCCTACTTTGTATGATGCTTCACATACTACGTTCTCCTGTTTGCAGTTGTTTAAAAGGTTAGGCACGTATCCACTAACCATGTCTTCCTAAATAAATAGGAAAGACTGTTCATTAAAGTAGTGTTAGAGGGGAAGAAAGGAGTCAGACAAGAAAGTTCTGATAAGAAATATGCAAGTATCAGCATGTGCTTCCTTTCTATTTATATTCAGACAAAACAGAGAAAACCAAACATGCTTTGCAACATTTAGAGAGACGGGGTTCTGTTCGTGATCCAGCTGGTATCAGAAGTCCAGAGGACACCGTCTGCACTGTTTTATATATAAAGATACAATTCAAGATCAATTTGCTTGTGACCTGGTTTTTATGACTTATACAATACAAATCAAGATGTTAAAAAAATATGTATATTGATACACAGTCAGAGGATCAAAAAGCTACACTTACTGTGAGAGGATGAGATTTTTCATCAAAAATATCCAATGATCTGTCAGAATCTCTACAAAGGAAAAATCTCTGTTTTAGCAACAAGAGTTAATTGGTAACACTATGCTCCACTAAAAGGTATTATTCATTAAAGAGGAAAGGGACATATTTTATAGTTCAGCTTTTCCTAGAATATGCTATAAAGTTATACAGTATTTTTGCAAAACATTTAATGAGATCTTACAACTGAATATTTAAGAAGTTAAACAATGAATCCATGTTCCCATATTATGCTTAGTACAGTTCTCCCTTGAAGTGTGAAACCGTCTCATTAATAGCATTTATTTCAAAAAGGCAGCTGTAATTTTGAAGCATACGCTGTAACTACCTATAATGGCAAGTGTTATTTGCACATGGGACAGAGCGTTCCTTCACCCATCAAAACTAATCTGTACCTCTGTATTCAGGAAAAGCTAAACGAAGTTCAAAGGCTGATCTGTGGCAAATTAAGTGTATTCTCCTCACTCCCTCTGTTTTGACTTTTTATGCTTCATTCTCGATGAATGTGTGCCATTGGATGGGTGTATTACTGACCCTTCCGTATCAGCTCAAGAGGGGGTACAAAGAGGAAGCAGACAGACCGTAAAGTGCCAGATTTTTCAACTCCTTTGAGTTATACTAGCTGTTACTGAAGTGAGCAAGACCATATCCCCGGCTCAACAAGAAAGTTGTTATATTTCAGGAAAAAAGTTCACTCACCTGTTCTTTATATGGTAGAATATTGCTAATGTTACACTAAAAAAGAGAAAGAAAGAAAAAGAAAAAGGCTTAACAAAGCACATTCTGTGCACACTATTCCACTGTAAAAGCTGTTGTTCAGGGCAAAATGTTCAGAATCCATTATGTATTGGCTTCCTCTCACATTCTCGAGTACTCTGTGTCTCATTTCTGATGTTTAGGTGCCTGAACAGAAACCGGCCAAATCAGATTTGCTAGCCAAGCTACTTTTACATTCGTTGCACAGATATTTGTGCCACGAAATAAATGTTACACCACATTTTAAACACACACCTTCATTGTTGGATTAGGTGACATTTATTGAAAATGTGGACTATTCACAACTAAAATACAATGAAAGTTCTACTTGATGTTACATAGGCTGTTGTAGAGATTTTGCTGATGTTTTAACTCGGTATCTCTGGCTATCTAATTTAGGGCCTGTCTAAAAAAGAGAATAATAAATAGGGCATTTTGCCAGCATAATCCAAGAAGGGGACAAGAACAGATCTCAGTCTCTGCTCAGTCAAGTAAGGCAATAGATTTCATACTGACACTCCTCTACTGTGGCCACATTTCAGACACTTTACTGGCAGTGACAACAGGAACACTGCCATCATGGAATCCGTCACAGGCAAGCTCTGATCTGTTGCCAGCTGTACACCACTTCAAAATGGCACAGGCACCATCTTTTAGGTTCCTTCTTCTCTAGAAAAGGAGGAGTGACATTCTAGAAACTTCTGTTTGAAACCAAATTTTAAAGCGACAAATCAACTTAAACATTTCCAAACTCTACTAAACTTAAAATATTAAAGCCACCTGGGCCTGAAGCTACTTTGCCTTCCTTTCCCTTCCAGCACAGTAAAAATCTGTTCTCAATTCTCAGCTGGTATCATCTATACACAAAGAACTGTCTCTGTGGTACCCAGAACAATAGGTCAAACAGCCGTTTCCACTGGAGAACCAAGAAGACTAAATAATTATCAAACTCATCTACCTAAAATAACAAACATACCAAGAAAAAGTAGAAAGGCTACAATGAAAACCAAAGCCAGCAGCATACCGTTATCCACAACTAGAGGGCAGACTAATACCACTGGCAAGGAGCAAACACAGCCCTACAAACTTTTCCTGCAACTCCATACAAAATCCATTTCAAGTTTTCCCAGATCGAGAGTTTCTGAATTTGGCTTTCAATGTGAAGACTTTGAGCTCCCCACCCCAACACACAACACAACACCCAAAATGCTGACACACTTCCGCACTGCCTCAGATTCTCAAGTGCACAATGATAACTACTTTGAAATACAACAGTACATTAGCTCTGTAACTGAAAAAAGCTCGCTTCAGCAGTCATAATTAACCAGACCCCTACACCCCTCCATGACCAACCTGAACAAGCAGTGCTGTGCTCCTCTCATTCAAGTGTGCGACTGGCTTTGGAACAGCCAAGACCACCACAAAATCCCAAATAAACCTTGCAATGCTACTCAGCCCCTTCTTGATGACAAATGGTTCTTACCACTTTATTGTGCTTCTAAGGTTAGGTTGACTGACCGTGCTGTCATCTATAAATATTGTTGAGCATGAGCTGTATTTTTTCGTAAGCTGCCCAGGAGAAACCTTAGGGAAAAAAAAAAAGAAAAAAAAAGAACAGAAATACATTCAAGAAGAGGGATTCTGTAAGCTTTGGTTTACCATGCTGAATACTGGCTTTACACCTCAAGTAGCTACTGCAGAGGAGGTCTTTGTAGATGATTGCTCCTGCTATGTAAGCTACCCTATAGCCACCAAGTTCCTGAGAATACCCTTTGTGTAAGGTAAGTTTATAAATCATCCCTTGTTGGAAAACAACATGATGTTTTTAGATAAGGGATTTTCAGCAGAAATAGCTGCAGCTAAAGCAGCAAGTCCTCCCATTTTCTCAGTCCTCCTCCATTCCAGTCTTGCCAGTTCAGGTCTCGGTCTTCCCGCTCTGTGATGTACTTTAGTAGATTTCCCTGTGACGCCATAATCATCTCCTCCATTCTTTTATATCCTATACCTTTACATTTTCTGGTTATCCAGTATCACTCCCTGTAAAGACAGTTTTGCAATTGGGGTTTTGTCTTGTTATATTTTAGAAAAAAAGAAACCTCTTCCTGACATTGCTCACTTCACTCATGTCTTGTTTAGCATCTGGAATCTGGACATAAAGTACTACTATTACCCTTACTTTTACTATTCAGAGCTAACAGTATGTTCCATCATCTATTCTAATCCTGCAGATTTTATACTGTAAGAAATCTTCCTATGTAACGCTAAGGCAGGCTTCTCTGAGCGTTTTTAGAGAATGCCTTGCACTAGAGCTAGGATGTCACAATTGAGGGAGGAGTTTTAATCAAGCAATTCAAGATTCATTAGTTTTTGCCAGAATCTTTTTAAATCTCTTGTCTAAAAACTTAAAATTGTTCCATACGAAAATGTTGGCACCCTTCACAACTCAATGGCTGCCTGGGAATACCTCCCATTCCAGCTGAAGTTTGCCAGCAAAAACAATCCAATCACACTTCACCTTGGTGCTGGCAGGCTAAAGCTGGAACTGCAATTGAAAAAGAAAAGAAAAGAAAAGGAAGGAAAAGAAGGAAAAAGAACCACCCTCCATAATCACACTAAATACAACAGACTTGAAATATCATTATCTTACCAGTAACTTATCAGTAGACACTTCTGCTAGACAGTATTTTTTGAGCTTTGTGTTAGTAACTTCCATTCTTAGCTTTAGTGGTCAGTAATTTTTTATCCATTTATTAATGACACTGGATCTTTTCTGTATTTTGTTTTGGCAAGTGAAGTGTCAAAGCCAACTAATATTTGTGGAAGAAGCTTAGAGTATATTTTCAGATTTTAAAACCAATGGATTATCATTTGTTTATCATGCTGATGATAATGTTTGTTCATCATTCTCTTTTCATGCTGGATACATTTCTTACAATAAGTCCTGCAGTGATGCTCAAACAGCAAGTCATTTAAGACTTGTCTTATCAGCTGAGAAATTAATCCAGTTTTATTTCTGTTTAAAAAAAATATAGGCAGTTTGACTTATATTTTCTCCTGTACTGTTCTGAAATGCTCTGGACTGATACAACAAAAAAATCCATTCATATTCTTTTGACATCAGCCATTCTATGCTCTGTGACACTGTGCCTGTTTGTTTATTTTTTAAAGACAGGCAAAGATAATTCAGTTTTACCTTGCTAAGGAGGATTTGGAACGCGTGTAGGACTATATACCTAGAACGACTCCAGTTGTTTCTTGGATTTGTCTTTGTCCCAATATGCTAATATTATCAATATAGCACACTAAGAATTTGGTTTACTTACATGATTGATGTGGTTACTCTTCCTCTTCTCTCGCACTAGAAAGAAGGAGAACGAATGTGAACTGAAAGGTTTCTAAAATACAATCCCAACTTACATTCAATAAGGTCATTCTATTAACCTGGTCTTCTGAAGTACACGAGTATTAAGAGTTTCAAATTTGACTTTAGGTGTCTGGAAAAGTAGTTTGAGGAAACTACTTCTACCCATCGCACTAAGGGAAAAATGTCTCAGCTTTGAAAAGATGCTGTGCACCATGAAAAACTGGATGATTTCCGAGAGTTCAAATAGACAATGTCCGACATCCAACAGCAACCACTCAGCAAACACAAGTAAAAACATCACACACTGAACCTGCCAGAGACACACAAGGAGGAAGGTGCCCACCATTATATACATGTTCTCTCTCCTCCCATTAGACAGTAGAAGGTAAAAAGGCATTTCCCTCTACAGAAGATGCTGCCACAAGCTATGCCTATTTATCATATAACTGCAACCGTGCTATTTGGTCATTTTAAACTGTGCCAGCCTTTTAAAAAAGATTGTAAGGTTTAACTTCCAGCTGTAACAGCAGCAGTAAAACAGTGCTGTTAAGGGAGAGCTGAGTGGCACACATGCAGAAAGCTATACAAACGCGACCAGCCTGGACAGGTGACTTCTCCGAAGTTTTGACTTCAGATCATTACCACTTGTTAGCAGGACAGTCTCTTACAGATTTAGAAAAATCAACAATTGAAAGAGAGTATCCAAATTTCTTTTGTATTTTTGCATAAATCAAAACTCACAATCCTGATAACATCTCAGTGAGAGAGAACTTATGGATATTAACTCTAGTAGTTCTATGAAAGGTTAACTAAAGAAGATCCAGTGAAATTAGAAAATAAATTCTTCTGCCTGACTTGTCCGTAAAGATACCCTGTAAAAATCAATTCATCCAACTAATACAAACTTCAGAGAATAGTTCAATAGTTATTATCTCACCTAGCAGATCATTTTTCTACATGAACACAAGTGTATACATTTCAGTACATTACATTTGAAGAACTCTGAAGCATGTTTAAAAGCAATAGTACCCCCAACAAGTATGTTCATGTAGTTTGAACGTTATTTGCAGCAAGGCTGAAAGGCTGCACAGGGAAGCTGCTCTACAACAGTCAAGAACGACGTCAACTTGCTAACTGCAACTTAGGCAGTGCTCATCTGAGAGGTGTTTGAAATGTGCAGGTCAGATCCTTTGTTTGAAGGCTGACCTTAGAGGCCTCGAGGAGGGAGGCCTACATTTCCTCGGCATCACCTCTTCTGGTGAACCATGCTAGTGCTTGTTTCCACTGCTCACGTTATCTGAGCATTGCAAAGTTGATATAACTGACAATTTTACTACTTGCTATAAGACTCTGCTATAGGACTGCAACCGACAGACCTGTCAAAAAAATTCTACCTTTCTGTGGCAAAGCTATGCCAAGGTAGAAGACACACTGCAGCCTTCCATCAACCTATCCAACCTCAAGTGCGACACTTGCTTAGAAAAACAGCGCTTCAAACAAGAACCAGCTATAAAAGAAACAGAAGCATTCCTAAAAGAGCATCTTGAACTCCTTTTTAGTTGCAACTTCAAAATTTACTATTGTCAGAATTCTTTTTTATTTGTGCAATATGGAAATGCCTCTACTTTTTAACAGCATTTTGGAATACATAAGCTATAGTAATTGTTCGAAATTGACTTTATTAAGTAAACAAGGGATCTGCAAAGAAACTAAAAATCCCAATACATCCATGTAATTAAAATCAGGATTCAAAAATAATTATGCTACTGAAACTATCCAAACAGTTTAAAACAACGTATTCAAAAACAATTGATACGGACTGATGGCTTAGGCTTATTATTCCTTACAGAAAACTGTCTGTTTTTTTTTTAAATTTAAAGCAATTTTAAAACAGTCCTTGGTCATTAAAAAAACCACCACTGCTTGAAGCTTGAATTACACTAGTGAAGAAAGCCTTGCTCCTTCAGACTACTAGGATCCAGACTCTGAAATCTCCCGATATTTAAGCCTTTAGAAGAACAGCTGATTTTAAGTGTTAAGTAAAACAGCCTATGAACATGTTTCTGTGTAAATGCACAGATTATTAATCCCTATGCTTTGAAAGAATTAAAGCAATTTAAGTGTTCTCAAGCTGTATAATTAAAATAGGCAGTTATTTTTCCAGTTTTCCTTCCGCCTTTTTTTAAATGGGAAAAAACTTAGCTTACCATCTGTTTGAGACTTGCTCAGGAAAATTGTGCTTGCTCTGGGATGATCAGATGGGTTAGATTCCAAGGCTAAATCTGAAACAGAAAGGACAAAAAAAGGAGAGATCTTTAACAGAAGATGATTACTGCAACAATTCCCACCTAGCCTTAAAATGCTCAAGCACAGTGATGGAGACAAGATCAGAAACACATGGAATGGGCTCTCTAAAGCAAAATCTTACTTTTGCCAAGATAAATAAAAATCTGGCATTTTCCCCTCTGAAAAAAAGCCTGTGGACTTATTCCTACTGCTGTGAATCTCTGAAGTAGCTTACGGTTTCCATCAAAACAAAACCTGGAAAGGGAGATCTCAGAAAACAACATACATCTTCAGAAGTCAGTATGCATCCCTGCATGTTAGGGTAGCTGGACATGGAGCCTGTGCTCAGCAGAGGGCAGAAAGCTAGAACGTTATCAAAAGCATAGTTTAAAAAAAAAAAAAGACACTGTTCATCTTTCACACTATGCTTTAAGTACTCAACACAGCAGGAAACTATCTCTTATAAAAGAACTTAATAAGTAACTTTTACATTGCTAATAAATATCAAAACATAGATCTTGCACTATTCTGTTCTTTTGGAATTTCAAGTAAAACCCTGTAGAGCTAATATATAATTACTGAAGAACAAAATGATTGCTTCAATCCTTTGACACAATGAACCAGCGATGACATTAGATGAGGATATATTACTCCCTTAGATTAATATGGGAGTGATCACTGAAATGTTTGTTGATGAAACTGTAAACATCATGATGAAATTTTGAGCTGCATTAGCTTTGACAGAAGAAATAGCTGTTCTGAGTATACAGACACACTGACTTGTGTGAACATATGAACAGAATAATCCAGTACTGTGATCCTGTGCATCCTGGAAAGAGCAAATTCGCGTCCATTTGCATTTGTCATTCTGATCTTCCTGTGCGCTACTTACGCCATTCTAACCATAAAAGCACGCAAGCTCGCAAACTTGCACATTAGTGTTTCAAGGTGGTACGCCAATGCAGTTGCCACACCCAAAGTCATCTAAGAATCACCATCAACTCCTAATGAAAAAAAAAATCTTAAGAGCTTTTTATTCACTCAACCAACAGAACTCTGGTTAAATAGTAGCCAAAGTATGCACAAACTGTCTTGGTGCTGGAAGTCTTAACTATGTGAATGTTTTGTGCTACTGCACCTAACCCATACCACAGCCACAGCCCTGATGCGTCAGCAAGCGAACGTATTTGCAAAAGTACATGCGTCCAAGACTTCTCATTCCAGATTCCCACTGGTACACAACATTGGCATCCAGACCTGGATGTTTTCCAAGTACTTGGCTTACAACATCATTGATCTTAGTCCAACAGTATTGCTCTGACACTGGTCCACTGCAATTTCGATTCTCTACTGTATAAGTAAGGTAGCCAACGTTTATTTAGGAACACAAAGATTGAACAATCAGAAACTTCCCCCCCCTCAAAAAAAGGCCAGAGTCAGCTATGAAAGCAGACCATCTCGAGCAGTTTTTAAAAGCTAGCTTACAAAACCAGTATTCCTATTTCCACCTTACCGTGCTCATTCATGGCACAGATACCTGAATTTAATCACGTAGTTAAAATGTAAGTAGTCCTGGTTTAGAAGCCCTACAACAGAATTTGCCTTACAGCTCATATCTGAATAATACACATTTGATTCTGTGAAAAAAAATCCAGCACACAGTAGTATGCCATACTGGTACATTTTAACTACCCTTTGTAACGTCTCAAAATAGTATAACTGCTGTTTAAAAGTTGTCCACAATGTTGACAAGTTCCTAACACCGATTTAACAAAATAATTTTTAAGAGACAGTATAGAGACAACTCCAGTTTCTAACTCTTACTAAAAAAAAACCAAAACCAACAAACTTTGACACAGACCAAGGAATACACTATCAATGGCAAATATTAAACAACTTTTTAGATTTGAGAAAGGAGTGATTCAGAAATGGAAGTATTTTGCTAGTCCTCCAAATAAGTATCATCAACAGGCAGAACAAGACTGCAATATGCAGATTTAAAATACAGATTATTATTAGCAAGTTATGACGCAAACAGAGCAAACTCCTCAGTATTTATTTATTTACAGTTCAGCAGCAACTTTTAGAATAACTGGATAAGTGAGGTTAGAAAGAACCTCAGGTCATCTGTAGTTCAACCTCTTGCTGAAAACCGGGTCAGCTATGAGGTAGAACTAGGCTGCTCAAGGCTTTATCCAGTTGAGTCTTGAAAACCTCCAATGAGGGTCCACAGTGCCCAGATCCCCATTCCCACTGAGGGGGACTAATGCCTACAGGGCTACAGGACTCACTATGGAATGGTAGGGAAGAGCACATAGGACTGTACAGGACTTGCGTGATGTTTAGGGGAAGGCAGCAAGGAAGACTGGGGAGGAACAAGCACAGGAAAACAGAGGGAAAAGGGCTACTGAATTCAGTAACTCCTAACAGAGGATGCTGTGTTTCTCCTTGTTGAATTTCATAGCGTTCCTGTTAGCCCAATCCTCCGGCCTATGTAGGTCCCTCCAGTATATTGACTGTTGCCTAATCGGGTGTCATCTGCAATTTGGGCGCACTCCATTGCCTCCTCCAGGTCATTGATAAATGTTAAACAGGACAGGTGCTTTCTTCCCAGGGAAGAGACAACACGGGATAACGCCCATCCTCCCTCACCCCATAAAAAAAACCCCACTAACATCTTGACTTCCCTGAGGTTTTGATTTACTTTGAAACTACATGGCTAGTTAAAGCTCGCTTCTTATATTGTTTTTGCCTCTTCTTGTGCTCTGCCAGTCCCTATATCCATGCTTCTTAGATGATAGAAATCAGGTCTGGGGCTAAAAGCCCTAGAAGAATTACACACATGCAAATATAACCAACTTTCATCCCAGACGAGAAGGGTCTAGAATCCACAGCACTGCAGGATGCACCAAGGGACACAATATTGGCATGGACACACAAGTCAAACTTGCCCCCCTGAACCCAAGCAGACCCACGCATTTGAGTAGAGGAACAGCAGTGAAAGGAAAATAGACTTCACCGGCTCCAGCTCCACAGTGGCTCTGCCAGACACAAGATGCTTTCTGCTGGGCAAAGTCAGGTGTATCAGCACCCATAGCACAAAAAATCCACAACACAGATTATACAACCAGATAGAGTTATGGTACTAATGAACTCCAAAACACATTGTGCAGCCCCTGGTACAAAACCCCACAAGAAGTGATCAAGACCAACTGTAACTAAACTTCTTATCCCAGAATAACATGCCATTAGCAGAAACCGCACATCCGCTTTTGTCTTGCAAGAGACTGCAAAGAAAGAAAGATGCATTTAGTAGATTGCCTACCTGTAGCTTTCCCCTTCTAAGCATCCAGAGAATTTTAACCCTCCTTTCTATACTGTTCTTCCTCAATGCTTTTTTTCCAAGCAATGGAAAAATTAAGTCATATGATTTGCTTTTCCTAAACTGCCAGTGTTGCTCATGAAATACCAAAAAGTAACAGCAATATAGCTGATGAAGGAAGCATAAGGCAAGAGGCAGATAAGGATGTGAGAAGAGGCAAAATGTAATGGGAAACACAGCAAAAGAAAAGCCAGAGGAAGAGATTAATCTGTCTGCAAACAATTTGACTCACAACCAAGCGCAACTCCTAATACTTCAGCCTGGTAGCACTTGTGAGTCCAAAACCAAGATATCTAGCCCTGAAAATAAGGATGTCTTGATTAGGAGCTACATCAGAAGATGTATGACAGAAAGCTCAAGCTTCACAGATAGCTAACAGAAAAAGAAAGCACATGATATGCCACAGGATGAACAGAAATAATGGGAATTAAAACATGCACAAACAGGAATAAGAGAAATGAAAGAAGCAACAGGATGACACAAAAAGCAAGAAAACAACTCCAAAACATTTTTGGTTTAGAGGCTATCCACTCAGTAGAAGTCAAAACACATTTTCTATCGGACCCTCACACTTAGCGATAAAGAGGTGAGAAGGGAAGATTTCCACCAGAAATTAAGTCTGTGGGAACGGCACAGTAACGTTGCCACGCTACAACAGCCCTCCGCCTCCAAGACCTGCGTATTAAAAATAGCCTTCCCTCTTATTTCTCTGCAGCTCTTGGTGCCATTTACTCATGTGGTGCTACCAAGCTCGTCAGATCAACCCTGTCCCCAACTGGAGCACAGAGAAGCCTGAACGTGCTTCCCTCTTCACCATTCTCATTTTAAAGAATCCCTTGCAGCTTGCTTGCCCTTCAGACAATCTCGGTTACCTCTGCTGCTGCTGTGCGCTCCACGCACCGATAAGAGCATACAGTCCCCCACAGGGCAGATCACATTACTTTTAAAAGCAAACCTCTGCCGCTAGCTCAAGATCTTATGTCCTTTCCTCAACACAAAATCCGCATGAAGACTTTACTTTTATTCAACTGTGTCATATAAGAACACGTGTGGGGTTTAGGAATTTATAATGCTAGCTACTTATCTACTGTTTTACACACCTCCACGGGTCATTTCTAACTATTAAGAACACGTTTTACACACTGCATCGTGCTACATATATTATCTCATGAATAAAGCTGACATTCCAAGATGTCACTGTTACTAAGTAGCAGCCCTTTGACAATTTCACTACTTTAGAACACTAAAATATTGCATTTCCTTTAATAGTTTTAGCCCCATCCTCTGCTTTACTAGACAGCAGTAACATTTTGATACAGGACATAAAATCATCTCTTTGCTGTAAATTGAGTTTCTTCCCTTGCTCAGTGGGTTACTAGCTTTGCTTAATGTCCCTTATATTTCATTACCTTACAGCGTGATAGATGCAAGTTACTTAACACTCCCAATAAAGATTTAAAAACTAAAACAAATTAGATTAACAAGTTTGCCAATACATTTCAGAAAGTCTGTTATTCCTAACAAGAACTTCATATAAAATTACTTGACCTTTAAATTATGTTAGTCTATTTCTATTACCAAAAACTTACCTAAAAATTACAATTCCGGTTTCTACATCCAGCCTGCTTTGTTTACTCCTCACCAGCCACACCAAACCCAGCACATGCAGGCTATTTTCCATTTGCCTTCTCCTGTTATGTCCTCAGTTACACACAGGTTAGTCTATCCTTTAAACGCTCCATGGGTGGCTTCTTCCCCAGATTTGGACACAATGAAAGCACCTTGATCACCTGATTGTTCATCCTCAACAGAATACATCTCTCTTCCATAATGGGATGATGGACTCAAAAGATAGAAAACTTGCTCTGTTTTCGTAACTAATATAAGCAAATTTGAATACATAAAGGACTGGATCTGTTGCATAACAAAGCGCTTTTAAACACAACCAGTTCTCAGAAAGGAACTCTATTTTGAGGGAGAATCTTGGTGAAAACCATCTTAACCAACAATTGCATATGCATAGGTCCCTTAAAAACACTCCTAACTCCCCAGAGGAAATCAACTCTTTATTTAAAAAGGAAAACAACTAAAACCAACCCACACAGTTGGCCTTTGTTCACAGAAAGACAGGATCCTTGAGGTTGGAAGAGACCTCCCCTAAGTCCAACCCCCTGCTCAAGCAGGGTCAGCTAGAGCAGGCAGACCAGGACTCAGGTTTTGAGTATCTCCACAGAGACTTCACAACCTCTCTGGGCAACCTGTACAGTGTTTGACCACCCTCATTGTCAAATGATTATTTCTAAAGATCATGACTTTACACAATACGCACAGAAAGATGTTGTAAAGCTATTTAAAATCTGTCAGTTGCTCCTTACGGCACTACTATGAGAATAGCAATGACATTACCAATACCCAGCACATATCCAAGTGCACTGTGATGTTTTAGAAGGCTGCAGAAATTACTTCAATATACAACAAGCTCTCTTCATTAATAATGAATTATTTGCTCTTTTACACCACACTCCTGAGTTGGGCTGGTTCAACAAGAATCTGACACAGTAAGCATTTCAAATTTGCTACTAAAATCAGAAGAATTTAGAAAGCAAGTATAGACCATCTATTAAATACTGTGGGCTAGCCAGGGTTCAACATATCTATTCATTTCTGTGGTTTAAAAAAATCAATACAGTATTAGTGTTCTTGCATTTCTTAAACTGCAAGAGGATCCACACTGCTATTGTCAGCCTCCACAGCAAATCCCAACACGATCCTATTGCACTCAGTTCACAGCCCCTGTTGGGGAGACATGACTGAGAGATCTGTTCCGCCATACACAACACCTAGCCCTTCCGGGGCTCAAAGAAGTCGAGTAGGCTTCCATGGGTTTCATGAGGGGCTATAATCACTTCTACACATTTTAACTAGGCAGAACAGCAGGATGCCCCAAATTCCACAGTGGAGGCAGGACCAGTTAAAAGGGAGGAAAGCTAGATGTCCCTAGGATTTTTATGTTGGAACTAGAAGGAAAACAGTAGTTCACAAGCTAGATCTTAGAAGTAACTAATGCTTTGTTAGAGATGTGTTTCTGTACTGCATCTAACGTAGGACCATTTAAAAAGACAAGGAGAAAAAATTGGTTCCATGCTCTCCACTTTTTATTCCCCACACAGACCTCCACACCTAACACAATTCACTACCATGAGAGGCTAAAGTAAAACTCCACAGCTCTAACTTTTTAATTGATAAGCCAAAATAAAAATTTCTAACTGTACACATTAAAGACCAACCAGATTTTACACTCCTAGATCCATGCTGACAACTGCAAGCATAAGGGAAGCTTTCCCCGTAACAACTCTTCACATGCTCTCTGCCTTACTTCTCACAAGACATGGTTCAGAAAGAAAAACAGGTGAGTACCAGAAATTCCAGTCTCATCTAGGGTCTGCAGGTAACCAAAATAAGATGCACTGTACTGTATGCTAGGTAACATATGTCAGTCCATCAGGTGGCATATGACAAGTTTTTTCTCCTCTTCCAATCGCTCACATTAATACAAACTTCAAATTAACTTTGGGCTTTTATGAAAGTTAACAGTGTCATCAAGTTTTGTGCCATTTTAGGCACAAGCTCAAACACAGTCACTCTTTACAGTGGCTTTGTGGATTCTCAGCTTACTTGCAGTTTGTTCTATAAAATAACTATCTGCATAACAAAACATGTCCAACAGTTCTAGAGAAAAGCTTTTTTTTTGTCTTTGAAAGAAATTGGCATTCAACAGTATTATCCAAGTCTGACTGACATGTTTGATGACAAGCCAGTGTTACTTTTCACACTGGAAAAAACCCAACAACTATGTTTGATTATTGCAATGACTCAAGACCCTTTCAGAACTCCAAACAGAAGCAAAGCTGTGCTATAAACACACAGCTCATCAAACACTGCAGAATGCTACCTGGTTGACAGTGGGATTTTTGTGAAAGCTGTTGAGGTAACCCTGATATTTGCATCACCTGCAAGTATGATATTCAGTTTCATTCATCTGGTTTTACTACACATTTAAATAAATAGCGTTGAGCTTTTTAAGCCAGTTGCGTTTTTGTTTGTCCCTTCTAGTAGATACATTCAGAGTTTTCTTCTGAAAAAGAAACCTTAGTTTAATGTGCAATGCGAATCTGGGAGGAGTAGGGTTTTGTGTTTTGTTGGCTCGTGCAACAGTTCGTTCCCCTGTCAGCTTTTCAGTATGACCTCACCATGCTGATCACACTTGAGAGAACTGATACTTCTAGCCAAAAAACTTCTGTTGCTCTACAACATCTACCCTGACAGGTAGGAGGGAAAAGAGCAAGTCTAAGAAAACCAGAAGAGGAAAGGATCCTAGAGATATGTTACATGGAAAACATAGTTTAAAAAAAAAAAAAAGTCAAGATGAAAAGTAATTCAGTTTCCTTAATTCCATAAATTTCATCAAAATTCTTAGGTTAGCCATATATTTCACAGAATAGAATCATAGAATAATTTAGGTTGGAAAAGACCTTTAAGATCATCGAACCCAACCGTAAACCTAACACTGCCAAGGCCACCACTAAACCATGTCCCTAAGCACCACATCTGCACATCTTTTAAATACCTCCAGGGATGGTGCCTCAACCACTTCCCTGGGCAGCCTGTTCCAGTGCTTGACAATTTCCTCTCAGTATTTCCGATTTTATGAAAATCTCTGTTATAATAGCTGTTATACTGGAAGCCTGAAGAAACACTCACCAAACCAAACAAATCAGTTTCGCTCCATGTGAGCTTCACGTATATATGTTCCATATCAGCTATTCTTAAAAACCTAAGGCTGACAAACTCGCTCACTGCAGAAGCCTCCAAGATTTAGTGAAATGAGAAAAGGATAGAGGATTCCTTAGCTGTCAGCAGTACTCAAGCATAAGAACAGAAATACAGATACCATACTACGGCAATGATTTATTCTATTTCCAATCCCCAAATCTGTAGATCAGTTTCATCATTGTTTCTGATCAACTGACCAATTCAGTCATTTCCACTACAGGCACTTTACAGACCATTTCGTAAAGGCCATGACACTAGACATCTTAAGCCAACAACATGGAAGGTGTTTCAGGCTTGTAGCAAGGCAATTCTTTCACATTTGTCAAGAACACATACTATTGTAACTGTTACAAATACCTTTGTAATTAATTCCTAGGAAAGAGATATTGAGAGTTCTGGTGAAAGAAGAGTGAGCGTAAGTTACATGAAAAAAAATCAGCAAATACAAGGAAAAAAGCAGGGGGAACACTGGAACAGGGACCAGAGCACCAGTTGGTTTTCACTCCCAACTTCATATCTGTCTAACTAGACAACAGCATTTGTCAGCCTACGCAGCTACAGATTTTTCAAATAGAGGGGCACAAAAAATACCATGAGATGGTTAAGACTTTCCTGTGCTGAAAACTGCTGGCATCGAAAAGCTGACTCCTTGCATCAAAGTGTTCATTTTTTTTTTATTTAACTTACTAACATTTTAACCAGGATTTTTAAAAAACAGGAAAAAAACCCTCCACCCACATGCTTGAAGTAAGCTGACATTATATAAGAGAGAAACAAATGAACAGTATTTAGACCTTCTGCAAGGAGGTTTCTAGACAAGCTGTTGGTGAAATCAGATCACAGACAATCAATATATTCAAGTATCTGTTCATCTTCAACAGCGTTTAATAACTGCGGCATGCAGGCAGCTTGAAGCTTGCCCCTTTCAGCATGGCACAGCCTCTAGAGAGCCGAGAGCCAGGGGGCTGTTGAAAAAAAGAAAAGTAGGCTCACAGGTGCTTGAAGAGTTATTCTAGGCGCTAGTCTGTCTGAGCCTGTTCAGGTAAATCTCACTTACTTCATTCTCTATTCAGTCCCCTCTTCAAGGTCCCCTTCCATTTGTTTTCCCATCTAACCTCTGTGTGATGACCGCATCCCACTCAGCACCTCTCCTGATCCCATCTGCTCTTCCCTCTCAGCCCTGACTGTCTCTTCACTTGTCATTCTCCACCACCTCCCCCCTCTCCAGTTCTTCAGGTGAAGGTACCAGGTCATTTTGTCCCACCAGTTCAATAGGTCAACAATCTTCCCCTTGGTTCATGTGAATCAGGCAAACCTCTGCTCAAAACTCCTGAGCTCAGTAAACAGCAGTAGCGGAGGGAGATAATGTTTTCAAGTACAAGTGAGAAAAGTCTGCCAAGCGAGGCCTTGTTCTAGTTTTATCCAAGGATTAAAGAATTTATGAAAAATTAGAGCTATATTTAAACAATGGGATCTGGCGAGAAAGTGTCAGCCATAAGAAGTTCTCCCCCAAATAATCAGAAAAAAAATCACAGGAAAAAAGAAGCTCAAAATAAAGATAAGCAGACGCTCATTTGGGAAAAAAAAATCCAAACAAAACCCCAGTAATCAGCAAATCCCAAATGACATGTTAAGATCAAAGAGCTGCTATTTCTAAAACTAGAGAGGAAAGCCTTTTTGGACCAAACTGCTTCGGATTGTTGCTTGCACGCTGAAAGAAGGAACACTTAATGCTCAGCTATACAGTCAATTAGCAGCTTTAGCTTCATTTTAGCTTTCAACATTTAACATTAACAGTAGGCATGAACCTATTTGGAAGAAACTATCATTTTCAAAGTTATGTTTATTCCCGTTTACTTAATACAACTTGGCTTAGCATATCAAACTACAAATGCAGGCTTATTTCTCACTCCGAAAAAGCGTGCACTGAACAGGTTATGGCTCAGGATCTTGAGAACGGTAAAATACAAAGTCATCCTTTAAATTCTCTCTTAGCAGTGGATCTGACAATCCCTTCCCATTTGAATTAACTTTTGCTGAAACATTACACTTTCCGTTTCACAGTGTGTTTCATCTCCATCCCACTTACCACTCCTTTTTTTTGTCTTACATAAGTACCACTTTATAACCTCCCCATTTTAAGAAAGTGAGATTTTTCTTGTTTAATTCTGATCTGATACAGACAATCTAAGCAGTGCTGACTGGAAAACAGTGCCTGTTAAGTGGTGTGATGGAGAAGCTACAGAATAATCCTCATTTAAGAGCACAGATCTGTGAGGACCACATTCCACTTGCTATGAAAAAGCAAGACAAAACAATACAAAACAAAAAGTCCAAAGCTCAGCTGGTAACTTCTGCATTACTGATACATCCAAAACATTCAATTTTAGCAAAACAAGTGCAAAAGTATTAAGGCTTAAGAACAACAAACAACTTAAAGACAGAAATTTAAGGAATGAAGTATCTCCATCACATTTGGATGCTAGCTTTCTGATATATTTAGCTGTGTTCTTAGAAACTCCTAGAACTGAGCAGCACGGAACAAAAATAGCCAAGATGATCTTGACTTTTTTCCCCTGCAGCCTTCTCTCTTTTCCCCCTGCCAAAGCATTCCAGAAAGGGCCAGTTAGTAGGTTCCCAGCCTTCTGTTATTGATAAAATTGGCATCTTAGCTAACCTATGATATTATACATTAAAAAATTAGAGAAGTAATATTTATCCCTCAAATGAAACCGCTGGATTCCTTACCACTACAGCAACAAACTAACGCTCTGTAGTAGTCAACAGCACAGAAACATGTAGGCTGCTTTCATGGTTTGGGTATGCTGACAGCTTTTATATCCTAGAGTTAAGAGGGATAAGCATAGCTATCTGGTACATGCAAGTGCTGCGTTTACAGATTTATTATTTTCATGGAAGGTCTTCAATTAAACAGATAGCAGTATCACTTAGAATTTCATGATAATGTCTGTTTTGTAACACTCGATGTCAGACTTCACAAATAATGCTTTACATTTTAAAGTTAACTGCTTCAATCCTCCCCAAGTGGCACTTTATCATGTTCAAAAACGAACACAAGAAGTTTTACTTCGAATATTGACCATCCAGAACTGTATTTTCATAAAGATATCAAACTTGAATACTTTTTGCAGCCCTATAGAATTATGTCAATCAGAAAACTGTAGACAAATAGCCTCTATCATTTGTAGCAGATTTACTTCTGAGGCCATGCAATAGTGACCCACATACCACTGTAAAAGTGATCTTTAAAATCATCTAACACATATACTACTTATGCAGTTCTAATTTTAGGATTACCTCCTGCCTCAAGACTAAAGTTTCCATAGCCACAAAAGTAAAATTTGCGATAGACAGCTACTGTCTTATTCTTGGACTATAAACTTTTATTCATGTCTGCAAATGCAAAAAATTAAATACTTCGCTACTTCAAAGCCAGTTCTGACATCTGAATGAATACACAATTAAGCCTAGTTACTTAGCACTGCTGACATGATCACATACTAAAGATTCAAACAAATACAATCCTTATTCCTGAGCAGATTTATTTAGCTTGGGCATTTTTGCTTGGCTTATTAGACTCTCTAAAGAGTTTAGCTCCTCCTCCCTTAATGAGTATGGGAGAGTTGAGAGATTTCTGTAATATCTGCTCGCAAAAACACAGTTTTATTTCTCCTAGACGGCAAATATAATTTCTCCTACTGCTGTATTGCACAGCTGTCTCAAAGGAGATCCAAGGGGCTGACTGTTCCATCTCGTTTCTGTAACAGCTGCACCATATGGTGCTGTACGGAACCATGCAAGTTTAATAATTCCTTTTCTGAAGGTTTCCTCACACTCTTCTGCAGCCAGTTTCTCTCTGATAGCCAAAAATTTTTTCTTAAGTTCAAGACAAGTATGGAAGGCCAGTGATAATTGTTATTGTATGCATTGTACATTAAGGATGTCAGACAGGCTATCTCTTCTCAACTGAATATATTTCATATAGGTGTGGTCATAATTATGAAAAGGAATAGCAAGATGCTTGTTAATTAAACTAAGTTTTGAATATCATAAGCTATTACACTGTGCTGTATGCTTACGGTATCACGTGAACATACAGACAGACAGGAGCACCCCTAACCTGTTTTGTGTTGTCTCAGTAGCTCTCTCTGCAGCACAAACCTGCAAGCTCTTCCTAGGCATGTCTGAAAAGGAGATGCATTACAGAGCAAGTCTGTGTGACACCAGTGCTCCAGGTATAACTGGAGGGAATCTGAACAGCAAACATGTACCTTCCTATAGGCTCAAGGAAAGCAAATTGGGAACACTGAGAGCTACATGACAAGGAACCTCAGTGTAACGAGTCCACAGCTATAACCGAGCACCCTGCATAGCTAGATTATAAATTACCCATGTCCAGCCACAATGATGTCATATGCACACAATCTTTGTAATTCTGAATTCCCTTATTCCCCACACACCCTCTTCCTTCCTCCTGTTCAACAGAGACTGGAAATGCAGCAGCTTTTGCAAACTGCCTGTCTGAACATTACGACTGAGTCACGACTCCATAGTTAAGGAGAAACGAGCAGCCAGACTTCCATCTCAAACGGGAGCACGCGGGGGCTCTGCCACGACTCTTTCGGGTTCCCCGACCCCTCTCTCCAGCGGGCTGGGAGCGGCCAGCGGGGCAGCCAGGGACCCCGGCACAGCACTCCCCGGGCAGGGGGGGAACCGGCCGCTCCTCCGCCCTTGGCCGGTGGCCCCGCGGCTTTTACTTCGGGAGGAGATCCCGGACCCGCAGCCGATTTCCCCCGTGCGGCGGCAGCAGGGCGGCGTGCCCGCAGGAAACCCCGGAGCTGTCAGCGCGGTGACAGCCGCGGGGAACTTTGCTTGGGGCGCGGCGCGGGGCCGGACCCCCCTCCCCCGAGGGGCTCGCCGGACCGCAGGCTCCCCCCGCCGCCAGGACAAAGGGGGCGCGCCGCGGGCGGGGAAGCGCCGCGCCCCGGGCTGCCAGTCTCCCCGGGCACCCACCCGCGGCGGAGCGGGGCGGGGGCACCACGGGGACAGCCGCCGGCAGGGCGGGGATGCGGTGCCCGGCGCTCCCCGCCGCCCGCCGGGCCCCGCCGCTCGCCCCCCGCCGCCGCTGCTCACCATCCGGGAACTCCCGGTCGCTGATGTGCTGGAGGTGGGGGCCGCCGCCGCCGGGATCCGAGTCCCCCGACTCGGCCTCCGCCGATCCCGAGCCGCCGCCGCCCGCCGCCGCCGCCGCCTGGTACGCGTCTGCCCAGCGGTCGGGCCCCGGCGCTGCCCCGCCGCCGCCGCGGGCCCGGCTGAGCTTGGGGCTGGCGTCCGGGGATACGCAGCAGGTGACGGTGTTGCCCATGGAGCTCGGAGCTCCCCCGCCGGGCCCCGGCTACGCGGCTCCCGGGCTGGGGCGGGGGAGGGGGCGGAGGGGGAGCCGAGGCGCCGGGCTGAGGGAGGGAAGGAGGGGCGGGCCGGGCCTCAGCGCCGCATCACCGTCGCCTCCGCCCGGGCCAGGCGCGGCCCCCGCCCGCCCCAACGGCCGCGCGAGCCCCCCCGCCGCCTCCTCCTGCGCGCGGCGAGCAACGGACCTCGCGCGAGCGGCCACCTTCCCCCGGGCCGGGGGAGAGGCGGGGGGAGGCCGGGGGAGGGGGGGAGGCCCGGCCCCGCCTCGCTCCCACCCAATCGCCTCCCGCTGGGGCGCCGCGTGACGCCGCTCCGCCAATGGGCGCGGGGCTCGTCACGCGCCCGCCGCCGCGCCCTTCCTGGCCTGGCCCTTTCCTTCCCCACGCGCACACGCACACGCAGCGCCGGCCGCGGCCCCTCGGCCCCGCCCCCCTGCCCGCCCCCTGGCCGTGCCACGCCCCTGTCCCCGCCCCCAGGGCGCCTGGCTCGCGCTGCCCGGCCGCGCACGTGCTGCAGCTGCAGCTGCAGCAGCAGCAATATAATACTACTACTATAATAATAATACTGAAAATAAATAATATAGGGTAATAAAATAATACATAAATGTATTAATAAATACTACTACTACGCCGCCTGCGTGCTGTGTGCTGCCTCCGCGGTGGTTGCGTACAGCAGCCCAGGGAGGCTCAGGAGGGATGCAGGCAGCCTCGGTGCTGCTCTTGTACGTTTAAAGGCTGTTTGCGAGTCTCGCTGGCTCTTTTCCCCCATTATTAAATGTTTTAAGGGCTCCTGGGTTGGTCTGGGGTGTTTTGCCCACCTGTCCCCACGCGTGCTAAGCGGGCGGCTTGTGTTGCGGGGTGCCTGGCTGGGCTGGGGGTTGCAGCAGCCACCGGCGAGCTCTGTGCTCGGTTCTGATGACTTTACGGTGAAGTCTCGCGAGTAGTTGAGCGTAAGCAATGCTGCGTCCTGGTGCTCGCTTATGGCTTACAATTTGCTGCTCTGTGCGTTACCTGCACACAGCCTGGGGAGGAAACATTACACGTGGCCGCTGGGATTCCCAGGGACTTTTGTTTCGCTGTATCAAAAGTCTCCAGCAGCTGCGTTTTTGCTTGGTGAGTAGTCTCAGCTACCTGAGAGCTTCTCAGAGGACTGGAATGCTCAAATATACTCCAGGGAAGATGGATTAGAGGGCGAGATACCCACAGCAGTCAGAGGCCCTGATAAACACAAACATACGTCATCCTGCAATGGATCACCTCGCTATCGCTACAAAACTTTAACTCTGGCCTCTGATAAGAAGAATGGCTCTGCAGAAGACTTAGGAAAATACAAAGTATTACAAAACGCTGCTATCATGCTGGCAGTTATTCCAGAGATAGGCAGGCTCGGGGTTTTACTCCATTTTGTAGGACAAATCTTAACATTGGCTCTCCCATGTCATCACGGACATGGAGTTTTCAGACAAAACCATGCCTAGTTTCTTTGAAGAGAGGAAGTCATAGATGCTGCATTTCTGGAATCTGTACAACTTAATCCCAAGCACAATAAAGGGAGGAACTAAATGATTTACAGTCTTATATGAGGATTATTCCCTCAGACTGATGAATTACACTTTTTCACTTGCTGGCAAGTTCTCTAAGCTGTGTTAGCTAAGCCTCTCTACACGCTACCGACAGTTTGTAAAGCCTCGTTACTCCAGAGAAATCTGACCTTGCTGTGGATTACACGAGGGCCCCAGAGAAGATTTGCTCTCAGTGCTTTTTGAACCACTTCAGCCCAACATCACTCTGCAGCCTCTGTACTCTGCTTGGAAAGCTGTAGGACGGCGAGTCCTACTCCCAGGTCTAGGAAGGACCGGGACTTAACCATCCAGTGGGACAGGAGACTCGCCTGACTCAGGGAGGGAAAAAAGGGGCTTCACACAAAACAGCCATTCAGAAGTTGGTGTTTTCTTCCCTCTGGCATTGCATCCACTGATGTTTGGTGAGGATGGTGGGGGAAGAGAAGAAAGCTGGAGGGTTGGTGTGGTTTACTGAAGTAATTAATTCTCAAGCAAGAATAAGAGCTGGCTTGCATCTGCGCTATTTAATATTAAAACTGGTGTAATTTACCCTCTTACACCAGAAAAGCAATACCCTTACTTGTTTGCACCTGGCTGACTCTATTTTAAAAAGTGGTAGCAGCTGAGCAAGCTGCACTCCTGCTGTGCTGCCAGGCCCCGTCCAGGGCTCAATGCCGATGCAGGCGAGCCTGCTCCGTCTGGACCGGTGGTAGGAATCACAGGCAAATCTGCACACCTCAGCCAGACAGCCGCGACGATGAGTGTCCATTTCTTAAACTGTGTCCGTCCTGTTCCTTGCAGCCACGCCAGCACGTGTGATGGGGCTGCCCGGCTTCGGTGGAGGGAGGTACAACTGCAGCAAGCGCCTTGCAGGATGCCAGCAGCGAGCTGGGACCTCTGCTAAATCTGGGCTTCAGAGCAGCCTCAGGGAGCCCTTTGCCAAAGCTGTGGTTTCGGGCAGTGGAAAATCCTTGTTCAAGGGCGAAGAAGAAGTGAGTAAGAGTGGCTCACCGGGTGGCTGAGCGCCGGGACCCAGCCGACGAGGGCAACAGCCAAAACCCCACGTACTTGTCCTGATAGATGAAAAATGCTGGGAACTCAGAGTGGCTGGAGTGTGTGACGTGTCTCACTGCTATTTGGGCGTGAAGGTTTTGGTTCCTCTGCCTCCAAGAGGCTGAAGTTCCCCATGGGTCTCATACTTGATCTCGGTGTGTAATGCTGCAAAGAGGAAGAGAGGAGGGCTGCTCTTCCCCCGCGCTAGCACTGTTGTAGAGTATCAGGATTTATACAAACATGCAGAGGGAGGAAAGAAATCAGTAGTCTGTTTCCCTGTGTAGCCTTATTCATGTAGCTCTTAAGCAAGAGGAAGCTGACTTCAAGCCCTGGAAATCACAGAAACAGCAAACTGTCCCACCTCCCCGTCATTCCAGGAGAACTTAAGCTTCCTCTTCCACATATCTCAGCATGCCAGTAAGGAGTATTTTTCCATATCTATGCATGTTTCACTGTAGCTGCAGTAATGAGGAATATTCATTTCCCCCTCCATTTTGCCAAAGTAACTCTTAAAATCTTAATACAGATCTGATTTATCAGGATAATATGACAAAACCTGTTGCTGTGTGTATTTTCTGCAGAACCAGGCGATCCTTTTAATAGGTATAGCCTGAGCAACACCCTGCAGAGATGAAACACATTATCTTTTATTTATGCAGCTTAGCACTCTATTGACTTACTACTATAGCAATATACTGAATACCATCTATCATGATTTATTACCAGTCCTGGTTCTCTTCCTATTTTCTGTCTTGTCTTTCTACTGTTTTGCTTGATTTACCCCAGTGAATCATCAGACAGCTTCCATTATTAAAAAAATCAATTACTTTGATGTACAATGGGCAGCACATACCTAGTTCCACATTTTGCATGATAAGTAGGCATTTTGGATGGCGGATCTTGGCAATAACGAATGCATAAGCTGAAAATAGCTGATTACGGACCATTGAGATTCAACCCCTTTTCCTCCTGCTCTGGGAAGAGAGGTCTGTGCCGCGGGACCCTCCGTCACTGCCCCTTCTCTCTGAGCAGGGCACCCCGTGGGTGGCAACCCCCCCTTGCTCACAGGCACCAAATGCCATGCTTTTACATAATCCATTGGACTGAACTGTTTTTCCGCCCTGCTTGAAGTGTTTCCCATTAGTTGCAGCGTTCACCCCCCTGCCTGGTTTCAGGGCTGTCCTGGTTCACCAGGCCTGCAGCCAGGGTAGGGCAATTCCCAGTGTAGATGACAGCGCACGGAGGGTGAGTCAGTTTATTGAGCTCTCCTGATTACAGGGCTGGCCCATAAAGATTAGTAAATCCTAGTGCAGAGTAGCAGTAACGATGTCCCAGGTAATGGGGGAGAATCGCTGCTATTCCTGGGGAGGAGCTGAGGGTTAACACTGGCAAGCGCCAGTCCCACCGACAGCAGCACAGCATTTCTGCACCTCACTTGCGAAGGACACTCCAGCTGCGAGGTGCTCTGGGTGAAAACCACCATGAGAGAGACTTGCAAGTTGATGGAAATGGGATTCATGGGCGTATTTGCTTGCTCGCTTCAAGCCAGAGGCAGACACTTGGGAAGAAGCCTGATCACGAGCTACAGCCTGTTCTGAATGGGGCTCGAACCTGCATGTTTGCAGACAAAATTCACACAAATCAGAAAGAACTTGTGTCATCCTCTGCACCGGGCAAACACTTCTTAAAATGGTGAAAGGTTTTTCTTATGGGATGAGAAAACAGTTTATCACTCAGCTTTAAATGCATGCAGTATTTGTAGTTTGGATTAGTGCTGAGCATTCATGATCAATTAACCTCTTAGGGATTATGTTTAGTTTCATTTGAACACTGCCTGAGCACTGCATTCGACCAGGATAACTCAGGCAAGGAGGGCACAGACCAAAGTCCTGGATTTTAGGCAGGTGTGAGCCTTGAATGAAGGCGCTCTAGGTTTTTAAATTTTCTCTCTTTTCCTGTTTCAGTTGCATACCTAACAGGTTTCAGTCGCTCACTATGGGAAAGCAGGATCAGCTCTCAGCACTGTCCTGAAGGTCGGCACGTAAAAATAAAGTCCCCTGGTGTGCTGGCCGGGCTCTGAGCACAGAGCAGGGCGATGCAGCGGGAGCTGCTGCTGCACCACAGCCAGCGGCCATGCGCTGTGCCCGGGGCGGCTCAGGGAGAGCATCCCCTCTCCCACCTGGCAGCTATTCCCCACTGAGGCAGCCATGCCTTAATGTGAAGGCAAACATTTCCCCGGTGAGTGGGTTACAGCAGGTTTTCTTGCAAGGTGCCGCCCAGCTGAGCCGCAGCGGGCAGACTGGGGATTTGCAGCGCCCAGAGCATAGACGGATGCGGTCGGGGCAGGGACACAGGCCCTACAGCTGCCAGGGGTGAGATGCACCTCTCTGGAAACAAAGGGTAGGAGTAACTTCAGTAGGGTCCCTAGGTCTGTTCCTCAAAAGCATACTGCATCTTTCTCCCGGGGAACAGAGAGGTGCAGAGCAGCTTTTGACTTGTTCTCGCTTTGTAGGTTTGCCTTTTTTTTTTTTTTTCTTTTTTCCAACCAGAATCTTGCTTTTATGAAGATAAAAAGTAATTCTCTCGCATTTGTGTTCACAAAGAAAATGTGACCTAAATGTAACCTACAAAGTAATAGCTCAAGGGTACTGACTGCCAAATGGATTCCAGAGGGTGTTAATGCCAGCGCAGATGAGAGTTTATAAATTTGACACTTAATGTCACTATTCCCTAAAGAGAGCAAGTTTGTTATACAGGCCTTCATTCCTCCTCCAAGTGATGGCTCATGTTTAATTTTTAATAATGCGCTGTGGGGAGAGAGTATGTTTGCTTTAATTTTCACAAAAGGGAAAGCAACTTTCCAAAATGTGGGAAACGAATCCTAATTTAAGCCCTCTGGGGAAGTTGCTGTAATTGCCAGGAGAACTCCACACAGCCTTTAAGGAAGGCGAGGCGGGATCCTGAAAAGAAGCCTAAGTCAGATTGTGCTGACAGCCGCAGGAGGAGCAACCTATATTCCCAAGATGCAGAGATGAGAAAGACCTACGACTTAGTCTGAAAATACCAAGGACCAGGTTCACTCCTGAGGTGAGTCTAACAAGGTCAAAGGATCTATACCAGCCAGGAACATACCCTGCCAACTACTGAATGCAGCTTCTGAGCTATAAGCTTAACTATATGTATAATTATTTGCAGGGTGCATAATAAATGAAGACTGCCAGGCCTGACAGGACTAATATTAGTGCTACCAGCTGTGTTTTGGCTTGTGGGCTCACAGGGGAAGGTAATTCTGTCTCTTTACTTGGCCCATTTGCCCCATACATGTGAGCTGCTGTCTGCTTGTGTTCAAAGGAACTCCACTTCTCAGACAAGTCTTTACATTTCCTACCTCAAGCTTTCCCTGCGATGGTTACTTGTAGGTAGATTTGTGCATGTTTTTATTTAACTCCCTCTCCAAAAGCTTAGCGCGTGCGTTCATAACCACACAACCCTGTAGTCCCTTGCTTCATGATGCAAAACCAGGCTTCCCTTCATCCGTGAACAGCAGTATCCCTGAGAGGAGACGTCTGAAACCATAGTTACCAGCTCCTATCTGAATAACGACTCTTGAAAAATTCCCAAATCCCAAAGTTCTTGCCCACACCAACTGCAACAAGAAGCTGAGAGTCTCCTAAAATGCTTGGAATTAAATTGTAGGATTTTCTGTAAGCCATCCAGCTTCACAGTCACCATCAGTCCCAGAAATGGAGAACGGCTCCTTGCAAATGCTTGGTTGTGCTTTACAGGGCCAAGAATCTTAAATCCTGTAAATTCTGCTGTTATCTTCACCTTGACTTAGTACTGCACATGCCTTTCCAAGGCCATGTGCCTCCTTGCCTGTCTGCAGGGCGATAACACCAGCTCTGGGATGTGTTTTGTTCAATTTCTCCCTTCTTAGAAAGTGTCCCAGCTGCGGGAGCAGGAGTGCTTTCTGATCTTACTCTCAAGCAGTCTATGGATAACTTGGAGAAGAGCCAGGACTTTGTCTTTTCCTGGAAACGTAGCTGCAGGAAGAATGAATCACCAGGTTGAACCTGTATAACCAACTGAAAACAAAAGCTCAGACTTCTGTGTCTCACTGTTGCAAATAATGGGGGGAAAAATAGGCATCCTGTTTTGAAATCCACTACCAGCTGACAGGACAAAAATATTGCACGCGTGATTGTCTTTTGAAGCTGACAAGTAACATAAGACTATGGCCATTTAAGGGAAAAAGCCTGAAGCAAAATGGTAATTAGGAAATAGAAATTTGCAATGGTTTTGGGGAAAAAAGTAACCAGCAAGGTTGTTTGGAACACACAGGGTGGGTATTTAGTAGCCTAAATTTTCACACTTTTAAATCATCTTCTGTACTACCCTCGGCTGAGAGCCTGTGTTTCATAGCATCAGGACAGACTGCAGTGCTGGTGTCATTGATTAAATCCGTCCTTTTGCCTCTGCAGCAACCTAAGATGTCATTACAGGCAACGCAGAGGCCTCTTGGCTAGCATGCAAGCATCTGTATTGCTGCAGGGATACCAACAGCACAGACGTTATGTCAGTTAACGTTCCTTTACCTTAGCTTCTCTTTTCTGATCCTGCCTTCATTTTGTCTTAAGGAAAAATGAAACCAGCTTCACAGCTATCAAAGGCTAAGGTAGAGTTAATGGAGACTTAATACCTGAGAAGAGAATTTGAGATGTGCTGAAGCCAAGAAAGACGGAGGCCTGCAAAGCTGTGCTTTCTGCACTCTTGGGCAGAGGGCTGGCAGAACTACTATTTTGATGTACCAAGTGTTAGAAATAGCTGTTACTGCAGGTCATGGATACAAATTTCCTATGAGGAAGAGGAAAATGCTTTCCAGTATTTTAACACAAACATTAACATGGATGCGTGACTTCATTCAGAAAAGTCAAATTGCACGCATAAGCCCTGCATTAAGTTTGTTTAGGGTAAACTTCCAAAGGTTTAATTCCAACCCTGGGCCACCAAAGTCTGGAAGATGGATCTGAGGAGCCCTTCCTGTTAGCTTTAAGGTACCTGAAATTGCTTAGACTTGACTCTTCCTTCTTCTCCATTGTCTGAAGGATTTTCTTTCTAAGGAGTGGAGAAAAGAAACACTGCCAATGCCATTACAAATAACACTAAAACCTATTTTTCCTAAACTTGGATTTTTCTTTGTTTTAAAAGGGTGAACTCTGCACTGACACAGATGCTTTTGCATCTATATGAATACTATAGCTGTTGTCTGCCTGTTCATATAATTGTTTTTAAATTGTTTTAAATTAGTTGTTGTTAACTAGTTTTAAATTAATACAGTGCATTGCTTGCACTGTAATTTCCTCTCCCATTATATAACACTGCACCTACAGAGCACATCAGAAATTTGGCCGCCTAACGTTAAGCCTCTAGATCCATACTCAGACCCCATAAGAGGGAGATTTTTGCAGCATTTTTCCCCGCCCCAGTATCCCACATGCCAGACACATGTGTTACCCTGGCCTACAACCATCAGCCAGCTGCAACGAGTACAGAAGCTGCTGGCGGAGGAGGGAAACCACAGCACCGCACTGCCATTTCCCCACCACGGCCCCGCACTCACCGGGGCACTGCCCGAGCAGCCCTTCCCGGTGTGCACCAATGCTTGCTCGCGTGCCAGTCGCGCTCTGGTGGGTTAGGGACTCTCCTGTCACAAGACCCGACACGTGGCATCTCATGGCCTGGACGTCCAGCAGCTGGAGACGTGGGTAAGGCTGTAGGTCTGTGAACATCTGGAAGGGCAGTGATAAGTGGAGGAGGTTTCCCGCAAATGAAGTGCAGCTGGAACTGCAGTGGTTGCTTGCAAAGAAGAGCTTACTCATTTTGCTTTTTGTTCCTTAATTAAAACTTCAGAATAATGTCAGCTTTCAGACCTGCAAGGCCTTTGAGAGATCAGTCACATAATTCCACTAAAAGCTAAGTGATCTTTCTGTAACAAGACATTTTAATAAACGTGGTGATTATGTATGACAGTTTATCAAGATGCGACGTTGAAGGCATGAATGTAATATTACTGATGGGAACTATTCCCTCTTCAGAGGCTCCAGAAGCCTCCTGCATTTCAGCTCAAGCACTTATGAAGTTATAAATCTTCATATTTTTGATCATTAATTCCATTGTTTAATGTAACTCTGTGTGTAAAGGAAATCATAGAATCATAGAATCGTTTTGGTTGGAAGAGACCTGCAAGATCATCGAGTCCAACCATTAACCTACCACTACCAAGTCCACCACTAAACCATGCCTCTAAGTGCCACATCTACATGTCTTTTAAATACCTCCAGGGATGGAGACTCCACTACTTCCCTGGGCAGCCTGTTCCAGACACACTAGATCAGACCATACATTTATTTCAATATTTAACATTTTTTGCAAGGATCTTGCTGAAGCAGCAAGTTATAAGGTCTACTGATAACCCGTCAGTTTCTGCAGAAACTTAAGTTTTTATTTTTAATTCACCCCATTGGTTTCAAAGATGATCCAGATCAGTTCAAGCTGAGGCTGTCTTGATTCTGCAACTGCAAGCTGTCATCAGCCAAATTAATCTCTGGTTTATTCCCTTTGTATTTAACAGCAAGTGATTCGCCCCATCTATCTCACTGGTGTGGAGAATCTGGAAGCTACTGGTGAAGATGAAAATGTAAAAATAGTTAAATCATTTCACGGCTAGTCATTTGAATGGCCACTTACAGTGATACTTAGGGAGAAAGACCGCTTTCTTTTCCGGGTTTTCCTCCAAGCTTTGTGTTAGCTCGTGTTCATTTGGTTGATGAAAGCTCTTAGAAAAATAGGTATTTGTCCAAACTTTACTTCAAAGACAGTTTTCATATTTCAGTGGAATGACAACCAGAAGTAGCTGCCATTTATTTAGACAGGAAAGGATTAAATGTGTACGACCAGAAGTTTCTATACAAATGTAGAACAGAACCATTTGGAATAAAGCGTTGCTGTCAGAGGGTTATCAACAACACAGGTTTCTAGATAGAGTTTTAAAAAAAATCAGATTGTTTCTATTTATACCTGCCTTTGCCTTGGTAACCAGAGACTGCGTGAGGGATGCAGTATTTTCCCCACATCATGGGTGGCTCCAAAATCCATGCGCAGCCATGCGGTACATGCAGTGTCTGCAGAATTATCACAAGAACTGTCACATTGATTTCTAAGAGAGGATTTTAAATATTAAGCAGGAAAGAGAAGATTTCAGAAAGGGAGGTATATTAGTATAGCTTCAAAATAGTTTGTACTCATTTCTGTCTCATTTATTTGATTCTTTGATCTTCTAAGTACTACAAGGACCATTGCTTTTAACTACTTTTTCTTAATTACCCCAAGCAGCTTACCTGCATCTGAAGTAGCAGGATTTACTTATAATTGGACACATTATGCCTGCTCTGTCAAGTAGTTGAATGAGATAAGAATGAACTTGAATCGGTGTTTCTTTATACTTTACCTCATTTTTGCTTACCTTAAAATCAGTTGTTTCCTACTTTGCAAGTTTATCTGCAGCTTAGGTGTCCTTATAGCCTTCTGCAGTGTTTAAAAGCTGAAACAGGCTATGTTCTTTCAACTTGATTGTTGTGCTAAGCTCTAGCCCTGCTGGGAGAAAAAGCATTTCAGTTCTGGGCAACTGTTTTAGCCATAATTCTTTGTTGTTGTGTTTTCCTTATCCTTTTACTGTCAGGAAGGGTGGAAGAAACCAAGTCTCTTTCTCTGCCACTATAATACCCAGGTACTGTATCTTCGTAGAAAATGGATACAGAAAGGGCAAAAGCAGGTAAATATAGGCTTAGAATGAATATGGGGAATCGGGGCCCTTACTGAACTTCTAGTGGACTTGCTTCCCTTTTAATAGCTTCACTATCCAGTTATGATCTGGAAAGTAATTTCTGATCTCCTGTCTAAGGCTCATGGAAGTCAGTGCCAAAGTAACATTAGCAGGGAAGAAGAGGAAATACTTCTGGGAAGCAGGGTAGGATTGGTAGAGAACCTACTGGGCTCCGAAGGTATTCAGGGATATCTGATTTACAAAAACATGTTCTTGGGATAAAAGCACCCACTGCACTATCATCTTTGGGATCAAATGTATAAATTTTCACATACAGCCCTTTTTCACTCTAGGTGCTATTCAGCCAGACCCTTGGTCTTACGAAATACTGCAGGGGAAGAAAACTGATCTGGGGGCGGGGGGGCGAGGAAGGAGGCAGTTGGGAACACTGGAGCCCTGCCACACTCCTCCATATCTCGGTTGGAGATCCCAGGGCTGGCATGTGGTGCAGGAGGTGGAGGCGAAAGCTTTGTGCCATTTGGGAGTTTCCCTCCTTTTGCCTGATGGTGTAGTTTAGGCACAGCATAAGTGATTCAAAAACTCATCCAAGCAGAGTTCTCATTTCAAGTGTAATCACTCTCATTGCTTTTCCCACACTGCCTATATAAATAATTAAAAAAATAATCGAGATAATAGCACAAGCAGTTTCAAACTCTCAAAAGCAGGAGTAGTGGCAAGGGACCAGCACTTTAGGACATAAAACCACAGTAAGCTGAATCATCGCACCCGCTCTGGCATGTTTATAAGGAGAAGTCTGAGTTGCCATAAGACAAGTATGAACTGGTTTGGGGCAAGTGAAATTCTGGTTTCCATTCCCCTACAGTAGCAGAACCCTAAAAACAAGCTTTAATTCCTGCTACCCCTGTGCAGCCTGTAACGCTCCTCCACAAAGGCTTTCATGAGTCTTGAGCCACTCTGTTGAAATCAACAGCTTCTAGATGTAACCACATTCGTCTGCCAGCCAGATTTGCTGCTCCCTGTGGGAAAGAGTGGGGATGTTTTCTGGAGCTGGTTATGCTCACCAACTTTGAGGGCTGGCCTTGCCCCGTTGGTGGTGACACTGGGAGCTGCCGAGCCACACAGCCCGTGGAGATGGGTGCAGGGAAGGCATGTTCCCCCGCCCCGCTCCCCCATGTGTGGCCCTTCGCACAAGAGGCCTAGCCCCTCTCAGAGGCTGAGGAGCATGGCTGGAGGTCCTGCGCCTTTTGGTGGAGTACCCGCAGCAGCGCCTCCAGGCAGCCGGAGCGCAAGTGCTGCCAGGATGCTTCCCCGGCCCTCCCGTGGCCTTTAGCAGTCTTTGGAGCAAGTTCAAGTAACTGGAGATGGAGACACATAAAGGAGAGGAGCACTGTGTTGTTTTGCCAAACAAGAGATTAAACAGAGCCAAAGGTGAAGAGAAGCCCATGCACAAACAACGCCGCAGGAGCGTTACTACCACACCACCAGCCAAGAGCAACTTTGGCTTTACTGCCTTGGTCAATGCTCTGACCAAGATGCACAAGAAGTATTGTGTTTCTGCGATGGTTACTCCGTTATTAAGGGACTGCTTCCAGGCTGGTGATGAGCACTTGCAGGGACAAAGTTCACCGTGCTTGTGAGCTGGACAAATGCCTTTCCTTTGCAGTGACTTCCAAAAACCCCTGAAACAAAAGCCACCAGCCGGAACTGCAGAGAGGCTGTGAGGACAGCAGACAATGTCCCACAGGGCGTTTCGCACCTCGTACCTAGGTCTGAAAATGCGAGAAGCCCCCCGGCCCCAGCCTCCCGCAGGAAGCAGGGCGATGCTTTTGCCCCCGGGATGCCCCGAGGACCTCCAGGGAGAGGCGCAGGCACAGCCCTTGCCCAGCCAGCGGCGTCCCAGTGCCGTACCCCGGGGCGCTGCCAAGCCCCTGACGGCCGGCACCAGCCCTGGGCCGCCGGCATCGCCGGGCAGACAGTCGCGGCTCGCGTTCTGCCGCCCACACCCCCTCCCGCCGTGGCTGGGGGGCAGGAGCGCTCTGGAGACCGTTCAGCCCCAGCCTCATCCCTCTTTACCCGTGATTTGATCGCCCCCCCCGGCTCGCAGGGGGAGCCCGCCTGAGCGCCGCCGGCCCCGCCGCCGTTCCCCAGCCGGGCGGCGGCCCGGGGAGGCCGCACCCGCCCCAGGACGCGGCGCTGGGGGCCGGGCTGGGCGCTGCGCAGCGGCCCCTGGCCTGCGACGCGTGAGTAGCGGGCGGGCCGGGCGGCGAGGGGCCGGGCCCGGGCCCCGGGGAGAGCCGGGCCCTTCCCCGCGGCGGCGCCCGGCCTTCCCCTGCTCTCGCCCCTCTGGCTCGGCCGCGGCGCGGCGCGGGGCGGAGCGGGCCCCGCGGCGGCCAGGGCGGGCCTAAGCGGAGCGAGGCGGTCGGGCAGGGCCCTGCCGGCAGCGCCGGCTCCTGCCCGCTGGGCGCGGAGGCCGCGGGAGCGGTGAACCGAGGGGCTGGGGCTGCGCCCGCCGGGCCCCGCCGCGCCGCAGGAGGCGATCGGCCGCCGCCGGGATGGCCTTGGTCCCCTACGAGGAGGGAGCTGGCTGGGGAGCGCGGCAGCTGCACAGCCCTTCGGCCACCTACCGCTTCGCCAGCCGCACCGTCCGCGTCAGGCAGGACTGGCGGCGGCTGGGGGTGGCGGCGGTGGTCTGGGACGCGGTAGGTGTTCGCACCAAATGGAGTATTTCTGTACTTGATGGCTTCCTGTAGCACTTGCCCTAGCTTTCAGAACCACCTTAGAAAATTATTTAACGGTGAATTGTTAAGGGAAGGCGTTTTTTCCATAAGTTTTGGTTGGTGGTGTTTTTTGTTTTTTTTTTTTTTACAACAAGAGAAAGCTAAACTCTGCTTTACCGTTTTTTTTTCCCCTCGTAAGAGATCCTGGAGGACTGCAGGGGAAATGGGCCACGTTAAACCCTGCACGGCCAGTGCCAAATACAGGAAATATTCCGGGTAACTCACAGAACTCTCACCCATTTCTTAACTGGCCCATGATGTTTGCTTAACGCCCTTCAGAGCACAGTACAGATCCTGCTGCTTTTAGCGTCGAGAAGGACTGCTGATAGACCTTATCTTGGGGATAAGAACCATCCAAAACAGAGGGGTTTGTGGCAGGCCCAAGGCTGCAGGGCAGTCAGTCGCAGTACCACTGTAGGAATCCAAGGGCTTCCAAATTGCATTTACCTCTAGTTTTAAAGAACAAGCGTAGCAGTTTTAGCACACTCCTCAAATGAATTGGTGCACAGGGCTGTTCGTCTTTCCTGGCATCGGCTTTGACAGAACTTGCTATGGAGAGCACTCCTTATCAAGATTTCTGTAAAATGCAACACAAGTTAGGTACAAACAGGTGGAAGTGTTATTACTTTCCCTATGTCCTTCCTGATGGCGTGCCAGTGTTGGGCAGAAACCTTTTGAAATACCATACAAGATACTATGAAACCTTACCACAGACTTTTGCAATACTGTGTTCATTCACCAGTGTTTGACACCCCTCAGCTTTTCCTTCACAAATGCAACTCTTTCTGCCTCCTGTTATGTTTGGGGATTCATGAAGCAGTGTTACCACATCCGAGTTGTAGCCTCTGTGGTTCTTTTTTCCTTTTGCCTGTAAGAGTCTTCCAGAAAACTCATGAAATGACCACACGTGCACACAGGAGGCAGAGGGGACTGAACAAAGTCTTGCTGCAGACCTGAAGTGCCTGACCCTTCCCATAACCATCTCTCTCAGTGTATATCAGAAATCCAGTGTTCAATATGACTGAAATGAGCCCTGTCCTTAATTGCCTTTGTCTCTTGGTTCAGGCTGTTGTCCTGTGTGCTTATCTGGAGACGGGAGGCGTTGATCTCAGGGATCGGTCTGTGATTGAGCTGGGAGCTGGAACTGGATTGCTGGGAATAGTGGCCACGTTATTAGGTAAGAGGTTTTTGTTTGTTTAAAGCAATTTACAACTGTAGTATAACTGGCACTTTTACATCTATGTGCCTGGTACAGAAGTTAGCACCAAAGCTACATAAGGAACTGTGATGTTTCCTGTCTGAGTCATCTTCCTTTCTTGTTAGACTTCAGAGCCTGCTGCGTTATTTATTGTGGCGATGGTGCCACTGCAGTTTACTTTATGGTGGGACCCTGTTAAGGCTGACGCCTGTTACCATGGTACTCGGCTCAGCAGCATTCAGTTCTGCAGCTATTCTCCCCCAGGGAGCAAGTGCCGTGCTTGCAGTCTTCCACTTGTCCTCATATGCAGCACAGATAAAACTACAGACGGAAACCACTCTCTGAGCTTTTGTAAGCCTTGTTAGCCTTGCAGGCAGGGAAACCCAAGGTCTGGGGAAATGAAGTGATTTGCCTGTGATCTAGCTGTGGCTGAGGTGGGGACTGGGTACTATGTTAAATTTGTGCTAACTGTCCCAGGTTAACTTTGTAATTCAAAGCTCTAGTGGCTATGGAAGGTGCCTATTGAAATAATAAAAACAAAGCAGTTTGACAAAATACAATCATGCCATGCAAAATCACACAGGCGTAACTTTTGTCTGACCTGTGAAAGAGGCTCTCTAGCTGCCTCTCCCCTTCTGAACAAATATGGAATTGGAGCAGGTTACTTGTAACAATCCCTGTAACTTATTCTGTTGTCACCTATGGAAAGGCAGAAAGTAACTTCTCTACTTTCATGCACTAAGAAAAAGCTCCAGAAAACACTTTTTGTTCCCTACCCAACTTAATCTTCATGTGGAGTACACTTCTTAAGTGACTGATGAAGGATAGGATGTACGTAGATAGCAGGCTTTTTGCTTGTTTTGTTCTTTTGTTTGTTTGTTTTTAATCAGGCAGCTCAGGGGAGTTGTTAAACAGGAACTAAGGAGCCTGCTTGACTTAGAGCATTGTATTCCAAATGCTATATTTATGGACATGGACTATTTGTCTGAGACATATACTCCTGTACCGCTTAGGTGCTCGTGTTACCATCACAGACAGGGCGGCAGCCCTGGAGTTCCTGGAGTCAAATGTACAGGCTAATTTACCTTCTGAACTACGTCCAAGAGCTGTGGTGAAGGAACTGACTTGGGGAAAAGACCTGGGAAACTTCCCTCCGGGAGCATTTGACTTCATCCTGGGTGCAGACATCGTTTATCTGGAAGAAACTTTTGCAGAACTGCTTCAGACGCTGGAGCACCTGTGCTCAGAGCAAACTGTGATTCTTCTTTCCTGTCGTATCCGCTATGAACGGGATCACAGATTCTTGAAGATGCTGAGAGGCCGGTTCTCCGTGTATGAGGTCCACTATGATTCCAGTAAGGATGTTCATATCTACAAAGCACAGAGGGGTAGTCGCAAGGATGACTTTTGACTCTATGCTTTGTTAGTAAACCACTGATGCTGTTCAATCCTCCCCTTGTTTCTACTCAATACACTTGTTTCTAAGCATATAATTGCAGTTGTGTTATTTCACTGGCTTCTTGTTCTGATGGTCTTGTCTGATCACTCGGTCTGATACAGCGAGGATTGTACTTCTGTTCTGCATACTGAACCTCTGCTTCATTTCTCAGTAGAGTTGTATAGGGTCTTCCACTGACTTGTTATCAAATGTAATTTTTGAAACCAATTTAAGTTGCAGAAATCTCCAGGCATCAAAAATGTCATCAAGAGATCTGTTGTTTAAAATCAAACCACACTTAATTTCTGTGGGAAACAGAGTGGGGTTTTTTTTTCTCCTCTTATCACTTCCTTAACTCTAGAGAAGTAAAAGCTAAGACTCCAGCTCTAAATGCTCTAACTCTTCAGGCCTTCTGCATCTTAAAAGTTGTAGTAAAAGAAGCCACTGAAAGGGCAAAACCAACAAAGGCAGCTGCTATAAAGTTGTATTGCTGTCACTGCTGCATTGAAAAGGCATAGGGAAACAAAGAACAAGATTCGGGGGAGGTGGTGGTGGGTTGGGGATCAATACTGCAGAGTAAGTCAGCTTAGAAATCAGTGTTTTTACCCGACTTGCAAGCATGGAGGCTATGCCTACAGTACCGAAGCAGTCGTCGTTCTTGGGTTCTCCCTAACAAGATAATTTTCCTTTGCACAGATCAAGGCTCCTTGGAGCAGATACATATGCACATGTGCCAGCAAGGAAAGCGAAACAAGGAGACTCAAACTGTTCTTTAAGTATCAAATCAGTCCTTGACTCTCAAAGTACTGCTAAATAATGTTCTACTTTCTGCCTTTGTTTGTGGCTCACTCTGTCTCTGACAGCTGTTATTTAGGAGAGGAGGGTGCTGCTGTAAAATCTTTGTAGCCGAGGGAGTACTTATTCTTGTATTACTTGGGACCTTGGGGCAGTGTCTAGATTTCGGTGTGCTTTCTGTGCACAGTGGTAGTTAGATACTGTTCTAAGTAACTGATTTCATACCTTGAGCTTGTAAAAACACCTCTGTGTGCTTATCCCACAAGAGCCTATGTGAAAAATGCTGCAGCCTGGAATCCATCTCGCACCAGCAGCAGACTTCCTTCTCTTTCTGGTAGTGGAAGAATGAAACTGGTGAAAACAATGGGTTAACAGAAGACAGCTACGCTTCTAAATGCAGGAATTGCTATAGTACTTTTTTTTCTTTAAACTTAACATACAAAGCCCCAGGTCAGGTTCAAGCTTTAAGGGTGTGCACGTCAACTGCACTAGCAACTGCAAACACCAGCAGCTGCTTCGGGCCGTGGACTTTGGGAGCTCTTTATCACTTTTTCTTCCATCAAACTTCCTAACTGGAAAAGACGCAGAGGGTCTCTGGTCCAGAAGTGATGTGCAGACTGTAATCTGGAAGTGACACATTTATCATTACAGCTCCCATGAATGAGGCCCGAAGGTCTTGTGCTTCATCCCTGACGTGTCTCCCGTGTGTTTCCAGCTAAGTTCCTTGCTTGGTTCTGGACTCGGCCTGAGAGCTGCTGCTCCGGAAGACTTGCTTACAACAGTATCCTCAGAAGCCACATGGTGTCACTAGAACAGTACTTACGCAGCTGGCTGGTTATTTGCAGTCTGAAACTAGAGTTGAAGTCCCTTTGAGGGAAGGCAGACAGTACCTTTAACTAAAACCAGAACGTGATAGGAGCTTTAATGTGCCAGACATGGCTTCTTCTGTCCTATCAACTGTGTGAGCAATGGTTGAAAAAAACGATGAGCTCTCCCCACTCTCTCTCTGGCTCTAGTTTTCAGAGTGTGGCTCTAAGTTCTCGCCACTCCTCTTCCTTTTCCTCCCCACTGGTGTTTCCTTCTCTCCGAGCTCATCTGTGGTCACTGTATGCTAGGCTCCCCCTGGGCTGGAGCTGGCAGAAAGCGGCACGTTGGTGCTTGGGCTTGTGAGTGCATGTGACTTAGTGCGTGGGGAAAGCCTGCTACCTGGCTGTGCTTGGCCCTCGCAAGAGGCTGCAGCTTGCAATACTGAGAGCCTTAGCAGCTTGCATTGTTGCCATAGTAGGAACATGCTTAAAAAGCCTGCTTAAATAGCACAGAATAAAGCCCAGCATAGTACAGAATAAAGCCTAGTGGAGCAACCTACACACTTTTAAGAAGGAGGCTTTCCTCCAGGCCTTGCTTTGACAATAGGAAGCTTTGTACTTTTAAAACAAATCAGTTTAATTGCATCTTTTTCTAATTGTTTAGCAGCTTTCAGTGTCTGTTTTCCCATTGCTGCTGTTACAGCCCATAGCCTTCCTCTGAGAGCAGGCATGTGCTGGAAGAGACCAGGCTTGGCTTCTTTTGCTGTGTTGCTGTTGCACAGCAGCTGTATGCAAACCTGAGGGAGTATGTCTGAAGGCTGAAGCAATGCTACTGCCCATAAGTAAATACTCAGGGAGAAAAGTGTGAGATGACACTGGCAGCTCAGGTGAGTGCCTTGCCCCTGACGAGCAGAGCTGAGCTCTTGGTGGCCCCTCCCCAGCTCAGCAAGTGACGCTCCCTCAAGGGGACATCTCCTCTGACTGTTACTGGGGTGTGGGCACTCCTTTAGATTCAGACCAGACCCAGGAATATTGCAGTTAGGCCACCACCACTAGCACATTATTTCTGTTTGCTTTTTAAGCTACAGTGTTCAGGGGCAGGCACCAGCCATGAGAACGTAACTCAGCTGAAACCTACAGCCAATTCCCACTGGGCTGTGCTAACACCCTCCCACACCAGGCACTGAGCAGTGCCTTCTGTTGTCCCAGGCTGGGCATCACAGCTTTTTTATACTCCCATCACACTTAGCTTCAGGGAGGTGTTGGGAGTGAACCACACCAGACGTGCAGGACCAAAGTAGGAGAGGCACAGTTGCCCAGTGAGCAAGCACAGAGAGAGCAGCCCTCCACGATGACACCTGCAAACTCTGGTGTCCCAACAGACTGGTCCCAGGTGAGCTTCTGCTCTAGTATAAGATGATGCATGGTAAAGCTTCAGCGCGTGTTTGGCAATTGCAGTAACACCCTGCCCAAGCACTTTCTGTCACCCTGTTCATCCCAGCGCTAGAGAAGTCAGTGTGATTCTCCTTTGGGTGGTTCCATTGCATTGGTCCTGTTTTGTAACAGATGATGTGAACTCATCTGCAGGGAGGACGTGTTTGGGCATGGGTCCCTGAGTAGTGGGGCAATGCATAAATAGTCTCTTGAGAAATAAAATACTCACCCTAGGGAGAGGATCCAAATCACAGGGAAGTGGCCAGATAAGACGTGAGCATGCTGTGAGATTGTGAAACCATCCCTGAAACATGGCATTCTGCAAGGGAACAAACTTTTCTAAAATGTCATTGCAACTAAAGTCATGTTTGATTAATATTAAGACACGGAGTATGAAATTCAGCTCTGTATCTTGTGGACAAAGAGCTTCAAGGTGCCGCAGTGTCAGAAGAATCAGGTTTACCAGCTGACCTACTGACTACACAGGGATCTGTTACCTGATTCTTTTCAGTGCAAAATTCAAGCCAAATGGCATTTTTATCTCAGGGACTAACCCCTGTTTGGGATTCTCCCTCATTACTGAGATGTAGATTTTTCTGAGCAAGGACGTGAATGGCATTATGAAAACGCTCAGCTGTGAAAACCACAAAATCCCAGCCATAATGAGCTGACCTTACTGCTTCCCCTTGATTTCACTGGAGGTGTGTTTACCTCAGTGCTGAATTTGTTCTTCTGGCTTTCATCCCAGTGTTTGGATCCAGCCTTGCAGATTACATAATCCTTGCAGTGTTTGCAGCCTTCTGTTCTGCTGTTATTAACATCAGTAGTACATGGTTTACAGGAATGCTCAAAAGTGGGAAAGACAGCGTATTTAAATTCTGAAAGGGAAAAGTCTTTCACACGTTATTAAACAACAGAACTAATTGCCACCAGAATGGATACTGGAAAACAAGTTTAAAAATATCAAAAGTGGAAGAGAAACTTTGTTCTTCAGGACTTAACTTCTCACTAATTCAATTTAATTAAGATTAAAAAAGCCTTCCTTTGGGGGAAAATATCTCATGAATACCTTCAGCAGGCCACAGATCATGAGAGGACACCATAGTCTGCTTAAAACATGCTTTTTCCCATATTCCTATGTAGTTATGATTTGCCACTAAATTAGTGTAAATGGAACATCCTGCTCAAAAAAGAGACTTTGTACAGAGTTTTTTAAAGCATGTTTATGTGACTGCACATAAATGTTTGTGTAAAAAGGGAGTTATGACAGTTTATACCACAAAGGTTACAGTAAGAAAAAGCACTTCTTTATGACAATAATTCACAAATTCACAAGAATCACTTTAATATACAAAGCAATTACTACCATTCTGAAACACAAAGCAGCTAATATGTACATAGTGTTAATAAAATGCATTATAACCCAGTACATTTTTTTTAAAAACACAGATAAAGCACAAAAAAATTAAGTAAAAAAAAAAAAAACACAACAGGGATGTTTCTAGATTTTTGGGGAGATGTAAATAAGAACTTATTTTCCCCCAATAATGGATTTTCATTTAGTCTTTTAACTTCCACAAGTATGTGGGAGTCGAGCTCAAATACCCTGTTCTGTGCTGACATGGTTTGGGTAAAGAATCAGAAATGCAGATGAGGTGAACTTACTCTTTCCAGCTTACGTTACAAAGGGAGAATAATAACCCTCGCTCTGGAAGCTTCCCTGAAAAACATTGTTCTAAAACAATTTCTAATTATAAATCCAGAGTAGAAATAACTCATTTTTGAAGCGAACAACCAATCTGTGGACAAGTCTGTGGAGGGGTTGGCTGCCAACTAGCACCTCTTCTTGCCCTGTTCCCCATCCCATTCCTAGAAGTCCATATAAGCAGCACAGTTTCAAATCTCATACAAACTTGAAGTTCTAGAACTTTTTAAAATTCATGTTTTAATATAAATAAATGTCATTACACACACAAAAAATGGAGTGGCACCTGGATAAAAGACAACTTGTGGAGATCATTCGAACATCCTTAGTTCTTAAGAGTGGCCATTTCCAGATAACTATCTGGCTTAAGGCCTTCCTTCCCCTTGCTCTCCCTCAGCTATCCCCTAATTTAGAGAAACACATAGCTGAGGCTGAGGCCGAGTGAACCGACTGCTCCCAAGTCGTGAGGACAGTAAGTGGTCAGCTTATGAAGCACGCCAACCGTGGATCGTTACAGCCTGTCCCTGGCCCTTTCCCTGCCAGCACACAGCTCCTGAGGACAGCTGACTTCTCCTGCCTCTCGCTGAGGAAAGCGAGACCTGAACTCACCAGTTAGTTATACAGCAAGTCACAAACTGCACTTGCAGTACCAGAACGCAGACAGGTCACTGTCTTCAAATTGTGCTATGCAAACTAGCCCACGCAAGTCTCTTTGCAGTCCAGAGCTTAAATACATTTAAAAAACACATTCCAAGGCAAAACACTTGAAATGCAAACCCTCTTTACCAACTGGATCTGGTCCCTTTTCCCCAAAGATGTACAGATTTAAGCCATATCCATCCACAGACCTGAACCTGTCACAAGCACACTGTAGATAGGATTTCAGCACCCTGTTTCTCTTCATCAGTCTGGCTCCTCCCAGACCAACTGAGTTTCATGATACATTCAGGTTTCTGCAAAATCAATGTCTTTTACAGCTAGCAAATTCAAAAGCTCAGGGAAACGAGTTCCCGGGCACAGTACAGAGAACCATCAATGTACTGTATGCTTTTAAAACCTGCTTACAGTGACAGATTTCAGGGTTATAGCTAAATTACCATTGTTCCTGCAAAAGAAAGATGGTTGTGCTTTTTTTTATCTTTTAAAGCAGGGTGACACACTGCCAATGTACCTTTATTTCCTGGTGTCACAGAATGGAAAGCCTTTTGATTTATTTTCTTGGACTGCAGCTTGCAAAATTTGCAGCCAAATCTCAAATTAAGAAAAGGGGAATAAAGTGGGTGAAAAATAGTTTAGCTTTCCTTCCAAATTAACCTTCCTTTCCCACTTGGGATCACTGAACTAGTTCTATTCTAAAAATAATTTCACATCCATCCTGTACATACTGCTCTGAGACACCACACACTTAATTCTTTCCAGTCTTCAGTACTGCCAGTTCAGATCTCCTGCCATTTTGAAGTAATGCCTGCTGGACGCCAGGTACTAATCAGCAAGTTAAATTTGCGAAGGAGTCAGCTGCTGTGGGGAGAGGAGTGAATTGTGTGCAGGCAGCAGGATTACAACAATTGTGCCAGGGAGCTTCTCAAGCAAACCAAATTGCTCTTAATTTTTTTTTTGTTCTGTGTTGTTTTTTGTTTTTTTTTTTTTTTTTTAAAAGTGCACATTTTAATTAAACATTTACAAAGAATATAGTGTAACAAAAATAAATACATGACCTTTTGGTTAGATGATTGGCAAATGTTACATCACTAACCAGCTTCAGGGTGAAAAAATGACAATAAAAACAGGGTCTTAGAAAACCAATGAAATCCTCCATGAATTGTCATAGATTTGCAACCACTGATAATGAACTTGCTTCGATGGGGAGACTTGTTTTTAACCCACAAAAAGCACTGGCTGTCTGTCATAAATTAAAAAAATATAAAATAGAAAAGCAGAAGCCAGTTTTCGCTAACAGATGACTACTTGCAGCTGCAGTCTACTGGAAGCCCAGATTTAAAAAAAAAACAACTGTAGTACAAATTTAGATCAGAAACTATCAGGGCTGTTTTTCCTTATTAAATCTAACTTTTTTTTCCTGAGCCTCTTAATGATTCCAAACACCCCACCAATTTTCTGATCAATGTACAAATACCAGAGAAGACAGTGGTCTGCAACGCAAATGCCAACTACAGAAAAGCCAGAACCTACAGGTGTCTGTACAGTCCTGACAAGCATGACAGGCTAAAATTGTGCTTTCAGATACAAACAATGGTGCTGGCAACTACCCAATTCCGGTGAAATCGCTGCTTAAATAAAAATGCATCGCCACTACCCCAGGAGGAAAACATAAGTCTTACCAGTGGTTCCTTTAGAAAATAACATCTTAACAACCTTTCCAATTGTTTTGCCTTTGATATATAGCTGCCAAAGAGAAAAAGCACAAAAGTGAATTATTCTGGGGGGTGGTGGTTGTTGTAAAACAACTGTTTACATAATTTCAAAAGTCTCCATCAATAAAAAACAAAAAGAAACCTCACAAAAGCCAAGAAAGATGAAATAAAATTCTTGAAAATGGATAACTGAGAAACAGCACAAAACAAATCAGTAATAAGCGCTAGAATAATGCAGCCCAGAACTACTGGGGCAGGGGGAAGCTTTCACGCACGCACACACATCCACACACACCCAGACACACACAGAAAAGTAAAAATTTTTTCTGACCTCCATATACTATAATACTCAGCATTCCTGACTTAAAAGCTCTCAGAGCTGTAGATTATATACTGTGTGTATATATATATATGTACATATATTATACATATGTATTTTCCAAGAATATCTAAATTAAAAGAGCACCTCTGACAATATCTTAACTGCCTGATCGGTGCTGTTGTTTTGCAATATAATGACATTAGAAAAATTATATCTCAAATCAATTCTTGTTTATTATGAACATAATGGATCTAGCCCTTTCTAACCCTCTCTTCAGGTAAAACAGGCTATCAGTTCTTGAAAACTCACAACCGTGAGATATAAAACTAACCCTCCCTCCCCTCTGCCAGCACAATTTCCGTCCTACTTCCAAATGGCCTTAGTTTATAGAAGCTGATTACCCCAACCTCACTACTTGGTAAATAACATATGAATGGATTCCTGTGTCATATTCTTTCCCTTTCTGGGTCAATACAAATAGTAGAGCATGTATGGGTAATCCTAGCCGGCCCTGTACTTGGTCTAATACGTTTTTTATTATTGTCATTGAAAATTTCCATTAAAGAAATCCAAGTTCCTAAATCCTCAGTGCAGCATAAATAAAAATAAAGATTCTTGCAGATCCCTGTGTACTTAAAAACAATGATGTTCTTAGTGAAACGTTAGTTGCTAATGAGGTCTAGACTAATCTACAGACTACTCACAGACCACGCACAGACAAACCAGTAACACAGTTCTCTCTCTGCTGCACACATTTGCACCAACCCTGTATTAGAAGAATCTCGTCCGGGTACCGGTTTAGGCTCCCTGGTCCATTCAGCTCCCAGGTGTTGTGCCGAGCGACTATCAGCAAGTGCTAGACAGTGCTCATTACCCACTAGGAACAGCTCTTCGATCATGGCTAGCCTCATTCAGGTTCACTGCAAAAACTCAAGTTTTTGCAAACAGATGGTTCTACAAAAGAAACAGCCTTAATGTAGGCTTGTACAGACTTTTCTGTGTTTCTCAAAGCTGGAGGAACCATTCCATGTAACTGTGTAAATTAGGCCATCGTGAGCTTCATGTTTTACAAGAATGACTCCTGCGTTATCAACAATTCTACTTCAGCACTAGTTCTGAAAAACTGGTAACTGTGGTATGTATTTGTATTCTCTGACTTTAAGAATCAGACAATTTTTATAAAAGCATTGCTGAGAATTTAGGGTCTTCTTTAAATTTGCATTGCTAAACTAATAAATTCATCTTGCATTAAATAAAAACATGAAAATCAATTCTCTATGGCAGATAAAAATAGACTATTTATAAACCCCCTCAAAACTTGTGAAAATGAATTCTTTCATAATTCTGATACTTATGTTCTCTTCTTGAAATACAAACATAATTTGAAATTCTTGATAACTCTAGATTTAACAATAATGCTACAAGTTTAACCCTGCTCCTTTAAAGTCTCTTCGAAACTGAATGCCCTCTCAAATGAGAAAACTAGAACTTTTAATACTGCTTAGCTGTTTGAGACTCAACTGCCCAGAGTCTTCCAAACGTTCTTCTTAAAACATCACATTGATTGTATGACCTTTTAGAAGCTTGTGTTTGAAATTTATCTTAAAAACAGGTAGAGTGAATGGGAAAAAAATATTAGCTAATACTTCGCTAGGCAAGGCATTAGTACAGACCGGAGTCTTACTCATATGTGTCTACACATAAAAGTTTGACCAGAAGCCCAAAGTAAACTTACTCCATCAAATGACCCAAGTTAATGTATCAAGACACTGGCTTCAGAAGGCCAGTAAACAAACTGCACATGATTCTTTTTGACACATTCTTTTTGATGACTTCTTGACATTCTTTTTTGGTTCTTTTTGAGCATGATTCTTTTGAAGTCCAAATGCTTAGTATAGAGTTGTTTTTAAACATGAACTACCTTGTTAACAATGTAAATCTGGGAAAGATCACATTTCCTCAGTGCACACAAAAAATCTGATCTTGCAAACATCTGAAGCACATGAGTAATTTTACTGACAGGAATAAATTACTCAGTAAATCTGACCCTTTACATGAAAAAATCCTCCAAATGAATTAAGAATTTAGCTAGCCTGGCCAGGTTCAAATAATTAATATTGCCCCTTGTGAAGCAGAAGTTTGAATATTTGTGTTTGAAGTCCTCTTCAATATTTGAGGTTGTCCTGGTAGTTGTCATACTGCAATTTAATTTATGCACAGAAGGCAGCCTCAAAGTTTGAAAAAGAATCTCGCAAACCAGGCTGATGTTTCCATTGAGCACAATAATTTCCATTACATAAGATAGTGGCAGGGAAATAAAATAACCTCATTGCTTGAGAGGAGCTGGGACACAGATTATACTGTCATCAGGGAGTATGTATGTGGAGTTGGCCATGCTTCAACTGCTTAGTTGTTCTGCATGCAAATAGGTAGTGCTTTCATGTGTTATCCTTGCTTACTATGTGACTGTTTTCGAAACGTAACTATTGTACCTTTCTTATACTGAATTCCTTTCCCATCCAAATATCATTTCCCAACCAGTATCCTATGAAGTTGGTGTTTGCTTTTTGTGCATTCAGAATGCTGAACACACCTGCACACGTAAGCTTTGAGAAGCAACAACTGACCAGTGAAGCTCATTTCAATGCATTTGTTTCTGAGGTATGGAGAAGTTTTTACTAGTCCAGGAGGGCTTAATACAGATTACAAATCAAAACCCCTCCTGGGCTAGTTTGAAAAAGGTATGTTATCTCCACACCAAGAACATGACCGTGAAGCGCCTTTCATTTGGCATGCTGCTTAGCTGTGTATTTTTATAGTTCATAATGAATACATGAAACCAATTTGGCAACCATTGCTTCTTCATTGCGCTATGCATGCTCCATGTATGTGGCCCACAGTTCTCTGGACCAAGAGGCTGGGGTGGTTCTGTCTCTAAGGCAATGGAAAGAGCTCAGCACAAATTCTTGAAATCATTACAAAAGGACCCTCCCCATAGTAACTTCACAAGTGACGACTGTTACTCCTTGAAGAGGATGGGGAGATGAGAAAGAAGCCTGTTCTTATTCTTCACGCTGAGACTGACGATGAAAATAATCTTGTAGGGGGAGAAGTGGAGGCAAGTACTTGAACATTCACAGTTTGATGCAAAGCACAGATGAAGTATATTCTGTAGTTGCTTCAGGCAGTTTTGCGCATAGAAAAAAAGAAATGTTTAGAAAATAAAAAGTTTACTTTGTCTTTCTGGGTATAGCCAGAACCAGTCTCTATCCCACCTGGACAAGTGAAAATGGGAATCCAAAATTAATCTGATTTGTGGCAGTAAAGGTCCTTAAGTGCTTTCAACTCCTCAATCAGTGTCTTGTTTTGGTTTTCAAGCACAGCCACTCGATTTTCTAGACATTTCACATACTCCTTTTTCTTCCTGCGACATTCACGTGCTGCTTCTCTGCAAAGCAAAAAAGGCCATTCAAATCCAGAACAATTACTTGCAGACGTGGGCTACTTAACTGTTCAGGTCAAACCTTTACCTAGTACTGCCATTTTTAGAATATGGAAGTATTGTTAAGAAATGCAAGTTAGGAAAAAAGGCTCAGTTCGTAACAGTTGCTCCTCACAAATCACACACACTCAAGATCCACAGATCATTTCAACACATGGATCCCAGTAAGTCAGCACCAATAAAATTCTGCTTCTGTGAGAAAAGGATCCTACTCAATGACAAAATTCTGCTTGCAGGATTTACATTAGAGTCTGTAGGCCGAGTTGAATGCTGCTGCAATAATTTAATTGATTTTTTTATAATACATAGATGAATAATAAAAACATGGGTAAGAACAATTTTATAGTCTTAACTCTTCCCTTTGCTATAGTCCAACCAAATACTAATGGTCAGGATGTTCAACCAGTGGAAAAAAAAAAGCTCTATTTAGAGCAATCATGTATTTGCTCTCAAGCAATACTTTCATTTTATTAATAATGGCTGCATCACTGCAATGATAATATAAACGACTCAAATAAAAAAAATCACAAAATAAACAGTCACTAGCAACCATATCATTCTTTAGTCTTTGTCTGCTGTGCCAAGAACACAGCAGTGTTAATGTGCTGAAGCAGATCTCAAGACAGTCAAACTTTGAAGGCTTGCTTGTAATGACTGAGCTGCCTGTAGGTAACTTGGTAACATACTAAGAACATCAATGAAAAATACATGAAAGGTGTTAGTGTGCTGCTGAGCATCCTGAAGGCAGTAACACCAAGGCAGAAACTATCCTGCACAGCCACAGTAATGGTACCAACGTGCAAAGTAAGCACAGGGCTAAATGCCGCAGGTGGATGGGAGTCCAGGCAGAGGGCTCTCCCTCCTGCAATTCAGCTTGTCAAAGTAGCACATGGCAGATACATGTAAACGTACATGCTTGTTTGCCCTGAACCTTTAGATGCAAAGCAAAGCAGCTTCAAAAGGAGAGTCTCAGTGTCCCTTCATTGCAAATACTGCATAGATTGGTGATACAGTCAATGTTCTGGGAAATGAGAGGACAAAATTGAACCCAGTTATTCCGCTTATTAGATAAATAGTAGTTGTTGTACTAGGTGAAAAAGGATGTCTGTTCCAGGACCTACCTGGTAAGAAGACTCTTAAAGTAATTTTTGAAATTCAGCTCCACAAATGAGACAGGATGAAGAAAACCTAGTTTGTAAGCCCTGAAAGGACTCAGGTATCCATTTGTCACTCCTACAAATACAATTTCACATGCTTGCAGCACTTCAGTGAGGGCCGTGTGCAACATTTAGAATTTAAGTCATTTTGGGCTGTTACTTGTGTCACCAAAAAATTAAGTACTACTGGATCAGGAAGCACCTCCCAGTGCAAACTACTAACCTGTCTTCTTGGGTGACAACTTTTTCTTTCTTTTTGTGATTTTTGTGCCAGCTTGGGCTGTATGTTAAGCCACCTCAAGTCTGTGTGCATTAATTATTCATTTTGAACAGCTAGAGTTATACTGAATTACAAGAGAGCTTTTAAAATGTAAAATTTACACAGAAAATTTGCACAATAATATCTATGAATATTTACACTATAATCCTCCAGTAAGTACCACCTCACCATCTGCCTCTCTATATCCCTTTCCCCTGCTTTGCTATGGAGCCTAGATTTGCAAATATCTATTAAGCAGGCAGGCTAAAAGCACCACATGCAACATGATACTGTTGCAAAAGCTGTCAATTTAACTGAAGTGTGGGTAATTCCTCATTGTTTTTCTTGGCTTTCCCAAACACAAAAGCTTTCTTTTACTGGAATAAGACTGCTGACTAAATGAGGGGATTCAGAATGCTAATTAAATTTTTCTCAAATGCAAAGCCTGAAAGGGTGACATCTACTATTCACTGATATCAGAAAAATATATAAAAAGGGAGATGGGTGACATTCTGTACAAAAACCTTTTAAAAAAGTGAACTCTGCTGTTCAGCATTATTTACTTCATTAAAGCCCCTCAGATAAGCATTGAGTCTGCTCATGTAACTTTCTATTGTGTTCACAGCTCGGCAATCTACAGAAGATAAATGTACCTGTACAACATAACAGTTTTTTCAGACTGCCAGATGAAGTAAACGGTGCTTTCATGGGGCTTCCCCTCCTCATAGGGGAGGGAAGCACTCCTGTTTTCTCAGCGTCACAGTGTAACACACAGGCTCAAATCTGTGCCCTGCAGATGGAGTTCAAGCTTGGTGTGACGGGTCAGCTCAGGCCCATGCCTTCCCTCTCCCACAGCAGTAGACTTAAGGAGCATCATGCCCAACTTCTCTCTGCTGCTCCCTTCCTTCGCTGCCTCCACCAAGCCCCACTTCAGTAGGCTTGGCTGTTCCTTCTCACACACTAAATCCTACAGGGTCAAGTCTCCTCTCTCTCTCTCTCAGCCCCTCTGCTGCCACTACTGGCTCCACAAGACATCAAAAGGAGCAGCTGCTCGTTTAGCCTTTCCTTGAGTCTTTCTGCCTCCAGAGGATAAATCCCAAAGGGCAAGCAACTAAAGAGAACAAGTGAAACAATCAAGAAAGCACTCGTGAAGAGTGCAGGTGGGGAGAATGCACGCAGAAGGCTAAGGTAAAGAATCCAGGAAAGGAAACTACATGAATGTATTAACTCAAAAAAATCAACTCCAGTGTTTGTAAGAACCTATCTGCAGTCATACAAGTCTCTCACCAATGACTTTCTCCTTATGGCAACAAATTCACACCCCTCACAGAATGAGTCTGACACCTTTACTTAAGATTTCATAGTCACAATACGCGGCATTAGCAGATGTGCTTCTTTGCTTGCATCTTTAAATAAAGGCAAATTCTTCAGAATGCATTTCATAAAATGACTAAGAAAGATCAGGATTCTTAGTGCTTAACACTCTAGTTCTATGCAGAGCTGACTGGAAAAAAGTAATCTAAATGTACATGCCTGTTCTTCATTAGACGCACTTCTCTCTTCCGTGCGGCCTCTTCTGCTGGCTGGGTTGGAAGTGCTGGAGAGGATGCCATGACTACGCCTGGTGCAATGGTGCTGGTAGGGGCAGTGCGAATCTGGTAGGTCTGCACATCTCCTGAGGCAGCTGAAAGACACACAGGAACATCATGTCAGTTTGGTGACAGCGCTGTTAAATGTGGTGCAAAGAGTACCTAGTCATCTATCTAACCATGCGCTCTGGGCTACAGTACAGGAGGGATGACCATCATCTGGGTCGCTATTGCTATCTCAATCTTAGTTGATCAACGTATGCAAGATTTTGAGCATTCCTGCTGAAGAAGTCTTCACTTGTGCTTGACAACTTGATTTGTCTTGCTGTATTGCTGTGCTTCTTTCTCCCTTAGTGTATTTCTTTTTACTTCTCTGGTTTTTGAGCAGTTTTAAGAAGATGAAGGATGGAAAACAGTATTTCTAGCTATACTCCAAATGTGTATCTGCAAAAGGAGAAACTGCACGTGTAAGTATCTGGCACAGAAAAAAGGGTGTAGAAATGTAGCATTTACTCCAACAAGAGAGAGATGGTGCAAGCTAGGCACTCAACTTCACTACTTCTCTGGAATGGACAAGGTCTTGGGCTTCTTTTCTTTATTTATTGTAATCTAGGAGCATCTTATATTTGCCTAAGCTCATAAAAAAATATACCACCTAAAGAAACCACATCTCCTCAAGAACACAAAAACCAGAAGATCAATGCAACAATAGTATTTTTCTCAGCTATGTACTTTCGCTGATGCCTGGAGACCTCTTCATTGGATAACTTTCAAATCATCTGCTTTACAGTCATAAAAGCAGGGGTACACTTCTCTGTTATTTTTAATAAACAGATTTTTAATACTCCCCCCATTTTTAATAAACCAAAACATATATTTTAATACAATAAACGCCCCCAACTTATTCTAAGTTGAAGTAGCCCTGCTTGCTCTAAGTGGAGGGCTAGACCAACTGATCTCTTAAGGCACTTTCCTAAATTCTATGATTCTAAGGCTCAATGATTAAGTACTTGGTGACTAGTTACAAAATTACAACTTGTAATTGAAAAGGGGAAAAAATTACTAATAAATGAAAGTGTCCTTATAGAAAAAAAAATGTATCAACCTTCTTTCCTAACTTTCATGCTTTGCTTTAAATTCACTATTGTTGCAGATGACTATCTCGGAGAACTCAGAACTCTAAAATAGTACGAGTTTTTGCAAAACATATTAAAAAAAATCATGTGGACAAAATGCAGGAAATATAGCATGAAAAAACAAAAATACCTTGTTTTAAGAAGTAAACCCAAAATATCCACAATTTTATCAATCTGAAGGGAAAGGCTCCAAGAAAATGTGACAAGTACCTTTGTCCAGAATTTCCTTTAATCATTTTTGAGACTTATCTGTGCCAAAGCTGTTAATTCTGTTTCAAGACACATTTAGAAACATAGAATCATGGAATTGTTTAGGTTGGAAGAGACCTTTAAGATCATTGAGTCCAACCACTAACCTAGCACTGCCAAGTCCACCACTAAACCATGTCCGTAAGTGCCACATCTACACGTCTTTTAAATACCTCCAGGGACGGTGCCTCAACCACTTCCCTGGGCAGCCTGTTCCAGTGCTTGACAACCCTTTTGGTGAAGAAGTTTTTCCTAATGTCCAATCTAAACCTCCCCTGGTGCAACTTGAGGCCATTTCCTCTTGTCCTATCTCCTGTTACTCGGGAGAAGAGATTGACACCCACCTTGCTACAACCTCCTTTCAGGTAGTATTTGAAGGAGTTAGGTTGGCAACTTATATGTGCATGGAGAAAATGTTATACAGAACGACTGTGTGTGAAGTTTCTCACCTTGTACAACAACTTGGTTGCTGGGTACAAGTATCTGTTGTCCATCTGTGGTCTGTGCATATTGTAAAATGGTGGTGCCAGGTTGGGTTGCAGCTGCATTGGTCATAGTCAATGTCTGGAGACCTTGTACTCCATCTGTGCCATTGTTAGACAACTGTATTGCTCCTCCTTGGGTAATAGCAACTGAACACAAAAAAAATCGACACAGCATTTAAGATAGTAGTTTACTCATTAACTTACTGTATTAAACCTAGATATGGAAGAATACTGGTCTGAGTTAAATCCCTTGAACGTTTATACACCCTCAAATCAGACACATGGCTTTAATGTACATTAAAGAAATCATGCTTTGAAAGTAAGTTTTCAATTTTTCGTGAGACCCGTATTTTTTAGGGGGCCAAAAACCACAGCCTAAAACACAAATTAGTTTCTCTGATAAAACAGCATCACACAGAGGAGCTACAATCCTCCCCCAGGCAATACTTTCTAATTTGTTAGTTAAGATTTTCTTCTTGGTTGGTTTAGGTCTTTTCCTCAGTCCTCTCTTTTTTTCTTCTCATCTGAAATTCCTCTCCTCTTCCATGCTTTATGCCCTTCAGTCTCCTCTGCTGCTATTGCTATCCATTTTGTGTTTCACTTTCTTCTTGCTTTGGCTTTTTTTTTTCCTTTTGATTGTATACCCCCTTCTCTACAACTTCCTCAGCACCTTCCTAGCAGTGTTTTCATTCATGAAAGTCCAGTTGCACACATTTTTTTTTCCTTCAAGCAGTCTTACTTTGTGGGTTTTTTTTCCCTTTCTTTCCCTCAATCCTGTCATGCAGGTGTACTGAGACATCACCCTCATTTGTGATTCCACAGAATTTCACTGTGCTCCTATATACAGACACCCCAAAATCTCAAGTATCTGCACAAGCAGTTATTTTACAGTTATAGTAGGAAAGCAGAGTTAACCACATCAGTTTCAATAAAATTAAGTAGGGTATTAGGCAAAGTGGCTAAGGATTAAAGAGAGATACAAAATTTTAAAGAGATTTTAAGAGACAGATGTAAACAAGTAGTTCTTTCTCCCTTTTGTATATTTAATACTGTGTGTGTTTGTGCGAGACAGCGTGTGAATTCTAGCTTTACTGCTGTATCCTCAATCCTTTAAGTCAAAGCACAACATCTATGAAATCTAATGAATAAAGAAAACACAGAAATGTGTATTTATTAAATATTTCAAATAAGGTTCCTGAAATTCTTATCTTTTCAGCACTTCCTAAAAATGTAATTGCAGACTGTAATGTTTTTTCTATTAATGAGGTTACAATTTTGTGAACTAGGATTAATAATCTGCCAGGAAAAAAAGAAACTTCTGAATTACCTCATCTGGTTCATGAAGTTAAAAAGTTTATAATAGCATTACGGTTAATTCATATTTTGCCTCAGAATGCATTAGCTGCACTAACTGGCAAGCAGTCCCAGAATGTTAATTGAGCATTTCAAATACTTACAATAGGAATGTGTTTAAAAGGCATGGTTATCAAACAGTCAAATTAAAGTAATCTTATTTTCACCTCCTGCTTCGTCCTAGTCCAAACAGTTATAGAAATAATAGTTCTTCATCTTCTCATCCCCACTTACTAGCACCACTGAGAAATTCAGACTACATACTGTACTGCCCACTGCTGGTTTGGTAAATGGGAGTTGGCACCGTAACAGTGGCGATGGCAGGTGCTGCTGTTTCCTCTTCAGACTTTTCTTCTTCAATCCTTGGCACTCCTGGGGCGTCTGAGGACAAGTCATTCAAAATTTTTCTGGCAAAGACAGTGTGTTGTAGAGATTTTAATAAAAGTTGGGGGGAAAAAAAAAAAGTCTATTTGATACATAATGCTGGAGAAAACTGAAAAGTGCAGTAAGCCAGCACGGAAAATACGGGTGCGGAATGAAAAACCCGCACTATCTTCAAACTCCTATTGGAGAGGACTGTTCACAGTGCCATGCACAGATGGGCAAGGGAGCCAGCACGGAACAGCTGTGCGTATCAACACAAGATACAGGTGCTTCTCAACAGGTTCTTCTCAACTGAAGATACAGCTATCACAACCTTCCCTTTTTCTTAAAAACATGTTTCTCTCTCATCCATTTTCACTTGTTTCCTGCTTTTAGCCACATAAAGATTTGAAGAAAGCAAAAGTATGTAAAAGCCTGTCTCCTCACGTACATCAGGGGAACTGCTCCGTTTCAGAGACCATAAAGGCCTCAACCAGAGAGCTGAGTATAAAGAAAGTTAGCAGAAATGCTTGTAAAGAGCAAACAGTTCATAATCTAACACCTGCCTGGGAGATAATGCCGCATCTTTGAGTGAAGTCACACAGTTACGTTTACAGGTGCCCTGCCTGAGAAAGCTGTGAGATTAGCATGGGTAAAGGAAAGAACAGTTTGTTTAATTACTTCCATGGGTTAATTATCCAAAGCCAAAACTGCTAAAACATCACTGCTACAGGTCCCACTGAACATGACTGTAAGACTGACCATAGCAGTTACTGCAATTTGCATTATTTAGACCAAACACTGTTCCTCAGAGGACTGTCAAGCCCTTTTCATTGCTGGCATATTCTATTGTGCCGCTGCAAAATGCTACTTAGGTAAAGGGCAACATTTTTTGCAATTCTCTTCGTATGTTTTCCTGTGGACTGTCACTAGAACTCAAAGTGTGATGAAGCAAACACAGCTGTAGACCCCAATCTCCAAGGCAACACTCATTTCTTAATTAAGGCTCCTAAGGCTTTGGGAGCCAGAACATCTGTATGGAGCTATTTGGGGAGAGCAGTCACTCTGCTAAGCAACTTGACAAACAGAGCTTTGCTGTTGCTGTTTTGATTCTGTGTGCATGCCGGAACCCCAGCATTTCACAAGCACTCCCCTGTGCCAAGCACCACTTGGACAAGCAAAAAATTCCCATCCAGAGAGTCTGCAATCTAGGTGTTAGACCAAAAAAACTAGTGGACAAAACAGATGAAAAAATATGGAGAAAGCAGGGAGGATGAGGAACAAACCCCAAGAAGCTCAAAATAGAAAAGAAGAAACTACAGCTCACCACTTTTTAAGCTCATGTCAGATATGATCTGGTGGTTAAAACCTACCTTTGCCATCATAAAGATGGATTTAAGATAGAAGGTAAAGTGGCAGCTTTACAAATATAGGAGCTACGAACTGACATGGGAACACATGATGTACTTCAGTAGCAGGATCAAGGTGGAGTTTCTGAGGAAGAGGTATAGCTCTTCAATTCTGCGAACCTATCTGCACCTATCTTGTCTCTGGGGCCAGTTACAGCAGCTTGAATAATGCCAACTGGGAACTCACTAAACCCAGCTGTAGTCTGGCTCAGCCTTTCTGACATGACCCCTATGCCGGCCCAGAGTCTGAGCTGCATATACGAGTTGTACAGTTACAAAGTTTTGCTGAGTCACCAGGATCTGGTTTGAGGACAGAGGCTGTGGTGTGGCATCAGTGCGTGCAAAGGAGTCCATCTCCATCAGAAGTTAGCATGCACAAGTCCCCTCTTCTCAGTTTTGCTGCTTGTTTACTTAGCTCTGTTGCCTCACGATATACAGCCATTCTTCCATATATAGTAAAAGCAAGTGTCTCACTGCAGAAGCAGACTGCAAGGAAGTCTGTGGCAGCCTTAAAGTTAGCAACACTGCTCCTCACAAATAAAAATATTTTCCCAGATCTATTATAGCTAGGGATCTTCAGCAATGATTTTCACTATCTTCAGCAGAACTGCCTTGAAGGCTGCTCGAGAAGGTAGAAAATAATCTGCAAGTGCTAAAAAAAATAAATGGGTGAGATAAGCTCAGGCCTAGAGTCCAGCTTATATTTCTAAGGCTACGCACATAAAGAAAAAAGGAGCATCTGAATTTTCTGAAGCAGCAGGAATCCACAGGTCACTTAAAACCTACTGAACTCCAGAGCTGTGCCTTAATGCTATTTAGCATGTTTTAAGAATGAAAAGTGAGATTTAATACAGCCAGAGAAAGCTGTGCAAGGGCTTTATTAATTAAGTAACATATGACTAACACCATGTGAAGCAGCACCTCAGTTTGTCTTACCACAGAAGTATTTGCCATGACAACTAAAGATACTAGATGCCTATCAATACATTCAACTCATACCCTGACTTCTTAAACTTTAAACACAATCAATTTTGCTCAAGCAGAAATTCTCTCTGAGCCACAGAACACCACATGTTCATTGAAAGTCTCATGGGAGAAAGGAATTGAGTTTGACTGCTGCTAGCATTTCAACAATAATGAAAAACAATAGAGTTGATTTTTTGCAGATCATACAGAAGCCACTTTCTTGCAAAGCTTCCATGTATTTCATGTATTAAGTATCCATTAAAGCTATTTCTCAGGCACCTAGCACAATGACACCTCAATGTTTCACAACCTTGCCAATTAGCTTATTCTCAGCTCATTTCTTTCTTAACCGGGTGTAACAGCTTAGGTTTCTTCCTCCTCCTCTTCCTATTTGCTTATCTCTTTACATCCTATTCCATGGAAAGACATTGCAGAAGAGGGATTTCAGTTAAAAGGTAAATCTAAAAATAACTATACAATCACATCGTTTGTCTCCCCACATAAAGATTGCATCCATCAAGCAAAATGCTTCTGCTTTTAACCTCCATACCTGTAGGAGGGTCGTCTGGAAAGAATTTCTCTTCGTTTCTGTGAGTCTGTGACACTGTCTACTGATTCCTGTGAATCTTCACTTTCTGCTATAGTGGAGATCTGTAAATAAGAACAGCAATCAAACTTAACAAGACGCTTCCAATGTCTTTATTTTAAGGAAATGTTGACATCCTGTGAAAAACACTACAATACAAGTGCTTCTACCTAGGCAATAAACAGAAAGGGCAGGCTGTTTAGTAACAGATCCAGTGAAGAATGACCACAGTCAGCTATCTACCTGTGAGAATGTCCTTTATAATTTAAATACTCCAATAAGAAAATATAAACAGTAATTCCATACACTTTTTTGCTTTCTGTGATGCCTTGTTTCCATCCATTTTAAGGACACAAAGAAAGACTTTTTTAGTAAAATTTAGGGAGAGGAAAAACTAAAACCAAATTAAGATAGCAGAAACATTTGGAAATGAACAAAATACTGAAGTTGAGAAACATCAATTTATAAATAATTGGGTAGGTATGTTATAGAGAGACTGCCTTTTGGCGGGGGGTATTGTCAGGAAAATGTCAAACATGAAGATGCTAAAAAATAATGCAGTGCTGCAATTCTGAACATCTGTGCTAAAAAAAGACAAAGATTTATGAAGGAAAGCTAAAATGTTTGTATCAATCATATTTCAATAATTTTAAATTTGAAGCGTGCCAAAAATGTAAAAACAGCTCCAATACATAAAAAAAGAGACTGTTTTCCAAAAGACCATAGTCATGTGACAAATATACAAAAGCTAACGATAGCTAGTGAATAGAGAAATGCCCGTGTGAGAAACATAGCTCACAGTCTGACATTTTATGCGCTGTAGGGAAGATTCCTAAAGGCTCAAAAGGCTTGCTGGCACCCAAATCTCAGTTATCAGATAGAGGGCCTAAATAGGTCCAAGGCTGACTGTGAACTACCAGGCTTTGAATATTGCAGCATTCCAAACAGGTTCTGGCTTTGCACTGAGCCAGGTGAATTCCAAGCATGGTTTCACTGTCAGTCTCTTATCTTCCACCCCTGGGCTAGTAACTTGTGCACTTATCTGAAAACTGCTCACCTCCAATAGGTTAAAATTCTAAACTTTTGACTCCAATGGCTGAGGAGGGTAGAGCCTGCCAGAAACTCAGCACTAAAGCTGAGGAGTAAACAAAGATTATTATCAGAATGGCCTAGTTTTAAATTATGCATGCCTTATTATTTTTTAAAATAATACTCAGCTAAATATCTGTATCAAATAGTCACAATGTCTACTTTTTAAAATTAAACTTTTTTTCAGCTCAGTGTACTAATAGCAAAGGAATGATGTACAGTCCTTGCCCTGTGTAGCTGCTGTACGCCAAGCAATTTTTCTTTCTGTGTTCAATAACTCTGGGCTTAAAGTGGTTCAAAAAAACCAAAAGTTACAGGTTTTAAAGATTTCAGACTACTTGTCTCCTATGTCTTCAAGCTATCTCATCATATTGCATTATCTGTGTTGCTTTACAGAAGAAAAAATGCTAAGGCTTTACAAAGCAATCAACATTCAACAGGCAAATTTTAAAACCATTTTTATGAGAGGACTGATAGGTTTATTTTAAGGACCATTAACATACAGACATCCGTTTTGTAAACCAATGCAAATATTTTCTAAGTAGCGAAGACTCTCATCCCAGAATATCAGCCTCATTAATGATTAAAGATTACATTATAAAGAAAAAGCCCTCTTGGTTCACTTCAGAATAGTATGAACTCTTACTTAATGAAGATGTATGGAAATACAGTACAGAGAAAAAGTAGAGTAATACTGTAAGAAAAACCATGAAGCTGTTAAACTCACCAACCAAATTCTAGAGGGAAATGAAACTCAGCAATGTTTGAAAGTGAAAAGTGGTTAAACCAGAACAGAAAAAAAGTCAGAGCAGCAAATACTGTACAGTTTTTGGCTTCAACATGCTCTTAAAGTTTATATAAGCAAAAACACAATCCAGGACACAAACACATTAGAAACCAGTGAAATGGCAGGACTATTCAAAAGGCGCAATTCACGTAATAGGAATTTTCTTCAGTCAGTACCTGAACTGTCTGGACCTGTGGAGACTGAATAACTGACGGCTGGGCAGCCTGAATTACTCCATGCACTTGAACTGTCTGCCCATTGGGCAGCTGAACTAAGGTCACCGTGGGCGCAGAAGACGTTGCGTGAGCCGCTGGCATAGATACCTGCAAAGAAGAGACAGTGAGCATAAATTAGGTTATTGCAAAATCTTCTTATTTCACTACCAAGAACATTTTTTGGTGAAAGAATTATGTCTCTTCTAGACCCCAGTTAGATGACCCAAATGTTTCAGCGCAATATAAAACCCCCTGAACTGCCTAAGCCCAACATCTGACCTACTTCACAAATTAATCTAATGCAGAATTTCTGCAGGCTCAAAACATCGCTTGTAAAACCACTGACAAAGAATGAGAAAAACGCAACTGTCTCTATTTTGAGGTAACCTAATAAAAACACATTATTACCTTTACTTCAGTTAGATACTGCTAGGACTTGGGTGTACTCCTACAGACACTGCTGAGTCAAAGGCAGAAACATATGGGAGTGGAGCTATTTTTGTTCTCACTCAAGAAAATCGAAAGTGTTTGCCAGATGTAAGAAGTTAAAATTTTTAGGGAGTCATACCTTTCAGACTTTCTACAGACTAAACCATACTGAGTAGTTGGCAAAGTCCACTTAAATAAAGAAAACGGAACGTGTGTTCAGGCAGAAAACCCATGGGTTTGCAGTGGAAACAAATGGTTTGTAGGCAGTTACTGTGATACAGTGTAATGGGTCAACACAAACTCTGGTCTTAGAGTTATTTCTATGCGGAAAAATGGCCCACATTTTAAACCCTCAGTTCCTAAACACAACTTTGTTTCTCCAGCACAGACCTGTAGGCACAGTGGCTATGCCAACAGGGGTACGCTAAAGGCTTCAGCAGGGTTCGGTAGCACTGGGTGCACAGCCACGCATGTCCTGTGCAGGGGCTCAGGCTCCGAGGACAGCGATACCCACACAAAGCTGTTCACGTCACGCGGGGAAGTCTCACTCTGGCAGGTCGCAAGAACTATTACGGGCGGCTGAAGGGCCATGCATCGAGGTTGCTACGTGGCTGGGCAGATGCCCCGGTGCACATCCAGTGCTCAGCAACTGTCTGGTGACATGATGCACGTGTTCATGCCTGGGGGGCTCCTGAAAGGCAGAAGGGTGCCAGGGCTGCCATACCAGCGCACATGGCCCTCAGTTTGTGCCCGACTCGCACCATCGTAGCCCTCAGGGAAGGACTGCAGGCAAGCGTCAGCTGCCCTCGCAGACCACAGCCAGGCCACAGGCCGCTGACTAGCCAGTCAAGTTTGGAAAATTGAACAAAGAGCTGCTATGTACCGGACGCAGAAGTAAATCCTCTGCTGTCCCCATGAACATGTGGGTCTCAAAAAGCTGCAGTAGCTGATCTCTGAATTTCCATAAACATCCACCACTTACAAGGAAATGTCGCTTAACAACAAAATTAAAGAGAATTACATGTAGACCTCTCTCCTCCACAGCTGTCTCTCCCTAATCCACAAATTTGTGTTTGCCTTTACCTTCTTTTTTTCAGGAAAACAGCTGCAGCATTACATGGTGGTACTTAACTCACATCTGAGAGAAACCAGGGCTGAGATTAACATGAGCACACTTTCCTCTGGCAAATTATATTCCTTTACCAAGCAACCTTTTTTAATAATGCACGTCTGACTAAACAGTCCTTGGCAATGACAGCAAAGCTGATCAACTGGAGGCCACTCTGTGGTTGGATTAAGCCAACAGCAGAGTGTAACTTCTGCAGATGTCTCTGACTCATACCTTGTGGAACTGGAACAAGTTTCCTTTTGACTCTGAAAACTACCCTGAACTCACTAAAAATGCAGCAATTAAACTAAGCTTACAAGAGATAATGAAGGAATTAAAATGCCATAATAGTTATTTAGATTTGCCTAAGCCTCTGAGGGCACTCCCTAATGCCAAACACTGCCACTTCACATATTAAAAATATCGTAGTAACGTAACACTGATGTGAACAAGACAAGGAATTATGTTTAGACTGTTATATCACCTCCACAAGGAATATAAAGCCTGGGGAAAAGCTAAGGTGCAAATAATACAGTAAATTACAACAGAGGAAGCTAGGAAAAACGTAACATATTTCTTTGTGGTTCACATGGATTTTAACCATAGCTGTATAGCTTTTTCTCACTTGGAAAAAATTCTCATTCAAGTATTGGGGTAATTTTGCCCAAGTAAAGTGCATTCAATCCACTACATACTTGTAAGTTCAGCTACCTGGGGGTTAGTATGTTAGCACACGAATTTAAAACATTCTTGCTTCTCTGGACTAAATCTTAATGCATACCAAGTGAGAAGCAGTTTACTGGTTTTGCAAGAGAAATAAACTACTTCCACTCAGTTCACACTGAAGTGTTATTCGCACCACCTACATCCTGTGCCTAAGTTAGACAGTGAGAAAACTGCCCAAAGAGGCAAGATGGTGCAGGGCAGCTGGTGGCCTGTAAATTCACACTACAGCTTCACTCAGCAAACTCACCCTGTGTGTTTTAACAGCTCCAATCCCTATACTATCACTTGAATGGAAGTGTACTATCTCTGGTTTACCAAAAGGTGTAATGACTTTAAAAAGACATTAATCATTTATAAAATGATAAGTGATTTAACACTTGTGCCACTTAAAAGACACTCAATTCCCCAAACTATGAGATCTAAAAAACCTGTTTGTTCTTTGCAGACTGCAAATAGTTTTAAAATTAAATGCTTACAGAAGAGAGCCGAACAGATTCTGTACTCATTTACACAATGGAGTTGCTTCTGCCAACCATCAGTGTATCCAAGAATGAAACCAGGTTCCAAAATTAGAGGTGTAGCTGGGACTGCATTTCTTGTCTCTCCAAAATAATTTGGGGATAATAAATGATATACTACTGTCCCTCTAAACAGCCAACAATTCTGTGAAATTCTGGAGACAACAGAGTAACGTGAGCTGTCAAATGCCAGGTTGTTCCACTTGATTATAATGTTTATAACATTAATCCCATATGATAAGATGTTGTATTTGCTGCATTACTTATCTATATTTTTAGTTTGTTTTCTTCAGAATTAAACTGACTGCTATAGACAAGTTTCTAGCAGAAAACATAACAACAAAACAATCCAGTCAATATAAAAAAGACAGTAAATTACATGTTTTGAAAAATATACCTTTCAGTGGTATGGTTGTGGTAAAGAATGCTAGAAATATTTTCATTCATTATTCTGTTAACATTACACAGTTTACACACATACAGTTCTTCAGAACTAACACAGCCTAGTGTGATGCGAAGTTAAAAATCGCTACCACTTTAAAAATGTGAAGACAAATATTAAAGGAACTATACATCACACCTGTTTCAGAATCGTATCAATGGAACCTTCTCTCAGGCCCATGAGCAGACATTATCCCTCTTAAAAAAATTATCCAATAGGTAAAACTATTATACCATATGATTTTATACCTGGGCTAACGTTGCAATCTGTGGTTGTGCCTGCACTGTCATCTGTTGGGTTTCTGCCTCTGTAACGGCTGCATCTCCACTCTGCTGGTTCTCTGCTCCAGATTCCATGGTCATTTAGTTACCTACAATCACAATATTTGTCGTAAGTCTGGGTTGGTATGCAAGTCCATTATTCTTGGTGGATCTGGTAGCAATCACTGCAGCTGAATTCCCATTACTACATACTGTTTTCATTTGCTTATTAAAATGTTGCCAAACTATTAGCATTCAGGCAAAATTTTTTCATGCCAGGTGTCTGCCTCAGGTTCATTTTTCTGTGTGTAATGTTTCTGAAAAACAGGTCCAGTCTCCTCCAATAATGAGGTCAGAAAAAATGCATTTTGTTCATCTTAAAAAAATTGCTTGAGCAATTGCACTATGATGATCTACTACCTCCGCAATTTGGAATAACGACCGGCAGTTTGTCAGGAAGGGCACTCCCTCAGTGCCAAGGTGACAATATGCCCTGCTACAGCCCTCCCTCTCCCCCGCAACTGCAGTTTGCAGATAACCAATAGCAATTGCTTCTGTGTTGGGCACTTAGTTCTCAGTCTTCTTCTGTCTGAACTAAATATGCAACATCTCCATGCAAATTCTTTCCACAACCAGACTGTGTATGGCCCTATGCCATAGTAACTTTGTCTTTTCTACTCGGTAGTTTTAAAGTCAGTATACATAACAATGGAAGCCATTTCTACTTAAACCTTACTGCAAATAAGTATTTGTATACTTAGAGGTACATAGTAATTTGTCACGACCTAAGTTTTGTATCATATATAGCTCCTAGTACACTTATATTTCTAAGCAATAACTGAGCAAGCCTAGATCACCAGAACACACAACTCTATAAAAAGAGGTTGCATAGCTTCCAAAACCATGCATGTAGGCAGAGCGCAATGAATGTTAAATTCTGCACTGATCTGTGAAAATTACTTTTCAGTTCTTCTTTAAATACTGATGTGAAAATATTTAATAAATAAAAAAGAACTTCAAAATACAAGGAGATGCTCCCAATGATGATACAGCAATACCACTGTATTATACAGAACTCCAAATATCAAATATTAAGAATGGATATTACCTCCATAGCCACAATACTAATTCTGTGTATTACCCTGTGCTGTCCAATCTACTCGGGTCTCTGGCTACCCTAAGGCAGCACACCTCTGTTCAGAGCTGGAGCAAAATGACCAGTAGAGCACTTCTGCTTTGGGAAAGGGCCTGGAGGCAGAGGATGCTCAGATCAGAAGAAAGGTGGAAAGAAGGAGAAATGCCCCTCTCCTTGCTCAAGTTTACTGCCCCCCCCGTCCCCACCCAAGGAAAAGACTTAGAAGTGTCAATACAGGTGGTGGTACCGTGACCACATCCAAGACATTTCATTTTAAACACAAAGTCAGAGAAACTTCCGTTTCAATGCAAACTATACTTCAGTATTGCAGGGAAGAGAATACTCTTTGGAGATGTGTTGCCTAAAGCAGTAGAGTCACACTTCAACCCTGAGTATAATATGAAATGTCTTGTCTTACAGTAAACGATTGCTAATCAACAAAGACAAAACAGCATTTCAAAGTAGTAGCTGCATCTCACATCAAAAGAAAGCAAGTCAATGTATATAAATCAAAATCCATATGTTTAGTATTGAAAGTGACGGTTCAAATGAGCTTTTGTGTTTGTGTGTGTGTGAACACTGAAATGTTTAAGTACCAAATATTTAGTTCCAACATCAGTTTAGAAACTCTTAGGAAATGCAAAGAAGGAAAAGAATTAAACCTGATTTTCCTTAAAAAAAAACAAAGAAAGAAAACTTAAAAAATATTTGGAAAAAGCAAATTAAATTCTTCTAAGCACCTAGAATTTTGTTATGCCTCTCCCTGTTGCCATGATTTTTGTCCCACATAAACCAGGTAGTAGTCCGACAAATGCTCACAGATAAACAATACTCTACCTATATGTATATATTGATAAACTGGCCATGAAAAAAATTAATTGTAAACTCACTGCATTTTAAGTAGTCTAGACGTTACAATTTTTACAAGAATTTAAAGAATAGCCTGTGTCCATGCAAATATAATAACCCCATTCTTTCCTACAGTACCAAGTCTTCTCTGTGTTGCATTTCATCTTCCAGAAAGCACAAAAGAAAACCCATGTACTATTACTATTTGTAATATACATTACCAAACAGTTCTTAAAAACTTCATTAATGACAACAGTTTAAGTGGTTTGCTATCTCAACTTTAACACGAGTTATATTTTAGCAGTCTTAGTCCTCCATATTATACGCTCGACTTTTTTTTGAGTATTCTGCATTTTTGAAAGTGCAAACTGCAAACCAGACTACCGTAGGTTTCCCTTTGATTTTTATAATTTTTAAGGAGGTATCTAGTTTTATCACTTTTTTGCAAGTATCATCCAGTTTGTCCAAGGTAAGCAAATCAACAACTTTTTCCCAATTCCTATGCATGTATCATGGTGACTCCAGCCAAAAAACTACCTCATCGGAACCATTTCAGGAGCAGATCTTTTCCATCAGTAACACCTCCCAGCCAAGTATCTGAAAAGAACTTTAAAAAACAATTTCCCAGCTACTAATTCAAGTATATTGCGAAACTAATAACGCTTCTGTTTGCCGATAGAAATCGTGACTCCAGCATGGAATCAATTGCTATACAAATGGGATTAGAAATAGATGAAATGTGCAAGTGAGGAGTCTCTTGAATCAGGTATTTAGCGACATTCACAAAGGTAGATGTTGCCAAATTCCTGCAGATAAATGCAATGTTTTCTTAGGAAGAATTTCCAATCCTCTCGCACACTATTCAGCAAAGGACCTCTGGTTTTACAAGCTTCGTTTCCACATTTGCATCATCTTTTGCATATGTAATCAGCAAAAGTATTAACTGTTTGAGGAAATCAAATTCTTAATGTGACCTGCAAACACCTAAAAGGTACCTCCTCATAACAAACAGTAAGCACCAAGCAATGCAGGAAGCTGCCTGCAAGATTTACATCTTGACACATGCAGTTTAAGCGAGTTTCCAACGTGACCTGTAGTTTTTGGACAAGCTCTCAGTCTCATGTTATTTGCAGGTTCTAAGTACTCTTGAATTTTAGTTCAATTTATCTTGCACTTACACATCACAGTATTTGTATTCTAACATCTTCACTACTACGTTTTACAATAACTTGTGAGAAAAAGAAGGAATCAGATTTCTGAGCATTACGACTTCATACTCCAGATACACTTATTACTACATCGTTTCACGTTTGCTTTAACAGTACAGTATGATTAAGAGTGCCAAGATATAAAGGCCAGGCACCTAGAACATAAATACTTACTAAGTTGTGTGTAGGGATAAGACCATAATGGCTGAAATTAAGGTTGTCAATTCCTACTAGTTCTTGCAATTTACAATGCAACAGATGAAATGATGTTTGGTTTGAAACCTTCACCTCCCCACACATACAAATGAATGCCAATCTTTACATCTCCTTTCTAAGCACTCATATACCCCTAGTCTAGACAAGCTCTGCTGACCAGTACCCCACTCTCTTTCTGTTCTTGTGGGTGCTCAGGCCCACCCTGCCACCCCATCCTTTTGCTCCTCCTGCCCTGTTCACAGTGGCCCAGCCTGCTCCCTGGCACTGATTTCCCTGGCAGCCACCACACCAGGACTTCTCGAATGAAAGTGTTCTGGTGGGGAACAAGTGTCTGGGGCAGGGGAGGCATACAGGAGCAGAGGGAGCACACCTTCTTCTCATTCCTCCCTGTTTCTGGGCTACTTTCCATCTTGTCAGGAGAGGACACACCCCCTCACTTTGAGAAAAAATTAGTAATTGCTGTAGTTCATCTTGAACCAAGTATTCTAAATGAAACTAACTGAAAAAAACAGCTATTAACAACCAGAGTTGGAAAAACAGAGTCTGCTTGCCTAAAATAGCCCGGCTATGAACTCTGAACACAGGTTAAGAAAGCTGATGAGATTACCTGGTTAGAGATGGCTTAACTCATGACTTTTATGTAATGCATAATTTTCTTTATTAGTTCAAAAGAGCTAGTATTATACTTACTAATACTTTCTTAATAACATACTTACTAATGATCTGAAATTCCGAAGGTGAAGAGCCAAATAGCCAAACATTCAGCTGACACACAGTAATTTGTTTTAGCCAAATCAGGACTGCGAGAAAGTAGTTCAGCAGAAGATAACTAACTATACTAGTTTAATTTACACCACAACAGCAGAAGACAGATGCTAATAAACACGAACAGTTGCAGAATGCAGGGAAACTGAACTACACACACTGTGGAAAAATCCAAATAAACCTGTCTCGTTAGTTGCATAAACCTGGAAAGGGGGCCTGGGCACTCCTGCAGACAGTTCACTTCAGATTTCTGCTTAACATGCATCTATAACAAGAAAATATAAAGTGGTAGACTGCAACAGTAGAAAGAGACAGGGTAATCTTTAAAAATTACATTTGTATAGATGGACCCTATACATCAGCTGGATTACAGTACAGAGGTTGGGAGCCCATCTTAAAAATGGGTTTTGTGGAATTCGGGTGTTCAGAGAAAGCAAGCATTTGGGGCAATGAAAACTTGTTGTATGAAGAGACCGGACAGAATCGTAGTATTTACCCCAGAAAGGAGAGAAATGCTTCAAACACTAAAAAATATATTTAAATTAGTAACAGGGTAAGTAAACTAGAAACATTCACTGTCTGATTATAAGAACAGCAAAGCCGAAAGGTGGCAAATTTAAAAGTATAAAAATTTAAAAATATCTATTAAAAAATTATGAAAATTGCTACTTTATGTACTGCACAAATAGAGCACTGATGCTGCTGACAATAAGCAATTTATCAGGATTCCAACAGGGGTTAGATGTGTACACAGATAACAAGAGTATCTAGGAATATCCAAGAATATCCAGAATCAGTATGGTTATTTCATACCAAAAAAAAAGTGCAGAACTGAAAGGAAGATAAAACCTCATGAGCCAGGATTTAAATCAATCTCTTATCCTTAAAAATTTAAATAAAGATTTTCATGAGAGGGGAAGATTATGTCACATGTAATTCTTGCAGGTTCCAGTAGTCTTTTGAGGTACCTACTGATCTTCAGTATCTTAAAGACAGGATGCTGAACTAGGTGCGCTACAGATAATGGTAACTCCTGTAATCTCTGTTAGTTAAAGTGAGCATCAATGCTGTGTATTCAGAGCATGAGCAAAGCTACCTCCCCTCCCACCTGCTTACAGAGCCAGGAAGATATAATTCTGTCTTCCCACAGCTTTCATATCATCTTCTTCACTCTTTAGTACCCATTGATATGTCTGTGGTCTCCCTGCAGTATCTTGCTTTCTTACTTCTTTTTCTATCTCCTATCCCAAATATCCCCATGAACTCCAGCATCTCTCCTGAACATTAGGCTCTGTTCCTTGGTTTCTCCTTGCTCACATGAGCCATAGAGCTTTCCCGCTCTGCAGACAAGACTGCTTTCTGTCTCCCAGGACGGACTGGAGAAAAAATATGGAGGTCCTTTCCCAAACACCACTAAATCCAAGAACCAAAATACCTCACTGTGGCTGTTACAGCAGATATAACTTTCCATCCACTTTTGTAAGTGAAGGTCCCGAATGCCCCAAAACTTTGTGCTTTTCAGTTAGTACAGCTGGCACACACAGTAAAACATACTACCTGTCCCTGCAAGCTTTTCTTTTCTGTCTTTAGTAACATCATGGTGACAATACACTGTTATCAGTTAATGCTTACGCTGACAGTTATTGGCCATACAATGTAACTACACCTTGAGGCAACACAGTTTGCTTTACGAACACTCAGAACGTACTGTCACAGCCTGCTCACAAGCAAGCACAGCTTTACCAAGTAACGTGCTTTGAAGTCTCCTCCTCCTCCACAGCTAGATGATGATTTCTGGTTTTATTTTATTAAAGTACACACCCAGATTTTGAAGAACAACATCACAGCCTCCAAAAACGGTGCAGAGCAGAGACCCAACAAACCTATGCCCAGTTTGGGCCCGACGGGCCACATCCAGCCAGCTACTCACCCAGCCATCACCTGCAGAGGGCATCTCTACTGCCACATTAGGCTCCTGATCCAGTTCAATATCCAGCCACCACCCAGCTGCTCATGGCAGCGAAGGACCGGGGCAGCGACGGGGCTGAGGGAAGGGAAATTGAGGCAATGCCTGTTTCTCAAGCCCTGTATTCAGATTTATTCATAGCAGGCGTGCCAGTACGATTGTTCAGGAAGCAAATACAGCTCCGCTGTCCAAAGTTCCAGGAATTCGACTCACTCCGTATTTACTATATGTGGCTTTATAAAGCCACAGACCCACCATGAAAGCACTGAAAAGGTCATCAAACACCACTCTTGTACGCTATTATTTCTTTTTACCTTTCCAGTACAAGGACTGAGAACATTCACATGAAATCTGTAAACATTTCCACTGTTACTTTGCAGCGCAGCGGCCCTTTCAGCCGCGGCTCAACAGCTGCTTTATGAACTCCATTCAATGGCTGCCAGACTGAAAATGTTCAGAGAAAAATAATTTTATCTACAGATAACACATGGGACTTCAAATAACCAGTAATAAATGCTCAACAGGACAAGACAGGCCCATAATTATCTCTCCCTGTTGCTAATGACTACAGTGGGTTGGCACAGGAATTGCAATTTACACCAGAGCTTCTCTGTCATCCCAAGCTGGCACTGCCCCTGCCACTGCCCCCTGGGTATTTGCTCCTCCTGCCCTCTCCTTGGGGTGACAAGGCTGTGCGCCATTCTGTGAACACAACCTACGTTTGCTGCTTCATCTTAGATCTACCTTTTACCACTTCTCTGAACCGGTTCACCACATAGCCACTCGATCATGCCAGCTTCTGGGTCAGGGCAGCGCAAGGGCCAAGCAATGCGAGTGGAAGTGGAAGTAAAAGAATGGCCTCAACAGCCAACTCCACTGAAAATGCCAAAACTGGAAAAGAGTCTTCACATCATTTGCATTCACACACAGCAATCTGCCAGGCAAAGTGAAGAATAAAAAGCTGGAAAAATTCTTCTTGTCACTGAAATGAAAATATTTGATCTTGAACTTACAAGAAAAATTGAATCTCACTGTAAAGAGATCTTGCACAAAGCAGAATGAGACCATCAGCTGAACGTAATACCTCTAGTCCCACTTCTGTCTCCATCAATATGAAACTTGGAGAAGTGTCTGAAAACTTTGCTGACTGAATACATGCTGTAACAGCCAATGCAAGAGAGGCAAACAATGTAGTATCTTCATACAGATCACAGAAGAAATGCAACCAGGAGCCTTGATTATGTGTAACAAACTTTTCTGGCTCATGACTTTTCCAACAAAACTAGCTGCACTTCCAAAGTCGATGAAAATTTCTCATATTTAACAGATTTAGATATGTAAATGATGAAAGTATTGGAACAAATTACTTGTGTTGCATGCTCAATCTTCCTTTCACTAAAGAAAAAGCAGTGGCAGATTTTAAAACAAGGGCAGACGACCAAAAATCTAATCTCAGCTACAGCAGCGAGCACCCAAATCAGCAATCACCTCTAGATTTTGGGTTTTGTTAGCATAACACAAGAAAGCTGACATTTACGAGGCAGATGGTGAATCAGTATGCACAGGTAAGGTGTGTGAGTGAAAGCTGCTTAAACACTCTTCACTGCTGGATTTTCCTGATCTGAGTCCACACTCTTGACATTGTACTAGTATCTAGTGTTTCTGCCTTGAAGCTTTTTACAAGAAAAAGAGACTCTGACAGCAATTAACTGCAATTTATTTCTTGTATCACAGATTCTATGAACAAATACAAGAGCATCCAGCAAGCACGTGGTACACACACATAATTTAATTCAAGTTTAACCTATATTGCCTTTTCTTCCTCAATATAGAATCAAGGGACCTAACTGAATTACAACCTTTCCCTTTGAAACTGTGAATTGGGCACTAAAAGTAAGGGTGAACCCTCCTGTAGAGCTTAAAAAACCAAAACTACGTATTTTATTTCTACTGATAACATATATATTAAAAAAAAACAAAGCCCCCCAAAAAAGGAAAAAATAACAAACCTCAAAAATAAAACCCCAACTTTTTCCTAACCTTATCTAATAGCTGGGATAGGTCTTATGTGAATACACCAGCTCTGCAAAGAGCCAGGCGGAAGAGCCCGAGGGGAGAGACGAGAGCAAGCACTTCCTAAGGCATTAACAATGAAAAGCAAACAAATGCCTCTCCACTGTCTAATCCCCTTCACATTCAGAAATTCCCCCAAAATACTGTCATATTTCACTTAGACAAAACAGAATGTCAAAACAAATCCCAGAAAGGTTATAAAGTCATTGGGTAACTATTATTATTATTGAAAACTTAATCCATAAATATGTTCTATTTATAAATGCTCTGTTCTCATATTGAATGCACTTAGGGTATTAAAAGACTAATTCACATGCTTTATGTCTGTGATCCTTAACGTGCAATAGAATTGTGATAACTACTTATAAACACCTTTAGTGAATATGTGTAGTAAAAACCCAAAAAACCTCCCTAAAAGATGTCTGCAAATTGAATTTTAGAGAAAACAGAGATTTTTAAGGATGTCCTGGGCAGTATATACAATCTATTCACAAAGACTTCATGAGAACTTGCTTGTTTCTGAGAATTCAGCACATTTTGTAGTTCTTACGCATTTGTTGCCAATATTATATTTATGCAGTGCATTTACATAAAAATTGACCGCACTTTACCACAACTTACCATCTTTTCTCTGACATTATTTTTAGAACATAAAAAGCACCTAATTTTCAACCTATGCTGATTTCTTGCAATTCCTACTAAGCGTAGAAAGCAGCTTTCCTTTCGCAAAAATGAAACCATGTGAAATTGTCAAAATACACCCCTCTCTTCTCCACGTCTGCTGAAAGTACTGTGGCTCACTTTGCGAGGTGTAGCTGCTGGTTACTTAATAAAAATTATCACAACAATGTATCTGAACAGTATCATTTGTACACAGACATCTTTAACACAACATAAAATACAGGCATCAAATGATTTTTTATGACAGCATCTGGGAGCTAATGCTCCCACTGAATACATCACAAACTCCAGGAACAAGTTCTTTGCAATTGGTACAGGCCTAGCAAATTCATAATCAGCATAGCCACTCATGACGAGGTTTAATTTCTGGCCCTAGTCAAATTCTCCTTTTACCTTTGACTGCAACAGCAGTGGGCGGGAACTGAGGGATAAATGACTCCATGAGATCTGAAGCTGACCTCTCGGCACACCTGGCTGAAGTGACATGAAGCCAGCCGCTTCTCGTATTTGCACTTCCAACTTCAGTGCTAAACTGAGCTCACGCACTAGTCTGATGGCAGCTTTTAATAATACGGTTACATCTGTACTAAGACTAGTGGGGGGGGGGGGTGAGATGGGGGGGGGGGTGAGGGGAGTGCGTCCATCTCCAAAAGGGAGCCCCTGCGATGCTACTAGATGCTGCAGTTCACCAACAGAGCCCACTTCTGCAAACAGCAGGTACCTCACACGGCAAGGTGCGGACGGCACCTACTCAGCCCATGGTGAAAGCTTGCTGGATGGGAACCAGCACCCATCTAGAAGGTGTATTAATGCAGCCTGAACACAAGTAATGCGAGTACAGCAATGGGTACAATAAACTAACATCTCTGTTCCGCTAACGAGGCTCTGCACCCAAGCTGGTACACCCCACCTCCTAGTACGGGTTGTTAGCTTGGGCTCAGCACCACGCTAAAGCAGCTACATGACCCCTGCATAAGGACGTAGGTTGTACCTGGCTGGCACAGCAAGCAACTTAGAAACAGTGCTCTGGTACAACCCAGCTATCTAGATATGCCAAATAAACAATTTATCCTGCTGTGCTGGTCAACAAGCAGAACACTTCAGGCCACCTCCTTTCATAGCAAACATTGGCATGTGAAGGTGTTCCAGCAGAAGAGCTAAGGCAGTCCAGAGTGACAGAAAGGAGAGCTAATTCTGCAAGCGGATAGAGACCTTCTCCTTCTCCAGTGACAGGGAGAAAATGGGAGATGATGTCAAAAAAGAGGACTGTGTCCCTACCAACAATGAAAGGAGTATTCGGAGCAGAAAATGATGCTAAGTTAGCAAGGTTAAGATCCATCTGAGAACGTGCATGGGTTCCTTTTTTCCACTGGGTAGACCTGTCAGGACTTGAGATTTCCACTTGACCTGCCAGAGTCATTCAGATGGATCATATTTGTTCTCCTCCATATGCATTTCTGTGTCTTATGGCCTTTTACTGCCCCATCATTCATTCTGGCAGAATAAGAACCACCTAAATGCCACATGAAATATTTGACAATGTTTTGACATGTTATAAGGATCTTTGTCCATGTGCCAAGCAACCTTTAAACATCCCAGGTCAGAGGCATCAGCTGCAGGAACTGCTGCAATCCCAAACCTGTGCCAGTGTGCAATTCTGTAGGGACAGACTCTACACACATTTATATTAAATAAATGGTTATCTCTGAGGTGGGGAAACTACTGAAACTTGTTCTCAGCAAACAACTACAGGAGTGATGGCTGACTGCTCAACAGAGCTGCTCTCCTAGAGAAAGTGAAGTAGGACTATGATGTTGTTTAAGACGAGGGTATTTAGTAACAGTGCCTCCTGCACAGGCTTTGCTCTATATATGTGGTACAGAGATTCCACATAGTCTCGATCACTGGGTCCATGACAAATGCTTAAGTGAACAAAGCTAAAGCTACCTTGAAATTATATAGAAGATCATCCATCTCTGTTTTGGTGCTCAGAGTAGATCAGGAACAACTTATTAAAAAATAAAAATAAAACCCAGAGCATTACACAGACTCGCATCAGTCTGGTTAACCTGAGTGCTCCAAGCCCAAGGGCCAAGAATACAACATATAGTAATCCTACACCTGTAACAGAGAAAGGAATTACCTCCATATAGGTGTTTCCTTAATTGTAATACATTAAATATCAGGTATGATTTAATGGAAGCATATGCAGGAATGTGATAAAGACAGATAACCATATAAACATGTTTATTATTACCTGAAATCTTTCTATTCCAAAGTAATTTGTTTCCAGAGTCTCTGTTAATTTTACAGTGTGAAAATATTAAGACACGTCACATTTATCAGAATACCGTACTGTAAGACTGAAGGTTCTTAGAGATTACACTGATTAAAGAGATGACATTCTAATGTAATATGAATGTAAATTTATATTCTGAAACTTAATCTTCTGGAAAGTCCCAGAAATTCAGGGGACTTTCCCATGAATAAAGTAAATGTTTCCTTTCTCATCCTATAAGGAGGGCAGGCAACTGTCAGTATTGAAAATTCTTTGTTTGGTCTAAAACATTAAATTAGATATCTGAATTTCATCATCCATTTGTTTTGGTCATGTAAAAAACAACAACAAAAAAAAGCCTGAGGTTTGAATACTGTAGATCACCTCAGCAAGATACGGCAGATTAAAAAGGGTCAGATGTCGGAATCATAAAGTGATACAGATCCCACTTGTTTTCACATCATCCTTCTGTTTCAGAGAACTATCAAATCAGTTAAGAAATTCAGGGCAAGCATGGAGTTTTAGGTGTTAGCAGCAGCATTGTTAAACTTGACCAGAGAATTTTAGGTACAACTTGTGTCTGTGCTGAGATTCTGTCTGTTGGCGAGAAGGGACAGCTCCATCACTAATGTTTCTATTCCACTTCTGAATGTCACTGGCTAAAGGATTAATTCATGAAAAATGCCACTTCATATATTTATGCTGCAAGCTTTATAGACATAAACTATTAAAACAAACACTGCTCATTCCATTTGATGCTTCGAACGTACGTGGTATTTTGAGAGTTCAACCCGTAGTATAAGAGTATGAAGTTATATAACTTGGCAAATATTGGAAAGTCTTGTTTAAAAAACCCACACCACTTCTAGTGAGTTCAGAAAGAAAACACAACAAAATGGATGTTTCAGACCAATGCTTTCACTGTTTTATTAATAGATTATCTTTAGAACTGGTCATCTGAAAGCAAGATAGACTGAATTATTTATACAAAGCTGACAATTACCAGATATATAAAGTCTACTGTCTGAAACAAATTCAAAATAACCTGTATCTGTACAAGCAACATACCTTTTGTTATTATTTAATAGCCTTGTTTCTTTCTTAGCAGGCAGTATAGACTATTTTTTGTTTCAATGCTCTGAAGTAAGTGAAAACCTTTGAATTCTTTCTGCAGTTGGAGTGCTACTGTAGAGTATGCCCAGGTATGCACAAGAAAAACAGCACTTCCTTACAAACCTTGCCCTTGTCCATCTTCTGAATGCATCCTATTCACAAAATTTATTGCAACATTAAAACTGAAAGATTTGGGGCCTAAGCCAAAGCTCAGACTCGGAAATATTTTAAATCCTAAAATTGCTCTGGCTTTACTAGTTATATTGAAATCATCATTGCTTGGTCAATTAGCACTAGTCTTGAAGCAATAGCAGACACATTATCTTGCTTAATGCACAAAAATTAAATCTATGACCCACTCTCTCCCTAAAAACCAACTGAAATGAAATAGTGACCAAATTCTGTAGTAAAATAATTTTGACTAATGTTATCAACCAAGTGGATTCTGGCTTATGTCTCATGTATTTTTACATTTGCCTGGATGGTGCAGGAGAGCTTCTTCAATGAGAAAGATCTCTCATATGCCTGCCAGGCAGATCTACTCTGTGAAAGTATAATCTCCAGAACACAGAATAATTTATCTTGGTTCTCAAATACTTAACTGGAGTTTAAGACCTGCATTACCTGTGGGCAACACAGCTGTCTCCATGGAACAGAGATGTGACTTGCTGGTAACGCTGAAGGTCAGAATGATGACCCTGAGTAAGCAACGGGAGCCACTGATGAACCAGAAAGGCTCAGAGAAAGAAACAGAATCTGTGTTTTGCATCAGTGTGTTGCACGCAAAAGAAAATCTCCATTTTGCTTTCTGTAATTACAGTCTCACAAGCATTTCTGTTGGCAGCACTGCCAGCTCAGGCTCTGCTTTCCTCCGGATTCTCTCTTATTTACACCTTTACAGCTGTCTGTGAGGCTGTGTAGTAAATGGGACTGGGCAACCAATTTGCACCACAGACACACCAGAAAATGCAACTTATTTTTATCCTGGACCAGTTCTCCAATCCAGTTCACATCACTGCCTCACAGACAGCAGGAACAGGGAAGGTGGAGCAGAGTCCACGCTGCTGCAGCCAGGCCTGCCAACGAAAGCAAAGTAGATGAAATCATGGGTATAGGTGTCATAAGACTGCGGGAAGTCAACAAAGATGCTGAAGAAAAGAAAACATCTATATTCTGTAATTTGATTATTATTGTTTTACTGATGACTCTGCTTAAGAGTGGGAGGCTGGAAACAGGATGATTATTTTTTATATAGTCAACATCAGCTTTCTGAGGATTGGGCAGAGACATGCATTTTTCAAACAGCCACATCGCTGACAAAGCAGCTGTTTGCAGCAGGTAACATACTTCTTCCTCTACCCGGCCCAGGATAATGTGCACTGGTTATACACTCCACATTAACCTTACGCTACAACTTTCATACTAGTAGTTTCAGCCACAATTACTATTTTAAAATCAGGAAGCTAGGCCAAGGCATCTATCAGTTTTCAGCAACAGTGAAACCAAAGCAAGCTCACCGCCCAGGTGCCTTGGGCCAACTGACAAGATTTACACCAAGGTGTTGGACCTCGACTCCTTCTGGAACTTCATCTTTCAACTTGGGCTTGGTTAAAGAAATGTTACATATAATTCTCCCCACCTGACTGGGCTCGTCATAAAGAAAGGGAGCTAAGAGTTACACTGATCCAACCTCTTGAGAAGACTGAAACCTGCCTCTGGTAAGGAGCAACTAGTTCAACCACACAGGTGTCACCAGGCTTTCAAAAGAGGGAAACTTTCCTCTTGAGGTTTTTTTTTTTTTTTTCCTTCAACTGGGACACTTACTGTGTTCTAGCTTTCCTAGCTCCAAAGACAAACTGATGTGGCACTGATCACCATGGACAGAGCCCAACTCTTCCTTCTTTCACTCGGAATCATGGATGTGCTGCAGTTCCTCAAGATGGGTCGGGTGACGCAGCTCTCTGCTGCTGAAGGGAGAAAGTTGTGTCCCCCTCCTTCCTTTCCCTACAGTCTCCCTGCGAATTTGCACCAGTGTTGGTGCTAACAGCATCTCAATTACCAACCAATTCAGCTCACTCACGCAGAAGAAAACCAACCTAACAAAAAAGCACTGTTTTGTCCTGGGTTAGTGATCTGAACTGGCTCATTAGATTTTACATACAAGGAACACGACAGCCAACATAAGGGATGGCCAAACACCACACAACCAGGAGCAGGAGAGAAGGAAGGAGTAAGATGTCTGTCTCCTGAGAGCCACATACAGTTGTATCAGCTCAGATGAAACCACAGCAACAGACTTCTGTTGGTATTATGCTGTGGTGTTAGTACACAGTGCCCTTTTTCACATCTTCCCTCCCTTGGTATCTTGCAGAATTTTCCTATCAGCACAAAAGAGAAAAATTTGGATGAGCTTCATGAAGAGAGGCAGGGATCCTACTTCTACAGTAATGCCCTAGGCTTTTTTCAAGAGAAAGCTCTCCACAATCTACAAAGGCATAAATTTACAAACCCTGCTCATATTGCATGTCACTTGGAGGAATGGACAGGCACCAGCAGAGTTTGAGGCTGGGCCAGCTACACAGAGCCAGAGGAAGAGTCATCAGAAAAAGGAAAGAAAATAATCCTTCCCATCCATTATTCCATGGGGTATAAAAGATAAGCTAGATGAGAAGAGATTTTATGTTCAAGCCCTAGGAAAGGTGCAAGGGAAAGCAAAATCCAATTGATATTGGAGTAGCAGTAGAGAGTGAGAGAAGATTTAGGGTAGCATCTGTGAGAAAAATGCATGTAATATTGGAGCCAAAACGGCACAGGAGGTTGCAGAGGTGCTGGAGAGATGATTAAGAAGACTGCAGCAAAGAGCTGCAGAGAATGGCAACTGGAGGTTAGAAGTTGGAACAAAACATGTGAGAACAGCACTGAGGAAGTGAACCTCATTGACCAAACAAGCTATAGCTGGAACAACACTTAGAGCATCAGAGATTTTTATACATCACTTGAACTCCTCCAAAAAATGTGAAAACATCACAGGTAGACATTTTTGTTTCAGTTTCCTGCATGAAGGTAGCTTCAAAATAGTTCATTATAAGGCTTCCTGCAGCTTTGTCTAAAGTAGCTAGTGTAGTCTTGTGGCAAAGACCAAGTGAAAAGTAATGAAATCCAGAACAGCAATTGGCAGGACTCTCCTATCTTTGGAACTATTTTTCCATCTTTCACCTAATGGGCTTGATTTATGACAAACATCAAATCTCACAATACTCTCAGAAGAAAAACAGGTATGCTTATTATCTTAAGCAGTAAAAGAAACCTTGTACCTATGCACTTTGCTCACAACCATCGAGAGTACCTAACAAGCATCAGTGCTGCTTTAAACTTGTATGTATGTATATGTGTTTTACATATATATAAAACATATACATGCATCCAAACAGGAACACACTTCCTCCAAATTCTTTACCCTCTCCCCTTTAAGTGGCTCTTCCACCACTTAGTTTTCTATTCTCTCCACACAGGATACTCTAAATCCAGCACTGCCAGAAAATACCAGCAGCAGCATGAAATGAGAAAATCCTTGTCTGTTTTCAAATGCTTTTTTACCTAAAAGACCAACTAGATCCTGGCACATCTTCATCTCCTGCACAGCTGACAAGGCTGTTTTAGAAACATGGAAACATGGAAGGTGCCCGTATTTGTTCTCACTCACCTTTTTAACTGTGGTACAACCAAGTGATCTAAAAGTTTTGAAGAATAAAATAGGTACCAATGTCTTCACGCTGGGTGATGTACAAAAATCGTTAACCACAGATTGCTCAGGTTTTCATAATCACCATGAAATATGACCGCACAGACTGCAGAGGAGGCAACACAATTTTTGATTCAGAGAAAAATCACTGCCTTGTCATGAAACTTCAACTGTATGTAGGTAGGGCACCAGAGACCTCAAACCGAATTCAGTAGGGTTGTTTCTGTAGATGAGGATTGCTGTCACGTCCCATGAAACTAACTTTAGATTAGTGACAGAAAGCTAGCACGGCCTTCTCACTGTACAAAAGCCTTGAGAAGTGCGGCATGAGTAACTGATCTCCACTTGCTTCCAGAGATCCAAAAATAGAGGTGAAGTGTGAATATCCCATTTGTTTCAAAAGGGTGTCAACAGAAATTCCTAGGCAGGGCCTTGTCTACTATCAAAATCTGCACCTACAGAGCTGTAGCTGCACTTAGGCAAGAAGAGGCTGTTTGCTTCTTACTGCAGCAGAACAGCTACTTTCCAGAATAAGATCAGCTACTACAGAATATTTTATATTTGACATCAGTACCAGCAATAGCTACGATGGTGCAGGCTTCCAGTAAACAGACAGATTGACGACTTGACAGTCTAAATGAGATGTTTCTAAATTTTCTATATCAGCAGATCCCTCTCCCCTTTCAGACCTTTGGAGGTTTTTTCCACCCAGGGTAGCAGACACCCTTATCACCAAAGTATGGGAGAAAAAAAAAATAGATCGGACGAAGACCATTTATTGCAGATCCAGACACAAAGTTGAGAGCACTAATCTAAACATTGATGTTCTATCAATTAAATTAAAGCATTAAAATTATTACACTCTTCTTTCCTACATGCAAATATTTCATTTTAGGTCACCTGTAAGTGATGCTTAGCAAATACACAACCACCTCTCTGTTCCCTTTTCTCTCTGATGTGTGAGGATACAAAGCTGGTGAGGACAGGCAGAGATCTGTGTTGGAAAATATGGATCTGAGAGTCTTCCACTCTATTATGAAATACAATAAAATGTTGTGTTTCTAAAGCTAAAAAAAAACAAGCAGCAAGGATGTACTGTCACATTTTTGTATTTAAAATGAAGTGCATATTCCATCAAACCAAGAATGAATGAAATACACTGACGACTATGCTCTCTTTAATCACTACCAACAGCTACATTGCTTACTGAAGTCCTCAGATGTCTACTAATCAATCAGAAGTTTAGAAACCCTCTTCTCATGTTGGTATTATTCAGAGTGAAGTGATGTAGAGCACCTTTGGCATTCATTTCAAAAGAAGTGGTGGAAGTGACAAAAAACCCCAGAAATTCACATACAAGGAAGGACAGGCCTATCTATACATGTAAATCACAAATATTCATCTTGAATATAAACTTATTTCAGTGACTTCGCATTTTACTGTCAAAATCCACATTTGTTGATACAGGGAAAGAAAGCAAGTAGAGTCTCATAATTTCTGTATTCTGAAATAGTGTTTGGTGGTCACAATGGGACTAAACAGAGATATCCGATATTCCTAAATAAGTCTCTAGTCCTTTATTTAAGAAATAGGAAACTTGTTTCTAACCCCAGAAAAAAAAAAATGACAAGTGTTATTCCAGAAGCAGATTATGTGCAGTCATTTCAATATTTAAGAGGGAGAAGAAAACAAAAAAATACTTAAAAAAAAAAAAGTTTTCAGGAAGAAAAGTCATAGGACCTATAAAAATTTCTCATCCTTGTGTATATTTGAGAGGTGTAACAATCTTCGGTTAAAAGAAGTTTTTTAAGAAGGCTGCCACGTCATTTTTACTTATTACTGTACACAAAAATGCAGATATCCAGGTTTTGAAAATAGAAAAAAAATCAAAATAATGCGTATTCTAGGCAACAAAATGGGAAAAAAGTCCCATAGCTGCAGCAAGGCAAGGCTGGTGTAAGGTGGCAAAGGCAGCTGAGTTGACATTTGCTATTAAAGCAGGTATAGAGGTCAAATCCTGCTCGCTGTGCAGCACCTAAGAGTCTGTGGAAAACTGGCAAAAGCAAATCCCAAACCGAGATTTACCAGCCACGGCCAGGCTCGAATTCACTTTGGGTTAAAAATACTAACAGGAAAGAAATAACGCAGCAAAAGGGAACCGTATCTCTGTTACGTGATCTGCACATCGGGCTTAAAGCTCTTCCCTCCGATACTTCGCCGGAGCGCGGTGTTGGGTGACCGCGTACTATTACCCCTTTTACAGCCTCCTGGAGACGGCCGTGCCCCACGCTGCAAATAAAAGTAAACCACCAGACCAAGCGCTGGCCCGAGCTTCTGTGCACAGATTTTATTAAAAACTTCTCGTTACAGAGCCTAGGAGCGTGTTACAGAGCCTAGGAGCACCCCACGTACTCGTTTCCATCACGGCAAGAGTTTATTTATTTATACAGCGCACTCGGGTCACCGGGGAAGTGAAACTCTCCGGGCGGGGAGCGGCGGGCGCAGGGGGCCGGGGCGGCCCCGCAGGAGGGCTGCCTGCCCGCCCGCCCGCCCCGCCGCCACGGCCGGCCCCGCGTCCCCAGAGCCCGGCGGGGCCGCGCCGGCCGGGAGGCCGCGCCCGGGGCCGCCGCCGACCGAGGCGGGCAGCGCCGGGGGGAGGCAGAGGGGCGCGCGGCGGCGGCGGGGAAGCAGACCGAAGCGCACACGGAGGAGCGGCGCGCGGAGGGGGCGCCCCGCCGCGGAGGGGGCGCGGGTGGGTGCGCGGCCGCCTCCCGCCGCCGCCGCTCCCCCCTCGTCGTTTTCCTCCGCCGCCTCCTCCTGGGGCCGGGGGGCGCGATCCCCCTTCCCCGCCGCGGTGAGCGCCGCCGCTGGCTGCCGCCAGAGTCGCCGCTGCCGCCGCCCGGCCGTGGCGGCCGCCGCCGCCGCCGGGGCCGGCTCCCATCCGCCATTATCCTTTGTTCGCGGCGCGGCGGCGGCGGGGATGTTGCAGGGCTCGGCTCCATCTTTAAAGCGGGCGCCCCTCCCGCGGGCGGTGCAAGGCCGGGCCCCCGCGTCCTGCCGCCCGGCGGCTCCCCTGGTCCCCGCCGGGCTCCATTTCCTTCCCTCCCCCCCGCCCCTGTTTGCTGGGCGCCTTCCTCCTCTTACCGGTTACCAGGCTGCTCCGTCACTGCTTTCGTTCGCGCCTAGGATCTCGCCGCAGTTTTATTCTCTCCCCCACGTAACACACCGCGTCAAACTACACCTCCGCCGCGTCACTCACACACACACAGGCGCTCCCAGCCCGGCGACAGGCAGGCAGCGGCCGACTGAGGAGCGCCAGCCAGGGAGCAAGCGCCGAGCGCGCCGCGGCCCGCACGGAAAACGCCGAGCGCTCACGGAAAACGCCGAGCGCCCGGCAGGCGGCGGGAACGGCCGAGCGCGCCGCCAGCCCCCGCGGAAAGAGCCGAGCGACCGCGGAAACGAACGAAGCGCCCCAGAGGGGAGGCGGAAAGAGCCGAGCGGCTGCGGGAAGGCGCGAACGGCGCTTCCGCCCGGGGCGGCCCGCGCGGAAAGCACCGAGCGGGGCTGCGGGGGGGGCGCACGCGTCCCTCTTACACCCCCCCCTCCACCCCCCACCTCTGCCGGGTGCGCGAGCGGGGCCGAGGAGGCCGGAAAGCTGCGAGCGCTGACGGAAACGGCCGAGCCGCCCCGGAGCGGGTGGCCGGGCGCCGGCCCGTCTCCCCCAGAGACCCCACTGAGGGCGCCGGTCTCCCCGAGTTCACCAAGCACGTCCCCACGCACACACTGCCGCCCCGGGGGACTTGTCGCCCCCGGCCCCGCAGGGCTGCCCCCCCCCCAGAGGATCCCCTCCGTGGGTGCCCCACTGCCAGGGCAGCTGCCCAGACCCTCTTCCTCGGGCCCCTGATTCTTACCCCAAGACCCAACCACCCCTTGTCTTCACAGGCACAACATGGCGGGTGAGGTGCTGTGGCAAGGCCATGCTGTCCCTCCTTGATGCCTCCTGGCTGCCTGGTGGCCCTACCGTCCCCTCCCCACATGGCAGAAGCGCTCACATCCTTCATGTTGCTCCTCTAACCCTTCCTCTACTGCCTGGTTTTCACTCTGGGCTGCGACTCTTATCCTGCCCCCTGCCCTCTCTGGCCCTGTGGCCGGCTAGCCATGGCGGCCCAAAACAAGGCACAGGGTGATTGCTGCTCCATCGTGACATAAATATCCCTGTGAAATCCCCCAGCCCTGAGCAACTGGCCTCCACCGGTGCTGGAGGGACAAACCTGTTTCGGCAGAGGTGCGGACAGCAGGCACTGAAGCTGTAAAACCACAATTTTCCGAGCAGCTGTGGCCGAGGTGGCAGTTCGCACCCATGGCGCCAGCCCTGTGCTTCACCACCTCTGAGGAGGGACAGACGTCACAACGAGGCAGAGCATGAGATACGGGTTTGTGTCTCATCAGAGAAGAGGAGCAGCCACGTGCTGTGGCCCTCAACCTCATCTGCAGTGCCAGTGTGATGTCTGTCGCTGGGGGGTTTTAACACTGGATAGGTGAAATTTTTCTAAGAAAGGTTTTTCAGAGAGTTGGTGCCACCATGGAGCAGGGAACGGGCCAGCGGTGCTCTGGCTGGGTGAGTCCAGCCCCATCTCTCTGGTTCACAAACACAGTGGAACGCACCTGATCATACACCCTGAAGAATGAACTGCTTGAACTACAACCAGATAAAAACTATACATAGCCTTGAAGAAACTACTTTTTGTTTCACAAAACCTCAAGATGGCACTACATAACAAGATTTGAAGCTCCAAATCTGGTTAATTTTTGCAGCCGGCCTGGCATGGCCACCCAGTGAGACACCTCTGGGAGGCCGTAACAGCCGCAGGCGCCGCATCGGATGACACCGGTGTGCGGTTTAAATTAGTTTTGTTCTTGTCAAGTCTTGTTTTCTCAAGAAGGTTGAACTGATTTTACTTACGCTGAGTTTCATCTAACTCCATCAAAAATTACAGGAGATAGTGCAGAGAGTGATTACAGGTTTACTTTGCCTTTGATTTTGTTGATTACACTTATTCTAAAATAAACTGAAAAAAACCCACCTTTCATACTTTTTTTTTAAAAAAAAGGCAGCTCAAGTTAAACAGATAAAACATTGTTTTATTGACAACACATACTATGGCTTGGGCCACAGCTCATTTTCTGCTTCTGCTGCGCTTTTTCCCTCTGACCTGCCTGCAGACAGGAGCTCCAAGGCTGCAGCACAGTATAGCCTCGGCTGCCACCCTCCCCGTGCCCGCTTCTCCTCCTGGGGGTTGCGGACCTGCGCTGTGCCTTTGGCTCATACCCGATCCTGTCTGCAGTGTACAGCTGACATCATTTTTGGAAATTATTTTCTCTTTTTCGAGTCTGCTAGGATATGAAAGCTCGATCCGCTAAATAAGTCTTTTACAACTCCTATTGGGAGCAGAATTTTTCTGCCATTTAAAGCTTTTGCAACAGATGAGAAATCTAAAATCAGTGTTTCTAATTTGGTCTATTCATTGACAGTGAATGGAAATGCTTCTCACTCCAAATCACCGGTAGAGGTGTGAAAGGCTCTTCTTCCTTGACAGTCACTGACTGAAGGACAGTCACATCCTTCTCATTTCGCTCCACTAGATACTGAGGTAGAGGGTCGTTTTTGACAGTGTTTTGACATTTGAACTCTAGCCCCATTGCACAGAGCTTTAATGTTTTAATGTGTGTTTAGTAAAGTATCGTCTATGCATTTTGTTACCATATACGGATGTAAATCAAACTAGGTAATTAAAAATATGTTTTAATTCAGCTAAAACATGGACATCTTGCTGTGTGGATTTTAAAGTTTGTTAAAACTCTTGCATTTCGAGGAGTGATTTTGAGGTCAAAGCGTAAGGGATCAGCCTTTGTGCTCCTCTTAGGAGGAGTAAAGTACTTTCAGAGAGAAAATACTTACAATGAGCAGAACAAATGTAGCCATCTGAGTGTCTCATTTGACTCATGGGTTTCTTTATCTGTTTTCCCATCCTTCTCTTTCCCCTTTGTGTTAATGTTTGTGTTGCATCAGCTTCTTTTGCTCCCCCAAATGACCAAAATGATATACATTCTCCATCCGTGTGTGTTTCCCAGAACTGGATTGCTCGCCGTCATGCAGCAAGCCTGAAGAATCACAGCAATAAGCCTTTAAGGTAATAAACTCTGGTCCTTGAAAGGCAAGTAAAATGCACTAACCAGATCTCAGTGAATGGCTCCCATCAGAAGCCTGGGCAATGCTCTCAACCTGAGCGATGAGAGTGCTGCTGCTGGGACTGAATTATGGTCCCCCAGACCAGTCAGGACTGCCCTTATGTAGCTCGGCACCTCCTTGCGTGGCTCTGATCCTGTGCCTGTTTAGTGCATGGCTGATACTCTGGCACCCTGCTGATCTTTGCCAGCCCTGCTCTCACTCACAGCTCTCCAGCCGGCTCCTCAGCACTTCTCTGAAAGCCTGTCAGCTCACTGATGAGTTTGCAAAGGGCATCTTGCAGCAGTGGCTACTTCTCTGCCAGCCAGTTTAGGCTGCCCATATAACAGATAACTCAAGAGAGCAATTTATCTGACTAAAACAGATGCCTTGGATAATTCAGATGCCTGATTTGAGATTACACCCGATGTTGTCTTTGGTATCTCCATCTCTTGCCCCCTGGCTGAGGCTTAGACCATATGTGGATGGGAGCTGGATTCAGCCCTGACTCATAACAGTTCAGTGGCAGGGCTGGGTGAACATCTCATACACAACTGCTGTGAAACCTTCTGACAGCTGTTTTGCACATTCCTCCTTCCCTTACAGGTTTTCTGTTTTGTTTTGGTTTTTTTTTTCCTCTCACCACATCTGAGCAAAATCAGGACACTAAACAAAACCAGAAAGTCTTTGGGAGCGGGAGTGAAAGTCTGAACTGCAAAAACCCCTTCCCTTACTAACATCTACGCGTTCCTTTCACCGTTGCCTCTTGGGGAATCTGTAGAAAATGGGATAGTGATGATGTGCCAATTACCAACAAAGTCCAACAGGGAGAGGCTGACTTGGGGAGTGAACTGGAATGCTCAGCAGTTTTCTTCTTCATCAGCAGAAGTTTGCTTGATGATGAGTGAAACCCAGCAAGATTAATTACTTTACTTACAATTAAGCCTCAGAGGCAAATTCATTAGCTTTGCAGCTTCCAGGTTGGTTATCCTGGGCAGTGGACTCCTTGCATACAGCATTGCAGGTTGATTGCCTGTGGCGCAGGGTTCATGGAGGCAAACGGGTGACATATAGATCAAGAAAGGTTTGCGCTTGGCTGTAAGGTGTGGCAGAGCCACAATGCATACATTGCAATCTGGAGCAGTTGACACTGCTGACACTGGTAGCATGCAAGATAATATTTATCGTGGAAACACACATACACATGTATTTTCAGTCTACACACCACTGTAAAGAGAGAAACACAAAAGTATTTTCTCCAGGCCACAGCCACCTCTGGGAATGATTTATAACGAAATAATCTTTCAGCATCAAATACTCACTGACAATTTCTGGAGGACCAGTGTGGTCTTGCAGTGCAGGGACAGAGAGAGGGTATTTTGTACAGGTATGACATTAAGCACAAGTATTGCTGGGGAGAAAAGAAGGCAGGGCGTGCTCTGGGGCTTTGCAGCTACGTTTACTAACAGGTATTCTCCCAAGGAAAGGGAGAAAAGGAGAGTGTTTGCAAATAATGAATGTGGAGGGGGACAGATGTTACATCAGGCAGTCAGTAAAGTGTCTGTCACTTTTCAGCGTAAGCAGTATTGCATTGCACTTCCCATCCTATACAAACAGAGCAACTGATTTTAAAGCAGATGTAGGGGAAGGTAGGGGGTGCCACCATACCCCTGTGATGGACGTGGCCTTTCAGTAGCACAGACAAAGCACTGAACTGATGATGACTTTTGAGGAGAAGATGAAGATAATAAAGAGGTGTTATTCTGAAACCCAATGGCAAAGGCATGTCAGTCCTCCATTTCGGTCTCTGCTTCTGAGATAGATGGTGGCTTAACTTCAAACTCCCATACAGAGCAGTCTTCTATCATTTCATAGCCTCTCAGGACCAGCTAAAACTGCTTACTCATCAGGATAAGGACAAAACCCTACAGGTTTAGTATCTGCCACAGAGAACAAGATTCACTGGACTCCCTGAGCACTTTATTACAGAAGTAGGTCTAAATTCACAGTTAACTCAGAACAAAGTAACCAAAAATAGAAATGGTTTTTCAACATCATCCCACTTAAAGTTAATGAACTGCAGCTCAGGTCTGCCCTCACTGCTCTTGGACATTCATCATTGCTAAAAGTAATAAATCTTCCTGGCCAAATACAGGCTTTACAAGCAGGCAGATTGCATGCTCAATTAGTCCAAGGAAATTGGTCACTTTGCTTAACCCCTGCCGTTTGAAATATGGAGCCCCGCTGCCGCACCATCCTGCCGGAGCAGGATCACGTTTCTTCCACTGACGAAGCAGCCAGGGAGGGGAAATCCTCCATCCCGAGCCAGGGACACAGCCATTCCCCGCCATGCCTCACCTTGCATGGAGCAGAGGAGCTTCCCTGGATCTCAGGCTGCTGCAGCAGGATTTGCCTGCTCTGGCTAGCGTAGCAATTAATTTCTGAGCCCTGAACGCTTTTGGTTATATTCTCTGCTAAATAACAGCCCATTTCTGAATTCTCAAATATCATCCCTCCAGAAGCAGAGGGGATGTTTCAAGGGCAGGAGCGCAGGGACAGATGAGCGCAAGCAGCTTTTCAACGCTTTGACAATGATGTGCTGTATTTTCTAAGCATAGCCAGTAAAATACATCTTCTGGCTTCCCGAGCACACTGCAGCAAGCCCAGCCTAGCCCACCGTCTGAACAACTCCCATGCAGACTAGGGAAAAGTCTAGGCTTTTCCTTCAGTTCATGAAAAATGCCTCTTGAAAATCAATGTTTTCTTGCCACTATAGCTTCACTTTTCTTTGCCTTCCTCATTAAGCTGAATTTCTTCTCACTTTGCTTGACCTCTGCTTAATCCCTGCTTAACCATTTCTATTTTTGGTTACTTTGTTCTGAGTTAACTGTGAATTTAGACCAAATTCTTCACACAGTGTCTTCTCATTGCAGAGACATCCTGGCTCACGCAGTCCCAGTGGGTCCTGGGGGGCCCCACTCTTTATCCAAAGATAAATGATGAATTGTGTTCCCACTAAACCCCCTTCCCGCCAGGCTGCCTCCTTTGCCCCTATCTCTGCCCTCTCCATGACTGAGCGAAGGCGTGACTTTGCCTGGGCGCTGCAGTGCAGCTCAGGTACGGCCTTTCGGCCTCCCTCCTTCTCTGTGCTGCTTTCCCTGCCTTGGGACCGACAGATGACGGCCCTGCAGAAGCGTGGTTATTGTTGTTATTTCGTCTTATGGCAAGTCCGTCGTGTGCCAGATGTCAGCAAAACTGCTTTGGGCTGAACCTCTAAAGGTCACATAAGCTTTGAAGAGCATCTTGTGTTTTCACGTGACAGACTGTCACACAGAAGGAAGAACTAAAATGAATTGCTGACCAGGAGGGGCTTAGACATGCTATAAATACCGGTTTAGGCTCCAAACAATGGTGACTTTTTTCTTGTCTATTAAGCCCTTTTATCACGTACTTCACGGCTTGTGGGTCTTCTATACTCAAAAACTTTCTGTTGCTTTAAGAGCTAGAAAAAAGGATGACTGATATTGTCAGCACTCATTAAAGTACCAGACATGGCAAATATAATATGAATGAGACACCGACCTGGCGTAGATAGGTGCTGCGGGTACACCCGGGATCCTGCATGCCATGAAGCAATTGCTGTCCTGAGGCAACATCGGCCCTACGCATGGGGGAGCAGGAGTTCGGGCTTCCCAGTAACCCACCGGTGGGAGAGCTTTTCCTTTCGAATGGGAATGCGATTTTATCTGTTGCACAAGGAGGAAAAAGCTGTTGGATGAGGCCCAGTGGAAGTAAAAGTTGAAATGAAAAAACAAACTAAACCCAGTAACTGCTGTCAGAGTGACATGGGGAGGAGGAGGGAAAATTGTTAGGGAATAGTTATTGGAAATACCCTCAGCTTTGGCCCCGAGTGCCCACATTTTAGCTTAAAGGCAGCTGCTGGGGGTGGTATATTCTACATCGCTCTGCTGGTAAGTAAGTAAGTACCCTGTTTCTATTGGTACAGCCTGCAGGTTTTGAGCCAGTTCCTATCATATAGAAAATATTATTTAGACTGACTTTCACACTTTCAAAAAATAAATCTTACGTCTCCCTAGCTGCCTTTCCACCACGCGAGAAGCTAGCAAACACTAATTTGGCGAATAATTTTGGTGGTGGCAGAAAGAGGGGAGCCTGCATGTCATGCTTGGTTTCAGGATCACTGTCTCACTGTCTTGGTTTAACAAATGTCTGGTTTTTATATATCCAATTTTTAGCATGTCCGTTTACTATAAAGTCAGGTTGCAGGAGTTGTGGGAAGGAGGGGGAGGTTGTTCAGAAGAGAAAAAACAGTGGAAACACTTAAAAAGTAGTGCAGGTCGATCTGAAGCAAAATGCAGGCAAAAAAGAGGGTGGGTGGAAGAGAGGAATGATTACCATTAGCCTTCTTCGGTTTCCATTGCAGGCGTGTGCTATCTATTACTAATTTAGCTGCATGAGGGAGCCACAATTTCTTTAAAACATGCCAGGACTCCGGTCTGTCTCTCAGCCTGTAATATCCAAACAACAAATTGGGTCCCAGCTGGGCTGTGTTTATCAGCTTAAAAGGAACTGATTTTCTCTTCCACAGTCAGGAGGAAAGCATTGTCTGACAACATGAACGGAGATCAACGCTATGTCTCAAACTCCCTACAAATGGGCAATTTCAACCTTTTGGTTGTCCAGGTACCGATTTCGGCTCTGCAGGCTTTAACTGTGCCCTGTAACTGGTGGCACATCCCCACCTTCCATTCCCATTCCCATTGTCCATCTCCATCATCCATCCCACCAGCAGTGTCCGTCATCACCTTTTATCCACCACCGCCATCTTCTGCACAACTAATTACGCTTTGACCTCTCTGCCCAGATGCACTGGCTTACGTGAAAATGACTCTAAGCTGATTTGAATCGCACTTAAACAGGCAAGCAGGAAGCCTTGGTTCAAATAACTAGATTTAGCCTCTTTTTGTGCTTGTTCTTGCCTATTGTCTTTCAGGTCGATTTTCATGGACTGCTAACTATTAAAGCACGGTGATTTGTACAATACTTCCACTAGCCTTGCTATTATGTGTAGGTAAGAATGAGATACTGTATCTAATCACAAGTATTTATTTATCCAATTATGTAACATATTTACTTGTGTGGCTATATAACACATAATTTAATTTGTTCTATGAAAATAGTGAGCCTTCCTTACTAGATTTGTGTCAAACCATCTGAACATAAATTGGAATTCAAATAAAAAATCACATTACTTTAAAGTATTCTAATTTAACTATTGATAAAATAGCTCAGATGGGCACAGTGTAAATGACAGTAAAATTGGCGTTTACAACAGACCTATTAGACAGAAGGGAATTGGACTGAGAAAAACAAATCGATTTTTTTCTGCACCATGCTTGAAGTAAAAGCTGTGCGTACAGAAGGGATCTACTCATTTGAAAAATCTTGGTCAGTTGATCAGGGGACAAATGTTTGCGTTCTCACTCTGTCTCTCCCCCTGGGGGTGATCTCCCGGGGGCAGGTGAGGGCTGTGGTGGGAAGTGGCCTCCAGCCTTCCCCGAGGCCCCTGTCTGACGTGGTGTCCCCCCTTTGGGACGATGGCCCTCAGTCCCACTGAAGTGACCCCCACATGCCACTGCCAGGAACACGCTCAGCAGCATTTTCAGCGTTGCCCGGGGGCTCCTGATGCTGCAACGTGCACCCACCTTGTTGGCTGCTCCCACTGAGCCCCAGCGAGCCGCTGCTGAGGGCTGGGGAAACGGTCCCAGGACCGTCTGCATGAAAATCTGCACGAGAAATTAGTGTCTGAAGAGCAGCTCCTCACCTGCGGCTTAAATACAAAGCATCCTTTTTTTTGGAAAGCCCCTGTCCTTACAGCTGTGGAAGTGCACGCTCCCCTCCCACTCTGCTGCTCCCCCTAACCCTGAGGGCTACAAATGTTTCGTGTTTCCAACCCACAGCCACGACCAACAGCCCTGAGATGCTCGCGGTTCCTGGAGAGCCGCAAGGCAGCAGCTGACTGCAGAGCACTCTGCAGGCGGCTGGCTGGCCCGTGCCACCCACTCCGAGGATTTGTTATCTCCTGGCCGACTTTTGGGTTGCAGAGCAGTGAGCTTGACAGCACGCTCAGCCTGGCCAGGCAGCAGGCAGCCTGTGCCCGCACGAGCTGTCACGCCGGCCCTGCCCATGGGAAAAGGGGCAGCTATTGACTTCAGGTCTCTTTGGCAAGATAACTATTGATTACCTCCTTTTCCCCCCTCCCTTAACTGGTAAGATTTGATATAAATGAGTTGCCACGCAGAGCTATCTACAAAAGGATAGTATACAATAGGGAAAAGCCAAAGCCAAGCAGTTGGCTGAGTCTAGGCTGTTCTGTGCCTTTCCAAGCACGATAAAATTAACAGTATTATCTGTGTGTGTGTGCTAGCACTTTCAGAAGGCTAATGGTGTCAAAATGGCAAAAGAAAACGAGAACAAGTTTGGGAAGACAGCAGAGTGTTATCCCTAGAAGAGAAGATGCGTGATTTAATTTGAATAGCATCATGTTGGAAAGACTTTGCCCTGGATGGAGAGTAAGTTATTCCGAGAGAGGAACTCTCTTGCCCATTCCTATCTGTGGGAAGAGATTAAGGAGGACAGTGGCAAGGATGCTGCTGGAGAGCAGCACATGGGGACATGAGGTTGCTTAGCGGAGAATATTTCCTCACTTTTATTTAACTCCTGCATACGGGTGATCTCTAGCCCTCTGCCCACCACATCTCTCTCAATCTGCCAAATACATTTCTCTCTTCTGGGAGCATAAGCAAACAAATAAAACCAATGCAAAGATCCATGGCAACACTTTGGTTTCATTCATGGATGCTTTTAGCAGAGAAGGAACAAATTGGACACTGTCTATCCAGGTTTCTCGCTGAAATTTGGAGTTTCTGGTGAACCGCATCTGGATGAATCTTGATTTCTGAAAAATGGAGACGCAGTAAAAACTTTGTAGTTTGCAAAGCCACAGCTGGGTCTGACCTCCCTCCTGATGTCTCCCACCACAGATTCTCATGGTTGACATAAGACCCCACCAAGTTACAGCAGTTTTTGTTCTCCTGAGCACCGAATTTCATCCTCCTCTCATTCTCTGGGCTTGCCTTCACTTCCACTTCCATCGTGGCTACAATGTCAACTACGACACGTCAAACAAGAAGGTGGCATAAATATCCCAAAGCTGCTTTTGGCTTCGAGGCTTGGCAGCCCTTATGATTACTGTGATTTGTTCACGAGCTATACAGTGAGAAAACAATGCAGCACAGTACCATTTCAGTGCCAAATTTTCATGGGTTGGCTGACACAAACATCTCAGCAAGGCAGAAGCGTGAGAGCCACAGAAACCTGAAAATGCAAGAGAAAGCACAATGCTACAGCAGTAACTTCTGGGAAATGCTGTTTCTGTAAGCACAGCACCGGAGCTCTGTTAGGGCACGCCGACCCCAGTCCGAGAGGAATAACCTCGGATTAAACAGCTGTGAAGTCCAGATAACCTGGGGTTAGCTTTGTCTGCGGAGGGCGCTGAGCTGGATGCTGGTTACTTAACCAAGTTAAATGGTGTCTGCTCTGTTAGGCTATCTCACATGAACTACCCCAGGTCAGACACCTTGGGGAGAAGTCTTTTCTTTCCCAGCACTGATTTCTTTGCGCTGGATCCCTCCTTGCTAAGGATACCTCATCCCGCGTGGGCTGCTACGCAGCCATGAGCCCATCAGTGCTTCGGAGCAGTGTCTGCCATGCCTACGTTTGGAATGATAGCTCAGCTGCCAAAAATCCTCATAATAACGTTCTTTGATCATTTCTTTCCCCATCATTCCTCTCATGTCATCTCTGCAGGGAGGTATCTCAAGCGATGAAAGGTTTGTAAGGAGAGGTGATATTTCTGATCTGAACAAAGGATGCAGCTGGGCAAACCAGGCGGACTTTGGGCCAAGCCCTTCTCCGCGCTGCCATGCAGTGTGGGGCAGGGGCGGCTGCCGAGGGGCCAGCGGGGCACTAGTGGTCCCGAAGCTCCTCCGTCTGCTTATACTGCAGCAGTGGGTCCAACAGAGGGTATCACCTTTCCCTGCAGATCTGATCTTGCTTTTGGGAGCCGTGGGTTCAAAAGACAGAACCCAGGCAGAGGCAAGACCCTGCTTCCCCCACCCTTCCTGCAGCTGCCCCTGTTCCCGGGGCCGGAGGAGCCTGGCTGGGGGCAGGGGGCAGCTGGAGGGGCACGTTCCTGCTGGGGGCCCTGTGCCAGGGCACACTGCCCTGCTCTCCCTTGAAACGCCTGTGTGAGCGCTGTGCCCAGTGCTGAGCGGGATGGGGCTGCCACCCTGCTGGGGCGCCCGCACGATCTCCCTCCCCGGCACCGCGAGACAGCTTCTGGGAGACCAAGATTGTTATTTTTTTTTCTCCTTTTAAATCTTCCAAACAAGAACTTATGTGCAGCCTAAGCAAAAAGTCCTGAGGCTGCAGCTAGCAGAGAAAAGAGCTATAATGACTGAATATGTTTAATGGCAGATCGTAAATGACTGGTGATATGTCAGCTGGAGGTCTTCAGCAGAGCAAGACTTGATCTCGAAATGGTAGCTGCCACCCGTTATCTGCAATGAAACAAATGGAAATACTTTTGTGTCTTTGCTTGATGCCTTTTTTATGTTCCAGGTTTGGAGATTTTCCCTGTTCCTGTGAAGCAGACTGTGCTGACAAAAAGGAAAATGGCTTGCAGCCGGCTTCTGGGAGGTGACTCGTGCTGCTAGCGCAGACTGAGCGCTCCTGGGCTGCTTTCTAGGGCTTGGTCTCAGCTGGGCGCCTGCTGCCCTGCTTCCACTGCAGTCAGGGAAGGTGAGACCCTAAAGACAGAGGCAAGATCCTTCACCTCTTGATCCTTCACTTCTTGCTCCTTCCTGACTCCTTGTGCGGACAGGACTGTCCCGAGGGGATAGCGCTGCCTGGCAGTCTGCTTCAACCAAACACGGGTACCAGCAGTGGCATCTGCTGTAACCTCCGTCAGACCAGGTTATCTCTGTTCCCTTTGTTTGCCTTCCTACCTTTGACCTTATCCACCTAGATTTGTGCTCATAAAGAAGAGTAATTTCTTACGGTGTGTTTTCTCTTATGCAGTCTGTGGAGTCATACACACAGTGCATTTTCTGACCAAGTCAGGGAAAAAGATGTAGTTCAGATCAGTCCAGATTGTTTGGCTGGTACAGACCCTCGTGGCTTGGAGTTATTTCACCCTGTCTAAAAAAAATCCATCTATATCCAATACAACAACAAAAAAATCTGTTTTGAAGAAAAATCAAAATATTTTGATGCTTTCCCATTTGCTCTGTCACTGTGAATGCTTCCTAAGAGTCATACAAACATCTTTGGACTTTAGAGACTTATTTCTTGCACGCTGATTTTGGGGTGGTGTCCATCCGGCACAGGTCGCTGGCTCGGCAGCCAGTGCCTGCTCCCGGCACAGCACCGGGCGCTCTTCCCGGGTGCAGCCAGGATGGGGTCTGCCTGCGGGAGGTTTTGGGGGGGTGTGGGTTACCCCAGCACGGCTGCCCCCACGCAGCCCCGCCACACATGCATTATCAGGGCAGAGCTGAAGATGGCAGCAGGAATTTGGTTTCCCTTACCGCATTTTGTCTCCTTGGGAAGCGCAGCTGCCGGAGGGGCTGCTGCAGAGTGCAAATGGGGCTGTGATACGGGTTTAATTACATCGCTCCTGGGGTCACTGCAGAGAAAGATGAACTTTTCTCCCCTTGCATTTAACCCTATTTCATGCACAAAGAACGCTGAAGAAGCACAGAAATCTCCATGTGGGTCTTGAACCGAGGTGATCGCCTTTTCTAGGGATCCCCCATTTGGTGCAGGGACCGCGGGCTGTACCCCCAGGCCCATGCGCTGCCTGCTTGCTCGTGCTCCCAGCCGGAGTAACATCTCCATGCTACCTCCGATCGCTTTCAGGAACAGGTACCACGCGGGTTCGCAGTGCACAGCTAGAAAAAGAAAAAAAGCTTCAAGATAAATATGCTGGACACCTTGCTCACGGGGGCTGGCTGCGAGTGGCTGGGGCGGGGGCACTGCACTGCCAAGAGCCCTGGGCACTGGGGTTTTGCCTGCTCTACCAAAGGGGCATCGTGGCATGAGATCTGCTCGTTTTATAGCAGTAGGCAAGGGAGGGATGCCTGGTGCTCTGCCAAGTACGCAGTCGTGAGTACTTGACTCTCAAGCCAACGAGAGAGATGCCAAGGAAGACAGCAGGAACTTTATTCTGCATCTTAATTTATAGATGTTTCCTTAATCCTCTCACAGACCTCATCTGTTTGAGAAATCAGGTTCATATGTCATCTGTAATGTCTCCTTCCAAACAAATAGCACCACAGCATCTGCAATTTCCATAAGTGTGTTGCACTTTGAAGACGGAGATACATGGGACACTTCAGCATAGCTTGGTTTTACGTGCCGCAGGACTTGCCTCATCAACATGAAGGTCTATTCGCCGTTCAGTGCACGCCGGTATTAGTTTCAAGTTGCTCAGATGCATCAAGAGCAGAAGAGCCTGTTGCTCTGGGAAGGCACTGTCAGCTGATGTATTGCCCAGATCCTCATTTAGAAGACAGAAATTGAGAGGAGGCCTCAAAAAAAGGGGAAAAAAAAGTGGTGGTGGGGGGGGGAACCAACCCCATAAACTTTACATAATTTCCTGGGTTTCATTCATTTTGCTGTAATTTTACACGTCTTCACATTAAGTGCTTATATTGTCAGAGGAGCACTCAGGATAAGTAATGTCACTCAGCAAGTCACAAATGGAAGCCATGTCGGCTGGCGTTGCAAAATGGATCTATAACTGGCTTTTTGTCCCTCAATTTGAGATGATCTAATTCGATTTCTGTGATTTACAGCTAGGAGGAGGATGCTCGCCGTCCTCATGCTCCCTCCGTACACCCGGGCTTGATGTCTTCCCCTCTTCTGAATATCCCGGGTTTTGGAGGTTTGTATACCAGTAAGTGGAAGAGGGAATTTTTTTACCTGTCCTTGCTGACATACCAGGTTAACAAGTATCAGTCATGCCAGCCCTGAATTTGGAGATCATGCTGAAACTGCATTTGTAAGAAAAACGAGCAAGGCATTTGGGGTGAGTTATGGAGACCTGCGAGAATTTACCGCCGCAACATGGAGCTGCCAGTGACGGCAGCGGCGCCCGGTGCCAGCCCAGGCTGCTGCTGCTTGAAAGCCTCCTCTCCGTGTGTTTTACTCGCTGTAGCTCTGACACAAAACCTCCCGTGTCGGTGGGTTTCCGTGGGTTTCAGCAGGCTTCGGATCAAAGCTGTGACATATAAAAATAAACTGTCTGTAAAATCTCACAAGCTACTACTTGGGCAAAGAAAGAATCGGCGCTTGATGTACTACGTCTGATTTAGCAAAAGAGGTGTTGCATCTCAGTATCAAATACAATTAATATTGAGATAACCATGCACATATGGCACAGGGCCAACCCATTCATCTTTGCGGACGTGGTTTGTTAACGTCCCCGCAGCCCGGTGAGGCACTCCTGCTCTCGCTGGCAGCGCAGAGGCGGCGGCAGCCGATAAAACCTGTGGGCCTGAAAGCTGGGGCTCTTCCCAGCTCACCCCGACTAAAAGCCAGAGCATCAATGTACGAAACACATTTGCTTTAACAGCGCTTCCTCCTCCGCATCGGTCACAGCACCTTCCCATCCCCTCGAGCGCGGCAGCGAGCCCCTGGCCAGCGCTGGCCGTGCCGCGGCTGCTTGCAGGCTGCGTGTGGGTCTGGTGTGCAGGGCAGGGGCGTCAGCCGCGGGCACGCAGGGGCTCGGCGCTCGCCGGGGCGCTGCTGTGTCACATATGCCTACACGTGTGCACACGCGTGCACACACACCCCGCTCCGCCAGACCGACCCCCGCTGACGGCACTGGGGGGGTAAATCCACGCTGCCAACCTAAACCCTCTCTTGGTATGCACCACATGCAATGCTCTCCCTCTCTGGTGCTCTGGTTAGAGGGCGGGGGTGCGAGCTGCTGACCAGCTGCAGGGTCCCAGCGACGGCGGTTTTAGCAAGCAAGGAGCTCCCAGAGCTGCCGGGGTGGAAGGTGCCGTATGAAAGGGGAGATGGTCACCCCTTGTCTCGCCCGTCCCACAGACGCTCACGTCGCTAGCTCTGTGAACAGCCCCAGGTAAGCTCCATCCCAACCTCGTGAGCCAGGATTTGGGGAAGAAAACGTGCAGGGCTGCCTTTGTGCACTCCATGCCCCAGCCGCCCACCAGGCTCCCACGTTACGCTCCCCTAAAATTTGGGTAAAATTTACTGCTGCCTATTGGCAGTGGCAAGACAGACGGACTCCTGCCACGACCCTGACGGGTCTCTCGTGGCTTCCCGGCACCCTCTTCCCTCGCTGCATCGCACTCAAGTCATGAATATATGTATTAACTACAGAATAGTCTTAAGCAAACATTTATCTTGCAGAGCAATGGCTGTTGTTAAAGGCTCCGGGGATGGATGTTTAGGAAAAAAGCCCATTCAAGCGCAGCACTGGAAATGAGGACGTTCTCACAATAATTTTTTCCTCGGGTTAACAGTTTCCAAATAAGCAGGTGAAATGGTCTGAGGTGATTAAAGCAATAGAGAAGATTAGTTTTGTTATATATAATCACCTTTGCTTCTCTTTTATGTGCGGAGTGATTTTCTCAGCAGGATGCATTATCTATTTTAGGGAATGCTAGACTTTTTTTTCTTTTTTTTTTTTTTAAATTTAAATCAGGTTTTTAATCTTTTTGTGTCAATTTGATAGACTGTAATAGCAATTCTGTTTGGTAGTAGCTTCCCCCCTTCCCCAAGCACTTCTTTGCCTTTAATTGCCTTAATTGTTCTAATTTGAATAAATCTGGGATCACACCTTTGCTTGTGGAAATTTGCTGAGGATCTGCGGTATTCTGCATGGAGCCGTTCCTTCAGACCTCTTTGTCTGCTCTCACGGGTGAGGTGTGGGGGGTGGGGGTAGGTGGGAAACCCAGGCGGTGCCTGATCTCAGCAAAAAGAGGGTACAAATGCTGGATCTCCTCTTGGATGGGTTATGGCTTCATCTCAACTCTATTTCACTCCTGCTCCAACAGGGAACGGGCACCTCCTCCTTCCCCCAGCTGCCCCCATCTTCTCAAAGAGATGAAGTTTTGGGTTAAATGAGGCAACTCTCAAAATACATATGTGCTTTTTTTGACCATTGCAACTTTTTCTAGCGGTAGACAGTGCTGGGGCACTCGCTTCTGCAGGATTTCCTCTCCCTGTGCCTCAGAGGAAGGCACCGATTTAAAATGCTTATTTTTAAGTGGTGCAAAGCAGCAGCAGCCTTTTTCACTGTCGCTCGGCTCTGCCATCCTCAGCCCTGTCCTCACTTTGAGGGGAGGACGCGGCTGCCGGGAAGGGGACGTTCCCGCCCGAACCCCTGCGCTGCTCGCTGCCTCGGGGAGCTGCAGACCCCGAGCTGCCGCTCCACTTCGCATTACAGCCAGAAAGAAGAGAAAGGTGTCATTTGGCATCCTCATGCATTTTATTGGTGAGCCGAGGTAATTTCACCCTGCTAAAATACGTCTCTCCATCAATCTCCAGGCCTCGGTGGGGCATCCTTGCCGAAAGACGCAACATGGAGAAATGCCTCCATCAATATGGGATCTGTTCATGACAGCGCGTGAGCCGATACAGCCTGTCAGGTACACGACGGGGTGGAGAAGAGCCTGAGAAATGATTTCATATAGACCACTTGGAAAACAGTCCCCGGAGCAGCCTGGATAAGAAGGGCTCCCTCGGGAGCGCTGGGAAATGAGCGTTCATCTGTCAGGGACGTCTTTAGAAGGTGGAGACAACCGTAGGCTGCCTCCTGCACTCCCCGGCCCTGACAGGGGGACCTGCGGACAGGGACGGGGATGCTGCCCGCACCGGGAAGCTCCGAATTCAAGGAGGAGTCAGAGAGGAGATTTATTTCCAAGGAAACTGTGCCGAGAGAGAGTCAGTCCTCCTCGCTCAGGCTCTACCCCATGCCCCCAACCCAAAAGCTGCCAGGATGGGAGGGGGTGCTCTTTTGATTAAGCTGCCACGGGGTCACTCACCAGCTCTGGGGTCACCACCTGCTTTTACAGAAAAGTTAAGTGTTATTGGGAAATAAAGAAGGAAAACGCTAGATGATTATCAGGGAGGAAAAAAGGTTACAGTAAAAAAAGGAATTAAGAGAAAAATAACAAGTTGACCATTATTAGGGAGGGAGATGCAAAGAGATAAGGGGCGGGGGGGAACAAACATCTAGTACAGTATATTAGACTTCGGAGCGGATGTAAGTATAAAATGCTCCACAAGTCCTGTAATTGAGAAAATCCATCAAATGTCCTGACAGCTGTTCTAGCATTTCCAGAAGCGATAAAACTTGAATTTATTTCACTTCTGGAAAGGGGGCAGTATCACCTTCTGGCGGCTTTAATGAAATGCCATAAAATTCGAGGAAAAACTGTGCTGTAAAGTAATAAAAAAGGGCAGTCGGCAGCGGGTTGTTTGCTGAAACATTGTCGGAGGGGACGTGGCGGGGTGGACCTGCTCCTGATGGCCACGGCACCCAACCTGCAGGCCCTGGGGGAGATGCTTTGTTCCCCCATCCCGGCTCCCCGCAGCCGGCATGTCTGCAAGCTGCCGGAGCGGAGCTGAGCACGGCTGGGTCTTGTCCCTGGCAGGGAGACGCGGAGGTCGTGGAATAACCAGCACGTGCCAAGGCTCGGCAGGGCTGCAGAGGACCTGGGAGAAGCTCGTGCGGCTTCCACTCGCTGTCGGCCGGCCCCGGCACCTGGGCGAGCTCGGAGCAGAGGAGGGCTGCGAGTGTGGGCACCGAGGAAATTGTTTTAATTTTGGTTTTTGTTTGTTTTTTTTTTTAACTGTATCATTTGGTGACAGGCGAAAAGGTCGTCGCTGCAAAATGCCTCCCCTTGTGTGATAGCTGCTAGGCAGTGAGCTTGTTTTCCTATTTAATTTGTTAATTGAAACTAAATTTGTAATACAACGTTTAACTTATTTGAAGACTCCCGGACTCTGTAATTTAGCCCTAATTTGTTGGCAGGAGAGCACACCTTTTGCATACATTTTTCTTTTTGGCTCACCATCATCTCTCACATAATTGCTGAGACGGTTTCCTTCCATTGCCTAATTTTGTGTAAATGCCGCAGGCACCTTGGGAGCCAGCATTACTACCCCCAGCTGGCAAATATTATGGATCTAGGTAATATGTTTAAAAAAGAGCAGGAGAAGTCTAAAAACAGAGGAGAGGGAAGGAGCGGTGCTGGCCATGTGGAGGGAGCCCTCTCTTCCCTCCCGCCACTGGCAAGGGTCAGGAGCAGGGGATACCGGTCGCACCTTGCCTTCCCTGGGTGACACAAGGGGAAAGTGGCCGGGAACACAGAGCAAGAGCCATCGATTTGCTCCCAATTAGGGCTTAGTAATGTAAAATCCTCCATGCCAAACAAAAAGCTCGGGGTAAGGCTGTAAAAACAATCTGGCTAACGCGCCCCAGTCATTACGAGCGGTAAAACACTCTGTGTAACGCTGGTTTCTGCTCCGTGACCGCCCGTGCTGCCGGCAGCCTGGCCGTGGCCACTGCTGCGTTTCTGCCAGCTTCTCTCGCTCTCGGGCACCTCTGCGATTGATAAACCTTTTGGGGAGTAACTGGGACAGCTATATGGGATGAGAAGTCTGTACTTTGGTCACACTGCGGTTTCCAGGAGCTTGGCTGGAGGGTGAATTACGGGAGTTGTGTGGGAGCAGGAGCCTGCTGGAGGGGGCTCAAATCGAGGAAAGCATCTTGTTGCCAGCGTGCACGAGGGGGGGCTGCTCGTGCTCTGCAGCACGCTGAGTACTTTCCACCACAAACCAGAAAATAAAGACAGACAAAAAAGGTGGTCTATGAAAGGACTACGAAATTCCTAAGTGGGCTTGTCTTTTCACACGCACCGGCATACATTGGCCAAATCGGAGAGGCTGAGCCCTGCTGATAACCTGTGTGCTTTACTCTGCGTTCCCAGCCCGAGTTCCTGCTGCTCGCAGAGGTGTTGAAATGAGCACGGGAATGACTGCCTTCAACCAGCGATGAGAATTCAGAGCCCTTTTCCCTTGATGGGCGAAAGGCAGCTCATGGCCTCGGCTCTCTTGCCATGCACTGAAAGCCCAGCAGCGTGTGCGGGGAAGCCAGGGCCAGCCTGTGGTGTCTGACCGGGCTTCACAGCTGTTTCCTAGACTGCTCGTGGAAAAGAGCATTTTCCCACAATTAGTACTCTGAGGCATCCCGTCACTTCCAGTAGGAATTATTTGAGTGTTAGGGAGGGGATTTCCCAAGACTTCGGTGACAGCGTATCAGGGGCTGATACTAAAATACCCTTGGGCATGAGCAGGGCAGAGCTAACCCCTTCGGCGAGGGACGGTGCTGTGCTGGCACCGCACTGGGGGAAAATCCGGCTCCTGCCCAGGCGTGGGAAGCATCCTTCTGATTAACCTGAAGTCCAGATTTCCGTGTGAAGGTTCCCATGGCAACCGGGCTGCAAAGATTAAATATTTAAAAATATGGAAGTGATGCCGTCATGCGAGGCGAATGCAAGAACTTTGGGGCAAGTGGCATCTCGCTGCTCCATCCATGTGGCCGAGTCGTGGTCCACACTGGTGTCCTGCAGCCCCGCTGCTGCCACCGCCACCTCGCCTGGCAGGGCTTCCGCAGGCTGGGAGCAGCCGCCCTGCCCATTGCCCTGCCCATCGCCCTGCCCATCGGCATCGCTGCCCACAGCCTCCATGGGACATCTCCCCCTTCTCCACATTATTTTCCACAACAGAAACTGCAGGGCACGAGACTGGCCCCTTTTCGGCAATTGCTCCCATTGCTGCCAGCGCTCCTTAGCAAAGGAGCGGGGAAAATGCAATTTAAGTGAAGACCAAACCTTCCCCAGGCCTCTGCCCAGTGACACGTCATTTGTGGAGAACTTCAAAGTTGTTCCTGATAATTTGGGGTGGGGGGAGCAGAGCAAAGAGCACTGCTGATTTGTCTTCATTTTACAGCGCTGCTGTTGTAAAGTGCTGTTTAGTGAAAAGCAAATGCTTTGTGGGAAGTGATCAGTTTAATGATACTTTGATGGAAAGTTTCTAATCCACTAGAAATGAGTAATCTGTTTTGACCTCCTTGTTCTGTTTCTGACACACTGCTTTAGCCGGAGCGCATCGCTCGGGTGGCACTGGCACTGCTCACTCCGGTAAGATCATTCTTCCACCTGGAACGGTACCCGTCCTACAGTAAACCCAAAAATACCACTTACAGCAATGCAGGATCTTCACTGGGAGTTGCACATTTCAAGCTTAAGGTAGTCACCTCTTTTCCCACCAGTCAACATTGATCTATTGATACAGCGATTGAGTAATGGTGGTAATACTAAAGGAAGGCAGCGCCAGCATCCGGGCATCCGCAGAGAGGTACAGATGGCCTCTCCAGACACGGCGGAGCTTTTACGGCACCACGATTTCAGCTCCTGTCTCTGCAAAAGAGATATCTCATTTCTGAAATCACTGAAAAGTTAGGGAAGTTGAGTTTTTAATGGCACCCACCATACCTATATCCACATTTAACATTTCAGCCTTGTCTCTAAGGTAAAGAAAAGTGAGGCTCATTAGAGCCCTTTTTCTAATTAGCTGCTGCAAACAGATTTTCTTTTACAAATGCCTGAATGTAAAGTTATTTGTGTACCTAATTTCTTTTTTATGTTACATTTATTTTTAAGTGTAATTCACTAAGGCTTAACATTTGTAATTCTTGCAGGGGCATTACAACCAACGATGCACATTTATTACAACCCCTTAAATTGCCGCATTTTATTTCCATATGCTTTTGAATTGCTATTGAGCTTGTTTTGTGCTCTTCCCATCGTTAAATTGTATTTTTTTATTGTACATAAAAGGTAAATAATTGATACGTGCCATCTGGTGCTAATCATCCTGCCAGCCCTATGTCTCCACCCTGTCCTTTCATTCCTTGCTAGCTCTCCCCCATCAGCTCTTCCCCTTTCTTTCCCAGTTTTCTCCACGTCCTCACCCCTTTGCTCCCCAGAGGTGCTTGCAGTGATGTGGTGCTGAGAAATGCGCTGCCTTTCACCTCTGCTCAGCCCAAACCCTCCTCTTCCTCCCCGACACCTTTCAGGGGAGGCGATTCCCTTGGGGATGCTCATCCCGCCCTCTCTGCCCAAGCTCCCCTCATCCCCGTGGTCTGGCCGGTTCCATCACCCAGGGACCACTGGGGACCCCCCGGCTGGAGCCGCCCTGCCCCGACACTGCTGGGCTTTGCTGCACGACTCCTACGGCGCCCGTGTGCCTCGCTGCTCTTACACAGGCGGCATTCTTGCCAGCATTTTCTCCTGCGTTAGCAGTGTGTACAGACCCGCACGAGATACGAACACTGACCTGCAGGACTGGGTTTCTCTCAATATAGACTGTGCTGGAAAAAAGCAGCCGGGCATTACGGTAGTTAATGGCAGAAAACCTCAAGTGCTGTCAGCTCCAGAGAGAAGCAACAGGCCAGAAGCCACGGTGACATGATGCTGTGACCACCTCCTGCCCTGTTAAGGGACAAAATGAAGTCCTTCTGACCCCTGAGGTTGCTCAGCAGGGAGTTACATGTGCTATGTATGCTAAAAAACACACGTGCAAAGTATCCAGTTGCCAAAGCCAAAGTAGGGAAAGCCCAGAGCTGCCTACAACCAGAGTGCTCTTTCCATGAGCAAAGCAATTTCTTTCTCTTAGCCTGAATTAAATCTTTCCAGACATAAAAAAAACCCCTTGGAGGCCAATTCTTGGGATGGAGAATTTCTGTTGAAATGGTTAAAAGTTTGGCAACACTGTGAGTGACCAAAAGCAAGGTTTTATAATGGGAAATGCTGGGGAAAATTAGTAGCCAGCATTATTACCAGCCCAGCCGATAATAACAGCTTGCGCTGTGCAGATATGTGACCATCCGTGCTGAGCTAATTGTTGATAAAATCCTAAGAGTTATAATTAGCCCCGGTGGGACTCCTCGTGCTGCTAAAGCGAAGCGCGTGCCTCCCTGTTTGCAGGGGGGAGCTGCAGGGCAGGGTGGTGGCCCCGCGCCCGCAGGGTGCAGGACGCGACCCGGCGGTGCAGACCCTGCTGGGCAGCGCCGGCCCCAGAGGAGGGCAGGACGGGGGCGCTTGGAGGTGTTGGGAATAAACAAGCCAATGCTTCACCCCGTCCCCTCTTTCCCACCTTTCCACGTCATGGCCAAAATGGGGTGTTATATGACAGTTTTGCCATTCTGCCCCTGCCAGAGCACAAGCCCTCCCGCTGCCTTTACTGCCTGCGGGACAAGGAGGTTTTGGGATGCTATACCTGGCCATCTGTCCATCTGTCTGTCCTGAGCACTCTATGCCAGGCACAGATGCGCAACTGCAACTCTCTCTGCTCTGGGCAGCACCACGGGTGCAGGTGTGTAGCTGCACGTGGTGCCCGACCCCTCCAGCAGCCCCCGGCACAGCCCTGGCAGCGGCCCTGGGGACGGGGCAGAGATGGCCTCGGTCCCCTGGCGGGGCAGGTACCAATGGCACCTCTGCGGGAAATGGGCTTTTTGCCTCTCCCTCAGCGCACACGTGTGGGCAAGCCGGGCTGATGCCCCTGCAAAATCAAAGTCTCTGCATGGCCACGGCAGGTGCCAGCCTGCGGGGCTTGCTGGGGGACGGGGCTCCGTGGCGGCAAAGAGGGGCGGCAAAGGGGCCGTGGGAGGCGGCAGAAGAAGGGGAGAGAGGTGGGGAAGGTCTGTGCAGCGGCGCTGGGGCTCGGGTAGCCTGAGCTCTGTGAAGGGGAGGTCACTGCTGGCTGTGGGTCAGAGGCAGCAATCTTTGCCTCTGAATATTGATGACCGATGGTCCTAGGAGATGGGAAATACGCTGAAGGCTAAAGGCATCCCTCCTGATGGACTGATGCCTGCGGTGTGTTTAGTAATGAACCGAGCTCCTTTCCCCACTGCCTGTATTTTAGTGCACAGGGAACAGCCCTACCGAATGTGCCTTGAGCAACTAACTCCCAGAGAGATGCAGATGGGCTTTACTCTGTCCTGAAACCCCCTTTTTGGCAATCTTGCTTCACTGGGGGACCGATCGGTCAATAATTAAAACACGGGATAATTAAAATCTCATGAACACCTCCGAGTCCTCAAAGTGAAATATATCAGCTTCTCCACTAGCTACACCACTTGTCCTGATTTTGTGATGTCCTCCAAGCACGGTGATCCCACCACGGTGTCTTGGTGCTGTGGAGTGCTGGAGACGACAGCCTCTGGGAGCACGAGCCACCGGCGGCTCCCTCCGGGGCCCTGATGCATTTCCAGCATTGGTTGCATCATTTGCAGCGCGGCTGCGTGCGGGGATGTGCTCATATGTGTGCATGCTGGCTTTTGTTTGGAAAACAGGGTGGTTTTAGCTACTCACATCCACCAGAAACTGGAAGCCCTGGGTCCCCTCGCAGCTGAGCAATGCACCCACCAGATATGAGGAAGAGGCACCGTGAGAGTCCAAAGTCCAGTGAAATCCCACCACGACGGAGGAAGGCTAAAGGCATTTTACCTGTTTGCTGCCAGGTAAAAGGTGACTGTTGTAAGAGTTGAACCTGTAAGCTGGGCTCTTTTTTGTGCATTCACAAATCTAGTGAGGACAATAAAATGGCAGTTTTCCTACAGAAAACACGGACTTTTTCCAGGCATCTAAATGCTAAAACACATCAAGCAGACTTTGAACCCAGAGTGCCCCCCGCTCCCTCTGGCAGAGCAGAGCCCCTCTGCCCAGGGACGCTTCCCTGGGTGCATTCAGGCCTCTGAAACGCTCTAGCTAAATGGCATTCATTAGTTCAGGGGAATTTCTTTAGAGAAAAAAACCCTGTACTGGAGCCAGGCGCCACCAACGTGTGATTAATAGCAAGTGGTGGGGTCTGCACTCGCCAGCGGGGGTGCAGAAATGCTCTTTCACTCCCAAATGTCTTTGGCACAAGCCTTGGCAGCTCTTTCTAAGCTTTTCCTGAAAACTAGCTGTCTTGCGGGATTTAAAAATGCTGCTGCGTCAACAGCTGTGCTTATGGGAGCAGGTGAGACACAGCCCTGACGTTTCCAGGTTGTCCGAGCAAGACAGTTCCTGACCGTAGCTTTGCCTGGATGCTAACGTTGGCTGCCAGACCACATCCCCCACATCCCCCGGGCACACAGGGGGGGCAAGCTGCGGTGCGGGGGGCTGCTGCCCTCCTCCAGCCGCCCGGCCACAAGCCCACCCCTGTGGGTCCCCTCCATGGGAGCCCAGGTCCCCGGGGCATGTCTGCGCCACCCCGCAGCCTCCACATCCCTGTGGGCCACGAGCATCCGAAGAAACGGCTGCTGCTGCCAAGGCTGCCGGTGCCCAGAGCTGGCACTGAGGCTGCGGACGCGTCCAAATCCTCCCACGCCCCCAGCGAGGCTTCGAGGCTGGCAGCGGTACCCGCCGGCTTCGCAGCGTGCCGCGGCGGTGTTCGCGGGGGGGGAACGTGGTGGCTCCCGGGCCTGAATTTTCTCGCTCGTGTCTGATGGGCTAATTATTATTGATTGACATTTTTGGAGTTTTCAGGGCACTTTGGGGGAAGAGCAGAGTGTGGGAAGAGGAATATGTTGACAACTTTTTCACATAATCCTTTCCAGCCCCCTCATTTTTCAGTCAGCTATGGAACGTGTCCAAATATCTGGGATTTTAATGAAATTAAAAGCAAGCGGACCCAAAACCCCTCGAAAAATACGAGAAAAAACACAAATGGCTGTTTCCCTCCTCTCCAGCCCCTGTGCCGCACGGCTGGGATGGGTATCCAAGGGGGTCTGGTGGTGCGGGGAGACTGCCCTGGCCCTTGCTCCCGGGCCCATGCCAGGGCAGCTCTCCCAGCCCCGTGATGCCACGTGGCCACCCTGCTTGGGTGCTCGGGTGGTGTTTGGTGTGAGCATCTTCCCCTCCCTCCACGGCCTGCCACCAGGTCCCACGATAAGGAGTATTTATACGACTATCCTCTGCCCACAACAAGAGCCGCATGGCATCCTTAGTCACTTTACAAGGGAGGCGACCGGTGGTTTTGGTCCAGCACCCCTGTGTGCTGAGCTGTCTTAAGCGACGTTTCAAGAGCCATAGTTGCTGGTGTGTATTTATCCTAAGCCCTGAGCGAAACCCCGGCGGGAGCTGCGCCTCAGCACATGCTGTTTAGGATCCTCAAAGGGCTTCAAGCAGGTTTGTCACAGGAAAAAAGGCTCTTTGTTTTAATAAGTAACAATCTACTTTAGCTTAACTGAACTGAAGCAAGCAATTTGTATTGCACGTGCTATAAAGATGCAGTTAAAGGTGGTTACAAGGGACAAATGATTTCATACTGGATACATGAGCATCAACACGTCCAACATCTACCTCAGCTGCTTTAAATGCATTTGCACAAGTTTAACCACCGCTGCTGGAGGTAACTCTCGTATTACATTCTGTATGATGCAAGCCGGTGTACAGTAAATACCTAACTAGCAAGCTGGATTGTAAACTGGCATCAAATTTTCCTTGGAAATGGCAACCTGAACTGCCTGCATGGCTGGGAGGCATCACTGCATCCTCGCTGCCACGGCTGCTGGCGCCGGGCAGAGCTGGCACAGCGACGTCTCCGAAAGACGCTCCCGTTGCGTGCTAATACTGCGAAGGTACAATCCAGACACAGCTGGAGCTCTGGTTCCTACCAGATACTCAAACCTCAGCTTGCAAACACATATTCTTTGTATTTTCCCCGGGCAGCTTGCTTAGCCTTTAGGCTTCCTGGGTTTTGAATTGACTCTGCCTTTTGAGTGGGAGTTTTAAGAAAAAAACCCCAGCAGGTTGAAAGCAAAGGAGCCGGCTGTGCTGACTAACCATTTTGATTTAAGGCGAATGTGGGAAATACCGAGGGGAGAAGCAAAGCCTCCGCTTTGTGAGCAGCGCATTGGCAGTCAGCAGCAGCACGCGCTTAAAATGGATCCCGATACCTGCCGTTCGCAGCTTAAGATTATTAATGTTACTTAACCCAAACAAGACCGGACGGGAGGATTTTCCCCCAGCATGGATTAGTGAGTCAGGAGAAAAATGAAATTCAGCAGAAATCCTCTTAGTCATTTTTATCAGGGGTAGATTTTCACATCTGAATCTCAGCCGCCAATTTGCATGGATAATCTCAGATTAGCTTTAGTCAGTTGTTTATTTTTTTGTTTCCCCCCTCCTAAATAAGTGCACTTTTGCAGTGACAAAGGAGACGAACAATCCTTTAGGAGAATGGCTGTGACATCTAAATAACAATGATAAAAAAGTCCATCTAAAAACGAGCAGCTCGGTGCTTTTGACTCCCCGCTCCTCACTATGCATTATTCATAGTAGACAACAGGACCAAATGTGTACGCTCCCTGTGCAATTACCAGGAGAACATATTCAAAGACATATGCTAGTGCCTCTTAGTGAAAGGAGATGTGCAAGTACCCATTATTTACTAGGCACTGTTATAAAATCTGCAAGTTTGACTCCAAGGTTGCAGCTTAATTGACTCCCCCTGGTAGCTCATGTCATCCATCTAATTCAAGCCATGCGAAAGCCTGGTTGTTGTTTTGTGTGCATACAATACGCTGGCTGCTTTGGCACGCGCTGGTGGAAAAAATGTGGTTTGCATCAATTAGCCTTTTTTATAGCAAGGAGAGTGGCTGAATGACAGGGCATCTGAGAAGTATGTAAAACTTCAGCGCTTCACTCAAAGCAAATCATCACTGAGGTCGTCCGTGTTATCATCATGGCTGCCTTTGGCCCTGCTCCTCCTGAGCACAGAAGCCTCGATAAGGATCATCTGCTCAGTTTATTGCCTTCTTGATCCAATAAATATATTTCCTGTGAGAAAACCCTTCTGTGGGATTTACTTAAATCAGCCTCCCCAAATTCATCTCTGCAACTTCCTTCCTCTTCTTCCTGCACCGGTTGTCTCTGTGTGCTGCAAGCTGCAAGGATCTCTGCACTGATTCCTTTCTGTATCCTCTTCCCAGGCAGGCAGTAACCTTTGTGCACGTGGAAATAATTTTCCTCCAGTCACCCAGACCAGTCCAGCTCTTTTTCTCCTCAAAGCACATCCCCTGGAGAAGCATGCCCCTTTAGAAATGATGTACTGGTGGGCGGTGGCATAGAGGCACCACCAAAAGCACTAGAGGAGGGTGCTTTCCTCCATCCCCTTTCACAGTCAAGATGAAGAAATCTGGGGTCGTTTATTTTTAGTAGAGGCGTTTGACATCTGTGGTACAACCACTGCCAGAATAGAGAGCCGTGTGAGGGACGAGGAGGCTAGTGGATAACTGGCCATCCATGCACATAACGGATGACAAAACTTCCCTGGGTAGGGGGTTGATGCTGACAGGCGTCACTGAGGCAGTGACTGAAATGCAAGAGAGCAGCAGAGTCCTTGCTGCGCTGCCTGCACCGGGTGCTGGCCTGTTTTAGGCGGCTGTTCCAGCCAGGAAAGGGCTCTGCAACAGCACTGGGATCAGACCTTCCTCACGTGCTGCTGAGGGATGTGCCGGGGCAGCCTCGATGCCGGGAGCCGCAGCAGGGCCAGCAGCAAGGCGCTGCCCGTGGCACCACTGCACCTCATCGCAATTTATCTGTGTCTCCTCTCCGCTTTGTCCTCCTGTTCAGTCTTGCACCAAACAGTGTTTCCTCTGGGCTGCTGTCTGTCAGGAGAGCCGTCCTCCGGCGACGCTGGCATGGCAGAGGCCAGGTAGGCCACGGCGCCTGGCCTTCCCCGGGTGGGACCCTGGAAAAAAGCATCAGCAGATGTGCTGAGGATGCGCAGGTGTGGAAACATGGCACCTCTTTCCTTTTGAAGTGGGAATGCCCCAGAAAAGGAAGGTCAACAGGTAAACCAAATTTTAGGATGACAGTATCGTACTGTTCCTTAGCCAGTCAAATAAACGTAAGAATCTGTATGGAAGTGCTCATCCTAATTTTGACTAAGAACAAATTCAATTAAACAGGCATATTTTGGAGAATTGGTGTGAAATACGCACAGTTTTTTCTAAGCCGCCCTGCTGTCTGCAGTGCTTTGGGAGGTAAAGCATCACTTCCAGCTTGCCTAGACTGGGAGGAGCGACAGAAGCGGTGATCTGGTGTGCCTTCCATGCGAATCCTTAATGTAGACGTGCTGTAGCACCGCAAAACAGAATTGACTTCACTGCAAATGAAGGAAGGCCTTAAGTGCTTTGTTGAACAGCAGCCGAGCTCTTTGGTAATGAACAACAGTGACAAAAGAAATAAAGAAGCAAGCCGTGATAGCCTGATGTGGTTGCAGTGGAGTAGCTGTTCTGATGGTTGCTGGTGTGTGAGATGACATGTGAATACAATCTATCTCCGCACATTGCTGCAGTCTTTCACCAGAGGCTAGTTTTAAAACCTTGAAGACTTGGCAATTAAGAAGACCTCTAATTGAAACAGAACAACGGTAGTATTTTAATTGCCATGCAGCTCCCCTCCAGAGCACCATGGTCTAGCAGAAATCCAAGGTTTCTACAAGCAGGTTTAAAAGCAGGTTTTTAAAATCATACAGAAACCATGTCATGCGTGTGCTTTGCCTCAAGAGCAATTTGCATCCGTGGGGAAGGGATTAGTTACACCCCAACACCAGGGCCACACGTAGGGGTAGAAAAGACACGCTGCTTCAATGGGTGACACGTACCCTGGAAACCATCACGTTGGAGGACAGAGAAACCAACTGCAAGCACCGGGCAATGTAAAATGCATTAAAGCATGCTCTGGAGCCCAGGGTTGAGCCTCCTTAAAACAAACCGTTGGCTGCTAATGATTAGCAGCTGGACAGGGACAGGGAAAACCCAGGGCTGTTGCGCAGACTGGGATGGTGGTGTTCTGATGTGCCCTATGGAGGTGCTGCAGGAGTTCAAGTCGCATCAAAGAAACGAACAGAACTGGAGGTCAGGCTATGCCTTCCCATTACCCGGGTTATCCTTCGGTTTGGTGGCATTGACACGGAGCTCTTCAAGCAAGGGATGTTCATTCCTCCTATAGCTGGGAAGGGAAACACTCCGGGTAATGTTTAGAGTGGTAATAAATGGGATTACAGCAGCAGTCTCACCCAGCACAGAGTAACTGTAACGCTGCGTGGACATGGACCCTTCAGGGAAGGAGGGAGATGCTGGAGGTGCCGGGAGTGGTGCCAGCGTCCCCTGTGGCGGGTGCCAGGGCCTGCTCTGGGCAGGGGCTGCTGGCAAATATATGTTGTAATACATTAATACACTTTTAGAACTCCTTTTGTTTCCAAGAGCCCCAAGACATGCCACAGCAGATAATCCTGCTGATTAGCTGAATCAAAGCTTTGTGAGCAAAAACTGCACACTATTCAGGGAGCTGCGCAATATGAAATCGATGTATTGAAGGAGCACTCTCCACAGCACGCGCTGCTGATTCACAGCCCCCGTCCGCTTCCCATTTCAAGGTAAGTGACATCCAAAGAACGGTCGTGGTGTTGTTTTCCATTGCTAATTATCTGCTGGTCCTGGGCTGGATGGCACTCGAGACATAAAAGACACCATCCCTTCCCCAGGGAGATGAGGACCAACGCGCAGAGGGAAACCTAAGGCCAGGAGAGGAGGTTTCTGCTGCACAGTCTGTGCAAGACACCAAACCTGGGCTGAAGCCGCAAATGCATTTTAGGACCAAGTCTGCAAAAAATGGTGAGCAGGTGCCTGGCACGAGGCGGGGAGGAAACACAAAACAATGGATGACGAATAAAGATCTTTTCCTCTAACCAAAAGCTGTATCAGGAATCTTAATCTAAAACCAGCCAAAGCCAAACCCCTCGCTGGGAGCTTGAGATTCGCCCCTCATTTTTGCAGAAAATCCCCATGTTAGGTGCTCCCATCTGCAGTTGGTTTCCGCTGCGTGTTTCAAAACTAGGTCTTGGTCCTCCTCACGGGGAAGCAGGAGGCAACGGCGGTGCTGAGGGGAGCAGCACCCCGCAGGACCCCCGACACAGCCCCCCCTTTGCAGCACCCATGGGGGGCACCACCAGCACCCTTGTTTTCATCTGCCCCGGCAGCACCGCGGCAGCCTGACACTCCGCCGTGGGAAGGACCTATTAGATAATTGACTCCATCCCCTGCCAAAGCAGGAGGTAGTCTCCTGACAGAGGCTGTAACAGATATTAAACACACTGCTCTTGATCTCAGCAAAAAAAGGCCACTGGAGTAATTTTTTTTTAGCCTGCAAAGTAAAAGCTTTCTAGCTAATATTAATAGGTTTTATCTGATGAAAACGGTACATTCATCAGGGAAGGGCTTTTCTTTTTTTTCTCCCCCATTAAACTTTCGAAGAAATGTTTTAATTTTTTTAAGCTGTCATTGATTTTTTTGTAAGCAAAAATGGACATGTTCAAGCAGAAAAAAAATCCATTTCATTGTAAACCAATTTTCATTTAGGAAAACATTTCAACATACAATTTCCAGTTTGGTCTCATCGCATCCTCTTTGTCCCACTGTTACACGGGTCAAAATGTTACTGGAGAATGATAAAAGTGCAAAAAAGCGAGCTTGTTTTAGCAGTAATTGGAAATGTTATATTTGTTTCCAGATAGTTTTGTCTTGCTGCTTTCCTCTTTTTCTGTCAGCTCAAGAGACTAATGCCCTCGGGTACCCGCATGTTGGTGCCAAGCCCATCATGGGAAGATTTGTCCCTCTCCCTCCTCCCGTTTCTAAAGAACCTCCTCAACCAGACGCGGAATAAGACCCGTATTCAGGTGAGCAGGCACCAGCACCACCACCGCGGGTGATGACCAGCAAGTAATTCCCCTGTTGAAACCAATCCCTTGGCTGAGATGCTGCCTGTCCCACGCTTTCCAAAAGCCTTGGTGCCCTCAGCCTTGCCCTGCTCCCGCCTGCCCGGCCGAGGGGTGCAGGATGAGGAGGGGGGCGGGGGGCAGTGGGGGGCAGACGCCCGGCAGGGTCCTGCTCCCTCCGGCTCAGAAACGCGGGGTCAGTATGTTGATCCGCTCCGTTTGCCCGGACAACGTCACCCACTGGGCTTTCGGATATTGCAACGGCCCCTTGGTGCTGGTAGATACCGGCATTGCCAGAGGTGCCAGCACTGCACGGCCCTGCGTCACCACCTCCCTTTCGGCCCCACGCGCCTTGTGGCCTCATTAGCCCCAAATTACGTACAGCCAGGGCCATGTACGAGCCAGTCTCCAGCAGCCAGGGCTTTCCGCTGCCAGCTCGGCGCCTCTGCCTGCAGCCTTGGATGTATTTTGCAGTTGTCTCCATTTGGTACCAACTGAAGGAAAAGAGGGAAAAGGTGAAAAGCAAGGAAACGGGCTCCCGCATTGTTCGTCTCCGAAGGAGGGAGGGAAGCTGCTGCTACAGCCCGCAGGGGCACCGTCTGCCGTGAGTCAGCAACCAGCCAGATTTACTGCCGATTGATTAAATTAACATTTGTTATAAGCCAAGGAAGGGAGGAAGGGGGGGAGAAATCCTCTTCACGGCTCTTGAATTATTTATGCCCTGGAAGCCTCCACGCCGTGCTTGGGGCAGGCAGCAGCGACGCAAGCTGCAAGTCCCCCCACACAGGGACAGGCTGGGCTCCTGCAGGACCTCCTGTCCCCTGACAAATTATAGCAACACAGGGTGGTACAGGGTGTGCAAGATGCGCCGCTCCAGAGGGCATTTTCCACCTGTTATTTTGGCTACGAGCTCTGTTTTCCCAATAATGGTGTGATGGATGGCACTAAAGCGCCGCTGTATTTTTAATGCCCTCCATTAAGTCTTCACTGACTGGTGCAAGAGCAAGGGCAGGTTTGTGTGGGTACGGGCAGGCAGGGCTGGCTTCACTCCGCTCCCCTGGCAGGGAGCCAGGAATGGGAAAAACCCAAGCTGAATTCCCACCAATTTGATGGGATTTTTTTTTCCTAGGAGCCGATAATGAATCTGTATGGAGTCAGCTGGATGCTCTTAGATCTCAGCGAAACCTTCCTCCATGTGCAGCACGTGTGACACGAGGTGCTGAATGCGGGACCGGGCTCGTGTCGCTCCATGGGGGCTGTCTGGGCTCGGCGTGCGCCGGGCGGGAGGGGGAGAAAACGTGGTGGCACTGCTGAGAGCCGTGTTACACGGGCAATGTCTGAGCGGGCTGGACCTGCCGGGAGAGACCATCCATGTAAATCTGGGCACACAAGCTGCCGAGCCAGCGAGGAGCGGGGACTGCGGGTCTTTTGTTCTTGTGGCTCACGCTGGGTTTCAGAGCCAGCCAGCCCTGACCCAAGACCACAGCCCTGACCGCAGTGGCCGTCTATTTGTAGAGCTGGCAGCCGTCCCGAGTGAGAAAAAAGGCAACTCTTCCCTTTCTCCTACAGACTCATGTCCTCCGTGCAAACACCGTCAGGATGCATCTCCTTTCTGCCAGCTGACCTCCTGTATGGCGACAATGCCCTGAGCCCCTTGTCCCCTTGCAGGGTGACAGGCGAGAAGCATGCTCCCCCCGGGGAGGGGGACACGAGGGGGACGGGAGAGCAGAGGATGGAAAGGAAAAGCCACTAAGGTGCAAGGGCAGCAGCAGGGGTGACGCTGGGAGCAGTGCCACCTCCTGTCCTCACCAAGCCTTCCTGAAGCCCGGCCACTGGCTGTGCCTTTGCAGGGTTTCACCCTGCAGCCCACCCTGGCACGTGGGGGCTCCCCGGCCCCCCATAGCCCTGCGCAGCCCCTCCAGCCCTCCCGAGCCCCAGGCCACCACACAGCTCCCTGGCGTCACAGCTGGGCCGTGCAGCAGGGCAGGCAGTGCACCTGTACTGGAGAATAAATTTAGGTATTTAAACTCCTCGTTACAGTCAGCCATCAAATATTCATAGTAACAGATAAACGAGGAGAGGAGGGGCAAGCCTATTGCACAAGGGCTGAAAAGGGAAATAACTTTTTACAACCAGACGATTAAGTTATAAATCTGGAGACATCCAGGATTTATTTAACATGCTCTCTGGATGTAAGCACGCCACAGTCGCCGGGGGAAGCCACAGCTGCGAGCGAGGGGAGGAGGTTTGCTGTTTGTGCAGCCCTGGGACAGGAGTTGGAAGGCACAGTAAGAGGGGGTCAAGGAGGAGAGGAGCCTGGTGTTGGGGGTATAGGCAGAAGTCAGTGAGGAAATCAAGGAAAGGCCCCCCCTGTGCAGTGTGCGGGGGGCTACGGGGGTGCATGGCAGCAGGACTGATGCCCAGCGAGCCAGGGCACCAGGTAGGTCTCTCCCCTCTCGCTGCTCAGCTTCATCCAGCCTGCAGGACGCTATAGTCCCACCTGCTGGGATTTACGCTGGGGGCTCTGGTTGCTACTGCAGCACCAGATGAAGAAGGTAGCAAAAGCTGAGAGGTGGGTTCAGGCCACCAAGCCTCTTCCCACAGGGGCCTGAAGGGCCATCGCCCAGGGACTGTTTCCCACTGCCATCAGCCAGGAGGCAAAATGCCTCTCCCTCCAACTCCTGCTGTGAGAAACAGCCCTGCCATCCTGGTTTGCAATGGCATGGCTTGAAATGTTGCAGGGAAAAGCCACATCCTTGACATGAAGGGATGAGACATGGCACAGGGAGGGGACTGCATCCGCCGGCACCAGTCAGAAGATGCCCGAGCAGCCCCTCCGGCCCCAACTGCACCGTGAGGGTGGTCTGCGTTCCCCTTCGCCTCTGAGTGGCTGCTCAGCCTGAGCACAACCTCCGGCATGTGGAGAGACACCGGCAAGGAGCTGTTTCAGCAGATTTTCAGTTACCAGAGAGATGGCGGTGCACGGAGGGAGCTGCCTGCTGCCGTCCTCACCGAACCGCTGGCAGGCAGAGTGCCCAGCGGGTACACAACAGCCCCAGAGGCGATCAGCAGATTTTCCCCCATCCCTGATAGGAAAAGGGGTGGGTGGGGTGGGAAGGCTGTTCTCTCGCTGCACACCCCTTCCCTGGAGCCCTCTCCCCATTCCCGCTTTCCCCCAGTGGCTGTGCCCGCTGTGGGGGCACCGGCCGGTGCAGGAGCCCCGCAGCGAGGGGGGGCCTTTGCAAAGCTTATTTCTGTGCAAGGATTTTCCCTCAGCCAGGCCAGGATTTTCCTAACCCCCAAAGGCCTAAAGGCATAGTAAAGGTCAGGGCGTATCTCAGCAGCGCAGCGCATCCGGCACGAGGAGCGGATGCCTGGACCCCTCTCCCAGCAGCTGGTGCAGATTCCCGGACAATATTGTGTCGTGAAGCTCCAGGTTTTCTGCGTCCCAGGGAGCAGAGCCGGCCAGGAGGGTCGGAGGCATGCCAAGGGGAGTTCAGTCACTGATGAAGTTTCCAGTCATGTTCTATTTTAATGCTGAGATCCTCCATTTGTTCAGTTCTTAAAGGTGACCCACAAAGGAAAGTACGATTTGGGCTCATGCCCAGTGTTCCCTTCCCTGTGCTGAATAAAAAGACCTGGAAGTAGGTATTTTTATAAAGCTACTTTTTGGCATTAGAAATGTGGATCCTTACTTTACCTGACTCTGGGGAGGCAAAAGGAGTCGCAAACGGTTCAGTTACAAAAATGATAACGATGTGAGCTGAGCCACTGAGGGGTGACTGGAGCAGGCTGTTGCTGTCTGGTGTTTCTGTTTGTTTTGTTATTAACATCACTTAATTTCAATGACCAACTGACATTTTGGATAAAAAGCCCTTATTAAAGCCTCAGCATCCTTCCCCCTGCACAGCCTTCGCCTCCCGGTACACTTTCCACAACCTCATCCTCCATCTGCTTCAGCAAAACATATCGACTATCACTTCCATCAGCTAAAACAGCAAACAGGAAAAATCTTTAATAGCTTTTCCCCTCCAGGACTTTCATCATACAGAAAAGATACTTACAAGGCAACAACTCCAATACCAAAAACCCAATCCCGGGCCCCAGGAGCCCCCAGGGCTGCCCCGGCTGCGTGGGGCTCTTTGCTCTTCCACAAGCTGCAGGCGAAGGCGAGCGCTGTCCTCCCGTGAACACGTCCCTTCCTCAGCACAGCCACCCGCTGCACCCCGTTTTGGGGCAGGATTCGTGGCTGTCCTCCCGTTGGGGGCTGCTGGTGTGAAGCCTGTACATCTTTGTGCAGGCTTTTGTCTCGATCTGTGTGCGTGTCCTTGGAGCCGTATCCCTGTCACCCCTGCACGAACACCCCCACCCCTCTCCTGTCACCTTTCTCTTATTTCCAGAGCCCCTGTTAAGAGCCAGGGTCATTTCTGACGCCTGGGTGTATGCCTATACAGTTGACAGTAAAAACATGCAGGGAATTTAATCGCTATTAGAAATCCACTCCCCATGGGGCTGACACCGCTCTTCGATGCATTGAGGTTTTCCTTGTGATGCCCCCACCTTTCCCAGTCCTTGCTGCTGGGCCAAGGCTACTGCCAGCCCTTCAGCGCTTGCCTCTGGGCGGCGGGTGCCAGGCGTGCTGGCAGGCAGGAGGAGGGCAGTGGCGCAGGGCTGGGGACGCTGCTGCAGCTCTGCCTGTGCTGAGTCACGCCCGCCGGATGCTCCTGCAAATCCCTCTGTTTCCTACGCCGCTGGAAAGGTACCAAGAGCATTAGCATTGCGAGCCCAATCTCTGCAAAATAAGACAGCCTGATCCTTGCAGTAGCTCCTGTTACAGCCCATGGCTCCCTTCCCTGTGTCCTCCAGCCACCCGTCTCACCCAGGTCAGGCAGCCTCCCTCCCTTTGGTGTGTACTGCCTGCCCAAGGTTCAAAGCAATATGCTTGGGCCTTCTCCAAAAAAAGCCTCCAGACCTGGTAAGCTGCTGCCGTACCTTATTTACAGACTGTTGTTCCGCCTCCCATGCTCCTGTCCTCTAGCAAGTACAGTGACGGCTCCCGCCTGTTTGCCCCGTCCCGTGGCTCTGCCTGGCTGTGGGCATCGCTACATCCACGCAAAGACCAGACAGACGCCAAAGTGGCCTTCAGCAACACAAGAGATGTTGGCCTCTTGTCAACACTTGCAAACACGGGGGAGGCAAAGGCCAGGAGGGACTGGCCTGCCCTGCGCCCCGGGAGGCTCACAGCCCACAAGCTCTCCTTCCCTTCAGCTGCAGGCAAGTGATTTATGGCCTCTGTGCCTCCATTTCCCTGCCTGGGACCCAGACATGCATCCCTCCCTCTCCAGGCTGCTGTGACGATGGCTGTGTTTAAAGCCTGAGGTTCCTGGACACTATGGCAACAGGGCCATACAAATACTTAGGGCTGAGCCACCCTTTGTTTGGGGTTTCTGGAGCTCTGGTATGACTGATGAGCTCTCACCAGACCAAAACCATCTCGAGCAGGCTCTGCCGGGGCCAGGCTCCTCTTGACGTCAGTAGGATTTGGATCGGGGCCCACCTTTCAGAGGAGGCAAAGCCAAAGCTGCTTTTAAACTGTGCTGCTTCTGCCGACAGCGGTGAGGACAGAGCGGGGTGCAGGTCCACAGTGGCCCTGGCAGGGTCCTCCAGGGTTGGAGCTCAACCAAATCCACTCGCTTTAGCTGGCCAGCTCCGTCCACCACCTTGCCCCCGAGAAACCCAGGGCTCCTGCTGCGGGCAGCAGACCCGGCACGCTCCCTGGCCTGAGAGCCCCAACTGTTGCTTGGGAAGATGGGGCCTCCTCTGCCCAGCTCCTTAAGCATCACCCATCATCCCTCCATGTCTTCCTTTCCAGCAAGATTTCCTGAGGGGACAAGGTTACTGCCACCAGGCTCTGCTGACACCTGGGGACTGGGGGACTGAGAGGCTACAGGACCAGCTCTGGTTGGCATTTGCACTGTGGGAGACACCGGAGAGACCAGCCACAAGACCCCATGATCCCGAAGACGTCCCTGAGGCAACACTGCAAATGCCAAATAACCAGCAGTTCAAGCTGTCCCAGGGGGTCTCCCCTTACTGTTGGGCATGTAAGCATCTCAGTCCCAGTCTGGGTCTTTAGTACAGTGTCAGAGACAAGGTGAAGGTCTGTGGACAGAAAGCAATTCCTACATCACCCATTGCATCTCCCCCCCCAGCTTGCCCTCCCCGTGCCCAGGGCTGAGCTGCTCCTGGCTCTGGCTCCTGCTCTCCCGTTTTCAGTTTATATGGGGGCCCCTCTGGGCTCTCCCTCACCCAGAGGCTCCTGGGGCTGCCAGGCCACCGGCCCATCCCCAGGGCTGCCAGAGGGGCAGCGGGTGTCTGTGAAGGGCCCCCTCCTGCAGCAGGGAGCTCGGTATCCGTGCTCCATGGGAAGGGAGCACTCCTCTCCTGGCAAGGCAGCATCCCCAAAGAGGCACGTGTCCATATGCCTGGCGCTCGCTTTTGCTGTCCCCCAGCAGCAGGACTGCCTGTCACCCCAGTCCCGGAGGCGCTGCCCGGGCAGAGACCGTGCCAGCCGCAGTGTGCAGGGGGCCCGTACTGCCCCTCTGCCCTGGCTGGGAAGGAGGGCACAAGGGGAGGAGAAGGGGGCAGGGGGGGCATGAAATGCCTGTCCAGAGTCAGGATCCAGCCAGGACAGGCGCTCAGAGCTGGGCTTCGGGCATGTTCCCCGTGCCCTGGCACAGGCAGAGCCTTTGCTGATGCTCCGGCCCCGCTGCTCCAGGCGCTCCGCATGAACTGGTGTTTGTGGACGGCAGTGCCTGTCTGGGCACAGCTTCCCAGCACCCGCTGCCCAGGCTGCTGGCTTTGGCTCTGGGCTTGCTGCGTGCCTGGGTCCTGCTCCAGGCCAGAGGTTCCTGGGCAGGACGGCAGCGTAATTAACTGCTAATCTTCCTCCTCCCTGGATTTGTTCAGCTCCGCTAGGTCTCCCTGCTGCTGCTTACAGGCATTTCATTGTCTCCTGGCTCCGTCCTGCTCACCCTCTTCCATCCCAGGGTTGCTCTCCGAATCCACCAAAGCTGCTTCTTGGGTCTTACACTAATTTTAACAAAGGCCCTTCCTTACCCTGGGGATTTTGCTAGTGTCTCTGTCAGAGCTGCCTTTGAAAGCTTTGCTACTCATGCTCACTAATAATTTAGTGTTTGGCTTCTGCATGGCTTCCTACTGTTCTCCTGGCTCCACCAGTCTCCCTCCTGCTTCACTCGCCTTCTTCCTCACGCAGGTTGGGAGCAGGAACCAGTTAATATTTGACTTCCCCCCTGACTGCTGAATCTGGGAAGCACCAGGGGATCAGCCACAGCCGCCCAAGGAGGGAGCAGGAGCTCCCCTAGGATTCGCAGTCCTCCCAGATGTCTCACTTTGTCGCCTTTGTGCCTCGTGATGCCCCGTCCCCTCGTCCCTCCCCACACCCACCCCCCAAAGGTCTGTTCTCCCTGTTGATAATCCATTATCTACATTTAATGCCTCGCTGATGTCCTCCGTCCTCCCCTTTGTCTGACGGTGAAACCCCGACCAGATGTGAAGCTTCTTCTGTTACTAATGGCAAATCCTTTTGCAATAGCTGGTTGGAAAATGGGGAAGCCGTTTTCATGAAACAAAAATTGAAACACTGGACTCATTTTCATTGTCTGGGACTCACAAAGGAACAGGTTTTGTTTGGCATTATTTCTATCTTTTTACAGAAAACCACTTTTTAGAACTGTGGCTCAGAAGATGGGTTTGTATTGTCAGTACTCACACTGCTAAATGTTTCCTTTGCTGTCCTGGTGTAGTTACTATTGCTCTCATGGCCCACTTGCCTCTGAGAAAAAAAAAAGGGAGCAAGAGATGGAAGAAAAAAATGCAAATGCTCTGTTATGTGTTCAGACCTGAGAACACTGAGGTGACCAGTAACATTTCCAGAAACACAATCACCCTCTGTGCATGCTGAGCACGCCCGGGTGGATGCGTAGATGGACTCAGGAAGGGGGTGAAGTGCAGCTCAGAGGAAGGTCTCCAGTTAATCCTCAAACTGTGTTTTTATCATTTGGCATCATTTCCAGAGTGCTTCTGCAAACTTCCTTGCTGCTATAATAAGGTCTTAGGTTGTCCCATAGTGCCACCCCCACGCAAAGTCGCCCTCATCCAAATTACTATTAAAATATAGCAGCACCGGCTGCCATGCAGCGGCAGAGCTTTACAGCAGCAGCAGAGCTGCGGTACCCAAAGAAAGCCCTTGAGAGCCTGCAGACGGAGCCACGCCACACGGGGCCAGCATCTGAATGGAGACCCCCAAGCTGGAGGGATGGAGATAAGGCGTCAGCACGTGCCCCTTTCTGGCGAGCCAGCACTAGCACGGCACTTTGGTCTTACATTTGGGCCGTGTGTGCTGGGATCTGCACCATCTTTTTTGCTGAGACAGGTGGTAAGAGGAGATCCTGGACCACAGGAACCCCAAGCACTGCCAGCAAGCTGGGAGAGAACTGTCCTCCCAACCAAATGCTTATTCCCGTCACTACAGATGTGCCTATCTATGTTTTTTCTTCAGATGCAAGCATTCATTTTTGCAGCTAGTCAGAAATTCACTGACAAATGCCAGCGTGAAATGTTTCATCTCCTGTTCAATGAACTGTCACTGAACCACAAAAAAGATCTGCAAGGACATGCCTGGGCTCCTGGTGGGTCTGCCCAGAGCCAGGATTTGAGGAGCCTCCCAGACTTACTCGTGACATTCTTCCAGTTGAGGGTAAATCTAGCTAGTTTTTAAGTTGCAGTCTAATTCAGAAGGATATTTGCTTTTAATTTCTGGATACGACGGCATATCCTGTGAACTGGAAAGCCTATGCACCAGCAAAGCTGTGCGTTAGACCTATGGAGGTTCTTGTGTCCTGTCACTTGGGGTAAAGAAGTCAAGGAGCTCATTTGATACCCCAAAGAGCTGAAACAACAAACAAGATGCAAACCACAGCCACATAAGGCAGCATGAACACCTATGCTGCCCAAAAGATTTAAGGGGAGTTGGTGCAGCAAAGGCTCTGGGTTGCGATCATGAGGTGTCCTGGGGAGGGAAAAGGAGGCAGACAGAAAAGCTGCAAGGGACGTCTAGGAGGAAGCGCGAGAGCAAGCAGACGAAGGGGGCTGAGGAAAAGAGAAGAGATGGAGAGGTACAAGACCACGCACCAGCAAAACCAGCCCTGGAGTTGCCAGCAAAGACATTTTCCCCACGTGATTTTTCCTAGGCGCAAGGAAACATTTCTTTGTAAAGGTACAGCTCGGCAGCAGAGGTGCTTCCCATCACCACCATTTTCTCTTTCCAAGGCCTGGAGCCCGCCGGGCACTGCCTCTTCTGCTCTCCGCCACCACCAAGGAGAGGCGGCCATACGAGGAGCGACTGACCTCAATGAAGCTGTGGTTCACTGAACCACCCGGCTCAAGACTTTTGACCTGGGAGGAAAAAACCCTGGAAACAGTGACAGCATCTTTGCCTGGCTTTCACCCTGAAGTTGAAGGCAACAGCAAGGAACGCAGTGATGGGAACAACCAGGGCAGCCCCTCCTGGGCCTGCCATCCTTCTGTCCCCTCACCTTGGCTCATAGCTGTATTTTGCCCTTACGAGCAGGGCTGGTGGGTCTCACAGGGTGAGACGGACGGGTGCTGCTGGCTGCACAGTGTCAGCAGGAGATGCTCTTTGCTCCCCTCTTTTTTTTTTCCTTCCCATGTTTTTTTTTCCTGGAAGCTTTTGCTGCCAAGGCACCATCCCAGTCGGCAGGAGCAGAGCCGTCCTGCACACAGCAGTGCCACCAGCACCGGGCACACGCCAGGCCAGTGAAATAAAAGTAGGTCAGGAAACTAGGTTTGGCAGAGCTGTGGACTGGACTTGTCACCTCACTTGCCATCAGCATGGGAACTGAAAACTGCCTGCGCCAGCCAGCAAGCGGGATGGGCAGCTGTCGGGATGCTGGGCAGAGCCCCTGCCCGCCCGAAGCCACGGCACCGTACGCAGCACCGCTGCTGCACCCACCTCCAGCAAAGGCTGAAGATCTCTGTGGGGGTGCTTCGGGTCTCGCAGGTTCCCCAGCCACCAGCTGCACTCACCTGACTGATAACTGAAGCAAACTCCTGAGCCCAGGGCGAAGGCACTAATTGCAAATACCCACTGCCTCTGCTGGAGCGGCAGGACAGCACTCTGCCAGCTGGTGCGATGCTCCTCCTCGACAGAGGAGTCTGCCACCGGTCATGGATAGGGGAACAGAAATCACTTGACTTTGCGCCATTAGTGAGCCAGAAAATCACCCACCACGCTGATGCCTCCCGCAGCTGAAGGAGTGCTCCTTTGTTTGAGACACTTTCTAATGGACGTGCTGCAGAGCCACCATAGGCACGTTTCTGTGATGCCCACTCCAAAAGTCCTCTGAATATTTGTGGAGCCCAGGACGCTGGACTCTGGGGTGGGACGAGACTTTGCAGGTCAGGGCAGCAGAGAGGATTTCTAACTGCTGAGGATTTTAATCTGGGTTCTGCAGGCAGAAGGGCTGGTGTTGGCACACGGCAACTTTCTGGGAAGTTACCCGTGATAAACCCCACATAAGGGAGGGAAGATTCAGGCCTTGTGACCTCCAAAGCAACTCAACCCACGGAGACCACGGCTGTATTTTGGCAAGTGGGGCCCTTCCGCCTGAGGTGGGGGTGGCAGCAGCTGGGGCTCGGTGGGCAGGAGCAGGACAAAGCCCCTGCTCCCCACAGCAGCTGGGGCAGGCAGCCCGAGAAACATGGACACAGTCAGCACCTATTGAAACCCCTGTCCCTGGATGCCCCCCCACCCGCAGCTCCCCCTGCGCAGCTGCCTGTGCAACTTTTTGGGGGGCTAAAACCCGTGCCGCTCCCTCCTTGCTCCCGGCTAATTGCTTTAATGCATCCCGAGGCGCCCGCCCTGCCTCCCTCCCACCAGCGGCTCATCATTTATTCACAGGGCTGAAACCCCCGGAGCAGCATCCCGCTGGCCGTCACGCTGCGGGGGGCTGATGCGGGGTGGCTGGCCGGCCACGGAGAAGGATGACATCATTTTTGTGCCGAGGCTGGGGGAAAGGCTTAGCCCACTTATCTTCCGATGTACACCTACAATTTTCCCTTTCAATCTCCTTCCAATCTGGCTACTCCCACGTGAGTTACTAATATAGGACACGCAACGGGGCTTCTCCCCGCCTGGCCTATCCTCATCTATTCGACTAATTAGCTCGGTTTCGCTGGGGGGGTGTGAGGGTAGAGAGGGGATGAAAGGGGAGGGGGAGATCTTGTCCGAAATCCACCCTTCTGCTCCTTCCCTAAGCCCAGGCTGGTCGAGATGAGCATGGCTCTGCTGATGCTGGCCGGCAGGACTCACTGCAGGGCTGGTGCTCGGTGGCTCTAATGCCATATCCAATGCCCTGCAAAACTAGGGGGCACGTTGGCCCCTTCTCACTTGCCCTGCCAAAATACCTGCCCACAGCAGCAGCCCTGCAGGCATTGGGGCAATATTACCTCTGCAATTATAGCCCCCGGCCAGCTGGCGAGGCAGGGCGGGAGGGGAGAGGAGCAAATAGCGGAAGGGTAGTAATCAGTGTTTCTCCTGCCCCCTCCTGCAGCCTGTCTCTGCAGCAGGTCCGGGACAGACAGGGGGTTTTGAGGGACACCCCCCTCTGGGAGGGAGTCCCTGAGCTCCCAGCACCACAACCCACCAGCACCAAAACTATCCGCAGCCGGACCCGTGGCACGTGAGAAGCTTTACAAGTCATTCGGCAGGGAACGAGTGGTTAATTACCATGTGCCACCGCTGTTAACCTCTGCAAATAAGTCTAATTATCACAGATTAATGAACAGAGCGCAGGCACATCCGAGGAGCCGTCGCTGAGGGTCTTTCCAGGGCCACATTTCATTATCTTTCTGAGTGCTGCCGTCCTGCCTCCCCCACCGCCCCCCAGCCACGCGCCCTACTGATGCTCCAGCAGGTCCCTCAGCAATGTGGCCCCGCGGCTCCTGTGCTGCCACACCAGTGGAGAAACCCCGGGGGTGTGCTGGGGAAGGCACGAAATCAGGGTCCCCATCGGCTCCCAGAACTCGTCCCACAGACGTCAGCGTGGTCCTACAAGGACGCTCACACATCAGGGCCATCTCCTCGCACAGTGTTACGGGGAGCCCTGTGATATTTGGGCTGTGCTTACCCCAGAGGCCCTAGCTCCTGCAGGTAAATAATCAGGCAAGATTCTCTTGTCTCATCTGGGAAAGAAAAAAGAAAAACCAAACACCTAAAGCATGTCATTAGCTCTCATGGTCGCAGGGAAAAGCTCAAGTGAATCTCACAGGCTGAGAAAGCAGACAAAGGAAACAGAGATCAGAGTTATTGATTATTTTTTTGTAAAAGCCCACTCCTTCCCCACCACCGCCTTACGAGAGCCCGTGGCTGGGCAGAGAGGAGTGCTGGCACCCGCCATGGCATGGGCAGCGGCGCGGGCAGCCACCTCATGGGGCATAGCTGTGGGATTGGGCTCAAGACGGCAGGAATGGCAGAAGGCTGGGGATGGTATGGGATGCAGCCTCAAAGCAAGGAGCATTAATAAATGATAAGATTTTACGATCGTGTCAGGAAAGCTTACACTTCCAGCATTAAAATAAATAATGAAACATCTTTTTTTTGCTATTCTGGCTTATTTTCAGCACTTGCTGAATGGCTGATGTTTTGTTATGGTTGCTTACCCAGCACCCAAGAGCATCCTTTCAGATTTGAACCAATTAGCCCACGCTCACCTCGACGAGCACTGCTACAACACACGCACACGACTGCCACACTGAGGCTCCCATGCCAGAAAATTGATGGAGACTTTTTTTGTTACCCTGCCTGAATTTAAGAAGTTGCTAGCCCCATCTTCACATGGTCTGATGCCAGGAGGGATTCTCACCAGCAGAGAAAGGAAATCCGCACATGAGGATGTGCTGCTTTTGCAACCGGCATCTCATTGCCCCTGCAGAAGAGCCCCGCTGGCCTTGGCCGCGTCAGGATCGAACGTGTCCCATTGTCTCCCTCGTGGTGGTTTTGCTGCTGAGCAGCACAAATGCGTCCCCGGCTTCAACACACTGTCGCGGGGAGGAAACCAGCAGATGCAGAGGAAGCTGAATGGGCAAATGAATGTTAAAATAATTGGAGCCACCATTTCAGACTTGATGAATATGTTGCTCAAATTACAGCTCTGCCTTGAAAACAAAACAAAACAAAAGCCCTGATGAATGTAACATTAATTTAATAATAACGAAACTTGTAAATAATGTAACACTCATTTAAATGGTTGCTCATGCAAGATCTCTTGAGAGGAGAGCAAGGGACTTTATAATTTTGGGGCTGGGATGACACATGTTCTGTAAAACGCGATGTTTTATTCATCAGCTCCCCCAAGAGCTGGCGGGGCAGTGGGGCCGGCGGGGCCGGGGCCGAGGCGCTCGCAGGCAGCCCCCAGCCCTGCCACCGGCCGTGCGTGGGCCCCCTCCTCCTCGCCGGTCCCTCGCGTTTCCCCAGCACGGTCCCTCCTCGTGCCCAGGCGCTGGCGGCTCCTCTGGGGTTCCCCCAGTCCGGGGACATCTGCGACACCCACGCATCTCAGACATCTCTCCTCCCTTTGCTGTGGCATTTATTTAAATGTTTCTCTTATCCTTCACCCTCCATCACGAGGTGGAATTAAATTCACAGAAAAAGAACAAATGCAGTCCAGGGCCAAGCTAGTAATTACCATCAAACTCAGAGAAAACCAAAGCAGAGATACTCAATTTGACTCTTTGTCCCTTCCATTTTTTTAAGTTGCCCTTTTTTTTCCTCTTTTTATTGCTGTAACAGCTTATTACCAGTGCCTACAACTTCCTTTCACCAAGGACCTCTGGGTTTTTCCCTGCCTGCTTCCTCTGCTTTATTTATTGACATATTCAATAATTCAGAGAAATCTTATTTTAAATGCACAGGGCAGAACTTGCCCCCAGGTTTAAAAAACAAATCCTGTCACGTTTGGCAAACAGCCGCACACAGAAGGCAGACATCAAACATATATATCCAAATATGTAAATTCAAAGAATCAATAGATATGGTGTATTCTTTATTTTCATTTTTCATCCAGAAATAAAAGCTCATGTGTAACATTATCATAATATTGCTGTATTGATTTCCTTGTGGTAAGGAGCATCCTACGAGACGTGCCCCAGGAATAAGCTTTTCTCCCGGAGTGAAGGTCAGCCTGCTGCCACAGGGACTATTCTTACACAACCAAAAATGCTTGATGGACGGCTGATTTGCAGGGCTGGGCTCTAACCTAGTGCAACCAGTCTTCCTCCTCCTTCTCCTCCTCCTCCTCAACCCAGGAGGTACCCAAGTGCCAGCTAAGGGAAGCCCTTACGCACGGGGCTTTCAGTGCGAGTCCCACGGCGCTCAAGTGCTCCCCCAGCAAAGACCTGGGGTCTGAGCTGGTGACACGGGGGCTGAAGCCTGCAGATCAGCACCTGCCATTCATTTGCCCTCCAGTCTATATTGATCCCGTGCACTAAATTTATTCTGCTCCAATATGCTATTCGGAAGGTTACCTCTCCTCTTTAATAGCCTGTAGTATACTTATTTTTCACTTCTCTGGTGCCCACCACGTTACACAACCTCACAGTTGACCAGCGCTCTCCAGCCATCACCTGCCATGTAACTGCCCAGGTTTGCAGACAACTGAGAAAGAAGCGTAAATGCGCCGAGATGATTAAGATATACACAGCTGGTGTCACCAGAAAGGGGAAAAAGGAGCGAGCACCGAGTACGTATGAGAGCGCAGCCCATGCTGTTTCATACTGACTCATCCAGGACTGTTAGCCTCCAGATGATGCCAAAGGCAAAGAGGCTGCATTGCAAAACCGCCGGGCTATGCCTCTGGGATTTCTTCATGCATTATCATTTTCATCTTGCTGCTGTCGGTTATAAAATAAATGTGTACATCGATACAGTAGTGGCAAGCAAGCGTCTGTTTTGAAGAGATGTTGGCATTGTCTTATAAATGTCAGCAGCTGAACAGCAGCGGGCTCTGTCACCTGCTACCGTTTCTATCGCTTCCCTTTTATTAAAAATACATATTGACAATAAAAGCTCCGGCTAAAAAAAAAAAAGCCCCTTCCTCCACAGAAGAAAGACTTTGCTCTGCTCTTCTTGGAAAATCTTTAAACATGTGCCCTGTGAAATGACCTTACACATCTTCTCCCCTCCTGTGAATGCCATTGAAGTACGCTTTTAAAACCAGGCAGTAAAAAGTGAGGCTCCTGTAAGCAGTTTAATAGCAGTGCTTCTTATCGCTGCTGCAGCAGCAAATGTTTGAGCTTTCTAAAATACTGCATTTTGTCCAACCCACCCCGCTCCCGGCCAGGCGGTGCCGTGCCGTGCCGTGCCGTGCATGCCCGTGCGGCTGGTGCACACAGCTGCACGGCACACGGCCCCCTGCCCCGTCCCTGCAAGCGCTGCAGTGGCACCGGGCACACGTGGGGCTTGTGCCACAGGCTGCAGGGATGGACACGGCCTGACACCAACGCCTGATGCTTCTTGCCGAAATTCAGGGGCACTGAGTGCGGAGGGCTTTGCTACCCCTGGCAGGCGGGAGCCAGGTGGTGTGCGGGCAGTAAGGAGAGCTGAGAATCTGGGCAGATCTGGGGGGGGTTATCACAGCTGACTGAAGCACTGCAGATAGCACTGGTATAGTTTTACTACGATATCAGTTTAAATTATTTTTTCCTTTTTGGTAGGTGGATTAATTTTTAATTGAAAATGATTTTTAAAAGTGGGAACCCCTTTCCTTTCTAACTAATACAGGAGAGAGAATTTAAAGAAGTGTCCCATGAAAGCAAATGGGCTTTATTTCAACAGTCCCTGCCTAAAACCTCACTATTTGAGTTTCTGTCTCTTTTTTACTGCTTTCCTTCACTAGGTGTCTCGAGGAAAGAAGGCCAGTGATCTTTTTAGGAGGGTGGCTTACTTTACACAGCCCACTGGGCGCTTCAGACTCTTACGCATATCTTGGGTTTGTAGTGGAGATGCTGTTGAACAGACGATGGTCATGCCTGCAGTTTGCATCCCTTTGCACCTCTGTATCAGGGAACCTGAAAGCCGCAAGGCCCAACATCTTCACAGAAACCCCGAAGAAAATACGTTGTTCAGTAACACGAGCACGTGAACACCGCCACGTAAACGTCAATCACCACGAATCCTAAACATCAGCCATTTGTAAACTATCCGGCTGGAAGTCAAATTGTTTTATGGTTAGAGGAGCATTTAATATACTATGAACAGTTTAAAGTTAGCATTTTGTATTCAGAGTGATTAATGGCACCATATTGTATTTCAATTACTATGAGATACTTCCCCGTAATAAACGATGGCAATAATATTCACATTAAGTCAATAAAAAGCATCTTCAAAGTGTGATGTATAAGTGCCATTATCACAGCCCAATGTGAAAGCATCATACAAGAAGTTACCAACTCTGATAACAGAAACCCCAGCACCCAAAGGTAGATGTTTGTGCGAGGCAGAGGTATTGCCTTCCAGCTCAGGAAGCCATACCAGGTTCCGCGTTGCTTCTAGGTACAACTTCATAAACTCCAGCCTGGGAGCTGATGAGATGGGGACTGCGAGCACGGACATCCTACAGTCATTTCCTAGGCACTACAGCTGATAAGAGCTACGCAACAGGTCACACCAAAGCCTTTCATCCTCTCTTTCTTCTTCCATCCTCATTAACTGAAAAGGGAAATTATTTTTGCTCATACTGTTTTAACCTGCTTGATTTTGAATTGCTAGCACTGATTTAACTGGAGTGCCCAAGAGCATACCACTGGAAACAGCCGCTTTCCACAGCCTCACACCTAGAATATAGTTGCATTCCCCATCAGGAAGTGGAAAACTGGGGGGGGGAGAGGAGGGGGGGAGCAAAATCAAGAAAATATTTAATTTCAATAAACAGTGAATTGTTTTCTCTTGGCATCTTAATTTAACTTTGTTTCATTTGACTAAAATAAAAAGACACTTGGCTTAGATGTCAAAACACAACAGCATATATCAAAAATTAGAAACAATATTAAATATAATCTAGAAAAAGATAATGATAAATTAGTAACTGTTATGAACAGCATATTTATAGCTAGCAGAAAATGCAGTAAAATGAGAAGGTGGAAGTAAAACATTTTTGCATCATAGAAATGACAATTCTGTCTCTGTCAAAACAAGATATTTCACCATTATCAAAACAAAACAGAAAAGCCCAAATGATTCGACTTTCCTGTTGAAAATTATGTCCAGATTGGCACATTCTCACAAAATTTCAAAAAAAGCTGCATGTTCTTCGGATGAGAATTCACTTCTGCTGGAGGCCTTTGCAGCAAGTCCTGCTGAATGGTTTGGGAGAGAAGGCGCCTCTGGTCACTCTTGGCACCTCTGTCCCTCTGGTTACGGATTTGGACCCCCTGCCTGAGACCCACACATTACCTGCACTCCATGTTTCTAAGGTCCTCCTGTTTCTAAGGTAAAAAATAATCAAGTTTGTCTCCCTGCTCCACAAAAAGCAAGGTTCACCCTTTGGTGCTACTACTAAGAAGCAATGAGCAATTCACCAATAACAGTGGTATTTCATAAAACTCTAAAAGGACTTAAAAAAATAAAAAAAAGAAGAGATAAAATAAAACATTTTTCTTTGCAGGTCAGCTTTAACGCACCCGGTGTGGGGATTGCAGGAGAGTGCGGAAATCTCGGAGGGAGCCATTATCCGTAGATCACTGCCCGGGCAGACCATAACAGCCTCTCCCGAGCTATTAGAGGCAATTGTTTCAATAAGCATTCGTCCTGCAATCAATGGCAAGACAAATGGCGATGCCCCTCCAGACTCCCGCCAGTCTAACGGGGAGGACACAGCCCTTGGGCAGCGGGTCCTGAGGGGACGGGAGCCCCTGGCCTCGCCACGGTGGCCTGGCTGGTGAGGACCACGCCGGTGCTTGCCATGCAGCCGGGGGCTTGCCTAGCAGTGCTTCCCCGTGCAGCTGGACCCGTGGTGGCTGGTGCCCTTCTGAGGCTGGGTGGCTGTAGCTGCCCGCCGGGGCCATGGGCGCGTTGCTTCTGCAGTCCTGCACGGAGATGCCTCCACCAACGTGCTCTGCAAAGCACTGCTGAGCTACCCAGTACCCTGCACCACAACCACACAGCTCCAGCCCTGCACTACAGACTGCCTCTGCGCTGTTTTATAAATCCCTGACATTATGACCAGTGGCTTTTATTAAAACAAACAGACAACTTAGACCCGGCTAGAAACCCCAGCACTGCCTCCTGGTGCGGCAGCAACCAAGGTCTGCGGTGGTCCTGCACAGAGACATGGGGTGACCACGTGGGCTAAGCTGAGGACCATGTTGTATTGAAACCCTCCCACAGTGCCTGCTCTTTAAAGGGTTCGGGGGATCTTCACCCAGTTTCCTGCAGCCAGCGAGTGCTACGCCCGGGGACATGCACCGTGTCAGCCATAAGGATCAACTCACCACAGTAACATCAGCGTAATTTTATTAACTGTCTACTCTGCCCTGAATGAGAAAATACCAGCTGCTTCAACAAGTCTGTATTTAAGGTTTTCTTTCCAAAGACCGCTTTATTTTGTATTCCTAGACTTTGCTACCAGCTCGTCCAAAGCAGGAACAAAACATGCATGACAAATCCAGGGGCCGTGCGCTCTGACACACACTCTGTCCAAGTCCAATGTAAAGTGGAAATTACCGGTAGAAAACAAAGAAACCTCCATAGTTTATCAGTCCTAATCCAATTAATGCTAATAATGTAGGTTACTAGTAATAGTACATAGCTCTCTTCAACACAAATCAAACTTGTACTGCTTACTGTACAGCTGAGAGATGGAGGCAGGCGTAGCAGTAAAACACAAGTTGAGTCTCCAGGTCAAACCAGGCCATGTCCTGATCATACTACTCCTTGCTTTTCAAGTTTCATATTATTCATTTCTTGAAACACATGTTCCTACTTAAGCCAATGGGAAATTTGCCATTGACTTCAAAGGGACCCAGAGCAAGCTCCTGCAGCAGTCGCTCTCCTTAAGGAGAAGGACTGTGCATCTCCAGTTTTGGCACAGCACGAGCAATCCCGCCGGCTTATAAAGTCATGGTCACACTTAACACTGCAAGTGCTGGGTGAAAGTTTTTCCAGGATTACTCTCCTAACCTTCATCGTGACAACTTACAAAAAACACACCCGAATTTGTGTAGAATTCAGTGAATAGGTTCATAAAAATGATTAAAAAAATATATATGCGTGCTGTAGTGGCTCTGCCCAGAAAGGGATGAGTCACGGCTTCTCAGGGCACTCTCTGCGGCAGGACTACACGCTTGAAAAACGCAGGAGGGCAGAGGTTCAGCCCCCATAGTTGGTCTCCCCGGGCAGCCGCTGCTGAACCCGCGTCTACCCAGGGTGGAGGAGCCAAAGGGTGGGGAGTTTGCAGCTGGGGATTTTCCTTCTCATCCAAACAGGGGAGGGCTCATTCCCCAGCAGAGCTGTACTGAGAGCAAGGGCAAGGCAGCGTTGTACGTCACCTGTCCAGGCCATGCAAGCCCTTGTGACTCCCTTGTCAAAAACCCAGTGATGTCTTTGTGCGTTGCCATGGAGAAAAAGTGATGTCAGAGAGTGAGGCAGCCGCTGAGCCCGCTCGCTTGCTTCCAAGAATCTGCAAGAGTTTCTGGAGAGACACATGTCTCCCTCCTCTTTTGCTCCTCCAAGGCTCTGCCTCTTCGTTTCTCAGCTCCTGGTTTCAGAAATCAGCAGGGATCCACCAAGCATGATGGACACCTGCCTACTGCTTGCGAAAGCTCTGTCAGGAATGATGACACCCAGCATCTCTACCCTCGGCCACCCATAAACCAGGTCTCAAGGCAGGGGGTTGCAGAACAAGACTCAGATCTCCTCAGCTACCACTTATCGCCCGTATGATCTCTCCATTTCTTTCCTCAGAAAGAACAACTTCCCAGCCCACCTTCTGCAGGTGACCTCCACTTTATAAAATGACACCCCCCCCCCCCCCCCCCAAGTAATCTCACAACATTCCTCACGGCCTTAATAGTAACAGCCAATTATGAACTGATGGTAGGAATTGCTACGGGTAGCAAGGGCAGGGATGACAAACTGCTGGCCACCCTGCTGAGCACTGCCCCAGAGGGAAGGACAGCTCAGCAGAGCTCCCTCAACTCACAAATCAAGGCAGGCAGACAGGAGCCTTCTCCAGCCATAGAAGGCTCTGAGGTACAATAGCTACAGGCCAGTCCCCGTGCATTAAACTGCAATTTGAGAGGATACAGGGTTTATTCTGGGTTCTGACTTGCTTTGTGACTTTGGGCTGGCTTTGCCTCTCTCACATTTAACTTGTGAGCTCTTGTGTTGTGCAACCAACACCCTCAGATGAATGGAGCGCTCTTGGTGCTACTGCCTTTCTATGAGCAGCCAGGTATCCATCCGACCCGCTGACACAGCCTGCAATGCAGGCTGAATGGGTATGAGATGCTCCACTGAGTGCTGCTCACGCTGTAGACAGAGCCATGTAGACCCTCAAGGGAAGTCAAAGCCAAGGAACAAAGATTGTGGTGGGAGAGAGGCCCAAAGACCGACTTTCCCTCTTGAACAACATCCATTTTGCTTTCAGCAGTCCACAGTTGCCCAGCAGATGAGGGCTGAGTCCTCAGGAGAGCTCAGCAATTTTTTTTAAAACTATCTGCAGGGCCTGTTCAGGGGTCTGTCTTCAAGCATAGTGAAGGCTGAGAGAGGGAGAAGCCCTGGAGGTGCAGCTGGCGTTGGGATGGGAAGGGGCTGCCCAAGGGAAAAGCTGTTTCCATCTTTTTTTGTACAACAGTAGTCCCCGAAGAGATGTTCTTTAGAGGGGGAAATGCTGCGACATCCAGGTGATGCCCCTGTGTCATGCCAGCAGAGCCCGACTGATAAACTAGGAGCAGGGACTCTGGCCTGGAGTTGAGTTTGGCTCCAGTCTCTTTGTATGAAGCCTGGTCACTGCTGTGGGGTGTGCATATGCTTGTGCCAAGCCAGGTATTTTATTCTTCACACACCTCTGTTGGGGAACATGAAAAGCAGCAGGCGAGCAGCACTGCCGGGACACCCACATGCGCTCAGCACGACTTGCTCTGGCAGGCGAGGTCGAAGCCTCGGCTTGCTTCCCTGCACTCCAGCATTTCCTTATTAATTCACACATCCGCACTTGACTGTGAGAGCCACATCTTCAGCAGCTTCTTGTAAGGAACAGGACTGAGAGAGAAACCCCAAGAGGATGTGACAACTGCACAGTAAGAGAGTCTTGCAGCTTCCAGCCAAAGACAGGCTTTGCTTTCAATGAATTGCATTTCCTTCATCTGTAACCCAGTGATGCTGCTCTAACCCCTGCATTCTGGAGAGCCCTCTCCTTCCCGCAGGCACCAAGTGCAAGGTGTTTGCTGCGGTGTCGCAAAAGAGCCGTGCACAGCAAGCCCCCCTTGCTGTATGTGCTACCTGTGCTGCGATGCCAGCTCTTCTTACAAGGGTTCTTGCTGGCTAAAGCCAAGACAAACCAAGGCTTTGTCCAGAGTAATGTGTGTGATAACACAAGCCAGTTCACAGTTACCATCTGCTGAACCATGCCAGTATCCTCCTATTTTATTGTAAGGTTTCCTATAAATTGCCCGAGCGCAATCCAACTCAGTCATTAAAAGGCCACCAACCCAGAGATGCAGCACACAAATGTGTCTTTCTCATGTCTGCTGACAGCCGCACAGCACCTCCCAAGGCTGCTGGGACCCCATTCCCAGGCCGCTCTCTCCAGCAGCATTGCTGCACTGCCAGTGGCAGCAGCCCAGGGGGGGCTACAAAGCAGATGCCTCAGGTGGAAGTCGTAAGAGTCCAGCCTGAGCCCGAGACTCAGAGGTCTTCCTTGCAGCTCATTATTATTTATTATTTGTACTGCAGAAGTACCTGAGAGCCTACTAATATGATCAGAGACTGTTTATGTCAGATGCTGAACACTGACAGAATAGCAATGATAACAGCCCTTGCCAAGAGGTTCAGAAACATACAGATCACTTTGGGCAGAAGGGAGGACTGGAAAGACAGCAGAGGAAGGTTAGATCCAGATGGGTTCAGAGGTCTCAGTGGGACCCAAAGGAGATCGCATTTCCCACTGGCAACACCAGGGTCGTACCCATCTGCCACTGTGACCCATCACCATACAGCATAACTGCAGTGCTCTCCTGGACAGCACTGCTTTGCTTTCTGGCTTTGAAAACTGGGAGACAGAGACCAATCCTAATTCGAACAGCCACAGTCATAAGGTAAAAATGATTACAAGACATATGAAAACCCTAGAGCACATTAACAAACCACAGCAGATGAAGACTCCTTCCCCAAAGTGGGAACTCAGTCCTGTTACATGCTCAGTGTGCTCAGTGCCTTTTCAGGATGGGGGGTCAGAAGCCTCCAGATCAGGCCCATTCAGCTATGATTTCTAACCTTCCTTTGAAGCATTGGGCTTCGTTTTTTGTCTCAACCCAGAGAACTCAGCTGGGTAATGTTTTCGATTCAGGATGGCACATCCTGCTTTCCCACAAAACCTCTTCTGCATCTGGCCAGCGATCAGCTTGCAAAGTCCACCGAGACTTTTAGATGCCCTAAGCTATGATTATGGGTTAAACCCATTCATCTCTAATCCTGGAGGGTGCTCGTTAGCTGCCCTGCAATTAAACCCATTGCAATGTCCACAGGGCACTGATTTGAAAGGGAAGGGGAGCCAAATGGTGCCTGTTTTTAGGAAGAAGAGGAGGCACGGGAACCTGCTGTGCCACATTCTGGTCTCCCTTTCCATTGCTGCAGATCTGGGGCGCAGCTTGTGGCTCACTGGAGGCCAGGAGGCACCTCTACTCACGCAGGCCCAGCACAGAGATGCCACCACTCTGCTTCACAGCATGTCCCACTCAGGCAGAGCCAAGCGTCATGAGGGTGATGGCTGTGAGGTACAGCCATGCTGCTCCCCAGGATGGAGATGGGAAGGGAAACCACCTCCGTGCCCTGTGCCCTCGGAACACTGTTTCTGGGTTGCACCTGCCAGAAGGAAGCATGAAATACTGAACTACCCTCCAGGTCACCGAAATGCTGGTGTGCAGCGACGGGAGAAGGACGTGGGGCCAAGAGTAGAGGCCTTTCTCCAGGAGACTGAGATCTGAGGAGGAGGCAAGAGGTTGGGAAGGTGGGAGGTATCCAGCTGGAAGGGGAATGGAGGATGTCCAGGGCCCACACAGAGATGCTTCATGCTGGGAAAGGAAGTTGTCTTTTGGCTGCTTGATGTCTGTTGGGATCTTGGTTCTCATCAGACATGGACACAGACACAGATGCACAGACACATTCGGGTATCAGGAAGTGGCAACTCTGAACAGCAGGGTGGCTTTTGAGCTCTCCCGCTGCGCCTCTGGCAGCCTCTTTCCAAGGCCATGCCACCTGGCCATAAACCACCACCACGAGTCCTCCACTCCCCCAGCAACAGCTTTCTGTATCCACTCCTGGAGAGGGTGCAGCTCCAAATCCAAGCGTGCTCCAGTGGGCTTCTCAGTGCTCTTCCTCCCCTTTGCTCTTTGCAAGGCTTGACAACCAGTGGCAACCTCAACCCTACCAACCTGCAGGCATGGCCTCTTCCTCTCCAGGAGGGACACTGACCAAAGAACCAACACCTCTGAACATCCCTGTCATAGGTTGTAAGCACAGGAAAGCTGTATTAGCTCTTGATTTGAGATGAGGAAAAGAAGGGATGCAGCTGGCAGCCTAACATGCAGATGTGACTGTATAGAAACTGATAGCCCAGACAAGGGAAAGCAACGAGACTGACCAAAATTGTGATTCTGTGCACACCAGTGGCTTGCAGAGACCCAGCCAAGTGTGGGCGGTGATTCTGCACTCCCAACTTAGAGAGGGTAGAAGAGGTTGCTCCCAGAGGTCCTGGGGCAGGCAGTGAGAAATTCAAGCTCTTCCCAGAAAACTTCTCTCTTTCTCTAGAAGAGCAGAAGGAACAAGGAAGTGTTTTCTTTCCTTTCACTAGGACTAACCACTCCCATTGCCCCTTGATGCCAAAAATACAACCCCTTCCCTTTTCCCAGGTGCCAAGACCCATCGGTGCTATTGCACAACCAGCCATACCACATCCCTGCATCTTCCCGACATTTCAGCAAATCACAGGAATGAAGAAGTTTGGGGCTGGCCTAAAAAATCCTCTCCCCGTCCAGGCTATTCTCCTTACCCATTACAGGACAAATCTGTGCTATGGCTGAAATGCCCATCCTTACTCCCTGCAGGTCCAGCCTGCACCCTTTGCCTGAATTTTTGTGTAGTCCTCTGTGCCCTTGAGCCCAGCTGTGTAGCAGTGGGGAGGCATTGCTCCTCCTCCACGTCTGATTGCGTTGCTCTCCATGATGGGTGGTGCGGTTGGGCCAGAGCAGGGAAAGTGGCTATCTGCCAAGTGTAAGGTCAGTACAGCCTGGGAAACAAAAGAGAGCTTGGCAGAAATTGTCTTCCATTACCGCTGGGTTAGCACAGGTAGATGCTACCTCAGGTGCTGGACCGACAGCATTATACCCAGTGTATCACCACATTCATTTTTTGTCTAGACTTGTCTACTTCTGCCAAGTGACAACCCCATTCTGCTTTCTCAACAACTGACCTCCAAAGCAGAATATCCAAGACAATAAAAATGCAATGTCTGCCTGGAAACCACCCAGGCAAGCGGCCAGATCTGTAGCCCAGCTCTTCACCTCAAGGCTCACAGCCAAAATCCTGCCCTCAGACACAATTCCTCCTGAAGCCAGCCAGAGCAGCAGACCAGCATCTGCTCACCGGATCTGGCCATCAGTTACAGTGCAACCTGGGCACAGGCTGGGCTCTTCGCTGGTGTAAAGCAGCTGAGCTCCACAACTGAGAACAACCTTCACCCAGAAGGTGGAAAAATGGCTGTTCCTACAAGACATGCGTTCAGCAGAAAGTTCAAGATAAGATAGACAAGTAGAAAGATTTTAATTGATTCAAATGAGAGCTACTCAGTAGCAAGCAGAGGTGACTATCACAGCAGAGGGGACTCCTGGGCTGCCTGTATACACCGAGCTTTGCAGTAAGCCAAAGCATTAGCAACCCACAGCTTGCACAGGCCAGGTCTCCTCTCACGCCAGCGTTAGAGGGGAGCTTGGACATCAGAGCACTAAACTTTCTACATATTAAAATGGTAGTTATGCTAAACAAGGCCAGAAGTATAGCAAAATTTGAAGACAAAAATGTATGTTTAAGTAGTTCGTATCAAACTTTCGCTGCTTTTGTCCTCTATTTCCTCGCCTAGGTCAGAAAAAGCCTCTGCATATGCATATGGCCTTGTTCTGACAAGCTCTTAAGGATAAATGCTTATCGAAAGCTTTTTCTGAAACAGGTATTTCTTGCATAACCCTCTCAGTACGGGAACTGTGTTATGATACCCAAGTGCTGCTTCTTTCCAGATCTGACCACCTTAGTCCAGCTCTCTCCTCTCCTGTCTTTAAGTTTTCCCTTCCCAAGGTGCCCAGGAAAGGTGTTGCTTTGCCAGATTGAGGCATGCTTGGAATTGGTAACGATGGTCTGCAAGACCTCTCCAGCAGTGCTCACTGCACTAACCTTCCCTCTCATCTTCCCACTAACACATACATTTACACATTTATGGGTATATTTATGAGAAAGAGAAGTTTATTATTCACATCCAGCCTCACACCTAGCTTTTTTGCTAAGCTAAAGGAGCCGGAGATGGTCCTGTTTGAGACAACCTGCAGCTCCCTAGGTGAAGTCTGGGAAACAGGCATCGTTTTCACAAGCAGGTCATAGGAGACAGCCGTCTTCAAGTGAGCTGCCCCTGGACCGTCCAGACCCGCAGCCTCGGGGTCAAAGCCTGAGCAACAGCTCCCACAAGCCATCCAGCTGCTTCTGCAATGCAAGCACCCCAAAGGTTTTTGCAGAGGCGAGACCATTTATTTGAGAAAACTGCCTATGTCCAGTCTATCCCAATTACTGCAGTTCCTTCAGCAGCAGCTTCATTTCCCCCTTTTCCGCTAGATTTTGACTCCTCAAACTAGAGCACGGTGCTTACTCTGCTTTATTCTAAAGTTAGGGCAGTGTTGGTTGCCAGCACCTACAAGAATTTGTGGTTCGTGCAGCCATTATCTGGGCTTTCTTTAGAGGTTTATTTTGAGAAGCTTTCTTCAAACATGGCTTTCAAAGTTGTCAACATGGACCCAGTCTTGGAAAAGGCAATTTGTCTTCATCACCAAGAAAGAAAACATACCATGAACTAATTAGCACTGATGAGTTTTGCTGCCTCATACTTTCACATCAACCTGAGTGGGACACCTGGGATAAGACATGTGTGTACTAGTGGCATTGCACCAATTTACACCAGCTGAGGCCTGGCCCAGGCATTCTCATCTGGTTGCAGAAGGAAGACAATAGCGAGTAGAGACATCTTAGTCACTTAAGGCAAGAAAAGTGTGATGCAACTGCTCTAAAACCAGATAGTTTAACAACCCCTGGCAGCATTTGCTCGCTCTGATACCCAGTCCAACTCACACAGCCGACAACCCACCATAAAAGGGGCACCAGGGGATGTTTGTCCAGTAGCCTCGTGGCTAGATATGGCCCTGGCAACACAACTGATGGGACTACAGGGCCCTCCAAATTTGAGAGCAACAAAGAAAACATATTTCTTCTATTACTGGATCCCCCCCCATCATCTTTAAATGAGCACACTCAGTTCTGCAATCCTTCCAAAAGCAGAAACACAACCATGCCCAGTGCCAGAGCAATTTTGGGGAAGCTTTGCACCACGCTAACCATTTAAGGTCAAACAGCTCATTAGCCAACCCAAACTAGCACTCAAAGAGGGCTCAGCTCACAGTTAAGCCTGGTTGAACGCCACAATAGATGCCTTAATAAGCACACAAGCATTTCTGGAGATAGCCTGGCTGGATTAGCACTCAGCACTGCCTGCCCCTCAGAAGCTTGGTTGCTGTGGTCTCCATGCACAGGCACCAAGCATGTGCTCCTTATGCTGGCTGCTCCTGCTCAGGGTACATTCCCACTCTATCTCCTTCCAACACCCTCATCAGCTGCACATCTTTCTCCAGCCATCTGTGACTGAGGAAAAAAAAGTGCTTTCCTCGGTCTGGCCACCCTCAGCCCCACGGGACTCGAGTGGCTGGAGGGGAGCAGGCGGCTGCACACGGCGCAGAAGGGCAGGCTGCTCGGGAGGCACCAGCTGCGCGGCCCCTGCCCCTGCCCCTTCCCCATCCCTTCCAGGACCTGCGCCTCGGCGGGGCAGCCCCGCGGCGGGGAGAGGGGCAGTCGCCCCGCTCAGCGCCCCCAACGCCACCCCGCCTCTCAAGAACAGCGGTTTTCCGCCGAAACCGGTAACTGCAGCCGGGCCGGAGCGCAAAGCCTCCGCGCCGCCCCTCAGCGCACCGCACTGTACCGCTGCCGCGCGCCCCGCCGACCCGTTATATAGCGCCCTAAAAATAGCTCGGCGCGCACCGCCTCGCGGGCCGCGGGGAGGAGGCGGGAGCCGCCTTGCTGGCCAATCGGCGCTGCCGCTGGTGGCCCGGCACCGCCCTCGGCGCCCTGAGCGGCGTCGCCATTGGGCGGCAGTGACTTCAGGCGCGCCGCGGACCCGCCCTCCCCGCCCCGCCGTTTACCCTACATGGTCACGCGCTGCCTGAGTGGGCCGCGCGGCTGCGCGCGGGGAGGGGGGGGTGGAGGCGGGGCGGCCGTGAGGCGGCCGTGAGGCGGCGGCGGCCGCGGGGGGGCCGGGCCGGGTTTGCCGAGGGAGGGTGAGAGGAAAACGGGGGGGGGGGGAATGTGGTCTCCCGAAAATAAAGAGGGGAGGGGGCGGGGAGGGCGGGCGCGAGCGCGCATGGCCGCGGCGCGGGGCTGCGCGGTGCGCGGCGGCGGCGGCGGCGGGGACGTGCCCCGGTGCGGCGGCCGCGGGGTGCTCGGTGCGCGCCGGCGCCTCTCGTCCTCCTCGGCCCGGCCCCCGGCCTTCGCCGTCCCTCCGCGCTGATTCTCTCTCTCTCTCTCTCTCTCTCTCTTTAAAGTGTGACTGAAACAAAACAAAGCCAAAGGGACGCTGGATCTATCATTGGTTGATTGTCCTCCTCCTTTTTTTTTTTATGATCAAAAACAACCCCCCACCCGAGCAAACAAACACACACAAAAGCAGAAAGAAAGGGTCTTGCTCAGCAGCAGCATGGATGTCTTGGCTAGTTATAGTATATTCCAGGAACTCCAGCTTGTCCACGACACCGGCTACTTCTCAGCTTTGCCATCCTTGGAGGAAAACTGGCAGCAGGTGAATCATTTAAATTACTCCTGTAAATCTCTTAAGCGCAGACAGTCGATGCATTGGGGCTGCATTTCTGACTTTATTTTATTTTTGTTCTTTAATTCAGGGTTGGGTTTTTTTGGTGGTTCTTTTTTTTCCGTGTGGGTAGACCTTTAAATCTCTGTATTTTTTGCCATGACAAACTGAGCAGTCCATTCAAAGCTGTCTGCCTTCAGTCCTTTCCGAGCACGCCCGGCAGCACCTGAGATCCGGTGGCATTCTTTAGTGTTTTGTTTTTATGATGACTACTATTTTTATTTTATTTTTGAGCTTAGATTTTTTTGTTGTTGTTCTTTTAAACAAGGCTGATCACTTCCAGCCAGTGCTGAAAACTGGCAGCTGGTGGAAACTGAATAGATCATTCTTATTTTCAGGTAATTAGTATATGTCAATAAAAATCGTAGCTTAAATCAGAGATGGGGGGTCGGCAGGTGTGTGGAAGCACTGGCAAGCTTTTAGGCTAAATTCTGTAACTAGGGAGGTGACTTATTTTTCATTCTTTTTTTTTTTTTTCTTTTTTTAGAAGGTGGTGAGAAAGACACGCTTCTTGCTGTATCTTAAAACAATGACGCCTTAGGCTAGTTCCAGTAAACCAGTGTGTTTTGAGGCACCGTAGGGTTAATATGCAGATGGAATTAGAATACTTTAAAGATGGAAATCAAGTATTATGAATGCATTACAATGATGACTGGTGGCGTGAATCAATAAGACCAAGGAGAAGAATAGCTTACAGAGAAGAGTTGTATAAAATGAACTATGAGCCCAAATGCATAGATCTATAAATAGTTGTCAGCTGGGATACTGAGGGAAAAGGAAAGACAGGATTCCTTGTTACGGCAGGACATTGTGAGACAATCCTGTTTCTTGATGTGGTTTTCTGGCAGAGGTGAAATTCTGGAAACTAGTGTCTCTTTAAAAGAAAAAAAAATCCACTGGTGGGTAGGAATAGTGGAGTGTGGCTGGATGACATGTGGTGCTAATGCAGCGCACGGACCCGTGGCACTACCGGTATAAGAATAACGAGCCACTGGATTTCATCTTGCCAGCATTCACCTTAGTCTTGGCTAGCATAAGGGCAGCATGTGTTAGGTCTCCAGTAAGTGACAGTTTGGATGTTCATTTAATATTTTCTTAGAAGTGTGTGTGGGGAGAAACGTGGATGGTAGGGCTTCAGGGGAGCACTCGGGCAGTAGCATTGTCATCCAGCTGGACCGAGGCTGGATATTTAAAGGTTTACCCTAGTAAAATTGTTTTGGCTTCAGCTTTGTGTGCGTATGTGCACACACACACGAGAGGTTTATTGACAGGTACAGTGCGAACACATTCAGGATTTAATTTGCAAAATGACTGATCCAACTTTGCTTTATCGTCCAAGGGGGAGGGGATGCTTTTTGTTATTAATATTCAGCTCGCACATCCATGATGGTCACATCTGCTTTCCTTTTATATTTTTAACATGCTAATTAAACTGAAGAGATTAATATAATTTCATTAAAAAAATGAATTTCATAACATCGTTGTTGTTGGATTGCTTGCATATTCAGTTGCATATTAGTATCAGTCCAGACAGTCCAAAGCGAGATAATCTGTTGACATAGCCAGCATGCTTTAGGCAGTACTGTGTGTGATACTCTGTCTCCTGCTGCCTTCTTTTATGCGTGGAAGAGCAGCAGTTTGTTTTATACAGTACAACGTACCTACCCAAGCTCACTGTTACTATTGCGAAATTTAAACTCACACTCTCCTGGTTAAACCCCACTGATTCTCTACATATGTTTGAAAAGAGAAGTTGAAAATAATTTATTACATTTTCCTTTACTGCCCCTCAAGTCCTCCAACCAGTGCCTGATGTTTCATAATACATCCTGTATTTACAGTTTGTTTTTATTCCCCTGTTGCTGCCTGGACTCTCCTTGCAAACAACAGGGAGCAAAGCTGATGTATCAGTGGTGGGAGCAGCTGAAGCTGCTGTCACGCAGGCTTGGCAGACCCACTGACACAGAGACCCCGATTTCATTCTTCTGAATCTCTTGCAAATGTAGCCAGGTCTTGGGCATTTATTTATTTTAGGCAAACCGTAGCAACTTTGGGACAAGGGATGCGTGTGCATGTGTGTTTCTAAAGGTATCCCTTAAAACTGTCAGGCTGCAGTTAAGACCCCAGGGAAGAGAGCTGACAGGGCAGTGACTGATCCCTGCGGGAAGCGTCAGGATTGGGAATCAGCAGCTTTAATTTTGAGTGAGAACACTTGAATGGGTCTTGCCTCTGCTCGCATGAAGAGCTCTGGTGCTGTACCCGAGCTCCACAGAGGCTCGAGAGCAGTGCTTCTCCCAGCAGCAAAGCAGCACCCCGGGAGATTACTTCAGTCTCTTAAAAGGGGGGAAGTAGTTGTGTGGGTCAAGAGCAGGCTTCCTTATCACGTTGTGAGCTCCAGTTGTTTTGTGATTAGCAGCTACTAGTGCTTGATGTGGAGAGGTTGGTCCATGCTCCTAGAAATGGTGTCTACTGTGATACCATAAAAGATGCACTTGCCCCACTGAAAATTAGAGCACATCTTGGGGTGAAAATGTTGACACAGTCCTGTCTTCCTTTTCTCCTGAGTCTGGACCACACTTTTGTAGCTGCTGACTGAGGACTACACATCTGGGGCAGTTGCTCATATTTCCGATTGTGAAACACCCATCACTCACAGAGGGCACTGACAGCACAGGCAGGTTGCTAAATGCTTGCATGCAGTCAGCTGATCTTCTCTCCCTTTTTTCCTTCCCTCTGCAAGAGAAATGTGAGCAAGTTTGGTATCCGTGCTTTTGACAATTAGCATTGGAGTTGAATGAGAGCAACCCAGCAATATGTACAAAACAAGCAGATTTTGTGTAGGAAGAGATTGTCATCTCTTGTGCAGGTTTCTTTTTTAGGAGGAAAAAATACAAACAAAAACCCTCACTCTGCCCTGGACATAATTTACATTGTAAAAGTGGAAATACCTGAAGTGGAAGCTGGAACTGAATCCATGATATGTTTCATGTTATTTTAAAACACGTGTTGGGAAGGGAAGGCTTGGCTTTTAGGCAGCAAAAGCTTAGCTTCACTATGTCAGCTTTGGGTGTACTCCTTCAGGCAAAACACTTTTCAGGTCAGGAGGGTTTTTTTCTTGGAGTGAGGAAGTCAGGATCTAATGAGTAATTCATAGCACAACTTCATCAGGAGAGAGAGAACTTTGTTTAGTCTTTGTTTAGCTTTTCCAGCAGCATTGAGCCACCACAGCACTGAGAGAGATTAAAGGAAGAGGTGGGCTTTGTGCATTGGAAAATGAGGCGTTTGCTGTACGTCAGCTGGCTGGTATCTCAGCATCTGTATGTTTCTGCCTGGCGCTTCATCCTGGCTCTGATTGAACCGTCCTAGTTGCTCTCTGTCCCTGCGAGCTGACTCTCCAGTTCAGGACCAGGGCGGGGGGAGATTCCAGCACCTGCATTGCTGCTGCAGAGCAGCAGGAGGACCTCTGGCCACATATGCTGTTGCTTGGGGGGTAGCTGTCTGATGTGGCATCCCCGAGATTGGAACCAGGCTGCTGGGAGAGACAGCACAAGGCTGAAGAGCGCCTCGTTACTCTGCAGAGGAAGGAAGTGGGTAGGAGGCTGTTTTTGAGGGAGGCGACTGTGAGGAGCGTAGCCGGTGCAGCTGCACGTGGTCCCACTCTCAGTGTGCCAGGCTGCAAAGAGGGGGAGAGCAGGGCTGAGAACTGGGAAGGGCTGGACATGGGGCTTCAGTCTGTTCTTCCTGATGGGCCTTCACAATGTCATTTGAGGGGCCATTAAAAGATGAGTGTGCAGAAGGCATCTTTTGTAGTCAGGTATGTCTCTTCCTAGGGGTAACATTTAAAACCATCCCTAGTATCGTTCTTCATAGGCCCCTTGGAGGACTCTGGACTCACCATCCTTGTGTGGAGAAGGAGTCTGATCAGGAGATATTATGGGGCTCTCTTCATATTCTGTGGGGGCCATAGGGCAGCCTCTAGCACAGCAATTCCTGTAATGTCAGAGCACAGGAGCACAAAGTGCAGGTAGATGCACAGGGTCACCATGTGTGTAGCTGATGCAGGTGTATAAACTCAGCAGGGCTTAAGTGCCAAACCCTGGCTTATTCTAAAAGAGCCAGCCTTTCCCACGTGTGTCATCAGGCAGAACGGGTCTAATTGGCTGGCAGAGGTGGAAATGGCATTATATTGTTTGCCTGATAACCATTGCCCGATAACATTTCCTCTTGCCTTGGCTGACCCAGCTGCTCTCAGCTGCAGCAAACAATGATCCTTCCAAGGAAGACACGCGTTTCCTGTAAAGCATAGGATCAAGGAAGCCTTTGTTTCGCTCTTGACTCTGTCGTAGAGCCTTCTTTGCATATTTTTAATCAATTCTTCAAGCCTCAGTTTCCCTCTTTCTGAAGTGACTGACAACAATGATGCTAAGGCATGGTCTTTGCAGGGCTTGGGAGGCTGAGTTTGGACTCATTCTGGCAAAGGGCTTTGAGATCCCTGTGCTGTGTGAGAGCAGAGTATCGCGAGGTGACTAATCTAGCAAAACTCTTACATCTTAATGCTGACTTCTGCTTGGCAGCCAGGGTCATTTTCAGGCCTATAGGAAAAAATTCCACTGCTACTGGAAAGGAGTAAATCACACTGGAGAACATTCCTGCCTCTCCATCATCTCCATTGTTCTAGTTTAATGGCATAGTTGGCCACTACATAAACTAAACCATCTCTTTTAATATTGCTGTTTCATCTTGGTTCCAGTCACAGTGTAACACGTTTCTTAAGTACTTATAGTACATCATGCCTCTTGAGAATAACTTGCAGAAATGGTTGACTTCCAAGAACAGCCACATGTGTAATGCAGTGTATTTCAGACTCTGAGCGCCAGTCCATTTATACCTGCAGGCTCTCTGCTTGCTCCATGTGCTGCAAGCATGCTCCTGTCACCTTACAGAAAGAGATGGAGAAAGAGAGGAAAGACAAACTTGAAACTGCTGTCTCTATTGTTTCATGATTCCTTAATTACAGTCTGTTGTTATAAGTGATTATTTCTTGGCATTATGAACGTGTAGAGCCCCACAATCCACATTACAGGTCTTAAAATAGCTGATTATGTGTGTGACTTGTGTCAAGTGATTTTGAAATGGGGTAAATACCTTTAGGCAATGCACAATCAGAATGTGGGTGCTCAACTAGAAAATATTTTATTTGTTTGGGATGCTTAAGCCTCCCCTCCCCCAAGCCCACACGTTTCTGTATGTCCTCTTGAATAGGCAATGCATAGATTAGAATAGGCTACATAAAAATCATGATATATAGCTAGTCTGTAATGTGATACTTCCATGTGGAAATGGCAGGTCTTCAGTTCCAGGCAGTAATTTCACACTTAAGCTCTCCAGGGTGGAGGCAAATAGTATCTTCTAGATATTCTTGTATTTTTTGAGGCCTTGTCAAATGACTCTCCACTGAGAAACATCCAGTGTGTTGCTTCTCCATTCTGCATTGGGAAACATGTTATAGGGAAGTGAGAAGGAAGCTGCTTCTGTTTGACTCTGTAGCTGCATATGAGCAACCTTGATTGCAATTGTCTTTATAAAACAAAGGGATTTTGCTCACTGGCTGAGCAGCATTGGTGTTCAGTACATTAAGCAATGGGGTAATAGTATACCTCATCTTCTATCAAGTTTGTTGTATTCTGCAGAGGGGAAGAAAAATTGTAGGCGTTTGATCACCACGCTCAAAACCTCATAAAATGTTATTCACAGATACTGTAATTGGTGGTGGTTTTCATTTTTAATGGTAAACCTGAATTCTGGAGAGTTAATAAAGGTGTTTTTAAGAATGGTGCTGAGTCCCTCTTAATTTCTGTTTCCCTGGACTCTCAAGTGCCTTCTGCCCATTCCCTTACATATTCATCTACAATGCCCCCACCACTGCCAAACTCCCAGAAACACTCAGGAGCTGGGAGTGCCATTTTTGTGGTGTCTTTTAGGCTCAAGTTGCAGGAATCATCCACCTGAATTGCTGAATTTCTTCTCCCCGGAGGTCCTCTTTGTACTATGAGTGCTTCTGCCTTGGTCCAAATTAATCTGGATTCACTTGAACTGCAGGGTTCTGCTGATTCTGTAGCAAACAAACAAAACAAACCTGCCAGGGAAAAAGCCTTCCATCCTCCCAAGTTTTCCTGCGTAGAGAACAGGTTTGGAGTACAGATGTTACACAGGTATATTCCCCAGCTTGACACTGTTGTATTTGAGACTGTCCCAGTTTTCTTCCATTGGCTTCAGTCTTGATAGGCACTACACGTGTTTTGAGTTTCAGAGTTTGGTACTCTCTTGGCTGTGTCTCCTTCCCAGCATTGCCACTTTGAGTTAAAAAATCACGTACCTGGTTCCCAAAACACTGAGATTGTCTTTAAAGTCACAGACTTTTTATTTTTTTAATTTGATGTTCTTTTTACTTTCCTTGCTTCTGAGCCACTGAAGAGTTCTTTTATTGTCTTTTATTCTCAAAAATAAAAAAACCTGGGATTTCCAACACTTACTTGATTCCAGCAGCATTAAGAAAATGCCACTATTGTGGCATTTTGAGAGCTGGCAATACAGAGATAGGTGTGTTAATCAGAAAAAGCACGTGTATCGCTGCATTCACCAGGCTGTATTTGCCATCCCTGCTCTGGCAGCAGCTGGTGAGGAAGACTGCCTGGCTGTTCAGGCTGTTAGGCTGCCTGTGAGAGCAGGGTTCATGTCTTATTTCCCTTCTTAGAAGAAATTGTTTCAGCCTTTATGCTCAAAGATAGTTAGACATCTTGTATTTAATCAAGACACCAAACCTTTGCTTCTCAGTTCTTCCATTCCAAGATGAGTTGGCTGCTCTTCTGTTCTCATAGGGCTGCTGCGAGGATTGATATTAGGGGTTAGTGGTGCTGGGGCACAGTGGCTGGGGCAGGAGAGGGCTGCACTAAGCTATGGGGAGACGGGCAGCCAGCCCCTCTGGATCTGCTGGCCCAAATCCTACCACGCCAGCCGGCAGGTGCTGAAAGCGCAGGACAGCTCCTGCGCAGGGAGCTCTCGGTGGGGTGCGGCATTGCCTCTCAAAAAAATGAAAATAAGGACCCGAAAGGTAAGCTTAAATCCCCCTTCCCAGAGGTCTGTGTTGTCTTTGAGACAACCTGTGCATAGCACTAATTTGACCACTTCTCTAGGTTTTTAAAAGGTGTTGGAGTTGGGTGTAAGAAGGTCAGGCAGGAAGGCGTGGGATTTTTTTTGTTTAAAAGGTTTAATATATCAGCTCTGATATATTAAGCTGCTCTGATGCTCTTAATCCTTTTAAAGCAGGTACCCGTCCTCTCCTTGTTCTTACACGTGAAGGATCCTTTCCAATCCAGAGCATTTCCGCTCAGTGCAACTGTGTATTCATTACATGTGTTACTGTTTGGAGGACTATTAAGATGCACGTGGTATACTTTACAACGTACACTAAAGAGTCTAATACGCACAGACTGCGTATTAATGCTTGCTGAAGGTCCAGCAGGCATACTCATTTAAGTGTCATAATGGTTTTGAACATGGTGCTTATAGACCATGTCTCACATGTCCTAATCCTTTTGGTTATTTCCCAGCATTGTGGACCCGAGTGCAAAGCTGGAGTTTAAATCATATGTGGGGGTCAACAGCTCCTACTCTGCAAGGGATAGAGAAGTAGGCGGTGACACAGGCGAGCTTGGGAGACAGTGTGATTGATAGGGAAGGATGCGAAGGAGAAGGATGCTGGCTTGTGAGAGGCTCTTCTGAGACATTCCAATTAGTGTCCTGATTTACAAATCCTGCCCTTAAACCTGCAGCCTCCCAAGGTCAGTTTTAAAGGGATGCTGGCATGGGGTTGATGTTTGACCATGATGGACCTTTGTAAACCAACACATTCTGACGGAAACTGCAATCAATGGAAGTATCTCCATCTATATAATTTAAAAAGCCCTGGAAGCAGGATTTGTGTTTTTTGGATGGGATCATCTTGCCCACCTGCTGTCTTTGCAGTTCTCGCGCTGCAGTATTCTTCCCGTGCAACTGAAGTGAAGTGACTGGAAATCAAAGTGAAAATGACTGTTTGTTTGGATTGCGTGGTGAGGAAAAATGCATGCGGCATGACAAGTAAATTAGATTTTAAAAGTGCTTTCACTACTAATAGGCTACTATGCTGTTAGGCATTTGGTTTTAATCCTGACTCTCGAGTGGGCAAAGTTCACTTTCAAGCATAAAGGAAGTTCTTGGGTTTGTAAACATTTGCAATTTCTGCTGACTTGTCTTTGCTCCAGCCCAGGAGGGGAATCAGCATTGCGCTGAATTGCTTTGTGCTGGTGGGGGTGAAGTACGGGACTGCCTTTAATCGCCTGCCTTTATTCTTCACCAGTGCTGGATGGAAAACAAAGGTTCCAGCGAGCAAAGACCACAGTGAAAAATGTTCAGTGGGTGGAAGAGTAGAAGGGATGAGAGGTGCTCCTGTCTACTTGCTTTTTACACCCAAAATGGACATTGGCCACGTCACAGCACATAGGTGTGATGTTAGAGACCCAGATTTGAGCCGCTGCTTTGCTTGATTCAGGTCTGCCCTTCCAGATTACCTCTTGGGTGTGTGAATTTCAGTGGACGATGTGGTGGTTCCAAACCCAATATATTCCAATAAAACACTTTAGATTGGACAAAAATGTATTTTTTTTTTTTAAGAATGTTTGATAGAAATGTTTCAACTCGTTCTACTTTCTAGAGGTTTTTCTGAGGGTCTGGCTCTGTTTTCGGTGTGAGAGACTTGGTTTGGCTAACATCTTTGGCTTTATTGTCAATTTTAGCCTTCCGTTTCAAGGCTTGTGCCCCTAAAACTCGATTCATTTTTCCCAGCTATGAGCAATTTGGCTAGTAAAAGGTATCCAGACTCTCTGCATCCTGTGACTCTCTTGCATCTTTTGAGAACTGCAACCACAACTCTACATGATGCTGTAAGCAGTGTCTGGATACTTCTGGTCTCTGACCTGGGCGCCTGCTCTCCCTCCCTTGGGCAAGGGTCTGGCAAGGCATGTTGATGCACGAGATGCACAAGAGCGGTGCAATCACACGTTTTCCTTGGCTCCTCACTACTGCTGGTCACTCCTCTCTCCTCTGTTCAGCTGCTGCCGGCAGGGCGCCGTGCTGGTTTGTTGGCGAGGAGTCAGTGCACTCACCCTCCCTTGGTACCTCTGGCTTACTGCTGGGTCTGAGGTGCCCCACATCCCAGGGTGCAGGGCAAAGTGAGCGGCTCAGGGGCTTTGTTCGTTTCCTGTGGCTGCACAGTGGTTTGAAGGGTGCCAGCCCTGCAGAGCTTGCTGCCTGCTTCAAGCTGGTGAGAAGTACTAAATAATCCTGGTTTGGGGGTTGTTTTTTTCTTTTCTTTCTTTTGGCCTCCCCTGTCAGCCTGGAAAATTTATGCTGCTCTGAAGAAAACATTCCACTCATCTGCAAGCTACTACAGCTGCTGTTTGAGTAATAAAGTATGGAAAGGAGGAAGGGAGAGGGGAGAAGAAAGATGGGAGCTGGTGTTTCATATGGAAAGCATCAGGCCAGAAGTGGCTTTGTTTCCGACACGTGGACAGTGGAGAGGCTGCATTTGCTGCTCAATGGAAAATCAGTGCCAGTGAAAAGGAACCTCCCTCATTAGTGACTAGATCAGATGAGGATGAACTTCCGTGTCTCTTGCTTTTACTTTTAAATTTGTCTGCATTTTAAAATAATAAGGGAGAAGCAAAGGGCACTGGACTGACTGACTTGAGAATCCAGCCAGTTTGGGCAAAATAGCTCTTTTCTGTCTCCCTCTGACACTGCTGTCCCAGTTCACTCTGGTGGTGTCACAACCCTCCCCCAGCTGTTCATAAGCTGTGCCAGCACCTCAGAGTGGTTGTGGACACCTGAAGGTTGCTGTACATCGAGTTCTTAGCAGGTGCGTGTTCCTTCTGTTTGTTTTTGGTTTCTGATCTTTTGGTATAGTGTAAAGTCATGTTTGTAGGCTTTCCTGCACAATCAAGGAAACCAGGAGCTTGGTTTTGGTATGGAGAAAGGTGGTTCTGCTGTAACCAGAAGCCTCAGAGAGCTGGGGCTTGAAGAAACATGTGAAAGAGCAGTGGGAGTTGCAGTCAAACAGTGAGAGTAAGGGGTGTTTCTGTCTGATCAGATCAGAGGAAGGACGCACTTACAGTTTCAGAGGTCTCCAATATCTTGGAAGAAGAGGCAGAAGTAGGTGCTGACGTGACCCAGTGAAAGAGCTTGTAAGGTGTTTCTCTGGCAGGTTTGAGAATTTCAGGGTAAGTGGATGTCACCTAGGGTAGTTTTCTACTGTCTACTGCAGGAAAACTGCGTAGACTTATTGGCACATCCCTTAGCTCTTCTGTGTTCTTAAAGTGAAAAGAAAGATTGTTGTATACAATGTTTGAAAATGGAAGGGCCTGGTTTAATCTGAGTTTTTTTCTAGAGGGAATGAGTCTTTTGGTGTTTGATTGTACAGTTAAGGTCAGGAGGAGCTTTGCTGTTTCTTCCATTGATTACAGGATTAAACCTTCCAGATACAGTCTGAAATCTCTGTCTCCAAAGCTTCCCTGGATGAAGATGTTTGCTTGAATCAGTGCCTCAAGTGTTGGGGTGACTTGGGGGTTAAAAAAGGTAGTGCAGGGGCCTTGCTCTGCTCGGTTTGCATACCCCCAGGACAGCCTGGTCGCATGGCACCACGCTGTACTTCTGAGTTGGCTGCAAAGCTCATGCTCTCTCTTCAGGCAGCCCTGATTTTCTGCTCACTCAAGACAGTTTTGTGTTTTCCGAGAGTGACTCCTTTATTAATCTTTCTTGGATGCTGGCAAATGAGTTTCAGGGCACCCAGTTTAAATACTCTTTACTGAGTGTGCCTAGCTTGTGTTGGGCTTTCTGAGCTTTGGTGATTTGTTTAAAACATGAATAAGCCCCAGTTGCTTGAGGGAGAACAGAAGAATGCCAGCGCAGAGTTACTTTCTGATGTGAAGGAGTTGGTAAATGGGTGACTTCCCAGCATAGTTTCTCAGTGCTGAGAAGAATACCAGTAGGTGCACAGAGCCCTACAAAGGCTGCATTGGGATTTCTTTTTCTGACATGAGAAATTCATGTTACATTTCTTTGAAGAACACATTTGAGGGAGAGCAAGGGAAGTAAGGCGTGGGTGGTTTCTTACTCCCAAATACCTCCAGCGCACGTGACTTTCAGAAAATGCTGAATACTCATCTTCCAAGTCTTGAGTGCCTGTGGAGCTAGACACCAAGTGGATGCCCTAGGTTGAAGACTCCTCCTCCCTGGGACTGTTTCACATGGATTGTCTTTGTGCAGTGGGAGCTATACCAGCTGCAAGGCCTTGTAATTCAGTCGGTGTTTTGTTTGAGCAAGCTGTATCTCTGGTCAGATGTTGTTGCACTATGGTATAAGATGGGAATTTCTGTCTCCTTTCCATTTCTTTATGTTTAAGTGGAAAAGGTCAAGGAAACCTTTGACATTCAGTTCAGAATGCTTTTTCTCTTTGTAAATGGGAAGAATAGTACCTCATCATGTTGGGGATTTCAGATCAGTCAGCGAGTCAGATCCTGGGCTGATGCAAACTGATGCAGTTCTGCCAAAGTCCCAGTGGCAATATGCGGATTTACACCGGCCCAGTGTCCACAAAGTCACTTGACACCTTGCAGGAGAATGGTCTATACAAATCCCAGGTCTTGTCAGGATGTGGAATAAATATCAGGATGTGGGCAGAAAACAGCACACCCATTTTAATGATTTGATTAAAACAATATTGCTGCTCTATGGCTCTCATAAATGTATTTCCACTGGTGTTCGGGGGGAGGAGATATTCTCAAGTGCCATAATGAGAAAGTACATTTTTTAAAATGCTGCACAATAGGCCACTAAGTTGTGCTCTAGCTATATTGGCTTATTTCTGGTTTATAGTGAGCATGGCCTTAGGCATCCTATAAATACCATTTTCCCTTCCCACCTTCAGCTAATAAATAATGGAAACTGTACCAGAAAGAAATTTTCTTTCCATGAAAGAGTGGGAGGTCCTGAGCTGCCGTCTATAAAACAAAGCATGTAGCATGATTTGTTTTCTTTGGGTTTTCGAATAAAGAAAATGTAGGGGTGGGAGGGAATGAGAAGATGTTTCTGAGTGCTAAATGTGCTCTCCCCAACACTGCAAGGTAGGATGATGTCTGATGTGGGCATTGCTTCCCCCAGGACAGTAATACCCATCTGTGAAATTAAGACAGATGCAAGAGCTTTCTGAAGAGTCTCAGTGCATGGGAAGAAGGAAGGATCCCATTCAGATTTACCCTTGGGCTTTCATATCCAGCAGTGGAAACCAACCTGAAAGTGGGTGTAAATGAGCATCTAAAGGAGCCCTTTGTGTAATTCTGTGGGCTGTGTCATCCAGGGGTCAGACTAAATTATCAGAATGGCCCTTTGTGGCCTTAAAATCTGCTTCTGTAAGTAAGTCCTTTTCAAGACCTTTTTGCTCTGTTTTAATGATGTCAAAAAGCTGTAGTGTAAATGTGAGTCATGAAGGGTCCCTGCGTGTGCACATATGGGCGGCCAGACACGTTTCATTTTGAGAATCCATCACACACGTACTGTGTGTCAGGTTGGAAATGTGCCTCAGAGGAGAGACCAGGTTTGTGGAGGTGGGGGCTTCCTCCTGTGCTGACTAGAATCAAAAGTGAGTCCATGCCATGCCATGCCATGCCATGCCATGCCATGTCATGGGTGTGGGGCCACATTCTGACTGTAGCTTGGCCTCTAAGGTTAGAGAAGGGTCAGGGAAGACCTTGTGTTCAGCAAGGGGGGTCTTACTGTCTAATTTTGAAGGCAAATGAGGTTCAAGAGCAGGGTGCACATGATGGAAAGGCATTTTCAGTCACTGCCTTCATCCAGGAACAATAAACTGCATATAAACAGATCTGGTCCAGAAACAAATAAGCTTGGAAATTAGCACTGTTAGATCATGAAATTCTTCTGCCCAGGTGCCATTTCTTATTGTATGCCTTGGTAGTGCTTTCCAGTCTCATTTGAAATTCACCTAGCATGAGGCCCTGCTTTCCTTGGAAGCATGTGCTAAAACCTAATTTAGGGAAGGAATATCTAACAGGCTGTTCTGTCTCCTACCTGACTGTAATTCCTCCCCCTCCCATATTCTCTCTCTTGTCCATGAGCAAGTCCATTGTTTTGTTTGGGTTCACCCTGTTCATAGCTGCATGGTCTGTGATGCTTTTTCACATCTTTATCTATATTAACTCTTTCAAGGATTTTTATCTAAATATGAAATGAGACCCCTGCTCATTGAGTGGAGATGATAACACTGACTGTGGAACAGACGTGATAAATAGTAATAAATGTGCATGTCCCTTTCAATTTTGTCATATTTTCCATCTCTGTGTTCCTTCCGATTTCCCTGTATATTGGATACTAAGAATGTGTCCTCAAAGCTATATTGGTCTTCTCTGTGTCTCATCTGTTCTAGGTCTCTTTTCAGCCTTACTGGATCACTGCTTTGTATTGAGCATGCTGCTTGTGTTGCTGTTTCTTCCTTAAATGCATTAATTTGTCTTTTTCCAAATTCAATCTCAAGGATTTATTTCCTGCCCCTGTGTGGTTTTCTTTATATACTGCCTCTCTCTGCTGGCATCACAAAAAAATTTAGCATTTCCTCCTTAAGCCCTTTTCCCTGCTTTTCTTCACAATGAAAGCTTTTTATCAGTTTCCTTAGTTTTCCGATTTGTTTTTATTAAGCATGTTTTTATAGTGAGGGCTGCGATCCATCAAAATAAACGGAAACAAAGAAATTGATGCCAAGTTTTTGTTTAACGAAACAGATCAGACTTTAGACGGGATGAAGTCAAATTGGTGCTGATGACTTGACTTGATGGTAGCTGGTTCTGAGCGCTGGCTATTGAGCGAGTCGTGGAAGATCTCAGCATTTTGAAGAGCCTAAAAACACCAATACAACCATGGGGTTGAAAATCACGTGGTGGTATTAGTATTGGGAAGAGCAGGGTTGCTCTGAGTTGCTGCCCTTTTTTCCGGAAACAGTATCTATATGCTGGTTAGTTAGTTGGTTCTGTGGTTGATGGGTGTGAGGTGGGTGTCTAACCTGGATCATGGTTAAAGGGTAAAGGCCCCTTGAATTTCAGTGCCCACTCAGCACACCTCTGCCCTTCTTTTCAGCAAAGGGAGCTGCTCTGACGTGGGCAGGGAGCAGGCCTGCCCGAAACGCTGCGGGGTCAGCGGCGGGGTCCTACCACCATCCCTCTGGAGGGTCCCCCCCTCTGCCACCACCCACCAGGGTAGGTGGCTGTGATGGCCTTGAGCAGGGTGGTTCCCTGCCACCCTGGCCCCTCCGCCTTAAAGGAGGATTTGCCAAAGCTGCTGGCATAAGGCAAAGGAGCCTGCCTGAGCCAAGGGGAGCGTTAGCTGCTCTGGACTGCAAGGCACTCTTCAGTTCGCTTGGTGGGTCACCCTGGGCACTGGACCTTCCTGCTGTGTTTGTCTGCTGTGCTGCTTTTAACCGTCTCCGCTCCTTTGAGTCAGCTTGGGCTGCTCGCATGGAAAAGAGATATTTTCCTGGTGTTTCAGAAGATGGGTGATTCCCTTTCCTTCCTGTGCAGGAGGAAAGCTGCTCGCCCCATACAGGGTCTGCGGGGTTAAAACAAAACAGTGGGGCCTTGCCAAATAGCAATGAGGTGCACAGCTGGCTGCGGGCAGCAGGGCTCTGCTGGTTTTTGCTTGGTTCTGCCTCTCTGAACACTTCTCACAGGAACTGTCATCTTTCTCCCCTTTATTCAGCAAGCTCTTAAGCTGTGGGTGTCTGTGACGGGTTTTTGCGTGGAACACGAGGACTGTAAAGAAACAGGTCCTAAACCATGTGCTGTTGCTGATGATCCTGCAGACCAGCATGTAAAAAGCCAAATGTTTTAACAGAAATTAAGGAGTGAAAACAAAGAAAGGACCTGCTACAATGAGGCACCACGTGGCACCATCCTTATGACTTGATGGTGTGATTGCACTGATCTACATCCTGGGCGTATTCTTCCATCTAATGACTTCCTGGAAGAGTTGAAAACAGAGGGATGTGCAGAAAATCCACTGTGCATCCAGATGTTAATCAGGACAAAAGTTGAAGTTCAGAAATAAAATATGAATAAGAAAATTGTGGGAAAGCAGTACTCTCTGTGCCTGTCTCTATTTCAGTACCAGGGACTGTGCTGGCAAATTTGTGCAGTCTGGAGCAGCAAAAACCCTCAGCGGTACCCCAATAAGTCAGAGGACCTGACACCTACTGTCTTGGAACCAAATCTTGCAAGCTGCCTTTTTGAGGCTCAAATTTTCCAATAGCAATGACAGAGCTGTTTAGCAGAGAAAAATACATACCCTTTCATCCAAGACCTGGAGGTTTAGAGCATTCACATGTCTGCTTGATTTGATGGTTGGGCTTTGAACAGATAGGATGCTTCACAGCCATTGCCTGTACAGAGCGGGGAAGCTGTAGTGTGCCCATTTTACAGGCTGGGAAATTGGGACACTCAAGCGCTAAGTTGTTGGAGAGAGGAAGTCAAAAGCAGAGTTTGAAAAGGATACCAGCTCCCTGATCTCCATTTTAATTAAATTTTTTCTGCAATTGTCTTCCCTGGCAGTTTAACTGGTGGAATGTGGTCTAGCAGAGGAATTTTTGGCTGCAAACTTGACAGGAATATTTTTCTGGGCCAGATCCTTTCTTAGTGTAAATCAAGACGACTCCACTAGCTACGATCACGGCGCTAGCGATTTATTCCTCCCTCTGAGAATCTGGCCCTGGTTTGCAGACAGTGGGCAGTGTCATATAATTTGTTCTTTTTAATTTTAGTCTGTCTAGACACTTCTGCAGCACCCCGTTCTGGGAGGACTTTGTGCCAGCAGCTCTGGAGCAGCACTGCACTTCACTGGTGAGAAACGCTTAGCAAATGCAGCGTGGAGGTGGCATGGTGTGCTCAAACTTGGCATTTCACCTCCCTGGTGCAGGGTTTGGCTTTGATAGTCTCGGTGTTTTTTGATGGAGAGGTGGCAGAGGGGATTCACAGCAGGATTTCTTCCCTGTGGAGGGGGAGCGAGTCTGTTGTTTTCCCTGTTTTTGATGATGTGTTGTCCCAGCTGAGTGCTGGAGAAATGGCTGGTGCCAATGCAGCGTTTCTGTGGTAGTTTTTCTTTCCAGCAATGGATGACACACCTCTCTTTGTGGGTAGGAAGGTCTTTCTCCTGGTTTTAAAGGCCATTTGCTGGTCTTGTGTTTATTACTATAGTTGGTCCTTCCTCCCATGCTGTCAGTATTTACCACTCAGCCTTTAGCTTCTCTCTGTTTTCTCCTACACTGAGCCACCTGGCATAGGGGTGGTACCTCTCTAGCTTTCTTCAAAGTCATCACGAGGCACACACAGGACCTAGTTTTTACAAAATCCTCAGATTTGCTGGCCGTGGTTAAGCAGGTGATTAGCTAGGACTGTTTTTCTTCCCCATCCATTCTCTTGCCAATTCCCAAGTTACTCACCAGGATTGTCTGTTACTGTGTTTGTCAAGAGCCAAACACAGAAAGGCCATGACCCTGGCTGGGGCTCAGGAGCGGCAGCGCTATATACCCTTTTACCACCATTACTTCTACTTGAATCCAAATGCACTTAACTCAACCCCTAATCCTCATAATCATTTTACAAAATTTGCTAATCATAAAGTTTTGCCTTCTGTTGTTAACCACCTACATTTATGTGTCTGTATCCAGCCCCCAAAAGGAAGGGTCTTCATGGCCGCAGAAAAAAGCCTGAAAATAGGGATCCTAAAGTCATTAAAAACAAAATTTCTTTTTGAGAAAAACATAAAGCACACACTATTTCTGGGATTCCATCTGAGCTTGATCAATACTAATGAAGCAGAGCTCTCCCAAAAAAGCAGCTTGCATGGAAAAGGGTAAGAGATTCTTTGTGCAATCTTCGTGATTTTGAGAGAGATGTTTCCCCTGTGAATTGCTGTAGGAGTTTGCACCCCTTCCCCCACACTCAGCAGAGGCAAGAACATAGGACTATCTTCATGTAAGGTAGCATAGTGTTAATAATGCTGCTGTATTGATCAAATTGGGCTGCTTTGTCACCAGGGTCATCTGCGAGGATTTATTCTGACTCCTGAGGCTGTGCTTCCTAAAGTGCATTTTCCAGTCCTTTCACTAGGCGAAGGGTGTGTTGTGCTTTTTGTCTTAGCCTGTAGGAGCGACGCTTTCAAAAGATTTCATGGTGTCCCTCTATCATTTCTGCTCTCAGGGCTCCCACCTCACTCCCACTCAGAGCTGGACGTGTCTCAAGTTCAAAAATGCATTGCAGCGAGATCCAGTTGTTTGCCCTTGGAGAGTGCTTGGAGGAGCAGTCACTGGCTGCTGGAATGTGGATAAACACAGGGTGACGGGAACAGGAGAGGCTTCCTCTTTGCTTAGAAAGTGAGCAAAACATTGGTAAGAAAGCAGCATAGGAGGAAAAACATGTGCAGAGTGGTTTTGCTCCCCCTCCCCCGCCTGATATTCATGACCTTGTTAAAAAGATCGGTCTGCTTCAGAGACTGCACGTGGTCATTCTTAAGTGTAGGGAGAAACCGAATGTGGCTTTTATTTTTCCATCTGATAAATTGCCAATTGCAGGTTTTACTTACAGAACACTCTGAGTAGTCTGAGAAGAACACAATCACCTTGATATTATATTTATGAGTAAAAATGGTATGAGGCAAAGAAAGCTCTTAGCTCGCATGTAAAGAAGACTTTTAATGCAGTTTTGGCTTCCAGGAATGCACCATTACTCGTGATGGGGAAGGGACACATTAGCAGGCTTGACAGGAGGACTGAAATGCCTAGGGGCACTCAGGGGCTTGCAGGGGCAATTTGACATCATGCTGCTTTGACGGGTGTCACGAGCTCGGTGCTGGGTAGTGATGTGACATCTGCAAAGTGAGGAACGGTTAGAGACGTTTGAAATGGAGGAAAACCCCTGAACCTTGCTCTGGTGATGGTGGGAGCACCTCTGGGGCACTCTGAGCAGAGCCCACGTGTTCAGAAGTGCTGCACTATATTCTGCAGGGGCTCAGGGTGGCAACCAAGTCACGAGTCATGCCTGGAAAATTGTGTCCTGAATGCGTAGGCTGCCAATAGTGCCGGCTATAGCTATGGAAGCACGGTTTGAGTGCATTTCTCTCCCTTTCTGAGTCCCAGTTCCTGGACTGCTGGGTCTGAAGCAGATCCCTCCAGCAGCCCTGGCCACCACAAGGCATTTTGGCTCTTGCTTCAGCTCTGATATCATGCAACCGCTTGGGAAGCGGAGCTGGCTGGAGGCGAAGCAGCAAAATGCTCCCAGGAATGTTCCCTGCAAAGCAGAGACTCAGCCTGTGGTCTCTTGTGCAGCTCCTCCTCTCCCAGCATAACGGTTACCTTTGTATGTTTATAACCAAAATAAAATTGCAGCTCCTGAAAGCTATAATTTGTACTTGGGGGAACATAATGTTTGTGTTTAGCTATTGCAGGGATTGTACCAAAGCACGGTGACAGAGGTCTGGAAGTGTTTGGGATGACGATAGCTGACAACAGACTCTGCCTTTGGGGGCTACTAAAACCAGCTTTAGTTAAGCAGTATTGATGATAAACAAAATGCCAGAGGCGATTGGTTGTACCGTGAGGAAGAGGACCCCACTCCTGCAGCAGGAGAGGCTGTCCTTCCTCAGTTCCTGCTCTTCCCCTTCCCACAAACTGAGCCAAGAGAGCCTGGCCGCGGTCTTCCAAGCCGTGACATTGGAGACTTCCATCCCATCTCAGAAAGACAATAGAGGGAAGGAGTGGTATACAGCCAACCCACAAAGGCAGGCTTATCTCGGGAGATGCTATATAGGCTTAAATAGATGTGGAAAAGGGAAATTGGGGAAAATAGGACACTTAAGGTAAACTGACTACATTTTTTAAACGTCTGAGTTGGAAATATGCCAGATAACATGTCCACTGTTGGGATTATAATGACTACAATATGTTTCCTCTTTTCCTTGTTGGTAAGTGGGCTTTGTTTGTTTCCTTTCTGGAGAGTGGTGAGGGACCGCAGTTCCCTGCAGTGCATGTTTGGTAGTGAGCTGGAACCGTCTATGGCGGTTTAATGGGTAAGGCTGCAGTGCTGTGAACGTGACATCGTTCGATTCCCGGCATCATCATTTAAGCCTTTTCTTCTCAGGGAAAGATGCGGTCGAGTTTAATTCGGTTTACTCAAAGATGATACTTAGGGATGGGGCTGGAAAGCTGAAGGCCTTATGGAGAGCCTTTCAGCAACGCGAGTGCAGGAAGACGGGATGCTAAAAGCGTTGCCAGCAGAGAGATGCCTTCATCTGGTATCGTCTCTGCAAGGTGGTGCTGAGTGTTGTGTTTGGTGATGTACCTGGAATTGATTTGGGAACCCTCCCAATTAATTTTAGAGGGAAAGATTCCAACATAAACTTGAGGCAAGGTCTGGCAGTTTTGCACAGTATTCTCCAATACGTTTCCAGGGATATTTTGCCAGGAGAAACAGAAGGTTTAAGAGAGAGCATGAAAAGGGATACTGATTTGTCTTGTCTGCGAGGCTCCTGCCCAAGTAAAGAGTGTTGCTGAGGAGATGCAGCATGAAGAAACAAGGATGGTCGTAGGGAAGAGAGGCTGAAAAGAAGATCCTCTCTGAGGTCCCAGAGTCAGACAGGTTTCTGAGCAGGGCTCAAACGGGTCCCATCCCATCCTCCACCTTCAGGAAGAGTAGAGCTTCTCCTGGCTTCTATTTCTGCTGATGCTCCATCACAGCGCCCAGCCTCTGCTTTTCACCTGCCTGCTTAGAGTAACAAAATACCACTCTTTGAGCCTTGCTGCCTTCCAGTCTCTGCAGACTTGGGAGTCTGCAGTTACCCATACAGGGCATTTCTATGAAGGCATGTCATGCTGGCTTATCATATAGTTAGCTCCTCTAACAAAGGACAGTCTTGTGCACAGAAACATCTTGAATTAACCATGGTGGCTGCTTGGATGCTGGGAAGTCATTGTATCTTCCAGGAATACCAAGACATTGCATTCCTTCAAGGCTATTTTCTGGCTACTCTGCTATTAATAACTTTGTCCTGAAATAGCACTTTCATATTGCAGCATATTAAAATCCATAACAACTGGGTGGGTGTCCACAGTCAACAGACTGAAGAAAGCGAGCCAGCGCGAGAGCTGTGGTTGTGTAAATTGGCTCACAGAGGTGTGCTGACTCTGAGCAGCTGGTGATCTGACCTGCCGAGCTTTCTCATGTCAATAAATGGCAAGGCTCTTAATGGGATCTCTCGGCTTCCCATGCCATGCTGCAGCCGGTAGCCGTACAGCCTGCTGGAAACCACACTGACATGAGACTGATCTCGTGATCCTTTCATGAGGAGTGAGCAGTGCCTCGTCCAGTTCTGACAGCGCACCTTAAGTTGCTAATGATATCCACAAAAGGCCCTGCCAGATCTCCTTTTTGTTTGATCTAATGCATTCTGGGGATACAGGTCTTCTTAGATGCCTGTGGGCAGCTGCCAGGGTTGCTGCTGAGCAGTTGGGCCAATAGTGGCAGGTGCTTTACCAATGTGGTCTAGCAAATTGCTTTTAAAGAGGACCATGCTGCTTTTATCAGGGTGCGCTGCAGCCCAAGCGCACTGCATGTGAGATTTGAGGCTGATCAAAATCCCCGGTGGCTAGACTTGCGGAACAAGCGCCTAAGCAGAGCAGTGTAGAAAAGAAAAGCAATGGAAAAACACCCTTAGCTGTAAGGGAGCATCCTTTGGAGGGCACCTGGCTTTTGAGTGAGAGGCAAGTTTACCTCCAGTGGGACGTTCAAGCGCAAAGGCTATTGTTTCTTTGCATAGATGGTGAAAACTCTAGCCTAGAAGTGGCAGAAACCAGTCTTTGAATACCTCCACATAGACTGCCCAAATTAAAAAAAAAAAAAAGAGAGAGAGAAAAAAGAAACAAAAGCAAGTATCAGGATGTCTGAAGTTGGTGTTGTTTTTAAATTCTTCCTATTTTTCCATTTGGGTCACATTGTTCCTAATAAAGTAGACAAGATTTGTAATATAAAATAACCATCTCCAGCCGTCAAAGAACATGTCAAATTCTGCTTCACGTAAGCCACAGAGTTAAATGGCGCTAATCAAGAGCAGAATTTCGTGGAGTTTGAGTGTTGGCAAGGTCCTCAGCTGATGTAAACAGAAACCATGAAATCAGGGCTGCTCTGTGCTGATTTACCCCATCTGAGAATCTGTTGTGCTTCCCATCGCTTTGTTTCTAGTCAGAGTTTTTTTTCTTGGTGCGACGGTGAAACTCAAGACTGTTGTCTTCTCTTTTCCTTGCCCAGACTGGCATATTTATCACTGTAGTACATGCATCTTCTTGCTTTTGTAAGGTAATAAATTGCCCAAATGATTAAAAAAAAAAAAAGAAAAAAGCAGCAAATGGCTTTTTGTAAATGTGCTTGGACAGTTGTGCTCATGTTAAAGTTTAAACTTCTGCCGAACAGCCCACTGCTCCCTGCGTGGCTGAAGGCAAACTTTGGTCCTATATGTTTATTATCATTTAGAGATGGTATAAATGCTCTTTTATTCTTTTTTGTTCTGACCTTATTCTACAACATATTCCCCTCCTTCCTCCTACTTCCTGTTTCCCAGACAGGTCCCCACCTCTTCCTCCCCACAGCCAAAAATAATACAAAAGGGAACATACAAAAGGGTTTTTGAGCCATGAGATGTGATAATGAATAGGCATCATGTACAGGGTAGATACAGTAGTCCCAGTGCAAAAATGTTGAACACGCAGAGCCTAGATGAGGAATTGCACGTTTTTGGGTTAGGAATTCAGTGTTATGCATCCTCTTGTTTAATATGTTTTTAGGTCAGGCAGAAGAGATGACTCACAACCCAGGACTCTTATGAAATGTAGCATATATTGAATGTATTGATCACATCTCTTCTCCAGGTTTGATTTAATAAGCTAATTGTGAAGAACTGTGCTTATGAATATGCTATTGCCTCAGAGTATGAGGACACAACTGGTGTATATGTTTGTGTCAGCTGCTGAGGAGGAAATGTTAAGCTATCTCTGGATGTTAATGAAACATCTCTAAAGAGTACATTTTTTCATTCATGATCCTATCCAGAGTAATTACAAGGAATCCAATTCTGCTGTGTAACCCCACTGCAATACTTTGTAAGGATGAATCTTAATTGAGGATCGAGACCTAAAATATTGCTCTGCTTTGTACATTCCACAGCCGTCAGCGTTTGCTCTTGCATATCCATTTCCTGTGAGAAGTTTACCACACTCTGGGGCATGCTTTGAACCTGATCCTTTGATTTCAGTGGGAGCTAGGACTGGCAATTCAAGGAGCTAATTGTGCCTTTTTGCTATTTATAATGCTAAATTAAAGCTGCTTCCAAACCGGATGGCAACAGGTTAAATACACACTTGAAAAAGTTTGGGGAAAAGTTTGCAGTGAGGGCCACTAGCCAGCTCACTCAAAGCCATCCAAGGTTGTTATATAAATAAATGATCTCTTCAGAAAGATTTTGAAACACACTTATGTTACATATATATATTTTCTCAAATGGCCATTGTATGGCTGCTTGCCGTCTGGATTGCATGGCAGCATGCAGGCGTGTGCTGGTGTACAAGCACACATGGGTTTTATCATATTTTTATACTAGCACAATGGGCTGCCGGCACTTTTGAATTCTTGATTTGGCTATCCTTAATCCTTTGCTGACATTGATGCTTTTTTTTGTTGTTGTGACTGGTTGCAGATATTTTTTTCTATCTTTATTAAACAGTCAAAAAACAACAAAGCCCTCCAAAGCCCTGGTTCAGTGTTTGCAGATTTCTTTCATCCTTTTTTTTTTATCTAGATGCCTATCAAATTCAGCCACGCTTAGCTGCAGTCCTTTGTTCAATATCTCACAACCAGTGCACTGAAATTCTCTATGCTTAGAGCTCAAATACCACAGATTTTTAGGGAACAAGTTTGGCTTGTCCATTTAAAAGAATATTTGTTAGATAAGATATATTTCATTATCACTGAGTTTGGGAACAAATCTTGATTTTGACTCCTTGGTTAGAGTTACAGGTTCAGACTTTTTTTCTGTTTGAGACATTTGTTTTACCACCCATTTTTGCTGCTGAAAATTGCTAATTTATGGCAAAATTGGTTTTGATCCTTTGAGCTTTAAAAGCTGATCAAAGTCTTTGATAACCCTGGTTACATTATGCCCCAGAACAACAGGAAAATGGTTTGTGTTTATATGAAGGTAGTGATTCTGTCCTTTAAGTAAATTCGCAGAACTTTTAACATTAAAATGTATCTTTGCTGAATGTGGTTGAGGCTTCTGATTTCAGCATCTTTTATGCTCTGAAGAAAAATGCTATGGAGAACATCCAGGGAGAAAGCCGTCTAGGTTGTGGTAGGAGAGTGTTCATTGAGAGTGCAGTTGTGCGTGGATAACAGTGAATGGGCTGGTTTTGCTAAATACATTTCCTTAAAGGTTCATTCTTTGGGCTGAGATAAAGGGGGAAAATGGGCACAGGCCATTATTATAGTGAAGAAATTTGCAAACAGAGGCTTGCGTCCTGTGTAGCCTAGTCAAGAGTTAATAGGCTTGTCCATTGCAGACTCTGGTGGCTGGTGAGACCCATTCAGCTGGCGTTGGAGAGGACTAGCCTGACAGCGCAGGCATACGGTGAAGTTACCACAGGAAAACAAGTCTTTGCGTATCAAATGATCTTTGCTGACTATGCGTGTGCCTGCTTTTTGCTCTTGGCGAAAGCCTGTTTGTTGAGCCTGCAGTTAACTTGATTTGCTTCGTATGTACAAGGGATTAAGAACATGCATGCAGATATTTACCACGAGTTAGCTATCATTAAGTGTCTTCTTGTTGTACCTGAAAAGTGGTTTTAGCTGTCTTTTTTTTCAGTGAACTATGTAACATGTAGATGAGACATGCTGGCACATGACTAAGGAGTTTTCTCTTAAATCCTTTGCAATAGAAATTATTTGCTATCGCCCGAAACTTTTTCTTACTATCCATTCATTTCAGACTGCAGTTTTCCCATTTTCCCAAGTGTATTTTGCAAAACTACTTATTTTAATACTAAAATTCTGTTTATTTTATGCTGTCCCAAATGTTAAGCTTCTGATGTGCTGCAGCTTTTTGACAACTAGCAACTGCCCCGTAGAGGTTGCCAAGAGGAAAAGCTGGAGGTTTTGGCAGCTGGGTGGGAACAGATGACAATCTTGGAATAGATGGGCAAGAGTATTGGGTTTTGTTGTTGTTCAGGAAGTAATGAAGGCTTTTGGCAGTGGAAAGAAGATGCATCTTTCAAACCTTGTTTTAGGGTTAAGGACGAAAATAGCATGGCATTTCAGGGAAGGCAGGTGAGTTTTGAATCTCTTATTCCTCTTAACTTCGGAGCTGCCCCACAACATCCAGTTCAATATCTGCCTCTGGCATCAGCAATGCAAGTGACACCGTAGCTCAAAGCTTTTGCTGTTCTGCTGAAGAATGAAATACTGGCACTGGACCTGGTGCTGCTGTTTGCTCTGAGCTTGAGTGAACTGCAGTGGCACTGACCTTAGAATTATTATTTTGGTTGCCTTCAGGTTGAGGATACTTTCTCTTCCTTTGCAGTCTTGAGACTTTCACAATTATTTAAAGTTAGAGATGAGGCCTCTTTTTTATGTGCCAGTGGAAAGCAATGGGGCCATGACGGAGACTGGAATTTCACCTTCACTGTTGCACGTATAATTCTGCTTTGCTCGTATAAATTATGCTGCAAAGAGAATCCTTTCAAGTATTGTAAACAGAGATGGTAGATCAGACCTGTTTGTCAACCACATTCGACATTTTCATTCTCTGTCACAGCCTGATCTAAGTATCCAACTTCTTAATTAGGTTTTGGATAACTTCCAGGATCAGTGCTTGATGTCCAATTATATCTGCAGTAAAATGGCACTTAGAAGTAACTAGCACTTCCAGATAAGAACTTCCCATGATCTGCTAGAAAAATTCAAAATCAAGATGTTATAAAATACTTCAGCATCAATAAAACAGAGGAACCCAGTGAACATGTTGATAAGGTGTCTTCCCTGACTTTCTGTCCTCAAATCATTGTAAGCGTTCGGGCTTTGTTTTACCCTTGACAGAACTTAACTGTTGCCACATTGTCCTGTCTTTAGCTATGCAAAACGTCCAGGAGTTTGAGTGCTGTAAAGACTTTGCAGCATAGGGAGGTGCTTCTGAAGAGACCAGTGATTTTTTAAGAGGCTGTATGTATGGGTCAAATTCTGATACACAACATGACTGCCAGTTGAGACCAGTTCTTTGCAATTCATTGGACCAAGTTTAGATTTATACCTTGGGAACTGAGAGTTCATTTTGGGTCATCAGTTGGAATTAGGTTTTCCAGAGCTGTCTGGATCTGAACCCAGATGCCAAACCTGTGTCCCTGCAGAGGCCACTGGCCTATGGGCACGTCCTTCTCCAGTCATTCTCTAAAGGGGAGACAGAGACATTGCGTACCTCCACTGCCTTGAGGCTTGGCACATTGATGATGGTGGTGGTCCCAGTTAGAGCATTCCTGCTGGTTGTTCTCTGGGGAAGAGTGATGAATTCAAACATCAGCATCATGAGTGGTGACTCCAGCTCCTTCATATCTGGATTGTGAATGTTCTGTGTTGCACTTTAACCTGGACAGCTGACAAGCACCTTAAAACTTAGGCTGTCTGAGCCAAACCAAGTACCTGCAAGTCTGGGAGGGATTGGAAAATCTGGGGTTTGTCTTGTTGTTGTTGAAGTTAGTAGCAAAACTGTCTTGATTTCTGCTGGCTGCAGAATTAGGTGAGTGCTAAGCTCAGGTGAAAATGGTACACATGTATCACGTCTCTACTATCAGAGGCACACACTGGGTTTCTCTTGTGTTGTATTTTGTAGTGGTGAGCATAGTCAATGATGTGTTTGATAAATAATCTTTACTTTCAGTAGATGAGCTTTAGATGAGCTCCAGAGGTAAGAATACAGGTAGATTAGAGGTCATGCCTTTCTGAATTGACAGACGTACTGGACACTGAATTTCCCTGCATCAGTGCTACTGCAAACACTGAATGGACTAACAAGTAGTAGGTCCTTACCAGGCATAGGACAGCTCTACAGTGGCTGTTGTGTACTGTCTGAAGGATCTGGTGCTGCATGTGGAAGTGTCATGGTGTGCAGTTTATGTGTATTCGGCTGCTATACATGCCCCAGAGGACTGAGATGATAGTACAATGTGGGGAGCGAAGAGATGTTACGAGTTACCAGTATGTAGGCAGGAAACACACAGTGTTTCTTGCAGATGATGGAAATGTGCCTCTGTTGGGAAAGTGAGCCTTTTTGCAATTGTATCCAAAATTGAAAAATCAGACTGAGGCCTTGTCGGGAATGTCTACATGCCAGACTGCCATCCTTTGCTAGCTGGCTTCCTGCAAGTACGTGGGGTCTTGCAAAGTCACATCCTATTATTTGTCAGCCATGAATCATAATTTCTTTTAACTGGCTAAATTGAGGAGCAAGATGCAAGGAGAATGACCCTTGTTAATCAGGGTAGATGGGTTGAAGTAGTGGGTCACTTTTTATCTCTCGCCTGCGAAAATGGCTTGACAGCAATCAGCAATCTTAGGGATCTTCTTCTTGTGCTCCTGAAGGGACCCATCTTCCTCTTCCCATTGCAATTTTTGAGGCACTGGGTGAGAAAGTTTAATACCCACCAAGTTGCCTGCAACGTAGCAACCAAAGGATAGTCAGACTTAATGTCACATGTGACATGTATTACATCTATTACACAAAGCTCCCCCTCTCTTGCATAAGTGGTTAAGGAGAAGCTGGACGTTCAACAGAAGCATGACAAGAGCGGCTCGCTCCTGTCTTAGGTATCCTTGGACTGTTTTTCTACCAGGCTGGTAGTGGAAGTAGGAGATCTACAGGGGTTCACCATCATCTGAATCCAGCAGTTTAGGTTCATATCTCTGTGGATAGTGGTCAATATCCTGCTGCTCCCACAAAAAGTTGGTAGTTTTTGATGCGTTCGCTGGCAAATGACTTTGTGGGAATGGAGACCAAAGAACCACTCCTGATGGTCCACCGGACTGGAGTGGGGACCTTGGTAGTCTCAGCCTGACTGGCTTCTCCAGGTCAGAGCTCAAGACGAGGGGATGGTCTTAGGTGGCCTAAAAATTGTCTTGCCAGGGCAGGAGTGAAGAAAGCAGGCTGGTTTCAAAACCCTGCCACACCACTCCCTGGGTGATTTGGGCCAGGAGGAGGAAAGGTCACATAAGGTACTTGGCAGAAGCTGGGAAGTGCATATGGGGAAAGACGCTTTGTTTCTGCCAGCAATTGCCTGCTCTGGCAAATGCAGCAGCAGGTAGGGCCCTGGCGGGGGGTAAAGGAAGGGCTGTAGCCTAACCCCTCGCCAGGCTTTGTCTGCCATGCAGATTAGGTGGAGGGCTTTTCTGGCTCAGCGTTGCTAGGCTTTTCCCCCCTATTGACTTGGTGGAGAGGCTGAGGGGGGTGGGAGGGAGGGACTGCATTATATTGTTTCTTTGAGTTGTTTTTTTCCCCCCTCTATGGGGAGATGGGCTTGATCCACTGGTTTTGGATTTCAGAGGCAGAAGGCAAGACATGACCAGCTGGTGTCTTGAAATGGCACAGGTGCAATGGCTGCGGGAGGGGGGAGCCAGGAATAATTACAGGTTTCTGAAGCATCAGGCTTTGCCTGAAAAGGGCTCATCGAGAAACTGCTCTTTATGGAAAATTAATGGTGAAGCTGGAAAAAACTGTCAGGCCCACTATTGTTGTCATGGGGTAGTGATGCCTTAAAGGAGCAGCACCTCCTGCTTGCCTCCCCTCCACGGGCAGCCTGGAGCCGGCACACAGCTTTCTGATCCCACAGCAATTGAAATTTCATGTCACTGTCATCAGATTTAATGGCCTTGAGTCCCTGTCTCTTTCTCCCTCCCCCTCCCCCTTTCAATCCCTAATTTGTGATTACGCTTGTTCTTTCCCTTGGAAGCCTTTTCTTTATTTGACCCCTAAACCTGTTTCTGCCCCACTGGGTGAAGGCTAAGTGGGCCAGAAAGCCCAAATTACATGATGTGGGGGACTCAAAGGCATCGCCTCTTTTGGTGAGGAGGGTTATTCCTGGAAGACTGTGGGGCACATTTGGAAAGCAGCCCCTAAAACCTGTTAGAATTCATCTGGCGAGAGACCAGATCCCCAGCTAAAGCCGTTCCTCACGGTCCCAGAAATGCACTTTAAAAAGAAAATGGAAAGATTGCTTAAGGCAAGAGGACTAACTGGTAAGTGTCCCACCTCCAGGCCTGTGTGCAGACACATCGTATATACAGTCTCATGCCTCTGAAAATAACGTACCGCTAAAGTATAGCATGTCTCTGTTGCCATTTTATTGCTTTTTGTCAAAGTCCATCTCTACAGCTTAGGTCTATAATCAGCTATTATTTTAAAAAGAAACAACAGATAACTGTCTGACAAATTCAGTTCTGAACTCTGAAAGTCATCCCAGCAAATTGTGTCTGCAACCAGCAGTGCCACTTCCTGGGTACATTGAAAGTAATAATTTTGAGTTACGTGGTAGCTCCTAGAGAGCTGTGAGTGGGGCCTCTTTACACTCCTGTTGATGGGACCTTTGTACCCAGAAGGCAGAAGTCTATCTCTCCTCCGGTCATATGAAGCTTTTGTTTCTTGATCAGATGCTGGACTCTCCAGGTTGTTGGGTCGCCGGCTCCCATAGGCTGAAAATTTTTGCCTAAAATCTCTTTCTTAATATCTCTAGAAGTGTTCTCTGAGGAGTAGTTTTTAGAGGTTTCTAAAAAGTATTAGTTAGAATGTGTCTTTCTCCAAGTCCTGTAAAATCGCAGTGGTGGTATTAAACCAGCTAGCCTTTCAGGCAGCAAGAAATGAAAAATAGCACTAATAAACTCCATTAAAAGCTCCTCAAACTACAGCAAACGGTTTTCTATAAACAATAAAAGTTTATAATGTTGGTTATGGAGAAGACTGGGCAGCGTGAGGGTGCCTGGAGGTTTTATTGGGGCTAGCTCAGGGCACCTCATAATAAGGTACATTCAAGTAGAAGGCTTACCCCATCCTTGTGCTGATGATCACTGCTGTGGAGATGCAGGAACACGCTTTTATGTGGCAGCCTCTTTGACTGCATCTTCACCTACTTTTTAATAAGGTGCATGTGTGTGTTTGTGTGCAAGTCTGGTGACCTGTACACAGGAAGCCCCATTTGACCAGAGGTACCAAAACCCCTCTAAAACTGGCAGTGGGTCCCTTTTTTCTGTCACATCTTTCCTTCTGTCAGGCCCTTTAAACAAGCTGTGATGTCACTGGAAGTTTTTCTCTGTCTTCTGTCTTAAAATGCTATGCTTCAGAATTGTGCTGTTTTAGGAACAGATTGGGCCCCAGCCAACTATGCTGAGTTAAATTTGGAGTGAAAGTTAATGTTTGTGAAGGAAGAGGAAGCAGTTCTTTGGAGAGGTGACTTTTTGTTTGTACGTGGCCAGGCAATGGGGCCATTAGGGTAGTTTCATATGGAAGTGACTGTTGGCCAGATTACACTTAAAAATGGGAAGGGCCTGGTATCCATGGGATAATGTACAGGCTTTCATGAAAATGTAGTGGGTGCTTTCTGGTTGTTGTATCTTCACTTCTACCATAATATCCACTACCGTACGTGGATATTCCCACACTCTTTCTCGGAGCAGCATCAAACAAGTGCCAAATCCTCATGTCTCCCAAAATGTGACTCTCTTGTGAGAAGGTGCTGGTGTGCATGAGTGCTGTCTCTGAATGGCTCTGGACCATGTTGTTCTCCTGCCCTAGGTGGGAGCTATGCTGTAATCTCTCTCTAACAGTGGTTTCTCTCCCTCCCCTCTCCTTTCCCTTCCTGCAGACATGCCTGGAGTTGGAGCGATACCTTCAGACTGAACCGCGGAAAATCTCTGAGACCTTTGGTGAGGATTTGGACTGCTTCCTTCATGCCTCCTCAACCCCAGATGCAGAGGACAATATCCGACGGCTGGACCCCATCCTTTTACCAGTGGAGACGAGTATGTGTGACAAAAGTGCCAACATGGACATTATCCTTTCACGGGACAAGCTGCTGTCTGAGACATGCCTCAGCTTGCAGTCCACCAGCTCTTCCACAGAAGGCTACACAGCCGTCAACCAGGCCCAACTCAATGCAGTAACCTCATTAACACCCCCTTCTTCTCCGGAGCTCAGCCGCCACCTTGTAAAAACCTCACAAACTCTCTCAGCGGTGGATGGCACAGTGACGTTGAAATTGGTGGCCAAGAAAACGTCACTCAGCTCCCTGAAAGTGGGTGTAGCAACAGCAACCGCGGGGACGATAAAAAGTGGGCAAAGTGACAGTGAACAAGGAGGTACAGGGGCAGAAGCATCCCCAGAAAACAAGAAGAGGGTTCATCGCTGTCAATTTAATGGGTGCCGGAAGGTTTATACAAAGAGCTCCCACTTAAAGGCTCACCAGAGGACTCATACAGGTACTTGTGTAGGATGCTTCTCTCATCTTGTCCTCCTGCCACCTAACCGTAACCATCTTTAATTCTCATTTAGAAAAGAAAAAAAAATCTCTTCTGAAAGTCCAAGCTTCTATCTATGAAACAGGGCAGTGGAAAAATATGGTAGGCCAGCAAATGTACCCATTATTCAATAGAATGGAGGAGTTCACCGTCTAACATTAACGTGTTGGGGTTTCATATGTCTTATGGGGCTTGATGCAGAGTAATTTTAGGATACCTAAGGGATATAGATGTATCATTCATGTTAAAACTGTGTGCATGCCAATCGGGTTTTTGGCACTCACTTCCCCAAGACAACTTCAAAAATGTTAATTTTACTCAAGTGTTAATTGCTTCAAATAGAAAATAGCGTGGGTAGGTTTTTGTTGCCTTTTGTATGGGGGAAAGAGAAATATGTATTTCAGATCTGAGATACGTGGTTTAGGAATAACGTGTGCATGAAAGAGCATGTGTGTAGATGCAGACGTGTAGGTACAAAGATGCACTTGAGATACTCATAATCTTGGACTTCTCTGGTTATAAAATACAGTGAGAACTAATGAAAGAATGACATGGAGTTTGAATGGACTAGTGTAGGTAGAGAGGAAGTAGGATGTAGGAAAGATGTCAGGCTGTTATTTTGGGTAATATTTACTAATATTGCATATAAGCTCCACTGTGTAAGCTTCTTGAAGCATACCGGATTGGCTTAGGTTTGGCTGTTCAGGATCCCCACTCTCCTGTAATTTGTTCATAGTCCCCAGTAGCTTTTCAGCTGGTATTCGTTGGCAGTAATAGCTGTGCAGTTCACTCGCGTTGCTGCTTTGTTCTAAGCTTCACATGTGATGAGAGATGATAAATTCCCATTAGCACTGTCTTATCATGTGATTATTCTTGTTTCCAGAGGGATTGCTGTAATCAGTTTTCTCAATTTTACTGTAAAATGTGTGGTCTCTTACGATAACTGCACATTTAATTCACGATCTTATCATGCAGGCAGATTCCTAGAAGCGAGGTTGTTCTTGCAAGGTAGAAAATAACATGTGGGACCAATGCAGTAAATCAAACAAATGTGTGGGTTGTTAAGAGAGCTGCATCCATCAAATACTAGGCAGCCCTGTAAAAGTTACATGGTCTGAAGTATAAATCATATTAAGACATAAAAGGCATTGGTTTTGATCTTTTTATATGGGCTTTCTAGTGCTTTTACTGGGGATAGCCACCTTGCCAGGAGTGACCTCACTTGTGATCCAGTGATTTGAAAGCCAGTGAAAGCAGTCATTTTAAAATATCTGCAGGAACGTGGTCAGGAGGCTCCTTGTAGTGTCGGCTCCGCTGTGAGGCTGGCCCCCGCCGGGCTGTCCGAGGGGACGTCCCAGCCAAGGCTTTCCAGTGGGCAAGAGGGCTCCCGTGAAGGCACAAATGCAGAGCATGAGAGCCGTTGATGTGGTGGTCTTGTCTGTTCAGATGTGACCCCTGCGTTCCTCCTCAAGCTGGAAGCGGTGGGTCTTATACAGCTCTTCCTGAAGTTACCCAGGGATGTGTGACAGGATCACCTAGAAAGGGTGAACTTGTGGAGTTTTTTTGATTTTGTCACTCAGTAGGTGGGGATCGGGAGTCCTGAGAGAGCACTTGCAAAAACCACTACTTTTTCAACACCTCCACCCTTGGGAGTCAAAATCTTGCAAGATTTTGCATGCTTTTGAACCCAGCCTTAGGTCTGGTTGAATTTTGTATCTGAGGTCAAAACCTTTCCCCTCGGTAACATCAGCGTGTGAAATCTTGTGTTTAATAATTAATCCATGATGAGAAGCATTTCTCGCTGGCCCTGTGACACTTCTGTTGAATAGCCTAAGACCGTACATAGTGCCATTGATGTGTATGTGTCTGCCCATCCACAGCAGTGCTCAACATGGTGAGAAAGGCAAGTCCACCTTTGCTGGCAGATGGGGAAGACCTGTATCGGACGATGAGACTGCAGCTGCCTGGGTGCAGTGCCCACACCTCCCACTCCCAGCACCTCACCTAGTGGGTTCAGCTACCCCTCTGATCTTGCCAGTTAAACCATCAGTGGTTTAACCAGCCCCTAAAACATTTACTAGTTTATAGGAGTGTTCCTGTTTCCATCTACCAAGTCCTAAGCAGATAGCATAGGTTGTTTGGAAAGCAGGAAGGCAAGAGGGAACACAAACCTGGATGAGGAGCTCTCCTGTCTTTGCAGCCATATAACTACCCTGCACCCGACCACGTCCTAGCTGTGCACAGCTGTGTAGAAAACATGGTTTCATTTTGTGATGAGGACTGGCTGCAGCCTTGTTGTTAAAATGCATCTTTGATGCAGAACCTGGGAGCAGGTAGGCACCTGGCTCTCATTTTTTCTCCGTGGAAAGCAGATTGTCTAAGTACCTTTGAACATTTACATCTTGGGAGCAGTCTGAGTGAATTGAGGGGAGGGGTATGATAGGCTTTTCTAACTAGCTTATTTGAGTCCAAAGCACAAAGTCATTCAGACCCCTTCATCCTGCTTAAGTGCTCCGTTCCCTTAAAAATCACTGACCGTTAGATGCCTTAAATCAGAGCTGGTACAATCAAGACATTAAATCTGTTCACGCTGACCTCTGCAGTGGGGTTTCCCCACAGGGAGCTCCTGCCTCTGGTAAAACAGAGGGACAGAGAGGAATAGCTATGGAAATTTGGAACTGAATTATACATGGTAAGGCTGCCTCTTTTCCCATGCACGCCTTCAGGGCTAGGGACAAGGAGCCCTTATCTCCATTGGTGCTTTGTGTTTTTCACGCCGTGAGCTGAGTGTGCTTTGGGTTGCGAATGCACCCAGCAGTGCCAATGGCTAGTAGCCACTTGGCTTAGGCAGTGGCTGAGCCAGAGGGTCTGAAATGATTGCGAGATATTTTCCTTTGGCTGGTAGCTTGTTAGTATGTCATGCAAGAACAGTCTGCCAGTGCGGGCTCTGTGTAAAAGGGTGTGAGTGCCCTGACAAAGAGCTTTCAGTGTAGGGTTCACAGGCAGGGAGGCAGATGTGGGCTGGTCACTCAACTTGCACGTGCAAAGTCCCCTTGCTGGATCAAAGGGATTTACTGCAGTGCTTGAAAACAAGAAAACCATGGGCTGGGGAGCTGGGGGGTGGAAGGCAGTGGAAGGAGGTTGCATTCCTTTCGTTCATACGTAAGGCTGACCAGACAGATGCTGGCTGGTGTTCCTCACTGCTGCGTGATGAGCCAGGCTGGGCTGGAGGCAATACAGACTGATAGCAGCTTGCTAGATTGGAGCTGATCTTCTCTTAGGACTTTACTTCACCAGGGAGCCAAGAGGCAGTTGGACCCCACATTGCACTTGGTACTGTACAAGCTTCTCTTGTTACTCTCCCGCATCTTATCTATAAGAGAATCAGGATAGCGCTGTAAGGCCCATCAATGGTTGAACTGGTTATGAAACCACCTTCTGGATGACCTTTGGAGAGGGAAAAACAATCATCTGTGTGGGAGAGAATTTAATCTGGAAGTGAAAGGGAAAAACATTGTCTGGATGGAAAGGGAAATGAAAATATTTGACTGAATTCAAAGTAAGCTGGGGCATCTAAAGTGAAGGGTGTGCAAAGGAGCTAAGAGCAATGGTGGGACTGACTGTCAGAGGGCAGCAAAGAAGCCACTCAGGGGAGAAATAGCAGTTGGGCCTGTAAACAGGAGGAAAAGGTGAGCTGTAGGTTTGGAAAGACCATGCTGCCAATGTGAGGGTGAGGAAAAACATCTAAAGAAAGAGCCACCATGACTGGCATGGTAATCCAGCCCCAGCACATTCTCTCACACTTATTCATGGAACAGACATCAGTGCAAACAATGACATTTTGTCTCTTTTGAGAGACAGAAATTTTCATCCAGCCTTCACACATGCATGGAGATGAATTGCCAATGTAATGGAGAGTGGAGAGGGAAGGAATTCGAATGAGCCAAAAACCATGTATAGTCATCAGTACTTCCTAAATTAGAAACCAGGATATTGCTGGCGAGTGTCTGGATGCAAATAAGTCTAAGGGTGAGCTGGCCTGTGACCTATGGAAAGATTAGTCATGAGACGTCGCTGTGTCTCCCAGATCAAAGACCTCTGGAGGAGATTTCTGTCTCCTGACAAAATCATTCATATCAGCCTTCCTTGCAGTAATGTACAGGGGAAGGTATGAGATGGCGTGGGTGCTTTATGGCCAGACATAAAGCATCACATATAAACTGACCAGGAAATCCTTAAGATTGAGATAGTGGTAAAAAATGACCCTTAGGGGGTTCTGCTGGGGTTTGCAATTTATGAGCATCAGAAGGTTTGGGGTTTTTTTTCTTTACGGATCTAAAACCAGGATCTGATACAACCTAAGCTCAAGTCTGAGAAACAGCAGTTGGGCACCTCACATCTATACTTAGGTTTCTAAAACCTAAAACAAGTGGGAAATACCCATGTAAATAGATGTTATGAGTCTACATGCAGTCTTAAGATAGCACTTATTTAAGTGAAGTTTGTTTCACACTGTCAGGACATCTTATTTTAAATTATATAGTTCTTTGATTCAAAGTGCTGGGTGAGAGTAACTAAAACAAACAAATCCACCCTGCAGGAAAACAAATTACTACATTTACAAGAAAAAAATGAGAGACACAAGAGTATTAGAGCATTAATGAACAGGAAGGTTTTTCAGATGGGATTTAAAACAACGGAGAAGAGCTTTCCCAAAGTGTTGGAGATAGAAGAGGAAATGTCCAGAATTTGGAAATGATCGGAAAAGACCAAATTGAGGAAAGTAGGCTGGATGATAGATAAAGAAGATTAATACAAAGTAAAGGAATAATAGAGAAAATAAGACTATCTGTGTCAGTGATACCACATGAATGGGAAGCTTCATTGCTCTATTTTGTTAGTGTGGTAGCACCCATGAAGAGAAAGCCAATGAAGAGAAAGAAAAAACAAATAGCCAAGCACAGCACCAGTTCTGCAGGATGCAAGATTTTGAGTAATGACTTAGGGAAAAGCATTTGGGAGCACAGTATAGTTAGCATAGGAGAAGGGAAAGCCAAAGCCCAATATTTTCTGTCATACAGAGACCCATGGCTCCGTAGCGAGTCCCTAGCTCTGTGTGCAGGGCTGCAACCCAGCAAGGGGACACAGAGGGACACGGAGGATGCTGAAGCTCCCAGGGCAGCAGCTGAAACAATGGGTGAATTTGCTACTGGAAGTGAGAGCAAGGGAGTTGAGGGAGGGGGGGTGTGTGAGGCAGACCTTCATTCAGGGCTGGATTTGTTTTGGGGTACAGTTGCATTGCCAAATTGGAAAGATGTGTTTTGTTGTGAGGTTGGATTTTTTTAAAGTTTTTTGGGTAAAAACATAACAAGAATTTATCAAAGCTGATTAAAATAAGCCCAACCTGATCATGAGCTGTTTAAAACTTGATGATTTTGAAGCCTTTTAGCCATTTGGCAAGTTTGGCGAGGAGTGTTGTGATTTCACTGTGGAGGGCCAGAGCCTCACTTCATTATTACAGTAAGAGCTTAGGCTGAGGAAACGAGCTTTGTGAACCTCCCAGGCGGCAGGAGGACAGGCCCTGCCAAAAGCAGCCCTTGCCATTTAAAACACTGGTGGTGGTCATCCATTGCTTAGTTGCCAATACCTGAATTCTCAGTCCCGTGTTTCTGCTCCCTCGTTTGCCAAATCAGTAGCACAGGACAGTCTTAGTGTTTGGGTTTGAAAATGTAAACAGGTATTGTTTGTTTGTTTGTTTGTTTGTTTGTCATATGAGATGATTTTTGGCACAAGGGAGACCTAGAAAGTGATGTTTGCTGTCTGTTCAGCAGCTGCAGGAGGAAGAGTGCAGGCGCCTCCAAGTGTGATGGCAGGCTGCCTTGGTAAGGCACAGAGGAGCCATCTCTAGTTTGTCATCTAGTGTTTTCTTTAAACCCATGCACCCCTGAGCCCCTGTGAGGCAGCCAGGAAGGGGGCGAATGATAGGGATCACCGAGAAAGACTCAAAGAAAAAACCCTCAGCTTGTCTTCTGCCAATTTCCCTTTCTGTCACTGTTGTCCCACGCTGGATACAAATGGCAGGTTAATGACAAGAAGCTGTGATTTTCTTGTCCATTTGTCCAAAGCACTGGCACTTCTGAAGTATTTGAGGTCACACCAGGCCTGAATCAGAGAGACATGCTCAGAGATGCTGTTTGAGGCTAAGGTAGGCTTGCTGGATGAGAAAGGCCTGAGCAGGCTGGGAGAGCTGAAGTGCTCTGGGCAGGAAAAGCCAAGTGCGCTCTCTCTCATCTCAACAGCAGGTGCCGGGTTAGGCTCTTCCTAAGCACAGTGTGGGCATTTGAGTCTGGGTCACATCTGGGCAAGCAGCCAGGAGCCTGGATAGACCTCTCCTAATCCAGAGCCTGCCTTTCACACCCCATGCGGACACGGTCCTGCATACCTACGTACCAGCAGCAGCAACTTGCAAGCAAGAGTGGATGAGCTACAAGGCTTCGTGGAAGCTGACCTAAATACAGCAGAGCTAAATACAGCATTCACGCTTCTGCCAAGGGTGGTGGAGTCCCAAATAAAACGATGGGCACTATGGCATAGGTGGTGCCTACCATGTAGCACAGACCAGCTGCAGGTAGGGAGACCAGCCAGGCCTGCATTAGCACTAGGAATAATGGCTGAAAAAAATGTACTTAAAGATAGCTAAAGGGCAAGCTTATAATGCAGAGAATGCAGGGTGGATTTCATGAATAAAATTGCCTCTTTCTGTTTTGCTGGAGTTTAGGAGAACATGTATTTGTGTCTTCGCAAAACAACGGTCTAACACCACTCTCAAAAGCCAGTTGGTTACCACACGTCAAGCAGTGAATGGTGATGTGCTGCAGTAGATTGAAATGAATAAGAGACAAGGACGTCAAGTGAGGGCAGCTTAAAGACTAGTGCAGCCCTTTTGGAAAGGGGAGGACAAAATACTGCGTGGGACCTGCTTTATCCACAGGTCTCTGAGAGTGTCCAAAACCTTTGTATCACTGCAGAACCAAAATCTTTCCATAGGTCAGCTTTATACATGATAAGAAGGCTTACTAATAATGGAAAGCCTTTAAAACATTGCAGGCCAGTTCACAATCTCAGCAGTCCCCATTTGTAGATAGGCACTCAAATGTTGCGTTGGGCAGATTTGCTCCTGAACGTGTCTGGTCTTCAAAACCTGGGACTGAAAGCTGGGGCTGTAAAAACTGAACGCTGAAAAAACATTTGCAGGCGTGCTAGCTAAGCTAACGATGACAAGCATGTGTTTCAAGGTAAAAGCTGATCCCCAGCTGAGTTCTGAAAGAAAGGTGTCCTCACTGTATGGTAGTGCACATTCAGAGGCTTAGCAGGGATTTATTCCTTCCTCCTGTACATCTGGACTCTTACCACCAACAGAGAGAACTTAATAGATTAGTTGGACAATTTTGCAATGTCATTCTAGCTTTTTATGATGACCATAAGCGATCATTAGTGCACTAGAAGCTTGTATTAGTTCTTGGAAATGAATGTTATAAAAATACAGGCATGCACATCTGCATGTACTTCTGTTCAATATGTAACTGCATGGAACTGTATTATGGTTAATTTTGCATAAAATTCCATTTGGATGTCTTCTTGTTGGTCACCTGTAACTTTGCAAAGCTTTTCCTTCTTCAGAGTGAAATTTTCCACATTTGGTCTTTTTCCAGTGTGGTTACTGTTTGTTATTTTAGAAGCTGGAGGAAAAATATTTGTTTCTTAGGAGAATGTGGCATGTGTGTTGGGGAGGGGCAGGGAGAAAAGAGCTGTCCTCAGTGTAACAAGTTTAGCTAAAAACTTGGCCTATGTAATGGAAAATAGTCTTTGAGTAGAAGACTTCTATCTGTGAATATCTGGGTAAAAATTAACTTGAATGGACTAAGCCATGATCTGTTGTAAACTGACTTTCATATGAGTGTGGTACATGTGATACAATTTTATCATTAATTCTTTGCAAAACCCATAGAATCCCAAAGGTGATTCTTTTCCTGGGCTTTGTTTGGCTTTGAATGTGTGTTAGGAAATGTGTTTCATGCAGAAAACCTCTTTATTTTTTAAAATTTTCTCCCTGAAGATGCAGTGTCACCCAGCAATGGAATTTCATAGTACATTTGTGTCCTCCTTTAGTTACACTCGTCTGGCAGCATGAATGACCTGGGTGGTTTCCAGATGGGTGCTTGTACCTCGCTTAGAGCTAAGGACAGGTAATCATCTGTGCCTTTTCCAAAATCCAGATGAGGATCCTAGCCGGTAAAATTAATTATCTTTACTCGCTGCCTTGTGCTCTTGAGACCAGGCTGCTTGGTTCACCAAGGTTTGCCCAGCAGTGTTGCCAAGTCCTTTGTACTGAGCCCTGCTCAGCATGAAGCAGTGAGGAGCTCCCGCACCGCTGGGCACAGCCTGCCACCTCCAGCCCCAGGAGAGGGAGAAAGCACCAGGGAGGATGGGGTCTCGCTGAGAAACATCACGCACCTGCCGCCGTGTAGGTAGCCCTGCCCTGACACTAGGGCAGCCTTCACTGGGAGAACTTGCCAGTGTATTTTTTAAGCCCGCGCACACAGCTTCCCTTCTACCTCCACCTCCAAATCGAATCCAATATCTGAATGAATGAAAGCATCCTTAGTCTTCTTCCGTTTTTCTTTTTGTTGCTGGCAAAACTGGGAAACAGAAAGGAATGTAGTTTATTTTCCCCTTGTGTTTTGTTCCTGTGCTGTCTCTACCAGTATGCATCTTTTTTTTCTTTTGTTGTGTTTCTCTGATTTTTCAGTGGCAAAAGGGAGAAAATGAAGTGAGACGTAAATGGTGAAAAACATCAGCGCTGTAATTGTTTGAATAAGCAAAAAACCACATTCATTAGCAAAAATGTGGAGCAAAACCATTTAAAACGTTAGCATTTGGAAAAGGGGGTGTCTATTCCTCTTAATTTTTTTTCATCAGTTCTAGTCCCCGATACATACTTCTTATATTTTGCCTGGAATTTCTCAGAAACTCTTAGCCTAAAACACAGGTGTCCAAAGAGCACATCTTTGATACACTGCTCTGGATTATGTAAATAGGCGCCACGTCCCATAAAGGGCTGTCTTCGTTGTTCACCCTCCGGGATAACTTACAAAAAACAAAGGGAAAAAAATATACTTCAGGGTCCTGGAAAAATCTGACCCAGTGAACTTCTGGATTTTTCTCCTTTTTCATCTGTTCCTTCTGCCGCTGCTACCTCGCCTTGCATCTTTGAGCTCACAGAGCTCCACTGAATCTGAAACTAAAAGCCCTTATTAGAGGAGATTTTTTTTAAAGTTCTTGCCGCTCCTCTGGGGACCGAAGTAATGGCAGCTTGAAGCAGTGGAGAATGTGTAATTAGGGCAAACAGCGATGCCTTGCGTGATGGGGAGAAACAGGAGGAGAGGAGGGGAAGCGCGCAACAGCCCGGCGTGCACAGGCTGTTACTAGGAGACCTCGGCACGAAATGCATGAGATGCAGGGTGCTAATGGGCCAGCCCGCCGCCTGGGTACCAGCCCGACCTGCTGCACAGCTGCTTCTGCCCTCACGTTGCCAAGCAACTCCACCTTATTTTTTTCTTTTCTTTTTTTTTTTTTTTTTTTTTTTAAATTTTCCTCCCCCCCTCACTCACTTATTCTGGAGGCTTAATTGGGTAGTTTTGCTGCTGGTGTTGCTGCCGGGTGCCCGCCTGGGCCTGCTGCTCTGCTGCTGTCCCCAGGGCCCCGGGGCTGCGGGAGGATGAGCCGGCAATTAATGGGGCAGAAGCACAGGTTGTGCGCCCGGGCTGGCGCCGGCATCTGTCCCCCGGCCCTGCTCCCTGCCAGACAGGAGCTTCCTTCAGAGAGGAGCTACAGAGAAGGGGTTTGAAAGGAGAGCATCATTTCAAAGGCTTTATCACTCTCGATGGGAGTCTTGCATAGACCCAGGGAGATAAAGCATGGCGTAACGCGTGCAGTGCTCGGCATGTAAGGCAACGGGCATTTGTTAAATGCATCCTCTTAAGTAGAGTAGAAAATGGAAAACTTCCATTTCTTTGAATGTTGCTACATGCTTTGCTTTTCTCTGCTTTTCAGCTAGGCAAGTGGGCTTTGTGGATGTGTGTTAGGTGCTTGTGTGTGTAAGACATAATGCTGCAAAAATTCATTTCTTTTTGTGTCCTGAATGGCTACAGTGCCAAAGACTGCTGCTGGCTTGGTAGACAAGCTTTGGCAAGGCCCTTAGGGACTAATCCGGAGCTTTGAAGTTTGTAGAAAGACTGACTGGACATTGGGTCTGGTTCTTAACCTCTTTTCCCCCATCTCTAATATAGACATGATCAGAGCCATCTCTCTGTAGCGGCACTGCTGACCTTTTTGGATGAAAGGAATGGTACATTGTTCATAGAAATGTACTGCTTTTACACTTGATCATCCCTGCCTGTCTAAAAATAGGTACAACCTTCTCACATTGTGTATTTCACACTCCTGTCACATTCCTCTTCTGCCCCGTACTGTCTCCTGCCAGCTTTTCTCTTGTGCTTTGTCACCTTTTCAAAGGCTTTTCCATCTTTCCAGCAGGTGGCAAAACTGTGAATAAAATGCCTTTTTAAAATTTTTTTCTCTTTTTGGATAGAAAGCATTGGTGAGCCACTTAAGCACTGACCACTGCCCCCCCTTGCATTCCTTTGTAATAATAAAAATAATAATTAGGCCTTCTATTCTCCAACAAAAATCAATTAGGAGTATATTGAGGAATGAAAGGCTCAGAAAAGTATCTGAAATTGATTTTTGTAATTAGTTTTACTGGTTGATGGGTTCCACGCACATACGCTTAGATGTTAGCATTGATCTCCAGAGAATGTGTGTATTAAATGGCCTGTTCTTCCTTTTTGCTAAAGAAATGAACTTATTAATCTTAAAAACAGGGTGATGTTGTTGTGCGCTGAACTACAGCTGCTCACTAGCATTTCTGTAACCTCACTGGCAGAGCAGCTGCCTGAGCCATGTGATGGTAACTTGCTGAATCTAGTGTGAAAGTGGGGATATTTAACAAGCAGCAGGTCTTGGGCTACTCCTCTTCCATGTCTCATATTTGACAAAGTGTGTGTATGTAATGAGGGAGGACAGGCACGGGTGTTAAGGAGACCTGTCTGGTTAGATTTCATTTTTTCAGGAGTCCTTAAAACTGAATGTCCTTCTGCAGAATGGTTCTATTAAATATCATGTAGCTCTTTCCATAGGAAGAGAGGAGTGACCAGTAACATTTTCTATTGTGCCATGTGCTGTGTGCTGATGTTCAGCTAATTAGAAGAATTATGGCTCGGCTTCATTGGTATGCCATGTATGTAGCTTGTAAAGCTCTCAGGGACCCTTGGAGATGAAGAGTGCTACATAAATATAAAATATTGTTAATGTGATGTTCCACATTAGGCGTCCCATTGTGCTGTGGCAGACTTTCGTAATAAACTGCAAAGCAAATACCAATGCCTGCCTGGAGTTTCTCCGCAAGGCGATCTGGGGGGCTGCTTCTCACCAAAAACCGCACTGGCTTCTGGCATTTCTGAGTGACTTGTGTCTGCACCAACGACATCTCCGTGGGCACCGGCCTCTGAAGGATGCCTTGGGTCGTCCCGCAGAGACACCGCTGCTCACTGCAACGGTAAGGTCCCAGTCACCAGCCCGGGAACAGCAGGTCCCAAAAGGATTTCTCAGAAAGGGTGGCAAAGAAAGTTGTTAAAACACTCTCTTATAAAACTAGTGGCACTCCTTGAGTCTTCACACATTTCTTTGCACGGCTCAGGTCCCCAGAGCTTCCTTATAGGAGAAATCCAGGTGAGAAATCTTGCATTTAATTCCTTTTTCAGTTGTAATTTGCAGTTTGTCTGGTTCTTCAGGAACACCAGTCTTGGAGCAAGCATAGCTAAAGCTGTCTTTCAATACATATTTTTAGACATTGAGGCTTTTAGAAGTAGTTTCGTTTTGAATAGTTTTTAAATCACAGATTTTTAAAAGGAAGGAAATGTTTTGTGTTTCTTTCATAAAACTTTTTTTTTGGATCCTGAAACTATATGTAAATAATTCACGGTGGATTAGAACACATGGTGATTTCTAAGGAGGTGTTTCTGTTGTTTTCTTAAAGACACTTTTGCATGCTAGTTTTGTGTAGTTACGTAACATGATGTTAAGGAGCTCTTAAAACATAATACAACAAATGTCTTATTTGAATGGCCTTCAAAATGTGCATACAGACAGGATTCGGGTTTTTTCCCTCAGTTTCTTTAAGCATTTTTGGCTAAATGAGTCATACTGACAAAAGGAGTCCCGTGTCTGTACTACTTTTTAGCATGAAGAGATACCAGCAAGGATTTTGACTGTGATTCTCCTCTGAAGTTCTTGCAGGACTGAGGGTTTAAACTACTTGATTGTTTTACTAAGTGCACTGTAATCAACATGTATTTGTGGTGTGATATTTAAGGTGGTGTGCAGGGGAGGGATAAGGAAATAGATATGGACGGATAATCATAATACCTTTGTTTACTTTTAATTCTGTAAAGATACAGGGTGAAACTCAAGCCTTAATGGGCATTTTTCCAATGACTTTGATGGAGCCAGGATTTCACCCCACAGCATTGCCAACTCTGTGATCTTATCATGCACATCCCAAAATCTGGAAGATTATCTTCTTAAAGTCCCTGCTCTTGAAATCCAGGGAAGAGAGAGCAAACTCCTTTAGGTGTATTTTGTAATAAATGTTTCTAGCCTGCAGGGCTGCAAAGAGAAGTTTAAAATCATGGCCCTAGGTTATCTACAAAGCAGAAGGCAAATGATCTCTAAATATTATTGTTTTCTTCTTTAGAATCTCATTATTGCTATGGGAGACTGGACTCGTGACTTTTTAACCCTTGGGGATGGCAATAAATAATGCAGATATAAGATGTATAATATGCCCAGCGTCCATTGTGTGCTGTAGTTTTGTGATCATGACAGTGTCCTCAGCTGATCTCGGTTATGTACCTCTGTGTCCTGTAACCTAATGTTTCTACTAATCACTCTCTGTTGAAACAGCCAGTGAGATATCTGTAGCAAATGCTGCCTTACTCCTTGTACAAAAGAAATATCCCCAGGACCTAGAGGGTGCCTGCAGGATGTAGGTGGCAAGGACAGGGAGTCTCTGGATTTTGAGAAGAGACACATCCCCCACTGCTGTGTTTTGTGAGGGAATATTTATTGCAAAGGCTTGTATAGGGTTTACAATCTAAATATGTGTTGGAGAGAAAACCTGACCTTCTCTGTTTTGCGTGCAGAGAGCTGAGCTGCTTGCCTAGCCCCCTGTACCATCAAAGGAGAAAAATTCACCTCCAATTCCAGTCTGACTGGGGTCTGATGTGTCACACTCCGCACATGCCTTTACATCTCCATTCACTTGAAAAAGAGCCATAGGTGGCTATTTCAGCTGGTGGCTTTTGATATCTAAAGTTGCATGAGATGAAACTCATCAAGACTGCCTGAAGCTGGAAAATGGAGGGAGAAGTCTCTAGGACCCGTGTGGTGTCTCCATCACAGAATCAGCCTAGCTCTATCAATTGTGTTGTGCTGGGAACCTGGTGTGTGTTTACCACAGTAGTGTTGCTAGGATTATGTGCTTGGCTCTTTCATATTGTCAAATGATAAATTTTTGGCTTTTAAGAGAAACCTATACCAATCATTTGTTTATTTTTATAACTAGGTGCCTAATATGTAGAGTCTTGCATTTGTCTTAGTCACCAAAGGATTAGTGACCCGATTTCAGGGCTGCCAAAGTCTGACGGATTTTTGTTGTGACTCATAAATTCTAGCTTTACTATTGTATGTTTCCCATAAATTTGCAAAGGTCTTTGTCCTCCAGTTACCAGATTGGACCAGGCTGGATGTAATAAGGAGGCCAGATGTAATAAGGGCCAGACTGTACTGAAGTGTGCTTTGGAGGTACTTTTAGAAGAAGAGCTAGGTTATGTGAGGTGCCATAAACAGAAGTGGAACAGAGAGCCTATTCCCCAAGCATCCCAGTCTCAGGGTATGAAAATATGCTTCAGGAAGATAAAAAGATTAAAATGGGCTATGGACTGCAGGACAGAGCCACAATGAAGAGAGGCTGCTTCACAGAAGTACGCAGTCATGATAGACTGAAACCCTAAAGCACATCTGAAGGGCTAATAGCGTTTCTGTACCACTAGCTTTTCTGATGATAAGGTCCTTCTAGATCAGTAGGTTTCAGCACAGCGCTCTGTGCGCTTGCAGGCACGTGCAGGCTCCTTCTCAGACATCCTCAGCAGGCAACTAAGGATGTGTCTATGTGAGTATTTTCTGGTGATCAAGCGTCCCCTCTTGAGGTGAGTCTTCTGGTTGCCCCCATTCATTGTGCTTTGGTTCAGCCTGGCTGGAGCACACATGTAGTTTTGGATGGCTTGTCCCATGAGGTGCTCTGCAAGTGCACAGCTGGCACGCTTCGCCTACGGATGGGTTCAGGCCACAGGACCAGGCTGCGGCTAGCCAGAAATAACACCCTTCAAATGCACACAGTGTGGATGTTGCGTCCTGCGGACCCACTGTTTCACTCAACAGCTCGCCTTTACTGCGCTGCACAGCTCTCTGACGCACATGCTGCCCAAGGACACTGGAGTATGGTCAGTAAGCTTCAAATCACTAGGTAGCGGTCTCCACCTCCCAGGGAAAAAATTAGAAAAAGTTGAAGGCCACTATTCTGGGTCGGTTCTAGAAGATTATCCATAAGCAAATGGTACATTGTTTTAACGCTAGTGCTCATCTCAGAAAATTGCATAATTCGCTGCTTGAGCGTGTGTCTGCATTGCTGGCTGCCTGCCCTTCCCAGGTGCGTTTGTGGATGTGTGAAAGCTGAACCAGCCCCATGGTGTGCCGCACGTTCTGAACTGAAACAGCTGAGTATTTAACAGCTGCATATCTGGGTATCGGCTTCTTTTCGGATGTGCATTGGCTCCTCTGTTGAGTGCATTTGTAAAAACGTGGATTTATGGATTTGTTTAAGCACTGCACAGACCCTTGTGTTGAGTAAAGGTGACTTAAGGAGTAGAGCCTCCTTCCTGGGAGTGGCTAACAGGCACGAGTTTTAAGTGCGGTTATTAATTTTGAGGAATTAAAGCTTGAAAAAATTCAGTGTGGCACAGCTCCGTGATGTTCCTATTTTTAATTGGATTTTGAAGCTCATAATTAATTTGTTAAAAAGGAGGAGATCCTGGCCCTGTAGAAATGAGTGGGAGTTTTGCCATTGCGTTCAGCAGAGGAGGATTTCACCATCTATCCTTTTATTGTCGCTAATCCTCTGCAACAACAGAAGAGCAGCCTGGCACGGGGAAGGAATCCTTCCCATTTCTTCTCCCTGCCTTTGCCAGTAGTGAAGTAGGAGGACCCTCCACCCCTTCTCCATTCCTGTGCTTCCTACATATGTATACCTCGGCAAGATACACTTTCATTTCTTATTTGGATAAGGTGAAAGTAGCCATTAAAGAAGCAGTTTGTTCTTAGTCTTCATGTGCAGAGATGTGGAGGTCTCCCTCCTCCTGCCCTCTCATGTTTTTGAGTAGCTGCAGGAGGGCGGGAAATCTAACCTCTTTGAGGTCTCTGGGTCAAGGTGCCGTCTGACATGGCTTTAAAGGTCACCGTGCTCCATTGCATTTATCTTGTGCCACGCGGAGCACTGTATGCCAGCCTGCTGTCTGAAGCACAAAGAGGTACTGTCTGACATTTGCTGGAACGGGGCTTGGGTTACAGAGGAAAAGCATCTGAAAACAAAACTCAGCTCTGGGCTGTGCAAGGCCAGACCAGGAACACTTGAGAGAGGAGCCCCTGCAGCAAGTAACAGAGATACGTGGCATCCCATGGGTTTACCAGTAATCATGCTTGGCATTTCTGTCTCTCGTAACCTATATATAGCACTGTACATTTTCAAAGGTCTTGACAAATGTTAACAAGCCAAACTCGGCTTCAGTCCTAATAGCCCTTGTTTCACAGAAAGCCTGGGATGTTTTTCCTTCACCCTTCTGCTCTGTAGGCGACTGTATCCTTCAGACTGGCTGTACCTGCCAGATTTGGCTGAACAGTTGTCTTTTGCGTTTGCTTTGCAGCGTGTGTAGCAAACATATGCTGCAAGGCGGTTTGTCTGCCTTGCTATCTCCACTCTAAGGTAGGCACTAGAGAGCGTCAGAGAACCGAAGAAGCTGAATTATCATTGAGGCTTGTTTACTGACAGCTTTTAAAAATAATGCATGAACTGTTCAGACAAAACCGGTGCACTATCATAGATGTGACCAGGGCTGGGGAAATCCCTTTTCTCTGAGAAAGGGAGAGCAGATGCAGTACACCAGGTAGGATGTCAAGGGCTGGGTCAGGGACAGTGCTGCAACTGCAGCTCTAGTGTCTGGGGCCAGCACTGGTGACAGTGTTTGAATTACAGTTGAGTAACCAGCCCAGAAACAAGACACCAGCCCTTGGCTCACTAACAAGAAGCTTCTTGCCTTTTTTTTTTTCCCTGAAAAAATCCTATTTAAAAAAGAAAAAAAAAAAAAGAACAACAGGCAAGTCTGCAGAGATGACCAGGCAGGCACAATCTAAGTGGGGTGGTGTTATTGTTGGCTCAGTCCATTGTCCTGTTGGGCAATTTTCCCATGGTGGGCTGCAGCACACAACAGAGACGTCCAGGCTGGCCTTTCTGCATTCAGGGCTGAGGGACAAATGGGTATTTTGGTGAAGTCTTGCTGGCTGCTGCCCCCTCTTCATTGCTTCACCCCAATGAATCCTTTAGTTGAGCTACTGAGCCAAAGAAACTTCTCAGAGGGCAGTAAAATGGCTCAAGTCCAGTTAACATCTCAGCCCACTCTGCTGGGCTCTGGGGTGGATGACCACTGTGCAATAGAGCTGCCTGTGCAATAAAAAGTCTGCAGAAACTCACTCACTAGAGAACAGGGTTTTTTCACGTATTTTGATGCAATTCTCTTGCCCTCTTCACTTTTCTTGCTCTTTTGGCCTGTCCAATTTGTCACCTTGAAATACATAGGTCTCCCATAATCAGATCTCACTCCTTTACTTGCTGAATAGACACGCTAAATATAGAAATCTGCGTCTCTGCACTGAGAAATTTGTCTGCTGTCGCCAAGTGATTGTTTCACGTGACTGGCATAGAGAGGTCATACAGACTGCAACTTCAGTTTAGTCAGTGGTGGGATTTTTAAGATCACTTTCTTAGCAATTTTAAGAACAAATAAATAAGTAATAATCCCTTCTCTGTTTATAATTGCCAGCTTAGAAGCTTGGTAGTGAAAGTGATTTCTTGTCTGCGTTTTATCTCAACTCCCTCGTCTTCTAATGCATCCATACGGTGCTGACTGCATGGGGAATAGTGTCATGGAGTTTATGTAGGAGGAGATGCACTGCAGCATTTGCTTTGGAGGGAGATGATAAATTTGCATGCACATGAATACATGTGCACTGCATAAGAAAAGGAGAGGCATGAGACCTTGGAATTCTCCATCAGAAGGTGTTAATGGCTCCACAGGAGTTACACCATGTCAGACTTTGGTCCACAGAGACTGGTTTGTGTTAGAAGATAGGTAAACGTGGACACAGCAGACCAGAATCTCTCCTGTCTTATCACTACACCATTTCACTGCCTTCAGTGGTATGGTTAATATTTCGGGGCAGAATAACAGCTGATAAAGGTGTAGTGCAGACAGCCTGAAGGGCCAGCTGATTTAAAGAAGAAAACATTTTTCCTCTCGCACTCACTGTCCTGATGCATAATTTCTTGAACCAAGGAACAGTTTTTGTTGTCAGAAGCAACTAAAGAAGGTGCAGTCCTGGGAGGCAGCGGGCATGAAAGTTTGATGGGAACAGATGTGAGTCTGACCATGCAAGGGGTTAATGGCAGCTGAGGTAAAGCACGTGATGCAGTGGTGGTGGTCACTCTGGAGTGGTGCACACCTGCAGTGTGTTGAGGTGTTAGTACAGCCACTCACAGGTACCACAGTAATTCATCTGGCAAGGGTAGAGTGAGCTGAAAAGCTGACTGAAAAATCAGACTCCAGCCACACAGCAGGACAGGCATTTGGGGACATTCTGAGGGCTTCTTTGAAGATTGATTGACCGGTTTTGTTAGAAATGGGAAATAAGGTTATGCAAGAATTTTAGCAGCAGTAAACTTTGGGCTGGATCCATCCTCGGTACAATGCACCATAAGCCCTAAGTTGTTTCCATCCCACACTGGCCATGAATTGTGTGACTGGCTAACCTGCCTGAGTGGGACAGAGGTGAGGTGGGAGGACACAGGGCTTGCAAGTTGAGTGCTCAGTAATCCTGCTGCCACGCTGACTGTTCTCTCCTCCCCTCTGCAGGTGAGAAGCCTTACAAGTGCTCGTGGGAAGGGTGCGAGTGGCGTTTTGCACGGAGCGACGAGCTCACAAGGCATTACAGAAAGCACACGGGTGCAAAGCCCTTTAAATGCAACCATTGTGACAGGTAATGCAGCCTCCTAACATGGTGTTCAAGCAACATGTGGACTTTGTGAGTGGCATGGAGCCACCAGCTCCCTGAGACAAGAGACCTGGCTCCCAGTGGCGGGGCCCCTTCTGGCCTCCTGTCCCACTCCCTCAATCCCTGAGCCAAGGAGGGACCCTCCACTCTGCCCCGTCCTCTCTGCCTCAGTGGCCAGGCAGGCTGGCAGAGGGGGAATACTTCCTAAGCAGCCTAAGCTGTTTCCATCCCACAGCACAGAGAAAGATGTGGGGCCAGGTGTAGGTCTGACGGAAACCTGCTGGTGTCTGTTGTGGGCACAGGATTCTGTCCATAGGGCAGCTGTTCTTAATACCCTCGAAGCAGAGAAGTCCAGAGGGCCCTAGACCACTTCAGTGATGGACCTCTCAACAAAGCATCTCCACAGCTTTCCAATTCCTGGTTGTATGAGCCTGGTGCCCTCACAAAGGCAGAGCTCCTTCTACCTGCTCTGCTTCAAGGGCTACCCTAAGCACCACCGCTGGCTGCCCGCATTTCAGCAGAGTGGTCAGCAGAAGCTGATGGGCCCCACAAATACATGGGTGTATGATTGGGGAGGGTGGTGAGCGTGTGTGGCTCTTGCGCCACAAATCTATAGGAAATGTCTTGGAGAAAAGCACTTAATTTCTGTACAGTCATTGTCTTCTCTTACCACTGAGTCCAGGGCTCCATGCTTCCCCAGACGAAACAGGGGAGAGTCAATGAAAGACAGCAAAGGGCTTCATTTTCAAAAGCACAGGAGTGATTTAGGCACATCTGACAATTCAAGTCAATGGGGTTATTTTGTGTAGGATCCATGATCTCTGCACATTCCTGCTAACTAGTGAATCTTTTCCTACAGTTCTAAATCTCACCCTTGACATCTGTTTGATGTGGGAAATACTCTGCACCTTCATTCGGTGTGGGCCCAGATTTAAAAGCCTGACAGGTGTCCAGAGTCAGGGTTCCTGAGGAGCCTGTCATGCAACAGTCCTCTGCAGGCACTCAGAAATGAGGGGACAGTTTTGCCTGGCAAGCTGAGCACCCAGCAGCTTCCAGTGAGAGCCATGGTTGGTGCCGCTTATTGCCAATTCCTTTTTGCAATCCTCACTGCTTTAGCTGCTTGAATGAATGATGAGCTCATCTGAAATATCTGGTCACCCTTGCTTGGTGCTGAACATTTTTGAAAGCTGGGTTCTTTGAATTTAGAAACAAAACCAAAAGAAAACCCTCCTCCCTATCCCCAATCCCAATTGATAAGAAATTAGGGTGGAGCAAAGGCAATTACCCCTGTAATGACTCTTGACAGCACTGACAGAATCGAACAATGAGCACTTCTCCCCCTCGCACCCCCCCAGCTGGAGATTGGCAGTGCCCTGGGTGAAACCTGGATCCACTATTGAGTAATCAAATAATGTGCTTGCATCTGAACGTGTTATCCAGCTAATCCTATTTATATATATTTTTAAAAGAGGCTTAAGAAAATTACCCATCTTTTTAATGCAGCACTAAGGTTCTCTGCTCTGATAAGGAAACATTTTGTAATACAATAAAGGCTCTAGGAAGCCTCTGGGTACACCACACCAGCAGAGAACATGCGTGGAGAGAGGATGTGTGGGACATAAACAAGGGACCCCATCCTTTTATGGGAAGGAAATTTGATCATTTTCACATCCTGCTTTCCAAGAGCTTCATCTCCTTGAGTGCTTCTCTCTCCTTGTCTCCCCTCTTCCCGTCCCCCTTCCCCCACGGAGGGCTTCCTCTTGGATTATCTTTTGTTTTATCCCTGGATTATCTTTTGTTTGCTCAGAATGAGGGACAGGATAAACCAAGTAGGGACCTCTGGAGTTCTGCTTTTGTATAAGCACCTCTGTGAAGGAGAACAGTTATGTTCCCTGTTTTAAATGTAAGGCATTGCTTTTCTCTTTTCTCTGAAGAACAAACTAACCATCCTGGCCCCACAAACACACACATGCACACACACAGACACACAAAGCCCCAGGGTTTCTGTGTCAGGACAGACATTGTTTTTAGCAGAGATCTAAAGAAATACAGTCAGCATTTTCAACTCCTTAGTCTCTTTCAGCCCTTTGTTAAGTATTCATTCGTCTCCCTCTACATACTATCCCTTCCCACCTAGGTTTTTTCTTTGGCAGCCAACTCAGTCACTGCAGTCAAGAGATATATTCCTGCAATCATCTGATGCATTTTCTGCTCTTCAGCTGCATCTGTAGATGAAGGAAAAATATTTATTAATTAAAGTTAAGAGTGCTGGGGATTGTGCACTGTTAAAGTCCATGCACATACTATCTGTGTGTGGTGGTAGGAGACAGATTTGTCTTTACACTCCCAGTCAGTTGTTGCAAGCTCGTAGAGTGACAGTGCCTGATTTTCTTTTGGCCCACTCTGCCATACCACTATTTTTCTTTCTTTTGTCACTCACAGATCTCTCTACTACCACCTATTGCAGATGTCACCTCAAGCACGCACTGAAACGTGCCTAAATCTGTCCTTTGCTATTTAGGCAGACTTTTAATTTTAAAGACACTCCTTCCTGAGCCAGGGTTCCCAGCTGGAGATCAGTTTCTCTGTATTTAAATTGCTACCCTTTATTGCACCCACCATTATTGACAGGAGTTGTAGTCACTCCCTCAGACATCCTGGCTTGCTAAACTTTAAGGAGCCTTTTGAAACTACTTTTAACACCACTGATGTAGCACAAAAAATATGCCTGTTGTTGTTCAGAGGTGAAGGCCATACCTTGGCAATCAGAGCATGAAAGTGGTGATTCAAATAGCAAAGAAGGGGAATGCTGTGCACACAGTCCAGCTGCAATTCTCTTCCCAGGCTGTTTTCAGATGTGTTTGTGTCTCTGACCTTCTTGCCCTAAGGGGTATTAATGTCCTCTGCATACAGGTCAATTTTAAAACAAAAGAGATAAGAAGACAGGATTCTCTTCTCCTGCTGTCCCAGCCCTATCCCAACACCATGCAGCCCACAGATCACTTCGTTAGTTATAGCTGGCAAACTACCACTGGTTTGAGTAGCACCATATGTACTGCAAATGGTGTGTGGTTTGGTGGCAGCAGGGGAGAAAGGAGAATCAGCTAAAGTGGTGCAGAAAGCAGTGTACAAGTCCCTACTGCCTTCCAGGCACCAGGGATATGCTGGTTATTAGCATTCCCCAGTAATTATGCTCTTCAGAAACACAGGCTAGGGTTATGTTCCTCACACAGTGCAAGCCCTCAGCACTCCAAGGGCAAGAGGATGACAGGGTAGTGGCAATCCCTTGTTCTGCATAAATATGTGTTCAGGAGATAGCAGCTTAGTGCCAGACTATTGGGGTATATATTCCTCTGTGCGTGTGTGTGTGCCCACGTGCGCGCATGGTTTCCTTTTTGACAGTAAGCTAAGAGCACACTTAGCTGGAATGAACACATCCCACAGTGGAGAATCCACAGCTGGTAAGAAAGATGGCTGAGCAATATATTCTCATCATAGTTACCTTCCCTGTTTCTCCTGCAGAGGCTTCAGTGCCGAGCAGTACTGTGTTGCTAAGGAGATAGAGCAAAATGAGAAAGGAAGGAATCGTGTTTGAGAGCAAGGAATTTATGTATCACGCATCACTGTGTGTCTTTCAGAATTAGGGTATCTTATTCTAGCATAAACTGTCCGTTCTAGGAAAAGCTGGACTGGGGCAGGGGGATGATGGGGAAGATTGTGACGGGCCCACGTACAACGTGCAGAGCTGGTCTGGAACTGGAAGAGGTGCAGAGCCAGAGGTGTGGAGCAAGGTCGTGTCTCATGTGCAGGACTAGAGACCATCAAGCTGCTGTTTCTTAATTTGTGAAGAAAGGAGTTTCCCTTGACAGCTTATCCTGTGGAGCCTCTTCCACTGCTGCTTCTAGGTCCAGAAGGAAAAAAAATGTGTCCACTGATCAATAGCTTTTTTTGACAGTGTGATTTAGCTGCAAAATTGTGTAGGGACTGTTTTACTGTTGAAAATAAATGTCCACATCCACCAGCCTTACCAAGAGATAGAACTAACCAAATTGGTCAGCAGGAGAATGTGAAGAATTAGTAGTGTATGATTTTATTAGCTATAAATTAGCAAATATGGTACCATTTTATTAGCTATAAAAATATTCTAGGGCTGAAAAATATACTAGATGCTAATACTGTAGTTATTGATGTGAAACAATGTATTGAATCCATATTTTTAACAGATCTTGCTGTGCTCTGACTCAGCATACATTTTCCTGGGTTGCATCTATAACAGAGACAATCGGAGAGGAAAAGCCGTGCTTGGGTGGTGGTCTTATGACTAGTCCTAGACTGAAGTGCCAGCTGGTGCATGTCTTTTTGGCAGGCACTCAAGCTGTTGTTTTGTTTTGGCAGCCCTTGTAGCCAGAGCATGCTGCTTTCTCAGTTTAGACTGACGAGAGAGATGTTGGTCCAAGGGTGTATTTTGGCACTGTAGGGCTAGAAGCTTCTAGCCCTACTGAGCCTGCTGTGTTGAAAGCCAAGTGTCCATTGTCAGATTCACGTCTGTCTCGCTTTGCTTCATGTAGGAGCTTAGAGGAATGCAGCCTCCATCCTATTTTGAAGTCTTTCTTTTTGATTTTGACACTCTGAAGGTATTAACCCCCTTGTAAGCTGCTACAAATCAGTAGAGAACAGCTGACTTGAGCAGAGCGATGCTCATCGCCAGAAGATGAGTATCTGGCTTTTCTTGCAAAAGTCGCCTTCCTATAAAGTTTCTTTGTCTTAAAAATGCACCTCTCGATCACTCATCTCTGCGTGTAGATGCAGATAGATTGCTCATGCAGGGGAATACTGCCAGAAGGACAGAAAAGATCCCCTAACTATTTAAAATCTCTTCATTTTTATAGTTCTTCTCTTTCTCAGCCTTTCTCTGCTTAGGTTGTTTATCCTCTGGGTGTTTGCCTTTAGAATGAGTGTTCTTTTTTTTGTCTTTGGTTTTTGGCTTTTTTTACTGAGTAGTTCAATTTGTTCTTTTACTGTCTTCTTTCTGAAAAACACAAAATACTCAACTACTGCTTTTTTGGAAATACATTCAGTGCCCATGTGTGAGCTATCTAGATTCTCACAATCAGCCATTTGGACATTCTTCAGACCAATATTGGTGGCTCTTTTATGCTCTAAATCTGTGGGGCAGTGAAAAGGCATTCCAGGCAAGTCAGTTGTGGAAGTAGCTTTTCACGATGCCCTCAGAGCCTACAAAAACAGTTTACTCAAAAGCCACAGATATGTGGGTTTTGCTTGATATTTATAATAGATGTGTTTTGCTATTAGTAAAAATAAATGAGCCAGTGTCTTATGGCTTAGGGTGGAAAGAAGGCAAGCCAAGATTTGCAGGGAACTTGGAAACCTCCTGTTTTTTAGTGCTCAACTTGAAGCATCTAGTAGAAGTCTAATTTCTGAGAGTGTCTGAGTCCTGCCGCTGTGACAGTCAGGCTCCATTTTAGGGCTTTGGGGTAAGCAGCCAGAACGATTGCCTGCTTGTCCTGCGGTTTGCTCTGTGGTGCCATACATATCTTTAATGACACTGAATGTGAAATGGGTTGGTGCTTTCAATCCCATTTCTAATGGGTATGAAGTCGAAAAAATACTCTTGCTTACTGGCAGTCTTGATAAAATGGGGTATATATTGAATGACAGGGAAGAAAAGCACTTGTCCTCCTGAGAACTTATTCCCCTGATTACTCTGACAATATCTTGGTGAAGTGCCTGAATTTGGGCTGCTGTTCCTGCTGCTGTGAGTGCCCTGCAGCATGTCTGCTACAAGGCAGCTGTTCTAGAATAGTAATTCCTGATTAACTGATTAACTCTTTGTGAGGTTGCTCTTCTCCTGGACTAAGTGTGGTTTATTCTGAGTATTTTAACCCGCTTCCCAAGTGGATTAAGTCATTTCAAAAGAAGGCAGACATAAGCCTTTAGAGAGGGAGTTAATCAAGAATAGATGCTTCATTTCAAATTCATGCCCTACCTTTTTCTCAATTAACTGCATGTTTAGACCAGCCCTAAAACTCAGTTAGTTCTCTAGGGTTGCCACTCTAAGTCCATCTCATCAGCATCCATCTACATGTTGAGAATGTCAAAACATTAAGTTTTCTTACAAGATGGAGAAAAATTGCTTTGTGGATAAAGAACAGAAGTTGAAAGCCTGAAGTCCTGGCATTTTTTTCTGGTTTTACCACACTTCTTGTGTGATTTACCATTTCCTTGCCTTCTCTGTCTCTAAATTTTCACAAAATAGGCATAATACCTTATCTTCTGTCAACATCCTTCAGGAAGATAGCATTCATCAACATCCACTTGTTACCACACAGATTCCCAACAGAGAGAAAGGGAGAGATATGTAGCCTGACAGATTGTCAGCCTCCAAACTCTGAACCAGCTTTCCTTCCAGTCTGGAGTTAGAAATGGGAATTCAGCTTTCAAACCTGGCATCATACTTCGGTGCTTGTTGCAGGTACTGGGCACTTGAGAAAGCTGATGTTTTTTTAAACTTGTGTTGCTGAGTACTTGAGCCAAACTGATTTGTTTTATTTAATTTTTTTATATGCACGCACACACTTTTACTAAATATTTGATTTTATACTACAGGTGCATAGATGAGCACTCTTCTCTGATGTTTGAGTCAGTGAAAGAAGAGGGAGAGAGAGGAACAGAGAAAAGAGTAGTCTATTTAGCTGCCAAAGAGCCAGGATAGTTGGCCATCTGTGGTCACAGAGGTCAATCACACAAGGTTTGGTGGTGATCCGTGGATAACCCAAGGAATGTCTCTAAACCTGGACATATATTTCCTCCTGTACATAAGGAGGAAGGAGCAGGAACCCTGTTTTTCCAAATCCCATATTTATTTCATTTCCCGCTTGCTTTATTTTGCAGGTGTTTTTCCAGGTCTGATCACCTCGCCCTCCACATGAAGAGACACATCTAAATATCAGTCAGCTTGTCATGGATGTCACCTGAGCTAAGTGTTGTGAGATGAAAGTGGAACTCCAGTTACAACGCGCTGCCTTGCAGGAGAAGAGAACTTGATCACCTGTAATCCTCTGTACAGAGACCACACGCTCACACTGTCATGCACCCAATTATACTTCAATACGTACATCAGTTCTTTATGCCTTGCCCCAGCTGGATGGGAGAAGATGCAGGCGAGGAAATGGTATAGAGGTGAAGTCAATGAGAAGGAACAATTGCTTACAGTACTTCGTCCCTCTTGGATTTGTTTCCTGTTTTTGCCAGTGGAAATGAAGAAAACGGAGGAGGCTTCCCTGCAGGTGGACGGCAGTAGGAGGGGCTTATTTAACTTGCTTCTCGGTGCAACTCAATAGGAGAATATGTTGTCTTGAAGTTGCATATTTGTAGCACTAACTTTCTTTTTAAATAGATGGGGGGAAAACAATGACCTAGAAAACCAAATCCCAGTTTGGTAGCCAAAATTAACCTCTTGGTTCATTTGTTCTTTGTCTGAGAATTCCTAATGTTCAGTGCGTCAGACTTCTCACAGACACTTTGACCTGTCTTGGTTTCGGTTCTTCTTCCTAGAACTGAGCTATTGAGATCCTTTTAAGTCAATACCAGTGGCCTTAATGGCAGTAGACTGTGGAGTGACACTTGTGACACAAATATCCTCTTTTTGGCCTGAGTTTATGTAGACTTCACGGAGGACTATATTTTTGTTGGTTGTTTTTATTTTAATTTTTGTTTTGGCTATTGCACAACATATGCACTAGGGACTCTGGAAGCTGCAGCCATTATGGCTAAGTGGCCAAGGGATAAACCCCTGAGAAACAGCACCTAATATCTCTGTAGGCCTCATCTTATTGCCATAGCTAGGACTTCTTGTTTATTTGTTGAACAAAAAACTTGAAAAGCTTATTTGGAAGCTTAAACATTTTTTTCTCTTTTCTCCACGAACAAGTGATCTTCAGAACTCCTTGTCTTCACCTGGATATCGGTCTGGGACTGGCCACACAGGCATGACTACAGGATTCCTTCCACATCATGTGAGCATGTTAGCCACAACCCACAGTGACTTAGTGATGAATTATGTTGCTTTTTCTTGCTGTTCTTCTATTAACCAATTTAAAATATTAGACTTTTGTTTGTGTAAAGAGCACCTGCAGACGTTTTAATTTAAAGCTAATGTTTGTTGAGCATCTAACACACACAAAAAAAACCCCAAGCCAAAAATCCTACTCCAGTCTCTGAGTGGGAAATCGAGAACCTCTTCTAAGTACAATGGCTTCATTCAGCATTAGTGTTTTAAAGAAATTATCAAAGTCCTCCTTTTCCATTCATCAAGTTGATGCTGTAGCCCACTCTTATATGAACAAATGTAACAGTGAACAGTGAAGGAAGGGTTGGATTTTACATACAGCAGTGAGGCTTTTCCAAATGATTGGTCTAAAGTATTGCTAACCTAGAGGTCCATTTTGGCCTACTGTGTGAACCATCAAGGAGAAGTGGAGGTCTCATGCTCACCCTTCAGTCCTATCGATAATTTGATTTCGTTGGCTCAAAGTGGATTAAAGTCTTCATTACAAAAGAAAAAAAAATGTATCTTGCCATAACTTGCATTTGAAACTATTTGGCACTGGCCTTGACTCCAAAGACTGCATTTAGGACCATAAAAATGGCCTATGCAAGCAGGCAGGTGGCCATTAGGTTGTATATTTTGTATATTCTGGGACCATCCCTACAAGATGTGTCTAGAAATGAAACAAAATGGCGCGTGGTCCACAAATGGTTGCTGCTCTTTTATACTGTATTAGTCAACTGCCCTTCTTTGACTGTTTTGACTCATTGACTGTTAAATATTTCCCTTAATTTATGTTTTGGGAGGTAAAACTGTACTCTTAGGGGAAAAAAGAACAAACAAGAAACTCGATAGATGTTTAAGAGCCGTCACCGGGATCCTTGGCACTTGAATTCTCAGCATTTTGCAACTTTTGGTTCCAGTGAGAGATTGAATTTACTCGAAAGATGCTGTTTTTCCTCACAGTTTTCACAAAGCACTGTGACTGTCAACTGAACACTTTGGGGACAGGGGGGAAATACAATGTCTGGCCCATATGGCATGAAATATGGACCAAAATCTAACCGTCTTTTAGGGACAATGATGTAACATTCGTGATAAGAGCATGAGAGAGAGCAAGAGGGAGAGTGAAAGAAAGAAAAGAAAGAACGAGAGAAAGAGAGAGAGAACAAACATTGAGTTTATTCCAAAGATTTAAAACTAATCGTACTCTATATGTGTATATATATATGCTTATATATATGTATACATTTAAACATTGCGGAGCACTGCTTGCTGACAATCTTGTATTTCTCTACTTCTGTATTTGCATACTTTTTATGGCCATTCCATCCAGCTGTTCCACTGAGACTGAGGGCCCTAGAATCCAATTTGTGTTGGAATATATAGAGCATCCTGCCAGATGTCTAATGGGAACCGAAACCTCAGCTGTGTGAAACTGTAGAGCATCCAGTCAGTGCATTAGATTAAAAAAACGATAAGAGAATCCTAGAATTTCATTACTGTAGTGTCCTAAAGTGTGTGCTCTCAAACCCACCACTATGATATTCAATGGATGTGAACCTGCATAAATATCCTCCTTTGACCTCTGAACACACCTGCCTTCAGACATGCTATCAGTAGTCTACAAACCTTAATTATTAAGTGACAGTTTAAGTACCAGACTCTATTTAAAATGGAAAAAAATCAAGCAAGACTGTTTGTTTACTTCCAGTTGTCATTTATGGTCTTACTGACGTCTTATTTAAGTATGGCAGAACAAGGGCATCATGGAAAAAAACATGCTGAAATGCCTCATTATTTTGTTCTAGAGCCAGGCCTACATCTAAATCACGGATCCAAATAGCCTGAAAAACATAGAGAAAAGGAGGACAAGAGACTCAACCAGATTTCAGATTTCTCAGGCTCTCTTTGTAGCAGGTCTTGAACTCTGAAGCCAAATTTTGGGCTTTGGGACCATCTCTTCTGTTTGTAAAGGGAGATATGTTCCACCTGTATACATGGTGTACTCAGTCAATCTCTGGACTTCAGTTTTTGGGTGCTCATATGCAAGTGTCTTAGTCATTACTAAAATTTTGAACCATAACTGGTATTTTGTAGGAGTCGTCTCCATTTTGGAAAGGCATAATTAGTGACACATTCCAGGATTCATTTTTTACAATGACAAGTTTTGTTTCTTCGCAGATATTTTAAGCTGTGCACTTCAAACTTGTGTAATCTGTTATAGCTAGATCCTTTTTGGGCCTGTGTCTCCTCACTAAAGTTGTACAGTTGTCCTCTGTTTGTAAACTATGAGTAGAGACAGACTAATGAGGAAAGGCTAATCCTCTCTGTAAGGCTTCTTGGAAGCAAACCCATGAACAGATGATTTGGTGACAGTTGAGGACTGAGTTATCCAGCTGTAGAAAAGAGAAGCTTAACCTTGTTTCCTTCATGCTAGATTTATGCCTATTTGCAAAAGAGAAGCCATTATAAGAAAGTCAGATTGTGGTTTCCAAGGCCGTGGAACTGTAGGATGAGAACAAATTGAGACAAAAGTCTCACAAAATAGTGTACATAGAGGAAGTAACTAAAGCAAATGTGAGGTTTTGTGAATAGCTAACTAATATTTCGGAGCAGAGCAATCAATCATATAATAATGCAGGCAGGAAGGGGCCTCCAGAGGCCGTCTTGGGCAACCTTCAACTAGAGCTGGTTGCTCAGGGCCATATCCAGCTGAGTTTTAAATATCCCCAAGGATGGAAATTCTACAACCTCTCTGTGCAAGCTGGTCCAATATTTAACCACCTTTATGGTTTTTTTTAAAAAAAAAAAAAAAAAAAAAATCCATAAATCCATTTGTCAAGTAGGAATTTTCCATGTTCCAACTTGTTTTCATTGCCTCTTCCGCTATGCACCTCCAAGAAGAGTCTGGTTTCTTCTCTATACCCTCTGTTAGGTATTTGTAGACAGCAATAAGATCTACCCTTACCCTTCTCTTCCTAAAGTTGAACCATGTCTCTCAGCCTCTCTTCATCCATCATGTGTTCCAGAATGTCAATAATTTTCTTGTAATGGGGAGACCAAAACCAGACAGAATATTCCAGATCAAGACGTACTTCATATGTTACAGTGTTGATATATTTATTCTGGATTTTTCCATTATCTAATTGAGACAAGCTATACTCTATGATGAGATTCTATTTTGAAAACTGACTTATGAAAAATCATGTAGGAAGCACCAGTATAAAGATTTTTCTAATCAGATTTGCTGAATCTGTGTATAAAAATATGCTTATAGAAATATGCTTTCTATACTGCCAGCTTGAGGCCTGGCAAGCAAAATTCTGTTTTTCCAACATAATCATTGCTGGTTTGCCTTAAACAAAAAAAAAAAGTATTGTTTCACTCATACTGTATCAAATATGAAGAAACATGATGCTATATTTCAGTCCCTTTTTAGACCAAAACAACACTTCAGTGCATCTTTGTTCTGTTTGTTTTTCCCCTTAGGAGATAAAGAGGAACCTAAAATATCACATGTATTTTATAAAGATTGGTCTAACAGAAAAGGAGATTCCAGAGTCCAGAGTATTTTTCATTGTCCCAGAGTTGTTCTTTTTCAATAGCCAGTACTCAGTCTAGAAAATTATGTTCACTGGATAAATTGGCAAATGAAGAAAAGAAAGAAGGGACTGAAATCCTAGATTCTTTCAATGTCTTGGACAAGGCCCTGAGCAGTTTGATTTAACTAAACTGTTTTTTAAACAGAGGGTTGAATTAGGTGACCTCCAGAGGTACCTCCCAACATTAATTTTTCTGTGTTTCTATGATTCATTTCAGAGCTCTCTGTGTACTGGTTCTAGTTCTTCCCAGTCTTGTGCTGGTGGAACAGACTGTAGGACAGGTCTGTAAGGTTTCTCTCAAGCTCTGATAGTTTCATCCTTATTAAACTTTATAAGGCTTCTTCATGAGGGAGACCTAGAGAGGAGGAAATCTTAAAAAAACCCAAAACCCTTAGCAAACCAGTTTGAATCAATATCATACCATGAGATGTGTCACAGCTGCAGGGACCAACCATATATTATGGAAACAAGTTTGCTAGCCTGGAAGACCCATGTGATGTCTCAAAAATGGTTTCTAGGACCTGAAATTAAGCCAATGTATATTTCTACAAAAGTGAACATTTTTTTTTTTTTTTTTTCATTCATTCTTATTTTCCTCAGACTTTTTGGAATTGGGTTTACTGGTTTTTTAGGCTAGCACATTTTCACTTAATACGTGGAAAGCACTGACCAAACACAGATGGGGAAGAAGAACCTGAATGCAAGAGGACCCCCCAGGTCCTTGCTTTTGGAACTGTTTTAACTTCAGGAGTAAAAAGATAACTATTCACTAGGGTGTGTGGCTAAAATGGAGTTGATCAATATGATAGTTGCAGTGATTGAGTGCATCTTATCTGTGACCTTTCTGATATCTACACAATCAGGCTTTCTCCCTCATTTTTACCTGGCCCTAGACAATTTGGGCTTTTTAGTTGTCTCTAACACAAAGGTTGCTCCTCCTATTTAACGTAGTTTGTTTATTTGTGTACAAAAGAGGTCATAATTGGTGCTTCTGACAAAACTGATAAAAATCCAACTTGCTTAACCGTTTCCTTTTCTCTGCCTGTTCCCTTAATGTGTGTTAAAATCTTTAAATTTAAAAAATAAAAAAAGTGGAAAATTTTGTAAATAATTTAATGTTACTAGGCCAGCACCCAGTGGATCAAGGGCTTTTATTCTTGATTTCATTCAGGACTTGGCACATCCTGTCATTCCATCCAGTAAGACTGTTTTTAAGCTTTCATATCTCGGGTGATGCGTCTAATCCAACACTCCTTTAAAGTACTTTTTGCTGATGTCAGATAGAATTGCACTTGCAAAGATCCCCACATACCAAGAACAAAAGCAATGCTTAACTATAACTCTATTTAACTCTGTAGTGAAAATGAAAATTATTTCCTCCCAAGATATTACAACTACTCATTGACAAGTCTTGCCTGTCTTTCATTAGCATTAAATCTACGCCTTATTGAATGATCATTTCCAGATCAAGCTTGGATCTTCTTCTTCCTTTTGTCACATTTGTATCTCTTTTTATTAATTGGTTAGGGATGACTACTGCAGTCTTTCTCCTCCACAGCTCTACACTGGCTTCCGTGGCAAGATTTAGCATTGTAAGAACTGTAGGATCTGGCCCACCAGGTTCCAAGATCTGTTTTGTCAAGCTGAGATTTCCTTCTTCTGTAAAGGAAGAAGTCCACGACATACTTGTGCTATACAAGTTATATATATAACGATATAGTTGCATATATAAATTATATACATAAAAATGTGGAGACGCGGGGGTAGACTGCCTTTATCACCTCAAGAATGGGTTTCCCTACCTGAAAACTTTCAAATGCAGGTGTCATTTTTCAAACAGGGTTTTATAGTTTTCCTTAATGCTTGTTAATGGCATTTTTTGGTGTAATAATTAAAGTTGGAACTCTTAGAGATTTTCAAAATGAAAGCTTTGATGATTTTTTTTAAGTGCTTTGGTCCTAACTTCTATATACTGCCAGAAAACAGGTTCTTCACCCTGTCTCTGTGTGGATGTGGATGTACAACAGTACACCATATATACCTACACAGAAGAGGAAGCTGAGCTACTGACTTACAGTTTGTAGTAGCCAACCGTGCCTATTGCTTTGATTTAGGGAGGGCACTTGCTGTTGCCACTGCATTTTAGGAATCATGTCAGCTTCTGTAGGAAAGTTTTCAACAATGCTGGGAAATACATGTTGCTGTGTACTGTGAATGAGTAGGCTGCAAATTTGGGGATTGGGAGGGGAGGTGGGAAGGGAGGGGGATGAGGGCTTAGCATGTACACACTAAAAGTGAACTAGAATGGACAGAAAGGTGACAATTTTAGCCTTTATTGTTGGGCTCTTAGGGAAATGAAAAGCTAACACGCGGTCCCTGGAAGGCCTGATGGCTGAAGGGCTGATCTTTACTTTGTGTTTTGCAACATACATTTTACCCGTTGCTCTGTATTTTAAACCCCAGGCCTGTCAGATTCTGGAAGCAGATCAAAACACTGGTTTAAACACTACTTTGTTACCAAGGCCATGTCTCTACCAGGGAAGTTGCCCTATGTTAAAATATCAGTCTAGTTAAAACCACTTTGTAGCTCGCAGCTATTACTTGATTGCCTGGATTGGGTTTGCATTGGCATCCTATGCAGTTAAAGTAAAGTGTAAGAAATGCTTCAACCAATTAAGATACCTCTACAGGAAGGTTCTTGCACCAATTTAAGTACCTGGTTTTGAAATCACTGCATATAAACCATGACATCTTTTCTCTTAGAAACAAGGCCTTAGTTTAGCATGTCTACTCATCTAGTTGAAAAAATAATAATGCAGGCTGAGATTTTTTTTTCTTGCTTTGCAAAGTGGCCTGTTTTCTTTCTTGTCCTTTGAAACCTTTCTTGCTCTTTACTACACGTTAGATTTTTGTTTGGGGGATTTTTTTTTAGCAACAACAACAAAAAGTATGAATGCTCCCTATTTAAAAACAAACAAACAAACAAACAAACAACATTGCTTGAAGGACTTTCATTTTGCACTATAATTTTTCTTTTACCAGATGTGTCTGACAAGTGCATTTTGGAAATGCCCTCGGTCACGTTCTCTCAGGCCTACTCTGGTATTTCTAATATATCACAGAAGTACCCAATCTTGTAGCCCTCAGTTCTGCCTTTTTTTGACATTTTATTTTTTTTAAGCTTTTTATATATATATATATATAAATATATTACTTTGTCAGTTTTTTTGCTGTACAAAAAGTCTTAAGATTTAAAAATATTATTTGTATTATATGATGGTGGTATGTTAATGTTACAAAATTATTAATGAAGAAAAAATTTATTTTTGTTACTGGTCTGTTTCATAATTCTTTTTTAAATTGGTATATTGTAAGATATCTATGCAAAAATGTTATGTGACGCATTTTTATTTAAGAATGTAATATGTGTAATAAACAGTAGAATGTGTTTGGCCCGACACTGTTAAGTGTGCCTTGTATGTTATTTCTTTATGAAAACTTCTGTGAACAGTGAAATGGCTTTTGAATATCAGTTAAGGCTATGGTTCTGTAAACAGTTATTGACATAAAATATATAGTATGCTTTAGCTTATCAGAATCACATTTTTGGATTTAAATGATTTCGTTTTTTAATGTATTTTATAACAGTTAAAGTGTTGCTTATATTCATGCCATATCACATGTTGCTTTTGGAAAAGAAGCTTAAGAAGGAAGTTCTTATTCCTAAAAGCTGACCAGATTTCCATCTGGCTCGTAATACTGCTTCTGTTGGAGTCAGTGACTTCTGTTATTTGACATTTTACACTGGTTGAAGATTTCAGCCAGTATTATTTTTGTAAAAGACAGAACACTTGCATTGCATTTTCCATGCCTAGTTTTAAAACATTTGTCAGTCAGTGGTCAAAACAGAACTAGACTTTGAGGCTCCTGAGCACTAGTGCTATGCTCTAGTCCGAGCATCAGGCTGTCTCGCAGGAGTGCAGTATTGTTCTCTTTCCCCCGCCTCAGTCGTTTAGTCTCCCTCTTTAATGTCTGCAAAATTGCAGGCACAATTGAATCTACCTGGATGCTGAAGTACTAAAAATGTATTTAGGCAGTAAAAACAGTCATTTCGAGCACAATTACTTTGCAGTGTCATGGCATAAAATGAAATTACTTTTTCAAGTCAGGCCAGTATCCCTTTAGGTTTTTGCTGTTTTGTGCTCACACACTGCAGCAACCTCAATGGGCACTGCATATGAACATCCTGTAGGGCTCATCTGATGCAAGCTTGCTAGCTTTTATTGCTGGGACAACATGCCTCACTTGCCCTGTTGGGAGACCTGCTAGGACTGTTTATGTCTGACAGATAGAGGGTAGGATTCCCCTCCTGACATCTGCATCTAGAAGCCAGATGATCATTCTAACCTACTCATTTATACTCCCTCTGTAGCTGATGAAGAGAGACATATCCAGAAGTGACTCACTCCAGGGGATGAGCTGAATGCAAAAGGAGCTGAGGTGATGTCAAGCTTTTCTGGAAAGCCACATGGTAAGTTGGAAGACAAAAGTTCCAGTGATGCCCGTGGCTGCTCTGGTCACTCAGGTCATACCAGATGTTTGATGATGGACATAATTCGTAGTGTTTGGGTGTATGTTAATGAACAGCTCTTGAGCACTGGAAGAGGGCTCAGCACAGGTGGAAATTTTGGGCTTGTGTTCCAAATGGTGAAAACTGTACAGTGCTCTGGCTGCTCCAGTGTGGTGTCACTCTTACAGAGCATAAGTGAAGCAGGCAGTCATCAGAGTTTTTGGCATCCTACCATGAAAATACAAGGCTGAAAAAAAATGTCTTTTTGTTGTAGATTGAAGTGTTTGTATGATGTAGGTATGAATGGAGTTATTTCTGCAAATAGAATTTTGACTTTGTCGCTCTTTTTCTTGTAAAGAAAAGGTCCAAGTTCCTTCACTTTCTCTGTTCCTTGAAAACCTCTGGAAGCTGTTACATGTCTATATGTCTAGACAAAGGTACTTCTAGAGTAAATTAGTCCTCTGCTCTCCACCTGTGAGAGAGACTTCCAGAGAGCTCTGGAAGAACCTTTTCAAAGGAAACCTTGGGGCAGCGCAGCTGTTTTTTTGGCCTGTGTTCAACTGGAATGAATTGGAGGGAGGATTATCAATTACACGTAAACATACAACCAGTTTGTTTTCCAGGAACTTTCAGAAAATACAATGCTTTACTATCATACACTTCCTCTTAGAAGCAGGTACGTTATTAGTCTGCAGGAATAGCTGTCAGATGCTTCCCTGGGCTGGAGGCCAGGGAAAAGAGATACTGTGAAAGAGGTCCTTCCCTCTGAAATTGTTCAAGTAGCACATAGTCCTCCCATTGTCGGGATGCAGAGTTCTCTAAGGAAAGAAAAGAACAATGTATTCATTTCTAGGGTTAGACTGAATATGACCATCCTATTGAGTTTACCTAATGCAAACTCATCATGTGCAAACTTTGCATGACTTTTCAGACATAGTTCCTCTCCTTCAAATGCATCTCAGCTGAAGCAGAGAAGGGCTGAGGAGTCCTTACCCCTTTCTCGGGCTGTAGGAGGCTGAGTGAGTTCAGCACTTTCTAGGCATGACTCTGCAACACGTGTCTATCTGGTTGGCAGCTTACTCTAAGAGAGGAGGTTGCCAGATGCATCAGTTTCCTCAAGTATCTTCTTTTCCAAGCTACTTGAGCTGAAAAAAGAAAAATGCTTCCTATGAAACTTACAAATGTAGATTTTTCTCCCCTCTGTTTTTTTTCTTTTTGGCTTTACCTCACCTTTTCCTAGTGAGAGTAAACAATGAGAGCAGAATTAAAAGTGAATGAAATGAGAGTTTGTCACCAGAATTATGCTATTTCAGTGCTTTTTACAAATATTTGTAATACTTCTGGGTTTAATTATTTTTTAAAGATATCCATCAGTTTTGATACGAAATAAACAGTTTTTCATGAACAATTTCTGACCACCTGGCTGGAAGTCTTTCCAGAGGCCTAGTCACAAGCAATGTCTGCTAGCAGAGCTCATGTGCCTCATCATGTATCTCTGTGGTGCTGAGAGATGATGAGGGTTATTGGAGCTATTGCTTCTAGGGGCCTTCTGTGTCCATGGCTTGTCCATTGACTTCAGTTTTCTGGAGATCTTTTGTCTGAAACCATAAGGGACACATCCTTTTTTCAGAGACCCTTCCTCATGTACCCCTGTGCATGGTTTCAGATTCATTGTCTGCTTGTGTTCTGGCTGGTTAATGTTCAATGATGGAGAGGCAGTAAAACTGAGCAAGATGAAGCTGTGCTGTACCTACTTAGTTTTGAGTTTAAAATTCCTCAGGGCTTCAGAGGCTCTTCCAAACTCAGTGAAATTTACCTCCATCTGCTGGATTTCCGCTGGTCTTTTTGGGAGTGCAGACTGAACAAAAGCATCTCAAATAGATGCAACAGGACAGATGTACCTCAAATTCAACTTGGGTTCCCCAAATAATATGGAGTGTGGACTAGAAGGCAGAGTCCCAATCCAGGCAAATGCCTTCTGGTCCAAGGCCCTTATCTACTATTTCTAATTTACTGAGGTAATCAGAAGCCACTCTACCCCTCAGGATCCAGTCTAGCTGGTGTTAGCAAACCTAGGACCAGTACTAATCCCATAAGTAAAGAGAAGTATGGTTGAGTGATACCATTTAAAGAGGGATCTTTGAGAAATAGGAACTTTCCTGCCCTTCAACAAAAGCCTCTTACCCTTTCAACAGAAAGCTGCAAAATAAAGCACCCGGGGCCTCAGCACAGCACAGCCCGAGTTAGGAGAGGTGGGGCGAAATGCTCTCCCCTGCCCCCAGAGGACAGTCTGCCGCCATTCAGAGGGGCAGGGACTGAGGCGGGGGCCTCTCCGGCCGCCACACTGAGGAGGCCCCCTCAAAACGGCGCCTCTCTCCTCTCAGGTCTCCCGGCAGCAGCCGCCCTGTCCCCTCAGGCACCTTTTGGCATCGACTGCAAGCGCCAGCCCTGCTCAGTGCACCCTGTCCAGCCAGGGAGGAGCAGGCCAAGGGAAGTTAGGCATGTCCCTGAGCAACTGGAAATGGTGGCAGCGACAGCAGGAGCTTTAAGGTTGAAGGGAAGCACAGGAAGAAATGTTCTCCCGTCAGGTGGGTCCTTTCCTGGCACATGGAAGCCATCCTGCCCTCTCCCCGTACAGTGATTCTATCACCTTTCTTTCCCCTCCCCATACTTCACTGTTTTGAGGTCCCTTTCACCTGCAAAGCTGGCCAGGCTTTCTGCTGAGCCATGAGGGTTTTCTTTCCGCAGTGCTGGTTACCAGACAATTGTAAAATGTCGCCATTTGAAATGTTCGTCGTGATGGAGATTGCTATTAACCCTTCACCTGCTTTTCTCTCAGCATTTCTGATGCTGGGTACCTGCCCTCCCAGGACGTGGCACAGATAAAAACCAGCCACCTAGGCATCCATGGGTCGCATATTCACTAGTAAACCCAACAAGGCCATAGCCCACTTGTCTGTACTGGTATGGCCACATCAGATAGCCCCTGCAACGCCACCTGGGTATGGCTCAGGGCTCGCATGTGGCCAAAGGTAGCCCAGACATGGGCACTGTTTTGGGAGATTGTGTGGGGAAAGGTAAGAGATTTCGGTGGTATGAGACATGAGCCATGCTGAGCCAGTCAGCCTCAGGGCCAGAGAAGGCCCCAGGTGCCTATGCCTTGTCTGTATGAACGCTGCCAGCACTCCCACACAGTGCCATTCCATCCAGCAGCTGCTGTTGGGCTCTTTCAATGACCACAGCTGTCTGTGAGGAGAGCGCGATGGGCTCACGGGAGCTGTGTCACTGTGATCAGGTGTTGCCCGAAATTAATTGATCTGTGGGTTAAGAAGGTAGCTGTGCTTCTCTCTGAACACAGCCCCTGGCAGGCCAGGCTGCTCCGGCTTGGTGCCTCAGATGCCCACCACGGCACAGAAACTTCAAGATGGCGTCTGTGCCAGCAGTAGCCAGGATGGCCGCCAGGCTGCGGAGGCCTCCTCCTTCCCCTGCTGCTGCATGTGCGTGGTGGTACCAGGCAGCAGGAGGTAAGGGCATGCTTCAGAAGGAAGCTGGCCCACTGCAGTGGGCAGGTGAAGAAAACATCCATGGACTGGGCAATTTTGTTTGGCCCCTGAACAAAAGACCAGTCCCTGGGTAGTTGCTGCCTGACAAACTTAAGGAGGGTAGTTTTCCCTTTGATATTAGTAGAAATTACATTGTACACATACCAAGGGGAGAATGTGCCCCTAATTAGTCAGAAATCACTGGCAGCAAGTCCTTGTGTCAAAAGGATTTTGGCCACTTGTCCCTCACGCTTCAGAAGGGCCCCATTTCCAAACAGAGAAGGACTTGCTTGGAAGCAGCTTGAACAGATGAGAAGTACTCAACAACTCTGAGAAAATTGCCTGTATGTTTATGTCAATTTAATAGAGAAATATACACTCAGATTTAAATGCCTTCTTGATTTATTGTGGTTTTTTTCAGAAGAGAAAAGGATGAAGAGAACACTGAAGATGAAACATAGGAAGAAAACCTCAACTCAAGCTTAGTTTTAAATACAGCAAGATCTTAGTGGAGCTCTATGGTGAGGAACTGTACCAGGATTTGGAGGTGCCAGATTATACCTGTACCACAGCAGACAGTTTAGGTAAATTTAACCAAATAGCATCACCTTATATTGGCTCAGTTTTAGTGATATGCACCTCTTTTTCCTCTGTGTGCTCCTGTGTAGCCTAAGTATATTATGCCCATGAAATTCACTTGCTCCATGGCTCTAGCAGCCACACAACAAGGTGTTAATATCTGTGTAAGACATTTTGTCTGGGTGATTCTGCTGTGAAAGGTTAATGCTGGTTTCCTCTTTCCATGAGGAGAGTAGAGATGATCCACTTAATAGAAGCTCAAACATCAGTGATAAGCAGTGGGGAGAGGGTTTTTACTGACAGTAGCCAAGCCCAAGGAGGAGAGTTTAAACTATCATTTGTTATTACTGAATTCTGTGCTAAATCCAGATTCTAGGAATTTACAGCCTAGTCTGCAGAGGACTTGAGTTGACTTTGACACCAAGTTGGGAAAGGCATCTCTCCTTCAACAATTGTAGCCGTTGGTTACAATACCCTTTGTTGAAATACAGCAACAATTTTCTCTAAGGCACAGAGTGACTTCATTACTCTGTGTGTTGATTTTTCTGAAAAGAATTTGTAAATTCTTTCAGAAAAATCCATTATTCCAGTAGAAGGATATGACCCTCAGACAGCTCCATAACTTTCATTCTTCTGATTATGGTGCCAATTATCTGACAGTGTGATGGGACTGAAAACAAGAAGAGTCTGATGCCAAAATCGCTTTCTGCTTATGATGGTTGTGGTTTGTTTGAGGAAAAATTATGACTGGTGAAAATACTAGGTAAATCAAGGAAGTTTCTGATTCTTCCTTCACATGCCATGTACCTTGACCCAGAAGAAATATCTGAAATGGAGGACTAAAACAGTCTCTGCACCACCTAAGTTCAAGGCTTATTGGTTCTAACTGCCTTTAGCTGTCCCAAGCATCACCAGCTGTGGAGGTAGATACACATCTATTAAGAACCAGACTAACATCTATTTTGTGTGCTGGGCAACTGCCAGAGTGGTAATCACCATCAGCATGGTTACCGCTTTATGTGTTGTCCCCCACATATGCGTATGTATGTATACATTTGTATACACATATGTATTTAGGGATATTCAAGTTCTTACGTTCCCTCCTGGCCTTCCTGGTGGTACCATAACACAATCCTTAAGAACATTCTCCTACCCGCACCCCTGTACTTATGTGAGAGGAGGAGAGAGACCTTTGTCCCTCTTCTGAGTGCAATATTAGCGTGGTATTAAGAGGCCTTGTCTGCCAAGCCAGATACTCCTGTGACACTGTAAACCTGTCACTTAGGTCCAAATCCACAGGTGGAATTCAATGCCTAAATACCTTTATTGGTAATTGGGAGGCTTTGGCCTCCCAACAACTTCCTAAAAAAGGAATGTTAGCATTGCTCTACCAGACCGGGGTATTGTGAGGGTACATGCATTAATGAGACTACCATATTCCAAAGAGACAGAGGCCTCAGACTGACTTCCCAGGTCTCACCTGTCTGCTAATCTATTTGTAATATCATGTCATTCATGGTTACTATCACCTTCAGTCAAGTTATATCCTGTTAAACACCAACTTCTCCTTAGTTGACTGCCAGATCACGAAGTGATGGCTTCAGTGGCAACACCATGGTATTCTAATAGAGTAGGTGAAACTACTGCATTACCGTGTCTCTCCTCCTTCCCTGCCTTGTGTTCTCTAGTGTTTGACCTTGGATTTGTGTGATGCATCACACAGTGGCTCTGTGTGTATTCTGGAAGGGGCCAAGCATGCGCTTATGAACTGAGTGAGTTTTCCATCTCAGTAAGACTTGTTTCTTTTCACACAAAGACATGTAAATTTAAGGGAGCATATGTATTTGAGTCTTGGCTGAAGACATACTGATGTATGCTCTGTGATATTGATATATGTTTTCTGACACCACTGCATCTTTGCTCTCTCATCTGGAAACTGGAAGCAATACTAAATTCCTTGTCAAGGGTGACTGTGAGGATGAAATGTTTTGAGGGGAGGAAGTAACTGCTAAGAATATTATTTGCTTGGTAATAAGCAGGGTTTTTTGCTGTGTCCCTGAGTCTCTATTGCCATAAAAGAAAAAAATGTACCGTGGCTCTGTAAGAAACTCTGAGACCAGTGCTAATATACTGTGACCTGCTCAGGAAAAAAAAGAAGATACGTATAGAAGAGGTTGTAGAGCTTGAGAGCATCAGTGCATACTCCAGTCTCTTCTTTTCTTGGAGAATTGTAGGGTGCAGGCGTTAAAGTTCATGGTCCATAGATATATAGAGGAGGAAAAAGGAAATTAGGGTATTTAGGTAGCAGTTATTCAATCTGATGTTTTTGGAAGGAGAGATCATCTCCAAAGAGAGGAATAAGTTCAATTCCAGTGTTTCTGAGTGGATAGATTTTTATGGATCGCTCTTCAGGGCTGACTACAGAAAAAAATTTCCTTTTTCTGAAAAGTTAACCCTAGCCTGGTGTCTGATCGGAAGACCCTCAAAGCTGCTAGGCAGGTTTGCAACTTAAATAGAGCTTAGACTGCAACCTTAATTCTCAGTCCTGAGTATGGAGATTTTTTGATTCATGCCAACCTTTTTTTATTTTGTCATACAATAAAATAGATTTAAAAAACAAACAAAAAAACCCCCCAAAAGCACTAAAAGACAGCCAATGTAATTATAATATTTCTGTCAGCACCCATTCTGTTGGCCCCAAAAGGAGCAGACTCCTGCCATGGTTCTGCTCTTCCACATAGTTCTGATTTTAATAAGAACAGGAGGTGGCATATAGAAAGCGCAACATTTTCTGCAGGGGACCAGTCCATGCCTCAGCATTAATAATGTAGCAAATTACCAATCTTCTCTAAGGACTGATCCTTTGTATGATGACAGCCCGGTGCGCCGTATTTCCTACAAAACCATAGTTTGACTAGTACGGTGGTCAGATATTACACGTACATTCAAGTCACAGATTACCAAATGGCAGTAACAGTGGAGATATTTTCCAAGCTTTACACAGACTTTTTATTTCTGTTTCTCTTTTTAAAAAAAAAAATAATTAATTATCAGTCCACCTCGAGCACTTCTTTTTTCTCATCTAACTGCCCCCAGCCCTCTCCCCACCCGTCAAGCTGTGTGAAATCTTTCCAGCAAGACCTAAAAACATGTGATATGCTCTTGGATTCATATTTCATGTGGAATCTCAAGCTGAGAGAGGCCTCAGGATAGAGCACTAACTGACAGGGGGACGGCAAGGCAGTCAGGATTGTGTAGGCGTGCAGAACTGAGGAACCGGGGCTGCTCAATATGTTTTTAATGAAACTAATAAATACAGCCATTGAATGAATAGAGCTGATTGACACGGGGAGTTCCTAATTCCCCCCTTCCATCTGCAGCCTTTTCAGTAGCAGAACAGAATAAAGAAATTTAAAAGGAAACTGGGACATGTATTTTCAAAGAAATGTTATACAAAATTGCAAGCAAAATGCTAGATAAAAGAAAAATTGTTCTTTTTCTACAAAAAGCCTAACAAGGTTTTCCCATGTTCTTTCCACAGAAAAGAATCAAACCCTCTCTCACAGTTTCCAGTGAGCCAATGGAAAGATCAGTAGTGGAACAGCTGAAAAAAGTTCAAAGTAGAAATTGTTTTTCATTATCATTTTCGTGACAGGGAAAAAATTGCTAGGAAAAATCAGCTGTCCCACTGCTTTAAAAAAAAAAGAAAAGAAAAAAACAGAAGTAGGCTTTGAAATGTCTTGATAATAAAGGGGGAGGAGCATTTCCAAGGGAAAATGCAGCCCTGATCTAATTATGGAAAGGGGTTTGCAGCCACACAGCTCTGACCTCATCGCACCATGCAGGATCAGGCAGCACATTGTCTGTACTGGGTAGGATGTGTGTAGTCAAGTCTTCAGGTAAAAGAGTGCCTACATTTCCACATACCTTCTTTTTCCCCCATCAGCATGTTGACTGTGTATCTAGTTCTAAAAGATGGGAACAGGGATGACAGATGACCTTGAGGATAACTAACCTGACATCATAGTGGTATATTCTGAAGTAGAGAGCTAGGCAGAGTAGTTGTTTAAAAATAGGTAGATGGCAAAAAATAAATGTTATCAATGTCTACATACCACAAGCTTAAAAATAATAACAGGTGAAAGCAGAGCATATGACAATGAAAGAAGAACTTGACGTAATGGGTGTTTCTGAAGAATGAGGGAGTGTCAAAAATCGATGGGATATTGTAATACTTACTATAATCTCTAGAGCAAGGACAGGTTAGGTCACAGAGTGAGGGGGAAGAAGGGGACTCTGCAGCTGCAAGACACCATTGGATCTATATAGATAAGATTTCAGTAGGTGAAGAAAACCAGATAGTAAAATATTTATCTATTAATGGTTGACAAGAAGCAACTATATATTAGGAGTAAATAAAAGGGACCGCAGCATAACTCTGAGCAACCTCCTCTGGGTACGAAGCATACCAAAGAGTAGCTTGCCAATATTAAAATTTGGAAAGGAGGAATTTTATTATAAAAAACAAAAAATCAAATAGAGAACCTAGCGAACAAGCCATAGAACTGCGAGTACGGATATTCAGAGCCTTAGGCTGAGCAAGGATTTTTTTTCTGAGTAACTCACAGTGATCACAAACCACATACAGTAGATTTTAAAGACTAGATTATCTAATGCCTGCTTCTCTACCTTCCCACCTCACACACTAACATTACACTGAAATATTTTCCAAGATACTCTTCCTTCTGCTGTTCCCCTTTATATCTCCTTCCCAAAAAACTGTTATAGCAACAGTCCAGCTGTTTTCTTGGTGCTGTGGCTATATGCAGAAGACTCCCACACCATTGTACAGATGATAGATCAGAGTGCCTCAAAGCATCCCTGAGCTGCTTAACCTTATACCTTGCACATGCTGAAATCAAGGAATCTAATTAAAGTTGGGGCACAGGAGGGAGGGGTTGGGCTACTCCATAGAGGTTTGGGTCAAACATATGCACAAGTCTTTGTAGGGAAAGAGCCTCCAAATCTCATGCAAAAGTGAAATAAAAAAACCCCAAAGACCCAAATCTGTATATTCATAGTTACAACAAAGATTATTTGTATTTGAAAAATAGTTGGCCAGAGCCTGACTTGCAAAGGTTAATATTCTTATTCCATAACTAGGTTAGTCTTGCTGGCTCTCCACCAAATCCCACAAATATGCAAGTTAAACTAAAGTCATTCAGAACAGATTTTCTGTAACTCTCAATTCTCATTCTGAGTCCTAAGTAAATAGGTGCATAGTGTGCATCACGCCAAGTGGGCAGCAAAGCTGAGCTCTGACAAGTCAACTACAAATGCATATTCCAGGGTCAAACTCATTGGTATCAATGGAAGTTTTGTCTTAACAGTGAAAGCGGATCAGAGTCCCCTCTGGGCTAATCTGTTGTGAATGCTTGTGCTATTGATTCTAGGAGGATGAATATTTTTTAAAAGTACAGAAAAAGGAATCGGGAAGAAAAGAAATAGTAGTAGCATGAAAAAATATTTAATTAATTAACAGCCCCCGCCCCCCCACCTCCCCCATTCTTACTTCTTTTCTTTGTTCTAGGGAACCATCTATTTCATCAGGGAGTTTTAATCAGATGAGTGGTTTTTGCAGATACAGGCAATTAGTACACTGCCTGTCACAAGTCTGGCTATCAAGTGATACTCTTCAGGATTTATGCCTCCTATGGATTATCAAGCTGGAAACCTTGCGATAGAATGAACCTTTATGAGTAACCCTTATAAGCACATGAGATTATCTTTAAGGAAGTGATTAGACTCCTTTCAAGTATTTCAAGTGAAATACACTCAACCTGAGATCCTCCAATTCATGAATCACATTTCTAGAATTTTATTCCCTGGAGCTCAGATCCAAAATCATGCCAACCCTAGGGCTGGGCCATGTTTCTGTGAAAATTAGAATCATTGCATTGGCTTTACAGTCAACATGTGCAGGCTATAAATGTCTGATTAAAACATGAGACCTCTTCATTAAAATATTTTAAAAGTATTGGCAGCATTTTTCCATGTTTGCAACAGGTGGGGACATTTTTTGCCATGATCACAAACACATAAAATTAGATAGGTATTCAAAAGATATCCTGAAGACTTAGGAAGGATAAAGTTTCGCATGGCAGTTTCATTTCTTCCTCTTTTGTTTTGTTTTGTTTTACTTGCTATTTGCAAGGCTTCTTGGTACTAATTTATGGTTTTCAACAACGTAGTTTAGTGGTTCATTTATAGAATACAAACATCAATAAAAAAGCCAGGTTCAGTCTTATGTATACTTAGTCCTCAAGCTTCCAGAGAAATTGAAATGGTTCAAAAGTACAAATTCCTGTTAAGAAGTTGGGAATGTGCTGCTATTTTTATAACCTATTCCCCCACCTGATTACTTAAATAATTGTCACCTACAGTCCCTCACCCACCCACCATATCTAGGAAAGAGAACAACTTTGCACAGATGTGTTATATATGATAGGGACAAAGAAGAGAAGGAGGAAATGGGAAAGGGGGGTGGGGAGAAGGGGGGGAGAAGGAAAAAAAGAAGAAAGAAAAAGAAAACAGAAAAAAAGAAGCCATTCATCTATAGAGCAGCAGAAGAGAAGACATAGCCTCCAGTTCAGGAAAGACTTCCTGTTCCCAAAGAGGTGATTAATCACACGCTTGAAGTTAAGCACACACTTATGTGCCTTGCAAAATTGGGATATAGGAGGAAATTGTGTGCTGATTTTATTTCCTAAAATGTCTTCTTGTCTTTAAGATCTTGTCTGTTCTGTCTGACTGGAGAATTGATAATTACAGGACAAAATCGATCTAGGCTCTGGAGCAACTGATTGCCAGCAGGTCAGCTGAAGCATATCCTGAGCTGGGGACTGATTGGTGGAGTTTTCCAGCTGTTAAGGAATCTGCTGGGGAGACTGTGAAACCCAGCATACATATTTCTGATTTCATTAGTAGCGGGACAGAAATTGGAAACAGATCCTCATTCTTTATGTTCATCCTCACTTGCAAGTATCTGGGTGCTAGCAAAAAAATTAATTGGCAGATTCTTATTTATATTCTGGTACCTTTGTATAGCTGGGTAGAAGGGCCTTCATGTGAGAATCAAGAAAAAAATGGCACTGAATTATAAAGTGATATAAATAGCTTTTCTGTAAATGTGAATCTGACCTCAAATATTAGGAGCTCCAGAGAGAAAGAATAGCATTATTAAAAAATAAAGGGGCAGAGAGGACCAAGTTGAGGCATGTAATTGCTTTGCAGACATTCATCATGCAAAAATAGAAGGCAAAAACTTGTTAGGAAAAGTAAGATAGTGTGATACATTAAGACATTCACCCCTAGGTAAATCAGGAGCAGTTCTCCTGAAATCAATAGATTGGTGTAAATTGAGCCTGGAGCAAGGTAGGACTCTGAGATAACATTTGCTCAAGTTACCTCCCTTATTATTGGAAGGATTGTCGGCTGCAGCCACTTTATTTGGAGCTCCAGCACAAGAGGATAAAGTGAGAATGCTTGAGAACTAATTAACAAGTTACCAGCTGAGTGGGCCTCATTATTTTGAAATGTAAATGCTTTTGTTGATTAAATCTGGACCATTAGCTCTGCTTTGTGATAGAGGAAGTTTCATCGGAAGTGAAAAAAGAGGAAGCAAGGAGCTTTGTGGTGTTGTGATGGCCATTGAAATAGCTGATCCATTGGGGAATGTCCCAAGAATGTACAGAAAGCTGAAAACATGAGCTTTTCTATTTGAACTTATCCTCTGCAAGTGGAGCTGTGAGAGGCTTTTACTCTCTTCAGATTATGCGGAAAGGAAAAACATGATCTACACTGACCAGCAGTTACCAAACAGTTGGTTTAATGGCAAGACAAACTCCTGTTCAGCAAGATCTTGGTAATGTTTCATATAAATGTAAGTTCTAGTGCAGAAAAAGCAAAAGTTTCTTCTCAGATCCTTACTGTAGATTTTTATCTACTCCAAATGCCTGGAGTTCCTATTCATGAAACCAAATTTCTGCACGTGTAAAAAGGCATATGTAGTGGATTTAGACACCTTTCTAATTGACTTGCACAACAATAATCACCTAATTTAAATACCCACCAATAGGCACATTTTTTTATGTACAAAGTCAAATTCTATCCTGATTATAGAGCAGGATGAAGGAAAAACATTGAAGTTAGCAAAACACCCATGAGTAACAAAGCTGTCCTTTCAAAACTTCTGGTCCTGTGGTGTGGATTTCTAGATCTGAAATATGCAGTCAACCTCCAACCAACCTCTTCTTGACCCGTGTCAGGGAGCCAAGACCATAGCTTTTGGATTTTGCAATCTGCTTTTCTTCTGTCTTTTTTCCAAGCGCAGCAGGAGACTGCCCAGGCATTTCATTACCAGAAATCATAGTGATCTTCTGTCTACCTTGGGACAGTGTTATATGAAATGCAGTTACCTATATATTGAATGACCAATGGACCAATAGGATCATCGGAAGTATTACTCCACAGCTACGCAGCTCAGTCAGCCTGTCAAAAGTGCCATACTCTGTGTACCGCAACTTTCACATAAATAGTGAGCAGTATTTTTCATAAAGTTTGCGGTGTAGGCTTTGAGTAAGCTGGCCAAACTTGCAATTATGGGGTTATCTCCAGCTCCACTGCACTGATTATTGCTCAAGTTCTTGGGCTACAGAGAAAATCTGCGTGGTATTTGAAAAGATGAGACCCTGGGAGAACTGGAAGGCCTCATTATATTGGCTAGAGCAGAAAATAATTCCTTCTTCTTGTTTAACAAGAAACCACCATCTTCTTTTCTCCTCATTCTGTCCAGATACAGAGTCAGGCTTTATTTTACCCATTCAAGAAATAGAACCTTCACCTCTAACATGAAAATGTAGGTTTGTGTCATGGTAGCACCGAGGAGAGCTAATTAGGGACAGGGTGCCCATTACGCCAGGTGCTGTACAAACTTCTGAAGGAAAATCTCTGTGATAAAGATGTTGACTTCTAGTTTAAGACAAAGCATCAGCACCCAGGGTAGAAGTAGGTGGAGAGTTAGGGGAAGGCATGGTTATAGAGATCAGCTTTGAGAACGTAAAATGGGTAAAGGTTTTGAATTCATGCTCTTTCTGAACCTAAAGCCCCAGTAATGGGATACTAATAGGAAAGGTAAAATCGTGTTCCTTTGAAATACCTTGTCTTGTCTTCTGGCTTTATCAACCGACTAGCAATTGTTTTCACTGCAAAGTAAAACAAAAAGTGAAAAAACCACGGAGTGAGTATACCAGATGTTTTTCATGTGTGTTTAATACAGCACTAGTAGAGCATTATCCCAAACGACTTACACCCTCTCAAACAATGATAGCTCTAGGAAAAAGCAAATATTGACACTCCAATAATGTTTGCCCAGCAATCAGTGAGTGGTATACAGCACTCAGGGTGTCTTTGTTACAGGAATCAATTAGGAAAATGGAGAACTGATGTCCTCCAATTAGAAGTATATAATAAATGCTGACGTTATTGAAAATGTCCACTCTGTGAATCTTTCTGAAGCTATGCATTTATCTACTTCTCAGTTGGTACCACTTGAAACTCCTATTCCAGTTGACTACCTCTCAGTATCCATACCTTCCATTTTAATGTTATCTCCCACATGTGAAAATATATGTTTGTCACCCTAGGTTCACACAGCATCCACCTCTTCTGCCTCTAAAAATGATCAGTACCAGCTTTATCAGAGGATGTAATCTTGCAGCTGAGGGGATATTGAAAATACGCTCCCAGAGAATGTTTCCTCCTATTCCCATCAACTGCATGGTGTCCTGACATAGACTTCATATACTTTGATTACATGACATCCGTCTTCTTCCTGCAAACACTTGTTTCCTTCTCTCTGCTTGACTGATGCTAAGGTTAGCCTTCCTGTGTACCAAAACATTAAGATTTGAAAATAAAGGGCTGGGGTCTTGAGTAAGTTCTCCTTCATCACTTTATACCACCAGAGAGGCAAGGGAGTCGGCAGTCCCTCTTCACACCGTGAGGACTGGAGCTCCAGCTCTTCTGTGTCACTGGAGCACTCAAAGCAGTTAGAGGAGATTAGTGACGCAAACCCTAAACGTTCAGTGAATGAAAGCTGGTTCCAGTTGTTTGTGTCCACAATGCATGGGATAGAACTTACTGCTTACAGGAGAGATTCAGCGACCACTCTAAGCAACTCCATCAGGGCCAGATTGTTAGTCTGTTTCCTGTATGCTATTTTCTGATTCTGTTAGCATTCACAAATGTCTCAACATCTAGCATTTTTCCATTACAGTCTCTATAATTTGTCACTGCTTCTCCCAGGACAAATATTTGCTGTGGAAAGATGAATCTGATTGGCTTGTTTTTAAGACCATAGCTTTTTCTTTTTCTTCTTTTCTGATAGCTTCATTATTGTTTTTGGCAGCTGAGTCACAAGAAGATGTTACACAAAGGGTATTTACAGTATAATGAGGTTCAATGGAGTTGAAAGCTAAAGTTCATTAGCCTCACATTTAAGACTATTAGAGCAGAGAGGCTGTAGTGAAGCATTGTGTTTGTCATTTGCACAGTGTTTCTGAAAAGCAAACTGCATAGATTCTCTGGACACTTACTGGCTTCCTTTCTAGCCTCCCAGCTGATTTTCATTTGCAACAGAGTCCAATATTGCAGAATGGTGATTGATGGAATCATTCAGCGCAGTGTCAGCAAGTGTACATAACCTCTGCTCTGACCATCACCAAAGTTACCAGGAGAATGAATCAGAACGGATTTGAGCAAAAGATGGTGTCGGTACCATAGTGACCATGCAGTTGCTAAGGATGTGATTAGCACTCCGATTGCAGAAACGGGAGAGTTAATTGCTGTGTCCTCATTCCATTTCTCTAGGGGAATACCTGGTTGCCAATTGTCTACAAGACAAAAAAAACCCCACCCGCCTCTTGATTTTACAGCATCTGAAGCCAGCATCTATTTGACCCTGAACATCTCCATTATGAAACTAGAATACATAACTTTTATCCACTAAGTGCAGAATATGCAATGCTAACAATTGCCTTTCTTTTTTTTTTTTCTTTTTTGCTGTACTTCCCCCTCCCATGCACAACATGCACTTACTTGCTCACTTCCCTCTGGAAGTTTGAGAACCATTTTTTTTTTGTAAGTCTGAATTTCAGCTATTAAGCTGAAGAAGGCTCAGGGAAATGAACTGAAATGTCTAGTGAGAAGAAAAATGGCACTGTGAGGATGGGATAAAAAAAAAAACTCAGAGTAATAGAGATTGATCACTCAATCTGTCCATGGCCTCAAATAAAACTGAGTGAATTTAACACGTTAGGTTACAGTTAAGAAGCTGAGTTGTTTCAGTGGATATAATATAGTTTCAGATTATCATAGGGAGCCATTTATTTATTTTTGCATTTGTGAGTCATTTAGGCAGTCTCTTTATGTGAGTGAAAATACGTTTATTTTCCCACTCCCTGCTGTTGTGTGTTCTATTAATATCACACTAGTTGAAATAGATGGGTACACTAGAAACTATTTGGTGTTGAATTTGTTTTTCAGATTTCTTTTTCTCTTCTTTTTCTTCTTCAGGCAGCTATTTTTATAAACCAGTTCAAAAGCCCCCAGGCACTTTAATACAAGTTTTCTTCCATTTTTAACACACAGGGCTTAACCCTGCAATAACAATCCACAAGGATGTAGGAGCCTACATAAGGTCTGTGATAATCTCTTATCCCTTTCAGACAAGATGTAGGTGACACTGTATGTCGCTAGCTTTCCAAAACAAAGCATCAGGCACTAAGAAGTAGCCCCAGTTCCAACTGCTTCTATTTGATTAAAATAAAAGAAAAAAAAAGCTAGGAGCTGTCAACAGAGAAGCTAAAGTGAGTAGAAAAGGAATGTTGCTGTGGGATATACTGTTCCCTGTAGTTTACCACCAACTACAATTACCATCTCCTCTCCCTCACCAAGGACATTCCTGGTAGCTGCTGCCACAGATGCTGTTGTCCCTTTCCTCATGGCAGAAGCTAATGGGACATTGGGAAATTGGACCCTTTTTATGATCCCCATAAGCTCTTGGAGTTGTTTCTCTTTGCTCTGCCATTCCTATGGCTCTGATTGGATTTTAGTGAAGTACAGACACTCTAAGCAGGGATCTGGTGCCATGTCATGCTTGGCGCTGTACATACAGACTATAATGAGGATACTGAAGAGCTTATTATCCAAAGAGATGAGGCACAACAGGTTTACAAAGGAAATCAGTGGAGAAAATGAATGTGAAGTGTTCCCAGCTGAGCTGAGCAGTTCCCAGCTGAGGGAGGTGACAGACTAAGAGCTCAAAGTCCAGAAGCTGGAGCCAGAAGACTTGACTTTCAAATCTGACTCAGCTGTTCTTGCTCATGTTGAAATGATGGGGGATTAAAGCACCCATACTTAATGGAGGTGCCCTCCTGTTGATGGAGGCAAGGGGATTGTACTGGGGACTTCAGACAGTTATCTGCAGGCTCCTGAACTCACATAAGCTGAATTGTGCTATTACTGCTGTCTGTAGCAGAAGCAGGATGGTACTGAAAATGAGATCCCGCTCACACCCTCAGCCAGAATGACCCAGTTAGCTTGCAGCAGACATCAATCAGTATGTTTGCCTGTGACTGAGCAGCAAGCCTGCTCTAGTGCCCCTGGCTTGGCTCTTGCTTTGCCCCCATTTGTTTCCCTGTTCTGTGTCACTCTCTCCTTGTGCTGCGTACTGTCTAGGTAGCGAGGTACGTGCACTGTGGAAGAGGTGCTGTCTTTATTTTAAATGTCAGTATCATACCTTGTCCAGCATGGCCCTGACCTCTTGGTATTGGTCTTAAGAGCTACAGAAATAGAAATTAATACATAAATCCTCCCACCTTAACAATAAAGGAAGGGTGGACTGGTCATGACCCCATGATGCATATTCCCACCCTCCCTAGGAGTCTTCAGCCCTAGGTTGAACACATATTACCATCTTTTGAATGTAACCTCACCAGTTTTCTTCTTGTGGGAAAGTGCCTCTGTCTCTTTGTTCTTTCTTGATCATATGTTTTAGTTCACATACAACCCATCTTATGTCCTTGCCTCTGCCAGTGGGAGGGCAGTAATTTTGAAAGGGCATTAATGGTCTATCATTTCGTACATGCTTCAAATAGATCCATGAAAGTGCTAGCTCTTCCAAAGATACTGCTGGACAGTAAGCAAATGTTATGTAAAGGTGAAGAGCTACATAGACTGCTCTGCTGGCTTAGGCAAACAGATAAGAAGACATGAACAAGCTTCCTGGAGAGGGAATCTAAAAAGAGCAGTCACAGGGAGCAAGAGATAGGAACAATAGATAGGAGGAGAAAGCAGGAAATTAATGACAGCTATATTGGTGTCAGTCCTACTTTCCTTTCCAAGGGACGTGTGTCAGCATCTACAAATAAGAGCAAGATCAAGACATGAGAACTTATCCCCTCATTGCCTACCGCTTGCATTGAATATGCTGGTATTATCTACTTTCTCAGTCACTTTATTCAGCTGAGGAAACAAGCCACGTAAAACATGTCACATGTCTTCCCAGGAACAAGTCCTCAACATCTGAGTGTTTTTGATCTAGGACATAATTTTCCTCTGGTGTTACTAGCAATATCGGTGGTATCACCTTATGAGTCATCTTGTACAGCAGCAGTTTTTGAAGGTGTTCTGCTTTCTAATGCTGCATATCTTTTAATAAGTCTTTTTCCAAAGTCCTCAGGCCCTAGGAAGCCAATTTATAACACATCTCTTTTTAAATATATGTGCCAGAAACCCACACATTCAGCATGTCAGGCATAGGAGCTTGACGTTAAGTTCTTAAACCTGTGGCTGAGATCCTAAAAATAAGCACCAGAATTTCCAAGAGGGATGAAATCTAAAGAGCTTCAACTCCACATCAAGAAATTACATATTTGGTCCTTTTGAAAAGCCAGAAAATAACAAGAGACCGGGCTTGTAATGCGGGACTAATTTTCTAGCTTGTGTGAAGTGTTTTACAGCATTTTACACTGGTTTTTCTTTAGAGTGATATCCATCCATTAGAGGACCAGACCAGGGTCCAGGAATTTTCAGCACCTCTTATTGTTGACCTGTTCTCTTGGCTGCAGTTTCACCTTCCATAAAATGAAAGGTGGGGAGGCAGGATAAAAATGTAAGGGGAAAAGAGGAAATTATGGTGACCAGATTTATGAAGCAGATTGAGATCTCCTGATGAAAACGGGACAGAAGAGCCACTACTTATTAAGGGGCACCATATTCGTACTGGACTAGAATGTGTACAAATAGGCTTGGCAGAGCCTCCCCAGGAAAAGGAGTCCCTGAATTTGTTCCTATATTTACACAGGGATGTAAGTATAATTATTATAGGACTGCACAGTCCTGATGTAATGACAGGGAAATTGCTGCTCTGTTCTATGACTCTGTCATATAACCAACTCTCTGCCCCATAAATCATTTCCCAGTTACATTGTTCTGCTGGAGAAACTTCTGTTACTGCCCTGAAAACATAAAAAATAAATCTATACTACCTGGCTTTTGGAGAGCAAACAGTGACTGTGCCTGGAAAATTGCTTCCCTGGCAACTCTTTATAGTAACAAAGCATGTTCCTTCTGTGGGGGCAGATGCCAGGAGGCAAGAGCATTCAGCATTCCATAACTTGGGATCACAGTGGCAGGACTGAGCCTTGGGGTTTTTTGTTTTGTGTTGTTTGTGGGGGTTTTTTTCATGACTAGCAGTCTCCTAAGTAACAAAATGGGTAGGAGGAAAAATAGCAACTAGGCTAATAGCAAAACTAGGGGAAATCCCAGCCTGAGTCATTGTAGGAAAGGGAATTAGCAGTCCCCTTGAGCCTTGTGACACTTATTCAACAGAAAAAGTTGTTCAAGATTATCATCCTGTCACCTGATGAAGATGTGGGGTATGTGCTTAACGGGTCTTCCTAATTGTAGAGCAAAACTCCCTCCTTGCCTTGCCTTCTGCTTGCTTTTAAAACAACAGTATTTTAACAATTGAAGAGTGAGACAGTCCTCTTTTCAGCAGGAGCTAAATTCACACAGAAACCAGATTTTGTTCCCAGATTGGCTCTAAATGGGAAAAAAAGCCTGGCATTTTTACAGACTTGCTCTTGCTTTTCAAGCCATAAATGGGAGCAGAATCTGACTCTTTAGTCACTTCCATGAGGGCAGCTCCTGCATAGCTTATAGCTTCCTCATTTCTCTACACAGGCCTCGTCTGAGATCTCTTCTATCTGAAGGATGTGGATTTTTAGGGCTGACACTTGCTTTATCTCTAAGCATTTATGCTGATGCTCTAAGCATATTCCTAAAAACCAGAAAGTTATTCAAGTGTGTTTCTAGAGAGTGCAATGGTCAGTTCTGAGTTAACACTTCCTCAGGAAGTTGCAGTGCAATAACAAGGTGTTTTGGTTTGTCCAGCTTCCCGAAGGATCAAAGAACTCTCAGAACAGCCTTTGGCTGAACTCAGGTATGTCCAAAAATACACACCAATTTATGTAGGTGCCACCCTTGCTCTAAATGCCCTGCAGGTTCTTTCCTATTTTCGAGGGCTTTCAGCATGTGCATTTCTTTAATTAACATGCAGTGTAAGTTTTATGTTGATATTGGCTCTTATTGTGTATGACTACATATTACATATAGCTTCTCAGCATTCAAGCTTCTTTTCTCATCATCCTCTTGTGGTTTGGTTCAGGCCTTTTCATGTTGGTAATGCAACTGAGTCAGCTATGTCTAATAATCTTCATCATTTTAACAGAAAACAATAATACAGCCAAGCAGCAGAATTAACGAAGTCTAGTTTCCTCTGAAATTGTGTCCCTGCCCACACACAGGCTGTAACCCACTTCTCCTGAATTTCCATCATAAGTGTGCCAAAAAGCCACGCTCAATTTCCTCCACTCTCTTCTTGGAGAGGGCCCCCCTCTCTTTTCAAACAAGACCTAATTACCGACCTCATCGCACACCGCTTTCCCTCTTAAAGGCGCTAATGTGGGGTCTGTACTCCATGCAGCCACCTTTTTTTATAGAGCTTGTAGGAACTTCTTACTTCCGTGAACTCTTTCATGTTGCTAGTTTGGCTGAAGGCAACCAGCTGGTTCATGAGTTATTAAGGAGAGGCTGAGAGATAGACAGTATGATCTCTCAGGCCTTATTTCTTCAGGTAAAGAGGATAAAACCACAAGGTGATTAGAGCCCAAGTCTTTATGTCTCTGGACCTGGGATTTTAGAGGCGTCTTTATCCCACAGAGCTGGTGATTTTGTTGAGGAGTTATTGTGTATACTCCCGCATATTATCTAGTCATTACATTTTACCATCATCCACTGAGGACAATAGAAATGTTTGAGTATAATGGTTAATTTGTCTAGTTGGCTGTGAGAGACTGGGAACTGCATTTAACCAAGGCAACAATTCCCTTCCTTGTTTAAACAGCTTGGAAGTTTCCAGGGACCTTGTCTGACTCCTGATTCCCCTCCTTTACTGTTCCCTGTCTTCTAAATTGGCACATGTTGCCAGAAGTGCCTGCTGCCCAAGGAGTGGATGGCATGGCTTCCTGTCGGGCTGTCAACATAGTTCTTTTAATCAGTCAGGGATTTGTTGCTGAATGAAAGAAATCTCCCCCAGACATCTTTCAAGTGAATGGTCTCCACAGAATTCCCAACCCAAGTTGCCGTGGGAAACTGGGTAAAAAGGTTTTAGAAATCAAGCTCTGGTCTCAAGCATGTTAGGATATACAGAGTCAGATCCAGCATTGCTAAGGCCAGGAGAAGTTTGACTATGGACTCAGTGAGTGCAAAATTAAGCCCATTGCCACTTAGCTACCATGGTGACAGAAACCTTAGAAATTTCTGCGACATTGCTGGTACGCTGGACTAATTTCAAGCTTAAATTTGGAATAGTCTGTACAGCAAGTTTAACATTGCCATTTAAATTATAGTCAACTATCTTTTCTCCTAAAGTGTATGAAATAATATATATATTTACATCTTGGAGGTACATATTGTGGTTTTGCAAATTCTCTTCCTTTTCATCTAGAAAAAATGACTGCTCAACAAAGAGGATCATTTCCCTTTAAGCAGCTTCTGTTTCCACTCTCGTGTTTGGAAAACGCTACTGTTCTTTAGTGAAGAGCCCTCTGAGACACTCCTGCTTTCTGTGAGGTCAGAACTCCTCACCCGCTCACTGCAGTCTGCTCCTGGCACATCATCGTATTAATGTTCCTAGTGGGTTTCTCTAAAGCGTCTGTGTGTTTTGAAGCTGAGCAAGAGGTGGAGTCAGTAATTTCACAGAGTACTATAGCACCATATCAACATTTGAGTTTAGTCCTCTAAGTAAACCTGCTGCATTTCATGTAGAAATCTAAGGTCTCTCTCAAAAAAATGTGACCTTTAAGCAGGGTGTATTTCACTGGAATACCTGTTAAACATACTATCAAATGTTTTTCATAGTTTTTCTGTAGAAAAGCAAAATGAGAAGAAATTTGCACTACATTACTAAAAATACTACGTAAGAGAAATGTGATAGGCAAAAAATATTGATTAGCTCTAGGATGCTATGTGTTTTTAAAGTAGACCTGTGCTTAGAAACAATTTCTTTTCCTTTGAAGCCATTTTTCATTTTAAAGCTCTGTGGCTCAGTTTAAAGCTACAGGGTCGTGAGTAGGTCACCGACTGAGACTCCAAAGATCTGGGCCCATTCTATGTTCTGCAGTCCATCTTGCTAGGTACTCTTATGCAAGCTGGTTTTCTTTCCCCTCAGTTCGCATGTGCTTTGTTGAGTAGTTTCTCTTGCCACTAAGAGTAAGATTGTCAGTAGCCCTATGGGCCTCACTGTGTTGGCCTCACTGGAGATACTCTAGTCACATAAAAGGTAATATTTTTGCTGTTCAAAACCATAGAACTCCAAAATAGTTCTGCAGTAGGTGTCATTGTATTTGATGATTGTACAGGGAGGTGAAATAAATGGTGTCTGTCCCTGAAAGTTTACAGTATGGGAAAGTGCCATTTTAGCCTATTCAGAATATAAATAGCTTGTCTTTCCTGGTCATTTTTGCATCAACATAGCCCCTCTGAGAGGACCTTCACCTGGCAGAGGACCGAAGAATAACATAGCTAGATCAGTGGGACTGACCAGACTGCCTAATTTGAGTGATCCTGAGCATGGAGTAAGTGTAGGGTTAGAACAAGCTTTGTCTCAACAGCTATCTTAGGCTAGAGAAATCAGCTGGAATTCCTGATTTTCCTTGGAAGACAGTCAAAGAGCTCAATCTTCTGCTGATATTATAAAGAAAGCATACAACAGATACAACATCAGATTCCCGGTAACCTGGACAAAACTCACATGTTACAGCTGAAAAAAAGCTTCACGACCATCTTATCCATACAGTCTAAAGGAAGTGACAATTTCTGGAACTGACTCTTTTTCAGTCCCTGGGACACTGTGGGTCACAAGATAGGTAATGAATGGGTGAAGCCAGTGGCTGTCTCTGGATCCTTGAGAGTCCGTGGGATCCACGGAAATAACTAAGACAAGTAAGACTTGCTAAACAAAACAAGTATATATGTAAAAAATACATATATATTTGAAATATATATTTCCTGTGCTGAACAGAGTCATACATATTGGAAAAGGTTGAAAACTGAAGGTAAAAATGCAACTCCACAGTTTGAAGGGGGACACAGAAGAGGAGAGCTTGAGACTTTAATGACTCAACTAGAAAACCACCCCCAGAAATGTACCCCAGAGAGCAATCCTAGGAGACAGGTAGTCTTTCATTGGCCTTTTTGATCATTTCTAAATTCTTTGATTTCACACATTTCCGTGTCCTTTAAATAGAACAGGGCTCCTATCAATCCCCTGATCTGTTCTTCTGGCATGCATAATGACAGTCCTATGTGCAGATGAATTCAGGGGAGCTTTACTGCCTTTTTTTCTAAAAAACATGTCCAAACTGGTTTTGGATTCACTGCTTCTCCACCCCCATCATTCTGCTACCTCTTCCCATTTCTTTGCTGCTTACATTGCATGACTTTTCTCCCACTTGTAAGATATATGCTTTATTTTATAACGGTTCTCATGCACTAAAAAAAGTGCTAAGTCAAGCAGTTACCAGAGCTGGAAGATCTAACCTTCCTCCAGTTGGCACAGCTGTCATGTAATAGCCATCACGTTAACTTTAAGTATAGATTATTATTATTATTGAGCTTGTATTACCTTGGCTGTTTGCCCAGCATGTCCTTGATAACTCAGGGTCACAAAAAATGAGTAATACTCTGGTCCTACTCAATAAGACACAGGATCAGCATGATGAAAATGGCCCTAGCATTCAAGAATCCTTTAAATTTGGCACTCCAAATTAAATTAAAAAATGGTTTAGATTGCTTTCCATGAATAATTGCTATTAACCCTTATTCCCCTTCTTGCCCCTTCCCAAGACTATTATTGATTCCCAGTTGCTCAGATGCTAAGAATATCCTTGGATAATGTTTTGGGGATTTAAGGCACTAACAAGTTTATGAAATTAATGGGATTCTGTAGGTAGCAGACAAAAAACAGTTGGATAGATTTCTCCATGCACAAGTAGCTTGATACCTGCCTCTGAGATGGGAGCAATGCCAAGTAATGCATTTTGGCTGTGCACTCTTGTGCAATCATTTCCCCAATAGAATTACATTCTCCTGGTGTGGGATGGTTTGTCACCCCTGAGCATGACCCTTTTATAGTATTTCCTGGTCAACTGTTTGACACAGAGCTGGCTTTCCCAGATTTCTACCTCTAGGTAATGATCCCTTTAACTGTTTTCAAAACCACACCATAATTGGTTCAGGTCAACATCACAGGTAACTGGTGAAGCAAACAACAGCAAATTCAGAGACAGTTCCAATATCACAAGTGTTCAACCACAAGGGATATTGCTTATCCCAAGGAAGGTTAATTTTTCAAGTAAAAGCTAAAGCATAAGCCCCTCAAAACCAAATAAAGAAACTCCTTCGTTTGCCTCTAACTAGGTAGCTTGGAAAAAACAAAGTTGCAAAATGCAAATCTAAAGAATATGCAGAAACAGTGACTGAAGTGAGAAGAGACAGTTTGGAGTAAAGTGGCCTTTCTCATAGATTCATGTGTTTCTGTTTTGTGTTTAGAAACTAGGAACACAGACATTAAATACAAACCTACTTTTTGTGTGTTAGATGATGGCAGTGGCTGGGGGATCCTTGCTACCATCAGTTGATTGACCTGCCCTGGCACTCTCAGTAAATGACACAAAAGCCTGTACTGCATTCTCAGGATGGAAACCTCTGTTATGTGACTCTGGCAAATAGACTTTTACACCTAATTATCACAGAGTGTGCTGCCTACTCGTGTGTTCCTTGCTGCCTGGCTATGCTTGTGCTCAGTATCTCCCTCATTAGTTTTAGTCCTTCTTTTGCCCTGTGCCTCACTAATCAAAGCTAAGTAACATTCATCGATAACCCTTTTCCTCCTCAGCCCTCTCCCAGGTAAAGCTGTATGGGTGTTTGAGAACAGGAAGAGTTTGTATTTTCAAAACAAGGGCTGTCTCTTTTACACACTCATGCGGAAGAAGCTAATGCTAGGAAAAATGGCATTATTAGTCCATCTGTGACCTACCCATTTCCTCTTTCCCACTGCTAAAGCCAGTGTTACTTACATCTTTGTCAGTACAATAAATTTCCATCATTTTCACAAATGCTCTCCCTCCTCTAGGGATTTTCCATTGCAGTTGGTACTATGCAATCCTAACCAGCTCTCCCTAAATTACATTGCTTTCATTTGAGGCATTCCCACACAACAGAGTGCAGCTGTGATGGGCTGTACCTTGGGTCAGTATACCGAGGTGAATTAAAAGGTGTGAGCATGACACTGCGTTTGCTCTTTCTGCTTGCCACTGGCTGCCTTGTGAATAGCACACTCGTATTGTTTGCCAACTTGCAGAAAAGAAGCTGGTTTTATGAATGCCTACCATGCACATAAACAGACACTGTGAGATTTGGCAGACAGGAGCAAGTGATGACAGGTTGTCATCAAATTATTCCTTTATATTTTATACCAACAAGGATCATCCATATTCGTTGGAAGGAGGATGCAGGAAATAATATAAAATGCATTTTAGACAAGATTTTCATTAAGAGTACCCAAGTTTGCTAATTCTAATGCCCAGTCATAACCTCTGTTTATTTTTTCTTATTATTGGTCCCCTCTCAGTTTAGTGGTAATGAAAACAAAGCAGCCTTGGCCAGCCATTTATGTGGAAGGAAATTGTGAGCACAGCATGTCTCATCAAAGCAATGGGCTCTGCTATGTTTTTTGTGTATGGTATAACTGGACATCCCATCTAGTCAAGAAAACCCAGCTCTGGATGAAGCCAAAAGAGGACACAGAGAATGAGACAAAGCTTATCAGGAGCATGAATACCTAGAGGTTGTAGGCTGAGGGAACCCAAGACCAGCTCGGGATACTTTGATTTCCATTCAGAGCCTGACCCTTCTGTCTGAAGTAGGTCCCAGGCTACTTTGGAAAAAGGGGAGTTTTGGCTAGAGGGATTTGGGACACAAATGGCTAGGTCTTCAGCTGTCATAAATCAATACATTTCCATCTATGATGTCTGGAACACATTGAGAATGTCTTTCTGTGTTTCTGAGCAGGTTTGTTCCAGTTAAGACTGCTTCCAATTTTCATACCCAGTCTAAGATGTTCAAGTCTGAGAGTTTTTCGCTTGGAATAGAATTTGCACAAAAGAATAATGTTTGAGTGGATTTCTGGAGCATAAGCAGTTTATCAGGAAGTAACAACTTGCATTGCAAATGCTTCCCCAGAAAGGTCAACTGACAGCGGTGTTTTTCACACTCCCCACAAAACTGTAGGTTTTTGCTTTTCCATCATGTGATGCTCTAAGAAATGAGGCTACACACGTTCGTTTAATATTATAGTTCCCTTGTGATATCTTCACTTTCCTTAATGAGGGCAGTGTTGCTAACTTGTTAGGAGCCTGAGGACTGTATCAAATTAACATAGCATGGAGAAGGAATTAACAGAGAGAGGAGCTCCTTGCATGAAATGGAATGAGATCACTGATGGCCCTTTCTTCAATCTTTATTTCTGTATTATGGACAAAATGTTAACAAGGATAATATAGAACATTGTTACTCAGAACAGCGATGCCCTTGTTTTTATTCAATAACCTGAATGACCAAAAGTAATTAATCCTTCGCCATACTAATTATATAATAAAGCAAGCATGATTTGGGTGTTTAACTGTGAGAAAGAAAGGGAAGAGGCATGGGTCTTGGTAATATTATTGGGGAGAAACAACAATGAATAAAAGAATCTTTTAGTTTTGCATGATAACTTTTAGTTTTGCATGTGTTCATATGAGTAAATCGAAAATCACGCTGTTGTGTTAGTAGGATAATGCTGTGCTTCTGCCTTTCCATACTTCATCATAAAGCAAAACCTGGCAAGGGTCAGAGAAAGCAACAAAGGAATGCAGGAGAGAGAAAGCCAGGCAATGGATTCATGAAATAAGGGGAGTTTCAATAGAGACATCCATTTTTCTTTAAAATTTTCCTTTGCAAAACATGGTTGATAAAATACACCCTCTCTGCAGTGATTATTGCCATCCATACATATCACTTTTCTACAAGCACAAAAGGTACCCAGAGAAGTCAGCAAACGGGGAGGGTGTGTGAAATATAGAGCCCGCGTAATGTTTGTAAAGATCAATTTGCTGCAGCCTTGGCCTTTTAGTGGTTGTGGCTTGCTTGTGCAATGATAGTTCCTAAAAGGGGCTATAAGCACTCATTGCAGGACATCTGTTCTGCAATGGCAATGGGGGCAAGGTGCTGCTTCCACACAACCTTCATTTGTGGTTTTGCTATGTAAAGTGGGTGAGTCATTGCTGACAGGTCCGAGGAGCTGTAAGTCCAGGCATGATCAGTGTGCTGACAGCAGCAGACATTCTTCTAGATAATGATGATTGCCAAATACCTAATTTTTTAGTCTTCCTCTCCGCTTCTATGATTCTTGAATGCTGGGAATGCTGGAGGCAAAATCTCCCCTCATCCCCCTGCCTAGATGCCATGTGCAGGGGCATCTTCCCCTTCCTGATGGTGGTTATCACAACAAGAGAAGCTCATGAGGGACTGAGCCAGTCCACAGAAACCTGCTGATTAACTTTGGGACATACCTGTTTGTATCTTGTAGTGGTAAACAATTTTATCAAAAGATACCCAAGATCAGCAAAACCAACCCCCTTCCTCTCTGGCTTTAGGTGTACAGGCTGTGCAATGTCCCTGAATCCAGTAAAGAAGCCCTGGCTGGCAGCATTTCTGTACCAGTGTAGTCATGGGTTAGCTTTGGAAAGCGGTTGGTGGCAGCCCAAGCTTGGGTTGGCTTTGGCAAGGTGAGCGTGTGGGCATCTGTCCCCAGAGGGCATTGCCATCTGCTGCTGGTGGCACTGGGGAGCTTCACTGTCATTTGACAGTAAATGGCTGCAAAACACTCGTGGTCAAACCCCACTTGCTTAAAGAAGCTCACAGGGATGGGCCAGATGGACTTGTCTTGTTTCTTACAGTTCCAAAGACACAATATACAAATACAAATTTAAAGGCTTACAAGTCACATCCTAAACTAAACATAAGTTTGGGGAGTGATGCTCCTGTGGGGAGAAGTGCTAATTAGTGACACCTTCTGCTACAGAGCCCAGTGACAGACGGGTCTTACTGTAAATGAGTGGTTGGTCTGGAAGGACTATGCTCTGGGGAACCTGCAGGAGTTAGACAGATTTAGCTACACCAATTGGTAATAATCTGTGGACAATGAACACAGGAGCTAAGATTTGTCAACTAACAGTACAGACAAAATGACAATAAGATGTGCTTTGGAAAAATGGCTGCAAGGTTTTGTCTTTTTTTTTTTTTTTTTAACAGTACCATGGTCAAGTGATATGCATCCTTCTCTTGACAGCATTGGAAGAGAATTGGACAAAAGAAGTTTCCAGGTTCTGCCACAGACCCTCTTTGAGATGTTAGTTAAGTCACTGAGTCTCACTATACTTTATAACGTGAGGACAGTAATATTTCAGTTCTTTCAGTGATGTCCTTTATCTGTGAGTTTTCTGGCAGAAGCTCTTGATCTGCATTTACCATCACTAGCCTTCAAGCAGTCAAGGGGAAAAAGAAACATTCTCTTCCCCAAAGTTGGAAATATTTTGTTGAAAATCTCTAGTTAGAACACTTCCATTTTTCAAATGGAATCTTGAAATTTGCTAAGAAAATCAGACATTTCCTAAAAAATTCCACCACCACCCCCCAGCTCTTCATTTTCTATCAGAAAAAAACAAATCTGTCCTATTATCTGTAATAGTCAAGCCTGGTGGACATATTTCTGGGATGCAGGGCTCCTGGATTCAAAAGCAGACAGAGTACAGGTTAAAATAGTTCTCTATTTCAGTGAATACCCTGCACCCTCTGCTGTTGGCTGTAACAACACAGAAGGTCTTTCCTTGGCGTTTTCTTTCAAGCAGCTCAGGCAGAGGGTCCCTGCTCAATGGGCTGAAACGTTTCCTTTCCTCTGGCACTCCAGTGAGCTTCCAGCTTCTCATGGGGATCCCAGGCAGATCCCTGCAGGCTGCATGCTCTCCCAAGTGATGGAGAGCCACACAACTGGGCCCCAGTCCTTCTGCAGAATTGGCCCCAAACGATTAAGGTGGTTTGTAAGAAAGGCATCCCTCTGTAAATAGACTTTCTTTACATACCATGTGTAATGAAATCCCTTAGGAGTCTGACTTTAGGAGAATATTTGTAGCCACCAGTCACACAGTTTTGGAAGTTGAAGATGCAAAGAAATCACTCTCTGGCCTGCTCTGTGAGGTAGGAATAACACCCCATTCTCATCTTTCTTTTCCTTTTCCCTTGTGTATTTTTGAAGGATTTGGGCAGTTTCTATCTTCACTAATCTGACTGCACCTAAGTGACAGGGCCACACCTCTTGTCTGTCCCCACACGCTTTCACCAGCTCAACTCTTAAGCTTGTTTCAGGCTGCTGTTGATGGTTGCCTGATTACGACCTTTCACCAGCTTTTGAGGCCCTGTATTTTCTGGTAAATCCCAATGTGCCAGTTCAGGGAAGGAAGGTGGATGTCAAGGGTTGTCGGGCATTGGAACAGGCTGCCCAGGGAAGTGGTTGAGGCACCATCCCTGGAGGTATTTAAAAGACGTGTAGATGTGGTGCTTAGGGACATGGTTTAGTGGTGGACTTGGCAGTGTTAGGTTAATGGTCGGACTCGATGAGCTTAAAGGTCTCTTCCAACCTAAACAATTCTATGATTCTGTGATTCTAAGGAAGCTCTCCAGTTTTCTGTAGTGGGAATTGGGGACATTTAAGTCTCACAGGTGTCCTGCTAATGCCAGCAAGACCCAGGAGTCAGTGGGGTCAGGCAGTGTGGAGAATTGTGATGGGGCAGGACTGTGGCTGCATAGGCCCAGGTGAGCCCCCGAAAACATGCTCAGGAACCAGGGAGTAATAGTGTTCTGTCCCTGTTTGTACTCAAGCTGGCTTCTTGCAGAGCCAGCAAATGAAGCTTGGGAAATTGCCACAGCTCTTCACCCTTTCCTCCTTCCCTAAAACAGAGCTATCAAAAACACAAGTGGATGCTTGTATTTTGTGGGATGAGCCTTTATTGAAATACTTGACATTTAATTCCTCTGCTCATGTAATTTTGTCTTTTCAAAGGGACATTATACTTTGCATGGGAGTCTCTTGCTGGGTTCTCTAAGGTGTTTTTAAGAAACAGTCCATGTAAGTACAACACTCAGGCAAAGGCTCAGGCCCAGGCTGCCAGAGGTCAGCATCACAGCCCCACCTGGGAAGTACTTCTGATCAACATAGTCTATGATAGTTGTCACAGCCAACATAGTCTCCTCACATGTGGGTTGGATCTGGTCAGGGGGTAGAACAAATCCATAAGTACCCTTGTCTCGCAGTTCAAATGTGTAGGAGAAAGGAATACCAATCATGTGAGCCCAATCCCGTGAGGAGCCTGAGTTATTGTCTGTGAATTTAAAAGTAGAGGGGAGATGTATGTATTAAGCATGGTTCTTTGAAAATACTTCTTGCTATAGTTAATATAAGATTATACCAGAATCCCTGACCTAAGCAGTAACCATATATCACTGTGACATGGAGAGCAGGGTTTCTAGGTGCTGCAATTCTTAATTATACTAAGAGTCGTCCATGGAGTTTCCTAAGTGAAACAATCTTCCATAAGAGGGTATTGTAGAATAACAGGAGATGAGTTCCAGGGATTCTGTGTTTTTAGCATTTTACTGTGATTAGTGTTGGGTACAAGATGGATTGGCCATTTGTTCTGGTACTTCATTTCCTACATTGACACTGCCTGGAATTTCTTTGTATTTTTTTTTTAAGCATAATTTTGTTCAAGTCTGAAAAATTTCTGGCTACTCCCTGTTCATCTGCCTCATGAATCTTCTTTCTTACCTATTCAGTATAAGTACAAACCCTGGCAAAATGCAGTCCTAGGCATGGGCAAGTTACCTAATACTTAAACTGCATTGCTTGTGCAGTAGGTGACTCGTGTGACTCAGGGACTGGCACAGATAGACGCTGTGAATATGCAAAACCACATGGGTACTGGAGCCAGCTACTTACTGTTTTGAGTGACTAGCATGACTTATTGCTTACTGGGAAAAGATTGGGTTTACCAGGCAGTCTCTAGGGCCCTCTAGTCCTCTATGTAAAGGCTGTCAACTGGTATCAGCTGTTTGTGATGTGGCTATCCAGTCTATTAGGAACAAGGCTGAAACCAACATATTTCACACAGAACTGCAAGCAGCTGCCATGTGATAATGTCTGGTGGAGTAACTATAGACCTGATTGGGATTTTAATTTTTGCTTGACTCCAGTGAAGACAAATAGGAGTTTTGCTGCTGACTTCAGCAGGGTCAGGATGATCTATCACCAATCTCCTTCTGTCCCCTGTGATGTATCTGTGAGGAATTCATGTAGGAACTAGCTTCTGATCAATGCTTCCTTCCTTCCTGCAGTCAGCTATATAATGTACAGTGTTATCTTGTATTCAAATGACTGCTGCTTAGATGTTCCACTGAACCAGCCCATTAAATATTACTCAAAGAGGAAACTCAGCAAAACAGTACTTACTGATGCCTGTGACACAAGAATGACTCTCTTCTTTGAAAAACAGAGCAATCAAAGGGAAACATAAAGAAACTTACATAAAATTAAAGAGGTTGATCCTACTTTGTAACTGGTCCCATACTTTCCCATCAGGGCAGCAGCTGCTTTCTCTCCAACATGCATCTGTAAATTCAAAATAGGAACAGCATTGTCATCAGTAACAGTACACTTGGGGATTATTCTGAGTGGACCAAAATTTTTGTCTCTTTCAGCTTTATGTTTACATATGATTGGCTTTAAGTTTTGATATTATTAGTTCAGGACTTTAAAGTAACCCATTACAAACATTTGGACAAATTGTTCTTGATTTTTTTTAATGCAAATTATGTTAAAATTTTAAAAATTACTCTGCTATTAGGTAGAGAAGGTATTTGCTTTGTTGTAAAGCTAGAGGGCTGTATTTTGGAGAATTAGAGTCTATGCTGTATAGCATACTGGTACTGCCTACAGCAGTGATTGATCTCTTTTACACTTGTTATATTGCCATAGACTCTGTATCCCACTATCTTTAGAAACTGAGCCATAGACAGACTAAATGACTTCTCCAATGACTCATATGAAGTCCGAACCCAAGTCCCTCATGCTCTTGACAAGTGCTTCAGCTACTGGAATGTTCATAAATACACATGTTAATGAACTCAAATTAGAACACTCAGAAACTGAGGGGAGAAGTAACCAAGAAGTAAGTGCCTGCTTTGCGCCCATTCTCCTAGTGAATACATTTGGAATACCCTTTCCGGACACGATCATGACAACCATGTGCGTGTGATGTGCTGGCATACTAAAGTGCAAACACATTCTTGCATGCAGCAAGAACGTGATGCTCTTCTCTGCTTACCTTGCACCCTGTCTGTAATAATTCAATTTTCCTGATGTAAAATGAAGGATTAGGATTAATTCTGAGGCAAATAAACCTTGCTGATACTGCACGTACAATAGGCAACCAAGAAAGATGAAGAGACCACAGCCCTACATTAGGGAAATGAGCAGCTAAAACCCCAGAGACCTGCTTCAAAGGAAGCTTTAAGGAAATGTTACTTGCTACTACTTTTCCTGTTACTTCACCTTTCCTCCATAGAAATACTAAATCACTGTCACAAGAGCTTCTGTTTAGAGGACAGGAAAGCAGTGTTAAATAGAAGCCAAGAGCTCCAATATATTATTAGATAGACAGGAAAGGAGTTGTAAACCCAGAGAAGATATTTTAGATACACAGAGCTAATGCAGATATTAAACTCTGCGCAGGATGGTTCCAATTTTTGTGGATGAGCAGGGGAGGGGAGCCAATGTCAGCCCATAACCTGTCTTCACTGTGTGGGCAATGTGAGGAGCAGCAGTAACTGTGGGAGCCAAGCCTCTGAATAAGCCCAGGTCCTCTGAAAGAAAGGCAAGAAGGCAAGTAGAGTTGTGCCACATGCTACTGCCTGTACTTTTTCTCTACAAGTGTAGAAGATGAATGTTTTGCCCTACCAGTTCTTCACTGTTACTTGGAGGTTCAGTTGTGGAACCATATGGAGTGAGGATGTACTGTCCGTAGGAGTGAATTGTTAAATAACACAAAATGTCACTCTTCTTCCTTTTGATAAATTGAGCCACAGCTCTTGTCTCAGGTTCTGATTCTGGTCCAGATCCACAGAAGATTTCACTGCTGCAGTTATAAGAAACACCAGTACCTGGAGAGGAATACAAAAAGTGAATCAAAGGAGAGACACATAAACACCAGTTCAGAGAGAACAGGGAAATTTACCTTGGGGTGTTAAGGTGTGTGTTTATGTGGACAGGGAGACTAGACAGCTCAGTGGGACTTTAGCATTTTACTCTGTTGGTAGAAACTAAAATTTGCTACAAGACTGAAATATTTAACGCACATTTACAGGCTGGCTGCAAAGAAAACACTCTGACACCACCACAGTGTACCACCTGCCAGGGAAGCTTTGGAGGCTCCTTGAAATTCATGGCAAACACAAATACAGGCTGTTAAGTGACTAACTCCTAACTTTGCTGCCTAGAGCTGATGCTTGCTCCTGCAGTGAACTAGAGGTATAGTTATATAAGCAGCAATTTTCTGCCTTCAAAAATAAATGCCAGTTGAAAGTCAGTGATTTAATATTTTTACAAACGAGGTTTTTACTTTTACATATGTCTTGATGACAACAAGATGAGTATTCCTTTCTTATAGGACTTCATCTTATTTCAGAGACTAGTTATTACTCTTTCTTTACATTTGTGTTGCTGAACTGAAATACTTGGAACTTACTGCCCCAGGAGGAATTGAAGTTTCGGTTCAGATCTGTCCCATAGCAGGTGCCATTCATATATGGAGAACGGTTTTTCCTCCACAAACGATCCTAAACAAAAGTAACTTCAGTTATATAATAACAACTCAATGATCCAAAGGGACTAGTGATAATATGATGTAAAGACTCCTTTATTTTAGACCTCTGCATTCTGAGTAACTCTTGCATTGTAAGAGTGCCACTCTGTGTGCAAGGGTGATAAAGCTTAGTGATAGAACATTTTATCTCCTACAGCCAGGCTGTCATCTTCCACAAGCCCCTGCATGCACCTTGAAAAGATCCTCCTAAGCTTTAAAAAAAAAAAAAATCTATTTCTGTAGTACTCAACTGCTTCCACGCAGTGTTGCACTCCTGAGAAAGACTTGGCATTGTGAGGGATACTTCTGTGTCCAAAACAGATGTTTTAGCTGAATGTATGTTTGTTTCAGATTCAAGAAGATGAAGGCTTTTTTATCAGCTAATCTTGCTGCTGCTCCTTGGTTCCCTGCTATACTCCTTGCTATACTTGGTTCTCTGCAGACCTCACTGCACTGTCTATATGAGCTTACTGGCTGAATGACCTGTGCGTCCAAGTGCAATGTGTGGTATGCCCCAAACCTGCCGGGGAGCAAGCTGGGAGACAGCAGGATCTGCGTGGCAGTAGGCTGAGCCTGTTGGGCCATGCTGAGGTCCTGCATTAAAAGGTATTTCTACTGGGCTCAGGAGCCTGGAAGTTGCTGAAGAGTTGCTGAAGACCAACATTTTGCATTATCCTCCATATCAGAAAAGGAAGGTTATTTGGGAGGGCACACCTATTTCAAAACCAAATAGCCCGATATTTGAACAATTCTCCTCCTGTCCCATGCTGCAAAGGTGCTTAGACCCATCTGCTAGTTGAGATCTCTTTGCAAAGAATGACTTGACTCCTCCAGACATGCTTAACTCCATCAACCAAGCCTTGAGCTGTTAGCAGGGAAGTAAGTCCATCCCCAGAAACCCCAAAGCAATTGATCCTGTGGTTTTATCCTTCTCTCTTCCCAAGGCTCATGACATTTGGTAGGAATTTTTAGCCCTGTAATCTCAGTGACTGCTGATTTACCAGAAGAAACAAAACCTCTCTGCCATGAGAGGATTTGTGTGAGTAATGATTCTGTCACTGTTCTCTGTTTAAATATAATTGCTATGATTGTATCTAAAATTAACAAAACATGCTGTGCACATCTAACTTTCAATCCAGTTCCTAGATTTTTGCTACTTACTTTTTCCCAGGAATAGATGTAGCCATCAATATTGAGGACTGGCAAGACATAGAGGTCCAAATTCTGCAGAAATCTGCTTATCTTTGGGTCAGATTTGTAATTTTGAAGCATCTGAAAAAAAAATATAGAGGACTGAGTGGAGAATCTAGTGGTAATCACTGGAAAGAGCTAGTTTAGAACTAGCTCCCCATCAGGGAATCATTCACTCCTGGATATCACCATGGTATCCAAGATCTATTTGATCCCCAGATATGTTGAGTTATCTACCTTTTGCCATTAACAAAGTGACAATGTATCCAACTATAGTGTACTTCATATAGATACAGTCTTGCAGTTATGAAAGCCACATGATAGTGTACCTATGTTCCAGGTACTTTCAGTACATGTGGAATGTTGCTGTACCATATCTTAGGATTGCTTTATTCCAGGGAGACTGTGGCTTTGTGATGCAGAGAGGCTTGATCCGGAAGCCACTGTGGGAAATGAAGAGATTGCTATAAAGTTCGGTGGCTTTGGAATCAGTTCAGGTGGAGGAAACAATGCGCTAATAAATATTGTCCCATATCTTGCCTCAAACTGTGATTTGGACTTAGCTCTCCACAAGTATCTGTACTATGTACTAATTTTGAAAATCATATTTTAACAGAAAAAGCAAAAGTACCACGATAGAGAAGAGAACTGAAGTATCCAAAGTGATATGGTTTTTTTATTATCTAAGTGGAAAAGTGAGGACTCACTTCTTTCACAAACCACTGGCAGAAGGCTGGAGAGATCCATTCTCTGGCATGAATCCCGCAGTCCATCCAAATGATCTTTTTGGTTTTATCTGACGGTTGACTGATCTGACAGAGTGTAAAAATGATCATTTGGAAAACTGTTACATTACAATAAAATAGCCTAGTGTAATACAGGAAGAAATGGACGTTCCTTGATATGCTGTTGAGCCATCTGAGATTATTATTATTACAGACATCATTATGACAAGCTCTCCTTCCTAATAACCCCATCTCTGTAGTATCTCAGGGCAAGGTCTTAAAGTGTCTGTTGAGCAGGAGTGTCAATAAAACAGTTTCTTTTTCATTTATATTAGTCAGTCACAGAACTGGTTGTTCTTACTTTGAGATTCATTTTTTTTAGAAGGGGATGCACAAAAAGGTAGGGAATCTAATTTTACTCAGTGATAGGAACAGATTAGACAATAACTAATTCAATTATTAAGACTATGGTTTTTACTAGAGCGTCCAATAAAAAATGTCATGGAATACTCCTAGCAGAAAGGCTATATGCTGTAAAAAGTAATAAAAGCAACAAAACAAAACTCTTTATCCTCACACACAACTGCTGCCAAGCTAGTTTCAGCTTGATTTGTATTTCTAAACAAGACTTCAGTTAAATTTGTTGGTTTTGCTGCATAATAGCAATAGCAAGGTTATGGTGATAATGTATATGAAAGTTGGCAAATCTTAATGTACTGTAGAGGAGTAAAACCATCTCCTGTTATTTCAGTGAATTGGGATGACCACTGTCTTAGGGAAGATCTGAATCCTGTCTTCTCCAGTCTACTTTTTTGTGAAGATACCTTTTATTCATTTTAAGAAAGTTCCTTCCTTACCTGCAGATAATACATTGTTCGATTCTCAATTGTCTTCCCTAGGTAGTGCTGAGTCACCAGCTCACTGTTGCTCTTCTGGATCTGAGTCATCCATTCATAAATCTGAAATAGTCACAGAGAATTCTTGGTCCAAAGTGGGAATTTCCAGATTAAAGCATTTTCTTTTGCTTAGACAAGCAACGTTTTCCTCAGAACTTATTTCAGTCTGTAATATCACTTAATACTCATGGAAGGCCTTTCACTTGCCTCTGAGCAAAGGCATGGTCATGTCTCACTGTGAGTTAAAAGGTAACATCACTGCAATAAAACACTGATATTCTATTCTGGATCTCATTCAACATACCCATCCTATTGGGCATCTTTCTGTTGATTTCACCAGACATGGAGCCACACCACCCAATCTTCAAAACAGTATGACAGTCTCTTCCCTATCAGTACTGAGTTCAGCAGCAGTCACCCCCAATGGGTAGCTGTGATGGGTTGACCCTGGCTGAATGCCAGGTGCCCACCAAAGCCGCTCTATCACTCCCCTCCTCAGCTGGACAGGGGAGAGAAAATATAACAAAAGGCTCATGGGTTGAGATAAGGACAGGGAGATCACTCAGCAGTTACTGTCACAGGCAAAACAGACTCGACTTGGGGAAAAATTAATCTATTACTAATCGAATCAGAGTAGGATAATGAGAAATAAGAACTAAATCTTAAAAACACCTTCCCTCCACCCCTCCCTTCTTCCTGGACCTAACTTTACTCCCAAATTCTCTAACTCCTCCCCGGCAGCGGTGCAGGGGGATCGGCAATGGGGGTTGCGGTCAGTTCATCACACATTGTCTCTGCTGCTCCTTCCTCCTCAGGGGGAGGACTCCTCACACTCTTCCCCTGCTCCAGCATGGGGTCCCTCCCACAGGAGACAGTCCTTCATGAACTGCTCCAGTGTGGGTCCCCCCATTGCGTCACAAGTCCTGCCAGCAAATCTACTCCAGCATGGGCTCCTCTTTCTCCATGGGTCCATGGGGCCACAGGTCCTGCCAGAAGCCTGCTCCAGCGTGGGCTTCCCATGGGTTCACAGCCTCCTTCGGGCATCCACCTGCTCCGGTGTGTGGTCCTCCATGGGCTGCAGGTGGATGTCTGCTCCACCATGGACCTCCATGTCCTGTGTCACCATGGTCTTCACCACAGGCTGGAGGGGGATCTCTGCTCCCGCGGCTGGAGCACCTCCTCCCCCTCCTTCTTCACTGACCTTGGTGTCTGCAGAGTTGTTTCTCTCCCATATTCTCACTCCTCTCTCTGGCTGCAATTGATGTTGCGCAGTTTTTTTCCCCTTCTTAACTATGTTATCCCAGAGACGCTCCCACCGCGGCTGATGGGCTCAGCTTTGGCCAGCAGCGGGTCCGTCTTGGAGCCGGCTGGCATTGGCTCTGTTGGACATAGGGGAAGCTTCTACCAGCTTCTCACAGAAGCCACCCCTGTAGCCCCCCACTACCAAAACTTTGCCATGCAAACTCAATACAGTAGCTCAAACAACATATGCATGAGGGTTGACTCTGCTCTCTCATTCCTACTATGTTGCTAGGAGGAAGAATACCACCATGCTCTGCCTTTGTCCAGGCTTACCCACTGGTCTATGAAACATAGCACCAAGAAGTCTTTGCTACCCACCCTCATGACATTATTCTCTCCTGAAGTGTCAAAAACCTGTCCTTAAATTACTTCTTTCTACAGGTCTCCCACTGTTCACCTCTTCTTCCTCGCTGGGGTTCCAGAGACTGCAGTAGTCATTGCACTTCACATTTGGTTCAGCATCAAACATACTGAGGCTTAAATGAATAAATACTAGAGATAATGATAAAGCATAATAGGGTAGAAAAGTAGCAAACCAGTCAGCTGAACCCCAGAATATTATTTGCGAAACAATATGACTGCTTCATGCAGAGCATTTAGGTTTTGGTCAGGGAGGAATTGAGGATTTAATCAAAATCAATGGCAAATTCACGTTCAATTCAACCAGGCCGAGATTGTAGTCAAAGAGTAAGGACTGATCCTGCCAGAAAGAAGAAAGCCAGAAAGAGGTCCTCTAACTTCGGCTGAGCTTTCTGCAAGGACAGAGTTGCTTGCTGTGGCATTTACAAAATAGCAGCAACAAAGAAAGCAAGCAGGCTTGGGTTCCCCTTTACCTCTTCCATTGGATGATATTGGGTGTAGACGTAACCTTCTGGGACCTGCCTGTGGCTGCTCCTCTCCCTTGGCATGCTCTGATCCACAAGTTCCTGCACGTCAGGTATTAGGACTCTGAGGGGAGGGGAAAGAGGGAGATAGAAAAGAAAACAATCCCTAACAATTACTGCAGAACTATCATGGTGTGTACCTTGCTTACATCAACAAATGAAAGGATTTAGCCCCTTCTGGTGTGGACTGCCTGGCAAATTCATCACCAACAGCATAAGGGTTACTTTCATGTAAAAGAAAGTTCAAAGTACAGAGATTTTCACAGGGTTTTAACAATAAAGCAATAATTTTACCAGATTCTTTTTTTTAAGATTGGCAATTTTCTATGAAAGTGTTCAATATCTTTCTTTTCTTCACTGCTTCCACTTCTGAGCAAAACTCTAAAATACCACCTTTTGGAAAAAGGAGGGAAAAGCGAAAAATTTAAGATTAGCGTTTCATTGTATTTTATGGAGACATTTTCAATTTGCAAAGACTTCACAGAAGTATTCGTTGCAATTTGCAAAAATCAGAACAAAACCCCTCTTTCCTTCAAAAAGTTCTTCTTGTTTTTTAGCTACAAATTAGGTCAGAAATGAGTGCAGCATAGGCATGATTCTGTGATCAAGGGAGTCAATAAAACCTTTTCCTTGGCTTCAGAGGACTTTGGATCATACACTGCTTTCTCACCACAATCAGCCCCTTGTAACACTTACAAATCTGTGCTCATTGTAAAGGCTTGCGATAAGACAATTGCAAAGGTAGCTTAAACATTGTTGATTTCAAACACTGTAAGTGCTAATAGGCTATTCCACTGACAGTAGCACTAATCGGCATTTCTGGAAACTGCACATAAGAAACTTTTAAGAGTAGTTACAGCTGACTTTCACTCTGAGCTTTGATGTTTATTCACATCTGAACTTCAAACTAAAATTTAGGCAGTGCAAATTCCCGTGAACTGAAACCACACACGCAAAATGCCTTATCAGAGCTCTGGAGGATTGAAATCCCAGAGTCTGACACAGTCAGAATATTGATGTCCTGATTATAATTTGTCATTTATGTCTCTATCATTATATACCTAACTGTCATGTTACCTTCCTTGCATGTCAACTGCCTTCGAAAAGGTGGTTCCTGCTTTGAATCTGTTATAGGAACTTTAACTCTAGCATTGCCATACTCATCTCAACCCCTTTGCAGTACAAAGCCAAAATTTCAGCTTGACTATTAAATTGCCCACCTCTTTCTTTAGGACTCTACACAAGGTGAATACAGTTCTGGCCCTGATCCACGGGGAAAAAAAAAAAAAAAAAGATTAAGCTGCTAACTTCAGTTTAGTCTTTAAATTTCCACTAGAATCAGTTGAAACCATTAGAAAATTAAGAGCCTTGATATAAATAAGACGTTAAATATCTTCTGGAACATGGTCTAAGTCCTGAATACCTAAACCTGATGCTAGATCTTTTGTACTGGCTCCCACCTCATCTCTCTCCATCTCTGGTTGTCAGGGCATCACACTTACTAGAAAGAATTTGTCAGGTAAGATGCAGGATGTCAAGATCAGCTTTAACTCTAAACAGCTTTGAAGTGGCACCAATCCTCCTTTAGCTTATCTTTGATTGGTAAATGTCAGTGTCCATAGGCCATTTGTCACCAGCCCTGAATGACTACAGGATTGTTTATATGAAATATAGCTAGCTACTGGTTACCTGAAAAAGTCAGTTCCAAATGGGAATGGGACTGTGTGAGGAATAGATCTTATTTAATCACGTTTGGCTTTATAAACACTCTTTGTATCTGGATTAGATCTTCTGGTTGGAAGTAGAAGCATGGCAGTTAGTGAAGATATGTGGCTGGGTAGGTGTGATAAAGCATTATGGGCCGTTTGCAGCTTGTGGCTCCCAGTTGTGTGCACAGTGGGGACCTGCCACCAGGACCTTTGTCCCAGGCTGGGATGTCTCTGTTTGGCTGGATGGTGCCGGGAAATTCTCACTAGCCTGATGGGGGTGGGGGGAATAGGGGTAGGAAACTGCAGCTTTGAAGAAACTGGCTGAATATTCACTTTGAAAGGGCTCTTCTCCAAACCAGAGGAGCAACAAAAGACAGGGAAGGGAAAAGGAGAGCTACAGAGATTGCTTCTCTGCAGTGACACTGATTGAACCTTTGGACTCTCCAAAATAGAGAGGACCCTGTGTTCAAGTATCCATGCTTTCCAAGAGCAGAGCATGCTCTTATAAGTAGTGGTTGTACCAAGTTTGGCTTCCTGACTTTAGACTAAAAAACTGAGTCATACATCTGAGTGCCATCCTCTGCCACTGAGAACGCAACAGCAGGAAACAAGACAGATTGGGCTGTCTCAGATCCCAGCTCCAAATTCACAGTCCAGGCTAGTTGGAAGGTGAATAAACAGGGCATAGGGGAATGTACTTTAAAAACTCAAAGGTATATGTAGCATCTGTGTATTGGGCAGGTCAAGGTAAATTGGAGGCACTTGGAACAAAGGTTGGGTCCTATTGTCAGTACTTGCTGACTGTTCATTGCAAAGGGCTAGATCCTTTTGTGATAGCAAGGAAGATTGTTAGAGCCAGCCTTTCCTATCAGGAAATTAGAGGTCGTACTTGTAAGAGATCTTATGCTGATCTAAGCTGTCTTTCACCTCCTGCACCAGAGGGGCTGGGACCCTTATGTGCAGGTCTTCTCCAGCCCAGATGTCTTCAGGCAGCAGGGGCTTCCACAAATCCAGCTGTGCAGAAAAGAAAGAAATGCACAAATCAAGCTCTGTTTTCAGAATGAGAAAATATATTTAAGATAGAGGAGCTGCATGTCAATAAATGGAAGAAGTTTTCCTTCAAATTCTCCCCTTAACTATTCTCCAACCATCTGTTCATAGAGCATGCAGCACAGGCTTAGTGTTGCCATTGACTCAGGCACCACTGATAAGGAGCAGCACCTTCACAGAGCCATTTAAGGAAACTAACTTCTTCCCATAAATTCCTAAAGGTAGTGGAAGGGCAATTCTACCCTACACTAATAAAAAAAAAGTTAGGTAAAGCTTTTTCAAGTTTACTTTAACTTTCATTCCTGTCCAAAGTTACATGCAAATCTGTTTTACAGCCCAAGACCCCGCTCTGCTTTTTGGGCACACATGGTTATTCTTGCTCACCGGTAAAGTGCTGCAAAGATGCTGAAGATGCTGGACTTGCTGAAATGTTTCTGGCACAATATGCAAAACCTGATCCCTGGAAATTCAGCAGAGAAACAAGATTGGTTTTAATGTCTGTTAAAGTACCTACAATTTCATAAGTCAAAAGGAGATATTTTGTTATGTAGAAGGAAGACAGAGCATGTAACTGAGTGCTGTTCCAACAAAAACATGTCTGAGTGATGAATTCCTGAAATGTTTTAGCTACAAATAGGGCTAAGTGATGTGAGTTTTCTGTTGCTAGAGCATTAGGTTAACTCTACTTCCCTGCCAGCGGCAATTCTTTATTCACCATACCAGCTTTACCGAAGCCAACTGCTCGCCTGAGCCCTGTTGTGTGTTGCTGCCTTTGCAGGATGAGGGCCAAAACAAGATCATGGGTAATATATAATAAACTATTTATTTGATAAGATGTCACTTTTTTTTTTTCCCCTCCTGTTTCGGAATTATTCCAGATAGACTTGGTGCTTTGCTGATCTACTTCAGCATGCAAAAACATTAGATAGCCATGATAAATAAACATTGCTAAGAGCTTGAGATGTTCACAAACTACTTGTCATGAGAATAGCCAATTTATTGCACAAATAGTGAATAGTGTGGTCTCCAGAATTGCATATTCTTACTGAATTCACAGGAAACAAAAATTTCTAGTACAGGATCTGTCATCTTATATTTCTAGAAAAGACACACAGATCCAGTGTCTGAGTATATATTTTCATGAGGGCCCATGAATCTTTCATTTACTACAGGCTTAATCTGAAAAAAATGTTGAAAGTTTACAAAGAACAAATTAAAATGGTTGGAAATGCAGAAAAAGCAAATCTGTATGTTCTATTAAAAAAACCCTTTGTAATTCTTTTTCTGATTTTTTTTCAGTGTTCGTTCAGATCAACTTTCCAGGACTGATAGCAAGTGTGACATTTCTAATGAAAGGGTTTCATACTGAGGAGTGGATTTTGACAACTACATTACATTATTCAAAGGTGAGATAGCAGTTATCCACTACTGATGTGATAGAATGGGGAACCCAAGAAATGTTCATATTTGTTAGTAACCAATAACTACTGCTTCACAGTCTCCTTCAGTGACTTCAGTGGGCCTTGGGACCTTTACAGGGCAAGTACAAAAAAAGAACATTTTACATTTTAAAGCTTTTGTAACAGAAATTCTTGTTGCAAAAGCCTTGCATGGCTTTTTATTAAAGCCATGGTCATTATGGTCATCAATATGATACACTCTCATCATCTGAACTGCAACTGCCATCATTTGTGCTTACATACACAAATGCACAAGTATCAGCTTAATATACATGCAAATAGAATTCACTATTCATTCACATCATCCACTGAAAAATAGGGAGATGTGGGTTTTTTTACATTTCTCTTGAAAATATCACCTTTACTGATAGAGAAACATAGAACTTGATAGTTAAAATGGGCTGTTTACTACTGGTTCAGGAGATGCTGTTAGCATATAGGACCCTCATCTGTGGGGCAAAATGATTACATTTGCATTGCTAACAATTTGATACAACAGCCATGATATCTTTGTAATAAACCTTGTAGAAGCAGGATAAACATCTTTGCTCGGAGAATAAACATCTCAGCTGCAGTTCGGAGTTTGTTCTCTCTAAATGCCTGGGCTTGCTTTGCTCTTTGTCTATCAAGGAGGGAAACAATATCCTGTAATATCTTTCTATCCTCATTGACATTATGTCTTAATTACACCAAATGAAACAAATGCCAGACAGTCAGATTGCTGCCAGATGGCCAGCTCTTATTTACTGATAAACCTTTTACAATAGCCAGTGTGGGGACAAATCATTTTTAATAGTAAACTAAGATTAGAAAGCACACACTCGTTTGTGATTATGGACTAGGATTCTCAGTGGAGAAGTGCAAAGTCAGCCCATGTGACCACGTGAGAACAACAGTTTTTTAAATGCTACAGTTAAGCTTTCTTACCAAATTAAAGGACTGTTCTCAGCACAAGCTGCGTTTCCTTGGATGCTCATAGATCGGATATTTCATTTAAGTTGTTGAACAGAGCAAATGACAACGAAAATGGACTTTACTAGTAATTTCATCTTGGGTGCTGCCCGCCCAAAGTCACACTGACCATTCGATTAAATGTGTTTTTAAATCCCATGCAAGTACTTGACAGGTTCAGTCCTGGACAGCAATTAGAAACAAAAATGAACACTACATTACCAAGGGGCTGTTGAATTCTATTCAGTGAAATCGACAGGCTCTGACTGCATCCCTGATACAAATCTAAAGACTAAATATTATCCAAGCGAAATAACACATTTTAAAGAGAGAAGTGGTGACTCTGTATGCTCTGCCAAGAGTTTTGCCAGGAGAGTTGCTAAAAAGGTATACTATGAAGGAACTTACTTGCAGTAGGTATTGCTTGATTTTGTCTCCTTTTTAGAACTATATTCTGGGGATATAATTAGTCTAGAGGCATTCAGCACTGGGCTACTTTCTCTGTTCACTTTAGAATATTCCGCGTATAAAGTTATAGGTGGATAGCTGGCCTCCACACTGTATTTGTGCCCCTCCTGCAAATCCCAACTGCTGTAAAGGCAGCGTGACCTATCAGTCCTTGTAAAGTTGAGGGTGAATGAAAGAAAATAGTTTAGATAGGCAAACAGCATAATTTTCTATTGCTCATTTTCTTACGAAGCAGAACTGAGAATGGAGAATACAACAAAAATAGATATTTCATACTTTTCAAAAACATTAATCAGTAATAAAAAATGTGATGATCTCCTTCTCTGAACACCTTGGGGTGAAGATTGGACCAACTCCGTTAGCTTTTTTTTGTTATTGTTACAGATTTCCAACAGGGGTTCAGTATCTGAGCTGCTTTTGAGACATCATCTTTTTCACATAACCTCAGCTGTCTTTTATTAATGGATATAATTTTGCTCAGCCACCCCCCCGGCTTTATACTCAGAAAAGGCATTTTATTCCTACAGCATCTGATTTCAAAGTTCATTATGAAAGAGGCTAAACCAAATGAATTTCAGCTAGTGGAAGCAGAGCATCCTGAGGAGCATTTGAGGGGCGTTCTGTGTCTCCTATGGCTGCAGCCATATCTTTGTTGGCTTGGATTTCATTCACTCTTTCTTCATTTCCCATCTTTATGTTTTCTTTCCAAATCTTACAAAGCTTACAGCTTAGTAACCCTATCTCCAGGTTTTCAGTTCATAATTGTTATTATTCTTACACAGTTCCTGTGAATTTCACTGCATGCACAATTCTTAATGATACCCCATTCACACTCACCCATCATACTGCAGTTTCAAGCTGAGTTTTCCAGGAATTAGCATCCCTAGAGAAAAGATGATCCCAAGAAAAAGCCACATCTTTGTCCAAAGAACCCAGCCTCAACAGCGCAGGATTAGAGAGGAGTGGGATAGATCTGGACCGAACACTGTATTTGTACAATTATAATATATAACCAGACTTATCCTGGAAGGGAACCTGCCCTTGTTGAATCATTAACTTCACTTGTAAATAGTTCTACTTTTTCTTAATTCTCCAAGCTCTCTTCCACACCCCAAAACACAAACACATACAAATAGCAACATTCTCACTGAAGCACTTCTTAGAAGAAGTAAGAAGATTTTTCTGTATGTCGCCTTCAAATCTTTGAAAATGTTGTGTGACAAAGTTGGTAGTCATTGGAGAAAATGTTACCTGCAAGGTTCACGACAACTAGTGAAGATTAGCTTATAAAAATCATAGAGATGGGAAGAATAAGAGAACAGTGGTAAAACAAGCTCCGTCCTTGCTCTCTTCCTTCTTGTGTTTGTGTCTTTGTGGAGCACTTCTTTGACCTCTTAACTGGAATTTTGTCACTTGCCTAGCCAAAAAGAGGACATGAAAGAAACAACCAACATTCCTGTAAAAGGGAAAGATGGGGACATCGGAGTCCCATCTAAACCACTTTCAGCTGGACCAGATCAGTCTCTGGCCACAGACTATCAACTTTACACTGTTATAAAGAGTGGGTTTGTTATATACTCAAAACAGTGGGCTGGTTACTATCTGAAATAGTTAATTTCTTGCTTACTTCATATATCGAGAGTAAACATTAATTCCTTCCCTAATAGACTACAGTTAGACATATTGCACAGTTCTTCAGAAATAAATTGTTTCACTCAGCTTCTCTTGGATTAAAGCTATCCCATGGTGATTTAATGCAGAAAACTGCATGGAGTTTGGGTGAAGAGAGTCCAGTAAGTCAGTTTGTGTACACATGCAATGGACGTTGACTGTGATTACGGTATCTTTGTAAATCTTTCTTAGCAAAGTATGAAGTCCTTTTACATTACTACCAAGGCTGTCATCAAAGAAACAGGCAGCAGAACTGTCCCAGTATGAAAGAGGAACAGCTTACCTCAAAAGTGTGTTCTCACAAAACGAGGCTACATGCAAGAGAAGAATATGTTCTTCTTCATAAATCGCACCAGACCCTTCTCATTTTATTGCCACACACTATAATCTGCTCAACAGCCTGAACCTGAAAATGGTGAATGTTTCCCTCCATGTAGATATTTAACCCACAGTGACTTCCAGAAGAGCTGAAGGAAGTCCAGTTTACAGGATTAGAGGCAGCTCTATTTGCGAGGAATCAGAAAAACAAACTCATGTAGGAAGACCATATTCCATAATGACACTCAGGACATCTGCTCAGACAACTTTTGCTGTTGCTTCCTTCGTCTCCACCACTGCTATGAGGTGAACTAAGGTTTTGAAGTCTTCTCCAGTGTTGTCTGTGCCCTTTTACCAGAGCTGGCTTTGAACTGGGGTTCAATCCCTTGACAGGAACTCAGAATCTAGGAACAAGAAAAATGGAGACACAGAAGAAAAAAACAAAAGGCTTCATCTTTTTTTTTTTTTTTCTCTTGCAATAAAGATATGCACAAATGGAGCAAATCATGATATGTGCTAAAATTCAACTCCAGCCCAAAACTTTCACCTCCACACTGAAAGCAGAAGCTATTTATTCTGTGGTGAAAACATTACTCCTATGATGCCAAATAGTTATGAAGATAGATAGGGTCATTTTGCTTAATGGGCATAGGATTCAGAAGAAATAACAGTTGCTTGCTAGGTCTTTGATTCAAATTCCTTTGAAGTCTAGTTGATTTTAATGGGCTTTAGATGAAAGTCCTGTGCAAATAATCATGGACATTTCTCGCTGATTTAAAAAAATGGACTTGTTTTGGGACTTCAGCAGAAGATTTGTTCACAAAAGACAATACTTAAGTATGTACGTAACGTTCAGCGTGCAAGCAGCACTGCTGAATTCAGAATAAAAACCATTAGAGACATTATTCTGCCACCAATGCAAAAATATCTGGGGACGAACAGTTAACTTCAACAAGCCTATTGCCCTCTTGGGCATAAATAATGTCTCTCTCAGTAATAAAGTCTGTTCTTTGGTCAGGTTCTTACTGGCAGCTGCTTATCTTTCTAGCAAATGTGGAAGGCAGCTTAATCCATTTATTCCCTCCTTGAAAACTGTGTGCAAAAAGGCATGGGACATTCTGGGGAGAGGAAAGGTCATAAACATATGGCACAAACATGCCATATGAAACCATGCGGTGTCCTTTCTTCCAAACAAGTTTACTTTGCAGTTCTTCCATACGTTCTTCTTAGAGCTTCAGAGCATTTTTTCAGCATCAGTTTAGCCTCTCAACTGCCCTGTGAGACAAGCAAATATTATTTCCACTACTTAAAAGATTAAGAAAAAAGGGGAAAAAAGTGACTCCCCAAGGTGACATAGGAACACTGCTGCAGAGCCAGGAATAGAATTCAGATCTCCTGACTCCCTGTCTGGTGCTTCCTTAAATATATGACCATCTGCTCTCCTGCTGGAAGTATAGATACTATATGCTGACTCCAACAAGCTGGCTGCTAAGCCTGTTAGTTTATCCTCTTTTTATCCCATACTGATATCATCTCAAGCTAAGCTTTTGGCCTGGAGTCAAAGTGATTTCCAGTGTTTGAATGATTCGACCTGCTTGTTATTGTTTTAACCTTGCACCACACATATGCTCAGCTATTTGTGACTTATCTGCATACAGTCTGTGTAGCAACAGCCATAAGCTAGAACTGTTTTGTTTAAGGATTCCATACTGAAGCATACCACATGTGTTAAACAACTATCATATAGCAGTGAGTTTGATCCTGGTAGCTGCCTGCACCCAGATTTCCTACTGAGCTGCATGTAACTTTGAAGGACAAAGAGCTTATTAAAAAGACAAAAAACTTACACACTTATGTGTCTCTACAAACATCAGTTCATCATCTTAAGCTTTCCCAGTTCCACAGCTAAATCCCACACTGACTCCATCTGAACTAAAAACCAAACTAGAACTAGATGGAATTCAATATGATCAACATTTTTTTTAAATCATCACCTTCATTCTGAGAAAATCATAGTCCAGTAAATCTCCTTCTCTCATTGCTGCAGAAAACTCACGACATGTGTCCAAGACAGCATCATCACTCAGTAGGGTCAATACAGTAGCATGCTGACTAATGTGCCTTAAATCCTAGTCTTCTGCTCCACTGAAGAAGGAAGAGGGATAATTCAGCTGTTTTACTAAAATATCCTCTGGTTAACCCTGTAGCTTTACTTGGCGGAAGCACACAATGAATTGACAGCTCTGTTTCCCATTGACTTGTCATAGGAGATAGCTTATTCTATAGGTATTGTCTTTTTCTATGAGTACTAAAAGATATTTCTGTCTTTCTGAGCAATGTTCAGAATATTCCAATTTATTCTATACTATTAAGTATATGGTCTTAATTCTGTAGCATATGAATATTCAGCAATATGTTGTGCGGTCTGCAATGTGAATCATTGTTCCTCTCAGTATGCCAAGTCTTTAGCTTTCATAGCTTTGTTAGACAAAGGTTTTTATGAAATTCTCTGGACGCCATTGTGATTTGACAGTGCTAACTGTTCTCAAGCCTCATTAGCTCCAGCAACAATCCTAGCATAAGTGGGAATATACTGGAAGCTATGCTGAGTTACGACAATTCTCTTCTGGAGTCATCGTGCTGAGCTTTTCTCTCTCTCTGAGATTACACTGAAAACATCTCATTAACCTTACATTCGGGATTTTAAAATAATCTTAAACCAGAAAGAATTCCAGTCAACATACACTAGATTAGAATGACATTACTAGTAAACCTTAAAATTAGTTCCATTAAGCCAACCTTAAGTGTCCTGCAGATCATCAAGTGACATAGGATAGTTAAGCTTTAGCTTAGTGGAACTAATTTAACAATTGGTACATGATCTAGTAATTTCAAGAGATACACATTTACAGATACTTTCAAAGATTTCTCCATAGTTTTTACAGCATTTATACACATGCATACTCACATATGTTGAGGCAAAACTGGAAATATCAGTGTGTTGTGTCAGTGTGGGAAATAACACCTGCCTTTTCTCCACAAGTCCCATGATGCAGTTTTTAGACAGCTTTGTTATCAGAGAGGAGCTTCAAGTACCCGTTCAGTAAGCAGTTCCTTATAGAAGCGGGCTGAAGCAGGCTGACAAAATCTGTATTGGTTTAATTAGGCTATCAGAGCAGCTTCCTCAGACACCATTTTCTTTAACCAGGAAAGGAAAATGTTATTAGTGAATTGTCTTTCCTTAATAACAGGTGGCCTGGGTGGTTATTTTTCCTTCATCATTTAGACAGCAAGATGTCACTGCTAAGGAGCCTTGAGCTGGCCCTTTAACATGCGATCTGAATTCAAGATGATATTTACTACCTATTACTAAAAGGTCACAAACACTATTGGTTCAGTTCTAGGAGTTAAGGGTGATCACCTTTATGAGCAGTTGTGCACAAAATCCTATAGTCCTTATGTAAACACACTTCCTGTGGGAAATTTGTCTGCATAAGGATTGTGTAATTTAACTTAAAAAAAAATACTAGTAGTATATTTCAGGTGCAATGGTAAATTGCTGAACCCAAACTCCACACATACACGGTGGCTGCAAAATGTTGCCCTTGTAGTTTGATCAAAGAAAAGATTTTTAATGTGCCTGAATCCACTGTCAGAAAGACCAGTTAGATTTTCTCACTCACCTTCTCCAGTCCTGAAAACTTTCCCTCATAAGAATACCTTCTGATGACATGATTAGAACTTAGGATTTCCAAGGTATTGCTCTGGGGGAAAAGGATTTTCAGAAGTGTTTGATCCTATATTGGTGTTCTGAGTGGGCAAGAATTAGTCAAGAATCCTTGATTTTGTGAAGAATCAAAACTTCTTATAAGCCTTTAGCTGTCAAAGCAATATGTTGTTTGTTTTAATTAGGCTTTTTTAAAGAAGATGTCACATAACATTAAAAGCCTATCTTGTATTTTTAAATAAAATAATTACCTTTGTAAATAAGTAAACTAGTATTATTTTATTGCTACTAGCAGAACTGTAAAGGACGGCACATAAGTCTCTTTTACTGCTTAATGGTTAAAAAACAGGCTTGCTGCACTGTATTCTAGAATAACCAACATTATTTTTAATGACTTCTATTACAAGCACTAAAATACTTTATGATTAGATGCAAACATGCTTGCATATGATTTCTTAGACCCACACAATATACACTATATTCACTTTAACTTAAGTAACAAGCTTTTGCAGCTATAAAACATGTTCATATTAACCTTTGGCCTCCGTTCTGTCAACAATGATACACATACTTAGCTTTCTGTTTAATACCGCACCACTAGGCGTAACAGTATTGCTTGCATGCATGCAGTTATGTATGCATGTCCATGCAAGGTTAGTAATACTCCAAGCCCCTCAACCAGTGTGAGGATCTGTTAAAAGTGGTTATGATGTCCCTGAGGAATCTCAGAGTTTATTAATGAAACCAATAGTACCTGACAAAATATCTCAAAGCGGATCTCGTCTGAGCCAAACAAGTCCATTCTACGTAACTTACACTCAGTAGAATTTCTGGGTTTTTTTTGCAAGTGAGCCTTAAAGAATTTATAAGCCGGGTTTGAAGTGTGCTGTGTATGTATGGGTGTGACATGCAGTAGAAACAGCTTGTATTTTGTGTCTGATTTTGTAAAAAATCATTACTGCTAATAGTATCTGGGGAAGGGACTGGGTAGGGTAACTTTGAAGTGCTTGTTGTGACAGGTGGTTTCCAGTAAGGCTATTGACATGGCTTGCACTGGTCACAAATTTTGGTGTTCTTCAGCAAAGGGAGCTGTTTCTTTTACAATTAGCCAAGACTTTCTCCACTCTTACAGCTGAACTGTTACTACTCTTTGTACAAGGAGTGGATCTGAAACATCAGCCAGCTCTGCCTGGAAGAGCTTACAAATCCAAGCAACTCGACATGGGGACATCCCCATTATACAGACGGGGAACACAGACACCTGGCTGCACTGGGACTGTGCTTCTGCTACCAAGCAGGGCATTCCTCTGAGTCACGGCACTACTGGGATGGGTGCAAACACCAGGACTCTGGGTGCACCACGGGCACCTCCTGACTGACTTGCCCATGAGCAGACTGATAAGTGGTGGCAAGCAGGGAGCTGAACTCAGATTCTCCATGTCTCCATCTAATGCCTTAGTGTCAGATCATCTTATCCTCTGTTCAGAGAGAGTGGTTTTGATATCTTCAACGTTGTTCTCTTTTTTTTTCCCCTTCAAATACCGAGTTATTAGATTCAGCAAATGAATATCAAACCTACCGCCAGCAGTAGAAAGTTTGGAAAGTTCTATTTTTGTTCTGCATCAGCAAAAATCAAACCAACCTTCACCTTCCTCGGCACTACCTTTTGGGGGGAGTACTGCCTACTGAGAATGAAGTCTTCTTGCTGACATCAGTGAAGCATTCACCATATTGTACTGTTCCCTGAGCATAGACTGATACAGAGCAATTCTCCAAACACACATGCACACACATACTTTTTTGCCTGCTTAACTTTTCAGATCTCCTTCGTTTTCCTTACATTTATACAGAAGTGACCCATACTAAAGATTCATTTAGAAGATGGTGTGTCCCTGGAACAAACGGTTCATTGGCAAAATGGAGCATATTCTAAAACGACAGAGACAAATGCATCAGCAGTCTTTACCCTCTTCTTGCCTCATACACCACAGTGTACAAAGGGTTTAGGTTGCCTTTGTATTTTCTGGAGAATTCCCTGTGTCAAGGAACTGTCTGTTGTTCTGCTAAAGCTGATATCTAACTGCTGAGCCAGCGCAAAGGGCAAGTAACAACCCAGTATTGGTCTTCAATATGTATATTTAAAAAGATTAAATAGTCTTTTATTATGTGACTGACATTTCAAACGTGGGCTCCATGCTTGGTCTCTCCTCTCTCCCTAGCTATTGTGTGCAATGACATCTTAACATACAGATACATAATCTCCACAACAAGCCATTGTATATTTCCTGAATCTTGTCTCATCTGTGTCAGTACACATCAAGACTTCAGTGACAATCCTCACCATTTACACCAGCTTCTGTGCAATCAGACTGCGATTCACCAGCTGTTCCCTATTGCAGAAGGTGAAAACTGGGCTTGCATAACAGTTCAAGTTTTCTCCTTTGAAGTTGTAGAGCCACAACCTCAGATGGCGTTTATTGCTGGAGTGCCCTGACTTTAATTTAAACCAGCTGATGAGCCACTCCCCCTTTCCCCACGCTCCCCATACACTTCCCCACCTTTCTAAAGGGTGGTCGAGTACAGATAACATGTGCAGCAGAATCTGTACTATGAAAATCAAACAGGCAAATACAGAAAATTTAGCAAGTGCCCTTTGTGGATTGAACTGATAAGGGTAAACTATGGCACGTACTCCGGAATGACAAAGAGTGTTCAGTAAATTGCCTCTGTCTGGGGGCATGGATAGAGTCCCTTACCTATAGCAGTGAAAAGAAATTCTCCTGTTTATAAAAATTTGCATCTTGCTACATAAAGCAAGAGCATATCTAGGTTTTGATGGGTGCCATGGCAACAATGTTACTGGAGTATAGCATAGGAGCATTTTCGGAGAGAGGGAACAGGATGAAGCAAAAAGCTCACTGGTTATCTGTGGACACAAGGACTTTTGCTGCAGACCCAAAGACAGATGCTCTTTCTTCTTTTTCCTGGGTAGCTATTTACAATTGCCACCACATTCATACTTACACCTCATACATACATACATACACCTTATACTGCGGTTGTCCACAAGTAATGAAAGAAGGGAAAAACCTGCTACAACTAGAAGGACAGATCTTAAACATAGTTCACAGATCCATTATATTTGCATCACTTAAAAGAGAACAATGCAGAACTACTAAAACCACTATGGTTACTAGCAAAGAACAAAAACACGGGATTACATGTTCAGTATAACCTGTGCTTAAGTACCATAATTGCTTTAGATGTATGCATATAGAGAACAACAGATAACCATGGCTCTGCTTTTGTTCCGAAATAATTAATTTCAAGCACATTGCACCTAGGAGTGAATGCTCCACCATTTTTGAGATCTACAAAATACCTGCAATTCTTTTTTAATTCAGATATTCCAGTGTCAGTAAAGAGGTATTGAAACTGGAATCTCATTCATGCAAGCTTATGTGCTCTGAGATTTGTGTGCAAAGAGAATAGCTTAATGTTAACAAATTGCAATATAAAATAATAGCTACTGCAATGGCCGGGGTGGGGGGAAGGGCATTGGAGGGAAGTCAGTATTTTCTTCACTTTAGCAACTGACCAGAGCCACATCTTTAGGTCTCTGCATACAAAGCATACAAACTCTTGCCTATGCAGAAACAGTTGCAATACCTGAGAAAGAGACTTTCATTCTCTAATTCCAAGGTCCGGTTTACTTAAATTCTGATTTCTTAACAAAAATTGAGCTCTTGCAATGTACTTTAGTCCCTTTTTCCCAGTCACTTTGAACGTCTTGGCTGATTTGAGAGCAAGGTGGAAGTTTTAAAGAGAGTTCCTGGATATTTCTTGTGAATGAGTGGCTGGGATTTTTCTTATCCTGAGAAGGCTGGAGTTAGGGCTCAAAAGTGGTTTTAGACATAAGCAAATCTTACGGAGAGAACTACAGGTCATCTAGCAGGGGGGTTGGGCTAGATGATCTCCAGAGGTCCCTTCCAACCCCTACCATTCTGCGATTCTGTGATTCTGTGATCAGGGTCTACAATTCCAGCTGCTTATGGAAACAATCTGTTTTTCCAAACCCTCACTGTTCTCATTCTGCATTACTTCCCAAACTTTGTTTCACTTTTGCTTAGATGGTATAGTTTATTTTCTGTTCATGGAAGAACCTTCTTGACCCTTGCAGCCCACATCTTCTGCCTTCCTGTTTCTTAATCTCATTTTAGATCTGTTCGTACATGCTGCAATGCTTAACATCATCCTAGGGCCAGTGAAGTTTGCTATATAACTTGCATTTGTAAATCCTTCTCACAATGTTTTCTTATTGATTGCGTGAACATGACAATGATCTGAGTTCATCACCCTTTTGTATGTGGATATCCTTCAGATGACCTGGAGAATTCAAAGGATGAACAGTATATGTATTATTCTCAAGGAAAAATTTATCAGATAAGCCAGCTTTATTATGGCATTTTATTGTTTTGTAATAAGATTTATGAATCAAAAAATGTCTAACAGCAAGTAAAAACAAGAATCATAAAAGGCAGTATCTGTTTCTTCGAGATTAGCAGGACAAATACTTAAGTCCAGTATTTCATAGCTTAGAATGAAGGAAAGATTTGTATGGATCTGCTTTTCAGACTTCCTTGTGGCCCAGGAATAAAATATGCTGCCTTTATACAAGAATCTGGTCACATATATGGCTGTTCTGTGCAGCTGAGTCCACTGTCTTTAAGTCATAGCTACATAATTACTCTAAGCCCTATACTTGCTTTTTCTTCTTTACAAGCCTTAATTGAAGATCCTCCCCTCCCTCAGCAATTTAACTTACTTAATAAATTACCTATTTTCACTTTACACAGAGTCGAGAACGTTAGCCTTGCGACAGATTGGATACACCCATGCAATACCTTTAGTGAGTCAAACACCACAGCAAATGCCTGGGTCTCATCTGTTAATAAGATACATGCATGGGCTGTATGAAATAAAGCCATATTCAGCTTCCTGGTTCCTGACTCCTTGTTCAGAAAAAATTTCCAGCCACTGCACTTACAAAGTGTTCCAAGTGTGAATAAAGGTTAGAAACACATGTTCCTGAGTCTGCAGGCACACTGTGAAAATGGTAGAGAAAGGTGTAGCTTGCATCCCCTGTTAGCCTCACTGGCAGGTCAGCTAAAAACATCTGTTTAGTATCTGGTTTGCTTAAAAAAGAGGATTTTGCACCTTTCACACTGAGCAATCCGTGCAGTGACAAAACCCACAATTACAGGAGCAAAATCATTATTGTTGATCTTCATTGTGAATCTCCCACTAATTTTAATAAGCATGATTCAGGAGAGAGAGGAGAATGATATTCTAAATACAGATTGTAACGCACGAAATGGGATTAGATCTCCCTTACTACATGAATTGGACACCTGAGAAACCCGGTTTATTTCAGACATTGCAGCAAAGTAGCTTTTTAGCAGATGTAAAGGTTCAAGAAACCCACAGCTCTGAGTCTCTCTGGCATCAGCTACATACTGCTTGGAACTATGAATCAGTGTAGGTGACATAGTAACAATTTAAATTATTGAGGAAGCATAAAGATATTCTAATAAACCAGGTGATCATTGTGGCAGACTACCACACTTCTATAGTGCTTGTGTAAGTTTCCACCTACTTGTAAGGTGTTTGAAAAAAGAAAGAAAAGATAGTGATCAGCTAATTTAATGTAATATGCTATGCCATTTTGTGCCCACTGGTGGCTATTTCTTTCCAAGCTGCTGGCACCCAAGAGTACAGTATACTTCCCTGCCTGGTGTTTTGTCCCTGAAGAGATGGGAGCTACAGACCGGCTCCTGAGGACCTGAGTGAAAAGCTCGAAGCAGAGGAAGCAGTTCTCCAGCCCAGGCAAGAGCTGCAGCTGACACTGCATTAGCTTGGTTTGCAGGGCTTCAGCTTTGAACAGCACCCAATGCTTTTTCAAACACAGCTCTGAGCACTACCCAGCTTTCCAGCACAGGGTATTTCAGACCTCCTCCAGCGCAGGCCGGGACCATGAGTCAGTCGGCCAGCTCAGAACATCAGAATGGCTCTGACCATTCTGCTCCACAGATGAATTTGTACAGACAATGCTTGCTTAAAGTAGCAGATCGAAAAAGGGGGCACAACAAACTTCTCATCAAGTCAAGAAGATGAACTCTGCTCTGGTTGTTAAGTTTTACAATTGCATCAAATCTGTTTTTCTGCACGTGCTGCATTTCAGAGGCTGAAATGCTGAACAGCTCGCTCCGCTTTTTATGCCAGACTGCTGTGACAATGCTTCTTTGGTTGCAGTTTCCTTCATAAATGGGCACCATATTCTATCTACATGTTCTGCAAGAAGTTGGGAAGTGAATTTTTTTTAAACACATTGTTTCTTTTCATCTTCGCTCATCACTGTAATACCTTTTTTATCTCATCATTGTAATACCTTAACCATGTGTCCACACTACTTCAGAAAGACAAAGAACGTAGTGCTTGTAGCTTATCAAGTGAAGCAAGGGCACCACCGTTAGGTAGCACACAGTCACTGTAGAAAGTATTGCTGTTTCCCTTCATGCCGATTGGGCTGTGGCTATGGTACAGCAAAATTGTGACTGAAGATCTGATTACACCGCAGAAACAAGCAAGCTGTTGTTGGCAAATATATGTATTTTAAGCATTCCAATGCTCTTACTAAGTACTTCAGCAACTCCAGCACAACAAATTGATTTCACCTGTAAATGTTACCAAGAACGGAAAAGATGTACCAGTTCTCTCTGCTCCTTCAGCTCAAAGGCCCAAAGCTGCTCTGAACTTCTAGGACTCTGCCAACATAATCAATTCCACCACTACATAACAGGCCAGTGGAGGTCCATCATGGTATGTAATGAACAAATCTGAGTATTGCAACACCTCTCTAAATAGTTGTGGAGACACTAGTATCAGGAACAGACAGCAAGACTCAGTTTATAAAGACATGCCAGACCTGTGTTCTCATAGCAAGAAGTCTCAAAAATCTATTACAGTAACAGTGAAGCAAAAGGTTCAGAAGAAAAAGCATACAGCTAACAGAACCATTATTGGCCTGAACCTCTGAAAACTGGGTGAGAGATTGATTTCTTCAGAAACTTTTCACATAACTTTGGACTTTTTAACGTACCCCTTAGGCTGAGTTACTTACTGCTTTACCATCTATAGTTCTGTATAAAGAACACACGGGATGGTGGGGGGAATCCTTCTACTGCATAGTTGTAGGCCAGATTCCAATAGCACTTGAAATGGTCACTTCCTTTCCCTGACCCAGCTCAAGAGAAGAGAGAAATTTGACTTGGGGCATGGGGGAAGGGAAGCAAAGTGAAGATAAAGTTAAGAAATTTCAACAGCAATAGATGCCAGGATGCTTTTTGGATTAATTAAGTAGTTCCTTCCACTAAAGAAAACCTACTCCCACTTCACAAAAGAAAACCCCCACTATCAGCAGACATTGTTCACTTTACAAACTTTTCTCAATCTGTAATACTTTGGAGTAGGCGGTTGTGTATAAAACTGCTTATCTCTTCCGTTAAAATCTTACATTAATTACACAGGAAAGAGAGACATCAGGAGACCCAAAGGTGGTAGTTTATTTTAATTATTATCCTGCACAGTCACTTCAGAAAAAGGGAGAGCATTTTCTGAATAAATTTTTCCTTTCAAAAATTCAACTGCATCTTCATTTGTCATTTCCTGAAACTTCTTGTTCAGGACCTGGAAGAAAGGAAAAGGAAGGGGTACATTAGTTCTGTTGTCTTTAGCAAACTGCCCTGTCCCATAAACCAAGCGCTCAGTGGTGGGAAGGCCATAGGGAGTCACTGTATTTTGAAACAAGTTGACTTGAATCATTCATTCTATAAAAATTGGGGAAATAAGTCAAAGTCACATAGGTTTTTAGGTACGAAGAAATTCAGTGGCTTGATTTTTTTTTTTTTCTGAACTATGATTATATTTACTTTGCTGATAATAGTTAAGTGGTAGCTTGCCTTTTAGAGTTCCTCTGTCCTTTCTCCCTAGTGACACCACCACCACCTTCTAAGTAGAGATGATATACGATTACCACTCTGGAGAAAGCTCACCATTCCCTACAAGGCCTGTTCTACCACACAAACATACTCATCACTGCGCTGGTAACTGGACCAAACCAGAGAGAATAACAAGACTCTCTTACCAGGATCACATGGTAGCCCAGTTTATTTAGATGCCGCTTCTTCATTGCCAGCTTCCCTTGGGGATGCGTTGTACCCACACAGAAGGCAGACAGAGGAACAAAGAGAACAGCCAATCTACAACCAAGAAGAGTAGGGAAAACTCCACTGTACAAATGCACAATAAGCATTTTTAAGACAATGATTCAATGATGCCCTTTAACATTGCAGAATATATAGCTGTCTTTCTGGTAGGCAAAAATATCAGGACTGCACAAATTTCATTATCCTTTTTCTTCTCCAGACTTAATTTAGACTCTCTTCTTCTATGAGCTTCACACAAGTACTAGCAAATTCAAGTACTACCCAACCACACAAGTACTACCCAAATTCCTACAGCAGAATTAAGTACTTAGATCTCCACTTCTCCCCAATGAGAAGGAAATAGATAATTCAAAAGTGTACATTATTTTGACAGCTTCTGCATTTCCTTTGATCCTTTGCTAATATTCAGAATCAGCTACTTCCTGCCATAAAAACCTACTTGGAAGGGTGAGGAAAGCTGAATGCCTTGGAAGCCTGACAGTGAGTTTCTGTTACACAATTCACTAGCTCTCCTTTTCCCAAAAAGCAAACTATACAAAATACATTGCTGTGCAGTGATCCAGCACACAAACGTTAAGTGTTACCCAATTCTACTTAAGCCTTACTTAAATGATGTATGACTCAGTAACTGACCTCTCAGTTACTGAGAGGTCATTTTTCTACACAAGATTAAATTAATCACCTAAAATGTGGATATGATGATCCTTTTTATTCAAATTATATTTCAGCAGCTGAATTGATTGCTGTAACATACCATTGAGATGCACATTTTAGAGACTTAAGAGAATAACTGAATGTTTAATTGGACACACAAATACTTGGAATTTTAAAACCATAATGTAGCAATGTTTTTGAAGGGATTTCAGTCATACTTCAAAACCTGTATCCATTACAAGAGTATCAGATTATGATGTTTCCTGCCTCTTTCTCTGAAGTGTTAAGTTTTAGCCTCTGTTAGAAGAAGGTAGTGAGCTGGATGAGTTGTTGCTCTGAACTGGCATGGCAATTTTTGTATATTTCAGTGAGCACAAATAACAAGTTGGTTACCTACTTTGCTTCTGCAAATCAATGCACCAAATGTATATATTTTACACATAAATAAAACTAGCCTACTAGAAAAAATATGCAGTCAAAAAAGACACCTTTGAACACTTGAGTCAGCATGATCATCTGCTGCAGTTATTGGGAGCACTTTCTTTCTGTCTGAATCCATTCTGTTTCAAAATCTGAAAACAAAACAACAAACATTTAACACTGCAAGAGGTTATATTAATGTTCTCATGTTAACAGTAATTGTTCAAATTGTTTTCAAATGAACAGCTCATTTGAAAAAGTTAACAGACACCATCAGCGCTCTGTTTCTAATTGCTGTTCTCTAATAATTTACATATTACTGATAGCTTTTCCCTCCCTGCAACCAATATAAACAGCTATAGCTTGCACATCTCCAGAAAAAAAAAACCACATTTGTTTTGGAATCTGCAGATACAACTTTATGGGAATGAAATCATGGTTTAAAGAAACTAGTTTTGATCACAGTCTGTCATACCTACTCCGATTTTCCTATAATCCAATTCCTCATTAGAAATATTAGGAGGAAAATTATTACAAATACAGAAAAATTGGTAAGCTAGGTGGCTGGCAAAAAAAAAAAAAAAAGCAATACAAAAATATAAAAGAAACCAATTTTTATGAAATGTTCACCTGTCAAAGAAGGTCATATCCCATTTCATAAATGAAAGTAGAACCCAAACCTTAGCCAGAGCTTCCGAGGAGAAACAAGTCAGAGAAAAAAAGAAGGCTGCTGGTTTTGGCTTTGTTTCTAATGTGATTTAGTACTAACATGTCAACTCTCTAAAACAGTTGGCCATATTGGATTTATGTACAATTAACACCTGCTCGCTGATGCTTAACAAAAAGTCCAAAGCAGTTTTGTAAATAAGAGCAATCATAAAGTTTTAGTAAGTCGACTTAAATACTTTAACAGAAGCATCCTAAAAGAAGATTCACCAATCAAGGACATCATTTGTTAAAAGATGGTGCCTTCAAAGCGTTACACTTTTAAGCATTTGCACCCTACGCAAATTTGTTACCACCTTATTATTTTGGGGATTATAAATCTACATTAAAAAGAATATGACAGTAATTTGACTTCATACCAATATGATATTTATATGGCAGCTGAACATTTTGCCGAAACATGTTCTCATCTCCCAGAAGTTCTATCAGTGCCTCCCGAGCCTTTCTGAGACTAAGAGATATTACTGGGGAGAAATTCTCAGTCAGCACAAATGCAGGCTTCGTGAACGAAGGGCTATCAAGTTCCATACATGCTTTCACACAGCGAAGCATCATTTCCTTTTGTTCTTTGTAAAGATCATCTGAAAAAAGGCAGAAAAATTATTACATACAGTGTATCATCTCACAGAATTTTTCATTTTATTATCATTTATAGTCTGTTCTGGCAGAGCAAATGAATTTCAATATAGGAATCAACACCAAATTGTTTTTTCACTAAATATTATTGAGTATCTTCAATATATTGTTAAATATACACCACCAATTCATTATTATAATATTAAAGTCTACAGCTGGGACCTGCCCATTTGTCCAGTCTTTCCCCTCTACTGTACACAGCTCTGTGCATGCTATCAGTTATTACAGGAGACTTAAAGAGAACATGGAACGAGAGAGCATACATAAAAACCATTTATAAAATCCAGACAATTAGAAGGCTATTTATAAAACAAAGAAGGGATATCAGACTTGGCCATAATTTTGAAACTACTTTAAGAGTACTAAGCCGCACAAACCCTGAGCAGTTACAGCTTTACAGCTTTCAGGTTCAGTCACAGCAGGCTCAACGGTAAGACACAGTGTTTTACTCTACACTGATTTTCTACTCCGTTGAACTACTCTACTGTAGAGAATTGTAATGTGGAAACCAGATTCTACTACAAACCATTCCAAGTTCCTCATTACAACTTGGAGCAGTCAAAAAACCCCTTTTACTCGTGATTCCAGGTACTAGAGATGGTTTACAAAGGTTTAAGATTTCCTGTGTTTTTTAAAATGCCTGAACACCTGTCAAAGATACAATCCCTGCTCTCACACATTTCTACCATTTCCACAAATCTCATATTCACCTCTCTCCATGTGCACACCTACTATTAAACTGTCGCCACCATGGGACCCAAGACAGTACGCCTGATGCCCTAGTGCAGAAATAGATCACTTAGAACACCGTCACTACGTTAGCTTTGTCTTGAGGGCTTCAAATTTAATAGTAATCATGTTTGCATTCTTTAATTTCTAAACTTTTAACAAAATTACAACAAATTATGAATGGAGGCAGACTATCCCTTTTAAAACAAGAACATGACAAAGTAAGGCCTGACCTGACAGTAGAAGTTCATCCTTGCTGTCCTTTTGCAGCAGCTCATCAAGTGCACGATGAGGAAGATATCCTAGGATGCAAAGTGCATACACTGCCTTCAGCAGTTCCGTGTTGGAAATCTGAGGAAGGTACTTATTCAAGCAGCTATGAAGAGTCTCAAAAAACCTTTTCCAAAAGCAGAAGAAAAGTATCTAAATACACAAATAAGGCTATATAAAATACAGATTTCAATCAAAAATACAAGTTAGAAATCTTTATTATCTTGTATAATCATATGCTGTGTAATCTAACATTAGCTTTTGATTCTTCTTTGAGGATACAGCTACCTATCAACAGATTTAGTAGCCCGGTCAGTTTAGAACCAAGGTCTCAATTTTCAATTACGGAGAAAAACTCCTATGTAGAAAAAATGTGAAAAGACACAGTAAATTTACCTTACAGATTAATAAAACAGGATTATGAATTCTTTCACAACTGAAATCAAATACTAGTTGCCATACATTACTCGATAATGACTACATAACGTATTATCAGGCATTCTAAATGAAGACCTACAGATGCTTTTGGCCTCTGGGAACATAGTTGAGTCGTGAATACACTCGGAGAACAATCAAAAGGTTTTTCAAGTTGAGGAATTCAGGGTCTTCGGTCACCTTCTCAGCAAAAATACCCATCAGCTCACTAGGCTGAAAGCCAACTGTCTCAAAGGCAGAAAGAAAAAGGATAATCTAAAAGAAAAGATAGTTTTATAAGTTCAAGAAAGCCAGTAAAGTGGATCCTACCTGTTGATTTCATTTTCATCTTTTTATGAAAAGGCACTTCTAATGAAAGCAAATTTTTCAAAACGTAACGCCCCTTTTCTTTCTTATTTCTTTATTCACCAATAAATAGAAAAGCATTTAAAAAATTTAACTGTATCAACTTCATCAGATTGGTATTCCTAAAAAAATCTGTTCTCCAAAGATCAAACACAAACATGAAGAAAGGTAAGAGGGAAAGCACCAGAACCTGCTTATTCTACTAGTACCACTATAAATTATTTGGTCTCACTCTCACCTGTCTTTTGTCCCAAAGGCAGGCAGTAGAATTAACATAGTCTGCTAATGCAGAAAACAGTTTTACATTACGGTACTGGAGATTGTAACAAGCTTCCAGAATGAGAATTAACTGTCGAAATGGAGCATCGTGGACATTCTCTGTAACAGAAGAGCACAAAAGGACAAATGATACAAAGCAATGCGAGCTGTAGGTTGGAGACATTGTGGGAACAATTTGGCTAAGGGATGGAGGAGGGAAAAAACCAATCAGATAAGGAGCTGTGGAACAGACTGAGACTAGCTAGGCAAAGTCAACTAAGCTAAAACACATGGAAGAAACTGAGAGGCAGAAGAAACCAAACTGAGTCAGGATCAAGCTAGAAGGGATAAATCATTAAAAGGAGACAAATTAACAAAAGAAGCAAGAAGATTGTGTTCCCAGAACATCTTCTGTTCCAGGATTCTTGATTTTCAGCACCTCCCTGCACTCAGCACGGAAACCCTCAGGCTAGCGCCTTTAGTACTGATTGAGCCTTTGGGCTGTCCTCTTCCCCATGTCAGCTGAGGGAGTAACAAAGAGATGGATCTAAAGCTGCTGATTAATCAGATATTAGCACATGATGAAATGTTCATTTTTTTCCCATTTGGTTTTACAAAACGGCAAGAAACCACAAATATGAATCTATGTCTAAAAAGCACTAAAGGCTGTCAAGCACTAAAGCATTAGTGTATGCCAAACTGGAAAACATGGAACCATAACTTAGCCTCCTGGCACATGAGCGTGATGACACAGATTGAGTGCCAGACGACAACAGACTTCTGCACATGACTGCTGCTTCATTTGCCACACAAGATGGACCTACTCCTGAGATGAAAAAGATTAAGTACTGAAGAACAATGCTCTCTCTTGAACATCCCGCTTTGTTTGCTGCAATGAGGGGCATACATGCCATAAAAGACAGTGACTGCAAGAGAAAAGAGCATAGTTACAGTAGTAGGATCAGCACCCATCAAAACTAGGCTTTATCTTCTCCTCTGCCAGAGGACTCAAGAGGATAGCAGGAAAATAACTGAATTTAACTCCTCTGAGTTGTGCTCAGTGATTTTCCAGGCTCAGCATAAAACACTGTTACCTCATTTCTTGAAGTGCTGAGTGCTGACAACTGCGATTGAAGCCAATGAGAGCTCTGCATCAAATAAAGTGATTTGTAATGCTAGGTATTCTTAAAGAAAACAGGCTAACGGAATCTTGTATTACTGGACACTTTGACCTTAATCTCTCTCTTCTGCATAATTAGAAAATGAGTATCACCACTAGGTCACTCCCTTGCTGCTGCGAAAATTAACTCAATAAGTACCGATGAAGTACACAGTTATTACAATCCTGGTCAGGTCCCCAGATATGGGAGAGGGGGCTACTTTCTTGAGAGCCCCAGCAACAGCACAGGACCTGGAAAACTTGCTGGAGAATTCCTTTGCCCCATGAACCCCAAAGCGTGCCACTCCCTCCTCTTCCTATTCCGTTTCCAGCCTCTGATAGGGGTCATTTCTGTCCAGAAATTAATCACACTGTCCCCAGAGCATCATTTGCATGATGTGCAGCATGTAAATCCTGAGAACATGCACTAAAAAAAAGTACTGAGTAGCTGCTCACTCTGTGTATGCTATCCAGCCTGTGTACTGAGTGTGGTGAAAGTCCTATGGGAGAAGCCAGTATGTGTCATTAAAGACCATGCCCTAACACATACAAACAACCAGGACAAATAAAGGCTGTACAAGCAGCCCAAACACTCCTGGTTCATTTATGTTAAGAATGCCATTTTGCTATTTTAATGTTTTTTTAGACACAAATTCACATGTATTTTAAGTGTGAATCAATACATACTGACCACATACACTTAAGAAATGTATTGTAAAGGTATGGAGAGAGGTGAAAGCATTAGCTTTCATTTAATTTTTTTTCTGGGCTGCAGCGTGAGGTCAGTTATTAAGCAGCATTCAATAATTAAATCCAGTTAATCGGGGAAACACTATGTTCCCTTTAGTTTTATCAACTAATCACACTAACCCACCAATCCATCCTGTAAGATGTCCACTTCCAATTCAGATTTGTTTTAAAAGTTTATCTGAAATCTATTTTTTCTTGCTAGAATTCAATTCTTTTTCATAAATTCTGCATAGAGAAAAATGCAAAGAAAAATATGTAATTTGGGTAAATGTTAAGAAGGGCAGAAACAACGAGCTATTTACTTTCATTATCGATCAGTAATTTTCTGTCTTGCTGCTTGTCAAATGGCTCCACATTACTACTATATATATATATTTTATTGCTGTAATACTGTAAAACAAAGATGTTTCCTGAGTTTTAAAGGAAATCAGAAAAGAGAGATGAGACAATAATTAGGAAGAATTTGGTATAAGGAAGGGAAATTTAATAAACATTTTTTTTTCTTACCCTGGATCTTTTCACTGCAGGCATTCAGGATTGGAATGGAACAATAATTCATTGCAACAAGAGCCAAAAACACACGCAGAGCATTCGGGAAAGTCAGATGGTCAATCTCTCTCAAAACTGCCATCTAAAGTGAATTAGAGTTTATTAAATCCTTCATTCTGCAGGTATACTATCACTGCTTTCTGGTGAAGGCATTTTCACCAAAACCTTCCCAAATTCCTTAGCCTGTTCAGACTTACATGAAAGAAAAAGGAGCAACAAACAGCAAAAGCATAAAGTAACTATTACTTTAGTAAAGTTACTATTACTTTTACAATTATAGCAGATCAAGTGTTCTAGAGCTGTGTCACTACGCCAGTTCCCAGCAATTTGCCTTTATACGAGTTTTTAAAAAGAAAGAAGTCTCAGTAAAGCTGATTTCCAAATACTGTGAATATGTATCTTCTACCAACTCTTAAAAAAGTAGCAGAAATATAACTGGCACAGTTGACTTATTTAATAGTACTCCAATTACTGTTGTGGATGTGTGTGAAAGCTGTAAGCCTTCAAAGTGATCCAATAGCACACCGAGCGGTGTATCTTTAATAGAAACACCCAGCTACAAATGTGGACTGAGGCACAGAAGGTCATCTCTGATGCCACAAAAGGGACTTCATTTATCAAAGCAATAATTAGATCGATATAAATGACAGTAAAAATGAGACTACAAAGTATACTGGCTATTAAAATACAATATTCTTACTGCATGCACATGAAAGGTTAAATACAAAACGCATCTACAATAGAAATGACACAGTATTAAAAATAGCACCCTGTAGCCTCAGAAAATGAAGAGCTCCCTTCAGTTAACAAGTGGAAATGTTACTTTCCTCTCAGTTCCATATTCGACCACACCAGTTTCTCAGCATCTTGTAAAAAGTGGTATCCTGTCCAAGGTTTTATGATTTACTTAAATCTAACACGTTGCATGAGCCCCCTGCGCTGCTCTATTCTTGCCCAGTTTCCCATCAGCGGTATCTTCCCTCACTTCCTCATGAATGTTATTACAAACTCTGATCTCAGAGTCCTTCAGTTATGTGATGAAAACACTAGCAGACCCTGTTTGAAAGAAGGTTTCAAAAAGTATGTTTAAATCAGGGGACGAAACCCAGTACACCCTGCCGTAAAACCTACAGCCTGCTCCCAACCACTGTATTTCCCAGGGACCTTTCAGACACAGAGAAAGATAAGGCCATGAGCTAGGTGAGTTCTCCTGGCATCTCGCTTCCATTGGTCCTCTAGTCCTGTACCATTACTGGACACAGCCCCATCACAGACTAGTTTTCTGTCTTCTCATCTCCCAGCCACAAGCTGGGCAAGGGAATCAAAGAACAGCCTGTAAGTGCTTCTATGAAATACCATGTGGTCAACCCAAACAAGAGGTGAGAGCACTGCTATTTTACTGCCTTGATTCCTTTTGTACCATCTCTGTTGCCTTCTGCCCTCTTTTATGGTGGGATATTCCCAGCCTCCAAATTTAAGTTCCTCCTGCAGATATAGCTGGACTATGATTCATACAGCAAATGCAGTTAACCTTTTTATAATATTTTCTCTTTGAGTGTCTGGAAAGAACCATACACAATTTATAAACAATGCAAGAGCACAGGCTTTGTGGAAGTGAAAATGAGCCTCCAACTAAATTTACCTCTAATTTCTTTTTCAGAAAGACTGGAGCATCTTTTCCCATGCATTTCATCAGGTTTTGCAGAATAAAGATGTCTCTAATACTTGGAATGCGCTGCTCCACTAGTAATCTGATGAAGAAACACAGACAAGGCCTTAAGCTAGAGAGAGTAACTGTTTAATAGAGCTTTCCTCCTTTCAGCAGAAACAGGTAGGTACCCCGATCCTCCCTCACTGATGTACTCCCAAGTTAAAGCTGTAATTCCCCGCTCCTCTCCCACTCCTTTTCTGCAAGGCTGGCATAACTCTACGTGATGTAGCTACAGCACAGATATTTTGCACATTGAAATAATTATATATGCTTTCTTAATGTTATCCTGATAGATGAATGTTGTTGCTGATACATTAACAGCAGGGGGACCTGGCCAGGCTGCACATGTGACTGTGCAGATGTGAGTGTGGTTAAGCTTCAAGGAATTAACACCCTTCTGCAGGAAAAAAAAAAAAATGCACATTTTCATCATAGAATCATCTATATGCAGGCAAGTTCTGAAACAGCTAGCAAACCTGGGGACAGACACTGACAACAACTTGATGCAAATGAGGAAAAAACCCAAACAAGCAGTGCTGTGGGCTGCAGGAACAGAAGGGGATATAACACAGAGGGATCATAAGCACAAGATGGAGGAGTTCTGCATTCCCAGCACCTCCTTTTCTGGCTCAGAGGGAGGTATTATAATTGTTACATCAGAATCACCCTTAAATATACCTGCGCAGCTACAAAAATATGAAGTGTCACCTTCTAAGGCAGTGCACTGCTCTAAAATTCATCCCTGCAGATGTGGCTTCCTGCAAATGGGCAGGAGTTCCAGACATCAAGACAGAGAAAGAGCTGTCAATGGATCTCCTGCTTTCTACCAACTTACAAGAACTGTGTACCTGAGCTTCCAGCAGAACCTGTTTTTTGCTTATCACTAACACATCCACCTTCTCAAAGCAGGACCTGACACAGGACCTAATCCATGGCAAGTTTTGTGACAGCCTCAGTAAAAACAATCTCACGGGAGTGAGCAGACCCACATAAATCTCATTGGCCCAGAAAAAAATCACTACAGCCAAAGAAGTTATTTTGATAAAGCACGACACAGGCAGCTTTGCTGGATGCACAGATAAAGTCTAAACTTGTCTTCATCTTAATTTTTCCTTACTAAATTAAAAGAAAATATTCCCTGGCTGTTAAACAGCATTTTTCATCATGACAAATCAAAATACTTCACAAAGTAAGCTAGTCTCATTACCTCCTTTCTACACACAGGTAAAACAGAGGCATAGATATGCGAAGTGCCTTGATCAACATCACAAAAAAACCACAGTGGCAGAGCTGCAGTCAGAACATGAATCCTCTGCAGAGCAGTCTGGCACCCTATGCCATCGGAAGCCTTTCTGCTTGAAACTACAAAGACAATGCCAAAAATCACTGTCTTGTACAGCTGTTATCTCATGTGATCATCTAAGTCCTAAAACCACAATATGTCTTTTATGCGCAGACATTCCCTCCATGATTTCTGAAAGACATATATTCAAACAACATGTAAATATGAAGAACATGTGAAAGATATATTTTTCTCACTGTAATCCAGCTTGAAGAGCGCTCACATTCTTGTCTTTATCCAGCACTGCTAAAGTAGTTGCCAAAACTGAGATACATCGGTTATCAAGTTGATTGAGCTTCTCCTGTTAAAGAGTTTTCACAATGTCAGATTACTTCAGACCAGCAAAAGTTTCAGAAAAGAAAAACTGACCACACATAATCTGTAGCTGCTGTCTTCTCTTCCTCACTAGAAGTCAGTTCATAAGCTTTAATTCTGCAGTGACCTACAAGGTCTCACATCAGTCAAATTTAATTGATTTGAAAAGGGTAATGATCTTTGAGACTTCTCCTGTCTGTTCAATCTCTCTGAAATTGGCAGTTGTTTCCAAAATGAAGGAAATTAGAAGTACACACAAATTAACTATGGGAGCCCTGTTTCCATGGAACATCAGACTAAACCAGGGACGTAACCTAACTCTCTCTGATGCTGCACAGCCTCCCAGAATTAGCCCTGAGGTTTCAGCCCAAACTTAAGAGAAGAGGGATTTTGATACTTACTTGGCACACCCTCACCAAAGTCTGGACTAGGAGAGTGTTCTGAGGAACGCCGAGGTTTACCACGGCATGCAGACTGAACACCAGATCACCCCGCGTCATCCTTCGGGAGTCCCGCAGCAGCTGCTGACAAAGCTTGACAAAAGCTGGGTGCTCAAAGATCAGCTGCTTCTCGTAACGCTGCTGGTCTTCGGACAGGTTTTTGAAGAGCCTCCATACTGTAGTTAAAGAGTTTGTGAAGTGCTTAATGGAAACAGCAGACTCTGAAGCCAAGTCCAGTACATCGCAAGGACAGGTACATTTCTGGAGACTATTAAAGAATGGTTCACTATGATCCATTACATGCTTCGCTTTGAAGCTCCCAGAATCATCCAACTGTTCAAGTTCCAAGGAGCTCTGGGGAGCCTGCTCGCTTACCAAAGCCTCTGTACTCTTCTCTGGTTGTATTTTAGCACCTATACTAAAAACATCTGTCTTTTGAGATAGAAATCGAAGACATGATCTATGCAAAGAAGGAAAATCATTTAAAAACAATTTCCTGAAGTTCACATTTTCCAGGGGATCCCTATAGCTGCCAATCCATAAAATGTGTTTTCTTGTTGTAGCTGAAGATTTGGGAGTGAGCAGAGAATTGCACCTATGCATGCATCTAACAGTATTTAACAGATAACTTATTTTATTATTCATTTTTGCTAATGTTTCATTAATAGATTTGAAATGCCAACTCAAAGTAAGGGATCCGATGAAATTCTACCAGTGGAAACAGTCCTGGAGAAACTGCGTAAGATCACTTATCTGTAAAGACAATTGAAAATTATACATTAGTTACCAGACTTTCAATTCCTACAGTAAAATACCAATCTATGCACATCTCCCACAAGAAAGATTTGGGAAAAAATCCCTGGAAAATGATTTGCAGAAGGACTTTTATTAGGTCTCCTACATTTTAGTCAAACGTCTCAACACAGGGCTAACTCATCCTGGGTGTCAGCTCTTTTTCCTCTTTGCTCGTTTTAACCAAAACCTATGCCGGGAGGAAGAGTCTTTTCCTAACTGATGTTTCTCCAAGCAGACGTGTCTCCTGACAGGGCTCTGGTGGGTCACTGCCAGCCTTCAGCTCCGGTTAACAGAATCCCGCCCGGCTGCGGCCAACAGCCTGCCCAGCCTGGCTGCCGCCATCCCACGGGCGAGCCGCCTGCCCGGCGGCCACGGCACACCCGCGGGCACACTCCCAGGGCCGGGAACACCGGGCGGGGCAAACCCTCTCGGTTTCGGGCTCGCTGTCAGCAGGGGCTGCCCAGGGGGGTACGGTCCAGTGGCGTAGGCCCGCGACCCGGCGCTAAGGGGACAGAGGCCTTTCGGCGGCTCCGCACCGGCTCCGAACACCCGGGCGCAACGGCGGCGGATCTCGCTGGGCCGGGCCGGGCCGGGCCGGGCCGCTCGCTGCCCGCTTCAGCCGCGCCGCGCCGGGAAGGGACGGGCGGGTCGCGCACCAGACCCTCGCCGCTCGATAGCTGTTACCTCGCACGCGGCGGCGCCATGACACCCGGGCCCCCCTCTCCGCGCGCTCTCGGCGGGCCTCGCGAGATGGACGGCGCGGGCCGAGGGACAAACCGCCGTGGCGCGCGGCGCGTTGCTGCGCAACGCCGAAGCGACCGTTGGAGGGTGCCGCGCGCATGGCCAAGTTGGTGCTGGCAGGTGAGGCACCGCTCGTCTCTTGCAGGCTTCGTAACTTTCCGTTCTTGTAGTCTCTCTTGGGAGCGGTGTCTGTACGGCACGCTGCCTCAGCCGTTCCCGAGTCAGCCTCCTCCTTCTTACTCCGTCGGTGAGGCTTCTGCCTCTCTCTGCTGCTGTAACCCCCCGGGGTGGCCTCCTCAGCCCCTTAAATGCTGGCTGAAGAGACTGTTTCACCTCCAAAATTTTCCTTTCTTGGTGGCTTATATGCTTGTCCTGTTACTTTCTGGGAGCTCATGGGATGCTGGTTACATAAGACTCTTTTTGAATTGGAACAATTGAAAAATGTTTGGCCTGTTAATCCGTTATTAGTCAATGTCACAAAATCTTCCATTTACAGTGTTGTCTGTGTGTTCACAGGTAAGGCAAACTGCCCTTACTATGCCAAAGCTGAACTCCTGGCTGACTATCTCCAGGCTAACTTGCCAGACTTCAGAGTTCACAAGATTACTAAGCATCCTGACAAATGGGAGGTAAGGGATTGTAAATCAAGTCGTTGGTAGATGCCCCAGCGCTCTCAAGGAATGTGCTTATCTGTAGTATGTCTCTTCTTGTCCTGTATTAGGGTTTTGATATGTGGGTAGAGGTGCTGCAGAAGCAGCTTTGGCTATGAGAGCCAGCCAGAGGCAAGGTTTGAACGTTGTGAGAGGCTGGCATTCTCGTGAGTCTTACCACAGAAGATTGGCACAAAATGAGGGCCAGTCTAAAGCTGTGTTTTGTCAGTAATAAGTTTATTGTTTTTTTATTATGTATAAATGGCTGCTCAGCCTGTAAATCTTTTGCACACTGTCATTGCGTACACCTTCAGAGTTTCTACTCATCAAGAACATTTCTGGCATTCAAGGGCTTTGAATTACAATGGAAGTATGAAATTAAATCTCATGTATTTGTTTACAATGTGAATGGGCCTTTCTGAGTACTTGTGCCGTAGACATGTTGCCCTGTCTACGCTGTAGTTCCTATAAGGAACTGAAAAAATTGCAGTATTACTTCATGAGATAGACAGTACTATGATGTTTACTACCTCTTACATTTTGCTTGACACCTCAGCCAAGTGACTCAAACAGTTAAGTGAATAGCAATTAACCTCTGCAGCTTAATTACCTTCTGCAGCTAAATAGAAATCCTCAGATTACTTGCTGCTTCACAACATTGCTATCTTTAGTACCGCTAAGACAGTTGAGCAAAACTACAGCAGTAAAATCAAGCAGAAGTAAGACCTTCTGGTCTTTTGCTGAGGTATCACAGTGTATCACCATGCCTTGCTTTGTGTTATTTCCCCATTTTGCACACACTGGTATGTGAGTAAGTTGTGAAGCGCCTTGTAATTATGTATTGAGAGGAAATAATAAGAATGTTTATAGCTGTAACATTTAAGTGTTATCAAATGTGAAAAAATATTAAAACGTTTTGGTGGGGATATTTACATTAGCAGTGGCTTCATGATATTTGTGAAATGAATGGATGGGAACACAGACGGTCTCCTATCATTTGGAGAGAACTGTTGGACCGTGGAGGGAAGGGTCTGCTTCTGGGAGGAGTTAATGATTTTCTGGAATATGCTCAGGTAATGAGCTGCCTTTAATAATATAAACCCATATTTTACATTTTCTTGTAACATCATTGTTCTTTATTCCTCCTTCAAATGTAAAATAAAACTATCCTTTCTAATGTTACCTTGCTGCATTTGGGTTGCCATTTGATTAGAGATCATCCTTTTTGTTCTTAGCACTATTACGGCATCACCTCAATGATGTTGAGTGAGGAAATGTTAGACATTGCTGAGGAGAACCTGCAGGTGCATATTGAAATTGAAAAAGAGGAGGAAGAGATTAAAAGTCTTATCAAGCCTTTGGAGATCTGGATCACCAGGTGAGAATAAAAAGAATATCTGTGAAGTTTCACTTGGCTTCGGAAGAATGCACTTTTTCCTATCACGTATAACAGATGTAACCATCTGAAGTTATACACGAATCCCTGTAATTTGCTGATTTGAGTTAGGTTCTGCGTCCCTCACTATGAGCATTCAGTATATAACTTAGAAATTATTTCTACTTTTGTTACATTTTGTACCAGTTTAAGTGACGGCTGTGAACAGGCAACATTTAGACCCCAGATCACTGTAGGGACAAGGAAGTATTTACAAAGTAAGCTAGGAATTTTGTAGTGCAACTATCTCGCATTTAATGTTTTTGGAAATACTTAAATAAGTAAAGAGTCTCTTGCAGTTCTAGCTTTAGAAATGTCTGTATTTCTGGTAGTCCTAACAGAGCACCTTAAAAAAATTGTGGTTCTTTAAAGACACCAACTTTTGAGTGACAGTATTGACTGAAATGTATAGGATGGAAAAACCTTCAAATGAAAGGAGGACTCAACTGTTTTAATTTTTAACCTGTTAAAATGACAGAAAGAGCAATAAAGGATCCAAGCTAATGGTCTATTTAAACATAATCAAGTACAAAAGAAATATCTTTGTGTTTATTTATGTAATACTTTCAAGCAAGTGGTGGTTAGGGGTAAACTATAATTTTTCTATATCCTTCTCTTATCAGTGCATCAGCTCCAATCTGTTATCAGCTGATCCCTCTGTTGGCAAATGGAGAAGTGTTTGGGATGACCACAGAAATCAGTATCCATTTGCTTGACACTGACCAGCTTAAGGAAGTTCTTTGCAGTATTGTAATGGAAGCTGAAGACATGGCATTCCCACTCCTTCGCAGTATTTCAAAGCACACTGAAATAGATGAGGCTTTTATTCAAGCCGATATTATCATTGTTCTTGATGATGTCCTCTTGAACCGTGAAGTCCAATCCCTTGAGAACTACATCAGAGAAGTGAGTGAGATCTGTCAAGTGTATGCTCCCCTGATTGAGAAGAATGCGAAGAGTGGGGTCAGAGTAATTTCATCAGGAAAAACCTTTGTAAACCTAAAGGCGATGATGATTATGACATATGGCCCGTCCATTAAGCCTGAAAATGTCATTGCTGTTGCAACATCCTGGGAAAGTGCAGCTAAAGCCATGCTGGCCAGGAAGCTGAATATGAACGCAGCAGGTGAATATTTATGTGTTCTGGTAGCATTTGGGGAATTCAGTGGATGGACATGTTTAAGAGTGCGTATTTCACTGCAGAACACAGTTGATGTGCATGCAGAAATGCAGGCACCGCAGTGCACCCACTGAATTGCATGGCTGTACAGAATGCCAGGGTGTGACTAGTAGGTGCTACCGTTCTCTGTGCTTATGGCTGCCTGGATTTGTGCCTGATACCATGAATGTCAATTCTTTGGCTAACTCTTGGATGCAGCCCTGCCATTCTGGTGTGTATTTCATGCTGGAAATATACTAAGGGGACTGAGCTGTGTTGTGGATCAGGAGCTAGGACTTCAAGATTGCATTTGCACTCTGCAGTGCATTGTTATTTTGGAGACACACAAACTAGCTGTGAATAAACATGACAACATACTGCTGTGCAGATAATGAGGGTATAGTAGAACTGTGTTGTAGTATTATTTCTGGGTTAATTGGCTTGCTTTCTCAGGTCATTTGTTATAGCTTGGTTATATTTGCATGGTTCCGCACTGCGTAGCAAAGATGTGCTCCAACAGCCTGCTCAGCATCAGGATTCTTTCAATGTTGCAGGCGTAGGAACTGGTCATCAATGACAAGTCTAGATATTTTGGAGCCTAATAAAATAGAAAAGTAAATTAATAGGCTGAATAGCCTATCAGCAGGTTACTATGAGAAATTCCTTTTGCACCAAAGCTGGTAGATTTTTTTTTTTTTTTGAATGTTTTTTTTACTGTTAGGCAGTCTATATTTGCATGTACAGGATTTTAAAAGGAACATTGCTGTATGTTTGCAGTATGATTTTTTGGAGGGGTTTTAACAGCTAAGTATTTAGTAGGTTTTGTCTATTATGTACAATAACATGATATAAATTAAAGTTCCTTTTTCAGCTTGTGGTGAGGTTTCATATGTTATGGAGACCCTTGTTGCATTTTTCAGATCAAACCATTTCTGCTATCAAGGCAGGACACTGAACTGAAGAATAATTCATCTTGAAAGGGACTTCTAAAGGTCATCTAGTCCAGCCTACATTGTGAAAGTATTTGTCTGTCTCTTCATTGATCTATGTCTTTTCCTCTGTTACAGGAGTTAAAGATGTGATTGTTTGGGGCAATATTACTGGCTGTAACTACATCGATTTGTCACATGCAAAACTTTATGGACATGACTGTGCTATTTGGGGCCCAGCTAATTTTCCACGTCCTTTGTTGAATATGATTTATGATAGGTACTGTACAGATCTGTTTTTTTAAAGTAAAACTAAATAACTACTTTTAGTCCATGTTTATCTGAACTGTTTAATAAACATCAAGAAAGGTTTTTGTTTTCAAGATTTGTCTTTACTGACTAGCACTGTACATAAAGGAAAACTCGCGTTGAAGTACTCGGTCTGCAAAAGAAGTTGAGTAGCTCCTAGTGCTATACATAGTTCTGACTCTCCTGCCAACTTTGTTTATAACTATATTTTCCTACATACTGTGTGTTTCCTTTCTACCATATCATGAGCAGCCTATAAGAAGTAATGAAAGTCCAGATAGTGACTTAGATGTCTAGTATGCATGAAGAAACTTTGAAATAATACTAAACATATATCTGCATCTTGAAGTACCTGAATTCCATTGAACATATGGCCTGGGTGCACTAATGTTGTCAGTTTCCCAAAAGACACAATTTGTTAACGTATGGAAAAAGGATACTTGGCAGCTAGATAGCTTCTTGTGGAAAGAGAAGTAGCAGAGAAAGGATGAGTGGAGTGAGAGGGCAGCAGATGTGACATACACTCAGGCCTGGCTATATGGAGCTCCCACTCTGGTCTAAACCTAGCATTTACTGGACAGCAGACACTTCTTTTGTTCTATACTTTTACCGTGCCTAGCACAGGGGGATTATGGTTCATGGCTGGGTTCTTACATAAGATGGTAATACATATTAATATTATTATTATTAATAATAATAATAATAGCAGTTATGACTTGAGTAAATGACCTAACTTTCATAGATAAGTAGTGCTGCTTGTTACCTTTTGAGCGACTTTTTGTTAGACCCTATTTTTTCTGTCTTTAGGTGCCTTGCCTTCAGCAGCAAAGTTTGACTAAGTTTCAACTATTTTCTTCCCCCAGGTTTAGTTCTTTTTTCCTCTAGAAAACTATTCATCTTAGTTTTTTCTTCCTTCTCCCCCCGCCCCCCTTTTTTTTGTTGGTAGCGAATGGATCCATTCAGAATTTCTATCTGCACAGAGTTCACTGAGTTCCCGGGTCTGTCGTTGTGTAGGAATGTTACCTGCTCATGCGCTAGCCACTGTACTGAGATACTGGTATCATGGCTCTCCTCCTGGAGAGATTGTTTCTGTGGGAGTACTTACTAAAGGTAAATCTACTTTTGCTTCACATATTCTCTTGTAGCTTTCCCCAGTATGTATAATGTTATGAGCTTGTGATTTGATACTCACTTCTTACAAGCATCTCTTAGGTTAGTATTGTCTTGTTGCAGATTGCCTCTTAGTCTTTTAGTTTAGATGCTTTTCTGGTGTATGTGTTTTGCGCAGGGACTCTTTATAGTTCTTAGAGCCTAAGCTATAAAAGCATGTTCTTCTTGTGTAGTTATGTGGACCAATACATGGAACATTTCACAACAGCCATTTAACCCTTGTATGAAATAAAACATTTAATCTTTTTCCCCTTTTTAAGATGTAAAATTGTTACATGTACATCTAACTAAAATACAAAGTTACAGTAAAGGGGGAACTCTTTAGTCTTTGAACTGTACACTGGAAAAGGCAGTCTCCATTTATAGTAAGATCTTACAGTTGCAGACTTTTGCAAGTCTGTAGGACTTAATCTTGACACTGGTGAGGATGTGTTTTTTAATCAGAAATAATATGTTTGGGTCATTTTTTCCCTCTTCTTCAGGTCAATTTTGTATTCCTGAAGGAATTGTCTTCTCTATGCCAGTGAGGTTCCAGAATGGTAACTGGGAAGTCATGACAGAATTGGAAATTAACGAAACGACCCAAGAAGTTCTGGGACGCTTAGCCCATGAACTGATTCAGGTGATGATTTCTTGTATCTGATAGTATGCTCATTCTGCCACCTATGGGTACATTGCAATATAACTTTGAATACTGAGACTTTTACTCCAAATGTTAGAGGTACAAACTGCACACATGCACTTACGCATGATAAATACCAGGTATTTATAAGTGTAAGGCAGTATTTATATATTGAAATGAACAGACAACTGTTCCGTTGCCCAAAAAGAAGATGACAAAATAAGTTTACCTATGTAAGTGTAGAATTTGCGCCCTCAAGTTCTGCAGAGTTTGTGCAAAACAGAAATAGTAGCTTTAATTTAATGTTTCTACGTTTTATGCTGCTGATGTTGATTTTGCTTGTGTGGTATTCAGAGTAGTTCTGTGCCAGGAGACATACCTTTGGGATCCTTATGGCTGTGACTCTGCAGGAATGAAGGCCAGATTTTACTAGACTTACGGAGTTTTTAGAAAATACAAAATCAGTGAGCAGTAATTGCATCATGAACTTCTTGTCACTTAATGAGACAAAAAGAATTTAATTTGACTAAATATTAAAAATCTAAAAAGGCTGATCCCAAACTCTACATTCTAGCTTCAATCAGATTTTGTGATCTTCAGTCATACTAATAACATGTAAGGATTATTTTAATTTAACATATTTTAAGTTTGTGCTAGAAATTACAGTGGATGAAAAGAACGGGTGATATTAAAACTGCTTTTTTTTTTCATTCAGGAAAAGCTCATTGCACTAAAGGAAATAAAAGAAATGCATCCATATACAGCTGATAAAATCACTAGTAAAAAATATTTGTGTCAAGGTGGGTTTTTCTCCACATAAAAGATGAGATCAAGTTTTAAGTGAGGATTTAAGTAATAGATTCTTATTTTATGTCCCTTTCATTTAAAATGGATATAAAATCCTTCAGGAAGGAACATAAATAACAAGTGCTTATCTGATGTATCCTGACCATGCCTGAGGCATGGTGACAGGAAAAGCAAGCCTGCATGGTAGCAACCTTATTTTGATAAGTTTCTATTGTGTCATTCACAGATCATGAATATAAAAGCTGAGCATAAATAATACATTTAGCATGACACATTGTATCTTAGGTTATTAGTAAATATAAAATCTTTTTAACCCAAGTAACTATTATTAGAAAAGCACTTTCACCATATGTCCTACTACATGTTTTCAAAGCTATTCTTTACTATACCATCTAGAAATAATGAGTTGGATTTCTAACAGAGAAAAAAATACTGTAAATTGGAACTCAAACTTGTCATTTTTCCGTTTGTTGCAGTACCAAACAGTTCATTCAATATCTTTAGTCTATAAGCCAGTCAGAAGAAGAAAAGGTTGAGACACCCAAGACAGTAGGCTAAAAAAAGTAATATTCCTACTTTCTATAGAGAAGACAATCTTGGTAAGTGGCAGCTGCACCTGCCACTTCTTCCAGTTACAATAGATGAAAGATCTGTTAGACATCCCTACATTATAAATTACTAAGCCATTTTGCTTTGTTTGTTAATGACACACCAAGTTTATCATGACTTAATTTTTTTAAATGCACAATAATATGAGAAATTTCAACTAAAAATCTATAGAACAACTCCAATATTGCTTCCTAATATTTAGGAGCATGTGGGAAGGCTATAGGCTACATGATACTGCCATGGCAAAACTCCCCATAATCCACAACCTTCTTTTCCCGTGCAGAATAAAAACCCCACATCTTCTCCCAAGTCTTTCTGTGCTGCCATTTCTACCTATTTTGCTTTTCAAGTTCTCTGTCCTCTTAAGATTATATAAAGAAGAATCATTCATCAAAATAAGAACAGATTAACTTTAAAGTGTGTTTTGTTTTTGTTTTCTCACTTTTTCCCTATTCTGTTTCCCAAGTCCCTGCACTTTCCCAATGTTCTAGCCATTTCTTTCTACTTTTAGGTCCTACAGGCCTTTTCCCTAGTTAGTTTTCTTCCTCCCTTCCTTAAAATTCTTTCCAGTACTTTTATATCAGCGCTTACCATACTATGAGCTGTTCTTCTGCATTAAGGGCAGGCTGAAGAATGGGGAAACTATTTGGAGCTGGATATCCAGGGCCTTTAGTAAGCACATAAGCCTTTTTGTTGTCCGTGCTTGTTTCTCAGGAAAGGACTACAGACGCAATAAGATTTTCTTGATAAATGCAGAGTTTAATTATTCCACTAATCGTGACCTTGATTAACCAAGACAGGAGATTCCCAATTAGATAGGAGTGTCCTTCCCCGTCTGCTCTCTACTTGTATGGCACTGCTTTTCTGTGGAGCTGTCCCATTCTTCTTGTGGCTGCTTTAAACACTAAGCAGAGGGCCTTTGCACTGCTAGCAGCTGACTGCTTAGTTGTGGCCTACTCTTCTGACACTAGTATCAGGTGCCGTGCTATTCAAGTATTACCAAAGTGCCCTGCTTATCTCCTTGTGTGTGTAAGTATTTTAGGAGGTTGACAAAAATATGTACTGTATTTGGTTTTTTTACAGAGATGGAAACCTTGCCTACTGGCTCACTTTAGCCAGAGTTGTCTGGAGGAGAAAATGCTGAAAATTCCCATACTAAAACAATGTTTCCATTGCTCAAAAGAGCAAACTACAAAGAAAGGCTAAACATATTGCCATAGCTTTTACAGTATTTTCCTCATCAAAAACCTGGAAACCTGTAGGCAGAAAACTGCGTGAATATAACATTCTTAATCTGGAGACCAAAGCAAAATTCCTACTGATTTTAATGAGTCCAGGATTTCATTTACATCCAACAACTTATTTCTTCAGACCAATAAACTGTTTCAAAAACATCATTTAATATCTAAAATGTTCGTATTAAGACAATTTTGAGCACGATTGTCACACACAGAGTAGCAGTTTTGTAACTCCAAATTCTTGTTTCAGATGTAATGAAACACAGTACTTGTGTAAGAATGTATATTCTCAGGAAAAATTGCTTTTTAACACAAAAATTTAAGTGCATACATCTCCTTAGTGACAAGATCATTTTTATCTCCATTTTTTTATTTATTTCATGAGTTTCATAGGGATTACTCATATGTTTAAAGTCAAACAAGCAATTAAGTAAGTCCTTGTCTAAACAGGATTGTTGAGGAACTACTTTCACTTGCATGTCTTTGGTGTCTTAAAAGATGGAGACTGTGTTAAATGAAATATTATTGTACTTGCTATTTTTTTGTTAGATGTGTTTAAAGCAAAATAAAAAGTTTCCTGTTCTTTGAATCAGATACATATAGTTGGAATAAATTCATTATTTCTGTTCAAGTGGAGGTTCAAACTCTGAACAGGGGTAAAATTCTTACGTGAGGAAACCAAGAGGAGTTTATTTGTTATTTATGAGCTGATGTGAACAGAATGAGGAGGGGTGTCTCACTGGTCTTAGAAAGAGGAGCTCAGAAAGCTGGAGTATCACAAGGGAGTTGGAAGAGTGTAATTTCTTATGTGAAATGTATATGGGAGAAGCAACATTTACAGGAACTGAGATATTGTTACAAGTATCTTCATGGAAGAGTTCACGTGGGAGCTGTAGAGCCAGGTGTTGTAAAAAGTCTTGAAGAAAGTGGTTAGGAATCATTCATTTAATGAGGAAGTGGTCTCCAGGGAATTAGTTTCTAGTAGTGTATGCACAGAAAATTGGCTGAGTCTCTGAGGAGCATCTTGAGGCAGATGTCTCAGGAGAGCATAGCAGGGAAGGATGCTACCAGTAGTCTTTACAAACTACCTGGTTTGTTCCATAGCTCCTTCTCCAAGACAGGAGAGGAAAAGTTAGCTTCTCTAACATGTATTTACATTTGGGTTTTTTCTATATGGAATATGATTTGGCAGTCTTTTACTCTTTGAATTCTTTTATTCTACCTGTGGAGGCAGTAGTTCAAACAGACTGCAATTCAAGCACCAACACTACACAGCTCTTAACGAGAAGGAAATTAACTGTTTCTGCAATATATAAGCAGTCTTACCAGGCTTCTGAGTCACTACCTGAAAACCAAAGGCAAAGAATTTCTTCTCAGAGGTTGGGAGGAGAAAGACAAAACAAATGTCATGGATGTCTCTTGTATCCTAAATTATTCTAATTAGATTTGCCTGCAGGGAAATTCAGGTCTTTCCTCATGGAAGTATAATAGAATGGAAAAGTTTCTTTTCCTAGCTTTTGCTTAGGAGAGAAAGAAAGAATAAAAATAATAGGAAAGCTAAAATACGGTAACGTATTCAAAGTTGGTTACAGTTGTAACACAGTGATAGACTTAGTCATCACTAAGTTTGGGTTTTCTATAAGTAATAAGTAATTTCTGGTACACGTTTTCTCACAAGTTACTGAGTAATGCTGTGTACGCAGGATATGCATAGCATTGATGAATCCCATTACCTGGGTGTTAGAGTAACTGTTGAAAAATTTATGAAAAAGGGCTTTAAGATAAATGTATGTGTCTTACAAATGCTATATATATTCTGCATAAACCCTAGCATCTGAGTGTACTGAAGAGTGTGTAAGCTTTCTGGTTGGTCTGAACAATTCTTATTCTAGGATGTTACCACTAGGACTTACTATTTTTCCTCTTTGTATAGTTGCACCAACTGTTTGTTACAGCACACTGTGCTTTCTGCATTATTGTGCCGGCTTCCACCTCATTTTCAGTCTCTATAGCAACACTGTTTCTCAGCAACTGGGAGATGCTTAGTAAAGACCCCTCAATTTAGAAATATTGCACTCCAACCATAAGAAAAAATTGCTTTGAAACAAAGATCAAAGAAGTTTTATCTTTAATAATTCAGGATATTTATTACTAATTAATTAGTGTTCTCTGTTTTGACTGCTTAGACGATTACCTGATACTTTGATCTGGGCCTTTGCCAGGCATTTGTTGTGAACAGCATTCATTTAAAAGCAAAACCTTTAGAACTGTGTCTTGAAGCCAGCTTTTAAGTGCTATAAAACTACTGGGCTTCTCTGGCGGTGTCGTCTGACTTCTGGGCCTTTAGTAAGTAGCTGAGAGAAAGGTAAGCGCTGTTACTGTGTTTAAGAGGAGACAATAATTTTGGCCTTTGAACACAACATAGAATGTTTTCACCCTTCACAGGAAACAAAAGTAGTTTATTTTATGTATATTTAAAGTGTTGATCACATATTGTCTGATTTCAAAAGGAGGAAGGCCTCTGTGATCAAGTCAATTGATCTATTGGGAGATTTCTGCCTTACTTGATCTGGTTTGTCTTTCTCTGTACTTTAACTTAATCATGTAGCAAGCTTAAAAATGCATTTTATTTGCTGAAGTACACGTTCTGAGAACCTGTATAGGCAAACAAAATACATAGAAGTAATCAAACACGTTACTTTTCTCACACATTCCAGTAGGATTCAAGAATAAGGCTACTCTTACTCTGCACATAAGGGTATTTGTATTAATGGCATTGGGGTTTATAATTGTAAAAATTTACTTCCTGTACACTTATAATTAATTTTAAAATTCTTTTTTGTTTTGTGGAAGTGTTTTTAATTATTAATAAAGGGCAGATGTAGCTGAAATACAACACATCGACTGAAATAGTGCATCAATGTGCAGAGTTAGTTCAGATCTGATGGCAGGCAGATGCTGCTTCTACTTTCATATTATGTTCATTGTAAAGTAGATGTGCTAACACTGAAGTAGATCCTGTTAATTTCACCCAAGCACTCCTACTGCAGTCAAGATCTGGAATCTCCATAGAGTTTTGTATATAAAAATGTAGATGGTACATATGTTAATATTGTCTTTCATAACTTTTTATAGGGAGTGTTCATGGGTACGATGTTATGATGTTGCACAGTGACAGCCAGTTTGGTAAAACACATAAACACATACTTAACTTTGAGATCACGAATACCCTAGTACAAGAGTATAGTGTGTTTATCCATATGGGTAATTTAAAGGTTAGACATTGCACTGTACTAGATAGAGAGCTTGTCATCTTACACTAAGTATCAAGTGCTAGTAGATTATGCATGCTGTGTAACTCAGTGAAGTCACTGGATCTGTTCTTATTTGAGTGAGCAAATTCTAATGAGTTCTAGTTTAAGTAAGTTTAATCTGTGTATTTTTACATTCATGCTCTTGCTTTATTTTATGACCTTTGATGGAGAGAAGAAAAAGGAGGAAAACACGAGGCAAGCTGTGTGTTTGTAAGTCTATCTTTTAGGTTGCTACATGTAGCTTTCACTAAACACTTATGTTTAATTTATTGCTTTGAATCTTCTGATTTCATTGATTTCCCTACGTTGACTGTTCTGTCAAGCTATGCAGAGGCATATACTACTGCACCCATTTTAGGAGCAATTGTATAAGCAAAGTTACATGCCTATGTAAATGTTGGGCAGACCTGCAGTCTTGCAGAACCCAGGGTTGAGTCCAAGCTCTAAACCTTAGTTAGGAAGAAAATAGAAGAATAGTGAACAAGAAACATAGTGGTATTTCTTTCAAAGAAGGACTTCAATAAAAACTGTGGCATTGTAGTCTTTAATGAAGAAGTTATTAAAGCAAATCTGTATCCTATCATTTTAAATATTTATAGGTTATTTAGAGACTGAAACACGAAGTTGCAGCTGTCATGAATTAAAATGGTAAGAAGCATATTTATGGTAGATTCAATAATTGTAGATCATTGAATATTTGTGCTTCATAATTGGCTAGTATTCTGTCATGTTTATGACAAATGATCAATGACTCTCACTGGAAAAATGTAATAAAGTGAATGTTTGGGTCAGATTTAATACCAAATTTATTATTTAAGCTTGAGATAGTTTTCAACTATTTAATTTTTATTTATTCTAGCAAATTTCCTTTTTTTCCCCACTATAAGCCATATATGTGGCTTTTGGAGTCTTCTGTAACTTAGATCTGTTATACCTAGTGTTTTTGAACTGTAATATTAACTGAAAGATAGTTACTATACTGAATTCATATTTATATTTTTATGTTTAAAAATATCATATAGTTTAGAGCATTAATGAAATAAATCCTGAAGGGAGACATTCAATTTCTATTATTATCAGGGACATAATTACTTTTGCCTTCAGGGTTGTGTAAAGAAGTAGATTCGTGGTTATGCTTCCTTTTTCCCTTCCTGATCAGCTCAAAAGAAATAGTGTCAGCTCAGCTGAAAAGTTTAGTTCAGTTTGAAAATTTTAGAAAATAGACTTGTAAGCAATTGTGACCAATGAATCTTGGGAAGAGTCTGGTGTAAAAGTATGCCCTCTCTGGCCTGAAATTATACACTATGGACTGTGTAGTAATCCTGTATGTAAACACTGGACTCTTCAATAGTAAAAGATCCCATTTCCTGTACTTGAAACTGTTTGGGGGGCTGGTTTTGCCCTGATACAATTTTGCAGTTAATAGTTACTCCTACTTTATCCTAAGCAGAGAACATGCAATTTTCTGGAGTTTCTCTGCACTTGGCACCAAAACTATTATGTTGTTCTATGTAATTCTGTTTAATTTTGTCTCTGAAATGCATCCAGTAAATTGTCCAGATTAAACGGTTTGATTTGAGTGGTTCGATATGTCTCTATCTAGAAAATGAAGTTTTACACTTTGGTCTGTTTTGTTATAGAATGCCTAATGCCATCTGTTAATTTCAAATGGATCCAGACTTGCAGGGTAAGGATTTTTCTCATTTTTTCCCAGCTTTTCTCAAGAGACATTTCTGTGTTTGTTTGGACAGAAACTAAAGAATTATAGTGAACCCATGCCACTTTCAGAATCACTGTGCTGTAACACATAAATGACAAATTACACAGCTGTGCTGTCCTACCTTTATTTTTGGATCTGTCCTAGCACCTTCCCTGCCATTATCACCTTGGCTCATGGAACGGTCAGGCGCACCGGGCCTATGTTCCCTAATTTATAATATATGGTAAGTTTTTTTCACATATTCTAGAATAGGCATGAAGGATGGCCGCACACTCCCTTTTTGAGTGCAAAATCTTAGCAGATCTGCTACGTAGTAAGTAGCGCAAAATGCAGAACTAGCGGGTAACTAGCTGGAGATGTCAGGAAACAATGCACTCCTTTCTATAGGTGTTTGGAATTCCTTTGTCAGCTTCTCAACAAAGGGCATTTATGAGTCTTGAGGTGAAATTTGACCCACTACAGAATGATTACATACTGGTTTTCTGTCCAAAGGGGAAGGTCCATCTCTTTGAGAAATGAAAGACTTTAATTGTTATGTGCCCCCAAATAGCCTCTCATAAATAATAATCCTAAAGTAGTTTGTATTTAATTTGGGCTTTTTTTTCTTTGTCTGCTGTTTTACTTGTGTGCTGTTGCAAGTTCATTCTGGAACTATTGCTTGACAGGCACAGAATGCCCTACTTTGAGGCCGCATTTTGTCTGTTAAGGATGGACTTGAAGTGAGTAGCAGATGGCTACTAAAACAGATTCCCTCCACTTACGAAGTCATCTTGCACATGGAAGGTGTTTGAGTTGGATCATGTGTATGTTTTTAACATTTGTATTTGAGAATAAGCATTTGGAATTTAATCTGTAGCCTACTGAAAACTGTGGGAGTCTTTCTGTTACTTTCAAAAGAGCTTTGGATCAGTTTACTGAAGAAAGAGAACTGATGATGCATGGAAGTCAAAACTCATTTTTCACATTGTATGACATGCTACACTACATCTCCAAATAATATCACAAAACATAGTATGACAAGAGCAGGACTAAACAGATGGTACAGCAGATATTGGCTTATTTCTGTATCTTAGGCAGCATCTGGGAATCAGCAGAGCCCGTAATTTGCTGACTATTAACATTAGTCTGGTACATTTGTGGGAAACCATTGCACACCATTGGCTTATTTCCAGACTAAACAGGTAGAAAGTTTTGTAAGTTATTTCTACTCAGTTATGCATATTTGTTGCTTATTTTTGACCTTAATCAACTGCGAGTAACTCTTCCTCTCTGACGTACAAGGAGAAAGAGTCTTTGAGGACAGGAGAATAACTGATAAATCCCTTTCTAGTTTCTAAAGCTTTTTTTTTTTTCTTTCTAAAGCTTTTTTTTTGGTCTTGAAGTTCTAGGTATGTGTGTAAAGTACCAGGTATAGGTCATGTTCAGAAGCCCTTACTTACCACTCAGGAAAACATCCTTTAGTGATGTGAAAGGAATGAGCTGAAATCATGTAAGTGTATGGGATTTAGTCAAGCAGTTTGAGTGGGATTACTAAACAGAGATGTCAAAAGCCAGTTGCTCTGGTAAATTGCTTATCTTCTTCTGAGAGAGTCCCAGATGTTGATCTTGACAGAAAATTTGTTTAATTCTTGAAAAAATATGCATCCAAAACAATAACCCCACTGTGCAGACTGCCAAACTGTTCCTTGTAGTAGAGCATCTCTGATCAAGAAACTGATTTGCCTGAAGAAATATTATTTCATTATGATCTTGGCTAAAAGTATGTACAGTGCATATCCTTTTTTTCTGGTCCATGAATAGACTTGATTCCCAAAGCAGCACGTGTGCTCTCTATGTTAAATACTATTTTTACAACTCATCATGTCACTGGTCATAAGAAGACCATTTTCCCCACACAAAGCTATTGGAAAAAAAGAAAATGTTTTAAGTTTTTTTTTCATTTTTTCAAAATTTTCCTTCAAAGTATTGTGGGTTTTGCTGAAGTCCAAATTTGGTTATTTTGAATTTTAATCGAACAATTTGTTTTTATTTCTTTCCTTTTTTTTTTTTATTTGAAACAAACTACTCTATTGTAATGTGCGTTTGTTTTCTTTCGCAGAGGCTTTCAGTGATGTTCAGAGCTCTGTCTACAGAACAGCCCTAAAACTACGCTCAGTACAAAGTCTGTGCCAGTGTTAGTAGATGAAGGGAATCCTGTGCTTTGACCGGGAGAAGAATCTGTAAAAAATTTGTGTTGCTGTCACTATAAGTTATTATGCTACTTTGCTTTCTCATTTTCCACCTGAGAGTCTCAGAATGCATTATGAACACTCAAGAGCTAGATAGTATTTCATATACAAATTGATTTTTTTTCCCCTTTTGAATGTCAGTGGAAATATATTAGTAAAATTCTAAAGACATGGGAGAATCAAATTATTATTACAATCAGCAACACTGCCATGCAGACATCACTGGCAATTATGAATCTTTATCTGTATATTATTATTCTCATTAAATGTCAAATTCTCATGTGTTTCTTAGGAGTTGATTTATTGGAAATAATCGTGGATCATTGAAAATGCATTGACAGGCATTATTATTAATACTATAAGTATTAATGAGAACAAAATAAAATATAATAGACCAGAAACCCCCTGGCTAGCACTTATTCTCCCTCTCTTTGAAGTGAGTGAGAATTCTGTGCAAGCAAAGAATTATGGAACAAAGCGCGGGTCACCTAGCTCGCTTTGAAATTGCTGGATGTAAATTCTATATTGAGCTAAAATGCATGGAAATCTTGAATTTTCCACCTGAAACAGTCTGTTGCTGAAAATACACAACATTGCAAGTGAGGTCTTCAGGGCAGCACAGAAAAGATGGCTAGTTTGTTGGCCTTGGCCGTATTTTTTCATTTGGGCATGCTCTTCTAGGGATGTATTTAGTCTGATCTCAGCCCTGATGTGGTAAATCTGCCTGGCACTGTGGGTCACACATGGAAGTACTAAATCACACAGGTACTGGTTTTCATTAGCTCTGTTGCCTAGTCCTCCACATCTCCTCTAGGCACTCATAGCATCTGTCCCAGTTACTCTACTCCTCCTTGAACACTGGTGACCAGAATTGTACATGGGTTTCCAGACTGAGATTCACCAGTGTTTCAGACTGATATTTTCCCATCTGTGCTGGAAAGACCATAGGTGACATATTCTAGGTTCTCTGCTTCTTCAGCAGTCTACAAACTTTCAATCTACTACAATCTTTCTCTTCCGATGTTAATTCTAATCGGTCATGCCTCTGCAGTACTGAATGTGACCTTTAAGAAGCCATAGCTCTCTCTTCCCACCCAATATTAGTTATTCCATGGCACATTTATAATATGGCCTGTTTGCCCCTTTCTTGGTTAGAGCACTCCCCTTCTCTTTGTATTTGTGCATGAGGGGAAAGCCTACATCAAAGCATAAATTGTTTCCATAGTCCCAGGTGAGCTTTTTTTTTAAGTACTGAACAGTGCGTAGTTGTATACTATCTATACGTAGAATGAAAGTTAGGTCTATAATTTGGATGCAGTTACTCATGCTATTTTCCTTCTCTTCCTATCTATCCCAAAATCATCTCCAGGGAATTTTAGTTGAGCAGTTCTATCTTTAGAGCCTCACAAGTTTTGCTATATCCATAAACCCAGCAAGACCTTTGCCAGATTATTTCTTTTGTATGTTGCATACTATTCTAGACTTCATTTTACAGACTTGTCTTAGCTCGGCACTTCTAATAAAAAAATGGCGAGCTTCCATTCATGAAAAGGCAGGGATTCTCATTCATTTCTCCCTTAATTTTCCCACAGTGGATTTGATTGATGTTTCTCGGATTCAGCACATCCTATCAAGTGAACAGATCCAGAGGGAAAAGCAGATTTCTCTGAAAGTGCAGCAGATTTCTGGAATGCTGACGGAACTGTTCCAAAGGGTGAGATTAGAAAAACCAGGCCAGGTACATCCAAGAGCTGCTGAATTCACATTGAGCCTGCTAGCTGCCATGTATGACAGGTGAGAGGAAGCACAAATGTAAATCCATCGCGAAGTACTGCTAGACCAAGTCTATTTCTACCACTCTCATACCATTTCTGTATGAAACTCTCCCATTTTGATGGTATTTGGCTTGGTATACACAATGGGAGTAGTTCAGCTATAGGAATATGAGGCACGAAGCTTTATCAGAGAAAGGGTGGTCAAATGTTTCCAAAATCATCTGGAAGTCCGGATGTCTGCCAGTCCATGCAAGCTTTTTCTGTGAACAGCTTTACAGAGAGTAGCTCTTCTTTTGACTGGCAAGATATTTTGATACACTCCTGAAAAAGGATCTGTATTTGCCTTTGAATGACAGTAGCCATGCACAGGTCAAGAATTTGCCAGTCATTTTTCATTATTCATTTTTCTCCAGTTTAAAAAGTTCATCAACCAATTAAGAAACAAAACTACTGTCTCATAACTGAGCTGATCAGCTAGGTCCTGTGAATAGCAAATAGTTTCTGGGAATAATAAGGAAGCAACTTGCAGAGTGTACTTTTCTCATGAATTGTTTGTGAATAATGAATTAATTCACTAAAGGCAGGATTGGTTTGTGATTATATCAGATTTAAAAGGCAAAGGCTAAGTTCATTGTACAATTTCACCACAGGTGGAATTTATTCTCTTCTACATCAGAGCAAAGTTTTTTACTGAAAGTGAGTGAGATGTAAGTGGTCTGCAGGACTTTTTCTTGAATCACTATTCATTAATAATATGATCACTACTGCTTAAGGTCTCATGTTATGAATTTTGTTGTACTTTAAAAAAATAAACTAAGGCTAAGAATAAACTGATGTATTACAAAACAAAGCTAGAAACATCAAGAATATATTGTAATTTGTGTGCACTGTAGGGAAATTATTCAGAAGAATCTTCTTAACAGGACTATCTTGGTCTTTTTTTCTTTTTTCTTAGGACTGTGTCATTTTCTTTTTGCTGTAATTTTTTTCTTAAAACAATTTTCACAAGTTTCTTGCCATGTACATAAGATAGAAAAAGCTTATAATTGTCTTCTAATCATGTTTTCTCTGTAATGTGCTGTTCTCCACTATCAACACTGGAAAGTATTTCATGGCAAGAGCACATAAGGGCTTTTCCATGTTTATGTGGTAGCTTACTTAATAAGCTTACGTAAACCATCATAAGGGTTTTTGATTGTATACTTTAGCTTTAATCTTGCCTTTTTTCTATGAAAGTTCTGGAAAAACTAAATACATAAATTCAAAATCTAGAAACTTTTGACCAACAATTTCCCATGCAGCTCATGCTACAGAGACTATATTGCAGCTTTATGTAGTATGCTCTGTAAAAATGCAGTTTAGCTGAAGACTCTTGAAGGCAATTTTATGTAAGGATAGTCTGAAGTGCAATACTGCTTTGCAAAAGTGATCTCTTAAATAAAGAATTCCAGAATTTCCTGATTTATGGTTTCCAATTCATGTCTGCATTGTCTTCACATAAAGAAATGTTTTTTCATTAGGTGCCTATGTCGTAAACTTGGGTTCTAAATTAAGCTACATTCTTTATGATCTAATGGTCAAAACTAAAGTCCTGCTTCTGCATATATCCTTTTGATTAAATTGAGTTGCAGTGAAATTAAAGGGAATCAGCCCAAGAGAAGCTCAGTGCAGATCTGGGGCCACAGTGAAGCTACCTGATGATATAATACAAAAACCAGATTGTAATCCTGCTTTCTCTTCCATATTTGGGAAGGCTTTCCACAAATGAAGAGCAGAATTTTTTTAGGACGTGATTGTAAATGTAAAATTTTATTTTACTTGGAATGGGAGGTCTTTGAAGGAGATGCTGTCTTTTTGTTTTATGATTGCATGGTATCTTGATTGCATGGTGTCTTGAACAGTTAACTCTGTAGTTATGTTCAGTGACAAAGGGTCCTAGACATAAAATATCACTAAAATGTGACATCAGTTATATACATATAAAAGGATATGAGTTTTGAAGTTGTCTCCAACATAGCAGTATTTTTTTTCTTTAGAGGTTTCAGGTTTTACATTCTCAGTGAATGTAGTGTAACTTATTTTATTTTCCTAGATCTGGAACAGGTTATATCAAAACTAGATCTGCTGCAGCTGCCCTAATTGCCCTTTCAGGAGACACTTTACTGCCTAAATATAGAGGTGGGAAATGTATGATTTTATACACTGGCTAAAATACTAAACATTGAGAAAAATTTGTGTTGTAGTTTCTTTTACTTTAAACAGAATACAGTTCTGCTGTGCAAAAAGTAAATTATGTTGACTGCTTAGTTGTAGAGAAAGGCTGATGTAGAAGAATACTTTTCCATCAAGGTCAGTAGCCATCTTTGCACAAAAAGTCTCAGAACAAGTCATAGTAAAGTTTAAGATAAGTAGAGCTTAGAAATGAAGGCCAAGTTCTATTTGCCCAGCAGAAAAGAACAGAAAAACCCTAGTTTTAAAATTCATTGGATTAGAAAACAATTTTATGTATTTGATCCAGGAAGCTTTTAGAGCCCTTTTAACATTAGACAAAAATGCGTAAAGAGCTAAGTATAACAGATAAAGTTAGCCCAGTGCAATGTGCAGCACGAAGATTTCTGCTGGAATTAAATGCTCGAAATGGAGAACAAATGCACCACAAGTGGCATATTGGCCTCGTACTCTCCCATTGTATATTGTGTATTTCCTTCCGAATTACAATTTGAAATTAACAATTCACAATTTAAATAGGGTACATCTTGTGTAAACATATTTAAATATTTTTCTTACAGCCACGAAAATGTGCTCATTGTTTTCTTCATCCTTACCTGTCTTAACTGTCAGGAATAAGGAATTGCCATAATTTCCTTGCTTTCCTTCTCTTTCCCCTGCCGGTAGGAAGAAAGTATTGTCACAGCAGTCACTGAGTGCCTGTTAGATAGACAATAAAGGGGAACTTTCTTGAGGGGTTTATTTGGTAGGCTGCAATCATCATGTACACAGTTTGAGAATAAGTAGGTAGAAGACACTTTAGGCTCTGCCAGGATTCCAATTTCTTTCCTCTGGTTGTTTTCAGCTTTTTTCCAGTTTTATGCTGTTCCTGATGGGAAGATGGCCTTGATTACCCGTAGTGCCCTGAGAAGCCTACTAACAGACTTAAATCAGGTAATGCCACTGCAGTGCTGTTACACAACAGATCTTGTAGGAGTATCCTAATCTAGGAGAAGAAAATACATGGTTGATACATTTTACGTTTGATTACATTATGGGACTGAAGTCAGTAGGGCGCTCTGTGGACATAAGGAGCTACCATGCAAAGTAGGTAAAAGAGTCAAATTCTGTAGCTTTTCTCAGTCAGAGTAACCACTCACATCAGTGCCTCTGTGCATTCATTTTGCCTGAGCTTAAAGGTCCTGGGAACAGCTGCATACAGCTGTTGCTAAAGCGACTCCAAACTTCAGATGTCTGTACTCACTAGAATAGCTTGCAGTTGCAGAAAAATGCCTTAGGATACAGGTATTTCCAGCTGAACTGGCACTGAAAATGGGATATGAAGGTGACCCCTGAGGTTCAAACCCGGTGTCCCTCAGTATTCTAGTATGGCAACATAGTATGTTGATCCATTTCAGTAAGTGAGCTGGAAGCAAATCATTCTGACACATACTGAACTATGAAATTGCGTGCTGATGGTATGAATATGAACAGGTTTTCTTCAGAACAGTATGTAAAATGGCATTTCTATAGATGCTTCACCATCTGTGTGCTGTCACCATCTCAGCAGAGCATGATGGGAACATCTGTTTTTTATTGAGGTGTTTCTGAGCCTTTCCTCTTGATGCAGATCCCAGCCATTGTGGGAGAAAGCTGCACTCTGTCTTGTGTGGAAATTGCGACTCACAGCTGTTTCCATGGGGTGAGTGAAATTATGATGTCCTGGGAAATGATTTTCAATGTTACTGGCTGATCAAAATTGCAAGTGTATCACCATATAACACCCACCAGTATCTACTTTTAAGGGGCAGGACTGTTTGTCAGTCTCACAGTATAGGAGGATTTATATCTATAGAAAAGATGCTCAGTAAGATACTATTGAAGACTCTTGCATTTATTCCAAAACCTTTGGAAGCCAGTAACATCTTACATGCATGGAAAATCTATGCTAGCAGAGTCCAATATCAGAGCTTTTATTAGGAATTATAGATGAGACACCAGTTCTTTACAAATAAATGGCTGAACTTGAGACATGTATTTTTTCCAGGTTCTGAATTCAGCAATTGTTGAAGAAAAATTCCTGTCTTGGCTGAGATCGGAGCCTGCTGTTCTCCTGTGGCTCCCTACATGTTACAGATTGTCAGCCACAGAAATGGTTTTTCACCAAGCTAGATGTAGAGTCTGCAAAATTTTCCCTATTACAGGCCTCAGGTGCGTCAGTAATTACTGTAGTCTATAGCATCCACAAAAATACTTCTTACCATTGTTTGCATACCGTACGGGCTCCAGCTGCTGCATTAAGCAACAAACTTCAGACATAATCTAGTTTAACGAGTAAGAGGGAAAGAGAGAACCATCACAGGCTAGTACTCAAGCCTGCATCCTGCTTCTCTTTAGTTCGCTAGCAGAGATGTGATTATGAATACTTACTGAAAGTAAACTGGCAGTTCAGTGGTAAAGCCAATTAAACCTCTGTATCTCATTTCTTAGTTCTTTGTCCCATAATCAGGTGTATTAACTGGCTAGTTAAGTATCCATCTTAGCATCTTACTCATCTAAGTAATGGTATAAAATGGCCTAATGGTATAAAAAGAACACTATCCGTTACCTACAGACCCGAATGCTCAGAGAAGCATTTTACTGTTACTCTCTTCTCACTAGTAGTAAGCTTGGAGGTTTAGGTTTTTGAATTTTTAGTTTTTTGCAAAGCTGCAAATCCTACATCAATAATGTCGTGATATTACAGTTCCATGAGAGCAGCAGATAGAGATAGGCTGGTGCATAAGAAGCACGTGAAGATGTAACTGCATTCTCAATAATGGTACTAGAACAACTGTTTCTTCCTTGGTCTGAATTTCAATGCAGCAAATAAATATCAAAATCATTAGTGGGTTCTGGAGAATAGTCCCTTGTCATTTGGGCAAAATAACTCTTGCATTCAGAGAATGCTGAGGAAAGTCATTATTCTAACAAAGGTGCTTCTCTGCATTTCAGAACCCAGGTATCTGGATTTCCAGTAATCAAGCTCACTTACACCAAGTTCTTACTTGTGGGGAAGTAACTTAATCATTCTGTTTTCTCTCACAGGTATCGCTGTCTGAAGTGCCTCAATTTTGACCTTTGCCAAGTCTGCTTTTTCACTGGCTGTCTCAGCAAACCACATAAGAGGTCACATCCTGTTGTGGAACACTGTGTTCAGGTAGAGTCCCATTGTACTGATTCATTTCCCTGTTCAGGTTCTTCATGTAGGCAAGTAGGCAGTAGACTCTTGAACTACATTGATTAGGAAATTATGTGTGTATTAGCCGTAATGGCCATGACATATTAGCATTATTAATCTGGGAACAGTGAGTCAGGGAAAGGAAAAAAGAGGGTTTCTAACTTTAGGAGGAGTGTTTTGTTCTGAAATAACTGAATAGAGCCATGAAATGTCATAGTGCAAGTCCTCTTCCCAAGGAGTTTTATGGCAAGTTTTCCATTTGCAGATCATCCTTAAACCTGTGGAAAGGGCCCCCAGTGTGTCCCAGTGCTCCTTCCTCCCAATCCCAATGCAGACACATTCAGAAATTAGTTCATCCTAAAGTTGTACAAACTCCTGCATGAAATTTCCTTTATTCCAGAACTTTTTCACTTATTGTAAACCTTTTGAACTCATTTGTCTCTGTCAGTTAGGGACACAGCACAAAGAGGCAGCATGGGCCCAACTAAGCTCACCTACTTGGGCTCCATTACAGGGGCAACTTGTGCTTTCATCATACTAGTGGCAAAGTTCGACACTGGGAATTTGTGTTTGAAAGATCAGCTTCTCCTTTGAGCAGGAGATTCCAGATCTTGCACACAGCAGCAGACAGGTTTTTGTGGATCTATATAACAGTATCTTCTTCTGTTCCAGTAAATGAGCTGAAAAGCACCCAGGAAAGTTTCCCTAGTAAGCTGTACTTCATGGTCTCCTTCCTGAAACCCTGCACTTAACATGAAAGATATCTGGGTAGCCAGTGTCTGCACCAAAACTAAAGAATGTTAGTTAGACTGCTCTTGCAGTCACCCTTTGTCTGGGGGAACATTAAACTGTAGCCGCTTCATTGCTCTTTTTCTGAAAACCAAACCCTATTACTAACACGGTGAGAAACTATATCTGGATGCTCAATATCTGCATTAAAAATAACAGATAGATGTTCATTCCTCCAAATATTCTTCCTCATCCTCCATCTGCGAGAAAGTAGGAGAATCAAATGACAACTGATCTCCTCATGTAGAGATTTCTAATAGAGACATTAAAATCAGTGTGAATGGAGAGTGAATGGGAGTGTGTGGATATGGAAGCACCAGAAGGAAGGGCAGCAAGGCTATAACAAGGCAGGAGATGATGCAACCTAGATTAGCTGGTCAGCAAGATCACAGCACTTCCACACACAGCTTCTCAGGACAACCAAGTCAGGAAAACGAAATGTAGCCTGAAACAAAGGACAAACTGCCATTTGAAGATACCATCACAAGAGATGATGATGTGAAGGTAAAGAACAAGACCTATACCTATAAGACACCCAAATAAGACGATGAAATATCACAATCACTGACAGCTCCTAAAGCAGCTAAAGGCACATCCAAAAACCTGCACATGGTCACACTAAGAGGAACCCAGGAGGCTTAAGGAGAACGGACATCTCTTGTCCTCCATGTCACTGTAAGTCATCATGGCCGTACCATGTGTATACATACACCTTGGTGTGTGAATTTTGGAAAGACCACTTGGACACATGTGTGTTAGCGCTTGTGTGTGAGTGAGTATAAGTGAGTGAAATTAGGCTTGTTTTAAAATGAAGTCCCCTTCTTCTCCTATACTCTCTGACACTGAGCTCTCCCACATTGTTGCTGCAATATTGCAACTGGATCACTGAATGTAGGTTTCCTTTATGAAGCCCTACTTTAATACTAACACTGTAAATATTACTTTCATGGCCAAAATCTATACCAAAATCAAAAAGATAAGCTACTCACTATGACAGATACCATTTTTATATCCTTTGTGTGGGACATAAAAGAATCAGTAGTAAGCCACTTTTCCCATACCTTCCACTCTTAGCAGATACTGTCCCTGGCTGGGTAAGTTTTCACATTGTCTTTATCATGGAGTGTGCTGCTGAGTGGGGATTTGAAATATCAGCACTGTTTTTCCTTACCCTGCTGACACCTTGTGGTAATGTTATTACCATGTTGAGAAATTACTAGGAAGCACGCTGTATGTTTTCTTCGTGTTTTCCTGTTCAGTCTGTCAGGGCTCACCCCTTGTTCTGCATCAGTCAATTCCTGGGACAGAATTGGTTTGTGTCCTCCTATAATACAGCTACTGAGCTTAGTTGTTGTACCTGAGCCTGACACTGCTGTGACAAATGGAAGTGTGGTTTTTATTGTATTGTATGAAAGCAGGACATGAGGCACAGAATGCTGTATCTATTAACACTTCATACAAGTATAAAAGTACTTCTTCCCATTGATCAAGAGGGAACTTAGATACTAGTCGGGCAGAATTATTGTCATGACTGTGAGCTTAATCATTGTAACTGCCAAAATCCTATGTTAAGCATTTCCAGGCTGCCTGAATTTGGCCCAGGCAGAGTGTTTTGCCCACCTAACAGAATTGGAACCACTCTTGCCTGTGGTCCTCCATCGTAATCCACCTCAGCTCCCCTACTAGGGCTCAGACAGCAGCCATGAGCCTCTTCAATTGTTGAACAGGTGGACCTTGGCTTTCTTATGTCTTACTTTGCCTTGGACTGTGTCTAATTCTGGGCAGCACCTGTCTGAAAATTCACTCCCTTCTTTATTATCCCTCATTCCAATAGGTGTCAGCAAAGGCGAATGCAAAGCACTTTCTCCGCACCATCAGGAACAACCTGTTTCAAGAGCGCTGCAGAAGAAAGGAGGCTCAGAGAAGGAGGGCTCTGGAGATAGGGGAGGAGAGGCAGTTCCCTACTCACAAAAAGACTTTGTGAGTTTCTGTTTCCGATGAGTTTATAATCTCTGAATAATATGCCAGGCTGTGAGATACTGCTTGATTATATCCTTTGAGTAAGTGATTTTGTTATGACAGACACCATGTCATGTGTTTTCCATTAAAAAGGGAAAGCATAAATGGGAAGTTGCTGCACATTGTTCTGTAGCTTAACCATGATTTCCATGCTGACAACCTAATGACCAGTTGTCTTATAAAATATAACATGCTTGTGTCTTCCTTCCCTCTTTCCTTATGTCATCTTTTTCTATCCATGCCATTTCTTATGCTCAGTCTAGGGTCAAGTATTGCAAATATTTAGTACCTGTCACAATTGCATGGGTTTTTAAGCACCTCCTCTGTGACAAATTCATTGGAAATTAACTGTGAATACTTTCCATATGTGACCCACAGTGACTGACAGACATTTTACTCAAGTCCCACTGAATTGAAGTCCTGTGGAATTATTCACAACAGCGAGTTGCTGATCTTACCGTTCCCATTCTTTCAGATCAGTTCTGTTTTGTGTGCTTTTAGTTAACGTGTAAATCCATTACTGTATTTCCACTGATCACAGTGGTTAGTAATGAGCATTGGAGGTCGTGTTGTGGTTTTCCCTATAGTTGCTCCTTCCTTGCTCTGAGATTTTGGTTGATATTTAGGTGTAGAAACTGAAGGGAATGATTATAAGAGATAAGCACTACAAGGGTATGAAGGGTGAGATTCCTTCCTAGTTATATGAAGACCTAGCAACTCTCTTGCATCTCACGTGTTCTCCAAATGAGACTTCAGTGAGACTAAAATAGGAAAAAATGGTCACTCTTCTCTAAAAGAATTAATTTCATCCTTGTGCGAAAAAGGAGAAAACTCTGTTTATAAAACTTGATTGTGCTACGCTTCTAGCTAAGTACATTGCTATTAGAAGCTAATTTTTTCTATACAGTAAGACCAATGCATGATAGGTAGAGTGATTCTCATGGAGAACATTATTTCAGTGTTTGTTTTTCAGATCGTGGCGAAATGCAAAACATTTTCGATTGCTAATATTTCCCCACTTGTATTCAGCAACAAAAGTCTTTCTTCATTTTGAATGTCATTTAATCCTTCTGTGAGCAATCAAGATTTCTCCGTAATTACGTGGGGTGTTGCTTACCTAATTCTTGGGTAGCAATGAGAGAAAGAAGAATTTGGGCTTGCCGTTACAGGTGTCACTGTGGAGTTGATAGGTATCTGGGCTTTTCCCAGCATAGCATGGGCTGAACAGCAGGATATCTGGCCCTTTGCTATCTTTTTGTTATTGAATTTCCCAAGATCATGGAATCATAGAATCGTTTAGGTTGGAAGAGACCTTTAAGATCACTGAGTCCAATCAAGATATTTAGCTCTTGGCTAAAGGAAGCAAAAAAGAGAAGCAGCAAATCTCACTGATACTAAATGGATGGAAAGAAGAACCTGTTGTTGAGATTCTGTTGAAAGAGTGGAATTTGTTTTAAGGAATTTCATTCTTTCAGCCAACATTTGCCAGCAGGCATAGCTAAACCATACTTCTTGCTTAGTCAATAGCACAGCTGTCTGTCTACTTACAGTGCATTATTTTTACTTTGATCTTTCTGGGTACCAAAACCATATACGGCTTGATCCTTTCTCTACTCATTATTTCTCTGTTGGTATACAGTCTCCCTGCAGAACTCAGTGCTTCACCACTACCTGGCTCTGAAAACCTGTCTTTCCCAGTGGACAGACCTGTCCTGGAGTCACCCAAGTTCATATCTGAAAACAGAACTGTAATGCAGAAGAGTGAGAATAACAGCAAGACACCAGAGGAAAGCAAGACAAAAGCTCAGGTGAGCAAAACGTGAAGCTGTAATAGTGCTAAAGCTGTGAGGAAGACCTACCAAGTTAACTATCTAATTGCCTTCTAATTACCAATGAAAAAGAAATGTAATTGGCAGCTTCACCTTTCTTTTCATTTCTCACTTATGGAAAAAAATGTGGAATCTGAAAACTTAGTGAAGTTTGAATTTGATAACCTCCCAATATTAGTGACTAACTCCTTGACTTCCATGACCTGCAGAAGTATTTGTAAGAATATTTGCTCTGTTGCTTTTTTCTTTTCAAGTTGTCTTAGAGTAGCACATTAAAGACTAGCTAAGACTGGAGTCCCCTCTCTATTCTGACAGGAAAAAGTGCCATCATGTCCTCCTACTGCAAGCAAATGTCAAGGAAGGATGCCTTAATTCTTATTAGGCTCAGGCCATTTTTGTCACCATGGCAATAGCAAGAGGACAGAATGGGCCCTTCTTAAGGATAAACCCAGAGTAGTGTCCACTCCAAATAAAATAGCTCATGCATAAAAGCTCTCCACTAATCCATTTCCAGGTTCCCTGCATAGAAATAATGCTAGAGGAGTGGGTAGGATAGTGTAGATAAAAATAATTACATAGCAGTTTTTTGTTTCTATATTTATTTGAGAGGTTGGTAGCTCTACACATACTCGGAATATAGGGAACACCAGGTTGTGTTCAAACCAGTTTGTGTCATCCACTCATCTTGTTCTTCCCAGAAGCCATGGGTGCAGTAACTGAGAACTAGCCTGTGTGTGTCAGGTCACTCCTTTGGCTGCTACTCCTGCGCTGCCCTTTGGAAGACCTGTCTGTTACTACTCTGCTGCCCAGCTTGAGGTATAGTGCAGCCAGCACATATCTGAGAAGTTGTGGGCAGACATTGCTTAAGCATATCATTTTGATGGCTGGCATTTGTCATTTTAGAAGACAGTGAGACGGGAATTGCATCACTGTAGTGGGATTCTATCACATGCATTGCTCTCTTGTTCATTTTCTCTCTGGGCTGAGAATTCTTTTTGAGCAGTTTTATACTGATTTCCAATATGTTACAGTGCAAATTATTTCAGCGTTGCTTAAAAAGATGCAGAACCTAAGTCCAATGATAGCTTTTAATAGAATCCATGAGCTTGGAGGTCCTAGGGACTCGGCTTTTAGCCTTGTAATTTCCTGGCAGCCCTGATTCCAGCCCAGCTTATACCACGCCTCTAAAGCAGCTTACCTAGAAAGTGTTTGTCTCCCTGACTTATGGGCTACTGTTCCCTGCATGGCCCAGAGACTGCTACTTCCATCCAAAGACCAGGAGTTTCTCTTCTCTCTTCTACATCCAGTCTGTCTCCCTCCATCTCCTTGTCCCAAAGCAGGTGTGGGACTTGGGAGAGACTGTTCCCAAATCAGAATATTCAATTTTGCAGAAATTCCAGGGCATGAGGTTTTTGTTCTAATTTAAAACAAAACAAATTCTCATATACTTAGAATTTGCCATAGGACAAAGAATTTGTTCTACAGAGCAAATTTTCCAGTCCGTTGTAATAGCCATTAGAAATACTTTAATGCATCAGTTGATTGCAATCAGTTAAATAAAAAAAGTTAACTAGTAAATCTGTAAAACAGACCAAATCCCAAATTTGCCATGCCCTCGGATAGCAAAATTTGCATAGAAAATGAAATGTTATTGCTGATAAAGTTATGAACAGATACTTTTCTCTTTTTTTTTTTTATAGGCAATAGCCTCTTTTGAAGCAGATGTGTTAAAAATGCACGAATCCGTCAAAAGCATTCATAATGAGAACAGGTAGGTAAATGCAGTAGTACAATGACTGAAGACTGGTGGGCCATGCTGCTCCAGTGAAGAGCTAGAAGACAAATGACTTTTCCATACTTTAGTGATTTTGAGATTAAAAAAAATCCTATCAAATGGGGATGAATGGTAAAAATTCAGCAACAAAAATTGTAAATGGAGATCACTGGAAAAACAATTTCTAGCAAAGCAAAACATTGCAGAAATGCTGGTGAAAGCAAAACATTTTGTTTTGCTTTCACCAGCATTTCTGCAATTGTTAGTTTACATTTGTAAAAGTGATTTTTAAGGGAAAAAATGTTCATCAACATAAAAATATCAGAATAGCATACTTTTTCAATTTTTTCTCTGAATAAGGCTTAGTCAAAACAAATTTCATAATTTACATGATTTTTAAAAATCAAGCTAGGATATCTTTCTAAAAAATATGCTGTAAGTCAAATAGAGATTACAGACTTAATACAGTAGCTATTGGTAAAAATTCCGCAACTTAGATTATCACAGAAGTCCCTTCTGGTATTCAAACCTTTGACACAACAAAATATTAATTACTAAATTACAAATTTCTTGGGTGGTTTGTTTGGGGGGGGCGGGGTCGGAGTGGTGCATGGGCTACCATGCTTACCTTTTTATTTCTCTTTTGCTTTCCCCTCCTTCATTTTTGTAGTTATATATGAATGTGCTGTAAATATAATCGTCTGTGACCACTGAAACCAATGGAATTACAGCAAAGTGTAGAATTTGATCCTGAATCTACTCTCTTTATTTCCTTCAGTATGTTCAGTTTCCTCTGTTCCTGCTTTGTTTCATTCTAATAAGTCAATGTACAATTGCTGCTCCAAATTCACACAAGGGCAGTCCAATACTAGAGCAAAGCAACTGCAGTTTCATTGTAAGTCTGTGTCCTTACCTCACTTTCTGTTCTCACATGGGAAAATAAAGAGATATGGCAAAGATCTTCAGCTTTGTTTAGATTAGCAATAGTTGAGGAGGATATCTGGGAAGCCCACTCCTGAAATACTGCATCACCCTCTGACCCAGAGCTTATCACGTAACTGGGTGAATGAATCATCTTACTCATGGGAAGCTTTTGATTTATATTTGTGGACCAACTTCCAGCATTTATGTGCCTGTTCACAGAACCGGGCTCTGAGTTGAAAGTTGTCAGCATGTTACAGTAAAGACACATTAAATGCTGTTATAAGGGACCATTGTAATATTAATTTTAATTTTAAATAGTCTGACTTGTCCCATTCAGACAAATCTTGCATAATTCCAGTGAAGCTGATGGAGCTCTTGTCTGTGAGCCAACGCACACCCAAAAGAAAGTGAATCAGATGAACTTCTGGATGTAACTAAGCAAGGGAGATAACTATTTCAGCTGTGTGATATGAAGCAGTTGGTTTATTACTGTAGTGTTAACAATCTTTTCTGTCTGTCTCCACCTCAGCTGTGGGGAAGACAAAACTGTATTTCTACCCTGACTTCTTAGAGAAATCCCAACTCTAGAACAGAGATATGGGTGGTATTTTTGTCATACTGTGCTCTGAGTAGGTAATTTCTAAGTCTTTTCTGGTGTACATGGGAGGGTGGCACTTCTCATTGCAAAAATCACAGTATCTTTTCAAGGACAAGTGGCCTGTGCAGAAACTATTGGTATCATCAAACAAGCTGCATAGAATACAAGGAGCAAGAAGGAACTCGATCAAAGGGGTAGAGGCTGCTTTTACTCCTTTGTTGCCCAGGGGGAAATGATGGGAATCTTTTGCAGGTCAAGGAGTTGCCATAAGTAGTTTACTTCTGGACAGAGGGACTGCTATAACGTCTCTCCTGTTGCAGCCACCTTTGTGGGAAAGGTAAAACCCTAAGATGCAAGGCTCAGTCCTGGCCACAGTTCCACTCAGCTCGCATCTTTCCTCATCTGGAACATTCCTGTTCTTGCTAATTCCATGGATACAGCCCAGTTCCTGAAATACTGGCCTCTAACCGCAAAGCTGGCAAAAATTTCCTGAACTGACAAAGAGGAGAAAGTTTGTGCTACAGTGTTTGCTGTTTTCCATGACTGCATGTATTTGTGTGTGTGTGATCTGGCAAAATTCTCACCCTCCTGTGTCCCTGGCAGGTACATGAAGAAGCAGTTCAACAAATGGAAGGACAAAATGCAATTTCTTCACAACTGCCAGGAAGACAAAAGCTTCAAAATAGAGGCAAAGCTCCAAAGCCTGAGAGCAAGCCATGAAAACCTGCGAATGAAGCTGCAGCAAATGAAGCAAGAAGTAAAGGTATAGTGATAAATATACCAAGAATCTTCACAGCTATGGGCAATTACTGAACACTGACTACTCCTTTTCCTGCAGACCAGCACTCTTGATACTATTTCATGCACCTTCGGCTTGTCTGCTCAGTCATCTTAGGTTCTTGTCTTCAGAGAAAGCAGATAGGCTCTTTGCAGCAGGGATTTTCTTGTCATTCTGTATATATTTAGCATCTAGGACAGATATCCATGCCTGGAATGTTTAGATACTACTGCAATGAAAATAATGAGAGGTTGTTCCAATAAGAGTGAGAAAATGGTTTCCAACAGAAGTGTTAGATACTTCATTGCAGTCTTTTCATTAGAGAAGAATCCTGTGTTGGCATTGAATAAATAAAATATTCTTTTGTCATTCCTAATTACTGTCTTGTACTGGGATGTAATACAGACCTCTTACAGAAAATATTTTGTTTCTTTTCAATTGTATTGACTCTTGTTCTTTTCAAGTGTCTCTGAGGTTCTAAAAAGGCCCTTATTTCACAAGGACTGCATACGTATTTGCCACCTACAGCATTTTTGTAGCATTTTCTGCAATGCTGCTTTTAGACCGTTTTTCAGGGATGGTCAAACACAGAGAAAAGCCAGACACATCTGCAGTGCACACTTGGTCAGCTTTGTATCTCTTGCACGTGGAGTCTAGTATGACCTGGCATGTCATACCATCCTGTGTGTATGCTGTGACACTGACCTGTCCACAACATGCAGGACTGGCTGCACACACACAGTTAAGTGTCCAGTGCATGCACAGTCAGCTGAGTGCATCCCAGTTACGTCAGACTCAGCGTTCATGCAGTGGATGTATTTGCCATCATAGTTCTGTCTAGAAAAATCCAAGTACAATTGTGGCACTGACAACCAACGTAGTTTGGGAATTTTGAATGTTAACAGGTGTGAGGTGTTTGATATATGTTTAATACACACATATATTTTGCCCTTAGTTCAATTCTTTTAGAACAATTTTCCTGCAAATTTACTCTTGGAACATTATTATTCCCACTTTTCAATGGCATTAAAGCATATAATGTCTTCAGATTGGAATTGAGGAAAAAATGGCCACATAGATTTGTCCAAACTCAAACAGAAAGTTTTATTTAATTGCAGGAAAATATTTTATTTGTGAAAAGAATTGGTTTAGTTCACCAGAAATTAAAAAAAATATTATTCTGACCCAAAATTATTTTCCTACCTATTTTAGTACTACCAGCAAACCCAAATATCAATTATTTTCACAATGTAGTTTCTGTGTTTTGTCTATTGCAGACAATGTTACAGTCATCAGAGCATCCTTTTGCACAGTGTCAGAATACAATGCCAAGAAATCCACATGTCCTGCCGGAAAGGAGAATGCAGGGTGGATTAAATCCTGCCCAAATGAGGCCTACTTCCAGAACATGTGCAGACTGGAAATCTTTAAATCCCCCCAACTCTGCAAATGGAATGCAGCTTTTACAGACACCTGAGGTTCCCACTGCAGTGGATTTTATGTTCTCAGAAGACCCACTGGAGTCAGTGTTCGTGCAGAGGGACAGACCTTTTATGGGACAGTATGAAAAAGCAAAAGAGAAACAAACATATCTGCCTGAATTGACAGAAAACTCCCTCAGTGGCATCGTGAGGAATACAGTTCTTAGTCCCACTGCAGTGCAGATACCACCTGATGAGAAGGAAGTCAGTGAGGAACTGGAACTGCAGCAGCTAGTGATGAAACTGAAGGATGCATTGTCTCTCCAAGCCCAACCAGGTATAAGTTCTCCCAGTTATCTTGACACTGCCTTCTCACCTTCATCCTGTTTACTCTATAATATTGTTCATAATCATTTAACCCTCAGAGGAAACTCAGAATCTTGCCTTTGCCATTGCAGAAGTACTCCAGCTCTATACTGTAAGGTAGAACATATTCCTGGAAGGTGGAATGTAGCCCCTAATATTGGACTAATTTGAAACAGGGTGAGTCAAAGTGCATAAAAAGAAATCAGTCTCGACAGTCAATTAAGGAACAAACTTATACTGGTGAGGGCACCGGAGGTCTTTTCTGTTGCCACTTCTGTGATACTGTAACTATGACTCTAGTGCCAGACAGACTTCCAGCAGTACAAAATCCCTTTGTGATCAATGGTCTTACACAGCAGAGCTTTGTTCAACATTCAGGATGCCTCACTTTTGATAGTGAGGATGTAATAAGGAGAGTGATGGAAAAAGCTGCTATTTCTACACAATTATCTTAAACTAGATATTTATAAACGGTTTTTCCGGGCTCTGGCAGCATCCAAATGCTCTGAAAGACTTAAAATCTGTTCTACCTTTCAGCTCAACAGTCTGCTTTGCAGCAGGAGTTCTTCTCTACAGCTGAAAATGTTTGCAGGTCCTTTTCTGACCTCATCAACCAAGTAACTTCACCAGCTTGTAAGTGATGGAAACTACCATTCACCTTATGGCTTCACTGAACTATTGAAGGTAATTGATGCCATGTCAGACTCTTTAGAGTGTCTCAGATGTTGCATTGTAATAACACAGCATAACAGATTTCTGCATTTACTGACTTCACCAGGAACCATAAATAGTGTTAGAGAACGATGCTCCTTTTCTATTGGTGGTTTCCAGCTCCTGTACAGTAGATGTTGGCCCAGCTGATAAAAATCAGCATGTCTTCATTAATGTTACACTGGCTTTCACAACTGTCCTGCCCTGTCCTTTCTTCTTGCTGCTATGTAATCGGTAATGGCTTGTGTTTCAGGAACATTTATTTTTTATATGAGAGTTGGCTCAAGTGTACTGGTTTCAGCGATGCATTTTCTATGACATCACTCTTTCTTAGTCTGAAGGAAGGAATAAGTTCTTAACTATCAGACTTCTCAATACTAGATATTTACATATTCATATGTTTCCAAACTACTGAATTCATATTTAAAGGAAAAGATGCTTTGAACATTTAAAGGAATTTGCTTTAGAAGAGCCTTTCCATTATTGGTTAACTTATATATTAGTATAGAACAGCTAATAAGAATGTAATGTTTAGTATAGAATGATTAATAAGAATGTAATTTTACCTGCACCATCTGAAATGTGAGACAAGTATTTTTCTCCTTGGTTACTAGTATTTTGTATTTGATGGAACATATCTAAAACTTCCAGACTATTAAAAATACTTATCAAGCCTGTACACACACATACAGGCATATATATGCATGTAAGTAAACATATAAGCTGCACAGAAGTTTGTAAACAGATAGATGATTGGCTATAGGTAGCAGGTTGTACTTGCTGAAGTTGATTACAAAACATCTACTAGGCATCAGCAGGGAAATAGGCTGGGATTTGAAGAGAAAGGAAGATATCACACAACAGAAACATTGCATACTGTTTTGATCCATTCATACTACAGTCTAGCTTCATTTCTTATAATGAGGGGTGAGTGAAGGCCTTAGAAAGAATTTAGATCATTCTTAGAAGAAAAATAATAAGATGCTCGCTGCTTTCCTTTCATTGCTTCTTGTTTGCTACGTTTCTTACAGCAGTGCAAATCAATGAGATACATTGGTATAATCTGAGATGATAGAAAGTGTCATCAAATACATATTGTTTTAGTCACAGCAGTTCTGAAGGTTGAGATAATGGGTTAAGATATGGTATGTTAATGATTTACATGTTATTATCAGATGTTGTACTTCTTTGGATTGTTAACTATTTGTTAAGTGACAGCGTGAACTAATGGCAAATTTACCAACCGTGATTCCTCAGCAGTGCAAATGACTGCCCATTTCTCTCTCTTTCGCTGTTGATATGCCACGGTCAAGTTACTTCCTTGGAATTGTTCTGTATCTCTTGTTGATGACAGCAACAAGGAAAACATTTTTTCCTGATAATGCACAGAAGTATTTTAAAGATCTGAGAAATGGAAATGATTGAGCACCACTTCAGAGAGAAAAATTATAGATTCAGCCACTCGCTATCACTGTTCTGCAGGAGGTGCATAAAAAATAGTGAATGAGTATGTGCATGTGGACTCAAAATCAGTTATGGTTCAAGAAAATTTCCATACTTTTAAGGATTTTAGTTGAATCACTGGAACAATACCAGCTTTCCAAGAGAGGAAATACTCCTAGTTTTTACAGAATTTTTTCTGTGATTGCTAAGAAAATAAATTTGGTTTGGATGAAAGCAAAATATTTTTGGAAGCTTTGGGAGAAAAGTCAGGTAAATTACATATTCTGAAGCTTTGTTTCATGTGTAATTGAACAGGGTTTAGGCTGATGTGATTGAAAAGGCCAATGAAAAGTGTGGTGCTTAAGAAAAGCTGCTCAGCAGTACGCTTAATTTTCCACATAGATTTTCATGGTCTTGTATTTTTCAGAATTAATTATAATCACCAAGATAAAAGGACTGTCTGACTCATTAAAATGGCTAGAAATCTTGTTTTCTGTTGGTAGCACCTCAGCCACCTTCTTGAAAGACCTTACACTGTGGTAGTGATAGTAATGAACATTCCTGGTTCTTTTTGCTAGTTTTGGTCACAGGAGGCCTTAATTATACATACTGCAAACACTCAAGAATTAAAGCAGCAAAAAATGGTATGCAACTGGAAGCTAACAAGCAGTCTGTCTCTAGGAAAGAAAGGGTGAAGAGGGTGAAAAGTAAAGAAACTGATTGAGGGAGGAGGACCCCAGAAAACAAATAGTGATGAGGTCACTAGAAAGTGGATACACCTGTATTATCACATAAACAGAATATAGCGTGAGATAGAAGTTTAGTAGCTCTTGCAATATACCAGTGCCAAGAGATACAAAGAACAATCCAAGGAACTTCACTGTTGATTATGGGAAGATGATATCCATCAGCTTCTATGAGGCTTTAAATCTCCTTCAGAGTGAGTGCATCTGAATTAAAATTAGTTGGAAACAGTGGCAGCCGACAAATACTAGTTTGATCCAATGCAACACAGAACAGGTCTGGAGCACAAATTCTTACAAGTAGATATTCCTGAACCACCATGAAACTCTTACTTCGTGGCAGCGTGTAAAGACTCAAGAGAGTTTTCCCAATCTAATAAGCAGTTGTTTAGCTGCCAGGTCCCTATAAGATGAAAGGGACAAAATCCCGAAGCCTTTATTTTGTTGTTACTCAGTTCAGCTGAAAATGAAGCAACCTCAGTCAAACATGTTCATTCCATCCTTCTTCTGACACACTCAGACTGAGAAACAGTAAGCCAGGAACAGTATTTGCAAAAACAATCCTAGCTCACCCCAAGATCTGCCATGAAGTTTACAGGGGAGAGTGGTAGGAGGCAATATCCTATCTTTAACCACAGGGGTGTTTTGAATTATTCCTGTACAGCAAATCTGCTTGAATCTCATACTCACAGCACTTGCCTTTTCTTAACACAGACACCCTACAAGGCCCCAATTTATAGTGAGTGAATCAATAGCAAACATTGGCATCATCTGATTGTGTTTTCATGCCAAATTGTTGAGACTTGGATAAAAGCAAGCAAGACCTAAATTCTAAAATAGAATTGAGCTCTGAGACCTTCAGAGAGAAGAAATTGCCTGAGGGAGGAGTTCCTTTAGAACTTTATCACTTGCAGGTTTACATGTAATTAATTGCATCCCCTTTTTTTATTTCAGCACAATTAACAACACAGATTGTCTCCTTTACATCAGCAATTTCCAGAGATTCATCTGTTTTCTTAGCCTTTCCTCCACACACTAATCCTTTCCTGCCCGTTTCCTCAAAGGCCAAATGATGCTACAGCCTGTTAATTAAGAAGCTTGCTGAAGCAGAAAGGTATTGCAAATTTGTTTACGCTAAACATCACCTTGGCCCATAGTGGTATTTCACCATTTCTGTTGCTATCTGAAGGGAGGAAGAAAGCTGCCAGCAGCCCTTTCCTAGGGGATCCTGGTGTTACAGGCGGGATGTATCTAAAGTGGAAACAATAGCTCCTTCCCAAAGGGCCCTGTGGAAGAGCATCTGCGATAAACAGTACCTGTTCAGATAATCTGTCTGGTTTTACATTTTCTAGAGCTTGAGAGCATATGGGAACTGGTAACATCTGATCTACTACAATACCAGTCCTACTTGGCTGAGGCATCCAGCCCTTAACACGCTCTTTGTCAGTTGCTGGTCTTAATAGCTGTAGGGACCGTGGGTGAAGACTGTCTCTCTTGTGTTAATACAAAGCTGTGCACAATGGGGCTTTTAGATATATTAATATAATTTAGATAATTAACAACAGTAGTACAGGAGCAAGCAGATCTGTTGTAACAATGCTCTTGTCTCCCTCCTACACGGTAGCAGAGCACTCTTGTAGGCTGTGGCTGCAGGCAGAGACAGCTGGGGAGGTGTTGGTGAGTGTTCCCTCCTCTCTTGAACGTTTAAATGGTTTGTTGCATGCTTAACTTTAAGGGCAAATTCAGTGCCATTGAAGCTAATAGCCCTCTTACAGTTTTTTGTCTGCTTCCATAAGATCAGGATTTCACCCAATGGGACTATGTTTAAGCTTTATTTTGTTCAGGCCCAGTAACCATTTCAAGGTTTCATTTACACATTTTGCTACTTGAACCTATTTCTGCAAGTTGATGAACACCCAGCAAATGAGTTTTTCTTTAGGCATTTGATAAAAAAACACCAACCAAATGTTGCCACATGCTCAAGGAAAGACACTTTGAATGAGCAACTAAATGTAGTTGCCCTGGAAAGCTGAATTTTGTAGTTGCATTCAGCCAGCCAGGCAATGGAAATACTTCATTTCATCAGAGCATTGAATGTTACCTGCCCAAAGTTATGTTGCGTTAGTTTAATATCAAATTGCCTATTAGAGTTATCCATGACAGTCAGAGGAAACTGATTTGTCTACAAAGAACTTGCAAACTAAAAAAGAAACAAATTCAAGTTATGTATGAGAATTCTTTTGATTAAACACTTTAAGTGGCATTTTTTATAACTAAGAATTTGGGGAAAATACCGTAAAAATATAATGTGAAAGTAAACAGAGGAGCTGGTAAAACCTGTTAACCTTTTTACTTTTGCTGGAATACTGAAAACCTTTTTTGAAGGTATTTTTAATATAAAAATATGTACTACGTTTCTTTAGTAGGATGATGTCTTTCAGCAGTGCTTGCTTTGTACAAGGGTACAGCTACGCATACAATGAAAAACCACCATCTCGACTCTAATCCTGTCTTGGAGCCAGCGGAGGTTTTTGGCAACTTCCTGCTCTGCTTGTCTATGTCTTATTGAAGGATCAGTTGTTTCCTGTTTTGGCATCCAAAAGACAATAGTTTGAATAGGTCACATGCATTACGAAAAGGCCAATGTACACAGAGATTAAAGTAGGCAACTGCTTATAAATCATGCAGTTTATTAAGGAGACTGAATTCATAGGTAACTAAAAGAATCCGCAAGTCCAAGTTAATCAGAGATACAGTGCTCATAGTTATAGGACTTATTCCACCATGTAAATTAACATCAGTGAGGATTAAAATGCAAAAATGAAAGAGAAGTAGTCAAAAAATATCTACAAATCAAGATCTTGGGCTAAATGTGTCATTTCCTCTTTTTCCCTAGCTCTCCAATGATTCTTCCAAGTAATATAGATCTACTCTTATGGATGTGGATACTTGTTAAATCTTCAAATGAGTCTTTCTTCTTCAGAACTGGTGACCTCTGAATATGAGAAAATATCCCTGAAAAGTGACATGAAAATGCATATAAGTAATCAATTTTCAAACAGCAAAGAGCAGCTGAATACTCAGGTTCCCACATCCATGTTTCCTCTGTCTTTAGCTGCTACTGCTCCCCATTTTATCATCATTGCCCCCAAACCTCTTGTTTTGGCAACAGCCGTATCCCTCCATTTGCAAGTTTCCTTTCAGTGACAATTTACTTTGATCTTTTCCCCCAGCATGGACCTTTTCTTTCAGTCTTCCTATAAAACTCTTCCACTTGTAATTAGCAGAGTCAAAGCACTCCAGTCTGCTCACAGTCTGACTGACGCACGGGCTTGTCATCAACCTCCTTGCACAGTGGATGAGATCTCTCACACTGTTTAGTAGTACATTTGTTATTTCTTTGAGGAACTATGGGGCGTTTTCTTTGCAATGATCTCCAAAAGCCAGCAGATTGGCTTTATTTCTTTTAGACACATTTGTTTTCTGAAATAGTAACTGGTTAACACAGTATCTGTTTATTTACCAGACCTGAAATTCATAATACAGCAGCCTTTGCCCTGGCACCCTGCAGCCCAGCAGAGTTGGGACAGCAAGTTGTGTCTGTCTTGGGCCAGGTGAAAGGGCTGATCTCAGCCCAATTACCTGCACCTGTGAGGGAGGTGGGCACAGCTGCGGCCACTCTGAGTGGCGAGGTAGCAGGGGGACTGCTGGGTGAGGACAAAAGAGGCAGAGAGTGTTTTGTGTTTGTGTTCTTCAAATGTTTATACTGGGGATGTGCTATGTGGCTTCTTGAGGAGGGTCTTCTTGTACAGCTGCTCTTCAGGAAGATCTGCTGTGAGTACAGAAGGTATGTTTTCCTTGTGGTTCTTAAGTCTTATTTTTGCTCATTAAGAGTTGTTACAACTATAATGTATCTAACTCCAGTGTTGTAATATATTGGAAATGTTTTTATGAAACCTGCTTTTTCATAGTGTTTGGCCTTTGTTAGGGGAAAGGGATGAGTTATTAAAAACACCTTGGCTAGGTAACTGTAAAGGACTCTCTGTACTTGTCTCAGTTTAAAGCTGACTAACACTTCTCTGCAGGATATCCAGGGAAGTTGTAAGGCTGCTGGGTTAAGTAGGATGTTAGTTGCGTGGAGGTAGTTTGTTAGACAACTCATATACAGCTGTTCTGATTTGGTTGTGTTTTTCATGGATTGTGTAGAGTTTGAAGGGTATTTTCAGACCTGTTAGGAACTACAATCAGGAGCCTGGCAGGACTAGATCAGTTCAGAAAACAGTGTTTGAACCCATAAGTCTGGACCTGGGCTACTTCTACCACTGTCTTGGTGTGCACTCAGACAGACTTTTTTTCCCAGGAGGGCAAAGTATGGGGAACCGTGGAAGTGCTTCTTAGGTGTGACAGAGCAGTTCTGCTCAGTACTACTGAGGAGCTTTACTGAGAACTTCACCAGGTTTTTTGGCTTGAAGGACTTCTCTGTTTTTTCTTAGAAAAGCTTAATTCCTGATACTCAATTTGCACTATGACCTTTAGGATTTATCCTTTGATTCTGAAATCTGACACTAGAATAATAACACCTTAACATCAGCATTTCTGTGCTAAGTTCAGATCTCTGTCTTGCTTTTCCAATTCAATGATATGTTTAAGGAACTACAGTGAATGCAGCTTATAGATGGCTCCTGATTTATGATCCTGTTTGCAATTAAAAAAAAAAAAGAAATTGTGAATATTTAAGAGGAATAAGACGAAAAATGTCAGTATGGAGCAATGAAGATGTTATCAACAGTTGCAAAAGTAACAGTATAAAGCAAAAAATCTTGCTTTATTGTTTGACTTCTAAAACAATCTCCTACTGAAAGCTATTCATACCCTCCCATGTGGACATGGAGTGAAGTACATAAGGTCATTCAAATGCTGTTAGTGCTGCTCTTTGGGCTAAGAAAACAGGCTTGTACATCTCTTTACGCATAAGAAGCGGTAATTCTATTCCTTGTCATTTGCTAGGATGCGATTTCTATCTGTAATTATTAACAATTGATTTCTGCTTTCACTGACTAAACAAGGCAGTAGGGTCAAGGGTTACAAAGATTAAAACAGCTGGCTTTGTTAAGCAACTGGGAGACTTGGATGAGAGCTTAGATAGCTCCTCCAAAAAATAAAATTTAGGCTGTCACTGCTATAAGCTGCCTGCTACTGACTGATGTTAATCAATTGTACAGAGAAACCAGATTAACTGATTACAATTCACAAAACAAAGAGGTAAAGAATAGAGAAGGGGAGGAATCCTTGTTTGTCTTCAAGTGTGAATACTTAGTAGTGTCTTAAAATCTCTCTGTATAGGCGTAAACAAAAGTCATTATTAATCACAAAACTCATAATTTGATTCTTCAAAATATGTCAGATTGTTAATCTTGACAGGAACAAAAGCTTTTTGTTTAGGAAAATCACAGTGTGATATAGACATGAAGAGCCTGATGTAAATAAAAGGCTAAGGGGGAATTTAGACAGTGACATTCAAAGCTGCAATCCTGAAAACAAAAATTTATCTGATGTTTTAGCCTGGTGGGCATCTCAGGTTTTGATAGTAGTACTGCCTCATGTGTCTAAAGCTGCATTCCGTTTGCACCCAAAAGTGCATCAGTCTGGTCAGGACTGAGCAACTTGTTGCCTTTGTGATGCCTAAGGCCATTTGGGAACCAGAAGGGCATTCTGTGCTGCCTGCCATCAGCAGGGACAGCAAAGATGATCTCAGACCTATGCGATAGCTCAGATTCTTTGCAGAGCAGAATAGGATCCACTCCTTGCTTTTAAAATGCAAATAGTGGTTGTTTGGCTTGGAGTTTAGAAATTGGCCCTGCGTATGTGAGGAGTTCTTCAGTCTGAGGGGATTGGTTCAAACACAACTCCTAGCTTAATGGCTAGGATACTCTCTGTAAGTAAAGAGGGTCAGGACCTCTTGATCCTTCCTATCTCAAATCCTGTCTTTCAATACACATTGGTGTACCAAAACATTTTAATGTTTATGGGCAACAGCTGGACTATCCAGAGGTATAGTGTCCCTGGGGTGGAAGAATCCTGAGTTCAAGTTCCTTTTTGAGAGACACTCTGATGGGTAACTGCCCAGAGAGGTTCTTCATTATTCCGTGGACATTCCCCCCAAACATCTTAATAACTAAGACAGTGATCTAGGAAGTGGAGATAAGGGTCTGAATCCATTCAAGTGGAAAGGCAGTTCTGCCTTCTCCCTGTGGGCCCTATGCGCTACACTGTTGGTGATGGCAGCAGCACTTCTACCCCTCCATCAAATTATAGCGCCTGCCCCTTTCTAAAAGTGGACATTCTCAAGGGAAGGAGGCATCTGCTGGTAGCAGAATCAGAACTGAAGCCTTCGAAGGGACTGAGATTTAGGAAAAGCTATGCTGTATATTCCTGCTGGGAATCAGGAGGCTAAGTGACATACTACCTTTTGCAGATCCTGCTGTGAGGTGCCAGCTCTCTCCTTATGGCATATGGAGATGCTTACTTTAAGCCTGGGGATTCTGCTCTGGGGTTGGGAACCTGGAGATTAGGAATTGGCAGCACTTAATGTCATAGGTAGTGTTCTTCCTCCTGAAGCTGTAGCTGTGTCTGAAAGCCTGCATGCATCTGAGTTCTAGGTCCGTTTCCAATGTGTGTTGGGCAAAGTTACCAGTATGGAAATAGGAAATACCTAGTGGTTGACTGCTAGATGGCAAATAACATATCCTTACTCTTCTGCTGAAAGACTGCCACTCTCCCCAGGAGCACCAGTGCGACGCACTCCTGGGGTGACACACCTCTCGAAATGAGGAATTCGGAACTAGCCTGTCCATGGCACAATAGCAGTAAAAATGTTGGTGTGGAAGAATATCTTTGTATGTTCAGTTGCTGAGCTGCCTTCTTTGTTTGAATCCTCCTGTGTTTTACTTTCTGCTGCCCCTCTTCCCCCACCAAGCTGAAACTTAAAAGCTGTCATTAGAGTTCAGGTTATTTGGAGGTCAAATTTTTACTGAGATCACTTTGAACATAACCATAGCTCTGTACTGGATTGGGGGGAGTGGGGAGCGGTTGTGCAGCACTGTCCTCTCTTTCTGTACTATTACCACATAACACAATAAGCCTGTATCTCTTTTTTTTTCCTACTAAACTCCAGTTATTGCCCATGAGATGTATTAAAGGAGTAGTAACCTTGGTTTCTCCATGTGAACTGAGAACGTAGAGTAGCAATCTTCTGTTCAGCTTCTGCTAGCTGCCTTCTCCCGAGGCCATGGGTTCTGGAGAGCACGCAGTCCACATAGATATCCCAGAAGAGCTGAGCCAGGTCCCAGAACAAAGCCCCATGTTTCAAGTTCTCTGATGATTTCAGGAAGATCATGAAGTCCCAAAAGCCACTGACAGAGTCAGAAATGCGGGGCTTCCTCATCTCCAGTAAGACAGCTGAGGAGGATTCCCAACACTGGGGGTCTGCTCGCCCAAGAGCTAGTGGATCAATTTGGCTATGGCAGAGGAAAGGTGTCACGCAGAACACTCCCATGATTAGCAGAGAGCAGGTGAGTCTCATGTTGCAGTGGATTCTTCCTCTGCTGCCAAGGTCCATTATGTCACTGAAATGTAACAAAACCAAAAGAAGCTGAAAAACTTCTCACTGTTAGATGCAGGAGCAAATCCCTGATGCCTTACGTGATATAGAAGGCACTTCAGATGTTGATAATTGTTCCCCTGTCTTTAAAAATCCATGTATGCTTTTTTGCATGTATGAATATAAATACTAGTGGAGTCATATTACTCTGTGCAGCAGAAGTGAGTGTTAAAATTTGTTAATCATCCTCAAATCCAGATGATGAACTCTCTTATCTGGAACTTCTTCATATTGAAAGTGTTTGGCCTTTCTTAATTTACAGATCCCTAACACTTTTCAGTAAAAATCCATCCCTTTTTACAGAGGATTTAAGCCTTTAGGCAGTCTTGCTTTTCTCAAAATTTTATGAGCCCTTTAAAATAGTCTGCAGGCTCGCAGGGATCTGTGGACAGCAGGTGGAAAACTGTTGAAAGTGTGTTCTAATGAATTAATGGTAGTTTGCAAGATCATCCATTGAACAGGAGTGGTTTACCTGCTAAAATGCAGAACAGCTCTGAAAAAAGGGTATAGCAAAGCCACAGCATAGTAACTGTATTGTACAGCATGTATACATGCATATAGAATTATAGGATAGTTTGGGTTGGAAGGGACCTTTAAAGGTCATCTAGTCCAACCCCCCCTCAATGAGCAGGGACATCCTCAACTAGATCAGGTTGCTCAGAGCCCCATCCAGCCTGACCTTGAATGTTTCCAGGGATGGGGCTTCTACCACCTCTCTGGACAACCTGTGCCAGTGTTTCAGCACCCTCATTGTAAAAAATTTCTTCCTTATACCTGGTCTGAATCTACCCTCTTTTAGTTTAAAACCATTACCCCTTGTCCTATCACAACAGGCCCTGCTAAAAAGTTTGTCCCCATCTTTCTTATAAGCCCCCTTTAGGTACTGAAAGGCTGCAATAAGGTCTCTGTGGAGCCTTCTCTTCTCCAGGCTGAACAAGCCCAACTCTCTTAGCCTTTCCTCATGGGAAAGGTGCTCCATCCCTCTGATCACTTTTGTGGCCCTCCTCTGGACCCGCTCCAGCAGGTCCATGTCTTTCCTGTACTGAGATAGATAGATATATAAAAGTACACACACTTATTGCAGATCACTGTAACAATTGTCTGTTGCATTAAAATTGTGAAACTTGATACGTAGCAGCTATAGTTGGAGAAATCCTGAGAATGATAACCTTTTGGGGACAGAAAGGTACAGCTGTCTCCATCAGATTTGCTTTCTAGTATGTGCTTCTATTACGTGTTTTCTAACATGTTTCTAGTATTTCTAGTATTACATTTCTGATACACATTAGAAATGTGTAACAGGTTTGGGGGTTGTTTTTAGTGTAGCTCACAGCATATGGAGAACCTCCCATTTGTGGAAATCGACAACAACCGAGATCAGCTTTTAGGACAAAAATTTCTGTTTAATGTGTGTGCCGATTTGTTGAGTATTTGTGCTTTTGTTTTTGATTTGATTGTTGGAGGGTGTTGGGGGGGAGAAGCTACCTCTCTTAATGAGCTTAACTTAATAATCAACTGGCTTTTTGTGTAGAAAGCCTCTTCCATGAGTGATCATCAAGAGCACAAGCAATGTTTCTCTGCTATGTGGAAAAAAAAAAAATGTCAAAGGCAGGATAAACGTGTGCAGACAGATTGTGTGTGAAAGGTAGCCCAGCCGCAGCCAGTGTGCAAGACTAGGGCAGGGTGGGCTGCTTTGTGGAACATTTTTCATTGTAGAGATAAAGGACTCTTCAGAGATTTCAGCCCTGGCAGTGATATTCTTACCTAGGACCCTATCTGGCTGCCTGGTCAGGTTCTGGGAACACTTTGGAGATATTCAGACTTTACTCTCCAACTGCTTGCAGTCACTTTTTAATCCGAGTTGGGATCTCTTGAGAATTGGCTTGATAGCCTTGGATGTGAACCTTGCATTTAACGAATAGAAGAGGGACAGCACACTCTTCCCACGCAGCTCTGCCTAGTGGGATGTCACTTATGATAGTGGTGGTAGTAATGGGGTTGTCCTCATGCTGCTTCCAAGATCTCCAGAAGCATCGTTCTTCTGTGCCCTACTGCACAAGGCAGGTTTTGATTGCTTTCTTAGAAGCAAAACTGAAGACATCCTGTGAGTCACTACTCCATTCTTACTTGTTCGTGCATCAGAGCCTTTCCACTGGGCAGCAGACACCTGTGCATATATGCTATGCAATATGCACGTATCTATCTGTTTACTGAGACTTTTTCAAGGGACTTAATTAACTTTGTTTATCAAGCTTCTAGTTTTCAAAACAACTTAGCAGTCTCAGATATGACCATGGGGAGGAAAAAAAACCCAACCAAAACCGAAAAAAACCCCAAACAGCAAAAAACCCATCACCACCAGATAGTCTGAACAAAGGAATAATACTAAAATTAGCTTTTAAGGATGCTTCTGTCATTCAGACAGGGGCCATCTGGTTTGCACTGGTTAACAATTGAACTGGTTGCTTTGCTTTCTCTGTCCCCCAGCCCTTTTGGAAACTTTCTAAGTTACAAAACTGGGTAAGACAAGGACAAGGGTTCTGGGTTTGTCAGAGGTGTGAGCAAAGGGACTGCCCTGGGCAGGGAGCTGGCAGGGTGTTAATACGAGGGTGGGTGCCATTTAAGGTGTGGTGTGAATGGCATTGGCCAGGGCCAGTAGCCAAGACCACTAGTGCTTATGGTCTAGTCAAACTCGGGCAGCATTTTGCTGTTAGTCTTCTACAAGGTTCAGGATTTGTGATTTTTTTTTTTTAGATGGCCCAGAGCCGAGGGCATGCTCAGGAAATGTCAGTTTTCATTAATGTCTTACCTGTGCTTGTGAGTGATGGTGAATGCTTGCATCTAGTTCCCTCCCTTGCCCTCCAATCTTTAGGTCTTTCTGTCCATAAATTCAAGTTTGTGTGTGTGCTATTTACACCTTCTGGCTCTGACTTTTTTTTTCCCCTAGCAATTTAACCCCCCCATTCCACTCCCTGTCATGAATAGTGCCTTACAATAATAATAACTTAAAAAGTTAATTAGCTATTCGTTATCACCGTTTTGCTTGGTTGGAGCTATCAGTTATGACTAGTCACTCGATCTTAGGCGCCGAAGCCGGTCCCACGGAGCAGCAGCGGGTGCCCGCGTCGGCGGCGAGCGGTATTTGCGAAGCGTCTGCCGAGAGGAGCGTCCGTGGGGAGCCCCGCGAGTTCCGCGCGGCTTCCCCCCGAGGAGCCGGGCAGCGCCGCCGCTCTGCCGCGGGCTCCCCGTCCCGCCCGCGCCCGCTCCCGTCCCGCCCGCTCCGGCGCCCCCGGCCCCGCCGCAGCCCTTACCTCGGCGCTCCGGCGTGCAGGGTGGGCCGGGCAGGGCAGGGCTCTCCGCGTCCGCTGCCGCCGCCGCGCTCCTTAAGAAGCCGGAGCGGGCAGCCCCGCTTAGTTTTTACGTCAGGGCTCGGGGAGAAGCCCCCACCCCCGGGGCCCCGGCCGCTGCTCCCGGGCACCCGGCGCTCCTTTCTTCCCTTTGCGGAGCTGCCCCTGCTGCAAGGCGTGCTCCGCTCCTCTGCTCCGCCTGTCTTCCTCTCCCTGCGGACCCTGGCGCTCCTCGGGGCCAGCCTGGCAGCGGTGTTGCCTCTGGCCGAGGGGAAGCTGTGTGCAGGGCCGGTGGAAGAGTAACAGACCCAGGCACTTGGCAAAGCTGCAGCCCTCTTCTTGCCCCCTCTTCTAGCAGTGCTGCATCAGGGGGGCCACGGGTAAAAAGCAAGTCCCCACCTTGGAGCTCAAGTTGTCCGGATATGGCTCAGCTCCCAGGCATCTTACTTGTTGTGCTTGGCTGCCGGAGGTCCTTCCACCCCGGAGCAGGAGTCTGTGTGGCACAACTAGAGGTATTGGCTGGCTAGGGCTCAGCCTGTACAGCAGCACGTCCAGCTCTCCTGGGAACTGAAGCAGAGTCCCAGAAGAAAGCCAGTAAAGGCATTAACTGCAGCAATGGGGCTGAGCTACTTGCTGCAGCTCAGTTCACACAGCTTTAGGTAAAGGAGAGCTGCATTGGAGGGCTGCGCACCCTCCAAAAGGAGAGAGCCCAGGCTACATTTTCCCCCAGGAAAAAAAAAAATAATGTGGTCTATTATTGTTGCATTTCTTCTCTGTGAGGTTCTCGGCTCCCTCTCCACTGCCACCTCCTTGGAACAGCTGCAAAAACTCTGTACGCGTTAAGCCAAACTAGTAGGGAAGTGGAAGGAAGCCATTGGTGAAAGGGCCATCTCCTGGTACATGCAGTGTGGAGAGGAAAGCCTGAGCTCAGCTCTGCAAGTGACAACTCTGCCTATGTTCACTGTGCCTGCTGTAGCCACCCCCTCACATGCACAAAACATACAACTCAAAGAGCTGGGGCTCTGGGAACAGGCTACTAACCAGTGTTGGGCATAACTTATTTTTAACACTAGCTATTTGAAGAAATAGGGAGGGTGAGACCGTTCTTTTTTCGTAACTCTGTGTAGTGAATAGGCCCAATCATGTAGCACTCTGCTGACTGTCTGAAGCCACTGTAGCTGCACCAGTCCATACCAACTGGGCAGTAGCCCATTTTTTTCAACTTTAATTGGGAGCTCCCTTCTGTCTTTGCACTTGGAACCATAATCCTTTCTCCATGAAGCAACTGTGCTTCAGTAGCACCAGGCTTGTCTTTGAAGTCAGTGGGGCCACACTGGTTTATACCAGCTGGAAAGTTGGCTTGAAACACTGATTCTTCTGTTAGTCATCTATATCCTTATAACTTATATCTTTCTATGCATCCAGTCTATGTAAATGGAGAAGCGTATTCCTTTCCGAACCCATGATCTTATGATGTGTCTATGACAATAAACACTGTTGTTCTTTTCTCCTGATGTTTTATTTCCTGTTCTCAATGAGCAATCCATGTGAAAGTGTATTTTGTGTAAGTAATGTTACTTTTTAATAGAAGTTAAAGGAACTTTTTGGGAGTGAGAGAACATCTGGCTAGAACCAATGTAGTTAATTATATTGTAGGAGTTTGGCAAATTTGCAAATGTTCCATTTATTTCTCAAGAAGTGTGGGATTGGGAATGGGGGAATAGTGAGCGCCAGGTGCTGAAACAGACTTCAGGAGGAACTGAGGAGTGCAATGCAATGTCTTGCAAGGAGCCCTTGCAACATGGCGGGGGAAGCCTCTCATTGGATGTAGGATCTCCAATGTTTCTTCTCTGTGCTATCAAATACAGGCTATTCCAGTAGACTTCCTTCTCCCTGATTCTAGTGCTGAAATGATCCTTAGGTGTTTTTGTTTGGTGGGTGGTTGTTGTTGTTGTTTGGTTGTTTTTTGGTTTTTTTTAAAGTCTGCTCTGTAGGAGCTGATTCTGGGTCCATGTGCTATCTGGAGCCCCCTTGACAAGTGAGTAACCAGTGCGCTTCTCCTAGCCTCTGGTGGGAGGGGGTTGAACTGGGTAAGGGAGAGAAGGAAAGCGCGCCTGTAAGACATGGGTGTTGTGATGTAACCTAAGGGCAGCTCCTGGGTAGAAAAGGCACCGAGGCTGCTTGTGTTTATGGTGGGCCTAGGTGCAGGAGGCCAGACCAGAGCAGGACTAAGATGCCATAGGAGTGTTTTTTGCTGAGGTTGCTGGGTCTGTGGTACATTGCTCTGTCCGTACTGTTAAGGGTAGAGCAAAAGGCTGCAACTGGAAAGGAAAAGGCAAAATGTTTCTTGTGAGTTGATACATTTATGCCAACCTGGAACCTTTCTGGATTCATTGTTAAGAAGTGAGTTGATTTAATTGAGTCCCCTTCTGGGGAGCACTTTATCTGGTATTGGATCAAGACCGACATTGGTTTCATTCCACTCAGAATCCTTCTGGTAGACCCAAGGGTGCTGAACCAGGGGTTCTCAGAGAAATGAGAGTCACTGCTCAAGGGAAATACTGCTACAGATAAAATACTTGGCTCCACAAATACTTCCTGAGCCTACTACTCTCTGTTCCCTCTGAACCAGAGCACTCATTCTATTTCTGGGAAAGAGGTTTTTGATAATTGGATTCGTCACCTCAACCTCCTAGTGGAGAAGAAACGTAGAACGATTGGCCGTCTCAGTTCTGCGTACTCTCCCTCAATAAAGCTTTCTGTGCCCTTTTTAGGCTATCAGTAATCTTTCTTTCATTGCACTGCATGATGTATTCCCCTGACAGCCAATGTTCACATCTTTAGTGCGTCTCCATATCTTCTGAATGAATTTAATTCAGATGGGCTGTAGGTCATATCCAGAGTCATTTGCAAAAGGATATTTTTATCAAGAAAGGTTGATTTCTTAACTCATAAATAAGAGAGAGATTTCAGATCATGTAATGCTACAGAAATGACATTATTTCTACCAGAAAAATATCAAAAACAAAACATAAGGAAATATTAAAATGATCAGGCTCTAGGAGTAGGAGATGGAAAGAGAGAAAAGTAGGAGGTTCTCTCATTGGTATTTGTATTTTGAATAGAGTAAAGGCATAAACAACTACGTGCAGAGTTGTCTCCTTCCTGCATTTGCTCACTGTAAACCCTCCAATGTGGTTTTAACATTAGCAGTTAATAGGCAATGGCTTATGGTTGGTTGAGCTAGGTAAGCATTTACCAATGAAAAAAAAAATACGTTCAGCAAGGAGACTGAGACACAGCGATGTGTGGTGGTACATACTGCTTGCCTGTTACTTCCATAAGCAGCCACACCTGGACCCAGTATTAAGCTTTGTAAAATGATCTGCATGATGAAAGAGACCTGTTTAAGCCTTAATCCAAAAAAATGCTTTAAAGACATGTTCTTACCTGAAAGTTTGTGTTTTGCTGAATTGGGTTCCAAATTATCCCAGCTTTGTGTGAAACCTGGCTAAGTGACAGCAAAGGCAAATCTTGTGGTTCTCGGGGTGTGGGGGGGTGATAACAACAACAACGGAACCAAGGGTCTGTTAGTTTTAAATTCATAGTACAGGGCAGAGACTTGATTTTTCTTCAAAATCCACAAAGGCAAAGTGGGAAATCTCCCATTTATACCTTTGCAAATTCTCTTTTAAGCAGGAGATTAAACTGTGCTTAAAATTGGCTCCCTGACAAATATAGCTAAGAGCTTCTTGGAAATGAAATACTTAAGCTTGATCCAAAGTCTGTTTGTGGATATTTTTTTATTAATTTTTAAAATGAGATTTAGAGGACTTTGAGTCAGGACTCTGAGTGGACTGAGAGTTACACTACTGCCTAGTAAAGAACAATGAAAGCCTCTGAATGCAGAACTTGTTTGAAAAGTAGAGTATCTGTTTCAAAAAAAATAATTTTAGCTAGGAAATCATATAAGATAGTGAGCAGTCTGTATCCTGTTAGCAGGAGACATGTTTTATAAATGGAAAGAGGGGCAAAATTGAACAAATTCTTCACCAAATGATTTGATCACACCCATACCCCCCCCCCCCCCCTCGGATGGCTTTTGTAACTCTTGAAAAGTAGTCTATATCGAAGTACTGATATCAAAACATGGGTTTTTTACACTTTTGATGTCAAGTCTTCTAATTTTTTTCCTGGTGGATTGAATCTGCAGCCACAAAGTGTTTGATGACCCCACGCTGCTCTGAACAATCCTCTGGATCTATTTTCTGTTGAAATGGCCAGCAGGAAAGTCAGAGAACATGTAACACCACCATTGTCAAAGGGCTTCAGTACCTCCCCTAACAGAGTTTATTGGTGCCTCTGACTTGTCACCTTCTTTGGCTAAACCTTAGTCAGTTATAAGTTGCAATATTCTGGTATTTCTTTCCTGATGCATGCCATATCTAGCTATTCTCCTTGCCTGTAACTTTAAAAGGCAATGTACTCATTACTGTTAAGTCCTATCTTTAAACCTGCCTAGAATGTAAAGTCTAATTTCTTGTTTAATTTCTAGACAATTTGAATGCATGGATTTTTGTGACACTCAAGTTTAGAACACAGCTTGAGTTATGAGCAAGTGTTTGTGGTATTTGTCTGGAATACCATTGGGTTTTCCCAGTTGCTACACTGCTGTGTATTCAGAGAAATGTGTGCCCGGATCTTCACTGTGAGCTGGTGCTGCAGTCAGTCAGTGTTTCATATAAGCAAACCAGGCCAAAGCCCATTTAATTTTTTACAGGATTCCGAGTTCTTAACTTCTTCCTGATAAATCTGATGTTAGGTGATTATTTGTGTGGCGTGCAAGCCATGCAGTGTGTTTTGTTTGTTTCCCTTCTTGTCATCAAATGGGTCATACTCCTGCTCTGGTTTTCCTACTGTGTGGCAGATCTCTAGATCTTAGCACTTAGCGGTTTAGTTCTTACTGCTAGATCATCTTCTGTTTCAGCAGTGTGTAGGGACCTTGTTTATTAAGGCCTTTCGAATCACTGGTATCTTTTGGCCTTAGGGTAAATGGGTTGAGTGTGCATTCTTTTATCTCCACAGGCTTCTGCTTCCACTAGAAGGTGTGAGGAACTGCAGTTCCTTGTTAGAAGAGACTTGTCTGTCCTTAATAAAGAAGTTTTTCTATCTCTCCTTGTCTAATAGCTGTTGTATTTGAGCAATTCTGTCACCAGGGGCATATTTGAGTGTTTTCCCAAGCGTAAATTTAGGTGCCATTAGTCAGAAGTTTAAAGTGGCTTCATCATTGACGCTGATTTAAATTAATTCATGAAAGAGGTAACATTTCTTGTGGCAAATTTATTTAACACAAGCTTTGAAGAGACACTCAAAGCAGGTATTTTACAAGTGCAAACTAAGCGATGTTGGTTAGAAAATTAATATATATTTTTGAAAAATCTAATTTGGTGACATGTGACACTAGAAATGCAAATGACCCCTGTAAAGAATGTGACTATGAACCTCCCATATTTCTATCCAGACTGAAACATTCCAAGAAAATAATAAAACAACCCAAACTGATTAATATAGTACGTTAAAAGTTAACTGTTCGTGTTCTGTGGGCAGGTTGTCTCACTTTAACCGTTCAGTGCAGTTTTTAGAGAGCTTTTGATTAATTTCAATGGCATCCAGGATATTTATATCCAGACAAGTATTAGTTTTGGAATGAAGGGATTCATTGCTATTTGGGTGCTGCGCTGGTATCTCTGTGCTTGAGAAGAAAGTCATTGGTTCTTCCTGATACGCACACCCCTTCCTCAAGTACTCACAGGCGATAAAGAAACCGTTCTCGCCTTCAGGCACTCCAGGCAGAAGTGGGAGTCCCCCTGGGTACGTCACAGTTAAAAGAGCAGTTCAGTGAAACGTGCTTTCATAAAACTGCCATTAACACCTAAGAAAGCAAGCCTAGTATGGGATCAATTTCTCCTAGTGTGTTACGGGGAAGAAAAAGACTTTTACAGTGTGTTCTTTCTTGAAGGTGTAATGTGGTCTCTCCTACCTTTTCTTGTTCTAAGGGTGTTTCTTTCTTGCAGCTCTTGGGAGAAAAGGGTGTTTGAGCATGCTTGCCTCAGGTCAGCTTCTGTGCCGTGCTGGTGTGCCAGCCAGGGAAGGGTGCCAGCCCTGCCACTGTCACACTCACCCGGCAGCATGGGCACTCCCCTGGTCAGCCAGGACCTGATGCCAGGAGCCTGCACTCTCACATCTGGAGCTGTTTGGGGAAACTAGTCTGCAAGAAGAAATTGGAGGGGGTCCAGCAAATTATTTAGGGCCAAGAAATGGGTTACAGTAAGTTCTGGAGAGTAACGAGGATATTCTGTCTCCTGTGAAAGGGATGGACTTGTGGGATCTTCAGCTTTCGTTAGTTACGGGCTGATTCTCAGGTAGTCCAGCAAACAATCCACTTTATCATATGTTCTGCTGCTAGTTCTGGCCTAGGGTTCCTTGGCACTCGTAAAGTACTTCCATCTTGCTAAACCAGAGATGTGATGTCTTATGCATACACTAATACTGCTGCTGTTGTTGGAGGAAAATGGTTGTTTCCATGCAAAGCCTTATTAGAAGTATCAATATGTTGTCATGCATAACTTCTTGGCAGGGAAATTTGCCTTCTTGAATGACTTTTTCCAAGTGAAGTAGTACAAGCTCTGTTATTTAGTATACTTAGACCAGACAAAACCCATGTGCTTTCAGTAAGCAACAGTGTGACAGAGCATTGATACTATTTTTAAACATTTTTAAAATTTATTTTTTTATTCTTTATTTTTTTAACAGCTCAGACCACTCAGCCTTTGAAACCCTCATTTCTCTTTCACAAATGTACCCTTTGAAACCTGTTCTCAAAGGAGATGCTACAAAGGTGATACTAGAGTGGAAATTCTATGTAGTAAGTTTATCTTTAAATCAGAGCTTCTGGAGAGACTGTAGTTTGATTTAACAAGGTCCTTTCTCTCCTATTCTTAATTAGGCATGCCTAAAGAGCAGCATATTTCATGAAGAATTATAATTTTTTTTGGAATGCCTGTGTGCAGGGTTGTCATAGACATGTCAGCCAACCAGCTCTGCCTAAAATCAGAGCTCCCTGGGCTAGATGCTAAAGGTCACCTTTGAGTAAGACAGTTCCTGTCCTAGAGATCTTATGTTTGAAGTGAAAAATACCCAGACAAATCAGAGGAAAGAAAACTGAAGCAAAATATAATGGGACCTGAATCTTTTACCTACCTGTCCAGCCCTCTGATCCAACAGCATGCAGTCAGGATCCTACTATGTAAGGGAATTGTTTCTTTCTTCCTGCGAATGAGGCAGTTTTGAGTCTTGAGTTCAGGGCCCCCTCATTAAACAAAGGAGAACTTTACAATCTTTAATTTCCTGAAGCTTTTCAGTGAATGCTGGAGGGCACTATAATAGTTCCAGCTTCTTGGAACCGCTTTCTCATTACACAGAAATCCTAGTCAAGCATGCATTGTCTGTAAACTATGTTATTGTTAACAATATCTGTAAGAGTAACTTCATAATGGAGCAAGTCTTGCAATAGCAATGCAGAGTTCAGATGTGCCTGAAAGGAAATAGGGGAGCAATGACTGATTCCAAAGCAAACAGGCTTGCTTGTGCGCCCATCTGATTTCATTGTTGTGCCACCCGTACTTAGAGCGGGGCATGTTGACAAGGCAATAGGTCTGGGGAGGAAATGGATGGTCAGAATATGTCAAATGCCTCCATAAGTACATGAATGGAGTACGGAGGCTTAGTCTGTGGTCCTTGTATTTTAAAAGTAACTGGAGCTTTCTCCTTGAAAGCACTGATTGAGACTGCTTAACAGGACCATGAGCACTGCTACAGCAAGTTGTGTGCAGTCATTCTCTAATTACATAGTTATTGGTGTGTTTTGGAGCAGACTAGACTGCTATAAACTGTGTTTTGGGAAGAGGTCCTTGTTAGGAAGATAAACATCTCCGTTTGCACAAGCTGAAGAGATGAGTGGAAGCGAAGCATACTTTGTGTGACTGCGCTAAGGTTGATATTCAGGCTTTGCCAAACTGAAGTGCTGTAGACAGTTGGAGCTTTAAGTGTGCATAATGCTGCTGCCACGCAGAAGAGCACGCTGACCAGTGGTAAGCAGGGTGAGCGCTGCGCCAGCATGATCTGTGCTATTCCTTCAGCTTGATAGCTAAAGGTGCCATTCAGCACAGCTCCCGTCACCTCTGTGCAAGGGTCGTTAGGAAATTGTCCGTGGTGAGTCAGTGCTGCAGGGTCACAGGAAAATCAGTTGCTGCTGCTTGTGCCATTTTCTTCTGTAACCCCCTGGGTGAGGGGACTTCCACTAGTAGCTAGCTGGGAGGGGAAGAGGGGGTTGTTTCTCTCTTGGGTAAGAAAATGCCTCTGCTGTTACAAGTACTGAGAGTTACTTGGTTGTGCTGCAGCTCCACATGGCATCCAGGTGCCCCATCGCCTGGATTAGGCACTAGGGGGTAGATCTGTTCAGTTTTCTGGAACATTAAATGCTCCTTTCTGGGAACAGTAAAGCTTTCATGTACTAATTTGGAGTGTTTCACTGTTCGGTGAATCCGTAGCATCCTAAGTAATACGTGTGGTGAAGAGTCCCCTCTTAAGAGCAGATACATAGTAGATATTTAAAACCTCAACCTTTACAGTCCAAAGACCCAATCTGTGGAAAACTGTCCTGAATTAATAAGGTCAGTGCTTATTCTGTTCCAAGGCAAATTGTCAAATTTATATCTGGGATCTAACGTGTGAGGTCAACATGCATAAGGATATTGATTCTTGTTTCCATATAACCATGAATATGCACAAAATGCTTTCAAAGGAGTCAAATGGGGAAACTTGGAGCTGTCAGTTGTTGGCCCAGTGCTTCTTGCAATTGATATGGAAGCAAGTTCAGCACAGCTGCCACGAAGTCACCATTTTTTAGCTTTCTCTTAATTTAAAGCTTATGCAAATAGCCCTAGGTTTGAGGTATCTATCTAGACACCTTTCATTCTTGAGAAGAAACCAGTCGTCATCTTAGCTGGAGATAGGAAACCAGTCAAAAGTACTGTTTGCTTGTGTCACTATTTAGCTGGACGCTGTCCAGGTTAGACGGCAGAGAAGCAGCCATGTTTACGTGTGGGGACACTTCCTTTCCGCAGAAGAGGCAAAACTGATGTTATGGAACCACAGCATGTTACCAGTCCGTAACATAATGAGCGTGTCATATGCTCACGCCTTGCTTGTCAGTTAAAAGCATAGCTTTTAATAACCTGCACTTCTCTGTGTATCTGCAGGACTTCAAGCAATAGACAAAGCCGTAGGTAGTGCAGATGAAAACCTATTGCTTCACAGTCCTAAAAGCAAATTCAAAGCTTCTAATGTATGGTCTGATGGCTGAGGAAATCTGTCAATGTATGGTATATGAATGGTTAGAGAATTTTTTTGAAGTGGTGCAGTGTTGTGCTTATAAAGTCTGAGAACTGGACTTGGAACAGGAGATTTGTTCTGGTTTCTGCCTCTCCGCAGTTAAATGTCATGTAACAGTGCACATCCTAAAGAGGAGCAATTCCCTGGTCAGCGCTTCAGACTAAACCCAGCCTTTGGGGGGGACTACTGGGAGAGCGCGTCATTGGTTAGGTCAACGCTCAGAGCAGCGGCTTCCCCCCGGGTTGTACGATGGATGCTGGGCACAGCGGCATCCTGTGCGCAAGAGCAGGTAAAAAACCACTTAGTTCCTTCGTGCTTTGAATTACCAGCTTTGGTGGGGAAATTCTTGTACTGGCTCAGAAAGTGCCGCACTAGAGCACGGCCTGTTATGCTCTTAGTGGTAAAGATGAGGAGTGTCCTGTGACTTACGACAAAACCAAGCTCTTTTAAAAGAAAATTTTAACAAGAACAAATAGACTGACGCTCGATTACTGGGTTTCTACAAATTAGAGCATTCTGACTTAGGCTACCTTCAGCAGTTTGTGGTTGCTCAGAAATAATACCTGTTAAGTGGCTGTCTACGCTGGTCTGATGTGGAGTCCTTGTACTTACCTAGAGGCCGTATGTCCTCTTGCATTACACGCTGCCATTAAGTAACTTACTCAACAAACCTACAAAAATGTGAAGATGTGCTGCTGTAATTGCCAAGTTCTGAACAATAAATCTCTGAACTGAATTATAGTATGTGCAGCTTTAAGATAATGTTTTTGTGACCTTTTGCTTTCAATAGTATTGGTTTGAGCATCACTACTACTAAAATTCCTAGGCACTGATTTAATTTTTTTCTTCAAGCTTTCTGAGGGCACTTAAACAGTCTCTGTTGTATTTCTGATGGATGATTCAGATTAAATTAATTTTTCAGCTCTTGTGGGTAGGAATCTGTAGGAAGTGCATTTGGAACAAAAGAGGGTGTTTTGGGTTTGTACAACATGACTTGCTGTTGTGTTGGTTTTATTCTTACTATTAAGTGCCCCGGCAAGATCACTCTTCAGTATTTCGTGCTGTAATCGTGGAAGTTTTCAAAAACAATTTTAAGAATTTTTCTTGTAAAGTCAAAAGCAGATATGCATCTATCTATATATTGCTTTTGTATTCATATACTGCAAAAGGCTTAACTTCTATTTTAGGAATGCCTGTCTACTATAATTATAGCCAAAATGTTGCATGTTCATATTGAGTTTACAGATAAATCCTCCTATATTTAAATGACAGGAAATAAAGGTGGATGATAGTGGATCCATTAATGACAGTGTTCCCTCACTCTATAGTTCTAAATGAGAAACACGCTTCCATACATAACCTCGGGAGATATTAAGACAAAAGTGTGTTTTGTTTCTCTGTCTGGAGCTGGAGAAAGCAAAAAAAAAAATCAGTAGTTATTTGGTAACGGCGTCATGCAGGCGTTTAGTTTTCCCAGGCTGGCTTCACTAGAGCCTGGCAAACAAACACAAAGGGAAACTAAGTCTCATTCAGTAACCGATTAAAATGATGACCATATTATTTGGTAATTATGAGGCCTTCAAAAGATTTTTTAAATAATTACATGTTTAGACTTTTTATAATTCTATAATTCAGATTTCTGAACGGCAAAAGGCTTCCCTCGACTGACTAACGCACGCAGGCCTCGCTCAACGCGGTGAAGCCAGCAGACAGGACTAAAGCAGGCCCAGCCACCCTCCTCCTGTGTGTCTGCTCAGCCCTGGGTGCCGAGTCAGACAAGCCCACCTGCAATGACCTCTCACAGGCAGAACCGCTGTATAAAGGTGGTGATATCTTGAACACAGAAAATAAATAAAATGGAGAGAATAAGTAAGGAAAAAATGACTGAAAATTAAAAACTACTCCATTCCATGTTCAGGACATTTTTAATACTCATCTTGCTGAGATGCAGAACAAGGACTATTGAATTTCCATTCATTAGCAGCCAACAAGATATGAATATTAACTTCAAACAAAAACTGATTTATAACGTCAAGTTGTGCACTTAAAAAAATAATTACAAATCATTTTTAAAAGAAAGAGTAACAGTGGAAGCAATAACAAATATAGAACATGACTGATTAGGCTTAAAACATAACTTCAAGTATCCTATGGCATTTCCTCAGACATTTGTCTTAAATTTGTGCAATACCCCTCTTTGCATAGTAAGGAAAAATTGGTTAAACTCCAGCCTTAAGTAATCTGTTTCTTTTAACATGCACCTATACAGCTGTTAATTTGCCTAGTAGACTTCTCTTTTAGGAGGATCAGATCAAATCAGTGAGATCATGCAGCAAACTGGAATGAGCTATACAGTTACCACAGTTTCTTGTCTGGATGAATAGGTAAATAGTGGAGCAGATGTGTATAGTGGATGAAATGGAGGCAGTGCTGACCAGGTCTTCTTTTGATGAGGCACAGCAAAGGCAGGATGTAGAAAATCAACATCTACTAAACCCATTTTTTTAATTGTCTTCTGCCATAGAAAGTACTTCAGCCTGTACCTACTCTGAGCTGGGTTGTCGCTTGCATTGTGTACACACAGGGCAGAAAGCAAAAGTGTTCTTCCACATACATACACACAATGGCTCATGAGTGGAGTGTAAATTCAGTCATGAAATCATAATTCCTATGAAACTGCTGGTGTAAATGAAACAGTTACTCCAGCACTGAACATATGTACATAGTAGTTGGGGACCACTATGGTCTGATTTAAAACATCACATCACACACTAACAATGTTGTTTGTGAAATGCTTCTCTCAAAGGTTTATTACACAGGTAGTTTATGTATATCCATTTGACTTATTTTAGGTTTTGGTAGCCACTAGTGTTTCTGTTGTGGGTTACGCTTGCTTTGGAAGCAGAACCCTAACAAAGCTGGGGCTTATGTTCCCAAGCACAGTACTTTTACAGGACAATAATACAGTTGCAACTATTTTTGGTTTACCATAAAAATATTGTCACTGACATCACTCTGCTCGAAGCTAAGCCGGAATTTTTCAGAGTAAGATTTGTAATATATATCAATGTTGACTACCTGTGTGCAGCACCTTTAACTCATAACGTAGTAAGTGTTAATGTGATTATGTTAAAGCTGTTTAAAAACATTTAATAATAACTGTCAACCAAAACAATAAATTGCAGTTCTCTTGTGAGAATGTTGAATATTACTACTGTAAGAAATATAATTGAAATGAGATTTTGTAAGTCACAGGAAGTCTGCAGCATTTTCTTAATGTTTTGGCTCTTAAAGCTAACTCAGGAAATGGATTTCCACTGAACAAAGATGGAGTAAGTAGTGTAACCAGACTTCTGTTGTTACTAATATCCAACCTTTAAATCCAAAATTACAAAAGTTTTAAATTCTGATTATCAGATGCAGCAGTGAAATTTTCAGGTCACTTCACTTAGGTAATTCAGTTTATGTAAGTTTTAAATCAAGACGAAAGGGCTGAGCCAGACCGTACAGCCCTATACTTTAAGGGAGGCCTAAACCAGACGTCTCCACACTTTCGCGAGCCCGACAGGCCCAGGCTAGCCTGGTTACTAGGGGAACAGCGCCGCTGCCCAGCACTTCTCTGCAAAAATCTGTTGGTACGACACAACCCCCTGAAATTACATGGGATTTTGCCCACTTTGTGATGGTAACGAGCTATCAGTAGCCAAGGGTCAAAGTATTGATTCTGCATTATACTTTGAAGAGTGAGATGCATCAAAGTGATACAGGGAGCAAGTTAGAAATGTCATTCACCTTTGTAAGCTGGTTTGGGTGGGTGGGCAGAAGGCAAGAGAAGAATAACTCATTCCAAGCTTTTAACATTTTGTGAGTATTTTAAGGCTTATTTAAGTTTTTATTTCACAGGATCTAAACAGGAGGAAAAAAAAAAAAAAGCTTGGCACTTCTGTGATTAGTTTGAATTTGTTATTTTACATTATATTATGGAAAATCTGTATAACAGCCAAAAAAAAGTAATCCAGACTTATAGTCAATACATAGATATGCATTTATACATTTTAATTGTTTTTGGTTTCAAGCATACAAACTTTAGATCACATCTGTTTGGTGTCGGAACTCCCTGCATCTGCATGCTATTATCTGCCTCTTTTGAGCAAGCCCAGAACATCTGCTGTACAACATGCTACAGAAAAAAAGGGGAGCAAAAAAACCCAAAACCAAACCCAACATCAAAAATAGATTTACATAAAGAATAGAACCTTTTTATATGGAAATCCTTTTCTCTCATATATATATATTTATATATAATCTGTGAAAATGATACGTCAAAATCTTATTTCCATATTTACACTTTTTCCTTCTTGGAAGAATTACATCCATCACTCGATAGCTTCCATACCCAACAGACTCCTGGCCCAGGAGACCAAAACAAGGTGGACAGCGAGCTCACAGCGCAGGGAACTCTGAAGTCCAGCGCAGAACGCGCTGCGTGGCTGGAAAAGCTATCAGAGCCTGGTATCGGCTTCCCAGTGGGCTGCATTTATTGGGCTGCAGATTCTGCTTGGGGTCAGCTTGCTAGCTTGGTTGGTTGTGTGTGAGCCATGCAGGTTACCCTTTCAAAATTAGCTCCTCATGCCACTGGAGTTTGATAAGAAAAGGAAGTCATGCGAACTCAAGTGAAGTTACAGTGCCCGCAGGCTGGGAAAAAAAATCTTCTGCTTTTTTCTTGTTTTGGAACAGTTCTCTTATTGCACTTAGTCTGTGTGTCTCCTCCTTTGTTTGAGGAAAGAAAAAAAACCACCTGATTTTGAAACAGTTTGCTTGTAACACTTGTCAGTTAATTTTAACAAGAGAAAGGTAAACGGAGGAAGTATTTCGAACTTATCTCCAAAAAGGACAGTCTTCTACCACCTCAAATCCTAACATCCCAACATTGTGTTTACAGTTACTATTTCTCATGTTCTTCCTTACTGATTTAGTTCCTGTGCAGCTACAGCAAAGACATCATACCCAAAATCCAGTAGTGCAAGAAGCAGCTTTTTGAATCGCATTTCTTCAGATAGGACCTTGTTGACTTGGATCGAACCTTCGTTTTTTGACATTTCTTCCAGGTTGCATCAAAAGGAGATGAAAAGAGAAAAATGCAAGACATTAGTTAGATATAACAGGAACAAAGCCATTGCCAAGGTCATAGTAAAGTAAAAGGCTCACACTGAGACAGTTTAACAAGTAACTTTTCCAAGGGGTAACAATTTAAGGAATTTGGTTGCACGCTTTCTGTAGCATAGTATCAAGTCTTGGTTTCCGTGTGCAGTTTAAAGATCATGCTGGCATACACAATTCAATTATTTCTGCAGTACTTCAAGTGGTGCTCTAAATTTGTAGAAACTTTCAGCCCACAGTAACATGTGTGTCCACTAGGCCAAGAAAGCGAGCATATACCTAAAGGGAATGAGTCAGAAGTGCCAGTACTGGAAATACGTAAGCACGTGGAGGCTTGAGGTCTCGGAGCAAGTGCCTGTCTCTGGCTATACCAGAATTTAGTTTACGTATTCTAGCGTGACGAAAAAGTGAGTGCCTCTGTGAGCTCTTACCACACTATTGACCATAACTGCTGTGAATCTTAGTAAGGTGCAAAATATAGCAAAGACATTGCACTCGAAGGAGACTGGACAGTTTTGTAAATTGTGTGATTAGAATTTAGCGTTAACAGTGGATTGCAAGCTGGTTGGCGATATCCAGTCTCCTGCGATACCGATATCCTATGTCAAACAGCGAGACATTAGGAAGCAACAACAAAAGTTGGGTGCAACCTCCCCGGTATCTGGCTTTATGTGGGGCATCAAGCAAGGGGCTCATGCATTTAGTTTTAATATTGGGCATATGCACCACTACCGCCACCAAACTGACATGCACAAAGTACAGAACAGGAATTCATAAATTCCCTAAAGCTACATACCAACCCCTGGATTTTCTGTTTTCTGCAGCCCAGCTAACTACTACCCCTGCTACAATACCTGTAAATGTACTACACACAAGGTTTGCCTGGTGGTTTAAGAGACTAACGATGTATGCAAAGGCAACTTCTTTTTGAGAAGTCTTCCAGAGACTGGTAATTCTTGGGCATCCTTTCTTTTGTTTTGTTTTTTCCTTGGGTACCAGTGCCTACATTTTTGCAAGGTGAGTGCTTAAGAATTGCTGGTTTCTGAAAGATCACCACATTCGTCTTTCAATCACTTCCCCTCTAGGAGTACCGTACTAATGCTCCTTTTGAATTAGGCTGACATTACTTCAATATCTCAATCCATCCTCCTCTGTACTACAGGCAAAGTTGAGATGAGCAAATTTATTTTTTCAGGCCAACTTGCAGAACTGCATGATAGGAAGCATGAATATAATATAACTTGGTTAAATGTGAGTTAAAACCTGCTTTGTGTCCTGCCAGTTTCAGTGGGGAAAGGGCATGTCTGCTGCTTTTCCCCCTCTGCCCCCCCCCCCCCCCCCCCCTTAAATACTGTCTAGCATACTTGAATTTAAACACTACCAATGAGCAACTAAATTAGTCAGTCCCCTTAAAATGAATCATCAATGCATGTAAAAAATCCAGATGATGTAACTTGTCCTCCTGCTCTAGGGAAAGTACCATATTCCAGCTCACTTGAAGAGGACAAGTCATTAAAACATACGCTGAATTACATTCTGTTGCCTGTGCTTATTTTAATTAAAGAAATGGACGTTATATGTCTTAGAACACGGTAGAGAGGACAGATGCTACGCTAGCTTCCCAGTACAACTCTTGTAATAACACTCGTTTGACTTTTATCCTATCAGATCTTTTCTAACCTGATCTCCACCAGCGCAGTATTCCCGTACGGACCATTCAGTTGTACGGCAGCTCAGCCAGCACCCATGCTGTGGGGCAACAGGCAAAGCCTGCTGTGCCCTCGCCATGCATTCTGTGATCTGTCCAAACCATGTATTTAGTCATTTCCTAGTTTTATCCAGCAGAAACACACACTTCAAGGAATAAGATAATAACCAAACCACTGCCTTTCTTCACTTAGGATATTCTACTAACAGCGTTGCGTGAGAAACAAACGTGAAGAACTAAAAGAACATTTAACGTAAGAGCCTGAAATACTCTCTGAAATACGGAACATCAGGTACAGTGTCAAGAAGGGAACGTACTACTCGTGTGCAAAGCATTAACGAGAACCCGCCACATCTCTCTGCTGCGGTCGTAGCACTTCACGCAGGTAGGCAGTCAGGTGTTACCCTGCAGGAACTGGAATTCTATTCTGATTCCCAAACCTGCTTTAACAACTTCATCCCGAATTACCAGCCATTTTAATACTAAAATGAAGACAGTAGTCTTACTTAAATCGGCAAATAGAACAAGTCTGTCTCCTCCTCAGGAAAATTACAATAAAAAGACAGGAAACTAGGTGAGTATCAGGTCCTGGATACCTGCACCTCTTCATAGCTATGTATTATAGTAGTACAAGGTTCCTTTCAGAAACGATAAGGTGGGGGCAGTCCTCTATGGAAGGACACGTAGGAGAATGATGCTGTTTCCTAGTTCTTTGTTGTTTTACGTGGAAGATCTTAGAACATTAACTTATTTTTGCATTTAATGTTTTAATGCCTCTTTAAAGAATGAGGGTCAGCCTTTCAGTCTGTAATCCAACCAGAAATAGTGTCTCTAACAAAACCAAAATTATAGGTGATTCTGAATCAAAAAAGCGCACCGTGCTACAGCACATCGCTGCCTCTGTAACATGGTCATTTTTACAAATGAAAAATATTTCAGAAAAGAAAACTGGTTTCAAAAAAGGCTGAATGTATATAAGAAATATCTTTCCGCAATCCTCTGCATTTTTTTGCAACTAATTAGGAATGTGGTTACACAGTATATTACTTGCAAATTGTATATTGAAATCTTGCATAGGCTTGCTACATCAGAACAAACTTCACGTTTCATGAATGCTCTACTTCTGTGTATTACGCAGCAGAGTTCAGGTAGAAATATGTAGGACTCCCTTACTGCAGTCTAAACACCAATAGCTTTAAAAGTACTATGCAAGGCTCAGCTGAAGTAAAGTCTACTTCTTAACAAGGCTTCCACCCACAGCCTTTAACTCTAAGCCACCTGAAATGTGTAATGAGGCTCTATACCCCCTAAAATTGTCAGTTAACCTTTTTCTTTCCTATTCTATCCACACATTAACTTGATCAGAAAAATTAACCTAAGATTCATTCTTGACACTGGAAGTTGTTAGATTTTTTTTTTCCACTTTGTTTCTCCAAACTTGCATCAAGCCTTCTTTTACACTTCCCCTCCAACCCCCACCCCTCACCACCTCAGTTCATGAACAAAGTTTGCTTAGTTGCAGCTTACGTTTGATATGGACTTGACACCACAGTACCGTATGTTCATATGAACATCTGATAACCTGTGAAACAGAAATCACATCTCCCAGTTTGTAAAGCATTAGCTACCTTCTCTCGTATTTGCAGAGACTAAACATATCACTTGCTTAAAAACAAAAGGTTAAAATCCTCTTTATTATCCTCATCTGTCCCTCCAGATACATCTGAAGCAAAGTACCAGAGGGTCTACATGTGCTAGCCCTCTTTTGTATACAAGCTGAAAAGCCTTTTCGGTTCCCCTCTGACCCCGGAAGAAACATGCACTTCAAGCTGTGAGCTAGGCCAGGCCAGTGTATTTGAGGTTCTGCTACAGAATAAACATTTGTATCTTGCTCTTTTGAGAATAAGAGCTTCAAGAGACATTTCCAATACAGATCCTCTCTAGGGATAACAAGCTTCTACGTTTGGGCAAACGAATGACACCAGGATGCAAAGCTGAACGCTTGTGAGAGTAGTTTGGGAGATAAACAATCGGTTAAATACCGTATTGTTTCACAGGGAGGGACTCTTCTATGGATCTGTGCTCATGCAAATTCTCGAGTGCAGGCATCCCCAGTGGGCAGCCAGACGGCTCGCACAGCTGCTCGCAGGTCCTGCGGCACCCATGTGAAAGAGCAGAGGTTGTTCTGGCACAAGACAGCTTAAAAAGATTCAGAGGAAGAAACTGCCTAAAGTTTTTATATTTTAATGACTTGTACTGTGTATTCAACAAATTACCTCCTGCAGTACAAATGTCTTATCTAGGGATGAGTACTCTGTGTCTGGAGAGTATATGAATTGCTAAGTAACAGACATAGGTCTCTGATAGCAGAAAACTGACATCTATTTTTTCCAACAAAATCTAGCTTGGTTAATTCCCATGGGAACTTGCAATAGCAATGTTTCTAATTTATTGCTTTAAATGTGCGTGCATTGTTTTTCTCAATAAATCAAAAATTTTAACAGAAATGCTAATGCAAGCATTGCAGAAAATTGGGCTATATTTATTTAAAAAGCTAATTGCTGTAAATTGCAGGGAAAAAACCCCCCTCAGTTCTGCAACTAACCGAAATCTTTATGTATTGTTTATATGCTTCATTTAAGTAAAAAGACAACTCTCCTCTAATTCTGCATCTAGTAGGATATGGTAGAAAAAATGTAAATGTACTCATATTAGTTAACGGTATAGAATATGTCCAAGTATTACAGACTCTGTCAAAAAGCATTATTCCCAGCTAGGCCTTTACACAGAAGAAATCTTTCAATCTGTCAAATGAAAAGAATCCCAGTTCCTTCCTGTGTTAACACCACATGCGAATCCATGTCTGTCGCTGCATATTCTAAAATACATGCCTCATTTGAATTTCTGCCTTTGAGCGTTGATTTGTTGTTTCATCAAATCTAAAATGCATAAATACTAAATTATTTTACTGTTTATAAATACGGAAAATACAAATCTCAGCCATCTGAGACACAATGCAAAAGATACAGGACGGAATTAAAACTATGTTGTTTAGAGCTGCCCTGTAGAAACTTACAAATACTGGAGGCTGACCTAGGGGTATTTATTGTACAAATAAGCGGATTTAATTTATTTAACTGAGAAGTAGCTGTAAGAAAAAAAAAAATACAGCAGCTCAAGGTAAGTCTATCAGCAGGAATTAAAAAGGCTTATGAAGATCATACACCCATGCTTAAAGCCAGATGTTTTGATACAGTTTGTATTTAATCTTGTCTTGCTAAAGCAGATGAGGAGCACTGACTCCCACAGCTGATGCATGCAGCTCTGCAGCTCTTGCCAGCGTCAAGGGGAGCGCAGGGAGTGTCACTTCCCTCAGAACAAGCATTTAGAGAAAAACAAATGCGGCAGGTGCTGGGTCTTTCTGAAAACAGTGATAGTGGCAGGCGGGGCAACAGGGAGCAATAACTGCCCTGTCTAGAAGAAAGGGCAAAGTCTGTTTTCTGTTTTCAGCAGGGCTGAGAGAGATTTAGAAATATTTTGCTCCTATATGCATGTGTAATTAAGGCCAGTGGTCACTATGAAAATGTGAGTCTAAACCAGAAGTAAACAAACATTTTCAGGTGACCTTTGAAAGTGAATTAACAGATAAATATGACCTGATCACTCACTATATTCTACTTTGATAGCCGCCTTAATCAATTAGGGAATAATTTTTTTCTTCTTAACTCAGACATGGAATATGAATATAGGCCATATAAAATATTCTTTGAATTATTATAAAAACCGGATTGAGGAATAATGGCTTATTGTTGTATCATGGCTTAATCTTGATTCGTGTTATTGAAATAGCAACTCGAATACCATGAGAAATTACTTGTTCTTGTGCTTAACACTTCCCTGATTTCTAAGGTTATAAACACTGATTCTAAATGTAGATCCTTTTTACTAAATATGGACCACACACATAGGTAGACGGGATGCTACAAAAAAGGCAAGAATTAAATACCTTTGTAGAAGACTCTCTTTGCTTTAATGGTCACATGCAGAATGAGTAGTATGTCACTCTTCATAGTTCTAAAACACACTGAACTAGAATGGGGTGAGAAATGTTTTCATCTTTCAGAAGACAGTTCAAGATTTTAAAACTCTCTAAACCTTAGTTTTTTTTAAAAAATGTGAATTGATAATAAAAAAAGCAGTAACCATAAACAAAAGTTAGCTCTGGTACTTCTGAGTCAACTGTGTCAACATATGAGTTACTGAAAACTACTTGGCTACTGCCACCACTTACCATTTACACATGGAGTCCTTAATTATAAAAAAGTTTATCCGTTTGAAAGGACTACTGCATTCAAAATAAACACTCCTCAAGACATGTATCTTTTGGGCTTTTTAACCACTGTAGTCAGCTTCTGAGAACAACGCTACTAATTGGAGGTGAAAAAAAGACCTTGCTCCCTAAGTGTTAGGGTGAACTCACTCATGACAGTTAAATTCATTCTTTTATTGTTCTTCAACTTTGCACCCTGATGGCATCTGCTAGTTTCAAATCCATTTCCTCTGCTTGTTCAGTGCATGCGTAATTCTTTCTCTTTAAAGCAGTTTGTTATAGTTTGGGGGGGGGGGTGTACCTTAGAAATCTTGTAGCAGGAACTCAAAATTTAGTGATGTAAGCAAGAAAGAGAAATGCCATAGCCACTGAAGAGAAGACATGCGGCATTGCTTACTTAAAGCCCCATCCTGTCCCCCCAAGGACAATAGCTGCTACCAGGATGGCACCAGCGATGGAGCCTATTATAAGATTGGTGGCACTAGGACCTGTGATAAAGGATTATGGTAAAACAGACGTAAGAACCAACCACTTTATTCACATTAAGTGAAGCAACTGAAGGGTAGTCAAACAATTCAAGGAATGTGGACAGCACACAAGGTGATGTCTCTAGACAATTTCAGCAAGCCCGACTTACTTTTCTTTAACAGTAAGAATGAACAAAGCTGTTGGTCTCTGCATTGTGCTATGTTGACTTCTACCATAGATAAAAATCTAGTATTAGACAGTAAATTCCATTGTGACTTAATCCATTATCTAGCGAATGAACTTTCAACTGAGGACACTAAGGTATTTGTGAATAATTTCTTAACTTAAAGGGAAAAGTATGAATGGTGTATGTTTTATAACTACAGCAATGAGAAGGAAAAAAAATAAAAATCAAAAAGCCTAACTTTTTTCATGGACATCCTGAAAGGTGGCAGATATTTTAATTTGAGCTGAGAGCATCTAGCAGCTCTTGCTAATCAGAGTCCAGACTCCCTACAGTTACGTCAATGTTAAATTTACAAACAACTGTTTGACAAAAGCAAAGGATTATATAATAAGGAATGAAAGTTGAAATAAAAGCTGTATTCCCATTAAGCTTTCCAAACATCAAAGCATCTCTTCATCATCCTCAAGAAGCTACTTAACAACAAAGTGGGGAAGGGTGGAGCAGGAAAAAAGAGCAACAAAAAGCAGCAGCACAAAGTATGTTTCTGCACTTTTCTGAAGAGGGCAAGAGAACACCTAAATAAGATATTCATAATTGACCCTTAAGTGCTCTATTTACACAGGGTGGAGGAAAACTGACAATGGGCTTGAGTAACATTTTAATTGCTCTGTACAAAAATTTCCTATTGAGCAGTCTTTGATGTAAACTAATCGCATCTGAGCTCAAGGCAAAATGAAACCAACCCAACAGGTCTTTTTTAGCATATTGCACGCTTTTTGTTTGAACATTTACATATCCAGGAATAGTCTTCAAAAACAGCTCTTGCCTCCTATCCCAGTCTCCCCAAACCAACACTTCTACACAGCAATTGAAATTTTCCTATTTTAAATGTTCAGAAACTGAGTGTCAGACAGCTTAACGTAAGGAAGAAAAAGGAGCAGCCAGAGATCAGCAAAGGAAAGAGCAAGGGCAGCTACAACAACTGAAAGTTTTAAGCTGTTAGGTTGGTATCACAAAACCTTCTGCCCAGTCCCAGACACTACAATAAGCACGTGCCCCAAGTTTTACAATTCACTGCAGTGACCTAACTTCATTGCCTCCATTACATGTTTCCCATATCGGTGCTTTTAGAGAGCAAATTAGCTAAAAGACAACCAAGCTTTAAAAATTGCTTCCTGCAATTCCTACACAAAGAGTATTCAGGAATATTAGTAAAAGACTTACTTAGACTGAAAAGAAATACAGTGAGCTTTACAGATATGAGCAGTGCACAAATTTGACAACAATAATTAAAAGGTAATTTTTCACAATTTGGAAGAACATATCTTATTTGGACTTACCTTTAAAGTCACACCTGGCTCAAATCAACAGGAGTGAGCATGGTGGAGGGTAAATGAATGCCATTCCACAGGCATTATACTCCCAATTAAGGCTTGCTTTCAACAGCAGCCTCATGAGCTGCTGTATCTGACTCAGATCTATGGCTTACTCTGGATTTTATCAAACGATTGCGCACAACAAAAGACTGAAAACACAGCAAATAATTTATCTGTAATAAATTTTAGAAGCCTTAAAAAATTCTAAAGCTGATTTCTTTCTAGCCATAGAATGCTATCTTCCCACAAAAGAGGTACAATCATTAACTGATAGTAATATAGTCATAACTTAGATAAGGAAGTACCAAATGGCCACTTTTCTACATCCCTCTTCTTACTATGTGTCCTGGTTGTTAAATGTTTGGGGTGGGGGGGAATCTATTTCATAGTGCACCTCCAATTCAACAAACAGCAGTTTGTTCTTTCAATACAAGAAATCAATATTGGTTTTATATACTACAAATATGGAAGAATTCAATCTAAATTTAAACAGAAGACAGTAATATACAAAACAATTAGGTTCAGTTAACAGAAAAGTTAGTTACTAAAATTATGTTAAATACTAAATGGGTCCTGATAAAAACACTTTTAGGATCTGACCCAATTTTATAAAGTGTCAGTGACTAAAGAAGTGATGTTTCTTTTTAGCACACACCCCCCCTCCCGAAAATCAAATGCCTGTGAGAATTAGGCTCTCTGCTAGAGAGAGCCTACGACCAGTGTAAATGATAGATGGCTGTGGACAAAGGCATGTCCATTCCTCTGGAATAATTTTAGAACTGTTTCACAGCATGCTGGGAGTGGGAGTTCCTATGGATGCAGAGAAATGGCTATTTTTTCTACTAAAGAAACTCAAAAGGCCACATTCAAGGTAAAATTTCACTGATAATCAACAAGACTATAATCTCATTTCCGACTTCAATATAAAAACAAAGCTGGTGGAATACTTATGATTACTAAACAGCAACCACTTGTTTACCAGAACAGAGTCCTCCAATTAATGGATTCCAGTTTCGGAGCACAGAGACTTAAGAGGATTATTGGTAAGTCGTTTAAAGACCGTAACAGACTGTGCATGCAAAAGTACTTACAATGGGACTACTTTTACATGTCATACCTTACCTGAACAGCGTATGCCTTATGTTCTAGTAAGCATTATCAAGGAAATTGTGTTATCAATAACTCAGATTTTGCTACCGGTATGTAGCCCACTTTGCATCAGCTCATTTTAGTTAGTGACATTTACGAATAAAAGTATAAATCGGTATGTTTCAGCTAAATAAGCTTCTCGAGTCACTGGACTCAGATGCTTGACATAAATACATGCAAACCGAAAGTAAGAGGAAGGTTTTAACAACCACCAGACTGTGGGGTCATTTTCCATCCAGACTACGACAAGCTTGCGGTATACGTGTTCTTTCCGCCATAGTACTGCTATAACCGGCAGACACAGATTTACCAGGAGGAAGCTCCTGCAGCTCACTGCACCGTAACCGCCTGGCACACCACCCTTTCCAGCAAGGCGCCACCTGCTCTCGCATGGCTACCGTATCATCTCTAGTCATCATCTTTTAGGACCCTGATACAAATCCTGCTGAAGGTGTTAAAACAGAACACACCTTCAATTTCAGTAGACTTCAGACTATTCCCTAAATCTTCATCATCATCATCAGATATATTCTACAAGAATTAATATACATTGCTTTGAAACTCTGCTAGTTGTAGAAGAGGCAAGTTTACTGCAGATTGTCCTGCAGGTAACAACATGCTGAGGTGGTTTGATGTTTTTCTTTTCTTGCCTGTCATTTTGCCAGCCAAATCCTCTGGTTTAAGTTATTAAAGCTAAGTATCTATTTTAGGATGAAATCTGGAAAAAAAAAGACTCAGCCATTTTGTCCCCCATGATTACTAAAATAAATTCATAAAGCATTAAGAAACTACAGTTATTTCAGTACTTTGAAGATAAGTTTGCAATTTGCAAGCGAAGTGGCAAGGAAGGAGGATGAAGGGCAGGACCTGGCATCGGGTTGTGATGAACATGACCTCCCCTGCAGCCACTGGTGGCAACAGCCACCAGGGCCTGAAGGGCATTAGGAACAGGGAGGGTATTCGTGTTCCCCACGCGCTTTCTTTAAACCAAGCAACAAAAAGTAGCAGCAGCTTGCTTTGAATGTATGTTTGTATCTGAAAAAAACACAGGACAGAGAAAAGACTGATGGGATCCAGGAAAGAAGCATGGATAGAAATAAAAAGAAGAATGAGTCGGGTAGCGAGTGGTAAGAGCAGAGGCAAGATGAAGAAAAGCTGGAATTGGAGCAGAAGGATACAGGAGCAAGAACAAATGGCCAGGGACGTTGGTCAGAGCTGAGCGGATTGAGACAGTAGGTAAGGGAAGATGAAAACAGACGGGTACAAGGCAGAATGTAAGCAAAAGGCAAATGGCCCTCAACCTGTGGGTAAATAAATACTCTGCTCCAGAATCTGGGTCCCAAGCCTCCACAATCTTCACAGACTTCAGTTTTTAGCAAACAGCTGTAAAAGTCAGCAGTAAAACGCAGAGCTGGTCTTTCTCAAATAGATGATCTGTTACCTTCTTCCTTCTATTTGTTTTTCTATTAGTTGCCCTCTGTGAGTGCAAATTCAGAAACTCTTCTGAGAATCTAAGATGAGTTTCATGTAACAGTCCAGGTCAGCAAAAGCTAAAAAGGTTCTATCTAGGGCTGCAAACTCGGACACACAACATGCTGCCTACCAGAAGACTGCCTATGCGGCCTTAATTAGAGCTGTATACGAATGCTTTTTCACACAGCCTGATTAGAAATGACAAACTGTCTTGTTACGATTCCCCCTTCAGAGAGATGGCTCTGTCACAGGACAGAGGTAATATATGGTACTAGAAACACAGAGAAGCTGGAAATCTCAGAAGAGCAGAATAACAGCAAATTATTCTGTAGTTTGGACAGTGAATGCAGAATGAAGAGAGTTCTTATATGGGCATTTTCATATGTGTATATATACATACACACACACACATACATAAATCAAATAGCCACTGTGAAAATTGAGGTAGTAGGCTAACACTTAAGATTACAGTTTCTGAAAACGATGAAAAGACAATAAAAATTGCTCATACATATTCTTTATATATGAATTCTATCCTTCAGCATTCTACTACCTTGATGTAACAGAATCCTAGCGATGGAACGTTCAGAAGCTTTACTGTAAAACTAGCCGTCTGTACTATTATCATCAGCTTTCATCTTCCTAGCTAGATCGTGTGACCTATTATTAGACTGAAAGCCCCATAGACTGTAATAAACAATTTCTGCATTTTATGAAATCGTCCACATTACTTAGTCTATTTTGCAAAATAATCACCAACTTCATTTTTCCCCATTATTTTTATAATTTGGTGTAATGGAAACATTTAGACATTTCATTTTGCTGTGACAATGTAAAAATTCACAAACTTATTGTTTTATGCCCCACATTATCCCAGACAGGAGAAGGTTCAACACTGCATGAGCAAACCACGTGACACAGACACAGTCAAACCACATGACAAATACGGTCACCACATGACAAAGCTAACGGGGTAATACACAGAGGGCTCGGGTGCATACGGTTACCTCACACACTAGGCACCAAACATAAAACTCAGACTAAGAAAAATGCTTACTCTATTCCCCACCCTGTGCCTCCAAAAATCACCCCCAAGGCCAGAATGGTCCCTGCCACTGCACCTATTAGCCTGTTAGTGGCCATGCTCACTGTGCGGAGGGAAAAGGGAAGATTTTTTAAGGAAATTATCACATATATGTCTGAAATGAAAAAATGAAATAATTCCTCAAAGGAGTATTTTACTCTATAATCCATTGGTGGATAAACAATTCAAACCTCCTGACAAACCTTTGTTTACCCAATACTGTAGATTTAAAAATTCTGAAATGAGCTATATTTGGTTTTCTTTGAATGCTTGCAAATATTTCAATTAGAAGTTTTCCTGTAAACGTAAGACTAGTCATTTTAGCTTGTGATTCTATTACTTACGTAAAAATGGAACATACTCAACCTACTGCTTATTTACAACAGCCAAAATGTAAATAAATCGCCAACAAGAAAACTTCCTTTTGATCACCAGAAACTTACTGTATCCATAATATAACTAAGCAAATGAAAACTGTTTGTTTGGAAACAGTTCCATCGCAGGAAAAGAAAAAAAAACCCAACTTGTTAATTCATTCCTTTACTAGTTAGTAATATTTTCCTTTGTTACTGCATTTATCAATAGGACTCTCTATTTATCTATATGACCTAAAGACAGATTAACACCTTTTAAAAGGAAAAACCTACCCTAGAAATGTGCTTCAGGTAACACCCTGGAAATTTCAATATGTTCAGATAGTCTCTCTTAGGACATTGAGGCCTTATTTTTCATTTTTTAAGGGAACTCTTTTGAGAAAAAACATCTATACGTTTCCAATGTTAAAGATTAAAAGCTTGATAGATTCATGGAGTCATAATAGACCACAAGCAAGGAGCTGAATTCCCAAGTCTAATGGGAACTTTTTCAAGGGACAAAAACTTTGTAGTCTTCATGCTGAATAAAGTCTGTTTTGAAGTGGTTTCATAATTCTTTCCTGTTTCATAAATATACACAAACACACACACACTTGAGACACAAGTTTTATGTTAGAAAAACAAACACACACTATTCCACTAGTCAAACAAAGGCCTAATTCCGCAAATGAAATTGCAAAGGAAGACTCTTGTGTGCACATGGAGTCCTACTGATTTCGAAACTACTAGCCAACACTCTAAAGTAATTCAAAGTTCTGCAGTAGCCAAAAACTAACAGCAAGAACTCTTTGTCTTCCCAAAACCGCTAACATGCTGTGTAGGTCTGCTAGTACAGGATACAGTAGGTTGCTGAGTTTAGAGTAATTCAAGACTCATGTATTAATATCAACGTAATTAAAGACCACTAATTTTTTAAATCCTGACATACAGTATGGAGCCAAAAGCAACTGATGGATGATGGAAAGGTCTGAAAAGTGCAGCAGGAGTAGCAGTTAATTGTCAATTATCATAACAATATATAAATAAATAGCAATACTTCCTAGCTATACATGCTCTAATTGTAGTAAGAAAAATGCTTGGATTTATGGTGTGAAAAGTCTTAAATCTATTAGGTGAATTTTCATATCATGAGTATTCTGTTTCTGAAATGTAACAAAACTCAAATTTAGGGCTAAGGAAGAACAAGTATTTTGGTTTCTGTCTCAGACTTGTAAACTGGTACATGACATAGGAAGTACTGGTAATAAGGGGAAAAAACTTAATGGAAACTACTTTAGTACATTGGATCTTTACAATACAGAAAACTACTTCTGTATTCTTCTGACATCATCTCACAAAGGAATTCCTCTATTAGCACACCAAAAGAGATTATAGTAGCTGTCAGTGTTCAGACTCCTAAATTCATTTCTAGGTGATTCAACATCAATAAATTACTATAACAACATAAGCAAAAATAATCCATCTTTTGAAATCATTGAGCCACCTTGTACAAAAACATATTCTTTTTGCAGAAGACTCCACTGAAAAATGCAGTCTAAACTTAATGTCTGTACCTACTGGCAGAAATCCATGCACATACTGTTCATTTAAAACTTTTTCCCAGAATATTTCAGCATTGATGTATTAATTTTCATAAAGGTATTTCCATTCTGAATTAGATGAGTTAATCTGAATTACAAAAACCTAAGCAAGATAAGCGTACCTTCTGTGTTGCCTTTCCTATAGACCTTTTCACAGAGGAGGGAATTATTTCTTACCTACAGAATTTGGAAGTGAGCAATATAAAATTCATGTACTCTCAGTGTCACAACTGTAAATACTGCTCTCCTCATCCACACACCAAGAGAAGTGATCCGCTCTATAGTGCTGTTCTCTACTATTTTTTTTAAGACAGCGTTCCACAGTTCGGAAGGTTTTTATGGGAAATGGAATGACAAGTAGCTTTATAACACAGAGTGGAAACCAGGCAGCTCTACAATGAACAGTGGTGGGGTTAGGAGTCCAGGAAGCACCCGCACAGATTCCCTAATACAAATCTGGACTGTTCTAGGGAGCCTCCTTCACAGTGGTAACTTGTTTTAAGATGATCTCTTCAACAGTTCTTGGTAAAGGTCTACTGGAACCATTCTGCTAAGGGGCAAAAGAGTAAGGCACATAAGACAGAAGTAGAGCCATTCTGGAGGGACATACCAAAATCCTGTCCTCCCTTGAAACCTTGGATATTTTAAAGAGTAATCAATTAGAGTCTGAGCTCTAAGGACCACATTTTTAAACAACTCTATCTTCTTTCCATCAGCCTTGTATAAGGGACAGAAAAACCTGGAACTGGAACATAGTGGAAACATTTTGTTTGGGTTTCTCAGTTGTTTATCAGGAACTTTATCTGTAAATGCGTAACACTGGATAAATATAGTCTGTTGTTGGACAATGTCCTGATGACAGGAAAGACAAAAAAAATTCGACAGCACAATCCGAAGACATTCTTTGGCAGAGAAGTCAGAAAGAATCTCAAGTGCTTTTCTTCCTCTTTGAAAAACTTCTTTGATTAATTATTTCCTCAATAGCTCCTCTTTGTATTTATACTTCACATGCATTGAAATACCTACTAAATACGTAAGAGTAAGCAATAATAGTCGTAAGAATAATGTCCATCCTTAAAATCTTAATTTATTTCTTTTTCCTCCCATTGAAATCTGATTTCAAAGAATCAAAGCTTTTTTCACCAGAGGCATTCCACTTTTCCCCTTTTTATGCCACAGCTCTCTGAATTAGCAGAGAACAACTAAGGGAACTGGAAATCTCTAGTAAAACATAAATACTCCATTTATTAAGAGCTACACTTAGTCAGATTCCAAACACAAAGAAAATGATCGTAAAAAATAGAGAATAAGGGACAAAGGAAAAAACAGAAAGTACGTACCATTACCTATTGAAATCTTCCCCAAATTTAGGTTAGAAAAATAAAAGTTTCATCAGTTCTCAAAGCAGAAAGACCTACTTCATCTACATGAAGCAGAATTTTACTGTCTGGGTCTAAGCAGGACTGCACAATATTATTCTCTTTCTATATGCTAATTCTACTACCACGTATCAACAGAAAAATGTCATAAATACTTGAAAGAACATGAAAACTGAAATCACACAAACCCTTGGGTCCTTCATCCTTCTTGCTACCAGTATCCCTGATAGGATCATCAATACTGCAGTCTGTCCCAGCCCAGGAGAAATTACAAATGCAAGTGGCTTCATTACTGCACACCTGGAAAAGAAAATAAATGACAGCAGTTGGGTTTTAACTACATTTTATTAAGTTTATTTAACATGTAATTAGGTATTTAATTCACAGTATAAAACTTAGCCATTTATATATCGTAACAATAGCACTGAGTGTTTAGAATGTGTATAATACATCAGTAACCTGAAAGTTTGCTTTAACCCTCTAAATACACTCAGATGCTAGGAAACGCCTAAGTGTTCCCAGTGGTTCCATCATCACTTGCACTACACACCTACATAGGATGTAAAAAATAACAGAAACTCTCATCCAAAAAAACCCCCTATCTAGACCAGTTAGATCTTCACTAACCAACTATCTAGACTTTGAGCCTGGATGTCCAGAAGGAATACAAGCATTTGCATTTAAAAGGTGCAAGACACGGTCATGCTTTACAACGTCTCATTTACAGCTTACTCCCATGTAGAAAAAATAGGAAGATTTTCATTGATTTTGTCATCGTTTTTTTCTAAGCAGTAATGAGGAGTGCTTGCTTATCTTCTAGAAAAAGAGGAAACTGTTCTTCCTAAGTCTACATTTAGTTGAATGACCTCAAAAAAGGACTTAGGACTCATTAAAATTGGCAGTACATTTATCAGATACGGGAAAACCTATCCAACTGACAAAACCTAAAATACCAAATCAATAGTGAGAGTTAATAGCTATAAACTTTCCGTATGAAAAAGAATGGAACACATGGAATGTGCTGCCAGAAGAGGTTACGGAGGAAAAAGCATGACATGAGAAATAGACACAAAACAAAGAGGGAAGTTTTGATTACGGGACTAGAAGCGAAGTCAATCATTAGGCATCAGCTAATAATGTCTTTTGGACACTGGAACATAATGTCAAAAACACCAGAAAATAACGTACACACTAATGATTACAAGTAAGTAGTACATGTGATTGTTTTAATTTAACTTTTATCCCACTGTGCTTCTTAAAGTATTCATTGAAGAATCTTATCTAGGAAGCTGAAGATAAATACATCTTATGGCAGGTTTGATCAACTGAAGTATTCTTTTAAAATTACAAATCGGAATCATCCAAAGCAAAACAAAAAAGGTAACATAGTTCTCTCACCACTCATACCACTCTCCAAAAGTACCGAGATGATTTCTAGATCTCCTAGGTCCTTTACTTTCCAATTTTAAAATTTTTGTTCTTGATTTTGAACCTAACCCTCTTCTACGAAGCACGCAAATTCATCTTCAATTACACATAACAAGAAGAAAAAAAAAACTTCTTGTATAAAGCCTAGCCCCTTAGGCAAGTATCCGTCCACCGAATCCCACAGCAGAAAGGTTTTATCAATACTTTATCAGTATCAGTTAAGACATGGAACAGCGAATCTGTTCACCAAAACATACCTAACGTCTTGGACAAATGGACTTATGGGTAGAATAACAGAATATGATGTGCCTGAATGATACGCTTCAAGAAGAATGTATCATCTATGTTGAGGTCCAACAATTTAGAAAGTCATGAGGTGTAACTCCATGAACACAGGACCAACTTTATAAAGGTGTTAGTATGCAGGATAAAGTTTAAGTGAAGATGGCAAGTAGCTCGAAAGATGAGTAGTACATTACAGAAGTCTTTACAATAACTGATGTCAAAGATCTTTCTTGCTAGTAATGAAAATAACACTTTGGATGTAATTGCAGAACTAATTTGACAACTTTGCTTTCTAAAATTTTATCTGTGCTTCACAGAATGGCAGTCTTCCCTTGAATCTAACATTTGTGTTTTCAGATCAGCGGGTCTTAGGAACACTTTCAGGTAGAGAACTCCACAGGGTACGTTAAGATCAGCTATAGCAGAGACAGGTGGAGAAGCTTAGCTGCTAACTCCCGGTGCAGACTCACCCCATGACCGGAACAGACTTTTCCGTTAGAACCAATGGGACAGCTGCTGATGTTCAAGGACTGAATTGGCAGGCACTTTTTGTCCAGACACATCATGTGAGGTCCACATGGAGCTCCATCCTCCACATAACCTAAATCTGTATCATCATCTAAAAGAACATGAGCACCGCTAGGAGAAATAAGTTTTAAGATACCGTTAGTATTACGACTGGAGTCTTTTGAAAATATTAAACACGTTAGTGTAGATACCAAAAGCCTCATACCTTTCTCTCATTGAAGCATACAGACAGATTGAACAAAATTATAAAGTTTTTCTGTGTGTCCACAGCATTGACAATGTCTTCCATTTGTCAGACTAAAAAGAAGTCTAGAAAATGACTTAAATACCCAAAAAGGGCACCTTAGGCTTTGGGCTTTTTTTAGTCATCTTTGACGGGCCGTGCTTTTTTCCTTTTTTTTTTTTTCTTTTTTTTTTTCTTTTTTTTTAGATGCTGTGAAATACTATTGCTAGAAAAACGTTAAAAAAATAACTTCCCATGTGATGAAATTGAAATAAAAATACTAGTGGAATAATAGAAGAGTTAAGAATCATTGTTCACTCAGGATCTAACTATGTAAGAGAGTATTCTTAGCATGACAGCAACGTTGCCAATGTCTTTAAAATACAAATCCGGTGTTGTGCACAGCAGACTAAAAGCCATTTACCAGCCCTTTAACTGAACTGTAGCTTAACATCTTATCCTGCCACAACTCTTCAGTTTCCTCCCTTTCAGCCTTCACTTCCCTACAGCTATTTCTCTGAGGATATAATACTCAAAAACATTGTGTTTAATATATGGGTCTTTGGCAATTACAGACTTCTCTGCCCCCTGCCCCCCCCCAAGCCCCCATAATGCTGTGCATTAAACGCTGACTGTGAAGTTCTGCTACTGGAGAGATCAGACAGAGTAATCAGAAGGATAACGCACATTTTGCCCTCTTTAAATGTGCAATATTAGCCTTTTTGTTTTTTTTTAATCAAAAGAAATACCACTCACAATAATGATTTTGCTGTAAGATATTAATTACCTAAAAATCATACAATTCTACATTTCTGTTTATCTTAATTCAACTAGGTTTGATTAGCAACATGATTAGCAAAATCATGTTGGAACACTGCATTATCTTTTACCTGCAGTCCACTATTCGTCCTTGATGATAAAAAGAATTTGGGATAATTTCTCCTTGAACTTGACCAACTCGTGGAACTCTAGTAAGATTAGTACAGAGCAAAAAGCCACAGAAAACATCACTGTAAAATGTAAACATAAATTAAAAAGTTACTGGAATAATATGAAGTAAACTTACAAACAAGACAGACTGGCAATGATGCTGCTGATCACATTAAGTAACATATTACCAAAGCCACATGATAGACTTTCAGAGTACAAGTCTGGAAATAAAATATTATTTGATATAAATGACAAGAGGCAGAAACAGGTAATCATTCATTCTAATGCACCAGTGAATGTTCACAGGAACAAAAAAAATTATCTATGCTCTAAATACAATACAGCACAATTAAGAGCTAAATTGTACAAAGCTTCGTCATATCAGACTAAATTACATTTTCCTCTCCCTAGCAGCTTGGATGCCACACATTAATGTCAAGTTTGAATTTTTAGCTGAATTTTGTTTCTCTTGCAGGACAACAGAACCATAATAACAATCATTAGCATGCAGTGTGCATGCCTGAATTTTGGTAAAGAATCTGCTTTATTTGATGTTATTTTGTATGTGCAATATTCAATAGAAGGATATCAGCTTAAAACTTCCATCTCTTACTGTAATCGTCTGAAGTCATAGAAGCAGCTGGATGAATACTGGAAATTGTATTTGTTAAAATTGCAAAAAATTTAAATGGCCCTTCAGCTAGACCATTTTTCTGCATCTCTCTACTGACCAAGAAAAGCTTTTATACAAATGAGGTTTTTAATATACATATCAGAAAAACACTATTCTCATCTAAATATAAAAAACAAAAATCCATTAAACCACTTATTTCCTTATGATCCTATCTGAAAAGTGAATCATGTAATCCAAACCCCCCCAAAATAATGCCACTTGACAAACATCAAATAGTCACAGAAGGAAAGCACCATTCTGAGACTGAAATTTTTATATGCGTACTTAAAAATTACAAAACAGTAAGTAAATCAGGAGAAATTTAAGTGTATCCACTAATGATCATTAACTTGAAAAGTAAATTTCATCAAATGTTCATCTAGTAATGATCACATGCAAATGAATCAGCCATTTTCTCTATAATATCCAAATGTCTAGTGGTCCTCTGGTCAAAATAAAGGTTGGAACAAACTTGAAATGGCATAATCTGGTATCAGTCCCAGAGCAAGCAAAAATAGTGTGTGTATTTGCAGTCTAATTTATGCCTAAGAAGTCTGAGGTGTTTGTATATTACGAATTTGTGACTTTTTGCTGCCTTGACCCCCAGCTCCTCTGAAAGAATTAAATTCACAGTACATTCTTCTGAAAATCTGGAATTCTTTACAACTGTATTGCTGAGTCACCCATGGATTTGTCAGAATGAGCTATGGAACTTTTTCAAGATGCAAACTGTGTGAGGGAAAGAAGATTCAAAATAAGGCAAAACAAACTGCTGAAACATTCATGAAAAAGCAGCAATATTAAACCAGTATTAATCTATTTAAAATACAAATCATCTCTACCAAGCTGAACTTACTGTTTGCTACACTGAATCCATCGGTCTCCATCCTTTCCGCAGTTTCCTTTTTTTGTGCCTTCTGTATTAAGCTTTTCATAACAAAATTTGTCAGATCCTGAAGACTCTGTTGATGAAGAAAGGAAAAAGGAATGTACTTTCCACTGGCAACATGAGAGCTTTGAAAACCTGCATAATTTATTGCAGCAGTTCTCTGTATTGTTTTAATTTTAATCTAACCACACGTGTATGTACACAGATGGTATTTTCCAGTAACTACAGTGGGAACTTAGCAGACCAAACTGCAATACCTACAGATGGTTTTTCTAAAATAACGCCCAATGTTCACGATTTGCTCTGAACTTTTAAAAAAAGCCATCTCCACAGTGTCTGTATTGTCTTCTGCATTTGAATTTATCCCAGGTCTAATTTTGTTCACTTCGTAACAGTTGCACGTAGATTTAATCTAATTGTTTTCACTGCAATTATTCCTGATCTGTATCTCAGGATATTAAAGATTTTATATATGACATATACCATATGTTCTGACATCAACTCAATGATTATTTTATTTAATTTTTAGGAGTTCACAGAGAAAACAAGGTTGAGCAGTCAGAGTAATTTCTACTGCTTTTTAGGAGTAGAAATCTGAACTAATAGGTTTAAAACCATAATTATTTACTAACAAGCCCATTTGTTTTTTCTAAAAATCAATTTAAAAAAAGAAAAAAAAAAGAAAAGCACAACAGTTATACAGAGGAAGATAAAATATTAAAGGTAAATAAGAGTAGTTTCAGTAAAATCACTTGTACAGAAGACAGACCAAATATTTTAAAATATAAGTGTGTAAGATACAAAGAAATTAGTTAACAAAAACATCTATTGCCTTTAATATTATCAATAAATGTGAGGTGGCAACATAAAGCTCAAAAAGGCATCAGAAGACAAAGAAAATGTTGTCTCCATCCAATTTTACACTTCTATAGCATCTTTTGTGTTGTACAAGACAAAAAATAAATGGTAAAACTATATCCCTCCCCTCCCATCTTCCCTAGAATGGAATGACTCTCGTGCCTCAAACAGGCAGTGTCAGCAGTGGCAGTTATGATTAGACAAAATGCACAAGAAAACATTAAGTGCTAGAGTGCAGGACATCCTGCTAGTTCTGCTCTGCTGAACTGTCTCAAAGTCATTACACAGAGCACTTATCCCCTTCTCAGCTGCAAGCAAAATCCATTACAACTGCAATTCTATTTTACTTAACACCTCTGGGCTTAAATTTGTACTATGTATATTTAAATTCACACCAATGTACTAATTTTCCTGACTGTTGGATGGTATAGCAAAGAGAGGCAAGGTGGAGCAGCTTTAGCATGAAACACTCGCTGTTGGGATAATGGAATTTAAAATCCAAACTATCATTTAAACTATCATTTAAAAATCCAAACACATCAGTTTTGGACTATACCAAAAAAATCCTCAAACCCATTTTTTTCCCCCTGGTAACAGTAACTCAAAATTGCTAATATTTTGTATGTTTTCTCACCTAATTCCATTGGAGTCCAGCATTTGCTGCCCTACCTATGTCTGCAACCACATCATGTCAGAACAATCTCACTGTCAGCACTCCCAGACATACAACTCAAAATTTCACTTGCCAATCAAGCCACAGTTTCTCACTGCAGCCTACTCTACTGAGCAGAAAACTTTAACTTACAGTGGCAAGAACAAAAAATAAAAATACTAAGAATACAAAACAAAGGCAGGAATGAACCAGAAATAAAATACATTTAAGGTAGTTAAAGTCAACCTACTAGATCCCCAGATATATTTGCACTGATTATCTCTTGTCTTGCATTCACCATTATAGCAACGACCCTAAACAAAACACAACATGTTAGCAATGAGAACTGAACACTATTTCATTTCCCTCCCCTCCCCCAACAAACGTCTCATTTTGATGCTTCACACACATATTGGGATGTATAACAGTTTTCATGAATTTGGGTAGATGGAGTACACATTTAGGCCCAGATTCTCAAAGTCAGTTGGTATCTAATACGTACTGACATTTCAGCAGCTGCTTTATACTTTTCATTTACATAGTTGTAAAGAACTTATTAACATGGAGTGTAATAAAAGATCTACATGTAAAATGTAAAGATACCAAGCAGATTTTACTCAAACAAGAAATTTTTACTATTCATAGAGTGTGTAAAGCACAAGCAACATTGATGTCCAAAAGACAAAATTTATGAAGAAATATGGAAGACAGGATTTAAAAAAAAATACAAAAACTTGTATTTGGTTGATTTCTATTTGCTGCTGTCCAGGGATTTTAAAACACTGCATACCTGATTAGAATCACAGGCGTACCCATCTTGTTTATGAAGATTTGGTGGGCACTGAAAAAAATTAGGAATTTTTTTTATCACGTGCACTGTAATAATAGATCAAAGGGTCACATATGGCATTTTCCTGGTTTTAAAAGACAATTGCACAACATATAAAGGGGGTAGATAACATAATTAGTGCAGGAATCTTTACAGCTACAAATACAAATGAAAAAATGAACATCTTGAGCCATGAAATACAAGGTTAGATTCTAACTTCCTGCACATTCCAAGTAGAAATTAAGGAGGTGGGGCAAAATAAAAAACAAAACAAATGTGTTCAGTTACAGCATATTTGGTAGCTAATACTGGGGCCATGTTTGCAACACTGCCACTGCGTTCATTTCTGTTCCACTAAGAAAGTAAGCGAGCACCTAGTTGTAGCCTACCAGTCTACTGCTTACAGAGCTGTGTTTTTTTAATGACGTTAATTGTCACGTTCTCTTAGCATTGGAAACTTTTTTGGTATGAACAAGTCATTAGGTCCAGAAGCCTCAGATTACTAAAGCTAGGAGCAGACCATTCTCAAAGCTCTTCCTCATCAAAAAGGGAGCTGTGAAGATTTGGAAAGGGTATGCTGCTGCAATGTACCATAGCCAAAACTTTGAGGGCAGCCTGTCTAGCTTAAGAAAGCCCTTCTCACTCCCATTAAGAATGCTCCATCTACAGAATAAAAGATTTACAATAAAATCTCAGCAATAGCTACTTATCTGTAAGTGTGGATATCTCAGGTGATAATATAAAAAGAGGTTACTGTTAATTTATTGGCATCTATACTTACAGCCAATCCCCCAGAGAGAGACAGGTGATCTACCCTGAAGCTTATTTCTTCAAAGCTAAGAACTTGATGCAGTAGATGACTGCAGCAGTGTTATGAAGTTCTTATATAACCTTGAAGCTAAATACTCAGTATTGAAAACGAGCATGTATCACCTAAAGCATCAAAGTTGCTGTGAAAATGGAAGATGTACAGAATGTTGACTATTTAAAAGAACTCAAGTTAAAACAACCTTTTGATTGCTGTTTATTCCTATACTTTTGAGCATTAGCCAAATGTTTTCAAGAGAAATGCGTAATATCCACAGCTTTTAAAATTATCACACATGCACACTCTTAAAAAACATAGCACTTTATAGAAGTCCTATAAGGAGCAGCTGAGGGAAGTGGGGTTGTTTAACCTGGAGAAAAGAAGGCTGACGGGAGACCTTATCGCTCTCTACAACGACCTGAAAGGAGGTTGTAGCGAGGTGGGGGTCGGTCTCTTCTCCCAAGTAACAGGCAATAGGAGAAGAGGAAATGGCCTCAGGTTGCGCCAGGGGAGGTTTAGATTGGATATTAGGAAACATTTCTTCACTGAAAGGGTTGTCAAGCACTGGAACAGGCTGCCCAGGGAAGTGGTTGAGGCACCATCCTTGGAGGTATTTAAAAGACGTGCAGATGCGGAACTTAGGGACATGGTTTAGTGGTGGACTTGGCAGTGTTAGGTTAACGGTTGGACTCGATGATCTTAAGGGTCTTTTCCAACCGAAATGATTCTATGATTCTACACTCAATTAGTTGTAATTTTCTACATTTATATTTTAAACTATTTTATTTCATAAAATCTTACTGTTATTACCTTTGAATCCATTCACATTTGCAGTATATTCTTAGTACTTATACTGTAGACCAGGCAAAGAGTAAAGGAGGATGTCTGACACAAATACTATACAGATACACAAAACCCCACAAGTTTTAAAAAACAAATAAACCTACAGAAGTCATATTTTGAGTTCACTTAAATTTTTTTTTTTTTTTTTTTAAGCTTTTGATAGTTTATTCTTACATTTAAAAAATTTTGTTAGGATTAAAAAATACACCACCCCCACCCCCACCCCCACCCCCAGTTATTCGTGGGTATATGAGAGTGTGGTTTGTTAATCTGGATTTTCCTCTTAAATTGATATAAAATGAGTACAAACAAACATCAATAGTGTAAGCAGAGAAAGCTTCTGCATACATACCTGGCCAGAATCTCCAGTGCAGAACTCTGCAATATCACATTCATTCACTGCATATCGACAGTCATAGCCTCGTGGGAAAAACTAGAAAATGAAGAATATAATTCAGGAGTAAGATTATGTAAAAGCAAAATTAAAGGTTCCTGTTTGGAATTACTCCCCATTTTAACACTCTGTAAACACTATATTCACAGATATTTGTCTTTTTTTGCTTGGCTAACAACAGAACACTACAATCTCAATAGTTACTTCAAAGTGTTGAAAAAGATTTCAGTTTCTTAATCTTTTAAAGGCTAAACTGAAGCATGTAATATTTTGAAAGTTTAAGGTTTTTTTCATCTCTGATATATAAATGCAAATAAAAGGCATTTTTACATGAATACATATCCAATGCAATCTATTCCCTTTATATTTGGGCCAGTAACCACATTATTGTCTGGAATAACAGTCTTAGTCTACATATGGTGTTCCTTTTCATTCTACATAAACCACACTTTGAACTATAACAAACAGGCTGCACATGACTTCCATGGACAACTGAAAAGAACAATAGATATACTGCAGCAACACTCACAAGACATGATGTATTACAGCAGGGTCCATCACTGCAATGAGCTCCATTAGAAAGAGAGCACTTCTTACAACAGTCTGCATAGCATTCCTGAAGAAAATATTAAATGACATTTTTAGTTTTCCATTTTAAATAAGTTTTTTCTTCACAATTTTTCCAACAAACTATTATGCACCAGCAGACAAAAGATTCAGTTCAGCACTGATGACTTGAAATTATCAGCTGGAAGAATCCTTTGCAACGCTCAAATACTAAAGTAAAGGGAAAACAGTGACATATATGCTATAGCAACAAGGGGACTCACACCACCTGAAACCTCTTCACAGGTGTGGAATAGCCTGTGCCAATGCACGCTGCTTAGTCAAATTGCATTCAATGCAGAAAAAAAATTAAGAAAATTAATTACAGATGTAATTATATTTAAATACTAGAACTACGACTCAAAGCTACAGGGCAGATTTTTGCAAAAGCATTCTTGGGATATTTCTACAATAGAGAAGAAAACAACAGTTTATTTATTCTCTCTGAACACAGGCACCTATCTCCAAAGCACAGATAGGGAGTCTACCACTCCAGGCACGCTATCCAGGAAAAGTAAAGGGGTGCGCTCTTCCACAGTGCAATTCAAAAATTGCTGGGAAACAGCTACATCTTGTCATTAGTACAACAGGAAGACTGTTCTGAGGACACTCTCTGTCTTTGCACTCATTCTCACTTGAAAAAATGTTTTAACGCAGTCCTTTAATTAAGTTGTTCCCTAACACCAGGCAAACCAAATTCATTTCCATAACCTCTCCCCCTCCCTTACCAATCACATAATTTATCTTAATATATTTTGTAAGAAAAACGTGTGGAGTAATATATAACTCTACTTGCCATTCGGAAACCGCAATCACATTCTTCTCCTGCTTCGACATATCCATTTCCACACTCAGTGGTTTCAAAGAGCTGAAAGCAAAAAAGCCCCCCCGCCACCCCCGCAAAAGTGAGACTAAAACTAGTATCAAATGACTTTTCTGTCACACATAGCCCATCTCTGCAATGCTACAGAAACATGCTCTCAGAGAGAATATATATGCCTTGCTATTGCGATGGGGAAAGCAGCATGTTTTTCAAGTGCTGCTAGTCAGAATTGTTCAGACATGGAAGATGTACAGCTAAACCACTTGATTGCTAGCCTTCTCTAGGAGACTACTGATCTCAGAAAATTATGATAAACAGAGACAATAAAATAATACTCAAGGGCATAACATTTGAACTTCATTCATTTCTCTGACAATTCCTTCAAGAGACCAATCAGCAATATGATCTCTGGGATCTACTCAGGTACCCACACTTGCTCATGCAATTAGCTACTGTCTATTCCCGTGTAACATGTTTCTGCATGAAAATAATAAACATTAAGAAACACTGCCAAAAAGAAGTTCTATGTGCCTTATTAATAAGTTAGAATAACACAACCACATATAGATAGTGCTAAACAGTTATTCCTAGGACCAGATATATACAATACAGATAAATTCTACAGTTCAGGATGATATAGATTCTATACTGGTTTCACATATCATAATTTTGATTAAAGGTGATTTAAGATATTTTTCAGTCTTGTCACAGAAATAATTTTGCAGAAACCTTGTCTGTTTTCAGGATACTAATTCTGCTTTGAAATCCTATCAGAATATCAGGAATCTCCAATTTAACAGGGATATTAGCAACAGAAACACATTCATCACTAGAACATGTTTGAAATGAGAAGTTAAAAGTTAACAAGTTAAAATGAGAACAGATAAATCTACAGCTAGATGAGGGTGAAAGATCGAGTAAACGTTCTTTCTGCATGGGCTTAGTGGCAGTACAGCTGTTGAGGATCATCAAGACATGAAACGTAACATATAATACAATACAAATTATTTATAAACTTGGATGGAATTCTTCTTCGGTACTTTGGTGGGGGCAGGGGGGGGAGAGGGGAAGGAATCATAATCCCTAATCAAAAAGAAAGAAACCATTTTACTTTTGTTGCATAAACTACATAGGTAATCAATAGCACCTACAATTTTGGGTGCTAGAAGCAAAACTACACTGAAGCAATACCCATAGGTACTCTTCTTCACTAGCGATGTCAACATGACACAGAAAACTGAAATTTCTTCTTTTTCTCTATAAGCCACTGTTACTACTATGCTTCAGTGGATACAGCAAGATCTCTTATTCTGAACCTGCAATTCAGTTCTCCATCAAACAGACCTGGTTATCTGACCTGTAGCTCCTAAGAAAACAAAAAGGGGTCAACCAGAGAAATGCAAGGAAATAACAGAACACACACAAATTTCCTACGGCATTAATCAGGGACCATCAAATGTTCGTATACATGTCAGAGCATAACTAAAAGGTTATAATTAAAAATGACACCATGGTGACTGCTTAACACAACTACGTTTTATTTACCTAAAGATTAAACACACCACTTTCTACCTTACCTCACAACCTCCAAATAATAAGATTCAAAACATTGTATGATTTTTTTTTTCCCCAAAGTACTTCAACTTCAAAGCTGTGAAACGCTAACACAGATAACACACAAAGATAATTCAACCATTCTCCTGGGAGCATTTTCATGGAAGTAAACCAGATTTTTATTCGTATATAGTCAATTTGACAATTTGTTCACATTATATTGCTAGAGAACCACCATCAAAAAATGAAGCTGCGTTTTTCTTTCTCCCTACTTACTCTTTTTTGTAAGAATACTTACATTCTTATTCTATAAGCAAAGATTGCTACCCTGGGAAAAGATTAAAAAACACTCTAACAAGCAAAATTTTTTTAGTTAATTGTGCAAGGTGGTGGTCTACCAAAGGATACAGCACAGTAAACAGAACAGCCTAATAGTCTCATGCGGTATTAAATTCTACAAGGACAGCAAGTTTGACACCATGATTAAATAGAATATTAATACTTTGGATTGATCTTACTTTGCAAAAAGAGCCACATGGAATATTTTTATACTAGTCAGCTTTAGAAGGATGTCATGCTAATATTGCCTTAGAAAAAATTATGACCTTGATAAGCTTTTAGGCAAAAAAAACAATGGATGGTACAAGGAAACAGTTATAAATTACAGAGTTTTCTAGATGTACATCTGAAATGAAATGAAATGAAGTTAACTTTGAGAACAACCACAAGCTGCTACTGTCTATACAAAGTAAGCTATTGATTTCTAATTCCTAGTGTGTTAATTGGCATTCTTTTTAACAACCTCAGGCAAAAAGTCCAAGAATTGAGTGTATGTGGAACATCTACTACAACCTCACTTCTGGATTTATTTTGCACTACTTCCAGCTTAATAAGCAGTGCATTTATGCCGAATGGGGATGTATCTAGCCACGAAAAATCACCTGCAATATTTGTCGTTATTTGAGCATGAAGAATTGATGGAAAACAAGTTGCATTCCTCTTAAGGTTATTTTTAAATGTTATGGGAATGAACAGTCAGCTAATTACAAGCAACCTCAAGAAAATACCCACATAGACATTTGAGTAAATTTGAGATCAGATGGGTGTTAGTGAAATTATTACATTTTCATTGCAATGTTTAGCAGAGGTGCTGACTACCAACATATTTATTACCTTTGTTGGCCTGTTGAAAAGACAGGCGCCTCCCCCATGAAGTAAAAATTCTTTGTATTCTGCAATGCTGCATTTGGAGAATTTCCTGGAATGGTATACCCTAAAATGGCAAAGAATTAGCTGAGTAAATGCCTCGAAAGACCAACAGTTACTGGAAGGGGGTGGACGGGTCACAACATTTTTTTAATACTGTAAATCCCAGTTTCTTACAACCACTGTGTGCAACAGTATGTCAAGCTCAGTCTTATTCTCAATAAAATTAGAACAAAAGAAAAAGTTTTAAAACATTTTGCATTTTTATATTTCTATTATATGGATCTACAGTATATGAAACTGTAGTCTTCTAAATCTTCTTAATAATGTGAAACCACATTATCATAATAGCTGCTAGGTACCCTCTCGATTGCATGCATAATCCAGTGTTCTCTTGGATTTGTTTTCCCTGCAGCTTAGTTGATGGATTACATTCCAGATCCCTGATTGCATGCCAGGGTTTTAAAACTGTTCAATTCATCTGATCCCATTAATAAGGTTAATAAGCCATAAGAACAGCTGCACAGGGTCAGACTAAAAATCCACTTTACCCAAACCCCATCTCTGACTTTGACCCTAAGAATATGAGAGAACAGAGCACTGTACTACTACTTGCAGAATATTTTTCCAGCTTCCAACGATTTTCAGCTCAATAACTTTCTTAGGAAGCCTTGTCTTGTCTTTATTAAATAATCTTCATTGTATTTTCTCCCATGAGTTTGCCCAAAATCTTTTAGCATCTACAAGATGCTATAGCAAGAAGTTTCACAGCTTAATTACAGACTGGTAGAAGAACAATTTCATCCTGTTTTTTCTGTCACCTATTTGCTAGTCTCATTTCATGTCTCCCTAGTTCTTTACGCTGGAAGAAACAGTAATCATTTGCTATGTTGTTCATGATGTTACAGACTTCTCTCTCTTCCTCATCTCCATCTTTTTCCCAGTCTGATGAAAACATACTTTATTAGTCATTTCTCACCCAGAAACTGTCTGATGTTTTTATTAGTCATCTTTTGAGATCTGGGAATGAGAACTATTCACATTATTAAAGATGGGGGTAACCATGCCATAAGAAGGTTCTCCCTTCCTTTCCCAGCAGCTCACTGCTACTGAGATGACATTTCCCCATTGAAGTATTCTATATATAAAAAATGTCTTCTGGCACTGATGCAGTTAAGTGAAAAGGCTTTACACTGCAGCCAATTATTCACTCATTTCATTAGTCAGTCCTTTTTCAGCTCCTGGCATTTTTTTTACTGTTACCTTATTTACAGAAGAGGTTAGTTCTACAACCTCTTCTACTGATATATTCCATCCAAGACTGATACTTTGATGAGTTCACCATAGGAAGGAAGCTAGTATCTATTCTGATCAATGCCTTACTTCAGATTCCAGAAGCAAACTTACTGAGTAATTTTCTGTTGCATTCATACGGTGGATGACAATTACAAGTCTACAGGAAAGCCACACAGTAATTCTACTGAAGAACCAATTTCCAAATACCATATGAAGAAACTAAGCTCCTTCTGTCTTATTTATAACTAATTTTCTCCATGATTTTTGCAATCAAGCTCCCACAGTGAGCAAGAATTCCAACAGGAAGTGATTTATAAGACTCAAAAGCCTATGTTTCAGAAGCTATCCTTTTGTAATCAATTGCTTACAGTATAGAGAAAAGAATCTTTGGCAGTGTGTGAGGGTAGAGGGCAATGAAACCTGGTTTCCTCCCATATAGATGTGCTCCCCCCTCAGACTTCACTGACCATTTAGCTAAGGATTGATAGCACTTGCTGAAAGCTTCAGGTTTCTACTTTTACTCACTGGAACAGAAGCAGAGAGATCTGTTCACTCAAAATCAGAATTTTGAAGGAATTGGGGGGGGGGGGGGGAATAATTAACATTTAGGAGGAAAATAGAAATATCACTTATCAAACTGTATTATAACACTTTTTCAGCTGCATATAGAAAGTATAACTGGATTTATTTAATGAAAAATATGAAGAATATACATTCTTTACTTTTCAATCATTGTAACTATAGCAAAGCATTAGTGAATACACTGAATTGCACTTCAAAATATAAGATTTATTAATAACTTCCTAAAATGTGAATAGCAGAGGGAATGAATTGCTGAAAATTGAAATAATTGATCTGTATTGTTTGGGTTGTTCCAAATACTTCTAGTTTTTCATTTATTAGTACGAAAACACATGGACAAAACCCAATACATAAATATTTATGTCATAATGTAAACTATGAACTCATTCCAGAGCCCTCAATTACTGATAGTTATGACATACCCCGTTTCCTCCATGATGCAACCACCCCAGGATTCAGTGCAGTCACACTCTTCTCAGACAAGACCAAAATACAACAGAAAAGGAAAGCAGTTATAAACATGCTTACAATAAATAGAAAGTACTCACTATAAAAATGGACCTTGACTAAATATACAAAGATTAGGTGGATGCTTGGCTGTACAGATTCTAGCCCTAAAAAGGAACCCAGCCCACTTGAAGAGACACTAATATACTTAATACAAATGCAATACTTTAAAATTACCATATGTGCATGTTCTTAGACTCAACAGAAAGTTTCAGGCAGTATAGGAAGCTAAAAATAGCTGGCAACATTCTTCCTTACACGCTCTCAACACAGGCAGCACAAGGGTATGCGCAGTACCCATGATACTGATGATTAAAAATGTTCACATTTCCTCCTCCCTAAAATGTGTACAGAACACCCTGAAGGAGAATTGTTACTGGACAGGCCATGGTTTTTCCCTTTGGCATGTAATTATTAATAGTAATACGTGAATCAGCCAATCAAACATTCATTAGAAAAAGCAGTTGAGTGAAAATGGATTTACAGTTTACTTACATCTATAGCATGTAAGTCAACAGTGACCAAATTCATAAAATAAAAAAAAAAAAGATCAACATCTTATGGTTGGTAAAACAGAAGTTATAAACTACCCATAAAAATTATCTACCAAAGTAGTAATATTTTCAAGAAGAAAGATTCTGCATTCTAGTTACCACAGCAAATTCATACTGTTTCTCCACAGAAAACATTAACAGGTTATTTATATGGTTATTTCTGCTCTATCCAAGGTCTTTTCATTAATCTTTCTCTGTAAAGGGTATCCAAATAAGGAAACTAAGCTATCATTTTAAAAACTTCTATCTTACAGTTAAAAAAGATTCTGATTTCTGAATTGTATGAACTCTGTTTTACCTGTAGTCAAAACCCAATGACACAGAAAATATTTTCGCGATTTCCAAGTTTACACAATTTGAAAGTGATCCTTTACAAAACAACATTCCCTAAACTTTTCCACATTGTTTCCTAATTCACAGATTTCTGAAGCGATTCCAAAATAAAGTCAGCATTATCATTCACATTTTTAAAGAAGAAACAAAGAGAGAATGCAGCCAAATTGCTTACAAGATGTGAGTGGAAAACCCCAACTTTTCTTTAGCCCCCAAAGGCCTTTTGCAGCAGCTTTTGTACCTACACTCTACATGTGTTAAGGCCATGTCAGTCTAATCTTCTGGCTGTGAAGCAGCAAGATAACAAGTTGAGCAAATGTCACCCTGGACAAGGTTACAGCTTCTTACCATTTCTTCAATTATAAAACAGGTATTTTTGTATTTTAAGAAGTCAATGATAGTTCTATAGGAATTACACATTTCATCATGATAGATAAGGAGTTCTGAGTTAAATTAATGGTGTTTTTACCATTATACCTTTGAATGTCGGTTATTAATCTGACCTCCTGACACAGGACATCACTGAGGTCATTGCAAAATGAGTGCTAAACTGGTGGCCCTTACTTTGGTTAAACTCAAATTTTGGTGCATATATTTCCAAAAGCAGCAATTCTTGTTCTACAGTTACAGCAAGTTTGGTATTTGTTTCAAATATTACAAAGGAAGAGCTTATATATTTAGCTAAGGAGGACAAAAGAAGACTTCATGTCCATGTACATACTCGGTTTCCTGGCAGATGGCTCCCATTGTATTCCAAGGTTCTGAGCAAGACTTTGTGCTAGTTCCTGTGCCATGGCCAAAGGGAGGCCATACTGCATTTCAAGAGAACCACAATTAAAAAAAAAATAAAAAGAAAAAAAAAGAAAACATAAGTTATTGTCATGAACACTACACTAGCTCATTCTGGCTTACTACATACCTACTACTTCAGTAATTCTGTATAGCCAATCACAATTCTGTATGCATATAAGGAAAATAAACGCAATGAAGTACATAACAAAAAAAAATTTCCTCTCAACATTAGGGAACACCTGTCCACTGGTTAACCTACAGAAAGGAGTCTGTCTGATATATGTGTAATATAGTTTTGTATAGTACGATTAACCCATGTTAAAATGGGAGATTTTCATTATTGATTTAACACTGCACTGGGGGAGTGTGGGGTGTGGAATAAAAATCAATACACAGGGACCAAATTTTTCTAGTTTTAATGTTAAAAACAATCAGTAAGAATTACATGTCAGCAGCACCTCAGAATATCAGGCCTCTTATAGTGAGAAGACCCAAAAGGATGTTCAGTGCTATATTTCATATACTCCTGTCTGAGATTTTTGGATCTAAATTTCTGTCAAATATACTAAAAGCCAACTTAAGATCTTATTAAGAGAATAATGCAGACAGGAGGAATGCTTTTTAAAAAGAAAAGCACAGTGAGCAGTAGTTTAATGATGATACAAGAAGGGTGGCTGTGAGAATCCTAAGTTTTTAATATGTAAATTATCTTTAAAGCCCTGAATACCAAAACATATAAACTCTGAGGTTATAATGTACAGTTTCTATTTTAATTCACTTTAGTCATGAAAACAAATTACCTCATTCACTCCTACTCCTCTGGTCACAGAGCAAACCCCTCCAAAGTAACTTAAGCTGCTCCTTTTGTAATGAAATGTCACATTCCTTACAAACAAATAAAAATAAAGAAAATATAACACATTGACATTGAGCACCAAGAGCTTATTGAAAGACCACACTTTCACACATACTATGATACATTGCATGCACATTAATCCTTATCTAACATCAAAAGCAACTGCAAGTTTACAAACACAACACCAACATCGAAAGAGTCAATTAGATACAGCCTTCGACAAAAATACTATTTTTATCTTGTAGAGTCAGAATCAGTCCCAACTCACAAACAAACCAAGCAGAGAAAGCTAGAGTATCAGATTCCTAAGAAAATACAATGATAACATTTCCTTTAAAAAGGTAACAATATATTCCAATTTATAATCTGTCAGGAAGGAATTCTGTACTGAAATGTATCAGTGTTGAGAATTTTTAAAATTATGCTCTTAATCCAAACCAATTCAAGTTCTAGTTTCAACTCCAAATGAAAAGGCTGAGAAGTATATCTAAAGGAAATGTAATTTAATACTGCTTTTTAACCCTGCCTCCTTTCATTTATTGTTAATCACTGTGGGGGGTTTTCTGAACAACTGATATACCACACGATAATTTTATTTAAATACTTTTTTTTTTAAAAAGAGCAGCTAAGCCCCAAATAATTTAGTTAAGTTAGTGTAATCTGGAAGATATAAATTATTCTATAAAATGTCTATAACTGATTATGATACCTATTTTAACTTCATAGGCATAATAATAAATCTACACAGCCTTGGGCACGCATAGCAAATGACCCTAATCTTTGAAAATGAAACCCTTTTACAATAGCAGAGTAAATGTCCCTTTTGTTTTTTTTAAATGACAGGATACTCCAGACAGGTATATATTTATTTTTTCAGAACATTCTGACAGCCATCAGAACTTTCAAACTGCAGCTTAACTATACAAAATGCTTAAAGCTAGATGCTTTACAATAGACAGAACCACAGTACGGGCAGAGGTTGGCAGACACTTCTGGAAATGGTCTAGTTCAACCCCCTTGCTCCAAGGGGGTTCAGCTGGAGCAGGCTGCTCAGGGCCATGTTCCATTGGCTTTTGAGTATCTCCAAGCATGGACACTCCACAGCCCCTCTGGGTAACCTGTTCCAGCATCGGACCACCTTTACAGAGAAAGGTTTTTTTTCCTATGTTTAAATGGAATTTCCTATACTTCCGTTTGTATTTGGTACCTTTCACCGTGCACCACTGAGAAGAGCCTGTTTGACCACCAGCAAATTCTTTAGCAAGTGACACAATACATGCATAAAAGTAATAAAAAGTGCACATCATCAGCACTTTGCATATGTTACGAAAAATGCAATTAGCATTGTGTTGCAATGCCTGTATTTAGGCAGTACAGATATGACAGAGACTGGAGGAAATTCTTCACCCCCCTTTTTTATCTTCCTCTGCAGAAGATGAATGATAGGAGAATCACATGGAAGACATTTGTCACTCCACTCTTGTAGTATGCCATGCTGCTGGGAGAAGGCTTAAGATCTTTATGCTGCACAGGGGAACACAATCTTCCTCCTCTTTGCTTACAATACCATGAAGTAAAAAAATACTGTTGCTCAAGGTTGATGTTGCGCCTAATAATGCAAGTGGAATTTCCCCTCAAAATGCACTGTGTCTCAGAAAACAATTCATTACAGCTCTAAAGGAGGAGACCTTCCATTAACAAATCATGACTGCAGCTACATGTGTGAATAAATACAGTAACTGGAATGCTCTTGTAGCAACACATAATACTGTCACAGCTCTGCCCTCTCCTGCTCTTTACTAGGAAAGCAGTACATTACACACCTGATTAGCAAAACTAGGAGTCCTTAACGGGTCATGAGAAGACACTTCAAATATGTGACGCTGTCTCCAGGTCACAAAGACATTAAAATTTCATTATAGATATATATCAACATGACCATGGTATATACTACACCTATTAAAAACAGACTAATGTATTAAAAAATAGATTAAGCTTCCTACGGAAGGTAGATGTTGATTGATGTAGTGACTACCAAGCAAAAAAGTAAGCAAGAAGAGACAGGTAGGCAAAAGCAGTAGACAGAAAAGTATATAAAACTGTAATAGTCTAAACCATTGTATAATGGTACATACGAGAGCAGGTGCACAGCATCAGCATGCTGTTTGATGTAGTGCTGTCGATATTTGGAGAAATCATGAAGCATCTGCAGAGGGTCAGGGTGAATGTTAATACGATCTCTGTCTGTCCAAGTTTCCACAGCAACAAGAACGACCCTGGTGTTCAGCTGTTCCTTGTATATCTGAGGGCAGAGACAGGACAGGCACAGGAGTAGAACACTGGGTCAAACATGCACAGTTAGCCAGTAAGAGTAAAGCGGAAGGACAAGAGGGATAAAGCAGGAGGGAAACACGGGGAAACAGTTAGCTGGTAATGCCTTGGATTTCCTAAAAGTTAATATTCTGATCAACTTAAATTTTATGTTTTAGATGACAAAAAAAACTCGCTGCTCTTTTTTTGAGCTACTCCCTTTTCTTTAACATTCCCATGTCAAATAATTTCACCACCAAGTGTTGCATAAAACCTGTACAAAAATCAGCAAAGAAGAAATGTAAAGGTACACTGGGTGATCTCAAAGAAAAACAAAAGGAAGATCTCAATGACAAAGAATAGCCAAAGCCAATTCTTCAGTCAAGATTAAATAATTTCTCAGTTCTCCAATATATCCAAAATTTACTTCGCATAATGCTTGATTTTCATTTATAGTATGATCACTTAATGCTACTCAAGTAATGTGAGAATTAAGTAAGAATATTAATTTTTCTATTAATTTTAACGTCACTGTAGCAATAGACAAGGAAACAACAATCAGGCCCTAATAATTACAAAACAACTTTAAAATATCCATTTTAACTTTATGCATGATACTTGATTCTGAAATAAAACTGCTGCTCTCTTTAGGTTCAGGTCATAAAATGCCAATTTTATTAACTAAGGTTATTCAGAACTTGCAGATCTACAGAAGATGCATTCCTTATCCACAATAGACAGTCTGCCCATCAAAAGTCTTACGTGGGACATGAAGAACACTTACTGATCATACTTCATTATGATCTAAAAGCACTGGATAATTAATTCTTTGGCTGCCTAATGCATAAAATACACAAAAGGCAAGTTATTTGGTCACTTCCATGAGGCACCATATTAAATACATGCTTTTATTATCTTTTTGCCAATACACAACATGAATTGCAAATATCCTCCTGTAGTTATAATAGATATTTATACTGAATAAACTAGCGCTGACTAGCATGCCAGTCTTTTGTATCAAGGCAGCATTATCCTTATTAAAAAGTCAATGCATAATATTGAGAAAAAAAGAAAAATAAATATAAGAGCAAGAGAGAGCAACCAGCTAAGCTCAATTTTGTCCAAGAACTTTGAAGGAAAAAAGAATATTAACGTATTTCAATCTGAGGGAGACAGGCTGACGACATATACAGAAAATGGTTAATGACTTGAGAAAAATCCATAAAATTAAACCCCAGAAATTACATATGGGTGGATCAATAAAGACTTTACTTGTGTTTGCTGAGAGGAAAACCGTATTTCCTGAAGCAAACGGGAAGGAAAGAATGGAAGAGGGGCCAGAGAACCCGGAAGCCTCTGAAAGCCAATATCCTTTTCCCAATATATGACTAAGAAATACAGCCCACACTCTATGAACACAAGGGAATAACAAGGCAGAAATTCCTGCTCCTTTTCATGCTTTCTTTAAAGAAAAGGCCATTACGATGTCATTTTGCAAGATCTCTATGAGGGGATTGAATTCTACACTGGAGAGAAGCTGAATGTTTCTGTATACACACATACAGCAAATAAAAATGGAAAAACAGAAGGAATACTCAGAGAAAGGAAAGACAGATTAAATAACTTCTGTTAAAATGCAGAAGAAATACAAAGAAATAACAATCAGATGAGAAAAAAGAAGATGCCACCCTTTCTTTGGGAATATCCAATATAAATTGCAGAAATATTATTTCAGTTATTTACGTTTTTGTCCACTCTAGTAACTTTTCTTCAGACTACTAGCATTTTCAGACCATTACACAAAAATATTCCAAAACACTTCCAGTATTTTATGTATTATAAATATATTCACCTACATTTTCAATATACATGCATTATACATAATACTTCATATGTAAGATCCTAAGAACAAATACTGTATTGCTTCCTCCGAACTAAACAAACTTGACAATGTTTTGCACGGAATCACATCACACAGTTCTACTGGTATCAATAACATAACATGGAAAGGGCTTAGAGTCAGAATTTTGCTTGCCTTTGTATTCATCACTACTAGAGAATCTATCCTGTTTTCACTACAAACACAGCTCCGAAATGTGTGCGGTTGTTACATGTATATCAAAAAGAGAAAAAAAATCAAATTTTACCACAAATCTTACTTTTAGTTTATATGCTGTACATGAAATTGTTCTAAATTTAGTCACAGATACAAGTATGGTATCTGTCAGTGCCATCCATTTATAACATACTACAATGGGATTTTGTTTGTAAGCTATAAATACAGATTTATAAAGGAGAATTTTTATTCACACACTCTTTTTCTCCCAAAAGATATGTGCATCCTTTGTGAACTACACTCACAGCTTCAACCACTTGCGGTTAGATTTGTTTTACAAATCTAAACTCGATTAAATCTCATTCTTAAGCAGTGACAGATACTGAAAGCTCCTTCAATTTTGAAATCTCCCCTGCCAAGGGCAAACTCTGGCAGTTGCAAGCTTTGAGAAAAATGCCAAGGCTAATTTGTTGGTTTCTTACACACTCACCCCAGGCTATTCTTCTGCAGAGGAACTGGAAATGAGTTTTAAAATGTAATTTTTATAGCTGCTCTTTTTTTTTTATCCTGGTATCTGCTAATGTTAATGTTTTAAATACAGCGCTAAACTAACAAAGTCAGTGCTACAGTTTTCAGGAGAAACATTGATACTTACAGCATCTACAAGGTTTACCACAGACTTTGCAAAATTGTTTGTGTATGCGTTTGAAGAACGGTGCTTTTTGAACTAAAAGGAGAGGAAAAAGTAGAACACAGTGAGAACTTAAATATTTATTACTAATTCTTTATTTTTACAGCAAGAAAGGAAAACTAATATTTTAAGAAAGAGTAAGGGAAAAACTCAAAAAGCTTTTCAGATCACAGCCTGTATCTCATAGTCAAGAATGCCTGGAAGATAAAGGAAGCCATGTATGCTAGATAGCCTTCCACAGCTATAAAACGAGTCTTTAGCCAAAAGAAATATCTTATTTAGAATCAGAGTTCACACGTTCAACACAAAATTCCAGGTAAACATGAACATAAACATGAGCTCAAAATTAAGAGGACGCTGTACCCATTAAAATTGTGCTTAACCTGATGAGTTAAATATCAGACTGTATAAATAGCAATATATGACAGGATGTGTTTAAACACAGCTCCTAAACCAGAAATTAAGGTGAGCAAGTCAGTAAAAAGTACAACAACCTAATTAAATATGTTTAGCTGTGTCTTTAGTGTTACAGGAAAGGAAAATTTTGTGAAAATACATAGTATTAACCACTCAACAACACAATGGCCAAAGAGGCTTAAAATACTTCTTCCAACACAGAACCTTGCTGCGGGAGAAATCTGCCCTCTACTGGTAAGCAGAAAACCTTAAAAGTACATTTAGTGAGCTCCTGGATTGGCAGGCTTTCACTGGTAATTGTGAACACTTCCTTAAGCGTATCCATTTTATTCCTTGAAAAGAATTATTATCTGCTTCTGAGTCAGCAAAATATCTTGTATGTCTGTGGTCTAAAGTTCTAACAAATAAAGCCTGAGAGGAGACAACAGTTAGTTGTTAGTTAGTTAACTATAACAAGTGTAGTGAATAGGATGGTTGTCCTTTAAGCATGTCTGTAATACAAGAGGCCAGAGGAAACAGATGGACATGGAAATATTATCTCTTCATGAGAAACACCAACCACAGACCTCAACCAAGACAACAAAATGTTCGTAACTTTAGTTACTGTGCCCTACCCCTGAACAACTAATGTGAGCACTCAGAAAAGTTTCCTACCAGGTGGCTTTACAAGTGAAAACAGTTGAAGAAATTTGTCCTACACCTTCCACCCATTCCAATTTCCCCCACATTGCTGAGTTAACACAGATTAAATATAGGTTATTTTTGCTCAGACTATTTCTATGATTTATTAAACAGATGAGGGAAGGTTGTATTATCTGTCTGTTCAGCACTGGAACAAGTACAAAATATACTGCATCCTGTTCTGATATCTGCTATTTCTGGCTCTTTAAAATCATTCTTCAGTGTTGACAAAAGAGCCCACAACAAATAAAGCACTGGGAAAACATGCAGTAGAGTAAAAGATGCAAGAAGCTGTTACAGAAACTTTTATTTTACTTGCATATAAAATAAGCAGAAACTGTTTTATCAACGCAATTTGATTTTAAAAAAAGGTCTTGCTCACAGAGAAGCAAAATCATACTAAGACGTGATGATCCTTATTTGCCCCTTTGTCAATGAACAGCTGAGAAAGCTAAGCGAGACAAGGGCTCCGAACAAGGCACAATCAAGTTGGTTTTAGAGTAACTTGATGTCAGTTGCAGTACATTCTTTGTTACTAGAAAACTTTTAAACCTACACTGAATATTTTTCCATAACACATATGCTCTAGTTAAAATGTAGCTATTGGACTCAAATTTGTGATGCTTTTCAAAAAGGGTCTATAAAATAGTTGTTTAGGTTTACCAAATTTATTACTCCCCAGGCCTCTCTCTCCTGATTTTTCACAAGGGTAACACACGGACACTTTGATAGCCTTACTTGGCATAATTACTGAAAGCAGTAACATTTAAATAACAAATGTCACTTGGTCTGATTTTTTTCCAGTCATCTCTCAAGACAAAAAGGAAAAAGAAGTGGGCTTTTCCCACCCTCCCCCCCATTTTTTTTTTTAAATCAAATGACAAACACTTTCTGAATTGAACACACAACTTTTCTTGCACTTCATTATGAATCCTGTTGGTAAGTGTGGAATAGCCAGGAAGAACAATCAGATAGTTTTGTCTATATGCTTTGCTGCATTAAAATTTAAGTTAGTAGAACTAAACTCAAAGTAACAAGTTTTGACCTCTTTCTTTATTACTTTAAGGATAGGATGTAATTTTAGAAAGTTCAGCGTGTTTGCTCTGGACATAAATGCTTTGTTGCTTTACTTTGTTGGTTATGAGGATATTAAATTATTCATATGATACCAAAGTGTTTCAGACATATTTTGAATATCTAATTGCTGTAGAAAATCTTAGGTAACATTAAGCATTATTAGGTATTACAGCCTATACTGTGTCTTACAGTATAAATGTTAACAGCTGCTGATAAACGAAATATTTGACCCAAAAGTAGCTGATGCAGCACAGTGCTGTACATCAACCTAAAAATTATAATCAAAAGGAAGATTACCAGTGAATTGATATACTTACCATTTTATGGTCATTGACTATCATGAGCTCCAGATATTTCATTTCTTCAAAGATACCACGAGATACCTGATGGATTAAAGAAATTCTTTGAGAAATCATGAAGATGTAGTGATTTGCAAAAACCACTGCACCCGATTTAATAGGATTACCCATAAATATTATGTAGGGTGTGTAAGCCTGTAAAAACTGGGTCAGACATTCAACTAGGGTAAAAAATCATAGCTCCAGTAACTTAGCGAGTTATGATAGACACTGGCTGAGAATCTGAGTCACATCATTAAGAATGTTTAGAGTCTACTCTTTTTGGTTCAGCACCGAAGCCACCACCGCTTCCCTCTTCTTGTTTTCACAAAGGAGAAAAATCTCAAACGCTAAAAGCTCTTGGTCTACTGTACTATTCATCACAGATTTAATGAGGAAGGAAGTTACTAAAAATAGACGTGTCCTCAAAAAATATGCTGTGGATTGTGCAACTCGGTGAAGAAATACAGATTAATCTTCTTTAACTCAATTATTCCCCTAACTCTGACACATATGCATGTGCAGATCATGAGGACTGTCCACTTTTGCTCTCTCAATAACCCAGTTCTGGGTGTCCTCGTTTGGATTTTTAATTTAATCATGCTACTTAATGGGCCAAATGAAAATAAAGTCAGATATCTACAAAGTAGCAAGACTTCATTCAAAATTATTCTTTATCCTCAAGCAGACTCAAAATTCTAAACTCATTTTCACTACTAAACTTCCATTTAATTGATGTATATTATTGTTGTCACTTTAGAAAGCTTATCCACTTTTCTCCAAATATTCTGTTTTTAAAGAATATTCTTGCGTTATCATTTGATAATTGTATTATGTGACAATATTAAGCTACCAAAAATATTTGTTTTCTAAAGCCTATGTTCTCTCAACATTAAAAAAAAAGGAAATTAGTGGTTTTGTTTTCATAAATGGTCTTAACTCAGAGTCACACTTCTACTCACTGCTCTCTTTCTTCTCTTTCTCCTCAGCCACTGTAGTTCAGACAGAAAGGGCCATTCAGAACTAGATTCAGTCTCTGTACAAATTACAATTTAAGATTTTCATGGCATTATTTTAAACTACTTATGTACGCTATCCAAACCAAAAGTAGATTAAGAGCACCAAATTAGAAGAACCTTTGATATTCAAAAGTTCATTTTTTAAAATACACAAAATGTAAAATATCTCATATCAAAACTCAAGGCATTTAGAAATCTAAAGTTAGAATTAAAGCATGCAAGGGGAGGTAAAGAGATTGTAACCTGGGCTTAGAATATACATTTTCTTCCATCTCGTGTCCTCAATAGCATTAATATCACTGATTAAATTAAATGATTTGCAGAAGAAAGCTAAATACAGGTCTTCATGGATGGAAATCTTTCAGCTGCTTTTTGACAACTCTAAACTCCATTGCAATAATTGTGAAAAAAGTCAGGTTAGTATCTATTTTTCAAGTTTTTCTAAATAATCAGCAATTTTATATAGACTGTTATCCTAATATTCAATTTGTTTCAAGTTGTATATACAATTATTTCCAATATTTAAAAACTCAAAACATAAGCAAAAACATACCAAGGTCCTGTAACTGCTTGGAGGCTTGTGTTCCGTAAGTTCTTTGGATGATATGTGGCCTACTTTTACTTTCCTAATAAAAAAAATGTGACATTTTCTTCTAATTAATAATGTCAAGTGAAAAGCGAGGCACTTCTTTCAGTATTTACCATTTTTATTATTTTTCCATAAAATGCAAGCAACCATAGTACCAATTTGGCATAGTACTAATTTGAAGCAATCTATTTGCAATCCTGAGCAAATCATGGAGCCCCTCTGCTTCAGCACATTTACTGGCCTACAAAACTGAAGTATCACAGATGTCTTTGAGATTACTTGAAACAAGTCCTTTAAAAGCCTTAGTGTTAGAGAACACAGACCATTTGTTCCAATAAATCAAATTAGAGAGTATATATCTAGCTGAAATCTTCCTCCCACAGATGAAAAGCGACTATTACTATTTATGACAAAAATGTATCTTTCTAATTGCAGCAAAATGCAAGAAACTAATCAATATGCTATCTTTACGAGGATTATTTCACCCTGTTTTATTGGTGTATTCAACACTTAAAAAGGAGACGACTTTTAATGCATAGAAGACTTTAGAAGTCTGACATGCCCCAAATTATTCACATTTTGGTATCTGCTCTAGAAGACAACTATCTTTTCTTCTGTAACATCTCCTCTACAGAGCCTGCCAAAACAAGCAATTCTTTTCCAAGGGCAGGATGCTACCGTTCTGTAACTTCTGTAAGAAATACATAACACACTGAAGGAAAATACTGCATATTTTTGCTGTGGGTTGTTTGGGGTTTTTTTTGGGGGGGGGGGGGGGGGAGTCTTATATAGTATCTACTATAGTTAAGATTAATCAAACTGAATAAACTACATGCTGAAGGCTGTGTCCAAGGTATTTCTCTTGCATAGTACAATCAAAAAATGAGCCTCTGAAAGCTCTCTGTTGGCAGATGGTATCTCACTTTCATAACTAGAACTTTTGCTCTACTTTCAAGTTTTACTGAAATATCACACAGAGAGATCCTGGTTTCCTTTGTCCACCCAAGCAAGAAAACAGTTTAGTCAAATTCTCCTCTGCCTACTATATGGATACCATTGTTTAAATATAATCTCCATGAATTTACTGTATCTGTGCTGTCAGTTTTCAGCCATACAACCTTTATGAATATGTGCTACATCAAAATGCATTACATAGCTTAACACATGGCATGTAATATTGTTCCTGAGGAGACTGAGAAATCTTTTTGGATATAACATTTTCCTGTGTCTCTATAGTTTCATTTACAGCCCAATAATTGACCCTCCAAACAATACTGATTCCTCTGAATGTTGATCCAGTTTCTTTGAAAGCGTCAGGAGTCAAAGATTTTGCAGATCTTTCTTTGGACTGTAAGTTTAGCTTTACAGTCACTAAAACGTATCAGTTCTGCAGCATTATGTTATTTATCATATACTGGTCCGTACCAGAGTGAGACAAGCTTGAGAGCTATGATACCGCATCTGGAATATATCCTACAGACCAAGCAGGATACAAACCTTAAGAATTCTGTCTCAATGTTGCAGAATCATTTCACTGAAAATCACTCAAATCTTTGAACCATTCAAGAGGTAGAAATCTACCTGGTTTTACTACTGTCTATGAAATTGAGTCAATTCTATTAACAGCTAAAGTTTTAGGAACAGCTGTATTATAATACACTTAACATGAAGTACAAAAATAATAATAGTTAGGAAGATATTTGCATAAATGCAGTCCTATATGCTGATCCAGCACAGTCATATATTTGAACATGCTGGATCAGAATCATTTAAGCTATACAGTGACCACTGACTTAACACATATAAAGTGTAACATACCCAGATATAATTACCTACTTCATTAAGCTCTTTGTGGAAACATGGTAGGTCAAAGAGCAATCTGATCCAACTATTTAGAGAGGGATGAATAAATGACCTCCAGAGATCCCTTCTATGAATTTATAAATCCTTTAGTTCAAGTACTAGAGCAAATTGATAAACACTTTTTGACAGTGCATAACCATTTGCTACGGAAACAGTCTTATTAGTCCACTCCCAACATCTAAATGACCAACAATAAGTAGGAAAAGAAAGATTAAAGAAAAGCAGAGAAAAATCTTAGGTAATTTATACTTACACATTTCTTGCCTTAAATAAATTCCAATCAACTGTTTGAAAATACTTTTGGTTTTCATATGAAGGCATGAACGAGGTCACTCATTTATTGATTTATTCCAATACTTTTATTTGCGACTCCTTGAGCACTCTCTTTCCCAAACCAAATAAATTAGATAAAAATAAACTTACTGCACTGTGGGTCAGATCCATCGGTTCTATCAAGTACAAATAAGTACTATCTTCAAACATGCCACTAGAACATGAAGAAAAACAAATGATATTTAGTATTACATGGCAATTAATTTGACTCCAGGATATGATTTTTGACAAGACAAAACCAAACTTAGGGCTGAAAAACTGATCAATATTAAAATAAATTCCATACATGTTCATTACTACCACATGTGGCTAAAGCTAAGAATTTTTTTTTTAAGAAATCAGGTGCATTTTAATGAACTAACAGAATGTAACGGCAATGTAATGATAAAGCACCAAAAAGAGTAAAGATTTGACCTTGCAAAACAGAACTCCTAAGACACACATTAGCATGTAGAATATAATCAACAGCTGAGCTGCACTTAACAGTAACTACTCATAGAATCATTTAGGTTGGAAAAGACCCTTAAGATTATCAAGTCCAACTATTAACCTAACACTACCAAGTCCACCACTAAACCATGTCCCTAAGCACCTCATCTGCACATCTTTTAAATACCTCCAAGGATGGTGCCTCAACCACTTCCCTGGGCAGCCTGTTCCAGTGCTTGACAACCCTTTTGGTGAAGACAGTTTTCCTGATAGCCATTCTAAACCTCCCCTGGAGCAACCTGAGGCCATTTCCTCATCCTATCACTTGGTACTTGGCAGAAGAGACTGACATCGACCTCACTACAACCTCCTTTCAGGTAGTTGTAGAGAGTGATAAGGTCTCCCTTGAGCCTCCTTTCCTCCAGGCTAAGCAAACCCAGTTCCCTCAGTCGCTCCTCATAAGACTTGTTCTCTGGACCCTTCACCAGTTTCATTGCCCTTCTTTGGAGGCGCCCCAGCAGCTCAATGTCTTTCTTGTAGTGAGGGGCCCAAAACTGAACACAGTATTCGAGGTGTGGTCTCACCAGGGCCGAGTACAGGGTGACAATCACCTCCCTAGTCCTGCTGGCCACACTATTTCTGATACAAGCCAGGATGCTATTGGCCTTCTTGACCACCTGGGCACACTGCTGGCTCATATTCAACTGGCTGTCAACCAATACCCCCAGGTACTTTTCCGCCATCCGTTGCATGGAGTTGTAACTCAAGTGCAGGACCTGGCACTTAGCCTTGTTAAATCTCATACAATTGGCCTTGGCCCATCGATCCAGCCTGTCCAGATCCCACTGTAGCACCTTCCTACCTTCAGGCAGATCAACACTCCCACCCAACTTGGTGTCATCTGCAAAGTTAGAGTGTGCACTCAATCCCTTGTCCAGATCATTGATAAAGATATTAAACAGAACTGGCCCCAAGACTGAGCCCTGGGGAACACCACTTGTGACCAGCCAACTGGATTTAACTGCATTCACCACAAATCTTTGGGCCCGGCCATCCAGCCAGTTTTTTTACCCAGCAAAGTGTATGCCCATCCAAGCCATGAGCAGTCAGTTTCTCCAGGAGAATGCTGTGGGAAGCGGTGTCAAAGGCTTTACCTCACGACATCCTTGTAGTCCTCCTGAGTGGCCTGTCCCTTCTTCCAAAGGTCATAAACTCTCCTTTTTTTCCTGATTTCCAGCCAAAGCTCTCTATTCAGCCAGGCTGGTCGTCTTCCCTGCCGGCTCATCTTTCGGCACATGGGCATGGCCTGCTCCCGCGCCTTGATTTCCTTCTTATACAATGTCCAGCCTTCCTGGACTCCTTTGCCCTTCAGGACTGCCTCCCAAGGGACTCTGTCAACCAGTCTCCTAAACAGGCCAGTCTGCCCTCCAGAAGTCCAAGGTAGCATTACTTCTCCAAGAATCAAAAACTCTATCATTTCATAATTACTATGCCCAAGACGGCCTCCAATCATCACATCATCCATAAGTCCTTCCCTGTCCACAAAGAACAGGTCCAGCAGGGCACCTTCCCTAGTTGGCTCACTCACCAGCTGTGTCAGGAAATTATCTTCCACATACTCCAGGAACCTCCTAGACTGGTTCCTCTCCACTGTATTGTATTTCCAGCAGACATCTGGTAAGTTGAAGTCCCCCACAAGAACAAGGGCTAGCGATTGTGAGACTTCTCCCAGCTGCTTATAGAATATTTCGTCTGCCTCTTCATCCTAGCAAAGACTAATTTCCTACGTTTTTTCCTTGTACAATCTAACAAAAACATCAATTTTTCTATTGGCTGACAGAATCATACATGAATACTGAGCACACAAACTGTTAAAGTACAATTCTTGCTTATCCTTTACCATAAGTCATATGGTGACACATTTACTTGCACTTACCATATTCAAAGGTTTCATGAGACAGCATCAAAAGACTTTAATCCCAATGATACTAAAAATAAATGCTAGCAGTCTGGCATAGCTGGTACTGGCATTTCAAAACATCAAAAATATTTGGGCCTGTAGAGTTTCAGTCCCTCACTTATTAAGAGATACTATTCAAGAGTAATAATTAGTTAATAGTCTTGTTTGAAAAATGAGAATATGCACTTACTGAAGTCCATTACAAGTTGAAAGAGCAACTTTAGAATCCTTGATACCTCTGATATTTCCATGGTAGTAACAATGCTCTCCACCCTAATAATGTTTAAAAACAAACAAACAATCACATGTGCACAAAATTACCTTGATCTAATGTCTGTTGCTTAAAACCAAGGCAAAAAAAGATCTAACACCTTGCATTAGGTAAAATTTCAGAGAAAGCAGTGATTGCTAAAGTAAATACCAATGACTAGCCCTAACTGCTTATAAGAGAAAGACTGTGCCCAGCAAGGACTAATTTATGTCTTCAAGCCATAACATGGGTTATTCTTTTGTTAAAGTCACAGCATTCTTGATCTTTTTTTAAGTGTATTTCTTTGCTGTAAATTGATTCTGTAAAACTGTTATGTAACGAAGGTTACACGAGCATTGAATTGCTTCTTGATGCCTTCCAGTTCTGTTAAAATTACAGTGTTCATCAATCACCTGGCATGTATTTGGCTTAAATCTGGATTCTACCAATTTTGTCTCACTAAAAATTTATCAATTAAAATGTTACATCATTAGACTGTAGGTACCAATATCACTAATGATGAACGAGCCAGAAATTGAAGCCAGTTTAGCAACACTGAAGTGTACAGTTGCATTTTTACTGTACAGATCAAAAGGGTACTAAAAGTCAACTCTTGATTTTAACTGCATAAAATTCTGAACAGATGCAAACCCCAAATTATTCTATAAATGGTAGGATTTTTGTGTTTCTCTAAGCAAGTCAGCAGTCATGTTTTAGACAAGGTCCTGCCTTTTATTTAAAAAATAGTAACATTTAAATTACCTACAAGTGTGTTTAAATGTTAGAGACTTTTAAAAAATCCCCCCAATTAGGCAAACTACATCCAAAACTGCAATCCAAAACCTCGGTTCTCAAAGGCCCTAATGACATGAAGGAAGGGACACCCTGCTGAATGCTGCAAGGCAAGATTTCAACAGTCAACTGATGCAGGGATTAGGCTGAATAGAATTACTGCAAAACATGCTACCAAATGGGCGTGCAATGAAGCTCTGTGTATAGTCTTCCACTTCTCCACAAGAACATACAGGAAGTTGCAGTATGTGTATATATGGGAGGGAACAGGACAAAGCAGGAGACCAAAATACCACAGAGAAGAATTGGTACATACTTAAAATCTTAAAGTTCTGATCCAGAAAAGCCTTGCTCAGATGCCAACTAAACTCTAGTGAATGCTACATGCTTTCCTCTGAATTAAAAGTGCAGGTTCCCTGGACCTGGCTGGTATTCATCATAGAATGAGCTAAGTTGAGCTCTCCTCTCTGAAGCAACTAGGTCCTGTCTAAGCTCTCCTTAAAGTGGGCAGAGAACTTCAAGCAAGCTCAGAACACACCTAAGACAGAGTGACAAGATGGATCCTCACAAAAGAGGGTTGCAGTGGCTTTCTTGTCAAAATATTGACCATTACATGCCAATGCCCCTCTCTGGCTAATAACTACAGCACTCACCCCAGGTTTCCCAGCTGCTGAACAATTTCAGGTCACCTTGAGGAGTCAACTCACATTTCCCTACCTTCTAAAAGTGTGCTCTACCTCCAAAGATACTGGCTACTTTGTTTCAGAGCACCCTACCTGAATCAAGCTAAAGCAGTCTCATTTTGTAGAAAACACAAAGATTTATGAAGTCAGAAAGAGGGAGCATGATTGTGTACCCCAGAGACTAGGAAGCTTCTAGGAGGAGGTCTTAGCAGTAGATTACAATAAATAAATGATTCAGATCAGAAATTCAGAAATAATTGTTTTGTCAAAGCATCTTCTACTCGCATGTAAGAATTACTAGCGTTAAAATAATTTCATGAAGATCTTTTTAAATCTCCATTTTTTTTTACTTTCTGTAGTTTCACAATTTGTCATTTTTCTCTAAACGTTCTAGTTTTCTTCTATGTACTAAATTTGTGTGATTTAATTCCTCCATGTAACAGAAGTAGAGTTCTACTGCACTATCAAGAGTTTTGTATTATTTGATTGTAAATAGCTAAATATGTATAAAACCCTAAAATCTTTAGCATATTTTTAGGATTACATACTACAGGTAGCCACATGGCAAATTATTAAATCCTTTATTCTGATACAGAAATTAATTCTATCCTTATTGCTGGACAGTAGAATTACTAATCCCTAAAATTCCATAAATTGCTGAGGAATAAATTGGTCAGACTGTTAGAGGCTTACACAACGACTTGTCATGACTAAGGGTAAAATAAACTGGCTTCATAGGAATGGTTCAACTGAGTAAACAAGAGGAGTATATTTATTTTCTATCAACAGAAACAAAGCATCAAGAGCAACATTGACTGTTCAAGCTATGAATGTTTAGAAAAAAACCAAGAAACATTGCTTTGACTTTTCTAAAGAAAAAGGACTAGTGAATTTAGAAGCTGTTAAATACCAGAAATTCTACTGCTATATGTCAGAGAAGCTAAAATGAGGAAAACTGAATGATACTAATTTACCATATTTACATAGTTGGTCTTTAATGTCTATCAACAACAACCCCAGCTAAACTAAAGTTAAAAAGTATTCTCAAAAAGTTTTATTAAAAACCCTTAAGTGTGGTTGTCTCTCTCACACATGGTTTGAAAAATGTACCATTCATCATCAAAATATTCTTAATTCTGGTGTCATATGTCATCTGAATTCCAACAAGCATGTTGGATCAACTCCTTCTGCAATTACTATAACTCAAGGAAGTACCAAAAACGTAAATGCTCTTTGTTTAAGTATGCACAGCATTATTTCCATTTTGCATCTTATTTAATGAGTTATTCAGATTCTGAATGAAATTCCTAACAGACTATTGTGCATAATTAAATCAAAGTACTACACAGAAAGTAATCACTACATATTTACCTTTCCATCAGTGAGAATGCATAAGCTATGCTTTTTAACAACTAAATCATGATTCTCTCTCTCACACAAGTAGCTTTACAAGAATTCTTTTTAAAAGACAGTCAAATGAGTAAAGAAATTGCTGTCTGTTCTTCAGTGTTCTCACTCTTGTAATAAACTACCCCTTTCTAGAAAATACAATACTTTTCATCAAGACCTCACCTCTTTACACCCGTATCAGGAAAACAAAACAATCTTTTACTTATTCAGGTCTAAAAAGGACTATAAGATACTGCAAAAGACCAGGATACAGTCCTTATTTGATCTACACAAATTGTGTGTATATTTTCTGAACTTATAATGAAGCCTTTTACAGATTAGTGTGACCTCAGGAGCTCCATTATTGTTTCTAAATAAATCAATTCAGAAAACATCCCCTGGGAAGTTCGGATCAAGTTACTGCAGCATGCAAAGGTAGTCCATTTGCTGAGTCTAAGGTTCTAATATAATTTCCCAGTCAGATTCATGATTCAGCAACCGCAGTGCTTGATGCTAGTGCTGCAGCTGACAATTGCATGAACTTGTCTAAATGCCAGAGGGAATTGTTTTCTTGCATCATTTAGCATTTTTGCCTATTCTGCAGAGTACTGAGTCTTAATGAAATGAACGAACTTCCTTAGTATGTTACACGAAACTATTTTTCTTCAGTGGAAGAAAACAAATATATTGCAATAATTATATTGCAATGTAATTGTTTAATTTTGCCCTAATCTGCGACATATTGTTTTATTTGAGATTCTCTATAACAAGGGCAAAATAATAAACTAGACATCTAATACTTGGACAAACAACAGTCCCAACAGGCTGAAGGTATAAATGCAACTTGAATGCTTCCTTTCCTCCACTCTAAATACAGAGAGACATTTCACATGTAATAAGATCACAACAGATATTCCAGCATTCATACCAAACATGAAAAAAGTCACTCCCTGAAAATGTAGTTTATAACCTTCCTAGGAACCTACCAGTCCTCATTCTGTTACTACAACAAACAAAAAGACTGATCCCGGTCCCTCATTCAGGGCTGAACTATCTTGCATAACCTTAATCTCTTTGTCTTTGGATCAATAGCCTATGGCACTGAATTCAGTTTGGAAGCTAGTTTGACAAATGTAATTAATTGGATGTCAAGCAATATGCTGGTTTTGTAATAACTGAAACCTTAACCTCTGGAGTTAAGTCTTTCATTTTCCGTTTCACAACTGTATAATTCTTGCAAAGAAAAGTCACTGCAAGTTTTTTTGGTTTGTTTGAATGCCTTATATTACCATTATCCTGTCCCCTTCCACTCTGTGCTAAGGACATCTAAATAATTAATGAAGACTATACTGATGGTGATTTCCACCCCTCCACTCCCTACATTTTACAAGATGTAATTGTTCCGGCAGTATCTGGATCATCTTCGCTACTACCACCTACCACTGCCTACCCCTCACCCCGACACACAGCTTTCCTTTTTTGTACAATTTTTCTTCTATTACTGAGGTATCCTTACAAGATGAGATCACAGTTACCTTGTATGTGTGGAAAAAGGCTTCTGGTGTTTTTAAAAGTCTTGCAAAACTTTTTTTCTTTTTTTAACATTTTATGGTATTGTTCCCTCAGAAAGATCACTCTGACACATTTTAAGAGCACAATACCTTAGAAAACTTCGGTTTTCCATCTTCATACTGAATCTCCACGTAATTGGAAGATAACAAGTCACTGTTAAAGAAAGAAAAAATCAAAATGAGAAAAACCTGAATATTCTTTCTACTGCTATAGGTTTCTTTCCTTGTAAATTAGTTTATAAAAAACAAGCAGTTTGTGTCGAGTAAATGGTTTGCTGGCACAATGGAAGTCAGGGTGTGTTACAGAAGGGAGAATTTCATTCTGCAATCTTTACAATTAGATTATCAGTCTTTTAAATATGCAAAAAAACATCCCATGTCTATAGAATTTTGTTTGCTGCCAGTAACTGGTACTGACAAAATGTTGAGTTCATTATTGTTTTCAAGTAAGTTTTATATTTTATCTAAAAGTTAAACAGAGTATACATAAGGCTGAACAAACACATACACGATTGTTCCGAAGAGTGTATACTTTAACTGTACCTCACTTTCACAACTGCAAATACTCAATTTTTTCCAAAATCTGTAATGTTCTTAAAAAAAAACCACAACAAACAACAAAAAACCAAAACAACATGACCCCCTCAGCCCCCCCAATACTACCCCTTTTCTTCCTTTCACTTTTTCTTCTCAGATTCTTTTCTCACTCTTATTTTTTTCCTAACTCTGGCAAGACAAATTTCTGAAGCATAAAAATTCCCCATACTGTAAAATTTACAGTTCAAATGTCTGTCCTTTTTTTTTTTTTAAGTAAGATTAGCTAGCCTGTACATATCCTAGGATAACTCCAATGCCCCATTCACCTCTCACCCAGTTACAATCAGGGTTGCAGCATAGTGGCCCAGTGTTAACTGGTCCTGTCATATATGCAAGATAAGCGTTTTACTCAATGTGATCCAGAATTCTCAGCATTGTTCAAGCCTTGAAGAGCCTGTCCCCTTCCAAATAAAAAAAAAAAAAATCATTAAAGGGTGTGATAATGGTACACATATCAAAACAAAAATATTGTTGCTATGAATAAAACACATCATCATTATGGAAGCCTGGTCTGACAAAATAGCTCTGATGGGAATTCATGACTAACAACAACTAATGATAATGGGTGTCTCAAACTCAGATTAGGCTATTAGCAATCCTGATAACACTTTAACTCAGGGACTACTGGCTCATAAAATCAATTCTTCATGCCACATTTATCAGGCACTACACTTATCAGAATATCCTGCAGAAGCCAGTTACCAGTGGTTCTCTTAAAAGTCCTTTTTCATGGAACTGAGAGACCACATTATGCACACTCTGTACCTGCAAAACCAACATTAATAGCCTTAAATAATTACTGAAGTCTCATCATTTGTCTTAACCTTCATTTTGATAGCAATACTTAATAGATATATTTTTAAAGTGCAGACTTAAAAATAAATTCAGTTGCATAAAATCATTTTAACTTTCTCTATTTGTATCATAGTAAGCTATAAATTTTCTGCAAGACAATAAAAATGCTTTAAAATAGTGTAAGTGCTTGGCTACAATGCAAACATTCACTTCCTCAGTGTGGCAAGGTTTGGAGCTTCTAAAGATGATTACATATACAAAGCAATTAGAGTGTTGATAATGTCCTTTTCTTCTTTACATTTTTCATACTTCTTATGAAGCATAAGGACTGCTGTTCTCAGTACTTAATGGGATGGTATAGACAAGGCTTGAGGTAACTGACAAAAGTAGGAAAATGGAAAATTCTGGTTAGATACAAGTTTAAAAAAATCACTGAGGATTGTTAAACACCGGAACTATGCTCAACTTGAAAGGCCCTTGACCAGATTCAGATTTTTACAGACACTTCTGCTTGAATTCATGAAAACCGTTTGGTTTCCTCAAACCAATTCCAAGATCAGCATTTATCTACCCATTTCCAAATCAAGCTCACACTCTCACACCCTCTTCTTCGCCCCCTTCTAGTAACCTTACACAACCGATCTCAGAACTGCTTTCAGTGCTATCTAGTGCTTTTAGCATCTCATAAGACTTGCAGTAGGTGATTTCCCACTGTGTCTACTGACTCAGAACTAATTGTAGTTTAATTATAGCGTTTCTCTCTTAGATTTATCCCATTTCATGTGACATAAGAGCTGCTCAAAATTTCTTTAGTTCACCCTTTGCAGAATCTTTCCAAAATTCAGTGCTCTTTTCTTGGATTTTGGTTGAACTTCTGTTGTAACCCAGTTGTTTCCTTCACCTGCCAACCTTTTCCATTCTTTAGCTTCTCATTACTTGCAACTGCAAAGGGATTCCTGATTCAGGTAATAAATACAGTGTCCCACATGATAGGATATCTAACATGACATGCTTATGATGGGATACTCCTATATATATGTTACAAGTATAGAGCAAGGATGCAGCAGACAGTGGCTTTTCCAATAAGCTCTACACTTTTCTCATCACTGACTTTCCAATGCTACTGTCCTGTGGGATCTGCTGGACACAAGGCATATCGCTGAAATTCTCCATATTGAACAAATTCCCTCCAAAGAAAATTGAGGCCTGCTATTCATCATATACTTCCCAAATGCCATGCTGTAAACAAAACGCTCCTTTAATTTGTGAACCACCCTTCTGTCAAATGTAACACAGTATCTTTTAGAGTAGAAAATCTATTATAAGGCTATTGTCTTTCACAACCCGTTCTCATGCTATGCTGTAACAGGGTATTTAACACTACTTTCTGATTATTATTATTATGTTCTTAAGCTTGTCACACATAACCACCAACGTACTGCAAGGGTATTTTAACATTTCCCACAGGGCAGCAAGAATTTTGAACTTTCCATTAAAAAAAATAAATCAGCTTCTCCTTAAACTGTATGCCTCTACCTTGGTAGGTACCTGATTTTTTCCATGTACCTTCTTATTTCAAGTATCTGTCTACACTAGCAAACATCCTAAAGAACACCTTACTTCCAGTCATCCAGAAATCTCTCAAGGTATACTGCTAATCTGAGACAACCATGATCTTATTCAGGGGAAGCGGGGGGAATGGGAGGGGGACAGTACATTTGCAGGAGTTTTCCAACATGGCTCTGCTAGTACACACAACCAATTGCTTCTATAATAAAGCTAATCTCAGTACTGTTCTCCACACTCAATAGCAAAATCAGTATAAATACATCTGTAACTGCTTATAAACAGTTAGTATTGAAATGTGATATTGCAGAGAGTAGTCTAATTCAGCAAAAATGTTCTGCTATTGCCACAAAGGAAAATACAGAATCTGGGTAAGGGAATTTGTTCTATATTTTGCTAAAGCTTCAGGAATAACAACTGCTGTAAAAATAAGCATAAAACTGTTACTGCAAATTTTCCCTACCAAAGCTTTTACCTGTTATTAATGCTGACAAATCTGACAAAAGAAAGGAGAAATTATTTAAGGAAAAGGAAAAAAAAAAAAAAGAACACTTAACCAAAATAACTTTCAAACATTTTTTCCAACATGAAAGACAGATACACAGAAGAGCACTATAATTTCACCAGTAGGTCTGATGGGATCCTTTATGCAAGTGGCATCAAAAAGAAAGGCCTGGTATACACTGATTAAGAGCTCAGGTAAAAGTACAAGCTCCTGAGGAATGAGATACAGAACTCATGCATAAAGTAGGAATCTCCACATCACAAAATAACTTTCCTTCCTTCATTATAATTTACAGAATTCCTAAATTTACCTGTGAAAGGCAGCCCTGAATTTTAGAAAATACATTTGTGCCTCATCTACAATGTACTGTGTTTTGTCACCTTTCAGTTGATCCATTTACATTTTGATTGAGCAGAAATGCATCCAGTACTGCCTACTAACCTACTACCAAGCAATAATTTTTTTTTAAGTATTCTGAAATGATTCAAGCTCAGTACCAGTGTCTAAGCAACCTAGTTTAGTTGAATTACTTAACAGAACACTCATCAGACATTTTGTCCATTTGACAGATATACTTTAGCGCATAAAGATGTGAAAAACGAATTGAGACCTTGCTTCAGCATTTTGTTAGATCATCAAGACACTGTCATCTAATGAAATGGCCATCTATAGCCTTGTTTCTATTATCAGTTTCAATTATATCCACAAGCTTTGTTGAATCAACTGTTCTTATGGGAATTTATTATTAAGTTTTTAGTATGTATTTACAGTAGTCTTTACTTGGCTGTTGTCTTTGAAGCTGCTCTGACAAGAGTGTCTCCAATGAATAAATATACTGCAAATATTTATCATTAGTTTTTAAAACACAACAAGGTTTTACTACTTTTTCTTATATTATCTTGAAGGAGCTTAAAAATCAAAATGTGATACTGTGGATCAAGCATCTGTGTTTAAAAGCAAATAAAAGAAACAACTGATGATGCAGGTGTATAGGTTAACTCCTTCGTAACTATGGAATCAAAGAAAGTCCCCACTCACTTCTGCTATTAATATCATAATGATTCTGTAACAGTAAACAGTACAGCCATTTAAAAAATCACTTCTTGCACAGTCTGGCTCTTGTTGTTTGTTTTTGTTTGACTTGTCTTTCAGGTAAAGAAAAGGATGACCTGACAACAAATGTATTAAACTGAAATTACCAAGGTGATATTTTAGGTACTTTTTAAGAGGTCCTCAAATGGGAAAAGATCTCCAAAACAGACTGATGGGAAAACATGTTCTGAAGTTGTAAAGAAGAGTGCAGAAAATGCTCCAGATTCTTTTCTGGATCAGTCTGCCTCCCTCAGTGCAAGAAGCTCTGAGTCAGTTCAGGGGAGTTCAGACAACAAATTCTTCACGATCCCTTCTCTAGTTCTGCCCTGAAGCCTTCTATCCAAGCATGCTATATTTTAATGGCTACTTCAGCAAGCATTTGAAAAGGAAGAGCTTGAAGAGTTCTTCAGAATATTAAGAACAGTATCTTGCTCAGTTTCCGTCATATTTTCCTTTACCATAGCACTGAAGATGATATCACTTTTAAAAGTACTATATAAAAGGATATGAAGAAATGAACAGCTAGACAATATTACAGAAGATGAGTACTGTGTCATGGAAAATATCTCAATGTAATTTGCTATGACAGAAATTTCCTAGAAGACCAATTGACAAAATAAAGATATTATTTAAACAACTGTTCAAGTTCATTCAATATTGCACTTTAATTGATCCCTTTCCTCCATCACCAGCTTGGAAAACAGGTAGTTTTGAATTGTCTATAAGAACTTTATTAACCTGTAGCGTAAGGCTGAGGGCTGCCATCTGTCTTTGCCAGAATGGTCTCATTCGATAGTAATCATATTTGCCAAAGCTTCCTTCATTTAAAGCAAGCTTTTTTATATACAAAAGAAACTTGGGTTTCTTTTCCTCTTAAAAAATTCACTGAATGCTCTACACGTTCTGTTACATTATGTCTAAAGATAACAGTCCAATTTGAACCAACTCTTACTATGACGGAAAAATCCAATCAGATGTGGGTGTGGGGGAGTTTATTATTTTATTTTACTTCTAATACTAAAACTAGTGAAATAAGTTTATTTATACTTATAAAGAGCTGACTTGACCACCTTCAGATTAGATTAACAACTATAGCAGAATCGGAGATACGTGTTGGTACTCCAGCAAAATAAAAGTTTATTTTGGTTCCCTTAATCCATACTTCCATGTTGAACTATATTGCACAACATCAGCTCTGTCATTGAATGAAGTTAAATTCAGTGATATAGGCTCTTAGGAGCTAGTTTGAAGAACTTAATCAATCGTATGTCAAGTATACACAGGCTTTATACTAGCTCCAAATGCAAAGATTTCAGCCTGACTCTAATAGAATCTGAGATCCCAGTAACTCACTTCAGCATAAAGATCTTGCTATTGACAAGACCAGACCATCTCAGAAACAGAGTGAAAAATCTACTACATTAGAAAGATAACACTTCTTCACCACTGCCATGTTACAGTGGTTACATGTGAGCAAGGAGTACAAGAACACAACCTAAGAAAGGATGCATCAAGTCAGACAACTGCCTAGTATGTTGTTTGACAGCAAATACACACATGTAGCAATTTTTCAGGGAGTTTTCACAGCATCCAGTGATCTGTGATACCAGGATTTCATAAACCAGAGTTAGTGTAATTGTATTCAATAGCCCTCAGTAGATTTCTTTTCTGTAAGTTCTTTCAATCCTTTAACTCCTGTAAATAGTTTAAATATGCACAATATCCTGTGACAAGAAGATTTGCATTTTAATTTTTTTTGTGAGAAGCATCTTGTTTCAAACCTCCTCCTGTATTTGGTATCTGTAGTTGTTACACTGGAGGAGGCAATAAACATCCTCATCCTGCCACACAGAATTTTACAGCATTGTCATATTGCCGCAGATGTGTATTTGCCTTGCCCTGAGCTTGTTGACCCTAACAATCCACCAAACCAATGGCTGTGGTCACATCTCAGCTGACAGGCATTCAAAACCCTGTTCAGAAGGGTGTGAGATCCACACTTAATTAAATCCAGGATCAGGAGCGCACAGAATAAAGTCTTTTCACTGCACAAGCAAGTGGTCTGACAAGAGGGCTAACATTCACAACACCAATGTCTGCATTTTAAAAGACAAACAGCGTGTCCTCTCAGGTTTTTGGTTTTTGTTTGGTGGGGGTTTTGTTTCGGGTTTGTTTTGTTTTGTTGTGTTGGTTGGGGTTTTTTTGGGGGGTGAGGGGGTGTTTGTTTTTTGTTTTGGTTTTTTTGTTTTGTTTTGTTTTTTACAAATTCTTTAACACATCTTTTCCCAGAGGCTCCCAGATCCCATGCAGGAACATACTTCCCAAGAGCTCTTACATCAGCACCAAAAAAAAAAAAAAAAAAAAAGTGGAATTTCAAACAAATTAGCCTATGCTAGTTTCTTATAGTCTTGTTGAAATACACTCTGCTGCCAATGATTTTATTGATAGCCATTTTATGGAGCACAACTCTACTCATGCACTGCACAGCAGACATAGGAACATTACTTCAGGGAAATCCAAAACTTGAGTGCTATTACTATTATTACTATTACAGTCATAAGCTCCCCTCTATAAAATATACATAGAAACAGACATACACACTTTATTTTACAAATATTTGCCAAAGAGAAAGGAATGAGATGAAGAAAAAATAGATCAAAAAAGAAGAAAAATATTAAAAGGACTGATCTGTAAAGTTGTAGGAGGAATGAAAGAAGATGACAAGGAGCTGGAAATACTGCTGAGAAATATTTGAGACATTGAGCTAAGAGTGCAAGCCCTTGGTCAATGGCAGGATTGGTGCTGCCTCCTAGTGCACTGCTGAAAGAGTGAATGAGTAAAACACTAGACAGCACACAACAGTGAACATACAAATGCGCATGCATGCATACATAATATTATAAAACACACATTTTTATCATTTTATTAGTGACGGGATGGAAAAGAATATCTGAAGTGAATTGTACTAAATACTTAAAATTACAGAACAAAAATACTAAGAGAAGACAGAATAACTGAAATATTGCTTACAATTAATGCTTCTAATTTACAGCTGAACACAGTAATTGCAAAGGAAGCTTCTTCACACTGTCAGGTTTTTATAATTTTTAAAAAGACAAAGGAAAGCTTTTTCACACATTAATGTGTCTTGAAAAATATGGAGAGGTTTTAGTATCTGTCTCCAAGTCTTTTTGCATGTGAAATGCCTACTGAGGCAAATGATAACTTTTAAGAGGTTGCCTCCAGTTGTGGGAGTTGCAAATGAGTCAGTAAAGCTCTGTTATCTACAGCTGAGACACTAATGACTGCAGTTACTCACAGGAGTACACACGCATTGTTGTAAAATCCTAACACTGAGTTCTGTGCATCTCATCTTTAACAAATTTTAAAAAGCCAACTAGAGTTAAACTTACCACAGTAATATTATCATACTTAGTTTTCACATCTTGTGTATCTTATAGGATCCATTTAGTACCCTAAATGTTTAGGCTTTTATTTAAGAAAACATTATAAACATTTGAAGTTTCCTTCTGGAAAACTGTGACTAGTTTTCCCATTTTCATTAAAAAAGAATTTTGAGAAAAAACAAGAATCAAATAGATTCTCAAATAATCCAGTTACTGCTCTACTGTTTTTTAAATTACGCTAACAATGTAATCTTCTCTGGGACTATTCTCAAGTTAAATTCAGTCCTACAGAAACATACACCACAAATGCTACACAACAATTATAAGCTTTAAACTGATGGATAATGTTGGCTGTAATGCTGCAGTTCACATAAGAGAAACACTGCTCACAAGAGTCATCGTATTTTAATGTCTCAAATATTTAAGTCATGTTACAGTCAGATGTGGTGGGGTTTGGGTTTTTTTTTTTCAGTTCATGCCAAAGATGCCAGATTTTTTTCATATCATCTCTTCATTGAAAAGAAAATCCATTTTCCTAGAAATCTATGTGGACTTCTACAGGGAAAAGAAAGAAAAGCAGAAAAATACAAGGCTGTTTTTGGTGAGGTTTTTTCCCCTTCCCCCCAAATCCTAAATTTTGAGGGAAATTTTCAGTAGGAAGGGAGAGAAGTTTTTGTCTTTGATTTTTACCTTCTGTTTCTCTCCAGCTCAGGTACCTAATTCCCCATTCCTTGTATGTGCCTCAGCCACCACAGTCCCAGTAGGGGAAGGCTCTAGCACAGCTCCAGCCCCCAGTGCTGGAGGAGACTCCTTTATTTAGAAACTGGTGCTAGATCATCCGCTGAAAACTGCCAAATAATATAGCCAACTTCCCTGATGACTAAAAAAACAGCAAGGAGACAGTTTTAATTCACTGCTTTTGGTAGTATTGCTTTCTAATCTGTTTTAGTACTACACCTGAATATAAAGACTGATAGTTTAAATAGGACATAAGAGTTACCTGCAGAAACACTTGTCCTTCAACAGAAGAATAGCAACTTAAAAGCCTTTTACATGTTGGTGGAAAAGAGATCATTAAAAAGTAATTTGTTAGCACCTCACAGACATTTGTTTATGTATATAATACATACATAAAAAAATAAGAAATTCTTCAGATATATACTAGGATCACTGATTACTCAGATACATTATTACAACAAATGAATTGACAGTATTGTTTGAGGACAGAAATATTAATTTACTGGAATTAATGAACACTTTTAAAGGCTTTTTATATAAACTGGGTTTTAAGACAATGCTACATGTTACTTGTTGCATATGGAATTTATTGAGTTTGGGCAGACAATCATAGCTGAATTATAAGTGTAACTTTTCAAATGGCATTAATCATTACCCCACTAGCACCCTATAATCTTTCATTTTTGTACCAAGAGCACTAGCTAAAAACATTATTTAAACCATTACATATTAGAAAAAGTATTACTTTTTGTATCCAATTATTTCCATAATCCACATATCTGCAAATATTATGCATTGTCATAAATGACATCACACTGACAGCCTGAAATTGGTCAAACATTTAAGTGTAACAAGGGGCAAGATGTCTGAAACTTCAGAGTAGCCCACCTTCTTAAAGAGTTCAAAATTAATGTTTTTTCCTGAGTCTTCTTGTCAGAAAAAGCTGCCAACAATGACCTTTAGGATAACAAATTATATTTCATCTGTTTTAACACCTGTAGGTTTTCTGCAACTGAAAAGTTGATTACCCATTCAAACTCCATACAAATCTTACATTTGAATTGTATCTGCACACTGGATTAGAGGTTTGATAGGTTTATATTTCCTTCAAACTGTTTGTGTCATTGCACTATACCAAGATAGAAAACATCAAGTAAAAAATTATATTAACATGCTCCAGAAACTTTCAGATTGCCACCTGTTCTTCTTACAAAATCTTGACAGTTATTAATGAAAGCGAATATTCAACTTTCTTCACCTTCTGGTTGTAATACTTGCTGTGAAAAAAAGAGCAGCTGCAACATAGAAGGTAGGCAACCGCACAGATTCCAGCAAAGGTAAAGAAAACTTAAAACTAGAACCTGTTTGTGGGCAACAACCACCCTCTGATTTTACCTTTATATACTTGGAAGAACTTTCCTAAGAAAGGCAGGGACAAAACCAGAATACACAGAATATACACACAGAGTAGGTGACATTAACTCACCTTAGAGTAACTGATAAAAATATATATTCAACATATTCAAGGGTATTCTGGGTTTTGAATACTTACTCCACATGTGACTGGATTATTTTGGTCAATAGCACATAACAGCTCCAGTTTGTGGCCCTGTTGTTCTGCCTTTCCTTCTGACTAGACATTAGTAGTACCACTATGCCAACTAAAATTCATTGTAATCCAACATAGTAGCAAAAGGCAGCATTTTGCTGAACACATAAATGTAAATGAGATACAAAAATGGGTCTTTTCAAATCATTGTCTGTGGGTATTCACAACTTACGATGTTACAAGTTTTATGACTTATGGTTTTAGAGCCTTATGTCAGGTCAAAAAGTAGGACAGGTTTTTGAAGTCATCATTTTCTGGAGCAAAACCAGATAAAGAGTTGAACATCTATGAGTCAAAAAACACTTAGGAAGCTAGGAGAAGACCGAATGTATAAAGAGGCAAACAGTAGCGATACCAGTAAGACCTGAACACTCTGCACCTTACATATAGCCAGTAAGAAAATTCTTGATACCCCAAAGAGGAGAACTTCTTTGCATGATCTCCTTCCTGTTTTTGAAGTGAAAGACATTGCATTTCTTGATTGCTGATAAAGTAACCACAGTTGGAAAAAATATGTGCATTTACTTTCTTTATGGACCATTTGTTGTTATAAATAAGCAAGGACAAACAGCAAGGCTGGACAATGGGTAACGTTGGAAGGATATGTGGAATGTAAGGCTATCAGGTTTGTGGTGATATTTGGTTAACAGCCATTCAGCATAAGAGACTAGGACAGGAAAAGCAACCGACACCCAGACACACAAACCCTAATGAACAGGAGATAAGAGTTCTGGTCTTGGTTATTATCTCTGCTAGGTCACTGACTGACAGGCCATGGAAGAACCCACTCAGGCATGGCCTTGAAGAGGTTCAACCAGAACTTTAGAACAGATAAAAAGTGGTAAACAACGTCATCATGGGTCTCCTAGGAAAGAACAAACTTACTACAGAATGTCTTCAGGGGCTTGTGGAAACGTGCAAACATTTTTATGGGACGTTCAGGGCAAGTGCCAAAAGTAGGGAAGGTGAATCAGGACAGAACAAGTGTGGGAAAATGGAGAGGAAATGGCATAAAAAGGAGTCATTAGTGTAAGGAGCAAGTTAGTAGGTTTGTTTCGCCCAGCCCTGCACCTGACCACTGTAGTCTGTCCCATGTTTTTATTGAGTCCTACTTGTAATATTTTCTATGTGACTTTGCTCTCTATTCTGCATAGGTATGATTTGCAAGCAAACTTCAGAGTCAGTCAACAACTATGAGGAGACCTGTATCTGGAAAGATCCAAGGTCTAAGATGGTGACCAAGTAAGTGATCTCAGGCCTAGACATGAATGTTTGATGAACTTAAAGCCTGTGTAAACATCTGAGTCGGGGAGTGTGGGCATGCTTGTGAATCAGGACAGGGCTGGTGCACGTGTTTCACTAGCAAACTTCCAATTCCCATCAGCTGGAGAAGAACTTTAACGGGCTCTGAGCGCTGTTTGTGTTTACATGTGGTGCCAGTAAAGGCAATGTTTTTTTCTCTGTGATGGTCCGTGTGGCCAGCCACATCCTACGTATAGTGCCATCTTAGGAATGTGTGCTCAGTCTCACTACTGGCTGGATGTGCAAACAGGAACAGTGGCAAGCAGACCAAGAGGAGAAATGCCCTGTGGCTTAGAGGCCACCAGATACAGGTTCCCTTCACAAATATGTCATTATTATCCCCCTGGAATTACTCTGCAGGGGTCCAACTCCAACTCTTATAAAACACTATAGTCTTGCACTACACTATAGTTCTTCCAGACACTAAAGAAGACTTCTTTCTCCTTCCATTCTGTGTGCCATTCCTAGCCTTCATACTAACTCATCCTTTGCCAGCCACTCAAGACTTTGTGTCACATTTTAAAAGATGGAGCTGCAAGAGCAACCTAACTTCAAAATCATGCATGGATGAAGGAAAATGTTTCCAGTTCACCTTTACAGTGAAGCACCTGATAACTAGTAGCCAAGCAGCAAAATGTGTGAATATAACAGTTCAGCAGATTTTTAAAAGCCACAGCTTGCTGCTTCGAAAAGCTATTAGATTTAATAAGCTTGCATTTTTCTCCCTAACAAAACTTTCATTGCACGACAGTTAAGACCAAAATAAGACTTCATATGGACCTCAAGACCAGAGAAACACATTGGGGTTTTTTTAAACCAGTATGCAATTGTTTCTGTACATTTGTTTCTCCTTTAAGTGTGCTGAAAGGCTCAAGGGCAGCAGAAAGGGCAAATGCACTTTCAAGCAATACTATAGATAATTTTACCTATCCAGTATTTAGTCCTGCTTTTATACTTCTACCTTATTCTTAAACTCTCCCAGTGTAAACTTTCAGTGGCAAAAGAACTTCATTACAATTTATGGAAAAACACAGTTCCATACCTTCAGCTGGGGATATAAACAGATGTGATACAAACAACTAAACCACCATTGACCTGTATTACAAGTCAGATCTTCTAGACCTGACAATTATCTAAAATTGTCTATCTTACTGGTAAACAGACCCTAGCTGCACCTTTCATTATAGCCAAACTGTTAGGATTTCCACCTCATTAGGAAATTCATGATTATAGTGACAATAGCACGTTTTCCAGATCATTAAAAGATAAGGCATTCATACAATTATTCACAATATTCCTACACACCAACTTGAGCAACTAAAATAACATCTGCATGACAATTCATCAATAAGTAAGAAAATGCACAGGAAAATCCACACCTTTCAAACACTACCGGTACTGGAATCTCTCTACTTATCATAATTTATTTTCTCACGAATGATAAAATTTTACTGGTATGTATGTTATAGGCATCAGCAAGGGTTACCTCGCTTAAAAAAGGCTAAATATTATTTTGTATTAATAAACTTGGATAACAGCATATTTTTCCACAGATATTGGGATTTCACGTGCCCTGACCTTGTACCTTAAGTCAAAGACAATTAGAGCAGGAAAGAGAGAAACCTCAAATTGTGCACTTACTTATTCAATGTGAGGTCAAGGATGAATTTGGAGCCAAAGGCCTCAATCTGGAAACTTGCCTGGGCCAGATGTACAGCCTGTAAACATGAACACACAGGAATGCTATACAGTTTTGCAGAACTTTTAAAATTGTCAAAAGAATCACTGAGCTTTATATGCAGCAAATATGTAACAAACACCTTTGAAAAACAAAGTTATGGAAAACATGGTTGTTTTTATGAATCTCAGCCATATGAAAAGCTTTGCCCTTGTACCAAATTTGGATTCAAAAGAATGTGCCTTTTTAGAGGTTAAATGAAGAGAGAGGAGCAAATGGTACCTGAAAAGCATGCTTTCAAACACACACTCATTCCTCACAAAAACAAGAAAAAAAAAAAAAAGACTCAAATGTCTGTATCTTGCCATAACCAGATGGCTATGTAACAAAAGCATATGTAACAAATGTACTATACTGTTCTTTTAATTATGTTACTGCATTCATTCACTTTAAAAGGCCTAAAATAATTAAAGCATTTGTGACACATGCCTTCAAGTAAGAAAATCATGGCAAGGCTTGTATTACATGTTATGAAAGACCCCTTCAAAATAATCCCTTCACAATTAAAGGCTTTGTACTTGGCATTGTAACCAAACCAGTGTACAGAAGACTGATGCCACTCAACATACAATAACAACAAAAAAATCCCAATGTTAGCTTGTCTGGCCTAGGGAGTTAACTTTAACTTTCAAGATACTCAATTTTTGTCAGAGATATAAATTGTATTCTTTATTCTTTTCAATACTGTTGTAGCTGAAGACAAAGACACTTAAAACACGCCCATCTGTTATAGAAAAATAAGGAGAAGATAAGAGATGATCCAAGAATTTCTTTTTGTGAAGACACTGTTCCAGCAGGGCGGAAGAGATTAGATCTGAATTTCACAGAACCTCTTCCCTGATAATGTTTAATCAAATCATGCTTACTTATACACTAATTTGATACAGCATTAATAATTATATAAAGTTGGAATATTATGACTAAGTCCTTTAATCAAAAGGCAAAAAAAAAAACCTATTTTTTTATTAAACACCACAATGAATCTTCAGGTATGTCACAAAAACTCTATAAAGTTCTAACTAGTTTACGGCATAACCTAAATAATATGAAGGTTAGCTTTTACAGCCCACAAGGCCTACAATTTTGTTCTCCTTTGGAAATTTTTCCACAAAGGATAAATTCTTTATGTTCCTCTTCCATTCTTGCACTATATAGAGCAGCACTGATTTTCACCTTATTTCTCAGCAAAGGTATCCATCATCTTTCATAAAACCCTTCAATATAATTTTTTAAAACTATTTCTAAAAGTTGCTGTAGTGACTAACATCAGCTGTGATGTTTCCTGTGTTAGTTTATCATTCTTTGCCCCCAGAATTATCATTTCCCTTTCAACAGGGTCACAGAGCTTCATTGTCAAGCTTCTTTTTTAAAAATGTGTAGTTACAAAATATTTTAAAGATCTTTAATATCATTAAACAATCTCTTACCTTGGTCTTGTTTTTTGGTTATTAAAAAATACAGTAACTTTAAACAAGAATATTAAAAATAATATTCCTAAGTGATATCTAAAATAATCTGGAAGCAAACTAGTATCAAGCTTTCTCTCTTTTACATTTTTTGGTAAATGAATATTAATGATTGTCTCACCAGTTCACCAATTCACTGAGATAACACTGGCCTGGCAAACTGAGTTTACAGTTGCTCTGAATCACTAGAGTGAAACAGTTTAAGTATAAAGACAAGCAAGTGACTTGATGGAGAGAATCCGCTTCACTTGATGACTTGAGAGAACCTCCATCGAAAGAGAATCTGAGAGAATCTGCAAGGATGAATGCTAGCACATACATATCTCTCTCTCTCTCTCTCCATATATATCTCAGGAAAAGGGTTGCAATTAGTCTTACCCCATAAAGATTCCACTTCAAGTTACAGGAACTACTGCTTTGAAGCTCCTTCACATGGAGCATTTATGTGTCTTCATACATATGCCACAAACAAGACTGCAATATTAACTATCTGGAAAGTTTAAAAGAATATGTACTATTCCATTAAGATTGTTCTGAAACATGAGAAATGAGAACTATAGAATTTCTTAGACTACCTAAGGGGTTTTTTTTCTCTCTCTCTCTAGCTCAGTTTGGAAGTTTTTCAAACTATCTCCTGCTCGAAGATAAACATGGTAATTTCAAGTATATTGCATTTTTACATACAAATCATAAAGACAGAGTCTTTCCTTTAAGACAAGATAAACTATGATGTTATCTATGACATAACATTACTGCAACATGGTAATGTGGCAAAAAGTGACTGCCCAATCAGGATTGACTCAGTGTAGTACATCATTAATGATGTTTACAAGTTGTTTTAGAAGCAATACTACCTACCAGCAATTCCAAACACTATACTTAGCCAAGTTCAACAAAAAAGTAACATCAAAAGTAACTATATACTTTTTCCAGGGTTAGTTTAGAAATAAAAATCCAGACTTTTCAGTTTGATATAAGTGCAGCATTTCTTTCACTTCTCCTAACAGACTACGCAGTACTTAAAATGCATATTCTTTGGAACACTTTTCAGAACAAGAGCAGCATCAAGGCTAAATAATCACCTGCAAGACAGAGACACCCAAGTATTTTGTTTCCCACTTTAAATTTTTTTTGGTTTTGTCACTACTGTTGTTCCGATTGCCAATTCCAAACCAACTAAATAAGCCAAACTCTTGAATATCTTTCCTTTCAAGAAGATTCAAGCTACTTAACTGATTAAGAAAATGCTTAAGTGTGGACGATGACATACCACCTCAAATAATAAAACACACTTCAAAAGCAATCATGGTCTACTGGTAAATGTCTTCAGACTTTGAAATGTGTCAAAATCCTGAAACTTCAGCACAAGACATCATGGATACCAAAAATGTATGTGTATCAAAAGAACAACAAAACCTGGATAATCTCAAGATCAGGAACTCCCATCAAGGGCTATTAAATCCAAAAGACAAGTTCTGGTTTACAGAAGACCCTGAGCCTCAAATTGCTGGAGTCTGGGAGACCAGTCTAGGAGGTAGCACCCCATGACTGTTATGCTCCTATATCCCTCCCTAGGCATCTGCTACTGATTGCTCTCAGGGACAGCTAGATGGACTTCTAGTCTGATCTGCTATAGCTTTTCTTTTGTCCAATCAAGCCCATTCAATGGCAAATGTATATCATCCTTTAAGTTTCTAAGCCATCAACGATGTATCTTTATCTTTCTGCAATTTAAAATTATTTAAAGTAACTTGTATTCTCGGTCTACAATATCATAAGAAAAAGTTCATCTTGTAGGATTAGATATAATATCATTGCTATTTCTGAAAACCATTACTTCTGTATATAAAAACATCACTTGCTATCTATTACTGTGCCTCACTTAACAGATGTAGCCTGTACACATAAGCAACTGCTGCAAAGCAGCTGACACTAATTTGCTACCCTGCAGTAGGGCATGTTCTCCATCAAACTCAGCTCAAACCATTGGTTACAAAAAGAACACTGGATTTTAAATCGCTGCAGTTTAGCAAAAACACTGTTTTGAATTCAGGTGAATGTGATACACCACTGCTGCAGCAAAATGCAGATTTTGTTAGGCCAGTTTAATAACAGATAACCACCCGTGAAAGCCATAAACCAGAAATGAGGTGAAGGTAATGAGACCAAAGTATTTAATCCTGAAACTGACATTTTTCCTGTAACAAGTTAGCACAGAAAGCTACCACTGAGTTGTCACCAGGTGTTTCAGCAGTTACAATCATCATGTACCACCATGATGGGAGGAAGTATTTCAGAAAACTGTCTGTGGAATTCCGTTATACCAGCTACTGTGCAATACAATGCCTAAAGTATAATCTGAAATGTGGTGTTGTTCTGATTGGCAAAGAAATATAAATTCAAACAAGAATATAACATAGATTAGCATATATGTTGAAGAATATATAGGGACTAGATATCTTACTATGTATTTTCACAGGAAAAATACTAAACATGGCCACCTTGTACCACTTGCATACATGCATATGTTGACATCTGCATGAGTATTCTTTACTTGCATAAACAGGAGACCAAGTTCCTTTGTACATGTTTATCATTTAAAAACCGCTGCAGAGCTTCCCACTTTGACAGCTATAAACTACTTCAACAGCAAAGCTGCAAAATTACATAAAGTTTTTCTGCAGTAAACACTTACTGATGATATATAGAGGAGCAGGCTGAAGGAGAGTGAGTCTGTAAAATTTTTCCTGCCCCTAAACCCGAATTTCAGAGAAAAAAAAAAAAATGTCTTTTTTCACTGTTCTGGAAGCTCAGATTACTAGCATAGTCACCGTAATAAGAGATTCTTCATACTAGGGACATTCTAAGAGTGCTGTAGCTGCTTGTGGAAAGCAGTAGCTCTCAGGTTTTTTTCCAAGCTGAAAATCCATATACATAAAGAATTCCAGTTTCTTTCAAATCAGTCATTAGCCAACTGTAAGTTTCAAGATAAAAATGGACTAGAAGGCTGTAACTGGAATCTCAGTTCAACTGATCCATGTCACAACTTGAACACCTTCATTGTTTTCATTGCTATGCTTGGGCATCATTTGTCCATAAGTCACTTTTTCCAGACTTTCAGGAATTTTACAACCATCATCACAAAAAGTGAAGTACAACATTGGTTTTACTCTCTTCACAGTAAAACTATGCCAAGTGCAACGTGTTATCCTTTCAAAAACACTGTTCTGTCACAAGTCTTCAAACAAAAGTAACAGCATTATTTAACTGACTGACAGTACCTGTGGGTCTTTTGCTATATTCATACAAATATGATCTCCAAATGACAAGCTCATTGCTTTTAGAAATCTATTTTTGCATATAGTTCTGCTGACTAAAATAATGGCCAAAAGCTGCCTCTCTCATTTCAGTAGCTGAGTAAGAGGTTTCATCACTCCCATTTTGGAATTAGAAACCTAAGTCAGATTTAGATGGATTTTATACCATTAAAACATTTTTTGATCTAGACCTTCCTTCTGATAATAGTACAAGTTTTGTTGCAAATCAATGTGACTTACTATATATTAGTTCCTTACTCTTCTTTTAGCCTGTTTGCCTATCCTCAGGCTTCATACAGAAGCCATCCTTCTTTAGTGTTTGGAAAACACCTACTATATGGCACACGTGCCAAGATAACCTTCCACCATTCATTGGAAATAAAGCATTTCATACTGAAACAGCATACGTAAATGTCACAGCAGCACAAAAATTCACACTTAAAACATACAGTATTTCAGAGAAGTTCCTGTTGATGACTTGTTTCTGGTCTTTAATGATTAACAAGAGAGGTTACTTTCATATACTTGAACCTCAAGACTTGAAGACTGTTCTTCAAACGAATGGTTGTTGGCATGCGAACAAAGGCTCAGGCCTACCTCTGAAAGCAATCCTGCTGTTGCTCTTTTAACCCCAGGGGCCAGAACCCACCATTCTCTCCCAACATGACAATACTTAGATACCCGCCTGTAGTGCTGACACTGGCCTCTAAAATCATATCCCTCTCCGGGTTTTGTTTACAAGACTCTACAAATTAGTTCATCTGTATCTTGGACCACTTTCTTGCAGTATCCAGCTTCCCACAAATGCCAGACAGTCTATAAACTAATATTTTTTTTAAAAATTTCAGAACAAGGCCTAACAAGTGCAAATGTTGCACTACCTACCATTTAGGAACTGAAATCTTTTATAGGTTATCACTTGAAGCTCATGAGAGGACCCAGAAATACTTTTTTTTTAAAAAAAAAGAATTTTAAAAGTTTTAGAAATGTCATGACCCACATTTCAGCTAGGAAACCAAGATGTAGATCTACTTGAGAAGCTGGCATAAGGAAGATGATGGCCTTCTACTCCCAGAAACCAAAGAAGATGAGAAGACCAATTTTAACCCTCCTGTTAGTCAGTGACTACTGAAGATGCAGAGTTCAGATAAGACTTTTGTATTAATATAAACTCAATATAGAATATAAAAAAAAGACAAAGTACATGAAAATAACCATTTGCAAGTAGTGTAAATTGAAGCTGCATCACAGAAAGTTCTGAAAAAATGCAAAGTCAGCTGAAATACTATGAAAATTCTCCAACAGTTAAACTCATACACATAAGCCGCATGAAGTTCATTCATTACTTCAACCAGTTTTCATTATATGGAGATTAAAAGTGAAGACCTGGTCTAAGATAGACAAGGGAAAGGAAGACAATCAGTAATGCCCAGGATTTTTTATCTGGATTTTCGTAAGAATTCACATGATGTCACCTCTTGAGAGATTATTAACCATGATCTTTCATCTTTTACAAAACAGGCCTGCTTTTTTCTTCAATATCACCTTCTTTACAATGGCTGTGACACAGTTGTTTTCCTTTCATCTTAAGGATGCTTTCTCTCTCAACTTTCGTACGCTACATACCAAAATTGCATGAAGGACTGAGACAGCACTGTATCTCTACCTTTAAAGCAGGGCAACATAGCAGAAAACATAACATTCAGCCTGGCAGGAATATCTTCTTTATTTAAGTGACAAACAGCCGAGCTGAACAGAAGCACCTGGAGTTTTCACCCCAAGAAAAATAGCACAAAATGAATATAATTTTTTTGAGGGGAGTGGAACTGCCTTCACAGTCAAAACTACTATTGCACATTTTTTTTCCAGTCGTTAGGGTCAGCAAAACAGTTTTCTTAACACCCCTCTGCTCCCCAAAATTACACTAACAGCTTAGAATTATGCATGAAGACACTGCTTCTTTACAACTTCTGAGAACTTAGCATTCAGTGATCCAAAAACAGTTAGAAAGTGTCCAGCAGATACAGTCTTCCTTCACAAGCATCTAGTTCAAGCTATTTTCCACTCAAAATTTGGTAATGTTGCTCTGAGCTGTATTTCTCTGGCAATCCTATTATCTTGAGATCCTATCTTCTATTGCGAGATTTTTCCCTCTGCTGGCCACCATAAGGACTTGCTCCTAGCCTTTTGTGACAAGTGGTGTCCCATGCAGTCTTCCCACTAGGTCCTAACAATCTTGTATATGCAGGCTGCGAAAATGAACCAAAGCAGTCATCTGGTTCAACAAAGAGATGACCAGTTCATTCAAAATGCTACCTCCATCTGCATAAATTTAGAAAGACAGAGACGCAGAACACAGATGACTCAGACCTCTTCAGCAAGTTTAAGGATTCTTGTGAGCTTCTTCAGTGAGCTTCTTCAGTGTGTTTTTATAAAGAGATGCTTATTTTTTAGCATTTCCCACTAAAAATAACTTCAGAAGAACTCAAAACCATCTAGCCTTAATTTGACTATAAGGAAACAGGTATACAGATTTTAGAGTCTTCCAGCACGAATTATTTAAAATATGCTTTTTTAGAGCACACAGAGAAAATAGATTATACACTAGAACTCTGTCCACATTGGAGATAGACCACTTAGTCAAAACTATGGTGAACATTCCTTTTTTTCAACAGTGAGAAAAAGCTTCTTAGAAGAATAAGAAGGAATGAGAGAGGTTCTACCAACAGTTTAGATCACATACGCCCTCTCATCATGATGGCATTTCACCAAATTCAAAAGGGGATAAAGAGGATCAGTGCTAAGAAAGCAATTTATTATTTAAATCTTCGATTCTCTGGTACACTGTTTTCTTCTCCAGCCCTTCATTTCTACATACATTTCATGAAGAAGGTTACAGACACTTACTTTTAGGAAGAGAATTTAAAAAATAAAGTATTTTAAATCATTTTACATAATTATATTTCTCTAGCTTTACCTCTTTCTTCTCACATGCACACAATTTCCTCTGCTCTTGCCCTCTCCTTATAGTGACTCAGCATTTCTGAGACATTCAGGCCTAATCCCACAAACTATCCATATGGCTTATATTCTTCTGGCCACTATAATGAAGTTTCACAGAAAGGGGTCTACTGAATAATATCCATAGTTAGGGAGTATATTGACATCATATGCCTATAAATGGTATATTAAGGCTGACAAGAAAATACGGGTTAAAGGATGTATGGTTCCAAGCATAGTAAAAAAAGAAAAAAGTGGTATTTTTCTTCCTCAACTGTACACTGTGTATGTATACAACGTCATCGTATTTGTCTTTACTTTTTTCACATGCTAAAAAACAATCCTAAATATAGATTTCGTTCTTTACCTAACTATAAAGGTATTTTGGTTATTTCTTTTTATTACCAATGTGGGAGACAGCAAAATCTCGCACGTAGGATTTATTACAATATAACATTTATTTTAATTCTGGGAAAGGATAAAAGCAAGTACTAAAAATCCCCCCCCCCCCAAATCCAAACCCTCACATATCTTTCACAATCCAACTGCATTCTGTTTTCTTTATGGGTTGTTTTGCTTTTACATCCTACGCAGACTTCTTCCCCTCCCCCCAATTACTGCTCTACAGAGATGATTATAGTGAATGTTAAACAGAACAAAATAACCAAAATATTTGTTATTATATTATTGGTAAAATAGACAGAAGGGCAAAGAAATTACTTCATGCAAGGAAAGACACAAGATGCAAGTTGAGAGGGGGAAGCCCTCTATGCTGCTCTGGAAGCAAGACATGCAAAAAACAATCCAGACAAGGAACATATTCAACCCTTTCCTTCAACTAAATGGATCAAAGCAATAGACGTTTCATGCCAGAAGAATGAAGTCAACATAATGCCACTCTCCATGAACCCCCAAGCTTAAAGAACCCTTCCGTGGGAAAAACTGCAGCGTTAGCATTCCCTACGCTTAAAAGGGACACAGTGAGTAGAAAAGAGATCCACTTTACACAATACTCAGCACCAAGCATACCCAAGGAAATCAATATCAATTCTGTCAGCACTGATTTCTGCAGAGTTTTACCCCAACACGTAGATATAAGGTAGGGCACAGGAAGGATAGGCAACAGCAGCAATGTTCTTGTGGGAATGCTGGGTAAGTAAAGAGATTGGCAGACATTCTCCTCTGTGGATTCCCAAGAAAAATCTCATGTAGAAACATGGAGGAAGCACTATTCCCAAAGGCAGGTCTGCAAGCACTTGCAAATCCCTTTCTTCCCACACCCCTTTCCAAAGAGGGGAGCAGAAAGTCCCTAGTGTTTAAGTTTATTTAAAAGAGTGGTCTCACTTTACAGGGGTATTAGTTCTGAATGTAGTATTCTCTTAAGTAGCTCCATTTTCCATCAATTGAACAGTTTTTTTGTGCCATCTATAATATATTGGTGTATTTAGACGCATCCAAAGGCACATACTGGTATCCAAGTTCAATAAGCTAGGAAGCAACCTTTCTTCCCATTAAAACATCAAAACTATACAACTATCTCATCTTTTTTTCAAAGATTATACAGTGACTCCGTATTAATTCCACATCTGAAATGGCACATAATCAATATCAACAAAAGTATATATAATGCATAAGAAATTCACTTTCTAAAATTTCAAAAGAAATGCAATTCAATAGGTAGGAACTCCATTATAGCTAAGTCCTTCAGTAATATCATACACACTGATCTGCTTTGCTGTCTTTCTTCTCTACCATGGCAATCTCTTCCTACACAAACCATCTTTACCTTCACTTTACCTTTTTAACCTGTGGGAAGAAGTTTTTTTTTTTTACTAAAAATTTATAAAAACAGGATAGAATCATTTTAAGGGGTGCCTCCTAAGCAATATAGTTTAGAATAGGTTTACTTCTTTACCAAATTATTCCACAAAACCGAAGTTTGTTCAATCGCATGCAATTTCAGGAAAAAAAACCTACTATCTACATCTATACAAAATGAAAGATCAGATCTTGACATTAAAAATTAAAAATGCAGGTATTTAGTTTTTGACAAAAACTGGTAACACTTTACAGTGATCTTCACTGGTCATACACTGGCAGGAAACCAATACTGCATCTATTAGGTAGTGCACGATACACTCAAAGCCAAGTAACTCATGCTGTAAGTTCAGAATTCTAAAGAAACTCCCCTATGCAGACATTTCTGCAGTCCAGAGCTATTTTGGAAGAAGCATTTTGTTGATGATGGTATACTGTAAGTCAAGACACCGGAATCTATGCTGATGAGACAAGTCAGCTTCACATAATTCCCATTTGTTTTATCTACAGTTCAGCTTCTGAACCATCCTGAAATTCAAAATAATTATTTTTAAATTAACACAAGGGAAATTACATTCTGGCTTAATTACATGTACTCCTTTAATTCCTAAAAATGGTGGTAAGGACCACCATTAAGTCTCAAAGATTTACAGAATAAAACATTCTCACACGGTTCCATATCACATATTACTGTTTTGAAAATTCTGCAGATGAGCTGCTTTTTACCCTACCTTGTTGTGTTTCTGCTGGTGCCTTGCCCTAGTATCCAGGATATGGTAAGTGGTTTCAGAGTCTCTGTTGATGTAATAGATTAGTCTTGAAGGCAGTGTGATTTCTTTCTGGATTGCATTGCTGTAGCTGTTATTTTTACTGTTACTGCTTTTATTCTGTTGAAATGTATTCTCTTCAACTGCCAATACTCCCTCTATACTGCCTGCCGTTTCATTCCAATGCAGATCTGAGGAAGAAAGATATGCCAGCCATAAATTAGATGGCAGAATGAGTTTATTTCCATGAAAAAGCTACATATTTAGCTTGCAGTATTCTAATATTTTATTAATCACTCAAGCAAACAAAAAGATAGCTTACTCATTGAGCTAGACATGATTAATTTTTCACACATAAAATGGTTTCAGAAATAACATTATTTATTTAAATGCATATACATTTTCATATGCAGTCATGGATTATAAATATTTTAAGGCCTCTCAACATCCAAGAGGAAAAAAAAACCTTAATGGATATGTAGTTACTCCCTACACCCCCTTTGATAGCTAAGATCTCTCTCAAACACACACACACACACACAAAATATACATCTACAAAAGGCTAAGAATACTCCCCATGTTCTTAAGACAAACTGAACTCAGAGTCCATGCACACTGAATGCTAATCAATTCCCTTTACATAATAGGAAGTTTTCTACCTCTCTCTTTTAACTTTGACAAGAGCCCTTTTCTTCAGTGGCAGCTTTTCAGATGAAATCCTGTATCCTTCCTCATTAAAATTTCAAGATACAGTCAATCAACAAGCAACATAGCAATAACAGTAATAACATGACACACAAACCGACTATATTCAGCATTCCATATGTCACCTATATGCACTCAAAAGCAAATAAACAAAAAGCACACACACAAAAATCCAGCCCCAAACAAACAAATTAGCTTCCCAGTCAGATCCCCGTACACATGCACCCTAACACGCACAAAAACCACCTAAGCCTTTTTTTTTGGCGCATAGCTCACCGGTGTATTTCTACGCACACCATCTTCTATCTAAACCACTGCAGCACTGGCTTCAGAAGATCAGAGGGGGAAACCTCACATTTCTCTCTTTTTTGTAAGCAAGCAAGCCCAGGAAACATTTTCGGGGCCCCGTTTTTCTATACGCCGAAACAGACACGTACACAAAGCTGGAAGGGGCGGAGGAAGAAACCGTTCAGGAAAAATGGATGTTATCGGGGTTTATCACCCAGGGCAGCGGCAGGGGGGCCGGGGAGGGGGAGGACGGGGACCGAGGAGCAGCAGACGCCTCACGCACACCAACACACACACCCCCCGTCATACCCACCGGCGGCCGCTGCAGCCGCGCGGGCCCGGGGGCAGGAGGAGCCATGGAGGAGCAGGAGCAGCGAGACGAGGCGGCCGAGGAGCGGCAGGAGCGTGGGGCGGCAAGCGGCGGCGGCGGGGAGGCGGCGGCCGCAGCCAGGCTGCCGCAGGGAGATGCTGCCGGGCGGCTTCATGGCTCATAGCGCCCCGGGGCGGCGCGGGGGGCAGCGCGGCGCCCTCACCCCCAACGGGCTGTGCCCGTGGGGCCGGGAGAGGGCGGGGGGGCCCGGGCGGGCAGCGGGCACAGGCGGGGTGAGGCAGGCGGCTCCCCACGGCAGCACCCGCCCGTCTGGCTCCTGTCTCCACCGTTACGGGAGACCGTTACCTCAGCGCGAGGGCGGGCGGGTAGCGGCGCGCGCGCACCTTCCCCTTCACACTCCCCCCGCCTCCAACCACCAGCCCCACGGCAGGCGCACGCGCGTCGACCTCGTCCCACGGCGGGCGCGTGGGATGGGGCGGGGCCGCGCGGCCGCTGTCCGTTGTGCTGCCGCCGAGCGCGCGCCGCTGAGGATGGGGGCGACACGGACACGACACCCCCGAACCCTCCCGCCTTCCTCAGGTGCGCACCGCGGCAAGGCACGCCGCGTCCCCCTCGTGTCACGGGTCACGACGCGCGCTGAGCATCCCCGGGGGGTTGCTGCCCTCCGGCGGGGGGACCGCCGCCAGCTGCGCGCACAGCTGCCTCCGGCCCCGCGGCGCGGGGCAAGGCCGCAGCGCACAGGCAGCAGCTGCAGCCGGGCACAAGCACTAACGAGTTTTAACGTGCACCTGGGGCAGGCAGAGAGCGAGTCTGTAATTTCCTGAGGGGGAAACCCACAGAAACCCGCTCTTCCAGCGGGCACAACTGCAAGAAGACGGGTTTAGAAATGTTCAAATTATTTTAAGAACTTCATGCAGAGCGAAATTAGTTTGAAAACTGGCAGCCCAGAGCAAGGCTTGGAAGAGGCGTTGGGGGACAAGAAGAGGAAGCGATGGGTCAGTTTGCTCCCAGGGAAGCAAAATGAGCCATTTCACAACTTGCAGTTCTCGTATGCTGCAGAGGGCTGCAAGGGGCCCTTCCCATGAGCCCTCTTCTCCTCCTGCTCCAAGTGTTGTGTGGAGCTTCAGGCTCCCCTCTGCTCCGTCCCAGCACCTCCAGCCAACAGATTTGTTCCTTGCATGTCCCCCGTTGTTCTCTTCTTTAGTCCCTGTGACCTGCCCATCCTTACTGACTGCAGCCAGCCTGCAATGAAGTGGTTGTGGAGGTGAGAACCAAATGTTACCACAGGAATGTACATATATTGGCAAAGAAAATGGACGTGTGTACAATAAAGAAAGAGCAGCGCTGCAGGAAGGTGCACGATCGGACTGTGATCTGGTGTAAATCCACTCTGGTGCACTACGTTCAGCAGCAGACAGTCTGGACCACAAACAGAAAGAAGTATTAGTGCATTTCTGTACAGTGATAGTAGCTCTCGTACTTCAGTCCAGCATGCCTGGGGTGAACCACCAATATAAAGAATATTTACAAAGATAAAAATAACTTCAAAGAGATACAAGAAGATTAACCTGCTGCTTTGTATTCCTTCCATGGCTTCAGGAGTCAGAAAAACCTAGAAGCTGAGTTCAGAGACAAGTTTAGATATTGAGTTTTTAGTGCACATTTTGCCCAGCAGACTTCTAATACCCAAGAATAGATATTTTTTATTTTGGTGCAGGTCTCACTGCTGAGTAAATAAAGATGTTTCTCCTTTTTGTCTGGATATTGCTTTTTATTTGTCAGCTTATTCCTTCTAATCTGTGTCTGGGTACCACATGGATTTCCAGAAAGATAGGAATTTTCTGTTTCACATAATTTTCTTTAGATTTCAGCTTAAATTAATTATCATTGTTAATTTAGAAAGTATAAGCAGATTTACAAATCATTACCATGCAGACTACTTCATAACAGTAGTGTTATTGCTTTAAAAAAAAAAAATCATTCTGAGCTCTCATGCTGGTCAAATAGATGCTACTTGTGGAAGCTCAAAATCTAAGCGTGCAACGATAGACAAACACATAGAAGACACAGACCCACGGGATGACCAGGTGTGAAAAATAACAGAAAGCGTGCCTTAGGATTTCTCTGTTATCCGGGTCTAGGGAGACAGCTGTACTAGTTTTCTATATAAAATGGTCTTCCTTGATGCTCACATTCCCAGACACTTTCCATGCAGCCCACCTAGCCCAGCTGTTCCTCATCATTAGATATCACCAGAACATTTCAACCAACAGCAGCTCCTGTTTCTCCCCGTAAACATACAAGCAGAGCAAAGGACCAGTTATGTCAGTGCATCTAGATCTAAAATAAATAAATACAATTAAAAAAATATTTTAGGAGCAAAGAACAAAAGAGTAGAATGACCATACAATTAAAAAAATAAAATCCAGAAACTAACTTTCACCACACAACAAAAACCCAACAAGTCTAGCAACAATGAATGCTAGAAACACCTGCTCTCTGAAACTATCCGTTCTTATTTTTGCTGTCCAGATTTTGAGGGGAGAAAATAATGATTGCCTCTTTCTACAAAGGTTGTCTAGGGCAAAGATTTTCAAAAGTTCTTTTAACTCATGTACAAGTCTGCAGCAGAAATAATCACGTGAATAGCCATCTGAAGCAGACATGCCTAGTCCCACAGTCCCTGATGGACCCGTAACTCAAACTGTATTTCATAAACTTGCCTCAAACCTTCAGATGGTCATGTGCAGTTCACAGAGCATAATCAGCTCAAGATGAAATACCCCACTAGGAATGACAGCTGCTGTTTTTTTAAACCTGCTTTCATCTTTGAAAGACACTACGAAATAATCCCAGACAGACTGCACTGCAGATGTCTGAAAAAAAAAAAAAATACCAGAAGTGTGGATTATCGTAGCAGCATCTGTACCAAATGAAAGAAATCGAAACATGCAAGTGAGAGGCACACAGGAAACTGCTGGTAGCCGGTGCTACAAGACTGGCTAGGGAACAAAGGCATACTATGCAAGGTATACGCGCGCTTTCAATGCGGGTGATAAACAAACTTTACATCACATCTCCAGATGATTTCCCAGAGCTTTTAAATTCCTTCCTCCTTTATCAGGACAGGGATCAGTGAGCACATGGGGTGAAATTTTGTAATGCTACAATTAAAATCAATTTCGCTTCAGATGCAAAACTGCTGATAGTAGTCTTGGCTGTTCATATTGACAGCCAGTCAGGAAATGTTAGTCCAGGCTCTGTTAACCCAGTGGTAAAGACACAACCTTCCAACACAGTCAAATGCCTTTTCTGATATCACCTGAAAAAAGAAAAAAGTCAGCGTATCACTTGACTTGGGAAAGTCTCTATGTAGAATATGTTTTTAAGAAACTTGCTCCTCACCAAGGCATAAATAATTTTGACCTTGCTGAGTGAGCACAATAAGACTATGTCTTACTAGGATATAAAGAAAAATTCTGGATTTCAACAGTAGTTTCTTATCTAACGCTTATTTCAAGAATCCAGTTGGATCCTGTAACAATGAGCAAGTGGGGTATTCCTGGATATTCCTCACACAGACAAAGTGTTTACCAGTTTAATAGAAAGAGGAATATTACTGTTCCAGGTGGAATATGAAGGATACAAGTTCAGGAGATACAAACATGGAGGACTAATTTATCAAAAAGTCTTTGCAAGGATGCCGTAAGAACACTGCCTACCAAGTTTACAATAGTGACGATCATTACTGAAGAGGAAACCACGATATTAATATTCAGTTTAACAGGCAGTTCCAAGCATAGGAAGACCAGCATAGTTACTTTGGTAATAACAGGTGATACCAATTGGGCAGCTCAAGTCTGGCCTTGGGCGATGAAGGGTGTAACGCCACAGGGAAGAGGCAGCACAAACAGCAGAGCAGAAGCAGCTATTGCCGCACTCTGCTATCAAGGGAGCGCAGTAGTCAAGTACGATGATGATTTCTTCATATTACTGCGCACTAGCAGGCTCAGCCATAGGCCAAGGTCCCGCTGTGCTCTGTGCCGTACAGGACAAAATGACATACTTGTTAGAGAAATTTCCTTTTGATTTGCAATAGCAAATAAGTCAGCCAGTGCTGTAAATAACAGAAGAAAAATAACAGCTCTAGGAGGGATACCAAGCACACTGCAGGTCTAAAAAGCAGTAATTACACAGAGGACATTGAACAACAACAGAACCTCATTAGCTGGCACATAACTAATCCACACAACCTGCAATTTGCATGCAAAACAAGGTGGTAGCTGTTCTCTGTTTCTCAACAGGGGGCTAACAGCTACGACAAAGCTGGACTGAAATTTCACGCCACTCATGTTTCCTTAATTTATATCATATGCAGTGTAAGTATGGACAATTTATACCTAGAAGAAACCTGGGAATTGCAATGAACAATGCATTGCATTAGTATAACTTTTTTTAATCATACATGCTTGAATACTCACTGATTCTCTACATTCAGCTATTCTCAAAGAGCTCCTCAGCCATTAGTGTGAAAGAGAACACTTCTATATGAAGGGCTGTTACAAAATGTTTTCATAATTTGACCATCTCTTGCTACACATCCCATCACCTAACAGCCCAGCAGCAACCCAGCATTTGGTCAGACAAATAAATACTTTTCATTTTTACTGTTTCTTTTAGCTTCTTTAAATATCTGTTAGCAACTGGGGAAAAAAAGCGTAAGTGTTGCAGTAATGCGACAAACACCCAGGACAGATTCAGTAAAGAGAGCACTGGCTCTAGATTCTTCTGAAGCAAACATTGCTTTCCAAACTATAGATCTAACAAAACAAGGTTTCCATTGCTCTTCACTTTTCCATCTTCTTTATTTCAACATCATACTCTTCAGAGGAAGAGCTTTCTCCTGTTACTCAGTCCGTAGTTTAACAGAGCCCAGCCTTCCCCTCCATGTACTACAGTGGAACAATGTACAATATTGGGCACAATGCTATTTTAAACACAGTAATACTAATAAATAGAATACAGTAAAAATGCCACTTTTCCATCAGAGGTGTCACTTATTTACCAAGCTCTGCGTGCATGACATAATTGATAGCTACTCCTCTCACCAGTAGTACTACACAAATGAACTTTTTTGTGAGTACCATATGTTCCAGCACTCCAGGTTAGAATATACACAGTAATTAGGATATAGTTGCTAACCCCCTCCCCTCAACACTGTGAAATATTAATGGTAAGGTCAAGTGAAGACAGTAAGGTGATGAAAAGAACGTATCTTACCAACATTCAGCAAGGGAGGGAGGTGAACACGGAGGTGCTGCTAATAGCAAACAAGTCAGAAGTTTTATTAATTGCAGTTCAGTTTGTATCCAGGTGAAACTTAGCATCAGTAATCTACTTTTGACTGCAGGAAAAATTTATTTTGAATAAGCCACACCAGACTCTAATTTCATTATTAACTCACTGTGTACTCTTGTGTAATTAACTAAGCATTCATAGCCAAAGGATTTTACAAGTTGTTTAGTAGGATTCCTCAGCAATGTTTAAGCAACTGCATGTAAGTCATTGTATGCAAGACACTGCGGTAAGGTATTTTTGCCATCAATGGAAATATTATGATACTAAAGGCTCCAATTATTCACCATATTGTCCAATTTATTCATAGGAGACAGAGCAGCAGCAGAAACATGCTGGTCAGTGACGCTATCTAGAACACATTTGTCAGCTTTCTGATATGGATATACTTAGCAAGTAAAACATATGCCACCAGCAGGAAAAAAAAATGCTGCTCTTCTAATAAGCAAGCACTTCTAACTGTGGCTGTGACATCAGCCTGCTCCTTGCTAGCTCGTTTCACTCTTGTGAGTTAAAATGTAAAAACAGTGTCAAGAAAGTAAGACAGGGTGGCAGGGGAAATCTTACTTAAAGATGTACTTTGATTTTTATTTCCTTCAAACTAAATACATGGAGTTCACATCCTAAGGACTAGCCACAGCTGATCAAATACTTCCAAGTGGTAGGTTCTAAAAAAGCCAGATTGCAGCTACTCCAGTGCGACTTTACAAAGGGGAGGGAAGATAGCATCGCTCTTGCGTTGACCCACTTGCATATGCACAGGGGAGAAAAGGGCTGCAAGGGATCTCTTGAGTCATCAAGTCCAACCCCCAGCTACCACTGGCTATTCCATCGCATAGCTCCTTTCAAACATTGCATTTAAAAGTAATTGGGTTTTTTGCCCTTCCACTACCACTGGAAGGCAGTTCCAGCAGCTCATTGTTAGAGTCACTAAATAAATCCTCCTACTTCCCAGCCTAAATTTATTCATGCCTAACAGAACCCCATTTGTTCTCGTGCCAACACTAGCACTAATAGCTCGTTCCCCCTGCTGGTAGAAATGACCAGACTCTCAATGCTTACAGCATCTAAGCCCAAGTGATAGGTGAAAATTTCACGAGACTGTAGTTGAAAACATTAAGGATGTTATCTTATCTTCAGCACAGAGATGCCTCAAACAGCAGGGACTGCATTAGCTTGAGAAGCAGAAGGAGCGTGGCTATGCCAGTACAATGCATGCTTGAGCTACTAAATCTCCCTGGGAAAAGGAACTTACTAGCTGCAGCTGCTAGTACTTGGAAGCTGGTTCGCTGAGCATGGACATGCAGCATTTAAAGGTGTTATAGTTGCTTTTCTTATGTTCACCCAAAAATAAAAAAATTCTTCCTCTGATAATTTGGAGGTGCTGAGGCTGCTGCTCAGGTAAGAGACTTCTACGCAGTTTTGCATTCAGCAGAGACCTGTGCTGATGCTGCTGCCATCACTGCTGTCATCCTATGCTATAAAAGGTACGTGAAAATGCTGAGAAGCAGCAATGTTAGTCACATGGGGAAAATCCTGGTGTTTCCATAAAATGCAGCTCTACGAAATAGGAAAAAAAAATAGAAACTGCTATATCCAATTAGGCGTCCTGCCTTTTATCCACAGACAAACTTGGACCAGTTTCCTTGCTCCTTCCCTAATTAGACATAGAGATGAATCAGACATGAAACACACTATCCTGAAAGATTCCTATTTGAGAATGTGTCTAGGATTTGGCACTGATTCCTCTAGAGAGCCTAAAACATTTAACCATCATTTCTCTAGAGAGATGGTCTGAATTTTTAAGAAAAATCAGTGCAAAGTATTATCAAAGTGTTGCACTAAAGTCCTAGGGTATCCCCGACACATCTGAGTTACTAAAGTATATTTTTTGTCACATAAATAACTTTCAGTGTTGGATGTGGATTACAGATTGGTGTGTTATTATCCCCCCACCAAAGACCTTCTAAACTAATTTCCTTACAAGTTTGATATACAACCAAAGAAACTCCTCTTTCAGCTTCTCCCCATGGATCAGTATGGACCTATGGATTCTCAAATTTTGAAGAGGTCAGTCACAGATTTGGCGATTCTGATGACCCATCTGCCAAAGACAGCATCTGGTAATGTCAACATAGTTGTTCTGTAACATTGCATCAAAATTATGCACAGATCCCAGTGAATGCTTTGCATAATTTCTGCTGTTAGTTCCTTGAGCAGATTCTTGCTTCCTAAGGAAGCTCCAGTAAATTTTCAGTCTCCGAAAGCACAGAATCACAGCCCAATAATATTTTACTAGTTTACTAGACTCAAACTGCCAGTGCCATAATGCAGCAGATACTTCAGGGTATTACTACTTCTGCTTTGTCAGCTTGGTACAAAGGCAAATAAGACCCAAAGAGTCTTTCTCGATGTAGTATGTACCCCTCAGTCATCTTGCTAATTTTCTGGACAAAAGTCTCAGCCACAAATCTCTAGAGCACAAAACCCCCCCCAAGTCCTCACAACCATGGAAGTGGATACTCCTCTCTCACACCCACAGGAGCCACACACAGCCTGGCCACGTGGATTGTCATGTCGAGAACCCACACTTGGGGGATGTGAAATTATGCCCTTTACCCTGCTGCTTCCACATTCTTCCTCTCGCCCACATGAACTCGCGCTTAGTCACCCTTCAAAGATCTTATTATTTCTCTATATGCATATGTTCCCCGTGATTTTCTGGAGTTGCTTATCCCACTAGTTAACTATAAGTTTAAACACACATTATTATTTGTTGTTACAATAGAAATTTAGCATTTTTTAAAGACTTCTTTGGAAATTAAAGCAGCATTATTCTGTTCCACATGGAGTATCTTTGTAGCATACATGATTGAAAAAGCGTGAGTTTTGCTATACTACCCCCTGCCAAGATCATGTTTATTATTCAAAACCCATACTTCAAAAAGAACTTTTTCTATTATTGTTTACAAAACTACTTCTTACAGGGAATTAATTGATTTGCTTTTCTCTCTTAAATTCCATCCGTATCTTATAGCTAAGAAATGCTCCAACTTTTACCATCTTTCAGTTTCTCATCCTCTTCATGCTGCTTTTTACACGTGGGCACCCAGAAGCCCCATAAATAAAGAAGGTCACTTCCTTTCTCAAGGCTGTTGCCTTGAGAAACCAAAGGCTTCAATGCATAATGATGCCAGAACAATTTCTTTCTGCAGACGAGCTGAAGTGGCATGGCAAAGTTGTCTGTATGCACACATATGCCAGCTACTGCATGAAGTGAGACATCACCAAAAGCAGTTCACACCTCCAATTAAGGTTTAGTTGCACCAACTACACTATCACAGTTAAAGAATTTCACATAAACATTACGAAAACCGTAGGAATGCATTAACTTGCAGCAGAAAATATTTGCTTATTGTAAGCAACTCCAGAAAATTAGCTGCTCCTACTTGTAGCTCAGAGGGACCGGTTTGCTGATAATCAAAGCATTGCAAGCATCAAGTGCCTGAGCAAGAACCAAAATCAGAAGAAATCTCACCTCTGATTAAACTGGGTTTCAGGCCAAACCCTCTTCCAATAACAAATGCATACACAAAACTTGGACCATGGGGCTGCAAAATAAAGAATTTAGTCACGGACATTTGAATTATTCTTAATTTTTATCACTGTTCTCATGTGCTGATACTGCACGTGGAGCTTGGAGTGCAAAAGAATTTCTTAAATAAACAAATATGCTTCAACTGGTAGAGCTTGGTGGATTGAAGCATTAAACAGCAGGGGAACATGCCCAAAGGTACAAAGCAGATTAACTGCACAGTCCAAAGGACAATCTGACCTCTGCAGGCCAAAGGCAATTCAAGGCCCTTCTCACTGGACAGTGTTTTCCTGCCTTTATTTTTTTATATCATTTTAGCCCCATGCCAAAATTTATGTTGCTCTGCAACACAGCTGCATGACCAATGAAACTTCCATTTACCAAAGAGATCCTGCTGGGCACAAAATGTCTCTTTTTCCTCATTCTGCCTATAGATAAATTGACTTATCTTGTAGAAGAGAAAACTCCTTCTAAACAGCCACAACCATCTGTTGATTCAGTGACCATTTAAGCAATACAACAGTCTTTCACAACATTATACCACCTACAGCCTTTATGGGGGAAATAACAATAGCTGAATGGATATGGACAAGGAGCATCCCTGTAATAAAAAAATTCAAAAAACATGCTTAGTATGAAAGCAATATAATCAGAGTTATATCATCTCTTTTGCACTATTTTGCCAAGTAACAACCACAAGAAATGCATCCAATTCTATTTCTGCTTCAGAAAGGTTGGCCACTCAACAGAACAGTTCAAAATGTCAGCCTGTTTTACGACAGCTAAAGAATGACCCTATTTTCTTGACCCCAATTGTTTTAAACTTGACTTTCCCACTCTACACTGCAGTGCAGCACCCAGACCAGTGTAAAATAGCACTGGTTACCACCTAGGAGCTACCACACTTGAAACCTCTCCCTGGTTTCCAATTGTATTTAGTAATTTCTAGTGCAAGAGCAGCCCTTACAGATGTGGGCATATGGTAACAGCCCTCAGTCTAGGCTTAGATAAGCACATAAATAGGTTTAAAGTGACATTTAAATGCCAGTTTCTGGAACACTTTTTGGTCCCAGACATATGTGTAAAGGCACCGAGCTGCAGAGCCAAAACTAGAATCTGTACTGGAAGCACTGATGTGCTTATCCAGTCAGGGTATAAAATGTTACTTGGCTTATACGAGCTGTCATGCAGCTGAACTGCAGAGCTCAAATTTAAAATATTCATGATCATCCTAGCAATCTTTCTTTTCCCCCCCTCCAAGAGAGCAATGAAGAAACAGTCTTACATTTTCAGATGTAACTGTTTTACAGAGGGAACATCTTTTGTTGGACTGCCAAGGCTGAGTCATCCCTACAGACTCATTTCTAGAAGAAGCGTGCACATAGGACTGACAGCTGATCACAAGCTATCGCCTAACTTCCATACAGATCTTATAGGTTTTAAAGCAACCTAGTAAAATTAAGACACAGTAACCTTCTCTTTATAGTGGCAAACATTAATAAAATTCTCTGTTGCTGTAGTTATGAAGAAGGAAGACTTTTTTATTTATAAAACTAGGTCACTGAGGAAATAACATGCTCACACAGCAGGGGAATGCTCTCTGAGCGTGCAGACAGCATGTTTCCCAGCTTGCTGCCGCGGCTTGGAGTGCCACATTGGCCTCTCAGCTGCTCCCACTGCGGTTCTGGCGCTGGAACTTGCAGGGCCCCCAGCAGCAGCGACACAGGCCAGGAGCAATGGACCCTGAGAGCTTTTCCACCAGCAATGCTGTGAGTGGAAGAGAGACCTTCTAGTGGCAAGAGTCAGCACAGAAGCTTTAGCAGCTGGTATGTTAGAGTATTAAAATGGCAAATAGCAGGTGGTAACAACTTTAACTTCTAAAAAGCACAGATGTTGGGTAAATAATAATCTTCCCTTTGGGATTTTCTTTTGGCTGATGCCACCATATCAGCCAGAATGGGTCAGTATTGCCCACGTAACCTGTGGGCAGGGAGATCCTCCCAGCTGGCTTACTGCTGCAGAGGAGATTGGAAGAGCACACGACGGCTGTCTCTCCAGAGGCTGGGTCACCATGTGGCATCCACCTTCTGGGGACAGACTTGGGCAGGGATGGAGGGGCTTGTTTCACGAGGATCATCTTGGCAGAGTAAGTCCCTGGGTAAAAGGCTCCAAGAGTGCGCAGGGAAAAGGGCTAAGCATCATGCCCAAGACCTGCAGTGTTTGGGCCTGATGGCCTTTGCTGGAAATACAAAGACAAGGAGGCCCCCAGGTGACAGGCTCCCTCCCAACAGCCCCGGAGGGTCCCCACCACACACTCACAGGTAGGTATGTGGGTGAGGCACCGAGCTCCTTCACTCCGTCCCCACTGCCATCTCCGGGCTCTTCTTTGGAGGAAACCTCACTGCTGGGTGAAGATGCTGGTCAGCATCTCTCCAAATTCCCCGGCTCCCTGCTGACAGCCAGATCAGGCACCAGCAGCCCCCACAGCAGACTTGCTGCTGCAGCGAGGTCACCTTTCACACTCACTGCCCTGCTGAGCGGTGGGGCAGGGGCAGAGAAGGGCTCTGTGACCGTAGCAATTGGGTAAGGGCAGCCAGGTGTCTGCGGGTGCCAGGGCGAGCGCACCCTTTTGTCTTTCCCAACCCTTGGCTTCCCATCATGTCGCTGTTGGAATTGAGGCACCTGCAAACGAGGACTTCGGGTCAGCATTAGGGGTGCCTCTCCTCTTTGAACAGCTCTGGAAGTACGGGAGCTCTCTGGGTTGCTTTTGTGGTGGAGCATCTTGTGTTTCATTGAGCGATTTTCCCGTGTCAGGCAAGTGGCATTTTTCCTGGCCTCTTTCTGGCTCCTCTGCTGCGATGCTACATTGTCACTTCAACAGAACCGCAAATAATGAGGCAAGAAGTGCCAAATGCTCATCTAGTGACTCTCATACCACATCTTTCACAAGTCTCAGATGGTTGTGTTAGGAGGAGACAACAGAGAGATCCTTTGCTGCCTCCCTTGGAAATTGACTCTGTTTTAATGGAAGCAGCTGTAATCTTTTCCCACTTCTCCTGCCAAACCCGACCTCCACCTAGCATAGATCCCTGGTGGGATCTGAATTAGGCGGACAACAAGCCCTGTTACTTTTCCAATTGACATTTGGAGATAGTAGAGATTTCTTACATTTTTTTCATTTTTACAGTAAAGATGTCCTCAAAGAATTTACATGGGGATCTTTCCATTACCTTCCCCAGCAGACATTTCTGCCCCAATATGAAAGGCAGCTGAATATCTAGAAGGCTCTTTGCTCAAGGCACATAGTAATTTGCATACCTTGTGCCAGGAGGGAGAGGATTAGACTCTCCCCAGCCATCTGCTGAATATGCCTTGCCAATGTCAGAAGAGCATTTTGTTACAGAAACTGCACAAAGCATATATCCATATACAATTTTGAAATTTAGTAATTTTCCATTGAAAATAAATCTGGTTCTACGTAGTGCAAAAAGAAGTGAAAATGCACCACAGTATAATAAGACACAGAGAGTGATGTTATTGAATCTTAAATTTTAACTTTGGGCACACTGACACTAGTAGGAAAAAATGGCCATGTAATGCAAGTTCTCAGAGATTTCACAAATCAACTTCATGACATCCATACTTGCTCAGCAAATACTTACGTCATTAACCAGCTGAACAGGCAAATTGGAACAGGCATGTGAGATTTAAAACAGAGACTTTGAAATTTATTTGGAGAAAGTAATGCTGTAGGACCTAGGAGGAAGAGATACCCATGTTCTCTCAACTCTCATTTGTTACACCATCCTTCACCAAAGTATTTTCAGTTACAACAACAGATAAGTTGTACTCTGCAGAAAGGTAATTCAATCTGCTGGTGGATTTTTATATATTCTTGCATTATGCTTCATTGCAGTCTGGAGCAAAACAGACTTGTTTTCAGTTGCCTACCAAGGAGGACGGAGCTCCAGCTCTGGAAGAGCCTATGTCTCTCCCCTCCAGAAGCTGAGCTGCTCAGAAGCTGGCAGACATCATTACAGAGACTTCTCCATGCCTAACCCCACTCCAATTGCCCAGGATTTGGAATTGCTGGGTAGCATTGGTATCCTCCAGGCAAATCACAGAGAGCTTGGCAGTAAGGACTTCCAAATATTTAATCCACAGCAATCCACCAGCTATACCGCTACAGGTGGACCTTCCTGCCGTCCAGCCTTCAAGCAAAACTGGACCTCAGTGCTTCTCTACCTGCAGCCCCTAATGCAAATAATAGAAGCAGCAGGATAAGAGAGAGAAGATGACATATAGCCAACCCATGTCTTATGTCAAGGCAGAAAACGCTTACCAGTAAGTTAAGCCTTAAATACCAGCTTTCCCCTTGCTTCAATATTCATAGCCTACTAGCTGGACCCAGAAATATGATAAAAACTTACCAAGAGCTGCTGAGCAGCCTCAGCATCCACTGATTGCACAAGCAGAACACAAAATACACTGTAAGGACCAACCTGGATGGAGCTTTATGCCTAAAAAGAATTTTTTCTATCTCTAATTTTTGTAATTCCTTTAAAATCCATACAACAGCTCTGTTACGCTTCATGAGTCTTGTCACAAGTACAAGCCTTCACGTTGGCACATTTTAAAAATAACCAGTGAGTAAGATCCTGTTCTCATTTCTATAAAAACTCCCCTACTGATGATAAAAACTGGTTAATAATTTAACAAAGTAATCTGAGTGTTCTAAAAGTGGCACAGAGCTGTTTATATTTAAAGAAAGTGCTTAGTTATAGGAGATTAATCTGTGAGAGAGGACTATTATTTAATAAAGAAAACACTTCCAAAATCATTGGCATAGACTCCTAACATCACCTACCTATGAGTAACTATAGGCTATTTGTTCCTTGTGTTGCCGGCTCTCATGGCTCCACTGAGAAAAGGCTGGCTACTTACAGACTAAAACATTACTCCACAGAAGGTTAATGCAGTTTGGCCCATATAATAAAGATCTAAACTCCACCACTTCACCCAGGCCCCAACAAAGTCATAAAAAAAGATGGGCTCCTGCAATACAGTTTATCGATCTGAAAATTGGAAGGAATTGGAGGGTTTGTGTTTCTTTTGCGGATTCTGGAAGGTTGCTTATCCCCACATTATCAAGGATCGCCATTTATGTTGAATGCCATTTTTATTGATATTCATTTCAGGTTACCTAGGGCCTGATCCTCATAAATATCTGGCAAAGACTTGGACCAGCATCCAGGCCATTCAAACCTCTAAAAGTTAGTCAGTGTGCATCTTGATTTGAAACTGAAAAAGGTCAAAACTAGTGAACATGTTTGGAATGTTTCTCTTAAGCATCTTACCTCGCTTTCCCAACCTTTAAAACAAGCATAATACCAGTTTATCATTAAGAAATATTTTCAAGAATAACAACTAATTGGAAATTGTGGAAAATTGAAAAAATAAATATGCGCTTTCTTTATTTGGTTAGTGCATCCCTACATCCTTCACATTTCATCTTGCAGGTGAAGGTATAAAAATATTTTAAAATGTTTTATGACTGATATCTATATTCCAAAATTTTAATAATTTAACAGGGTTCTTATTGTTTCATTTTGTTTAATATATTATTTTTATTCTTCAGACAAGTTAAATTTTATAACCAAATCTATGAATACGGACTACTGAGATTCTGGATAGCTGAAAGCGAAGCCTGAAAGAAAAATTACAGTTCCAAGGCATTTTCTAATTTGGTTTATAAATAGATGGCTTTGACATACCACTCACAAAAACAAAGCTATAGTTAGCTTGCCTGAGGCAGCCATGCAGCTGGGAGAAGAACGTACACTGGCAGCCTAGCTGTGCAGTCGCCTGTGTTGTGATACTCCCTATCAAAACACCAGTTAAGAACACAGGAAGAATTAGCATTTTGGCTCGAGGCAGAGTGACAGGAAGCAGTCTTTGATTTTATGTTATCCAACATGTAAGCCATTGAAGAAAATCAGGCTAAATAGATTCTTAAATTGGAAGCATTAAGTAACAAACTCTAATGCAACTAACCTTCTTGGGTGTTTTGGTACAAGGCAGGTAGACTCACGTGAAAATTATTGTTTCCTGTAGCTGTAAAGCTCTTTCACTATTGATAACTGTATCACAAAATAATTCGTATATTTAAGTCAAATGAACGGCACAAATATTCTTGGAGCGTGACTAGTGGAATGAGTACCCCACAGAATGGCACATCCTGTCTGGGGCCTGATCCAGGCTCACGTCTGTCACTGGAGGTCTTTGCATTGACACTAGCTGATTTCAGCCCAACCATGCGGATGAATATTCTACTATACCTGCAGCATTCTGGCTCTGAAACGGCCCAAAACCTTAAAGATTTCAGCTGAAGCTCAGAAGTAGGTGCCCTTGAACTAATGGAAGCTTGCTGGTTTTCTTTTAGATGATTTAGGCTCTAACTTACTGGATTCATGCCCTATTGCCCTCCCTTGAGTGGAGCAGATAGAGCAATTCTGAAGTTTATTTTGTATTTATTAAATTCATGTATTCAAACTGCAAAATTAGGATCCACATCCAAACTTTCCAAAATCTGAGTTACTTCAACATAATAATTTGTTTCAGATCTACCTTTCAATGAAACAATTTCTAGCTGACAAATAAGCCCAGTGCATGCACAAATATGAATGGATAAAACCTTGATATCACACAGTGAATGCCATAAAGGCCTTTTATGCTATACGCAACAATTTTTTTTTATTCAAGAACAGTGTTTCCTGCCCCTTTACTTAATACTTCTTCCAACATTAATTTTCAGTGTAGTAGACACATGTATTTGGCGATCACAAGTAAAAAATTCTATGTGCGTTAAGTGACATAATACCAAGAGGCTGAAAAAGAGTGGGTATCCTCCCACACACTGCTTACAAAATGATCTCTAGACATCTGAGATGCTACGTGACCTTCACTTACATCAAGTGCATTAAGTTTAAACATTTACTTTAAATAAAAATAAAACTCATCACAACCTTTCCTCACAGAAGCATCCACACTTAGCCTACAAATACCATCAGAATTAATCATTTAGAAACAAATTTTTTCCTTCCAAGAAAGTACAAACCTGAGACTGTGATATAAGTGATAGTCCTCTTCACTTCTAAGTGTTAGAAACATGAAAATGAAAGTTAAAAACAAGAGTCAACTTGTGCTTGAATTTCACCACTCAGTCCTTTCAAATCCACTTATAGCCTGAGCATTTTGACTGTCAAGACATTGAAAAAAGCGCAATGTAGCTCTTTAAAACAGTGCTGAAGAAAAAGAAAGAAGAAAAAAAAAATCCAAACCCACCACAACTTAAATACTTTACATAAAATTACTAGGGGAGTGACTTGCAAGCTCATGTCTTACATACATGTCTTGCAAGCTTACATACTGGGAATGTTTGTAACTTCAGCTCTCTAATATAAATTTATCAAGTTTTTGCTCACAGAAAATTTAGAAGATACTACAATGGAAGAACACGCTAATCTGTCTAAGTATTACTAGCTTAGCTGTTGTATAATGTTTTTATCTACTGTCACGGTTTAACCCCAGCCAGCAACTAAACACCACACAGCTGCTCGCTCACTCCCCCCCAGTGGGATGGGGGAGAGAATCAGAAGAGTAAAAGTGAGAAAACTCATGGGTTGAGATAAAGACAGTTTAATAGGTAAAGCAAAAGCCACGCGCACAACCAAAGCAAAACAAGGAATTCATTCACTCCTTCCCATGGGCAGGCAGGAGTTCAGCCATCTCCAGGAAAGCAGGGCTCCATCACATGTAACGGTTACTTGGGAAGACAAACGCCATCACCCCAAACGTCCCCCCCTTCCTTCTTCCCCCAGCTTTATATGCTGACCATGACGTCATATGGGATGAAATATCCCTTTGGTCAGTTGGGGTCAGCTGTCCCAGCTGTGCCCCCTCCCAGCTTCTTGTGCCCCCCCAGCCTCCTCGCTGGCGGGGTGGGGTGAGAAGCAGAAAAGGCCTTGACTCTGTGTCAGCACTGCTCAGCAACAATGGAAATATCTCTGTGTTATCAACACTGTTTCCAGCACAAATCCAAAACATAGCCCCATACTAGCTGCTATGAAGAAAATTAACTGTATCCCAGCCAAAACGAGCACATCTACATACCTATATCTTACAGACTAGACATCACTGATGCTTAAGAAAGGAGATAAAGTATAAAAATCCCACTTAATGCAGCCTGGGTTTTTGCACAGTGCCAGTAGCCTGCTTTGGAGAAAGCAGTGGCAGCACAAGTCAGCAAAGAAGGACTGTTTTAACTCCCGCTCCCCCAGCCCTTCCCATCAAAAGCTATTTAACCTAATTATCAGTAATGGGAAACCGAACACAATCTCCTTACAAATACAGGCTAGAGACACCATTAAAAAAGAAACAAGAAAAACCAACAGTAAAAAACTCACAGTCCAAACAAGCCCAAAAGAAATAAGCCACAGCAAGTTATCCTGAATACTACATTTGTAAAATATTTATCAAATTAATAGTAAGCCAGTTAGAACAAAATATTGGACACAAAGCAAAGTAAACCAATACAAAAATCTCAAGCAACAACAAATGGAGCTAAAAGCAAATAGGAAAAAAAAGCCATGAAAAGAACATACGTAAGAACTATACAGACATGTAACAAATTTATAATTGTAGCAAACAACTATGAAGATTTAGATTTACAGTCAGCAACCCATATAACTTGAAGTATTCAAAAGAGAACCAAGGAAAAATCTTTCATCGGAAAAAACCGCCTTAACTCCGTAAGGATAAAAAGAAGGGAGGGTTAAGCCTTAGAAAGTTGATTTAGAGGACTCATTTTGGCCCAGAAGCCAGGTAAACCACAGGAAAACCAAAGCCCGCGCAGGTCCTTATTGGCACAGCCGTTTGGCACAGCCACCTTCTCCTTTATGGGCCATGCTCCCCACCTGAAAGTCTCTCCTGGCACAGCTGGGCAAGGGTTTCAGTGCCAGCTATTCCCCACAGCCACCGCAGACCACGCCAGCACGCCGGGGACGTACAGCACGAGCAGCGGTTCGGCCGCCAGCGGGCAAACAGACTTCTCAGCAGTGCACGGCGAAAGGACAAGAGGTACCGAGCACAAATTGAAACACAGGAAATTCTGTTTGAACACAGAGATAAAAACCTTTTTAACTGTGAGGGTGGTCAGATGCTGGAACAGGTTGCCCAGAGAGATTGTGGAGTGTCCGTGCTTGGAGATACTCAAAATTCCATGGGATGTGGCCCTGAGCAGCCTGCTCCAGCTGAGCCTGCTCTGAGCAGGGGGTTGGACCGGATGATCTCCAGAGGTGCCTGCCAACCTCAGCCCTTGCTGCAGTTCTGTGAGCTTAGAGGAGACAGTGGCAACACGAGGCTTGCCAAAATACAACTGTCAGATTTTTGTAGTTTTCCCACACACGCACTAAAATGTGAGTCTCTTACGGGAAAAATTGGTTGAAAATGGACTTTCAACCCATTTTTTTCTGTGAATTAAAAAATTTTGTTTTCCAACATACTCTAGAGTTAAATGGAATAAAGGAAAATAGAGGAGTTGACCCACTGGCTGCACTAGGGAGATTGAAAAGGATGCAGTAGGCAATAAAACAAGACCCAAGGACTAGAGACAGACAGGTGTGGATGCTTGGCTCCCCTTTACAGCTTCGATGAAAAGGCAGAGATGTCTATGAAGGCATAGGCAATAGCTACATAATTGCATGAAACTATATTCATGATATAGCCAAATGACACTTATCACACCCTACTCTGAGAAAATAAAGATGGAGAACTCTGCATTGCAGCTGAATTCTTATTTTAAAATGGAGGAGTGTGAGGGAGAAAAAAGAAATTTGTTAAGCACTGAAAAAGTGAAAAGTCTCTGTAAAGTTGGAAATAAAAATATGTAAAATACAATTTCATTACTGTGTTCTCTTTTAAGCTCTAAAAAGAAAAAATAGTGCTTACCAGTGCATTTCCCAAAACCCATTGAACACTGACATCTAAGACATCTAAAATAAGAAGAATATAGAAGATAATTCTTGGTAATATTGAACACTTAAGAGTTCTTTACATCCACAAAAAGTGCTGTATGAACATTAACTAATTGTGGTAGGTGAAAATATGCTGACTGACTCCAACGTTATCCCGACCCCAGATTCAATCAAAACTAGAGTGTGTTGGCAATAACTCGGGAAATGACAATTCACTAGAACAGACTGGAAAATTAAAGCGTTAAACACATTTGGAAATCCATAAAATACCTGTTACCAAAAAGTCAGTATGTTTATTTTTAATTATATGCAGATTGAGTCTAATGCCATTAAAAAGAAAAGCACAAGTGTTTCCATCATCATTTGGGCAACTGATTGATTAGCATCATTTGATCAGAATTTTAACAGAGGTCCTTTCAGTGTTTGGAGAAGTCTGCTGGTAGCCACATACTGCCTTATAACTTTTCTCTTTAGCCTTCAAAAAGCAGCAGGTGCACAATCTTTGTTATAATAATTTTTCCCCTCTTAGCAGTAGCTGAAAGGATCAAACTGAGCAGCAGTGAAGAGAAGTATTATCAATGTATTAAGCAAATAAAAAGAAGAAAGAATGATGGAATCTGAGCTGAACCACCACAGGAAGTAGATGGATTTTGACAATTGTTTGCAAAGGTTCAAACAAAACAGAGATAAATACTAAAAAAAGAACCAAACCCGAATATCCATCGGTCTAGTTCTAATCTACGCTACATCTTTCAGTCTTACTCCTCACTTCTGCCTCCCTCTTCATCTTAAAACTTTAGTGTAATAAAAAGCAAGTCATGCATGTGCATTGCATACACAAGGGATGCAACATGTATGCTGAGGACCACGCCTACCCCCTTCACTGTTAACTCTTACAGCACAATCTCCAGGCCAGCAGACGGTGTCTAAGCTCTCTACATGAGCTAGCAAGGGTATATTTTGATTCTGTAACTTGCTTGTACAATATTAATAATGACTAAGTAAGCTATAACCAACATTTTCAGTTGCACCAATACCAAGATTAACACAGTATGACACAGCAAATACGAAAAGCTGACCAGCTTTAGCACACTAAAGTACATTTTTATTTGAGGATGTGAGAGATTTAAAAAAACTGTTTATGAATGCTAGTATTTGGGAAGAACGGTTTTTCAGTTTTCCTTAAGGAAGGAACACTGACAAAGAAAAAGCCTACGTTTAGAATCACTGACACTATTAAATCGCATAAGCCGCAATAGTGATCTGTGTTCATATGTTTCATCAAAAACAATGCTTCTGCACTTCAAGAAAATCATTATGACTTCCAGGACCACAGAAACACAATAATTTTGTGCATCAAACCACTAATGACTCCAATGAATCCAAAGCCAACAGAAACCATACTATTAATTTCATCATAACTCTCAAATAATCAAACTTGAACTGGACCTCCATAAGCATATCATTAATTGCTTGTATTTCCCATTAAAGATGCAATCAACAGACTTAAAATTTGGTTACAGTATCATGTTTGTAACTCCAGGTTTAGATGGCTGAACGATACGTCTTTAATGAATTATTATTTGACAGCACAGTAGTAACTTCATTCAGCCAACTACATAATATGTAGCTCTCTTCAAGTATGGGTTGAAAACTACAAAGCATGTCCTGAAATTCTATGACATATTGAAGCCTTAGGAAACAGTATGCCTATACCTTTCAGCCATTTATTGATCCAAACTGACACATCTGTGTGTATCGCTCCTGCAAAAGATCATGCTGGTTTAAACAGGCACTGTTACGAACAGCAAATGACTAGTAAATTTAAAAACCAAGATATCCTACGCAGGGTGTTCTGTTCAAGGTATTCTAGTATTCTATTCCCCAGAAAAATCTCTTATTTTTCCACACAGCTTTGAAGACAGTTCTGCATGCATTGTAAGATCATAAATCAGGATTGATTTGGTCTATGATTACAGAGAAGCCAATCCATTTTGCGTAACATAGAAAGCTACTTAACATTATGATACTTCCAGCCACTGCCCTCATTTATTAAGTGCACATGCTGAAAAAAACATTAATAAGTAAGTTCTGCAGGGATCTGGCTTGCCATGTGGTTGGTGCTTCTTGGTTTCCTGCTGCCAAAATCACAGAATCATAGAATAATTTGGGTTGGAAAAGACCTTTAAAGGTCATCTAGTCCAACCCCCTGCACTGAGCAGGGACATTTTCAACTACATCAGGTTGCTCAAAGCCCCGTCCAACCTGACCTTGAATGTTTCCAGGGATGGGGCTTCTACCACCTCTCTGGGCAACCTCTTCCAGTGTTTTCACCACCCTCATCGTAAAAAAATTCTTCCTTATACCTAGTCTGAATCTCCCCTCTTCCAGTTTAAAACCATTACCCCTTGCCCTATCGCAACAGGCCCTGCTAAAAAGTCTGTCCCCATCTTTCTTATAAGCCCCCTTTTAAGTACTGAAAGGCTGGAATAAGGTCTCCCTGCAGCCTTCTCTTCTCCAGGCTGAACCACCCCAACTCTCTCAGCCTGTCTTCATAGGAGAGGTGTTCCAACCCCCTGATCATCTTTGTGGCCGCCTCCTCTGGACCCGCTCCAACAGGTCCATGTCTTTCCTGTGCTGAGGGCTCCAGAGCTGGACACAGTAACAATGCAATTAGACATCTAAAATACATCTGATGCTTTTTCAATGCCATCCTAGGATATCATTGCTTCAGTTGCCACAGGATGGGATGAACCTTGGCTTCGCCGAAGTGAACAGAAGACTTCACTGGGTCAAGATATCATACAGTTGTGAACAGCTGATTAAATTACGACTGGCCTTCTTCAAAGTAGTAGCTTATTCCATAGCACTCTGTGGTGTTCTTTCCACAAGAAATTATACCAAATAGTTTCAAGTTAAATTCCACTTAAAGAATAAAGAAACTACAAAAATGCAAATTCAGTCTTTATTTTATTAAAACAAGATTTGTTCTGCTGAAGGAATGAATTCATAACTGCAAAACATAAGCAAACAAGGAACAAAACCTTTGCTTCTGGGCATGCTCAGACCTATGCTACTACAAAGTTTTCTGAAAAAGATTATCGGGAATGCTGTAATTCATAGCAGATAAATCATTAAAGACAAAAATTCTGGGATTTTAATTGCATTAGCAAGTGAGATACTTTTTACTTTTCTTATCTGTCCCCAAAACATCAACAGTTGAAACACTGTTCTATTTCCAGAATAAGTATGAATTCAGATTACTCTATTCTCAGGCAGAGTTACCCTAGGGGAAAGAGAAAGGAAGACAGCTAAAGAAATCAAGAATCATCATCCCACTCCTATTTTGCACTACTCAGTGAAGTAAGCAGACTCCCAAGTACAGCAGCACATATACCTGCTTGTCCTGTACACTTCAGATTAGGACACCATCCATTTCTCTTACCTGTCACCAATTTACTTCCAAACAGAATATCCTGCCCTGTAATTTAGCTCTTCACAACACAGGAAAAAATCCAAATGCATGGCTGAGGAAAAACATGGAAACAATAAATCTGAAATTAAATGAGCTGAAGATACAAAAAAAGAATATCCAGCAATAGCACTGGACAAGTTTGCGGTATCACTGTATTCTTACAAATTCACATTCTGTCAAATGACCACAAACAGTAGAGACAGAGAAGCAGATAAAAAATTACAGCATCAAGTAAGAGTATTGCAAAATACATGACCAATTAAGAGAACATGAAAACCACAAAAACATGTATTCTCATTTGGGCACAAATTTAGCATGAAACCTAAACACAACTTCAGATTAAGTCATAGTCTCATCATATACAACTAAATTCCTCATTTTATATGAGTCCAGAGAGGAGCACTTTCATACAACAATTACAAGAACACTGGATGCAAACTTGTCAGAAAGAACTAGAAAGCAAAAAGTCCTATCAGAAAAGGAACTGAAGAACTGCTAGGTGCAAGTGTCACACATCTGAAGTTTGGAGGACTTGCTAGTCTATGTTTGGTTAGCACCTGGCACAGTACGAGCCTGGGTCACACTCAAGGTTCACAATACAAGTAAATAATAAAAATCAAGGTGCGAATGAGATTGTTTTAAAAGGTTGAATGAGTACGGGGGGGGGGGCGGGGGGGCCACGACTTTTTTTAAATTACAAACTGTATAAAAAACATTAAGTATGAACTTGCAGAAGGTCAAAATTACATATGCATAGAAGAAGAAATGATAACATTTTTCTCAACTATTATAAAATACCCTGCATCTAACCACTGCCAATTAGATTCAAAAAGCATGACTTGATTCCTCTTTAATCCAGTTATCTTTTCTTGCTTCTCTAGATTGAGACATGCAAACATACTGACAAACATCTTTTCCACTAACATTGAAAAACAAAAAAAATAATTAAAAACCCCACCCTCCCCAAACCAACCAACCCTCCCATCAATTTCAGTGAGAAAGTATCTCAGCTCTGAGGTTTTCCATTGGTGTAGATTGACAATCATGTTTCGAAGTTTCAGCCATGCTGCTAATGAAACAACACGCTATTCAGTAATGGCAGCAGAATCTGTATCATTTATCTAATAAGGAAGTGTTTGACTAATTCTTCAAGACCCCAGAAAACTTCTCTTTTCTCCTTCATGCACATGATATTTTGAGTATCTCTGCAATTTTTTGTTTTGCACATACCTTCATCAATTCTCTTTCAAAAGCAGTTTCTACATTTACTTCTCATATCACAATCTCCCCTCTTTTTCCTAGTAGTCATTGAGCATGCACAGAAGAGGTTTCTAAAGAGTCAGAAGTGAGGCACAGAATAACATCCAAGCTTACAGTAAATCTTATTTTGACACTGTCAACCACAGAAATGTTTCCAGACTTGTACCTCAAGTCTTATTTTTTAAAAAAATTGTTACATTTCACACTTGCTGTTTTGTTTTGGTTTTTTTTAAGGAAAATATATAGCTACTTACACTTTTATTTAAATAGAATACATTTTTCTTTTTAAAAAACCCACCCTGACAAGGGGGACTATTATTTACAAAAAAAAAAAACAAAAAACAAAACACCACACAAAAAAACCATTACAGGCTAAAAATATTAGTCATTCTATAGTCTTCAAGATATTTTTATTACTCAAGGTTTCAAGGAAAAGTTGTGTGCTGGAGAAACACAGCTTGCAATGAATGAGTATGGAGAACAGTATTTTGGCTGTAAACAAATATGCCCTAGTGATCTTAAAGTACAATGTGCATTAAACCTTATTCACACACAAAACAATTCATGCTCTTCATGTGTACAATATTGTGAAAAATAAGATGGAAGAAGTTAGACAGGAAAACGTTCTTGTATCATAAAAATATGTTAGAATGGAACTTATCTATAGAGTTAATTTAAAGCTTTGCTTTAAAACAAACTTTACTTTAAAATCTTCTTTTATCTAAAAATTAGCCTTTCTATAAAAACCATTCCTTTAAAACTTTGCTTTAAAAAAATCAGTTTTATATTAGACAAAATATTAAATTATACAGGCACAATTAGCTAAGAGGGCTATAAGAACTCATTATAACCCTTCATTTTCCAGTGACTTGCAATATGGTCATAAGATTCTGTGTCTGCTGACAACTATAGGAAAATTCATCCATAGAAATCAACTTTTATTTCAAAAATAAAATTAAATTTAAAAAAAAAAATCTGTCAGACCATATTTGACTTGTAAAGGAACTTAGTTTTCAGCTGGCTTAAGTTCATGCACATCTTTTATTTATCCTGGGAAATATGAACGCACATTAAAAAAACCCCAAAATATTTTTTGAACAAATGGTTTATGATGACAGCTTTTATATTTCCTTCAGATACTGTGTATTAAAATAAAACATTTCAAAGTCCACCTTTATCTCAATCCAAACCAGTGACTCTTGACACTTCAGAAAATGAATCAAGAATTATTTTGTTTTTTTCAGGGGAAAATGCACAGATATTATGTTCAACGGCAGACACAGCAGGGTTTGTTCTTTTCTACGTTCTTCTTGTGTTCTGAAAGATTTATTGTACAACTACAAAATTTACAAAGATCTTTAAAGAAAGATAGATGATTATATAATATTCAGATCGCAGATTTACAAACCAGAGCCCTGATTGTGATAATGTTTAACTATATGCTTAATTTAATACAAATGAACAATTTATCTTGGATTTTAAAGCATGGAAACATCTGCACGAGTGGGGCTTATGTCTCCTAAACACATTAAATAAGCTGTCATCATAATAACTATTAAAAAAACCCAAACCAACACAACAGAAAAAACCTAAACCAGAACACTATGGTCTTTTTTGCCATAAAATCACAGTAGTTAGAGCATCAGTGGCCACACATGAATCACTATGGAATATAGTTTTAATTCAACTAAAGATTTTTTTAATAGATATTTAAATATCTGTTTAAACAGATATTTGAACTCTTAATACATTTAGATGGATACTGCTTTAGGCTTATTTAAATATTTTACTGAAGGTTTAAAAAGAAAGTTTCAACTACAGTACATAAAAATGTAAGCAACACTACACCCAATTAAAATCAAAAAAGCACAGAAACTCAAATTTAAGGTTGAAATTCTAGAACTACTCACTGCTATTTGTTTGTATTATAAAACTTTTCCATCCCCCCACTACAGAATGTGAAATTCACCTATAAATTTAATCAATAAGCTACTTAAAAAGATGGGGAAAAAAAACCCAAAACAACCCACAACCCAAGCTCTAAGACTATATTTCTTTTGGAATTTGTGATTCCACTTTAGCCACCACCATTTGAACAGTGCCCTAGAGAGACAGATTTCCTTACCAGCATGGTCCATTATTGCTTGATGAGAGCCCACAGTGACTTTTTGTCCAAAATAACTGCTTTGGACATGGTTTCAGGAAAAAAAAAATCAATATAAAAACACGTATAATTGTATTTCACTTCAAGAAAGCACTGAATTGATCTGAATTGTATCATACTGTATTAATTTTAATGCCACTCCATAGGCAAGTTACGTGTTGAAGGAGGTGTGCATATACACAAACACAAAATACATAACAGAATTCAGCCCAGATTAATGTATCTTCATTTAATTTCTAGCATAACAACTAAGTCATTTTTTGCACTTTAGAATTACGTGGAAAAATGGGAATAGGCACAAATAATTAATACAGCTTCTAATTTACCTTATTATAGTGCACTATTATGCACTGATAATACCATAAAAACAATATGATACTATTCAAGCTCATTTTTCTGATGTACAGGTGAAGTCTAGTAAATAGGATTCTAAGTGCTTTTGAACTGGAATGCACAACTTCGGCAGCTTTACACAGTACAACAGTGCAATACATTATGTCCCCATATTCCAGGAACAAGAGCTGAGTTTACAGTTGTACTTGTTTCACATTAGACTGGCTTTGCGCTTTCCACAGCTCTAGCACTTGAACCGCTTTGTCTATGACCTCCTTTTGTTCCCTTTCCTTTTCCCCAATCTTTTTCCAGGTACTGGCTATAAATTTAAAAAAAAAGAGAGAGAGAGAGAGAGAGAGAGAGTGTTCTTTTGGTAGCTAGCTCTCACCTGGTAGAACAAGACAGTTTCGAAGTAATGGTACAGCAGAAGTTTTTCTAGAGGGTTGGTTCACAGTGCTAGGGTGGCCCCGATCTCTGCTTACTTCCCAGTTCCTGACTTTGGAAGAAGTTCGCTCCGGCTTCTTGGGGAAAGATTCTGATGTGACTTTCTGCCTCTTTTCAGGAATCCCTGTGACAACTGTTGAGTTCAGAAAGGTCCTTTTTGGTTTCCTCCTCACCTTTAATTTTTTAGCATCAGGCTTTTCTTTCTTAAGGTGCTTTCCCACTGTAGTTTTCCTTGTCTGGCACCTATGAATGGAGAAAGCAGAAGATTTCTGGGCACGAGGACGAAGTTTCCTTCTCATCCCCTCTTTTTGTTGTTTTTTAGTTCTGGAAGTTTGTTTGCCTGCAGTTACTCCGTTTTCTCTCCTCGCAACAGTACATCTGACAGACATAGGTCCTGCAGCCTTTCTGGAAAAAACTGGTTCTTTATTAGTGCCTTCTTTTCTCTTCCATATTGCCTTTGGATTCTCCCTCTCTAAGCGCTCACTCCTGATGGAGGTCAGAGGAGTTTTGGTAACTCTACTGTTAAATGGAGTTAATCTACCATCTCCTTCTACTGCAGACTGGTGAGAGTTCAAAGGTGAAATGATCAGGTGTTTAAAAGAGTTCTCAGAGTGACCAGATACCAGACAATCTGTTCTTTCTGCGGAAACAGAAGATCCATCTGCCTTTTGACTTGAGGCTGTATCATTCCCTTTACCTGGATCTGGCAGGAAAGATACTGAAGATGAACTATAGAAGTCTGACCAATCGAGTGACTTTGATGGCGTGCTTTCTCTCTGTGCATCAGCTAGTTTCCTCATGTTTGCATCAAAGCTGAGACTTCTGAAAAGTTGTCGAACGTGGGAGGGCTTTTTGCCCTTTTCTCCAACTGTACTCTTCGGAGGCGTTTTCAGAATTCGATTTGTCAGTGGGTCATAATACTTAAAAGAACACTGTTTGTATTTATACCTAACAGAGTCCTTGCTATCTGTGGAGTTACGACTTTTCCTCATTTTGGGAATATCTATAGGTTTACCTTTACACTGTTTTATCTCTGGGCATGAAAGCACATACACTACTGTCTTGGGCTGTATAGGACTCATAATCTTGCTGTAAGACTCAGGAAGTTTAAGGGCACATAGTCTAGTTTTCATGTTTGGAGTTTTTTCATTCTCCGGCCACACGATGCTTGCTTTCTGATCAGCTGGATCAGAGTCCCTTCTAGACATTTTTCTTTTTGCTACAGGGTAGTTCAATAGACTTGTTTGGGTACCATGGCTGACTTTAACCACCTGGCATCTTGAAGCCAGGCGCCATGTCCTTTTTCTAGGCATTTTAAGAATTTGTGGGTTGCATAGTGTATTTGAGGCTAAAGATGGGTTATCAAAATCAGAGTCACCACTTAAAGCATCATTAAATTCTGGCAATGCTTTAACTGATGCACTTTCTGTTCTATTACCCTCAACAATATTGTTCTTTTTTTCATCCTTCTGCTTTTTTTTCTTCATTCTCTTCCCTGTACAGTTGGCTGAGGATTCACTGTCAAAGTAGCAGCGAAAACGACCTTCCCTGAAATCACGCACAAGTTCTTCAATTTTTATATCATCTTCGTACATTATTTGAGACCAAGTCTTTCCCACAAAAGAAGGAGGCACATGAGGCAGAGCTGGAAGAACTGGTTCTTCGGTATGAACTACAACATCCTGTTTCACCGCTTCTATTTTCTCTACTGACTCACTTTTTAAAACAGAAGAGAGCTGTGTTCCATAGTCTTTATCTTGCAAACTTATTTGGACCTCTTTTAGGAATTCTATACCTTTCATAGCTGCCTGGTGTAAGTCTGTTCCTGCCTGAACAGGTGCATCACAGTCAAAACTCATTTCAGAACCCTCTAAATGAGTATGGTCCAGAAGCGATGAAAAAGTTAAACAGGGATTATTCTCTTCTTTGAAATAAATTTCTTCAGATGTAGTTCCATGGCAGTATTTCAAAATAACATCTTCAATAGTTTCATCCACTGAACCTTCATCACCTCTGTTCATCTTCACGTTTTTGCATCTTGCTAGTTGTGGGGATGTCCCGAGATCTAGGGAGCTGCTGATACCCACAGTATCCCTGAGATGGAAATCAGACACCAGAGTTTCATCCTGAGTTCGTAAACCATCTCGTTTTGCAAGAGATTGACCTGAGGTAATACAGAAAGAATTGCTGTGGCTGCACATAGGATTATGATGAGAAACTGAAGGGTGTTTTGGATGAACCAGCGCCGGAGCAGGATTCAAGCATGGGTTCAATAATACATCACTATTGCATACCTCCATTCCTGTTTTATCACCTCCACTATGCAGAATCAGATTTGATGCTGCCAAATCCCTAACATTTTTTCCTGTTTTAGGATTAACAGAAGAACTATGGATTAAAGGACTGACAGAAAAATGCTGATGTACAGGGCTCACAGCTGTAAACTGGCCTTCACGGCTATGATTTGCAATTTGAGCATCTTTCAGGGTATCCCATTTCTCATTGCTACAAATGCCCATAGACTGCTGCGATATTCTTGTAACATGTTCCTGCCCTCTTTCTGGTTTTTGAATAAATGCTTGTGTTACAGAAGTTTTCTTTGTGCCCTCATGGGACAGGCATGGAGCAGAAGAGCATATTTCACCAACGGACTCCCGGTCTTTGCTGGAAATCTCCTGTCTGTCTCTGTTCCTCTTTTTCTCCATCTCTTCTGGGGACAGGCAAGCAATCCTAGCAGCCTCTGGAGTGACAGGGAGCGGCATGTCATCATAGGTTGGTCTAAAGGGGAGGGAAAAAAACCCACCTTATATAAATACTGTAAATATGCTTAAGATTTTTCAAACAATAGTGGTTTTGTTTAAAAAAAAATAGTAATTACCTAGAGTGCATCACACCTAATGAACAAACTCAATTTACCAGCTCTGCTGCTTTAGCAGAGATATTCCATTTATAAAAAGGGCATAGGGGGAGGGAGGAATGTTCCACAAAGCTAAAAATAACAATTCGGCATTAGTCGGTCACCCTCTTCACGCAACCACTCATTAAGAATGGCCAAACATACATCACAATCATTTTATAAATACAGCAAAGAAAGAAAAAGTAAAGCTATTTCCTTTGTTTGAAGTTGTGAGCTTATAAAGAGGTTACTTCACTGGTAAAACTATCATTAATTAATATTGAGCTTTTGTAGAAAAACAGAACATTATAAGATGGCACAGTATAAAAATACTATTGAGTATAAATGCCCCTTTCCCTACAAAATGTGGCTGCCTGATAAGAACTCTGCACATGTTGGCAAGGAATTCCATGCTTGCTGTTTCTCACAGACATACCACAGCTTCTGACTCACTTCTGTAAGAAGCCAAGTTATTGTTCAGCCTCACTGCGTCAACAGTAGATTTTTACATACTCTGTAACTGGCAGTACTGTGTTTAGGACTGCCTCAAATACAAGTGTTTATGTCCTGCAGAATTAACAGAATGGACAGATATGGACTATTTCTCTTATGCAACGCAGGAACCCACAAGGCTTCAATGTGTAACAGCTGGGCAAATCCAATGAAAATAATTTTTTAAAAGGTAAATATAACTGAAGATATAATATTATGTTTCATTTGAAAGTTATAACCAGACCTTGTGAGACCCAAATGGATGCTTACTTTAATACATGGCAGACAGCCATGCTCCTCTTACGGTGCATTCATCTGCTAACAGAAGTATTGTGAAGAAATTTTATTGCACAGTAATTTCCTTGGTTATAAACATTCAGTTTCCACATTTATTGGAAGTTAAAAATCGATCAGGAGCCAATAGAATTAGCAACGCTTAATAGTCACCGTGTGCAGAAGTCCTTGAAGGACTCAGACATTAGTTATTAATAAAGTCAACTGATACCCAGCAAACTTGTGGCAAGTATTTCTAACTACCTACTTCACACTGAAAAGCAATCACAAGACAACTTATCTGAATATAACTATGTCTCAGCCTTTTACTGAGAGATGACAGATAAAAGAAGAATTCTCAGCTTGAAAGAACTGTTTCATAGTTGAAAAAAATGATGGGTTTGGCCAATGTTTCAAAAAAAAAAATTATTTAAAAATGACGTTTGAACTCTAAAGACTTAACAAGACTTAGTCCAGAAAAGCACACTTCATAGGATCACCACCAAAACAAACAAGCAAAACTCCTCAGCATCCCCCCCGCCCCAATAACTCATACTTGAAAGCACCTACTTCAAACCTCAGGATAGGGCTCAGTGATACGGCTCATGATCCACCATTAGATTTTGTTCTCTCTCTCTCTGAGCCACTAACAACTAAGAAAACAGTTTTCCACCCAGCTCCAGATTCATTTCATCACCATTTAATCTCCAACCACATTTTCCTTAGCTTGCTTATAAACTTCATACAAGAACATGCCAAAAGCTGGGCTTTTGAGAGATAGCATGATAGATGAGACATGACAGATGGCACCAAGATGGATGATTCTCCTCTATTCACAGTCTGCTATCCTGTCAAAGAAGGAAATCAGGATGGCCTGATGTGATTTTTCTTGACTAAATTAGCAGTAGCCATTACTCATCACTTCATTGTCTTCTAGATTCTTATGAACAGTTTGGTTATTCAGTTCTCAGGGAAATGCCATAATTCAAGCAAAGAAGTCTGTAAGCAGATCTTCTCTCTGCCCCTACTGATAATTGACAACTGCTACATTTGGGTTTTCCCAGTCCTTCTGAAACATCACACACTCTCCACGGCCTCTCAAAAGTAATTACTAACAGCTCCCAGACTGCTTCACAGAGTACTATGTATCATGAGTGCTGAAAATCCTATTTACTGAGGTCATGTGAGGAGAACTACAGAGCCACTAACAGTCATAAACGAAACAACTTTTTTTATGAAAAATAGCATGGAAATGAAAGTTATCAGAAAACCAAGACCTACAAGATGTTTCACAGTGCAGGGACTGAAGCACCATCCATCAAACAAAAAAAAAAGCCTTCCAAGGAAACACAAGGGCAGTCACACCAACATCCTGTAGATCAAAGTTCCTCCAAACATTGCAACTCATAACAAAAATCACACTGGCTACATAAAAAGTGATAAAGCACTGCATGCTATGCATTATGAAGTAACTTATATCTTACTTTGGCTATTAGCATATTATTCTTCATTCATTAAAGTGATGTACATATCAAACATTGACTGCCAATACTTGAAGTAATGGTGCAAGTTGTATTAAAACATCCCCCCAAAAAAGATGTTTATTATTACAGACTCACTACCTATGGCTCGATAGGTAAAGTTGAGTCCAGGTTTTTCTTGAGTCCAAACACTAAATGCCAAAAAATTCATGTTGCAAAATTTTACCTTTGTTTACTTTCCAGAAGTTAGAAGATAAAGGCCACCATGCCTATCTAACTTGTTATAATTTTACATAGTGTTCAAAAGCATGGACAAGACACACACATGTTCCCGTATCTGTAAAAACAGTGTGTGGGAAGAGTGTGTCTGTGTAGGAGTGAAGTATGTGTGAATGCGTATACCCTTACATATTGTAATAATACACAATTGAAGTGAAAATAAGGAAACTAAAGGGGTAGCTGTCATCATGGTTCATGCATACCAGAAGCGGGAATCTTGCAGAAGATATGGCTGTCTTGGTCAAAGGAAACAACAAAACCAAACCTGACATAATTGAGATGCCAAATTATATTTTTCCTCCTTACTGTAAAGGATGTTCAATTGATACCTGCCACAGACCTTGGTTTTACTCCTGGTAATGCATATGGAATACAATCACAGGCTGAAAGTCTGAAGAAAAAAATGCCACAACAGAACTTTTCTATTATAAATAATTACAGTTATGAAAGACTGGAAAGTGGTAAACACATTGCTGACGTTTAAAAACATAATGAAGTTATAGGTGGCAATACAAAAAGTTTCATAGCAACTAAAAGCTTTTAGAGCTGTACCTGGCAAGTTAGCTCAAGTAACAATTAAAATAGAATAAAATAGCTGGAAGACTATAAGATCTAGCCACCATCAAGGTTTCTCAAAAGGAAAAGTTGCATCTCGCTAATCTCTGGACCACGTGTTAGGCAGTGATAAAGGAGTAGATAAAGAAAAGATTTACTATTTTGATATGCAAAAGGCTTTCATTAAAGTCCCTGGGAGTCTATTAAAAAGCTAAATAATCATTAGGGGAGGACAAAAACCCCAATCAAACACCAAGAACTGGTTGTTAATATCAAATAGGAGGGTTGAACCATCACTCATCATCACAACAAAACATCGGAAGCAGAATGCCCTCCAGTTCAGGCTAAATTTTATGACTTACTTGCCCCTTCCAAATTTTTGAAGAGTAAAGCATTAAATCCTCTGATGACAAAAAAGTGCTAGAAGGATCCTCTGAATAATTTAAATAAAGGAATACAATAGGGATGTTCAGTCAAATTTTGATAAACAAGGGAAAAAACTTACAACACACTTTGCATGACCCTAACAAGCTACATCGATTCACCTACAGCAGTATACAACTCTTCCCTGCTCAAGATCCGTTATTTTAAAAGAAAATTAATAAAATTTTATGACGCAACTTGCAATATTCCTGGCGTACTCCAAAAATATAACATTTTCCTCAAAGGTGTATCATCTTTTAGAATACAGTGGAATTCTGGTTATCCAAGAAAAGGGGATAGAATTCATCAGAGTACAGATAAGGACTAAGCAAAAGGAGAAACCTCATATAATGAAACATTAAAAAAAGAGAGGATTATTTCTATTATCATATGAATGCAAGGTAATTAAATACATCAGATGACCAAACAATGCCTGTCAGCTGAACGGCTGTGCCCTACTGCTGCATGCATTCTTGTCCACCTAAGCTCTGAGATAAAACACCTTTGTTTGAACTTCAAAATCTTACAGATCAGAATTAGACCTAAAAGGAAGGCCAAAGGCAGTAGAAATAATCTTTCCATTTTCTCACTTCAGAGTTTTTCCACCTTTGCGTGAAACACCTGGCATCCAGATACTGCTGGAAGACTGAATATAGGACTAAATGGATTTTGGTATGAAAAAACTATAGGAAATTCCTAGGCTTCTAGCTTGCTTAACAGCCTATATCCAATTTTCAAAAATTACTTATAAGCAAATGTCTCTGGGGTGGAGGGAACAGAACTACAGTTCTGTGCTGTTACAAATTTCTGACAGTTTTGCTACAAATTACCCCCAAAAGCAGAGTGAAGATCTACTCTCTTAAACGCTCAATATTACTTCTTTACGTAAAAAACTTGTACACCGAGAGTTTGAAGGAAGGAATGATTTGTCGGTTAGAGGGGTTTTTTCTACTGGGGAGAGGGGCAGAACACCAATATCCTTTGAAATTCAGTATTAGGCAAAGCTCTGATGAATTTTTTCCTTTTTCCACATCACTACTAGGTATACTGGTTCTGCAAAACAAATCAAGGCTCACAAATATTTCTATAATCCCTTCAAATGACACTCTTAAGATCCCTTGTATGAATTCACCTAAATAGTAAAACCAGGTATTTAAGAACTGAGTGAAACTGTGTATCAATCCAAGTGTTTTTATGTAAGAAAGAAGAGAATCCAATTCTTACCTCAGATGTCAGTTAAGAACGTGACTTTTTTTTCCCCATTTTTCAGAGCAGGATCGCAACATAAATCTATTCACACTTTCTTTTCCATCTTTGCTTTTCTTCCTCCAAACTCTGTCTAGATTTGTGATTACTCCTCCCCCTTCTTCCTCCAACTTCATCTGGATTTTGCACCTTATTTTTCTCATTCCATTCCTTCTTCCAACTACTTAGAGGAACACGGGTAGCTTGTCTTTCCTAGTTAGTAGGTTTCGTTCACCAAAGGAATAACCTTGTATCAGTGACACCTCAAGAAAGGGCTTTTTTCATTTGGGTGTTGCCTTGAAGTGAATCCTGTATTTTCTCCATGGCAAAAAATTGTGGATGTTCTTAAGATAGAAGGATTGAATTTATTTAAGATGGAAAGATTAATTTATTTATTTGTAGTGATGTGTACATGTCCCAGGCTAATTTGTCATAGACATGCCTATTAGCTTGTCCTGTCACATCCCTGATAATATCAGTATGACTGCCTTCAGACAAAATACCCTTCTACTCGTTTGTCAGATCTATAGCAGAGTTGTATATCAAGATACACCATACTGGGTTCAGACTAGGATTTTTGTCTGCCTTGCAGAACATAACAAACAAGGAATGAGATTTAATTGATTTCCCTTCATCTACAGAGAAACTTACACACTGGCCCTCTTATCACTATTAAACACGCACACGATAAATAAAGAGAACACTTTTCAAAATTTGAGCATTAATGAATTGGCCAATTAGTGTAATTCATGTAAGTATTAACTGAGTGTGTGAACTGCAAGGATAATGAAAAAATAAACATATAAATATTCACCTGACATTATCCACAAACAACAAACCAAAATTATTAACTCTTTCAAAACGCACCATAAAATATACTGCTAAATATATATAAAGCTCAGAATTATAAAAATCATAGTAGTATATTTATACAAAGCCCAAATTATAAGAATTTGTAAATGCACGTGAGACTGTACAGTCTGCCATTATACCCGCTGACCCATATATCCCTTCTTTTTTCAAGTCTTCACATTTAATTGCTATCAATAGTGTTGTATCAAATCCTTAAGTAGTGAAACAAAGTTTAAAAGTGCAGAGACAACACAAAAGCAATATACTTGGACAATGTTTATATAAGTACACTCCTTTCTAAATTGTCTTCAACGTGAAAGTTTCACCTCAAATGAGCAAAATTTACTGCTCAGCAGTGGAACAGAAATAAGAACTCGTAATACATACATTCTACCAACACATATTTAAAAAAAAAAAAAAAGCCAGCTGTATTATACCTGTTGTCATGGTATCTGTGGGGATGATGCTGTAGAACATCTTGCAGGAAACGCTCCATCAAGCTACTGGTACCCATACGATTCCTACAGTAAGTGGTAAAATGTCTGTGCTGGGAGCTGAAAACATGCTGGTGAAAGATAAAACAGATGACTAGTTTAATACTACTGTTAACACACTGGTCTGTTCCTAAAAATTACTTCCCAGGTTAAACATTACACTGTTGCCCAGGTTAAACATTACACTGTTGCTATGGAAATATTTAAATAAAAAGAAAAATCTTCAGGGTTTTCTACTTTAAGGTCTTGATTCAATGTGATTTTTAAGCATGCTTAGGGAGTCCCAAATAATACTAAAATGTATTGAAATATCTTTCTGAGTTGGAACCTAAATTAGCAGCTCTGACAGCTGCTCACAAATCTCTTGTAACTAGTACAAATACTCTCACAAATCTCACAGCTGCTCACAAATCTCTTGTAACTAGTACAAATACTCTAAATGTATCTATAAATTACTATTAAAATATTCCTGAACTTCATATGAGTAAACATCCTATAATTTAATTGAATTAAGGAGAATTTTCATAAGCATAGAAAATGAAATAGGCTTCTACTTTCTAATTAAAAAAGTCTAAAAGACAGGAGACTAATAGAGTTAAAGAACAGAAACGAAAATAGTTGATCAAATGTCTTCAGCCTTGATATCTAACCTATTAACCCTAATACTTTACAATATATACAGATCTCAAGATTAAAGCCACAGAAATAAACCTAATGGATGCAGTGTACAGCGGTGTGCCACTTCAGAAAAGCAGACTGCAGTAGCCATGCCACTCCGCCAGCATCTTCTTAACAGGTAACAGGTAAGAAGAGTATCATCTTCTCAGTGCATAAATTGGGCAATTCACAAATTGATTATTTTTCATTCAGTATTGGTTGTTCAGTGTAGAGACTGATATTTTATAAGCTGATAAAGCCTTTTGGTACTCCTTGCTATCTGTTGCTGAATTATGCAGAAGCCTTCTCACCTGTTCCAGGTTACTGTAGTGTACATGGCAACAGTTGCAGTATCCTTGTCTATTTTGCACAGTGGATACTCCAGGCCGAGGATGTTCTTGCCCTCTTGTGTATAAACTAAAAGAAGCAGGTAATATTACCAAGACATTTCAGTAAAAAAAAAGAGAAACAATGGGTTGTTTAATTCATGTTCTTAACATGGAAATTATAAATATATAGCTTACTATAGAGCTGGAACAAACTTGCGAGATAAACGTTTCTATTTCAGAATTGTAATGGCAAGTAGGACCACATATTTTAAGGTATTCCCAAGCAAATTTCACTAACAAATTTTTTTTCTTAAATGCAGAACAAAGGATAACAGGTTGAAGGCACAGCCAAAACAAATGCTAATTTCAGCTGGCTGAAATCTGAAGAGAACTCTCTCTCCAGAAAAAGGCAGAGTCATCTTTGCATTCTTCTGGTTTTTAGTGTTTTGAAATTAAAAGAAATAGACCAAAGACAAAGAAATCTTGACACCCACACATTAGTTTTGGGCACTGCAATGCACCCTCCCCCCAGTTTTTAAATGCATGTGGGTACAAGATAAAAAGGACCTCCATCATACACTTATATATTGCATCACTGTCATCCATTATACAATGTAACAGACAAGGCTGAAAAACAGATTCTTCCCATTTTACTTTGTGTAAGCAGTAAGCTAGATGCCAGTTACATCATCACCTAACTTACCTGCTATTGCTGTCCTGTCGTAGAGAGCCTTCAACACCGTGTCTTTCAATTCCTATAGAAAAAAAGAAATCAAAACAGAATATCAGAGATGGAATAGAGTTTTACCTGCAATTAGTTACTTCTCTTACATTGCATTTGTCAAAACTACTATTTTAAAGGAAGATAAAAAGTTTAGGAAGTTCAAGAAAGCATTTTGAAACATCCTTTTGTCCTCAAAGGTCCTCTAAGAGCTTCAGAAAATAAACTTTACTCTTTCATGGCTGAGGTCAGTTGGAATTTTTCTACTGATTTGTCTGGGATCAAGACTAAGCAATCTACATTTATACTGCTACATCCATGATCACTAAGATAAAATGCAGCACGTCTTAAACAGCTTATTACAGGACAAGAAAATTACATCTACATGGAAACTCTGTGGATGATTCAGAAGTTACTTCTTCCATCTAAGTTCCATAATGAAATTTAGGAAATCAAAGTATGCAATTGAAACTGCAAGGTGAACTAATGCTTCTACTGTTAATTATTACATTAAAAAAAGAATAACTGCAACAAAAACGTCTACTTTAAACTCCTCACCTTGTGCTGAAGAAGCAGAAGCTTCATCAGATGGTTTGATTCTGTCAAACATCTGTAAATAAAAAATAAAATAACTGAGAATGAAAAATAAAAACACAATAAAGCCCATCTTCAAGTTCACCCTTCAGTCCAAGCTCCAAGCAGTTCAGAAGCACTATATGGTTTCAGCTATAGACCAAGACTTGACTTAAATGAAGCTGCATTGTAAAAATAAACTCCTGCTTTACTAGGTTACCCTAATATTCTATTTAACAATGTATGTTAGCTTTGATAGAAGAGGCTAATTTCTGATCTAATTAACAAAGTCAAATACTATACTTACAAATACAGCTTAGACTCTGTTAGGTTATTAAGCAATAACCTTGTCAAATTCATTTAATTACTTGATTTCCTAAGTTGCCTTTACAATAAAGATGAAAGATGTATGCTAATAAAAACCATACAAGACCTGGACCACACAAAATAATTATCCAGGCTGAAAAAGTAATTTTTATTGCTCAAAAGATCTGCAAACCAATATTGAATCCCACAATTTTTAATTAAAGTATGACTGCAGCAACATGCAGTTACATGCTTTAGGGTGCCCAAACACAAAGGGCTTTCAAGTTTCACACAGTCCTTTTACATTATGAAATGGAAGCATACAATCAGCTTTCTAGTACAAACCTTAGAGTCATCAACCTTCTTCATCCACCAAAGCTGACTCCAGACTAGCAAACAATAAATGTCGAACAGCAGGCCATTTGCAGTGCAGGACACTTATCTTTTCTCATCCCATCTGGCAACAACGAAGTTAAAGAGGCTTTTAAAATAGAGTTAATAATGCATGTTTTCCGTGCCCTAAGGCATGTAAGTTTTTCTGTACCACTTTGCAAACACATCAGTCGATAAAATTAATAAATCTTTTGAAGTCTGCAGTACATCCTTCTTTTTTATTACGGAAGTTGTTTTGACAGTCTTTCCTACATAAATGTTAACCATTCCTTCTAGAATAACTTTGTTCCTTCTTTCTTCCTCATAGCCCCTATGTATTAAATATTGTTGTCATTTTGGATGCTAGCACTCATGAAATTAAGTATAATTCTACAATAACAGAAAACAAATTCCTCAATATTAACCAAATTGAAATGAATCTATTTTAAGCATCATTAGTGAACCTGCTCAGAAAAACAATGTTTTGTTTCGCTTATGTTACATAAACTAGTTAGATATTGCAATAATACATTAACTGGAAATTTCACAGTAGGTTGGATGTTCAAAGCATTTTATAAATTAATCATTATATACTCATTGAAGATTATGATTAGCACTACAGACAGGAAAACAGAAAGGTCACAATAATTTGCACAATCACTGTCACCAGCGTCACAGTGAAAGTACCACATCCTGTCTCAAAACTCAGGACTTCACAATTCTTAGATCTGCTCTTGGCTTACCATTTATGTAATTGTGGGATGACTAACTTAAAGTTTCAAATCAATCACTTTTACTTTTTATCCTTTATAAACTGTTTTTACAAGAATCATTCCTTCCCTTCTCCTTTCCTGTTCACATGTATGTAGAAAAGATGCTCCTATATGAGGCTACATACCATCAGGCTTGAGAGATGTGGGGTTTGTTGTTTGTTTTCTTTGAACTTGTTTTGCTCTTTCCCCAACTATGCACTGGTCATTATAAAATAGCAGGGCTGTTATAGCAGTTATGGTCAGAAGGAATACCTTAATATCTCAACTCAAAGAAAACCCAAACCCAAAAAACCCCACAACAAACCAAACCACCCAACAAAAACATCAGAATGATTCTCCTTCTCACAGTGTATTAATTCATGTAATAATATTTAAAAAACAAAACAAAACACAACACACAAAACCCCAGCTGTTCTTATAAACCTTCTCATCAGGCAACTGAGAAAAGCTTTCTTGATAGATCAACTGATCTCAGTCACCCTGTTCTGTGCACTATACACAGCTGAAACCTAAAAGAAAGTGAAGGAAAAACCCACAAGACTATCTTTCATGAATGATGCTTTATGGAAAACAACTCATTCCACGTGCTCTAAGTCAACTTACCGATTTTTTAAGGTCTTACCACATACATATGTATTCTTAAGACCAAGCTACAAACGCGTAGCACCGCAAGAGCGCAGCAGCCGGCGAGGAGGCGCCCCCCCGGCCAGGGCGGCCGGCCGGCCAGCAGGGGGCACCACAACCACGCGTCCCCGTCCGCCGCCCCAAAACGGGGTTAAAGCACCCCACAGACACGGAACGGCTCGGGTTGGAAGGGACCTTCAAAGACCATCTAGCCCAACTCCCCTGCCATGGGCAGCGACATCTTTCACTATGCCAGGTTGCTCAAAGGCCCCTCCAACCTGAGCTTGAACACTTCCAGGGATGGGGCATCCACAACTTCTCTGGGCAACCTGTTCCAGTGCCTCACCACCCTCACCGTAAAACATTTCTTCCTTATGTCCAATACAAACCTACCCTCTTTACTCCCCGGGTAAAAAGTATTTCTCCATCTTTCTTACAAGCCCCTTTTATACATTGAAAAGCCACAATAAGGTGTCCCCAGAGCCTTCTCTTCTCCAGGCTGAACAACCCCAACTCTCCCAGTCTCTCTCCATAGCAGAGCCGTTTCAGCCCTCTGACCATTTCCGTGGCCTCCTCTGGACCTGCTCCAACAGGTCCATGTCTTTCTTGCACTGAGGACCCCAGAGCTGAACGCAGTACTCCAGGTGGAGTCTCATGAGAGTGGAGTAGAGGGGGAGAATCTCCTCCCTCGACCTGCTGGCCACACCGCAGGTGATGCAGCCCAGGATACGGTTAGCCTTCTGGGCTGCGAGTGCACATTGCTGACTCATGTCCAGCTTTTCATCCACCAGTATGCCCAAGTCCTCCTCCACAGGGCTGCTCTCAATCCATTCACCCCTCCAGTCTGTATGGATACTGGGGGTTGCCTCGACCAAGCTAGGAGCGCAGTAACTTTAAACAGTGCAGGACTACGAAAATAACTACACTGAATTACTCCAGTCTGAATCTCCTTGTCATCTTTCTACAGTTCGAGGAGATTCAATGGACCAGATTTTCTCACTGGAGGAGGGGTGCATTAGGTAAAACTTGTAAAAGCCTAGCTATCACTTAGTAACTGACAGAAAAACATCAGACGAAGACCTTTCAGAGATACTTATGTACAAACCTGACAAGAAACGAAAACCTCTTCTCTTTATCTCAGTGTTTTATGAGAACACTAGTGTACAGGACAAAGAAAAAATCTGAACTCAAACTATTACAGCTTGCTTACCATCTGAAGTCAAGCTCAAATCACAGGCTAGTAACATAAAAGAAATCTGCTAAGTAGATGCCTTATTTATGATGCCAAAATCTGGAGAGCCTAACTGCAATCCTTACCTTCTCAAAGTAGAAACTACACCTATAAATCTGCAAAGGATTTTTCAGATGTTTTCATGCAAAGCCTGCAAAATTGTAGCTTAGTTAAGATACTTCCAACTGTAAATATCTTAAACTGTTGGATTAAGAAAGAAAATTTTATCTGTACAAGCTTTAGCTTAAACATTTTACCACTGAAAAATCCTGTAAACTGTAACAAACGTAAAAACAACTGGTTACATACAGAAATGCTTGATTTGGCAAACTTCTAACCAGGGTACTTTAGCTCTCTCTAACACCAATTCTGGTTTTATGAAATCACTCTGCGTACAGCAGCCAGAGGATGAAAAGCCTCAGACAATCCCATTTAACAAGAGAAATCCATAAAGAGGCAATCAAAAGGCATGGAATGTACACATGAGAGGAGAAGAAGAAGGAAAAAAAAAAAAAAGCAGTGGTGGATTCTTACAGTATCTAAAAGTGTCAAAGGCATAAAAGAAACTCTCCAGACAGTGTAACTCTTGCACTGCAAGAGGTAAAATATAAAGGGGCAAAACGGCCAATCAAAACTGCTCCTCCAAAAACACCTCAGGAAAACCTCTACTGCCCCTTCACCTGAGAAGGTCTGTGCTGGGTAGACAGAGGGAAAACAAGGGGAAAAACTCTCCCTTAAACGAAGTTATCTGTCTTCCAACGGCACTAGCACAAACAGGGAGACGGTAACTTATTTCAGGAACTGCTTTTGCCCCATCGCCACACAGCACCAGGCCGGGCGCCGGGTCTCGTCCCTGCTGCGCCACGACCACGCCGAGCGGCGTGTCCGCGGTTCCCCCCTCGCCCCGTCTCACCGCCCAGCCGCCGCCCGGGGCGGAGCCGCAGGCGGCTCCCAGGACCCGCCGCTAGCTGACAGGGGCAAGGGCCCGCTCTATTTTGAGGGAGCTCCACCAGGCACAGCCGAGGGGCCCGTCTCTGCTGAAGAGGCTCCCCGCCGCGGAGGGGGCTGAGGAGGCGCTGGTGGCACCCACGCCCGTTAACAGCCCTGCGCGCGCGCGCTGAGTAGCGCGCGGACTCCGCTCCTCCGCCCCTAATGGCGCCTCCTGCTCCCAGCCGGCCGCCTTCCCCCCGCCCGGCACAGCAGCGCGCATTCCCGCTGCCCGGCTCCCTCCCCGGCGCCGCCTCACCTCCATCGCTTCTCCATGAGCTCTTCCGTGGCACTCTGGGGTCAAGGGACGCCATCCTCCGCTTCCTGCTCCGGGTCGGGTCGGCGCGGCGGGGGCGGGGCAGGGGGCTGTGCTGCGGGAGGGGAAGGGAGGGATCTGCAGTTTCCCGCCCAGGCCTGAGCGGGTCCGCTGCAGCTCCCTGCCCGCCTTCGGGCACACTGTTCCCTTCAGCGTCTCTCCCCGCCCGCTGGGGCTCCTACGCGCCCCTGTCCGGGGGCAGCTACGCCTCCGCTGCGGGGGGCGAGCCCATGCCGCCGGGCGAGGCGTAGAGCCGCTCCCGCGGAAGCTTCCCGCCCCTGCGCCGCCGTTTCTCTCTCTGCTCCCGGCGCCCTCGGCCCTGTGAAGGGTGGCAGCTGTCTCTAGCGGCGGCTGCCCGACTAAAGCGGGGAACTGCCCGGCGCAGCCTGCCGCCCGTTCGGGTTTCTTCCCCTGTAGCTGTGCTAACGCAGCTTGACCGGAGCCGAAAAGCCTTGGTTTCTCCAGCCAAGGCGCTGGAAACCTGCTCCAACAAACCGGGGGTTTACGTCTTTTCCTCAGCTCCGGTCGGGATTTTTCTGGTTTGGGAGGTAGCGTCTTTGCTTTTCAGCAACTATGATAGTTATTTTCTCCTTCAAAACACGTTATTTCATATGCTTCAGAGCGGACTATAGCGTTTATACTTTTTTTTCTGTCATTTATCAGTGAAAGGTCTTAGTTTGACTTTTTGAGTTAATGCTTGATCTGTTTTGGTTTGTTGTTTTGTTCTCAGAAATGGGTTTAATAATATGACCTTAGTTCAGGTTCTCGTTTTCAATTGTAGGTTTTTAAGGTTTATCTGCTCTCCTGTGGGAAACCAGCTATTGTATGTTTCTCTCATGCTGAAGCAGCAGGATTTTTTTAAGCGATCTGGGCAGACACAAAGATAATCAACACCCTTATGTGTGAAGACAGGTGCAGATACAGGCTTGGATTGTGCAATGGGGGGGGGAGGGGGGATCCTGAATGCACCGTAATATGGAAAATTTAAACAGAGGCTGCTGTCAGAAGACACTGTTGTGTGATTATGAAACCAAAGCTTAGAAATGTCCACCCACACTCAACAAGTAATTGAATACAAATCTCAAATGCAAGAACAGCAAAAGGCTTTTATTTAGGAGGGATCTACCTTAATTGCTGTTGAATTCTTTTGATATGTACATAGATATGAATATGGTTTTATTACCAAAAAGTAAGTACTTAATACAGACCTAAAGTTGCCTGGTGATATTTTGTTGCCTAGTATAATACAGAACTTGGCAAAACTGGAACTCATTAGAAAAAAAGAAAGGGAACAGGGAAGAATACAACTTTTTTGTTGTTTAGTTATGTATAGCATAATGTTTCTGCATTTAAGGCTGACAGGTTCCCCTAGTCATTCTACACTCATTTGAGCTACATTTATTTTGTTGGAGATAACTGAATAAGAAGATGGCTCAGTTGAGTCATCCTGGCAGACATAAGATTTCAATACAACTATATGTGAGGGAATCAATCATTTTGGTAACATGGAAAGGATTTTTGAATTCAGTGTTGGACAAGTGAAAACCTAGTTTTAGATGGAATCTTATGGGTAGGAGTGGAGATTTGTAAGAAGCAGTGAAAATTTTGCAGATGCAGTAATTTGGGCATGTACTTGAGCTTTCGTGCATGTAAATCTCCACAGAAATACTGCATGTCAGCAGAGCTGCATGGTTTAAACGTGTATACTCCATCTGTGGCAAACACACTTTGAAACATATTATCTTAGGCTAAAATAGTTTGCCTTTACGATGGTTTATAGCAGGCTTAGTGAGTTACTGTGGCTCAGCTAACCCTTCATAACTTGTTGAAACAAAGCTCAGTTACATAGCTGAGGTACTGATGTTTCTTTTCCAGAATGGCTCCTGTAAAATAGAAGTCCTTCTTAGGAAAGAGAAGGCTATAGAGTCAGTCTTATAATGCCATATAACTTGTTCTTGGAATGTTCCTGAATATTTTTGCAAGGATAGAATGTAATATTCTGTCTTTTGGACTATCATTCGAAGATAGCAGAATTTAGGCTTATGTTGCCAAGTATTTCTTGACTTTCAACTCTTCCTGTGTTTATGAACTTGAGGTTGCACCTTGATTCAAGCTCAGGTAAGGTACTGAGAGATATCCCTTTCCCTAAGTCTTCTCCTTCCTCTCCCCTGCCCCTAGGAACCTAGTCCTCACATATGTGCATGAACACTGAGCAGGGCTGACAAACTTCCTTTCCTCTTTTAAAAATTCCTCTCCTTCCTGGTCTAAGCATCAGACTTTTTTCTCTCTGCTGATATCTATACTCATCTATTCAGTTTCCATAAACTGTCCCATACACCTTTCACTGCTTTGCTTTCTGCTTTTGCTTTGATTTGCTATGTTTTTCACTCCTGCTAGCCAAATATATGCCAAAGTTATACCCTGGAAAAACATTAAGAAAAATTGACAAAGGTGAACAACAGCTATTTTCTGAAAAAGACACTCAATTTTTTTCCAACAGTTGGGTTCAGATTGTAAAGAGAGAATGTGACAAAAGAAAATCAACGTTGGTAAAACTAGCAGGCAGGAAACTGTTGCCTAGATTTTTAGTTTGTTGCATATGTGCTTTGTACATTCTAATTTTAAAAGCCTAATTTATCCTTAAATTGTTGTTTTGGTAAAATTCTTCAAAGGATCTGAGCTAAGCGTTGACTGACTGACAGCAGTTGAGGGCTGGGGTTTGTGCCATGCAGAGAGTACTTTTGCCAAATGTTCACAAAGATAGATCGCTGGATCTAGCCTGGATTCTAACAAGCACTGCAACTTTCAAGACAGTCCAAGTACACAAGTAGATTTTAGAGCACTTCACATTCTGAGTAAGCTTGGAAAAGGAGGACCTTTTCAACTGTATAGCAGAATGGATGTTCCGTAATGCATGGCATTGCATTAAAACCTTTAATTACTAAGAAGTGTAAAATTCTCTTAAAAGAATTTTGTTGTCTTTCTCTGAACAATCTGATGCTGGCCACTGTCCAATATCAGATACCAGACTAAATGGAGCAATGATCTGATCTTCTATGGTATTTCAATTTTTTCCCTTTAATATCAATTCAGTTATATTTAACAATAAGGGTTTTCAAAGTAAAAGAAAATAATTCCTCATCTGTGTAAAAGGCAAGGATAATCTCTTCTCAAAATAGAGCTTTTTGTTTTCTTTGGTCTGCTTTACTTAGACTGTTTGCTGGGGTTGGCAGATTGCCAGTACACATTTATTTTCTCTATTATAAGCATTTTTCCCATTTTAAAATGAAAAATATATGTTTTTTTAAAAATAATAATGATCTTTTATTTACTTTGGTATGGCACTGGAATTAAATGCAAGCCAAAAAGAAAAACAATTAAAAAAAAAAAAAAAAAGTCCTATCTTACAAGAAGGCAAACTTATTGTGGGCATTCTGTTCACTTTCTCATGTAAAACTGAGCTTTCTTTTTTTGTGTTGTACTCAAGGTTTTGTAAATTTTATAATACGAGCTTTACCTGAGTTAACAATAAAAACATCCTCAGTATATGGGATATTAGCTTAGCCCCCAAACTTAAGGGATAGCCTAAAGGTTGTTCATTCTATTTTTCATTCTCATGCCAGAACTACCTCCTTAAGATTAAAAAATTGCAACTTAAATTATCATTTTAATTACTTATATAAACAACCGAAAAGCTTAGCAGTTGTGTTACATTTGAAACATGATTGGATAGTGACCAAGGAAGACGTTTAAAATACATTTCAAAACTGAGAGGGTTATAAAAAGCATTTTTGAAATGCATGGATCAAGAATTTTCTCCTAAAAATATTATTTCACTTTCGTGTAATCAAGCCTTTCATATTTAAAAGGTTACTTGAAGTACTTCGCAGTTTGAATCTTTTTGCATATCTTATTAGAAGCAAATCCTCCCTAAGTCTTTTTGTGACTATTATTTGAAGGCCGTGCTGCTGCTTTCACAGGCTTATGTTTTCAGAGTTGTGTGGTTTTTACACTTCTTTTTTTGCACTAAAATTGCTATCACTAGTATATTTCTGTATACATGTAATTTGGAGAATACAGAGATTTCGATTATAATAGTGCTGAGCAAAATTCTGAGATACTCACGCTGATCCCAGAGCGTTTTACTATTGCTGTTACAGCTGCTGTTGCTGTTTGTTTGTTGGCAGGTCATCCAGAAGGAACAGCTGATGAGACAACTCTAAATGTGTCACTTCAAACAGTATGGCTACAAAATTTGTCCAAATTCAGTGTTTTCAGAAAGTTTCTGCATGATGGGCTACTAATGTTCTTACACGACATTTCAAATCCATACCCTAACACTGCTGCAATTGTTTTGAATCTGTCAATTAGCTTAAACAAACATGTTTTTAGGACTTTCTGTTCTAAAAGAAAATGCAAAGAAATTAAATCAGCATTTGAGAGGTTTGTATGCCATGGCTCTGACATTGCATGAAATTTTTCTGTACTGGACCAAGACTAACCACACTGTACCTAAGACAACATGGAGAAAATGTGGTCTCTGTGTCCAGACAGCCCTCTTGCGGAGCACAGTAAAATTCGCTTGAGTTAAGGTAAAGGGGAAACTCGTCTCCAGATCCCTTTTCCGTTTGTAACCTGAAAGAGTGTTCTGCTTTCAGAGAACGCGTGTTTCATCATAAAGGGCTGAATAGTTTACCGTTACATTCACAGTCATCTCTGTTTTCTGTTAATGACTGTTCAGTCAGTTCATCTCTCTGAAATAACTATGCCTGTTTTTTTAGGGAAGTGACACAAAGAAAAGGACTAGGTCAGGAAGTTGGTTGGGGGTTGGCTGTAGGTGACTGCTCATGAATTGCAGGATATTCTTTGACCTTCATGTTGTGCATGGAATTTTTTTTAGCTTTAAAAATAACAGTCTCGTATAATTTCTCAATTCTATTTGCCATTGTTTCATATTTATATTAAAAAATAACACCGATTTTTAAATTGTCTGATTGATATAGTCAGATTGACCCTTGCGAATTGGCAAAGTTTTCAAGTATAATTGTTCATTACCAAATTATTTGGAAATATACGATAATTTCTGACATGTACGTGCTGGAAAACACAGTGGAAAGTCATAAAGTGGCTCTGTTTCCCTGTGCTGAAGGGAGCTCTATGACCTGAGAGCCTTCAACTATGAAGGGAACAGAAAGACCAATAGGTTCTTGTGTTAAGCACAGTCAGATAACAGGACTGAAATACACTTATACTCAGAACAGAATTATTCTCATCTGCATGGTAAAATGTTTTGATTAGCATGTTTTAAACTATCCTTTTTATTATTATAGATAAGGTACAAAATGAACGTGGATTTTTAAATCAGATGCTAATGTGAGAGTCTTGAAATATGTTAAATATAGTAGATGACTATTACTCCCTTCTAGCCTACCTCACATTCTGTCATAGTAGGAACTCCAAGGCATTTTTGTAAAAGTAAATATTAATTCCCATTACTCAAGCAGGGAATAATGTATTTCTGATACAAAGAGGTATTTTTTCTCAAAGCTTCTTGGAGGGTTATTAATTCTGTTTTTCAAGAATTTTCAAGCTCCCAGAAGTTGAGAACCTGCCTTGACCCCTTGGAATGTTCTGAATTAAATGTTTCTATCCATCAATTTCAATGGAACTGTTCTGGTTTTAAATAGATGCAGATGAATGTAAGGTGATCCTGAATGTAAAATACCTCTGCAGCTTCCTTGTCTGTGGTGTAATTTATAGGAATCAAGAGAGTTCCAAATATATATATACTATTATGTTGAGTCACTGGATGTTCTGCAGTCAATTTAAGGTGGGGTCAAAATGTATTCCCAAGGTAGTTAAGTAAGTGTTATTTTCCTCTGCACTGGCTGTTCTAAATCATGTTAAATTTTTTTAATGTTCCCACAATAAACCACATAAGATATTTTGTTACATCTGAGAGCAAGCAGACTCTCTACCTTGCTTTACCCTGGGAATAATTTAAAGAAAGATTTCTTTATCCTATTCAGGAAAAAAAGGCAGAAAGTTAAACAAGAGAAGTTCTGTTTTTTTCCAAGGACAAAGCTTAATTTTAGGCTAGGAATGCTGATAAGCAAAACCATCAGCCTTTGAAAGAAAACTCTTTCTCTTATAGTTTGAAAATAGAGACTTTTTCATGGAAAAAAAAATTGAAGAGAGAGAAAAAGAACTTTTGAACAAAAAGCCTTTTATTTAATTTGTTTCTTCAGCATTTCACATACTATTACTGGGACTGCAGTAGTTCTTTGGATCATGTTATAGTCTCTCTCTTTTCTGGTCCATCAGTAAAACCAGAAGTCTCTTCCACATTGTTGGATGTTCTATGTTTCTAATACTGAAGTAATCAGAGTTCCGTTTCTGGTTTGCACCCAAGCTACATACAATTAGTGTAATTCCCCTTTGCCTGGTTTCTCATCTTGAAATGGAGAAGTAGCTGTTCCCTTCTCCACAAGCTCCCTTCTCTTCTCTTGAAAAGAAGTAGCTACTTAAATAGCCTTTACAGAAAATGCTGCAATTCTAGTCTCTACATTCATGTAAATTCCATATTCAGGTTCATGCTAAGTGCTGAATTTGGGGCGCATAGTCTTCCTAAAAAAAAAAAAAATAATTGCAAAGTAAGAAGGATTTAAAATTAACTTTTGTGTGTCTTGATACATCTTAAGGAGTAGAACTAAAATGGACAAATAAATATTGGGGGTTTTAGCTGCCTCTTTGCTTAGACTGATTTCCTGTGCTTCCTTCCGTGAGCCCACTGTCAATTTATTAGAGATAGTGCTACTTTTGCTTTCATTGAAGGCAATGGAAGAGTTAACATTGACTTTATAGACCGAGCCCTTAACTAGGAAAGCGTTTTTCAGAGCTTCTAATAATTTGCTTTGCCTATATCACAAGCAGCAGGTTTATTGGGATTTATCAGCTCCTATCTCATTAGAAAGGCTGAGGGCTGGGTAGGGTTTAGAAGCGAAACTATGTTGTCTCCCCTGAGAGTAATCAGAGGAGAGGGCAAATGCAGAGCAGTAAGCAGAAACTTGCATTGCTTCTCCCTGTTTCACGTTAATTTCTGTGGATAAATAACTTAAGTCCCTGTGGAGTCAAGGTCACCTGGCACCTTTCACAAAATGTGTTTACATCCACTAAGCAGAAAAACAATCTGACAAATGTAGCCAACTATAAAAAGCAACTTTAAAAATACAAATATATGCTGAAACCACTGACCACAGCTTCTCAGAACATCCATAGTTGATTGAGTTTGATTTGGATTTGATTTGTACCAGCTTTGCACTGATGTTCAGGAGCCATTCTCCATTGCAAGGAGCTACTGTCCAATTTAAAGCCTTTGCATCTCCATAAATCCTAAGGAATGTCAATGGCTGGCCAGTATTATAAAGAGTAGCCAGCAGGCTCCACGATTCCACATGTGCATAGATGTTTCTCTTAGTTAACATTTTGAGTAGTAATGCTGCAAAGCAACAACCTTACTTGATCACCCGTGAGTCCTGTATAGGCACCCTGCTTGTTAGCAATATATTTTCAGGGAGCTGTCCTTAATTTTGTGTCAACCCTCAGCTTTGCTCCGTGTCTTTTGCAGGGGATTAGAATGCCTTTTCAATTTCCCTGTTTGCAGTTTTCTACTGTTTAAGACCAGCTCTGTCACAGCGAGCACAGTAGCTGAGAGCAATAGTCTAGCTGCAGAATAGTGAGGGACTGGAACTTGTAATCGTCTCCTCCCTGTGGATCTGTTTGTTTTGTCTGTTGTTATTCATTGTGACAAGCTTCAACAACTTAGCTTTGAATTGTTAATAGATGAATGCAGAACATGAAACTCAAATACCTCTTGGGTCACTTGAGTCATGTCCATTGTATGTAACACCATAATATAATCCTATTTGAACTGTGGATTTGGGGTTTTAATCAGAAGACCAATTGCATAAAAGATGGATGATTGAATCTCCAGAGTTTATACTTTAAATGGAAAATAAGACCTCACTTCTTTGAAAGAATAAGTGTAGGCAGCTATACTGGTGACTTGTCTCCCGAGTGGATGGAGGCAGCTAAAATCCTGAAGAGATGTGGCTCAGGTTGATCTTTGTGCTTTGAGTTTCTTTGAACCTAGGGTGGTTAGGCTTTGGGCAGTTTTTGAGACATCTAACTCAATCCATATGTTGTAAGTTAGATGCACAACAGTAAATTCTGGCTTCCCTTTTGAGAGCTGCTCTCCTAAGACCTCTGTAAGTGACTCTGTAGTTCCTGGTAATTTATGTGAGGTGAAAAAATGCAAGTTGGTTAATCCCTATAGCAGTACTAAGGATTGTGAAATACGCTGTGAAACAACTAGTTTGGTTAGCCTTATTTCTGTAATTCTCTCTGAAATTATTTTTCCAAACACTGGCATTCCTTTGTATGGGAGGAGACAGCACTTCGGCTAAAATGGAAAAATACTGTTGTCAAGTTGGCTATTTAGCTATTCAGTGACTATAATCTTTAGCACTCAATGACATATCAGAAGGTTTGCTGTTAAGACACACTCTGAAAATTCCATGGATTTCAAGTGTTATCTGAGTGGCAAGTATAAACTCTTATTTTATTTTCATAAGAATACAAAATTTGAATAGCTGCGGTCTGACAGTTACGTAGAAAATCATTCCTACTTATTTGTGGAAAATGAGAAAAAGCTCAAGTATAAAAGCAAAATCTATGGAAAAAAAGGCTATTTCTAATAGTATTTTTTCCAGGTATCATTCTTCATAATAAAAAATAGATCTTTTTCTTTCCCTTCCTTGTAAATTATCCTCCAGTAGTCATGATTTCATAGAATGTAACACCCTGCTCACTTTGCAGGAGTTACACGAAGTGCTGCTTTTAAAGATCCTGCTCAAACTTGTATGTATGTACATATATATATACACACACATACACGTATAGCAAGTCATTTAAATACTTGTGTGTTTTGACCTGACTAAAGTAATAGTTAGATGAAGGATTTTACCTTCTGCAGAATTACTGAATTTCTTCAACACATTATGCGTGAAAATCTTCAGATTTCTAATATCAGCATAGAAAGAGGATATGGACCTGTCTAAATGAGCCAAACTGCCCTTCATCAGGTGGTTTGGTTTAAATGTGTCGCTGGAGAATTTTGTCATAGTTGCTGACTATGGTATATAGTGGGCAGTTAAGCCACAAGTAAACATTACAGCTTTACCAAAAGGATAGGCAGGGATAGTCATTAGTTTCACAGGAAGGAGGAAATTACCCGTTTCCTGATTTGTCAGGTAGTTAAACTCTGTCTTTCCAGAGTGGATTTTAATCGATGAGGTGTTAATTCAAACAGTGAGGACAAAGGAACAGTGAAGATTTTTTTTTTAAAAAAGAACGTAACTGTAAATAGCTGAATCCTCAAAAGGTAAGTAATTTCTTTCTTGTATTGTTCAGCTTAAATTAACCTTGAGAAAAACTAAGTATCTTTTGTTTGACCTAATTTGCAAATTCATGGTTGGTACAATTTAATTGAATTAGTGCACCTTGAGTTTAGTCTGGGCTGTTTGTTAGTGCTGGGATTATCTGCACATACTAATAGGCAGCTTGATAAAATCCAGTGGTCCCAGCAATGGGAAATAATTACCAGAACTATCGGGCAGTTGTTGGTAATCCAGGTAAATTAAAGCTACTTTGGTTTTGTTTATTGTTTTGTAATTTGTGCTTTGGTTAATACTGTTAAAGTATTTCTGAAGGCTTTTTGCCTGTATCTTTTTTCTATACATCCTCTGCCTTTGTTTTGTTTTATAGGGGTTAAAAAAAAAACAATCAGAAGTGCTTTTAAAACTCATTTGCTTTTCAATAGACCTAGTTTATTCACTGTTGGACAACCTGATATCTATTATTTGTATGAAAATGCTCTCCTTTGTTCTTTTTCCATCAGGTATAAAGTAGTATTTTTCTCTGCCCTGCAAGTCCCACATGCATTGCATGGTCATGAATGCGTGTCCCTCTTCAGTATAGCTCTGGCATATTGCCATACATAATGTAAAAACTCCAAGACTTCATTAACATACCCTGTTGAAAAAGTACAAATGACATGGCAAAATAAAATACAAATTCCAAGTAGAAAAGGGAGAAGACATGAAAGCAAACAAGGTACATTTTTTTCCCATTAATTTTCTTCCAAGCATATAACTTTCACAAAATTACCTGAAAAGATCACACTCATAAAATGATGTCAATGGTTAATGGGTTGCATGAAAGCGCATATTAAAAAGCCATGTAATTTGGGACTCGCCATTCAAGTTTTATTGTGTCTGAGCATAGAAGGAATTAAAACAATGAAAGGTTTAGGGCCCAAGCTTACATTCTTCAGGGACTTAAGAGTCCCACTGTGGTTAATCAAAACTGTAGAAGAATAAAATACTGTATTTAGCTCTGAACAGAAAACAAGCAGAACAAAATCCTTTCAGATTACATGCACTTTTCTCTGTAAAATTCTGTTCTCCTTTTTTCTCCCAGATGTAAAAATAGCTATACAAAAAAGATGTGGACACTCTGGAGAGGGTCCAGAGAAGGGCCACAAAGATGATCAAAGGACTGGGAAGCCTGCCATATGAGGAAAGGCTGAGAATTGGGTTTGTTCAGCCTTGAGAAAAGAAGGCTTAGGGGAGACCTTATCATGTTCCAGTATTTAAAGGGTGTTACAAGGAGTCACATGGAAAAGATGAGGGGTAATGGGTACAAGTTACTCCTGGGGAGATTCTGATTGGACACAAGAGGAAAATTTTTCACAATGAGAACAATCAGCCATTGGAATAATCTCCCCAGGGAAGTGGTGGATCCCCCAACATTGGACACTTTTAAGATTCAGCTGGACAGGGTGCTGGGCCATCTTGTCTAGACCATGTTTTTGCCAAGAGAGGTTGGACCAGATGATCCTGAAGTCCCTTCCAACCTGATATTCTATGATTCTATGATACGTTATATATGCTGGTTGTACTGTGCAAATTTGGTAATTGCTCATCAGAGCAAAAGTCCCTCTCAATTGAAAAGGAGCAAATGTAGGTAGGACAGATTAGTAGAAAAAAAATCTTTTAAATGTGATAACCTGCTGTTCTTAAAAAATTGTCATTTTCTATGAAAAGTTGTCTCCACAAAATGTCTTCTAAGTCCCTAGCAGTTGTGATTTCATATTTGGTACAGTGGTAGGAAGGGTGAGGAAAATTGCTGTGTGAAGTTTAATCCTTCCTTGCCTCTGAAGGGTGAAGGAGCTGAACTATCGTCCCCAGTACATGTTGGAGTAGTCCCAAGCTTGCTTTAGTTTATGGTGAATGAAATGGTCCCTTAAGGACAATGTCTCACTACCCCAAAACTGCTAGAATCCATTGCACTCTCCAGAATGCTCCCTGCGCTGAGAAGGTGAAGAGGATTTGGCAAATGTGTGATTCCACTTTGCTTGCTGAGGTTTTTTAGTTTTACTGTAGATCATGTATGAGGGTTATCTACCCAGTAATTCCCTCTCTTGTCCTACTGAAATAGTACTGAGCAAGTCCTTGAATTAACTGCCTTACAATAACTGGATTTGGCAAAGTACCTAGACACACAGACTTGTGTGCCATTACAAGCAAAAAAACCTCGTCAGATCTGCTGTTAAATGGTGCCTATATTTACCCTATCTCAATATTTACAGAAGAAGAGAACTACTATTAAAGGAGCTTTTATTAGTGAACGTTCACCAATCAGTTACATAGAGAAAACAGGAAATCTTTAAAATGCAAGAAATAAATTTTGTGGTGCCAAATCATAAGGTCCTTGAGTCTTTCCATACTCTTTCCTCAGGCAGCCCCCCTGTTTGCCTCCGATGTTGTATATTCACAGGAATCATGCTCCTGCTGTCCTTTCCTCCTGGTCCAGGAATTCTGTGTCCCACCATAGCATCATCTCCATCCTCCTTTCATTCATAGCTTTTTCCCCTCATGTACAAGCTATCGGCATTTTAAGTTTTATTGGCAGAACAGGAAGACCTGTCATGGAGGATAGGCAAAGCAAGGTAGTTTTGCTGGAAGGAGTTTTTAGTTTCTGTTAAGAGAATCTGTGATTTGTGGACCACAAGAGAGGTGCTTAAAACTGATAGCCTTGCTAACCAGATGCTGAAATTTCAGTTTTGCTGCTTCTCACTAAGCACTTCCCTCTTCTGTGTGTTTTTGTTTGTCTGGTTTTTTTCTTTCTAATGTTTGCTGGAATCAGTAGAGTTGATATCTGGAAAATTTTGAATTGACTAGATTCAATCAGTGTTGAACGTTTTACATATTTTGTGTTAATGACAGAGGAGTACCACTGTTAAGACTATTGCTTCCACTAGAAGATTCGATTTTTGGTAAGGGTAGGCTGACAGATGCTCAGCTGATTTAAAATGGTATGATGAGTGCTACACCATCAGAGTCAGGTGAAACTATGGTGTGTAGATACTAGTGGAATAATATTCTCATTTTACTGACTGAGAAACTAAGCTACATGGAGATCATGAGGCCTGGCCACAAAAACTCAGCAGGCTCTTTACAGAACTGGGAATCAAGCCAAGTCTCCTAAAACCCTGTTCAAATCTGACTAGTGTTGCACTGACTGACAGAGGCATTAATTAGTGATGTTTTGAGGAGCTCACTTCTCTGTTACATACAAAAGGAGATTAATCTACTAATCATAAATACAAAATGAAAGTATCTCACCATACAGTTACAAAATTATGCTTTCAGTGTGACTTTTTAAGTATCTTTCTGCTCATTCAACATTATTTTCTATAAACTAGAGTGCTTACAAAGAAATACTGTTCAACCTCTTCTCTGCATAACAAAAAGCAGCCTAAGGTCCCTTTCCATTCATCAGCCACCACATCTGTTGCTTGCTTGGACACTGACCAAAATGATTCATTCACATGTCTAACATTTATTTTTGGTGAAATACTGGGATTATACAGAAAGGCAATATTTCAAAACTGGGTCTAGAAAACCAAGGGAAGTTGGAAACAACTTCCTCAGCTGAAAACAAACACAGTGTTATATCATTCTGCAGCTTTATTAGAAGGAAGGCAGTAGCCAAGTGAAGCAGCTGGAATCACACTGAAGTCACTCTGAACTCTGCAGATCACTTAATTCTTCCTTCTGCTACAAAGCTCACATCCCTGATTTACAGTGCATTTCATTCCAAAGAACTAAACGAGGTAGGTCAATCTCTCTGTTATATTTTAAATTTTTCTCTCCCTCCCTTCTAAATAATGTGTTCCTACACCTACAACAACACTGGCAGGCAGATCCTGTAAGGTAGTGTAGCATATACTGGCTAAAAGAGCTTCTTGGAAGAAAGAATATGATAGTCATTTATTTCAAAGATTATTTTCAACCATCCCTGCAGCAAGAAGAGATATGAAAGTATGCGTGAATTTAATTTTTAATGACTTTTAAATGTGTTTATACACACTTCAAGGAGTCTTTTATCCTGTCAGAGAATGGTAAGTGACCTTGACTTAAATTTTCCCCATCTTTGTGTGTTGGTTTTAATTTGATTTGCTTAGGGATAGTATGTCTCCTATAGCTATAGCAATTCCCAGTGTTATTAGAAATAAGTACATCAGTTCTGATCTGAACGGATTGTAGAACAGAAACTTGAAATCGTTTCAACTTAAGTAGCAGATTAACAAAATAATTCTGAAGAATTACAGTCATGCAGATTAAAAAAAGGCTTTTATGCTCTGAGCTGGAAGGTGTGTTTGTTTTCCCTAACCATCGTGGAATAAGGTAGGATGTGGATCTAGCTGTCATTAAGTGCATGGGAACGTGTTTCCTAGGAAGTGTCAAGAAGATTTGAAGCCTTATATACTACCCCACAATGAGATAGGGCTGGATTCCCCCTCCTATTCAGACTTGGTGATAACCATGTCAGTCACCTATAGACTTTCTAAATGCGATCTTGCAAAGCCAAACAATATCCCAGACTTGTTTTTGTAGATTTACAGAAGACATATAGATTGTCTATGAATTAAAACACATTTGCTTTCTAGCTGAGTAAAAGTGTATTACTGAACAATTTTAAATGTTTATTAATTCATAGCTAAGGAGAAGAGAGTGAGTTAGGGTATGTCAGACCAGGTTTGTAGAAACCGACGCAGAATTAACTTCCTTATGACAGTTTACTTTCACTAGCATCCTGTTATCATTTTGCCTCAGCTGAACAAGGAAATGCAAATATTTTGATAACCCAATTTACTTTTGTTTAATGTCACTGCAGCTTCTGCCCGAATGTAAAACATTATCAGCCACTGATGCCAGGCAGACAGGATAGAGGTCCTACCAAGTTTATTTTAATCCTAGGGATTTTATATGTGCTATGAGTGATCTAAGAGTCCACTTTTATTGCACTTAGAATCTCTAAGTGACATAGTAGAAGTTATTTGACTCTGGAGAATGAATTTATGGTTTGGATTTTCTAATTGCCTTTGTGCAGAGGGATCGTATGTCAAGGAAACTATGTAAGGATTCCTAGGCAGTATCTGACCGCAGATTTTTACTGTACCAGTGAGGGCAGAGGAAAACTGTTGATAACAATAATGCAATTTGTATGTACTATACATTATAAATTCTTCCTTTTCATTTTAAGAATTTCCTTCTCTGGTGACAACCTATTGAGCAACTTCTGAAATGCTGTTAGATTTGTCTTTATTTCTGATAGATTGATTCAAGAGGAAAATTTATATCTCTGTTTCCTTATAAAGCCAGTTACCTTAAAGAATTTTCTTCTCCTTACGTTTTTTAAAAGCCACTTGAAGTTAATGATCTGTTCTGAATTTTTTTTTTTTTTTTTAGTAACTCTGCTATTTGAAGCACTAAGCAGCTAGTTTTCCTGAGGACTGTAGTCTGTTGAATGGTCTTGTTATTTGCTTATTTATTAATTTTGTCTTATGGAATGTGCCAACAGTTGAGCTGTCTCTCTGGCTGTGGTGGCTGGTTGTCCGGCTAATTTTCACTCATTATTTCTGATAATGGTTTGATTTGTGTTCATTCAGTCTGAAGCTAGCAGTTTCACAACAGTGCAGGGCTGTGTTGTTGCTGGCTTTGCAAAAGAGAGCTGAGTGGGAGGAACATTTTCTCATGGCCTGTTACCAGAAGAGGGGATTGCTGTGACTGGGGTGGGCGGTGTCCAAGAGACATTTGGTTTTAGAAGGGAAAATGCCATCATGCACAGATCAACTCTCCCACACTTGCTGCTACTTTTACAGTGCGCTTGAGGCTCCTGAGACAAAAACTATGTGTTCTCAAAAGAAGCAGATAGTACTTCTAGGGGAGCTCAGCTAATTCTGTGCTCTTTGTATCTTCAATATGTTCCAGAGGTTGAAGGCCTAGAGACAGGAGCAAAAAGCCCTGTATCAGCCCATGGCTGTTCTTTTCTAGCGAGAATTTTTGCTGGCTTGTTACAGCTCTTATACCTGGCACACCATTTTACTGCACTACAAGTCTTTAGATAAACTGAACAGACCTACTGCAGATATAATACTTTTTCATTAGTGGGTTCAAAGGGAAAGTAACAAAACCCATTGCTACGAGTCAGGTTTGTTTGCAAGGGTTATCTGCGAAGGCCAGCATTCTAGAAGCCTCCACCCCTTGCCAGGGACATTAGCTAGCAAAGAGTTTGCAGCCTTCTCCTACTTCTCTTTCCCAGCCCAGGCTCTCTTGTCCCTTTTTGATACTTCTCGAAGGATGTATTTCAAGAATAACACGGCACAAGTATGAAGAACGAGCACCTTTTCCCTCTATCCACAAAAGATATTTGCCTCTTCATTCTTCTGGCAAGGTCTGAATTCTGCCTCCAACTCTACCTTTGAATCTACTGTTTGGCTTTGGGCAAGATACTTCTGTTCCTTTCCCTACTCTTCTTGTGTCTATTTATTCTGTTTAATTATAAACAAGGCAGGAATTGTCTCTTATTATATGCTTATAGTGCCTAGATCCAGTGAGGCTTTGATCTCAAAGGCTAGGGCCTTTGGGTACTTTCCCAACATAAAATACTTGCCTCTTCCAGCAATTGTGAGCCTGGCACAGAAGTTTTAGTCTCCTTTGAAGCCTTCTAGATGAGAGAGAGTAAATGGTGAGTAGTATGTCCTGTACCATCAATGTAATACCACATTCTACACTTCCATTTTTTCTATCTAGTGATGCTCTTTTAATGAGCTCAGCCCCGCATAGTTTTAATGAGAGGTTTCGGAAATGTTAAGAACCATTGTCCATTTAAGAAAACTGAGTAACGTGTTGTCGAGGTCCTAAACTCTTAACTGAGGGTGTTGTACCATATCTGGTGGAGTCAAATTCAACATGACATAGAATTGATTCGCTAAGGTAACATAGGAAGCCTGTAAAACCAGTGTTTCCAAGCTCCTAGTTTAACACCTTAATCGTAGGCACCATCTATTCTTATCAGTGTAGGGAGTGTTCCCAGTGCTGTACTAGGGAGATAGATAAATATCCAGCCCTCCTGAAATTGTATTAACAATACCAATTTTTCAGTTTTGCAGGAATACAGGCAGTGCTTATTTTAGACTTGAACTTAAAGTAAATAAAAGAATTAGCTTTGTATGAGTAGGAATATTAGAAGAACACTGATACAGAAGTAGACACCCTTAATCTACTGGACACAGTGATCCTAGTGTATTAACTGTGAGGACAAAATAAAGTATGTTATCTTATCAGCTGGAATGTTTTGGTTATATACTAGCACTATTTTGGAATTGGATGTTCTGATATACCCATGCAAGACTACGTGTCAGAGTAATATAACCATAGCAATATTACAATCATGCTGGAAGAAACTGCTGCTGTAGATTTAATGAGCAGTAGAATAAACCTAGAAGAACAGAGATCAATTTAGAGAGCAGTACATAACCAAGCATACTGTTAGAAGTGACTGGGAAATTAATATATGAAATAGAATAGGATATAAGAAGGCATATTTGAGGAGTGAGTTGTGTTGCTAATTTTCTCTGGGGTGAGCTCTTAATTCTTCTTGTCAAAAGGACCGTAAGTGTAACAGATTGTAAGCTATTTTTTACGTTATTTGATAGAGATTTTGTATCTTGCTGGAGAGGGTTATTTTTTTTTTCCCCATAGTGACCTGTTGTTACCCTGCAGTAACTTTAGAATGGCCACTGTCTAACATATGTATAATTGGCTTTAATCAGTCTGCTGAGACAACAGTTGATAGTCTGAAAGAAATCTCTGCATTCACTCTTTATTCTCTGCTCTCACTTTGCTACTTCCTGGTAGGAGGGAGTTGTGGTTAAAGCATGTGTTTGCCGAAGAAGTACAACCATTTAAAAAACATGCTCAGAGCTGCATGATCGTGTAATGATCATATGAACGCTAGTCCAAATCTTCTTTCATCACAAATATATGAAACAGTTGCAAAGTAAAAATTCCATATAATTTTTGCGTGAAAAACATAAAAAGTCATTCTTGATTAGAAATACAAGCATTCATTATCTTATCAATCTAGTCACTGTGAAACTGAGGCACTTAAAAAATTTTAAATTGGGTATCTCCATTACTCTAGGTATGCAGTTATTATGGTTATAGCCAAAGAAAATACCGCTGGCATTTGTGGAGGAATAGAAAACACGTGAAACTTCCCAGGAACAATACTTCATTAGTGTGAGTATCTTACATGCTGAGGACACAGCCAATACGATATATGGTGTGCCTGCTAGGCTTTGTCATCTGAGATGTGTGCTTAATGGCTCTGAGGTATGTCCCGGGCCTGCAGAGAGAGATTAATGTATATGGCAAGCAAATGGTGGAGATCCAGGTTCTTTTTCTCTTCAGCGTAGAGAAAACAGGCCAGAATCTGCAAGGGCTGCCCGGGTGGGTGCTGGCTCCCTCCAACACAGTGGGCAGGACGGCACAGGGGAGAGCCTCCCTTCAGGAAGGGGAGGGTCTCCCAGGGGTGAAGCTGTGGTTTCTCTGCTCCATCATGAGTGAGGGGACAGTGTTATGTTTAAGAAAGGAGGATAGGACTGTGGTTGAACCACTAGGCAGGGACTCTAGGTTTAGCACCTGGTTTGAGCAGAGACTTCCTGTAGGTCATTCTCGGCCTTCTCCTCTGTAAACCAGACTGATGATACTTCTCACTTGAGTCCACTTTCACTAAGGGTTGTGAATACTGAGGTGTTATGACCAGTTATGTAAATACTTTGGCAGTGCTGACACATACAATATAAGACCATATTTGAAATCTGAAGTGGCACTGTTTACCTAAACTTCTATTTTTACCTACTTGTAAGAATGCTTAGATTCCCCCCCCGAATGGGGCCACTTTAAGTGGTTCACAGCTGTCATCTGTCATTTTCTTGACTGTGCTGTAGTATGTTTGTGGTCACATGATAGACTTGCAGTGGTTATGGCAACTCCTTACATTCAAAAGGAGTATTAAAAAAGGTATTTCTACTTCTAGCTGTATTAACAGAAGGGAATAAGAGCAGGAGCAAGCACTAACTACACAGTTACCAAGTGTGTCATGTCCGCCCCCTGCATATCCCGAGGACACCTGAGTTTCTTTGTCTTCTTTGGGGATTGAAGTCTTGGTGCGTGGGATCAGCATGAAAATAAATCACTTTTGATGATATGCAGTTGCTGGTTGCAGACGTTCATGAGTTACCTGATTGTGGAAATGGTACGCTGCTCAATTGCAGCAGTTGTCTGGATGATTTGTTATATTCAGGCCAGACCTACTGTAGATACTTTCCCTATTACAGCAATATTATTTAGATACGATGGATTTTCCATTTGTTGTTTGACATTTCTGTGGTGGAAAATGTGCTGGTCTGAAATCATTGCTTTACCATTATTCACTGAGACTGCTCTGTAAGGGTTTGTTAATCCCACTGTAGCACTCACTTTGTGTAAAATGTTATGAGGCTATTATCTGGTCAAATGACTTCAATACCACAGATGAAGTGGTGTGTTATGACTAATAGGGTCATGTTTGGCCTTGCTCAATGAAAGTTGTTTTTGGCATAAATTTTAGGAGATGTCTAGCTAGTACATTGTGTATACATGTCTAACACTGCTTCACTGAGAGACGTAATGGAGAATGATGGTTATTTGCCTTCTTGTCTTGTCTGCTAGAACAACTACATCTATATCGCAGCTTGAAAAGGTTTCCAGTCACACATCATATCTATTATGACCCATTCTAGTTGTTGAATTCAGGACGGCTTACAAAGTCATTTTGTTACCATATGTCTAATGACCATTAAAACAATAGCCAAGAGATAGACGTATGTGTATGTGGTTGTGAAAGAGAAAAATGTACATACAAGCCTTGATTCTGCTTTTGTATATACTAGCTTAAAATGCTCATTTCCTGGTAGCTTTGTCTGCAGAGCCAGCTTTAGGCTTAAATTATAGCATAGCTATGATTTAATTTTGTAGTATGGGTGTATAGGAATGTTTCTACATGGAGGGAGGTGGTCATCTTGGCTTTGTTTTTTTGAGGGAGAAATATGAGTCTATGACAGTTTGTAATCTCATCAGTATTCCTTGTGAGTTTTAGGATCTTTTCTTATGTCTTTGTAAAATACTTGCCAGAAATATGTATGTACCTCTAACAAACTTGCTCAGCCTTCTGTGTTTTGAACTTTACAGATAAACTGCTGGGTGAATTTTATGTTTATGTTTTTGAAGCTAGATAAATTCAAAATTTAGCACCTCAAAAGTTCCAAGAATTTTTTCTGAGCGCTCTCAAATGAATTCAATATCCAGACAAACTTGCTGAGACACAGTATGACAAGCAGGCTTTAGGAGACCTTTTGAGAAACTAGTTCTCCAACATTTCCAAATGACAAAACTTGAAGTGAATCAATCAAATAAGCTTTACTTTAGCCACAGATCATACACATGGAATGTGATATGCTCAGAATTATTCATAAAGACATTAAAAGGAGGGTTTGTGTAATATATTCCCTCTAGAAGTTAACTGTTGAGACAGCCAACTCTGCAAACCATAATTTTCCTATTAAATCAGGACCCACTATTGTGACCTCTGAAGTCAATTTAGCTGGCCAGAGGCTCTGAGCACTGTTTATCACACTGAACAAATAGATTTCGGGACTACCACTCAAATATTTGTGTTAACTTTTAACTAACATAGACAATGAATAAGGTCTTCCCTTGGACCTCTCTGTAAATTTCAAAAGTAATGAGGATGAAATGTGAGAGGTTGAGTGGGCTGTAGCCCAAACATGTGGCATAAACTACCAGTGTAATTAACTTGGACCCTAACTTGTGTGGTGCCCAGAGAACTTTGAACTCCCAGGAAGACTTTGCATCAAGTGAAGTGAGTGGAAATTGCAACAGTTTTGTTTGTTTTCTCCTATTTTAGACTGAAAACCCAATGTAATTTCATTCCAAAGCCATTCTGCTGACCCCAAGGCATGGAGAGGTCAAACGACTTCCCCTGGTCAAACAGGATAGATGTGGCATAGCCATGAATAGAGCCCAAAGTACCTGTCCCATGTCGTAACTGTAAGGCCATTCTTAGTGTGACAAAAGTGGTTCTATTTTAAGCAGATCCAATCATTTGTCCAAGTTGTCATTATGGCTCAACTTTATGAAATACTATAGTGGTGGCAGAGCAAACAAACTCTAGGTATGTGTAGTAAAAAGCTATGAATATGTCAATTGAGATCTGATTCTGTAATTCCCTGCTGAAATTCAGAGAAAGACAGTTCACGTAGTACATGGTTGAAGTCTCTTCACAGCAATTCTGTGGCTTTGTATTTTAGAAATATTTCCTAACAATCTGTATTTCTTGGTAATTCTCTTGCCTGTCCCAGGATCTAAAAGGCACTAGCACCAAGTGCTAGCCTGTGATATTCCTATGAATTCGTTTAGTAATTAACTTCTGTTTTACAGAAGGGGACAGGAAATGAAACCTCCTCGTCAAACATTCTGAAACCTATTTGCTTAAAATTAAGCAACTATATTCATAATTAAGCAACTGAATCAAGGAGGCTCAGTTTTCAGAGCTGCTTGTGACCTCAGCAAACAGGAACAAACTTCAGTCAAACAACTGCTGAGCGTACACTTTACACAGGCTGTTTACTATTTAAAAAAAAAAAAAAGAAGACAGGACGAAGTCTAAACTTGGTTATATTCATCCATGTGCAATACAACACTGTTCTGTAACCTGTGGCTGCCCCCAAGTCCTGTTGCCAGGCCTCTAACCACACTTTCCTGTTTATTGAAAAATATTTTCCTCCCTCTGTCTCCTTTTTGCAACCCCGGACCAGCAGGTAGTGAGCCAGTGAACTGCACCAAACCTCCCTTACCCTTTCTAGCAGTTGGCCTGAGAGCCAAGTGGAAACTGCTGGCAAAAAGTTTTGTTTTCTCTACTGAGCCTCTGCAGACAGGTTCATGAGAGTCTTTCCAGCCTGGAAATTAGGCTATGTGTCAAGGATCATACAGGAAGTCAGTGACAGAATAAGGAATAGAATTACATTTCTTTACTTTCAAGACCTAGACATGAACTGCAAGACAGTTGTGATTCTGAAAGTTTATTAATACATAAAAACCAAACTCATGTAGTTGAGACTATGTGTGTTTCAAGAACACAAAGAAACATCCTTGCTGAATGATGTTTAATGGTTATCCCAGAAGAAAAAATCTGGGTCCTTACTGATGTAAACCAGCATAGCTCCACTGAAAATCCCCCACTGCTTATCTTTTTCAGGGCAGGGCTTAACACTGTGAGTCCTGTTAAAGAAGTGCTTCGTATATGTGGATGTCAGAGGTAAAAGTTTCTGGGCTTTGCAAATGTAATTGTCAGTCTTTGCTGAGCCCTAGCCATAGAGTCTAGTTTCAGCGTCTGTGCACTAGGAGCAACGGTGAGCAATGTTCCTCCTTCTTTTTTGCCCCCACTGCTAAAGAGTTACTGCATTGGAAGACTAGGAGTTAGAGATAAGGAAAAATACAAGCTTGGAAAAAAAATTGCATTCTAAAGGTGTGCTCTTTCAATAGAGGAGTTTTAAACTACAGGAGGCTTGGTAAATGTTAGGTATTTATTTACATATGCTTTCTTTCTCCTGCTATACATCATCTTTGAAATTCTAAATATAAAATTAACATTGTTGGGCAGTAGACAAATGTTTGTTTGTTATTGTCATTATGGTTTTTTAGCACCATTAGGAAAAAAAAAAGGTTTGGGAGGAAGTGCTTGAATCCAAGTATTGTTGTGTTGTGCTAGCTCTTGAGAAACTTGAAAGCAAAATTGATTAGTGACTGGAATACAGGATGTTAATCAGCAAGAGTCTGAAAAATTGGATTTTTTTTTTTTGTTTAACTGCATAAATTTGATTTGAAGGTATAGTTCTGTATATAGGCAAAGATACTTAAAAATCCAATTATTAACCTGACTATCCTCTGAAACTGTCCAAATGTAATGTTGTTCCAGATGTTAGTGGTACTGCTCCTTGTTTATACTATTTCTCAGCAGCTGTTAAGCTATTTGAAAAAATGACTCAGATGGGTGGTACTGGTATTTGATGCAGAATCTACCCCCAAGGGGCATGTAATTACATAAATGAAGACCAATAAGTATCATTTTATCAGGACAGCAAACCAAATAACATTCCTTCAGCCTGATGTAAATTACAAAGGGCAAATATTATCATAGCCTCTTGACAGAACAGGCTGTATTAATTCTTCTTACATTTTTTTTTTAATCAAAAGATATCAAATTACACAACTTTCCCCCCTGCCCCTTGTCTATCCATCTACAAATGAGAAATCTAATCCTGCTAATGTGTGTGCACATGCGTAGCTTCACTTGTGTGAGTAATCCTTTCAAAAATAAGCGAACTACTTTTTTGGAGGAAAGGTATGTACATGAATACAAGCTTGCAGATGTGGTTCTGCAGGCAGTGTACTCTGGAGACCCCGCTCCTGTTGTCCTTGGCATGCTAAAATTAATGGAATGACAGGAATGCAGGGCTGGGTTCCAAAGGCACGGGCTGAATTTCAGTTTCTGAATGGAGCTAGCGCTCAGAAGTGTATTGGTGAGCTCCTCCATAGTACAGCTAATGGTCTGGACGTATCCTGCTCTCAGGGACAGGTTTTTAGTGCAGCTGAGTCCAGCCACGCAATATAGCTTTAAATGATAACAGAATTTAGCAGAATATTTGTTTTGACCGTGGCAGATACTTTTGTCAGACTGTGGCCATCTGTGCTGCAGCTTTGTCTGTACTGTGGAATGAACACATAACTTCTGAGTGCTTTTTCTTGTTCAACTTCTGTTTGCTATCTGTTTTCCCATTAATTTCTTTTTTTCTGGGTTTTTCTTTTGGTTTATATTTTCCTTCCCCCCCTTCTCTCCCCCCCACACTCTTCCTTTGGAGTTCTAGAAGAAAATTCCTATGTGAAAAAATCATGTTGTACTTGTAAATTCCAGAAGCTTTTGCAACAGAAGAAAACGGAGACCGTCATTCCGAAAGACGGTCTTAAAAAAAAGAAAAAAGGAGACACACATATTTTCATCTATAGCTCTTACAAGGTGTCTTATTCTCCTGAGAAGCTTTATTTTCTTCATCTGTTACCTGTTTCTTAGCTCACTAGTGGAAGAATACTGCAATTGTGTGTATTGTCCCTGAAATGTGTTCTATATGTTTCCTTCTCTACGTCCTTTGCTGCGTTAAGGAAATTTCATACATTGATCGTGTCTGAAAATCAGCATTCCTTGATACAAAGATAGATACATGATAGAGAGGAATAAACCCATGAACTTTTAGTTGCTGGAGAAATCACTGTCTATGATTTTGTTAACTAGAATTTGAGGGGGGTGTGTGTGGGGCTGGTAATTTTATAAAAAATGGCTTCCCGGCATTTTAACCACGTTTTTGCCTACATAGATGCCTGATGCTTCTCTGATTCCTGACAGATATAATCCATAAAACTTGCTTCAAATAGGAATAGAGTAGTAAAATATGAAACCTGACTAGAAAAGAATAGAAAAATCACACTTCAGTAAAACTTTGCAGCTGGTCTCCCAGAAATTTATCAGTGATACTGTGCTCAGTGCTCTCTGTTAAGAAAGAAATGCAAGGAAAACAGTTCCTGAAGATTTCAAGTGTTGTCTTGATTTGAGCATTTCTTGAAATGCCTGTGACCAAAAATACTCCACAAGCTTTGTGCTAGCAACTGACAGCTAAAAAGTTATCACTCTCTGTGAAATTAAGTCCATGTTTTGGGGTTTTTTATGACCAAGAACTTAAAGGAATTGAAGGTTACTATTTGCAGTGCAGTAAAATATTTCTCCTTTGACTGTTCCATTTCTTTTCTTTCCCAGAAAGCAACTGTGCAACATGACATTGGAAGATTTTGAGAACTACTCTTATTTCTATGACCTGTCTGAGGAAGATGAATCACCGCAGTCCTCCCTCAGCATTGCCCATATGATTTCCCTTTCCTTTTACAGTGTGGCATTTCTGCTGGGAGTGCCAGGTAATGCCATTGTCATCTGGTTTATGGGCTTTAAGTGGGATAAATCTGTTTCTACACTCTGGTTCCTCAATCTGGCCATTGCAGATTTCATTTTTGTTCTCTTCCTGCCCCTCTATATTACATACGTGGCAATGGGCTTCCACTGGCCTTTCGGGAAGTGGCTCTGCAAAATGAACTCATTCATTGCACTACTTAATATGTTTGCCAGTGTTTTCTTCCTGACATTCATCAGTCTTGACCGTTACATCCGCCTAGTCCACCCAGTCTTTTCCTACAAGTATCGGACTGTAAGGAACACCCTCATTCTTAGTGGGATCATTTGGATGTCAGCTGCAGTTATTGGTGGCCCTGCCTTATACTTTAGAGACACAGCTACAGTTCTCAACAATGTCACCGTTTGCTACAACAACTTCCATGTGCATGACAGAGAACTTATTTTGCTGACACATCACATTCTCATTTGGGTGAGGCTTGCATTTGGTTACCTCTTTCCTCTAGTGACCATGGTCATTTGCTACTCATTGCTGATTGTCAAAGTGAAGAGGAGAACTGTCTTGACTTCCAGCAGGCTTTTCTGGACCATTATTGCTGTAGTTGTAGCTTTTTTTGTTTGCTGGACACCATATCACATATTCAGCATTGTGGAGCTGTCTGCTCACCACAATGAAAACTTGCATGACTTACTGCAGGATGGCATTCCCCTCTCCACTGGCCTCGGTTTCATCAACAGTTGCCTCAATCCAATCCTCTACGTTCTGATTAGCAAAAAGTTCCAGGCCCAGGTCAAGACAACAGTCTCTGAGGTGCTAAAATTGGCGCTGTGGGAGATGAGCCGCTCAGGAACTGTCAGCGAGCAGCTGTGGAGCTCGGACAACACCCACGCGCCTGTGCACTATTGTGAAACTGCTCAGTGACTGCTCTTGTCACCATCCCTCTCCAAAATAGCTGACAGGCGATTTGGAGGTGTTCTTGACTTCACATCTGCCAGTCAGATGTGCATCCTTGCATATACAGTTTTATGTAAACAGCTGGCTTAATTGCACTTGCTGCTTTCCTTGAAAGATTTTTAATGGACCCATCATTGGGGTGTGGTGCACTTGCAATGCACACACGGCCTGAACTGAAAGTTGTCAGTGTAAGTGGAATTGCTCTAACGGGGTTTTTGATCAGGAATGTTGCTGTAATCCTGTTGTTTTGTTGTGGTTCCATACCTCACTGATATCGAAAGAGCACATAACAAAAATATTCCTCCTTGCCATCACTGCTAACACTCTTGATCTAGGCCTTCTCATCCAAGAGCTTGTGGCCATACCTCAATGGGTCATGTCTCCTGGTTGCCTAGTATTGCCTTAAGTAGGAATCACCTGGCTATATCCCAGTTAAGTGAAGCTGTCGGTGGCTCCACTCTGCAGTTGGAGAAGAATCCCAAGACAGAGAACACTGAATCACTGCCTTCTCTTGTCAAAAAGAAAAAATGTGGAAATAAAATCTGTTTTCTCCCAGTGCTCTTTATCTTATACTCAAAACTAAGACAGGTGATTCTGTGTTCTCTGGTCATTTATTCTTGTGCTTTTAGCACCAGTTGGGTGCAAAATACTGAGCAGGTGTTTCATATAGATATTTGGCTCATTTGAGGTGTGCAAAGAATTAGTGAAAATGTTTCTTACAGAAGCTGAGATTAAAGGCCCCCTGCCACACTTGTTCTTTTTCTATGTTTAAACTTTCAGGCTTAAAAAGGTTTACAACTATCGGTTGCTCTTTATTGTTCTGTCAAACAAAGGTAAAGAAATAACATTTTGTTTGCCTTAATTCAACAATATTCTGTTACAAGTCTGTAGCCAAATCTGGACTACTTTGCCAAATGAGAGGCAAGACAGTACATCTAGGAAATGGAGTCCACTCCCGTAAGAGAGATGAAGTTGTCCCACTTATGCTGTATTCTGTTCCAACTTGTTGCTTGCTGGTGCACACATGCACCGATGCAAACATACATGCTAAGTGGAGCAGACCAATTTCTGATGCAATACCACTTAATTAAAAAGTTGAATGTGGGTTAAAGCTCCACTAAAAGTAAAAGCATAAAGCTTTGGGTAAATTGGAACTGTTTTTTCCTTGTTACTTGTCTAGGTATATAGAATAAAACTGCCTTTCAGATAATCTACCTAGTTTCTATGGCCAACACACATAAGTAGCATTTATACTGTAAATGAGGCCTTATACTTAAATATATTTGCTTTTGTATAAAATACATATGCATGCATAAGCACATCCAGTATTGTTAGCTGTACAAATAGAAACAGTCTGACTGTGGTCTGTAACTGTTTCTTTGCGCTCTGGTTTCAGAGGCTGGGAGAGTCAGGCAGGATCAGTGGAATTTCAGTGTATTTAACTTTGGGCTGGAAAGTTGGTAAGCAGCACTCTTTCCTTTGAGTCATTTGCTGCCTGGTACATAGTGACTCACCATAATATTTTGGCACCGTGCTGCTGAATGTGCCTAAATCAAACATTTTGCAGTTTTTCTTCACATGTGCCCTGCCATCTTTCTAAGAATGATGTATTAGTACTGCTCTCCTGACTATACTCCAAGTGAAGTAATAAAATTTTGTTGTTTCCAAAGAGTGTGTTCATTTGCTTTTCTCAGCAGCAATATGCAGCGACTGTTCATTCTTAGAACAGCTCCTTCCCAAAGATTTTGGAAGATCAAAGCAAGCCCTGACCCTTTCTACTACAGGAATTAAGGTTTATGCCAGCTTTCTTCTTGCATGTCAGCTATGTGAGCACACATATTGTTATATACAGTAAAAAGCTTGATTTTCAAATGAGGGAACATACATATGCTGTCTTCCATAAATTATCAGAAAGCCTCCCCTGAAGTAGACAACAGAGATATAGAATTGAATAAGCCCAAAGTCAGCCCTGGTCTATGGAAATAAGTGGATTAACAATTTGGCAATATGTAACTAACTACTACCTCATTCACACCAAGATCAGTTACAGAATTATGTGCAAATCATTTCTGCAGGAGTAATGGAAGATACCTAAACAAAACAGATAACGGTCTCAGTTTCTGTTTCCAAAGAGTCTCCAAAACAATACCAACAGTTCTATGCTGCTTGGACTGAGGAACGCTCATTCAACCCACCACAATGGAAAAGCAGCCAGACGAAGGGGATCTATCTTATCGTGCTAAAAGATACTACAGTAAAACACTTCATAGGAAATAGCTCTATGATCAACCATTCATTCAAGAATAATAGCTATTGACAAATTTTGTAACAGACAGGTTCTAGTTACTTACTCTTACCTGCTTCCTGAACAGTTTGTACTTCTGAAGGTTGTTACGTAGATTAGCTTGTAACTAATACTTTTGTTGAAACTGTTTTCCCAGTATTCCGGTATATCACATATTTAAGTTATGGAACTTTCTCCTGATCTTTCTGTTATGGGGTGCGCTTGGCACAGAAGTGTCTCACTTACTCTAAGATGCTGATTTTTCACAGGCACAATGATACACTAACGTACCAGCACATACCCAACTACTACACAAAACCCCCTAAAGTAGATATATGTGGATTCTGTGGAATTCTCTTGCCCACATACCTATCTATTTTGTAACTGGGGAGACTGTGCTCTCTAGCTTTTTTTTTTTTTTTTTGGTATCGTTCCTGTGCAGCAAGTTTCCTTCTAACCTCAGGAAAAACAAAAACAAAAACCCACAAAAGAAATCCCAACAACAGAAGAGTTTGTATGTGCATGCTTAGCATAAATGAAACACACAGACACACACAAAAATCCAGTCTGGCAGGTCAGATGGATGGTTCATAGTGCTGTATTTTAGCAAAGTTACCATCTATAAATCAAACCATTTTATCCACCTAGAGCTTTAATTTCAAGGTCAAGGACAGAGTTTAAAGGTAAGAAGCACATTGAATGGGAGGTTGGAAACTCTGATGACCAAGGATAATAAAAATTACATTTTTGTGGCAGAATTTTTATTTCATTTTTTTCTGATGTGGCATTTGCTAATTTATTGCTTTCAACAGCACCATGATAGAATTGCTAAAACTAAGCTATGTGATTTAGCAGAAGTGGCAGCTAGAGAATTGCCACAGAAAAGGGTACTCTGCATTAATTACACACAGGATGAAGCGAGTCCTTTAGGAGTTAAGTTTATGGACAGTGGGAATGAAGCCTGTAATTATACTTACTTTCAATTCTTTAGTCATGCTTTAAACCTCTGGCAGGCAGATTTTTTTTTCTGAGACAAATTATAAAATGAAGCTCTTACATAATCTGAAGTTGGCAGACCTTTAAACAAAGAGAAACAGGACCTGCTGTGCCAGATAACTACACACAGATGCTCTGTGAAAATAGAACGAAAAGAGTTATTTTAGCTGCTGCTGTCAGGCTTCGGTGCTGAGCATCTTCATCTCAGAGTGACCAACGTGGCGCATAAAAGGCTTCCATTTCACGGTCACAATAAATTCTCTATCTCAGTCGAACAGAAGGCCTAGAAACGTGAAGTTGTCTAGAAGCTTGACAACTTTGACAGCTTTTACATTTGTATCACTCCTATGGATAACTTTTGGAAAACAATTTCCAAATGATAGGTTCTTCAATCTTTAAAAAATGACAGAATTAATCCATAAACCAATCTGCAGCCAAGTAAGCAGCTCAAACTGATGTTAATTATGCTACTTTATCTTTGTATTTTAATTGCACACCTATTTTTTTGTTGTTTTTAGCCCGGAGCGTGCTTCATTTTATAAGTAAATTATCCACCTGGATTAGCTGTCGCTTGCGGTCACTGCACCCTCACAGCACCACGCTGGGGGGCTGGACAGGTGACGCCTCAGAAGGCCCTTGGGGCAGGCCCATGCTGCCCCCTAGTCGCTTCTGAGCTCATAGCACCTTCCAAGACGCGCAACGCGCTCCCCAGCAAACCGATCCCCCCCCGGGCTGCTTCAGGTGCAGGACGCACGGGGACCTTGGAATGTGACAGCAGGAGCTTTTATCAACACCGTTATTTGCTGTACCAATTAAGAAGCCCCGGAAAAGATGCGAAGTTTGCATAATTCCACTGCAAATGTTTTCACACCTCAAAGAGCTCCAAGCCCACACAACAGATGAGAAGGTACCACCACAGGTAAGGTCTGTTTCACTACATGCCCTCTTGCCATCTCCAGTGCCTTGCAGCGCCCCATTGCTTCTAACCTACCTTCATCTCCACGCCCGCAGCGATAGCTGAGTTTTAGCTTTCCACAAAAGCCACAGCATACTTGGGTCAGTCACCATTCTTAAACAAAAGGAATTCATACTATTGTTTACCTGCTAAAAGAAGGTTATTTGCACTTTGCCTGAACCCTGTGCTTTTCCCTTAAAGCCATCCCTCGCTTTCCAGAGGAAGGACATAAATTTCCAAAGATGCAACTTCCCCCAAAATGGAGCAAAGGGCATTTCAGATTTTTAAAGCCGTGTATGTTAAATCTGGATTGATGGTAAATAAAAATTTTCTATTTCCTCTGCTCATGCGCTTGGGTACTACAATGGGGTGTTGGAGCAACGTTGAAACTCAGTTTTAGCTCCTACTTTACCCATCAACTAAATCTGACATGTAATAATTGGATTACACCGTGATTCTGAATTAACCACAGACACAGCCCAGTTTTTGCAATTACATTTATTCTAGATATAACAAGACTTAAATCTTATTGAAAGCAGCTACATCCATTGATTGTACATAATCTTCAAAAGCTGTTATTCTCTCTTCCAGCATATCTGTTCCAACTTTATCATCTTCAACAACGCACTGGATCTGAAGCTTTTTGATACCATAGCCAACTGGTACTAGCTTGGCTGAAAAAAAGAGAAGAAAAAAGCATTTAGTACTCCTTGATTGGTGGAATCCCTTAAAAATGCAAATCTAAGATCGAACTGACTGAAGTAGTTTGCAGGAATACATAAAAAATATAATTTGTTCCATATTACAGCCTGCCTAACAGACAACACAGCTTTCATTACAAGGTGGTCAAAAAGGGTTTGGTTTTGCGGGTGGTTTTTTCCCGTCCAAACCAGTGACGTGGGTGTAATGGGCATTTGCTTGCTGCATCAGGAACTGTATGGGGAGATGCAGGATAGCAGTGCCAAAGTTTTAAAGCTTTTAAAACCTGTATCTAAATCTTAACCTGGCCGCTGCACGAATACACCTTTTTGACTATTTCGAGATACTAAAGAACAGCAGTATTGTCATTCCCACACTGTTTCAGCTACCTACATTTTCGCAGGTCAGCAAACAGTGACCACAAGTCTACCTATTCATACGCTATCTTAAGAGACCGCATTACCTCCCTCTCCCTGCTTTGAAATTTTCTCCTACTTACAAGATCCCCAGACCAAGCCATCTGCTTGAATGCTTCGAACACACTCCTCTAGTTTGGCCATGTCTGTCTCATCATCCCAAGGTTTCACATCAAGCAAGATTGATGATTTGGCAACAACAGCTGGTTCTGGGGGAAGAAAATCACCATTAGAAGCTAGGAAATTTTCAGAAACTCATTAATATACTTGCAAACTAGCTTTACAAGAACAACTTTCCAATTTCATCAACAAGAACTTCCTCACATAGCTGTGACAGGCCTCTTGTGCCAACATACACTTCTAAGCGTTTAAGCTATGTATAGCCCAATGTTTAAGATTTAGATATGTATGTTCTTGAGAAATAGTCTCATAAGAAAACATAGATTAATAAGGCAACATTGTTAGTTACATAGGAAGTCCTTCTCAGAGGATCTGAGAAGGAGCTTAATGCCGCGTAACAGTTCATCTTCCACAGAGGAATACTGCAACTGTTACAGTTCTGAACAGTTCCAGACCAGTAGCTGTGGAGGGACGTGCATATTGCAGCCTCTTCTCTATGAAGAGAATCCTGGTTATCTGTTTTTATATAGAAAGCTCAGCCGCTGAGTAAGACAAACAAGAGTGTATTAAGCTGGAAAAAAAGCTATGTTAAGGTTCCAATTTGCTATGGGAAAGGCTAAGCTCACAGGCAATTCAAGTGAAACTAATTACTCCTGTCTCATTCCAGCCAAGTTTATCTGTTACAGTTAGTGTTTCCAGCCATCCTGTTCAAATGCGTGAAAATTAACCCAAGAATAAAAGATTTAGAAGTTCTTGGTAGACATACTTTTGGACTTCTTTGATTCATACTGGGCCAGACGTTCTTCCCTCAGTTTCTTTGCTTCTTCGCTTTCCTGAAAGAGAAATAGAAAGTCACAGAAAAGCACCACCAAACCCCCACATCTTTAAAGCGCTACCAAATTGACTGGCATCTGCTCAGGCAAAAACAAATCATCACAACTGTCAGCCGAAAGATGGTGATTTTTTGTTTTATTCATCATGTAACCAGTCAAAGTTAAAGTAGACAGTTCACCCCATTGCAAGACATTCCTTTCTACCTGAGTGTTTACCTTCCAAGCTCTTCTGTTCTGCAAAGATAGCTGAATTTGAGAATTCAGAGTAGGATCTGGTATCAAGGTCACAAATTTAAGTAACTTAAACTAGTTAAGGCAAAAATCTGCATACCTGGGTCTTTCTTAAAAACCCAAATATAATACAAAAAGGTCACAAGTACCTCCTCATCATCAGATCCAAAAAGATCAATGTCATCATCGTCTTTGCTGTCTGTGGCTGCACCTGTTGTGTCCTCAACATCAGCAGGACCATACTTCCCCAAAGCCTTCTTTACTCCCGGCAAGCTGAAAGGAAACAGCAGGTATTAGGGACCTACTCAAATGTCAACACAAATTCTGCCAATTTGTCAATGAACCTACAAGTGCATTCACAGTAAAAATGCTATGCTAAAAAAAAAAAAAAAAAATCTGATTCTGCTACTTGAAAACAGAACCTCCCCAAAGACAATCCTCAATGCTCCTGACATGCTAGTTGAGACTCCAGCAAATCCCACATTCACAGATTGTTCATCTAAGTAGAGATGATCCTGCCCAACATTGCTGCTCCACCTAAGTATATGGATAGAAAAAGCTTTCTTATTGGAATCATTTATCTGCAATATGTACTGTGTAGGAAGAGTTATCAACTTCTTGTTCATACTTCCCCCAAAATATTTTCATTTGTTAAAAAAAAAAATAGTGACAGAAAACACATTGTTGCAAGGTAACTGATTCTGTGACTTCGGAGGTTTCAGTGAACGCTGTACTCAACGCTAGCTCTCAACAGCACGCGAGGGAGCAGAACCCCCTGAAATAAACCTCCTATAGCTCATCTAGTTCTGTAGTCTTATTCTAAGCCTGTAGTTCTATTGTTACCGTGAACTGCTGTTATGGGAGTCATAAAACTAGCTTTAGTTTTTAGGAACTAGAAGTACTTTCCACAGAGCGGACTTCGTGAAGCAACTTTATAATCTCAGTCCCCTTTGGCATTAAAAGGGCTTTGGAAACGGACTGGTGACTGAGCCACCCAACTTTACAAGAGTTCCCTCCAAACAGGACTGAGGCACATAGAGGAGGCAGTGTAGCAATTCTGACACTACCTATGCTGTACCTTTTTAGAGAGGCCTGCAGTCTCCATGGATGTCAATACAGCACCTTTCATGAACACTAAAATCACTAAAAAAGAAAAAAGATAACATTTGCTTTCACATTTCCCTTTCTTTATATGTGCTTCTGCATTGCAAATCGCTGATTCTGTTTTATATTCCAGGATTATAAACCTGAATGAACCACCTTCCTTACTTACAATCTATGTACTGTATATTTATCTTTAAAGACTCCTGTAATAGTTTCTAATCCATTTTGGTGTTGCCTTTAGGGATCGATTAGCAGTAAATAATTTCCAGCTTTTAACACAGTTATCTGTATAAATGGCAGCAAGAAAACTCAAGCCTTTCTTATAAGCTTTAGCAGAAACGTCAGCAACTGAATGGAGACAGAGTCAGGTTGCCTAAATTCTAAGTGAGAAGTGTAATGTACTGACAGAAGCAGCCTGCTCGGCTTCTAGAGCTGTTCCTGTTCCAACGGCAACACAAAAAGCCACGTGGTACCAGTGAAAAACAGTTTTGTTCAAACTTGAAAAAACAAATGCAACACTTTGTAGGCCAGTTCGCACATATATTCCAGCTTTGCAATTTAACCGTACCTTGCCTTTTGCTTTTCGTACGACTTAATATGATTGTACCACCGAAGAGCATGAAACAAGTCTGCAGGAGGTGGGGCAGCGATTGCTTCAAAGACTGCTATATCAGCCTGAGAAGGGACGTACCTGCGGAGAATAAGCCGAAGTTAACCCCCTTCCTCGGTGCACGCAGGAAGATGTGAAGCAGCAGCCGCTGAGCACAGAGACGACCGCGCCGCAGCAGCAGCTCGGTGCGTCCGCCAGGCTGCTGCTAGGCCCAGCGGCGAGCACCGCAGAAAGTGCCAGAAGCCAGGCGCGCTCGGCGCCGTGGGCGCGCTGTAGCGGCCCACGAGCTCGGCCAGCTCCGGCGCTGCGCCTCCCATAGCGGCCTTGCGGCAGCAGCTGCCGAGGAGTGAAACACACGCGCGCCTCAAGGCCCCCCCGCGCCGCCACGGCCTCCCGCCCCCCCCCGCTGGTTCCCGTCAGGCCAGAGGGCCTCACCGCGGCCTGGCCAGGCTCGCCTCCCCCGAGCCCCAGCACTCCCCCAGCCGCCTCTCACCCCTCGATATAGCTCCTGTCAGCCAGGAAATCATTGAGGACCCGGAGGCCAGCGGCGGACTTAAGGTCCCCGAAGCCCATGACGGCAGCAGCGCGGCACACACACACTCCCGCCCGCACCCCGAGCCCGGCCGCCGCGCAAAGAGGCCCAGTAGCCCCTGCGCCACCCTTATATAATAACTGGTATCCCTCCGCTGGTTTGCACGCATATATATCCCTCCGCAAGAATGAACCGCGAAGTAGTTCCTGGCGGATTGGTTGCTTCGGTGCAGGGCGTGCAACGGACAGGACATCAGAGGTGTGGGGAAGGATCAGCGTAATAAACGTGACGTTAGTGATAAAGCCCAGGAAGCTTTTCAGAGTTACAAGTGCATTGTAACATTACCTGTACTGTTCCCCCTCGTACCCCCCTCCCTGCTCCGAGGGCACGACCGGAAGTTGCCGGAGTTGGACGAAGAGAGAAGCGGAAGGAGACGGAAATTGCCGAGGGTGGCGTGTCTAACGGTGGCCGAGAAGGCGCCGGGAGAACGGCGGAAATTGCCGACTTCCATCGTTCGCCGATAATCTGACGGAAATCCCCGAAGCGGTTAGTTCCGAAGATTGCCGAACGCGCACGTCAGAAAGCGACACACGTCGCTGAGGCTGCCCGTTCCGGAGATTGCCGAAGGAGGCTCTGGGGAGCGGCGGAAAGGGCCGAGGCCGCCGCCATAGAGGCCGAGGCGGAGGGCATCCCGTGCAGCGGCGGGGAAGGCCGAGGCGCCTCCGCCGCCCGTTCCGCGCCAGGTAACGGCGGACGCCGCGGCAGGCACGGCGGCGGCGGCGGCGGCGCCTCCGCAGCGCAGAGACGGCGGGCTGCAGCGGCGCCGTTACGGGCGCCCTCCTCCCGTCGCCGCTCCCGGTGCCCTTGACGGGCTCGGCGGCGGGCCGGGGGCTGCCCGGCGGGCAGCGGCGGAGGCGCCTCCAAGGTGACCCCCGCGCCGGGCAGTGCTGCTGCCGGCGGTGCCCTTGGCCCCAGGGACGGAGCCGCCGGGCCCGCCGCCGAGCTGCGCGGTCTGGCGCGGTCGCTGGGGGAGCGAGGCCCGGGGGGACGGGGCGGGCCGGCGCCCCGCGCCTTGGCGCGCCGCAGGCGGGGAGCCTGCTTGGTTCCCGGCCGCAGCCGCCGCTCGGGACGGCGGCGGAGCGCTTGTTGTGCGCCTTTGCGTTTGTTTGTAAACACGAGCCGGTTGCAGCGAAGCTGCCACCCGTTTTCGATGGCTGCTCTTCCTTCGTCCGTGCTCCTGGCAGCTCTTGCAGAGTTGGTGGCTTGAGCTAGGCTGCCAGCTGTTTATCGTCGTGACGTTCACCATTTGTAATGTAAGGTGACGTAGGTATCTATGAAGTATAGATAGTTATTAAAAAAACCCCGTATCTTGTAGTTTAAGAAAGTAACTTCTTGTTCCTCTGCACATATAAGTGCATATATACTTTTTTGCAACTGGTACAGAAGTTTTTACTCTGCCTGTTCAAAACCGTCAGCAAACATTTGAACTGATAAAAACTCAGTGCTGTTCTCTTTCTTACCAAAGCACCATGCTTCGACTACCTGCTGTCCGCAGGACCCTAGCTGCGGTCGCCCAGTCCTCCAAAGTGTGTGGTAAGTGTTTATAGTTTGTGTGTGTGTACATGGTGGTAAAATTCATGTATGTGTAATTGACTTACTGAAGGGCACGTATGCGTACTTCGTTTGCAGCTCTGGAATTCTGTGTTGTGCTGTTTATGGAACTGGGATGGTATCAGTCCTGTGTAACTGTAAGACAAGGAGCGTGGAGTCTAACTGTTTGCATCTAGCAGTAACTGAAAGTTTTTGTTTTCTTTTTCTATGTCTCTCAGGACGTACAACTGCGACAGCAGCCAGCAACCAAATAGAGGTGTTTGTAGATGGTCAGCCTGTATTGGTGAACCCAGGAACCACAGTACTTCAGGTGTGGGGAGTGGCATGCTGAATTTTTCTTGGACTCCCCATCTCGCTTTGTGGCAGCATGTTCTATTCTATAGCAAAAAAAACCCTGAACCCCTTGCACTGTTTCTTGCAATTCTTTAGGGGTGTTTTCACTGACTATGATGCAATTTCATGTGGCAGAAATCCTTTGGGGAGTTCAGTGTTTGAAAAAGAAGCATCTGCTGTGATTGCCTGAAAGAAGATGCATGCAGCTTGAATCCCAACTGCAAAAATTTATGCAATGCAATAACAGACTTTGATAAATTCTGGTTGAAATTCTAGCTCTGAACTCTATGCGACCTGGTAGTCTTTCAGAACCTGTTAATTTTGTATCTTATTAAAGTGGTGTCTCGGGTAAATGAGGGATTGTCTCCTTTTGGTTATTAGTTCTTACGATTCAGAATGCTGATCCTTCACTGCTTTTATTCTTCTTGGTGTGGGAAGAAATGGAACCTGGATCTCCCAGCCTGTACTCAGCATTGTTGCTTTTTAGGCCAAAAGTTCAAGTAGATCTTTTTCCAGTCTAACTTCTTTTTAAGAAGCCATTAAACAGAGACATGGTACAGTGAGTTAGAACATTAAAATACATAGTGCTTACTTCAAAATATATCCCTCATTCTTTGGATACAACTTATTACTTTATTTAGGCATTAGAATGCCCCCAGCAGGAGTCTAGTGTAAAATTTTCTTAAATGCTATTTTTTATTGGCTTTTTAGTTTTGCTTACATGTGATAAGTTTTGTAGAAATCATCAGAAAAATTAGATCTTGCTAGTTCTTTTTTATTGAATTTAGTGGTGTTTCTTCTGGCAGGCATAGCTAGCACTATAGCATCGATCCCACCCGCTGTGGAGATTTTACACAGGAAAGGCCATCTTCATCTGTTCTCTGGAAATCTGTTGTCTCTGTCCTCCTATCTCTTCTTCAGACATGTCATGGAAGAATGTTTCTTTGGGTTTGGGGTTCTACTGAAGTTGAAGATTGATTATGCTCCAGTACCTTCATAGAGAGTATCCAAGTTGTTGAATTACCAGAAATCATTATACCCATTGTTGTTTCCTTTATATTTTTCAAATTCTCCTTTTATGCACTTTTCTTTAAATAGTGCATGCGTTCTTTTAAAAGCTACTTGTATTGCTAATGTCCTATCTATTAGAGAGAATTCTGTCTATACTTGAAGGAAAACATGAAAGAGAGGTCAGTTCTCATTTCCTCAACCAGTTACAAATTTTGGAAAAATATATTTGTAATTGATAACGTGACGTGTTCCTGCTTGATCACAATTTTTTACTTATGGTCACTTCTTAGGATAAAAGGTTGAATGCACTATATTTCTGAGCACTAACGCTGTTATTCTTTGAAAAACTGAGTAATGTTTTATGAGGTGAAACTGAAAGGTCTAACTAAAATTTAATTTTCCTTTGTTTCTTATTCTTTATAGGCCTGTGAAAAGGCTGGAATCCAGATACCTCGTTTTTGTTACCATGATCGTCTCTCTGTTGCTGGAAACTGTAGGATGTGTCTTGTGGAAATAGAGAAAGCTCCAAAGGTATTGTATGTGTTTCATTAGGAATTGCAATTTTCTGCTGTGCTTAGGGCCTAGTTTAAATTTTGTAAATAATTGTTTGTACTATCATTAGCACACAAACTGTTGTCATTCAGCTGCTTGAAGCAGGTTTTTCCCTTCTCCCCACTGGAGCGCAGTGATTGCCTATGGATCAAAGTCAGTTCTCAAGTTCTTACAGATTATCTTGCCCCTGGACATGGGCATTTGATAGCTGTGCGTTTTCAGTCATATATGTTCTGTAATTCATGCTTCAGCCACATAGTTTCAGCTTCTGTTACACAAATAGTAAACTTCAGATACTGTATGAATTCAGCTATAGGATGAGTGTCTGCAGGTTTCTTCTAGCTAAGCAGAGATTGCAATTACTTATTATGTTTTAATGCATTATGTACCGCTGATGTCTGTTGTAAAATAGTAATTGACTTGAGGATTGAATGCTGTTTTCAGCAGTATTAAGAAATCTATGGAGATAGTTGAGGCATTCTTTTGGAGTTCCGTCTTGGATTACACATTTATATTCACATATAAAACTCTTCAGCTGACCTCAACTTGAATTCCATAGTTTGAGCTTTCTGTCTCTGGAAATGTTGGGTTATCACTAAAGATGGAAGCTGTGATGGTCTATGTCATGATGTGATTGAAAAGTAGGAGGGATTCATTTTCTGAGCAGGAATTTTTGTTAATCTTGCAGTAATCTTGTGAAGAATTTTATTCCAAGACTCTTTATACAGGCTTTGTCCAAATAAATGTCTAATAAATGATGCATACTCTGAACTTCAGTTCTAGAGGTTTTCCAGATCTCTGCTGAATCTCATTGATTTGCCTTATATCTGCTACAACTGAGTTTCTTCTTGCTGTAACTACTTGAATTAGAACCTGAAAGTGTAAAATTTTCAACCTGAAAAATAAATAAATCACAACTAATTAACCTTTTTATATAGCAGATTATTAATAAATATGGTTATGGTAAATATGGACTTTATTGGTTAGATTTTCTTCTTTTATTTTCTTGCAGATACATTTTTATTTCTACAATGTTAAATTAATAACAGATGCCTGTGTAAGAATTTGGGGGGAGGGGGAGGTTGGGGTTTGTGACCATATTGACAAGAAATATGTTGTGTTCACGCTTGCTTTTTATGATGATTGCAGCCAGTTGCTGCTTGTGCCATGCCAGTTATGAAGGGCTGGAACATACTGACAAACTCTGAGAAGTCCAGAAAAGCAAGGTACCTTTCTATTAGCCTCTTAAAGCTGATTGGTTGTACTAGCTGCTAAACGATGTAAAGTTGACATTAACTTTAATTCCTGAACCCAACAGAGAGGGTGTAATGGAGTTCCTGCTGGCAAATCACCCATTGGACTGTCCTATCTGTGATCAGGGTGGAGAATGTGATCTGCAGGTACAACATGGAATTACATTGTGCAGACTTATGTATTAATACTCTTGTGTTAGGTGAAATTGTGCTTTCCAGCAGCCTGGATACATGTGTTTTCTGTTGTCTGTTCTAGGATCAATCGATGATGTTTGGCAGTGATAGGAGTAGATTTAGAGAGGGAAAACGTGCCGTGGAGGACAAGAACATTGGCCCATTAGTTAAAACAATCATGACTCGGTGTATACAGTGCACTCGATGTATCAGGTAATGTCCTTTATTTTTCACTGGAGAGAGTACTGAGCAGGCATATTTATATCAGTTTGTTACTTGTGAAAGAAACACCATGAGAGGCAGTCAATTTTTCTTGTTTCTTTTCTGATTGTACTTAAGAATTTTATTTCTGGTAGGGACTGATGGCTGGTTTCCCAGAGCTACCACACAGCTGTCATGCAGGAAATACAGAGGTGGCCAAAACATGACAGTGAAATCAGAATTCCACAGGGCAGAACTGGTCCCACAGTGTTAGTGCCAGAATGGATTTTAAAACATTAAGTGACTTACTCAGCCACAGTTGCAAGATTTATTTATTCTTGCCAGCCTCTGGCAGCTATATTTATGCTGTTCTGTAGTCCTGAGATTCAGTACCAGCTAACTTGAGATTCGGTACCATCTAACTTGAGCCAGATGGAAAAGAATATGATGTACCTGCCTAGTTCTAGAAAGAACTTGTTAGTTAGGACTAATCTTGGATTCAGATTGTGAAATTCAATGAGCACTGAACTGCCCTGTTTTTTGATTTAATTCCACCTAGTTTTTGTAGCCCCATCTGAATGAAGTTCTGCAGATGTATAGTCCTGCATGTGATGGCACTGACTAATGTATCTAAACAATTGTTTTCTTCTTTCAGGTGTATGAACTAAGGCTAATGTTTTATAATAAAGAAAATGAGATAAGGGTTGAAAAATGTGCTATGTTGCTGTTGTACATTCCGGATTTGTTTTTCATTCTTTTTGCATCTACCAGGTTTGCTAGTGAGATTGCAGGGGTAGATGACTTGGGAACAACTGGCAGAGGAAACGATATGCAAGTTGGTACTTATGTTGAAAAAATGTTCATGTCTGAGTTATCAGGAAATATTATTGACATCTGCCCAGTTGGTGCTCTTACTTCCAAGCCATATGCCTTTACTGCACGCCCGTGGGAGACAAGGTATGTATCTTAACTCATACTGAAGATGCAACTTTCTCTGTTTCTGTCATATACTTTATCTTAGAATATGTCCATCTATGATACCAAGTGTTTTCTCTGATTTTTACTCACTGCATTTTTGTTGTAGACTTTTCCATAGAGTGAATCTAACACAAATTCTGTTATTAACTCACAACTCATTCAAGAAAAGGAACAATGTTATAGTTCGTAGAATATTTTCCCCTTATTTTTACTCTAAAATGTTGTGGACTTGTAGGCTGTGCTGTGATTGCACAGTAAAAAATGTGTATAAAGGAAAATTCAAATTCATTAACTCAGTAATTGTTGAGGATACTATTTAAAATATCTTGTGAAACTAAGCTCTTAATATGTTACCTAAAGCTAAACCTATAGCACTTTATTTGTTGTTGTTGTTTTGTTTGTTATGCAGTCTGTTGCTGCTTGTATATAGAAAAGTGCAAATGGTTTATTTGTTCTTCTAAACAGGAAGGTAGAGTCAATTGACGTTCTTGATGCAGTTGGATGCAACATCGTAGTGAGCACAAGGACTGGAGAAGTGATGAGAATTTTGCCAAGGCTGCATGAAGATATCAACGAGGAATGGATATCTGACAAAACAAGGTGTGTGGGAGGTCTTTGTACCCACGTGTGTGTTTATGCACGCATTAAAGGCACGCTTTGCAGAAACAGAAATGTGAACAGTAGCATAGCACTGACTTCTGGATTCCACTGTTAATATTGTAAAGCTATAGTGAAGAATAATTGGTAAAACATGTTTTTAATACTATGATTGAAGTTACTGAGTTTTCTAATGTTTTAATTTTTGTAGCTTTTTTACAGTAACTTTTTAATTTGTATCACAGATTTTTTTGCTTGTTTTTGAGAAGGAAAAGTTAAACTTTCAGGGAAAATATTTCTTGTGCTTCTCTTTTCCAATCATTGCAAGCTGTTAGAAAACTCGGTCTTAGAAAATATTTAGTATACACAATTATCTTTGTCTTTGCTCTTTAATAATATTAGTGGTGTTCACTTAGGTTTGCTTATGATGGTCTGAAGCGTCAGAGACTTACTCAGCCAATGATCAAAAATGAGAAAGGACTATTTGTTTATGCCTCATGGGAAGATGTATTAACTCGTGTTGCCGGTGTGGTAAGAACAATTTTCAATATATGTAGTGTAAAATTAATTTCTAAAGCTGGACATATTACAATGATTAATATGAAAACAGTCATATAGAAAAGGGCTTTTCCTCTTTAAGGTTAGAGGGGAGCATTTGACTTCTAATCCATTGTATTTCCACTTAAACTTCTTCTTTTGAATATTATTTCCTGTTTCACGGATTAGACCATCTGAAGAACTTTGTCTTGTCATGATTTCATTTGGGGCATTGAGAGAGAAATTACTTTTATTTAAATAGGAAACTAAACTGTTCCTTCAGAAATCTAGGAGGAAGCAACTTTCCTGAATTACTCTGATCTATCTCAAGACTTCTTAAAATTTATTTAAACTGTGCTATCACCACTTTTCCCATCAAAGCCATTAATTCTGTATTACTTATACCTGAATTGTGCTTGCCTCAGTGCTTTCTCTGTGTGGTGATTGATTCTGCTGCTCAAATGAAGTGCTGCATGACTGCGCTGGATTTTGATTAAAAATTTTATGTGGGACGACGTAGAATTGAATAACTGTAATTGAACTTTCCTCAAGGATGTTTTTCCGCGTGGTACAGCAGCAGGATTTGTTATGAAAGCTATTGCTTCTCATAATACCTCTGAGCTTGTGTTACGGAAGTTTGTATTGGGTCTGCGCTGTAGCTGCATTAAAATAAAAGCATTCACCAGTCTTCCTCTCCTCCCCACACCAAATGAGAATTAGTGACATCTGAGCAATAACTCAAGTGGGAGAGACCCGCATAGAATACAGAGACCCGTTCTTTGCTTATCATGAGTTCTGAAGGAGCTGGAGTTGCTGCCTTGCAGAAGTCAGACACTGCTCATCAGTTTGTGCTACTCCAGGCCAGCGGATTGCGCTGCTGGCTTTGGCATATTCTAATGTAACACACGCTTACGTGGGCCAAATGGGAATTTATTTCAATGATTTCTTTTGCTTATGTTTATACTTTCTCTCTCTCCAGCTACAGGCTGTCAAAGGTAAGGAAGTAGCAGCAATTGTAGGAGGACTGGTGGATGCAGAAGCACTAATAGCTCTGAAAGACTTACTGAATAGAGTAGATTGTGATACGCTCTGCACTGAAGAGGTCTTCCCTACTGCCGGAGCTGGGTAAGAGTTCAGGCAAAGTTTGTCTATAATTAGTATGTTGTTAAACTTTCCAGTCTGCAAATCATCTCGTGGTAAGGTTCTGAAATGACTGAGGATAGCAATTGCTGATGCATTAGCAGGTTTTGTTTGAATTTAAATACTCTCTGTAAATGAATATTGTATGGATTGTGAGTTGATACATAGTCTCTGCTACAGCAAGGGTTGCACACTTTACTGTATGTTGAGGCTGCTGCAGTTTAACAGTAGGCTACTGAAAGCCAGTTACGCTCTGTTTTAATTTGGATAATTTAGTCTTTCTGTTGTAAAAACTATAGTACAGTTATGACCTTGTAAACTGTATAATAGCAGATGAAGTTTGTGGAGGCTGACAATAACTGTACATGTAGGAAATATCCACATTGTAATCCCTTTAATGTTTTGCCATCTCTGATACTCATGAACAAGAGAAGCTCTTACTTTTTATTTGGGTTAGTAATTTGGATTGAGAAATCTCTTCTTTCCTTTTCTCTTCCTGAGATGAAAAAATATTTTGAGCATCTAGAATCTACCACATCTTCATTCCTTCATTTTTATTGAATTCTCATCCTCTTTCTTTCTTAAATCTTTTTGTTATAGCACAGACTTACGCTCCAACTACCTGCTTAATACCAAGATTGCCGGAGTGGAGGAGGCAGATGTCCTGCTTCTGGTTGGCACCAATCCACGCTTTGAGGCACCGCTTTTTAATGCTAGAATTCGAAAGAGGTTTGTATTCCTTGGTGGTGAATAAGTATGCAAATCCATCTGAATTTTGATACAATGCTCAGGTGGAACCGCAGGCAGTACGTTGAGAGCGTTCATCCAGATGGACTCACTGGATTTAGTTCATCTTTTAGTAAAGAGAATGGTGGTACATGTGTAGAAAAAGGGGGTCTTTTCTCCCTGTAGTGTATACCTATGTTTTGTTCATTCTCACTATGACATTTTACATAAGTTCGTATACTCAGACATTTATTCATTTATTACATTACCCAGACACCTCAGACTTTCTGTCTTATAGAAGTTTGTTAAAGCATATTCCGTAAAGAATTATTTTCAGCATCAGTTTGCTGCTTTTTGTATTGTTGTTGTAACAAATCAGACTTGCTGATTTTAGAAGCAGTCATTCAAGTTTAACATTTTCTTTGGCAAATAATGTGGCTTTCCCAAACTTTGAACATAGCTAATTCAACTTTAACAAGATATGTCAGTAGGAAACAACTGAGGTTTATAAAAGCCCTGTCCTTCCTAATGGTGGTATCTTCCAAAATATGTCATTTTAGACAACAGTGGCCTTAAAATTTTGAGAGGGAAAAAATGCAATGGAATTCATGAACGATTCATATATTTTTATAAGTCTGTGCTATAAGAAGCTGAAAAAAAAGGAAAAATTTCTTAGTAGCTAAATTTTTCTCTGTTTATCTAAGAAATAACTGGATTTCTAAAATGGTGAGCACTGTCAAATTCATAGGATCATTGAATCATTTAGGTTGGAACAGACCTTTAAGATCATTGAGTCCAACCATTAACCTGACACTGCCAAGTCCACCACTAAACCATGTCCGTAAGTGCCACATCTACACGTCTTTTAAATACCTCCAGGGATGGTGCCTCAACCACTTCCCTGGGCAGCCTGTTCCAGTGCTTGACAGTGAAGAAGTGTTTCTTAATATCCAATTTAAACCTGCCCTGGTGCAACTTGAGGCCATTTCCTCTTCTCCCAAGTAAATGGCGATAGGACAAGAGACTGACACCCACCTCGCTACAACCTCCTTTCAGGTAGTTGTAGAGAGCGATAAGGTCTCCCCTCAGCCTCCTTTTCTCCACGCTAAACATCCCCAGTTCCCTCAGCTGCTCCTCACAGGACTTGTGCTCTAGACCCTTCACCAGCTTCGTTGCCTGTCTCTGGACACGCTCGAGCACCTCAATGTCTTTCTTGTAGTGAGGGGCCCAAACCTGAACACAGTACTCGAGGTGCGGCCTCACCAGGGCCGAGTACAGGGGGACGATCACCTCCCTACTCCTGCTGGTTTTGATACAGGAAATTCTTTCCTCCTACAAATGACTTTAACTTCAATTCTGAAGTAACTAAGAGTTAAGTTTCTTTAGCTTAATAGTAGCTGTAGGTGTGGGGTTGTTTTTGTTTTGTTTGTTTTTGCCTAACACTGGAAAAGATGGTTCAAAGTTGTAGCACCTCATTTTGTGCAACCTTTTTTTCCACTGAATTGGCAAAAGTTTGAGGGAGGAGGGAACTGAGTTATGAACTTTTCATGTCAGGTGTGTTGCTGCACTGGTCCCAGAATGTATGTAGAGAAATAGTCCTAAAAAAACCTTAAGCTTGTTCAACAGTCAGAATAATGCTAAACTGCATGTTACCAAAACAATGAATGCTGTTTAAATTCCTTTGAAAGAATTTGCATCCTATTTCAAGTTATTGCTAAAATTATAATTAGTGGCTTTGGTTGAGTAAAACCCTGTATTTCTTTGATTTTTATAAAATGTTTGCTGTGTTTTCAGCTGGCTTCACAATGACTTGCAAGTGGCCCTTGTTGGCTCTCCTGTGAATTTGACCTACACATACGATCATCTAGGAGAGTCCCCACAGACACTCCAGGACATTGCTTCTGGAAAACATGCATTCTCCAAGGTACACACAACTTAAGAGTGTGACTGCTAAATTTCAGATGTATTGAATAATAATCTGAATTCCCCACAGAGATAGATTTGAAGAGAAGTACCATGTTGTATATGGAGTAATTTGCTTTTAATCAAATGCAGAGATGAGGTAATGATTAGTGTGCACCAAGTATGTGTGAACTGTTTAATACATTCAGGGGTGTAAAACTTTGCAGTGCAGGAAACTCCTGAAATATTTCTTGATATAAAACAGGCTGTTTCAGCCACTGCTGTTTCCACTTAAATGTCTAGTTACCAAGAGTATAGTTCCGTATTGACAGGGTAGCATACTGCTTGTAGCAGTTTCTCTTGGCTTTATCTCTAAATGAAACAACAACCATTTCAGAACCATAGCTTTGCATGGAAGACTTATGTAGGAATTATGGGATTTATTACATTATCTGCACCAAGAATTGCCTTCAGAGCCTTGGAATGAATTTCTTGATTCTTTACTTGCACAGGTCCTCGACCAGGCCAAAAAGCCAATGGTGGTGGTAGGTAGCGCAGCACTGCAGCGCAGTGATGGAGCAGCTATCCATGCTGCCGTTTCCACCATTGCACAAAATGCCAGGACTAAGAGCGGTGTTGGTTCTGATTGGAAAGTCATGAACATCCTCCACAGGTTTGCTTTAAAGCTTTTTTGGGAGCCACTTTCATTCACACTGGGCCTACACAAGTTACCACAATATATATGTGCAGTTTTCTTTGTGTACACACAAGCGGCTTATCAGGTTAGAACCTGTAGGGAATACAGAAAATAGAAGTACAAGCTAGTAGAAATTTTTTAATAAAAATGGGTTCCTTGAGCTGGCAAACTTTTCAGCCTCTCCATGAGATCTTATGAATCTATTATATTTAAATGTAGAATTTCAAGTTTAAATTCAGAGATAGAGAATACAAGAGATCTTAATACCATACCACAGTGCTCAGTAGAATGCACAGCAGACCATTGTCACTTGCTAAATGATTGCTTTTTATCTAGAGGAAGAAAAACAAACAAAACGGCAAGAGTATTTAAATAATATGGTTTCTTATAATAATCCTTGTACTGTGCCATTTCTTAACTGAATAGTTAATAGAAAAGCTTCAAAGCTTTTCATATTAAGGCTTTTGATCTTAGTTATTCAGTTTATTGGGATATTATTCCTTTTAATAGGCAAACATCTCTTGGGACAGTCCTTTCCCACTCTCTTTCTAAAACTCAGTCTGTCAAATTGACAACCTCCTGTAAAGGAAAAATTATTTCAGCAAATGTAGTGGCATTCAGATACAAAGACTCAACAAAGTCCTTCTGCCAAAAGCAGCTTCATTGATGTAAAACTAATATAGCAGGAGTAGGGCTTGGTCCTCTGAAGGAAACTTGAATATAAAATCCTGCTGTTGAAACTGAAACATTTAATACCATAACACTGATGAGTTAAAGAACACTCATGATAACCTTTTTTACATGTGGTTTGGCAGTCTTTCATATTATTGACTTTCCTCCTTTTGGTGCACTATCGTGTAAAAAGCAACTTAACTTTTGGAAACCTATACGTCTGACTGTCAGATAAACATGAGTAACATTGAAAGACCTGTACTCTACAATCTTTTTTCTTTTAAATATAATTGTAAGTCTGGCACCTGATTATGCAGGATTATGCAAAATTGCTTCTTTGGAAAAGAAAAAGACTGCCAGAAAATGAGAATGATTATTTAATTCTTTTAAAAGTATTTTTATGTATGAATAAATGAATAGTGATGAAATAGTGGTCTTAAGTTTTAGATGTTTCAAAGTAGCTGATGGTCCAGTAGCTGGTCTTTCATCTTCTATGTGAGTGCCCTAAATTAAAGGCCTGTTGAGTTCAATTCATAGCTGAAATGTGAACCTCGATGTTCCAGATGACAAGTGAGCTGCCTGCCACTAGGCCCTGACCTGGAATGTCTGCCTTTATTTTGCTATCCTATCTTAAATAGGTGAGATTCCCTGTGAAAACTTCAAATGGCATCAGTTTGTCAAAATGCAAAACCAACCCAATATTCTGTAAAATACTCTGTCAAAATTTTCAGCTGCCTTTATGCTTCATTTTTGTCCTGTTACTGTTAGAGACCTCTTATGTCCCTCCTAAATATTTACTCAAAAAAAGAAGTTAGGTCTGTTCTGATGGGAGAGGGAAAACTCTGAAATAACTTAAAGTCATCATGTGTTTGTTCGTACAGGGTTGCAAGCCAGGTAGCTGCTTTGGATCTGGGTTTCAAACCAGGAGTGGAAGCAATTAGGAAAAATCCTCCCAAAGTATTGTATCTCTTGGGAGCGGATTCGGGTTGTATAACACGTCAGGATTTGCCAAAGGATTGTTTTATCATCTATCAAGGTAATTAGTAGATGTAAATTAAGAAATGTTGCTATCTAATGGCTGGAGAGAAAGCCTAAACAGTGGCATATTCTTACAAACATATCTGACCCTTTGATAAATTCTAGTCTTTATTTTTGGCCAGGAAATGGAACTTCTAACATGTAACTGAGATATTGATTACCTGTTTCTTAGGTAAAAACAAGAAACTGTTGATGAGTAATAAGCGAATATGAACCAGTTTGGTCTTCTGGAGCACAGCTTCAAACTGGCAGACACAACGGCATTGGTTCCCAGCTGTTTTATCATACCAAAATATGGTCTTAGCTTAATTCACGAAGCGTCCTTGTTAGGAGCCCCCCAAAGCTGAGTGGCTATAGAGACTGAAATACCACTTAGTACTGCTTGTAGTCCATTCATTCTCCCCAAAGTATTAGGCAAGTAAGACCTCAGAGCAGTCAGCCTAATAGGCTTTATGTTACTGGTTAAGCCAACCTTAGAAACTCCTTTTCTCTGGGAACACAGAAATTCTGTGTTGTGTTAGTAAAGCATTTATTTTGACTTACTTATGTCTTATGGTTGTATACTGTTTCCTCTTTCCATGTATTTAGGACATCACGGGGATGTGGGAGCTCCCATGGCTGACGTTATTCTCCCAGGAGCAGCATATACAGAGAAGGCAGCCACATACGTGAATACTGAGGGTAGGGCCCAGCAGACAAGAGTAGCAGTAACACCTCCTGGGATGGCAAGGGAAGACTGGAGAATTATTAGAGCTGTCTCTGAGGTACTGTTGCTGTTATAAATTGCTTCTAGTAAAAGTATACTGAGAGGTTAAGTTCCTTTTATATTGAAAAGTGTTTCCAGAAGAGAGGTACATATTCAGGGAAATACATGACTGTAGTCTTAAGAAGTAATGTTTTGTATTGAATCCTTTGTTAATTCTGTGAGTTAAATCATATTGTTTCCCTTTTGAGGATAGCACTAATAGTGTAGCTGCTGTATGCTATTGGAATGCATAATGGGTGAAGCTTTGTCTGCAAATTCTGCTGGTCTTCATGAAGTGCTTTAGAAGAAACTTGAGAGGATGCAGTTTCTTGATTTTTAGAAAGAAAGCAACATGAACTCTGAGGATGGGATCTGACATCATTAGATAAGGTCAAATATGTGCCTACTAGTCACTGGGAAAAAGATACATTGATAATTGCATCACCTTTTATCACATTTGGTGGTAAGCTAGGGAAAGTACAAGTGACATCTGTATGGAAGGAGAAAAGTACTTCTTGTCTTTTCTCTTTTTCCTTTATATAGCAAACAGGACAGCCTAGTTTTCTAACATGGGGAAGGCTTAACTGTAGGCATCAGAAGTCCAACAGAATACTGTGACTTTGCTTCAGTTGGTACATTATAACTACCTGTGTTTTCAGGAGTGTAGATTTTTCCTGATGTTACTTTAGGTATGTTAATGGATTGGCAATCTAAACCATTATGTATTAAATCCCTAGACTTGATGGCATTTCTTTCTGTGAATCTCTTAGTTGGCTGGTATGACCTTGCCTTATGAGAACCTTGATCAAATACGGAACCGTTTAGAAGAAGTGTCTCCTAATCTGGTTCGATACGATGATGTGGAAGAGGCTAACTACTTCAACCAGGCAAATGAATTGTCAAAGGTAACCAAAACTGAAGCATCTGGGCATGATTTAGTGCTGTTACATAGCTTGGTGCTTTTTAAAGAAATGGGCCTTCTTCATATGTAGTACTACAAGCATTCTTTGACCTGCACTGAATGCAGAATTCACTAAACAAATGCTTTGGTAATGAGTTCCTATCATAAAGCTGACTTTCTTTTTTTTCCTTTCCTGCCACAGTTAGTGAAGCAACAGCTTCTTGCTGATCCTCTTGTTCCACCTCAGCTCACAATAAAAGACTTTTATATGACAGGTATGTATAGTATGGCCTTTCCATTCTGAAACCAGCAGTACATTTTACTTAGCTTTACAGTAAGATTCTTATGAGGCATTTAAAGCTTTACACTAAGATATGTAGGATTTGAGTCTTTTGAAGAAACAAAATTTTCCAGTAAAATGATTTGGAATTTGCATAAAGGCTATTGGAATTTGCACAGACTATTGGACTCTATTTTGAACTAAGCAATTTTCGTTATCCTCTTTGTATGCAGTCCTGTACTAAATCTCTTTTATATTGTGTCTGTGTATAGTTTTGAAAATGAACAGTTATAACACACTGACATGTGTTTGGATTTTTTTTTTCAGATTCGATCAGTAGAGCGTCCCAGACAATGGCCAAGTGTGTGAAAGCTGTTGTTGAAGGTGCTCATGCAGTAGAAGAGCCAGCCAGCTGCTAGAGACTAATCAGACTGCTACCACCTCCATCCAAGTATATGTTGCAGTTAACTGCTGTGACTGATATTTTTTTTTTTCAAAATCTATTTGCTAGGTCGTCATATGTTTCTTTTCTTCATTGACACTTTCATCAGTTCAAATAGTCCCATATTATAGGACTGTTGATGTAACTGAAAGAACATGCAGCACTCAACTTACTGTACCCAGAGGCAGAGTACATGATGATTGTATACAAATAAATTATAATACCAAACAATCCATTACCTACGTAATTCCTGTAGCTCACACTTCTTGCATGAAAAGAACTCAGTAAGCAACTCAGACTCGCTAAGTCTTGATTTGCTAGGAACAAGTCTACATCGCAAAAATACTAGATTGTAACCTTCTAGAGTATCCAGGTATCTGAATTTTAAGCACTGGTGAGAGTGTGAACATGCTATTTTTGTAATGCACTTTCAGAGCAAGTTGTCCCTCTTTTGAGGGACATACCTGGTTTATGTCAGTGTTCAGACCTCGCACTGCTAGATATTTGTATGTTTCTCCATTTCGTTTCAGTTGAGAAACTACTCATGGAGGAAATAAAAATAATTTTGATGTCGTGAAAAAGAAAAGCAATTTTCACGCAGCTTCCTCATATTGAACTTCTTAAAAAATTTAGCAAGAAGATAAAGGCCTTTAGCTACACCAGTTCAAATACAGAAAGATCTCATCGTAGTTTCTCTATGTGCTGATCTTTTTATAGCAAAGTGGAGGAAGGGGTTGTGTGTGGTGGTTTTTGTTTGTTTGACTTCAGAACGGTGACTCTCTCCTCTATTACATTGGTTAATGTAAGTTTGGAAGAAGGATAGCTTCCTTTTCAACAGGCTGCTAGCATAGTAAGGTTTAGAGTAATCGTTCCAGGAATCATGCAAATGGGAACAATATCATAAAGCCATCGCTTCCAACTTCATTAAAGAAAAAAAAAAAGTGTTAATTTTGCGTGAGGAAAAGCTGCATTTTTCAGTGTAGAATAATACTGAGTGCAGGAGAGTGCTGCTGTAGAAGCCTTAGCTTTATAAAATTCCTTTTCTCTTCCATGCTTGAAATTTTTCAGTAACAAGCAAGTAATTTTTTAAAAAATTGTTTTCCTTCTGCCCAGGAAGAAAACTCTTCCTGGTTATCCTGGTATAGCCCAGACCAGTGTCCTTACACTATCTGACTGAGTCTTAAATGTTGGACATTGTTTGATTCAACCTGCCATCTTCCAGTTACCAACAGGGTCAGTTCTCTTGGTGGTACAAAACAAAGACAACTATTCACTTTATTCAAAGATACTACTATGCACATGAATGAGACATCTAGATATACTGTAGCCTATTTTTAATGTGGCAGTTCACAGGACCCCATATTGTGTATGTCCACATGTGTGACCAAGTACAGCACAAAACCTTCATGTTGTCCATGTGGAATGTTACTTCTTTAGGAGGAAGAGGGGTTTATGGCAGGGACATAGCAAAAGAAGAACGTGTGTGAGAACATATGCCAAAAGCAAGGCAGTTGGCTCTTTTCACAGATGGTAGGTTTAAGGGGAAGGGTGCAGCTGAATCCTATATTCAGTAAAACATTTGGTTCTCAGGTTCCTAGGATGAAAACCTTTTTTTTTTTTCCTGAAAATCCATGTTGTACAAACACAGAGGAATAATTTCAGCTGTGCAACAAGTCAGTTACCACTTCTTCACTTCAAAATTTATAAATGTTCAAAAGCTTTAGAGATTTTTTTTTTTGCCTCAAATGTTACAGCATTATTTAACTCTGGGAGCTCTGGCATACATTACTTTTTGGTTTTTTTGAAAGCTCTGCATCCTTCAGTTACTGTATATAGGAGATCCTTATTTCTATTCAAAAAGTGTCCAGCCCTTATCTTTAAAGACACAAAGGATAAGAAGTACATTTGGCGCTGTCTGTCCTGCTTCTACCCTCTTCCCCACCTAACTAGTCACAGAGTATCGAACATTTCAGCCAAACCTGATAATAGCAACAAGGCTCTCTACAAATTTGACTGTTTGAAACTAGTAAGAAATCTAAATGAGCATTCTTATCAACTGAGCTTACAGCGTAGCCCTTCCCTTATCTCTTCTGTTTGTTCTGGTGGCTGGGCAGTCAGTGCACGTTTGGACTTTTGCCTAGCTAGTGATAAAAGGATAGTAGGGGTCTGCAAAGGAATGGAGGCGACGTAGCCTGGGCAAAGTATTGGAACAGAAATCTACAGAAACAGGGCTATTCATGCAACTTAGTTCTGTTTATTTAAAAAAACCCCTAACAGTTAGTGCTACTACTTGCTGGTTCTGAAGCTGCAACCTCAGATTAAAGCAGAACATTATGAGAAGGCAACAAAGGGCTGGGATGATGGGAGATGAACAATGCTCAAAGTTTTGTTCTTGACTGTTAAAGTAAGGGCTTACTAGCTAGGTGATACATTGCCTGAACAGTCAGGTCTGCCGATGCAGCTAACCTCCAAATGCAATGTTGGTGGGTGCATTTATCCGGACTCTGTGTGGGGGTGGGCAGGGGGTTTATTGTACTTTATTTTAAAGCTAAGAGCAGAACTGAAGGAGATTTAATTCCCCAAATGCAGCCCTAGTACCACCTGGTGGCCAAATTTCTCACTGGTTGCATCACCAGTTATGGTCCAGTAACCTTTATCTCGCTTCTTCCTGTACATTCCTGCCTGCACAGACAGCACGAGAAAGAACAGGTATGTGTCTGGGAGAGAGATGGATGGGTTTAGTCGTTAAGTATCCTCTTCTCTCAACACAGCACTGTGTGAACATAGCTCTTACATGCAAGCAAGTAACCCTAACATGGCCTAGATTAAACCTTGCCTTTATGTAGTCTTGCCTTCAGCAGAAGGTTGTGGGGAGTGGAGAAGGAAAAGGGTGTGTTAATTCAAGGTAAAACCCTACTAAGCACTTATATTTTCAAGCAAGTTTAGGCCAGGTTAACACCAACAGTCAGATTAAAGAGAAACAAACTTTGTCAAAATCCTGCAGGCAGATCTAAGCATCTAAGTTTAAAGCTGTGATTTTAAAACAAACAAAATTTTTTTTTAAAAACCCTGTTCAATAGCCGCCTTCCTGGAAGCACCAGCATCCCATGGGTACATCCCTACAGTTCCAGAGGGAGACTGCTTTAAATCCTGGGTAATTTAGTGAGCTGCTTCAATAAAAAGAAACCAGACAATGTGGTCCCCAATAAAAGTCAAGTCAAACTGAGGTATGTTCTCAGCAAGGCTCTGAAACAGCCAACAAAATTAGGCCATTCATAAAAATAGTTGTAATGGACTTTTTTTTTTTTTTTTTTTTTTTGAAGCATAGCTCAATGCAGAAGAGGAAGTGGCTGTAGCATTTCCCCAGGAAGTAAAACATTTGGAATCAATGCCTCTTCTGAGGCTGGTAGATTCTTCCAAGACAGTGGCTGCTGCTTGGTTGGGGGATGTGCTGTCTATTACTGTTGAAGCTGACAGAAAAGCAGCTCAGAGTCATAGAGCTAAAGAAAAAGCAGAGCGGCAGCCTGGCATCAGCCTTAATCAAAGAGAAAAGGTAATAAAACCTCATCTCCAGCCCCATCCCCATAGGCCTGCTCCTCATAAAATACTCCAAACAACGGCTAAGCCAAAACATTCTCTCCCAAAACAGGACAGTCTCTTAATAATGATTTGTTTTGTTGTGCTTTGAATATGCAATTAGAGGAAATGACCTTCAGTGATGAAGGGCTGAAAGACTGACTCTTTCAAGGCACTGACAGGACATGAACAGAAAGAGTGCTAACAAGCAAACTGATAGAAGAGGACTTAATTGTGACTACCATCATGGAAAAAAAATTAGCAATAAGTAAGCGGGGAATTATGGAGAGCACCTAAAAGTTAAGGACTTCACTGACAACTGAAGTAAACTTTTTATCAGGAGTACAAGAACACGTTTATGGGGTAAGTTGTCCCAGAGCTACCTGAGAAGTTGCCTTGCTCAAGAAGCAGTTTTAAAATTCTTATTTTTAAAAAAACCCCAAACTATTATTAATTTATTAATAGATATTAACAGCTAATTATTTATTATTATTCATAAAATGTCAAATGGGCACAGGTACCTTTGGGAATGAAACACTGAGGTTTAGACAGTCACAAGGAAAACTTTGTTCAGAAATAAACACTGAATCCTTCGCTGTGCGTGGGGGCTTATACAAGTCATGTTCCTCTCTGTTGTGTAAGGTTTTACTCAAAAGACACTTTACAGTAACGCATATTAGCTGATAGAATGATGTCAGGAATGTATCCCAAAGTACCTGGGTATCCCCAACTCCTCACAGCTGAGCACAACAGAGGAATGGCAGAGAGTCATAAGAGACACAAAACCTTGCGATTCAAACTCTCTCTGAGCGACTCCATCATCAGCAAAGCCTGCTATGCCAAACACTGTTAATAAATGTTTTTCTCTGGCTACACGCAGCATCCATTCACAGTGCCTAATGCTGAGAAGCCTACCGAGATTTAGAGGCCTCTTTGCGTAGTAAGACATAATAGCTGGTAGAGACATCTCCTCACTCTCGTGCTAATACTGAATTTTGAATATACTTAACTAATATTTCAAAGAAATAATTTTATTTCTTCTTGTCACCTTCTGTACACCTGTGTCTATGTTTGAAATGGATCAGAGATGAGAACCATGCATCAAAAAGAAACATCCTAAGAGCTAAAAGCTTCATGTATAACAAATAACTTTCAAAATCCACTGGGATCTCATGACCCTAGCCACTAATTAAGCCTCATGCTTTGATGTTAGTTCAACTCCAACTATTTTTGAAAAATCCTGTCCTGCATGCTTTTAATTTCTGAGTTATCCATCACAGGATATTCCACACCTTTGTTTGAAGCATCGTATACTGGTTACTCTCAGAAGACTAAGAGATCGCTGATTTGGTCCAGACTGGGAATCCTCATCTTTCCAATTTGCAGTGATGACCAAGACCCACTCTAACCTGAATGTCAATGAATAACTGAACTAATAGCAGAAAGAAGGACTGGTGATAAAGCGCGTAGCTTCTTAACTGCTACAATTACAGTTAATGAAATATCAATAGACAGACGCAGATAGTAAAAATACAATAGTATATTTTGAATTAACAGCAAGCTTCCCAGTCAAATGGGACTGTAGTAGAGCATTCTGCTGGGACAGTTTCTTCCATTCATTTGTCTTCTATTTAAAGAAGTCTCCACAGATGCCTATCATGTACTCTGGACAATCTTCCCACAATTACCAGTCTTACTATTTTTTTCTTTGCTGAGCTTTAGGAAGACAATACCATTTATTTAATGTAGATTAAAACACACATTGATAATGAAGAACGGATTAGTTAAGACTTACTTAATTACTATTTTCAGTACAGTCACTATCAATTAATTATATTATCATGCAATAGCTAGCATACGTCTGCTCCCAACTGGTTAAATACTTCTGCAACAACGAAATTCCCATTGCTCCACTAAGCCTTAATGAAGCCCCTAAGACTTAGGAAAACAAGGCCAGTCATCTGCACTTTGTGTTGCTTTGCTAGCGTTTATGACTTTAAACGAAGTAAAGCAAAGTTACTCTGTTCTACATATGGCTTGTCCTATACTTTCAGCTGCGCTGACACGTAGGAGTGCACTAAAACATGGGTTTGAAGGAGTTTAGCAGCCAAATGAAGAAACTGAATTTATGCCATAACTTGGGTGTATTTGCTAGAGAGAAATCCTTAGACTGCAGACAATGTTTTTAGTATAGGGACTCTTACTTCGATGTTTGGAAAAGTGGCAATAAGCATGCCAGTTATCAAATACATACAACTACAGCATCAGGATAACTGAAATTCAGATATGCTACAGACAACCACTGCAATCAAATTTCCATGTTAAAAAATTGTTGAAAAATAAGAATAAGGATTTTTCAGTACTACTATTATCCTGGGCTTTAATGGTTCGCTTGACCCCAGAGCTCACCACAATTAAATAAACCAATACCACATAAAACTGCTGCTCAAGACATTGCTTAGAAGAATGTATCTAATCATAATTTTGTATTTATTTAATTTGTCACCCTTTTCAGTGTTTAAATGCCTAAAGACAAGATCTTCTATACAAATGTGGCTCTATATATGAAAGTCTCTAATGAACGTCTACACACTTAGAGTTGTTCCTCCCCTTCACAGTATTCACCTGCATTTTAAATAAATTGATCCCTTTCACAAGCATTTAAAGACATTGGAACTGTCTCCTCAGAAGGTATGTGTCTTTCAAGGAATAATACCAAGACACTGACATCATAACACTATTTGCTGAAAACCCCAGACTCTTCACCACAGGCACAGAGTCTAAGTCACGCTCCAGAAATTCCTGAGGTCTGCACTGGGAGTGCATATGACCTTGGGAGAGAGTGAAGGTTCATTTTTTGAGGCAGCCTCCTCCAGTAACTGGTATACAGCCTAAAGCATCTAATCCATTACTTTTATTAGACTCACAAAGCTTATTCACTATGTCACTGCCCTCTGTTTTGCTATTAATACCAGCGAGACACATCAGCGAAGTATGCCTCATTAGCTAGCAACCAGTGATTTAGGGAACATTAATGTTCTTTGACCACTCTGTGCTCAAGCGTACAATACATTTACTGGCTGGAGCAGTTGGTCCAGGGATGCGGCCACTTTAAAGTCAAGACAGACAGACGTATTCTATAATGAAGAAATGGAATTTCCAGAATACAATTCTTCATGTTGTACAGGGGATGCTTCTTGCTTTGGGTTTACACACTGTCCTTGTACAGAAGTCTCAGAGTCCAATTTGTTCTCCAACATCATTTCAGAGCACTGCTCTCCTCTACCAAAACGATGCATCTCCCAACTTAAGAGTCTTGTCCATAAACAAATCTTTTTTTAAATCTTCTTTTAATTCTGCATTACTAAAGCTAGCAGACTTTGATCCTTTAGCGTTACTGTGTAACATTTTGTTGTCAGCAAAACAATTAAAATAATATTTGCAATTTTTAGTAAATTACTGAAAAGCAAATCCTTTTAATCCTCTCAGGTAAATAAAGAAAGTTTTGTTATATAAATTCCTCCATCCATAATGTAAAGATTTTAATTTCTCTGTTGAATGATTACACAATAGTTCATGTAACTAAGATCTAGTGAATTTTTCCTCTTTACTTTGTCCTCCTTAAAAAGATTCAATTTTTTTTTTACAAGACACTAAAAAATATCCTATTTCAGTTTTCCTATTCCAAACCAGATTCAAAATGTTTCTCCTTTCCCTTAGCATTAAGGTTCTGGCTTTGCAATTAACACACATCAAATAGATCTCAGGATGTCACCAAAATGAGTAATGCTACTATGATGCATGTTTAAATTTCGGCATGCAAGTAATCCGATTAAAGTCAGTATCTGCGAAGTCAAGCACATAAGCCAAAGAAAGGGTTTAATATTGTTTCTGTGTTCAGGTTCTCAAGTGCTTTCATAGCCATTTCTCTAACATGTTGTATCATCTGCATCCCATTTAAAAAAAAATACTAAGATACCCCTCAGCGTGCCGTACAGATATTCTCAGGAGTACCACAGAAAGACTCAGTATACACCAGTTGCTCATGGTATGCCTCTCGTCCTAAAACACTAAGAATATCTTAATAGTGCAATAAAGAGAACTAACTTGAATTATAGTTGAATTATACTGAACTACTGAATTACAGTTAAAAGTAGCAATTCTCTCATTTAACATAATGCTAGATACAAGAAATCACTTAGTGCAGAAACTTGAATTCAGTACTCTAGCAAAACCGTACTGACTTGGTAAGAGTTTTACGCAAGTTAAGTACTGAGTGATTCTTCAAACACTTCTGAATTATTAATCTGGTCTGCAAGCACTTGCAAAACTGGGGTCTGAGAATTTGGTCCTTTATTTATTTAGAATAAAAGAAAAGGAACTATTAGTTTACGCCGCATCTGTTGAATTTCTGAATCCATTGAGATAATTTAGTCATAATATTTCAAAGGGGATTTTTTTCAATCGTCCCATATATGACCAACATTTGTAATTCCTGTAATGAATTTTAGATATAGAATACAAAAGTATTTTTTGTTTAAATATCTTACAAAAAGTATCATTATACTTCACGATCCAAAGCACACAATGATGACTGGTAAGATTATGTAGTACCCTAATTATTGCATTACTTCTATACAAAATACAAAGTCTTTTAAAATATGCTATAGGAGCAACATATTTGATTATTTTTTGTTTTTCTAATGTCAGAGCAGAATAATGCATTTAATGGATTAATAATCTGATACAGAAAAACACCTCCTATGCAATAACTCCAGAGAACGCAACACACTGGATTATTAAAATGTGCCAGGTAGACTAATCATAATTTAAAAAAATTCCTGCTGAACAAAAAATACACAGTTTGACACTAAGACCAGCTGACTTTTAATTATACTTTAATTCAAACTAATTTATCTAAATGAAAAACTCACTATAAACACACAAAGTACGCTCACTATACTAGCTAAACAAACTCACAAAGTATGTATTGAAAAGGGAATGTATCTAAATTCAGGATTTTTTTTTTTTTAAGATTACAGTAACTGAGCTAAAACAACATATTTGAGATTTAACAAAGGAGGGGGAGAGGTTGATAACATACTAAGTAATTCAGTACCTTCATTCATACGACTTCAGTCTGACTGCAGTTCAATTAGCCTATTCCACCTGAATAATTTTTACAATGGAAAAAACTTAAATACTTTTTTTTTTTTTTTTTTTAATGTATAGCTCATTAGTTTCCTAATTATTTCCTCTTCCTTCAGGACAAATAAAAAGGCATCTTTGCAGTTCATCTCTGAACAGGGCTATACATAATCCTATTGCAAGAAACATTATCATAGGTTTGCTGAATACTGTGATCAGTGTCTTCACCTATAGATACACCGTAGCATCTCACATTGTTTTGACAGCATTTCATATATTTTTTACAATCTAATAAAAACATCTGCAACAAAGAAAAACACAATGACTATTTTATATTACAAGATATTGAAGTATAAATTAATAGCATTTCTCAAGTCTGTAAAGAAGTCAGGAATAATAGTATTCATAAATATCAGGCACAAAGCCCCCAAATCAAAACAGTAACTTAAAAAGAACCAAAACAGATTTTTGAAGGCTGCAGGGTGCTTTGAAAACATTAAAAACAAAATTCAACTATTGCCTCCAAATTTCTTGCTATGAGCTTTATTTTTTCACATCCCATCCTGAAGGGCAGACAATGCTAAATTTATGACAGATTACCAGAATTTCTCAGATATATATCACAGCTTCAACTGACTTGCATTAAATCCCCTATAGCTTCTCTACATGGCCTGCTCCAGAAAAAAAATAAAAATTAAAAAATAGCTGTTTTTTCCTACCTGTATATTCAGTTTTACTTACAATGCCTTGAGAGAGAGAAATACATAATGGCACAGTTATGCCAAACTATCCCACATCAATCTCAGCTGTTCTACTGCGAGTACGAGTACCAAAAAAAAGTTACACTAACTTTCACAATTACACATTAATTTTTAGAACTATCACACAACGACAAAAAAGTTATCAACTTTATAAATTACAGGAAAAAAATTACGATTTTTTAAAGAAAAACAAAGTTACTAAAAATATATTTTTTACCGTACCTCCTTTTAATTTTTTTTTTTTCCAGAAAGCTGATCTTAACAGGTTATAAAGAAAATTATTTCTTCAGCCACATGCCTTTGTATTTTATTTTTATTTAAAATGAAAAGTCACATAAATGATTAAAAATTTGGTTTTGGCCATTTGGCTCCCTCCCCCAAATTGACACTTTATAAAAACCTTCTGTACTTTTTTTCCCCCTCCCTCTCTCCCTCTCTACTACCTCCAAGATGGTAGGAAAGTTGTTGTTTTGGAGGGCAGAGGAGCCGCTCTCTGATGTTATGTCCTCTCAGTGCCTGTAGTGGTGCTGTAGGAGGCTGCTGGCTCTCTTCTTGAGCAGCCCCAGCAGCCCTGCCTTCTTTGCTGGAGAATATATTCAGGGATTCCCCTTAATAATCACCTACCCTCTGAGCACTTTGTAGTTTTAAAATAATAAAGAGCCCCCAAAGCTTCCTCCCCACAAAAAGCAGGATCTTCTCAGAGCCAGGGGGGCAGCAGCTCCTCAGCACAGAGCCCGAGCCCATTCCCAGTCCCTCTGCTGGGGAGGAAACTCTGATCTGTCAGCCCAACAGAGGGAAAGGGGGGAGAGGAGAGAGAGGAGAAAAAAAAAGCAGCTGGAAAGGTAAGCCAGGCCCGGCCTGCATCCCCGGGCTCGCGTAGCGCGGCGGGCGGTGCGAAGGGTGCAGGGCGGGCGGGGAGGCGGGCTACGCGAGGCCGGGGATCGTCTGGGGCGGTGTAGGCCGCAGCGGGGGGTGAGGGGAGCCGGGGGGGTTTTGAGGCTTTCGGGCGCCGAGAGGAGCGCCGAAGGGGGGTGAGGCGGTCACCGGAGCCCAGCGGGAGGGTCGGGGCGCGGCGCCTTTGCCCGGGAGGTGAAGGGCGGCCGGGGAGAACGGGGGCGGGGGGGCGCTAGGCCTCAGCGCGGCGCGGCCCGGCAGCTCCGCTCCCCGCCCCGCCGGGCCCCCCGCGCCGGGCCCCGGGCCCAAAGCGGGCCGAGCCCCGCCGCCGCCAGAGCTTGGCGGCTGGGGGGAGGCGGCGGGGGCGACTCGGCCGGTTCCGCTCCCCCCCACCACCCCCCCCCCGCGGGGCGGCGGGGCGAGGGGGGGCTGTGGGACGGGGGGCTGGGGGCGGCATTAATTTGCCGAAATGACTTTTAATGAGCGGCGGTGGCGGTGGCCGGGGAGGGGGGGGCGCCCCCTCCCCCAGCCCGGTCCGGGGCCGCCGCGGCGGAGGCGGTGCCGGTCCCGCGGGGCGTGCGGGGCCGCGCCGGCCGCGGCCTGGAAAGTTTCGCGGCGTTTTTAGGGTGCTCCCCCCCCCCCTCACCGCCGCCGCCCGCCCCGCTCCCGCGGCCGCGGGGACGGGGCCGACGGGGTGGGGGCGCCTCGGGACGCGGCCGCGGCCCCCCCCCCCCCCGTCCCGTCCCCCCTTTCCCCCCCGCCGGTGTTCCCCCTCGACCGGGCCGGCGGCGGGATGATTCGCCTCACAACTTTTTGGGAGGGGGTGGGGGGGCGGTTTTGGGGGTGTAGGGAGGCCGTCAGAGTGTCCCCCTCCTCTGTTAGCTGCCGGCACATGGGGGCCTCGGACCGGCCCCCGAAGCTGGGAGCGAGGGACAGGAGCGAGGGGCTGCCTCGGCCTCTCCTTTGCGCCCCACCATGTGCCGGGGCTGGCAGCCACCTCAGCCCCGCAGGGGCCCTGGCCGGGGTCCCTCAGCCACCCCCGCTGTCCCAGGGCCGGTTAGCGTCAGCGGCACGGGGGCAACAGCTCGCTGGCCCCGCAGCCAGGGGAAGGGATTGCCTCAGCGGCCCCTACACAGCAAGGGCAGTGTCTGGGCTTGGGCCCTGGCCCCCTCTCACGTCCCCACTGGGGGACCCTAGCTGTCCCCACGGGCTGGGGTGCCGCTGGGGCAGGGGGTCCCTGTGAGGTGCCGCTGCCCCCCAGGACTGAAAATGAAAGGATCCTTTTTTTCAGGGAAAAGAACGTCTGGTAGTTGTGAAGTGAGTCCACTGGAAAACCCACCAACGCGCTTCACCCCGCACAGGTGAAATAGCTCTGGTTTCTAATGTGGGAGGTGTCTAGGTTTGGTCAAATGTTCCCTAATACGTCTTTTAGTTCAAAATGCTAATGGCTGTGTACAGGTAACCTCAAATGAATTTTGGAAATGACAGTAACGCTTACCTTAAAGCCTTATATTATGCCATCTGATTAAAATCTGTGGATCTATAGTTAGTTCTAACTTTGTTACTTAACAACATACGATGAAGGTTTATTTTAAGGGTGTCCTCAATTTTTGAGGATTGGTAAAGCATCGTTCCCCTGTAGTCGAGTGCCCTCTCCTATGGGCACCCCTGTAGTGGCAGTGTTTCACGCTAAGGCCGTACTGACTAGGTACCGCTGCTGATTGATGAACCAGCGCGCTCGTGTTTTGTATGAAGCTGTCACTTACAACCTGGTGACATTTTTGCAGCCATCTTCAGCCTGTTATGTGATTTGTTTGTAATATATACATACATCAGACAAGTTTTATTAATTGTAAAGCTAAATTATCTACAGAAAGCAACCCAAAATTTACTTAGTGGGAGTTACTTCAATGTTTCAATATTTTTATGATGAGTGAATGAATTTGTACGTAGGGCCTGGTCCTACAGAGTTGCATGTACCGTGTTCTCACAGTATGGAAAATCCTCAGGAGGTACGAATTTATTGTAATACCATATTGAAACTTTGATAGCTCATAACTGCTAAAAGGCTGCTCTGTGAGGAGCTCTACTGCTTTATTTTATTTATTGAGTATTCCCACTGAAGCAAGAATGATATTCCTGTATTGTGTGAAAATAAGCTTGTTTGTCTTTGCAGCATTAGGGCTAAAAATAAGACTAAGGTATTTTGTTTAACCTCATATGCAAGTGCAGGTTATCTGTTATTTGAATAAATAAAAGACTTGGACTTGCAGCCTTTTTTTCGTTCAAGTACAGATGCAAGGTATGCTGTGGTATGTTTAGTCTCTGCTTTCTCTCAGGATCATGGTTTTGATATTTTGAGATAACATTTTAAAGTGTGTTTCTGCGATGTTGCAATGGCCTAAATGTTCCATTTGTTGCTGCATCTGAAGGCTGCCTTTCTGCAGCCCTGCTCGCCCTAGCAAAACCTGGGCCTGTTTGTAGCCGTATTGAAATAAGTGTGCTTCTGTGCAAGCATGAGAATCTGCCTGTGAGGATGTGATTGCAGGACTGGGGCCTGAGACCTTCTGCTCATATAGAGAAATCCTTGTTCAAAAGACTTCCAAAGATACGGAGCCCGTCTTGAATCTGAGGTCAGGAATAGCCATGTTTAGGAAATTATTTTATTGACATCTATAGGAATGTGCTTTTAGCGACAGTTGTGAATCTTCCTACTTAATATCTTTTCTCTTTAGAAATCCTTTGAAGTTTCTAAAATTCTTAGAGACCTTAATGTTTGTTGTTTTTTAGGCTTTGGGCTGTCTTTGTCATGTTTTCTTTAAGGTATTATTTGTCAGATGAGTGAATCAGCTGATATTAAAATTCCTGCTTAAGTTCATTTTGTGTAGGAAAAAAAAAGAAGAACCTGTTCAGTTTTGGAACAAAAAGAGTTATTTTCCCTCCTCTTAGTTAGGTTTTCTGCTGTTGATTGAACCTTGTTACAAATCTGTAAGTTCTCTAGCCGTTATTGTTACTAGGAATAATACTTAAATTTAGTTCTGTATTTGTTGCATTATATTCTGAAGCATAATCTATATTACCAGTATTGCCTAAAATATGCTGCTACTTTTCTGTTACTATATCGGACATCCTTATGCAATATAAACTGCCTTTTTGCAGAGTTGAAGTAATAAGCTTTCTAAAAAGGCAGAATGAGGACAATGTTGCTGCTTCTATCTTCCTAGGTAGATTTTAACAGATGAAAAAAAGTAGTCCAACATATGATTCCAGGTGGTAACTAAAAATGTCTAGTAAGATGTTAAGTGCCTTGATCTGTTAGGGTACTTGCATGTGTGTGCAGTACCTTGACTTGTGCGGGGCTCTTCAGAGGTCTTCTTGAGTAGGGATTGTACTCTAGTTAATAAAAGTGTTCCCTACAGGAACTCTTGTAGTTGGCTTTGGTTGCTTCCCAGTGTTTTCTGTCTCAATTTGGATGCTTTTACTAAACAAAAACACCCTTGTTTCCAGAATTACAGCAGACTTGGTTTGGTAGCTGAGTGTAGTAGAGAATTGAGCTGTTAAATGACCAGAACAAAGCCAAAGTTATGGTTAGATCACAGAATGGGGACAGAAGTTAAAACTTTGTGGTGTTGATGTTGACCACAATTAGATGTGGTGCAGCTTCTCTTGATAGAACAGAGCACTTCACAGAGAGGTACTAGTTGCCTAAAGTCTCTTAAAATGAAATAGAAAAAAAGAATGTTTTTGCTTTCTCTCTAATAATACAGTTTTTACTAATACTGACTGAAAGGTTTTATTGTAAGGTAGCCTTAAATGCATGTCTTTTTGCAATGATTTTTATGGTCTCTGTTCATCTCTGAGTGGATGAAATTCCATGTTGCCCAAACATCTTAAAACCTATGTATTTACCGTTAGTCTCAGCAAAAGGGTCAGACAGTGGCAGCGCAGGGAATTTTCTTTCTTGGTTAAGTTGAGGAATCAACAAAACTGCTATTTATGCTATTTGTGTCCGTGGAAAGGTTGAGGTTCTTGGAGATCCATGTTCCACTTCTGGCCCCAAACTGATGGTTTGGGAAGCATATGTAGATGTTTGTACCTTGTCTGTGAGATGTCATGAACACAACAAGCAATTTAACATGAAATCTGCACTAGTATTAGCAAATGCAGAACAACACAGTTAAGACCTCTTTAATCGTGGCTTTTGTTTGGATGCAATGTGTGAAGCTCTGAGCTCAGTCCTCTTAATTATACATGTTTTAACCACCGACATATAATTGCCTTACAATTTACAATGCATTTGGGGATTCCATTGCCTAAAAGGGTCTTATGTATGTTGAATGTCAAGTTCTGAGCATATGTTTAAGAATGTATCCAACCCACATGATTTAAAATACTCTAATATTTTCAGCACGGTGTTTTCTCAAAATTACCGATTGAGTTTTGCGGCTATAATGCTTTGGGCTTTCTCATAGTGACTAGGCCATTAACTTCTCTGTAGACTACAGATGATGTCAGGTACCAGATTTCTGTATGACTTAATGCTGATACTCAGTACTGTCTAGCAAAGATTCCCCCCCCAAGTTTGCTGCTACACTGTTTCCTAGCCTCTCTGAAGGACTGTTTAACTGTTTTGGGAGAGGGTATGTGGAGTGCAGAGTTACAGCTTTGTTGTCGTGGAGCTGATGTGTGCTGCAAGGGAACTGATTAAGCCTGCTTGCCAGTACTAAAAGCGATTGGGAGCTGGCTTCTTCCGATGCCTGACAGCAGGTACTGACGGTTGCGCAGGTGTGTACCTGTGTGTATTTAAATCTTTCATTTCTCTTTTTACAGTCACTTTGCAAACCACCTTCCGTTGTCTTATGGACCACCAGTGGCTGCACTCGGCAGGACAAGTAGCTCTGCTCTAAGTGATGATGTCGCAGAGCGTGGCTTTGCTCTGTGTCCTGCCTGTCCTTGCTATAGAGCCTTGCTGGGATGATAAGTTTGTTGGTCTTCATGTGTCCAGATAGGGCTTTTGCCAGAGGAAGGAGATTTTCTTTCAGTCAACTGCTCAGGAATAAAAAATGGGAGAAAGGGAGAAATGAATGTGTTATCAAATTACAAATGTTTGTGGTAACCTCATAAGAACATAAGAAATACTCTGCTGTGTCAGATCAGGGATTGATCCAACCTAGGGTTCTGTCTTGGGCAGTAGAAGTGAGTGATGCTATTTAGGAAGAGCATGAAAGCCCAGCCACTTTTTAGTGTTTTCTTCTCTTAGTTCTCCAACATCTGTATTTGTTAAAATAGGCATGCTAACAGGTACATCACTTATGTCCCGATTGTCTATGAATTTTTCTATTGTCTTTTTGAACCTGATGGTACTGTCTGCTTCCATAGCCTCCTGTGACAGCAAGTTCCAGCAGTTCACTACCCGTGAGTAGTAAAAATGAAGAAGTACTTCTTTAATATGTTTTGAGTCAATCTCTTACTAGCTTCATCAAGTACCTCTAATTCTAATATTGTGTGATCCAGTATATGACCGTTCTATATTCACCTTATCCCCTACCATTTTTTAAACCTCAGTCATGTCTCACATCATTTGGCAATGGCACAAATTTTGGGGTTCTCTTCTGTTCTTTGCCCTGTTGCTTCTGACTAGCTCAAAATCTTTTATGTAGAAGCAGTTCTTTAAGGAAAATCTAGGTTCCTCAAGAAGCAGCCTCTGGTTTCTCATTCATGGGTTGTGGCTAAAGCCAGTTTGAGCATATACAGGCATAAATTATGTTTCTGTTGAACGTTTCTACAGCTTCAATGTAGAGTATAAATGCAAAAGCCAAAACAGCTTCCAGAAAGTTTTGTACCCTGATATTTTTGCAGTGAAGTACAGCTGCTTAAGCGTTTGATTTTTCCAGGGGAAGTCCATGTTTCCGTCATCTCTTACTGAATCCTGTGGGACAAAAATAATTTCTCCCCCACCCACTATTTAGCTAAGTGCAGTTTCAGTTCTCTTCAGTTAAGCGACATGTGCCTCTTCCATGCTTGTGCTACTTTTTATGTAGCAGCAAAAAGCTCTGTTAAGAACTCCTATATATTTTGTTCAAAATAAAATACTGCATCAGATTAAATCTGAATCAATAGATTTAAAAGTCTTTGTTGCATACCATATATATATATATATATATATATATATGGTATGCTGTGGAAGTAAAAAGAAAAATCTCTTTTTAGATTAAGTACAACTTCAGTCTTTGATCCTGGCAGTGTATCCACATAGTGCCACTGTCTTTCGGGGAGTCTGTAGGAATCTGCCAATAAAGATAGAATTGCAAGTTTGAGAGAGTTGCTGTAGGATTTTTTTTATATAACAGTGACTGCTAGGTATATTATCTTTCTTTTTGTTTGTTACACTGTAGTTGCACTAAATTGATTCTTATCAGCATTTTTAACATGGTTATATTTGCATGAGCTTCTCTTAGTGTATATATAGACCCAAAAATTCATGTTCAAGCTCATTGGTTTCCCTGAGGATTATTGTCAGTATTTTCGCTTAAATGTTTCATATGGCATTGTACTTGTGCCCTGTATCTTTCAGACAAGTGAGAAGTAGAATACTATGCCTGCCTTGACAAAGTCAAGTTAAATGCAAAAATAAGACTTAATTATGAGTTAAATCCAAAAATAAGACTGGGGGCACAAGAATAAATCCAGGATTATAGTGGCTGGGAACTGCAGAGCAGTTTCTTTACAGAAGCTTAACGGAGGCACACCAGGTATGCATTTCTCGCTGTTTACTTTGGAACCATTCTGAGGAACTCTTTTTCTTTGGTCTATTGCTTGATAACTTTCAGAAAAGAAATGTTACTGGGTTGTGCAAAAGAGGAGAAGGTCATTGATCCGTCAAAAACTCTGCAAAGCATGATAGTAGTAACTTAAAAGAAGGTGGTAAATAAACCAGAAAAAAATAGAGAGCAGCATGTCAGTCACCCAACTGCAAGATGCACTTGTTCTTTCAAGTTTTTCATCCTGTCCAGTACGCCACCAAATATGAGCTTTGGTTAACTGTCAAGAGAAGCAAACTCCAGAGCAAAAGGCCTCCTGTCAGCTTCGTTCTGTGTATGAGATGCAATTAGTTAAGACTCATTTGATTACTTTTTCTGCCATAGTAATGGAAGAGGTTGACTTTCAAACATATGGGACCCAAACCCGGGTCACAACTCCCATATTGGCCATGTCACCATGGGATTTATTTTTTTCTTTCATGTTGTTGCTGGATAATACTGAAGTGTATGTCAGTATCTGCCTTAACAAAGGTGTCTGAAAGGGTTATTTGGTTCTCAGCATGCTAAAGAAGAGATAGTTCCCTCTTCCCATTCTGTGTTTTTGAAAGGCACAGCCAACAATGAACTTTTTTGTTCTTAGGACTGATGTGTTGTGAAGGGTCATACTCCAATGATTAGTTTCAAATATATATAGTATGTGCTCTGTACTTTCATGTGCTTCCATGCATTGAGAGAAGTTGGGAAAGGTGATTGGAACTGGATTAGATGTCTGTGCTTGTGTTTTGGCTATCCGGCATAAACAAAGTGTGAGGCCCTTGCCCCTGGGTGTGTGTGTGCTTGCTTGTGTGCATGGAAAGGGAACTATGTGTATAAAGAGGAAATACGAAACGATCCTTATTATTGTCAAATGATCAATCAGGTTGCTTGCACTTGTGCTTATTACATTTTGTAGCGCGTCTCCATTCTGTATGCTGTGTATGCTGCACGTGTGCATATACCACTGTTCAGAGAATTTTAAGTGTGTTTTTAAATTTTAAGTAGTCTTCTGTTGTTCTGCTTGTACAGCTAGATACATGCTAATGAAAGGCCTGGTTTATGCAGTTTACTGTTAGGGGTGTGATAGGGTGTTTTGTTTTGGCCTAGTGACTTGAAGTTGCTTTTCTAGATTCCCCCAGTGCCATAGTGCTTGTCATTTTCTCAAGGTTCTTTTATACAGTGGGAAGTGAAGGCTTGTACCTTCACAAGAGGAAACTGCGTCTTTTCTGCAAAGTCTGCGTAGGCTCCCTCCTTGCAATCGTGTTCTTGCCATTTTGGGCCTTGGGAACAAGTAAGTTGATTGAGGTGGTGATCTGTACACTTGTCACGTGCCTCTAATTTATTACGTATTTCCTGAATATCACCTCTATGTACATTCCTTTGCTTGGTATATAACACACATGAAACTGAACTGAGTACTGAATATACCATGTTCAAAAGAGTTTATTCCAGTGCTTCAGGATGGCCTTTCTGAATAAAAGCTGCCTTTTGCAGGCTAAGCTGGGTGTAGCAGAGTAGCTGCAGAATATGTGTACTGTTAATTTTATTTGAAGTTGCTTTGGGGTGAGGGCTTCTTTTTTTTTGTTGTTTTTAAAGATGATTGCCAAAGACTCCATAGCATTAGGAGATGAAAAAGTACCTTATGAATGCATGGATTTGTTATTTTGTTGCACTGTAGGAGTCTATTTTAAGGGGAAGAAACCCCAGCCTATTGCTGAAATGACTTTTCAGCCTTCCTGGCATCGATGGGAGTACTACCTCTGACATTATTAATGCCTGTATTTACCTAAAATAAGTACAATAAAGTAGGAAAAGCTCTGAAGAACCATGATGACCTCAGGAAGGACTGCGTATTGATACTTGCAGAAGCTGTGGGCAGCTACAAGAGCTGAAGACTGTTTGTCAGGTGTGGTAAAGAAAGCTTTTTAAAAAAAAATGCTTTCTTGTGCTGCCTGATGAAATTAAAAATTTTCAGAGCAAGGATAGTCACCAGCATTTTTGTAAGCAAGGATACTTGAAGTAAAACCTCTGCAATCAAATGGGTTAATCATCATTCAACTTGATTCCTGAAAGCAAGTGATCTAATCTGATGCTTAACCTTTTTCAACTTGCAGCTCCTAATCACTTTCTGGTAGATGAGTGGAGTTTTGTTTAACAGGTTAAAGTGCGGTGGCAGTAGAAATTTTTTTTCCCCTATAATTTCCTTTTACATTACCAAAGACCTGTGACTATAGATTGAAAACTGTTGTGCTAGTGGATTTGACTTATTGGATGCTAGCTGAATCACAGGTTTAGTGGCTACATCTGGCCACTTACTTATTAAGCGGTAATAATATCTATTTTATTCTGACTGACTTTGACCTTTTTGATATTTTCCTTAGACAATCTGCTTCATCTTGATTCATCATCATTCCAGGATAGTGGTGTCCTCGGGGCTCTCTCTTGACATTGATATGGTACAGAAGATTTAAAATCAGGTATTATTTTGGGTCTCTCTTTCCTGTCAAAATGAAACACACAGTCTAGAACTAAATGCATTTTTTTTTTCCTTATGTGATTTGTCTTAATATTTTGGTTCTTTCAGCTGATGTTCACAAGGAATAGAGTCACGTGATGTATGAAGGCAAACACATACACTTCTCTGAGGTTGACAATAAGCCCTTGTGCTCATATAGCCCCAAACTGTGCAAGCAGAGGCGACTTAACGGCTACGCCTTCTGTATCAGACACGTTCTGGAGGACAAGACTGCCCCCTTCAAGCAATGTGAATATGTGGCCAAGTATAACAGCCAACGCTGCACCAACCCCATCCCCAAATCTGAGGACCGTAGGTGAGTTGTGGTTACCCATCTGCTAAGTGGGAAGTGGCTGAGACATAGGCATGTGCAGTGACACAGAGGGACGAATCCAGAATTACAATTCAGTGTTTGTGATTTGGTACTGATCTGTAGTGTTGTATTACTGGAATAAAATAAATATTACTTGATAACAGATGAGCCATCTGGGAAAGTGCTGTCCGCTCCCTTTCTTCTTTGCTTCCCCCTTCCTCTCCCCCTCCCTGCCCAAATGAAGATGCCCAAGGTGCCCAGGTATTAAATGCCTTGTAAGAGAATTTGTCTGATCTTGACTGCCAGGTATATATGACTTTAATTTTTCAGAGTCATTGTTGCAGGTTTTCCCAGTATTTAATTAATGTGTGTGTTAACTATCTGAGGCTTGTTCTGTTAGAAATGATTTTTTTAACCTAAAATATAAACAAAATATGCCAAAAAAGAATCAAACCACTATTCACTGACCTTTCACATTATTAGCTGCCATTCACTAACCTTTTGCATTATTAGCAGTGTTCCCACTGTGCCTTACATATAACTTCCTTCTCAGCTCACAGCTCCCTCTCTTGTCTGAAACAACAGTTGGACTGTGCTCTAAATTAACTTGCACTTCACCTGCCATTTCAGTTGAGGAGACTGATGAAGTGAGAAAAAAAACATGAATGTTTGTCAAAAGCTGTAGGGCAAATGCTCAAATGGCACAAGATGAATAACTTTAAGCTGTAATTTGACAGTCGGTGACTGTTTCTTTGCTACTTTACAGTTGAGGCTCTTTGGAAATAAGCTCGCAGAAATGATCGTGGAATTTGTTAGTGCAAATGATATGCTGTAATTTCAGATGCAAGAGCTGACTGAGCCAGAGTTGCTGTTTACCAGGGGTCATACTTAAAAAACAATAGAAATAATAGTACTTAATGACACTTTTTTAGGTCTCATATGTTCCCATGGAATTTGAGATTTTTCTTTACACCTTGAATTGAGTTCACACTTTGTTCTTTTTGATTTTTCTCAAGTTAAAGTGAAGTGTGGTCATGACATCTGGTGTATGTTATATTAGAATAATTCAATTGCATGTCGAGTGTCATGTTACAGTACTTGAAGAGGACAGCAGGTGTCTGAAGGAGAAAATAAACTTTTACTTTCAAATGAGAGGATGTGATAGTTTGAAAGAATATTTTAAAAGACTGCTTCTCAGGGCAGAGTTTAATTTTAACAATAAAATTTAATGAATGCTGGTGATAAGACTGTGCCTGCTCTAAACTTTTTTTTTGGCAGGCAAACCTGTATCTGTTTCTTAGGAGACTTTTTTCACACTCTGTTCGATATAAAGATGTTTGCTATGTCTGAGTTCTTCACTCGTAGCTTTTAATTTTCTGTGTACAAAATTACTGTCAGATGGTCATTTTGTCAGTTTTAGACATGTAACTGTACATGATCAGAAGCAGACTGTATGATGCTCTGACAGCTATCATCTTACATACTTTTAAAGATTATAAAAAATAAAATATCTTAACAGGATGCATGCATTATATGCCAAAAGCTTCATAGTCTGTCCACAGATAATTAAAAAAAATTATCACTTAACCCCAGACAAATGAGATGCTACCAGCCACAAAGATATTTAATATGCTGCTATATTATTAGATTTCTTATTAACCATTAACATTCTACAAATTAAAATCTATTAATAGTTCATGACTTCATTGCCTTATTTGAAGTCTAGTTTCTCGGTTCACTACCTTGTTTTTTTAAAGAATATATACAGGATGATGCAGTCGTGGGTTCTGTATCTGTATTCCCTCTGAATACAGGTCTCCTAATTCTTTCTTATCCAAATACACACATAAATAATGAAGTTCAACTTAATTTTTAAGTATAGGGTTATTACAGTTTAGTTGAGTTAAACACCATTTTATCTCTAATTCTCCTCGTTCAAGAGAATCCTTAAATATTTCGTTAATAAGCAAGATGCTCTCCAGTTTGTTTGGATCTTCCTTCAAATAAGTGATAGAACTTGGTACCAGTCTGGCATGTACTGGGAAGCAGAATGCAGTTGTAGGTGGAAAACCTTCCTGTCTGGATTCTTGCCCTCCCGGTGATGTGGGAGACTGTCCAGGTGAAGCCTTCAGAGCCCGTCACCTTTTGTGTACTTCATGTTACGACAGTTTTAATGGACATCAACCCACCACTCTTACCATATGTGCTGACTGCATTCGACCTTACCTGCACAGATTAAGTGCCTGTGGCACTGAGTAAGGAAGGGGGGAAAAAAAACTATATTAGATACTCAGTGTGATACTGTCAGCTGAGAATAACTCACAGGCAGGTTATAGAAGTGACAAATTGTGCCACTAAGGCACATCAGAATGGGCTCTTGTAAGGCCAGCTTGACCCTAACGGGTTTCATGCTCAGAGCCATGTGAAAGGGACTTTGCTACTTGCAGGCGCTATTCCACTCTTCCCGGAAATCTGTCTTCCATGGAGCATGATCTACTAACGCCTTCCCTGGCATTACATCTGATCCAAAGAGTTTATTGCCTTAACTCAGCTGGTTATAGACTGGTTCCAGCAGAGTCAGTTAATGTCTGCACCAGGCTCTGCAGCGCCATGTAAAGTCAGAGCCAGTTTGGGCTAGGGCCAATTAAAAAGCCATCCTGGAACCTGAAGGACGGGGAAGTGGTTGTGTGTGCCTGCCTGGCTCCGCATGGGACCAGCTAGAGACTGGCAAGGCCAAGGTTGAGTTGGTGCTAATAAATTATGCCTAGCCAAAACTGCCTGTGTGTAGTCTTCTCTACCTAGAGAAGACTTAAATGCTCTTCCAGCTTCTTCTTGCTCCTTTTAGTCCAGTGGGCAAGGTGTGTCAGCCTTGGTTATGCTGGAAGACAGAGAGTTGATAGACAGAGCCTGAAGCACAGAGCCAAGTCGATGTGTACTGGAGTCTGAAAGTGCATGTGATCTATATTTTCATTATGAGTAGCCTGACATCTATGGGTTTGTGTCTAGAGGTGATGCCTGTGTAAGATATTGTTGGCTTTCAGTGATGCAGTATGGTTGGTTGTAAGAGCCAAAGCTTTATTTTCTGCCATATAAAAATGATGCTGTTAGAGTTAAACAAACAAGCAAAACCCTTAATAGCCTAAAACTTGGAGAATGTTAGCAAGCTAATTACCTTTTCATAGGTTTATTTGCATTTTCTATTTTTTGCTTTCTTTTTGGTTTTCACAATGAAAACAGACTAGCTAGTTTTACCTCCTCACTCATGCACAAGCACAAGGTGGCAATATTTAAGTTCTGAACAATATAAAGGAAGTATTCACATTGAGCAAAACTCTTTTTATTGGAATAAGAGAGGAAAAAAATTCCATTGTGTTTGTCTTGTCTGTTTATTGTTCTTTCTTCTGTCATACTAGAAGTGTTCTAACTGATCTCATCAGTCTTGTTCAAACAAAATATTTTAAAAGTGCTTAATTTTAATTATGGGAATAGTGCTGTTAACTTTAAAGGAAGCTTTATTGAGCCCTCATTATATAATTTTATTTTTAGAAGTGCATCTCTGAGTATGAATTTACAGTATTCCAGTGTATTGTAATAAGGACTCCACACATTACTGGCTTTCAGCTTGCCTCATTTAGATTTATTTATTACTTACAACTTAATGTAATAAAGAAATTATTTAGACAATAATAAGTAGCAGTACTTTTCAGCCTTCTCTGATTTGTGAATCCTTAAGGGTGTGTATCCCTCGAGAAACTACGTGTATGGAGATTGTTAAGAAGCATCTATGAATTTGCTTTTTCTTTTTTACCTTTTATGGACCCTTTAGAAGCAGTTTACACATTGCTGCTTTAGGGGTGGAACAGCAAGTTGCAAGTCCCTAGACTGAAGTGTTAAATGTTTTGGCGGATTTGGTTTGGGCTTTCCTGTTATTTTTTCTCCATGAAGACCAGGAATAATTCATTTTAACATATTCAACAAAACTTACTTTTCTCAGATTCAATCTGATCAGATTTTATACCTTCTTGCTATATTTCCTTATCTTGTCCTTACTCATATCCATGAATACCTTTATGGATATGTCCTTAGCTTGTTCATTAATACCGTGATGTAGACATCACTTTTTCCTCATATCTTTGTTTTCATCTATAAGCTGCAGGTTATAGATGGTATCCTGCAAGGGCAGAAGTCTGATTGCTGGTGGCATTCTACAGAGGCAAGAGGGCCTGCCTATGTGAAATAGGAAAAGGATCAGATCATGGTTCCTACATTTTTATCACTTGCTTGTTTTAATCAGACAAAAATTAATTGTTTACTTCTTAGTATGTTTTCTGTGGCCATAAATTGTAACTCTTATCCTTTGAATTTTCATGACAAATTTTCAAAGACTTTTTTCTTTTTTTTTTTTAATAACATGACTTTAAAAGCTTTTTTTATATTAGAAAAGCTTAAAGTCCGTGTTTGTGGATTGTATGTATACGTATTCCTGGCATTGTGTAAATATTTTCTAGCGTCAGAGAATTTGTTTTAAACTAGATTTTTGTTTGAAGAACATGCAACTAATGCTCTGACTACAAAATTCATCGTGTTAAGCTACTAAAACAGAACTTAAGTATTTATGCTACTTGTTCATTAAGTGCAAATAGTGACCCATCTCAGCAGGTATCTCTAGTGAGATTGTCCGCATAAGAAACTGCTCCCTACTCCAGTGGAATTCATAACAATAATGAGTGTGTTGATGAAAATTTTAACTACTTCAATGTACTTTTTAGACTATTACTAGTCTTCAATGTACTTTTTCTTGGGAGCTTTTGAAATGATCAGAGTTAATGGCTTGAGTTCTTACTGGTTTATGTATCAAACAGTCCATTTGTTTTGTTTGCTTTGTTTTGTGATATTTACCCTATTAGAGAGTAAATATTTTGAATGGTTGTGTATGAATCTCCTATGAGTAATGACTGAAGACTTTTATATCTTAAGATTAAAAATTGTCACGTGCATAAGTTTTTGTTTTCTGTAACAGGTTGGGAACACCGCAGTTATCTGTTGTATTAGAAGCAATTGTGTACACTTCTTATAAAACCTCTTGTGTTTCGATCTAAAATTGCATGAGATGGGTGTGTGTGGGTTTCCCTTTAGTGATGTCTGTTTTCTTCAGATTTTACTTACAAGAGTTGAGTTAATAACTGAATGCTTTTACTTTTCAAAGGTACTGCAACAGCCACCTGCAGGTACTTGGCTTTATACCGAAAAAGGAGAGGAAGAAAAAGAATGATCCCATAGAGGAGGTAAAGGTCAGGCATCAGATGGATGCTATGGCCTTCAGTCTGACAGTGCCCACCCTGGCCTTGAAGATGCCCAATGGACTGGATGGGATGTCCCTCTCCCCTCCAGGGGCTAGGCTTCCTCTCCACTACCTGGAGGCAGAATTAGAAGACCCCTTTGCTTTCAATGAGGAGGATGATGACCTAAAGAAAGGGGCAACAGTGAGGAAAAAGTTGCAGAGCAAGTTGGCTCAAAACCGTCAGCGCCAGAGAGAGACAGAGATTTTAAAAGTTCGCCAAGAGCACTTTAGCCCCCTTCCTGCACCTTTGCAGCAGCAGCCTCTGCAGCAGCAGCACTCCCATCTGCCACCTTCATCAGCTTCGTTAAAGCCGACAGGGCTACCGCAGGGCGTAGTCTGCAAGTCACCTCAACCTCCGAACACCAGCCTACCAATGCAGGGAGTGGCACCCACCACACACACTATAGCACAAGCCCGGCAGTTGTCTAACAAGAGACCTCTGCCTCTCCTGCCACCCGCTAGGGCTCCTGTCACGGACCCTCCAAGGACTGATCGGGTCCTCATGAAAGCCACAGCCTTCTCTCCGCACTCGTCCTGCATGAGCCGGCTACAGAGACTGGTGAAACTGTGCACTCGAAAACAGCAGCTGGACACTGATCTGTTTCCACATTTAGGTGGGTAGATAATAGATGCACTGCCACCTTATTTTTTAACCTGAAACCAAAAGACAAAAGGGGAGTGCTGTCTTAGCCCTGTCCTGCATTTGTGTGTGGTCCTTGCAAAATAACCCTGAGCTAGGTAATCTCTTGGCCTTTTTTTTAGCCCCGTTCTCCATGAAGAGAGTGCCTGGAGCCATCACATATGGTTTATGGCATTTTGGTTGTTTATTCTTCTTAATGTTCTGTTAACCATTTGAGAAATCAAACTGAAGTGTAGAAAACATTGCTTGGATGATACAGACATCGTATAGAAGGTTTGCAGCTCAAGTAGTAAAGGTGGCACCAGCTGTACCTACAGGAGTGGACAAGGTTAGATTGAATGTTAAATATATGACAAGTGCACGTTACAAAATGAGTGCACGTAAAAGTTTGGAGATTTGGCTCATCATTCTCTGCAGATTCAAATTTCCAGTTGACTTGACTGGGAAAATTGGAGCACAAGAGAATTTTTCTTGACTGGGCCTATTTGTGTACAGAATGTGGATGAACACAAGTAAGAGTACTGCAGGAGGGCAGTACCGTTACAGAAGGTAATTGGAGGGGTGGAGTCTTGTCCACATACCAGTGCAGGAATAGAAACTGTAATAATCAATTGCTGCTTGTGAAAATGTAAGTAAATATAACCAACTTGCTGCTATGGTAGTAGTGCTGTATAAAGCTTTACAAAGGCAGCTGACCTTGTGGCTTATTTGTCTGATTATGAATACAGACCTAGGTACATCTAGCTGTCCTTGTTATCTCCCTCACCCTTCAAAGTTACCTTACTTTTCTGCTTAGTTTTAGATTGTACTTTTCTAACAAGTAAAATACTGACAGGGAAAAGGGAAACAGGAATCAGTATGTGATATTAGAGCAGGAATGCCATTTATGATGTTTAAAAAAAAAAAAGACTTCAAATAAATCTGGACGTTCTTCATATAACATCTTATTTAATTTGCAAACATCTGTAATTTTTGCTATTTCAATTAACCTTTTTTAATTTGCTGTTAAGATCTGCCCTTTGGCACTCATGGGATAGCTTGACTATTTGTTCAGAAGATAATTAGCATCCCATAGCATGTCTCCAAAGGACATTGTTCTTCAGAAAACCGCTTTGATGGTCCTATATATAATGCAGGTCTTTTGAGGAATGGCAATTCCAGAGGCACTTCTGAGCGTCACAGACCCCAATAGCTTAGAAAGTGACCTGTGTTTTGAAAGACTGTAGAAAGATCACTTTCTGTGTTTAATGTTTTACACTCTCAAGTGGTGAAGAGAATACATTTTCCTAAAAAAGAAGTATAGTAAAAAAACCTGATTAGACCTATAAATGTCCAGTTATGCAGATGCATAACTGTATGTGTATGCAATTAGAACATTTTATATTTGGCAGAGTAACAGAATTCACATATTAATTATGTGAGAGTGGAAAATATATTTGTTATTTATTCATAACATGTCTTAATATTAAAGACTAGTTGTGCCAGTTCAGAGAATTTCAGGATTTTTGTTTTATGATAGAGTAGCACTAGAGATGACTGCACAGAATTTTTAAAAAGATGCAGCCAGTTTTATGTGTACCTACATCAGAACCGTGCAATTGGATATTAATGTAACTGCAGTCATCAGTGTGAGTATAGCTGAATCTGGATTAGATTTTATTTCTTCATTTCTGCAGTGCCCATTAGAAGCAAAACAACGCAACCTCTGATTTTGGTTTTAAACTTTGGGTAAATAATTTGTTATATGGCATCAGTTGTGGACATCTTTGTCCAATGCTTAAGTTGTTTTTTCATTCCATTGTAGAAGGAGCAAGAGTAAAAAACCATTTAAGTTGAAAGAATAATTCGGGCATTTTATCAAATGTCTTAAGATATCTTAATTTAGTTCAAAGGCATATCTTAAAAATAGGAACGAAAAATACAATTTTCAGGATGCTGAAGTTCCTGAAAAGTAGGGTTTCTGATATTTCTGGTTTACGTTAAAGTGTTACTTCTAAACGATGAAGGCGCTCCTGACGATTGTATTTAATGCGTGTGTGTGTGTCTCTGACTCTGAAAGTAGTTGACCGAGTACTGATGCATTTCCCAAATTCAAAGCATCTGACTTTGGAATCATCTCAGATATAGTCATTTAGTTTATTTTTAGCAAAAATAAAGTGCTCCTTAACTCTATCCCAACTGCTGCTCCATTTTCAAGGAGCACACAAGAAAGTGAAAAAGTAATAATGCTGGCTTGTAAATGCAGTTACGGGATTTTATCCCACTTGCTGCAAGGAATGGGCAAGAATTCCACAACTGAGGCTGCTGGTGCATACGATAAGTTGATCCTAGTGCATCATCATTAAGTGAAAGCATGCTGCTTAGTAAAAGTGCAGGAGTATTTGCATCTCTCTCTTTAGCTCTCTTTTCACTCTAATGTATGCATTCAGCAGGCAATTACAGAGACTGAGCAGAGGAACATCCTGTGTAGCTGTGTATCTATCTCTGTCCATGCTGTTCTGTCTTACGATTTTCCTATTCTCCTTGTGTTTTGGCACAGAGCAGGGGTCAGAATATAAACAGAAATGAAAGTGGCCTATTTAGATCATATAGTATTAAAAATTGCCAGGCAGTTAGTTCTTTGTGTCAGGGACTTCTCTCTTACTTTGTCTCTAAAGATTCCATGTGCTTGGTATGAAATCTTGTGAGAAAGAAAGCTTTCTTCTGTGGGAAGAAAGCTGGTTATTTTTCTTCCACTGCTTATGGATAAAGAAGCCAATAAGGATTTTAAAATGAAAACTCAAATTTGACAAAGTTCAGTGCATGCTATCAAACATCATTATGCTTGTGACTATAGTACACATTCATCTTTTGTGCCATAGGATGTTCAGAGACTTATATGAGGTCAATACTCTTCTCATCCAACTTTCATGTTTTCAATTCCCTTAGGGCTGGATTGGTCTGAAGACAGTGGAGAAGAGTTGGAGGATTCAGAGCAAACCTCCCCTTACCAGGTTGCGTGGTCTATCCGAGAAACCCTCGGCTATGAGAGACATGAGTGAGTATGATTCTTTAGTATTCATTCTGGTCTTGATGGAATAAATCATGTAAATGTAAGCTTCACTTCAAGTGGAGTCAGTGGAACCTAAGCACTTGTTTGAGTGCTTTGCTGAAACAAAGGATTGTTTGAACTCATTTGTTTGTAAGAGCTATGAAACGGCTTGTCACCTTCTGTCCCAGTTTCCACCTAACTTAGAGACCTTTGTGCAGTCTGCTATCAGAAGGATGCATCAGGAAAGAATTTAAGCTTATTTGCCTAGATTTAATTGAGTTTAGTGGGATTTATTCATGAACTTGTATGCCTTGCTGAGTAGAAGTATTTCCTGAATTAGAACCAAATGAAGGGAGTTGCTATTGGTTTCTTGTCTTTCCTAGTGTTTGTGAATAACTTTGTTAGTAAACTTGCTACATTTTACTTATGGTAATTGTGCAGCATGTTGTTTTAATGTGGTTTTTTAAAGGGCATGGCATTTCTTTTAATAATAAAATGTTGAATAAACCTCTGTCAAATAGTTGAGAGCATTGAAAGGAAGTGATGTGGTTGAAGGGATAAGCAGAGCAGGTTTTAGCTGCTGGTACAGAAAGGCTTACAGTGTTCTCCATATACTGCTAGGTCATGAATCGGAACTTACAGCAGGATATGATAATATATGTCCTATTAATGTAAATTTTAAGGTGCAAAGTTAAAGCAAAGCATCCCAAGCATAGTATTGTAACAAAACTGAAGCATGTTGGTACCAAAAGGAAATTGGAGTCTCAATAAAATTTGATTGTAGTTTCTATAACGTGATTCTCTTTCACTCTGCAGCTCAACTTTTTGATACGACAACTCTCCCCCATTTGTTTAATTTTTAAATATCACAGTTAGAGTAATGATGTTAATGAAATGTTATTTTGTTGTTACATGGAAATTCTGAAATTTACCAGAAGTTCTTACCATCTCTAAAGATTGTCATAGAATCACAGAATCATTTAGATGTCATACGATCCTAGAATCATTAGGTTGGAAAAGACCTTTAAGATCATCAAGTCCAACCATAAGGTGAACAACAAAGCTGTATCTCTGTCATTGGGACAGACACCAGGTTACTAAAGACTGAGAGCCTTCAGTGAATCAAAGCTTAGTAGCAGTGTATAGACTTTGCTTTTTTAAATAAAGGTCTTTTTCTATTATGAATGACCATTGTTTTTTAGGGCAACAGCAGTCAGAGAGATAGGGAGCTTTCACAAACTGTTTTGGGAAAACATGAACAGACTTTCAGACTTTTAAATCATACGTTATTTTCAAAGCAGATATATCTATTGAAGAACTTCCCTCACACTCTTCTCTCTTTGACATTTGATCTCGTTCTTCCATAAATCCCTATTTTTTTGTCAACTTATAAAGGTCATCTCTGTGTGTTTTGTCTTCTATTTGTCTTAACTTCCTTTGGATTCTTCCTACTCTTTTCACATGCTGAGAGAAAATAATACCTTGTCTTCACATTTTCTGTTCCATTCTAGCATTTTATGCACTTCAATTAAACACTGTCTTAACTAATCATGATGGATAAATTTTTGTATGGTACTGGCTGCTTTTGTACTTCCATCAGCCTGCCCTGTGTTAGCTCTTCAGCAACTTTCCTAATTTTGCTTACGGATAACCATTGATACATTCACTTGATTTCAGCCTTCTAAAACGTTAATTGCTATTCTGCAAGCTTCTGCAGAGGTTTTTATTACCTGAAATGTTTCACTTTGACACTTTTCAATGTGGTCTGTCTGCTGCTGAAGATGACTTGGTTCAGACTGTTTCTTGGGTGATTTGATTTGTCAAAATGACTCTGTTTTGCTAATCTGGCAGTGCAGACTGGTGGCTCCTAACTTAGTCAACCAATGACTTGTTATGGCTTTGAATTTTGGAGGCTAATTTTACCAGAAAACCAATGAAGATTGTTTCCCAAAGCCTTTAGATTCTGAAATCACATACCTAACCCTATGGGAATTTACTTACTGTTTTTCATAGTAAAATTAAAGCTGTTTTTTTCTGTTCATTTGTGTCTGAGTTTGCGGTCCCTGTGTGAAAGGGATAGCTCTCCACCAGCTAGCTTCATTCTGTCCTTGTCCATTTGACTCCATGGAAGACAGCTGGAGGGATGCTTCTCCAAACAGATGAGTAAAAGAAAGCGAACAGTTAATTTCTGCATTACTGGGCAGCTTGTTCTCAGCATTTCTGGTTGTGTGATTGTGGGGGGAATCCTCTAATTTTCGTTTAACTTCTGGTGTGACTCTAGCTGCTCTTAAACTCTCAAAAATTCACCAGATTGGTTTAAAATTAATGTCTTAACAGTAATACATTTTTGAGTTCACTTACCTTCTCACCTTTTTAATCTGTAAAATTCATATTGTTGTAATCATCTGTGGAAACACAGGCCAAATGTTTGCTGTTATTATTCTGGCCTTTAATTTTGAAAAATCAGATTACTGTGGTCGCAGGATTCCAGGATGCAGCGCTTTGAGGCAGGCACGAATGTCTGAGTTCAAATAGTAGCGCAGGAGTTGGCACCGGGTGCAGTGCAGGCAGGGCGTCTGGCAGGGAAGGCTGCTGGGGTAGGAGGAATTCCTCGCGGGAGCAGCGATTCGGAGGCAAAGCAGGGGCTGTTCCCTGCCACAGATTAGTGAAGCTTCCCCCCAGATGATTCAATTACTGAGTCTTGTAGTTTAGAAAGTACTGGAAAACAAATGACTTTAAAACAGTAGTTTTTCAATTCCTACGCTGAAATACAGATAAAGTGAGCGTTTCGAGTAGCGAGTCTGAAAAGGGAGTTGTGAGGATCGGAGTCCCTCCTCATACCAGCTCACTCAAAGGAGCAAATATCAACACTGTATTGTCAAAGCTGGATTTAATAACTCCTAATAACGAGAAGAACAAAAAGGAAGAAGGGAAGGTTCTTCAAATCTCTCCTTGCAGAGGGTTTTGAAGTACCCTTGCTAGTGTGTCTCAGAGTAGAGAGCATGTTCTCCTGGTTCCCTGATGGTGCCTGGCTGCTCGCACTACCCTTTTGCTCTTCCTTTCTGCTGCTTCGTGCTGCCTTTGTTTTCTTCATGAATGCTCAGCAATAATTCCCCTGATGTTTACACATGACAATCTTGAAGGGAAGGGCTGGGAAGAAGCATTTTGGATTATCAAATGGTTTGTGTGCGCTTTCAGAAATCTTTTAAAAAATGAAATGCCACACATGAAGTTGAACTTCAGAAATTATGTATGTAGCTTCAGAGAATAAACTAAATAGAAGTTGGTAAACTTGTTTATGAAAGGACAACAATAAAAGTACCTTTCGGTTTCAGTACTTGCCTAGTGAAAAGAAAAGGAGGTGTTATTGTGATATTTTTAGGTTTCTTTGAACACATAAATATGTTTTGGTTAATCTTACTGGCCTGGAAACAAAATTCTGGATGGGTTTTTTAGAAACTGTTTGCCTCAGAATAAGCCCTTGTCCACCGCAGTCATGATTTCTTTCTACATCCTGTATATATGTCTTCATCTACTTTTTTTTTAACATACGATGACTTTTTTTCTGTCTATTTCAATGGGAGGGAAGTAAAAAGTCTCAAATACAGAGACATTTGCATTAAAAAACACTCTTTCCCCTGAGGGGAAACACTTTTTTCCCTTAAGGTATATTCCTGTTTTTTCTTAAAGTTAATTTGTAACCATATTTAAAATTAAATCTGTATGTCTGCAACTTTGTTTAAAAATCTTGGCCCAGAGCAGTAATGAAATATCTAAGACCTTAGACCTACCTGTATCTAACTGATCCCGTCCATGTATTCCTGTTTTCTATTAATACATTGGAAAAAGGAAAATGTATATTAAATAGTACACAATTAAACATGTTGTTTCTCCCAATAGACATTCTTTCCTAAGAGATCTTAGAAGTGTATTTTCATTTTCCATGTGAAAATATTTTAAACATTACATATGTTAAATATTTTTAACAGGTTGTATTTGCTGCTAAGCATTTAATTGCAGAGGTTAATTACTTGTAATTTATGCTTCTAGAAAATAATCTGTAATCTGTTTTAACAAACAAAATACGTAGCATGGTTGACCTTACGTAAAACTTTACAAAAATGTGCATTTGTGTCAAGGCAGTGTTTGTTCTGTGGAGTCTTTGTGGGCAGCCTTAGTGGAGATGGATGCAGTCTCTTAAATTTAGCCTCTGTGTGAATGCAATAAGATTTTCCAGAAAGGAAAGTAGGTCTTAGTCATATTGCCTTTCAGGACAGCTATTCTGCCTGCATTTCTGGATCTTACTTTATTTAGTAAACATTATGGCCAGTATTTCGCATCCCTTCTATCATCAGCTAGTTGTGGTCCGCTTTGCTGTGCACAGGTTTGGATGTCGGCTCATTCAATGGCCAATTCTCGATGGCCAAGCTCTGCAGTCTGAACCTTGGGATCTTTTGATTTGCTTCGTTTGTTTGGACTTGTTTTCTTCCCCCTGCCCTTCCTTTGTTTTATAGATAGGAAAAGTAGCAAAAAGTTTCTCTATTCTATAAGGAAAAACTTAAAGGAAAAACTGAACGAAGTCTGCTTTGCTTAGATTCAGTGCACCCTCTTTGTTACTCCATGAACAAAAAAATCATTCTGCAAACTAGTGCTTCTTGTGGAGGACTTCCGGGTAGCTTCGTGAACCTTGTTGTTTTAACAAGTCCTAGTGATGATTTTATTATGTTTCATGATTTTTACTTCATTTAACTGAATGTGTTGACGTGGTTTGATGGTCTTGTTGATATGTGCCTGGACATTCAGAAAGCCAAGATAAATGGGAAAAGCCTGTCTTAAGCAAACAAAGAATTGGATCAGTCCTTCATCTGGTCATTGTTTAGCCCTGGTCTGATTTTTCCCTCAGTGCCTTTGGAGTTAAATGTGAATTTCTTCTCCATGGCTGTACTGTAACTCAACTTTAACTCTGCAGCAAGGGGAAAGCAGTATCAACTATCTGTGTGAGTGTGTATTTTGGTTTAGGAAGGAAAACACCACCTGGCAGAGTAAGAGGAATTGGAAAAGGTCAGCAGTTTTGGTACTTGTTAGAATTTGACCGTCTTCTCCAGCATGACCTTTCTTCAATAAATTTCCACTACATAGTTCCCCACCCTTGTCCTCTTCATTAATTGCACTTTGATTTAAGAGTTTGTCTCATTTGCCGAGACATTTACAGTAAATAAAGGTTAACAGTATAGATTTTTTTTGAACAGCAGGCTCCAGACATTTAAATGTGTCAGACTTGATGATAAATTGATGTAATCTCTAATAATGACATACTAAGAAGGGTAAGTACCTTTGGAATTCAAAAGGGATCCTGCTCTTACCATTTCTCAAGCCTCCGTACCTGATTTCGGCCTTTGGATGTTTGTGGACCTAGAAGATGGATGCCAACTTAACAATGCTATTAAAATGACAAATTAGCTTCCTTGAAAAAAAAATACTTAAAGCCCATTTGTTTTTATTTCCTCTCCTTCAGGTCCGATGATGACAATGCAGATGACAGGAGTTCCAGGGTGACCAGACTTTGCACTTACTTTCAGCAGAAATACAAGCACCTCTGCCGCCTGGAGCGGGCAGAATCTCGTCAGAAGAAATGCCGGCATACACTCCGGAAAGCCTTGCTGCAGGCGGCCAGCAGAGAGCCGGAGCGTGCTGGGCAACTGATACAAGAACTCCGAAGAGCTACATGTGCTCGAACCAGGTTAGACCTTCCCCTGTGTCTGCAGTAACCCAGGGTCCGGACAGGGTGGAGATGGGCAGAGTATCCAGCAGCTGAAATGCTGAACGCTGAAACTGGTAGGCAGAAAAACCACGACACATAAATGCCTGTCAGTGGAGTAAAATAAACATGGCCTGTAGTGTTTTCCATGAAGACAGGCATTCTCCAGCTTTGTGTTTTACAATGTGGATTGTTTGTTCAGCAGTATCTGGGCTCGATTTCTTAAATGTCACAAAAGAAGTTAGTGGCCTGCTAAAATTTATTCTTATTAATTAATCTATGTATTTTGTCTGCCTTCAAATATCTGGTACTTTACTAAGCCCAGTTCTTTAGAAGGTGTACAGTCTGGTCTGCAGTTTACTGCTTCAATTCAGATTTTGTTTTTCAGACAGCTTTTTTTGAAAAGCCTGTACCTCCTCTTAATTCTCTTCCCAGCAAATCAAACTTAAGCTCATGCTTTTTGTTAGATTTAACTCAATCTAACATTAAATTAAACTTGGCAACAAAACAAATATCTTCCAACGACTCTGAAGGTTACCTTCTGTGGGAATTCTTTCTAGATAATGTCAACATCCCCCCAGCTCTTGGCATACTGAGAGTTGGTTGATTCATATTTGTGCAGAAACAGAGTAAGTCTGAACCCTGGCGTTGTGTCTGGGGTATCAGCAGCATCCTTTTGCTGTTGTGGTTTTGCTTTACAGGATGTGTGACTGTGGCGGGTGGGGAGGGCTAACATGAGAGGCAGGCTGGAGCAGCGTACTGAGAGTATATTCTGGTTATGGGGTGCTTTTGTTCCTGGACAGTGGGCTGTGGTTCATGGCAGTTGGAGGGTTTATTGTTGGGGAGGTGGAGTGATGCTGAAGAGCTGCTCAGAGGTGTAATGTAGAGGTACATTACTAGTTTACAAAGTTGTGTAAATGTCTCCAAACTTAAACTACAGCAAAACCTTGCCAGAACTGGCAAGCTCTTGTTGATTTTCTCCCTGCTCTCCCCCCCACCCCCCCATTATTTTCACCTTTTATTATGCAAAAAAGATTACGTTGTGTTGGGTAGACTGGCAAAGCCAGGTATGGCTGTCATCACTGCTCTGGTTAATTTAAGTAACCACAGAGTCTTTTCAGTTACAAAATTTTTCACAGGAGTAATATTGCTAACTAAAACTTTGCTCAGTCAAAGTGCAGTTGATGATAGAAATGGCTGAAGGAAAACAGTCAGGCTACACACAACTTTTTGTCAACCTAGAAAACAACGTGTACAGAGGTGAAATTCAGCCCTGGAATCGCCAGCTTTATCTACATGAAGGTGACAAATGCCTCGAGAGCAGGCTAACACCGAGCGAGCTGTGTAACGCTTGCGGTACTCATCCACACTGCTGTCTGGTCGCCTGCTTGCAGCTCAGGCTCAAAGCATTGAGGCTGTGCTGAGGAAGCGCTCAGCTCTGGGCACCTGCTGGTGGATTGGGCTGTAGCACGTTGATGAAGGAGAGCTTTTACCCATGTTGAGCACGCTCAGGCTCTGCCACTCCAGAGCTCAGTCTAAGTTTGTCTGAGCACATGCTTGCATGTAAGCTCTGGGGATGCTCGGCATGTTTTGATTTATGAACAGGCTTGGAAGTGCACTTGATTGACCATGTAGGCATACCCAATACATTGTATTCTAAAGATTGACCTCATTTTAAGGGTCACCTGTGTTGACACTCACCTACTGCTGTCCTTGGCTCTGTTGCAGGGTGTTGTAATATTTACATGGTAGTAGCACACAGCACCTCTCATTACAATTAAGGCCCTGTGAAATAAACAATAATCCTGTTAGTGCAGTCACACCTTCACCTGTCATTGACATCTGTTCTGTATCCCTGTGTAGAGCCTGGTAGTAGTGTGCACCCATCTGGATCATGACACAAACGTGTGTTGTAATTTTTCATCCTACTGTGCCACATGCAGTGCAATAGTTGTGCTAAGTAACCACCTGAGACTGGGTTTTTGTCTCTAAACTCTTTTATGCATTTTTTTCAGCACAAGCCAAGCGAGGCAGAGAGATGCAGAACCAACAACCTGTAGTGGGACTTCGAAGGGAGAACAGTGCACTAACAAGGCCCTTCCATTCACCAGGCATTGTTTTCAGCGTATCCTCTTAATTCTGTGTGGGAGTTGCATTCAGGCGTGGAAGCTGTTCTGGTTTAGGGGGTTTTGTTTGTTTATTAGGTTTTTGCATTGACAAATATGTTTTCACAAAGAAATACCTATTTGTTAGTGTTTTATCAACTACTTTGCTTTTAATTTGTCTGTGTGATTTGGATCTGTAGACGGTGAAGATAAGTAGTTTGCCACTGGTATCTGTCGTAGTCACATTGTTTTACTTTGTAAGCTGTATTTAGTAGGTGCAAGAAGCCTTTACAAAAATGATCTTCTTTCACAGATGACTTGGTACAAACCACATGGCTTTCAGCCTCATGGCTTTCATACAGTTCTTGGTAGGTAGACTACCTACCTACAAAGGGTTTATGGGAACAAGTTTTTACACAAAGTATAAAAAGATGACTTACACTGACTGGAAAGATGGAAATGTGATACTTTGCATTGTTTAAAGAAGCTAAATAGAAGGAGTCACAGAATCCAAATTCTGGATGAGGAAGAATTTCCAGTGCTGGGGATTTCAAGCAAAGCCTGAAAAGGATGTTAAGAGTCAATGCATGAAGGCTGCAGAAAGGAGGGAGCACATTAGATGTGAGGTTTGATGTGAACGCTATAAACAGGCAGACTTTTAACCTGGAATACTTAAGAATTCTGCAGACTTTGTATTTTTTGGTTTTAGCTGAAGAATTGTTGGCACTTCTGTTGGAGTGACTCCTTTTATTCGAGCTTTTGGTTTTGGTATTTTAAGTAGCTAGTGCTGATCTGTTCCAGTTGCTGTCAGACTGCAGCACCTTTTCAATCTTTTTGATTTGCAGATGTCTTGTTTTTCTTGGTTGATTTTTGCAGGCCCCTTAAAAGTAGTCTGCAGAGCAGTTCAAAACCTCTCTGTGAGAGAGCATCATGGTGTGCAGCTGTGTGTGGATTTGCCTCATGATTCTGTTTTTTTGGTTTTTTTTTTTAAAGTTTAAGTGGTCTTGCTTGTTGGTGTGCGTAGAGCAGAGAAGTCAAGACTAGTGATTTTGCATTTGTGCCCGTTTTTTCCCTCTGCACTTTCTTCTCAATGGAAACAGTGTCTTCTAAAATGAGCAGACTCTTGGTTCTGACCCATCTGTCCAAGTGTGCCATCTGGACTGTTCTGCAGGTTTTCCATTTTCTTTGTCCTTTCTTTCTCGTTTTAACATTTTCTGAACACACATAGTGATGTTGAGGTCTGAGAACTGTTCAAGATGGAAGGAGTGCTTCTAACGTTGTTTGAAAAAACCCAATGAAATATCTGTTTGATTTGCTCTAAGTCTGGAAACATTTTCACTCCTGCAGGGGATTTTTCTGAAGGAAATCTCAGCAAGCTTACGTTTGGATTTACTTGACCTTTCTGTCTGATTGTACATCTTCTTTTCAGAGGAGCAGGAAGGATCTTGAAACTTCTTTGTCTGTGCTCTAAAGATAAATGCCAAGAATGTACCTTAAAAGATTGAATTAAGAAATACTCTTTCTTTAATGTTTCAGGATGGATTGTCATTAGTCTGTAAGGAAATAGTCCTGTTGACTACACTGTTCCAACTGCTACTATTGATCTATTGATTAAGACTCCAGGAAAAGGCTTCTTTTTGCTAAGAACTCATTAGTGAAATGGCTGCTTCCATAAAACTATCTCAATATATAATAAAATCATTAGAGATTCTGCATGAATGCAGTTTTTCACTTTAAAAGTTGGGTTTGAGCCTTACCTCGCTTTGAACTTGAATAACAAAGTTAAGGTACTCATTAAAAATAGCATCTATGGACAGGTAGAGTTGAAGGCTCTGATCTTTATCAGATTGATAAATCAAAGGGCGTTCCTCCATCATTGCCTTGTGTGTTATTCCTGATGCAGAAATGCACAGATATCTTATTGAACCGTTCTCAGCAGCTCTTCTCAAGTTGCACAGCCAAGTTTGCGGATGGTCAACAGTGCTCTGTGCCAGTTTTTGACATTACACATCAGACACCTCTGTGCGAAGAACATGCCAAAAAAATGGTAAGTACAAAGCCAAAACTGTCACTATTTGTGTATTGGGATGATCAGGAGTTTTAGCCCCAGTCTTTCTGTGAACTGTTGCTTGACAACTAGCAAGTTTATGAACTTAAGATCTTGTTTCCTTTTATTTTTCTTAAGAGGGTAAAACATGCCAAACATTCCTGATTAGTATAAAGTATGTTGTGAAAATCTTTTATGTACTTTTGAGGGTATAATAAAGTGTGCATGAGAATATCCTTCACTGAAAGAAATTTGATTCCTCTCTTGAATCAAGAAATAGGAAATCGTTGTGAGAGATCCTGTGGTTGTTTTATTTGGGCTCACTCCTGGCCCTTGGATCTGAATATAGTATGAGTGTGGTATGGTAAGAACACTGCATCTCAAACAGTCTCAGTACATGGGGCCCAAAATATTTTCTAGAGGAGGTGTACACAGCAATTACAAGCATACAAATAATAGGTTTGCTACTTTATTTACCTTTTGGTGACTATTAGAATTTATCTTTAACGTCCTTCAGGGATCTTTGGATCCCAGAGGAAAAGCAGTGGCCTACTACAAGTTGACAGAATGCAGAAGTTAAGGTGATATGCTTTGCTCTCCTTTTATTCCTCCCATCTTCCAGAACAAAACTTTTAGGATAATTCACAAACCCACTTCTGTCTTGCCCCACCTTCAAGGCGTTAGGCGTAAAACTGCCTCTTTTTTTTGTTCTGTTGTTGGGTTGTTGTGGGTTTTTTGTTATTGTTTTTTTGTCCAGCCTCTCCAATACTTGTGAATTATGGAGTTTTCTGGATTAAAATGTGAGGGTCTGCACTACACAGCTTTGTATGGGATTTTCTCCCTCTCCCAGGCAATCTTCAGTGTATCTCTCAAGGTTTACTTCTGTAGCACGTACAATCCTCTGCCATTCCCAGTATGATGGCAACTGAAAACTGATGATGGTTCGGTTTATTTTTTAATTGGTCAATGGTTGCTATTCAAAAGCAATAAGGCCTTAGTTGTTTACCCACATCCTTACTCTAGCCCTACAGTATTAATTCCGTTTCCTCAGTGCTGTTCCTCTTTTACGGCATTGGGCACTTGAGGATGCTGGCTTCAGCTGCTGCACACTGTCCCCATTATTGCCACCTCACAACAGTGTTCTGTCTTTAGTACTTAAAGGAGTGCTGCCAAAGGTTACAGTTTTGCACTGATTTACTTAGGGTTTGCTATGATGATTTTTAGAGTGACACTGCATAGTCTTCTATTTAGCGTACCCCATCATTTGGTCTCTGTGATTTTTGCCATTGGGATCAATGAGGAAGAAAACAGCTTAATTTTTGTAACCTTGCCTGAGTGTAAGTTAGCAGTCTCTCTTGCATTACGTATGAATGTCTGTGGAATGACCGGGGGGGGAAAAGCAAGGAAAGTAATACTTGTTCTTAATACGCTCCCATTGCTATTGTTTTATTCCCAAAGGACAATTTCTTGAGAGGGGACAGCTCCCGTAAAGTTCAGCACCAGCAGCAGAGGAAACCCAGGAAAAAAACAAAGCCACCTGCACTTACCAAAAAACACAAGAAGAAGAGAAGGCGAGGCCCACGCCGGCCCCAGAAACCCATTCCTCCTGCAGTGCCCCAAGGGAACCTCACCATGCCTGCCAGTGTCTCACTGCCAGTAGAGATGCCCCACATACGGTCAGTGGTAGCCCTGCTCCAGTTTGCCCACTGCTGGCTTGAATGTTGTCGATAAGCACTGTAAAAAGGTGTGATGTTGCTGTGCTGATCACCATCTGGAGCGGGGCTAGAAATTCCATCTCAATGTGACTGTTGGAAAAAAGCCTTAGAGTGGGTCATTTTAGATTTGAGCGATTACTGAGTTTGATGGATAAAATGTCTTGCTCCTGATGCCCATCTTGTGTGTTTAATCAATAGGCTAAGTGTAAGCTTCCTAAAGAACCTTTCTAAAACCATTTTTTTCCTAGATGATAGGAAAAAAAAAGGTGTGGGGAAACACCCATTATAGATAGGTTTGCGTTCATAGTTGTTGTTTGGAGGAATCGGAGTTGAATACCGTGGACTAACGGTACTTTCTGTCCAGGAGCCCCTCCACACCAGAACTGAGTGCCGATGAGCTGCCTGATGATATCGCCAATGAAATCACAGACATTCCACATGACTTGGAATTGAATCAGGAGGACTTCTCTGATGTCCTGCCACGGCTGCCCGATGACTTGCAAGATTTTGATTTCTTTGAAGGTACCGTTTCATTTTATTTTATTTTATGCTAACGTGAACACAGTCAGTGAACTGAAGAAGTCAGTGTTTCTAAAATGCATTTTGAGGGGTTGCTTGCTTTCCTACAGAGGTAATAACTTGTAGACAAGGAAGTGTGCATTTGCTCTATTGTTTCTTTGTGAGCTCTGAAGTAAAGCACACTTTAAGAAGACTGGTGTGTGTAGTTTTCTGCTTGCTCTTATAATTACTGCTCTGAAAATCCTAATTGGTTTAGTATTTTAATAATTCATGTTACCTTTTTACTGCCTGTCAGTGTTGCAGTTTAATCAAGAGTATTCTCAGTAATGGCATCTTTCTGCCATCGAGTGGGGCTGGAATCACAGTCAATGTTGGCCTTTGATAAAAGGAGAAGAGAGTGAGAATAAAAACTTCAAATACATTTTTAAAACTAGCTTTTGATCAGAACTGTGCCTGAATTTCTGGATTCTAAAGCTCAGTACCTATCACAGGTAACAAAGAAATTAGAACAGCCTAGAGTTGGGATATGTGATTTCTTTGGTCATTTTCTGATGTGACATGCCATCAGACTGTGTTTGAGTTGAAATTAACCTAAATTATACTGATTGTGTAAATTTTAAGTCCAGGCTGTAATGTGGTAAGTAGAAGGGAGTTTGTGGACTATTTGTGTTATAGCAGCATTGAAGAAAATCTTATTTAAGCATTTTTACTTGAAGTCTAGTGAGTTTGGGAGGCATCTTATATTGTAGTACGTGGAAGAGGAGGGTGGAGAGAAGGAATTCCATTGATGAGGAAGGTGTAATTTCTCGTTTTTCTTACCTTACTTACCTAGTGAACACTGGTGAAGGAAATTTTCTGTGTACCACAAGCTGTTCTGGAAGGTTATCGTACATTGCAGCTCTGTACTGAACTGTCTGTATATCTGCATCCTTAGAGTGCTCGTGCTGGGCTCCCCTGAGAGGAGTGCACTAACTTCTGGTATCCCTGTTTCTGCAGGTAAAAATGGAGATCTCCTTCCGACTACAGAAGAGGCTGAAGAACTGGAACGGGCCCTACAGGCTGTAACTTCTCTTGAGTGCCTGAGTACCATTGGAGTACTTACACAGACAGATGGTGTGCCAGTTCAGGAGCTGTCAGATAGAGGGATAGGGGTGTTCTCTACAGGTGCTGGAGCTCCAGGAATGCAGTCCTTGAGTCGAGAGGTTAACACGGATCTGGGGGAGCTGTTGAATGGGCGTATAGTACATGATAATTTCTCCGGTCTGGAGCTGGATGAGAACTTGCTCCGTTCTGCTACCTTGTCCAACCCACCTACGCCCCTGGCAGGGCAGATCCAGGGGCAATTCTCAGCCCCAGCCAACGTCGGCCTTACTTCTGCCACTCTCATAAGCCAGAGTGGCCTTGGGGAGAGAGCCTTCCCAGGACAGTTTCATGGACTTCACGATGGCAGCCATGCCTCCCAGAGGCCCCACCCTGCCCAGCTGCTGAGCAAGGCAGATGACCTGATCACCTCACGACAGCAATACAGCAGTGACCATTCACACTCCTCACCCCATGGAAGCCATTATGATAGTGAGCATGTGCCGTCTCCCTACAGTGACCATATCACATCCCCTCACACCACATCCTTTTCTGGTGATAACTTGGCAGCTACCTTCTCAGCAGAGATGCCCATGATGGCACAGCACTTGCTCCCAACTCAGCTGGATGTGCCACTTAGCGGGGTGGTCAACCCCAGAACTCACTGGGGAAATCTTCCTGTCAATCTTGGGGACCCCTCTCCGTTTAGCAACCTTCTTGGTGCAGATGGACACCTCCTGTCCACCTCCCTGTCCACACCACCTACCACCTCGCACTCAGAGACCACACAGCCTGCCTTCGCCACTGTGACCCCCAACAGCTCCAGTGTGCTTCCGGGGTTACCGCAGACCAGTTTTAGTGGCATGGGTCCTGCCTCCGCTGAACTCATGGCCTCCACCTCCCCTAAACAACAGCTCCCTCAGTTCAGCGCAGCCTTCGGGCACCAGCTGAGCTCCCATAGTGGCATCCCCAAGGACCTGCAGCCCAGCCACAGCTCCATAGCTCCTCCCACGGGCTTCTCAGTGACCGGTGCCACCGCTACCAGTACCAATAACGCATCCGCGCCCTTCACCACCTCCAACTGAGCTTGTCTGCCTGGCTCTGTGCAGGTAGATGGGGGACCTGTGTTTTCTATCTTTCCTTTTTTCCTTTTTCTTTATTTTTTCTGTCCTCCCTTCCCTTTTTTTTTTTTTTAAGAGGGGGTTGAGAAGAAAACCCCTGCTTCAGTACTGACCAGGGTTAGCCCTCTGTGAACCTTGCTGTAGCGTTCACACGTGCTTGTTACGCACCGGTGCTCATTTATTGCAGGCAGGTTCACCGTTCCCCAATAATTCCTTAAGGATACAGCACAGTTACTGGATGTAATTGATCTTAGCAGTAAGACCTAGAAATGGGAAGATACCTCAGATTACTGATGCATGTTACTGTTTCCTAGGGTTTGGATCAGTGCTTGCCATCCCATTAGCATCTGGTAGAAAGTTTTCCAGTGGGCAGAAGTCTCTTGATTTTTTTTTTTTAATTTACTTTTTTTCCAAAGGTAGCATCTGGCATGGAAAACTTGGCTGCACACATTGATTTGTGAATGGTGCACCGAAGTCCTAAATCAAGATCATGGTTCAAGGATGAGTTTGGCAGTTTCTTAAAATAGTCTCTTGACCTCCTCTGTGTGCGTGTGTGTGTTTGGGGTGCAGGGAGCAGCAGTTCCTTTTCTTCTTTTGGTGAAGAAGTGGGAGTTGTCCCCTTCCAGAACTGGTCACTGTTCTTACTGCATGCTGATTTTTTTTTTTTTTTTTTTTATGATGATGATTTTTAATTCATTGAGCAGCAAGGGGATCAGTTGACTGATTGCCCAGAATCTGAAGGCTGATACGAAGTTAGCCCAGGGAAAAAAAGAAAGAAAACCAGAAAGATTGAAATAGATCGTGGATTAGTGAAGATTCCTGTGCAGAAATTCCCTCCCTTGCTGAATTACTGTGGCCTTGTAGCATTGATGATTTGCCTTTACAAGTGTGGCTTTGTCCAGAACTCCTTGTCTGTCAGGCTGACAGGTATTTCCCAGCTGAAACTGGAAGAATTTGGTTGGTATTCTGCCCATCCACACAAGTCTAGGTCAGACCCTTTGGTAAGTTTCAAAAGGATGCATTTCTCAAGTTATGTCTAGCTACTGAGACTTTCTTGGATAGTTGTTCTCCCCAGGAGCCATATAGTTTTTTTGACACTTGTAGGGTTTGATGCTCTGTATGGGAAGCTGAATATATGTAAGGAACTAGCAGGTACCTATCAGCAGTCATGGCTAACCAGAAATCACTAAAGCAAAATAGAGAGATAAGAATTCCTTCTGTCTGCAGGACAGTTTTGCTTTTACTGCCCACCTGCTAAAGAAAGTATTCAGACTCTTTGGTAGTAATTTCAGCTCTTAAAGAAAGGAGTCCGCTAGCTTTTAGATTTTTTTAAAAATTTTATTTTATGTTTTTTAATCCAAGAGATAACAGCAGCAGAAATTCTGAGGTGTTTACTTGCATCTCTTTATCAGGAAGGGAAAACAGGAATTTGCTTGTGACTTTATAGGGCTCAAACTTGCTACTGTGCTCTGACTTTGACTGTAAAAGTAGTCTCTACTCTTTTTGATTTGTTTCTGAGATGCAGATGAGAGAGAATAGAAAATCCCACATTTCAGTCTCTTACTGTAGAAGACAGATTTCCTTCTACCTTACAGTAAAATGTCCTACCTACATGTATTCTAGTCTAATTCAGGAAATTAAGAGATACCAAGCACATGTAATAGGGAGGCCTAATAAATTCTTTGAGCAAGGGATCATTGAATGAGGTTTAGTTGCTATAGAAATTTATTTTGTTAGCAGTCAGGCCCACACCAAAATTTCTGACCCAAACCTCTCCTTCCGTCTTGCTAAGGAACAGAATTTGAACGGGATAGGTCTTGTGTCTTCTTACTGTTGTAGCAATTATACTATCCCTCTTTTCTTGAAAGATTTGTTCTTCTTAAATATAAAGGAGTATGGATAATGCATATGTCCTTTTCTGAAATTGCAAGTGTATGTGGGTGGAGGAAACAAAAATAATTTTCATGCTTCTGTTGTTACGAAGTCCTTATTTCATACTTGGTAAAATAGATCTTAATAATATAAGCCGAATATTTTTAAGTGGTGATTTAAATATGTTTGTAACATTTAAATGTTTTTAAATCATGTAAAAAGTTGAATTGAAGCCTATGAAATCCTGCTTGTGATTGTCCTGCTGATTGAGGAATGCCCAGTGGTATTGTGAAATGAGGCAAATCTGACAAGGCATTTATTTATTTTTGTATTATGTTCCCCATACTTTGTTGAGGAGGCAACTGTTTGATTTGCAGATGATTTTCATTGTGTCCGAATACCTTCTTCAATGTGTTTGGATGACTGGCTGACAAAGAGTGGAGAACTAGTATACCAAATGGTTAATTCTTTAATCTGCTTGTGTATTCATGTCATTTTAGAGGATGTTAATTTCTATAAATTGGTTTCAGGACTTTGGTCTTGAAATCATTCTTGTGCCCATCAAACTCTTTATGAAACTGCAGCTAGTGCAGAGTATATTTGCCCCACATCACATTTCTCTTAGCAAATGCCGGGGGGAGAGGGGGGAGGAGAGTAACTGAGAGCCAAGTTCCGCTTGCTCATGTTGGTATAAATTACGAAGGAGCTCTTTGGTCTAAGGTCATTGTGAGTTTGTACTGGTCTAACTCAGAACAGAACCCAGCTCCTAATCTGAGCATTGATTTAGACAGGGAATTTTGAAAGCTGTCAAAGCTATGCAGGTCCATAATTCCCATTTGAAATCAGTGGCCATTATGTACCTGCATTCCTTTAGGGCCAGCTAGGATATCAACTCTCTTCCCCTGCTTAGACTTCAATTTTTGTATATCCCTTGATGACTTTTCCCTGAAAAGTGACTACGTAACATTTTTCAATGAGCAAACTAAGTTTGCAATAAAGCTGCACTTTTAAAAATAAACTTCGGTTTGTATACAATTGATATAGGAATCCCTCTGTCCTGTCTGACACAGAGTTCTGAAATGGGCCACCACTCTTGCCTTTTCCTGGTTCACCTCCCTTTTTTTCCCTGCCGCCGATTTCATGGTTACAGCCTACCAAGCAGTTACGGGTCTTGATCTTAGCTTTATAAGGTGGATCATTCCAGGTGGGCTTCTACACCCACACAACCTGTTGACTTCAGTGAATCAGTGTCTTACTGTTGGCTGTGAGAGATCCAATCTGAGAGGTATGTGCAGCCAGAGATGTTTCACACCTCTTCCTCTGGGAAATACTGCAGGTCTGGTTATGGTAGTCCTCGAGGCTGTTATTTATGTGGTTCCCGAGTAGAATCCATGCTCTCGCAAAGGTTTTTGAGTATCATCTCCTCGTATAGCAATTAGCACTCTAATCACCCTTTCACCAAAGAGCCAGTGTAGCAATTTCAGTCCATTGATTTCAGATGGTCGATAGCTGTCGTGCCCTTTACGTGTTAACAAATGGAATAAAGCTAGTCGAACCTAAAAGTTAATTTCTTTACATAAGATTTGAGTTTTAAAGAATTGAGAAAAAAAATTAGACTTAGAATAAAATACCAGTAACATCATTTTTGGTAATAATAGCACCACAATTAGTCTTCATACAGAAGTACTTAACACAAGATGAACTTTGACAGTGTACAGAGGCTCATCAGGAATGGCCTCATGCTGGCCTGGTGTGTAAGGCATTCTGTAAGACACGCTTTGATGTTTCCTTTCACTTAGAAGACTTTACGCCAACTTTGAGGGGAGCCATATGCACTTAGATACCTCAAAGTTGATTTGCTCTTTGGCCTTGTAATTACGATGATACAAGAAGATGTATGTATGATGCAGGAGGATGGAAAAGATGCATCATTTTGTCTCCTCCTGCCTTCCAGTTCCTCCAGGTTCTTGCTTAGTTCCCTTCTCATTAGTAGCATGCCTCTCTCTATGGTTGGGCATAAAGGCTTTAAATCGATAATGCTGAGAGGTAGCACTGTTGCAGGTCTGCCTCAGACATTGTGGAGAAGACAGCAACAGCTAGATTTCCCACTTCATTCAGCAGGTTAGTGAAATGAGGATTTGCAGTTCTCATTTGGAAAGCATTGAAAGGCCCCGAGAAGCTTATCACCTGCTAGGCAAAAATCAGAGATGGTATTGGAAGTACAAATGCAAGGAAAAAAATGTCAAAGGAGAGTCATCCATAATAGCAAACAGAAGCCAAGGGAAGTGACTGCTTTTCTTTTTTTTTTTTTTTTTTTTTTTTAGAGGGAGATGGGTATGAGTTGAAAAATTGAGAAGTTCTGTTGTGAGCTGTTAGGCACAGTGTGATGCCGCTGGCTTCAGGGGCACAGACAAGGCGAAGGGCCTAGGATTGAACCTGCAAACCAGTAGCCAAATTCAGTTTGAAGCTTCATTTTGCTGTAACCACACCTAAATACAGTCTGAGGTTGAATCTACTTGCCAGGAAAGAAAAGTCTCACGAAGGAATACAGTAAACAGTGGACAGGTGTCTTCCCTGAGAAGCTGGCCCTGGTGGTTACATAGACGTGGTGTTAGTCTGCTTCTGAGCTCCAGCTCCTCCCTGAGCTCCTGCAGCATCTTGGCTGCTGCATTTCCCTGTAGGCATCCGCAGGGCTCCAGGGATATTTCTCCCTGTCTTTGTGCTGCAGCGAGCTGAATCCACTGGTGAATTCTCCAACAGATGAGCCTTTGGGCAGGGAGGAAGAAGAAGTTTTTAGAAGAGCCAGCTACCTGCAGTTGAATCTTTCAAGACTTGTAGGGCGCAGGGACGGTGGCAGGAGGTGCTTTCAGCAGACAATAGAAAACTTACCTGCAGTGATCTTCTGCAGTGAGGCGTTGTGTGGGTGTTTGGGCAGCTTCCCTGGTGGGATGTTTCCTTTTGCTTTTGTATTTTTACCATGACATGTGAAGGAGTCTCCTATGCAGGCCTGTTGCAAGATCCAGTGGTGGTGGAAATATTAACTGAAGGAAGAGTTTTGGGCTAATGTGCTGACCAGATCTTTAGGTCTTTCTGATCTTCTGGTCACAAGGTCTTTCTGATCTCTTGGGTAACATTTAATGATGGGGTGTTGTGGGCTGCTTCTCGTACTTCCTTTATTTCCTTCCTCTCTACATTCTTCATCATTCTTTCTTTTATTCTCCCATTGTCAGATACTTCTTCAGTGTAAGTAATGCCAACTGGTTAGCCTTCCATGGTCCTGAGCGAATCTGACTGTAAAACAAAAAGGAGGAGAGATTCCTGCAGTTCATAACATACATTTTGGATGCTAGAATGACAGTGCGATAGATCAGAGTATTTCTTAGATCAGTAAGATGATGTTTCACATCATGCTAATATGAACCAGATGCTGAGGGTACAATATTGATCATGGGAGTGCAAATGCTAGCAGTGAACCTTCTCACAGGTTCCTCTTCTTTTGAGAAGTGCATCAGTAGAAAGTCACGAAGAAAAATTTAACTTACTCTTTTTAGTACCCGCAAGCCCAAATAAAAGTAAGGAGGGTTGGTGGAAAAATCTACATTTGTGTTTCCTAAACTTAAACTTGGACTTCAGGAGAGGTCTGGTCATGAGAGACCTTAGCTCTCTCAGGTAAAGTTTTGGTTTTGTCTTTAAAACTAGACAAAAACACTGTTGTTGGGAAAGAAAAGTTTGGTGGAGAAGAAAGAGTTAGAAAGGATGTGTCTTAGAACAATTTTCTCACTCATGTCTTCAGCCGTTTAAAAAAAACCCACCAGTGACTATTTTGGGAGCTTTTCCCTCTGCTGTTCTGCTACTTCTCATGGTTGTTGGGTTCTTTGCTTTCTCATTTTATTCTGCTTTCACGTACTCCTTCTTTGGCTGCTATGGAATAAAGTAGTGGAAGCATGAAAGGAGAAAGTGGGCTTGGCCGTAGATGGACAACAATAGTTGGAGAAGGCTTTCTTTTTCTGTCTCCTTGAAGTAACTGTTGGCTCCTTTTCAGTCTCCTCTGGCTCATAGAATTTGGTTTGGAAGTGATCAGGATGAAACTTGGGCTTCTGACCTTAAAACTGTACTTACTTGATGTAGAAAAATGCATTCTTCCTGCTCCTTTCCCTTGCTAGTCCCCCAAACACACACACAGCGAGATGTCCGGGGTACCCGCATATCGACCGCATACGCGTGTTGAACTTGGTCCAGTAATGCTCATGTTTTACCTGCTTTCTGTCGTTGTCAGCTGGTGCCCGCAGAGGTGAACTCTGGATAGGTAAGGTTCCCAGGTATCCTCTGGAAAACTTTAACTTTGGTGCAGAGTGCTCTGGTGTAGCTAACTGCGATGGCGTTGGCTTCTACCTTGGCGTGGACTGATTTCCCCTGAAATGACTCTCTAACCTGCGTCTTAAACAGTGTAGTTGGTTCTGGTGCAAGGTGCAAATAGATTCATTCTGAAGTGATGGACAGTTCAATTCTCATGCAAAATAGCTACATCCTACCAGAAGGGGTTGAACCAGTTTCTCTGAACAGTGATGACCTTCACTGTACAGTTTTGGGTATGTCTCAGGGATTCCTTGTGGAAATAAGGGCAGTTAACAAAAAAAAAGTAAATAGTTTTAAAAGTAAATAATAATTTAAGGTAGAGCGTCACCTAAGTGAGAGCGCAAGAAGGAGAAATCTTTGTTCAGTTTTATAGTCCATGGTGTCTGGCTTAGGGACTCTTTCTCTTCTCGGGGCTCTCATCTCAAGTTCAACATACAGAATCTTTTTCATCACGCTCAGCTTTAAACTTTTTATTTAAAGATACCCTTCCCCAATGAGCTTTCAGAATACTTATTGTAGATTTTAAGAGAAATGGTATATTAATTTATGCTATTAACATCACCTCATAAATTATAAGTTTTATACTAAAGCTGTATTGAGTGTAATGAATTATGTTGCATATGTGTTTTTAATAGCTATAAAATTATATACAAGCTTTTTTGGAAAAACAAACTAGTGAAGCACCTTTTTACACTGGATCTTTGCCGTGTCAAGGTGTACAGCTATTCTTTGCTACCTTGCAGATATCTATATCTATATATAGATATATATATATAAATAAAATAAAATGGTATCCTGTATCAACAAAGCATAGAACTCTTTTTAACCCTTATATTACTGTTCCTATAACTCTCTTTAAATTTTATTTTGAGTGTTACATTCTGCAATAATTTATCCGTGGTTTGTACCTATGATTAGAAATTTAGTTACAGGGTAAATAGATCAAATTAAAAAAATCCAACTACTGTAGCTGGAAGTTGTGAACCAAGTTTGTAAGACCTTTTCTTTTTTTTTTTTTGGATGTATTTATTTCCAGTTAGCTCTGTGAGTTGGAATTTGAAAAGTCAGAACATTAGGAATCTACAGTGTCTTATTCAGGAATTTTTCCCCTCCTTTCCTCACAAAGGAATTCCCACTGTGACTTATAAATAGAATTAGACTGCTTGTGTGCATGTATGTATTATATATACACACAAAAAAATATGCATTGGGGGGGGATGTATGTGCGATACGAATGTGTATATTGTATGTAGGTCATAGTTTTGTAAAGAGAAAAGTAGTTGAGAGGTGATGGAATGTATTGTAGAAATGTGATTATTTAGTAGGGGGTTGTTATGTCCTCACTGTTGTATAAATAACCGAAACTCTCTACTACATAATCTTCTGTTATAAGGCTAACTCTGATATCATGTCAATTTTACTGTTTTTTTAAATGAGTTGCATTGAGCCCTGTTTAAAATGCCATGAAAATACCAAGCTCCCAAAGACAGCCTTTAAATAAAACAAACGGGGGAGGAGGAGGGATGGGAGAAATGAGTGATATTTTTCAGGAGAACTTGAAATGGGAAGGTGTGCGTTCGGTGGGATGGGGAGGCATGGGAGTTGCTGTATCTTTGCAAATGAATACCCAAATCTCCTGTGGTCTGACTTGGAAAATGTTGTCAATCAGTGTACTTGTGTTTTCAAATTAGGTTGTAAGGGGCGCTGTTTGTGGGGTGATCTCCGTTCTGTAAAAGGATCTTGTCTTCAAAGTAGATTCTTTTCTTTCCCGAGGCTCTCGGCGTGTATTAATTTTGCCCCAAAATTGCTGTTGTGGGATTGCAGAAGAAAATACCATTTCAATCCAGGGAGTTTCACTTGTGCTGTGAAATTCTGAATTTAATTATGGCAACTTAACTTTTTTTTCATAATTGGAGAAGGAAGGTTTCTTTATGGGAGTTCTCACTTGAAACTGTGAGAAGTCAGAAACATTCTTACAGATTGGCTTTCTCTTCATACTGTTCTATTTAGGCTGGAGAAAGTAACCTAATTGTTATTTATTCATACAGTATCACTTTTAATGATGATGATCCTGGTGACTTTAAAAATCTGTTTAGAAAAACAGAGCTTCCAGTATTGCACAGACATTTGAATTTTTTGAAGGCTTTTTTTAAGCAGTTGCAAATCAAATCTTGATTTTCAATTTTTTTTTTTATATCCCCCTCCCTATCAGTATGTTGATACCCCCCAGGCATCCCTCCCCCTTTCTCGCTCCCCGCAATTCGTTTCTGGCACATATGCGTACAAGTGAAAGGGCAGGGAGGTGGAAGTTGTCAGAGGCCTTTCCTTCTGCCTATTTGGTGGTAATGGGAGTTAGCAGCATAAATCTTTATGCCTTTATGGGGAAGAATAGACCCATTTTTGTGTATACCTGTACAGAGAGATATATCTGTATATGAGATGTTGGTAGCACTTTGCTGAATGTGGACTTGCCCTCATGATGTACAATAAATACGTATGAATGCAATCAATCTAAATCTATATATACATGCATACAGATGTATAGATGGAATATACGTTGTATCACACACATGTACATTAGTTGTAACATGAGTAAGTGTGTGAGCTAAAGAGAGAGACTATCCACGTAACATATGTGTAACAGGTAAGCACTTGTGCCAAACAAGGTTGTTTTAATTCTTCTGAGGGATTTGGATGACATCAGTGACTGATCTGAGCTTGGTCACCATTATTTGTGTTACCTCAGCCCTCACAGTGGAGTTTCCTTGGTACGTTTCTGCTTTTGTTTGTTCTATATTAATACTCGTTGAGGCCTCTTGCAATGCCAACCTCTTCTGCTTCTCTGCTCCATTGCCTCCATTCCAGCTCCTCTTTGTCCCCGCAGCTCTACAGTTTCTCTTGCTACCAGCGATCAGCTTCAATGGCCCAATCCAGCGCTGCTTATGCGTTAGGGAAATTCTGTCGGTGGCTGCGGTGGCAGCTGAATTGGGCCCTGAGCACTTCCTTGAACTTACGCAGAATTTCCCAGCGATTCAATTGTGCTTGAGTACAACTGTGACTGATTTGCAGATGAACACAAACTTTTCTTAGAACCTGATGCAAAGCTTCCTAGCATATTAAAAGGTTAACCCAGCATCGTATTTTAGAGGTAAACGTTCCAAATGAGAAAAACGCACCCACCGAAAATTATCTTCAATTTTCAGCCCTGGGGAGAAAAAGAGAGTTTGGTTTGTGTTTCCCGTAATGCAGGCAGTAAGCAGAAGGCAGCCCTGTGCTCTGTTCTGAGCAGTGGGGTTGTCATCAAACATATCAAGAGAAACATAACTCGTTACATTCTACCCTTAAACAGATTTTAAAGCGAGCTGCGGAGTTGACCATTAACATGCTAGCACTTTGCGTCTAATTGTGTATTGAACGATCTTGCCTTATGCAAGTAAATTGTGGTTTTAAGTACTTCATTTTCTGTTTTCTGGCTAAATGGAGCTTCTATATCCTTTAGGCAGAAAGCAGCTGTCAGAAACCTGCTCAGTCACATTTAAGCACTGTTGAAACTCCTGGCTAACTTAAGCTTCAGTTTCAATGGAGAACGCTGCTCCAATTCTGTCATCGAGCCGTACTGCATTCCATGTTTTCAGTGTGGATATGGCACGATTTTTCTTGGCCACAATTCAGCCATGGAATTTTGTCTTCCTTGCATTTCTATTACAAAAAAGGTAACTGGTGTAGTGTTTCATCTGAGCTTTCACGCAATCATACACGACAATTTCTATAATACATATACTCGGGCGTGTGTATGGGTATGTCTGTGTGCTGTGTGTGTATAATACATATTTATACACACACATATATTACGCTATTTCAGTTTATGTATGTGGAGAATGTACTTGTTGGTTTTCTCCTGTTATATACTCATGCATACATACATTAAATATGTATATAGAGTGTAGATGTCCTGCATATACATGTGTATATGTTATGAACCTTGGTTGGCAATTTTTTTTCCCACTTTTTGCAAATTGCTGTCCCTTATGACATATTTTCACTGAAGCTGCATTATATAGAAGAAATGGAGAAATGTGTTATCAAAGGTTTATTTTAAAAAGGAGACTCTTAATTATCTAAAGCCATTTGTAATTGTCTTTTGAATTTTTACTAGAAGGGTTGTTATTTTAAAAAAAAAAAAAAAAGAGAGAAAACAAAAAACCAAAAGCAAGCAGACAAGCCCTTACTCCCACCATCACGTAGGTGGACGTAAGAAAGAAATGGAAACACAAGTTTCTAAGTATTTCTTTCCTTCAGGGGTTTCTGAGGCATACTGTAGTCGCATTCTGCCCCATCCCCCTTTTGTCCAATTATAATTAATGATTCATGGTTTCTTTTACACAGCTTTTTCCCTCATTGCTTTACTTTCATAAATCATTGTTCACCTCCTACATTCAATAGTACTGATATCACTAAGGAGATTTCATGTCCTTCTGTCCTTTTCAGGAGAAATACCAGTGCATCACTATTGTGTTACATTTTAACATACTTTGTGGAGGATGGATGTTTTATTGAAGATGTCTGTAACAAGTCTTTAACTTATTTCATGTGAGAAGCCTTCATTGGAATCTATCGTTTGTTTGCTTCCAGCGAGTTTCTGCAACTGTTTTTTCACCAACATATTAAGTAGTTCCCTTCTTATTTGATGCCTGAGGTTTTAGGGTTTGGGTTTATTGTTGTGGGTTTGGTTTTGGGGGTTTTTTCCCCTCCAATTCCCCAAAATGTTTATCTGCAAGTGGAGCAAAAGAATGTCAGAATCTCAACCGATATCCTTTTTGCAGTTAAGGGTAAAATCTTTATCCTAGATTTAATAAAAGAGAAAGTGGCAAATGGACAATCCGAAGTGCTTAGAGTGAATGCTCACTCTTTTTAAGGCTGTCTCAGCGAAGTTTGTGTTTGGTGTCATTTTAAAAGCAGCTTGATCACGCTTTGATATCAGAAACAGCCTTGTAACAAAAAGCCTCGTACAGTTGTTTGGCCACTAGAGTTTAAAATGTAAACAAGTTGCAGTGGGAAAGCAAAGGTGAGGCAGTGTATTTTGAACCAGTGAATTGTAGCTTGCAAACGTACCTGATTTTGAAGTAACTGCATGGTAGCAAGGATTAGCAGTCTCTTACACCCCTTCCTTCTTCCCTCTCATCCCCGTCACATGTGTTCAGCATACCGTACATTGGGAAAAATAAACAACTTACTCCAGCAAAGCTAAATCCACTTAATGACTGCTTAAAGGGAGCATACAAACTTGCATTGCCGCATCCCGTCTCGTGGTATTAGCTGGAAGACTAGCTAATATGCGCAAAAAGCCCAGTCCAGGTTGCTTCTGTGGATGTGTCGCTTTGTGAGAGTGTGGTGCCTGGGGATGCCCGAGAAGAAGGGTCCCTTCCTACGGGGTCCCCGGCAGCGATAGCAACTCGCACTACTGCTTCTAGTGCTGGAGGCTCACGGACAGCATTCCAGGGGCGGGTAGGAAAGCTTGCGTTTGTACTTTCCCTTTAAATAGGAAAGGTTGGCTCACATGTTCCTCATACTTCTCAATGAATGTACTGTATTACCATTTAAAAAAAAAAAAAATCAACGAAATGATAATAGATTGGTCTCCTTTTGTTATCTGGTCCTTGTTTAATTTGTTTAAGGGTTTTTGTATACAAAAGTTTACATTTTTATGTATATTTTTCTTGTGTAAAAACTGATGTAATATGTGTATAAAACACTGTATGTATTATCTGTATATAGTGTGACAAAATGATTTTCTTTCTTTCTTTTGGATGTATTAATAAATCTTGCTGTGAAGTAGCTGTGTTTACTATGGTCCTGCTGGGGGACTTCGGCCACCACGACATCTGCTGGAAGAGCAGCACGACGAGCTGTAGGCAATCCAGGAGACTCCTGGAGTGCATGGAGGACAACTTCTTAAGCCAGGTAAGAGACGGCCCTACCAGAGGGGATGCGATACTGGGCATCAACGTGAGTGAGATAAGGGTGACGTCAAGCTTGGAGACAGCCTGGGCTGCGGTGATCACGTACTGATGGAGTTTGCAGCCCTGAGGGATGTGGGTCAGGCGCAGAGTAAAGTCAGGACCCTGAATTTTAGGAAAGTGAACTTCCAGCTCTTCCAGGAGTTAGTCAATAGGCCCCCCTGGGAAACTGCCCTCAGGGACAAGGGAGCAGAACAGAGCTGGCAGATCTTTAAGGAGGCTTTCCATAGAGCGCAAGAGCTCTCGATTCCCAGGTGTAAGAAATCAGGCAAGGAAGGCAAGAGACCGACATGGCTGAGACGAGACCTGCTGGTCAAACTAAAGGGCAAGAGGGAAATGCACAGGCAGCGGAAGCAGGGACAGGTATCCTGGAAAGAGTATAGGGACGCTGCCCGGTTGTGTAGGGATGGGGTCAGGAAGGCCAAGGCGCAGCTGGAGCTGAACTTGGCAAGGAATGCAAAGAATAATAAGGGCTTCTACAGGCATGTCAGCCAGAAAAGGAAGGTCAAAGAAAGCATACCCCCCCTGATAAGCAAGACTGGCAAACTGGTAACAACGGACAAGGAGAAGGCTGATGTACTCAACTGCTTTTTTGCCTCAGTCTTCACTGGCAATCTCCTTCCCACACCTCTGGACTGGATGGACCACAAGATGGGGACTGGAGGAGCAAAGTCCCTCCCACTGTAAGAGAAGATCAAGTTCGTGACCACCTGAGGAACCTGAACGTACATAAGTCTATGGGACCTGACGAGATGCATCCCAGAGTCCTGAGGGAACTGGCTGATGGAGTTGCCAAGCCACTCTCCATGATATTTGAAAGGTCATGGCAGTCAGGTGAAGTCCCTGGTGACTGGGAAAAAGGGAAACATTGCACCCATTTTTAAAAAGGGTAGAAAGGAGGACCCTGGGAACTACCAACCTGTCAGCCTCACCTCTGTGCCTGGGAAGCATGGAACAGATCCTCCTAGAAGCTATGCTGAGGCACATGGAGGACAGGGAGGTGCTCTGCTCTACTCTACTCTGGAATACTGCGTCCAGCTCTAGAGCCCTCAGCACAGGAAAGACATGGACCTGTTGGAGCGGGTCCAGAGGAGGGCCACAGAAATGATCAGAGGGATGGAGCACCTCTCCTACAAAGACAGGCTGAGAGAGTTGGGATTGTTCAGCCTGGAGAAGAGAAGGCTCTGGGGAGACCTTACCGCAGCCTTTCAGTACTTAAAGGGGGCTTATAAGAAAGATGGGGACAGACGTTTTAGCAGGGCCTGTTGCGACTGGACAAGGGGTAATGGTTTTAAACTAAAAGAGGGGAGATACAGGCTAGCAATAAGGAAGGGATTTTTTACAATGAGGGTGGTGAAACACTGGCACAGGTGCCCAGAGAGGTGGTGGATGCCCCATCCCTGGAAACATTCAAGGTCAGGTTGGATGGGGCTCTGGGCAACCTGGTCTAGTTGAGGATGTCCCTCCTTACTGCAGGGCGGGTGGACTAGATGACCTTTAAAGGTCCCTTCCAACCCAAACTCTCCTATGATTCTATGAAACCCTCTTTTCCAAGCCATTGTGCTAAGTCCAAGATATATGAATATTGCCCAGGCTGAAATCTAATCCATAAAGTGTTTCTTTTTTCTTTTAAAACATATCCTAAGTACAGTTATTAAACTGTCCTTTGCTTAGAGTCTGATTCTGTTCTCGCTTATTCTCTATTGCTTTCTAATGACATTAGCTAATTAGCTTTGCAAACAAACTGGGGTCTTCAATCTCGGTCCTGATTCTAATTATAGTGCTTCCTAGCTCTGGATCACTGGCCTGGAGATCAGATCCTCTTCATCTTGTTTTCTAGTTTGAGTTTGCAGAACTGTGCTTGAAATGTAATTTAAGGAGTATAGAATAGAATTTTGCCTTATGGGTTGTTAGGTTTTCTGAGATTTAAAAAAATATATACCTGCTTCATCACCTCAACTGGTAAGTTAGAGTTTGGTGTTATTTTAAGGATTAGCGTGCGGATGAGAAATGATGGTTGCTGAGGTGCTGCAGGGCCCCGGTCAGCTCTCGGCCGGGATCGTGAGGCCAGCGCATGCCTGTGGTGACTACCTGGATTGATACGACACTGGGAATCGCTACTGCCTTGTTCGGACACAGACAGCTGCGCGCTGGGGAAAAGCTGCCGTTCCTGCCACTCTGCTGCGAGTGGTGCAAACTAGACTGCCTTGGCTGGCCCCAACCCTTTTCAGGGTTCTCTCTCCGAGAGTGGCTTTTCCTCAGCAGCTTGAAGGATGTCCTCTAGACAGCACTACGCCTTGGATACTTTGCAGTAAGTAGACGGTTGCTGCATCTTCCTCTCAGCATTTGTTTTGAGAAGTCTTCCCCTTTGCTTTCTGACATGGGAATATGTGCTACAACTGTGTTTGCTTTGCTAGTCTCCATCTCCAGCGTGTTTGAGATTGTGACTTGCAAGGGAAAAGCAGTCATGTCCTAGGTGAGACCATCTTCCAGGTTCTTTTTGTCATAAGCAGTCTCACTTAATTGCTGCCCTGATCATCGGAATAACTATCAGCAGAGATTGATGAGAAGAGGATTCAGTAATTTGACTTTTCTTTTTAATGAACAGTGTCCCAGCCATTCTAGACAGCGTAATTAGAGCTGCGTTTCAGTGCCTGATTGTAATTCAGGCCGAGGGATAAGTGGTGACAGCAAATGATGCAGTCTTCCATGCTGACATATGCCGCAAAGGTTTCGGGGCAAAGGGTGGAACTGGTTTGTGCTTTAGTATCTTGCCTTCCTGGGAGATGGGACTATGCTGAAAGTGCCGCATCCAGACATTTGTCAAGACAGGGCAATGACAGAAAATTCACATGCTTAAAGTAAACAAAAGGAGAGTCCAGTAGCATAAATTCAGTCCAATGTGGCTGGAAAAAATCTGCCTCAAGCTTGTCCATTCTAGGGAATTTTCAAGGTTATGGGCCCGAGGCATGTGGATGCTATAGGGGTAATAGTGACGAGGCAGTTCTGGGCTGTTACTGATGCAATTCTGGCTGTGCATGTGGATACCGCAAAGCGGATCCTAGAAAGTGCTCCCATCTCAAGTAGCACTCAAAGGCAAAATGACGAGAGGTGGAGGAATTGATTGTTACAGAGAAAATAGTTGTTAAAAATCTGCCTTTAACAAAACAGCAAAAGTAAGCTGCTATTTGGTGTAAGATTTGAGGCCGCAATGAGGAGTAAGAAGGTGGAAGTTAGGAAAATGTGGGCTCTTCCCTGGGGATGACTCCCCGGCAGAAGCAGAGTTGCCTGGTCTGGTCCCAAGCTGGGCGTTCTCCAGCATGGGCTTGACAAGAGATGGGCTGAGACTCCTCTGCTGACTAAGGCAGAGACGAACTGAATCACCTGGGTTTTTTTCCAGCATTTCCATGAAAAACAAAGAAATGCTGCTCTTAGAAAATGATTGCATGGCGCTCAGCCTGTACCTTTACAAAAACAACCGGTCATTGTTCTAGGGCCACGTTTCAAAACACAAATAGGTTTTGTTTGAAGTATCAATTCAGGAAGAATGTGGTACATCTTTCTTTGTATTGTGACAGTCCTCTCGAACTCCAGGAGTAGCCCTTTAATAGTTGGCAATTATTTTCTCAGGAAAGCTCATTTAGTTTCTACTTGAAAAGCAGGTGACATTTTGTTACAAGAGCAAGTGTTACTCCCACATTCAGTGAAGCAATTGGAAGGAGAAACCTTTATTAAATTTGGGAGCTGGCCTCCTGCAGAGGTGAAGACAATCTCTCTCTCTTCCTGCATAGGCAATTGTCCATGGGGGGGCCATCTTCCACACCCCCCTGGAGCCTGCACCCCAAGCGCAGGGCTGGTACTCTGCAGCTGTCAGGTCTGAATTGGAGATATAAGGTGCTTGTTTCAAGGCGCTAAGAGGTGGTTGTTGAGTTTACTGGCATGAGGGTCAGGCTGGGAACGGCTGCCTTGTTTTACTGCTATTGCTAATTTATGAGTTGTGGAAGGTGCCAATGAAGAGTCTTGGTACCACTGAATCTAGTAAGATAATTGAAGTGGTCTGCTAAAAATGTCCCTGAAAGCAAAGTAGCTTTTATATTCACATGTATTCTTGTGCTTCTGTAGGGGAACAGTGGTACAAGCTTTCTCCGCCCACATCCAAGAACTTCTTTGACAGATGTCCTTAGGACCAAGAGGCTTGTGTGTCCTGTTCACCCCTCACATCTCCCTTGCAATGGCTGACATAGCCACCAGTGTGGAGAGGAGTCCTGTCACTTGAACTCAGTCTGGCTCTGCTGCCTGTTTCTGCTTGGCTTGTGCAGCAGCTTCAGGTTCTTGATTGTGAAAATTGAAAATCTAAAGCCTTTGCTTTCATGCTGTGCAACTCTTGGTGGAAGAAACCCCCTGTAACCAGCCTGCAGCTGTCCCAGGGGGGTCTTGCGAATCTGGTCTGCAGGGCCCTCTGTACTGTGGTGCCTATCAGAAAGCTGATGCTGTTTAGGCTGCTGGTACAGACGTAAATGCTGTCATGCTGATCAATATTTTCTCACAGCTCCCTTGTGTTCTGCAAGCCCACGGTTCCCGGGAGGGTGTCACGCACTCCAGCTACTTGCAGCTTCCCCACTGCAGCTGCATTGGATGCAATGGCCTTCACAGCAGGAGAGAGCAGTTTGGTGAAAGGGAGGGGAGAGCGTCTTCTGAGCCACAGACCGGTGCTGTGAGCCCACACTGTGACCCCAGGGAGGGCAATAAGGCTTGCAAGGAGCACAGCTGGCATCTGACACGGCACCCTCACCTGTCTCGATAGTCCTTCATTAGAGCATCTCTGTGGTACCTGGTAAAACAGGGTATGGCTCATGCTAAAAAGAAAAAACAAATCTTCATTTCTAAGTGTGTTGGAGCGTTTCTCTTCAGGCTGTGGCTTTCTTGCACTAAGGCTTTGCATGTGCCGAGAGCGGCAGTGCCTGTGAAGAAATGCATTGCACCCAAACTCCAGCTGAAGGGGTAGCATCAACCTTGCCTCATCCAGCTGGTGCCAAAGCATTGGCAAGAATAAAGAGCCTGGTTAATGTCAGATTTGGGCCAGGACTCTGCCAAAGTTTGATTTTGAGCTGTGAGTCTCAGCTACAATACTGCTATGTCGGCAGAATTGGTCCACGTTTGTGCCAGTGGAATTTGTGCGGAGCTGGACCCTGGAAGTGTTCACGAATATTTCCCGAAGTGACTGTTGTCACCATTTCTACACGGGGCATGTGGTACCCGGTTACAACTTCGCTGTGTGTCTCCATGGCCAGCTTGGTGGTGCTGGTCCCTTCCAGTGCTGGGAGAGCTGGCTGAGTCCAGGGACCTTGGAGCTGCTAGCGCTTTTGGGTAGGTCTTCAAAATAATGCCTTTGTCAGATTTTATTTTCCATTTGCTAATGAAAAATATTCTTTGCCATCACCCTATTAGGATGAACCCAAGTGGGATGGGTGGAGAGGCCTAAGGCGTGATTCTTTAAGTGCCTAGAAGCATACGAATGGGTTAAATCCAAGACACATGAGGCATCTGGGGTTCTTCTCTGCACATTCCTGCTGCCTGTTGGTGCAGACATTTAAACTTGCTGCCTGAATCAAGAGACATATTAGCACCAGCAGAGGATATCTCTCCAAGCGTGTAGTCTTCTATAATTTGTGCTCTCAGCAATTTGCATGCATTTGCTACGGCTGCTTTAGGAAAGAGCTTTGCCAGTCCAGCTGAGTGTTCAAAGTCAGTAAAGCCACTTGACTTATATCTGAGAGCACTTGGTTGTTGGAGGGTTTTTTGCCCCAACCAGTTTAATGCCTTTTTTAATCCTGCAGAATTTTTTCTGTTAACCAGCATTTGCTCACTGGAGCCAGACAGTTTTCTCTGTTATTAATCTCATTTTTTCTGCTCTCCCTTAGGTCCTACTGTTTAATATAGCTTTTGGGGGTTTTTTCTCCTCTTTTTTTGTCCAACGTTTTGCCCATTTCGTACAATGTTTTTGTCTTGTCTTCTCCATCTCCTTTCCCTTCAGACTGCAACTAAAATTGTTGCTGAAGAGATTCTAGTAAGCAAAATTAGATTGCTAGACCTCAGAATTGTTCCTTGTCAGACCTTATCCTCTTCACTCGTCTCCTTTATCTCTACCAGCTCTGCCCACGCACAAGGTCGTGCTTGGCAGAGCTACTCCTAATACCCCTAATTAAGAAATCAGAATCAGTTACGGTCTTGTACAAATATATATGTTCTCTGAGGTAGGCCCTTTCAAAGACAATGGAGATGAGGATCTTGACAAATAATCTCTCCTAGAAAAATTCGGCAAAGCTGCTGTGATATTTTGTGTGCCTTGCAAAGCTGGCTGCCTGTAGCAAATTTCCTGTGGTGACGTGCCATAAGATGATGCCTTTATCAGACACCATTTCCCATTAAAAATGTTTAAAAAGCTAGCGGTCCCGCTCAGATCGGTTCCCGGTTTGCTGTGATGTCGGCTGCTTTCACACAGCCATGTGCTACAGGGAGCAGAGTGTTGGTGAAGACCTTGCTGTGTCTCTCTGAGCACGTCCCTGCTTTTGGGCAGACTTTGCCCACAGGCAGCACTGCTGCCATCTGCCTTTGCCAGGTGACAGAGAGCGGGGCTGGTGGGTGGCAGCTTAACTCTTACTCGATTAATTGAATACTTGCAGGCACTCTTTTCCTTAATTTCCCTCCAGTAACACAGCACGTTTAACCTCAAGCTTTCTACCTGTCTCTTCCTGCTTCCTCCTGGAATTTATGACTGGTGCTCTTAGCCAATGCCAGAATCCGTACTGGGCTGCTCTAAGCTGAGTCTGTAAGAGGCAAACAATGCATAGAACTTCTAGTGGCTCTAAATGTAATCTAAACTGTACAGAAAACAATGGAGGATACCAGCAGAAAAGAGCAAGTGACTCAATGTGACTGAATCTGTTCAGCATCAGTGGGTGGCACAAAAAGATACTGTCCTTATCTTTCAGTTCTGGTGCCTACATGCATTTTGGAAGTCCATCTCACAGGTTCTCCATTGTCCCATGCACCTCACCATCCCTGTGGCACCTGCCTGCACAGCTGGCTTCACCGTCACCTTGCATACTCTTTGCTCCACATCTTCCTCCTTGTCTATGTGCTGCCCACTGGCTGTCTGCTCTGGTGGACACCCTCCAGATTTTGCTCTCTTACACCCAAACGTGCTCCAGTGGATCCAAGCTCTTGCTGGCAGCTCCCTCTGGTCTGCTTTCGTCTCTAGTCCAAAGCTCCGGCTTGCAGTCCATGAAGCTATGACACACAGTATTTTTTATCCTCTTGGTGCCTTATCAGCCCCCCCCCCCCCACCCCCCCCCCCCGTGGCTCACCCTGTCCTATGTGGGCGGCCATCCACGTGTGAGGCTCCCTGGCTGGAAAACTGCTGGGTTTTAAACATCATGTCCCCTCCATGTCATACTCTGGTCCTGTAATTGAAACGCAGCCTGTGGTGCATAATTCTTAAATACATCAAAACTATAAAAGAAAATCCTCTTTTTACTTTGGTCATCTCTAATGACATAAAAATAATTCCACTCCTTTATATAATTCATAATTCAGCCTTGTTTTCCCTCTGCCTCCTGTTTTTCCACCAGCTGTTTGGGACTTGATTTGCAGTGGAAGGTGGTGTTTGATGGAAGGGATACACCAATGAGAGCAAATGGTTTCAACCTCTTGCACATGGAGTATTAAGTTTTATGGCTTTCCCCGTGCTATAAAACCAACACATCCTATTTTATTTTTCATTTTGGACATCATTCTGTTTATTTTTCTTGCAAGGTTTTATACCAAGATAAGCGTTCTCAGAGGTTTTTGTTTACTCTGGGAAAATGGCTTGGCAAAGGAAGTATTACTGTGCAAGGCTTGCATTGTGAGATTGGTTTATGGCTGTAATTTTTATGTGAAAGATGCCAGACTTAACAATCGAGAATTAAGTTTTCTACTTCTATTTTCAAACAGATAATTTGCTAATTATTTACCTAGGGATTGTTCCTTGCTAACAGCCTATCTGAGCCTGTGGCATACTCATAATAATCCTGCTGTCATGATCTATGCAGGAGCAAAACGCTGTTCCCAGGTTGGAAGTGGAGACCGAGGGCACCGGTGAGAGGAGGGCAGCTGTTCGAGAGCTGCCCCGCTCTCCTCTGCAGTCGCCCCGGCTGCCTCGCTGGTGGTTCCCTCACCATGCAGTGGTCAGCACAGACCCAGTTTCTCAAAGGAGGTAAGCTAGTGTTAACGCCGTTAACTGCGAAGGTCCGTGTGCCCCAGCCGCAGAGCAGGACCCAGGTGGGTTCCTGCTGGGTTGCTCTCCGGGTGGAAGCGGTCTGCTTGCACCCACGCAAATGTGCAATGGCAGGAGAGCATCGTCATCGCAGATTCAAGTACAGCTAAGGCAGGACTATAGTATTGCTTGAGATTCAGGCTATTTTCTGCAACCCAAGTGTGGGACCTGAAAGCCATGTTTTTGAATAATTTTAACTTTACAGCTGTAGTCTACGTTGAGTCTCAGACAGCACCACAACACAATGGCCGCCTGTCAAACTCACTCCCTAATGGCGAGACCTTTCTGTTGGATTAGAAATCTTCAAATCAAAAGGTTTGAATTTTCTTTTTAAGTCACCCATGAAAACTTCCTGGCACTGCGACACAGTTCACCCGTTTAGTCCCCTCAGGTCTGAACTACACCCAAACGGAGCCGTGCCCTCCAGTCCAGCACTGGTGTTGACACTCCCCCTACCTGTGCCAGGCTGGCAGGGCTGTTTGAAGGGACCTCGGTCAGAAGTGTGTTCCCCAGCAAGTGTAGGGGAATCAGTGAATGTGGTGTCAGGCCCTGGGAAGGAGCAAGCAGTGAGAACCCAGGCAGATGGCCAAGGGCAGGGCAAAGGTGCTACAGCTTGCCATAGAAGGTGACGTGACCCACCTGGTCGATCAGCTTCAGTTTTGAATTCCTGTTTTTATTTCATTGCTCAAACTCTGCAAGGAGCAGCAGGCCATTGTAAAAGGTTTTTGCAATATAAGTATCGCCTGCGTTTTTAATAATCAACCTGAAGTTGTTCCTGGCCTGCGCTGGGTTTACTCCCGAGCGGCCGTGCTGGGGGTGGCGGGGCTGCTGGCAAGCCCCCGATGGAAACAACAGCAACAGCGTGTGAGCTGCAGGGCTGCGGCTGTGCAGGAGATGCTGAGGAGCAGGACATGGCCCTCGGTTCCAATTGTTCCTTTCAAACCCAGAAATTACATCCTGCAATATGTGGTATAGTCTGTGCAGCGGCTCACATGTGCAGAACCGATGCTCCCCAAGCAGTGTGAGATAAGGGAAGGCGTAGGGAAGTGGAATATCTTTATTACTTTTTTCAAGGGGAGATTCTCTTTCACTTTTCATTTCCTCTTGCGTTTCCTTTCTGTATTTGTGCTTTAACATTAGGTTTGATTCTGTCTTGATAGCATTCAAGTGAAGGCTTACATATTTCATCAGGATTGTCTCTTTTGTTTTCAGGGCTGAAAGTCCCAAACAATATGAAGCAGTCACAGCCGCGTACGCATCTGGAGTCCTTTCATCCGCTCCAAACAGGCACTTTCCTTTATTCCTATTCACCCTCATTACTTAATTTCCTAAAGAGGCTGCAGCTCTTTAATGCCTGAGTGACGTATGTCAAAATGTCTTGCTAGGTTCTTCCACTATGTGATAATTCAGTATATCCTGTTTCCAGAGCTGAGGAAATACATTTCCTTCACTTTAGCTCATTACTCTTTAGGAAATTGCTTTTCTTCAATTATCCTGACAACTTGGATTTTGACAGCTCCAGACTCGCTGGGTGAAGCTCCTGCAGTCTCTGCAAACACTTTTTTTCCTTAAGACTTCTCTGTCTGTCATCTGTCATGTCCTTCCTAGAGAGGACCTTTTGTTTGGGACTTTTCTTACCTTTACCAATGGAGGCTGGGTGTCAGGACACAATTTACAATGCTGAACTTGAAGGTTTACAAAAAAAAATGGTTTACTGTCCCCTCTCTGAAAAGGTAATGCATTGCTTTGCAGGCTCACGGAGATCTCCATGGGTGAACTTGTATTACCCATTCCGGTGCTAATGTAACTTTTATGGCCAAGTTTTATAAAAAGAGCCATCACTTGTGTTGTCTGGAACAGGGTCTTAAAGAAAGCATTAGCAAAGATAAACTACAGGGAGCACTCCTCAGCACTTTCTAATCCCAGAGCCACTTAACCTATCCAGAGGAAAAACCACAGATTATCTTGCAGAGAGCTGTCATGAGAGCTGTCACTTACGACCAAATACAGATAAGCCCAAACTTGGAAGGTCTGAACGTTGCTCTCCTTCCTCCGCTGTGCTATTGCTTGTGCACGTAGGAAGATGGGCTCTCCTCTCCCCACACCTCGTGGCCTCCGTGGCCCCTGAGCCCCCTCCCCAGCCCTCGCTATGCTGATCTGCCCAGTAACTCCAGTAACTTCTTTCTGGTCCTTCTCCAGAGTTTTGTGGTGTCCTCTGATGTTGTCTCGGGAGGCTCAGATGCAGGGGGAGGGTGGCCCCGTGCTGAGACACCTGGTGTGTGTGTGTGACACACCTCATGGCTAAACCAGAAATGCCCTGTGCTCCTGCACATGCTTCTTCATGTCATAGGCTGCTAATAGCAGCTTCCTACCTCTCAGGGACATCTTGAAGAAAAAGTATGTGACTGTGAGGAGTTCCCATGCCATATGAGGGAGGAGGCAGCACAGGTGGAAATCTAGACCAGTTCATAAGAAGAAAACACTATACCAACATGAAGAACTATTTATACTTAATAGGAATCTTGCATTTGAATCCTAGACCTTAGTAAGCCCATTTTTTCTTCAGAACTGCTTCACTCCACAGGCATGAGGGTCATGACTGCAAACCGCCCCACCTCTCCTAGGGGCTGTCCTGAGCCAGTCAGTCTGTCTGCTGCAGAAATCTCCTTTGCAAGCAGAGAGATTCTCCTTGCTTTTGGTTTCCATCAGCTCTAGGTGACAAGTTGGACAACGGCAGTCCACAGCTCCCCCCAGCCTCTTTTGGGAAGTAAAAGGCTCCTGGCTCTTCCTTTTCTTCATACCTCACCAAGAATTACATGGTTTATGTCAAAGTTTCAGATCCCCCCTTCTTTAACCAGTCCTCCACTGGTGACACCAGGAAAGATGCGTTTATTCGCTGGAGACCTGCAGACGTATGTCGATGTTACTCCCTTCCTAACCGCTGCTCTGAACATGTATCTCATTTTCAGGTGTAATGAACCTCTCTAAGCTTCTCCTGTCTCATCGTCAACTCTGATCGTTTTTTGGCAGATTCCCATGACAGCGTGATGGGAAAGAAGCTTTGCTAGATGTGTACCGCTTGCTGATTGGTTTTTTCCTCTTTTGTGATGAAAAAGCTCCTGTTGGGTATTCATCACCTGGGCTCTCCTTCAGGACAGAAGACAGATCAGCCAGCGGCAGCTTCAGCATTAACAGGCTGGCAAGTAAGTGGGTCCTGTGGTCCTTTTAGGGACGTGGCAACTGTGCCTGCCTGGCTCTGCAAGCGGCACCGACTGCTCTGTCCTTCTAGTGTGGCTCTTCTGCGGGCCTCACCAGCATGCCTTAGTTTGGTCCCGGGGGTTGTAGCTGTTTTGTCACTGCTTTTAAGGCAGCCTCAAACCTGCAGGTGTGCTCTCCTGTTGACAACTCTTTTGCCTGCAGTTAAAACCAGACACCAAACTGTGGGGAAAATTAATGGCACCTGCAAATTACGTGCGCTTAAATACTGAGCTGCTTCATTTGCAAGTACAATCAGGTATTTTGGTATCTGAGGCCTGTGCCTCATGCATCTGCATATCTTAAGCGTGTAAACAGCTAGAATTTGCTTTGCAGACCTGCTCGTGTTGGCAGGCAGGCACGCTGGTAAGGCTGTGCACAGGGCGGTGGAGATGGCTCCTCTGCACATCCAGCGTTGTGCATGCGACTTTGGTGATCCCTGCCAAAAAAATCAGCTCCTGCTCTTCCTCTGTCCTCCAGTGACTCTCTGCGGTTCCCTTCAGCACATCTGATTGTCGCTAAGGACCCAAGACTCACCCTGGACCTCGCACCAGGGTACCCTAGCCCAGCTGAGATCCTGCACCACAGCCAGAAGGTGAGATTTAGGTCTGGGAGACCTGCCTGGCCCTCGCTGAGCTCAGCACAGCCTTGGCCACTTATGTAGAGGACCCACATGCCCTCAGCCAAGGGCACAGTTTTCTGGAGCCCATCAGGCCCTCTAGATTGCCTCAGCTCTGCAGAAGGGCAGCGTGTGCTTGGTGTGCAGTTAAATTGAGCAGGGATGCGTCGGTCTTCCTCTCTCTGTTGTTTCCCCCCAGCTAATCTCAAGTCGTTTTGAAAGCTCATATTTTGATCTCACCATATACAGAAAACATAACAGCTCCAAACTGTCATCTTGGCAGCACGTGGTAATGCCATTGCTGCGCTCACCGTCAGCACGCACAGCTTTCTGCCATGCCCTGGGGCTTGGGGCAGAGGGCAGAGCTCGCTGGTGGTGCTCCCAGACTGGCGAGGGGCTCAGGCAGCTCCAACACCCTCCCAGCCCGTCCACCGGGACCTCACACTGGGGAATACGGGTGGAGGTCGCTCCCCGGCTCCACGCACCCCTCAGAGATGGGCAGCGACAACAGCCGCTTCCTTGAGGAGCGGGGAGAGGGGAGCTTCAGCTGCGGGACGGGGAGGAGGGGTCGTGCCGCTGGCTGAGGCAGCAGCTTGGTGCAGCCGTGCCCGTGTCAGCCCGTGGGGCTGCTGGGGCGAGGGCACATGGGGATTTCCTGGAGAAATGGAAACGCTGCTCTTTGAATCCAAGGTTTTAGGCACCTTGTCTGCCAGGTTGCTTTGCGGGTGGCTGGAAAGCCAAAGGCTTGTGGCACCGTTCTGTCCCCGGGGCTCTCTGCTGCCCCGCCGGGAGCCAGAAGCCCCAGGGACACGGCTGTCCCCAGGGCTCGGTGCAGGGGCTGGCAGGGTGCAGGACCAACAGTGCCTCTTCAGTGTTATGAACACGTGGAGCGCAACACACAGTAAATCCTAATTTTAATTCTAATATTTAGTTCCTGGAGCAGCTGCTCAACCCCCAAACCCCCCACCCTCCATCCCGTAGGCGTATGGCTGAAGGGCTGCCTGCGGTTCCTCCTGCAGCTGAGGCTGGTGGTGTTTCCCTGTCCCCGTGGGGCAGCTTTGGTGCTCGGTGAGGAGCAGAGCAGCCCTGTGCTTGGCTGGGGGACGCCAGCTCTCCTCCTTCCCTTGCCCTGGCTTCCTCACCTCTCAGGAAGGGCTGAGGCTGCCATCTCCTCCACAGTCCGGCTGTGGGCAGCGCTAGTGTTCACAGCCTCGTGACCCGGCCCTTGCGCTGGGTAAGAGGGAAACGTGTTTCAGAAGCTGAATTGCTGAGAAGACGCTGGGCTGGATGTGTGAGTGCGACGGGCAGAGCGAGCTGCCGTGGAGGCGGCTGCCCCACAGGACAGACGGACGATGTGAAATCATTAGACAGGCAAGCGAGCCGTGATTGAATGGAGCAGAATCACCTGCAAATGCAAAAAATCAAAGCGTGTCGGGGGAAGCGGGAACACAGAAGGGATAAAGAGCTCAGCATTAGCCTCCTCTTGGGAAGAGCGTCAGGGCAATAATAACTTGCCGGGGCTTTGATTTCTGGTGAATGCCTACGACGCGAGTGATTTGTTCACTGCTGGCAGAAGATTTTGTTGGGGGTGAGAAGACCAGGGGGAGCAGCCCACGCTCGTCGCCTCTCTCCAGATAAGGAACCGTTTGATGTTGCGGCACCTCTGCCATTGGAGCAGTGAGAGCTGATGGGCTGCTCTGCACGGGCACTCGAGTCCAGCCGGCAGCACACAAGGTCCTTTATTACTGTTTCTTATTACTATTGTAATTGTTGTTATTCTTATTATTATTACTATTATTTGTTATTACAGACACCTGCCAAGACACACAGGACATTTTTTCTGCCTTCCTAAATGCCAGCACCTATTTTGTTAGCAGTGAATCTGTGGGCACATATCTGGGCAAGCCACAGCCTACCCTGGGCATGTGAGGGCATTCACACGGGGCTCCTCGGTGTAAACTGGGCCAGGCGTGTGGGCGTGTGTGTGCACGCACATCCCTAAGACAGACTGTCATTTCTTAACCTTCTTGCTCTTTCCTCCACACTGCCATGCTCAGACCAGGCAAAATCCAGTTCCAATATGTGGAGAAATGTGTTTCTCTGTACCCTTTTGGATGCGCAAGCCTTGGTGTCTCACAGCGCTGCAGGCTGGGTGTGTTTGTGTCGCGTTCCTGATACGTCCATGGAAAGTCGGAGATAAAAGGCTTTAAAGTGGTGATGTTTTCAGGTGCAGAAAAACTGACTGCATCCTCTGCACAGGACTCCTGTCCCAGAGCTTCAAAGGCAGTTTGGGAATCAGGTGCCCAATGCTCTTCACAGGGAGGGCACATGTACATTTACATCCACGCCCCAGACCACACAGACAAGGGTAACAGGGGTCAGGCCCCCTTAAAAGCCAGGCAAGACATTGCAGTGACTTAGCCGGCACGAGGTTGAGCCTCAGGCCAGGAGAGATGTGTAGGTGGAGGGATCCGTGATCCAGCCTCCATAAAACAAGGTCAGAGCCAATGTTGCTGCGGTGGGCAGGCAGCCAGGGCGCAGGCGGGAGCACCATTGGCGAAGCTCTTGCAGACCCTGATTTACACTTGCTGCTGTCTTTCCTGGCACAAAGGTGCACGGAGGAGGTGGGTGATGTCTGGCTTCAGTTGATTCACAAGGTGGAAGCAGGCAGCCAAGGTCTTTGCAGTGCCTGAGGTCTGTGTGCCGGCGCAGCACCCTGCTAGCTTGGCCATCAGCCCTCCCTGGGCCCTTTCCAGGTGTAGGCACGGCGTGTGGCACCAGCTCTGAACCACACCGTGCACGGCAGCAGGAGCGCTGCAAGACCGCAGGAAAGTCTGGGTCGCTGATGAAGCTGTTGTTAACGCTCTTTCAGTCATCTTAATGTACAAGTCCTTATGAGAAGTCTCTGGCTTAATCTCAGCTCAACTGGAAAAATGCCGATGACTGGAAATGTCATCAGCTGCCTGTGGGCCAGGCTGGCCCTGAGCTGATAAGGAGAAACGCAGAATAAAAATGTCAACACAAAACTGGAGAAACACAGAGGCTGGTTGCATCTCTTCTCCATCCTGCAGGAAGCAGGGCCTCTCTGCTGCCAGCCCTTCCAGCAGCTGGACTTTCCCTAAAGTCTCAGCGAGAAACTCTGCTCTCTCTTAGAAAGGACAAAAGTGGCTGATCTCCTGCCTGCAGAGAAAAACCAAAGTTCTTGCCCCACAGACTTGAAAAAAGAAGGTAAGTAAACCAACTCCTATTGCTTGCTTTAACTTTTTAACACAAATCTTGTGATGTTCTGGGTTGGAACCTTGTTTTCTTGAAGTTCTGGTAGATGGTGGAGGAAGGAGATCCAAGCAGAAGGAGAAATGACCCCACTCCCTCTTTGGCCACCTGGAACATGGGCTTGGAGCACCACCTGGGCACTAGGTTTGGGCAGCAGCTCCTCTTACCCTGTGCAAAGTGTACACTCAGGACCATATAGGAACACCAAACACTGTGGCCCTTGGGCAAACAGTAATGCCAGAAGCAACTATCTAACCTTCCCTCTCTGGCAGGAGGGACGTTAATTCTCCATAGGGAATGGGGTGCAAAGCTCAAACTTTGAGATTTCTGGAGCACAACGGTGTCTGAAAATGTCACCTGGGCCTTGAATCTGTCTGTGTCCCTTCTCCAAGTTTACAGAGAAAATAAAATCTAAAGAAGTTTAGAAAACTACACTTGCACAGCCAGTAGATTATAAAAGTAACCTATGAACTCATGAAAGCAACCTTTGAACATTTCCATCTGTGTTTTAGTGAGCAATCTTTGAAAGAAAGATAGGAGCTGGAGAGAAGAGAGGCAAAGAGTGATTTACAAAGGCTGCAGCTGGCATCAGTGCTGGCTTTACGTCACTAAAGCACTGGGGTTTAGCAAGGAGGGAAGATGCACGTGTTCCTCACCCCACTGGATTCCTTGGCCAAACTCCAACCCTGGGACTTGCTCGCTGTGCCCAAGGCACAGGAGCCACCTGGGTTGGTCTCCTTGTACTTTACCACACCAGCCCTGATGTCAGCTCTGCCCTGTGAGGTGCCGTGGGGTGCGTTGTGCATCGTGCGTGTGTGCCCAGAGGGTAGCGTGATGTTTGTGGATGGTCTTTTAGAGGCTATTCCTTCTCTGGCCGGGTGTGCGGGGACAGTCCATTGGCAGCTCAAACACATGTCCCTGACAGTGTTTCCCACAGCTCCCTTTTGACAATGTGGGTGCTCGTGCCTGTATTTACGGGATCCTCTTAGAGCTTTAACCCCCAAACTCTCTGCCTGGTTCCGGTCTCATCTTCACAGACACGGACCCTGTGGGCAGCCGAGTGGTGGCTCCCGATTTACAGCGGCGTCGGGGAGATCTGGACGAGGGCTGACCTGTCCCGGCAGCAGCAGCAATGTCCTGCTGCCACCGGGGGACTCTGCGAGGGGGCGACGGCCGCCGCCGCCCCGCCCGCTCCGCTCCGCGCGGCTCGGCGCAGGCCCGGGCCCGGCCCCGCTAGGTGGAGCTCGGGGCTCACGCACCGGCCCGCGGGCTCCGCGCTCCGCCCGCCGCCACCGCAGGCGGCCCGGCCCGGCCCGGCCCGGCCCGGCCTGCCCTCCGCCGCTCGCACCTCCCCGGTGGCCCGGCCGTGCTACGGCCCGCGGAGCAGAGCAGAGCAGAGCCGTGGGTGTTGCCCTCGCCGGTGCGCGGCCCTGGAGGGGAGGACGGAGCAGGCGTGGGTGCTGCCCTGGCCGGGATGCTGGTGCCGCCAGGCCGGCGCTCGCCCCGGCACCGCCTGCCGGCACCCCGGCCGGGTGCCCGTGCCACGCCTGCTGCCGGACCCCGGCCGGCGGGAGGGTGGGCATGGCGGTGGCCAGGCTGGCCCCGCGTCCAGAGCCAGCCAGGGCAGGAGGGCGCCTGCGAGGGTCTGGCTGCGACCCGGACTCTCCAGCTGAGCCCAGTCAATCCCTGCTCTGAGGGGCTAAAAATGGAAGGGTGGGGTTTGGGTGGCAGCCACCAAGGAGTGGGCAGAAAACGGGTGTTGGGACGGCAGAGGGAAATGATGCGGTGGTGAAGGGTAGCGTGAAAAATGTCATTCTCGCTGTCAGCCACTGCCACGTGTCTCTGAAGCGCTGTGGCAGAGATGGGTTTTAAGGAGAGATGTGAAGGTGCACAGAGAGGTGGCCTTGCAGGCGCTGAACTCCTGATGCGTGGATGTAGGCGAAAAGAGAAAAGCTTTGCTAGAACTCTTGGTTTTTTGGATGGATAATTTAATCAGTGACATTAAGTCCTCCCAATTATTTCTTGCCATGGGCTGCCTGTTTATTAATTTTCTTCATATAAATCCATCAAGCTGTTGTCACACAGCAAGTAAACAAAAGCACCCCAGAGTTTTGATGGGACCACATAAAAGCAATTGAAGAGGTTAATTATCACTGTTAATTACTTGCTTTGCAGACTCGGTTGTGCACAGCACTGCCTGGTGCCTTTGGTGCTCTGTGCAGAGGGAAAGCCAGGGTGGTGGGGCTGGGGTGACGGAGGCAGCAGGAGCAGAGGGCAGGGAAGCCCTGCCATCAGCAGGACACTTGCAAAGGGACTGACGGTCGGGTGTCAGTATGTCCAGGCTGGGACGAGGAGGTTTTATGGAGGCCTCTGGACACCAGCGATGTGACCAGGAGCGTGTCTCCTTACCTTCCAGAGTGATTTGCTTCATCAGCCTTGACTTCCCGCTCAATCAGCCGTCTCAGGGCAGCGCGGCCGGAGGGGCTGCCCGGGGCTGCCCGGGGAAGAGCTTCGGAAAGAAGAAGGTTCAGAGGCTGGAAAACTTTCCCTGGAGGGAGCCATGAAGGAAGTTTAAACTAATTTACCATAACAAAGGAAAGGTTAAGAGGTGGCTGGATCATCATCTCTAAGTACTTATTTAGGAATGAGACTTCTGGGAGCAGAGAGCTGTTTAATTTGGAGGACAAAAGCATGACGGCATACAATGCCTGAAAGATGAAGACAAGCAAAAAAAGGGGTGTCTCCCTTGTTAATGCTTAAGGTTATCTACTAATGTAGTCAGGGATGGTAGAGTCTCCACCCTTCAATATGTTTAAATCCAGATTGAAGATCTTTCTAAAAGACATGCCTAGGATCAGACAGAAATTATGGACTTGTGATTCTGTGGCCTCTGTCTTGCAGGAGTTCATATTAAATGATTTTATCTGATCCTTTGGCCTTAAGATCTATACGTTTCCTTGCAATAGCTAACAGCTGCTGCAAACCTGCTAAATCCATCTGGCAGTTTTAGATGACCATGACGTGATGCACTTTGTGTCCACCTTGCCCCAAAACATGGTCCTGATCTACAGCCAGGACTGCTGTGCCATTGCAGACAGCAGGGCACCCCTTGAGCCCCCCTTTGAATCCCTCAAACAGATTTCAGTGGTGCAGCATTTTCCCCATGCTAGTTTTCTCTCCAGGGATGGATGAAGACTTGCTGCTGCACAATTTGGTGAAAGCATGTTTCTGTGGGCTCTGCTGTTTGCCGAGGACTACTGAAGTATGTGGCATAATCCACAGAGGCTGTAGGCTTTATTTCTGCTGAGCTCTGGCTATTCTGAAAAGTGACCGTCACTGAAATAGTGGGAATCAATACCTGCTTTTACAGAAAACTTTACAGTTTGGGAGAAGGAGTCCTCTCTTGACCCCAAGAAATGTTCAGGTTTCTGTTGGCCAAGTCCAAATTTGCCTGATGGGGGCATAAACCTAAAGCTTTTGGCTGCCAAATCCTCCTGATTTAAGGCTGCTACATGGTATGAATTTCTTCTCCTTGGAGTCCTTGAGTTGTTCAGCTGAGTGTTGTGTTAATGCTGGACTTTGAATTTGCTATTCCTCCCTTGAATCGCTATGCTCTGTTGCCCAACCGTGCGGTAGTTCCTCGGCTGATGTAAATCAGTTTAGCTCTGCTGCCTTTGCTCCTCTGTCACGTACCCCAGCTCACGCCGCCTCACCGCAGCCCAGCGCCCCGAGGCAGCCACCGCAGCCACCTTGCTTGCCCCCACAGGCCCTGCCTGGGAGGGTGAGGTTTAGCTGGAGATGCCAATTAAAGCCCAGTTGACTGGGGCAGAGCTTCAGTGGAGCAGTGCTCTTGTCATCTCGGTCCTGGGGCTGGGTCTGGGCTCTTGTGTCTCCCACCGTCTGGAACGGGCAAGTGAAGCGTTGCTGTCTGTCAGCCCCCTCAATGCTGGCAGCATGGAGGATTCACCCTGGAGAATGTCGGCACAAGCAATACCTAATAAAGCAGCGTCCCTGCGCTAGGTCCTTGACTTCAGCAGGCTTCCTGGTGGATTCAGACTTCCAGCATGACTCAGGGTATTGCAGTGTATCCTTAAGATAACATCTTTTGCTTGCCAACATGTAGGCTGGCTGCCAAAGGTGGGGGAGGAGATCTGTTGTGAGTCTTTTGTATGTGCTCATAGTAAATAGATACATGCCAAATTGATTGCAATTGCCTTTCTATTTCTCCACTAGGAATTGAAGGAAGGGAAGAATTAGTCCCCCGTGGTCTGCCCCAAACCACTGACCCCACTGCTTGGTTCCTTGGGTGCCTGCCGCCGCCTGCCACTGCCGCAGCCAGCACGTGCCCCAGAAACAACGGCATCAGGATCCAGCTTTTGCAGCCTTCCCCGTGATCCCTGACCTGCCAACCGGGATGCTCTCCTACTCCGTGTCCGAACGTGTTGCTGGGTTAGAGAGGTCCTGGTGTCCCTGGTTGTGGGTGAAGGGAACTGGGGCGCAGCAAGGCAATGATGTGATGTGGGGGTGCCAGTGGCCGGGGTCAGAGCCGCCTGCCGCGGGGGCACCCTGCCTGGCCGAGCCCTCGTCCTGCAGACCTGAGCAGCACACTGAGCCAGCTCAGCCCCAACCTGTGCCCTTGGTCCTTGTCCACTCACAAAACCCCAGGATAGCATCACTTTTTGATCTACTGCCTCGTTGCCAAACCATTAACTTTTCCTGTTTAAACGCTTAATACAATGGCCTTATCTGCCAGCTGAGCTGCCTCTGCTTAGGACTATCATTTCCAACCGTTCCCTGGCAAGATGCTTTCTCAAATGGTTTAAAAAAAAAAATCAATGTTGTAACCACATCTGTGGCTGCCTTTATCTCTGGGAGCATGGAAAATTAGCTCAGAGGCCGTGAGGTGCTGTCTGAAATGGAAGTCTTCTCCTGCAGACGGCACAGCTCCTGGCGGTGGAAAGACCAGCCGCTAACGTGGCTCTCGCTGAAATTTCTGGCACTGGTGTTCTGCGGCTGAGTGAAAAGAGCAGCCTAAAAGCCACCTGATTTAGTCTGTTATCCTAAATCAGCTGTGGGTTCTCTTTATGCACACCATCCAGCTGTGCTGATACATTGGCAGGCCAACCCAGTAGGCAGCTCTATAGTGTTAGAGAGTTGTTTTACTTAAATGCTTCTCTTTTTCTATTAGTTCTTCCTATGCTGCAGTATCGGTCCTCCACCCTTTCCTAGCACAGCTGGCAGAGGAGGAAGCAACACAAATTTCTACCTCAGTGGAAGGGAACGGCAAAGGCACAGAGCACAGCTGGAGCCGTCTCCTGTGCATTGCTCCTGAATTAATGGGCCAAATTGTCCGCTGGTGTAAAAAACCCCACCTCAATGGCATACCAATGAGGTTACACCGGTTTACTGCAGCTGAGGCTCTGTCCCCGTCATCTCTAGGAAAAGTTGATTAGGTCCAGTGGATTGCTGGCTTCTTTTATGAAGAAGCTGTAAAAAGTTCTTTTCTTCTGCTAGTGCTTCTCTCTGGGGAGTTGTTGGCAGAGAGAGGCGAGTCTCTCAGCAATAATACATTTCAAAGTTATTATGCCAGCAGAAAAGAAACACAAGGATTTGAACTTGGTAATATATATTTTTTTATGGCAGGCCAGAACACTAAAGGGAACCACCCCCCCGCTGTGCAGACCTCCCCGGGTCTGCAGGGCGCCTGCCTTGCTGTGCCGTGGGATGGCGGCAGCTGCGATCGGGACCCTGTTTCAGGGCTAATCCCAGGGGAGGTGATAAACGTGGCTCTTGATTTTGGCAGCTCGGTCCCACCACTGAGCCGGCTCCTGTGCTGGCTGGGAGGGACAGAGACTCAGACGGAGCCTGCCCGGCCTCTGGGCATGTCCCTTCTTCTGGCTGTGGACAGATGGGGTCACCTTCTCCCTCCAGCCCACAGCTGTAATGAACCTACTGGTCGCGGTGACGCATTTGGGTAGCGAACGGTGCAGCCGAGCCCAAATCTTTGTGCTGCTGCGGTAATAATAGTGCTTTCACATAGGAAGTGAGTGGATTGTCAGGCGAGACCTCCTCTTTTTGTAATGATTAACCCTCCGCTAATGATTTGATATAATATTGGGTGACGTTGAGTGCTGCGATATTGATGTTTAATGTGGTCCAAAGCAAGGGCTCCGGAAGCAATAAAGATTTACTTCAGCTAATGTGTGAGGGCCAGGTTGTCTCTGGGCCCCATGCTAGCTGATGGCCTGGCAGGTTTACCATGGTGTGGCAGCCTCACCTAACAGAAGCTGGATTTCTGGCTAATAATTTAATGAAGGCTTTGCTGGATCCCCAATTACTGGAAAAAGCCATGATTCTTTTTGGCTGCGTGTTATAAAATCAGACCTTCATACTCCACAGAGCCAGGGAGAGCACCTCATCCCTCTCTTTGAGCACCTAATTGGTCCTGCAGCAAAGTCTGCCCGACGTGCCGGGCTGTACAGAGGTGCTGCCCATGGGGCCAGGAGCCGGCTCCCAAATGGAGGAGGGTAGTGGGGGTAGAGCACCACACCAGGACACCTACCTGGCCCCAGGACCCTCCTTGCCCCACACACGGCTGAGGTAGATGGAGCTGGTGGAGATGGGCATCACTTACAAGTAAGGCGGCGTGGGAGGAAAACTTGGAAGGACAAATTACAGCGAGTATTGATTCCCCCGGCTGTTTGCAGAGGGATTTCATTTAGCAACACTGCCAATGACATTATGTGCAAGATCTTGTCCGTGGCTGGTTTGGTGGCATTAAGAGAATTACTTTGGCCTAATGAATAGAAATAAGAATATTTCAACCTCCTCCCTGGAAAGTAATGGTGGATCATCAAGTGTGCAGCCAAGCTCAGGTCTAGTCACTTGCCAAGTGAATGCAAATGACAGGTTGTTTTATTTAATGGAGATCATGGTGTGTTGTCCAAAAGTGTTGTCTCTTTCTCTGTGGATTATTTTTTCCCCACACACACTTCTAAATCAGACCTTGTCTCTGCTCCTGACTGGCTTTTTTTTTTCAAGCAGAAGAGATTTTTGCTGACTCTTGCACTGAAATCTGTCTATGGATTGCACCAAAACTCCTCAATCATCAGCTGTGTTTTATGGTGCACTACGGGAGGAGGCAGGAGCTGGTGTGCTGGTGGTGGTCACTGCCAGCCTGCAGTGGATCCAGAGCCCCCTGGCTTCTTCCAGCTTGGAGCCAGTGAGATGCTCCATCAATGTCACTGCTGCCCCATCCCACCAAGACCAAGGGGACATGGTGGAGCCCCACACCCTGGCACTGGGCTCTTTGCTGGCATGGTGGTGTGGGAGCACCTGGGCTGCGATGCACTTGGGTTTGGACAAACCACTCTCTCTTGCAGCACACCAAAACCTCTGCTGTTCAGCTGCCGTTCAGCCGGGCGCCCGCCAGCTGCTCCCCTCCGAAGCCCATCGCTCCTCTTCCAGCACAGCCTGGGGAAGTGCCGCTTCCCTGAGCCGCTGCCGTTAACAAGACATTCGCAGGGGTAAAAGCCCCTGCGAAGGGCCAGCCCCTCAGCTGCTGTACACGCACACAGCCCGAATGCCAGGTGGGTGCACTGAGCTGTGGGGTCCGGGCGGTGCAAAAGCAGGGCTGCACCCCCAGCCCAGTGTGGGGTCCAGCAAAGCAAGGCCAGGGGCGCTGGGGGCAGGGGGGTCCCATCGAATCAGGGCCTTAATTTAGTGCCATACTTACAGTGACTTATTAAACTGTTCAAACACAGGCCGTGCCTCACCACGGCTCACAAATTAGGTCAGCATGAGACAAAGTACTTACCATCACGAACAAACATTTTCAGATGGGACACGGCATTTCGTGTCATACAACAGTGATGATTTGTAACAGTAATGGCTGAGGGTGGTTTTTTCCCCTGTTCTGTTGTAAAAAACAGAAAGTGTTTGCAAAGTAAACTCTGACTTTCCAGCCGCAGACCAGTCACCTTTCAAATGAAATGGCTGCGACTGCTCACAGGTGGTTAATCCTTGCATGGAGATTCTTGCTTTAAGAGCTGGAGGGAGGTGGGGTTTTTGTTTATTTCTTCAGAATCAGGGTTCTATCCTAATTAATTTTTTAGTTGACAGGGAGAACAGGTTTCTGCTTTGTTTCGCCAAGTGTTTTGATGTACGAGCAGAGATGTCGCACGGGATATGTGTTTGCAAAAGAGGCTGACGGGAAAGATCAAAACTGATTTGTTATGTTTACAGAGGAAGAGGCTCCATCATATCCACAAAACAGAGCAGGGAGTGACTGAAGGCCCCAGACACCAGCATTTTGGAGCTGAAATTGTGGCTGTAAGCTGGTGACCAAATTCCTATTGACCTTGCAGAAGCCATGATTTCATGCCAGGTGTCTGTCACGTCCTGGTCTCCCCTCCAAGTCCCAGTCTCTGACCTGCCCCAGACAATGTAACTCAGCACAGCCCTGGGCCCTTCTCCTGTGGGATGAGCACAAGGGTTTCTCCTGCTCCGAGGCTGGGCAGAGCAAGGGCTGCTGGGTGGCTTGGGAATGAGCTGTGCTGGGAGAGATGCTAAACAGGTCTCCGACCATTTGCAAACAAGCTGCAAAATCACGCTGACAATAGGCCTGCAAAGCTGCCTTTTGGCTGGAACCACGCCTGGAAAATGTATTTCCCAAGCGGGGACTTCAGCAGTCACGAATCCCTGACTGATGTGGTCGAAGGACGTGGCAAACACATGATCCGTTACCATGATCCGCCAGGCTGGATCCTGCTAATGTGCTTGTTTAACCCTCTCTGACACCACCCAGAAGCTTCTGCCTCCGAGTGCTGAGGCAGCCAGTGTCGGCCCTTCCTGGCGCAGCCCCCCCATCCCCACAGGCACGGGCAGATGGGAGCTCCCTGGAGGAGAGCTGGCCCGGCTGCTGGGAAAGCAGCAGAGGAGAGCATGGGAACGGGCGAGGAGCTGGCTGTGCCGCTCCCACGGAGAGCCCAACAGCGACTGCTCGGCGCGAGGGCTCACCAGGGTGGTGGCACCGATGCTGCCTGGGGTGGGGGACTGTCACCTCCTTCCTGACATGTAACTGTTTCTGAAAGCTATCAATCCCCTGGCTCTTTCTCTGCTGCCTAATCCTTCGCTTGCAGCCTTTGTCCTTCGTGGCAAACCACTGCCAGAGTGGGCGGGCTGTGATGTGGGGTCTATACTGGGATGGATGGAGGTCCTGCTTGGGCTCCACAGCCAAACCCTGTGCTTTCTGGGCACGGCAGCGTGGCTTTGGGGATGCCCAGGGGCATGGGCACCGCGCTGCTGCTTGCTGAGGATGTTCACCCTCACAGGCAGCAGCAGTGACCTGCCATCACAGTCCTTCACAAAACATCCTAACTTGTCTCTAATGGGTCTTTAACAGCACAACCCTCCCGGACCGATCATCATCCACAAGCAATGCCACGGCTGGGCCTGAAGTTGTTCCCGGCTGAGGCGCTTCAGCCAAGGGGCGCAGACATGGAGCTGGGTGCTCTTGTCTCTCCAAAGAGCCATGGTGCTGTGTCCTGATGTGCTTGGTTAGTTCAGAGGATGTTTTTAACACAATTGGGGCTGGGAAGGATTGAAGAGGTTTTCTTTTTTTCCCCCTTTTTAAACAATAAATAATGGCAAAATCCATCTCCTGCCTCTTTTAAAAACAGCTCCTTTTCCTGATGGATAGATAGATATAATGAGATTCTCAAAGTCGTAAATCTGCTGTGACTTTATTACCTGCATCTGTTGGAGATGATGTGAAGAGAACTTCATACAGAGAGGACTCTTGAAAGGTTACAAAGGGAACCAGCGGTCTTCAGAAAATCTTCATCTAGAGAAAACAGCCAAGAAAACCTGTGTAGAAAAAAGCACTTGAGCTGGATGAATAGGTGTCAGGGCTGAATGCGAGCGACTCTGGCGGCAGGGCACCTTGCTGTGAAAGCGAGCCGAAGCCAGTCCCCGGCGTGGGCAGCTCTGGTGCAGGAGCCGGCCGGTGGCTGCCATGCACAGCCCTCACCCCCGGCACCGGGCGTGCACCCCTGCCCTCGCACACCCGAAGCCCCCGCGCTGGCGGAGGGGGGCACAAACGGTGGCAGTGTTAAAGCAAAAAGCAGAGCTCAAACGGGCTGTTGCTTTTTTATTTGCCCTCTGGTGAACGTGCCACTGTTTCAGCCTCTCCCCTGGGGCAGGGAGACTGGTGGGAGGCAGCCCTGGGGCTCCAAACCCCAGGGCTCTGGGCTGCTGGATCCGCCATGGCACGGAGCCCCGCGGCTGGGGTGATGGCACATCATGGCTCACCACATCCCCACACTGCCCCACCTTCCCTCTGGGCTCTTGTGGGGTCACCAGTGGGTATGTGACATGGGAATGGGGAGGGATGCAGGAAATGGGCACAGAAAATGACTATTTTTTTAAGCTGGTCAGTAGATAAGTGGTGATCTGACCCAGCTCCCAGGTGAACTGGCGGCAGCTCTGTCGTGGTGTGGTGCCCTGACCCAGGGACTGGGAAAACTGTGGCAAGATCCCAGTAACTCCAGAGCAGAGTGGCCATTTCTCAGCTGGGACAGGGCCCTGCGTGGTGCAGCTGTGGCAAGAAAGCAGCAGGTAAAAGAGGATGTCCCAGCCCTGCCTCGCCCCCGGGCCAGTCCTGGTGCCCTCAGAGACCTGCGGTCGCCAGATGTGGTGAAAATGGGCTGGAGACAGTGGTGGAAAGTGCAGCCTGCTCCTGGAGCACAAGCAGCTGTCGTGCAAGGTGATGTCTGCAGCATGATGCAATGATGTCTTCATGATGTCATAGTGCGAGGTGGCAGTTATTTTAGTGGCAGCGAGCGAGGCTTAAACCTTCCCCTCCTCGTTGCGAGGGGGAAGATGAAGGGAGGAGCTTTGCTCGCCGGCTTTCAAGCGGGCTCCCGCCTGAACTAGCCTCACTGACACCTCGCCCTTGCGGAGCCGGGGCAGCAATCCAGACAGCAGAGCTGCAAGTGGGGAAAGAGCAGATGACATCTTTAAGCTGTGATCATCAAAGAATATTAACCGATCTCGGGCTTTGCGACTGCCAAAAAGTGATGCTTGAGCAATGTGGCGCCAGGAATCCTGAAGTCACTTTTGTAGCCTTGGAAAATGCAGCTGCTTTGGGATTTCAGCCCAAGACGGCTGTTATTATCCACTGTGCAGAATGAAGCTTCTGTTGGGAGCTTTTACAAAGGCCATCAGTCTTCCCAAATAGTGGTTGTTTTTATCACCTGGCAGTAATGATACTCTCTGGTCCCTTTAATATCCGAGCGTGTTCCCAAAGTGAGACTAGGAAACTCATTTAGGGCTCACCCCCTCCGAGGGAAACGGCTTACAATTTTCTGCCAGGTAGCCTTTACCGTTGTGAGAATGGGCACAGCTCACCTAATAAAAACCTTACTGACAGACACGACCTCCTGGAGGTTTATCTAAGTTGTTTGTTGCGGAGCAGAGCAACATATATCATGGCTGAGATACGCGCCAAGCAGCAATCCTAATGCGCACGTTGTCTCTGCTGTAATTGATTCGCAGGCAGGACAAATACCCGGCGGAGAGTAAGAGGGGCTCTCTGTACTCTCCTGGCTAAACCGATACAATGGTGTGTGAAATGGTCTGGCTGAAGCCCGTGGCTAAATCCAGCTCGTGGGCTGGCTGGCTGTAAAACTGCATCGCCCAAAATATGCCCGTCCCTGCACGCATTGGCTGGGGCACTCGGGCTCCAGTTCCGAAGGAAAGGCATTAGAAATGGGATCAGAAGTGATGACTCTTGCCAATAATGTGTGTGCAGCATCGTACGTGCATTTACTTCCATTTTTTGGCCAATGCTGAGATTTATTGTTCCTCCAGGTAAATGTTGAATGAGGAAAGGCCTTGCCCAGCTGCTTGTTTTGGTCAGTAGATGCAGCAGGTGCCTCGGGAGGAGGCACTGCCACCTGCCACCTGGGACCTGTCTGTCCTGACCCCCTCCTCCTGGAGATGGGGTGAGCGACAGGACCGACACCACTTAAAACCACAGGGAATTGTGAATTTTAGGGGCGGCTAAAGTCAATGGGGATGGCTTGGTGTGGTACCGTGGTTCCTCTCCCACCCTGGCTGTAAAGCACGGGGTGGCTCTGGGCACACCCAAGTCCCCCGCACTAGGAAATAGCCTTAAATTTCGTCGCCTATCTGGCATCTCGTATGTGCGGGTGGGGATAGCTGTGGTACTGCCTCCCCATTGCTCAGTCACTGGGGGACGCGGGGCACGAGGTGCCCAGAGAGGTGTGAAACCTCACCAGACACCCCTAAGCGGCCTCCCCCAAAATACGGGCTGGCTGGGGGAGCCAGGTGGGGAAAGGCTGCCCTCTCCCAGCAAAGTGCTTGATTTCATCGGCTGCGCAGGGCTCCTTTGCCACGCGTCCCCCGCACGGGATCAGGCGGTATTAGAGACTTGATCCTTGGGAGGTGCTGGGGGAAATGTCTTATGGTGTGAAACCGGAGGAGCTCAGCCTGTTTAGCTTATTAAAAAGAAGATCAAGAGGTGACTTAATTGTGCTGTGTGAAGTGCCTTCACGGAGAGAGAAAGGCGGGTATTAAAGGGCTGTTTAATCTAGAGGAGAAAGGCATCGCACGAGCCCGTGCCTGGAAGCTGAAGCCAGACAAATTCAAACTGGGAATCAAACACACCTTTTAAAAAGTGAGTGTTAATAAAGATTAAACTACCCAGGAGAGCGGCTCATTCCCTTGCCTTTGATATATTTAGACCCAGACAGGACGCATTTCTGCGCCATACGCTTTAGCCAAGCAGGAGTTACTGGGCTCGGAACAGGAGTAATTGGATGCCAGACTCGGCCCTGCGTCAGGGAGAGGTCACGCGAGATGATCTAATGGTCTCTGCCGGCCGTCGGTCCTCCCGCGCCCGCCGGCTGTGATTTGTGTGCCTGCGGCCGGCCGGCTGACGGGGACACGGCTCTACCGAGAAAAATCACCGGGGAAACACAAGGAACGTGGCAGGGACAAGAAGAAGACGGATGAAAACTGACAAGCGTGTGGGGAGAGTCAAAATATTAGAAAGGAAAGGCTTTTAGCCGGAAAATGGCTTTTTATAAGAAAGCAGGCGAACTCTGTGGACATTAACAAACATGTAAATTCTTTGTGCATAGCCACCCCTAATTTTTCTCACAATGCCTTAAAAATAAAACCACCTCTCAAGTTTTTTATTGACCAGAAAATCAAGGTGTCAATAGGAAAACCTCATTTGGGGAAAGAAAAAGACAAACCATATCCTGATTCCATGTAAGAAGGGTACGGTGAAACGATACCTGAAAACCTCAGTGAGACCCAGGAGCATCTCAGGAACCACCGCTCACTTGACAATGCTGAAGTACGTTGTGAACTTATTTTCCTCTTTATTTTTATGATCCACTCTTGAGGGCTGGCAGGTGTGTGTGGCTGCAGAGGGGACCTGCCTTGGGTTGCCCCTCGTTGTTTTCAAGAACGCTGTGATTCGGCAGAGCTCATGTCCCACTGGGTGCCCGGAGTCACTGCCCTGGCCCCGCGGGACGGTGTGTGCCAGGACCGGGATCTTGAGATGCGGCACAAAAGCGTGGAGGGACACGCCGAGGCTCAGATGCCCCCAGACTGAGCAATGGGTTCCTTCAGCAAAGGACGGAGCCTGCGGAGGGCTCTTGCTGAGGAGTTGCTGTTCAAGGTGCTTTTCATAATATTTAAAAAATGTGTTTGCTTCCTCTTGCAAATGTTCAAACATCTTTAAAGTGTCTGTGGTGCCAAGCTGCTTCTCACCCTGTTTTAAGAGAAAATAAGCTTTCTTTAAGGAAAAGGAGCCACAAAAAGCACAGCAAACCCAAAGTTAACAGTGAGCAGAACGAAACTAAATTAACACCAGCAAGATTTCAGCTGCCCCTCCAAAACACTGTGTCTCACAGCAAAGGGTCCGGGAAAAGATGGGAGAACAGATTGTTTTAGTGCATCTTTGTGGTGTCTCTGCGGCACAGATGAAGCTCAGGCTGGGTCCCCTTCCCCTTGCCAGGCCTGTGGTGGGAAGTCCCAGCCCCCAAAAGCGGACGGTCAGAGGTGCAGGCTCGGCAGTGCCACGAGCACTCGTGGGTCTGGTGCCGCGGGGGGACGCAACTTGGGCTGGTGCAGCCGGACAGTTTGGGGAAGCATCGCCTGTGAAGCTGGAGCACGAGCCCAAAAAGGGAACCTGGTGGTGAGAAGGAGGCAAGGGCCAGGGAAGGAGAGTCTGGCCCTTCTCCACTGCCGTAAAGGTGGAGGCGAGAGCGCGAGAGCGTTAGCCATCGGCTGTGGTGCCACAGCTCCATGCAGATTACATTGGCCAGCATCAGCGCTGGAAATAGGCAGCTAACAGTGAGTTCCTCTTTGTAACAGATAATAGTCAAAACAGCTTGAAAACTACTCATAATGAGAGCTCTGGGAACAGCCAATGCTACACACGCACGCGCGCGCACACACAGAGCACATACTGTCATTAAGCGCTCTTTGGCTGACAGTCCCAGCAGTTCATTATCCCCCATCACTGCTTGGGGAGGGCGGAGGAGGAAAGAGAGAGGGGTGAGGGGTTTTTTTAAATAATGCTTTTTTTTCCTAAATTAATCTCCACTGTAAAGCAGAGCAACAAAGGAGCAGTATAAAGACGGTGTCCTGCCTCGTCAGTGCCCTCCCAGGCTGGAGTGTGGGGCTCCTGCAAGAACCAGTCAGGAAAATCGGGCACGGACTGGTAGGGGCAGGAGATGGCCCCGTGGCGAGCAGGGCTGCAGCCTGCCTCAGCAGGGCCGAGGGCTCTCTGCAGAGCGAGGTTACGCGGGATTACACCCGGCACAGGGATCCAGTGCCGCGGGTGTGAGTTAAAGGCAGGGCTGCGGGTCTGCAGGGTCCCAGTGGTGGCGCGGGGAGGGAGAAGGCCAGGCACGTGCAAGCCCGGCGCAGCTAACAGCAGCCCGGGGCTGGAGGAGCCCGGCACCCTGCCGCTGCCGTCCAAATTCGTCAGGGCATCCCTTGAACATTGGGAGGAACGCGGACAGGGCTTGTTAAAACTTGTGCAAATATTTTCCTAGCCTGCCAAGTCGCCCGGGCAGCTGCAATGAATCACCGTGGCTGCGCAGTTGCTCCATCCCTGTGCTCCATCAGCATTATCTCCCCTTCAGCTCCAGTATCTGGGGGAATCAGCATCACTTATTCTCGAGTCAGGATGTGGAATCTCTTCAATTCCAGCAACATCGCTGTGTTCACAACCTTGTCATTATCCTGAAGCTGATAGCCTCAGGCAGAGGTGTTCATTTTTTAAGCCATTGAGCAGTGTCCTGTTTGTCACACCGTGCGTATCCAGAAATACAAGATACAGCAGCCCTTTCCATCCTCCCAAATCACCTGCTGAACCCTCCACCGTTTGACCCAGCCTCACCATCCCACTTAGCCCTTGAAATAGATCCCGGTTTAGAACCGCTCTGCTGCAGGTCACGTTACAGCCTCTTCCTCGCGTGCCGCGGTCTGGCGTCGCTGCGCAGCGGGGCCTGCCAGGGGCTGCAGATGGCTATTTTAATGTTTTATCACGGCACCCAAAGCATTGCACCGGCTCATTCGCAAGTATGGCACTGCTCTGTTTTAATGAGCTTTGGAGATTGCATCGGCAGCGCAGACCCGGCTGTTTGATGGCGGTCAGTGGGGCTAATTAATCCGGTGTGCACCCAGAGCCCCGCGCCTGCCTGCGGCCCCGTCTGGGGCAATGCCGATAGCATGGCTGGGCTGTGCTGCTGAGCCATGAAACTGCCTTAGAAAGTGTGCTTAAAGGGGTCTGTTCTTACCCAGCTCTCCTCCTTAAATTGAGACTAACACTGTTTCTAATCTCAAAGTCTAACTTCTTCCTTTGGGAAAAAAAAAGACGACTATTTTAGAAACAGCGTCCAAGTGGGACTCGATGACTCGCTCCGTAATGCCGCCAGGCCTGGATGAGGATGCTCCTCGCTGCATCTTGCCTCCACAGGGCTGGCAGGGCTGAGGCTGGGGCTCCCCATCCCAGAGAGATGGGCTCATGTGCTTTGCATCCCCCCACCCCGAATCCCTGAGGCACACAGCCCCACGGGGGTGCCTGTGGGAAGGGTAAACAGCATTGCTGCCTTTGCCTCTGGCCGCTTCAGCATGTTTCCCTCGGGATTCCCCTGGCCCTTCGGTGTGTGCTGCTGCTGAAGCTGGACGGAGCTGCTTGGACTGCACCAAGGTGTTTGTGTATTTGTAGTTCAGAAAAGCGAGAGTTGCCGCGATGGCTTTTCCTTTCCAGGAGGAAAGCCGGAGCTGGGGCTGGGCTTTCATTCCTCCTCCTTCCCCCTAAACCAAAACAAAACCAAGTTTTTAGCTGCTTCAGCAGTTAATCACTGCCTGTGTGTCCGCAAGAGCCATGGAAAACCCCCTTTGCTCCATAAAACCAAGCAGGCACATCCATCACACTCCTCGACACAGCTGTCCTGCCACGTGTTGGCAGGGAAGTGGCACCTTCCAGGCACTGGGATTTTCTTGCAGTGACAGCCACCAGCAGCGGAGACGGAGCAGCCCACGGCAGGAGGCGGCACGGCTCCCCTGCCTGTCCCCATCCTCATCCCTGTCCAGCCCGTGCCCGCAGCGCGGTGCTTGGCTCAGCCTCGGCACAGGGCAGGAGGTGTTTGGGCAGGCCCCTCGTACCCGGGGAAGCCCCCCGGCAGAGGGCTGGGCTCCCATCACGCCCTGCGTGGGTGCAGGAGAGGGATGCGGTGGGCAGGGGTGCGTGTGAGCCCGTGGCTCCCAGTCACCCTGGCTGAAACGGTGCGCGTCAGCCATAGGAAGCGCCAGGTCTGGTTTTCTGCGTGTTTGCAGGATGTCTCCTCATCCAGCAAAATAAATACATCGATAAATAAGAATTGCCGGGCGAGACGTGGTGGCAAGGCGCCAGTCCCAGCCCAGCCAATTCATTTGCAGTTCTCATTAATTTAGGCTGACCTTTGCTCACATTTCTACCACGAGCATGTTCAAAACAGGGCAGACATTTAACTTTGTTTTGGGCAATGTTACTCTAATGTGGCTTTTTTCTGCATAACTCTCTCTTTTATGGTAATCAAATGTACTGCCAACTTTTCTCTTGCTATGTACACCAGCGAAGGGAACCAGATGCTTCGTGTTTTCCTCCAAAATGTATCTGAATGTTGTTTTTTGTTTAGCGTTTCGGAGGGAGGGCTGGCTTACAGACAGCATTTCGTAAATCTGGCCCTTGCTGCACCCTGTTTCCCAACTTACGGCGGGTCCTGGCTGTGGCTCCTGGCTGGATTTGCAGTGTCTCCTCAGCACAGTGTGGCAGCAGCCCCGAGGCACCGCAGGGCTGATCCCTCGTCCCATCCCAGCTGTCCCGGTCTCAGCGGGGCACTGCTGCCACCAGGGGAGACCCCACAGCGGGGGTCCCCGGTGACATGGGACAGAAGGTTTGGGTCAGGCAGGGCCACGCCACCAGCCTCTTGCACCACAGAGCATCTGCAGCCTGGCCATGTTGTGCAACTGGCCACGGCTGTCGGGGAAGCTCTGGGGTCAGCCCAGAGCCACGTCTCGTGGGAGCCGGCCCCCCGTTCACCAGCAGGTTGTGCCGCTTGCGGGGAGCTGCGTGTGGGTTTGCCTGGTGAGTGCTGGTCTGCCTTGGAAACGGAGGGGTTTCGCTCCGGCACACCCGCGGACACCGGGGTTGTGTGGGGATCCCTGCGCCCACCCCTCCTCGCCGGGTGGTTCCAAGCTTGTGCTCTGCGTGGTAGGAGCTGCTCCTCCTTACCTGTCCGCACAGGGTCCAAGTTGCTGAAGCCCACCCAACGAGTTCTTGCTGCGTGAGAAAAACAAGGTGTCTCAGGCAAGGGTGTCAAAAATACCTGTGCCACTGGGGCACTTTTGGCCATTTTTAATAATTTCTCTCCTCTACCTCCATCTGCACTTCTGCTGCTATTTTTATAATCGCTTCTCTGCTTTCAACTCCTTATCTTCTTTAGCTTTCCCTCTCCTTTTCACTCTTTATGCCCTAAAATCTTTTCATCGCCTTTTTTTTTTCTTTTTGGGTCTGATTGGGCTTTATTTCTTCTCCTCTGCCAGATTTATATGAGTTGTCAAGTCCCGCAGCCGTTTGTCTCTGCCTGATGACAGACTCGCCTTTTCCCCCCCAAATCAGATTCATGGCTGTTCTTTAAGGCCCTTTAATATTTTAATGCTCTGACTATAAATTTCATTTTCTTTAAGCTTCAATCCTTCTGCGAGCCTTCCCGGGGCTGGGTTGGCGGCTGCCCCCTCCGCTCCCCGGTGTGATTTGCAGCATGTCACAGGCGGCGTTTGGGGTGGCTTTGCTCCGTGCACGGGAGCGGAGGGCAGGGGAAGGGACCGTAGCAGGAATTCGCTTTTCCTTAAGCTCAGACGATTCTTCAAAACTTGATGGGAATTGACTTTTTTTTTGTTTCCAAGCCATGATTTGTTGTGAGCTTGTTGTGCTTTTTATTAAAATGCTCTCGTGGAGTGCTTAAAAAGGTTGGCTTTACGCAGCCCCAGCTTCCTTCTTTAATAAATGCAGCCTCGGCTTACAGTTTTTCCCTCTGATGTGTCAGCTGGGGGACTCGCTCTCCATCTCAAATACACCCAGACTGCTTAAATCATCCTTATTTCTCTCAGAGGGAGAGAGACATTTGCTCTCCGAAACTTTTCACACCCTAAGTTAATAAAACTTCTCCGCTGAAAGGGATGGATGTGACACTGTACCGAGGCTTTCATGGCCGAGTGCTGGATTATTGCTGCAGTGTAGAGGGCTCCCCAGCTCTGGTAAGCACATTGAATGTCTTCTTAAAATATGAGGTTGAAATTCATTTGGCAACGGCTGTCCCTGGCGGCTGCTGGAAGAGCTCACCCCCTTTGCCGGTGTGGCGGCGCAGGACGCCTCCGGGAAGCTCTTCCCAAGGGGCAGCACAGCCCGGGGCTGCCTCTGCGTTGTCCAATGCAGCCCACGGGGGAGGTGGTGGGGCGAGGGAAGAGCTGCCCTGTGCCTCTGCTGAAGGCCACTCCGCTCAGGAGTGTGCTCCGAGGGCTGAAAAGCAGGCTGGGCTTGAAGCCAGGGCAGAGTTACTCTCTGTATAAACCCAAGAGACCAGGAGGGCAAGAATAGTGCTAGAAATTTTGACGGTGTTTGTAAAGAAGTCAGTCAACTCCGTTATTAAGCATGAGATTGGCAGCTGAGCCGAAGGGTGACAAAGCAGCCCTGCACCACGCCAGGAGGGACCTGATAGGAAATTATCAGCAACATCTGGGACAGCTATTTCCTCCAGGTTTGTAAACATTTAACCGAGGAAATGTTAGCAAAGTCTTTTGCAGCAAACAGTCCTGAGCCGCCAGCCCACGCTGGCTCATCCCGCAGCCCTCCACCCACCGCAGCAGCAGAAGGAAGCAGGGCTATATTTCTTCCCTTGATTTTTGGCACCCGTGCCAAGGCGGGGGTAGAGCTGCTGAGTGTTTAATTCAGTGCTTTCCATTTTGGATATTAGTGGTGCAACTGAGTTATGATACAGGAGCCTAGAGAGGAGTCATTCCCTCTCAACACATTATGGATTAGTTATTTTCCTATTAAACTGCTTTAGTCATGGTGAGTTTGTTGCCTTAAATGGGTCGCTGTGCGTAACAGGCATTGATAGGAAAGCCTAATCCTACCTGATCAGTGCAAAGTGACAATGTGGACCTATTGAATTCAATGCAAATTTTGATATGAACGTGTACAGACCAAAACTCGGGGTCCCTGCCGTATTTACAGCCACAGGGCTCTGCTGGGCACCCACCGGAGCAGGCAAAGCAAGGCTGAGAGGGTGCGGTGTGGGCACAGCGGTGGTGGCACCGGCTGCAGTGGGGTTCCTGGCACTCAGCTCACCCAGAGCCCGCGCTTGGGCGTTCACTCTCGCCTCTCACATTCAGTCGAGTTTGGCCCATCTGGGGTGTAAAGTCAGGAGGTGTGAACTATGCCCGTGCAGCTACAGTAAGGAGTGCAATAAAACTTCCCCGGGGAGGGGCAGCAGGGAGCTGCCTGGCAGAGAGAAGGTACCTTTATGGGTGCCAGTCGTCGTGGTCTGAGCATAGGAGTGTGGCAGATACGGAGATGAAAAGGCAACGTGCTGCAATGAGCAGGCTGCCCACGGTCCCCGCAGGGAGGGGATGTGAGCACCAGCCTCCGTCCTGCCTGCCAAAGTCACTGTCCGTGGCAAAGCCAGCACCACGTTTCACTCAGTCCCCTTGGACGGGTGGTGATAGCGCCAGGCTCCAGGAGACAGAGGAGCTCTTCAGAGAGAGACAGAGGAGGGAAGCGACAGGAGGCTCCACTTGCACCTGCCTGCAATTAATTAATTACGAATCCACTCATTAGCTCAGCCCCATGGCTCCCCCTCACTGCCAAGCCCTCAGCTGTCCAGAGAGCAAGTCATTATGTGAAAAGACTTCCCATTAAACACGAAAGCAAAGGCATATTTCAAAGAAGAAGGGGTGAGAGCAACAGCAAGGGTGCGTGCACGATTGCAATCAGCTCTCGAGGATGTGCTGGAGCGGTTGGATCCCCATCTTGGAGCAGGCTGAGAATGGTGAAATCGATTTCATTCATTAGCCTGCTCAGCCGCTGATCACTCTTGTGCCACGTGAAGTGCCCCTGTGGCCCCCACGCTCCAGCCTCCGCTGGCGGCAGGTACCTGCGTGTGCATGGCAAATGCACACGGGCACCCTCCCTGGGTCCCACCCCACCCTGCCGGGCACTCGTGCTAAAAAAAAACCCTAAAGATTTCGATATCATGAAGTGGGGTGCCTGCCTCCCCTTCATGCCCAGGCGGCAGCTGCAGCCCAGCAGGTCTTTTAACCCAGGCGGTGCACACATCTGCTTCACCGCCCATTTTTCTATTACCTGCTTTCTGCTCCTGGCTTTAGCAGAGGCGCCTCTTTAACCGCAGTGATTTACAGGCAGTGTTACGGCAGGACAGGTCTGACACTGATTGAGTCGCTTATCTGCCGTCTCTGTCCTGCTCTCTGACAGCCTCTCCCCCAGATATCAATCTGCACATCAGTTCTTTATTCCTGGGTGAGGGAAGAGCTGTCAAGGTTGCAGCTACACTGTCATCTTCATCTAAGCTGCCAGCTGCCCTTCATCTCTTAAAGACCCTCTTTAACACACGCGTGCTTTAGGAGGGGGCCACCGTGTTGGAGGTAAGGAGACGGCAGCAAAATTTCATTTGCTGTGGAGGTGCCCAGGGCTTGATGGATTGGCTCTCGTTTGTCAGGGTGCCCGTAAATAAACAAGAGTTTCCATGCTGTAGGTTCAGCCCCACCGCTTCTCCAGCCAGCTCTCTGCTGGCTCCCGGCCGCCCGGTGCAGGCAGAGCGGCAGAGTGCTGGGACCCCTGTGAGATGCAAGGCTGCCCTGGGCCAGGGCCACCGTCAGGGTGGTGGGACAGAGTGGAGAGAGGGTGGAGAAGACAAGCGTGTAGGGCCAAGCTTGGCTTCGGGGTTTGCTGGGAGTCCTTGCTGCCGGACACCTCTCCTGACATCCAAGGGTGGGGCTGAAGCCAACCTGCAGAGGACCACGCCATCCCGGTCACTGCCTGCCATCGCAGGGCCGTGGCACTAGGACAGGGGCACGCTGGCACCCGGCACCTGCACCATGGTGAGGTGGCTGAGCTGGGACAGTCTGATCCCCTGCACTTCCCCGAGGCTGGCTGGAAGGAGGCAGAGAGGGCACAGGCTGCTCCCTGCGTGGTGCCTGTGCCATCGTGCTCTGAGTCACCCCCAGCCCCGTGTGCAGCCAGGGCGTCCCTCCAGTGCTCCCCTCAACCCCCAGCCAGGGCGTCCCTCCAGTGCTCCCCTCAGCCCCCAGCCAGGGCGTCCCTCCAGTGCTCCCCTCAACCCTCAGCCAGGGCGTCCCTCCAGTGCTCCCCTCAACCCTCATCCCCCCTGGCCGGCTGTTACCATCTTACGTGGTTGCACTGCAAAGCCCTGACTGTACCTTTCGGCTCAGCACCGAGCCGTCTTAGTCCTACATGATGTTTTTCTTGGCCTAAAACCGCCCTCCTCTTCAGGATCGCCAGCAGCGCTGGCACAGGACCTGCGTCAGCTTTTGGCTTTGCGCTGAGGTGCTGCCCTTGGGCCAGAGCAGCTTCCAGCCATCCCTGGCGCTGGGAGGAGAGGCCATGTCCGAGCAGGAGGAGGTGTGTGCGCACAGGGTCTGCATTACAGCCCCATGTCACCTCGGGGTGACGGGCAGCCTGGGGTGACCTCCCCCAGGGGACGGGCATCGCGCAGCAAAGGAGGGCGGTGGGCATGGCCCCGTGTGCCTCCAGCCCTGCCTTGGTTTCCCTGGGGGTTTCTGGCTGCCCATAGCCCTCTCAGTTCGGTTTTCTTGTTGTTGCTCCTTCATAAATAAAAAAAGCCACTGAAACATAATCTCTACCATAATGTTTATTAAATAGTAATTTTAAAAGATTTTTATACAAATCATATAAACACAGTTTGATTTTTTTGTTGGTTTTTTTTTGTGGGGTTTTTTTTTTTTTTACACCGAAGAATCACAGTAAAAGCTCTTTAAGTCCATAAGTCCTGGCTCAGCCAGTGAACGGTCAAAAACCTTGAACTGCAAACCTTGGAAAAGTTCCATTTCTGCATATAATTTCTTAATGGTTTAATTCCCATGCTCACCCCCGGCACCTTCCACAAAATGAAACCACCCAGCACTACGGCCCGTCCGTTAGCAACACATCCTCGCCATGGGAAGGGCGTGGAGGCAACAGCCCATTTCAGCAATGGCATTAACACCAATTTCTTTCTCTTTTCTGAATTTCACAGAGGGAATTGTGATCAGCAAACCTAATCTATTTGCAGAGGAGGATGCAATGAATTGAATGCACTGACAACTTTTTTTTTTTTTCCCTGTTGAAGTTACAATCAAACACAGTTTTCTGTAGAAGAACAGTAAAGCACCCAGCAGAGGTAAGTGAGGTATCGGCTTTGCAGCATTATCGGCCTGCTCCCGCCCGGCAAGCACGTGCGCATGGGCCCGGCCCCGTCTGGAAGGGGCAAGCGGGACACGCAGGGTGGATGCTTCGCTGGCCCGCGCCAAGTTAGTGCCAAGATCAGCAGTACTCTCCTGCCCCAGATCAAGAGATATATTAACACGAGTCAGTCCCACGGAATAAGTCACATACACGATACATACAGAGAATTCACGTGCGTGTGCAAACACACCATTTCTGAATATATGTATATACGAACTCTTCTCTCTGTACGCCTACTAGACACCATAACGTCACCTTTTAATTATATATTTTCACCTATTGTTTGCCTAAGTCGACTTTTCTACTGTATGGTCCTTTTCTATTCATCCTTCCCCTCTCCTGTGATTTGAAGGGGATAAAATCATCGAGCAGCAGCAATCCAGCTTTGAAATGGTCTGGTACATTTCCTCTTACTGCCTCTGTTTCTTTTGCACAGTAAAATAAAACCCCTGTGGAATTTGTCCACGAAGAACGCCAGAAGAAATAAGGTGATTCAAAAGGAGAATCTGAGATACGTTTACTGCTGTTTCTGTTGGGCGCACAGTGTGAATTAAAAAAATGAAGGCCTTTGTGTGCGCGCGTCTCTGTGTGTGTGTATGAACCGTGGATGTTTTGGTGACACAGCTGCTGGTTTCTGCTTCCCCAGTAACACACGTGTCTTTCTTACAGTGGAGAAGTCTTTTTTTTCCCTCAAAACTTACTGTCTGATGGAGCTCTTCATGAAACGCTAGACAAATGTTCCTACTCCCGCCGCGCCGAGGAGCAGCTGTGGCACTGTCCGTGCTCATCTCCTCTCCAGATGTTGCTCGTCTCCCCGAACACCTGGCCTCCTGCAGGGTGTGTTTGCAGGGGCTGTGCAAACTGAGCTTCACAGCCCCTGACACCTTCGGCGCTCTGTGGTTAGTAAGGAAAAACAACCCATCCCCAACCCAAACTATTTGCTAGGCAAAACGTGGAATCATGACATGTCAAGTGTTTCCAAAGAGCTCCTGGAAAAGCAAACCCAATGTACTGGAAAGGTTTCTCACTTATATATATGCAAGCTGATAGGGGCGATCCGTCTGTACTGAACTGGAAATGAGGGCATTCGTTTCGGGCCCAGCATTTGAACTCTTTTTCTCCATTAAATTGTTTTCATAACACTCCTCTCCCATGGCACAGTGGTAAGTGGAGAGGTATCAGCTGCCAGACAATGTAGCCAGACCACTTGAAAGCAGAAGGACCAGACTTCTTCAGCCGGGCTCTACCTGATAGCGAGCTGTGAAGAGTGTTTTGCCGGGGAAGGATGAAGGCCTTACTTGTTGTTTGATACAGCACTGATCATCAGATGGAGGAAAAATACTTCTTCTAAGGCACTTATTCAAAGTAAAACAAAAACACAGCTCATAAATAAAACTTTGAGTTTTTGCTACTGATCAGGAGCAGCACAGCTTTGCTCCGAAGGGGATACGGCGGCAGCCGTTTGGTCCAGCAGTGCTGACGGCACCAGCTCGTGCCCCCCAGCTCCAGGGAGAAGGGGAGGGGGGCCAGTGGGAGCCCCAGCTGGGCTCCTGGGGCCGTGGGCATGGCTCCAGCCTCCCTCCCTGTTCATTTTCCCTCCCTGGCACTTCGGAGAGGCCTCGGTGCTGTGCCTCAAGTCAAACCCCGAGTGAAGCCCCCTTCCCAAAGCTGTCGCCTGAGCGCCGGGAGCCTGACAGGCTCTATCTTTTGTTTGCTGCAATTTTCTCATTATAGCAAAAAAAAAAAAAAAAAAAAGGAAAAAGGGCAGGATCAAGAGGGGTGGGAGATTCAAAGAAAGGCCTTCCTGATGGAGGCCTCAGCTGTTGCAATCCAAGATCTGGATTTAATAAATGGCTCTTATTCACAAATCACTTTAAGGCTCTTCAGCTTCTCTCAAAGAGGTGCTTCTACACATAGGGTTTCCTTTCTATTTTATTTCTTAATGATTTCAGAAAGCACTGTTGTTACTATTGACACTAAACCCAGTATCCCACCTTTCCCCCCTACCAGGAGAAGGAAAGCTGCAGGTAACAACACACTTCCATTTTCAGGACTGGAAACTGCAGTTTCCTGGACTTAGGGTGAGGTGCACAAATCCCTACACCAAAATGGTATCTGGACGGGGTCTAAAACGGACAGGGTCTCTGTGTGTGTGTGTGTGTTATTTCTAAAGATAGAGTGGCTGAAGAAATCCCTCAGCCTTCTCAGCAACTCACCAGAGAAAGGAGGTGGGAAATAACGATCAACATTTAGTTTCTCACATCCAAAAGGTAAACCAGTCTCCCTTGCCACATCCCAGCCACTCGCATCAGCAGAAAATGAAGATGAACCAACAAACAAGGGTCTCGGTCCCCCCTTGCCCGGCACAGTCCAGTTTGTGGGAAAGCCCGCTCGGTCCTGGCGGAGCGTGACCCACCAGCGGGACCTGGTGGCAGGAGCAGCGCCTCCCCTCGCTCCTCCCGCACCCCTCGTTCCCCGTTATGGCATTCAGTTCCCATAGAAAACAGCAAAAAAAGTAGCCTGCCGTCAGCCCACCTCACCAGGCGCAACGCCGAGGGTGATCCCCAGGGCACCCGTCAGGCCTCTGAGCAGCACTTCTGGTGGTTCATCTTGACCTTGTGCTTGATGCCATCATACAGCTCAAAATTGTAGTTCTCCAGCGTGGTGGAGCTCCGCGAGGACAGCCCGGCGTACGAGCACGTGCAGTAGAGGAGCAGACCCGCGCAGATGGCCCCGAGGAGGACGCCGAGGGAGCTCATTGCTATGATGGTCACGAGGATGGGATCCAGGGTGTAGAGCCAGTTTTTTTCTTTGTCCAGCTTTGGGGTTCCTGGAGAGTTAGTAGAGAACAGTGTGTCGTTCCTATCCGATCCAAAGTAATCTGCAGTGGAATGGGCACTTATTATCCAAGGATCACTTTTTTTCCCCCACCTTTATGCATTTCTTACTTGGAGTTGTGATGGCCTTACAAGAGTATAAGCTCCTGCAGTATTCTCTAACCCACATCTAGAAGTAATGTGAAGCACTGAACTACCAAGAAAGTTAGGCGCCCTAATTCACTTTTACATCTCATGTAAATAGCATGCTAGCATTTTACACCCACTGAAACTCTGGCCCTTCAAGTGCCATTGGCTTCAAAACTACGGGAACAGTCTGTCACAGCTCCTAGACTTAATTTTCTCCATTTACAAGTCAAAATGCCACGCAAGCAGCAATTAATGCTCGAAAGATCAGTTCCACTTGTCCTAACACAAATACAATATATTGACTTTGCAAGGTTGCTTGCTGTTGAAAAAGGAAAACAAGAAAAGAAAACTAATGTCTTTGTCCCAGCACTGAGCCACCATTTGAGTGTACGTTCTCAAGTGTGTTCTAGCTCCTAACCCCATTAAAGCTGAGGTTTGTGAGTACTTGTAGCATCTGACACTGAAATACAAGCTCCCTCAGATAAATTGCCCATGTGGCATTTGGGTACCAACCTGGATCATCGTTGTCTTCAAAGTCTTGCTCAGAGATCGGAAAGTCATCCTCCATTCTTGGGAAGTTCACTAGAACAACAAAATGGGAAACAGCGGTTGTTTAAAGAGGCCTTTTGGGGGCATTATTGCCACTGGTCACTGGGTTGCGAGACCGTCCAGAAGAAAGCAATAGTTGAACTACAGCAAGGCTCTTCCTCATGGAAGGAGGAAGAACTCTTCCTCTTCTTCCTTTGGCCAAAATCAACGAAGACTCTTGCACTCTCGAGAGAACAGGATCTGCCCACTACATCACATTTCATGACCACCAAATGACCAGCTCTTAAGAAGAAAAGAGAGCGAGTGAAAAGCAAGGAAACCAGATAACTTGAATAGCACTAAAATATTGTCATTGGTGCCTGCATAATGGCCATAATTCACTATTAACATGCTCATGGGTATTATCCTTGCAAGTTTGAATAGGATCTTAGTGCCTATCATTACTTGCCACTAATGCCAGATCCATTTAGTACACTCTACTTTTCATCTTTTCCCATACATCTTACTGGACGCAGAGCTTCAATGACCCAGTTTCTCTCTGGGTTTCAGATAAATTCATAGTAATTTGAGGAAGTCATGTATCATCATTATATGTTTTAATGCAAAAGCTGGTTGAAATGGGAGAGCGGCGAATGGGTGTCCATATCTAGCCATTTACGTTAACATTTCTCTGATCCAAGTTCCTTTTAGTGGTGACATTTCTTTTTATTGTTCAGCACAGATCAAGCACTAGTAACCAAATGCACATGCTGTAATCCGAGCAGAAGTAAGCTATTTTCCTGTGCAGTCTTCCTAGCATTATCTCTACGTATAGTTACCATGGCTCTTTTTCAGTTTTCCAAAAGAAAATGCCCTTTCATTTCAATCATCTGCTTAGATTTTTCAAAGCTGACCATAACTTGGGGTGCTCAACTGAGAAGGCATCTCGAAATGATCAGGAATGTAGAAAATCAGGGACTACTAGAAAGTGGTAGAAGTCACACCCTTGAAATAGTTGTGGTCAAAAACCAAGGCTACTTCGCGTTTTGTGCAAAAACGGCAAGAAGAGTTTAAAGAGGTTACTTATAAACAACCAAGACCCAAGAATGTAACTTGTGCCTAAAAAGCCACGTGCAAAGAAATTACTCAAGACCTTATAAAAGAATATTTGTGCATACTTTCACAGAGATTTAGGACATGAAAAGGTATCACAGGCAATAGCATCAGGCAATCCCCGCCAGCGACATTTCACGGTTCACTTCCAGAGCAGGGGGCTCAGCTGAACGCCACGCTGCCCCAGCGCCACCTTACACCAGACTGCAATGATCCTCCGTGCTGGTACTGATGATCCCTTCCCAAATACCCATTCTTTGGGCAGAATTGTCTTTTGCCCTCCGCGCTCAAAGGATGAAGGGATTTCTTTGAATTTTCCAGCGAACGTGGCAACAGGAACACACAAAACCCACCACTTGCCCCTCCTGACGATGAGCTCTGCATCTAGCGAGCCAGGTAATTAAGCTGACTCGAGGCTGCTGGCAGCTTGTTGAAGAAACATAGGTGCACACCACCTTCTGTAAATCCTCACTTTACCAGCGAGTTCTCATGATTTCTCAACACTTCCAGAACCGACAGGCCCAGATGGCAACATCTTAGGGCTGGGAGAACTGCCTGGGGGGCTCTTGCAAACATTTAGAGCCGAACATGTGGAAAAATAACTTGCAAAGCAGTTCACACGCCGAGATGTCTGCTTTGCTAGTCCTCCATCAGAAGACGAGCAGCGAAATTTGCCATCCGTGTCACCCACATAACCCTACGGAAACTGTAGGTTGCTCAAACATGAGCAAAGGTTGAAATTGGACCATGGTCTGCCCAAGGAGCCCCTGTGTGGGGAAGGGCTGTTGGAAGTCTTTTGCCTTTCCATATTGTAGCTCCTCTAAATTTTGTGTGAGAACAAGCTAGCAATTTGATGCTTTTTTATTTCCCAGGGTAGCCTTCAGGGAAAAGCCAGAAAAAACAAAGTATCGGTTAATCAACACTTTCAAAAGAACACCAGTTCTTCCAGCCTGAAAAGAAGGAGCACTGGGAAAACTTGAAAAGAGAGAACATTTATACAAAAAGCCCAGCCCAAAATCTATTTACTCTTCTAGCAATTTTCTCAATTCCCCATGCTAATATGACTCCAAGTCCTGCTTAAATGATATCCTCCTCCTCGCCCATTCTCTTTCCTCCTCAGGCCCGTGGTAGGCCCTCATTCTTCTGTTCCTCGCATGCCATTTCATTGCTATCGGATTGTATGTTGTCATGCAGGGCTCTATGTTGGCTTTGGAAAAATACAACTCGACATTTCTTTTTCCATCCTGGGGTTTCTCGAGTCGTTAACAAAATCAGCTCTGGCTGTGTGGCTGTCTGTGGGAACCGAAGCTGGTGGTCTCAGCTCAGTTCCTAGCGGAGACGACTTCCCGTCACAGAAAGTAGCCTGCTATTTGTCATCAGTTAGGCTCCTTTGTGACAAGTCTCGGCAATATTGTCACAAGTGGAGCAGGCCATGGAAAGTGACCCCCTTGGAAAGCGGCCCCCAGAAAAGCCTGGCAAGCTGCTGGGCAGAATGGGAAAAAGATGCATTGCCCTGTGCTGTGGAGAGCTGCTTCCTTAAGGGGCAGCTTTCAGGCGCAATTGGCTTTGCATTTTAAAAGGAAAAAAAAAAATATACCGGAGAAGGGTAAGCAAGAAAGTTAGGGGAAACTGTATTTAAACACGACGAATGCTTTCTCCTGAGTGAAAGGCCCTTTTTAAAGCATGCGTGCTGAATGATGGCTGTGAGCACCTAGCCGATCATGCCCAAAAGATGATGTTAGCGATGCCGTTGGAAACGGCCGGATGCCGAGAAAAGGCTGTTATCTGTTGGATCTGACAGCACTGCCGGCTAAAAGGCTAATTTATGGGACCTGAAAAAAGAAAGATGAGATTCTAATCAAAGACAAGGAGTGACTTAAGTACCACATTGGTATGAACTCACATGGAGGGAGAGCAGGAGAGAATTAGTATTTGCAGAGATTAAGGAGCTTTGATGTACATCTATTTTAAAATAGTAACAGGGGCGGGAGGGATTGGGACAGGGAGGGGGTTACTGGAAGGGGATGACACATGCTCAATATGCCTTGCCAGGGCGGACAGGGGAGGCTCAAGAGCAGATGAGGTTCTCTGGTGTCCCACGACAGACGTACACGTGCCTCTTGCAGGAAAGCTCTCCAAACCCACCCAAAGCAGCTCACCTCTGCAAAGCTGAGGTGAGGGCATCATATGAATGGTCACGTACTTCCCGCCACCACACGCGCTCAACGCCAGCCTGCCGCACGGGCTTACCAGCAGTGCCCATCGCCCCAGGCAGAGACCTTTGCCCCAGGCCAAGAGCTATTGCTTTGGAGAGGGTGCCTGGTCCCAGTTGCCGGAGCCTAGACACATTCCTGCAAGATCATCATCGAGAAAAAAAATGCTGTTTCTTTCCAGACTGGCTTTGTCTGGTTTAACTCTAGGCACCGAGCGCTGCCGCCTGCCGTGTCCCTCCATCCCGGGGCAGAGCTCTGTCTATCACCACGCGTCCCTGCACACAGGCATTTGCAGACAGTGGCCGCAGCTCCTCTCAGGCTTTTTCTAGGTGAACAAAATAAGTCTCTCAGCAGGAGGTGCCTTTCCCAAACTATATCTCAAACTTGCAGCATTTTCCAGCCCTTTTTGTTGCCTGCCCACAGTCTCTCTGGTGCAGGGGAGCCTGGCCTAGGGCCATCCCCGTGCTCCCGCTCTCCCCTTCCCGCAGGGCTCCACGGGCTCTGGGGCCAACCAGGGATGCACCAGGTGATGGTGGCTTGTGGGCTCTGCTACCTACCATCTTTCACTCCCCAGTAACATCTGTGGCCGTGCCTTCTGGTAAAAAAGGAGGGGTAGCTGGCTGCCCTCTGATCCTTTCCACAGCAGGGAAACAACTGTGTGCTGCTCACTTCCCCGAAAACAGCAAGGGCCCTCCTACGTGCCTCAGCCCTTGCTCCTGCTGCCACAACAGCCATCTCAGCTGGCGCTATCCTGCCCAGCAAGGGGAGCATTGGAGGCACAGAGCTGCTTTGCTGCCAAACAGTGCCCACAAGGGCCTCAAATATTAAACCCAGCAAAGCCCAGGAAAACTGGGTCGGAAATTACTGCTCCCCAGCCTTGGCAGAGAGAGGCAGAGCTGCCGCTCCACTCTGATCCACGCTTTTCTCCCTTTGCTCATTCCCAGCCCTTTCCTTTCCGCAGCAATAGCGCGACTCCAACACACATCATTTTGTTTTGACATAGCAGAGCAGCCGCCGTGGCCTCGCCTTGACTCGGCTCCGTTTGGCGGCGGCGGCGCAGTGCTGCTCCTCCGGCTGGGAGCCCCGGGGGCTGGGGGGGCGACACCTCCCACCCTCGGTGAACGGGAAGCGCTTCTCAAAGCAGCAGCACAGGCACTAGGCAGAAACACTCCCTCTGAATCCCCCATCACTCTATTTCCAGCCGAAAATCCACCTCACTTCTCTCTTCCCCACTCCTTCAGAAACACAGAACAATTTTAGTTTACAAAAAGGCTAAATCCCTGCCAAATTTAAAATTAAAACAGTGCTTTGGCTACAGCTGAGCATTAAAGGCGGCAAACAAGCAGCCTCTCCCCCAGCCTGACCGCCCTCCGCAGCGCGGGAACCCCCGGACCTTATCCTCAGATTGCCTTGGGGCTGCCCTGGCGGCGGTGCACACCGTGGCACCGTGTTCAAACCAGGTGGCACCGAGGAGCCTCTTGCGTTCCTCAGGCTTCCCAAATGCAGAGAAGATGGAGAAGCACAGCTGGGCAGGTGAAGACCCCCACCAAAAGTGCTCAGGTGACACGAAGCCGGGCTGGGCACTTGGTGCAGAGGCGAATGTGAGCAGGCAGCTATTTCCAGCCCCGGCCCTGCCCTCCGACGCGTGGCACTCTGCCCGTGCCGCACGCACGGCAGATGGCCAAGGCGGCTGCCCAAAATGGAGACCCTGCCAAACCCTCCGTGCAGCAGCCAAGTCCCCTGTTGTAGCCTGACCCTTTCCCGGGTGGGTCCTGCTTTTGCACCGCTCCTCGGCGCCGGCACCGGGCCAGGCAAACAGTGGTGGCGGCGTGCGTGCCTATGGCATTACAGTGGCATTATACAGCGTGATTTTCCTCTCTCTCTCTCTTCGCACTGGACTAACCAGGTAAGGAGCTGCCGTTCAGGTTTGGCGCTCTGTGACAGTGCTCACCAGTCTCAAACCGAGCGGCTCCGCAGCGCCAGGGCAGCGCTGCCAGCCCACTGCCGCTGCTCAAGGGCTCAGAGCCGAGGGAGAAGCCGGCAGCTCTGCGGCATCCTGATATGTTTATCGTCCTCCCCGTTGTTGCTGTTTGTTTTTACAGCGGCAATGGCTAACGACACTATTCCTCAAACTGGCAGTCACGCCTGCAATCGCTGCTAAGAGCCGCCAAAGCCACTGATGGAGGAGCTGTGGCGGAAAGCCAAGAGGCTGTCCAGGCTCGCCTCGGGCCCTCGCCTGGTGTCTGAGTGCCAAGCTCTGCTGCCCTGACATGGGGTAAAGCTGGGGCTGGCCCCGATAAAGTCAGCAGGTTTTCACAGGGTTTCTAGAGGGGCAAAAATCCCAACACAGCCCTGTGCACAATCCATTTTCTACCTCATTCCTTTACATTCTCAGCATTGCAACCCATTCCCGCCCAGGAAAAAGCCAACTTTGTCCTTACAGCCCGGGGAAAAGCAGCCCTGCACGTCCAGTCTCTGGGCTGGGTGAACAAGCATCGCGATTTGCAACCTGCTCCTGAGCTATCATCCATCTCGGGCACGCTGACAGTGCCCGGGCAAGGCACAGCACAGCCCTTCCCACGGCCACCTTTGCTTTGCCAGGCCATCGCTCCCTCTTGCACACCCCCGTTTGCCACCGGCTTTGCCTCGTGGTTTACAGAGGGTGCCCATGAGCCCTCTCCCGCCAGCCACACGGAGCCGCTTCCCCTACAAAATGGCAGCAACTGTGGAGATAAAAAGACTGACACCATCACTCCATATACAACTGGGAGAGCCACGTCCAGACCCTCCCCACGGCACATGGGAGACATCATGCTGCCACGCCTAATGCCAGTCCCTGAAATATGGAGCCCTTACTGCTACCCCAAAAAGTTTACCCCTTCTTTTTTAAGCAGACTCTTAAACGCCTGAAGTTGTCTGCAGAGGAGGTTGCATCGAAATCATGTTAAGTTGCATTTATTTTCTTAAACAAAGCGTGCTAATTTTAGCCGCTTTCTTCCTTATGATGCGCTGCCGCCTGAGCAGCGCCCAGCTCTCCGGTCAATCTGGCTGTGGCGCACATACGGAATAATTAAACCCTGAACGATTCCTCCCTTTTCGTCTGTTTACTTAACAGAATTTTTTTCTTCCTCCTTGGGAAGTCATCAGCCAGTCTTTCCCTCCCTGTTTTTCGCATGTGCATATTTGTTTTGAATTTTGCTTGGACAGTCACTGAAGTGTACAAAATGCAAATTACAAGTGTATGGGCTTTGCTGTACAATTAGAGCAAAAAAAAAAGAAAAAAAAAAGTGGCATGGGTCCTCAGCTTTGCTTGTGTTTGAACAGCCAAAGTGAGGGATCACATTAGAATTATTTTTTTGTTGATGGCCTGAATTCCTAGTAAAGCCAAGAAGTTTCATTGCAAAGCTGAGCTGTATGCCAGGGTAAAGAGTATGATAGAAGGCAAATAAATGCAGGAGGGAAAGAAAAACCTCTCAAACTGGCAGCAGAATATATTTCACATGAAATGTGATGCTGCTGATGCCTCTGAAGGGGCAAAAGGTGCACCTAAAGAAGATGGGAAGAAGAAAGGCTGCAGCAAAGGTCCCTGTAGCAAGCTGGGAGGACTCGGGTGGAGGGAAGGCGAGGACACACACCTCTCCAAACCCTTGGTGCCGCGGCACCCGGACCGCTCCTGCGCAGTGCTCCTACGCAGTCCGACACGCAGAGGCCTGGCAAGGATTTCACAGAAGAGGAACACATTGCCGTTTTCATTATTAATTTTGTTAATGGCTTACCCCGTTTTCGTTGTGCTCGGGGATGGAGCACATGGCTCAGCTGAGCTGGCAGCCGAGCTGGCCCCTGGGGCCCCGGGAAGTCGGATGTCCTGTCTCCAGGGGCCCCGGCTGGAGAAATTCTGCGTAATCACATTGAGCAATTTAGCACTTAAGCAACGTTAGCGAAATCCCCAAACAACGCTAAGTGTCAGTCCAGCCGCCCAAAACTCCCAATAAAGACTGGTACAAATGTAATGGATCTAAAAGCCGCTATTAATGGCCCGATCCTGAGTGCAGCGAGGCAGGGTGCGCACACCAGCTGCGCTGCCGGGAGCTGGGTCTGCACACAGCAGGAACAGGAGCTTCGCTTTGCTAAAGGAAATAGCCCTGATGCTCCAAAAGAAAATGTGGAGTTTTGAAACACTGCTTCACTGCAACTGACAGCGTTCTCATTAACAAAGAAAGAAGAAGGAAGAAAAACCCCAGATATTTGTATAAAAATATCATCATTTTATTACATTCCACACAATACATCTTCAAAGAGTTTCAAATTTCCACAAGATATTTTTCACACACAGGCAACTGGGCAACGCTGGGGATGTCAGGGCTCGAGGAGTGGGGGAGAACTGGGAATAAAAGTCTTGAAGTGACCTTCTGTTTTGTCTTTGGTGATTTTGGTTTGAAAGACAGGGTGCCACATTCTCCTCTCTGACACACCAATGCGCACTTGCTAAGTCCATGGGGGTGAACCTGGTCGAAGCGAGGGGATCGTCTGACCTAGGGAGATTGAACTGACTTTGGAAACGTGATGGTATCATCCGCTGACATGGTTTGGGCTGATGTGAAAATGCAGCAAGCGCATATCAATATTTCACATCTGTTTTAATTTGCAGCTGGCTGAAGGGAGGTGGGATTTCACATCACAAACCATATGCACCGCAACATCAGTGCTGCGTAACGAAGAGGCTCACGGAGAAAGCACCCCGGCACTGGAAGCCCCTCCCTGGGGACCTCTGGGCGGCACTGCCTGCGAGGTGACAGGAGCTGCCCCGGGTCCCTGCGGGCTCTGCTGGGACAGGCACACCCCTGCCGCCCTCACAGGGGGGTGCTGCAAAGCTCGTGGGAGCCAGGCCCCGGGGGGATGCTGCCCCGAGCACCCACCACTCCTAACATGCTCATGATGCCAAATCACCCTGGGGTTTTCTGCGCTCCCTGCACGTTTTAGACACTTGCTGCTGCAGCTGAGGGGGTCCCGCTGAAATCTGCTGAATAAAGGGCACGAGGGGCTGAAGCAGGCTGCATGAATAAAGGCAGGGAGGGAGGGGAGCGTGACACCCCCATCGACAGAGATCCCCTGAGGAGAGGGTTCTGCTGCAATAGGGGCCAACACCACGCACGGACAGCACCATTTGTGTTTCCACTTTTTCCCCAGATGAAAAGGAAGCTCAAGACTGCAGGGAAGTTAACAGAGCTGCTCGCCTCGATTCATTTTATGCAATATTGATGGGCAAAGGAGGGGTGGGGAGCACTAGCAAGTTCAGGAGGGGATAGGGAATCTGATCACTCATCACAAATGAACACAAACAAGATGGAGAACCTTGCTCACTGGAGGTACTTTTTTTTGCCTGCAAACACATTAGAGTTAACGATTCAAACCACTTTTGCATGTCATCATTCAGTAATTTATATAAGGCATTTCCACTACAATATGCTGGGCCATTCAACAGTCGGAGGCGTGCTGGAGGCTCCATCTCTGCTGGAGGCTCCATCTCGCCCCCTGGTTAAAGCAGCAGCAATAGCTGGGCCCCCCAGGCGTGCCTGCTAGGCTTTGCTTGCTAGATGTTACTGACGCTTTAAGAAGCAGAACGTTAGCAAACGCAAAACTAATTGACATTCTAGAAAGTCAACTGGCAATTTTTATGATTCAGCAGCTATGAATTGGGCAGAAGGAAAAAAACCAAACCCCCCCAGAAAGGGGAATCATACTTGTCCCTTGAACATTTCTAGCAGAAAGACAAGGAGGAGCCCTGTCCCCCTTCCCCGTGTAAAAGCAAACCCATCAGCACCCAGAGTGAGGATACTTACAAAATAAATAAACCTTCAATTCTCAAGAAACTACAGTATTTAGCATCCACCTTAGACCTGCTGAAGTCTATGTGTTACCCTAAGGCTGGCTTTAACAGATACAAACAAAACATTCATTATGAGCTTCTCTGATATAAGGCAACTTTAAATAGATTCACTTGCGGGTGGGGGAAGAGGAGGGTTCCCCCCTCCCCTTCCAAACAATGGCTGTGTTATCATGTTGGCTGCAGAAAGAATAAGATGGAGAGATCTTACTTTTTGGACGTCTATGAACCTCTCTGGATTCTTCTAGCCATCTGAGGTGGACATTCCTACTGTCCAGCCTGGCCTCCTCTTCTCATTTTGCACCCGAGACATTAACGCTATCAAACAAGAAACCCAGCCAAAGCTAGATAAGGCAACAAAAAAGCATTGCTCTCTTCCCCACGTAAACAAATCAGGGTATTTATCATAAACGTCCCAGACCTTCCGGAGGGGAGGTGGGAAGGGGGGGGAATTTAAAAAAAAAAAAAAAAAAAGCATTCCCTGTGCAAGTAGAAGCAACAACAAGCAAATTAAAAAGGGGCTGTTTCTAAATATACATTCAGTCAGTCAGACGCACGCGCTCCCATGCACACTCGCATACACAGATTTAGCACACACGCGCACGAGCCGCACACCCAAGCTTTCAGGCTCGCCATCAAGTTTCCTTGCAGGTTGCCTACTGGGAGAAGAAAAAACCAAACCAAACAAGCCTAAACAAAAAAATACTCCCCAAACAAACAAACACAACAAAACAAAAAACCCCACCCGACACCCCAAGAGTCCTCGAAAAGTAATCGAAAGGGAGCGTTCACTTCTGAAGTGAAGGGGCGGTGTGTCTCTTCTGGCGATCCAAGATGCAGCATTAGTTTAGAGTTTGTAAAAGATTCGGGGAGGGCTGGGGGGATGGAGAAGGGACGGAGATGTCTAAGAGTTCACACGTATGCTAGGTAAGGAAAAAAGTGCAAAACTGAGGCAACGTATTTGAAGTCTTAGTTTCTGTCTGTCTGTCTGTTTTGTGTTTTGTTTGCTCTCTCGTTCCTGTTCGGCTCTCAGCAGCGCGAGCTGGGGTCTTGCTCTAGTTTTATGGTTAGGGTGGGCTCCACGGCCACGGGGGCCCCGTTGGCATAGTGGGAAGTTTTGTAGGTGATGGAGTGATCGCTCTTCTTGGCCGCATAGCGGAACCGGTGGTAGTGGAGCACAAGGGCCAGCGCGACGGAGACCAGCACCACAACAGCACCTCCGGCGGCAATAACGTAATACCAGTAGGCTGGGATGGGCTGCACTGACACCGTGTCCACTGTGGGCTCGGTCCCTGGCAGGAGGGTTCCCCCTGGGGAGGAGACACAGAACAGGGTTGCTAGGTGGGAGGCATGCAGACGCACAAAAAGAAACACACATGCTTTCAAGAGTACAGCACGGAGTAACACGAGGTTCCGGGGCTGCCTCCGGATGCGGGGTGTGCTCCTGGGGGGGAGCACAGCCTGGCGTTTGCTGAGCCCGCATATTAAAGCGCCTTTTTCTTCCCTTTTAATTAATCAGGCTGCCTGGATCGCAATACAAATTCCATATGCACGCTATTATTACTGTTATTTCTGGCATCAACAAATGTTTTTTTCCCTTCTTTTTTTTGGCCTTCTCCAGATCAGCCGCCTGGTTTTGTCTCCACACGGCAGATGTTGTCAAGCAGTGACAAAACACATCACGTTCCTAATTGGAGGAAGAGTGTAATCTCAGATGGCCAAGGAAGTTACCACAGGAGACTGGGAAAGAAATTACAGGGAGAAACATTGGTTGTTCTTATGGAAAAGGCAGAGAAGATGATCTCTGTCTGCAAGTGCTCTGCACACAGATCTGGTCTCACTAGGTGCCCCACTCACAGACTTACAGATTTCCTTATTATTTTTTAAAGCGAGAAAGGATGGTCATGATTATTTACATGGCACAGGCTGTGGAATTCAACCCAATGCTCACATAAGAAACTCATGCTCTCTGCAGCTTAAGCAAGCCAGGGCTATGAATTCATGCCGATAAAGCAAACACACCTAGGGAGGGCTGGAAAAGCACCTGCCTCCCTTGAATTCAAGGGCAGGCAGCGCCCAGGCTCAGCCCAGCACTGGTTAACCCTTCCTGCTCTTGCAGCTGCAGTGTGTCGGGAGGCAGGGCATGGCTGCAAGGCGCTGCTCTCCCTTCCCAGGTCATCCCGGGACAGCTCGGCGCACATCTGGTGATCAGACGTGCGGAGGACCTTACCGCCAGTCCGCAGAAGCATGCACGCACACGCGCCTCGGGCAGGCACCGAGGAGAGGGGTGCCAGTGCCTGTGCTCACGCCCACGGCCGAGAGCGGCTCTGCACTATTCCTCCTGCACATGCTGCTCCCACCTTCCCAGCTCTGCTCGCGGGGGTGAGCTGTAAATAACTCGGGAGAGATGCACTTTTGCACTGCATTTATTTACTGGTTACTTCAAGGGCTTGAAGTCCTCAGGGAAACTCTCCAAAGGGTTTGCTCTGCTGCTGGACACACTGACCCCCCTACTCCGTTCACCCTCTTCTCTTGCCCTCGGCCCACTGGCGAGGGGCAGCCCCCTGGCTGGGTGCTGGCAAGCAGAATTTTGGGGGCTCCTGCAGTTTGGTGTCAGCATATCATTGAGCTCTGTGCTAACCAAACTCCAGCTTGGTTTCCAGCGCAGGCTCGGAGGATGGCAAGAGGAAAAAACAAACCAGTGCAGGATGCACTCGGCTTTGCTAGCAGCAAGGGCATCTTGCAGCATGGCCTCTGCCCGACCCTCCAAACACTGCCCTGCCAGCAGAGCTATCAGCTGGCAAATTTGGGATGGCGATGGCTTTTCTGCTGCTGGTGGCACAGGAGATGCGGTAAAATGATGGTTCCTCTGTCAGTCACAAGGCTTTCCTCCCCTCCCCATCCCCCAAAACCCGGGCACAGGGAGTAAAAATAAGAATGAACACTGCACCCAGGAGCATAGCTACAACAAAAAACCCCCTCAAAACCAAGGGAAAAAAACCACACAGGCAAGACAAATCCTGCTTTTACAGAGCAGGAGGCTGGGAACCACCCACATATTTGTCATTGTAGGCAAGAAATTCGGATGTCTCAAGAGAAGCCTACCTGCCAGATATGCTGCCCTCACCCCATCTCACCCCAGCCACCCCTCACTGCCAGGAATGGGGGTGGCCCTATCCCTCCTGCCCCCCAACGGCACCTGGGGAAGGGGGGTCCAGGCTGGGCTGTGGGCTGGGCTTGGTGAAAGCAGGGAGCAGGCAGCCCTCTGACCTCCTTCTCTACTTCCACCGGCCACCCTGGCGTGGGGGAATGAAAGCGGCACATCCCTGCACCACCCCGAGCAGCTGCTGCCCCTCACCTGGCTGCACGGGGGGTGGCAGTGTGGGACACCCCATGGGGGCTGTCACCAGCCCCCCACCATGGCGAGCGTGCTCAACACCGCCCTGTGCTTCACGGATAACCCACTGCTGTCTCCCACCACAGATCCAGCTGGCCAAGCCACCCCAGACCCGTACGTGTCCCATTGCCATCCTCGATGGATCAGCAACACCTCGCCTGTGCCTGACAGCACCAGGGTCCGGGGCCGACCCCTGGGAGGACCGCAGGGCTGCTTGCTGTGCAGAGGCCACTCGTGTTTACACTTGGTGACAGCCTCTGCTTACATAGCGCCTCGCTCCAGTGAGAGACTTGCAGGCGAACAGCCTCTCAACACCACTGATATGCATCGGGCCCTGCCGGTGGAAACCAGGGTGGGGAGAGGGGGGTGGGCGTTGGGGATGTCGACAGCCAAGCCTGCTGGGGAGCAGCGCTCCCCTCTGAAAAACAGAAGGGAGGAAGGTTTCCGTGGCCTCCCGACAGCTGTACATTGCCTGGTGCAGGGCTGGGAGTGCAAAGGGTGGGTCTGGCCATAGAGCAGCACGTGCCATGGTGCCCACCTGCACTCCCTGCCCCTTCCCCACACACCTCTGCCCTCTGCCTGCCTGGGGATGGAGGGAGGCAGTGCCATGCGCCCCAGATGACCTCACTTGTGGGAAGGATCCCTGGGGGATCTCAAGGTGGCTGCGGGTTCAGGACAACCTCTGCTTGGCTCTGACCCACTCCAGATGTCCTCGTGCCACAGCAGGGGCCACAAGTGCGAAGGGGTGGTGCAGAGCCTCTCCTTGGCCCTCATTTCTGTTCCTCACGGCCCGGCTGGGGAGATAGCAGAAGTCTGGAGAGTTCATTTAGCAACTGAAGTCATTAAGGAATCACACTCAGTTGTCTCTAAGCCCTAACGAAGCCAATTCCCAACATTAATGATTGTTCTTCCTTACACTGTCAGCCACTAAATATAGCTGCCTGTCCACTCAGCACACAGCGCTGATGTTATCTGCTCTGTTTTTACTGGCTCTGCTGCTCTCTGGAAGTTTTCTCTTATATCAGTGGAAAAGTTCTCTGCTCAGGGAGATGGAAAAAAAAATTCCATCTTCTTAATAATTTTTCCACTGCCTTTTGCCCCTCTTCCTCATTTATTCACTAGGGCTCCCGTCTTAATAAAGAAATGCCTCCCGTTGTTGCTGTCAAGTTTATGGGTACTGTGTTTATGCACGGCTTGGGACACCAGTCAGTGGAAACCTGGTTTAATCCCTACAGGGTGGATGATTTCATGTGGGTGTGCTGCTGCGCTCACACCTCCAACCTGGCCAGGTACAGCTCCCTCCTCTTCCCAACAGGCAAGACTCTACAGGGACCAGTTCTAGAGCTGTGCAGCAGAAATCAAAACCCAAAAGAAGCAGAAGTCATCTGGGGAAAAAAAGGGAGAAAATCCTTTCTGGAGAGCTTCCTAGAGGGCTACCTGCCTTGTGGTGCCACTGCTGTGTCAGCTCGTATTCCTCTCCGAAATCGCTGACATTAACCGCTGTGGACAAGCAACGCAGCTGGACTTTTCATAGATAGCACAGATGAAAGTGAGTATTACACTCAACTAATCTGAATGCCACAAAACCGGTGTCAGCCTCAACCTCTTAATTGCTACCTGTCATTTCTCCAGGAAGATATCCCTGTGTTGATTTCAGGATACTCGGTGTGGGAGAATCCACCAGTCCCAAAGGCAAACTGTCCCCGCAGTTTGTCTCCATGCTCTTTGGAATATATCTCTTATTTTTAGCCTGGTATTTATCTAACTCCTTGCTTCCAGCCACTTGTTATACCTTTTCTTTAAGGGTGAGATGCATCAACTCTCAAATGCAGCACAGTTTAAGCACACTTGACTGGTCTTGTAAGATCCCGACCCACTAGCTGAAAGATATTCCACCCACACAATTCTCTTATTATTTGCCCTGTGATCCTGGAGCCTGTAAGGTGCATATTTTCAGCTTTGCTCCCAAGCCAGGAGAGGAAGGATTTGCTATTATTTTTAATGGCATCTGACTTTTTCAGCTCATCATGTAATTGCAGGAGTGGGGGCTACAGAACATCTCAATACTTCCTGCACAGTCTTTCCTCTCCAGCCAGGGACTTCTTCCCCTCCTTTTGTCCTCTCCTTCTGTAGGGCATCTCTGTCTTTCCCTCATTTTAATTACTATCTTGCGATGTGCCTGCAACAGCATCTGCCTGTGGTGCTCAGCGATCTCGCTGTGCTGGGCACAGCAAATGCTGTCCCTACTCAGCCAGCGTGCCCTGGGGAATACAGTGGGGAAACAGAGGCATAGAGGCAGCAGGGCATGGGGTGAAGAGGAAAAGAAACAACATGAATTAGCAGGACTTTGGGATAGACTCTGGGTGAGGACCCAGAGGGAGGTTCAACCTCAAGATGGCACGCATGTTATAAGCCCCAAAAGACAAGGATGGTGTCCTCAAAATAGGTACCAGACCTGACCCAGGAGAACATAGAGAGATGGTGTAAGTGAGGAAGGGTCGTGAGGCTTTAACTGCCAGCTGAGAATATTGCAGCAGCTTTTTAGTAACACCACAAGCCTGAGTAGCAGATAAATAAGCAGCCTACAAACAAGCAAGCCCAAATTCCTAGTTGTTACACTATGGGTATGACTGTAAAATACGGTGGTACGCCCTGCGCATGTCCCTCCTCTTGGTAATGCTTCCACAGCCTGCCTCACACCCCAGGGATGGAGTCACACACGTGACTTCAGTCTCGTGTGTCTACTTTTCCTTTGCTGCCACAGCTCCCAACACACATACCCACCAGAGACAGCTTCGCCCCACACAGAAATGCAGCTGCTAGGGTAAAGCCCAGCCTTATCTTACAGTCCACCAGCAGAGTAGGGGATGGGAAGAGCACAGACATTATATCCAAATGAAAGCAAAGGGCACATTGACTAAACTGGCAAAACAACTTTGAAAGTTAAGGAGAGCCCCAAGTTTGCTCTTCATCACAACACAACCCCCAGATGCATTCCTGAAGAGGCAGGCAGGCAAACAAAATCCAAAATGAAAACAGGGGAAAAAACCTGTCAAACAGACTAAACTGATCTTCCTCGCAAAAGCGAGGAAAAGATAGCTTTTCTCACCCCAGAGCAAGACAAACAGCATCCCCACTGACTGCGCAGAGAGCGAAGCAGTTTTTCTGAGTTCCTCACCTTTTGTCTTACTCTGTAGGTTTGATCAGAGAAATGCCGGTTTCTATCCTTCAGGTTAGTATTAAGCTGTTAAATGCACCATTTCACCTAGTTTTCCTTTTACTGACTGTCACCTTCAGAGCTCCTCGTGGCAGTTTGCCCTCCCACTTCCACCTCCCAACTCCCCCTTCCAAGCAGACCGGCCCTATGCGCCTTCGCCACCAGCTCGACCACCACCACTGCCAGAGCATCTATAAACTAGAGAACCACCTTTCCCCACAGTCATGTAAGTCATTGCCACCTCGTTTCACTTTTAATTGGCTACTGTTTTTTCGTTTAAGTCAGTTGATAACTACCCTTTACTCCTCAGCCTTCCCATTTTGGGCTCAGCTGCTCTTCAGGAGGCCGGGTGCCTTGTGATGGCAGGTTTCCTAATGCTATTCAGCCCCAAGACAGCGGGACTTGTCTGTTTGCCCGCTCCCTGTCACCTAGCAGAAGTCAGAGGGTGCCACCTCCTGCTGCTGCGGCGGGGGAGGTTTAGCACACGCTTGCCATTTCACTGCTCAGAACATTTGCTGTTTGTACAAGCACACACATCGCTTTCCTTCGATGTAAAAGCCCATGCCAGCAGAAAGAAACTACCACGAGAATTGCAGTTTTACCTGGAAAGTAGAAGTTCTCACCTGGGAAAGCTGTGATGGGTTCTGCAAAGGAAAAAAACAAAACCTAGTATTAGAGAGGGGAACATTACACACAAGGCCACAGCTCATGTGTCTGTTGATTTGCAGCGGCCAAGCGGAGCGGGCGTGTGGCTGTGCCGCACAGAAGCCACTTGCTGGGAACAGCGCGGGGTGCTAGCCAACCTCACCGGGACGGGGAGAAACCCTGTCTCAGCTGAGGAGCGACCAGACGCAATAAGCTTCGACTCAGACACAGGCTTCAGAGAAAACTATGTCCGAGGTTGAGGGTCGTTTGGATTCAGCTGGCTGGCCTGAGTCATCCAAAGACAAAGCCCAGTAATGAAATCCTGAAGCCCCCCAAAATTAGTAGAGCGGTTTGGCTTCTGGCTCAACTCTGGCATCATTATTCACATGGGAACTGTGTTACTTCTGGGCATTGATGCCATGCTCCTGTCCATCTCACAGTGCCAAGAAACAAAGGCAAGTGATTTTTTTTCTTCTTTCAAGATACTTTGAAGAAGTAATCTATTACAAATTACTGGATCTGAAAAGCAATAATCAGTACTTATTACTGATTACTTTCTCGCAGAAGTAATAGACTTCTGATTATTTTTAGATTACTTCTGCATTATGCCTGTGAGTCACAGAAGCAGACTCTGGCTCTACTGAGTGCTATGAAATCATCACTCAAGTTCAGAATGCGAATGACACATTTGTCAAAGGAAAAAATTATTGTGACTTATTAGCGTTCTTTCACGCTAAAAAGGAATCAGATTACTTCCCAGGATTACATTTGAAAAAACAGTAGCCTGTGCTGGAGTCAGCTATTCTCATGGCTCTAACAGAGAGAGAGCAGCACTGTATCTCTACCGCTTCATTATTATTTTGGTGACATTGGAAATGACCCATGAGTTATGTTAAAGTTTGCAGTGGGAGCCCTTTGTTAGAAATGATCTGAAACAAACTATCCTTATTGGTTTTAAGATTCCCATTCAACTTCCTAGAATAGGACAAACAATTTTGTGTAGCAGTTTGGTGTTATTCGTAGGGCGGCAACGCTTGAAACTTTATAATTTATTAATGCTTTTGTTTTGAAATATTAAGCTTTAGGTTCATGAGGTCCAAGATACAGTAACACTGAAGCTAGGTGAATTGCTGGGCTCAAAAGAAGTTAGATAGGAAATGCTCTTAGTGTTAATCATCAGTCTTGCTTCTCTTTAATGCCATAGAAGGCAAGGGATTAAAACACCACTGTCAAGCCTTAAATACAGGGATTTGACATACGGAGTATTAGCTCCTTTGGCAGATGGGAGACCAGCAGAGTTCAAAGCATCAAAGGAACTGGGACTGACGGCACTCAAGAGCATCTCTGGGGCAGTCCCGGTCCTCTGTTCTATTATTAATGCTGGTTCCTGCATCATCTTCACCACTGCCTGCCTGCACAGGGCGGCAAGCGACGGGACCAGCCCTTCCTAGGCACAATTTGTCCTGTGCCTCCTCCCCTGAGATATACCCCTTGGAAGAGAGTGTCCATCCCACTTGGGTTAGGAGGCATCAGGATCCTCCCCTCCCTTGGTCAGGGAGAGGAGAGCAGCTTCACTGAACGGGGCCTTTCGAAGCCCGAAGGGGAGAGAGGCTCTGCTCCACCTGACTTTTTCCACTGACTTGAGGATGGGTCAGACACTTTGTGAGTGCTTAACAGTGAAACACCCCTCCCCCAGGTCACGCAGAAGAGCAGGACCTTGCTACTGCGGGCAGCTCTCAGCACAGATCCCACTAATTGAATACTGCTGGTCTCATCCTCAACTGGGATGGCTCTAAATCCACATCCAAGCTAGATGGCAACCAGAGCCACCAGAGTGCATGCATGGATACGCCAGCTAGAGGAACAGGGCAGGGCAACTGCTCTGCCAGCAAACTGCTAAAATACACTTTCTTCTCTCTCTTTTTTTTTTTAAAGTCCTCTCTGTCTTTCACATTGAATGAATCCACCTGGCTTTTGGCCTGGTTTGGGGAACGGTGAATTCTAGGACAAAAATTTCTTTTGTTACTCTGTTAACATTGCTGTAAAACTCCTCTGCTATTTTATTTCTTATTAGAGAAGACTCCTTTTGAACTCATCGGTCCCTCTAAGCATGTAATTCTGACTGACAGCTGGTTTCTTTTGTCCAGCACTTTCCTTTTAAATTTGGTGTATGTCCTTATCACATAGAATAGTCCTCGGTAACCCTCAGCTGCTCTTTCAGCTCTGTGCGGCAGAGACACGCTTCCTGCCTCTCGCACCAATTCAGCCAAAGACCCCGTCCCCCTGAGACTGAATCCCCCTCATTTCTTTCATGGGCAAGGAAAGTCCCAGCTGAGATCCAGAAGCTCCCGGTAACTCAAGCAGGGGAGAAGTGGCCTGCTGGCAGCCTGCAAGCAAAGGCTCTCCAGCCCTGGCTGCTCCCACTGCCATCCCTGGCCCCCACGGCCGGACGCAGCACGTACCCATGCAGTTCTCCAGTGGGATGTCAGTGCCTAGCCGGATGTCGTCGAGGGCAAGCTCTCCGGAGTGGCCGTTGCGTATAAATCCCTCAAACACAATCTGTGAGAAATTGGGACAGAAATGTCAATGCTAAGCTGAGAGGCAGAGAGCGGCTGCTGCTCCTGAGGGAAAGGGCAGAAAATCTGCTCCTGGCTTTCCCTGCACACCTGCGGATGACCTGAGACTAGTTCTGCTTCCCTGCCCTGCCTCTGCCACCCCTTCTCCAGAGAAAGCTGCTCTGCAGGGACGGGTTCAGCGGAAAGTCTGTTACCTGGCCTGGCAGCACTCAGCTTGCAATTTGTTCAATTAAATGTCTCTTGCATGGAATAAAGACTCAGTGAACCAATGTTCAGCATCGCAGGCCACCCCTCGGCCCTTGTACAAATGATGCAAGTGGTGTAATACTGACTTACAGCAGCAGCAGATTTGGCCCGTGGTATTAACTGGGCTATAATCAGAAAAAGGAAGGGAAGGACACAAAATGCACAGCTACATTAGCTGTAAAGTGCTGTTCCTATCAACATTACATAAGAAGTATTGAAATGTTAGGGGAGAAGGGTCAATTTATTCCTACTTAATCACAGGCAAAATATATTTACAAAAATAAATAGAGTCGTTAGCTCTAAGAACTGCTGAGTGGAGAGACTTGCATTATTTACATAATGATGCTGTTATTTAGCTAATGCCGGTATATTCACATTTAACGCACAAAGTAGTCAGCCAGTGCCCATCATTCTTATCTGTAGGCATATTGCGTTTACTGGTATTTTATTAAAAAGCCAAAGATGCACATGCAAACTAATCACGCAGCTCTGGTGCAAAGCTTTTGCTTTCTATCTCCCTCACTACTCTCGAGGGTCCAAATAATTTCCTAGGGCTATGTATTTCACAAACCTCCTCTCCCCATTTTAGGTGCCCCCTTTCTCTGGGGTGGCTGGGCAGCCTGATCCTATGCCAGCCTGCAAGGAGACCTCCCTGAAGGGCCGGGTGTCTGTCTGCACACAGGACAGAGCATCAGAGCCACTGGTCCTAAGCGTGGGCCATCGACCCACGTGGGAGGCAGCAGTTTGGAGGGGTCCGTGGCCTGAGAGCAGCAGCTCCCTGGGTCAGGGTCGGAGCTGCGAGCCAGCTGGAGCAAGGCTCCCTGCTGGGGTGGTCGTCAAAGTGCTGCCTTGAGCCTGCAAGTATGTGTTCCCTTCTGCTTTGGAGGGTGCTGGATGCCGTGCTGATGCTCATTAACAAGTGACAACAGCAGCCCTGGCTCCCTGGCAAACGGCGTGCTGCCCGGAAGGGCTAATCATGCCAAAGGCACTCCTGGAAGCAGCAGCCTCTCCGCAGGATGCTGGCACAGCCGTGCCAGAGGGGGCTCAGGCGGCTGCAGTGAGCAGTGCAGCTCCCTCCAGCTCATCCCTCCTGTTCCACTGATCTCCTGACAGCAGGACTGGGCCTTGATCCCACAGTGCTGCACCCAGCCCTCTGATCTGGTCTGAGGTATCTGAGAAGCGGATTCACAAACGAACCCTCATTCCTGCTTCCTTCTCCCATGCCAGCGCCTGCAGCCGAGGCTGGAGAAGGATGTTTGCTGCCTACCCTTAAGAGCCGGCTGTGCCCCCTCCCAGCTTCCCATCTCTTCTGGCTGCAGGGTTTGGGTTTGCTCCCTGGAGCTGCGTGCCTGCCTCTGGTCAGACTATCTGATGGCCATTGTTGGGGGGATAAAAAATGCACAAAACAAAATTAAAAAAAAAGAAAGAAAAATATTTGCAAAGTGGGAGATTTGAGGAATATAAAAGGCAACAGGCTGAACAAAGGCCCAAGTCTGTGCAGAAGACAGGCACTCTCTGAATAACAAACAGTTTCATTTAGTTACTATAGTAACCCAAGAAACACAATGAAAACAGCCACATTCCCTAATGATGAATGGGCTCTGGCTCTGAAACACTGAAATAAAGATGCTGGAGATGCCTGCCTGGCTCAGTATACCTTCCTCGAGCATCTTACCCGGTACTCCATGTCGTAGCTTGGCAAGATGATACGGCCTTCCCTCCACTCCTCCCCTTGGTCCTCTGTGATGACCCACAGCGCCTTGTGCTCCTGGCTGGCTTCCCGCCAGACCCGCAGCATCACCCCGTTGCTGCCCCACACCTGGTACTGGAAGACCATGCAGACAGCGCTCCGGGGCAGGTAGATGGTGGGGCTGATGAGCCGGGCTCGCTGGCCTTCCCTCCTTCCGCTGCTCTGCAGCTGCAGGTAACTCTTGCCGTCTGTTCAAAGAGGAAAACACCATTATATTATTTTCTGTGGCCACTTGCAACAAGTGTCTCACCTCCTGCCAGGTGGCTTTTGGCAGTGCTGGGCAGGGTCCCCCACCCATGCCTGCAGGAGTGGGGTATCACACCGGCCCCTTCTGTGTGCGCAGCAAGCCATGCCACCGCTGCGCCCTGCACAGCCCAGGCGGGGCATCGAGGAGCACACTTCCCTTACCAGCCACCACCGTCTGGTAGGAGACCAACAGCAAAACCAGAAAATGGTAAGCCAAAAATCGACATAATTAGGAGAAGTTAAAGAGCAGTTATTGTCAGAAGAAGCGACGCCATTACAATGACATTGGTGGTGCGGGGATGTTTATTCTGCTAGGAGCTTGCTCAGGGAACAAGCCTGAGGTGGGTTTTTCTAACCACCGGTGCTGAAAACTCATCTTGGGATGGGGATCTCAAGCTGTGTTCTTCCTGCCTTTTTTCATCCCCAGTGGTAAATACTCCACAATTAGGATCTAGCTGACAATTTTGTTTTGAGGATACACACAACAAGATGAAAGCCTGGTTCTCATTTTTTCTGTAATGCAGCAAAACAGCCCCTAAAGCACAGCACAGAGGAAGGACGTGGTCGCAGTGAGTGAAGTATGCACAGGCGACAAACGGGTAGTTGCAAACTTGAAGGTAGCTGAAATATATACAGCAGGGGATTCACTTGCTTTAATATTACATTTCAAATTGTGCCATGCTTTTTGTGAATCCTCAGGGAGGAGATTCGGTACGTTTGATATCCCAGGAGAAGTTCAAGGCTGAGACTGGAACTGGAGATACTTGATCTGAATACTGATAGCAGCAAAAGCCCATGGATGCAAATCCCTGGGCGCGGCTGATTTGGTCTGGAATCAGTGATTTCCAACCCTCTCTGATGAGAAGCCCCCTCAGGAGTTTCCCATTTGCAGCTTAGATGCCTGAAGTCCCTCAGCACAGTCTGAAAACCACGTACCCGATCTGATCCTTACCTGCCCCCCCCTCATGACCAATGGCAGGAGAGAGTCCCTGGGGTTGCTCCGACTGCAGTGCCTGCAGTACAAGGTGACACAGACAGGCCAATGATAGATATTGCTGTACTTTGCATTTCACTCAACAGAGGGATGAACAAGCTTGCTCTTACTACAATGGGCAAGTGTCACTGGTGCTTCACGCCAGCACGTTTGAGCCCTTGTGCAGCCCAGGGGGGTTACCTCTGCCCCAGGACCGCATCTGAGGGTCTGTCACGTCCTTTCCCCATGTCCTAACCTGCTGCGCTTGATGGGCAAAGCTCTGAGCAGCAGCCTGCCTCCTGCTTGCCCTGCTCCCTCTGCGGCGGCTTCTGTGCCCACAGCAATGGCAGAAGAGCAGTGTCTGCATGCAGAACGCTTGCAAAGTGCACCCAAAACACCTCCAAAACTTAAACCAGAGAAACTTGAACTTAGAGCCCAGTTCCTGAGCACTGAAAGACAGGTCCCATCCAGAAAACAGCAGCTGACCTCGCTGCCACTCAGCAATCCGGTGACATCCCAGCCCAAGGGAGATGTATTGGTGGTTGCACAGCCACTGGCCCTGCCACAAGTTTGTCACTACCAGAGAGCTGGGCTGAGACCAACCACCGTGAGCTACACAGCTTTCTAAAATAAATTTAGGACAAGACAGCAGAAAGATTTGCCATCACTCTACTCCTGGGATGTATGATCAAAATATTGCAAAAGCGTATCCAGTCCATATGAACTTTCACTGATTTTGCTGCGTGAAGGACAAATCTGTCCCTGACCGGCCACATAAAGAGACAGCAACATTTTCCAGCAATATTTTCCAGCACCTCTGAAATGTACTTGGGCCACTTGGCACTTTATGCCAACAAACAGTAGCAGAAAAAAAGATGAAAGCATGTTTGCCCACTCCTGTTTGAGTGAATCACTTGAAAAAGTACCATGCCGTTCTCTAATGGAGGAGTGTTCTTGTGATTTACCTCGAAGTGGTAGAGGTGGAGGAGGAGATGTGGGAGATAAACAAGTGGAGGAAGAAAAAAAAAAAGAACAAGCTGTACTCCATGCCTAAGAAGCAATAAGCCATAATAAGTCATCAAGGTCTCCTGAATTAAAATCCTCTTTTTGTAATTCACTACAAGCCTCTTCAAAGAAAAAAGCACCAACAACAAGAGAAAAGCACCAACAACAAACAAGGTGGAAGAGCAAATCAGACTATGATCATACAATTATCTCACAGCTGAAATGGTCTCACAGGCAAATCCTGAATAAAAGCACCAGCCAGGCTCAAGAAGGATCAAATCCAGATTGTCAAAGTTCAGGACTGACCCTTGGTGCCAGTATCTAGGCAGCCTGACTGAGTGCAGGGACGTGAGCCACCCTTGGATTCACCCACAGCCCACATCTGACCGCAGGGGACTATGTTAATTGTGCAGCTGGACACCCCCCGCGATCCACACCCCTCACTGTGAGCCGGTGGTACCCAGCATCGCTGCCTCCGCCACTTCAGCAAAAGAGCCTGTGTGCCTCTGAGTCACATCCCTCCTGCCAGGGATGACACGGACCTCCGATTTGTTCCCGTACCTATCAGGCTGTGAAATCAAAGAAACTCCTGAACTGCAGCCAAAACCAATGCCCTCCCAACCACACAGCCTCTTTCAGAGCTGTGGGAGCCCTCCCAAACCCTGCATCTTCTCTGCTCCCTGCCCAGCACTTGCTGGGGCCCACAGAGCTCTCCAGGACTTGCTGGCAATCCCAAGGGCCTGCAGGGAGATTCAGTCTTTGGGCGATGACCCCAGCTGCTCCCCTGCAAGTGGCAGTGGGTTTGGGTACCATGCGCTCCTGCTCCTGGTAACAGGAGCTTCTGGAGCGGAGAGCGGAGTGCAAGCAGACATGACTTTCTGTGTCATTTGAAGATAAAATGGCTGGATCACTCTAATGGCTAGTTGGACCTTCTGAAAAGCCCTGTGAATTTGCTGAGACTGACTGAACAAGGGCACTGTAGAGCTAATTGTTGGAACAGCATGTGGGAGCCCGGTGGTTCCAGTAGTTGCTCTGTTTGATACAGTAAATGGAAGCCTTTGGCACAGAAAGCACCTGAAAGGCTGATTTCCCCTGCTAAAACGCTTGAAGGGAGCCTTGCAACGATGAGCTGATCAATTCTTCCAGGATCAGAAACGCATTTTAATCTCTTTCCCAGAACTTTGCTTTGCAGCCTCTATTCCAGCTAACACAGCAGCTACATCCCCCACCGAACTGGCACTGGTAGTTCAAAGCGCAGGCTCAAAGAAGGCAGGACAAACCTGCTCAGGCATTTTAACCTACCGCTGTTTTTGCAACTGATGCTACAGCATAAATCTCATGGAAGATTTATGGGATCATCTGGATGTAGAGGAGCAAGAGGAGCGTGAATGCGCAACCATCCCCAGCCAGACGATGGCAAAGTCGCTTGTATGTGCACGGCAGTGAGTCCCGGATAAATCACCAGCCGGGACCTGCAAACAAACCATCTGGCCAAAGCGGTTTCCTCTTGGCGCGCCCATCCTCTCCTGCTAGCAAGCCATCTGAGAGGACATTAGGGGCAGCAGGGGATGAAGCCTCGCCGTTTGGGTCAGGCTGCAAGCATGAGCCATGGCAGCCGCCCCCTCTGCAAGGTCAGCCTGCCTGTGCTTGGGTCCTGCACGTCTCACCCCCTCTCCCAAGAAAAGCACCTTCCCTTATCGGTCTCAGCAGCACATCTGGAGGTTTTCCAGCAAAACATGTCAGGCAGGATGTACACAAGCAATTACTGAGACTTCAGATTCCCTCCGCATTTCCCCCTCGCTGGATATCGTTGAGTTACAGCTGCTGCTCCTATGGAGGACCCACGCTGAACTGCCTTCACTTATGTCCCTCCAAAGGTCACTGCATTCTTCTTTATTGCAGAGCTTGTTTCACAGTGCGTTTTAGTGGCAGCGCCACAGCCCACCAGCAGTCACCTCTCGTTTGCCAAATCCCATAGGTGACAGCTCTCCTCCAGGCCCTGCCTGCTGCCTGCACAGCCCCAAACGCCACCCCAACCATGCTGTGTCAGGGCCAAGGGGAGATCCCAGTGGGGCCTGATCCTGCCGTTCTTCTGGGGCATGTGAGCTGGAGGCTGCATCAGCCCTTGCCTTTCCCAGGGAGCAGATCAGCTCAGATCCCCTCATGACTGCAGGGTGCTCTGGTAGCAGGAGAATGGCAGCTGCATGAATATGCAGATTGAAATTGGATAGTTATTATATTTTTATTTTTTTTGGCAAATCATGCAAATTCACCTCAAAAGGCTGCTGCCGTAATTTCAGTGACAGGCCTCTCCTCAATGACAGACTTTCATTTACGAAGGGAAATCAATCCTCCATAAAACTAATATTTATATTAACTAGATCACTGCGTCTGCTGGAAAATCCCCTCAATTTTGATTATGTGTTAATTAGCCTGCCAAGTCCTTGCCATTTCAGTCTCTAAATCAGTCTGTGAAAAGGCATAAAACCCCACACCTGCCCAGAACCAAGCCCTCCGCCAGCTCTCTGGAGCCTTTCTAATGGACGGGCCATTACATCCTCTCTCTTAATTAAGCCTCACGTCCTCAACAGCGGCACAATTGTGAGTCCCACTGCCTCCCCCCGGGAGCGCAGGGAGGGCACGGTGTTCCTGACAAACCAAATGCCAATTAGAGCCTGACATTTATGCTAAGCGAGCTGCTCACCATCGCACCACATCCACCCAGCCTGGCAGGCACCCTGCATGCCCCCACATGAAAGGGTGTGCACAGACCCACCCACACCCGGCGTTTGTGCATGCACAATTAAAGGCATTAACCCACCAAGCCGGCGCTTCTGCCGCACATGCTGTGCACGGCAGCTTTCTCGTGCGTGCGCACGCTTTCCCGAATTGCGCTCTGTGACTCACAGGCTGCTAAGTCACTGCTGCGAAGCGATGGAGTGATGCACGTGCTAAGATTTGAGAGACAGACTCTTGCTTTCCAGAGAGCATTCCAGCCCCGTTTTATAGGCAGTGTGTGTCACTGGCGTTTGGGTCCAAAAAGTGACTAAGGACTCAGACAGGCGAGCAGCGAAGAAACGAGTGAGCCTCAGAGGAACAGTTTCTTCTCCTCTGCCTCCAGCCCAGCCCAAGCGAGCGGGAGCTTTGCTGGCAATACAGGGACAGACTGTGGCCGTGCCCCTTCTCTCAGGAAAGACAGTACGGGCACGAGGACGGCCACAGCCCAGCCTCAGCCCACGGCCAGGGCGTTTGCACAGCCCAGCCGATGCTCAGCAAACCTCCCGTGATCTGGGTGCTGGGGCATCCCAGCCCCATCATGCTGCAGGCAGCCAAGGCACGAATGACTTTTTAGGGTTTGCTGTCCTCACTGCGCAAACGAGAGTCAGGAGAGCCACATACAGCTTTGCTGAGAGGCAATCTGCACCACCCATGGGGGGAGTGGGGAGAGACAGAGCCAGGTATGTGGTCTCCTTCCCACAGTGTGCAGCTGCTCACTCCTTGCACAGAAGTGCTTGACTTTCACACCACCCCACATGCAAAACTCCCTCCTACTTCAAAGGGGACAGGATTGACCCTAGAGGTCAAAATGTGTCCCCAAGGCACAAGCCCTGAGAGTAAGTCTCATGAGAGTAAGTGCAGACCCAGTTCAGTCCAGCCGTGCTCCATTAACACCATGAAAACCTTTCTGCTGGTTTGAACAGAGTAGGATCAAGGCCTTCAGGCAGAAGTTCTCATGGATTGCAGGAAAAATACGAAACTTTCCCTTTTAAAGATCCCATGGGAAAATCAGGAATGGTAAAGGGTCACAATCAGCTTAAAAACAGCTCAACATTTGTTTTCCTTAAAAAATAAGCTCTTACGAAACTTCAGAGCACTACAAACATTCCTCTGCTGGAAACGCTTTGAAAGAAATAAACCTTTCCCTGCAGTGCCTGCAACCCGAATGAGCAGCATTCCTGACCCTCAAAGCCAGTGAGGCCACGGCCCACAACAGAAGCTCTCAGTGGGTTTTTGCAGCCCAGCCCAAGAGCTATGTGGTCAGGAGAGCCGCAAGGTTAAAATTGCTTCCTTTTCTGCATGCATGTACAGCTGCCAACATCTGAACAACTTGGGGTTCACAATGCTGCTGGGGCTCTGGCCCCACCACCGTGCTCACCCAAATGAGAAGCAGCACATGGCAGAGGTGCAGACTCCACAGTGCTCTTCTAGGACCACAAAGTATTTACTTAATGACTGCAAGAAAAGAGGAGGGGAAAAAAATGGGCAAAACACACTGATTCCAGCTTTTCCGTGCTGGCCTATTAGCGTAGCATCACTGAGAGCAACACAACCGCACCTACCAGCTAAGGATACGACCCAGGATCTTTACACCCTTCAGGATCAAGACCCCAGTGAAATTCAACACAGTGAAGAGTTGAGGTGCCCAACTTACCAACCCAGATTTATTTTCAGGTCTTAAGACCTCTATCTTGACACCAATGGCACATTGCCATTGCGTGCAGCAGGAGGGGGGATGAAACCTCACTGAAACCTGAACTTGTTGCTCCTTGAAGCTTGCTAGGTGCAGCTAAGGCGAATCTTTCTACAGATGGGAAGCCTCTGAAAATCCATAGAGGGAAAAATCCTGGCAATCTCTTGTGGGGGTATGGAAAAGGGAGCAACAGTATTTTCTAGGCTTGCAGAGGGCAGGGCAACAGCTGGAACCATGCTGGCTTTCTGCTGAGTTGGGCGCTTTGGGTCCACTTTCACCAACGGTGTCCCCAGACATGTAACGGGACCCTGCAGGAGAGGACGTGGAGCTAATCCATGGTGCAAAGAGCCCAAGGAACACAGGGCTAAAAAAAGAAATGCAGAGCTGCCTGAAAGAGTATCTTGGAAATAAAAATAGTGGAATGAGAGCAGTGGGTGTCTTGTCAGTCTCGAGAAGTTCTCCGCGCCAAAGACAAGGAGGAATTGCATGCAGCGCATAAAATGAAATCAGGAGATATCTGAGGAATTCAGGCCTGTCTCTCAGCAGACTTTTCTAATCAAGTGCCTCACAGAGGATATTTCACCATGGTCATTTCCTTCCCCCTCTCTCTCATGCAGACTGAGCCAGGGCTCCTCCTTTCATTATTAGTTTTTTCCCTTTTAATTTTAATTTTTGTTTTGCCATTTTCAGAAGAAATAGAAACACATCCCACATGGCTCTTAAAGGCACAGCACATTTCCTTGCTACCGTGGAGCAGCCACGGCCTCTAGCCTGGGCCAGCACCTTTAAATCAGAGTAAATTGGGCTCCAGCAGCTTTGAGTTCCCATTAGCTTTTGCCCTGCCCCTAAACCAAGCACAGCTGCTCTCCTTCACCCAACTGCTCACCCTGGGGTGGGGAATTCACAAGAAAAGACCACCCCGAACAAGGGCTTTTCATTCCTTGCTCCCTGGAGTCTGAGGATGAATTTTCTAAGTAGAAACAAAGTGCTGGAGGGAGCGCGAAGGAAAGGCAGGGGAAGAATGGGGGAGTGTGAACCAAACAATGCTTCGATTCTGTCCCCGCCAAGGGGCCGGCATCGCCTCTTTTTCATGTTTCTCAAGTTGCTTTTAAAAGCTGTGCGGGGAGGAAAAAAGCAAATAGTTGTTTCCCTTTGTGTCATGTCTTCTTAATTTCTAAGAGCAGGACCAAAGCGAGGCGCAGCAGCGACGCCTTTGCGTGCCAGCCCCTCCACAGCCCTGCCCTGTGTGGGCAAGGCAGCAACATGGCTGCTGGGAGGGCGCATCCCTGCCCGACGCAGCCGGGAGGCTGATCCCATAGCAGTGCCAACAAGAATCCCTCAGCCTGTGCCTGGTGTCTGCTGCTGACTTCCTCCACTGCCATGGGCAAATCACTTCGGCCCCCTGGAGCTGCCACCTCCTCCTCTTCCTCTGCCCGTACAGCCCGTGACTTGCCGGGCAGGGCCTGAGCACCCGCCTGCCCCTCATCGGTGCTTTGGTGCCTGGCTCAGCACAGCACCGTAAGGGAGAGCTCTCCACGCTGGCATGAAACCAGATCACTGAACTCAGCAGGAAAATGTCCCCCCGGCTGCAGCAATGAGGTTTTGCCATCCATAACTAACGAAGAAAGAGAAGAAAGGGTAGAAGAAGGGTAAAAAACAGAACCGCGTGCTGAGCTGTCTGAGGCAGCACCAGCCTCACCAGCGCTGTGCCCGTGTGCACAGTGCACACACCGTGCGCACATACAACAGAGTCTTCTAAGAAACTATGGCCAACTAATTGTAGGGAGACTCGGGGGAGAGGAAATGAAATGAAAAATTGAGTCTGAGTTATAAAAATAAGTAATTTTTATCCTACTTGCAGGAGGCTTATATTAATTAAACATTATTACAGCGAATGAGATGGGGAGGGTTATTAAGTCTGGGGCTGGCTGTAAGTGTTCTCTCCTGTTGCCTGAGGCTCCACTGAGCTCCAGATATTAATCTTCTAAAGCACTCAAATGCTGAAGAGATAAACACTTGAAATATGAAAATGTTTTTTTCCATAGCAGTCACTGTGACCCTATGTCATGCCAAAGAATTTGTCAGATGTCCATACAGGCTGCACTTACAGCATTACCGTGTCTCTTAGAAAAATGCCGGGCACCTCAGGAGTTGAAGAGAGAAATGATGTGTGCATTTGTGTGGGGGTGATTTGTGTGTGGAGATGTAGCAGATTCTCCTCTTCCCATATGTTTCTGGAATACATATTTTCCTCTTTAGCACTGCCTACCAGGTGTTGGCTGCACGGCTTTCCAACTGGCTGGTGGCACTGCCAATCTGGCCAGCGCCTCTGCCAGGTGGCTAACAGGTTCGCACGAATGTTTGCATCTCGAGACTCAACCTTACTGGGGGGAGGGCAGGGAGGAGCCCGCAGCATGCACGGCTCCCTCGGTGCATGGCATGCAGACACTGGAGTCATCGGGCATCAGGGTAGAGCTGAAGCCAGGTAAGATCAGCCAGCTCTCCCTGGGGGAGCCTTGAGTTTCATAAACAATGACTGACAGTGAAGAGAAGCGATGTAACGGTGACGCAATCTACTGTTAAAAGGAAACTGGCAAATGTTCTTCGTGCCACCCGTGCCACAAAGTCAATGAGAGTAAGGAAGGGGCACTAGTCCCAGGGCGAGTTCCAAGATGTGAAGCTGAAGAATTTGATCTATCAACCACACTGCCAGAGGCAGGCTCCCTTCCAACCCATGCCAGCACATCTCAGTGAGGTCCTCCATAAATTAGGCTCTGCCACGCTCATGCAAATCTTCTGCTTCCAAAGCACAGAAGAGAAAAAGAGCAAAAGTCAAACAGCAAGAAGCTGGCATATTTCTGCATTCTTAGGGCTTAGCTCATCCTTCACTTGGAGGAGGCTAAAATCCAGCCTATGCAAGCCCAAAGTGCAGAATAGCTGAAGACTATAGGCAATCTGAGCAACATAGGGGAGGAAGAAATGCATCTCTAACAAAAGAGGAAATGTATTCTGGGGAAGAAGCATTGGGTCCTACAGAGGACATTTGGATCAGGATGTGGAACAAAGCCCGGGCTAATCTACACCGTCACAGGGGATTCAAAGCCTAGTGTCCGATTCAAGGCTATCTCAAGAGGACAGTTAGTATAATTCAGTGCCAGCGGTCATAGTCCTATAAATAAGTCATGAACCCATAAAGCAAAGCATCTGAAAGCTTCCACAAAAGAAAACGTTCAGCTCTGCACAGCCTTCACAGCTCTTGATAGCTATGCAATAATCAGTCATACTGTTCACACGGAGAAAGCCACATCAGCTCCCTCTTCCCTGCTTTGGTATGGTATTAACCATCTTACCTGGCACAGTCTCAGGGCTTGGTTCAGAGCTGCCAATCCAGGTCCTTGTAGGCTGAAAAGACCACGTATAACCTGTTGCCAAATCGTGTGACCAACCGCAGAGGTCTTCAGGGAGATCAAAGTTGCAGTTGAAGTTCACAGGGAGATGGAAATCTTATAAAAAGAAATAGAAGCAAAATAAAGTTGGATTAAAAAAGGACCTACCCATGAAGGGTTGCTATTAAAAAACAACCCAAAACTAAAATAGCTGGCAAGCCATAAGCACCGAAGAAAGCATGAAATCTCACTCACACTGATGCTTTTAACCTATCTCACATTTCGTTAGCTCCAGGGATCAGCCTTAAGTTCTGCATCATCAAAATGCTCACACCATGTCCTGCAGCTAATCCACCAAACTAAGCAAATATAAAAGCAAGTACCAAATGCTTCCACACTCTAATCAGCACCTTCTCTTCATCCCCTAGAGCGGTCAAATATTAAATGCCTTCTTAAATGTCAGGGAAGAGCGCTTCCTGAGTGCCCTGTGCTCATCAGTTCCTGCTCTGGCTCCAAAAGGAGAATCTCAAGTGCTCCAGAAACCCAGCTCCTGAGTGACAGATCTAGCCACTTGCACCAGACGGGAGCTGTCTGTCAACGTGGCGAGCTGTCACTCACAGCTTCTTACCTTATCATGGAAATGCCACCAGGGGAAACGTGGGGCCACCATGAGCTCAAGCTTTTGGATTCTGAGTGAAAGGAGCCAGCCTCTATTTCTAGCTCTGCTATGGACTCACCACATGGTCTTTGGGCGAGTCATTTAACTTTTCATTTGTGAAACAGGAGCAGAGCTAATTCCCCTGTGTCAACAGCTTTAAAAGCTCTGGAGAGCCTTCCTGCAGAGACAGGTCTGTGGGCAGGAGGGCACATGCCAGGGGCTGCATGTAGCAATGAGGTAGCTGCTGGCTCCTTTGTTCGGGGAAGCAGCCGTAAGGCACGGAGGCTGCAGAAATGGTCTGAGACCATCCCAAACACTCAGCGGACATGCACATCAGAGTCCAATTATAGACCGGGTTTTTCCCGAGCAAAGAGGAAGTTTTAAATCACAGTGCCCACAAAGTGAGCGATAGCCAGAAGGAGGTGAGTGACTCAAGCGACAGGCATCAGGGGAACTTTGCTGCGAGGGGCAGAGGGCTTTCTTTACATGCTCCCACTTCGAAATAGAACAATGCAGATCATGGATTCTTTTATTCCAATCTAATCTCATACCCTGGAGAGCAGCATTGTTTCTGTTTGGCTGTCATAAATCTGATTGTGCAGAGATACACACTCATTGTTTATGGAGAATGAAAATTGTTGCTAAATCTGAGGGAAGCTGACGAGGAGGCTGGTTCCACGCTCCACAGCATACTCCGCTCGCTCTCTTGCCCTGGACTGCACCCAGGAATCGTGTTGTTGCAGAGACTATTACTGGCCTAAATTTCCTCTCGGCAGTTTCCCAAGTGCCTCCGTGGTAGCAGGGTTGCACAGGCTTATCACTGAGGCAAAGCAATGAGAATCAGGCCCTTGGAGCTACTTCTGCAACTTCCATTTCCAGAACTGAACTACAGCAGAATCCCAATGGGAGGTGTGAAAAAGCCAATTAATGTTCTTTTTAAAATTTATTTATTTTAAAACAGATTAATTTTTTCTCTGGGACTGGAAGCTGAAGTGACAGATGTCCTAGGAACTATCTCAAAGGATAGCTTTTCCTCGTGAGATTTCTTGTTGAAGTCCTTGTGTAAACGCCCCAGCCCCGGTGCCGAGGCTCAGGCTCTGCTGTCGTGCCCAGGGGCGTGCATCTCCTGCACGCTGCACTGCACAACTAACCCTGCACAGCTCTGCCATGCCCTCTCCCCTTAATCTGGACATTTCACAAGCTTTAGATGCTCACATCCCCCTTGCAAGGAGCAGAAGAATATGATGTCTGCTTTTACGGTAGAGGTCTGAGGCAGAGAAGATTAATCCCCTCCAGCACTGGCTCTTAACAAGCACAGCATGTAGTCTAAACTAACATTCAGCCTCTTCTATAGTCAGAAGAGGCAGGCCAGTGCCACAGCTATCAAACCATTCCCTGTACATCTGACAGCCATCTAAGGCTAGGGGGACAAACTCCGGCCTGGAGTTAGTGTTCCCCGCTCTCTGCTGCCTGCACAAGGAGCTCAGACTGTCCTAAATTTTAAGCAGCTGATATTAGGGAAGATGATCCTTAACAGATAGGTGTTCAGGGCATCAGCCTTCTCTACGTGTTGTGATTTACTCCCACAGTTGTGACCTGTGCAAAAGGAGCCCTGCATACCAGGCAGTCTGAATCTCTCCCCTGAATCGTCTTCTGAATTTATGACACCCAGCCAAGGGGATCTGGAACGGAGGTGGCTCTAAACAGGGCACTAAGTGAGTTTCTTCAGGTCACACAAGGAAGCTGGGAGAGAAGCTCTTCAAGTCTCGTACCCTAGGGACTGAATTAGCTGCTATCTCTTGCTCTTGCATCCTTCCTTGATATAACTTATCAGATTTTGGAAGGTTTTGTTTGTGTGTGGGTTTTGTTTTTTTTTTTAATCCTGGCCTATCACTAATAATATTACTCTGAGCTTTCCAGGAATCAGCCCCATGTATAGGACCTAATGGGAAGATAAGAGTATTTGCTTAGCTCTTAACCCATCATTTATTGAGATAAAGATGTGCTGCACTGATACATACCCTCCTCTTCTCCACAGCTATCACCACACTCGGTTGCCTCTTCATCAGTTGGGTATGGGGTGGTGGTCTCTTCGCTCTTCAAAGTGGGCACCAGTGTTTCTGCAGTGGGCTTTACATCTGAAAAAAATGCAGGAGAGATGCTATTTGCAATAGACAGTACAAAAAGCCCAGGTAGAAGGAAACAAAGCAAAAAAGATTTTTCTCATGTTCTTATAACGGCAGGAAGAGACAGAACAAGAATACCATGAAATTTCTGCGTGCTACAAATGTCAGCATGGCTTGAACTTCAAGTGAACTGGCTGTTTCCATATGGGAGTTCCTTTGATTTAGAGTTCCTGTTGGACAAGGCTCTCCTCTAGACATACATGCTACTTTTTGTCTTAATTTTTTAATCTACACTGATGTTGGCAATCTGCTTAGCTGTCATGACTGGATAAGAGAGATCACAGGCAGAACGTCTTTTTCTTTCATAAAGGCATACGATACGTTAAAAAACCACACACAACATTCCCACCAATTGTGGCAATTTATAAAACAAGTCACTCAAATCCACAAATGACGTAACCGCAAATGGACCCAGAGGATCCCCTAGCGCGCTCTGGCTCGCTGCAGAAAGCATCTGGTTTCGCACTCCAGGCTCCTGACTACACTTTCAAAGGGTCTCTGTCCAATTTCCCTCGCTCCAACATGGCCTGTGTGAAACAACCTCCAAGCAGGTGTCAGGGGAAATTTAAGCAAGAAAGGGAAGGATATTAAGATCAACAGTAAATGACATTAGGTTCCAGCAGTCTCTCCTTTTATGGGTGCGTTAACCAGAGGACAGCAGGCTTGGTTCTTTCCACTTTTAAAAAGAGGCTGCTTTGCTCAGTTATGTGTGATTGTGTTCCTTTGTCGGCACCCTTCAGGATATCGTTTAATAAAGCCAGAAGCAGGAGGAAATGGCTAAATACATTGAATATTTTCCATAGGCTCCTTTCTGCCCTTTTATTTTCCTGTTATTAAACATGTTGCACATAAACTCCCAGGGTTTTTTTACCTTTTTTTCCCAGTGGCTGTCTTTTGTTCAGGATAAAGTACCAAATAACCTCAAAGTCTTTTAATTTGTAAGTTCAAATTTGTTACAACCCCATAAAACTCCAAACGCAACCAAGAAGCAAATTGCAAGCAGCCAGGCACAGAAAAATGTCATAAAAAAGAAAAGAAAAAAGAAAAGCAGCAGGTGAAGGCAACATATCAAAAGCTGCAAGTTATTTAGAGCTGGTGCATTTTTTTTTAGGTTGTTGTTCTTGTATATTGAGATTTATAGCTGAAATGTGACAATGTGGAAGGACCTTGAAAGCCAAGTCCCATACGGGACACAGATGCTGAGCGGATGTAAATCAACACTGTTGCATTGCCCTGGACAAGCCACAGAAATATATCTTGAAAAATCAGTTACCATGGCAGAGCTGCAACGTGATGGTTACAAGAGATAATGAAAATAGCAGGGAGGACAACGTGATGTGTGAAATGGAAAGTGAAAAAGAGAGGTTTTGCTTGCTCGCTTTCTCTCTCCCCGGCCCAGCAAGTGTCTGTGCAACTGGTGGTAACTGCTGATCAAAATGCAAAGTCACTGAGCAACTGAAACCAGATGTTGGGAACTTCAAAGGAGAGAAAACCAGCTGCAAGAGAACATTCATCAATCTCCACTGTTCAGAGGAAAAATTTTGGCAGGTTTTTGAAAGAAGCCAATTGCTGACTGCCTGCTTCCCAATTTTTGAGCTACTAGCCAACTAGTTTGTGAGCCCAGTTGCTGTTAAGTTACCTGTTTGACTCAGTAATTAAGATGCTTGTTGCCAATAAGAAATAGAAACAGCTGGGCACACATGGGCTTAGGCCCTCACTTGAAAATATTTTCAATCAGCTTGTTTTAATCCATCTCTTAATCTTGTTCCCAAGAAAGTGCAATTGCCTGGGTTTTCACAGCCAGTTCTGTAATGTGCCCGGGTCCTCCCAGCGAAGGAGGGCTGTATCTTGGCGTTGTCAAGGATGCATGTAGCCAGCGTGGATTTAGCATGCAGATAATGCCATGGGCTATCTCTGCTCTCCAGGTTGCATCAGGGATATAAACGCTTTTTATAACGTGGTGAATCCACAAGATTACAAGCCCTGCTCTGATTACAAAGCTGAATGCCTGTAGATCAATAAAGCTACGAATATTTATGACTTGGCAGTTGAGTTTTAAACATTACAATGTGCAAATGATTAGGCAGCCACACTGGGAAATAACCAGAAAGCACCCTACCTGGAAAAAACATGGGCTGTTGCTGCTGATACTGAAACTGAACGCGGACATAGTTGTAAAAGAAAATTTGGACCAAAAATAGCACAAGAAGTTGAGGATGCCAAACCCCTCTTATTCTCTAATTTGGAGGAGTGCAATGGAGGGGCTGACGCGTACATGGTCGGAGGTCTTGTGCGACTCTCTCCCTTTGCGGCAGCGGTGCAGCGCTGTGATGCACCAGCCAGCAATGGTCTGCAGAGATCTGGCAGCTGGAGACTCCCGGGAGCAGCGATGTGGGAGCTGCCTGACCACTTCTGCATGGAGCCTCAGCTCCCGCTGCTTGCATGAAAGCCACGGTGCCTGCTTCTCCTACAACATCCCAAAGATGCTGTAAGATTTAAATTAAAGTCTAATCTTGATTTAAAGTTTAGATCATCTACAATGGATTCCAAGTCCAAGGGGAGATTTGCCATTGACTTCAAAGGTGACAAATTATCATTATTAATTGTGTGTACGTGTGTTCTGTGATTTGCTGTTAAGTGTTTGTAATGCATCTCACAGCACATCACAGGAGGAAAGAGTAATAAAGACTACACAAAAGGGTGGAAAAAAGCTCTGTGTCTTTTAAGCTTCCTAGAATGGGAATTCTTACAAGAAAATGCCTTCTACAGATGTGTTTATAAAATGGAAATCATACCTCTTTGTCACTGACATCTGGATACCAGATTCAGATTTAAGCAGATTATTAAAAAATAAAATAGATGATTAAAAAAAGGGACAACTAGCCCCTGGCACTGAAAAGCTAGTGTGAGACACAATGAGCTGTTGGGTGCATTTTTGGCTTTTGGGGATGAAACTATGGAGCAATCAATCACCATTGAGCTTCAGAAGGGTCAGAGGCACAACCTCTACTGATCCTAGTGAGTGTGTTAGACAGTTTTCACCTCTGTATTAAAAGTAATGCTGGCTGCAAGGCATGCCGCTTGTGAAAAACAGGTAGGCAAAAGTGAACAGATTTCCCTGATCTTAGGGATGTTGTAGAGATGTCACAGAGTTAACTCCCCAACATTGTCTGCTGTCGTGGTTTAACCCCAGCTGGTAACCGAATACCACGCAGCCACTCGCTCACCCCCCCCTCCCTGGTGGGGTGGGGAGGAGAATCAGAGAGAAAGGAAAACTCGCGGGTTGACATAAAAACAGTTTACCAGGACAGCAAAGGAAAAATATAAAAATATATTAATAATGACAATAATAATAACATATATTGGGATAATAGAATATATGAAACAAACGATACACAATTTCTCACCACCCAACGACCGATACAGCCCGTCCCGAGCAGCAGGCAGGGAGCAGGGGTATCCCCCCCAGCTATCCCAGAACAGCGAGTTCCAGAGAGAGCAGGTGAGGGAACGAACAGACAAACGAACGAACGAAAAGGCCCGAACAAACAAAAAGAAAAAAGGAAAAACAGGGAAACAAAAAGCAACCCAAAGGGAAGCTTAAGGATTAAGGCAAGTGAAGGGTAGTGGCCCACTGGCCAACCCTCACTTATACTGGGCATGCCGTCTATGGTATGGAATACTCTCTTTGGCCGGTTTGGATCAACTATTCTGGCTCTACCCCTCCCAAGTTTTTGCACCTGCACATCAGCAAAACCTGGGAAACTGCAAAATATCCTTGATCGTTTAGCAGCAACCAACAACATCAGTGTACTGTCACCATTCTTCACATACTAAATCCAAAACACAGGAGCTGCTGGAGACAAAACTACCTCCGTCCTGGCCTAAACCAGGACATCTGCAAAAGGATTTTCACATGGGGTTCAATGAGAGAAAAAACAGTTGGTTTTACAGTAAAACCTTATTGTGGCACCTCAAGATACGTGTATTGGTCACTGCACCCCTCTTCTGCACCTCTGCTTCTCTTCCTACTTTTTCTCTTATCCATTTGGATTAAAAAGCCCAAGTGTTATCTAACATGGAGAGTGGGAAAGCCTGCACAACATCCAGATAAAAGATCTGAAAGGAGGGAGAAGGGAGTTGGGGACAAATCCCGCATAGGGCTCTGTGCGAAAGCTTGGATTGGGGTCCAAACATTGCTGCTACATCCTGTGTCAAGGCCAGTTCCTTTTAAGGTGGAAGTAAAAAGATGGGCTCAGGCCACACCGCAGGTCCTGCCTTCATGGCTGCAGTCCCCCTGCCACAATATGGCCCTGAGGTGGGACAGCAGGGAGAGAAATAACCTTACACTTGCACCTTCCTGGTTTAGCGCCCACCGTGGCCCCAATGGAGCCGGTGGGCAGAGGCACAGTGGCTCCTACCTGTCCAGTCGCAGCCAAGCACCTCCAGGCGCATTCCTATTCCCGCTGGGGACCACCTCTCTGGGTGCACTCGGACATACTGGGCAGGAACAGGGTCAAACCTCCGGACTTCAGGGATATCGTAGTGGATGTTGCCTTCAAAAAGCTACAGAGAGAGAGAGAGAGAGATTGAGAAAAGGCAAGTGATGTGTGCATCCCCCATGCTCTGCACCAGACTTGATAATTTGGGTCTGGCAGGACACAGCCGCAGTTTGAAATAGTTTAGCTGTCTGACTCCGGGCCATCGAGTCCAGCTGAGCAGAAATTGGGCTGTTCCTCCTCAGTTTCAAGAGGACCAGACAGGCTGTTTCTAAGAAACTTGCACAATCTCTCTTGGCCTCTGCTTTATATCCAGGGGTCAGATTCTGATGCAAGCCATGCAGGGGAAGCCTGGGGAACATCCACTAACTTCACATATAAGTAAGATCAGATTTCTCCTTTGGCAAATAAAGAAGCTACTGCATGTTCTAGGATAGTGTAAACGCTCAGTTTTCCTCACAGTCCAAGTACTGCTGCTTTTCAGCTTACGTGCATGAACTCAAGTCTGTGGGGAATAAACAGAGGGCTATAGATAGCATCAGGCCTTCTAAGACTCATTTGTAGGATCAGGAAAAATTAAAACTTACTGGAATTTTCAGAAGCAGATGAGTTTGCGTAAAAACAGAACAGGCAGTACCAGAGAACTCATTTATTCCTCAAGCCCCCTGCCACTCCCATATACCGCTAAGCAGGAAGACTATGGGGAACTCCAAGGATATGGGAAAAACCTGGGGAATTTCAGGGTCACACCAGTGTGGCAAAAGAGACTTCAGATATAGCAAATTTCCCAAAGAGAAGTTGTGATTCATCTTCCTCTTCCAGAGGTGCAAGCCACAACAGCAACACCTTTCCCCTTAAAATATGTAGTTAGTTTGTGTCAAACATAATTGAACACACCATCTTGTGGGCTCTGACCTGCAGGAGCTGGGAGGAGCAGAAGGTGATATCCACATCCCCAGGCCTGGTCCACAACAAGAAATGAAGGGACACTGCCATCCCTGGGGCAAGACGGAGCCTACACCCTCTAGTACAGTTTAGAAGCAGGACCAGGTGACACAACCTGGGATTTCATGGTGTCAGCCCAAACTCCCAAGGTCTCTGTGGGGAGAGACAGCTAATTTCCCAAGAGCCCACCAGGCAGACTGAAGATAGCCAGAAACATATCCTGTTTTGCAGCTGCTCCAGGCAGTCCCTACCTTGGCTTGCATTGTTTTGGGGTCCTGGATGAAGTCCCAGTCCTTTCCATTCATGCTGTAGGCCACCTTAAACTTCTTCACGAAGGAGCGGGACTCGGTGGTGGTCACGCTATCCCCTCCACGAGCCCCCTGGATAATGACGCCTTTGATATTCTTCGGGATACCAAGGTCCACCTGCAGCCACTCCTCCCCAGGCTGGGCTTGGGGGACGCGGGGAAACCAGCCTGAGCGGCTGCTCACCAGGCGGGCCATGCTGGGAGACCAGTCGTAGCCTCTGATGGAAGAGGCTGAAATCTGCGAGTCAGGGATGAGGCCGGAAAGCATTCCCAGCAAGTTGGAGCAGGGCGAATCTGCAGGGAAGGAAAGGGCATGAACAGCCGGGACGGTTGAAGGGAATGTTCATGTTTTTCCCCGCTGGTTTAAGCTCTGGGCACTAAACCAGCACTGGGTGCTTCCCCCTTGCCTCCAGGGTTTGGGTGCCTGTCCCCCCAAGTGCATCCCTTGGGATGGGTACCTCCATGCTGCTCACAGTGTCACCATTCCCACCCCAAGCAGCTATGAAAGCTGTGGGGGACGGCACCCCGGGAGAGGTTGTTGGAGGGACAGAGAGGAGGGTTGAGGCTGAGGGGAGGAGGGGACCCTCACCAGTGATGCGGCAGCCATACAGCTCCAGCCTCAGGGCGATGCCGTTGTGCCAGCTCTGGGGACGGATGCGCACGAAGCGTGTGAGCACTGGGCTGTGGATCTTGTTGAGAACCACCTCTGTGGCATCCTCGTTGGCCTGAAACGTCTGCAAGGGAGAGGGGGCACAAATATGGTCACATCCTCTCCAGGCAGAAAGAAATAACCATATCAGCAGTAGAACTAATCTCAGCAGGGAAAACAAAGGAGAGGCTTTCTGGGCAGGGCCAGCCTCTGGACAGGGCGAGCACCCAGGGGCAGGCAAGGAGAGCTGAGCTGCTGGCAGGACAGCATGGTGGATGGACTTGCCCATCAGGCAGGAGACCCAGGAGCTTGCTGCCCTGCTGCCTCTCACAGTACTCCAAGGCACCTTGGACTATCAGGTCGCAGCTGCTTTGAGCTTGCCCCCAAACCTAGAGCCACTCCAACGCAAAAGGCCAGATGTCCCCGAATGCTGCGTGAGATCTTGCCTTCCCTCTGTGGGTAAACAGGCTGACATCCTGACACGTCCTTGCACTGAGCTCCACCGGGAAACATCGTGTGCAAACAGCGGCCCAAGCAGGGAGGATGCTGCCTCTGCCTGGGGCGATGAGCTGCCGTCCCAGCCAGCCCCTCGCTCCTGCCTCTCCGGCACACATGCAGCCTGCCACACAGAGACAGCTTTTTGGGGGAGTTTATGATCCAACATGATATGGAAAGGCTGCTGCCTTACCAGATGGCCATAATCAATAACTACCAGATGGACGTTAGATCCACCCCTCCTTCCCATTATTTTAATAGGCCAGACCAGGACTGGATACTTGTGTTTCTGTTTCAGGCTGCAGAGACATAGGAGGGAAGAAAAGGGGGAAAAGCGGAAATACCCAACCTGAAGGTAATCTTCAATCCTTTCTGTGCCCCCAGCATAAAGAACTAAAGCTCAGAGACTGAGGATGCAGGCATTGCCCATTTTCCCTCCAAGCATGCAGGCTATCAGGACAGGGCTAGAGCATCCTCCAGTCTCAGCCAGGAGCTGCATCCGCACTGAGATGTTGGCTGGGCTCTTCTGCAGGCTCCTACCCTGCATATGCTGTGCTAAGCACAGGAGCTCCCGCTAAGTTTATCTCAGAGTGAAGCAGGAGAGTGTAATCTCTGGCACCAATCTCCTTCTGTCAGAGGCAAGAGTCAAACAATTCAACTGCAGATCCCTGTGATCCAGGACAGAAAAAGGGGTGAGGCTGTATCCTGGCCTCTCGCCTTGAATAGTGGGTTAAGAAGCATTTTATAAGCCTCCCACCACTCTAGGCCTGCAGACAGCACATGTTACGTCTCATCTCCCAGGATCCAGCACGCCAGGGCGCGCAGAAGGTGTCTGCAGAGAGGGACGGTGGCTGTACGCAGCACCACAGCCAGCACTGGGCTGCCCCTGCGGCACGGAGTAGCCACCTCACAGAGGGCCTTGGTTGCAAATCTGGCTGGTAATTGGGATTTGAGGTTGATGTGAACTTGAGCAGAAATGCTAATCTGGAGAATATACATCATGCTGCTACCGTTTAGCAACGCAGCATGGTTTATGTTTTTAATATCCTATTTTATCCTGTCTGACCCCACTTCCCATCCTTTTCCTTGCTCAGCAGACACCAAATACCCCTTTTTCCAGCAGGAGGGCTGTAAGAAGAGTGGTTACTGTGAAACACTCTCCTGGCATGCGTGCGTGCGTGTGTGCGTCTTGTAAACCTGTGGGAACACACACACACACAGAGGCTGAAAGGATACATTTCCACACCACAGCAAAGCCTCCAGCTTTATGTCAACACAGAAGCTGACACACAACACCTTACCTCTGAACCTAACACCGGAGGACAGGAAATGTTTATCGGAGCTGGTGCAACTATTTTAGCACAAGGAGCAGCACGTCAGGTCAGCCCAAAGGTCCCTCTGTCACAGGGGGCGGCTCCTGATGGTGGCTCCAGCAGATGCCCGGGGGCAGCAAGCCCGGGGGAGTCTTCTCCTGGCAAACTCTCTTTGCTTCCCACAATCGGCAGTTTGAAGACTCCATGAGCCAAAGGTTGCATATGGACCAGTATGTTTAACAGTCACTGATGAGGTTTGCTGCTCTTTTTGGTTTAACATATTTCCAGTTTTGTTCTTTTTTAGCTCACTTCGCACATATGAGCATCAGGGGCCAGAATCCAAATTTACACCAGCGTAATTTGTTGCTGACTTCTGCAAAGTCAAGCTTGACAGAAAGCAGAAGCAGGACTGAGCCCAAAAACTTTATCACTACCACATACATTGCTGAAAGCATCTCTTACACGACCTTAGTCCCAACCACCTGCTTCCGAGGACAGCAACCTCAGTTCTGCTTTAGATTCGGGGCCCAGTAATTTCCTCAGACTAGATCACATTCAACAAGCTACGTAACTCTGAATCGGGGCCTTGACACTCCGGACTGCCAGTTTATGAGGGCAGAAACGGTACCTGACTTCCAGCTCTAGTCTCAGCCGCATTGGCAGGATCTGCCCCAGTGAAAACCTTGTTTCCGAAAAGCCGCAAGTGATCATAGCAAGTCATTGCTTCGCACCCTGATCAGCATAACAGAAAGGGGCTATTTGCAGAGGGCAGGTGCTTGGTGCTGTCAGAAAAGCAGAGTCCTCCTGCATGCCTGGCCTTTCAGCCTCCTTCCCAAGTGGAAAGGCATCGTGCGCCTGCAGGTCCCGATGCTGCTGACCAGGGTCTAACCCTGAGCATACAGTTTCTCTGCACGGAAAATGCTGACCCCAAAGCCCGAGCGTACCGTGGAGAGAGTCCCATTGACTTGAACAGGCTCTACATACTGCCTCAAATTAGCAAGCATGGCATGGGAGGAACTAGCAGGAAATGTGTGAAATTGGGAGCGCCAAGAAAGCAAAGATTTCTTCCCCCTTACCAAAATAGAACATTGCTATTCCTCCCATCCTATCTGCTTCCCATCCCACTCAGCACATATTTTGAGCCAAGTCTTCGAATGGTGTAAATCAACATATCGCCATCGAAGTATAAGAAGTCACAGTAATTTACACCAGCAGAAAAAAAAAAAAATCTGGCTGTGATCTCGGGAGATAGATATATACACACTCAGCAGAGAGCACACATGCACATGCGCATGCACACGCGCTGAAGGGTGACGGAGCCAGAAGACAAATGGGAAAACCATTAACAAATTAAAAGCACCTTCCAAGAAGCAGTCAAGGCAACTAATTTTCACTGCTGCATCAAAAAGCTGCCCATCCCCTCCCCATATACTTTATGTTTACTTCCGTTTTAGTCCAGTCGGCAGGTCTACATGTAAAATTAAATTGATAATCAATGAGAGCTGACGTGCTTAATTAATTTGCTGCAGAAAGCAAGTGGTGGGAGATAGTGTCTAGGCTAGAGGAGGACTGGGCAAGTTTTTCATGTGCACGCACAAGCATGCTCCACACCAACACTTACAAGTCGTATTTCTGACACATTGGAACCGCCACAGGGTGATGGGGGGATTTCTGAAGCTGCATTAGTTCCAGTGGGTATGGGAATTGTGCCAACAGCAGAGTTTGGAGTGAAGGGAGTGAAAGACAGGGAGACAAAAAGCGCTGTGAAGTCGAAGAGGTAGTGAGTCAGGGAGGGGGCAGGAGGTAACCTCTCTCCCACTTTGTTTATTGTGCTGCTTGGCCACTATGCAATTTCTTGGGGAGCTAAAGAAAGTGGCTGGGGGAGGCAGAGGAGAAGGCCAAGGATGGCAGCAGCCCTGCCTTCATCCGTATGTATGTGTCTCTCTGGACCCACTAGATTTACTGCAGGATTATGTTACTCCCGTGGAGACAGAGCCCTGGAACAGAGCATGCTAACAGGATTAGGTCTTCAGGATTTAGACAGAGAAGCATGAAGGAGAAAAGTAGGGGAGATTATTTTCCTTGTCAGATAGGGAAGGCATAAAATGGGGCATGTTTGATGGTGGGAGGATTCTGGCTCAAGTGGAGGGTGGATAGTTCTGGATTTATTAAATCCAGGAACAAGGAGTTAAAAGAAGAATGATACTTGGCAACACTCAACAAAGCACAGCCGTCTGGGCAAGGCATAGCATGCTTGGCTGGGCTTGCCAGCACCGTGTCTTTGAGAGGCTCCACTCAGATGTGGGAGTCACCGGGGACACGACGAGTGGCGCTCTGTTAGCCTGCAAAGGAGATATCAGGCCCAGAAGTACAAAGCTGCAGCCTTGCTAGGAAAACCGGGGCTGTAATTCTCCCCTGGTACTGCACCAAGGGTGAATGCATGGGGCTGCCTTGCCCAAAGCCTGACATCTTTGTCCTGCCTGCAAAAGCAGCAGAAGCAGGCTGAGACCTGGGGATGCCTCTGGGCAAACCCTCTGCACCATGATGTCTCTGTGCAGAAGTACTTGGGGCCTTCTGGCTGACCACACAAGCTTTTCCTGAGTTTTCCAGATAAAGAAGCCACAGGACTGAAAGCTTTTCTCCCCCTCCCCAGGTGAATGGAACAGGAGATCTCATTAAGAACTGAAAGGACAGAGGAATGCTCCTAAGGGAAGGCACAAGGGTCTCCAAAGAGTCATCCTCAATATTCCCTGCCAGCACCAAACACCTCTGACGTCCCCAGCTCCATGCACAGCTGAGATATTCAGCTCTTTGCAGCAACTCAACCTGTCTTCTTGAATCCACCTGAAATACCACCCAGGAAGGTCAGCTGATAACAAGCACAAAGCTGTCAAAATGAGTAGGAAATGGAAAATGCACATTAGCTGGATCTTGCTGCCATTTCTCATCCATTGACTTCTACAGGTTTTCAAAGCAAATGTTTCAGTTGCATCCTCCCATTTTACACAGAGCAATGGAGGCAGTGAGAGCACCCGTCACATTCCCAATCCACCCTGAATCCTGAAACCCATCCCATCCCCCAGTCCGTTGCCACGCTAGGTGATCCCCATGAACTGATCTCCGCAGTTACTAAGATGGAGTGGCTCAGACCACACGAGAGCTGGAACCCGAGACCCTACAAAGAAGGAAGTAGACCAGAATGGATGAGCACTTTGTTTTCCAATAAAATCCTCACAGTTGAATCTGTCCAAAGAAAATGGCCAAAAACAAAAGGTTAAATCCTGCCAGGTGCTCTTTTCCTTCCTTGGGTTCAAGAACGAGTTGTTGTTTTCTAAAGACATTTGCAAACTGCTAGATAAGATCTCGGCGCACGCACCAGGGTTGGTGCCTGGAAGATAACCTCTGGGGCCATCGACCCCCGGATGACACAGAGACGGATGCAACAGGGAGGGCAAGAGCCAGAGCAGCCTTTCTGGGGCAGGGGTTGTTTGGCCCTGTCCCATGGGGATGCACTGGTGGGTAGTAAGGGGCAAGTGTGGGGCAACACGTGGTGGTGGCCGCTCTCCTCCCTGTCTCCTCTCTCGGGGGACACACAGAAGACAGCTCTGCACCTTTGGCCAGGTCTCTGGGTTAGCCTCTCCCCCTGGTCCCATGCCCCAGGCAAGGACAGAGCATCACCCCCTGGACAGGGGGACATCCGGGGTGGGCTGGGCTGGGCTGGACTTTGTGGGGAGTGGGCTGTCAGGCAGGGAGAAAGCCTGGCAGGGATGGGGCATGAAGGGGAAGGTGTGAGTGTGGGGCTCCTCTCCTGCTGGCTGGAGACCTGCCGCTGCCTTCCGACTGCCTCCCCACCCCAGAAACGCAGTAGCGCTTGGCACAGAAACAGCCCAGCTAGCCCTGTCTGCTGCAAGCACATATTAATCTTGTTTTCCTCTGCTTCATCCTGCATTTCCCGTTTCCCTTGCTGTGAGTGCCAGTGGCTGGGGACTCAAAGGTGAGCCATCACGTTTCACAGGGAAACACCCCGGCCCCACTTGCTGAAACACCAGAGGGAGGGGAAGCGGGGGGCGAAAGAGAGGACATCAGAGCTCCCCATGCTCTGCAGAGAGCTTCATCCCCACCCCTCCTGCACTCGCTGGTTTTCTCTTGCTTTAGTTCCCTGATGAAGATGTAAATGTTAGCTGACCTGCCTATAACATGGCAGAGCTTTGCTTTTGGCCCACACAGCCGGCAGAAATTCAGAGCAGTGTTTGATACATCCCATATGCATATGTGTGCATGTGCATATATATATATATGTATGTGTGTGTGTATATATATGTGTGTATATATACATACATATCTGCATATATATAGAGGAATAGAGAGTCCCTGTCTGTCCAGCCCCTCCTCTCCCTCCCCACTCCTCATGGCACCAAATCAAGCTGCGGCAGACTTGACAAATCTATTTGGCATGGCTCACTCCACCGTTGCAGCCTGAACCGTGCGGAGCGCCGCACTGACGCAGGGAGGAATCTGCACCTTGAATACAGACATCTGGGAGCTTGCCTAACGCAGGAACGGTGGAGATTCACGTGGGCGGGGAATGTGGGGCCAGAGCCCCCCGGCACCAGGCAAGGGGCTTTGCCTTGGCCCCACGGCAGCTCGGTGGCTGCGGCCAGTCGTTCGGCAGGGAGAGAAAGCAGTCACCCGGATGCAAGGGGTAGGCAAGCCACCAAAAAGCAATTACTTATCCTCCAGCCTCGGGAGGTGTCTGCTAAATTGAGGCCAGAACATGGGAACGAAGCGAGACTGGAATAAAGGAGTAAAAAAGGAGAGGTTTGATTTTTCCTCTTTTTTATGAAGAGAGAAAACAGAGCAGAAAAAAGCTGATAGGACTCAAGGGCCAAATCCTGAAATGGTGGCAATTCATGTGGCTATGGGACTACTTGGGTTGACACCAGCCAGGCTTTAGGGTCTTGCTGGAGTGATGTAAATTGGCCCAGCAGCACTGAAACCAGCCGTGCTGTCCTGCTCCACGCTGGCTGAGGATCCAGTGTCCAACGCCCGGGACTGCAAGGATGGGACATCTACTCTTCCCTGTGTCTAAAACCACCCTCCATTCCTGCCCCGGTAAGACTCAAAAAGGTAAATTTATTGCCAGTGGTTATTTGAAACATTGAACTGTGTATTTAGCCCATCTCGCTGCCTGGCCTGTTGCCAACCTCCCGTCCGCCTTGGCTTGCAGAAACGGTCTCAACGAGACCTCAAACTCACCCGTTTCCACGGGCTGCCTGGAGTGAGGAAAGACGGCCCTGGTTCACAGAAAGGTCTGCCGCGGCCAGTGGGTCCTGGGAGAGCACAGAGTCTCCACACCAGCACACGGCTGCCGCGTTAGGGTAATACATGAGCTCTGCCATGAGCTGAGGCCCTGGAGCCAGCCTGCCTGAGGACTGGAGGAGCCCTGCTGCTGACTCTCCTATGGGGTGCTGGGCTGCCCTGTGCCTCCATTTCCCTGCCTCTAAAATAGGACTAACACCACCTCACTGGCATGTGAGGAGCTTAAATGCTCCAAATATTGGAGGTATGAGACCCTGCTAGGGGCCTTTGCACAGAGAGAACTCATTCTGGGAAACAGATTGAATTTGAACTGTGAGACACACTTGTGGGGAAGGGGAAATCACACGGCCCGGAAGGGAAGGAAATGTCTGGATGAATCCTGGACAAGGCAGGCTACTGCATTTCATGCCAGCAGCGCCTGTGCCAGCAAAGGGAGGGGACAGCTAATTTAATAGAAGCGCTGAGCAAGCAGAAATTGCTGGGACGTGCGTGCAGGGGGAGGTGAGTGGGACCCCGGCCACCAAGTTCACGCAGATAGATTATGGCACATCAACGGGGAGGACCTGAGCCGCAGCAGCAGAGCTGGTGGGCACCACATAAGAGCAGGGAAAGGCTTTCCCGAGGTGTCCTTAACCAGGGGACAACCACATGACCAAGGCAAGTGACAGAGCAGGACCAGCCTGGCACCACAGCTGCCTTAACCCCCCTCCCCATACGCCAAAGCTCCCATGCGGACCACCTTGAACTTGCCTTGCCTGGCCATGCAGCAGCACCCGCAAGGTTTGGAGGGGCTCAACACCCATATTCACCCTCCCTCCCCCTCGCTCCCATCTCTGTGTGCCTTCCAGAAACATATCGAGAACATGCAGCAGCTTCCAGGGCTCAATGCATCCTTGCCGACTATGCCTGCTAGTGCAGATCCCACAGCTCTGGCAGCCTGAATTGCTCCTCGTTATTTATTGTTCATTTTGTTCTCTGGGATGGTGCGATCCCCTCTTAGGATTTGTGCCCTTTCATTTCCAGGCCTCAATAACTCCTGAACTACAGTTTCATGTGGTTTTGTGATTGTTAACCCAGCATGCAGACGAGGCTATGGCCATAAAAGCTCAATGAATCTTGGTATGGCAAAACACAGGCTGTGAAAGCATTTTCTCCTTCATTTGCAGTCAAAGAACATGCTCTTGCCACCACGAAAGATGCAACAGCAGCCAGGTTTTCCAAGGAATAGTGTTTCCTCATTGCTGTGCAGAGCAGAAAGGACTATTTCTGCTCAGAGCATCATCAGTCTTTTAGCCCTCATCAGAAAAAAGGTCCCTCACAGATTAAACCCTCCGGGCCTGTAAAATCTCTCTGTTCTATTCCCTTCTGTTGGCTGCAAGACTCACCAAGGTGCATGCAAAAGAGACAAAAATGCCTTTACCTTGTGGTTTTTCCCATGTCGGTACATCATCCAGTCCTCTCCATTGGTGCTGACCTCCAGCTTGTAGGTACGGACATAGTAGCCATTCTGGGTTTCTCTGGAGATGGCACCCTGCGTGGCAATGGCTGTGAGCACAGTCAGGAAGTGGAGGTCCACCTTTCCAGGTGAAAAAGGGACAAGAGAGAGAACGGTGACCACCTGAGAGCCCAGGTTGGCTAGTTAATTCCTGCCTCTGTCTCTGAAACATGAAAAGGTGTGAATTCAGTCTGTCTCACTCTATCTGTGGGTGCACATTCCAACAGGCACAAACCCTCTGGGCTGACTTCAGCAGGATGCTTGCAGATAGGACCAAGGGACAAGAGTAACTAAGGATCTTGATGTCTGTCCATATGGGACCATCACAAAGCCTTCTTCCTGCCTCCGACCAAGCAACAGCATCTGCACAGAAGCTCATGTCCATTAAAGCAGGACAGAGGTTGACTTTTTCCATGTAAAATAAAAGCATGACGTCCAATTAACAAGTGCTGCTGTTTCTGGTTTTCCCTTGCCTTTTTTTTTTTTTTTTTTTTTTTTTACAATGTGGGTTGAGAAAGGTCAGCAGAGCTGGCTTGGTAGCCATGAATGAAGAATGAGACGTCTGCTAGAGGCAATGACATTCACCACCTCCTGTTCCTAATGCCCTTTAGCAAGCAGTGTCTCAAGGCAATGTGACACAGCCAGAAGCCCTGTGCAGACAGAGACTGTGGACCTAACCAGCTCCCAGGGAAAGCCTTTGCTCTGTCAGCCCCCTACCTGACGATAGCCTGCTCACGCTCCCTGCATCGCTGACGAGACAAATATTATTCTAATTGTTTTTCCACGCACCTCCTGGAGACTTTGGTCCTCAGGCAGTGGCAGAGTCAGTGGCCCTTGTAAGTGGCAGAGGTCCCTCAGTCTCTGTCAGTATGCTGGAAAGTCCATCAAGGTTTTGGGCAGGAAGGAGGGGGTGGGAGAGGGACAGCAGGTCAAGTCAGCCCTCGTGCAGGCGTGCTAATGGGAGAGCCAGCTTGTCGCATTTCACGGAGGCACTGCAGCTCCCCTGCTGCTCGCTCCCCATGAGCCACAGAGGCAATAAAAAATTCAACAAGCCTTATGGTCAAGGGTCAGTTTAACAGCATGACACTCCATTTGGTGGGGGAAGAGGCGAGGGGGCTGGAAAGCGTGCGTACCTGGAGGTACTCTTTGTTGCTGTCTACATTGGGGGTCCAGCCGTTGTCATCACTGTTGAGCCGGCTCTGTTGAGGGGTCCATCGCCCATCTGAGTAGGTGGAGGAGGCACTGATCTGCATATTGGAGATCCTGCCAGACTCCATCCCCAGCGGCACGTTGCACTGGAAGTCTGGAGCGGACACACATACACATGCAGATCAGCTTACAGACTCTGTACTTCATTGTCAAGTGGAAGGCAGCCCTGAACTATCCTCCCCAGCTAACCCCAAGCAAAGCTGCCTGCCTGGAAAGATGAACAGATCTGCACCATCTTGCAGGTTGTGTGTGCTCACAGATGGCACTGAAAAATTAAAGATAGGGCAGATTTATGTTTGCATGGCCCTCTGAAAAATAATACAGTCCAGATCTTTCTCCCTTTCTCTATCTCCTTCACCTTTGCACAGTTTTGACACAATTCTGTCCCTTCCCTCCCTCCGTCTCCACCAAGATATCCCAAGTCCCCTTGCCACAAAGTTCCCCATCTTCTTGAAGGCCAGAGGTGAAATCCAAGCGCTGACAAGGCAAGGAGTATGGGCAAGCACAATGGGAGAGTGCTTTCTGCTGTGCTGCCAGCAGGAATGTCAAGGCCTGGAATGGGAAGGTCTAAAGGTTCTGTGTGTGTATGAGAGTATGGATGCATGCGTGTATGTGTCTGTGTATATGTGCAAGTGCTATATGTGATATCAGGCCCGCAGGAATTAACCAGCCAAGAATATGAAAGACGCTGGTATGCTTTCATTTGGGTTTCCTCACTTCTAAGGCTTTAAAGGTCACAATTAGCTCAATCTTATTGCACATCTCATATATTTTATGGCAGCTGTCCTGTAAAAACAATAGCAAAGAAAACATTGATAGGAAATACCACATATGCCCAGGCGTGCTGCTGCTGTAAACCAATGGGGATCCCCCAAACTGCCTGTGTTTTTAATGTGGCCAAGTCAACTGGGAGTGGAAATGATGGGCCAAGTTAAGATCTCAATGGTATTATTAAGGTTTCAATTTTACACCAGCATAAATCAAAACAGGCCTGGCCCTTTAACAGCTCTTGCGCTTGATTTCTCAAGCTTTGTATCATTAACATTTTATTTCCCAATCCTTTTAAAGAACAGAATAGAAAGGGGATTAAAGAACAGATCAACTGAGTGCGGAGATAGGTAATGGTGAAGAGCTCATGTTTGTCTGTAACTCTCACAGCCTCAGCAGAACATCCTTAACTGAATCACAGAGTAAGAGCCTGTAACCCACCTGCCCTAGCACAGCACAACCCCTACTCTACCCTGCTCTCCACCATGGGCTTTCAGTGTCAGGTCAGGGACCCTCTCTCTTTCTCTGTGTGTCCTGAAGGCTTCTTCTGTTGTATCACAGGTTCACTGCTAACAGAGGTCAAGAACTGTAGCTCTGATGTAAAAATACCATGGGAAAACAATGGAATCTTTCCTTGCCTGCAAGCATTATCACAAAGAATCTAAATGCTCTTCATTCTCAAAACACACAACTTACTTCCTCACTCCGTATCAATTTACCTCCCCTAGTAAGGGATCTAAAACAAATTTTGGTTTGAAATTCTTACAGCTCTAGGCATTTTTTAATTAGACAGCCAAGAAATTCCAATTTGTAGTTTGGGGCTGTGAATTTTTGGAAAACCAGAGAGAGGGAGAGAGTATTTTCCCCTGTGCTTTAATGAATCTGCTGCACCCACTGGGCTGAAGTCTTCCCCTAAATCCTTTGGGCTGAGCACATACCTGAAGGATTCTATCCCAAAAGGTATCGAGAAGACTTCACGAGCAAGTGAAAAGTCAAAGAAAGTTCAGAAAGTGTGATTCTTACTGAAATCTCACTTCTATGAGAAACAGAGAACACACCTAATGTAATGGCTGTCTGCATTGCTGGGGGCGGACACACTCCTACCTGCCTCACTCTCGCATGTGCCAAATGAAAGACTTGGGAAAAATAGGTGACACAACTGCCTAAAGTCATATGCACATGGTTCCAACTTACTTTCTGGAACTTCCTGCTGGATCAAGTAGTACTGAGCAGAGAAACCATCTTTAGCCACTGCGAGGTCCGTGTGGAAGGTGAGCGACAGGACGCCGGTGGTCGAGCGGATGTCCGACGGCATCTTAGTGCCACAGTATCTGCCTATCAAGGGGCCGACTGCAAAAGAAAGAGCAGCAAAGGTAATGCCTGCTTTTCCACTGGCCTCCTGGGTCACCAGCAGATTGGCATCACTCAGCAGGGATGCCTTAGCGGGACTGATCGGGATAAAAGAAAGGCTTTGGGGACCGGCTATTTTTTACATCCTCTGGCCCAGTGCCATGCAGCGTGCTGTGCAGAAACATTCGCTGCAGCAGGCATTGCTCTGCAATTGCTGGGAAATGCTCCAATCTGCTCTGTTTCTCAGTGATGGTACGGGGTAGGGAGGTCCTCCCAGCAATGCATGAACCCACTGCCCTTCCCTGAGGGAGGACCAGTGGTATCCTGGTGTGTCTCATGGGGCTTTTCAGATCAGTGGTTACAACAGAGCAGTAGTCTGGGGTTTAACGCATGCAGCCTTCTGCAAGTGCACCGTCCCCACAGCCAGCCAGGGAGCACCCCGATGGCAGGCTGCATGCTGCAGCCGTGTCTGAGGTTAGGCACCTTTGGTGTTCAGACACAGACTGCACAGTTTTGGAGCTTTGTGAGACACCAAGAGAGGCCGAGGACAGCAGCGCAGCACCCCACGGCTTACCCTGAGGGATGCCGTCCCAGATGTCCAGCCAGTCGTACTTGCAGTCTCCTTCCCCCGCCTGCAGCGGGTCGTGCTCAAGGTCAAAGAGCAGAAAGTGGAGGAGGATTTCTGTCTTTGGCTTGGCTATGATGGTGAAGACACAGTCCAGGTTGTGTGGATACTTGTCAGGAAAACCTGGAGACTCAATAGTGCCGTTGGAAGCAGTGAAGTTTCTGGAGCAGTCCTCAGAGCCTGTAGTGGCAGGAAAAAACCTGCAGCCTTAGCAACAACGCAACTTAATGCCAACAGCTTGAGACACTGGAAACCCCATTTTGAGCTTAGAGGGGTTGTGTATTCACTTCTGGAAATGTCCCGTAACCCAAGAGCTGTGTGAATTCCTGCAAGGACCACAAGGGTGATTTTCAAAGCTTTCCACAGGTGGAGAGACAAGGTCTGTGCATTCACTGGAGTGGACAGCATGGTTCTAAATCCCTCAGACAGCTCTGCAAATGTAACCTGTACACCATTGCTGATCCCCCTGCCAATTACTCCAAAAATAGGACTAGGAGAATGTTCCTGTCCAAGGCCACCCAAAGCCACAGCTGCGATCGGCAGGCCAGCACCCTGCCATGTCCCCCGTGCCGGTGGTGGTGGCCCTGGTGGGGAAGGGAGGCCACATCAAGCTGGGCTGGGCTTCCCCTGCTGGCCCTGTGCACTGTAAGCTGGGCCCCCAAACAGCGACCTGCCAGGAGACCTGTGTCTGATGCCCCAAAGCCCACAGAGGGGCTGGCCAGTGTGCAGGGGGCTGTCGTACGTGGTCCTCGCTGCCACGGCTGCCACCCGCCGGCCATGCTGGCAAAGGGCCACAGCAGCTCCAGGTCTGATGGAAGAGCCCCTGTGTGCAGAGGGGGATACCTGGGAAGGGGCAGAGAGGAGTAACGGGGATGTCATCTCTCTGGAAAAGCTGTCCCCAAGGGCTAGTCTCCTGCAACCTCTCCCCCTCCGACACGGACATCTGTGCCTCAGTTTCCTCTTGAGAAAATCAGGAAGCACAAATATTTACACAGTGAAAGGGCCTGGGGGAGGGTGCGAATGTCTCCACTGTTAGCTGGAACCCCTTGGGAAGCATGTGGTTAGCCTGCGGCCCCCCAAGACCCACGCAACAGACGAGGGCCAGCTCCAGCACACATCCCCACTCCGTGGCCACAGCAAGAGCAAGGGTAACAGGGGCCATGGCAGGGGGATCTCTGCGGAGAGAAGGAACAGAGCCCTCTTTCTCACAGACTGAGCCATCGGCACCAGAAATCCAAGTTATTTCTATCCTTAAGGAAGAGCTTTGCGTGGCGAGGAGGGCAGACAATGTTGCCTCTTATTTATTGCTGACCTCAGCACTGGCCTCGGCTGCAGCCGGGCCAGCTCCATGCCCCCTCTCATATAGCCAAGGTGCCTCGGGGTGGCGGGGGAAAGGGGAATTTGTGTCGTATTCATACCACGGTGACTTTGAAACCGCTGTGCTGTGGAGACAGGACAATAGGCAACAGAAATCTGCAGCCTGAAGCTATCAGAGGCGAAAGGAGATGTCAGAGAGGCTGCCGGCCGCTGCTGCAACCCGGCATTACCATTTGCAAAGGTTTCTGCTTCGGTTTTACTGGGACACCCTCCTTCTCCTCTACAAACCCTTCTGCTCCAGCTCTTCCAGGCAGCACGAGAGTCTTCCCGGGACTAATGGGAGACTTGTTATTCAATTCAGCATTAACCTACAGGAGTCAGGCCAGCAGCCCGCAGTAATAGCAGGATCCCGGCACTGCATTATGCAGCGCCTAGCTGGAGAGCTACTCAGGAGAGGCTCTTAATTGACTACCTAATGAAGCAGCCAGCTTTTCTGGTGTGAACCTGTGGGGTAAAACACAGAGGCAAAAAATAAGGCCAAACACAAATCACAGCATAATGCCGTGAACAGGGATAAGGGTGTACTTCGTTCCAAACAGCTTGAAAGACAAATAGATAAATAGGGAAAATAACACAAGCTCCGAGCTAGGGAGAAAATCAAAGACTAAACCCAGAGTCAGGGACTGTCCTCTAGAGACAGGAGAGAGACATAACTATGTCACTACATTAGACAACAACAGTTTCCTCATGTGGGGCTCTTATCGCATTTGGCATCTTTGTCTACAGTTTGGCTGATAGCAGCAAACACAATGATCAGTTTTTTATAAGGAAGCTGCAGATAATCAACGGGAGTCATGCTGGTTTCGGCAGCACGGACCAGCCTGAGAGGAGACTTTGATGCCCAGCGATGGAGAGCTCAGGCCAGCCCTGCCAAACTGACTCACAGAGCGAGCAGCAGGGAGGCTGGAGCAGCCAGGGCAGGCTGCTCTTTTGTCAGCCCACAGACCGCTGACTGATACCCATCAGGGGATTCAAAGACTGGTATGCAGTTGTTTGTATGCAGATTGCTCCTCTCTCACACCATGATAAGGGAAATTTAGCACAAGGTGCGGAAATAAATGCTCAGTTGAAAAGAGCTGGTTTTTTAGGTCACCTTTAAGAAAGAAGCTGCAGCCTCGCTGCCTTTACTGATGTGGACAATGACAATCCGATGACCTTTAAAGCTGGTGACACCCTTGCTGGCTACCCTGACAGCTCAGACGGAAACTTCGCCAGTGCCTGCCTGCCTGCAAACAAAAGGCAGGGTTTGCTTGTACAGCGGTGGGCCCGCAGCCCGCGCTGCCCACTGCCCTCCCTGGGAGCCCTGGGCGGGCCAGGGGCTGGCCAGGCAAAGTGGCCTGGGGGTGCTCCTGGATCACAGGCTCATCCCCGCTCCTGTGCCAAAACCTGCCTTGCCAGGCTGGATTTGGTGGGCTGTGGCTGGAAGAAAGTGTGGCCATTTCTGGAGAAGATGGCTGCCTGTGGGGGGGTGGTGGTGGTGAAAGGAGCCCCAACACCACTTCAAACCTGGGGGCAACTCTGCAGGGACCTACATCGAAGCACACAAACTCAGCTCCAGCTTCCATCCAACGTTCGCTCTCTCCCAGATGAGCCCTTGCTTCCTCTCCCCCCCTACCAGCAGCAACAAAATTTCCTTTTCCCACGAATTTGGCCCCTTGCTGGCTTCCACCCAGGCAGACAGTGTTCCTGCCTGCCATCCCTTCCCACAGCCCCACTCAGCCTGGCCTGGCCACCTCAGCCAGCTGGACCACTCCGCATTGCCCTGTGCCCCGACTCAGGGCATGGACCCCATGTGAGGACAGGCACAACTCAGCGCAGCCTGCTGGGCTCAGAGGGGGTGTGTACAGGGAGCGAGAGGCAAGGGAGGCTGAGGTGGGTCGGCAGTCTTCCCACCTGAACAGAGGCATTCTTTGCCATCCTCAGTGCTGGCAACTGGCCCCAGCAAATCCCAATAGCCCGATGAACCACTAAACTCCTTCAGGACTAATCTGCATCCTAACCATTAACAAACAGCAGTGGTGAGCTGGCTGCACCACAACAGCTCAATGGCCAGTTATACAGCCCAGGCAACCACCAGCAACAGGACTTTCCTCATCCACCTGAACCTCCAGACACCTCCTGTCCTCACCATTTCACAATGAATCTGGGGAGTCCCATTCCCATCCTCTTACAGCAGAGTCTCCACATTCACATCTACCTGTGACCGGGCTGCCTGTGCCCCTCTACCTGCCACACAGCTGGGCCAGGGCCCCTGGGCACTGGTGCCTGTGCTCCCTGCCTCCCCTTTGAAAAGACTGGGTAAGTGACCCTGTTGCGCTCCTTTCTGGTTCTTCACCAGGCGCGGGCATTTTTTCGTGCTGGATGGGATGACGTGAAAGCCGTGTGCGTGTCTTCTTCCAACGCACCACCGAAGGAATGTGGGCACAGAGCAGGCGCCCGTGTGCCCATGCAAAACACACTCTTGTTCCCTTGGTGCACAGACACACCTCTCTCACCCGCACACACAGAGTGGGTTTTATTTTTGCAAGCCTCCTTCTTCCCAGATGCACAATTCTGGCAAATATTTAGACAGAAACACTATTAAAAGGCCTTTGAGCAGCTTTTCCTTTCCTCAATAATAGTTTGGTATTAAACAGAATTATGAATAGTTCCTCTTATATCTGCCTGGAAAGGCACTGCTTCAGCCCTTGACAGCACTGTTGACAGCAGCCCCTTGAAAACCAGAGCTCCCCAGATACAAACCCTGCTTCCAGGGAGAGAAAACACAGCGTCATTGATCAGCCCTGAATCGCAACTCCACAGGAGGGGGAGCTCCATGCGCTCCTAACTGAACGACAATCCCCTCTCAGCCCTAACAAGCTCCACACATGCCAGGGAGAAAAGATATATGTTTCTAGTCCTCGAATACAAGAGAGCATTTAAGGACAAACCTTGCTTTTGATGCCACACTGTGACCCAAAAATGCACTATCATGCACCACTAACATCTTTACCTTCGTGGAAATGTGATGCAACAGACTCGCTTCATTTTTTTTTTTTTTTTTAAAAAAGAGCCCTTTATGTCTGGAGAGCATGCTAAAAATCATATTGAAAAGGTGGCCAAAGACATCTCCTTGCGAAGATCATTGTGGCAAACAGCCTGGGAGACAGGCACTGACTCAGACACTCACCTGTCTTGTAGATCTCGTAGCGCAGGGAGAAGCCGGCACCTTGCCGTGCGTAGTCTGACGTGAACTTGATATAGAGAGAGGGGCCAGAAGAGATGATGGTAGGAGGTGCTATGTTTCCACAGTGCTTGCCCAGCAGGTCTGCCGCTTCACTGTCCCCATCTCGGATCTCGATGTAGTCATACCTGTGGAGGCAGGTGAAATGGCAGTAAAACCATCTGTCAGGGAGATGCTTCAGGATGCCAGGAACAAACACAAACCACTTCTTTATATCTGTGTATTTCACAGAACATCTTCCAGACAGGTACCTGGGACACTGTCACTCACACCACACACCCACCAATACATTTTTTCCCTTTTGTCTGTCTGGCTACATTTAAGTCCCTTCCCCTGTTGCTCCTCACATCATTAATTTATTGCACCCACATCCACTTCAACTTCAGAGCCAACATGCAAAATTTAGGATACAATTTGCCTCCATTTCCACAAGACTCCTTCAGCGTGGGAGAAGCTCAGATACAACTCTCCTGGGGCTGCTCTCCTTCCCTTACCTCTCTCCTTAAGTGCCATCGTGCTACTTAGCACAGCTCAGTTTATTCCACTGTCCAGGTGGGATTTGGCCAAGCATGCACCAAGTGTTAAACAAATAGTCAATGTTAATCCACGTGAGCCAGTAGCTATTTTGTGCACTGTCTGACACCACATTGGTCCTTCAACAAGCCTGGCCAGTACACTTACTTAGCACTTGGACAGTAATACTGATCCTCTTCTGTTAAGTGCTAACAGATTTTCTGTGGATGAGAAGCGCTGCATAAGAGCTAGGTAATCACATTCACTATTGCCTGATCCTTGGGCACCCTGGTACGGCAACCTGCCTTTGCTAAACCCTACCTGGAGATGCCCCACCTGCCCACTTGGCATGGCTCCTGTGCATCTGAATGGTCTGGGGGAGGAATGTGTAGGGTTGGAAGAATTGCCTCCTGGTGCAGAGACAAAAGCTTGTTGCAAAGTCTGGCTGGAAGGTGAAACACCCACAGACTCTTTCGTATTTTCTAGGCCATGACTAATGGCAAGGTAGTATCAGTCTCTGTGTGCTGTGGAGAAACAAACAGCTTTTACGCGAACATCTTGTTCTTCAGTTGCTTTCTAACACCCGCGCTCTCCCGCCCCTCTTCTCCTCCTCTCTGGCCAGCACACGGCTATTTACAGAAACTGCCCATCTCTCTTTGACTGTTTATTCGCTTTGTATCAACCTGTTTGAACAACATGCTACAGCTCTTCTCATGGGGCCAGGGAGGGAAAAAGTGTTTCCAGGCTGCCAGAAATCTGCCTTTCTTTTTTGTCACAAGATCTCCTGTTTCGGAATGGAGAGTTGAAAGAAGAAGTAGCTTGCTGGATACAGAATGATCCTCATGTGACTCATTCCTGTTCTGCAAAGCACACATCGGCAGGCAAAAATCTCAAACCAAACTTGCAGGGACTCAGTGTGCTCCTCCACAAAGAAAGACGGCCCGGATGGCTTTGGTTTCACTCCTTTCTGGGACTGTATCAGGCTAAGAGCCAGAAGCAAAATGCCTGCAGATAAAATCCTGTCTATGCTGGACCAAGCACTCAACTAGCTGCAATCACCCAGCCTTTAACTTCGTTACAGACTCAATTAGCTTGGCCAAGGTGAAATCCAAGCGGTCTTGAGAAGAGGCACTTGCACAGGAAGAGCATTTGGCTTAGCTGGTGGGTGGACACACAGTGATGTAAATGAAGATCTGTTCCCTCTGCTCTGTCCTCAGCTCTGCGTAGCTCCCTATCACCTCGTGACCCCTTATTACCCTGACACCATCCAGCAGCACCCTGCATGACCCCACTGATGTCCATCATGTGTGGCTTGATCCCACCATCTCCCCAGGGAGGAGGAACATAGAGGGCACTGTTAGTGCTTCTTTTAAGTAGAATTTTTTCCTCCTTGTTTGTCTATTTGTTTAAAGTAGCGCCGAGCAAACAGCGGGGACATTTTGTTCTCTAAATAACTACTTGCTCTCAGTGTGCTTGCAGGCCTTCCACATCCGAAGTACACATCTGTGTTGCAGAACTACCGGCTACTAGTGAAATCGTGAATATGTGGCAAAAAATTAATTTGGCGAAAACATGAATGTTGGCAAAACACAGTTAATGGAGCGGATTGTAAAAGCTGCCATTTGCATGGCACAGGCAGAGGTTAGCTGCATCCCAGGGAATCACATCTGCTTGTGTCCTCATGGGGTTATAACTCGCCAACACAGTACATGGCTTCAACTACTTGACTGTAATGATCACAGCTTCTGCTGTAGCCAACACACCAAACATCCTAGCGCTGTCCACATGGCTCCTCAAACCACCCAGGGCTGTAGGAGCCCTGGCAATTTCAGAAGCAAATTCTGGACCAAGAAATATTTGCTTATTGAACGGGTGAATAACTTCCAATAATACATACAATTTGGGAATATTGCAATCTGCTCATGGGCAATCTGCAAATGGAAAATTAAAAGAATGAATCTAGTGAGTAAATCATCAGGAAATATTTGCCTCGCTGAATTAAACCCTGTTTGGCTTCATCCAAGCATCTAACTGAGCTTTCTCCTACTGGAGCTAATCCTTAATAAATCAAATGTTACAAACAACTAAAAAAGCCCCCAGGAGAAGGTCAGGGAATCATTTTTGCCAAATGTAAAATGAATATAAATGCATAAGAGTTTTCTTCCCTAGTTAAAAAATCTTGGCCCAAGCCCTCTGCTCCTCATATGGCAAAACTCTTTTTCTTCAGGTCATATAAACAGAGTGTGAACTGGGAGAGTATTACACTCAGGAGATAACTCCTGCCCAGATGAGCAGGAGCACCTACTTCCTCTCCAACACAGCAATTAAGCTTTAGGTTTTCAAAATGAAACACCAAAGATGTCTGGTCCAAAACGTGAAACTTCCAAACTTCAGCAAGAACACTGGCTAATCCCCACCACAGACTCTTTTGGCATCATGTGCTTCAGTCATGTCCATGCCTTGGCCCACAATCAAACAAGCTGATAAACCCCATTCTCCTCACATTGGGTCACTGGCCATGCTAAAATCTAGTTTGGCCAGGCCTTTGCTTCTGTTAAGCTTAAGCATGGTTTCCAGACTTTGTTCTTCCCATGTGAAAAACAAGAAAAAAAAAAAACTGGAAGGAAGAAAACCCAACCCTGGGGATGCTTTCTACTCTAACCATTTCATTTCCAGATAATTACAGACTAGGGCACAGCTGGGTGGGACACATTTATGCAGTGATGGCATCCAAACTGTCTTGACCAGTGCCCAGCAATTTGCATTTCACTCATATAACCAAATCCATTGTTTCAATGTGCACCAACATCCTTGTGGGCTGACCTCTCTGGCGTTACCTCCACTGGGCAAGCCGCCATCTCCAAGCACATTTCATGGCCACTTCTCCCCATCTAGGCACTGCTCCAATGAGCCAACCATAAATATGTGAGGGCAGGGTGCAGAATCTGTAAGCCACAAGTATAGTCAATGGATTAACCAAGTCGTATTGCAGGGAAGGTGACCGCAGTTGGCGGCTCCTCCAGCGGCAGGATATTTTCAGCTGTTGCTTGAGTGGGAAGGCCAGCTAGTTGGTTTGAAACCACCTCAAACAGAGGCTTCCACCAGGGAGTTTTAAGGCAGGGAGGCAAAGTTGAAGTGCTTTTAACTGCCCAGGCAATGGGGGGTTGAGAAAGGAGGGAAATGCATTGCTTAGACGCTCTTCTTGGAGCTGTTTAACAGAATTAAATGGAAAACATACAATGCTTACAAATATTGCTGCATTTTTATTAAAGATTTCTAGTAGAAAGTGCTTTGCTGATGTTAAGAGGGCTTTTATAAACTAATTATAAAGCACTTCTGATGCCTGTATTACTCATGCTTGCTTGCTTGCTTTTTCCTCCAGTCAACCCTTTCTGCTTCCACTCTTTCTTTTCTCTGTTTTCCCTAAATCACTTTGCTGCTGGCTCTCCAAACAAGGCTGCAAGGCACAATAAAGGCAAACAAGCCCCACTTGCAGTAATTATGAGAAGACCTCCACCTTTTCAGTCCTTTTCTGTTGTGAAATAGCTAATCTGCTCCCTGGCCATTGAGCTGTGCTTTACCATCCCCTGAGGCCAGCACAGACCTCCCAGGTGCCCACCCAGGCACTGGTGAGCTCCAGAAGTGCTGCAACCTACCTGGGGAGCAGCACCAGAGAGCCTGCGCCGTTCCTCTGGGTGCTCCTTTCCTGGGGCACACAACTCAGCACAAAGCACAGTTTGGGGGCTCAGACTGCTCCATGCATAATCAACAAACCTATTGCCCCTCAGCCCCAGGTCGAAGAGGTGCTGAGTCCTTCCCCAGTGAAACATGCTTCAAGGACATTACGGGGGCATGAGCTTAGGATGGAGAGAAATATGAATGATAAATTATTTATATGCTCACAACCATACTATGAGTCCTCCCAATACATAAACTTGTGCAAGCCTTGCTTCAAAGCCCGAGGAGGGCTGGCTCCCCGGGCCAAACTCTGACCTAGCTGGCAGCTTTCTCAGTCTCCTCCCAGAGCTACGATTTGGAGTAGGTGAGGGCTCGCACGCAGCTAATCCTGGTTTCCAGTGCTTGCCAGGGCCGGAGAGAGTCGCAAGGCTCTAACCTGAACTTCCCCAATGTTTAATTTGGAGCTGTTATTTATAGGCATTTCCATGGGGCTCATGACTGCACCTGGCAAACAGTAATGATGGGATCCTCACGAGACCCTGGGAGGTGGGAAGACAGAGAGGAGCAGTGGCTGGCCCAAGGTCACACAGGAAGTTTGCAGCACTGCCAAGAATAGAAGCCAGCCTTGATTAGACAGATTATATTATATTGGAGGAGTCTGGCCTAGATAGACAGAGAGACAAATAGGTACTGACCGCATGCCAACAGCCCCAAATTTGGGAATGCCCAGTGTTGACTCAAGCCTTCGAGACCTCTGGTCTGCTTGAACCATATGTCATGGTGTCTTGAATGCATCTGCTAAGAATAGGAAGAGAAACTGCAATTCTAGTGAAATTCAGCAGGCGTTAATACGCTGCAGGTAGCTGGGGGAAGGCGTGGGGAACCTGCTTAGCCACAACGGCAGCTGCTAAATGCAATTGTTCCCTTTGAAAGGGTGGCGGGTGGTTTGTTTCTCAGAAATTGTTATAGAAAGCATAAGGTTTTTTAAACATGCTCTAAGAAAAGGCTGTTTCTTAGAAATGAAATAGCAGCTGCAGTATAAAGATGGTTAAGAAATGGTGAACCAGCAGCTCTGTGCCTGTTTTGCAATCAAGGGGCGGCTAGAATTAATGTCCATTACATGCTAGCTGGCTTAGTCGATTTTTCTGTGTCGCCACCCATCGTCATGCTCTTTCATACGCCACCTTCAAACCAAATCCTTATTTCATGGGTGGTTACATTGCGAAAGAGAAGAAAACTTTTCTGTGATGTTTATACAATCTTGAACAACTGCAGGACATACCCTTCAAAGGTTAAATTGCTGCAGGAGCTACTGGGGACTTTTAAATGGTATTTTTTTATAGCCATGATAGCAGAGGCAAGCACCTCTGCTGTCTGACGAAACAAGAGCAATGAAGTTTGATCTCAGCTGCCAGCCCTTAATCGGAGCAATTAATTATAAATACAGCAGATGAATTGGATTCTCCTTTGACTTGAACTGGTTTTACACATGTGTAACTCGTCATTTTAAGGGTAATCACTCCTAATTTATCCTGGGGTGAGAAGAGAATTAGTCCTCATAGACACAGATCCTGATACAGATTTGTGCACAGACCTAAAAAGCTTGTATCATGTCTAGCTTTAGCCAAGTAAACCTCCTCTGCTCTCAGTGGAAGAAGACAACTCATACCCATCTCAGGATGGGATTAATCATTCTTCTGAACTGACGACAGAGGTAGTTTAAATCCCTCTCGCTGACTGGACTGGGACTTTAGGTGGCTGAACGTAGGAGAGATGAATCTGGTCTCAGTCTGCAGCTTGTGGGGTTGTTTTTGCCCATGCTGAGGCAAAAGATGCTCACAGAGCAGGCAGAGCTTGCCCTTGTTCTGCCCTGATGGAAATAACTGCCCCTGGCAACAGCAGAGAGAAATACGCTATCATTGCTCTGAATCTGAAGGGATTTCACTGGATTTCAGTGACTAAAATGACCAAAATCTGATGGCAGCAGGGGGAGAGCCAGGCCTGGGTGGGGGGCATAATTGCTTAGGATTTCTCGGAAGTTTGTTTTGAATTTGTTGCATCCAATTACGTCTTGTGTAATCACAGTATTGTGGGGTTTTGTAATCATTCCACTGTGCTTTGGATTATTTTCTTATCTCCTCAAAAATCTGACCAGAATTTCTGAGAAATGAGAAAAATCCAGTCATCCAGTCAAAAAAAAGAAAAAAAAAAAAGAAAAAAGAGAGACGGAGAGGGAGAGAAAATAACCCTAACAGATTGGAAAACTTCTTCAAAAATGCCTTGAAGACAAAAAATGGAAACTACAAATAGCCTCTATTTATACTCTTTGGGTTGTTTTCACCCCCATACAAGCACCGCTGATGGGAAGAGTCTTTCAGCAGTTACTGCTAACTTATGCGGGGAAAAAAAAAAAAGGTAGCCAAAATACATCTTGCAAAGGGAAGAATAAAACATAGCTGCAAACTGCTCCTGTGGCAAGTTCTGATCCAGGAGGGAATTGCAGCTCCTGGCATGCTGCATGCTGCTGCCCCCCCTGAGACAGGAGAGCAAAGGCTCCCCCGCGCTTTGCCGTTCGTCCTCGGGCTGCCTTCTTCAAGCTGTGTTGCCAGATCGCTGCGGAAAGGCGCGTTGGAGTGGAGAAGTGCTCTCATCTGGGGCATGTCTGGAAAACCGTTCATTATATAAGAAAACACGATGTGCTAATGTGCACTTTAGGGGTTTTCTGCAGGCTGTTGTTCAGGAGTTACACATGGCTGTTTAATTTTATTTCTGCCTTCAAAACCATCTCTATAAATTCCTCACCCTTCTATATTTAGCTACAGGGGTCTTTTGTTGCAAGATGTCTTGGGGGGGGGGAATCATGGTGAAACCAGGAATAAAATATATAAAGCATGTTAAGAATAGCCCCCCTTTCCATGGCATTCTCCCTTCTGTTGCTGCTCTAAGGGAACTGAAGCAACTCACAACCTTTTCATACCCCAAAACACAGGACACTTGAGAAACTGCATTTGCACTTTCCTCCTTCTGCTACAATCCATCTGTGGAAAAAATTAGACTTTGCTTTCTATGTCATTTTACTGTCACCACTCACAGGACTTGATCACTAACAGAAAGAAAAAAAAATGTATATCATAAAAGATAACAACCACAAGAGGAAAATTTACTGCCAAAAAGCAGCAGAGCAGGCAGGGGGCAAACATTCACTTTGCTCACTTTGCAATGGGGGGAACAGGTGAACAGGTTCTCTTCTGCCATTGCCTGCCCGACAGCCCAGGCAACAGACACAGACCAGTTTGGGCCAGGCTGGCTCCAGTGGCTGAAGGTCTGGGGACAGGCTGGTGGGTGCTGATGAGGATTAGGGGACACTCACATGCTCTGCTGTGCCAGCCCTATTCCTGGAGAAAAACACCCTCCATGGAGCCGTAGCAAGGGATGTCCCATCGCACCCTGCCGGAACGGTATCAGTCATGGCCTTAGGCACAACATGCCGTGAAGAACGAAAGAGCTGGTAATAACTGGGATCAGATGGGAGCTTTGCAACTTGGCTTTCCACATATCACTCATTTGCACCGGCTTTTCTCAGCACAAAACCGAAACAAACACCTCATTAAGCACCAATTGTATAAAGGAGGTTGCAAGAACAGAGCCCTGATCAGCCCACCCTCGCGCTCCTGGCTATCTACATCCCTTGCTAATGACGGATGGTGTCCCCAGGACTGGCTTTCTGACCCCACAGCTTCTCAGATACGGCCTGTTCACAGCCCAGCTCCTGCCTTAGCTGATGCACGCCAAGGCTGGCCTGCAGCCCCTGCTATTTAGGCACTTCCACAACAACTCGATCCTGCCAGCTTGTAGTAAGAGCTGTTTCTGGGGCAAAGAGCACACCAAACCTGCCTTGCAGCATCTCCTACCCCCTTCTTCCCCCAAAATATGGGCACTTGCAGCTCAACAGCCATCTTAACTGACCCTCGCCGAGGGTCTGAGCACAATCAATGCCTGGACGAAGGCGAGCGCTGTGCCATGAAAACATCACTCCTTGCTGCACATTCACAGCAGCGTGGCCTCCCAGCCAGGTCTCAGAGGCAGCAGTATCTATCTGGGGGTGTGGGAGGAATTAGCCACTTGCAGGGGCTGGCGGTACCCCTGAGATGAGCTCAGCCCTGCCTGGGACAGCAGGTCAGAGACGCAGCCACGCTGAGATGGAAGAGGGAGACAGAGATGAGAGAGTGGGCTGCTGCATGAAGCTGGTTGCTACCTTTTCTCCTTAATGCGCTCTGGGAACAGGGGGATGGGAGAGTCCCTGTTTCTCCCACAAACAAGGGCCCTGCCACTGCTTTGTTCAGGAAGATTTTCTTTGAAGCAACCCTTTGTGTCACCCTCTCGCTCAGCCGCGGCAGTGCGTCTGCTTTGTCCTGCCAGCTCAGCCATGGAGTGTTTACAAGCCTCTCTCACCCTTCCAGGCTGTGGTTCAGCTCCATTGACACTGAAGGCAACAGACTCCTCTCTCGGCGTGTGATGAATCAATTACTTCCTCTGACACTCTATTACTATAGCCCTTACATCTCCAGATTGCAGATGAAAAGACAGGCTGAGAAGGGGGACAGGGAAGGGGAGAGGTCTCCTGAGGTCTCCTTCAATTGAGTTGTTGGACTTCTGAAGAAATCCCCATCTGCCATATTTAAAGACAGAGAGATGTTTTGCTCCTGAATGGCAGAAAAATCAGAGGGTTTTCACAAAAGAAAACCTAAGAAATCAAATGGGTCAAAAAACTTCAACAAGATGCAGTGAACATAGATCAATGGTGAGTCAGTCTCCTCTGCTGATGGAGATCCCAGACCTTGTTCCTGCCCATGATTATCAGTCAAACATCAGCATTACCAAAGGCACAAGGTGTGAGAGCCAGGCGTTACACCTTCCCTTTTCACTGCAAAATAACAATGTAAATAAAACCTCACTAACACTCCCAAAAGAGGAAGGAAGCTGAGCACATGCCTCAAACTCTCGTGCTGGCGGGGGACGGGGGGGGGGTCCTACTCCTTGTTGGACATCCGTCAACAACCCCAGCTCTGAGTGTTCCCTGGTGGTTTCTAATACATTGAGCACTTTCCATGCAAACACCCTGCACGTGGCACAGCTTCGGCCGGCGTGGGGCTGAGCACAGGGGCTCTCCCGCTGCCAGTGGGCGAGGGCTGCCTGTCTCAGCAAAGGGGGACCCCCACCTCAAAAAACAGAGGCGTGCCCTTCCTCACACTGACCGCAATGTCTTCTGTACCTCTGCAAGAAGTGATGTTTGGGGCAGCCACAGCACATACACAGAGCAGCTGTCCTGCCAGTTTCTGTGCCATTTGTAACAGGACTGAGTCTTTGGCATAGGATTTCTGCTGTCAGACCCCAGTGCTTCAGGCTCTGCTTCTAGCAAATTATTAAACACTCGTATCTCCACGTCTGACCCACTGCTACTTTAAAACCACCACCATACTACTGGACTGTGATTGCTCAGCAACATTGCACGTATATCCCAAGAATTCCTTGGGATTCAGCAGAAAAAAAAAAAAAAAAAAAAAGAAAATCAGCAAAACCCCCCAGGTTATTCACTCTTTCTAATGATCTACTGATCTACTTGCTAAGCCAGCATAAGGAAGGCTTTCTGTGGTGTGTTTGAACTGATATATCAAAGACAGTTGCTTAAAACATCCTAGCTGTGATTAGTGGACCATGGCTGCTATTAACTTATAAGGAATTCCAGGATCACCAGACTGTGGTTTGCAACATATTATTACATTGCCATTCAACGGTGGTGTGCAGCGGCTTGATTTAAAGGAAACGGAGAACTAGTCTCAGACTAAAAACTAACCTCCCTCAATTCTTTCAAATAAGCTCTGTGCTGAGCTCTGGCCAAAAGCAACCAGAAATTTCTTCTGTTTTCAGTCTGCTCTTCGCAGTCTGTTCTTTTTATTTTGCATTCATATTTAATTGCAGAATTCACACCCGGCCAGAAAAGGCTGGGAACGAACCAATCATCATCTGCAGTGCTCTGACCTGCTCCTGGGTGATGCTGCTACGCAGCAGCCTTTGGAGCGGAGTGTGCAATGCACTGTTGCTATCTAGACTGGGTTTTATGCCTGCAGATACCCAGGTCTTCTCTTCTTTGTAGGGCGGGGATTGGGATTTGCCAAAGCAGGAACGGTAAATCGATAGCAGGGAAGGGGAAGAACCCAAATCTCACAACTCCCAGCCCTGATATTGCTGGTGAGTCTGCCAATCCCCTGTTACAGCCTGACAATAGGGATTATATCCATTAAAAAGGCCGCGTGTAGCTAAGGCAAACAATTGCTCATTAAAAGCCTAAACCAGTTCCTATGGAAATCAAGGTAACACCTCCCGCTGCCTTCACTGGGCTTTGCATCTGGTCCTTACAAAAAAAAGTATAATTTTTTTAATATCATTCTGGCACTCTCCTTACATTCACTAAACCTTTTAACTCCTGCATCCGGACAGCAAACCCATGACACAGAAGAGCACTGCTAACCCCACTGTGTATGCAAAAAAAAGTGACCAAGACTCATATCATCACAGACATTTAGGCTCCCGAGACCCACCTGTACGGGATGAACCTCTGTGAATGGTGTCACACGGTGTCACCAAGTGAGCTGGAGCACTGTTGCAAAGACAGCCAAGAGCCTTGGGCTCTTTGCTGGAAGCACGAGCATCTCAACACCGTGGTTATTATCAGGCCGTTTCAGTGGGATTGCTCTACTACTGTCCTACGGCATCTGCGCTAAGCGGGGTCAGCAAAGATGCGAGAGGCTTAGAGCTCGAGCGCGGCTTGCACTGCACGCTCACAAAAGGCACACGTTTCTGACACTTTTAGCTGGACCCTGAACCAGTCAGTGAGGAGTCACCACAGCCAGCCCCGTGCTCCCTCCCTCCCCAGACGCTGCTGGGCACCCATGGTTCCTGCTCCCTCCCTCGCTGGCCAGAGAGGCTGAGTAAGAAGCGAGTACACCACCACCTCCTCCCTCCTCCTCGCTAGCAGGAAGGAGCGGGAGAGGTCTCTATCTCTAATGCTATTGTTCCCAGTGTCACCAGCTGGCCTTCAATTTGTCATCACGCCAACAGGAAACAAGGTGCAAAACCAGATTTGACTCCTACGCACTGGATATTGGTGAGCCAGCGGGATGTAGGAGACCCCAGGAGAGTGCCTTTGGGGCCATCACCTTCTGCAGAGCCTGGACTTGGCCTGTCCCTCCAGGGAGAGGCTCTGGGGCACGGGGAAGCACAGCCATGGAGCGAGCGGAGCTCTCACAGCTCTGCAAATGGGCAGCAGAGACGAGAGATGTGAACAACCTTGAGCTGTTAACTCATGTGCTGGTCTAACGCCGTCACGGCTAACCCAATCATTGATGTTTCATTTTGGAAAATGACCTGGGCTTGACGGGAATTATGAACCATACAGCGGATGCTGGACGGAGTTAAAAAACAGTAGAAGCTCATTTGAAGACAAGTTGAGCTGCAGTGTCATGTTACCCAGACTGAATGATTTCCTGTGCGTTAGAAGTGTTGCTTCTGGCTACCCATGCCACAAATGTATGAGCAAGCAAATGCCTTCCTAAACATCTCATCTTTGACTTCCCCTCTGCAAAGTTAAAGCTTGACTCCCCCCGTGTTGCAGGGGATGCAGTCACTTCCCCTTGCATCCCCGTGAAGAACCCCCCCAAGCCCTGGCATTCTGTAGTGCTCCAAATGTATTTCTCTTTTCTAAGTACTTTCCCAATCTCAAGACGAACTGCATTGTTTCTAAAGTGTTTACTAATAAGGTAATTATGCATACTTTTCAAAGCATTTTCTAATTAGCTGTCCATAATTGCTGCCTTGTCTACTTCTAACCTTCACTGATGAAGGGACGGCTTCTTGCAATATTATGCTCTTGTTTGAAGGAGATGGTCAAGAGAGCCAGGCTGAATACTGCAGCTACCAGCTGCCTGCGGGCACTGCGGCTGGCTGCAGCTCCCACTGCCACCTGAGCAAGGGACTTGGGCCAGCGTCTCTGCCGCTCTCTAGGAAGGATGCAGAGCTGTTTTGTTCCAGTGTCCAGCTTCCTGGAGGCACAGGAGGTGGCCATGCTGCCATAAGAGGCCTTCACTCGCTAGCTGAGCCTGCATGCCTCACCCTTTGTACTGTGGCCCACGAACACCAGCGTGTTACGGGCGGTGTCCTCTGCCAGGCAGTGCCCTGCAAGACAGGCACTGGGAGTATGGTGTCTACCCTTGCCCACCCTTGGTCCCCTCCAGCCTTCAGGAGCAGGGGCATCTCCTGCCATGCCTGCCCGGTATCCGGCACACACCAGGATGCTGAACTCGGTTCAACTCTCTTGGCACTACCATAGCACTTACGAGGTCACAGTGACAACTGCATAAATTTCCTCATTACGGTGGCCCCAGTTCCTGTTTCTGGAAACCCCCAGAGCTCACCACGAGGAGCCACAGTCAGGAGGAAGAGCCTGACCGGGCAGCTCCAGGCTGTCTCCAATTTGCTGGCTCCTGCCTGTTTTTGGACCCCCGTGCCCCTGTCTCTGGAGACCTTTGCCAGCATTTGGCATGTGCCACCAGAGGGGGCTGCGAGCCACGGCAGCGGTCCCCCACATCCTCCCCAGGCAAGGATCCCACAGATAGCAACCCAGTTGCGATCTTGTGTCAGAAAGGGCTACAGAAAAACCCGCTGGCACAGTCTGATTGTCAGTTGGGCTTTTTTTTTTTTTTAAATAACATTCCTCTGGTGCAGATGTTATGACTCAGCTGAAAGATCTTCTGCTTGCAGAGGGAGCACGAGCCCATCCGCTGCAGTCTGGAGGGGAGCGTGCCTCTGCCGTGTGTGTACAGCAACGTCCCGGCACTCAACGGCAGCTCTGCCCAGCCTCATCCTCTGGCAGATTCAGCTGAGTGTGGCTGGGGATGGCAGAGTCAGTTGCCAATCTCTGGAGGGAGCTTTTTAATGGTCCAAAGAGAAGCTCAGCAGTGGGGGGGAGGCACGAATGGCAAAGGTGGTTATAAATGCAGTGACTCACACAGAGCTGAGGTTTCTGACTTGGATTTTCCAAGCAAGCAGCAGAGACAGAACAGTGAAATGGCAATTAGGAAGGAGCAGGCAGCTCAGCTATGTGACTGTGCGAGCTGGGGGCCAGCCACCCCTACTGCACACCTATTGCAAACGGTTCAGGTTGCTCCTGGGATCACAAACAAACCCTGGCATGCACAAGGCTGCCCAGCTACCGCCATGCCATGCGGGGAGTGGAAACGTTTCACCACTGCAGCAGCAGAGTGCTCTTTTCCACTGGACGCCACTTCCCTGTTCAGAGAGTAGATACCAACGGCACGGGGCTGCAGTGCCTGAGCAACAGCTGCGCTCGCAGCACGGAGAGGAAGAAACGGCGAGCAGACAGGCTATTACAATTATTTCCGAATAGTTTGGCAGGTCTTTTATCGGAGCATCAAACTTCCCTTTTGGCTCTGGCATTACTGCTGTGGCCCCACGGCTGCGGGACAGCGCGAACAATGGCCCAGGTCCCAGACTCCCTATCACAGTGTACCCACTCTCTCGCAACAGGGATCCCTGCTGTGCCAGCGCACAAAAGCCACAACAGCAGGAGAAGGCCAATTTTCTTAACCTGAAGTGCCTTCCCAAAGTAAGGCACTTCCTTGGAGCACGGATGAAGCACAGAGAGAGAGAGAAAGAGAGAGATTCTGGGGCTTCAGTTACACCAAATTACTCCTTACATGATGGTGGTGGTGGGGTGAAGTTACTTCTTAATGCAGCTGGACACAACCGAAAGAAAAAAAAAGCCCAGATGTGCGTCCAGAAAAACAATAGGAACAATCAGCACCGAGCAGCCGCCCCTGGCTGCCACCTCCAGGCTCCATCCCTGGCTGATGCTCCCACCCTCCAGGCAGGGAGGGCTGTCTCTGCAGCCAGCTCTCGCTGCTCTGGCGTCCAGGCAGCACCAGGTACGCAGGCCCTTTCCGGCCAGCTGCCCGGCAAGGGGAAATCACTGACCTTTCCGCAGAGGTCCCCAGGGTGCCAGACACTGTACAAAACACAGGAGGAAACGCCTCCCGTCCCAAAGGGAAATCTAAAGCAGATACAAGGAAGGCCAGAAAGGACACAGTAAAACTAAAAAGACTTTTGCAGATATTTTTGTAGGCCTTAGAATGGGTTTTAGGAATGTAAATGTTATGCTTTATGAGGGAGAAACTTTAGCCTAATAAGGTAAAATGAAATGTCGAAGAAAGAAGCAACAGGGGAAGGGGTTATGGTGTTTACCTCTGGCAGCTGGAAGCACAGACCAGCCCTGCGCCCGCTCTGATAGCTGCCAGGTAGCAATACCAGAGTAGGGGGAACCTTGTCTGCCCAGAGACAGAGTGCCACAATGGGGTTCACCAGCCTGTCACCTTTGTGTGAATGTGCTCTGTATTAATGATCAGATGTCAAAAGAAGGGCTCTGTCCTGGACTATGTTTCTTTGATGCTGAACTCCTGTTCCTGTTAAGGTTCCCAGCTGCAGCTGCAACGAGGCCTTTGCTTCTTCATAAAATATCATCTGACACTCAGATCAGATTTATTACTAGATGGTCACCTATTAGTACTGCTTAACGCCCAAGCATTACACAGTGTTAATACTTGTCTCCTTCTGGTAGGTCACTTAAGAAAATCTCCCTCCTATCAATTTCTTTCAGGCAGTGTTTATTGTGCCCTGTTTTCATTTGTTTGGTTATGCTTCCCATCAAGCACTATCCATGAAGCTCTTTCAAACCCACTCCTTTGCAGTGCTGGCTCTGGGGAGCAGCCATCCAAAGTCAGCTTGCCTCCCAGCTCATACCTGTGGCGAGCAGAAGCCCAAGTGCACTGTGGATGAACTCTGCTTCACTTGCACACAGGTGGCAGCTGCAGGGATAGAGGTGCAGGCAAACTTCACTTTCAGGAGAGGTTTGATGTTAATACCTGGTTTCTAGAGAGCAATGTTGCTGCAGGAGCTGAACTGAATCAGAGACCCTGACAAACCCTCCACCATTCGTGTCCCACATGGGAGACCAAACCCCTCCAACTCAAACCTTTCTGCTTTAACTAAAGGCTCCCTTGTGCACATACACACAGAAAGGGGAAGGGCGAGACCACGTAGCAGCCGCTCAGAAGATGTGTCACGGTAAGGTAGAAAGCAGCAAAGGGACAACATCTCCAGCACTCAAGCAGCCCCTCCAGCGCACACCACCTGCAGCTCAGGACCTGCCCCTGCTCTCTCACAGGCAGCAAAACATGGCTAAAGTTGTCCAAGGTGCTCAGAGCTAAAATTGACAGCTTCCTATACGTGGAGGAAAAGCCAGGTGCCTGTGGGGGTTTGTGGCTCTCTAACCAACCTGGCTTTGCTTGCCTGAGACCTTGGAGAGGCAGAAGCTGGAGTCCCTCCTGCCCAGCTCAACCCCCGCACTGCACACAACATTGGCCTGCCTGATACGTATCGCATACTCTGTGGACTGTGAATATAGGCCTATAAAGCTTTTATTACTCTGAATTTGGGGCAACTGCATGAGAAGGCTATACAGTTCAGCCTGTACAAGCAATAATAAACTCTGATAGCAACCATCATTCCCACACGCACTGTCAAGGCCTTGTGTTCATCTATGCCCACATTAAGCCTTTCTCTACCTTCTCTCTCTAAATACAGGCCTGATCCTGCAAAATGCTAAACACCTTGCATACACAGTGACTTCAGGGAGAGTTCATGGTGCTCAAAGCCTTATTAGCCCAGGCTTTTTCTGTAGGGGGTGACGAGATCCCCAATGACATCAATCAGCACACCTTCATTAGAGTTAGAGGAGCTACACTGATTTATGGTAGCTGAGGATCCAGCTCTACACTTCATAACCTCCAGTACATCAAACTCATGCTGAATTCTTTGTTCTCCGCAGGACTGATTCTACAGCCCCATAAATGCTTCCCCTGTCCCTCTGTCCTTTTTGCAGAGTTCCCCTCTCCATATATAACCCCCTTTTAATCAACAGCACCAGCATGTCTGGCAAGACTGCTGTGTCAGGCCCGTTTTAGGAGACCCCAATCTCCTTCACAGCTCAGGTATCCCTGTAGCTGACTGTGGATTCCAGATTAAACATAAAGGTTTATACTTCTGCTGAGACCGTGTTATTAACTCAGCCTTTTATGGTGCCCTTTGATGCTGTTAATTATTCTTTATTAGCTGTTAATTGTTTTTCCCCGGACATCTAGTTTCCAAGTCCCTTCTTAGAAGAAAAGGAAAAAAAAAAGCAAACAAAACCAAACCCCCAGTTTACCAAACGCAGCAGAACAAGCACTGTGGAGCATCAGATCCAGCCCAAACAGCTAGGACCCCCAAACCCCCAGCCTCACATGGCCTGAGCCTGGGTCTCCAGCCCGAGGGCTCTCTATGCCATACCTCTGCCTAGTTACACGCCAGGAAATTGCTCTGCTCTGCCAGCACGGTTTAAAAGGACAGTGAGGCCACTTCGACACTGAGAAAAACAAGCTGCCTTTTAACCAAAGTCAAACTCAGGTTGAAAGCCAGTTAGCTCTTGCTTTCAGGTGATATCAGGCTGAGTTAAGAACCACCAGTTCAATGCAGAGAAGGCTCATCCTATGTGTCCAAAGCAGCATCTTATAACCACCCAGTTGGTAGAGGCACACTTGCCCCTGAAAGGCAACGAAACGCAGTGCTATGGGGACTCAGAGCGATGCTTGTTTTCACGCGCAAGGAACCATGAGGCCCATACCGCTAGGCAAAAGCGGGAAGAGGAGGTGACTATGTACAAGAGAGGAAGAGGAAGGCTCTTACTTGCAGTCGTGCTTTTCGATTTCAAAGTGAGGGTTGAAGTTGAGGATAATCTTCTGGTTGGATTCAGGGGCGTAGATGACCCACTCACAGTTCTGGTGGGAGGGGTAGTCATTGGGGTACCCCGGGGAGGTGATGTACCCGGCATCCTTGGAGTTCAGGCGGCCCCCGCATGGCTGAGCTGCAGAGACACAGAAGAGAACAAGGCATTGAAACGGGTCCTGGGCATCGGCCACGCACAGCTGGTCCCTCTGGGCCGCAGCTAGGGGTGGTCTGATAAAGGCCATTCTCCAGGCCGTTGACATCCATTTGGTACTCTAATATTTCATATTAATCTCTGGGCAAGGGCAATTATTCTACACAACAAACCTACTCCTTTCCCCCTCCACCTCCTGCCACACTTACATACCACATTTCACACAGACCAGAAAAGAGAAATAAATGCTCTTGCCGAGGCAATTACAGAGCCATAAAGTAAGAGACAGATTGATATCAGATCATCTGGAGCCGCCTCGTTTTATCTCCTCTTTTGCCTGCTTTGCAAGCTGCTCTGTGGCAGTCTCCCACAGCTGCCTCGGGAGACACCAAAATTTGGACGCACACAACCCTTGATACAGCTGCAGGAGTGCAGAAAGCTTTGCTGTTCCCAAGGAAAGTGAGGCACGGCGGGGCTGATGGCGAGCCCAGGCCCACCTGCGCGGCCAGCAGCAGAGCTGAGGACAGCGTCCAGCTCTCCTGGCCCCAGCCCACAGCCCCACGACGGCTCTTCTCCGCTTGCTGTGCTCTCCCTCCCCAATCCCACCTGCCCCCACCACCCCATCTCGGCAGACTGGCCTCTCGAAACCTTTCAGGCTAACCCAGCCGTTGGAATTGCAGACGCGGATAATCAGCAGCGGTGGTTTTGTGGGGCTAGCCCGCAAATGGCTGGCAACGGCTGCGTGGTGAGCTGAGGAAGCACTCTCAGCTTTGGGTTAGAACAGGCCCTGGAGGGTGATTTCATCTTCAAAAAAACATTTAATCTCATGAACGCTGCAAATCAAATTTATTATTGCATTACTTGCTGGGAGGAAAATCTGCATCACAGGGTCAATTGATAACGCACTACAAATCCCAACAAAGTCCCTTTCTCCACCGGGCCCCTATCGCGTGCCTCTTGCTGCCCTCCCTCTTCTGCCACTGCCCTGTCCCAGCGCCACAGCCCTGTGGGCTGCCACAGCTGCCCCCAGAAGACAGCGTTGCCTCCTCACATCCAGCAAAATGGGCAAAATCCAGCAAAACCCTAGGGCCCTCCATGGGGCAGGCTGGCAGGAATACAGGGTGACCTCGGTCCCGCGTTGCAGAAAGGCTTTCCTCTCCCTGACGATAAGCAATGGGGTACAACATGGGATGCAAACCCACAGCCTCCTCTCTGTCCCGGAGGGCTCCAGTCCCGCAGGAGGGTGCAGGTGGGCTTTCCCAGGGCCCAGATCTGCACACCTTGTGACAGGGTCTGAGGTGCATCCCATGCCCCCAGGGGAGCCAAGGCACAGGAGGAGTATCACCCTCGGTGCAGGAGAGTAACCACACGTCCCGCACCCCATCGGCTCTGTGAGCTGAGGGTCTCCGTGGTGCTCCCCACAGCCCTGGCCCTGAGGGTTGTCCCTGTCCCTCCCACAAGTGGCACTCACTGCAAAGGGAGAAGCAAAGCAGCACAGACTCACATGGGCTCTGTCCCTCCACCATGGGGACCGCCAGGCCCCAGGGGTGTCCCCTGCCAGGCTGTCACAAGTCTGCCTGCTCTCGGTGGGGACATCCCAGCCCATCTTCAAACTGCCCTCTTGTCAGAGCCAATGCAAGCAGCAGGAGCAAGGCAGGACCCCTCAGCAGCAATGCTTCCTGGAAAAAAACACTTTGAATAAACAACCTGCTGCCTGCACACTGCCTGCACGCTGCCTGCAGAAAATACACGTGTCCTGTGCGGGAACAAGGGCAACAGGAGGGCCCTTCATGGGGGAGCGAGGCTTCCTTCACCATGAAAAAGTACTATCTCAGTTCCCCCTTATTTTTCATGCCCTTGAACACATTCATTCTTCAAAATAACTTTCTTCTTACACACCCAAAGGCATCTCTGCAGCCTTCCCTTTTTTCTTAAAATAATCCTGTAAGTATCCTGAAAAATATGAGGGGAAAAATCGCAACGCTGCCACGAAAGAGCTGAGAATACCAAAAAACATCTGGTTTTGTTCCACGGGAGAGCTTGCTCAACACACAAACATTTACAAACCTACGTTCTTGCACAAATCTCTTCTCTCAGCAAGGCATATTTGCCCACACACGTGTCTGTGTGGGTTTGGGGGGAGAGGGGGAGAGAGAGAGACATTCACGTGGAAGGAAGAAATTCATGGACTTGTTGACATCAATGTACAAATAGACGTGTAATTCACACTTCACTCATGTACACACTTTCACACCTTCTCATAAAAATTCACACCTCGTTTGCACACATGTCCACCCCCTCCAGCAAAGAGAAATATTCAAGCTGCAGATTATTTTTCTTGGAAAGGGCAAAGTCTCGAAGCAATGAAAATACAGTCAATCCTTCCACACCTCGTCATCCCCTCCCCGTCTCTCCAGCTTTCACACACATGCTACCCGCTAGGCTGATACCACCAACATCACCCACCACTCAGAAGTTGCTAGCCCCTTACTCACGCTGGATACTATGAATACCCCGTGAGCTGTTGCAACTCAACCAGTTGGAGGGGAACTGCAATGTGAACAGGGGTGTCAGGCTCCAGCCTGCTCTGGCTCTTCCCTGACAAATGAACTCAGGAGCAGAAACCCAGGTTTACCCTGATCTTAAAACTTCTCCCTTGCCCTGCGAGGCCATCACAGGTCAGTGAGACTGAGCTAAGATGATCCTTGGGCTTGATCTTGATTGCAGGTCAGCTTGGTGCCGGTGAGGACAGCTTGCTTCACTCCAGGGTGAGAGGGGCCAGAGCCCAGCTCTCTGCCGTTGTGGTCTCTGCAGCAAAAGGGGACAAGCAGGCAAAGCCACCGAGCAGACAGGAGCACTGCCCACGTCCCTCAGGTGTTCAGATACCACCAGGAAAACGGCACCATCTTTCTACAGCAGGGAAAGCCTTCCACCTGCAGGAAAACTCATCTGTGTCTCTCAGAGGAATGGATTTTGCCCTCTCATTCATCCCTCCTCAAGAAGGCCCAGAGAAATGACGGGGACTACCTCAGTACAGCGCTGCCTTGTTCACGCACAGCGCCAGGCCACGTGGTGGCCAATAGCGTACCAGGGAAACTGGGGCTTCTTAGAGTTATCTGAAGAGGCAAAATGACTTTAATATCTTTGTAATTGTTCTGTTGGGCTTTTTCTCTTTTGATTCACTGGTATCTAGCAGATAAACACCTGCAACAACAACAAAAATCTATCACTGTGCCCACTGATGGGCAAAGGGATTGCCTCAGCAGACATGCCAACCACTGGCTTTCTGTATAAAATCAGGCCTGTTTTGTACACAGTAAAGGGTCAAGCTTCTACATAAATGTGTCCTTTCAAACTGATGCATTGAATCCACGCAAAAATAAAAAAACAAAACCAAAACAACAACAACAAAAAAGGCGAGTGGCATGGCTACTGCCCAGGCTGTATGCTTTGGAAGCAAGACGTGCTCCACAGCTAACGTGCTCTGGCAGTTTTTGCCAGCCCTGAATTCACTTAATAAAATTAAAATTAAATTCTGAAGTATAAGCCAAGACTGCCAGGTGCGTGGGACATCCTGTTGCTCAGTAAGCAAAATGCAGGCGTTGAAAGCAAACTGCTGGGGCCCTTGCCAGCCCACATGGTGGAGGGGCCAGTGGAGCACCGTGCTGATGGCAAGGCCACAGGAGAGCAGCCGGGCTTCTCAACAGAGGCTACAGAAGTCGGCACTCCCCAGCAGTGTTGGGGCAGGCTGTGTTCAGGATGGGAAATCCCCAGATCCCCTCCTTCACTAAGGTCCACCACATGACATATTATCCCAGCCACCGTGTCCTCGCAGAACCACCCCAACAGGGGAACTACACTAGACAACAACAACCAAGCCATAAGGATGGGAAAGGAAGACCTGGAGAAGCTCACGAGGGTAGACTCCTGCAAACACCACAGCATACGGCAGGCAACTCTGAAGTTTCCCATGGAGATGAGTATCAGCAGCTGAGCTCCTCACCCTTCACGAGGAGCAGACCCCTCTTTCTCTGCCCTTACCTGCTGGAGACACTCAGGCTGATGAAGTCTCCCCCAGGCTGCAACGAGCAATCATCACTCAGGGGACCCAAAAATAACAGCCAGGCCCCAGAAACCTCCACCCACACTTGGGGTTTTTCAGCTCTGCAGCTCATCAGTGCACGCTAAAACCTTAGGCCGGGAGCAGAGCGTTCTCCTACTTGAATTTCCTGCCGATTAAACCCCTCTGGATTTTCCTCACCCCAGCAGAGCAGGGCTCGCTGTTATTGTTGGACCTTCACCACAGAAACTAAAGCCAACTCTGCCTGTAACAAAAATAATCATCAGAGAGGCCCGTTTCACAACAAACACACATACTACAGCCTCTGAGAGCTTGTAGTGTCCAGCAGAAAACTATCACGTGTTTTGATCTGCTGGGTTCAGTTTACTTTGGGGATGTAATTCAGGGCTGTGCACAAAATTTAAGGCGTTCTTGTTGCCTTAGAGGCAAGCAGTAGCATCGGTGTCTGTGCTGCTCGGAAAGAGCAGCCTTCGAGGGCAGCAAAGGAGCAAGGGAGAGAGATCCCCTGAGTCCCACAGCAGAGGGATGCACCGCCTGGCCTCGTCGCTTATTTCTCTTCCTCGCATAAGGCCCTCGCAGCCCAGCTCCACACTCTCATCCAACCACCACAGAAGATTTCTACGTCCTGGGATTCAGCACTGGGCAGAGGAGATTTGCCCTGCCAACCCTCTGACAGTGCAGCAAAATATGGGTCCTGGCACGCACGACCTACTGCTCTCAGAGCTGCTGAACTTGGCGCAAGCCCTCGTGCAGCAAACCTTGCGTTTCAGTCCTGTTAGAGTCAAACAGCTCTTCAAGACGCAGAGTTTTTCAAGGTCCATGTGCGTCCAAGCACTTTGCCAAACCCTGGTATGGAGGGGAGAAACAGATCTCTTCTGCTGAGGATTCATTACCGTTACCGTTCATCCTGCCTCATTCCCCAGGCTCTGGCCCTGGGGGAGAGTCTGGGCACAGCTAACGTGGCAAGGGCTCTCACCCCAAACCGTTTGGCACAACTTTCGCATCAGGCAGGAACACAAATGCGAACTCTCGGATTTAAATGATACAGCTTAGCTATCGGCCAAGGAGAGAGACATAGTGCAGACAAAGCTAATAAGATTAGATATTTTATCCCCAGTAGCATAGATCATTTTAGTAGAAGTGTGTTTGCTTTGGATTGCAAGATAAAGCTTCAAAGGCTTCCTGAACAAATTAATGGACAAACACACCCAAACAACACAAAGCACTTACACACACGTTTCATCCCAGAGCGGTACCCACATCCATGTCTTGGGATTTCACACAGCCAGGGAAAGTCCCCTGAACATTTCATCGAGGGCCTTTATCAGTTTAACAAAAATTTCACTTAAAAGTAGAGGCACAGCAAAGCAGAATTTAAAGACTGCTTTTGTGATCTGAACTAGGATTTTGTTTGATTCAAAGTGGCTCAAGCCTGTCACGAGACAGGCTCATAAAAACACTGTCTGGGCTGAAGCAAGAAAGGAACGCGCCAATCCATCAGTTGAGGAATGCAGCCGTTTGACCACTTCCTAAGGCAACTGGGGAGGGATGCAATATATTCACTTTATAGCGCTGGACAGCAGTGAGAGGGGAACGCCGGAAAGCTCAGCAAATGGAACATTTTAGCTGTGAGCCTTTGCAAAAAGAGATAATTTTAAATTATTTTTAAATAAGAAGGGAGTGTTGGTGGGAGGAAGAGAGAGAAGGAGATTTGGAGATTTCTGATACCTGCACTTTCTTTGCCATGTTAATCCACAGAAGAATTAAGTGGAAACCTGAAATAGAGACCTACTCAAGCTTTACTGTGGAAAATGAGAGGCCAAATCCTGCATGCAAATCCAGGTAATTTGCTTTCAAATCACTGAGGTTCAGCCAATTTCCACCCCTGCAATTCTGGATAGCCATCTTCCAGGGGCTGGCATCGCTCTGTACCACTTGAGTCAGTGGCAACCTTGATGTTTAAATGTTGCTGCTTTGGGGTTTTGGTGGCTTCCCTCCTCCCCCCCAAATCTTGTATCTTTGATGAGATTTTATATCCAGGTTTTACATGGTGCCACCTCTGCTAACTTTGTTATTGGTCATCTCGTATCACAGGTAAATGCAATTCCAATAGGGCAACAGGCTTAATAGTGTTAGTCTTTATATAGATATGTGTGCACAGAATTCTGGCTTGCCTGCGAATGTAATCGGTGGGTCTGGAATTACAAGCCCTGGCTACTCCGGTAATCATTCGAGAGCGCGCGTGAGTGTGTGCACGTGCAAGGGAGGGGGATAATTGAATACTGAACTTGCAGGAATCATGCCTGTTTCTCCGGCCTCTGTGTTAGGCTCCCAAGAGTTTGAGGTCTCGTGGAAACACACTGCCATCTCCCAGGAATAGGTGGCAGCTTCAGGAGACCTTCAAGCTGCAGATAAGGCAGTTTCTGAGGAAATCTCACTGGTACCACAGGTGGGGAAACAGAGACTCAGGGAAGCTTGAGGGCTCAGAGCAGAGACAGAAATAAAGCTGAGGCTTCCTGCGTGGCAGCCTGCCACCCTACCTATAGGCTACACTAGGAAATAATACGAGGATGAAACAATCTGCTGAGCCACCCTTGCGAATGCTATCAGTAACAGGCTGGTTTGAGGGCTATGGAGGTAAAGCAAGAGACATTTCTAATTCCACACATTAAAGAAAGAGCCATGGATTCACCTAGGATTCCTCTCTAAAGAGCTTCAGGCTTGATGAAAAGCGTTCAATGCCTCTGAAATACTAATTAGTATTGTTATTATGACAATTCCAAGAAAAAAGCCTATCTCATCTCCCCTCACACCCTCCCAGCTCCCTCACACCTTTGGAGCCCATCTGTCGGGGTCCATTCTTCACAAAAACTGAATCCTGGCTTTCCCCACCAGGCAATGACAATCTATTCCTGCCTCTTCCCAAAGCAGAGCCTCTCCGAATCCCGCACCACCCCTGGCTCAGCCCTCCCTTCCAAGGGCCCTGTTGGAGTTGTAGAGCAAAACCTGGTGCCTCAGCAGCAGGCAGCCCCAGGGATGGGACGGGAGGGGAAGCAGCCCCTCCGGAGCCACCCGGGGAGAGGCCCCGCCGCAGCTCCTTCCGTGCACGCTGCCGAGCAGCAGTGGCTTCAGCCTTTACGACGGCTTGCTCAAATCCAGCTACTGCTGAGCCACGCTACTAGCACCAAAGTTATTACACATTCTGGCGAGTGTCTGAAACACATTGTTTCCCGCTGAGTATATATTCAGCGGTCAAACAGAAAGAGAGGAAAGCAAGAACGAGCCTGGGGGTGTGCATAAGGGAGAAAGTTGCCGAGGGGCTCTGGGCGAGCGAGGGAGAGCACAGGGAAGGGAAGGATGCAGGAGAGTGTGTGTGCGGCAGCAAGGTGGGGGGGGCCAGAGGGGCCCTGTGCATCAGCGAAAAGGTAGAGATTTGTGTGCTTGCGAAGAGAGAAGAGGAACCAGGGACATAGCAAGCGTGTATGTCTTTACATGCACAAGGGGTTGGGGTTTTCCTCCATTCCTCTCCCCACAGGCAACCCCTAAAAACAAGGGTCCAAAGGAGTCTTTCAACAAAATGTAAGCAGAGCGAAAGGAGTGTGTCCTAGGAGGGATGCAGAGAAAGGCAGGCATTCAAGCCCCACACAGACAGCACTTCACAGCTAGGGGTGACCCACCAGAACAGCTGTAGCAGATGTCTTGCCTTTGTCTCAAATGCATGGGGAGAAATCAGGGCAAATTTCAAAGACCTGGAGCCCAGCACTTCATCGCTGGGGCCCATTTTCTTTGACTTACCAAGTATGAAGAAAGGGGGAGAAGCATTCAGGCAGAATGTCTCTGCAGCCATCCATCCCTGCAAGTAATACTTTGGGCTATTCTGCGTGCCGACTCACTGCTTGCACCCCTTTCCCCAACCTGTTTGGGAAGAGGCTGCCTCATCAAGGCTGCAGTTGGGGCCCTGGCCCCCCAGCATTACCCTAGCTGTCCTCCCCTATGTGATCCACGGGCACCGCTTGCACGTAGAAAGGGTTACAGATCAGAGTTGTGATTTCAAGCGTTTGGCCCTGTGCCTGCCGACCTCGTGCTGACAAATCTCTCCTCTGTGTCTGCGCTTGTGTCTTTTCACTGCGCAGGCATCAAGCCTGGCTCGGGATCTGGCCTTCTGAGATTGCGATTTGGCTCAGGCAGGGAGAAGGCTGACCCTTTGATTCTGAGTATGATTAAAACCATGCTACTGTAGCGCTAAGCCGTGTGCAACACTGCTAGCAACAGCCCTGATTTATGTTGTTGCTAGTATTGCGGTTTCCACCAGGGTGTAGACAGGGATTTTGAAAATAGCCCAGCTACCTCTTTGTCTGTGTGTGTATTATAATTAGAAATGTGTCAAAGGGCTGTTACAGAGGGAGGGTAGAGCTGGAAATGTTCACACCCCGCTTCTGCCCCACCTCCGTGCCGACACCGTCGGCCCCAGCTTGGGTGTGTGCAGGCACATCAGCCCTCCACACTTCCCGGATTAGACAACTGTATTCCCGAGACCCCATGGGGACGCGGTGGCGGTGACTTCACCGCACAATGGAAAGCAAGTTTAGCAGCTTCCAGTTTGCTCTCAGGTTGCTGCAATCTGCCCCCACCATCGTGGCTAAATGCCGACTTTTTCTATTTTGATTTCAGATAGGATCACGGGTCTCAGATATAGATGATTTATTTTCCTAGCACAGCTGGTCTGTCAGAGGTCATATAATTTGGCAGCAATCCCAGTGCTTAAAAATTAATTTTTCCTTATTAATACAACTGGGGGTCCCACAGGATAGGATCCCAGCCTTATCTGAACCTGACAGCTTCCTAAACCCCATGAAGGATGCTTTCTCCTTTCAGGCTATCTGTGATACAAGGCCACCATGTCCTGGAGCCTGGCGGCACTGGAGGTTTCTGCTAGGAAACCAACCCACCCGCCTGGAGCAGCACGCAGCTGGGACGGGGAGCGCTGCCTTCTCCGGCCCAGCAAAGCGGGTTGCTTTCTCATTTTAACCCTCACACGAGGTACCAAACACAGTAAATACTGGGAAGGGGGCTGGGGGGGAGAAGGAGCAGGGCAGGGAGATGAGAAGTGCCTCCAAAGAGCCCCTTGGGACCAGTATGAGCGCCTGTCACTCCAGACACCATGCACCGTGATTTTTCTGCGGCAGGAAAGTTAGGAAAACAAAATGCAGCATCCTAACCTAGGTCAGAGCCCCCCACTGAGCTTGTATCAGTCGTTTTCAGTGATGCTCCTGACAACTGTCTGATTCCTAGGCTAAAAAAGCTTTTGTTCCCAGTAAGAGCCGAGTTAGCAGCACAACGGGCAAAAGGCATTTCACTCAACACTTGTGTGGGTGTGTGTGTGCATGTTTGTATGTGTGAGGCCGTGTGCCTCCTTGGCAGCAATTTGTTTTGGTCCCCCTCCCCACCTTGCTACATCTCCTAAGTCATTACTAAAAATACTAGCTTTTAAGAAAACTATTTGGAAGGCTTCGAGAGTGAGCTTTGCTCGGAGCTGCATAAACATCATCTGAACGGCTCAGTACTTGGGTCACTCAAATCTGTTACTTTTTTACTTGATTGCTTTTTACGGGAAGATGAAAAACACACAGCCATCCAGCCTTCAGATTTATCTTCCAGGGTCTCCCACCCACTCCCCTCCATGGTTATCTCAGGGTTTGCTTGGCTACATACAAATTGGCAGCTGCACTGTTTATCTCTTACTGTAGAAATATTGCACAAGGTTTTTTTCCATGTGGATTATCATATTATTGTCTATTAAAAACATCTCCCCTCTCTACTAACCTCCCTTAGGGAACCTTAAGAGGGACTTTCATAATGGGGGAAGGCTTTCAGATACACCAGACTGAAACATAAATCCATCTACCTCTGGCATGTTTTTCTTACTAGGCTGGCTAATTTACTGGAGCCGAGTGTAGCCTGACTGAGGTTCACGTCCTGTTACCCCATACCTTTGCTCACTGGGCTAGCAATAAAGTCATCTGACCGGGTTTGCAGGACCACAGCAGCATCCCGGCAAACAGCCGCTGGTGTCAGCCGCAGGGAGACAACTTCCTTGCTGGCTCCAACACCATGTGATGCTCTGCTTAGCCGGGAAAACCCCGCGTTCAAATAAACATTTCTTACAGCGACTGAATGGCCTCAGAGACACGGTTGGCTCACGAACCCCTTCCCAGCCAGAAGTCCTGATCCCGAGCCCACGCAAGGATAGAAGGAGGTGCACACACAGACACAGGGACAGACTCAGGCTCAGCAGCCACAGGTATCGCAGCCAAGCTGGTCAGTGCCCCCTCAGGAGCGAGCCTCGGGTTACAGCCCGACCTGCCTCAGCACAATACCCACTCCAGGAGACCAGACACTGCCCCTGCAACAGGGACCATCTGAAAAGACTGTTGCACTCTGCAGGGGCCTCCCAGGACTTTGCCCTTTCTCTTCACCCCATGGAGTGTGTACTCATTTTTTTTTTCCTATTTGAACAAAAGATGGGATTTTTTTCTTTCCTTTATAATCATAAGGAAGGAGGTGATGCCAACCAGCAACTGAATATACGTGGAGCGTGTTTGCCGGGAACGTCTGTGCTTCGCTGCTACAAAAAAGAGGGACTTTCTCAGGCGGCAGAGGCTCTCCACTTTCGTTTCCAACGGGGACCTGCCATGCTGCTCTGGGGCAGGGGAAGGCAGAAGGGCAGGGGGAAAGGCAGGGACTGACACACGCGCATTGCGCCTTGCCATCTAACGCTGCCTGGGTCAGACCACGGCTCAGGACCCGGCGTCCCCGCGGGCTGTTGTGAGGCACGTCCCGAGGCCCCCACTAACGGGAAGGGAAACCCACAGCTCAGCAGCTGCTGGCTTGGCACCACCGTCCTGCCAGGCAGCTCCTGGGCTGCTGACCGCAGAAGGAACCCCCAAGAGAGTAGCGGGCAGCTGGGTGAGGCATATCCTTTTCCTCCAGTGACTGCTCCAGGTGGGGACCCTGCTGCCTCCATTAGCCAGACCTAAAGCCAGTGGCCAGGGAGCACAGGGCCCAGCCTCGGCCCGCCCTTACCCCTCTCCTGTCCCCAAGCCGAAGCAACTCAAGCACCGGGGCTTCATCCCAGCGCCTCCTGACAGCGCAGCCTAGCTCTTCAGCAAAGGCCAGAAAAACACACTCGCGCCGCAAAGCCTGCCAGGAAACCCCCAGGTCCCGGGACACCCCGGCGTTTGCGAAGTCAGCGGGCACCCGCGGGCAGGCTTTCCCGGGGAGCTGCCCGGAGGGTCCCTCCAAGGGGCGGGTGCCGCCACCGCCGCAAGCCTCGGCTGCTCCCGGCGCCGCGCTGCACGGCTCCCGGCTCCCTGCCAGACGATTTTAATTTCTCACCTAAAGTTTCCCGAGGTTGCAACCGGGCACGGGGCCACGGGCATCCAGATGCGGGTGTCCGGGATGCGGCTGATCCCTGCCGCTTCCCCTCCCTTCCCCGTGCCCCGCCTCAAAAAACAGCACGCAACTTTCCAATGCGGCTCTGTCCGCTCGCCCCTTCACGCTGGGCAACGGGAGCTGCGCGGCTACACCCGCTGCGCGCCTTGCCGGGGGGGCTGCGCCATCCCCGCCCCGCCACACGCACGAACCCCCCCGAGCCCGTACTGCGAAAGCTGCGCGGCGCCGCCGGTCCCTCGCTTATTCCCTATGCGATGCCCGAGGCCGGGCAAAGCCTCTGTGCGAGCGCCCGGGACCGCACACGGGCACCCGAAAGTTGGGCGGGCGGGGAGGGGTCCCTCGCCCACGCGCGGCCGAGGGCATCCCCTGCCCCGGGGGGCGCCTTACCTGTCTCCGCCGTGCCTCCGGAGCCGGGCAAGCACAGCCCTAGAAATCCCCACGCGAGAAGAAACGTATCCATCCTTCGAAAGAAATTAATAATAATAAAAAAAAAACCAACAAACACCCGAGGCTGCGGGGCCGGGCTTCGCCTCCCTGCCCCGGGCGCGCCGCGCCCCGCGTGGGCGCCCCACTCGCGAGCGGCTCCGGCGGGGCTCAGCGGGGGGCGGCGGCCTCCCCCGGGCCGGGGCTGCGGGGCGGGCGGTGCCGGCGGAGCACCTCTCCCCTAGGGCGACCCGCGGGGCCGGCGCCTCGGCATCCCCCGGGGCGCGGCGGCGGCGGTGCGGGCTGGGGCGCCGTCTGCGCCTCCTCTCCCTCCCCGCCGGCGCCTCGCAGCCTTTTCAGGCAGGGCGGCATGTGGCTGTCAGCGCCGAGCGCCGGCGCCGCCCCCCGCGCCCCCCCCGCCCGCGCCCCGCCCCCGGGCCGCCCGCCCCGCCCCGCCGGGCCGCGCCCCGCCCCGCCCCGCCCGCAGCCGCGGGGAGACGCGGAGGCTCCCGCAGCGCCCGGGGGGACACACACGCGCACACGCGCGGAGCGGCTCCGCGGTGCGCGGGGCCCGGCGCATCCCCGGCCGCGCCGCCGTGGCGCGGCCCCTTCCCCGAGCGCTCGGGGCCCCGCAGCGCAGGCAGGAACCGAAAACCCCGACTGAAATAACCGCCAAAGAGCGGGGCTGCGCGAAGGGAGAGACCCAGCAGTTGTCAGATGGGGGAGCATCAGGACAAGGATTGTCCCTGCTCGTGGGCTTCCGCCGCTGCCGGCCGAGACCCAGAGCCGCCGTGCCACGGCGGGGAGTGGGGAGCGCACGCTCCCTCGCTTCTGACACCCACGTTGCGGTGTAAAGGCTGCTTTAACGGACAAACGTAAAACCTCGCCGGGACCTCCCAACCAGTTTTTTCCAAAATGCTCTTTAAAAACACAAGCTGTGAGCAGCGTTCGCATAGTCACCTTAAGAGCGCTGAGAAAGTTTGTTCGCCTTTGCCCCTGAGAAGGTGAGGAGTCCCTGCCCGGGTTGGAACCGCCGGGACCTTGCATTTACTTGTCGCTTAAATTCGCAGACCGCAACAGGCTTAAATGCTGGTACCTGGCAAACTGAGGCTAACTCACACCTCACCTGTTTGAGAGGTGAAATTTCAAAGCACACAAGTGAAATGAGCCCTAAAGCCTTGCACCAAAAAGCTACTTAAAACCAAATTCTTTATGTTGTTCATCAGTCCCTAGATTATAGATTCCAACTTCCAAATATACAGTAGACAAAGGGATTAAAACTACGTTACCTCGTTTTTTTTAAGTTGGTAATTAGTGAAGAGATACTGGCATGTGGCAGAAGTGAGATACATCATTGTGTGGGTGAGAGGGAAAGTACAAACGTTTCACTGGTACTCGTTTAGGGTGATGAGACTAATTATTTTGTACTCTGCTGTCTATCAGTTACGGGTAGCATCACCAGCTCACGTCAATGAAATCACGATGCCAACCTGTTTGAGCACATTCACACAACACGAACGCACCGAGTTCCTCTGAGGCCAGTGGAAGTTCATTGACAGCAACAGATTTGGCCTGACAGATAGATCTGATATTTCAGCCGTTGCCCTGAGGGCTGTAGCATCCCTCTTCCTCCTGTGTGTTTTGATACCCGATTTTGCACCTTCTCTGGCTCAAATGTGCTCCAACACCTGTTGAAGTCAATGCAAAGCCAGTGGCAACTCAGTCTACTGCCTTATTTATTGTATTTTGATGTGGAATTATGCAACTATTATTTACTACTTGCTTATAGTTAGACTACTATCAAGCTAGCAAAGTGTGATTTTTTGTGTGTATAAATAGCCCTCGCAAACCATAACACAGATATCGGAGCGTAATACAAACCCACAGCATGAATCATTCCTCTCCCGAGATATGCATGGAAAAGGAAGAGGTTACCAAACCCTAATCAGAGACAGCCCCATCTCACACACCATCCAGCACCGGGGCAATTTTCCCCCTATTACATTCAGTCAGAGTTTCCCCTGGTTAAGGTCAATAGAAGAGTGCAAACACAACCTTGAACTGGTATCAGCTCTGATCTGCTACTGAGCGAAGAGAAGATAACCCTAGGAAAGAAAATGGCGATGGGAAATGAAGTTACCTGCTGCTCCACAGAGGTTTCTCTCAGCTGCTTTTCAATAGCTCTCCACAAATCCAGCCCTGTGTTTTGTGTCAGGTCTCAAGTCTCCTCTCCACAACATGCCGCTATCAGGAAAGGAAAGGCACAACTAGAATACAGCGCTACTGCAGTTTCTACCACTGCAGGTGTTCAGGATAGGATGACAACCAAGCTGGTGACACCTGCTAGTCCAGCTCATGCAAAAGAATCAAAAATACTACTTTTGGGAGCATTTAAGACTCAGATCCCCTCTCAGGTTTGAAGGAACTGAGCATAAGGTGATGCTATGCACCTTGAACTTACCTCTGCCTGTTTGCAGGGGCAGCTGCTGCTGTGGGCATTGCTCCATGCCCCAAGCAAGGCTGGACCCCACCAGCTCTCCATGCCAGTGTAGTCCCACTTCTACCAAAGGACTCAGGGCTCTGCTCTCCGTTCAGTCCTCCTGTGGGTATTTAAAACCCACGAGTAAGCACTTGCCAAACCCATCGGGAACTGCAGCATTTTTCCATATCTGTATGTCAGAAACATCCACAAAACCTCACTGAAAATGAGACAATATGTAATTTAATGGTACTGTAATATTTAACGTACCATCTGCATTAAATTTGGTTGAAGGAATTTTGCAGCCCAAGCGTTAGTCAGAGCTGTGATACAGTGAAATTTCCCCCATCTCTCTCCTCCCCTCCAGCAGAAAGCCTTCGCCTCCTCAAACACTGCCTAGTTCCCCGCTGCCGAATCGAGGGCCCGCGTACCTAGGGTTTTCCCTGGCACTCTTCGGCTCTGTTCTTCTCTTCCCTCTAATTGCAGCTCCTTTTCAACATGGATCACACAGCCTCATTTATTTTCAATCACAGCTTCCTCTTTCTAAATGAGTCCTTCTCACCCCATGAACTGACCATCAGGAGGTGTCTGTAAAGCAGGAAACCCCCTAGCTTTTCCTTAGAGCCTTTCTCAATCCTGATTTAAAAGAAAATAAAATTAAAACCAAGGAGTCATGTATTCCTGTAAGCTTCTCTGGGCTCCAGAGTAGCTGGACAAACAGGGTCTCTCCCCCAGTTTTATGTCAAAACACAATATTTCCAACACAGAACTTGACAGCCTTCCAGAGAAAACAACACGGCACGACTGAAACAGGCTTAGGAATGAGAGTGGGGAAAAATGATACCCGGCCTAGATAAAACCATAAGTATTGTCAGTCAGCGGGAGAGCGGGGACTCAAACGGTTTTGGCAGGATACTCGAGGAGTGGGAGCGCGGGGCATGGGGGCAGACGGTGTTGGTTGTCTCCCCAACTCCTTGCAGGAGCGCAGACTTCTTGCTGCAGTTTTCCTCCTCCAGACAGTGCTTTGAGATCCTCGGCTAAAAAGCTCTAAGTGCATCATATAAAATGTTTTTATTAGTCTATCAGGTGCATAATTATGAGATCTCATTTTATAGCCACAAATAGCCAATAATTACCTTAGCATCCCATTAGCCCTAGTCTTCAGCCAGACTATTTGCTCGGGAATTTGTCCATATTCAAAAAGCAGGCCAATATCCCAACTTGGAGAAAGCAGTTTGGCACATTGCATTCAAGTCCATAAACTTCCAGTGTAGAAGTGGCTTAATTAGCAAGCTGCCCAGTTAATTTTTCATGGGGAGCACCATGGCTGCTAATCTGCAGTAGAAAGCGGCGGCTGCCGGGGGAGCCTGGAGGCTGCCCCTTTGGCTCTGCGGGTGCGTGGCAGGTCAGCACTCACCCACCCTGTTACTGCCCACCCACCCCATTCCTGCCCACCCCATTACTGCTCGCCTCCTCCTAACATGTCCTCCCCACATTTTTCCAAGCTGCCAGCCCGACTGCAGGGCAGCAGGGAGCTGCTTTCTCCCTCCACCTCTCTGGCTCACGGATACTTCGTGCAGGAGGAGCGTTGCTGGCGCGCAGAGGCTACTCCAGCGTTTACAGTGCCCGGCTGCAGCGTGGCCCGAAGCTCGGGTGGCCGCCGCAGGCAGCACCGCCCTGCTGCGGTGCCAGGAGCTGGCAGAGGGCTGCGAGGAGAGCCGGGGAGCAACACCGCTGCAGGGGAAACGAGGGAGTGGTGAGGCAGCCTGGAAAGGAAGGGGGAAAAAAGGAGGAAAAAACCAGAGGAAAAGTGGGAGAAGAGTGGAGAAGGGAGGTGGTGAAAGAAACAAAGAAGCAGAACAAGGGGATGAGGGAAAATGAATAAACGGCAGAAAACAGGGAAGAGAGTAGAGGAAGCAAACTAATGGAGTTAAAATCCATCATCGGATTAGCGGAGAGAGGGAGAGCAATTCCTCGCGGCTTGGGAGGCGCTCAGCTGCGGGAGGGGCGCAGCCATGCTGCTGGGGGCCTGCTCCGAGCAGCAGCCTGTGCGGGGGGGTTGGCAGGGCTGGCTGGGGGGAGGAAAGCCCCTGCATCTTCAGAGTTAATAAAAAGAAGCTTTCAGACTTCAGCAGGCTGACTAAATTAGGCTGAATATAAAGGTGCTGTATTATTTCTCAATACGGCAGCGGTATGAAAGGAGGCAATGGGTTGCTTTTGAAGCAGCTGCTGTGTAATCCAGGGCTTTCAGGTGTACTTCAACCAAACGCTCTCCTGGTTTCAGCAGGTTAACTTCATTAAAGGCTCCATCTACCTCTTTAATGTTCACTGAAATCCCACTGGGTGGGTACATTAGGCAGAAATAACCCCCACAAGATGACTGCATGCTGTTGTTTGCCACAGTGAATGGACCTGGAAAGGGAAATGGAGGAGGGGAGGGAGTCACACAGTGACCCAGGCTGGAGACACATCCTGAACCACCGTAACATGCCAACAGGCCTGGCCCTTTGCTGACGGCAGCAGAAGCCACTGCAGGAAAACCCCAAGCCTGCGGGGAGCCATCCCTCCTGGCCTCATCTCCACAAATAACCTGCTTGGTTCCCGCTTCACTTTGGTATCCTCCTTCTCCACGCAGCCACTGGTGCTGGCACCCAGCTTGCAAGGAAGGCACCGATCCCCCCCAGCTTCTCCTCACCTGCAAAGAGGAGACCATGGAGCTGAAAGACTGTCTGTCCCTCCAACAGACCCTGGCAATTCTGTTGGCTCTCCTGCTGAGGGCTTTGAATTGGGCTTGACTTTCTTACCCCGCTGTAACCATGGGGTGCAGTTAAGACTTGAAAAATCAAATAACTTCTCGCTACTGTGAGGTGACCCAAGCTCTGCGCATTCATCTGCTAAAAGTACCCAAAATGGCCCACTGACTGTGGTCTTTGCAGGTCCCTACCCACAGAGCAGCGTCTGGTCAGCTTCACGCTGGAGAAGCTCCAGTTGCACCGCGTTCCAGGTAGGATCAACAGCAAATTTGCCACAGACTGAATTAGAGGGGCACATTTGTGGACCCCTACCCAGTTACGGTCACAAACCAAGGGCCTCGTTTAAAGTCTGCTGAAGCTGGTGGGAGTTCATCCATCAACTTCACTTACGTCTGGATGTGACCCAAGTGGCTGAGCCCTGCAAAGCCAGCATGACGTCTTTAACTGTAAGTGCTGCCGTCGACTTCCGCCGGGCTGGCTTCCACGGTGTAAGTGTCATGCTCTGTAGTAAGTACTTACAGAGCTGTGTGCTTGGTATTACAAAGGGCCATGCCAGCAATCTTATTAAAACACCTCCTTAAAAATACACAAATTCTTAAACCAACAAGTCATTTATCCCCCCCTCCGCCTGAAACTTGGCAAACAAATTCTTAGGCCAGAAGCGATTTCTTTTTCCTTATAAACAAAATGCCATTACCATGCTTTGGCTCTTGGCTTGATAGATCCTGGCAAGAAAATGCGTGTGTATATTTTAAAGGGCTTTCTCCTTTGCTTATCATGCTTTAGGTTTTGACCTCTCCTCTCCCCTCGTGCCCAGGCACATTCCGGCGTTGGCTCCCATGGCGGTATGTCGCATAGCCCTCCCAGCAACTGGGGTTAGACACTCCCTCCAGCAGATAGCACATTCTTCTGGAGCACTGTCATGGGGGGAAGCCTTGAGCTATGAAAGGTTTTCTTTCCCTTTTAATCTTTTATTTTCTTTGATGTTCATTTTAAAATAAATTATTGTGCCTTATTTGTATTACGGTACCTGGCTCTGCAAGGACTGGGACCCCTCTGCTGTCCAAACAGAGAGTCAAAGACAGTTCTTGCCTCAAACAGTTTACAATCTGAAGAGACAAAGCAGACAAAAACCAAGAGCCAGATACAACATGGATGACAAGCCTGTGGATTACTTTTGCATTTAGTTAAGTTGTAAACTGTTGAGGGAGAGATTGCCATTTGACTATGCCTGTGCAATATCAGAGGTAGGAACTTTCTTCTGATGCTGCTGGATACCCAGTTGTTTGGAGATGGGTTTTCAACACGGAGCATTTAGGTGAGGATGTCCCAGAAAGTCAGTGATTCCTGAGGGAGCCACTGCTTTTCACCTGACGTCACCAAGCATGTGTCAGTGACCCCCAAAAGCAAACTCATTACAGAAAAAGCCATGTATATTCTCCTAGTAAAAGACAGATGAGGACAGGAAAGGGAACAGATCTAGAGGATCCCAGCTGATAGCTGGAAGCAAGGCTGAGCTGTGTTTTCATCATAGCCAAACACTCCTGTGTTTTGAGAACATTTCAAAGCATGTTTGGCACAGAACTTATGTACATGCTTACCTTCCTAAAAATTTCATAGTGATGCTATGATCTTGCTGGAGACAGCTCTGCTGGATGCATCAGGCTGAAGATTGTCTTCATAATCCTCCCTTTGACATATGTGCACATCTCAAGTCAGACCTCGCATTTACGGCGCTTCCTAGACAAGAAATCCATAATCTCAGAGGAGCTCTACCCTGCTTCCTTTCCCCTTCTGTGAACGTTTCGAGTCACGGTCATCACCCTTTCCCTCTGGGGATGGGGCTGCTTCCTTATCATTGCAGAGTAGCTCTTTTTCCCAAGAGGTGTCTTCCCTCTCTCCACAGGATCCTGCACACAGACCCCATTGATTTTTCAGTGTAACTTCTCATGGAAATCAAAGGTGCTAAGGCTGCTTCACAGTCAATAGGATGGCACTGAGGGCAATGCCTCAAGTAACTACACTGGATGGTCCTCCAGGGAACTGGGACCTGCAGAACATTAATCAGGAAGCTGCCCATTTTTGGGCAGCTCATATGGCAGGGCAGTGTTTTCACTCTTGTGCTCAGCTGCCTTCACAGAACATTAGGAGCAAGTGGTCCTCCACAAATTCAGGCTCTGCTTCTCAGAAGTTCAAACTTAGGGCTTAGCACTGAGAATTTGCTGAAGTAGAAATGCACTAGAATAATGACTATCAGGCACTCTGAAATGGGGGGTGTGTGTGTTTGTGGCCATGCAGCTGCAGATTAGGAGAATCAGTAGGGTCTTTTGGTCTTCCTGAGCTGGACAAGTGATCCAGGACCCAACCCAGCGTAAGCCTATCGGCAGTACTGGACATTTACCATACAGTGTTTCGTTTCCACATTAGCAAAATGGGACTGCAAATACCTTTTCTCTCCCACCCCTTGTCTGACTTCTCTGCTCACTTTTGAACTCCTGAATGGTCTCTTCCCATGTGTAGCACCGTTGGTTCAGCAGCTACTGTCATAAAAACAATCCTCAGTTGCAGGGGTTTTTTTCCTCCTCAGTGTGCTACATTTATCAGCATCAACCACGAGCCCAGCACAGTCAGGCTTTCCCTTGCTCTCAGCACCTCAGAGCATTTGGGTTTGTGAATCTTGCTATTAATAATACATTGTGCAAAGTTGGTACAGAGCTCAAAGTTTTCCATGTGTGTGCTGGAGTTTGATTGTAACTGTGGGTATCATTATCATCAAAGAGATTGAGGAATGGCAGCTTTTAGTTAAACAAATGGAAAGCTGTATTTAGTCTCTTTTGCCACATTGTGATAGGAAAGAATAAAGGCTTTTAAATATATTTTACAGCTGCTGTTTCTTAGGTTTTTCTGCCTTACAATAGTCTCTGTGGTTCTGACTGGGAAGTAGTTGCAAAAGCTTTTTGGTTTTAAGCCTCCTATTGAAATAATACATATTAATTGCCTCATTCCTGAGTTTTTTGTTGTGGTGGAAATTTCGGATGGGGGGGGGGGTGTGGAGGGATGAGCTGTAAAGCATCAACAGCTGAGAGGGGGTGCCCTGGGTGAGTAATGAGAGAGGGGGCTTAGATGACACACTGCTAGCAGCGTGTAAAGGAGAAGAAATGTCTTCCTGGAAAGCAAGACGACAATTGGCAGAGGAGCCTGGGGCTCTCTGGGGGGAGCAGGGCAGAGGCAAAGCTGGGAAGGGGGAGCTGAAAGTGCTCAGCAAGGAGGCCAGGTGGGAGCAGGGACAATGCTAGAAAGGAGCAACGTGAGAGTGCGCTCTTTCAAGAGAAAAAAAGAGCTGGGTTCATCATACTGTGGCCACCAAAAATGAGTATCAGTGAAGCAATTAGCTCTGTGAGCAATGGGACAAATGAACACTGCTTTCCTGGAGGTGATTAGCATGTGATTGGATCCATGGGTGTATAATAAAGGTTGAGCTCAGGTTTTTCCTGTCGTGATGGCACTAACATGGTCTCTCTCTCTGTCCTCTCTCCCCAGCTGTTTCCACAAACCTAGCAGGAGATTTATGTTTCTGATGAAATTGCCCAATGGTTCAAAAGTGACTGTGGCAGCAGCACAGAAACACATGATCATACACCATATAGAAGCCTCTTCTTTTCCTCACAAACTTAAGCTAAAAGTATATATATATATATCTCCTAATACTTGCAACACAGTGCTATCTCAAAGGGCTACAGGTAGTTTAGAAAGCCATAGTGACTGCAATTACCTCCATTTTATATGACACAACAGAGTTACCAGACGCATTCCAGGCAGAGCAGAGGCCCCTGTACTCCTCACCACCACTCACCTCTCTCCTCTGTCCTCTAAGAAATGTTTTGGCCTTTTACCTGCCACTGCTGAAAAATACGGCGGCAGTGGCTTTCTCTTCAAAGTGCTCTAACACATTTGGACCAAAGGTGCCCAGGTAAGGCAACGTGAGCTCCCTCGTTCTCTTGACTCAGTCCCACAGCACAGCCACGGGTCCCACGCATGCCAGGTCCTGGGTGGCCGTCACCCAGAAGAGACTGGTTACAGTGCTGACGCCAAACAGAAGGTGAGCAGCAAAGAAGCCCCATCTGTTAAACAGATGAAAGGTGACTTGATGGGAGTTCAAGCCAAGTACTAAAATGTAGCTGTGAATCTAAAAGCTTTGTTCCAAAGAAACAAAGTCCCAGTTTAAAATAGGTCCAAAAAATCCCATCCTGCTTCCATTGAAGTCAATGGCAAAATTCCCACTGGTTTAACCAGGAACAGGATCAGGCCACTTCCAGACAGATTTACAGCCAACACATGCTGTAACGCTCGCATACTGCATGTGCTTACTTCTATTTCCAGCCATGTTAAAAAATTATAGCAAATGCCTATGGATTTATGCGTATGAGTTATTGTGCTGCTAATGAGAGGAAGAATTACCCGAACATGGTTTAGATGGTCATCCGTTGCCAGCACAGATGAAACTGCTGGGTCATTCATTGGCTTTGTATCGCTGTTCATCCCATTAGCATTTCCATTAGAATTATTGCAAAATGTAACTCAATTTCTCTTTTTTTGGCGGATGTGGGGAGGGACACAGGCTGTGTTTGCAATTAGAGCTGCTAAGGAATTGGAACTGAAGCCCTAGGCACACTCTTGTGCCACACTGCAGCCACTAACGGGACGCTCCTCTGACAGGCCCACTTCTGCTTAACTGGGGGAGTAGGAGAGGTTCTAGGTAATGAAACGAAACAAAATGACTTCTTACAGCTGAAGGCCTCTACACATAATGCATGCATGCTCATGCACTAGAAAGCTCTGCCTAATTCATTCCCACATGCTCCTTGCTTTGGGCAGCTGAGCCCATCCCTCTTAAATGTTACGAAGTTTGCAGTCTAAACCCCACACAGAACTTGTTTTCCAAAAGTGCTGCCGAAGGCCAGCAATCCGTGGGCTCCCCAGAAGCTGCAGTTTGCCAGTCCCTTCAGTAACTAGGCCCCATGTTCTTTGCAGCTATCATTACCAAAAAAAAGAAGAAAATAATCTCATGGCTGGAGCCTCCCTCCCCTCACTCCTCCCACTTGGAAAAAACCCCATCTATTGTTTTCCTGTAATTGATCAAGCATAAACATTCAGCTCTACAGTTTTACGACTAATCACTCTACTTCTAAGACACGTGTTTGCAGCTATGCAAGGCACCAGCTGCTGTCATTCCAATGGATATTAATTTATATTGTCTCCCGCTCCCGTCCTCCCTGCGCCGACACACAAAGGGAGCGGGGTGGCGGCGGGAGCTTTAGATGAAGACATCTGCTTGAAAGGCAGACAGTAGCCGCGCTGCCGAGATTGCACCTGGACTTTCACTGGAAAATCAGACACACCAGTTGCTTCCTGGCACTCCTGGCTTTGGTACACACACAGGGTTTTGACTACCGTTATTTACTTATTTACCTCACTCCAATGGAAATGAAATGTTGGGACAGAGGGAGGGAGGCAGATTTCAGGAGTAAAACTGGGCTGACTGAAATAAAATACCACAGACGTGCAGTGCGGTGCAGTGCAGGGAGGGGTGTGGAGGGGGAAGAGGAAAGCTGGAGCCTCCTAGTTTGCCCCCTAAAAAGGTTCTCTCAGGATGGTTGGCTATGCTCAGCTCCTCTCTGGAGAGGCTGGCAGCTGCCCGGGCTTGCGTGCAGGCTGAACCCAGCCACCTGCAGCCTTGGGAGGAGGAGGTGGAGGAGAATAGGACTTGTTGGCTGTTCCGCTGTGAGATCCCACAGAGAAGGAGCGAGCGTGACCCCGGTGGCTTGAGCCTCTGACTCCCACTGCAGCATGCAAAGTTGGTCTCCCCCTCACCTCCCTCAGCCAGCTCCCGATAACCAAGCTTAAAAGCATCACACACAAATTCACAAGCTCTCCCTGTCTGTGGTGTGACGGCCACAGCCCGGAGCACAGCGGGCACACGGGAGGCTCACAAACCTCCACGGAGTTTGCCACAGACCTCCTCTGGGACTGCCACAAGCCACTTCTTCAGCCAGCACCCCCCTGGGAAAGTCCTGTGTGCAGGGACATGCAGGGACTAACGCGCTCTGGTGGAACAGCCTGTTCTGCTAAAGCGTTCAGATACCGTCTCCCAGATAAAACAAAGCTGAGGGCTTGACTTTAGGGGATATGAAAGATTTCTTTCTCCTAAGAGCAGGGCTGTTTCCCAATCCCTTTGCGTTCGCTAATCAAATACCAATGTGACTGGGGTCACATTACATTATGGCTGTCAGCTCTAAGCGCATACTGTATTTTTCATGTCCTGTCCTGGTCTGCTGCGTTGTGTTGCTGTTTCACCCCCAGAGGCAGCACCAGAAGACTTTTCCTTATTACTCGCCCTGTGGTTTTGCTTGGAAGCCCTGATCTGGGCTTAGATCCTGTGCTGCCGCATCCCATGCAAATGACTAGTGAAAAGTTTACTAAGCAAAGACGGTGGTTAAGCAGTTGCTCTGTGGGATTTAATTACACTAGTAAAGAGCTGAGGGATGGTAACGTGCAGTTCAGATGTGAGGTGCTGTTTGCCCATGTTTCCCGCAGCAATTTTTCAAAATAAAGAACTAGGCTCAAACTGGGGATGTATTTCACTCTTTTTAAGATGTAGATGGACATGAAGGTTTGGGATTCTTTTCTATAATGTCTGAGCTAGCAGGGTTCCTGAGACAAATCTAAAAATCCTTTCTTGTTATTACATTACATGCCTGAATTCCCACTGCTGTATACCACATGAAGTCACTTACCCTTTGCGAGTGGGTATAAAATACTGCTTCTGGTGGAGAATTCATATCTAGGCATGTTTTATTTTGCTTTTTGCCCAAGGTAAATGAGAATATGGGTGCAGGCTGGGGAGGGCATATTTCTTGCCTGTTTTTTTCATTAGCTTAAGCTGAACCTATTGATTCTTTTGGTAATCGCCTTGGAGCCTGTAGTTATGGGAAGGTGACACAAACACCTCTTTTTGCTCTGCAAAATTTTCCCTGTTCCCTGAGCTCATGGTTTCACTCCTCTACTCTCTCCGCAGGTCTCTGGAGTGCTCTGCTTCCCCAGGGATGCGCAGGTCACAGGGCACCAGCCATATGAAATATTAGTGCTCCCTCTACACACACACCCTTGAATAAGCCAAGATATTTTGGGACAGAAATGTTATTTTTGGCATCCCTGTCCCTCTGCTGCAGCCACTGCGAGGAAGAAGCTAAGGAGCACTGACCATTGTGCCATTAGACAGTTTTGACTGACTAGTGTCACTGAAATATATGACTCCTCAAAGATGATGTTGGGAAGTAATACATTTTAACAGACGCTCGCCACCCCCTTCTTTTCTATAAACAGAGATGACATCTCAAAGGGGCAGGCTGCAGATGGTATTGTTTGTCTCTTAGTGACACGCATATCCCAGGTTGAAGTTTCATGGGGAATTGTACCCAGGCCACTGGTAAGTCAATATCTCTGAAGTATGTCCATTTAAAGGGCTGCTTTGTAGCTGCACTCTTAGGCAGAGACCTAAGGTCTCGAGGCAGATCAGGGAAGAGTCATATCTTACAGTCTCATGTTCCCCAAAACTCTTCCGCTGGATTTCCCAGTCCATTACCCACACTTTCTGTCAAGGTTGTCCAGATTCCTAGGAGCTCTGAGCCAGATGATATTGGGATGATTTACTGATGGTGTGAGATGACAAACAAAGTGTGGCAAACCTTTCCTGGTGGCCTTGGCCGCTCAGATAGCTTGGAAAGAGCTTGGGGAGTGAGAGAGGCTATGAAGCATACACAGCAGAAACTTCTACTGCCCCAGCCTATTCTACACCGCATCCTCAGGGAAATCCTCACAGGGCACACACGCATTGAAGGGAGAAGCAGATTTTTTTTGGGTTTTTTTGGTATTAGACAAACTCTTAGATGTAACGTGGGATCAAAATCTCAGGGCTTGCCCACACATTGATCTGTATACTGCACCTATGCAATACAACTCTGCATAGAGACCTGTATTTGAAGTAACAGCTGCTTTTTTTTTCCTTCCTTACCCTGCTCTTTGGAATGCCAGTGATTTCTGTGTGCATCCAGTGCTCTCCTCCATTCAGGAGACAAAAAGGGTTTCTCTCTCTTGCAAGGGTTAATTGTGTTGTGTTTGTAAGGATCTTGGAGAGCTCCAATCTCTGAGTGCCAAGTCGTCTCCTGCTTGCTCTTGCTTCCAAGTATTACGATTCTGTGGGCCAAATACGAGTTACTTTTACACGTACTGTAGCTCAGTCCAAGGGAGAGTAAGGGTGCAGCTCAGATCTCCAAGCCCTTTCTATACACACATGGTGCCTTTGTGCCCTGGGGCTCTCCGCAGGAGGGACTCACATAGGTCAAGCTATTGGGGTGTCAAGGCTTTGGGGCTGCCTGTCTTGGGAAGGCACAGAACAGCTGTAAGACAGCTACGCTAAACACTTTATCCAGCCTCCATCCAGGACCATCAGTTAATCACAGGATCACCAGTTGCTGGCACCACTGAGGAGAACCTTCCCTTGAAATGCAGCCAAGTCCCTGGGGCCTCTCATCGCAGAGGTGAAGGGGGACAGCTCAACCCTTCGGGGGACAGGAAAATCCCCAAGTGCCCATGACTACGACCAGACTATGCAAGTGCCCAGGAGAGATGGAGTTGGAAAATGATCCCCTCTGCCCTGCCATCCCTCCCCTGCCTCCTTGCTGCTGCCAGCACTTCAGCATCTCTCCACTTGTGCCACGGCAAGAGGGGTGACAAGGGGACACAAGGAGCCTCTTTCCCCAGCTTGTCACAGGAGATGCAGATGAGTAAGTGGCAGGAGTAGAGGGTTGCACTGTGATGCCCAGCACTGCGGGGCTCAGAGCGGACAGCGCCCTGCCGGAGCCAGTGGAGGCCGGGGGAGGCAGGACCTGCCCGGGGATGCCCCCATCTCACTCCCTAGACGGGGTGAAGGGCTGTGGAAAAGAGTGGAGGGCTGGGAGGGGGCCAGGTACGACGCTGCGGCAGGAACTTCCTTCTCCTAGTTGCTTTTCAGCCATGTTAGCAGCCTGCGTGCTTGACCCAGGGTGATCAAAGCCTCAATAGGACATTGCCCTCATCCTCCTGCCCTGTCACAGCCAGCGGGGGCATGAGTTATTCCTCTTTTGTGTGTGAGGCCCTCCTCCTGGGGACCTCGTCATCCCTCTAATCAAATAATCAGATGCGTTTATTGTTGTGGAAATCATGCCCTCCCCTGAAATGCCTGACCAGCAACAGCTTCCCGGCTTTGTCTGCAGCTCGATGGCCTGGATCCCACCTCTCCTCTGGTGTGGCCTAGGAAGGCTGCACGGGGCCAGCCAGAAGCTCGCTCAGGGGGCTGGTCCCATGTGTGTTGGGCCTGCACAGAGGGGACCTCAGAGGGGACCTCGGCTGACAGGAGCGAAAATGCACCCACATCAGGGTTTCCTCTCTCCACGACCAACCTTTGCAAGGGGAGAAAAATGGCCATGTCCCAAGAGGAGGTTTGCATTTGGAGAAGATAAGCATGTCACTGGGACACATGTGTGAGGGAGAGGATGGCCACAACCATGGTGCTTCCCCTGCCTGCACAGAAGCTGGCTGAGGAGCCTGGAGGCTCTCTTTGTCCAGCCACGGTGGCCGTGGGGCATGATGTGCCCGCCTGTCCCACCTGGGTTTCCCCCCAAGGCTGAGGGAAGCTGGCCGGGAGCTCTGCTCACTCGTAGCCATCTCGCCTGCTGCGGTGGAGCTGCCAGTGAGGCGGGGCAGCAGCTCTGCCTGGGACCCTCACCCGATCAGCCGCCTCTGCTGCTTTCGCCCCTTTGCTGAACCAAGACCAGCCATGAACCACAGCCGGGCCCTGCGGTGCCTCCTCAATCGCCTGCAGCCCCAGCTCGGGGGAAACACCACTGCAGGGACCTGCTGCTAAACTGCCTCATTTCACGGGCTCTCCAGTTCAGCCAACAACGTGCTTAATTTGTCTACTGACTCCCCTGCCCCCCAGACACATGTTATATAATGCATATTTTTTTCCTCTGATCCCATATCCTGTTAGGAAAAGAAATGTCCTGACTGCACAGCACCAGCCTGAATTTTTTGGGTGTTTTTTTTTTTTGTCCGGTTCTTTTCCTGTGTTTACACTCCCACAGCGCAGCATTTATTAATCTGAGGATAAGGACAACTTAAAACATGTTAGCTTGAGAAGGCTCGCAGCAGGGGTAAAAGTAAACTGAGCCCACGCCCTGCTTAATCATCGGCCAGCACTGGCCCGACGCGCCAGGCGCAGCCCCGCGGGCCCGGGACCGCTGTGCACAGGCTGCTGACGCGCTGCGCAGCCCCCGGCAGCCCCGCCACCCTCCCCTGCGCACAGGCCGTCTCCGATGCCCCAGGGGACTGCACACTTGGTCACCTGCAGCTGAATCACCGTATCTGGAGCCTGCCTGCCTTGCACGGGGACCCACGCAACACGCCTGTCTGTGCTCGGCATTTGTTGGGCCTATTTTATGTTTTCACACCGATCGGTGTTCTGGCTTGTGAGCCAAGGCTCTGGCTACAGGAGGTGTGGGGAGAAGAGCAAGACAGAGGTGAAAGGAGCAGAGTAAACTGATTGGAAGCAGGTTTTTTAAATAAAGAAAGGATTTCTTAAAAACGAAAAGGCTTAGCAAATTAAAGCAGACAAGCAGGTTACTTGGCAGCTAGAGGATAAACTTGAACATCCTGGGTACGTGAAGCATCAAAGCATTCTCCAAAGCAGAGGGCCCTGAGAGCTGCCCTGTGGGCTCTGTACCCAGATCCTGCTCCATCCAGGCTGTTTGCAAAGTGTGTTTTCATCCCTGCTCCTCAGAGCACAGGGACGACCACGCGTGCCCAGGGCAGCACTGCACCCAGGCTCTCCCGGGATGGGGCAGCTGATGAGCGTATTGTTGTCTCTCTACACCTAAAGCACAAATCCAGCTGGACTCAACCTCACTGAAGCCAGTGGGAGAACAAGTGCCTCTTGTTTAGCATAAACATCCAAGAGGAGACGTGTAACCAAACAGCCAAAACAAAAGCCTCACTCCTTGAAGCACTGCCCCAAACACTGCCCATGCTGGGCCAAGGGCTCCCATTGTTCTCCCAGAGTCTGCAGGGCCAGGGAGGACCCGAAGCTCAGCTGGCAGACGGGCTCCTCTCTCGCCTCTGGGGCCCAGGGAGCACCAGCCAAATGTCACTGCTGCTGGCCAAACCCACGACTGATACAAACCACGTTGCAGGGTGACTTGAGTCATTTGCTGGCATCCTTGAGCCAGCCCCTGCCAGGGGAACAAAAAAAGTCCTACGGAAAAAACACCATGATAGGGAGCCCCTGCCGCGACAGTGACCACCCTGGCCATGCTTTGGGACCTGCTGCTCTGGTTGCCACCTTGCTGTCCCCTGTACCCCTCATGCAGGAATCTTTGGGCAGCAGCCATCCAGAGCTGAGGAAGCCCAAGTAGGTGGGAACCTCAGCGTGCCCTGCGCAGCTGGGCCAACAACTACACCGTCTCCCACGGCGCCCCGTGTCCCCAGGCCATCGAGGTGACGTGTGTGTTACCCCCGGTCTGCAAGGGGGAGAGGGGTCCCAGGGCTCCCTGGTGCCTCCACACATAACTCATCCCAGGAACAGGAAAAGCCACAACCTAAGTGAAGCCTCACGATTTCCCCTCTTTTCCTAATGCTAAACACAGAAGAAAATCCACAGGCGAGAGCCTCAGGAATTCAAACTTGGTGAACGCTGCCTCTGCTCTCAGGAAACTTGGCCAGAAGTAAACGTGCAGAGGAATGTAACCGTTGCAGGAGATGGTGCTTGGCTTTTCAAATCCAAGACCCTAAATACATTGCGCTTTGGCTGTGATTTAGCGTTCTTGCTTTTCTTTTCCTTTTCTGTTTTGTAGCAACGGCAGTCTAACCACTCTCCAACCTATCCTCACCCCCAAGCCTTGTTCCCATCACCGCTCTATCTACTCTGTTGTGCCATCAAAGCAATTTGGGGGACTGAGTTGGGAAATGTTCCATGTTAAAAACAGCTCAGCGTAGAAAACCCAAGTCAGTCTTTTTTTTTCAATAGCAGCTCAGTCACCTTTGTCCTCTCACAGTAATGAAAATCCCTACAACTGGGGAAGGAGAAAGGGCATGGAGGATGGGGTGGGACCAAGTGCTAGGAGGGATGGGGCAGGAGTGGGAGACTGGCAGCACAACTGCGTTAAATGCACATTGGACTGAGGACTCACTGTCTTTTTCTTATATATAAAGAAAAATGACTGGCTGGAGGGCTTACTTCCAAGGGGGGGAAGAGAAGAACAAGGAAGGAGGGAAGCAAGGAAAGACATGCTCCATGATAAAGGGGATGCGTGCATGTGCCTCTGTGAACAGACCCAGAAACACCCTTCTTGCACCTAACGCTCCCCTAGCTGCCTTAGTTATGACTGATTTGGCCAAATCTGAATGCAGAAGTAGCAACTGGACATGCTAAGAGTGCCTTTGATTTCCTCTGCTTGCTGACATAACTGGCAGGCTGTCAGGCTGCTTAACATAACCTTAGAGCCAGCCCCATGATAGCTCTAACTTAAGCTCTGGTTTCAGTCTCCCTAGATGTGCCACCTGCCCTTCCCATCCCGGCCAGGCCAGTGAGCGCACTGCTGCTGCGCCACGGCCCCGGTGCCTGCCTGGGAGCTCTCACCAACTGAGGCAACCTCAGCAAATCCTTTCCACAGCCGGGGCAGGGACCTCCCTGCAAATTCAGCTCACCTCTGCAGATTGTCACCTACGGAGCTGCAGGCGTTGGAGTGACGCGTAGCATGTGGAAACGCTGCTCTGTCTGAAAACTTCCTGCTCGCTTTGCTGTGCGCAGCTCAGTCCTGGCTGTTCTGTACGTCCATCCACTCAGGAACTAGGAGGTCACCGTTTTTACCACTATTCTCGTGTGCATACATCGCTGTTACTACTGACTCTCCCTCAGAGAGAGGGAATGGCTAGAAATAAGTTAGAAGAGTAAACTGGCTTTTAGATCAAAAGCAGCAATACCTAAGTATATATGCATGTATGTATGTGCATATATATAACTAGGATGAAGGAAAAAGGGAGGGAAGAAGGAAGGGAGGGCTGCTTTATTTACTCCTATTTACTTATAAACTGGTTTCTTCATATGTGCTCTATTTTTTATTCTCTTTTCATTCCTAGAAAAATTATGGCAGATGAAGCCTCTTAAAATCGTAGCTTGCTGGTTTGAAAATCTAGCCTGCAATTTTTTTCTTCGGGGTTTTTTTTTTTGTGTACTCTGGATTGAAGGATGTGAAGTATGAAAACTCCAATTTAACAGAGCCTAGAGATTAAATCACATTGCGTAGGTAAGGTTTTGGCAGAGAAGCAGACAGTGCTTCCTAACCAGTATCAAGAATTCAGAGAAGAAAGGGGTAGGTTTTAATGTAAGTTTACTTTTCTTGTAATGAATTTTAATGACAGTTTTCACGACTGCTTCTGTGATTCATAAGAGAAAATTAAAAACCTACACCTTGAAACTTACACGACAATGCTGCTAACATCTTGCAGCTTCTGGCATTATCTTGGAGAACCTTTCAGTCCTGTTTCTATGCCACATTGTTTTCCTCACAAAATGTATTTTAAATATAAAACATTGAATGTTCATTGCTTCTTTATATCATTTTTATTCATTACCTGCTAGAGGCAAAGGGCATGGTTTTATATAGAATCCTCACTGAATGTCTTATTTTGCAATTTTACTCTACTGTACATATTTTCCAATAAATTATTTTCTTTCAGATGCAGATATTCTTCTGGAAAAGCAAAGCAGGGCTGTTTCCTCTGCACTGAGCTTTTTTTGCCGTGAGCACAGCCAACTCGTCTGGCTTGAGTTAGTTTGTCAGGCATATTTTGGGAACGGTTTGAGAATTAATTCTGTTTTAAAGACTATAATCACCTTTTTGGCCCCTGAAACCAGTTCAGGATTTTTGTGCCAGGCCAGCAATAAAACAGCTTTTGCGCATGTCAAAGGCTTGTTCTATACAAGCAAAAAGACAGTGGAGATAAAATCTGTGTCTTTCTTGCAATCTATACCCACAAAGCAACTGATTCAAAAGTGACTGCAACTTGTCCCTGTCTGTAATGACAGCGCAGCCCCAGCCTGCACTGCACGGGAACGCCGGCCCCGGGGGCTGCATGCTTTGACTCCGTATCGCTTTCAGGTGCCAGTAAAACTCTTGGTATTGGTTACCTACACTCACAGATGGCTCAAGGCTTCTCAGCAGTGAAGGCAAAAGTTGTGTTTGAAGGTCAATGGGGCTTTGGGGACTTCGGAGATCAGGGGGAACCAGGGATGAAAGGCACAGTTAGGAGGAAAAGGGACTTAGTGGTGTCAGTGGTACCCAGGGAAGTGAAGGGAGGCGTGTGGGGAGCAGGTTGCGAGATTTAGGTGGCAAGATGTGATCTAGGGGAGGGGGCGGTGATGGGTGAGGGGTGTCTGTATCTCCCTATGCTGGTTCATGGATTTCCTTACAATTCCTACCTGCCCTTCTGCTTCCTCCCTCAGGCACGGGTAGCTTTGTGCTGCAAACAGATCCTGACTCTCTGGGCTCAGTGGAGGGGTGTCACAAGCCTGGGATGCAAAATGGAAATTGGGGAGCAGTGGTCAGCATATCAGAAAGTGCCACCTTCCTTGTTGGCATGTGAACTTTACACATGGGGGACAATCCTCTCTTCTCTCCATCACCTGTTTCCAGCTCAGGTCTGACTCTCCTCCGTGTCTCCCCCGTCCCAACCTATTCTAATTTATCATCCCTTTTCCCCTGCTCCTGTTGCCTCTCCGTGTCATTTCCCACTCTCCCCCCGTCACCTCTCCTTCCCGATTCCCACAGCAACCCCGGTCTCTCCGGTTGCCTGTATCAGGCACTCCCTTCCAGCCCATGGGGAAAAACAGCGGCAGAGCTGCCCTCCCCAGAGCAGGCTCCATGCTTGGAAAGTGGGATCCCTTCTCAGTCTCATCTGTCCCCACACTTTCCCAAGCCATGCCTCAGTGCCTCTGCACCCCCTCTGCAGGGACAAGCACACCAAGCGGAGGGAGCCTGAGCAACCTCCCCAGGAGGCCTCCAGAGCCTTTGAGCCAGAGGCTTCTGTGGCTTATTACAAGCCCTGAATGCCTTCTGGGAGGCTGCAGGAGCAGCCCAGCTCTAGTCCAATCTTGATAATGGCATTTTGCTTCCTGAAAGCCTCCCAAGTAGCCCAGCTGCCATAGTCCTTGTCCCTGAGCTGCTGTGATGCTCTGCCCCCGGGTAGTACTCAACTGCCGCCACATTGCAGCAGGTCACTGCATTTCTGCTGGGGTGAGTAACCCAGCTCTGAGACCCTCTGTGGGGAAAGGCACTACATCCCACACTGCTTACAGCAGAATACTGGTCTCTGTGAGGGTGTAGCCTGGCTCATTGAAATTAATTAACAGCCAAATGGCTCCATACACTTCTTTATGCAGACAACAACAGTGACTGCAAAATAGATCTTAACGTGAGCCCAGGTCCCAGGGAAGTGAGTGGTGGTGTGGGGAAACCATGGGAGACCACTGTCAAGGCAGAAGGAGCAGCTTCTGAAACCGTGGTCACTGAGTTCCAGCTTTTAATACACTCCTAGTTTGTCTTTTGCCACTCTTTGTACAACTTCAGCAGAAGGAGAAACTGAGGTATCAGTATATTATTTGTCCAGTTTTTAGCTATGACTGCAAGTTATGACCCGATAACTTTTAAAATTGGCATCTATGTGAATTATAATTTAATACATGCTAGAATTGACTCAGTTGCCCATGAACTCTCTTGGCCATAAATGCCAAGATGTGCATTCAAAATGTTTTGGAGTGCAGTACACATTTATTTTTACCAAACTTACTGGAATTTCTGCTGTATCTTGTGTTGTAAACCTTCTGCACTTTTCTATCCTTCTGTTTTGTTCTTTTACTGATTCCTTTCTCTTTGTAGTAAAACAAAATTTTCATCTCAGAAAGGCTACATTCTTCCTTCTCCCTGTTCTAGTGACTTTTCACTTAAATATCTGCTATTTTGAAAATTACTTCATCTAACATAACACTCTTGCCTGAATCTTTGTGTGCTCTGCAACCCGTAGCTCTGATCCTACAAAGATTTATGCTTGCGCATAATCTGGAGTATGAAAAGTAGTGTCATCAGCTTCAGTGAAATGACCCACGTACCTCAAGTTAAGTACCCGTGTAAAACTTTCAAGGAGTCCTAAATCTCTGGCAAGATAGCGCTGCAGCCGTCTTGTGGAAATACAGCCTCAGCTGGTGGGACCTGGTACCTGCTACACGGCTGCAGAACAGCTTGGTTGTTACCGACAGCAAGAGAAGAGCTCGACGTTGAGATGAAACTGTCTGGGGAACTTTAGCAACGAACATGCAGTTGCCTAAGCTGAAATTCGCTGAGATGGCAAGGGACTTCTCTCTCGCTTCTCCTTTCAATCAGGGCTATGAAATCAGGACTCCGGCTCTACAACTGAAGACAATGCAGATTTGAGAGGGAATCAAGTTAAGCCCCATGATGTTTTTTTTCTACAAGGCAGCGCACGGCTGTTGTAGTTTTTTTTTTTAAAAAAGTTACCTTACCAATTCTGATCCGGCCTGATCATGCATGATCTTCTAATATCAAATCACATCTGGGGCGAGGATGACTTTGTAGATACAAAGAAGAGAAAGACTCAACATACAAATATATAATCATATATAGTCTTAAAGCCTTTATTTTAATGCAAAATAAAACAGGTAAAATTTATATAGCCATATGTAACAAAAGATCAAAATCTTTGATGTGGTACTAGAAAAAACCTCTCAAATTGTGTGTTGAATTTCTCCCCCAAAACAATCACGCATGATTTTGAAATCAGTTTCACTTAAACACATGGGTATTGTGAGAATCACAAACACCTCTCTCTCCCCCACAATAACAGAATAGTGTCTTACAAAGCCCTCTCTTCTATGCAGAGACGGTGAATAGCGCTTCCGATTTTGCACGTAAGGCTTAGAGACTTTGCAGAACAACTGTGACGGAGAGCACAGGTGTAGGGCCTTTTGGAAGTGCAAAGCAGCCCCTGCTCAGCACAGAGTGTCAGGATGCGGCCCTGGCAGAGCAGTCGGTAGGATTCACTCCCAGCACTAACTCTCATAAACGAATCTGTGATGGCTGGGAGAAGGAGGTAGCACAATTCATCTGTAAAAATATTAGGCAGCATGTGAAGCTATTTCTAGATCAGGAAGCTGGAGTGAATTGGAATTGAGAGCTGCATGCACTTTTTCAAGGCAGGAGCCTTTTGTTTTTTTAATGCTTAGTTCCCCCTTTTTTTCCACAAAGGGCAATTGATATTTCTTTATGCATTTGAGGGGTGCCTAGAGACTTCTGCATCATAATATATCACAGTGGTAATGTCTGCTCGCAGGCCAAGATCATGGCTCACTAGTGGGTGGTCACTCAGAAAATCCACAGGCTCTTTTTCTATCTCTTAATCTTTCAACTGCTGGGCCCGGCTGGCCCCGCGCCAGAGCCAGAAACGCAGGCTGCACGCCACCAGCTCAGGAAATCAAAGCTTCCAGCTTCGCACAGGAGCGGGCCTCTCTCCCCCTTGTCTTGACTCCTGTTCACACGCACACTTATGGCACGCTGCTCCTGCGGCAAACCCAAACTCTCCCTTCACACCCGCTACGTCACTAACTTTACTGCCGGACTGGCACATTTTGGATGAGGGAGTGCGAGGCAATTACGTGTCAAGAGCATTTCAGACTCATAATTTTCCCAAACATATGGACATATGGGGAAAAGAACAACTTGTTACTTAACGGCTCTTTTGGATTTTGCAAGTGTGTATTTTCAACTGTCAGTTGTAGCACCTCGTGAATTCTGCACGGTACATATTTTTCCACAATATGGTGCTAAAATCATACATTTTACACTGCAGAGAAGCTGACTATATATACTGTAGTTACACATTATACTTTTGAAAATACCGTACCTCTACCAGATATTAAACCAGCAAATGGCAATTTTCTCCCAGAACAATGGCACCAGAGATTGACGAGATGCTCTGTAATACTTTTTGGTCTTGTTCCCCCAGCTAGGTCGGACTGTTCTTCCTCCTTAGCTCCTCACCTGTAGGATGCATCCATATATTATACTTGTAGCACTTTTTTTTTTTTTTTTTGAAGAAGCACCTCTGTACTGATCTAACAGCAGAAGCATCATTTAATAACCTGTTGGGTAAGATTAACAGCTCAGAAGGTGTTCGTTTGATCTGTCCGTCTCAACTGAGTGGAGCCGATGCAGTCAAGGGGAGCTCTTAAGGAGAGATTCAGGTTACAGGGAGACAATTGCGCAGGTCCTTCAAAGGCTATAAATAACCCAGGAGCTGTTTCCATCCAGATTTTATTTGGCCCTGGCTCTTGAAATACTGTAAATAAGTTCTGTTCACTGTGCTGTGATGCCATTTGAAGGGTTTAGTTGAGAGTGATTTATAAAAGCAGTAGCTTATATTCAGAGCTGTTCTTAATTGTGGCCTGGCTTGATAAAGCCACTGTCGCAAACATATTAGTTTCTTTACAGCTGGATCAAATGTATCAGGGGTTATATTTCAAGGAGGGAAAGGAAACTATTTTAATTTGTTTTCGCTTCACTTTCAGCGGGCCTTCATAACACCAGCGGCTACCCTGTGGCTGCCAAGTCCTGGCTGCGTATCCTACAGCATCTAAAACTCTTCGAGAGAAGTACAAGGCTGTGTACAGCACGTACACGACAGGCAGAGTTTCCTTGGGGAATGCGCCTTATTTATGGAGGGTACCAGGAGACATCCAGCTTTACATCCAACCCTCCCTCCAGAGGTTTTTCCCTCCTACATTACTAGGGAAGAGGGCAGAAAGAAATGGAACAAGAACTGAACACACTTGCTTCATAATCGGTTGCATTCCTCTCCCTCTCTCCCTCCCACCAATGCTTTCTCCTGACTGGATTTAGAGCTGCGCCTGCCCCTGCCCCAGGGAGTCCAGCCCTGTATCTGAATCACGGAGATGTTCCCCCACCACCCCAAAGCTCTCCTCTCCCCTTCTTCCCAGCCTGGCTGGTAGGGATTGGTGTGAATGCAAATGCCAGAGCTTGCCGGCCAGCTGGGCAGCTCCAAGTGCTCCCCATGCCTCAGGGTTACGCCAGTCTCTCACCAGCATTAGCAGCAGAGAAGAAACGTTGGCTGGGATTAAATGCTGCTTCTCATCGGGGCCATTACCTACTGGCAGTGGCCCCTGGAAAGCAGCAGCACACAGACTCGCCCTGCCCTGCGCCTTACGGACCTCTTGCTCTAACGAGCCCTTTTCCCAGGGATATCTAGTAAAGGGACACGCTCCTATCAGGACAAACCTTCCCGGTGATATTTAATACCTGGGAAGTGACCTATGTGATTTAATCTGTTGCATACCAAAGGTGTCAAAAAGACATCAAAGAAATCCTTGTGCTTAATCCTTGGCCAGGTCATAGTCTCTCCCTGATGAGGAGAGAAGCCCAAACGGTTTAATAACACTCCCAAAAGGCAGAAGTCGAGGAATTAAGGACACTTGAAAACTTCACAAAATATATTTCTAGGTGGCAAGACTGTATGGTTTCCCTGTGACAAAATCCTTGAGACAAATCTCTGAGCACCCACAGCCCTGTTGGGCCAGGTAGCACAGGTCCCTGTGGCTGGGGACATGCATTTCTGACCTCCTCCCAGGCTGGCTGGCTGGCTGCAGAGCAAGCTCAGGCTGCACGGGGCAAAGAGCTGGGCACGTACCCCACCGCCCTGTCCCCCCATGGGCTCTGCTGTGCTGCTGGCCCCCTCTCCCCACCCACACCTTCTCTCTTTCTATGCACCGCGGCAAATAACTTGCTACAAACAGCTATTCTCTCCTCTTCCTCCTGGGCCCCAGGGTCTTGAAGCCCTCCCTGTTGCTTTCCTTGTCTTTTCCCTCACCCCTTGCTGTGAAAAGCCCCTCTCCCCGCTGGCCTGATGGCCCCTGGCTGCAGGAACTCGAGTAGTTTGGCACTTGGCACCGGCCTGGCGCTGCCAGAGGCTGAGCTTCCCTTGGGGGACTGAGGGTGGGCCCGCACCGACAGGCACGGGCGGCAGGCTCGCGAGGGCAGGGCACGCCGCTGGCAGGCACTTCGCTGTAAGCCCGGCCAGAGGGGCCGGGAGGGGGCTGCCCTGCCAGAGCCAAGGCAGCACCTGATACGGTAACTTAATATTAATTATGGAGTCCATGCCCACGGTCACCTCCTCAGTCACTTCTTATAGGCCAGCTCCACTGAAACCCCAAGAGAGACACTTATTGACAGCAGCTGAGGATCTGATCTCCAGGGTTTACATTTAAAGAGTGCACACTGCATAACTAAGAAACGCTCACAAGCACACACATGCACATCTACAGACACACACTTCTCAGTGGCTGGCTGCCTTGTCCTCTGCGAGCCTGCCCAAGCATGGTGGATAAAGCTTTTTGCCTTACTCCAAATGCAGCAGGTGCAATAAGAGGAGAATCTTGCTACACAAACTGCAAAAAATGAAGGCTACAAGATAAATGCTGCCACCACCAAACAGAAAGAGGAAGACAGAGGCCAGATTACAAATCTGGAACTGCAGCATCCTGAAAGCACAGAGCTGCTGGTCTGAACGTGCCTGGAATGTGGCCACTACCTCCGCAGCAGTCCCTTGTCAACTCAGGATCACACACACTGGATTACACAAGATCCACAGTTCCGCACAAAGTCCACGCTGCATGCTGTGTTCTCACTTACAGGCTCTACAACAGCACTCCAAAGTAAACTCTGGTGACACCACTGCCCTTATACAGACAGCTACGTACTGTATAGGTGTAACTGGATTCAGTAAATAGCCCTGAGGTGTATGAAGTGTTGCGCTTCATTTCCAGCAGCCACTTTCTATTTTTAAAAGGAATTAAAAAATACTCAACTGTCTGGTACCTCACGTACTCAAAACACATCGTACCTCACGCGGCTTTAGTTCGCCTGTTAGAAAGCACCTATGCTGAGCCCAGCTCAGTAAGAACGACTCCAGGTCTCGTGCCATTCTTACAGGCAGCTACGTTTGGGAACAAGTCTACAAGGATGACGTCCGACGGGATTCCTCCTGGGCTGTGCTGGCAAGGCCAGTGTGTGGCTATACAGCTGCAGTCATGGGGTTCTTCTGCCTGGGATCCTGTTGCCTGTACTGATATGGGTCTGGACTGGTCCCACGGTGTCGGACAATTTCATTATAAGCTGGTGCTCGGTGGGACTGAGGAGGGGAAGGTGGCACGTCCTGCCGGAGGGGTCCTTTATGCTGGTTTGCGATGGGCTGGGCTGGGTAGTACTGAGGGTACCTCAATTCTGCCACTCTTGTGTCTGGCGCACGGATGTAGTTCCCCTTAGATGGGTGGACAACAGGCTGTCCTCCTTGGTAGTAGGGAAGATCTCTCTCTTTGTATATTACTCGTGGCCCTGTTAAATATTCCAGTGGCTCTGCAGGTCCACGCCTGAGGAGAAAAAACATAATAAAGCACATAAAAAGGCAGTCTACTAGCCCAGCGACACATTATTGTACTCACAATCTATGTTTACTTTGGGAAAGGAAATGCCACCTCAAGCATGACAGGTCCAGATGAATCAAAAGAACTTCTGAAGGATAACAAGCCTCCCACCTGCACGCTACAAAAGTCTGTAACACCCAGGACGCTGGAGGAAGGGTCCAGCGCACATCACAGCCCTTTTACAATGGGAGAGCACTGGAGCCCTTCAGCTCCCAAAGTCAGCCTCCTGTGATCCATTTGCCATAATGGAAACAAAGCTCCTTTAAACAATGCATGTTTGACGGAATCTTATCTAGCCTGAGGATAAACAGATGAGTTGGGTCTGCAAGTCTGCAAATCCCATAAGCTTTACATGCACAAATATTCACGCTTTCCAAGCCATTTCCCACTACTTTTTCTCCTAACATGTCAGACTGTAAAACTTTCCAAACACCGTAGTTGGAAAAACTGGAACTCCTGGAAGAAACACTAGGGATGTCAGGCTACAATACCTGTGTTTAATGGGCGAGCTGCCAATGTGGTTTCAAAAAAACTCCTGTGATCTAGAAGGCCTGATATTACAGCAGCCCTGTAACTTGTCTGCATCAGCATGGATCTGACAAGCTCTAGTTCACGTGAAAAGCAACATGCGAATCTGTCATCCCTGAGGATGTGCCATGGAGCCCTCTCTGTAGCTTTCTGCATCTTAATTCCATGATTTGCACTAACGAAGCATTGATATTTTTTCCTAGTGCAGCTTAACTTGCGATACTTTTGAAATGGCAAAAATAATTGTTCTCACAGACATGTCACCAGAGCATCCCCAAAAGTTCAACTCAATTAGGAGTTTTTGCCAGTCTGATTGCAAATGTCGTTGCGCTTTGGGCAAAACCTCCCATTGGCTGCAGAGGAAGCTTCTCTCCGAGTGAGAGCTGAAGGAAGACGGCAGGGTTTTGACCCAAAACAGGGGCTGAAAGTATAAATCAATTACACCTGCTCCGTGGCTTTGGGACTGAACTCACCAACTGTTTAAATATTCTTTGCATAGATTTATTTAAAAAGTCATCATTCCGGTACAGCAGATCAGGTGTTCACAATTCCTCAATGCCTCTCTTTTGTTCACACAGAGATTTTACAAGCATGCTCCCCCTTTCTTAATCTGGGCTCCCAGACTCCACTGGAGCTTGTTTTGCATGAAGTAAAACAAAACATGTGGTTTTCTGCTGCACTCGTTTAAGCCCATGGGGTAAATCATGGACATAGGCAATGAACAAACATTATCTGCCTTGAAATGAACCTACAGTTCTCCCCCTGGAATAACTTAGTGCAAATGTTTCCTGTTTAAAATGGAAAGAGCAAAAGGAAGAATTCCAGGCCTTGGACTTTTAGGACCCTACGCTCCCCAGAGACTTTTTGCTTTAAAAACAGAACATTATAAAAGACAGGCTCTCCTGGCTCCCCCCACCACTCCATGAGACAGTCCAGACAAAGTGCTGAAGGGCCTGAAGCCACCCTCTGAGATACTAAAAGGACTCTTAACCGCCTGTATTGAGACAACTGCTGTCTCTGCTCACACACCTACGCCTTGCAACAAAGCCTAATTTCCACAGCAGGCCAAAGAGTTGCTCCATGTATTTCTATATGAAGACTTGTTCACTAGTCAGCCCCATCACACTCAGCTTTTAATTCCTCTGTGCGCAAAAACGCACTTCCAATCATAAAAGGCTTCTGCGATGGTAGGAACTGCTTTGTGTCAAGCAACAAACCAACCAATGTCAAACCTACACCTGTCACCTTTTAATATACGGATAATGCTCAAAATCCTGTATATTAGATCTTATAAGATGTTCTCATCGGCGGCTATAATCGACTAAATTCTTGTGGATCACGTTAAAAAGGGACTAAGCTTGGAACCTGATCCAGAATTCACTGAAGAGCCAGGTAGCTTTTGGAGAGAGCTCTAACTGCAAAACTGAATTAATCTAAAATAACAGATTCGAGATTAATTGGTACTAAAATGAGTGTTAAGAACAGGACTGAGCCACCAGCATCATGTACTAAGCCTTCAGCACACGGCTCATCCCTCGACTCGCCCAAGAGGTCTGGACGTTGCAGGAAAAGAGGGGGGCATGTTTTGCCATCCAGCCAAAAGACCTGTTTCTAGGAAAGCTCAGTCGGTCCAGTTCTAGGAGACAGTGTGACACTGCTGCCACCGAGGCTGTGACTGTGCAGAGGGTAGCGCATTCAGGCGGCTTTGACCTAGAACTGCGCAGTGAAGATGAACCTGAGCAATCAAAGCACAAGCGTGCCAGACCTGAGGCACGTACCCAAGCTGCCTGCCCTTGTGCCATTAGGTCTTCATTGCTGTTACCTGTGCTACAAAACTAAATCCACCCTTGGTTCACTTACAGCTAATACCGTCTCTGGTTGTGTAGACAAACTGCAGAGAGGAACATGCTGGAAGGGCAAAATCTTTCTTTAAAAAATAAAGAAATATCCAAACTGTTCGCTCTCAGCACCAGTTTCCCTTCTCTGAGGGTGAAACACCCATAGGTGGTATCATTCTTGAGTATCTTCCCCAGAGTCAGGGCTTAGCAGCTGGGAGGAGAGGTTGTACAGAGAGACAAGGCTTGAATCTGCTTCACATGGATCCTTTAGGAAAGCCCCGGGAAGACAGAAGGTATGTGAGGTTTTTTAGCAGCCTTGGCAATAATGTAAGCAGTGATCTAACCAATGATTACCAGAACTCTCGCACGAGTAAAACCTTGGGAAACCCTGGTAACTGCCCAAAAGGCTGCCCCCGGGCAGCATGACAAGGGGGAAATTTCACGAAAGATATCCCCGTGGCTGCACCACGCGCTCCGGCTCGCTTCCTCTGGTGATCCCAGGGGGTGTTATGATTGTAGATACACATGCTACAGTGATGACACTTTTCTTCCCTTTTATGACCAGCACTGCATGTTGAAGCTGAGTTATTTCCTGAGGATTCATTCTTCCCCACCTACCAGTCATGCCCGACGAAGTCCACTCCTAGGGAGCTGCTCACAGTGCAACCAACCAGCCTGGGGAGTCCCCATGAACCTCCATCTGACAAGTCTTAAAGTACAGGAAAAAAACAGCCCTTCCCTCCCCAGGTGTGTCAAACTAACCATCAGAAAGTCAATCTTTTTAAGGTATAAGGAACACCTACAGATGCCAAGCTCTGGCTGTAGAAACACTGTCACCATTAGGAGTAAGTCTGGGACACTACGGGCAGTTCCCGGCAGGAAGAGCAGGGCTCCTCTGAAGCAACACCATTTTCACTTGATAGCTCATGGTGTAAAAGTATATGCTGTTGCTTATCCTTAATGATATTGCCATAACAACTCAAACCAAACACTTTCTACTTGGCAGCCCCTTGTAGATGCTATGCTTGTTTCTGCAAGAAGCAAAACAACCCCTGCCTTTTCGCTCAGCAGACACTGCCACCTCTGAGGAGGCCCTAATGAAATTCTTCTCCCCTCCCTCACTGTTTTTGTTGGCTCCTGATGAGTTCAGAGTTCACAGGGCCATATCACACCTTCCAAGTGACCCACGGTTTGGGGGTCAAACCAATAACCTCAAGTGGAAAATCAGTGACCCAGGGGAGTGATCAAAAATCCACAAATTGGGTCAAGCAGGTCCAGCCACTCAAAAGGACCCGGCCAGGAGCGTGCCCTCCGAGAGGACATGCTGAGTAGGAGCTGCTCTGACCGTCAGCTGTTTTCCAGATTTTTAGCCAGTTGTTTGACCTGGGGGTCCAGTGAAATTAATGGCAGGCAGAAGGTAGGGAAGCTGACACAACATCTTGGGAAGAAACTGATCTCAGAGCTCAAAAAGCATTTTGGGTGATGGTTCAGCTCTGCTGGCTCCCAGTGGAAGATGCATCACTGATGTGGGTCTAGCTAAAAGCAGAGGCTGCTGCTGAAGGAAGCAGTGGAAGGAAGGGAGGCAGAAGCACCAGGTTCAAGAAAGGAATGAAACTGGTGGGGCAGTGTGAAAATGCACTCCTCAAAAATGTAATAGGCAAGGTGACCCTTAAAATGTTCATTTTATTGTGCAGAAGTGAAATCTCACCTTTCCCTGCAGAGAAATTGTAGATCACACGCAGAGGTAGCTACAAACATGTTTCATATGCTGGTTAGCAGCTCTACTGGTTTATCTTCTAAATGATTCACCAGGTAAGAACTGTGATCCATTTTGAGCTTTAAGAGCACAAAGTAGCCATGTCCAAATAAAGCAGGTAACTTATGTCTGATGTTCAATTAACAGTACATGTGTTATTATTTTCTCTATGACAAGTAAAGCCTGGAGTAGTTTGTTTTTCTATCCCTGCTTTATTTACCTTCCAAGCACAAAGGATATAAAATCTAGTATTTTCTGGCTTTGCTGCAGAATTTTTAAGAGCTTCTGGGTTTATTTGAAACTGATCCAAAGGATTCAGAATACTTAAGAAAGGCTTCTTTTACCCAAAATGTTATTTAGTCATTGAAGTCAAATAGGTATCTGAAGGTCTCAAAAACCTAACTAAACCACTTTTTGCTTTCTGCAGTTCCCCCCTTTTTTTAAAGCCCCCATTTCAGTCATTCTTCAGTTGTGGAGAATCTCACAGGGTAGACTGGCCTAAATATCTGATGCTTCAAAAAACAACCAGAAAAAAACCCATTTCATTTCAGGTTTACTGTGTTTCATTGTTAACCCCCATTTGCAGGTCACCTTTAACATCAGCCATGAGACACATGCTTGGGTTATCTGAAAGGAAAGGAAGGCAAAATGACGGTCTGGCTGTTCATGCTGTGCCCCATCATGTTGGGGGTTTGGATTTCATCATGACAAAGAGTTTTTCTTGCCTCTGTTCTATAGGGAGAATCACAGAGGTCACCCTCTTAGTATCTGGTAAAAAGCAAGGAAGGGAATGCTCTCTTCTTACATCACTGTCTCCTTCTTGCTGCTGAGGGAATATTTTGCAAGGGATATAATCTCACATGAAAAACTGCCTTCTTACTTTGTCAGGGAGTACTTCTTGAAATAAACTTCAAAGACAGCCACAGACTAAGTGGCAAATGGAAAGCCCACATTTGGCTGCAGTCTCTTTCATGTCTAAGCAAGACATACAGAGGCTCTGGGTGATGGCATCAGGCAGCTCAGGCTGTGATTAAAGAACAGGAGAAAGCAACAAGGTCCTATCTGTGTCCAAATTCTCACTGAAGAACTCTATTGTATGCATCGTGATTGCATGCTGTTTGCTCTCAGCCAGGAGGATCTACTTTTAAAGAAGAAAGGAGAAGCTGATTTAAGAATTAAATTATGCAAATAAACAATCTTACAGTATCAAATACATTACACTGTGTCTTTATAAAGCTCTTCTCAACATACACTAAAAACAACTGACTGAAAATACCATTTAGTCCCTATCTCTCCAGATACAGTATTAAAGACACCATAGTGCTGTTTGTAGTCAGTGGCACTAAGAACTTCTGTTGCTTAATATTCAATGTGTATATAATTAAAAAAAAAAAAAATTAAAATCACTGCAGGATTCAAAAAAATCACTGCATGACTCTGAGCTTCATTAAAGTCTGTCTCTGTATCTTACTAGGCGAGATACTCCTATAACAAATATTCTTTGCCATTTCAGACCAATACTTCCCATAGCTGATGATGGGTTTTGCATTTAAAAAGCCACAGGAAATCAAATTTGGTATCTTAGTGCTGGGAAGAATCTGCAGCACAAGGAAGTGCTCAGTGGCTGCTGTCTGTGAGAGAGGCCTGTACCTCTCAGGAGAAGGCAGATGTCTAGTAATGTCATACTAACCTCAACCACACCACACACAGATTATTTATGGGCTGAGCTGGTGGAGGTGCTTTTCTTCTCCTGTTCTTTTATCAACAATGCAAGGCTAAAAAATCAGATAACATAAACGAATACAATCCCTGGCTCTCATGTAGCACATGCCATGCGGAGAGAGCTGTTTTTAGTTTGAGGACTGTGTTTGGAATTCCTTCAGTGTCAGGTTTCCAGTTACCAGACCCTCATCCCTGGACCAGGCACGACTGCGGTTGGACTGGATTAGCAGAACACTCTGCAATGTGTATTACATAGCTTTGACTTCTATAGGCTTTGCAGACCCATAAAAATAATGATCATTTCACGACCTGCATTACTGGGAGGGGCGGGGGGGAAGAGCGGAAAAATCTCTCTCTCCTCTTTTTCAAGAATTCATATTTGTTTTGGATTTGGAGAAGGAGAGAGCCATACAAGTTTGTTTGAAATTCAAGCAAGACTACATTTCAGACGCAATGCCGGCAGCCCTGATTCTCTTCCCTTGCACGCAGTTTTGCAAAGTTTAACAGTGGCCTTGACTGGCCTGAACGTAAGAGCTTATATGCATAGTTTTTGTCTCTCTACAGTATTATGGCTTGGAATATTTAGAAACAAACAGCAAAAGCATCACAATCCTGGAAGGTAAGTGCATAGAGATGTTTATATTACTCTAAGTCTAGCCTTAAAGTGGCTGGAGAACAAAGTCCTTTATTGTTTACAGAAGGTCACATTTTGAGAGACGTTGGGCCACAGCAACTCCCTGGGCAGTTCTTAGCAAATGGAGACATTTAGGTGTCCCACTTGTTTTTACATCCAGGGCCAAGCATAAAGTTTAGTCAGATACTAGCTTTCCATGCAGATAAGCACACTGCAGAAACAACTGTAAGATAGGAAAATAGTAGTCTAACAGGTTTAAAACTTATATAAGATTATATAAGATTTCTTATGACAGCATGAACAGTCTATTTTGCACACAAGCAAACTGATTGTTCTCAATCCCTAACGGAGCAAACTATGTCACAGATTAGTTAACATCAGAATTTAGAGTGCCATTTAATTAAATCCCCTCCCATCAGCAACAAAGCCATAAAACACGTTGTTCCTTTGCACCAGCATTAGTTTATTTTCCGCAGCATATCTCAGACCAGCTTCTGATAATCCCATCCTGCAGGCAAAGCTGCCCTTTCTTTCCTTCCCTAAATCCAACCTACAAATATAGGAACTGCAACAATCAGGATTAAAACCCTCAAATCAACAGCAACAAAAACCCGAATATGCTAGTCGGTGCTCTATAAATGCCCAATAAACATTCCAAACAACTAGTCCAATAATCCTTCCTACTCAATTCCTCACTTGTTTTGTTCATATGCTCTCAGCCATGGTACATCTCTTCTACCGGGAGGCATAAAATAAAGTAGCACGTATTGAACAAGACATCGCTATTCTGTGATCTCTTCAAGCTTAAAGGGATCTTAAGTAGATTGGTACTTTAAGTAGCGAGTCATTACAACATGTGTCATTTCATATGTTACTCATTATTCAACACAACATAATACCGTGTGAGTCGTTAACCTCTTGGCATTGGTAACCTACTCTCAATGCTAAGCAGTCATGCTTGTTGCTCAGGAACCCCCATGCTCTGTCGGGGAGAGACCTGGATGAGATTTTAAGGTCCCTTTGGTCTTTTGTTTTGCAGATCAGCAGGGGCCGAAAGCTCTTCCTATAGACTAAAAGAGTTCTTGGCCTTTGGTCTCTTGCGTCACATTTCTGAGACGATGTCGGCCAAGTTACATCGGAGGGGAGAAAACTTCTTTTTAAGGGACGTATACATCTTAAGCCAGCAAGAGAAGCAAACGTTTAGGTTTCTCATCTGAATTTTGCATTTCAATGCAGACTCAAAATACAAAGAAGTACTGAACGCATGCAGAACTGCCACCGCTGGGGCAAGATGCTAAAGTGAAATCTCTCTTATAGCAATATTTGCATTGCATTACTGTGCAGTAGCTCCAATGGACATAGGGACCCCTCTATCCCTGCCACGAGAAGAGCCAGCTACTTCCCTCAAGAGCAGGCAAGCAATGAGAAGGGAGAGACGCAGCGAGGCGAGACCCCACCGCTGGCCCCAGCACAGCAGCAGCACAAAAGCCAGAAATACTATCCAGACCTCTCTGCCTCACCCTAACCTCTACTGCAGGTCTCTGCTTTTTTGGAGGCTGTCAGGGTAGAAATTACTGTGGTGGTTCAGGAGATTTTAATTTGATTTAAAAGAAATTCTGTTGCCATAGTCGAACTTTCTCTTCAGAAGGAAACAAACACACTGCTCAGGCTCCAGGAGAGCTCCTCCTGAGCAATGAAGCCTCCTCCCTTCGCCTATTCATTCACAGCACTACTGCTATCCGTGCCATTTTTGTAAAGTGCATTCAAAGACACAAAACCCCAAATTCTATCCTGTTCTCATTTTTCACGTGAAATGAATTTAAAGCATGGTGATTATTCAGCTGTGCTGTTCAAATGATATTCAACAAATAACAGAAGTCATTAAAAGAATCTTCCTAAGTAATAACAACCTGGGTCCAGGTCTTTACTATTCAGCCGCTGGGATCTTAACACACTGTCTGATCTTTAGTGGGCTAGTAAAAACCTGTAAGAAGTGGTTATTAATGTTATTACCAAGCTTTTAGGCTTTTTTTTTTTTTTTTTTAAAGCATCTCTCATTTAAATTAAAGCATTCCTTGCAGCGTTTTTTCCCATTGCCATGATGAAGCATGGCTGTCAATTCTGCCTCTGATGGCACAAACTGGGTAGTAAAATCATGCTTCAATAAAAAAGGGAAATGATTTTTGAAACTGATTGTAGCTGGTTATTTCTCCCTCCATTTCGTTTCTTTCTGGGTCCAGACATTCTGTTAAACTCATTGGGATGTGTCATTCCCTTTTTTCCCCTTTGCAACAAAGGCAAAGCTCAACATCCCAAGAACAATGGCTGCTTTTTGGGGGTGAAGGGGACCTTAAAAACAAGCAGCTCTTATTGCTTTCTTCAGGCAGTATTTCAGTTGTCATTGTTCCCCTACTGCTCACGTACTGATTTGCTCCTAAACAGCACAAACAGCCTGTAAGTACATCCTCCTCCCCATATTTTCTTTTGTTAGAACCATTCATTTCTATACAGGCATTAGATTATAGATTTCCTGGCTTGCCGCACTCCATTAACACTCTGGTAACCAGCCCTTTTCCAGCCAGCCATTAAACACCACCTTTAATAATTGAGATTTAAAGGCTCAGGGCATGATAAACAGCTGAAGTTACAACTTTACAGCTGCCTCTACAGAAGTGTGTAAATCTCCAGATTTGGATAGGCAAATCAGTTAATTAGACTTGCATTAAGTCCCAAACTTTGCGGGTGCTTTGACAGCAGACGTCCTGAAGTTGAGCTTTAAATAACAAGGGTCATACCCCTAAATCCCACTGGGCTGGGAGAGACGGAAATGTCCCACCCGGTGCCCAAAGAGCAGTAGCGCTGACTGCAGCTGCTGTGACTTGCAGACGGCCGTGAGCGCCCTGCGACTGCAGCCCGTTCCAGCTGTGTTTATGCTGGCTTCTTCCTTAAGAGCTTCTACAGTTACACGAACGTAAGTGCAGCTGCAGCAAGCGGAGCGACTGCCGACTGGACATGCTCTACCTGCTGCCCGCAGTGGAGACATCCCTGGTTTTACCACCCTGCGTGTCCTGCCCGCCAGCACGCAGGTCGCCCTTTGAGAGCGGGGCCCTGCAAGTCGCAGGGGCTGAGTGCAGCTTCCCCCTGCCCCTACCTGTGGCTGAGGAGATGCTACGTGGCTGGCCCTGAGTCACTGCTAGCCAGTAAATGTTCAAAGCTGGTGAGATTCGGAGCTGCAGGCCACCGGCTGCTTTAGGGACGTGGGTAGTAAGCGGTTAACCTTTGGTCGTGAGGCCCAAGCGCCTGTGCTCCATCTCTGCATGAGTTATCTCCCTGTTGCTGCATTTAAAAATACTGTATGTAATTAACTGTTATCAGGTTGTTAAGCAGCGTGCTGAAGTGTGAACTTATCATTCAATTGTTTTCTTTATTTACAAAGTCCCTGCCATTCTCTGAGGCGGCAGCCTGGGACAGGCTGTTGACTTGCTCAGATGAGGAGGGTTTAGCGCACCAGATTCTGGTAGCAGAAGCAGATTCTGGAGAGGTGAGACACAGCCGTGAATCTGCTCAGTTCCTCAAACACCCCCTCAACACGCCCTGCGGAATAGCTGTGTGCGAACGAGACACACACACACGCCACCGCTACCAAATGCATCACTGTAACGTTGGTTTGAGACCTGAATAGCACAGCACTGAGGAAATGCACGATACAGCTCCCAGCCGCTGTAACCCAGCCGTATGGGCATAGGTAGAGTTTTTACTCTTATATATAGCACTAACTTTAATGCCTATAGATATATGCAAGCTATCCGGTCCATTCACAGATAAAGATGACATAACTGCTGACTTTCATGCACTTCTGCGCTCAGTTCTTCCCCTTCCCCCTTTCATTTGGTGGACTTTGTTTCCTTGTTTAAGAAAGGCAAATCTGGAAGTCAGCGCACATCGTGTTAGACCATGGGCTGGAGATGGGAGGACGTGACAACAGGGCAAGATGCCACATCCCCTGCTGTCCTCTGCCTCTCTCCACAAGGCCTAGCTTTGGTTTTCTGGAGCCCATGGCTCCCACCACTTTTTTGCCACTTTTGGCCTGTCACCTCCTCAGCTCCCTGCCTCTGCAGTCACTGCAGCTGCCTCCCTCCCCTCCCCACTCCTCTGAGGCACTGCTCCACTGCTCCCTTCCCCTTCCCCTCCCCTCCTAGCTCCTTCCACACACTCTCCCAGTTCTCCTCTTTGCTTTCTTCCCCAGCAGCACTGGCCCTGGCAATGCCTGCAAGGAGTCCAAGATGACGTGAGACATCATCAGATCTGTGTGATTTTCCTCCATGCATTCCTGGTCTGGGGCAGCACCATGCATCCAGCAGGACTTATTAGCATGGTCACTAGGCATGCAGAGTCCTTTGCTCTTTGGGAACTGGTGCAATCATCAACAACCCAGATCTATGTGCATCCCTCCCAACACTAGTAATAGAGGAGATATGTAGCTTCTAAACAAACGTCTTCTGTGCCATCTGCACGCCATGCTGCATGCCAGATGACAAGATAAAATCTGCAACAGCAAAGTTCTTGGAGCACAGCAACCTTCTAGAGAGAGCAAGCACACCCTGTGGCAACACAGTTGTACCAGCTTAGTCACGTACCTAGAACAGAAGACATCAGGATGCTGAAGCTGGAAGAGGGAGCACGCAGCAGAGGAGAGAAAAAAAATGCTTTAAAGACATACCAAAACACTGCCTCCCTGAGCAATGGGAAAGCGATGCCAACCGCTAGGAATTAGTGATCTTACAGAGGCGACAGCACAGCAGTTGGAAGACAGGGGCAAGCCAATACTGAGATAAAGAGAGGCTTTGGACAGCACCACCAGGTATAGACTTTAATTTCTTTTGAACTCATATATACATCATGTGTCAAAGACTGCCACGTGCTGTAGAGTCTTACGTGCAAGACGTGATGCTGTCAGCAGCTTCATCTTAGATTATGATGAACACCACCACAATCAGAGAGGCACCCCTGGGTGCCTATTCCTACTCCACCCAGGAAGCCTACTACAGAGTTGGGGTTGTTCAGCCTGGAGAAGAGAAGGCTCCACAGAGACCTTATTGCAGCCTTTCAGTACTTAAAGGGGGCTTATAAGAAAGATGGGGACAGACTTTTTAGCAGGGCCTGTGGTGATAGGACAAGGGGTAATGGTTTTAAACTAAAGGAGGGGAGATACAGGCTAGATGTAAGGAAGACCTTTTTTACAATGAGGGTGGTGAAACACCAGAACAGGTTGCCCAGAGAGGTGGTAGATGCCCCATCCCTGGAAACATTCAAGGTCAGGCTGGATGGGGCTCTGGGCAACCTGATCTAGTTGAGGTTGTCCCTGCTTATTGCAGGGGGGTTGGACTAGATGACCTTTAAAGGTCCCTTCTAACCCAAATCATTCTATGATTCTACATGCCATCAGTGAGAAAAAGAGAAGCAATAGCACCTCCTGATCTGAACCTGGAAAGAACGTTGCAAAGATTCCAGACAGCATGTCTCAATTTGGCTGGGGGGAAAAAAATTAAATAAAAATACCCTCTAACTTGAAACAATCTTTTACATAATGAATCAATCAAACAATTATCTTTGCTCTAGTACATTCAAATCAAGGGAATCATCATTGAAAATAACAACCAATTTATAGCTCATTTAAAGCCACAGTAAGCTAAGCTGCTCATTCACTAATGAACAATAAAGGTCACTACTACAATATAATTCTAAGTATTTTCAGATTGTGCAGTGTGATAGATTTGAAGTGGCATGTTCATAAAAAAACCCATCAAGGTACTTTGCAGAGGGAAGTAAAGATGGAAGGAGATCTGTGCCTTGCCTAGATACCAGACAGAGAAGAAGGAATAACTTGCTGCCATGAGGAACTTGGTGCCCCAGACTCATCCAGCCTCAGCCAAAGCCTCTGGATGTCAATGGAAGCACTTCAATGAGCTTTGGATTAGGCTCTTGTATAGGAAAATGGTATCTGAAAGGGGAGAAGAGGGCAGGGAGAGAATGAGACATCTGTATCCTGGAATGAAGTCAGGAAGTTAAGGCCTGACAGCCTTAGACAGCAAACAAATAGCTCGAGTACTAGATGCGGGTTGTTGAAATGCCTCACTCCACATGCAAACATTCCTTTTCAATTGTGTCTTTCAGGTACTCAGAGAAAAGGCTGACCAAAATGCAATTTATGTATTTTTTACTTTTTGAGTGCTCATGATCTAGAGAGGGGTACAAATATGTGATTACTAAGAAACAAGACATTCTACCAGATGAATAGCAGACCTCTGCTGCGCGGATGTTACCTCTACGATTGTTAATAACGTGGCAACTGGGGCGATGTAGCAGAGTGTGCCCTAAATTGCAGCATCACGTCTTTGACTATTACCAGAACCAGATGCTTCAGAGGAAGCTGTAATTAGTGGACAATTAATAGTTTGCATAGGCCTTACAGCATAAAAGCAACTTCTCCTTTCCTCCCCAGAAGCTAACTCAAACCGAAGCAACTATTGGTCCAAGTCCAGATTTGCAGAAAGGTGCAGGTTTCAGAAACCCGAAACACTGGATGGCATGTCTGTACTTACAGATGTTGATATTAAAAAAAAAAAAAAAAAAATCAACAACAGTAATATTTAACCTTGACAGACCTACTATTTGAATCTCTCAGGAGAAAAAGCACAATATAGTAGAGAGAGCCTGTGGTGAGTTGAGAATGACATCTTTTCCAAACCTCAATGTTAAATCTTTGATGCTGACTTGGGTTCCTCTTTAACGAAAATATGAGCAATTTACTTTCAGTAAAATGAGATTTTCTTTAAAAGAACCTTGCAACATTTCAAAGGCCCCTCTTTTTTAAATGATCAAAAAGTAAAAGGGAGAAATTTCAAGCAGCTACAATATAAACTATTACTCAAGAAGGACATTCCAGTTTCTAAGTCAGAAAAGCACAAAGCAGCAATACCATTCTGAGGATGCAAAATTGTCTCTGTATACTAAAGTTCCTTGAAAAACTTATAAAACTTGTGGTATAAACTGGTACAACTGAAAATGAAATGTCTAAGGAGGAAAAGACCAGGGTTAAGGGTTCTGTATTGATTTTTTTTTCCCCACATTGGGATTAAAGTGATTTCAGCTGGGACTCAGCATTACAGATGTAATTATAATTTCCATTTATATTTTTAGACTGTGTACAAAGAAGTGTAATAATGGACAGCTGAACATTTTCCATTGTCCATTAAAAACGAAATGTTTCTGATGAAATCTCTGTAAGACCAAGGACCGCTGCAGTAATCTCTCAATAACAGAGCTTTCTTCAGATGTTTGGTGACGAGAGAGAAGGGAGAGCTGTCAGCCCTTCACATAAAGAAATCAAACCAAAATGACATTAAGGTTGTTATTCCCCTCAATAATACTAAAGAGATTCCAAGTTAAGATCAGTAACAAGTCTCTTCAAAGAAAAAGTCAGATTATTCATTAAATAACCTTTCTTGATATTATTTACAGGATATTTAACAGAAAGCATTGCATTAAGGCAACATTAAGGAGGCATTATTTAAACCACAGAAAGTGCAGGGAGTGAAAAAGTGAAATTTCTCTACGTACCATTGCCTGCCTGCCATCCTTCCCCCATGCTTTACAGTGCACGTTTAAGTCCAGGTTTCCTGGAGGCCTCTGATAGCTAGGAAAATGATTGCTATTGAAAAGCAAAATGTATTCAAGGTAAAGCAGGTGCTTAAGTGCTCTGATGGATCTGGGCCTAAAAATTCAAGTTGTAAACCCCAACTCAATTTCAACTGACTAATTGAATTCGTCTCTTTTTTTTTTTTTTTTTTTTTAAAATTCCCTTTCGTTTCAAACCGATCTGCTCTGTGCTTTCTGCCATAAAGCGTGGTGCAGTCAGTACCGCAGCAGAGCCCGTGCCACTGAGCCGCTTCCACTCGCCATTCCAGAGGGGGCTGCAGCACACCACGCGGTAAAGAGATCCTTACAGAAAATGCTCAAAACCGGCACGGGTGTATTCAGGCAGCCTAAATTCAGTCTAATTCCCTAGTCAGTGAGAAACCCAGCTGCCTTCAGAGACCCCTACAAAGCTAATTAGAGGGCTACCAGAAGTGGAGTCAGACGGTGAAGTCGCATAGGCTTTCTGAGTGCGGCTACTTGGATCCTTAAAGCTTTTAACTGATTTTGGAAATCTTTAATCGCTGAATGTATAGTTGCAAATTGTGTTTGCTGTTTGAGAATCTTTGGAAGAAAGACTGTTAGTATGTCCTTTCTTCTATTCGTTTTGTCCCAGCTATTGTTTTAGGTGGTTGATTTCAGCTCAAGAGCATATCACTATTACCTCTTTAAGAAAGCAAAGCAAAGGGAAAAACTGTGATCGTACCATGCTTCTAAAAATACATTCTTTTTATACTGAAGACATCCCAGTTCTCAGTAAACAAACATTCCTTTTCTTTAAAGCATAGATTCTCAGATCGAGCCAAAATTCATAACAAAAATGCTAAATGAGGGACCAAAACCTGGTGACACGTGGGTATGTACAACAGTACGCTAACACCTAGATCCAAGCAAAAAGCCATTCACATGGATTTTCAACTGTGAAATCCTGCTGAGATTGGTTCTGCTTGCCAGATTTTGTCATGATCTACAACAGACTGCTCTCAAAGTACTTTCTTTCACCTGGAAAACAAAGGCTATTTTTCTTCTTTAAATGAAGAAAAGTGCCAGCTACTCGATATCCAAGGACCCCCATTGGCTCGGGGTTTTACTTGATAACCTGGGCTGGGTTTTGTTCATACATTTACCGCCCTTGGCTGGAACTGGCTGCCAATTTCCAAGCTGCTGTCTCAGACTATCTAATGAACAGATCCAATCTCCTTGCTGAATTACATCTGGAGTGGAACAAAAATGGCTGATAATTCACTTTCTATTAAAGTTAACACTCTCCTCCTCTTGCTTCCCACGTATGTTATACAGTGGATGTGTCTGGATGTTCTGCTCTGTTTTTTCAGCTCTTGCAAGCGCATGAGCTATCAATTACTCTGTGCGCAGAGAGAAGATGGTGACTTGAGGAACAGCTTCCAGTTTGCAGGATTCCTCACCTCATCACTGCTTGAACATTTAAATGAATCCTGTCGGGCAAGAGGCCTGAAGCAGAGAGATTCCTTAGGTGCTCTCTCCCCTGCCATTTTCCCCTTCATTGAATAGTTAATCAGATCAGAATAACTCTTTAAAACTAATATTTATTCAAACAGCTGCAGGATCCCATCTGCTCACGCAGAACGGAGTGCAGAACTAGCGGAGGCCGCACCGGTACCAGACAGACGCCAGCAGAAGGTATCAGTTCCGTCAATATCTCTATAGCCAGATTAAGTTACGTTTGGCAGACAAAGTTTTTGAGTACAGCAAAGACACTGCCATTAGTGTAAAGGTGTGGTTAAATTTTTAGCATATGCATTATGGTATTTAATAGATTTCCAAAATAAAGCTTGCTGAAAGTCTGACTAGTGGCCTATGTACTGTTTAACACCAACCACACACCTACAAAGTTTTGCTGGTGTGTTTCTGGCATATCCACGACATCTTTACCTGTGGTAAAGAAGCTCAATATCTTATGCAGATTTTCCCAAATAAGCATCAACGAAAGAACAGTATCACTGTGCATCTTGGGCTTTGTTTATGCCATATTTTAAAGAACTGTTCTAGTAGAAAATTTTGTACAGGTGCTAAGTGACAAAATTAGTGCTAATTTACATAACTATTAAATGCTAGAACAATGCAATCTTTTCCAAGCCTGGAGACGAGGGTAAAGATTCTTAAGAAAGCAGGAATTAATTTTCTCTAACAGGGTACAACAGGAGTTTTAGCTCCATGCTTGGTCTTAACAAAGTTACTGGTCCATAACTGCTAGTGATCTGAACATTTGCAATTCTTCAACAACCTTGAATTACATTAATTTTTAAGTCCTACTTTTACCTAACTTGTATCTGTGGTAAAATGGGATGTGGTGGAGAAGAACAGAGAGAGCAGGCAAAGATATATTCCTTTTTCTAGGATCTCCAAAATACAGAGAGAGACTGCTAACATTGGTGGGCAGAGTTCCCGGGGAAAAAACAAATACCCTAATCAGTTTATCACATTACTACCAGACTGACCCAGACAGCAAAGAAATGAAGGAATATGCTCTAACAGTGATCGCATTTCAGTCTAAACCTACTGCTGACTGCAATTGGTAGGAACATGTCTATGGATTGCAGTGGTTCTGGATCACGCTCATACTAGCTTCTACAACATCTGTTGCAGAATAAGGTGTTACTCAACCTGGATCAACATATCCAAAGCACGACTTTCTAAAGTGTCATAGTTGAAGAGCACCATAAATGCCATAGGTGAATATATGGGCAAAGAAAGTTGGACAAAACCCTCTAGAATTTAGAATATTCTCTTGATACACGTTTAAGAGACTTCTGTGCAGAGAAATTAAATATGTCACCTACTTATGAAATGGAAGCAGTTTGGCTGCCAATTGTATGAGCTGTGTTGAAACAGCTGCTCTAGCAACTGTTTTTACTATTAAATTCTTCAGTGATTCTTTTAATCCCAAATTAGACACCTCTTTCCTTTAATCACCAGTTTATACGAAAGCTCTTTCCTCACAAGGCAGGGTTTCGCCGAGGATAACAAACAACTGCAGGTCTGCTTAAAGCACTGCCTTTGTGTTTCTCTATGGCTCACATCTCTGCCACCCTGTTTCTTGTTTCTCGGTGGGTGGCACGCTGAGTGCTCATGACTCTGTCCCCTATGTGTTTGTAAAAGAATCCAGAACTATATTTGAGTTCTTAAGATTACACAGCCTGTCATTACCTTGCAGCATGCAATTAAGACTGTCCACATACAATTCACTTTCCGACTTCACCATCATAATCTCCTTTCCTCTTTCCTAGATATGTACATAAGAATACCTACAACTGACTCACTTTAAATGGCTTGCTATTAGAAGCTTGAAACTTACCATCGTGACAGTGCAGCTTCCTTGTTCTTTTTAACATCTTTACCGTTTTTTTTTCTGAGCCTGCTTTGCAAAGATTGGATGGAGACAAGGGAATCGCCTGGATTATGGAAAACAAGCTGCAGTCTGCCTCTGAGCGACGGGTGCCGTCACAAAGCTGCTGTTTGCTTACAGGAGCCTAGCTGAGCCATGATAGAACATACAGGATGTTCACGCACAACGCTGTAAGAACTGCAGCAAGCTCGCTCAAAAAATGTCAGTCCAACATCCTCAAAAATCATATATATTTACACCTGATGCTGTTGGCTTCCTACATTTCTTCTTTGTTAGCTGTTTTTAAAGCACATTCGCTGACAACCACCTTTCAGCCACACCTCCGGACCTATTTGTCAAAGGAACGCCAAAGCCACGACCTGCAGTGGAGTTGTCTTATTTCACAATGAACATTCTCGTAGAAAGAAAATCTTATTTCTTCACCTTTATGGCCTAGAGTCTACACTTTTTGATCAGTTCTGAATTATAACCCAACATAAACAGCAACGTTTTCATTCCAAATATCCGCACCTATAAGGCAGCCAGCTGAGCTTCCCAGCCTGTTGGTCTCCTGAGCAATTTCAATATCCATCTCAACAATGCAAAGGACGTGTTTGCATTTTGTAGCACACATCTTATTCCCCAGGTTTCACTCAGCACATCACTCTGTTGATGCATTCTATGGGACATATGCTTTTGTTTTTTAATTTGATCATCTTCTTTTTAATTTGCATTCACTTATCTTTTTTCCACAGATCCTTCATCTCAACCTAACCATTTTGTACTGACACTTCTTTCTTTCATTAATACTTTGTTCCCTAACAGTTGTTTTGTTCTTTTACTCACTGGAGGCATAGCTAGTGCAGCTTTCTTTTCTGAGGCAATGTCTCCATGACTTCATTAAATTTTATAATATTAATTCAAGTCCTTTTGTTCAAAGGCAGTATTTTCCTCCATCTCCTGTATTTTTAAGCTTAACTTGGCACCCTTAGTTTGAGCGAGAGGTCCTTATGCCTGGTTATACACTAAAATCCATACCAGATCCATGTTTTTTGTAAATGTGACACTTGAAAATATTTTTATTTACTCCAGCTAGTATCTCCTTGCAAAAAAAAGGCTGGCTGTTTAGTTTCAAAATATTAATTGACTTTTAAATGGTTCCATATTGCATTAACTGGCTTTTTGCTATGAGGAGTTGACTGACTTATTAGAAAAATTGACAAAACCCATCCCTGTCTGCCTCCTCCTACACCTCCAAAGTATTCTTCTGGGACATCTGGCTTTTAGTGGTTTTTTCAAGCTATGTCCCAGTTTTTGCAGACATTTTCTTTGCTCAATTTTCTTTAGTTATTCCCATGGAAATTATAGAGGTGGCCTGCCAGCCGCAATCCAGGATTCGATGTCGTGAACCTTGACCTTTCTGACTTTCTAAAGTATACTTTTTCGGTATTAAGACTTAATTTGGCTTGGATAGAGGCGTCCTGTTCATTTCAACTGATATTTCTATTTTATTAGAAAGCTGAAGGTATGATTCACAACCAAATCTCCTTCCTTTTGAATTCAACGTAGAGACTTCTGTAATTGTGATCCTGTTTACAATTTTCTTTCCTCCTTTCAGCCAAGTCTTAGAGAAAGACACAAGACCATTTTTTTGGAAATGTCTCCAGTACACTGACCCTTTCCTACCTGTTCTACTTTTAATGCCCGAGGCTCTCCCTGTAGAAGGTATACACGGGTTATTTGTGAACTCTGCACATTTTTGGACAAATGTGTTTTGACACCACACGTAAAAAAGCCTTCAGACTTCACATACAACGCTGAGGTGGTATCAGCACCACGGCACACTGCAGCAGAGTAACCGAAACTAAGACAAAACAGAACAAGTTGCAACAGAGCACTTCCAGCTTTCTGCTGAGCGTACAGATCACAAGTCCGGCGTCCTGCTATGGATTTGGACTCCGTCTTTCTTGAAATACGACGACTTCCCTGACATCTTAGAGACGCTGGGCTGTTTCCACAGCAATCAGTTTTATTATCTTGCAGAGTTAAGTAAAGTTAGTTAAGCAAATCTTAAACTGTTTGATATTGGATTTAAGCTAATCTTCTAATGAGCACATCAGCTTCATTCCAAAGTTTCGCTCTAGCATATAAGAATGATCTTTTTTCTCCGCCTGTATTTCATTTTGGCTGGTTTATTGCAACATATCTTGGAGGTCCTTGAGTAGGACCAGTATTTCCATTAAAACGGCTTCTAAATTCATCTGCCAGGACTTAAAACCCAACTAAAACCATACACATATTTCATTTATAATGAGATCACCACATTGGAAGATACAGACAGATAAGATTTTGCTGCATTTTCAATGAAAGTACAACTGTCAAGATAAAAATTGTATTTAAAAAATATCCCTGAGTTACTGATATTACTTTAGATGATTAAAACAGAAGAGAAAGTTAATAATCAAGTATACCATAGAATATACTGTTTGAATATTATTTCTATTTCACATGATTAGGATGATGAAATTAGGGGGGCCATTCATTTTTGCACCCTACTTAGTTCTAATCCTATTTAAGACTGCAAATTATCAAGTCTTCTTAGTTTTGCAGTTATGTCAGGGGAATATTAAAAAAAAATATGATTAACATTGAAAATTAAAAAAGACCACTCACAATTGGTTCTCAAATCTTTCTCTTGACCCTCTTCTCTTAATTTTAATCAATAGGAGAAGTGGTGGGGAAGATACAGACTTTTTTCAGCTACCTGGAACTACAAAATATTTTCCCATCACCCTGCCCTTCACTGTTTTCCACCACTTTGGAGAGAAAATCTGGGCATTACCAAAAATATGGTGTATTATACTATGCACCAAAAGTTAACAGGTTTGCTTTGTAGCTGTGTAATATATATCCAGTAACGTGGTTTCACTGACTGACTATGACTTTGGTGATTCTGGACTGGGTTGATAAATTATTTCACTGCCATTAAAGTTTTGCCCCCCCCCCCCCCCCCATATCTGCAGATGCTCTTTTTAGCCAGGTGAATGATGCTCCAATTTAAACAGTGCTACAAGGCAGCAATGGCATTCCCTGTGATACCTGCAGTCTGCATCATACCTGCTACCCTCTGCCTGCCATAAAGCACAATCTTGGGCTAAAAAAAAGAAAAAAGCAAATTTGTTAGAGCCACGTAATGAGATCAACTGAAGAGAGGAACAGTGGAAAACTGAGAGGCAGACTGTTACTAAGACGTGGCTGAGCACCAAGAAGGCCCCTGGAAGATAACTTGGCAGAACAGCAGCGTATTATGGGACAGAGCAACACTGTCACCATTACTGAGAACGACTGTGCCACTGCATGGCACTTGTCAGTGCCAAAAACCAACCAGAACATCACACCCCTCAGCTGACGGCTCTAACCGTGACTGCACTGCTGGGTCAATGCTGTGTAACATACTGTTGGATATTGAGGAGGAATTGTCATGGTGTATCCCAGCCAAAACCGGCACAGGAATGTAAATGGAGTACACAAAATGAGAAGGGGACAGATTTTTTGCAACGTGGGATGGAATAAATTAAATCAAAGTGATTTAAAGCAAAAAAAAAAAAAAAAAAAGTGATTTAAACCAACAAGCAGGGAATTTTGATTTAAATAATTGATTTTAAACCTTGCTTTTTCATCTGTGCTCCTTGGTTAGCAAATTCCCATAGGTCGGGAATGCTCTGACAAGTTGATTTGCAGCTAATTATAGTCTGCACTAAAATTGTGATTTCTTTTTGTTAACCAGGAGAACACACTATATATATATTTAAGTAATGTCAGTATATTAATTTCAGATTCTGCTAGACAATGGTAAATGATGACTCTTATTTAATAGACAATTAACTTTTTGTGATTTGTGTCTAGTCACTTTCTGATGAAGTTTTTGGGATTCGATTAAATTGCAGAAATCCTGCATTTTGAAATAAACGTGGTTAGTAAAATACAGGCAAGAACACTCAAATACAAGAAAAAGCTAATGAAACTTGCTAAGTAATCCATTCCTTCTGTTTGAGGAACCTCATCTGTTCATGACATAGATGTTACAGAAACTGTGCTTTTGATCCAAAGAGTTGGAAGTGTTTTTGACTCAACTCTAGAGGCTACCTCATAAATTGACTGCATGGGGACTCCAGCCCCTTGAGTCAATGCTGTTTCCATGCTCTATAGTGTAAGACCTAAGCGCTCAATCTATTTAATTTATTGAAAGGGAGGTTCAAAGATAACATAAATGATCACTGCATAGAAATACTGAAGGGGAGGCATTTTGCAGGCTTGGCTCTTAAAATGTAGCAGAAAAAATATTCACCATAGTATCTAGAAACTGAAATTGGGTAATTTTGGACTTGGGGGGGGAGGGAGCATAATCTTTTTAAACAGTAAAATAATTAACCTCCGAAGAATGTAATGAATTCTACACAATGTGACATTTTAATTCTAGGTTAGATGCTTTTGTAAACACATTTATGAAAGTAATGCAATGGATCAAAATTGAAATTTAGTTTGATGCAGAAATGTAGAAGGTGCCGGAGGGCTCTGGCAAGGTGATCGAAATTGTTCTTTCTGGCTTCCTACCTAGAAATGGAGGATGTGCTGCTTTTAGCTACTGCCTTAAGTAGTGCAGGTTGCATGGTTAATCTGAAGAGAAGCTTCCAGCATGGCAAGATTATGCGCTGCCACTGTACTGCAAGGCTAGTTCCTTAGCACATTTGCAAGTTTCCCAGTTTTAAGATGCATGTTACATTTAAGACAGATATTCCTGTGAGCCAATTACCAGTTTGCTGAGCGGTCTCCTCCCAGCAACATCAATACAGCTGAACTCATCTACACAGCCTGAACTCATTTTTCCATACTAACAGTTATTTTCTAATGCTCTTACTGCCTTTCCAGCCCCACCTCTTTTCTCGACAAAAATGCATGTTTTTCAGTAATACGAGGATTCCAGAGAAAGTCTGGAGTATTAGCTTTCTTTTGGAATCAACATTTCTTACCAGGAAGATGGCTGAGCTTTCTGATCTACGCTCATCATGTCACCAGTGTCCCGTCTCGATGTCTGACAGACTGCTCTTGGCCACAGCCAGCTTTTCCATCAACACAGAAAAGAACATGTCCTCGAACACGAGATTTCTCCAAACAAGGCTGCCATTGGCAAGACTGTGATTTACATTAAGACAGACTTCCATAAAAGCAAGCTCAAAAATAAAACTATGAACAAACAGAGCAGCTTCAGCTTCATATCCGTTCCATAGCTCCATCAGGAAAATATTCTGGATTACATCAAGAAAACAGGCATTAAAAATAGTTTAAAGAATACAAATGTTTTTCTGGCTCCCACACCCTTGCCCTGCTCCTCTTCCCAAAAGAAGCAGCTAAGAGGTATAAGAATCAAGCCATTCTCCTCCTAAGCAGGAAGATTTAACATTGCTTAATACTACTACTCAGCACTACTTAGCCGTAGCCCCAGGGCAACATGTAAGTATTGAGTGCAAAGAACTGTATCTCTCTTGCAAAGCCTTCCATTCTGTCTTTCCCACTTTGCTGCTTTTCTGCAGACAGAGCAGCACAATGCAGTGTGAGATGAAGACCTGCCACTCTCCTGCCACAGCCACTTATCATCTAATTCAGATGTTTGCCTCTGTAGACATTTCCAAACCAAGTCTACAGACTGGCATTATTTTACCTAGAAACTTAACTACGTAACTCAGCCAGACACTCATTAAGCCAGTCACATACAAAGCCTTCCTCCAAAGGCTGCTGCCTCTTGTTTTCAGCTTTTAATTAAAAATGTAACCTTACACAGGCACAGATCCTCCACTCAAAGGCAAAAAGGGCGTCACTGAGCTCAATGAGAGTGGGACACTGGATTTGCTGCTGCATCTACTGAAAATGCAAGCACGCTTGACACAGCTGAATTCCTCAAATACAGGTAACGCAGACTTATATCACCTGAATGTGGCCCATAATATCTAGGCTTAAATTAGCAGCTTCAGAGAAAGACAGAAAAATACAAACCAAAAGGGCAAAGCAGCAATGATGTTTCAAAGCTTGGATTTTTACAACCCAGCAGCAGATACGTTCGGACGCTGCTGGCAATCTGACTTCCCCTTAATGCAGGATGCGTGCCTCTGCATGGGAATGGGGTAGTGCCTTGGGGGCACCAGACATTCATAAAGCTATTTGGCAGGTGATCATTCCTCCTTCTTGCCCAGTTGGGAGGAAAACCAAAGCTCTCTTACTCTATTTGTCCATGCCCACACACACTGGCATGACTCCTGCTGGCTTCCAGGTAAGCAGAACAGTTTCACTGTGTAGGTCCCAGCTACTCTTGACACTGCACAGATCCCCTCCTCTCCCCTTATCCCGTGAAAGTGGCTGCAGTCCAAGCGCTTTCCTCTCTTTCCTAGTGTTGTGCCACACCGGAGTGGCAGGCAAAGGTCATATCCTCCTGGACTCAACACAATATCGCCGTAAGAATCTGTTTCCCAGTATCTACAACCTCATCTGAAGCCTCTGTAAGTATCTCTTATTAAACTGGACTTAAATGGCTAAGTATGGAGACAATTCTGTATCACGCCTATACCAAACGCAGCTCACTGGTTTGACCAAGGTAAGGACAGGGACAAGACAAGGAGGGGAATAAACCCAAAGGCAGGAAACCATGAACTAATACTAGAATGCTGGGGAGCAGAAAGCTGCTCTTGGAACAAATACTATCTGTGTATTTCTTTCTACCTTCCTATTTCTTTCTCTTATTTATTTTTTAATAATGCTGCCCATTACAGCAGTATTCATGGATCCTCCACTGAGAACAGGTTGGCAAATGGGTGGTTTTTACCTGGATTCCTCTATACTCCTGGGCAGTCAGCCATGAGAACAAAAGAAATCACTCATTTCCATTAGTGGCTGGCAATAAGACTGCATCCCCTTCTTCTGGATTTAGACTTCACTGTAGCAATCTAGTCATTTGTGACTGCCAGGGCTTAATTACTGCAGTAACATGAAACTGCAAAACTTACACAACCTAAGTATAAAAGGCACCAGCCGATTGCTGGACTGCAGGCACACCCAAGGGTGCGCTATCCCAAAGCTCTGCTCCTGCCAGCGTGGAAACCCTCTGGAGACGCGGCACCGCCATGGCCTGTGTGCGGCCGTGCGAGTGTTCGGGTCAGGAAGCACACACAACCCTGCTGAAGTGCAAGCCCTCGCGCTCTCTGCCATAATCTTCTTGGGCACTGAGAGAAATGATGCTCTTCACACTGATCTCCAAAAGCTTATTGAATGTTTGGATGACTTCCTAAATGGTGAGGCCCAGCCAGCTAAATACTCAAATCTGGCATAAGAGCTGGTGAGTCGTATTTCCAGCAAGTTAAACTGAAGTTTTGGGAAGAACACTGTCAAATTCATGATCTGATTCAGACAGACCTACTTTGGAGAAAAAAAAAAAAAAAGAAAGGTGCAGAGGCAAGCGTACACCCACCTAGGGGACATGCCGAGGATGCAGCAGGTTTGAAAAGAAACGGGATAGAAGGAATACAAAGAATACTACTGCATAAACCCAGGGCACTTCTGCACGTGCGGTGGTGTGCTCAGTTCTGGTCATCCTTGATCAAAAGGAATACCAGTGAAATAAAAAGAATTCAGGGTGATGGAAGTTACTTCAGTGGGAAATTTCCATTTTACAAAGATTGGAAAAATAAGGTTGATTACCTGAAGGGAAAATGAATAAAAGGAGACGTGATATAGGAATACGAAAATTGCTGTAGAGAGTTACACTGGGCACCAATTGCTAATTTATTCTTGCAATTCACAAGGAAGTACTCAACAAAGTTGATGTTTAAAACAGATTAAAAAGGAGTGTGCATAATTAAACTACACCTAACTAACCTGCAAAAATCACTGCTAAAAACATGACAGGAGACATGAGTGTTGGAGGACTATGAAAAAAGATGGCTATTTACCCAGGAGAGTAAGAATATCCACAGTCAGACACGCTGCTGGAAAGCAGGCTTCTGCTAGAAAAGCCCATTACTGCACAGGACGAATTTCCAAAATGATGGCTAACACAAATGTCGTTTGAAGGCAGTAACTAAAGTACAGGCACATCCTTTGGTTTAGAAACCACGTACATTAAAAATGCCTACAAACATCCAACAATGTCTTGTGAGACAGCCTTTATATATCGGTTTCCAAAAGCAAGATATTCTTTGTATTTTCATCTGCAATTGGACACAGCATTACATATTTATCAGCCAATCTCTCCAGTGACACCTTTGAATGTAAATAGCTCAGCGGAAAAAGAAGCAAAAAGAAAGCATTCACTGATTTCCTAAATGCCAGCACTACTTCACAACGAAGAATCTCTTCTTGTTTGTAAATAGCTATTTTTGCTTTGTTTTTACAAATTATCTTGCTTGTAAGTCCAAGAAGCGGACTGGACAACCCCTCTAAGGTCTTTCCCAGCCCTCTAATCCTAAAGGGAGATTATTTTCTGTTTTTGTTTTCCTACTACTGCTTCCCACTATCTCTTCTAGCATCCTCTCGCTCCCCTTTCTGGCTTGCTAAATCTTACACTCCGCTATTAGTACTCCCATAGAAACGGGACCGAAATCTCTGAAATGCTTCCTTTTCGTTATGCCCCACTGGTTTCAGACTAGAATTACTCTTCATTGAGTTGATAAGGATTAAAAATTAAAAAAAGCCCTCAGAGAATTCACTCTCATTTCCACAGCGTTCAGTTAAAGCACAGAGATGCTCTACTGGAACAGGACTGCTAGACAGGCAGTCTTTGCAGCAACAGTGGGACTTCCGTAGCCGCGGCTGCTGTAGTGGAGGCTTTCCACAGCAGTACTCTGTCAACGCCAGCTAGGATTATATCACTATAAACGCAGTCGTTTATGCCCTGCTACGACCTGTTATAACTCTTGCAGAGCCAGCTTCCTCAATGTCATGTTCTCTATCTGTGGATCATGACTCTTGCTGACATGTTCAATGAGAGTGCTTTTTTTTTTTTTTAAAATTCAGAAGTCCAAATTAATATTACCGTTATAAAGATGGCACTAAATCAGCAGCAAAAGGTGACAAGACAAAATTGCAAAATAATCTCTCATGTTGGAGCCGGACATCAGCTGTCGGCTGATTTCCCCACCCATCGGAGGGAGGGTGAATGAGAGCGTGTGTGTGCGCGGCTCGGTGCCGTACCTGGGTAAGGATGCGTACTGCCTTTCCATCCCCTCGAAGTGGAGATTGTACGAGCTCCCATCTGGACCTTTTCCAGGCACCTGTGGAGAGGAGAGTAATTAGAGATGAAGATCAATTATGCAGCCCAGCTACTAACAATGCATCTCAAAGCGACAACCAGAGAGCACATGATACTGCAACATGCCAAAATCAACAAAAGAAAGGCAGGGGCTCAAAGAAGCCCCAAATCCCATACATAATCTTATCACTGCTAACAAGAAAGGCTTCCATATCAAAGAACTGTTTAGAACACGTACAATCTTCAGAGCCTTCTCCTCGTCTATGTGCTAGCCGGGATACTCTCTCTCCTTCCCTGGCTGGCCTTCCTCCTGGAATTTACTAACATGAGGACATAATCTAATTAAGTAAGCACACCCCTTCCGATTCCAGTGGCATAACTACTTGAATCAAAGCTAGCATCTTAGTACCAAATTTGCTGTTTTTTTCTCCACTTGTGTGTTTTGCTCAAGGATAAAACGTGATATAAACAGGCTTTGCTTTCATTCCTAACACCAATCCAGAAACTTTCCCTAACGCCACTGCAAAGCGAAGTATCCAGCTGGGAGTTAAGTGCATTTATCACGCTCTGGTGCCATTTCAGAAGTGAAGCATTAGTGCACTCAGTCAAAATGCCAGCTCGCTACTTGGTTTGTTCTCAAGATGGCAACCGGCACTGGCCGGAGAGCACAATGCTGTCAGGAAGGCTCCAACCAGGGTACAAAACGGTGAACTTCAATGCTTTTAGCACACAGGAGCTCTCCCAATTTCACTCACTCAATGCCTGCTGATGGCCCAAAGTGTTAAGAGCCTTGTTAAAATGGAGCTATTAGTCTTTTCCTCCATAAATGAAGGAGGCTCTGACTGCCTTCAGTGTTTCCTACATTAGTATGTATTCCTATTCCGGTGCTGCTAGAATCAGCAGTTTTATAAAGCAATATGCTAAGAGGCCATTTAAAATCCCCTTCCCCTTTTACAGATTAATAGCAGAAAGGAAGATTTAATGCCTTTTCAAACATTTTTAACAATTCATTAAAAAGAAAAGAATAAATCACACCAAGCTTTTGGCAAATGCCTGATTATAAAAAGAGAAAATAAACAAAAATTAACATGTTTTTCACATTCTACAGGTTAGAGTACATTTCTGTCAGTCCTGCAATTTATGCACAATATGTCATTTTCACTGAAGAGATGTAAAAGCTTCTACAATGGGAAAGGTTGTGCACTCAGGTGTAGTAGGTCTCATCTACCTTTACATAGCATTTCTGTGTACAATTTCTTACGGACCCATTACATAAGCTAAGTCCAATGCAAAGAGAGGTACTATCCCTTGGAGCTACCAGGCAAGATTAGGAATTATTCTAGACAAATACCGTTACGCACCTTGCCACTCACTGAACATCCAAGACACTCATAAGTGAAAAATATTATTTAGCACAGGCCTCTTGCTAACTCCCTTTTATCTGACTGAAAACAGAAAGGAGTCCTCGTGGAACTGATGGCCACAAGAAATAACCACCTCTGATTTGAAATGACCCATGCTTTAGCAGTGCCTGACTTTGGACGAGCAAAAAATAACAATAATTGCCCTACATTTCAAAAAGAGGGCAGTAGGCTAAATGGATCATTCATTCATTTTTTCCACCAGAAAAAGTGACATGTAGAGAGAATTTATAAAGATAGAGTCACTTAGGCTGAGAGTCACAGCCACTTTGGCTGTTCCTACACTGCTAATTTGATCAGGTTGATAATTTCTCTTAATTCACCAGGTATGCCAGTGGGAGAAGAGCCTCCGGATTTCTGCTGTTTTATGAAGAAGAATGAGAGGAAGAGAAATGAATGTATAATTTGGTTCGCTCAGCACAAAAGCCACGTAGTATATGGTCTACCTCCGTGGCTGTAGATAGCCTATTAATTATGTGCGGCGGCAAGATGTTTATGAGCTAAAGGATGTGCCCGGTAACTCCGTGCATTCGCAGCCCCGTGCAAGTTTCCTGGTGATCGCTCTCACACCTATAGCAGGAGTAACAGGAGCCAGTCAATGTGCAAAACCACAAACAGATTCAGAATTGTGCCAGCATCGAGCAGCGATCCCCAAACTTACACCAGTCCCCAGAAAGTAAAAAATATTTACATCACAAGGCCTTTTTGCAGCCTGAAACCATCCCTTTTCTGATGGTTTCCTACAGACCAAATAGAAGGCGATACCCCCCGCCAGGTCTGTTTGTATATATGATTTGAGAGACAGTTGCCATAGAAACACCCTGGCAGTAGATACACAATTTTGCTAATTTGGATCCATCGAGCGGCTGAGTCTCCACACCCTATATAAAACCCCCGACGCACTGGAAAAGCATGCTCTGGCTCCGCACAGCTAATTAAAGACTCAGCCATTTCTTCTCCTTTCCCTTCTCCATCTGTCCACACGACAGTAAAAACGTATCATCACTCAGACACCAGCAAAATGGTGCCCAGAATAAAATACTACCCTGATGAAGAGAGAAACTGCGAAAATGGAAACACCTCCCTTGTAAAAGTTATTTATGTTTCAGAGAGAGACAAAGCAAAGGCTTCCTCGCTGTCTTTTACAACAAACTAAGCTAAAAATTGGTGTGAAAGGTACTAATTAACAAGATCAAAATATTCCAGCTTCTTCTCCTTCCCCGAAACAGGCCGTACGCAGCTGGCCCTCAGTACAGGTGTGGAGGTTTTAACTGCGTAGTTAATAATCACAAAATATTTAGGCGAGCAAACAATAGTTTTAATAAAAAGGATTAAAACCCGTAAGTCCTATCAAAGCTAAATGGAGACTGACCACAAGGTGACCAGCGAGGTGCAGGAGCTGACGGAAGGTGCATTACTTAGCTGAGTCCGTATCAGAGGCGGCTGGAAGAGCTTTTGAGACCAACACCCCAATCAGTAAAGAGAGAACACGACAGCAGATGAAATACAAGTTTCACAAATGTATGGTAATGAACAACAGAAAGAATGATCCAAAACATACTCCCGTATTTTTAGGGTTTAAATTAACGACATCAACTTAAATAAGAGCCATCATTATGAAGAGATCATCTCTTAGTCTAGAGCGGCCCGAACTAACAAGCAAAACATGAATATGCAAAAACAAGGGAGCAGAGATAAACACAGAAACAGCCATCATCCCATCAGTGCAATTAAAAGAGCAGCATGCTTAAACTGAGGAAAGGAAATGCTATCTTTATCAAAAACCAACAACAAACAATTCATGAAACTGAACTGTTGCAAAGTATTGGTATGGCCAAACCCTTTGCAGAATGGAAAATTAATAAACTGGATAAGCATATGAATCAAAACAAGCATCAGGTTAGCAAAAGACAGTACAGCCACATTGAAGGGAGGTAAAGTCTCAAAGAGTCTGCCATTCCCTGAAAGGGAGAGCAGGCAGAAACCTCTGTACCAGCAGGTTATTCTCCTAATAGCCCCTTCAGGAATCCCGATGAATTCTCTGAAGCATGTAGCAGTGGCCAAACTTGGAGACAAGGCACCAGACAAATGGGCAAGACACCGCGTCCATGTAACTCAATGCCTTCATGGTCAGAATTTTCAATTTTCTGTGTGCCTGAAAGGTGTTTTTTCTACACAGCTAGTAACATTGCTGTTGTTCAAGTATCTTTTTTTTTTTTTTTTAACCCCCCGCCCCCCCCCCCCCCCCCCCCCCCCCCCCAATTTCCATTAGCAAACAAGATTTCTGTGATAGAAATACGTCACTTCAGAAAAAACCCTATGACACTTCTGCATCTTTAATTAAACCCCTGCCAGTCCCCAGCAGCAGAACCAGGCTGGGGGATGCGCAGACTGGAGAGCGGTGTGGGCACTGCGTGCTGCTCTCCTCTCTCTAAGTCCACAGCCCTCAGCAGGGGACCAACGTGAAGGGCCAAAAGGCAGAGAAGAACGAGTGCAGGCTGAGGCTCCCTCCACTTCCCTGGACAAATGGAATTCCCATTTGTTTCAAGACACAAAACTGTAGAAAGATTCATAGTTTCACGTTTCACATGCAAATCCAAAACAGACAGAAAGGGAAAGCAACTGTAAGGGAAAAGAGAAAACAAAAGCTGTGCAGGTGTCAGTGCAAGCTATGTCCCTGGCAAATACGGTAACTGCAGGGCACTTCGAGGAGTTTTCCAATACGTGGAAGCGATAAGCTAGCAGTAAATATCTCTAACCTGCCAATTCTCCCTAGGAAAACTTCCCAGGAAAAAAATAACAAAGGTGATGTGAACATGCACATGTAGATCAAGCCAGAAACAAATATCTTAGAGCATTCAAATATTTGCAAGTAAACTATAAGGCATAAGTAGAGTATACCTGCAGGCAGGTACCTTGAAATAAGTTTAGGATTTGCCTACAGGAAAATTGTAGGGCTGCAGAAGAACAATTCTTTAAGAGCAGAGAAAGGAGTTACTTCATGCTTAAGCTTGAGACTACCTTGAAAACTGTGCAGAAAAGTGCAAGAGGCCGTGTTTTTTTCCCGGGAGACACTACATTTCATTCCTCCTCACCTGCCTTACACTGCTTTCCTCCTGGAGCATTTGTTAAAGGCTAAAAGACTAGCTGCTAGCAGGAAAGCCTCTCTTGCCCCTTTCGTATGGATCAAGGTGTTTGGGGTTGGACACTCGTTGCGGTATGAACAATAACAACTCTAGCAATCTTTTTTAAAGTTTAAGCTTCAGGAAGCCAGAACCAAGTTTTTCTTGTGGATTCACACACAGCTCAAGATAACCTTGCTAAGTTAGTTGCTACCACACTGCAAACGGAAACCAGCAGCAACTCCTTGCCCCCAGCAGTGGAGACACATTCAGCAGGACAGTGTGTTTTTGCCTGGGGCTCTACCTCCTCTCACAAATTCCCACCCGAGCTACCCGAGCTCCCTGCTCCAGGTCTGTCCCAAGTGAAGTCAGCAGGCTGAAGACCTGACCAAGACCTTGGGTACTACTGCTCATAAGGCAAAGAACGATGCAGAGCCATTTTCAGGGTGGCTGTCTCAGAAAGCTGCAGTCACCATTGCCTGTCCTGCAGGTATTTTATTTAGAACTGCATATAGAAAACTTTGATCTTCTTTGCAGAGATCAGTTTGTTAAAAAATTTGTTTAAACCTTCTTAACTAGCTAGAGAAAAAACACAGCTCAGAGCCAGAAGTTTCACACTCTTAAAAAGGAATAATACACAGTGGGTGTTGTGTTCAGGCTTATTCATTTTTCACTTACACACTAAACATCTCATTTCCCCTTTTAATTTTTTCTTTTTAACCCTTTGTTTTCTCCACTTCTGAACAATAAGCCTCCTCCAAACATTTCAATTATCATTAAGATCAGAAAGAAAATGAGGAGTGTGTGCTGCCCACTAGATAGGTAGCAACAGCATGACTTCATCAAGGCTGATGTGATTTTAGCTACACGTTTGTGAACCCTATGCAAAACATTGCTGACTCCACTCGAGTCATGCCTGACTTGCTTAAAATTACAGGAGATCAGGAAGAGCTTACGAAGATAGGAGTCCTGGGACTCCTAACTTTTTCACTTATTTACTGCGTACGCTCAGGAAAGTCACTTGAGCTTGTACATCGTGGTTTTCTCCCCATAAAAAATGGTGCGATACTACTGTTGTATTTTATGTGACTGACATGCGCTAAAAGCCAGGAGCCATCCCAGGAAGGCTGCAGAGTGAAGCATGTGCTCTGCCATCACCCAGATGCTTTGAAAATGCCACCCAGTTGTGCTTTTTGCCTGAAAGTCTGTGTATAAACATGGCACATAGTACTGCTGCATTGCTTAGTACATTTTTCAATAGTCTTGTGATCATCTGTTAAAGGACTTGATTCAGATGCTGGTTTGACCTCTGTTCTCAAAGCTCTTCTTTTGTCTGTGAGCGTTTCTAATCACATGGGCTGAGATCCAGCATGCCAAAAAGAGCTGTGGTATAACGGAATTTGCCCTTTAACCTTCAGGTCTCCCCTCTGCTGAGACACAGTTGGTTTTTGTTTTCAATTAAGTGAAAACTGAAGAAAAACTGAGAGAGGTAAAAGTGGATTTGTTCCCCACCCCAGGTCTCAGTGTTTCACACACAGGTGAAGCACCAAAATTCGCCCATTTTATTTTTTGCATTTCAACAGTCTGCCTGGTTCTAAGGACTGCAAGTGAAATTTAAGAGCATGATTTGACTCACTAACACTTTCTTTAGCTGTTAAAACAGAGGTGGGTTATGTCAGGCAGGGAACTGGATGTTCCATGTGAAATGGAGGAAGTTGATCGAAGGGGTCTTCTTAATTCTTTACTGCTGTGATATCCTAATTATTCCACCCTCCAAGACCTCCAGCATTTCCACAGAAAACATGTTTTCCTCCATCCAGCTTTTTTATGTTTTGCATCAAAAGGTAAAAATTAAAAATTCTACCAGTGTCCACGATTCAAAAGAATTTTCCTGATGTTTTCCTTACATACACAAAGAGGGATGTATTTTGCTTTCCTGGTTTTGCAATGAAAGTTGAAACAGTGATTTTGCGTTATTATAACACTCATCATTTCTCCCTCTAATTTGGATGGTTTTTAATAAAGCTCCATTGATTCCACTGAAAGAAATCCCTCCTGGCAAAAGCAGAACACACACGCTGATTGCTAAATATGCAGCAATTATCATATTCAGCAGCGCACTTTAATATCTTATTTATAGATGTATCTATCTATAATTTGCTTTAATTAAGTTGCATTGATTTTAATGACAGAAGCAGTCCTCAAAGAAGAGTCTAATGTTATATGAGCCCATCGGTACTGCTTTACCATTGTTTGGATGTAAGACAGCACCTTTAATACTTCTTTTTGATATTCTTAGTGGTGCTTTTCTTTGCTAAGTGGCTGCAATGGCAAACCAAGATGATGTTCCACAGGAACTCTCAAAACCACCTCCACCACTGGAGAGAAAGCACTTTCAACTTCCCTGTTACAAACTTGCTCATAGGACGGTTTTCAAGAACAAGGAAGGAAGCGGTATCTTCCCAGCAGGTCCCGAGAAACCTTGTGTTTCTGTTCCCACTCCATTTTACAGGCATCTTGGGAGTGTAATTGTTAGAGGTTCTCAAATCATGGTCTGATGCCTTCAAAGGTTGTTTTGGGTAGTCTGGCAACTAATTTAAACTTCTTTATTTTCTTGTCAACAGAAAATACAGGGTAAATAATGTGGGAAGGTGAATCAACAGATGGCTATAGGTGCCTGTTCACAGCCCAATCACCAAGGCGTGATCTTGTAGACTCTTAAAGTTCTGTTTTCTGGGCTCAGTCACAGGGAACCTTGAGCCTTCTTTTTCTTAAGCATACACTTTAAGCATTTTATACTAGTCTGGTTTTGAGATTACTCCAAAAAACCACTTGATGCTATTAGAACTGTGACTAAGTTTGTCAAAAAACATCTTGAAGAGCTAAAGTGAGGTATTGCTGAACTCGTAGTAGAGTCTCACAGCCTTGGTTTCTGCTGGGTGCTACCACATACCTTGGCCCTGATTCAGGAAAGCATGCTAAATACTGATGAGGGTGGTTTGTTTTAATTTCAATAGCATTTGATTCCTCTTGGAGGCATTCCCAAAGCTGACATACACCTGCATCTCTCAGTGGCTGTATCTCCTTTTTGGGTGAAAATACACAGGAAAAACATCTATATCTCTGTATCCCGAACACGTCTTCACACATTTGAACGCAGCATTCTAGTGATGATGATCTCGGCATCTCCATCTCTGAAGTAACCCCGTAAGATATTAGTGGTTCACCTCAATTGAGCATCTGTCTCAGAGACTACTGAGGTAGCTTTGTAACATTCCTTATGCAGATCTTAATGTATCATTCACTGTTAGTATTTTTTTTTAAAGTGAAAAATAAGTGCTGGCTTTTTAAATGACCACCTTTTGGAATATATCAGCACTAATTTTATAAGAATTGTTCATGTTAAAATGCAAGGGCATGATCTCAAAGGAAAAGCACCAAAGTAGCTATGCAAGTACATTTTCAGTTTCTGGTCATCATTTTTCATTCACTGATTATTGCTTAAGTGTTGATTAATAGTTACGTTCATGCTGCTAGAATGCATTTCCCTTGGGTGAAAAAAACATCCTTGTCTAAAGGAAAAAAGAGATAGTAATCAAACCATCCTTCCTCTCCCCGTAAGAAACACAGATGCACACTCCAGAGTCACTGATGATCTTGGTTTTGCTGGTGAGTAGTTTTGAAAATTTTCACTTAGAAAATCAGCTGTATGCAATCAGAACACTACTTGGTCGGTCAGATTGCTAGGCAATTAAATGCTCCCCTTCTGTCTCTCTCTCTCTACATGTACGAACATACACGCACACACACAAATGTACATAACTCACAGTCATTGTCCTTTCTCCCTATGCAATGAACACCAGGAACAGTGATGACAGCAGTGCTCCATGCTGGAATTAAGCAGGGCTGATTACCTCAGGATTTACTTTTTCTCCTCAGTAATGCCCTACCTCTTGTTCAAGTAGGTGAAACTAATGGTTTAGATCTAGAGAGAGCACAAAATTCTCTACAAAGGCAATAGAATGAGGGAAATACAAACGCAGATGGGAACTTTAAAAGGGAAACAGGCTGTTCCCATAACAGTTTAAAAACATGGCAATCGCCTTAGCTTAGCAGAAAACAAGCTCCCAGCATTTGCTGTACCTTGCAACACTAAGTAGAGAGAAAATAGCAAAGATAGAGGTGAAGCCAAAACTGCAAAGTGTTTTTTGCACAGCCCCACAAAGAGAATATTCTGCTTTCCGAACCCTAGCTCCGCGATCCCCCTATCCCTGGTGCTGGAGGACTACAGTTTCCCGGGACCGTGCAAAATGAGATCATTTCCTGGCCTGTGCCCGTCTCTGTGGGTGGCTTCTTTGTCCATTAGTCGTATAATATGTTTTGGTTAATTCTACCTCTTAATTGTCTTTAATGAGCACCAGATTTGCGACACCCTCACTTGCAAACCTACTCTCAGAGTAGAGGCAAACGGAGGCCCTTGAGCTGAGAACAAAACTTAAAAGCAGCAAAACAAGAAAACCTCGGCACCCATCGGCATCGATTCTTTCCAGCTACAAGGGGGCATTTCAATTGCTCTTCCACTGAACCGGGCCAATGTAATTAATCTCTTCCCAGCCACTAGAGAGAATAACTTAACTTGTTACTGAGATACACTTGTGATGCAATATACAGCATACATAATACATACATGTGAATACATTTCTAAGGCAGCTCTCCTGTAGTTGTTCCACAATACTGTGCGCAATTCCTTCTCCCCCATGAAACCAGTCCTCTGCCTTAGCCTGTTTGAAACTAAGCTGCTGCTTGTTCCTCCCAGTCTTGCATTCTTTGCTTCTCTTCTCACTGTAATTAGTTTACAAGACTACTTATCCAGATGATTACTGCTTTTAAATGACAGTCGTCTTTTCTTTTACTCCAGTTCATTGTTGTGTATCATTTTGTCTTGCTATCTGAATACCCAGTTCTCTAAAGCATTTTCTCATTATGTTATCTCCTGATATAAGGCATTTTGAAATACTTCATGAGAGACACTGTATGAAGTAAATTGAATTGAATTTTCTCTCAAAGTCAGGGGCTTTCAGCATCTTTCTCTAGCTAAGTCAGCAGAGTTCTTGGCACCGCTGCCCGGGTGTAATGGCCACACTTCGCAGCCCAGCTATGAGCTTGTGTTCTTTTTAGGGAAAATGAAATGACAGTGTCAGTACCTGGAAAGCAAACGGGGGACAGATCAATATTTCCAGTTATGATGAGGATGGCAAAATGAAAATGTTTGGGGTATTTCTGAGGTTTTTAACGCACACATTGAGATAATGCTATTTTGCTGTATCCACCTACATCTGGTGTTGGTGCTGAATGTGTACGTGGGGGGTATATGCGTGTGTATGTCAGGGAACGAAAGAGGGAGGGAAGGGGGAAATAGCAGGGCATGGAACTAAATTGCAGAGCAAGTAGTGGAAATAGACAGTGAAAAGCTTCCTGCAGGCAGGCAGCTTCACAGGGGAGAGCGAGCCTTTCATTGTCTATAAAATCATGCCTTGCTGGAGGTCCTCAAGAGTAGAAGGGGTAGCACCTAGAGGCAGTAAATCTCTCACTGCTGTATTATTACATTCTAAACATTTAGCTACTGTACAAACCAGCACACTGCTTCAAGAGAAGAAAAGGAGGAAAAAGGGGGAAGATGAACAAAGGGAAGAAGAGGAAGATGGCAATAAAATTGGGAAACAATCCCCTGCCACAGCTCTCCCCAAGAATAGTTCACTTCAAAGAAAAACAGCAAAGAGTAAATCGTCACGGAGTTAAAAGTTAACCTCAACTCCCTCTATTGAGATTTGACACCACCCTGGAACAGTACTCCTAGAATTTGAATGGTTAGTCTGTAGCACAGGGTATTAAATCTACCTTAATCCTGTTAAACATAGATGCCACTAAAGAAAGGCGCTCTCTCAATGGCATCATGACAAAGACTCCCCACACTGCAAATTCAAAATGGTTAACAACAACAACAACAAAAAACATCCCAAACCTGGATTAATACTGAGCAAACAACATCAGCATAAGCAGGCTTAGAGAGAGGAATTGCTTCCCATATGCTATGGCATCAGGTTCCTCCGGATCTTCAGATACCAGTCTGTAAATGTTACAGACATTGTTTCTCCTGCTTGCAACTGCTGTTGGGTGGCGACCTTCTTTGCTTGCTGATACCAATTTAGCAGTTGGTACAGTTTCTCTGTGATTTGGTACTGTCTGTTGTTTGCTGGTACCAGATGGATACCAGATGGGTAACTGTGGGCAATGGTTCTTCTGTGTTCCAGTCCCAAAAATCACTGCCTATAGGGTCAGTCTTGTCAGTTGACTCCTAAATGGCACTTCAAAGCAGCATTCTGAAAAACCTCAACATCTGTTCCTTACTCCTAATGACCTTAAAAAAACGTTGCAGACATACTTTCCTTTAGCCAGGAGTTACTGTGCATCTGCAGGAAAAATACAACCTTGCAGATGCTTGCAGCCATCAAACTCACTCCTCGCTAATGGCAGCTCCAGAAGCCACCATCTCAACTCTGAAAGTCAGCACTGAATGTGAAGTATAATCAATATATTCTTTTCTGCGGTAGCTCCACAATGTAGGAGTTCAGAGATATTTCAAGGCATTTTTCAAACAGTACTTTCAGCAGTGAAGTGGAAGAACAAGAAAACAAAAAACTAAGTGCCTCTGAAAGGCAGCAGGGATACCTGAGGGCCAAACGTAAAGCATGGAGGGAAAGCAAGGAGAGAGAAAGTGACGGAAGAGATCTGTTTTAAGGATTAATTTGTGATTGGTCTTTCAAACTGTTGACCTAGTTGTCAAACTATAGATAGGAGCTGAAAGGTCAGTTAATGGTTTTGAATACTGCCTACTGCAGTTCCCTCCTATGTTATTCCATACGACTGCTTCTGTTTCTAAGAAAGGCAAAAAAGTTTATTTAGGACAGTATGGGAGCATTTTGGTAAATTCTCTATATGTGCTCCAGCAGAATGTTGTCTACAGAAAAATATAGCTGACATCAAAGCATGTTCCCCACCCCCTGTCTTGCTTCATGAAGAAGTTATGATAAACAGGTTATGTGTTCCCTAAGGTTACCATGGAAACTCATTCTTTTCAGGCCATCATTTGCAAAGGTAAAATTTGCATTAAAATGTGATGGAATTTGATTTTGTGCATGTGTGTGTGAAACTCAAGTGGGGTCATGCTACCACGCAGTATAGCTATTATTTCAAACCTAGGAGCATACGCTTAAGAGGGAGATCTATTAATCCATGTAAACACCTCAGTGACCAAATTACAGTTTAATTGCTAACTTGACAGGTATCTTCCTAGCAAATTAAGAGAAATACTTTGAAAATTAGCTGCAAATGCAAATGGAAATGTTAATACTGATCCACTGGTGGGTACCACTAGATAGCATTTTGCTAAATTCCCCCATAATCATTCCACAGGAAAGATTGAATTTAGATTGTCAGAATGACTTTGTGTTGATGATGGCAGACCAGGGATGGAAGGCACAGGCATGTATTTCAAATTATAAATTTTTATCTTCTCTTGAAGGAGTTATCCTCAAATTATGAAGTATAGAATATAATTTGATATAACCATGCTTACTGCAATACAAGAAACTTTTTTTGAATCTCCTCAGAACCCCAATTTGCTCACTTTGTTTTGAGTCATATCATAACTTCAAAGTCATAATTTCACTCTAGGTATCTGCTACTCTGACTTTTCTTGGAATACCTGATGGTGTAAAGCATACATCTGGTCCAGGCCTCCCCTGGGTCCATGTTCCTTGAGAACCACTGCCATTACTTGTTGCCACATGCAGCATTGGTCTTCCTAACACAGGAGTGCATTATTTGCAATAGCAATTTTGACAATCGTTACTTCCAGACTCTCAAGAAAACAGATGAATAGACTAAACCCAGAAAAATCTTACAATTGGTGACCAGACTGCATTTTAGAAGATATCGGTATTTGTCCTTGTGCTCAGTTGCACACATTCACAACATACATGCTGAATTTCATATACTACTTTATGAAATCTGTGCTACTCTGGGACACTGGATTATTCATATATCATTTGCCTTGAACAGCAGGACCCCCTTGGAGCCAGAACTCATATTTCTGCTTGGAAGGCAGACATCCCAATATTACCTGGATTGCAGAAGACTCAGTATCTCCTATCATACAGGACTTACGACATACAGTTCAGCTGAAATGGCTCTACTTAATATTGGGCAACATGATACTTAACACAACAGCCAGGCCATTCGATGAGGAAAAAGTAGCAAAACCACAGACATCAGTATTTGTCGCTCTTGCTTTCTTATTGTTAAGAAATACAGTTGCACAGCAAGTGTCTCAAAAACACTAAAAAAAAAAATCAAATCAAAATCAACCCTTCAGATTAGGTTGCACAGTGCCAGTATTTTATTAGACTCCCTTCTGCATTGGGAAATTCCTGCTTACAAATTCAATTTACTAAACAAAGCAAGAACATTAAAGAAAGTTGAAAATACCCAATGCAAACAAAAATGAAATTGATTACTAACTTTTGCAGAACTTCTCAAAACTCAGCACATTTAATAGGCGGAGTGTGTTCCAGTCGGATCCCGTATTGAGCAAGAAGGCAGGCACTAGCACTCCTTTTTCCAAGTGTTCTTCAACAGCCAGAGTTGAGGTTGAAAGTTGAAAAGAGCTGGCCTTGAGCAGAAAAGCCAAACTTATGTAGAGCACCAGCCTTACAAGGTAAACGGAGTCCTCTTTTCCCATATTTTGTCCTTTATTTTAATGTAGTATTGATATTAGATTAGCATCTGCACTACAGACCTTAGACTGGGAACTAATAAAGTTATCCGCCCAATCTCTCCATGTCTGAGTCAGTGACTTTCTTTTTCATTTTAAATTATTATAACAATGTCGCCTGTTTGTTGAGAAAAATAGAGTCTTTATATATTCATAGATAATTTCTTATACCCAGCCCCCAGCGATACATTCTAATTACTTTTCACACCTTGTCTGTGAAGAAATCTTGAACTTTTTAGTGTTTTTAACTGCAAGACAACAATGTAGCCAGAGCACTGACACCCTGGCTGGTGAAACTGCACCTAGAATGAAATTTAACAAGCAGTTCTGCCAATGCATTTTGCAGTGAGGAACTTCAGCAAAATTCAAGAAGACCCAAGACCTGCATCTCGGATCTTGTGCTGCAATAATGAGAAGTGCTGCATAGATATACAATAGAAGAACTCAATCCAGAAATCAAAAGTAATCAAAAGTTCATTATTTCAGTTGGCTTCTGTCACATATTTAACTATAACAAATAAAGGATCTGTACTCTGTAACAGCCTCAATGACATAGTGTATTGCTTGACCCAGCTTCTTTCAAGCTCGACCCTGTTCCGCACAGGCTGGGCAACCGTTGCTGTTTGCCTCAGTAAGGTCATTCTGCCTTCCATTATGTTAAATGGACAAATTTTGCAGTCCTTTGCCAAAACTACTATCTGTTTTAGTGGGACATTATCCCTAGTAGGCAGAGCTGGACAGTGACCAGCATCTTGAGGAAATGGGGTGCTGTCTGGGACAACAGTAGCTAGGCAACTCTTTGGATAATCAGTACTTTTTAGGGAAGAGATTTCTTTTTAATCAGCAACACACTGAACAAGAACATAACCCGGGGAGATTAAGCTGTGAGAATTCAAAAAGAAGTCAACTGTATCAGCATCTATTTGATAAATGCACCAGATACCTGGTAGTAAGGGCAAAAGCTTGTGCCTAAGAAGGGGTCAAGTTTGAGGCCCGACTTCAGGCCTGATCTAATAAATACCTAAGCGCATGCTTAGCTTCAGACATGAATTACAATGGCATTACAGACTTGTCTTGTGATTAACAAATGAGCGTTGTAGTAACTGAGGCCCCTTTCCAGAAGTTGAAGCAGGCCTCTTACTAATGGTCTGAGGAAGAGGAGGTCAATTTTAAAAGGAAACCTACTTCTCCCTCCCCCTTGTAGTGAGACCCATGAGCAGCTGTATTTGATTCTATGGTATGTGGGGCACTGACTTGCTAGGGGTCGGGATCAAGCTGTCACAGAGAAGTATGTATCACTGAGGGTAAGGGAAGGTTCAAAGTGCAAAGCATTAGCTTTAACAACCCCACATGCGAAGGCTTGGTGTTAAAATCTCAGTCCTCTTCCACCTTCCCCACATGCCGCTGGCCTGAAATCTGACAGAGTGTGCACACATGCTCAGGGAAAGCGGCCACACAGTCACCTAGCTGTGGAGTGATCAGCAAGTAGACGGAAAACTGTTAAAGCCTATACCGGCAGAAGCTTGCCAAAACCAAAGCAAATCGCAAAGACCCAGCTACCGTGCTACTCAGAACTGCAGTGAAGCCAGATTACAGCCTAGCTCTGAAAAGGCTATTTCTGCGCCCATTCAACTGTGCCCCAAAGGATAAAAGCTGCAGAGCTGTTGCCTATGTGCACAAATGCAGTAACTGTTCATCATGCTATATAGCGTGGATTACCTGTTCACGAACTCCTCTCATCAATATAATTACCAGTTAGAGGTTTGTTTCTTGCCTCCCTAAACATATTGGCAAATTAGGAAAAATACATACAACAGAAAACCTCTAGGGTCCTTCATATCATATCAACATGATCTGTGGCAGCTGTCATGATCTCCGTGATGCCCCACTCAAGTTCTCCGTTTGGGCAACATCAGAAGAACCTCTCCTAACTGGAAGGGACACGACCGCTGGCACGTTCTCAGTGCTGCGAGCCTGCAAGGACGGCCACAACCTGGCAGCACCACATGTTTTTGTCTGATTTCCTTCAACTATTTGTATGAAGTAAGAGAAAAGCTTACCGTTTGCCCTCCTCAGAATCACCCCCCCTGAGTTGAAATACAACAAAAAGCAGCTGTGTGACGAGGTACCTTGTGGTATAGACGACATGCTATATTTCTGGAATTCACATAATATTGTGGGGTATAAACAGTACCAGTGGGCTTTGATAAGACGACATATGGCATCAGAACTGTTTCCCTTAGTAAGTAAGAGTGTCTACATAGCGTTAGCATGAAGACATGAGCATTTCAGACTTCGCTGGTTCAGATAATCTATGCCAAATTCAACCTTTGTGTAAGTAGGAATGACTCCAAACAAGTTATAAGAGTCACTCTTTATTACTAGCATTAATGGAATTGAATTTGGCTCTCCTTGCATGTGCCATTTGGAACAGTTTATTTTTCACATGAGGTTTGGCAGGGATTTCTCCAAAATAATTTCCCCCCAAACCAACCCCCAAAAGCCAGCCTGTAAATTTCAACATCTCTCTGCTTAGTTTGAAGAGCTCTTTAGAATACAGCCCAATCTGAAACCTTCATTATGCAGAGATAAGTAGTGACCACAAAAAGTTTTTGATTGGTAATTTAATCATACATCCTAATAAAATGTTTTACATACTCTCTTAATTAATTTTTTAATAACATATACACAAATACATCTGACCCATGGTTTTCAAAGCAGCTATACTCCAAGTAAGTTATTGTCTTTTTTTTTTTTTTTTTTTTTAAATTCAATGTTTTCTACTAATGGTCTGTGGGCTCAGAAAGTCTGGAATTCACAGCAGTTTCTGCTATATGGTTTTGCATAGTACATAAAATTGTCAACTTCTCCCATTGCACTACAAGACAGGAATGTTATTATTCTAGAAGTTGGAATTTTGGTTTCTAACCATGGTCCAACACAAACGTCTGTGCATTTTGGGAACCTAACCTATTTGAAATGCAACATCCTGAACCTGGAATTAATCGATCATGAAAAGTACAAACAGCTCCTTATTCATCCTGAAGCAAGCATAGAATCCTTTCACACATTATGGAAAAATAATGCAGTTCTTAACGCTCCTTTTTTTGTTCTGGTTGATTTTTAGGCTTGGATCCCTGCCAGGTACACAATAAAGTACTTGGCCTTTAACACAGAGAGGCGTGATTCTTCTTTCATACTCTCAGCTGGGAACTGACAAAACTCAGTACATTACAGATTTGTTTCAATCGAAATGTTCACAGCTAGTATCCAGAGACAAGTTTTCTTGTATCTTTAGGTTATTTATCAGCTTGCAAATCTGATCTGCAAAGAAGAAAATGGCTTTTGGAACCACTTAACATAAGGTTCGGTACAGTGAAGCTGATGTGGTCACTAACAGGTGAAGAACTGGTTGCAATGTGGCCGGCGTTACATGCAGTCCTTGAATGTACATTAAAAAAAGATAAAGTTTCAAGGATTTACTGCCACCCTGAAGGAAAGAATTGATGTTTTAAGTAACTGGATTTGTACAAAGTCTGTAAGACAATGCAAGTAAATCCTCAAATAGATGATTAATTCCTCATTATTTAAATGCCCTTAAATACAAGTGCAGATGCTAACTTTACGGCTTTGTCTTGACAGCTCCTTCTCTATTTCTCACGATCTGTTATTAGTCTGTGACTCTAAAGCCCTGAAAAGGAGTGCCCCATGAAAAAGCCCTCCAACTCCTACCGAGACTGTCTAAGTTCTTGCAGCTTATTGCTTACGTGGTTCTCTCAGGTTCTGACTGATAACTGCAATATACAATAATACTACATAAACATATTATGCCTCTTTCTGTAGACCTGGATTAGGTTTGTATAGGATAGGTTCATGAGTGCTTTGACTATCTGATGTCCCACTAAGACATGAGTATGTATGCACAAGCCTAAACTCTGTCTAGCGCTGACAGTTCCCAATATACCCTAGCTGTCAGAAAATTTTAGGGTAATCTCACATTACACTGACAAAAACAGGCATTAATTTTCCTAGACAATTATCATCAGCCTGTCCTTTGGTTAACTAGCTGAGGTTTACTTTAAGCCTTGTGACCCACCCTATAGAATTTGGCTTCTCATTTATCCTAGTTATAAACCTGAAAGGGAGGTGGCAGAGGCAGGGAGGAGTCCAAAGGATGCAAAACTCGACAACAAACCAAAGCACAAAGGAACTGGAAAAGAATTTCAAAGGATCTGGCTCCATAGCAGAGACAGCGCTATACACATGTGTCTGTTTATGGAGACACACTAAACTGAATTATTCAGTTACTTACAGAAAGAGAAGGAACAGACTGTGGGGAAGGGAGAGCTGAATGAAGGCGCAAGAGAGCAAAAAATTCATCCAGCAACAGATGAGAAGAACAGAGGAGAATTGGAAAATGGATGCAGGGGGGAGGAATGGATGATGAGAGAATAGCAGGCCTATTTAAAATGAATTTTTGACCTTATTTTTAAAACATTTATGGATCCCAATTGCCTGTCATGAGATCATTTTCCCTTACAATGCTAGCTTTTCAGCCGGCTCTGCACTTTAACTTGATTTATCCCACTTTAAAAAAAGTAGATTGTTAGAAATACCCCTTCTATTAGAAATTCTGTCCCATTACAGTGTCAGCTAAAGGCCACTTGTCAATGTCAGCTTTATCAGATAGAAATTTGCCTCATGAGTTCTCAGATACTTTTTTGGAGGACAAGACCCAGGGTCCATTTCTGAGGCTGTTGATTTGCGACGGGATAGTGTCTTCTCAAATTATCCTCTGTTATTTCCCAGCTTATCTGCATGTTTCATGAGATGGTGGGAAGTGATTACAGCAGCTGCTGTACATTAGAAAGCCATCTTATAGGAAAGCTGGCTTAGGTAGAACAGCTGACTGACAAAAGCATAGGAAGAACTAACTGAGTATTAAAAATACACAGGGAGACCCAGCATCTCCTTTCCAGCTGCAGCTTCCCTGGTGCCATAGCCTCCTGTGGGAAGGAAGAAAACTTACACCAGAAGGCTTCCCTCCTCCTCAGCTGTCTGTCGACTCTTTAAGGAAAGACCTGACATCCTGAAGATTAGAGTAAGTTTTTATTTATTTACAATTATGCAATTAGTCATCAGCATGTCTCTTCACTGATGAGTAAAGGTGGAAAAAATCAGCTGCTGTTCAAGCTGTGTTACCGCAGTACTGCTGAGGGTCAGCAGCCCGAGGCGGGAAAGACTACGTTGCTTATAAAGTATCTCGAGGACTCTTCCTGGCAAGATGCTTTGAGACATTGGTTTTCTTTTTAATATTTTGATTCTATTTTTGTTTCTTCTTTTCTGTCTGAATGGATTGATGTAACATATGTGTTTTAAGGGTAAAACTACATGTCAGAGTGAAAAATTCAGCCAGGAGTTGAAAGAGAGCAAGCTGGGGCCACAGTATTTTCCAGATTGAAAGACAGTGCCTATGAAAGCAAGGCTGGATGGATCAATGGATGATATTGTTGCAGTGAAGAGACCAGAAGTCTTTGAAATTTGTAAACCACTTCAACAAGAGGAACTGTTGCAGCAACAAACTTCAGAGTATTAAAGCCCTCAAGGTAAACTCTGATTTTTGAGCAGACTACCATTCCTCACAACAAAAACATTTAAAAACATTCTGCATCGGAAGGACAAAAAGAAACAATCCTGGTGCCACTATTATTAATCAGTTCAAGATTGAGATACTTAAAGCTCCCTTTCAGGTGCTCTGATTAAGGACAACTTACCGCATAGGAAAAGCAAAGCTTTGGAAATCAGTAATCTCTGGACATTATACCTAATAGGAAAGGCTTAAAAAGGATTACCTAGAAGAAACCTTTGTGAGTCTTAGGAAACTACACTGGACCATAAATCTCAACCTCCTCTGAGGATTAATAAAGCTCTATCAGTTTCAGATAAGAAGTAGAAATCCTCAGGCTGCTGAAGAGGTACCACTGGCCGAGTATGGGGCCTCTGTCAGGACACTTACCATGCCATATAGTTTCAACAGAAAGACACATTTGATGCATATTCTCATTTTAGTTTACAAAAGCTATTCAGAAGAAGAATGGCAGCTACATAGATTCCCAAATTTGGGTCACAAAATTCAAGGGAGTAGAATAAAGTTAGCTGCTCTAAGGAAAGAATTATTTTGCTGAAGGTGACACTTCTGGTAAGTGAATATATGAGATATAAAACCTTTTTTGGTTAAGGAACAAATATATATGATAATTTATGTAGAAACACCCCTTTTAACTCTATCTCTCTGTGATTGCAATAAAGTCTAGTCTCGCATAGGATTTTTTGGACTACAACCCCAATCATTGAAGACTTCACTTCAGCATTCACACTGATAGTTTGGAGGACATTAAAACCAACAAAGTTAGTTCAAACTTCAGGTGTATTTAAGATTATGTTAAGATTTTATGTTAAGAATTATGTTAAGATTTTAACATAATTGTCTTTTTTAAACTAAAATTTCAAATTTAGCATAAATTGCGTCTTATCAAAGTTACATTTTTGAATGCTGGTTGATTATAATGACTTCTAAAGAGACAAGAGTCCAACTCTGAAAGCTCTCGAGTACCACAGTTGTGATCCCATAGACTATAGCTGTTGCATTTATTTATTAACGCATTCAAGAATCCGCCACTCTTGATTTAATCTCTGGATCTACCATAGCTTACTCTTTGGTAGTGGGGTTGATAATACATCTCGCTGTAGTGTGATTCCTAGATGTAAATTAGGGAATACAGCATATCTGTAACAATTCTATAGTGTTGGTAGAATATTTTAAGATCCTTTGATGGGAGAGGAGCAAATTATTCCATTTTTCACTTTATAAAAACTACTGAGGATGTATCGTGGCCAGATTGCTACTTGTCTAGTGCGCAGAAGGAGGGGCAGGAGCAGACATGCCTCTGTTCCCTCCCTCTCACTTTGCAGCTAAGCACAGTGAGAGTCTGCTCTTCTAACGCTCTCATTAACCCAGGAAATCACTGGATGAACTGCCAGAGTACCACAAATCCTGCTGAAAAGCCTTGATGCTACCACATGTAACAAAGTTTGGCAATGACTACGTATCTTGGGCCTAAAGAGAGGAAAACTGGGCCTAAATTAAACACAGTGAACAGACGAGTTATTTTTAGCCAAGTTTTCATGTTATTAATGTTTTCTTTGGTGGGCTGGCATTAAGGATGTCTCCATTTCTACACCCCCCCCCCCCAAATTCACGTTAAGCTGACACAGGACTTCTGGAAAACACGAACAAATTGGCACCTTCTGCTAACCCTGAACACTGCAAAAGCACTTTGCATCACATTGTGGACCTACCCAACGCTGGTCGTAATCAGATGGCTGTGTTCTTCCTTCATCGTCCTCATAGAAAGGTAAGCCTTCTCGCCTGGCCTGATGGTACTCTTTCCGTAACTTCTGGATGCGATCAGCATTCCCACCACCTGCGCAGCCACTGAGAAAAATAAAAAATGCTAAATAAAATTCATACGTACACACATATCTAACACTTACCAGGTACCCACATGAGCACACACACAGAGTTGCCACACCTGAGACAAATGGATTATGAACATTTGATTCTCCTGACTTGCATAGTGCCCACTGGCCCATATCACCCTTATTTTTGCTTTCTTGTATTAATAAAGCTGCTAATTGTGAACTTGATCCACATTTTTAAAAAAGGCTGTCCCTGTCCAAAGAACTAAACAATTCCAGTACAAGACAAGAGACAACAGATGGATGCAGACAGATGGGGGAGCACAAGAAAACTTTTAACATTCCTATGAACAGCTATAAATGGCTATCGTATTTTAATAATAATAATGATGATGATAAGCTGCCAGAAAAATGTTTCCTTTTGCTCCCACGCTAAATGTGGAATTTCCCTAAAATTACATTTGTTCAAGGTAAAGAATAGACTATATTCACAGAGAAGCACAGAAAGAAGTTTTACCTCATAAAAAACAACCTCACTCCCAATTATACGAAGAACTAAAACATCAGCAATGAAAATACAGGGGAGGCAAGAGAGATGGGAAAGCACACTATCAAATCTTGACACCGTTTTTTTAAGGTGGTAATTAAACAGTAATCCACTTAGTAACCTACAAAGATTTACTTGTATGCTGAACTGCATACACTGCAAACTGCCATGGTAAAGCTAGTGGAGTTACTTAGTTTGTCAAGTTAAACACATGCTTGTCTTTGTGGATTTTGACCCTGGTGAGCCTTCCAAAACCTTACAGCTGGACTTGTACAACTGTGGAAGCTCAACCTATACCTGGAAGGATTAAAAAAAAGTCCCGAAAATGCCTAAGAATTCAAAAAAATACAGTTACATTGATAATGAGTAAATTAGAAGTTTCCCACAGCTATTTCCAGCCCTGCTCTAGTCAGCACTGGGGTGAACACTGACTGTATGGCTCAGTAGTATTTACTGGCATTCACAGGGCATTGCCATAGAATTTATTTGTGACCGCTCCTAAACTCAGACCATTGTTATTGCAGCACATCATCATGCATTCTCTTAACCTGCAGCCTTAACTCTGCCCCACCATCAGTGGGCTACAGAGAAACAGATTTATTCATACGAGCACAGACTCTGTGGAGCATCTTGTCACACTGCACTCCTCTATAAGTATGCCAGAATCTAGGGAAGCCTTTTATAGGATTTGCATAGCAAACTGAATTTGGAAAGCACATGCAAAAGACTGGATATAAACATATCAGTTCAATAATAAGTAGTTTGTAGTACCTAATAGCAATCTAGATTGGTTGGAAATTAATTACCAATGAAGGGAAATTCCACATAGTGTGCAAATGCAACTGAATATGCAGCCAGGATTGGAAATGTTTACTTGCAGCATCAGTACGCTTCCATGAAAAATCAAACACGTAAACTACTTGCCTTCCCTGGATCCTAAGTTATCCAGCCTCTCTACTCTACGAAGTCCCAGAGGTTTCAAGCTTCTCTGGCTGACTTACCGAGCTCTTCCTTAGCATACGAAATTTTTCTCATGATCTGCCAAGACAGCACAGAAAGCTTGCACAAACTCTGTGGACTATAGAGGAAAAAAAAAGTACATTCCCTTTTCCCCTTGACTCCTTCCACAGATAAACGCCTCTGTTCCTTGCATGAATTCTTGTCAAATAGCGGAGAACCATTTCTAGTTTGCAAAACACCGGAATTGAGGACTAGCTAATGGGGGCTATCACTTAGAACAGTGAAGCTTGGTCCACAGCTCATGAGCAATACAATACCTGTGAAATCCCCTGACTTTACTTGTGAGCACAGATAAAGCGTTTAATTAGGGCTGCTAACATACAGATAAGGCCCAAAGTGCAATGTTGTCCCTGTTGCTTTGCCAACATCATTACCCAAGGCAGCACTAGCTAAGAGAGGGAAATGCTGAAATATAGGCAATGGGTCGAGTCTGATTCCAGCCGATCTGGCTCCCTGCAGCTCTCTGCAAACTGCATTAGCGCCTGCCACCAGTGCCCTAATGGTCACATACCCACTTTCTACCTCCAGGTATTTTGGCTGAAGAGGTAATCTGAAAATACCATACAGTGTTTTCTTTTTTTTTTTCCTTTATAAAATGAAATCTGAGATTGATATATTCTAAGAGGCAGTAACAGTAGCCTGTGCTCCATTTACTGCAGATCTCCTGCAGAACTTCCTTCTGCTTAAACCTATCTAGCCAGCAAGTGCAAGTAGGTGCTGCAGAGATCAAGCTGATTATATCTATTAAAAGACTGGGCCTGACAGCTTTTTCTTTGGCAAACCTCTGCCATGCCGTATTAAAGTACAAACCCTAACCATGAGAATGAGTAGGAACGTTCGAATGAAAGATAGCAGCACATGGGAAGTTATCCATCTGGATTAGTGTGAAAACACAAGCATAATCTCTGTGGAAACACGCAGCTCCATGAAGTCTGATTTCCTGCGCTTCTCTCCTGTGGGTTCTCTGGTGTCCGATAATGGGACCGAGTTCACACTGCAGCGTTTCTCCCCAGCAAGGGCATTCGTCTGGGCCTCTCTAGCAGGCTGCTTATTTTCATGAAACTTAGTGATCCAGTAGCTTTTGAACATTGAATCACCCGTCAAGCCTGGTCAAAAATGGCCAGCAGGTTCAGAATTTGTCAGAAAGGTGGGGGGAACAGGTTGGAAGAGGGTCAGTCTATCAGCTTCATTTTTTCAGGAAACAGTTAAAGCTCCACAGCTCTTTATTTTTTTTCTCTCCGTCACTGTTTATAGGCACAAATGTAAAAGACATTGGCTTTTGAAAGAGCTGCATATCTAGCTTACCATGAAAGTTTTACCCACTCCTGAGTAATGTGAGATGAATATGATGCCCTGTGCAATGCTCATGAAACAGTTCTGAATTTCAAGTTGGCTCCTGACAATTATGTGAATATATGAACCACATTCAAACTCACCAGATGAATTCAATCAGCACTGTGCAAATATCGCATACATAATCTATTAGTTTACCCCAAAGAAACTGAAGCATTGAATTCAAACAGAATGAAGTCATCAGTAATAAAAAAAAGAAACTGATAAGGCAATATTAAAAAAAAACAACACAATTTTCCAAGATTTGCAGAGAAGATCATACATTGACTGTAAACTATTCTCCCATCTGCCTATAAATACATAATTAAAAAATATTGGTTTGATCAGATAGCAGCTCTCAGACAGGGAAACAGCAGATGAATACCAGTTCAAATGTTCTGGATGCATGACTATTTATACTGAAAAGGAACCTGAACTTACAGAAGAAATATAAAAACAATACTCCAATCAAAGTCAATTTATATTAAGGAGACCTACTGAAGCTTTTCACCAAGCCTAGTAAGTACAGCAAATAGACTTCTTTTACAGTAGCTTTACATTTAATGTAGTACTCCCTCCTTGAGGAGATATAAATATTACAGTCCTCATCATATCTATGATTTTGTGCAGAACTCACTTCCCTGACATGGCTCCCTGTGCTGCACGTTCTCCAGAGAACTGTGCAGTCACACATTTGCCATTCCCCTCCACCACCACGTGTTCCCAGGCTCTGACATTTAATCTACCCATGGACTTTTCCATTGTCCCGACAAGACTGTAAGAGAAGCGCCCACTCCGCACTCTGCGATCCATTTCCGAACCTTTTCCTAAAATTGTGCTACATGTAAGGAGACTGATTCAGAAGCAGCTGATACTGGGAGAGAACCTGAAGCTTTTGGGGGAAGTTTTTAAATAATGTCTAGGTGGGGGAAAAAAAATCTCTGAGAAACCTTACAAAGACTTTAGCAAAGACTCAGATGCCAATTTCAAACAACAGTAACAAAACCTGTCCAAAATCCCAAGCCACAAACAATCTTAAGAGAAATTCAACAGTTCTTCAAATAAGCTGCACACACTGCAAGGATTTTTTGGGGAAATGGAAAAAAAAAAAAAAAAAAAATCTCATATGCACATTCCAAAGAGGAAGAAGCACATTCCTGTCAGCCACTCTGTAGTTTTGCTAGATACAATCCTTACAAACCAAAGCTTTCTTCTGGCGTGGGAGAAAGAAAAAAGAAAGTCTGTGTGATTGTTCTGACCCACGCTGCTGGGGCTGTACTACCGACTAGAGAAACAACCGCCCCAAATCACCATCTTCTGCCCTGTGCCTGAATCTCTCAGAGGCACCATTCAGGTTCCACCTTGCCCACTGCAGCTGTAAAGGGACCTGCTACGAAACAGCCACCCCACTGATACAGTTGGAATAGGCATCCCAAACCAAAAAGGAAACCATAATTCGGCACAGACTTAGCTTCAAGCTATGTAAAATATGACTGTGAAATTTCATCCCATCATCTCTGAAGAGATAGATGAACAAGCACCATAGCAATAACATTATATACTCAACATGACAGACAAGTTATCTTTTTCAAAGAATCAAAACCTCATCACCAGTATTTAATACGTATGGCTCAGGTTTTGCACAATAAAATCTCCCCTCTGTTCTTCCTCTGAGTTGCTAATCTGGATTTCAATCATTCAGGTTAAAAATGTCATTTTTTAAATTAGTGACTTCTTACTCCAGCTCTCTAGATAATACAAAATTAAAAACAAGTGTTGCACATACGGAGTAAGATGAACCACTTAAAGCTGTATATAAACATACATTTAAAGAGGCAATAAACATTTTGTTTCCAGTGGTTTTCCTAAACACATTAATATTGCACAGGGCTTTTTTGCCAGCCACTTCTTTCAAACGCTGATTTCACCCAGCTGACTGTCAGCCTCTAAACAAACAACTGGTGCTTCCAAGTAAAAAAAAAAAAAAGAAAAGAAAAATGATTCTTTTAGTGAATTTTCCATTAACAAACAAATCCAAGACAAGACATGATTCACAGACTCAAGAGAACGGACAATCTTCCATTCACAATCTGCTATAAAACAAAACTAATTTTATATACGGAAAGGAACATAGCAGTCTGCAAAGATATACAGCATAAGGGAGTCCGGCAGAGCATGTAAGAGTATCTTTCACTTAGGATAAAACTTTCATTTTGAAGTTATAACAAATAAATTTTTTGGTATGTTACTCTTTCAGTTCCAGCCCTTGTCTTTCTACCCTGAAGTATTACATTGCTTATGAATATATTTCTGCAATCTCAATAGTAAGAGGGAATAAAAAGAATGGTGGGAAGCGATAAAAAGAAAATCAATGATAAGAACATAATTCTACAATATTTCAGCTTTCATCTTTGTCAACCACCAAGAGAAAGAGAGTTTAGGATGAAATGAACATTTGTTGTTTTCATATGCACTTGAGTAAATGAATGATATTACAATGAAAGACTTGTCAGAAAGACCTTGTTGACATCACTGATACTGCCTTGCAAGCTCCGGAATCATCTTTGACGTTCAGCCAGAGCCAGCCTGGGTTTTGGCTATACATACTCCGTGCTGAGGACCCAACTTAAGAAGAGTGTCTTTCTAGCTACTGGAACCACGCAAATGGTTTTATTGGTCTTCATAACACTTGCTTTCTTGCTCCAGGCAGGAATATATGCTACGTATACACAATTACCGTCTTTATTAATGGAGAGGGGCCCCAGTAGGACACTTAATTTGGAAACCTGCGCAAAGTGACCAGAAGGAAGAACTTGGAGCCCAGTTCCATTTAGACAGGACTGTCCTGAGAGGGTCTGTATAGATAGGCTGACGTGAGAAGCATTGGATGGATATGTTTCTCTCTATCCGTATGTACATAAACACATATAAAGTCAAGAATCGTAAATAAACTGCAGGAAAACAAACTACGCTGAAGAAGCTATTTACGTTTATTTGAGTTTATTTGAACTTGTATACTATAGTCCCTGAGTCTTAATCTGCTTTACAATATTTACAAAAGTCGTAACTGTGCTTCAGTAGAACATACGCTGTCACCTTTCAATTCTTTAGGCTAACATAAAAGCAGTACAACCACTTCTGTCCAAAAGGTCAAAGACTCCTAAGGCAGCACATGACTACCATTTGTCTGGATGTAAATTGAGTTCTATTGACCCTGTAACATCACTACTGACCTCTTGACATTAGGAGCTTAGTGGAAAGAAAGAAGATGGTATTCTTAGGTTCCTACTGACTCATTAGGAAGAAAGAAGGAAAAAGAACCTTGCATGATATGAATTAGCAGTGTCATTAACCTTTTCTTTTCCCAAATAACTGATAATATGTTTACAGAAGCCTCAAAAGAACGATTTGAAGACTGAGACCAACAGATTTGTATCACTTTCAGTTTTTCCAAACTGTTTATAAAATCTCTCTCAGTGGCTTGACATAAAGCATCCTTTTATGTTTCCCTCCTTTCACATGACATACAACACCTTTTCCTGTTTGTCATGGCAGATGGCCTAGACATTCAGATGAGCATCATCTTTTCAATCCAGGCCATTTCTCATCTCCATTACTCTCCTTTACAACCTATAGTTGACTACAGCTGGCCAGAAATAATGGGAGGTATAGCTTAATTTGTTGTTTTACAGAAACAAAATTGACACACTGAGGTTTAACTTCACCATAACAGCAGATATGGTATGTGCTACTCTAACAGAAACAGGTTATTTGCAATCAAGTAGGAAGGAAAGGAAAAAAGGGGACATTTTCTTGTTTGTAGCCAGCTTGTCATCTTTACTTCAAAGAAAAGACTTTTTTTTTCCTTTTTTTTCTGCTCAATGTATTGTGCCTCATCAAGGAAGGCAATCACCAGATTTTACCTAATAATAAAAAAAAGATGCCTTACAGTTCAGGCTGGTTAACAGCAACGTCTGTTTCTGGCATGTGACCAGTTTACTGCTGTCTTGTTGATCTGAGATGTGCACGTGTCTCCGAAGGGCTAGGAAAGCGGGGAGATTAGGGACTCGGCTGCTGACAACAACCAAACTCTCTATAAACAATACACAATGAAAATAATGAAAAACAGATTTTGCTGGTATTTTCAGTAGCCTCTAGACAATGCAACAGTTTCTGGTTTCTTCAGTAAAGATGATATCAATTATGCCTTTTATCCATCATGCAGAAGTCACGTGTGAGGCATAATTGAGGGCCTTCTCTCCAAGGTAATTTCTTCTGGATTTACACGGCGAAGTACTTAAATTGCCTTTTTTGGCACTTTGTATTACAACACGGCTTGGGAGGGGGTATTTTACTTTACTGATGTAAAGCAGCTGGCATATTTACAATAGATAGGTCACATCAACACAGAGCAGGTTTTCAACCCTCCAAACTCCATTTACAGCAGCTTTAACAATTCAACAAAGCAAATGCTGAATGCTAAACTCTTGTGTGGAAATGTAGCTCTATTTCTTAACGGCTATCACACCTGCCTGCAACTGGCAGCTAGTTTTTTTCACTTGCAGACTATTGCTTTTTGCACTACAATTTATTAAACTTATCGCTAAAGCTGAAATAATAAGTACGGTACGGACTTCCAATGAATTAGCCATTCAAAAGTCCCTCAGGAATTCCCTTCAGCACACACAAAGCAAAAGCAGGAAGGAGAGAAGGTGACAATTCAGTTAATTTCTACGTTTCCTTGTGAGAGAAGAATCGAGGATCTAAGAATTTGCTCACAGTAGATGCTGCTGCCCATGTTCTAAAACATATTTTGTTGAAAACTACAAAGCCCGGAGTAACTATCTGTTTTCTCCCAGAAATTACCTCTCCAAGTTTCACACTAGAGACTACATCCTGCTCTTCGTTACACACGTGCAAATCTATGCCACTGGCAGAGTGGCAGCAACTAATCCTCTGTGTGGTTTGTTTTTATAATACCTGGCCTAGGTAGGAATGAGGTAGAAATCTCAACCTCAACTCAAAAAAAAAGTCTCTGTGTCTGTAATCCTGTTACAGATATAGTTTACATTGTAACAAAAAAAAAAAAAAAAAAAAAAGAAAAGAATTAATTTATACCATGTGCAAAGCATCAGGGAAGAGCATAAATCTCATAGCCAAAATGCATCCTTACTATAAAGTTGGCTTTTTTTGGTGTTTTTAATGAATGGTCACTACGAGGATAACATTAATCCAGCATTAGGACTTTACGGGAAAAAAATACAAATGTAATTTATCTTTTTTAACTGTCAGCTGCATTTCTAAAGCTTTAAAGTCTGTAGCTTCCAGCGGCCTTTTGTCTTTCTGCCATGGCAGGAATGTCTTGGACAGCTGTAAGAGCTTTGTAAGCTATCTTTCTCAAAATCCATTAGCTAATTCAAGGAACCTAATTAGAGCTGCCATTTTGATGGAGCATATTGAATGCTCTGTATAAACTAGTAACACCATCAATGTTTATTAAAAATTGCAAGAACCAAAGCTCTCAGTTCCATATAAATATTAATGGACAGATACACAATACTTACTGAAATATAGACGGCGTTATGTCCACAGAAATACACACAGGTATCCTCACAGCCCAGTGTGATGCATTTATTCACAAAGGCTGAAGTACGGAAGCAAAACCTAGGGACAATTTTACACAAACTGTTGAAAATTGACCGGCTTCCATTTACACTACCCTTAATGCGCATTAAAGGAAGCAAAGCACGCTGAAGATGATTTGTTTCTTGTGTTTTTCCTGAGTAGTGTGCTGACAATTTGGAGCATATTTTGAGCTTACCTCAAGAATGCACTCCAGCTGGAACCATTTTATAGCTCCTCTTAAACCAGCCACTCCAATCACCATACTTTGTAGACATTTACACATATTCCAGTACTACACTGTTTAAGGGCATCCAAAGATTCAAAGGGAATTTGCACTGTAGAGCTAAAACTCAAATTTTGCTGTAGACAGCAACAAAATCGGTGAAAGGAGCCAGACATCTGGAGCAATGTTCTCCTACATTCTGCTGCGTAAAAGCCCAACTACAATGAAAAAGCAACTCGCAGACAATGATACAACACATGAAATACTGACCATTCTAAGAATATATCAGAGACCTAATTAGGTTAGGCTGTACAAGCATATGCCTTTGGCTGCAGAAATAAAAAGTTTTCTGGCTACTTCACAGCTTCATTTTTAACTCGATACTTCATAAATGGAACTGCAGAAAACCTCATATGTTACCATTTCAATCTGACGTACGCTTTCATACGCATCTAACAGTGCCTGGATTCTATTTATATGTACAACTAAATATACGTGCATAGAAAAATCATCAGATTTGCTACAGAAAGACAGCAGATGTTCTTATTAAGCCACTGGCACATGCAAGGTGAAGCATGTAAGCCTTATAAGGAAAGCATTTAACGTTCTAACTACAAGCTAAAGAAAAGCAAAGACAACAAATGAAATTATTTCTAACCTATTTTACTAGCTGCGAGAGCAATGCACAGCAAAACGAAAGCACTGTTCAGCATGCTCGAATGACTCTTACAGTACATGGGGCTTCTCACAGAGGGGAGTATAATCCATATGCACTATTTGGAACACCTGAACTCCAATATAATGATCTAAAGTTCACTTCTTCTGAATGTATACTAAAACGACACACAAGGCATTTAACAGATGTGCAAGAGAAACAGGCTTAATTATATTTTCTCCACCGTAGTAGTGCAAGGGGCTAAAAATTTTATGACAATCTTACCACGGGGACAACCCTGAAGGTAAATTCATTTTAATTCTCCGATAGGGCAGCATTTCCAAACTACAACTGAGATCTGAGCAGTTTCACAGGAACACGCTCAAAAGTCAAAACATCAGTTACCACTAGCTTCTCTCAGGAATTATATATGGCAAATTTAGCTTGTGGTTATTGCTCAACAGAAACCCTGCCAGATGCTGAAGCGGTTGATGGATTTTGCAAAGTTCTGCCGCCTTCAAGGCCACCCTGCCTACCCTTCCAGCAGCCTCCCTCCTCGGGCACCTCTCCCCCGCGCAGCTGGGCTCCTCAGAGCACAGTTGTTTTGTTCGCATTCGCGAAGACTGGGGAGTGCACATTCCTTCAACTAGCTTTCATCACAAGCTCCACATCAACAGAATTAAACACTTTATAAGCTGAACTGCATTTCGGAGAAATATTTCTGCACTCAGAGGCCTAAAGTTAGCAGTGTACCTTTATTACTTTTTATTATGCAGGCAATGGAAGCTCCTGGACTTCCAGACGTGCACAGCTTTTCCAGCTCCTTCTTCTTCTGGCTGCAGCTCCACTGCACCTCTGAAATTACTCCCACTTTTCCACTTGGAGAAGTCGGGGCTGATTTTCTGCTGTTTAAGATTGAAGGTAAGCACTAGTCCTTTTCCATAATTGTTTTGAAAAATGTTAAATTAAAATGAAAAAACCCAAAGTAATGGAATCTTCAAACTAAACAGAATCATTTCCTAGTGTATCTCACCTGGAAGAGGAAGAGCAAGCCTATCTCTCTGTATTTGGGAGGGAAGTCCCATAAATGCTAAAGTAAGTGTTCTGGTTCAGGCCTATCTCTATCTCTACAGAAAGACTCTCACATGGTTTCAACTGCCATGTTTAGAGACACACCTTACAAATCCTTCCATATCTGTTTTTGCCTTGCTCCCTTCATTCCCTGTTCTCATCCTGATGTTCGGAAGTCTTTCCCTTTACACCTTTCAGCCAAGGAGAGCCCATCTACTGGCTTCCCATACAAGCGCATCCCTGTCCCACAGGCTGCTCGAGTACAGAAACACCTCCCCTGATGCGCCTAGGTCAGCATTTCTTGTTCCAGCCCTCCCTGGAACCCACCTCCCAGAAGCACTTCACAAAGCAGCCTGCCAGTAATGAGGCCGTAGGTGGCTCGGGACACCCAATCGCACGTTTTCCTTTCCGCACTGGTTCAAAGGAGCGTGCTCATGTCTAACGCACTAACAGAGCATTAACTTGCAGTACCAGTAAACCTCTCTCTACTCTGAAGCACCTGCTTGTTGCCCACAACTCTGCCCTGATCCAGCACCCCTGCTTTATTCTCCCCATCCTCTGGCTGCTCCAGCAATCCTGCCTCTTCTCCGTTCCTATTCTTGTCCTGCCTGTCCGTGGCATTTCTTAGGCTTTTGCATTCAAACCAGCTCACCTTTTCCTTCCCTGGAAGGTGTGGTGTAAGGGCAAGGGGACACTGATCATGCCCCGTTCACCTCATCCTTCATTCCTGCACCAGGAACTCTCTGGTCCCTACAGCCAGGAGAACGTACTGCTGGAAAAGCACGTCTAGGCTCTGGCAGTTCAGGACGAGCGCTTTTGGTGAAGTGAGCAGCCAAGTTTCTATCATGTGTGTGGGAAGTACTCTAAATCTTATAACTTAGTCAAATTGTCAACGTTCAAGGGGTGGCAAAAGGCACAGTCTGGTATAAGACTAGGCTGTTCCCTTCCTAAATATAAAGTCCCTGTTCCAGCGTATAGAAAGTCTACAGCTTCTTATTGAAAGAATCATATGCTGCTTATTTTTACTTTTTACACAGACAAAACAACCCCTTGTCTTCTCCCTCCAGGCCCTCCCAAAACAGCTGCCATCATGTTCCATAAAAATTCAGCTTCAGCACACCTCCTACATAGGCATTTTCAGCCCAAATGGTTGAAGGCTGGTTATTAACAGGTGGAAACACAGTTTTCCAGTGGAAGTCAGGCCAGCAACTCCCCTCACACAACTGGCGCAGGCGGGTGTGTACGGCTGTCCCCCTCCCTGCCCCATCGGACCGCACGCTCCCTGGTCCAGCTGCTGGCTCTGCATTCCTGAAGGCAGCATAAAGCTGGTTTGCTCCCGGCATGTGCGGGATGAGCACTCCTTAACAACCACCGCGACACCTTTGAGGTACTGCCTGGTGGAGTACATAGTACTCCTGCATGTGCTTCAGATTAAGCTGTAGTCAGCTTAATGAGAGACTTAATTGATGAGTGCTACTTCCCTCACTTGTCCATTAAGATAAGTACAGCACATGGACATTTCAAACCCATCAAAGATGAGAAAATGCATTAATTTTGGTTTTCTTAGAGCTGTTAATAAATCTGACACTGTCTGGCAGTTTTCTTCATTTCCTACCGTTTGACAGATACTGTGATCACAAGTTACAGAAGATGTTTTTCCTCTGAAATTATCACTCTGATAATACAAGCCAGAAGGAAACTTTATCAAGATACTGAGAAGCTGGGTATCATTTTTATTTTTAACTTTATGCGCTTGGTTTGTGAATATCGCAATGTGATAAAAAAATAAATTCCATCCAGTAGTATTAAAAATACATATACACACACACACACATTACAAATGACTGTATTACAGCAAATAATCATGCTGTATATTTATTAGTAAAAGTCAGTATTCCTCTCACATAATCATCCTGGCTCTACTTAGACCCCTTTACTGTAAGAACTCCTGCAACTGTTTTCTTCCCTCTTTCTCTCTCTCAAATTGACATTTGTATGGAATCAAGAAAAATCTTCCTTAATAATTTTTCATTACTAATGGCTTTTTTTGGTATGTGTATTTGGGAGGAGGGAAGGCAAAGGGCAGGAAAAAGCAGCTTTAAGTGCTCTGCAAATGATCCTCCTGAATCTGGGCCTCATAAATCCTATCAAATGTTATATTTCATCAATAGGCTGGAAAAGCTTTTTTCTCTGCAATCATGAAGCCTGGCTTTAAAATTTATGGTTTCATTTTAGAAATGGACTATAAAAAGAGTCTGACTTAGCTGTCTATCAACTGTAGCTGACATTAGCAAGTTAGGTGTGGACTTTCAAAGTGTTATACGTATTTTTTTATTTATTATACATGTACATACATACATATAGAGATATACGAGGACATGTGTATCACTGTGCATGCATAAGTACACAGCGGGCTTTTTTTTTATTTTGTCTTAAAAACCCATTTTCTTCCAATGCAAGAGGATGCGAGATACTCAGCAGATTAGATTGCAAAGTGATAAAAGCGTCCAGACCAGAGTTGGCTCAAAGATCTGCAGCAACACAAGCAAATTGCATTTTGCTGCCCAAATGATCGAGATAAAGTAGTTTATTTTGTTCTCATTCATGGGGTGGTAAAATGCAATTCAGCAACGGCAGAGCAAGTTTCAGGGGGAGGCAGGGATGATTCCAATAGGCTGCGGGGAAAAAAGAGGAGGAGGGCAGGAAAGGACCAGAAAGTTTCAGGTGCGGGAAGACACTTAGCAAAGGACTGACAGATTGGGGAAGAGCGGGTCCAGAGCTTCCGTACCTCTCACGCATGGGGAGGGAGGGAGACAGCCTCCCCTGCCTCTGTGCAACTCTCCACATCTACTCCTTTCCACAAGCCCCGGAATCAAAATTCTGCCTCCCCAAAGAGCCGCTCCTACTTGCTCTCCTGCACTCCCTGGGGAAGGAGAGTGCTGAGAATATGGCTCCTCTTCCTGTTGCTGCCATCGCTCATGGCAGCCATGTGGGTGCCACAGCTGGCCTCTACAAGCCCAAAAGCTTCCTCTGGCAGCCACAGCAGCAGCTTCCTCAGATGATGGAGGAGGAGACAGTCTGTACATGCTGCCAAAACACCCACTCCTCCTCTCCTCCCTCACCACCAGAGCTGGAGGTCTGCAGCCAGTGACTACTACTTAGTTCCCCCTATGCTTAAAAGCAGCCTCAAAGGTAACACTTCTAATATAGAAGCATTGCTGCTCCCCTAAATCCTCATGCTTGAAAAAACAGACCATGTTCACAATAAAAACTAGATAAATAAAGTGACATAGCTGCAGCTGGAGAAAGTGAAGCTCCACTCTGAATGTAGGGGAGCCCATCTCTCTCCATCTGCTACAGAAGAACCTAGTTTCCTAACTCAGGCAATTAATGATGGATTACGTGAAAACAGCAAATCAGATCATGCTGTTGAGGCATTACATGAGCTAAACAGAAGAGCAGTTAATCTAAATCTCATGTGGGATGGTTATTATTGCGTGTTGCCATCGGTGCTGCTGAGTCCGGCTGTAACATTGGTTTTGGTGGCAACACATAGAAAAATCTGAAAGTCCTGTTCCTCATTGTAAAACAAGGAGGAATCTCACCCTGGGGAACATGGTCAAAACTGAAAAGTGAATAACACAGAAAAGGTTGGGGGGGAGCGGCTAATGGTAAATGCATTCTGAGTCAAGACCAAGATAACAAATCTCTTCTTCCATTGTCTCTATTTCATAACATGAACAAGATGAATAAATAAATGAACCCATCATCAATGCTGAGGACATATATATACTGTGGCCTCAGATCACGCCTGAAATTCCCTGTTGGGAGGATACTCGCCAAGGTTCCTGTCACCGGCCCCGCCGGGGACAGCGGAGGGAGGCACTGCACCAGCGGGCAGCGCAGGGCAGGACCCCAACTGCAGCTCCTCTAACACACCCGCTGCAGGGGCCTCTTCCGACTGCGGAAGGGCGCTGGCTCGGCTCACCGTTGTCAGCGATGGCACACGCTAGCAAGGGGGGATCACTCATTTGGTATTATCAAGCAGCGGAACAGGTAGGGGAAATACCACCTGTCCACATTCTGCAAATCAAAATGTGTTCTGCTTCTAGTGCTGTTTCTACTGTGAATATACGAAATACATCGTGCCTACACCGATTCATGGAAATGAGAGGAGCTGAAACTGCCTGTATTTCCACAAAAGAGTATTTGTATTAATGAAGGGTAACTTTATCAAACCTTGATCTACAGACAGCACATCCCTGGAATTCTACATTTTTTACTGGAAGGAGGCATATAGCAGCAACACATTAAATGAGCAGAAGTTACTCAAAAAAATAAAATCTCAAAATGTTTCAGATTCATACAAATTAACCCCATTTAACAATGAAATTCAGGACACTAAAACGATATTGATGTGATAGTGTTTTCAAATACCAACACACTCATCCCACAGCAGATCAAGAACATTTCTAGCAGTATATTTTTTTCCATAGTTTTCTTATGTGTTTCTCCTTGAAGGTTTCAAAATAATCAAGCAATTCGGCTTTCCCTGTAACTCTTGGACTTTTTCAAACCTGAATTAACTCTTCTGTACACAAACATCTCTTTGCTAGTCTGCAGAGAAGCTCCTGGCACTGTTCAAATCCTTAATTTTTTCCCTTTTAAAAATCTTTTCATCTGATTTCCCCTTCCCCCCAAAGGATGCTTTTTTAGTTTTGTTATTGCTTCTTCTTTCCTTGCCTCCTCATTTCCCCACCTCTTCCCTGAGACTCATCTCCAGCTTTTCTTTTTTTTGTATTTTGCTTGAGCTCTTATGAAACCCTGACCTGTTTACAGAGAAAAACCCACAGAGCTCAGTGGCTAATGTTTTACCCCTTACTCACCATCCTGTATCTGGCTGCAGTCAACAGTAACCAGAATTCATCATCATCAATGGATTTTCAGTGACATGCACTGTATCTGCTCAGATAATGGCCCCATATACTGCCTTTGAAATGAGGGTGTGACCATTACTTAGGGATATTCTCAAGAGTCAGTAACTGGTATTGCTGCGGGACATGTTTGCTTTGTGTTTTGAAGGCAGACCTACAGAAAAGCAAGCTTTGAAGGTTTTTTTTGGATAGTACTGTGCTCTCAAAAGGACACACCAATATTAACCTAAGCACATCACCTTTGGATTGGAGTAGGCCATTTGCTAGCTGGTTTGGAGCGCAGGGAGGAACAGGCATACGCTGCCTCTGAAAGGTCAGGCAAACACGCGAGGGCACAGGCCTTTCCAAATTCTGTAGTGAGGGCCAGATGAAACAATGTAGGCTGGAGTGACCTCAGTCCAGCTTCTGACAGGTACCTTCCTTACCTCCACATAGTCTTGAGATGGCCTTCTCATCTTTCAAGACCACCTCAGGAACACCTGCAGACAAAACACCACTGCAACGTCCCTGTCAGAGATACAACTCTCCTTGCAATGGCTCTGCACAGATATATAATAAAAAGACAGTCCTGTTCCCACACGCAGCAGAACAATGGAAACAGTAAAAGCAGGTGGGGGAGTGCAAGATAATATGGAAACAATACTGGTCTGCAGGATGCCTGACAGTGATACTTGGTGTTTTGGGGAGGAAGCAAATGTAACACGCCTATAGAGTCTGCAAAGACAATTTCAGAGTTTCTGAGCCTCACTGCTATTTAAAGTCACTACTGACAGACAGTATACAATGTTTTTGATTTAAAAGAACCAACAACTTAATAGAGGTACTGAACAAATAGGACTAAGCCACTATGGTGCCAGGTAAGTGTAAAAAGTGTGTACAGAATACCTGTGAGAATGTAGCCTCCAAAATTACTAGTTCCAGCATAGGATAAACGCCCAGCCACTTCTCTAGTCCTCAACTTTATAAGCTTGCCAACTGAGCACAAATGTGGATCACAGCCTCCATTCCTGAAGCAGGAGAAAGATGGATATGCTGTATCCAGTTCAGCTCTGTATACTTGTCCCACCTGGAGAGAGGAAAGCAAGCTGGCCCACCAAGATTTGGGAGAAGAAGGAGAAGAGATTGCTTCCATCTGCTGTACTTTTTCTGTAATGGCCAAGGTTTAAAATCCCATGGATGTGCATTATTCACCAACTTAAGCACAGTGACCGTAAGATTTTTTCCTTCCCTCATTTTTCTACATTCAAGTATATTCTCCATTAACGCACAAAATTACCCTCCCCCCCCCCCCCCCCCCCCCATCTAATTCACTGCTCCCCATGGGATAGCCATTAAAATTGACTCATGAATACACTACATTTACAGGCAAAAAAGGGAACAGAGAAACCCCCTCCCCATCATGCCCCTCTCCAGGAGGGAGTTTGAGACACATTGAACAAAGAACCCTCAGATCTTCTGGCATATAGCTTAGAAATCAGAATGTGATTTCCAGTCTGTATCTCTTGCTTCATTACAGAAGATATGGCCCTTAAAATAGGGAATTGGCTTTGACCAGTAATGTTTTAGGCTCTAGCTTTTAGTTTTGTTTTTCTGTAGATTCCACACTGCAACAGGCAGCTTCCCTGCCTCCAGTCCTGTCCCTCAACCCCAGCTGCAGCAGCGAAGACACCTAAAGGATTCAGGCAGCTGGAGAAAACGCAAGACCCTGGCTCTCGGGCCTCATCTGTGTTTCACTCCTTTCGCTTCTGAACATACATCTGGATTTGACAAAGTCACGCCTACCAGATAGATCAGCAGATAGTCTGCTGTCTGTGTTGTGGTGCAGAATTAGGTCAGAAGAGCACTTTGCCAGCTTGTGTTTTGCTGTTTAATCCTGCATAGAGTAGTCGTGGAGACAGCAATAAAGGACAACTCATCACACTAGCTAAATTCTTCACCCCCTAATCCTGGTCAATTTTCCTACCTTGAGAGGAAAATGAAATAAAAATCATTACTACTATTTAACTGCATATTCCAATAGCATAAATTTATGAGAATACAGCTGAGGCCAGGAGGCAAAGTTATTTTATGAAAATACATCATATGTTCGAGGGCAAAGTGAATGTTATGAAAATAAAGCTTGAAGAATGGTAGTTCTCAACTTTTAAGCTGTCTTCTTCTGCGATGCCATAGCTGGGTCTTCCAGCCGGCCTCACCAGATGGCCACATTGGCCACCATCAGAACAGCAGTCTGGAAACAAGTGCCCTACAGCCCTGCCTCGGCATCTTAGCTGGAACACGCTCTGAGGCAGCAGTTCTGTACTCACAGTTCAGAGATATTCCCAGTGCACTTGCTTAAGAATTCCTGAAATTTGTGAAGAGATTAAAGCCAAACTTCTGGTCCCACAGAGGTCAGGGAAAATAACAGAGTGTTGGTTACTAGCTTTTAAATGTTAATCATCACTATTCACACTAATACCTCATTATGCTACAAACAACCCCTCCCCACACCAGCACACAGTATGAAAGTCTGCTAAAAAGTAGTATTTAAAAAAAAAAGATTTTTCTCCTAAGCAGTAGGTACGTTCAGCTGCAGAGGATTCCAGCACCTACATACAATTTTTTGTTTCATGGAGGCTGTGCAACCATTCCTCCTCTTACATACAACTGTGCAAAGCAGTGTGTTAGTGACGCTTTTGCAAAGAGGGTTTGACAACAATAGAGAGTCCCCAGCCTGCTAAATAAGAAGTGACAACTCCATTTGAAAGCTGTCTCTGGATGTGTTTTATGTGCAGAAATTATCTGTGACAGTTCAGATCAAAATAGAGTTTTCATTTCACGTGGGAGGTAAATGGACGATAGAATAGGTTACTTTAAATGCTGTAGTCTAGTCCAATTAATGTTTCAGACTTTTTTTGTACGGATTTCTTCCGTATTCTATGCTCTAAACTTTGGAGTAAAAAAATGTAAAACTCATTTTGTCAATAGCGTGATGCAAAGAACAGGCCAAAAGGTAATAAAAGTGGTTAACAAAAACAGTCATGCAGAAGCATGGCAAAAAAAGCTCAAATTACAGTAATCTGGCTGTGAAACTAATAAGTATAAAACAGAAAAGAAAACACCACCTCATCGTTCTTTCAGGGAGAACCAGGCAGGGGAATCAGTTCTGATTTCCCACCTCAATCAACATAAATTTTGCCACTTGCTTTGATGGAAACAGGACTTGCACATCAGTCTTCTTTCGGAGCAGCAGATACAAATCCACATGCTATCATTTGCTTTTCAGATTGCGCAACACAAATTGACAATTTCTGTCTTATGTAACTGTACCAATGACACAATTTGTACTTTAAAAAAAAGTCAGATCCAAGATATTTGTTTGGACTCTGATGCACGGTTGCAGATTTTCATGTTTTCCAGAACATCATACCTGCTGATTCTTTCCAAGATATGCCCCATTAAGTACCAGGCATGCTATGTTACCGGAAATAAGACAGGATACAATATGAAAGCATTAATGATTTCATCTGTTCTCGTATCCTTTTATGTACTGTGGCAACTGCTGCGATCTTATCATGCACAGTGACTATCACGTGTTACTACCTACATCTACAGAAATGAAACATCCACTACCAAATTTATGTAAGCGTTTATCTAAATTCAGATGTGAACCGTCACTTTTCTTCCCAGTAAACACACATTCACATTTGTTACCTGCAAGTCCATCAGTTGTTTCGTGACCCATTTTAAAGAAATGTGTTTTCTTAAAGGTCCGGAGCCACCGCTGTGTTACTCAAACATGACAGTGGCTCTCACACAGAACCGAAGGGAGCTGTGCCGATTCAGTGCCCGTAGCTTCCTATTTCTCGAAGTTGATGGGGAAACCAGTAGTTCATACATTGCTTTTTAGATGTAAGCACTAAGTATTGTTAGCAGAGAAGCTATGGACCCACGAGTGAGTGATCTCATCCCAAACAAGGCCCACGAACCTTACATAATCTGCTTTGTTTATGCCACACTTTAAACAATGCATATTTTGAATCTTTTCTGAGAAACAGCATTTTTCTTGGCACGATTTTCCATTTCCACCCACTTGGAAGAGCAGGTGTCTTTATGTATCATTTCTCAACCCTGGGAATAAAGAAAATGCTTAAAAAACATGTTAAAATCATTTTCGTAAAGTCAGGGGACATTAATTTAAGGTTCCATAGGCATTACAGAAGAACAGACCTCCACTACAAATGCACTGAGCTAGTAGAAACACTAACTGAGACAAAGCATTCAGAAGATACGAGGCCTCGGTATCTCTACTGGCCAAAGACTGAACACTGGTAATCTTATTCCTGAGAGGCAGGTTTTAACACAAAAGAGAAATTAACATCTATCTATGCACTAGGGTCTTGAAAAGAAAAACAACAGAACAATGAAGCTGCTCAGACATCTGGTATATTTGCCATAGCTAATAGTAATGAGATAGCGGGCAGAGTGCAGATTAAAGGCGAAAAGGTATGAAGGAATACTGTTAATCATTTCAGAAGCCGCACAGACATGTAAAAAATACCAGTACTCAGACTAAGGAGTCTAAATTTTGGGAGGAATTCTCGAGCACTTACCGTATTTAGATTGATAATCTATTTGTAGCAGCGCTCAAAGAAAGAGAATCAGACTTCTGCCTATTCAGTTTTGGAGCCAGAACATGTCACTAAGCGCAAGAGACTTTTCAAGCTCTGTAGCAAAGAGGTCAAAGCATCACCACTGATGCAGACAGTGGTATTTACAGAGAAAAGGAGGAAAAGATCAATCCCTTCCCCCCAAGTCCCCTTTACTCTCCCTCTCTGAAGCAGCCGCTGCTCAAACATTGCCATTGTATACAGACGCACAAAATAATTGCCTCTTGGTTTTTCTCAGATCAGGGACAGGGACAGCAGATGATGTTAAAGGAAGGAAACACCACCTTATTCAGGTGAAGGACTGCAGACTGCTTGTAATTTGTGTACTAACAATCAGTAACAATTAGGAACAGGTTTATTGCTCTGATGCTGTTCCCCAACCCTCCTCTACAACGTTACACCCCTTTGTCATGTCATGGAAGTGTCTGCTGATACGTAAAACAGGGACTCCAGCCGCAGAAGGCCTCCTCTGTCATTACCCGAGAGCAGAGCAGAAGCAATCCAGGTCCCCTGGTTAGCAGCACACTTACGGCATACAAGTACTCAATTAAAGCTGTCCTTTCAGACAATTATTAAGCATTACGGTGACTCAGGCATAGAAAATAGTTGCCCTCGCCCCACCTTGCTGCAAGACAGACCACGTTTTGAACATGCTTTCATCCCTCTGAAGGTGCGTTGTTGCTTACTGTGCCAGGTCATGTACACCACTTGCATTAGAAACATATTCTATCCTTAAACTTACAGGCTAGTCTCAAAATAATTGTTTTCCATGCATTTTATGTAAATACCATAATGATCATTTGTGGTTGATTCCCATTTACAAGGTAATAACCATATCCAGGACTAAGTAGGCATCAAAGCCTAAGGGCAGAAGTGTTTATAACAGATAAACTCCACAGCTGAAGGACATGTTCTAGCTAATACTGGTTTGAGAAGAAATGCCCCTAAGATACTATTATGCTGAAAAATTTTATTTAAGATTAAAATTTTAAGTGAATGAAGAAATTAAAGCATAAATATGGGTCAAAGATTGAATGATAAGATGTTGTTTGAAATATTAAAACATTAGTTGGCTCTTTCTCATTTCTCCTCACTGCTTCCAAGGCATGGGAGGGAAAGGGCTAACAACCTCCCAGAGTGCAGATTCAACAGGGGACTGTGACACTGCAAAACCGTCACACTGACCTACTGGTAGGCAAGTAGGAAACCGGAGAGAAACAAGGGGAAAAAATAAATTAAGAGGACATTTATTGCCCTACAAGTATGCTATATTTATTTCATTTTTAGCACTTTCTAGAGGTATCTCACACTCACTCCTCTTGCATCTTTTTTATCATGAGTCGTTTTTTGTTTTTCTCCACTTCAGCTTGGCGGAATGAAAAAATGAAGGCAGCTACCTGTTCTGCAGGCAACTGAAAAGTATAAAATCTTTCATGCAATCACTCTCCCCTGCTTTCTAAAAATGGCCTCCAGGCATCAAGGACAAGTTAGTGATAAAAAAAAAGATAACCAGCATGGTTATCTGAAGCAGCATCATTTTCTCACGTCCCTCTGTCCTAATGAAAGACCTCACTTTCTCTCAGATGCAGGCCACAATGTAGTTTAAGACAAGTTATTTATTCCATTTTCTATGACAGTTTAACATCACTCTTCACAAAATAGTCACAATTCTCTTAGACCATCCCAAGATCAATACCTTGATCAATGTCAACAACCGCTCTGCTGCTGCATGGCCTGCCAGAGAAACTGCTCTTTAGCCACAGTACACGTGGACTCCATATGGTGCCAGGTCTCCTTGTGGGGATGTAAGGACAGTCACAGAGGTTCAGAGTATATACCAACTTAACTACATCAGAAGACTTGAGCTGATGAAACAGTAAACTATTTCTTGGCTTACTGTGACCCCTTGGATTACTGTCTGCGCCAGTGGACTTGTGATCATGGATTGAAAAATAGCACGTTTTAGAGTTTGTCATCGACTGTATGCTCTGCACAGCTGTCAGATAATAATCACAATTATTCTCTTTTTATTCAGCATCCTGTTGCCTATTAAGCCATTTCCATCACATCTCGTCAGTCCTCCCAATATTTTCGCTAGCACAATATTGAGTGATTTTCAGCTTTTCAAACAACATCAATTCTTACAGCTTTCTGTTAACTGAAAGATCTGGTTCATGCTTCCACCTATACTTGCTGTCAGCAATGCTGCTCACTAAGTGCTTGGGTAACCTCTCACCACTGGCATCTTGACACAAGCAGGGAGCAAGGTCCTGGACTCTTTTTCGGAGCAGTCATTTTGTCCTGCTATTAGATGCTTGAACCCTCCATGAGAAGGTTCCCATCAACTCATTCTGAGGTCAGATCTGTGGCCCTGTTAGATGTTATGTATAAGACATCTTGTATGTCTTACTATGTTGAGAGCTAAGTCACTCAAGTGGAACAGAAGAATTAAGATTAGCAGAAAAATCTTAAAAGATCTGCCAGCGTAAACCCCAGCTAAACTGGGACTGCAGAAAAATCACCGTATGGCAAGAATTCCCTACATCTTACGAATGCGTAGAGACAACAACAGTTTCCACCGTAAAGATTTCCACTACACAGTTAAGCTGTACGAGTACAGATCTAAGCACTTTGCCTGGGCATGAGCAGTCATGCTGGAAAGCCCTACCAGAGTCACCGCATTGTTCCTGCTGGCAGCATAACCTGGCAATGCTGGTAGGTCTGAGCTGTGCCCCATGGTTCCCTCTGCTGCAGTCAACGCAATTGGTGTAAGAGTTTTTCCTGTTGAACTGGGAAAACCGATTGAGTGTTTATTTTGAGAACATATGAGAAATTGGGTGATGCCGCTCTCAGGACTCAGTTATGCTCCTCACTGCTTAATGAGGAAGGCTGGGGATTACTTTACCTGTAGCTCAGAGGAACCTGTTAGCACAGGTCCCACTGACCTTGGATAACCTCAAACAGAAGTGAAGACACTGAAAATATTTCTCACGGCTCCAGTCAGTCTATGCCCATTTTCCTTGGCACACCTAAGAGTTACTTCTTCATCCTTACTAGATATCACTGCTCTCTTAACTGGAGCTATTCAGCATTTTGAAGAAGTCCAGTGACAGCCCTTTTTTCCTCTCCGCCAAACTTAACCCTTCATCCATTACTTTAAGATTTCTGGGAAATGATTCTTTGTCTCCCACTAAACTTTGACTATTTTTTAAAAATAGTTTGACCAGGAGCCACTCATTTATCTCAACAAAATGAAAAGTCAGGACAGAGCTTGCTGTGAGCTCATGTCATCACCCAGAGTCTGAACATATGGATGCTCATACACATGAGCTGGTCTGTGCTTCTCATGTCTAACCTCTTCCACCTCCAAAAAAGACAGATTCATAGTATGCACAGAGTTAAAAGTCTAGCACAACAAAATCCCATACCCTCATCTACTGGTCAGTTTTACTAAACCAAGATTATCTTTACAATGAAAGAAAGAATCTCCTTCTTCCATTTAACTAGTAGCAGCTAGGAAAAAACTTGAGAGGAGTTTTTGAAAGCCATGGTTTTGGATAGCGCGCGAGCTCCCTGAGGTCAGCAATGTAGATTCATCCTACACCGGGCTACACAGCAAAGCTTGCACAAGGCCAAGTCACCAGGCCTTTCTCTGGAACTACTTGCATATCCAGAAGCTAGGAGACGGTAAGACAAAATGACTGTGTCGGGAAGCTGGGGGAAAACCAGCAGATAGTTAACAAGAAGATTGGGAACTGGGCTGAGAGAAAGGGAAAAGAAAAGAAAAACAGTTTCTTGGCAAAGCACCTGCTGGTAGGACAAGTCTCACAACTGTGAGCAGCATAATGACCTTCTGCTTGTTGTTTCTCTTTGGTCAGGGAAATGGGACTAGGTTAACATTCATCATTTAACCAGAATTGCAGTACAGAATAAACCTGACTGAAAACATACCTTTTTTTTTTTTCTTAGCTAGGGCAACTTTGCAAGGCTAATGAGGGGGCCAAAGAGACTCATTCTGACAGAAAACAACCTGAAGCAATGAAAAGCTGGGCACTTTGAAAACCCTAAAGCGTATGAAGTAGAACAGACTACTGGAGAGTAGTGGGAAAATAGAACCATATCAGATTTAACCATATCCCTTACACTTTAATTAAAATAAGATTCAGCAGTTTTACTTAAGATTACCAAATTCTCAGAGGAAATGCATTTCTCTGTCTGTACTGCTATCAGACAGCTATTAATTACGAAGAAGAAAACACAGTACACAGTGCTACATCCATCCATCCATACTGCATATCCAGTAAGGCAGATTTCCTTGTTCAAGGAAAATATCCTAGTTACATTGCTTGCCTGCTAAATGGAAATACCACATACAATTAGAGTTTGCACTTCAAATTTGGAAGTGACTGGCCTATAAACAAGATTTTAACAGCTTCTCTTTTGAGCAACTCTGACTGTTTAATTAATCTTCAGCCATTAACCATTCATTTAAAATGCCACTTACGAAATCTTAATTTTGCACATTATCAGCTGGTTCACAAATAGCTATCTATGAGCAGAAGTGTAATGATCTTCCTCTCTCTTTCTTGGGGCTTACCAGCCTTATAGCCAATTCTGGCTTCTTAATTAAGTGCACACACATATTGGCATTTAAAATTAAATGGCGTTTTGTTAAAAAAACATTGCGCAAAGAAAAGTTGATACATACATTATTCTGCTGCTGATTTAAAGGAGCAAGCATGAGCTTTTGGTCAAACAACACCCTGCATAAGACAGAATTTAGCATCTCTTGCTCACACTAGCAAATACGCTATGGCAGGAACACAGGCAAGGCCATATGATTTCATTCCAGCTGCATGGACGATCTCATTTTGTCTTTATTTGTACATTTAAGAGGCTGACAACACCATCTGCATTTCACTCTGCATCCTCTGGTATGGTTTCATCTTCCAGTAACAGATCTGCTCTTTCTCCAGGGACGTATCTTTTGCATTTGCATCCAAACGACTGAAAGAATGGGACATTACCAATAAATAGGCAGAATTAACGTAAAATAATTCCATGCAATAATATATCACAGAAGAAAAGACAGGGCTGGAGGGGAAAAAAAATACCAAACCTGAATGCATATGAATGCTTAACACAGCTGCCAAAACTCAGGCTCACCAGCATCTGCAGCAGGACAGTCACAAGGGAGTTGTGGGAGTACAGTATATAAAATTTTACACATCTGTCAATAAGTGAGGTGATCCAAATGCAAACCCTAGCAGGCAGGATGCACGCAGGCAGATTTGTGACTATTCCTGACAGAATTTATTTCTGCTGAAGAATGCATGGCTTCGAACAAGCATGCACGTGTTACATGGCAGCAGCAGCTCTGCTCTGGTCAAAGTTTGACAACTTCCTTCTGTTTAGACACCCTCTAAAATGCTCAGGGTCACCTGAGTTCCATGAAATCTGAGACTTCCATGAGAAGTGAATGACAGAGCTAGGGTCCCAAAGTTGGAAGTATCTGCATGAGGGGTTCCTGCAAAATAGCACTTGGAACTGTCTGTAAAGCAGTTTTTCTTGAATGCTACCTACCAATAGATTCCCGCCCCCCCCCCCCCGCCCCCATATAGGTGGGAACTAAAACCAAGGCTCATATAAACGTGTCTCAGGAGGTCCAGTTACTCAACATTTTCCCTAGTTAGCACAGTGACTATGCAGTACCCACTCGTCCTTTCTGAGAAAGAAAATCGCAAATAGTATAAGGAGCAAAAAACCCAGTACAAGTGTAACTCCAATGGCACAACCTACACTCCTGTGGAACTGGTGGCCAAAGGGGTTTCTGGACTGCCCAGCCTCTATGAGCAGGACAGCTCTACTGAGAGCCCCCAGGAACCGCTGAACCTCTGCAGTACTTGCAAATGCCAGTTTGAATTTAACTTGTCAGAAATCTATCAGCCAGGAAGGAGAGTAAGTTGCCAAACATTAAGTTTCTGGTTTTAACATTATGGGGAACAGTGACCAGATTGCAGCCAAAGGTTCAGAAGGCCCTGTGGTACATTTCAGAAAGAATAAATTCCAGACGAATCAGAGGAGAGTCTCAGGGGATGTAGGGTAGTATAGGACAGGGAAACAGCATAATGATTTTAGGACACCAAGCAGAAGAGGCTATATGGTAAGAGAGAGTGCATGCCTTGCTCATACTTGTCACACTTTGTAAATCAAAATATTCCAATGCATGACCATAATTCTCTTTCCACTGTAACACAAGGTACAGTGGCAAAGGGTATGTAGACATTACACAGCCTCATTCAATTTCTACCTTGCCTCCACAACATTCACCTTAAAGAATAATCATTCCTGAGTAAAGGACCATCCACTCCTACAGCAGTGGCTTGCTTTTTTGCTAGTCAGTGATAAAAGGTGTTGTAAACAGATGCATCGTGAGCGATGCCCACCGTGCTTTGAACTGAGAACAAGGAAACTTCAGTTTCCGGCTTACAGGACATACAGGGCTAAGCAACATACCTGGGCAACCCTAACTTGCCCTTTTTGAACAAAGCCTTTTCTGTGCAGCTCTGGATTCCTGTGGCCTTGGATTGAGCAGGATGGGAGTGACCTACACCTGCCCAAAAGACAAGCATTTAGCCTGCTTTTTAGTAAAAAATGCTCCCTTTGCTGAATTTCAAAACTCCGGATCCTTTTTACTCTCCTCTCGGGCATAGACACAGCTTACATTTGCCATTTAGTTTCTCAGGATACGCACAGCAATTTTTTCCTTTGATCCTTTCCAGGAAGAGGCAGACTGCTCAATGTCTCGCCCCTCTCTCTCAAGACTGGCCAGCTCTGAGGGTGGGACGCGAGGGGCAGAGCTAGGGCTGCGCAGAGGTATGGGTTTCATTTCCCCATTTTCAACTTTGTATGCTGCTAGATTGAGCATTCTGGAAGAGTGCAAGTTTCCATAACGAAACTTTCACCCTGAAATAAGGAAGATTCATTTTTAAACTAATTAATTAACATTGTAGGGTATAAGATCTTGCACAGTGGGACCCAACATAGCATCTCCAAAAACGGAAAGCTGGATCAGACCGGGGCTTTGGACTCTACTTCTATGTAACAAAACAGTGTTGGGTTTTTTTATTAGTATTTTTTTAAATCTGCAACAAGATACAGCTCTGAATCTATTCTCGCTAAACAAAGGAAAACTGTATTCATTTTTGTCAGGCCAGCACTTTGAAATTCGCCAAGATAAGACACATAAATAAATGAAAAATTATACTTGGCAATGAGTTTGGCATCAGACTTTAAATGTTTCATAGTTCTGGGCTGAGGAAATAAGTTGAGCAAAGTCTCTAGAACCTTTCTGGAGATGTACTCGGGGTGTTTGGATATACTTGACAGCACCATGTTCAAGGGAGGAAAAAAGAGGAGATTGCTTATTCAAAACGTGAGAAAGGGTCGCACCATGTGACATGCCTGACATTTAAGTGATAATAGTGTTGTGCATATGCTCTTTTGGCTTTGGTCTGACACCTAGGCTCTGCCATGGTGCAACTTAGCACTGTCATGGTACAGCCTTGATGACTAAACTCAGAGATGTGACTTACCACTCGTTTCAGGAACATATGGGCCACAGATCACCCAGCCTCTGCCGCAGGCTGGGGAAACGTACAGCATCTCAGGCAAAGACCTTGCGAGTTCCCCAGCTGCACAAGGTGGCTGTGCAGGCTGCACCATCCTTTGGGATGCTATTTGCATTACAGAAAATTGTGGCTAATTAGAAATAAACAGAAAAACGCTTGATTTACAAAGAAATGTGTGATTTTGCCAGCTAATTTTTTTTCACTCTCTTTAACTTAACATTCACAGAATACACTGATCATGCTAATGCTTTCGCTATAGTCATTAATAAGGACAATTTACATTTATATAGCACCTCTCTTAGTTAAGAATTCCAAAGCTTTCAGCAAAATATACACAAAAAATTACATCTATTTCACTGAATATAGTCATTGTCAGAATGAAAATCAACAATTGCGAAGCAGTGCAAAAGAACGTTACACAACAGTTGCAAATAAGACACAAAGCAACCCCCCAAAAAACCCAAAGCAAAAAGCCCCTGGGATGCCAGATGCAAGTGTAGGTTATGGGGACGTTAGTATGCAAACAGCGATGTGAAGCAGGTCTGTGTGTGCCCTGAGAAGCAGTGCTTGGAGGCAGCAAACGTACTTCGTAATGATTAAAGCAACAGACTTCATACATGTGCAGCCTATTGCTTTTCTGCATACGAAGGGAGCTTCTCCGTTTAAACTGCGAATCTACTGAGAAGAGTGAACCAGGAACACTCGATGGATTCTGGTGATGAGAAAAGGGAAGGTGAGTAAGTATACGCAAATTGCAAACAGCACTTATCTGGCCACTAAGCTTCTTACTTTACAAATGGCCTCCAAATTTTAAAGGGCATTAATTATGTTAATGCATTCTTCTGCAAAAATAAAATAAAATTTAAAAAAAATGAACTACTTGTTTCAAATGATGAGTTTTAATTCTCTATCATAATGACACATAACTGGAATTCCCAGACCGAAATGAAATCATCTATTCTCTTTGTGTTCAAATCCCCCCTTCTACCCCAAAACCCATTTACTTTAGTCACTGATCGAGTCTCCACACACTATATTACAAGTTGAGAGTCAGAGGTGGGAGAAAAAGCCATCCATCTAAAGTAAAATTAATAGCAAAACTTTGAGAGAGAGCATGCATGCGTTAGCAAGACCAAAGCATGAGCTATTACGTGACAAATGTATTGATAAATGTTCAGCCCTGCAAACACAAAATAACTTTGGTTTGGCTAATAAGCATCCATTATAGCCCTTTCCCATCATTTTGAGGCAGACAAGGTAGTTTTCATACTTGACCCTTGAAAGCAGATTTGTTTTTGTAATTAACATGTTATCCAGGGATTTTTCTTTCCACGTCTCTTTCTCCTTGCAATACTCTCCCTCTAGCACAGAAAGATTTCCTTGCCTGAAGTTGCCACTATATTCAACAACTGCTGGCTGAGACCTCAGACCCACTGCATAAATTCACATAAAATTATTCACGTTTGGCACATTGCTGCTGGCGAATAACAACAACCTTTTTGTCTCTGAGACAAAGGAAAGAAAGATTTAAAAAAAGAACAAAGGCAGCCTAATAAGAATCCCACATTTCCTATTTTTTCCTAATCTGGTTAAACAGCCTCTACGAGCCTGAGAAATTCAACAAAGCGAAGTTGTTGTGGGCTGTTTGTCTTTCAGTACAGAATCAACACAGATGGAACAGCCTCTCAGCATGACTTCTGATCACAGGCTCAGATATGAGGTAACTTTCTTGCCTCTTAGATGTTTTGGTTTTAGTGTTTCACTGGTTTATCATGCTATCATGCAATTACAGCTAAATTCACACTGAAATCCAGGATCCCAACACTGAATCCAAACCTGGTTGGGACTTCAGTCTTGTCCACGTAGCAAGTCAAGAGTTTATTTGGTGTAGTTACAACTACAACGCAAACGATCAAATAAAAGAGGCCAGAGGGAAAGACTTGAGCATTTCTTTTTGCTGCATGGTAAAACAATGCATAGACCACACTTAAAAACTGATGACATTTTTAAAATGTAAAGCTATAAAGTCCTTATTAAAACTGATATTATGAAGCAACCTTTATGACAATGTCTTACTCCAATTGAGTTACATATGTATATATTTATATTCGAAAAATACGTGAACCTGAATTTAGACTCCCTCCTGCTGGGAATTCTCAGATCTTCGTTTACTGACTTAGTACGGAGTTCTGATCCCTTTACTATACACAAGCCTTCATGCAACTTTAGTGACAATCGCCTCAAGACTTTTCTAGTAAAGCAAAACCCACTAGATGGCAAAAGCTGCGATCACTACCTCTTATTTCACCCTCTTCACCCTTATGCAGTAGGGGAAGAGTTAATAATATGGAAGAAGAAAATTAGCAATGTCATTATGTTTGGAGAGATCGCTACCATACTGTATTTAGGTGAAAAAGAGAGAACCTTGGCCCATTCCCTGCTACAAACTTAGATTTATGTCATAAGTGTTTTATTACTATTTATAACAATGACTCAGTAGACATTTTTAAAGTATTATGATGCCGCAAACTGAAAACACTCCTATATCTGTGCTCACATATTTCTCCAAAATTAACAAGTGTGGTATCACATAGCACAGATGGAGGCTATGGGGAGACACTACAGATTGTAATATGAACTCAAAGCGTGAACAATTCCTCAAGTCCCCCATGTCTTACCCTGTCAGCTCTTCTTTTCACATAGACTTGTATATCTTGCCTACACACTCATACGTTGGTTTGAAAAACCCAACATCGATATGTTAACACCATGATAGTAACGAAGTCTTACGTTCTTTTAGCTCCGACCTCCAGAAGCAAACAGTTTTTAAATCATCGTAATAGTGGCTACATCATCAACTCAAAGGAATTTCTGTTTTCTTTTTAACCCAGGGAAAAACTTGACCATCTTTCTTTAATGCTATCAACCTGGAAGCTTGACAGTAAGGATTAAAAATTGCTCTTTCCTTCCCACTTGGTTATTGGAAAGGCTGTGAAAGGCAATCAGTCTTGTGAAGCCACACTTCACAGTCTGCATAAAAATGCCATGATTCCCAGTCCTCTCCCCAACCTAATTGAAAGTGCGTAATATCACACAGCTGGGGAAAACTAAACCATAAACATATGCAATATATCATGCTATCATACAAAACCTGTTGCTAATAGGCGCTTAATGATCAGCAGGATCGAAAGGGATCTGAAAACAGAGATTACTTTTGCTGCAGGGTAAGAACTTCTCCCGATTTAAAGAGGGAAAAACACTCTCTCAGGAGTGCAGGAATTGGACTGGAGTCAGTTCATTCGTTCTGTTTGTGAAATATGGACTTTTCTTTAATGATTTCTGTTTGACTGCTGCCTTGCTCAGATGCTTTGGGGGTACTGCTGCAGCAAATCATGGTTTTGGTTAAGAGGAAATCCATGGCTTTCTAGTCAGTAAATACAGTCCCCCCTGCCTAGCCCCAGGCTCCCTCCCCACCAAGCTATCATTGTTTGTAATGCCAGGTAGCAATATTACCTGTCACCAGGAGTCTGTGGGTAGTGCTGCTTGTTTATTTTTGCATATAGTCCTTCCAAGTGCTCCCTCTCCAACGGTGCTGAAGGAGAATCACGTGGATATACAAAGGTTTCTGCTACTGCTGGTGATGATGGCCTGTAGATGCTTGCTGCTGGATAAGCCTCTCGGAAGTGGTTTACTCTGGCATAATTTGGATCCACCTCATCGTCATCAATGTCAGGTCCTCCAGGACCAGTAGAATAATCACTCAGGCCTCTCAGTTGCTTTTGCCGTAACTCCTGATGCTTTGCACCAATCCTAACAATGACAAAGAGGGAAGAAATATACAGTTGGATCTGCTTCAACAGCAACACAGACACTGATTCATCACACAAATTTGGAGCACCAACCCTGAACCCAACTGTTTAGATCTTCCAGTACACTGTGAAACCGGTGCCAGATAAAACAAAATGGTGCATGCAGCAATTTTGTTCTTTATCTCTGGCAATCACCTTTATAACCAAGGGTGGTCATCATTCTGATGAAAAAGATTAATGCTGAATATAGTGCGGCTTTTCACAAGTGTGTAGGCGCGTGTGCGCATGCACGAACACACACAGTTTTAATTTTACACCTACCCTCCACTTTGCAGTTAATATACCTAACCCAATCCTGAAACTTTTAATCTAAATTAGCCAGTAAAATTGTTACTGCCCCTTGGTCACTTGACCCACCTAGATTCTCCTAAATACATTAACTTGTGAAAAGTGGATTAAACGTGAACGTAAATGGAGAGATGGCACAGTCGTCTCAAATCAAAGGACCACAGTTAATTTGCTGAAGATTTAATTTTTTTTTAATTTTATTTTGGCTACATAAATGTGGAAATCATGCCTTATTATATAGGGGATAGGGACAAAGTAAAACAGCAAAGAAATTAATAGAAACCTGACAGAGATGAATTGGTACATATAAGTGAATTAAACACTATTACTGGCAGTACTCCACTGTGATAAAGCCTTAAGTGGTATTACAAAATGCTGGTGCTAATCAGGGCCATTGTGTAATCTCTTTGGAATAGTAAAACATATTCAGGTAAATTTCAAACTCAGCTGATATTCAATGATTCAACATTCATGCTGGAGAAAAAAAACCTATAAGCAAGGCTTTGTGAGCATACAACTTCTGTTAACTGCTCAGCTACTCTTCAACGCAGCGTAATTAAATGCAGTGAGATGGATCTGGCAGCATGCTGACCACAGTATGTAATAAATAGCATTTACAGAAAATAATGGAGCACGGAGGAAAAAAAAAAGGAACGGAAGACGGACACAGAGATGCAGTGCCTGACAGAAGTAGTCAACATTTGCTGTTGATGGTAACTGAAGTACAGCAGCAGCATGGAAAGAACAGTATAATTTGTACTACAGGAGAATAAGTAAAAAGGGTCTACCAGACTTGGTTACCCCCGTAAAGCATAATGGCCTCAGGACTCTGCATAGTGAAAAAGGAAGATGTTCTAGAGAAAGTCTTTAAAAGGTATAGAGAAAATAGTTCCCTAAAGAAACAGATAAGCACACAGGGAGCTTCCAGTCTGACAGACAAGAGCTATTAAGTGCAGAATGGGATTGATACTGTTTATATTGTTTCATTAGAATTGTATCATCAAAATAAACACTAATACTTTTCAAATAATTTGTAGCCAAAAAGGTTCACAAATAATTCTACTGAGAACAACATACCTTTCTACACATATACTCGAGTACATTAATGTGTATCACGCATGCTTTCCAGTTACACCTCGCCATTAACTGTGCTAGGACATGTCTAGAGGTGATGCTAGTTTTTAACACTTAAAATGTAGTCATACCTTACAGCGGGATGAGCCTGCATACGACACATCCCTTGACAGTCAGGGGGGATGCCCACTACCCACTCTGCCTTCCCTCAGTGAAGCAGATGACCTTTCTCCTCTCTCGTACTCGACTACTGTGTGCCCCACCTTGACTACTGTGTGCAGTTTTGGGTGCCTCAATATACGGAAGACATCAAACTATCGGAGGTGTCCAGAGGGGGGCAACCAAGACGGTGAAAGGCCTCGAGGGCAAGACTTAGGACGAGTGGCTGAGGTCACTTGGTTTGGTCAGCTTGGAGAAAAGAAGGCCGAGGGGTGCCCTCATTGCAGTCTACACCTTCCCCAAGGCGGGCAGCGGAAGGGAGGTGCTGATCTGCATCAGGGGAAGTTCAGATTGGACATCAGGAAAAGGTTCTTCACTGAGAGGGTGGTCGGTCACTGGAACAGGCTGCCCAGGGAAGTGGTCACGGCACCAACCCTGTCAGAGTTCAAGGAGCGTCTGGATGACACTCCTAGTCATATGGTTTCGTTTTAGGTAGTCCTGCGAGGAGCAGGGAGTTGGGACTTGATGATCCTTATGGGTCCCTTCCAACTTGAGATATTCTATGATTCTATGAAGTATTTTAATATGAAGACCATGTGAGAAAATAATATCTTCGTAACACACCACTTCTGCTTTTCCTCAAGTTCCTGATCCCAGCCCAGTTAGTTCATTTTCTTTAATTTTTCTTCAGATAACCTTAAAAATACTCACAAAGACTTAATGTAATCTACTACAGTAGTCCTTAGAGATGAAAGGATAATAAGAAGAAAGAAGCTACAATCCATCTCTATCCTTAACACCTCTCAGGTTTCTACACCCACACTTCCTAAGAATGTCTCCTTCTTTCTTCCTGGAGCTTCTTTCCCTGTACAATCACCTCTTCCTCCCATAACCTTCACTCCACTTCTCTTTTGCTTCAGGTTTTCATGCCACACACACTCCCTACTTTGAATTCAAATGGTGGCCTGGGTCAGGACAGGCACTGTCCTCAAGTGCAACCTCACCCAGGGTAAGGCAGTGTCTTGAAGAAGTCACAGACTTCAAAATGAGCTTTTGATCCTGCGCAATTCTGACTCTATCCACAAGGGAGATTTTATTGGAGGATCCTATGGAGGGCATAGCCTGATGTCAATATGCATAAATTCAGTTAGTAAGGCACATATTCTTCCATTTTACTGCCAATTGCACTGGCTTAGCTGGCTGATGGCTTCTTGGGAAAGCGAGAGTTCAATAGCATTTGCAGAACGATGGGACATACAACTTATTCTTTGTAAAACTAATGCTGACACTGGTATAGACCTTGGTAAAAGTCATGCTTTTATTCATAAAGCAATGGACAACAGCATGGGGAGAAAGTCAACACTGAGGAGCTGTATATGAAAACAGAAACCAAAAAGCAGTGGCCAGCTTGCATTTCTATCTAAACCACAAACCATTGCTACCAAATGAGTAATTAGAGAGGAGCTGAAAGTGTGCAAAGCCTTTATCCTCCAAGGGCTTGTGAATAAAGATAAAAGAGAGATTATGCAGCAGGGAGTGGTGGAAGGAGCCAGTCTGCCTGTGTCTGTGAGTGAAACACCACATTCATCGTTCACATAAAGGAATTTGAGGCAAAGTTATCACTTGGTCCATTCATGTACAAACCAGCCTTTTCAGGTAGCTCATCGTCCGAGATCACTCGTCATACTACAAGGACAGAGGTGGATTTCCATTGCAAATAAGGCCTCAGACTTCAATGAAGCAGGAAGGGAGGTCTATGCTGCTGGTTTCCATCTTTTATACATACAGGCACTTCAAGAGAAACCCTCTTGCAGAAGGATTAATATTTTACATGTCCCACATGGGATTATGTCAGAAATGTAAAAACGAAGGCACTGTCTTTGGTTTGTTTTTTTTTAAAAAAAAAAAAAAAAAAATCACACAAGTAACTGTTAGCTGCTGCGTACAATAACTGTCAGTTTGGTAGTAGTTTTCGCCTCCGATTATTCTGCTGCTCTTCTACTAAAATCCATAAAGCACTTTGAGATTGTTGCTGTCTTCCAGATTAACTCTGAACTCTGAAAAGGCACCGAATGTTCTTAAAAATCTGGGAAACTGTGGAGGGCTTCACCCTCAATTAGTGACCAAAAAAGCCTAAACACAGACTTCAGCGCAGGAATGTATTATATGAGGTACAAGTTTCATAGCACACACAGGTCCATGTGGGATGACACAGGTAGAAAAACGGGAGGACACTGCATTTCAAGGAACGGTCTTATCACACACCAGTGCAGAAGGCATAGCACACAGTCCTGAGAAGAGTCACAGCAGTTCCTCAGAAAATGATGAGCCATAATGTTCTTTGGACCAACACATCACCTGTCCCCTAGGTATTTAAGACCCATTTGAAAGCAAGAGTAGTGCAGCACAGCAGCATCACGTGAATCTTGCTTTCATGTCTGACAGTGAGAGTAATTTGTCCTGCTATCAATACTGGTATATTCTGCACAACAAAAGCTGGAATTAGGTCACCACAATTTTCTTTTGTTCCTGTGAATAAGCCTAGCTTCTTCAACTTCTCCTTCTGAATGCAATCTTCAATTGCTGCCACTGTTACAAGTCGAACCTGCTGAAGAACAATTATTTCCGTTCTATATTATACGGACCAGTCAATACGAGGTTATGTGAAATTCTTCATGATCAATGTTTCATCTTTTCAATGTGGCTATTATAATTGCATTAATATTTCTTGTTTCCTTTTTACTCTTCCACACAAATCTATAAAATTTGCTCAGTGATCTCTTTTTCATTTCAGTCCAAATGTTCAAATATAGGGAAACTATCAGATGGCTGTTTTTTCTTTCTATTTACCTGTCCTTCCATGCCTTCTCTTATGTTTTTCACCTTTGAAGTTTCTTCACATTTTTGTGAAGTTTTAAATATCCTCACTGTATTTCAGCATCATGTTTTCACCCAGTTTTAAAGCAATCTTCTCTATAGCACATCCCAGTAGGTGCCCAGGAATTCTTTACTGAGGTACAAAAAATGAATGTGCTGTTCCTTCCATCACTCCTATAATGCTCTGCCAGCCCTGCTAAGCAGGCTACTTCTGCTATATCCCACTCCAGTCATTTACCATTTCTGCACCTCCCTTTGCATTTCTCCCTATCTGAAACAGCAGTATCTTTACTCCCCATCCAAAAAAAAAAAAAAAGTAAAAAAAAAAAAAAAAAATCAATCTTCCAAATCAACACAACTATCATAGCAACCAGCTTGCAGTTTTTATGAACAATTACTACAAGAGAGCCCCAGACTCGCAGTACAGGATGGGTCTGGTTAAACAACTGGTGCAAATTTGTGACAGAAGATAAAATGTCACTCAGCACCACGATGCTGGCAGTGAAACCAGAGATGAGGAGAGGCACAGGTCACCATCTGAACAATTTAGTGTAGCACTAAAGTTTCTACAAACTTCCTGACGAGGGAAAGGGAAAAGAAAAACTCACACAGAATGAAGGGAAGTTAGATATACTTCCTTTTGGGTATCCCGTATCAATCCTGCTTGCTCTCTTCCGCCACCTGAACACCATGCTCTCCAGTTAAATCACTGCACGACAACTACATCAACTTCCCTTAGCTGTGTTTCTGTGAAAACACAACCTTCGCACACAAGGAGCCAGAGGACAGGCAACAGAAGTGCCGTATCAAGCAATGCTCTTTTCTTTTTCCTGTGACCCATTTTTTTCTCAATAGCATCCAAACATGTATCCTATCCTAGTCTTTTCTGTTGCTTTCAAGACCCACTAGCTATCACTAGAACCTTTCTCTACAACAAATAATTTCAGCAAAAAAATATAGTTTGATAAAACATATAATCTCAATAGAACTATAAGTAACATTTCCCAAACATGTTGCATCCTATTTGTAGAAGTCAAATGAAGACAGGCTCCTATATACTTAATGTACTTCTGGAAGTGGGATGTGGTATTTTGAAAACGCTGCTCTACACCTCACATGCTGTTCAGTAGCACACCCCCAGAGCTATAAATCAAGGAAATCACTTATCCTTCCAACAATCTTCCTAGCTGACATATCCACACAAATCATATACGGTGATTTCTCCTGTACTAACACATGAAAAGATGCATAAAGCCAGAGCGCAGCAGCCATAAAGGGGTTAACAGCCCAAACAGCTCCTTCCAGCTGCAGCTCAGACACACGATTGAGTTACTGTGGCTTAACAAGTTATTGTGTTTCTGCTGAGCTACTGTCAATGACCACATATGTATTCGCCGCCTGTGACAAACACAATGTAAAATGCTTTAGCCTGACATCAGTGACAGAGATACTGACAGGCAAAAGCTGGCTTAAAAGACTGCAGCGCACGCAGAGTGAGGCAGCTGCGGGAAAGGATATGGACCACCTCAAGAAAACTCCAGAAGAGCTGAGCAGAAGTGACTTTTGGACCAGACCCAGAAATGCTTTTGGGAATGGAACGAGAGGGCTAGGAAAAGCCGTAAGAGATACTCCTCATCTCTTGGTCCACCAGGCGGAAGCTGCGTGGGTGGCTGGGTTGCAAGGGGGGAACAACAAAATGCTGAAGCTTCTAAAACCAGTGCTCTAAGCCTCTGTGAAAATTGAAACACAGGACTTAATGTTACCAGCACAGGAGCCCAAAGGCGGACAGGGTCATTAAAAGCCGTGGAACCCAAAGACTGCCTTCCATGGGGAACAAACAAGAAGATACTGGGTGCGGCCCAACCTGCAGTTCTAGAGGCCCAACACCAGCCCTAGCTCAAAAGGAGCTTTGCACAGTGAGTCCCAGTCTAACAAGCCGTCACCTTGGATCAGGACAAAACTTGAAGCAGCATGTCCTCCTGGCTCTGCCACCCTCAAGCAAGGGACAGGGCACCTGCTGCCCAACAGGAGACATGAGAAGCAACTCAGTGGCACCAACAGCTACTAGACATGGCTACAGTGCAAAAACTGCAGGTGGGAAGCTCGGCCCGGGAGAAACCGTGGGCTGTCTTACTCGGAGAGCTGCAAGGCTGCACTTCACATCAGAACAGTTTTGGATGGGGTAAACTGACCCAAACAGGCCCACAACAAAAAAGCACAACCTTTCCTGAGGTGTTTGAACTCCTCCCTTGCACTCCCCATGAGCTCTGGGTCATCCTGGTGGTTCTGACTTTCCAGGGACAGTGTAGAAGTGATGCAACACTTCCTTATTTACCATGCACTGACCACGTGCTTAGTACTGAGCAGAGCACAAAGAATGACACGGTTTGATCCCCAAGGTGCCTAAGTAGTCAAACGTGGGACAGAAAATGCAGTTGCTGACCAAAACAGTGTATTTCACAAAGGGACATTGTTTTATACTGCAGATGAATACAGCAACATTTCTTATATGGTGGATTAAAAGCAATAGACTTTGTGGAGGCACAAACAGGTACATGAATGAGCAAGATGCTGGCTGAGTCAATGAAAGATGTTCCCGGGGGAGAAGGAGAAATAACAAGCAAAGACAAAATGTGTAACAAATAGGGCCGTAGGTCTTTTAGGATAATTTCTATTCTGTTCGCAATAAAAGGAGCAGAATAAGAGCAGGTAAGCGAGTGTGTGCACAATCAGTTTGAGGTATAGTTAAACTCCAAAAAAGGACCCGATCCTTTAAGTCTTTTGAGATCATTGGGATGTTAAACATTCTTCCACTCGTTTGGTTGTTCCTTGTGAATAGCAGAATAAAAGCGGCTGCATTGCTTTTTTCCTTGCTCATGTGACTCTCCCTGAGATCTACAAACTGCAACGATTACTCAATTTACATCTGATTTAGTATCTTAATACTTCAAGTGTGATTTTACATAACATTTCTGCTTTTGTCTCTCATTTACCTAATTCATACATATATTGAGTAACGGGTTGTCTAGAGGAAAGCAGCCTATTTCTGCAGGAGGTCACTTAGATTTCCATTGGGTTTAATGTTTTAATTCCTTTCTAGCTGCTAGCAAAATATATTTTGGTAACTAAAATCTTGTATTTTCATTCATTTACATAATAGTGGACTGAATACATCCTGCCTTCAGATATTCATAAGCCATAATCACTGATGGGAATGGGTATATTTTACTTGAATATCTGAGGAGATAATTTCAGTACAGTAGTTTTAATTTTTTTTTTATTTCATAATCATTTTTCAGACAGACATGGTCTATAATGACATTAACAATCTTATTCAAACCTGCATCTTTTATCAGGAAAAGACTCATTTGTATTTTTTCAACCATCACCTAGGAAAACTCCAGAGGCAGGCAAGTCTTATAGCTTAAAAAAAAAAAAAAAAAAAAAAAAAAAAAAAATCCACCTCTTGCTAGCAAATTGAGGACATCTGATATGGACTCATCAAGACTCAAACAATATCTAATTTAGTATTATCTTTCAGGGTATTCTACTGGAGGCATATTTGTCGAAAACATCTTCCCCATAAGCTATGCAAGTGTTTCTTCATTCCAGCTCATTCTATTGTGCTGGATTTGAACATCCTCTCCCCCATAATTACTATTTGTAATTGTAAACAAGAACAGAAACAGTCTTGGAAATAAAAAAAAGGCAAGCCACAAATTCAAGGGAGTAAGAGACTGTAACTTGGGCTAAACAGGATAGATCTTATAACAGCATTAACTGTCCCAATGATAAAAACCACCAGGGCTAAACATAAAATATTGTCTGTTCTAGATAACTACCCCATACCCGTATAACACTGAACTGACCAAAGAAGGTGCCTTTGGAGGGTTGTAAGTAAAGAAACGGAGAAAAAAAAAACCTAAGAAGTAGATAGAGCTACACTGACCTTAAAATTTAAGATCATGACAAACAGAAGATGAAACATAGTCCTTTCATACCACAAAATGAGGAGTGTGAGCTCTGGATAGACAAGACTGAGGTCTTAATGTTCTTCCATTTATTTCAGAGGTGACAGGGAGTGATTACCAACTTACACAGGATCCTGCCCTCTAAAGAAAATCCTGGCTCTAATGAGGTCAGTGCATTTTCCTCCACCCTATGAACTTCCACAAGAACAGGATTTTACCTTTGCTGTTAAATCTGAGGAAGTTTTTCTGTCTCTCTTTTGTCCACATTATTTGTGCACTGGGTGAAATGCAGCAGATTACGGAAAGTCAACTATCGGAAGAGCCAAGTGTATTATATTCTGTATTTTACTACATTATGTAATTTTCTTTACTCACAACTATCCTGAGTTATTTTTTGAAGTGACAGTATCAGAAAAATTTAGGTTGGAAGGAACCCTCTGAAGGTCACCCTGCTCAATCTCCTGCTGAAAGTAAGCCTGACTGCACAGATCAGGTTGCTCAGTCTCCTGTCAACAGGATGTTCCTTGTTTTGTGGCAATGTGGATTAGATAGCGGAATCATTCCAGGTTTGTCAAAATTACTTTAGCATCTTTCACCTGAGACGTTCTGATGCCTTTAAGAGCTCCAAGCTCCTCCTGCAAAATGGCCTTGAGTCTGCAGGGAGTAGTAGGTAGGTTGCAGGCCCAGTTCTCAACACTGATTTAAAGGAATTCTCAGGCTGCCGTAATTTGTACTTTTCCACTAAAAAGATAAGAAAGGTGCTGTGCCCATCATACTCAAGTCCCTTTTGCTAACATTAGCTCATTCTGGAAAAAATAATCATGAAAACAGAATCAAAATAACAGAATACTCCTAGAAAGCAAGATTTAACTTTGCTTATATTTTAGTGTCAAGAACGGAAACAATATCAATTGCAGTCAAAGTCACAGATTTACCTCTCCAACCAAGATATCAAGCAAATTATTTCAGAGAAGTTCATCAGATAAACAGTGAACAAGTATAACGTAACTGCAGTATACCTGCAGAAAAACTATGGGGACACAGAGACATCAGTCTATGAACTTACTCACTGCCATGGAGCAATTGCTGTAGTAGTTCAGTCAAAAACACTGAGGATTGCAACACTGTCTTAAGAAAAATACCAGAGACACTGTAATGACCATGGGAAGACACAACATTGATTTGACACCTCATGAAAACCCAACATCCACAACCACATGCAGTAACATCGCTCAGAACAGACCCAGGAAGACTGACACCTACCGAGGCGCCGGGGCCTCCTCCTTCAGTAAGCGGGTATTCTTGGAACATCTCCTCCACTTAGCTACTGAGACCTCATGAGTTCGCACAACCATCTCTGCAACTGCATAAACATTATGCCTTCATTTGAATGAAATCCTAGTAGTAGAAGGAGCAAACCTAGCTCTGTGTGATGTGATATTCCATGCACATTTCTTTATTTCACATATGACACTGAACCTGGAACCTGTTGAACAGAATCTCTCTGCTCAAGAACAGGAACAGCCTCCATCTGTTAGTGTGGGATTCGCAGGTTGTTTCTAATTAACAGTCCTGGATTAGAAAGCAAAACTCAGCTTTGACTGAGCAGACAAAGCTTTAAGACTTTCCGTTATTTTGGTTTAAGCTCACTATGGAGAATTACACATGCAAACTGATCTCCTGCCTGCCTGTCTATCCCCACGAGTTGCATTCTCATTTTTTTCCCCCACAGATAAGGGACTCCGAGAACCGGAATTCTGTGCTGTGGCACTACTTCAAAGTGCATGCCAAAGATTTATGATAGACTGTCATAAATCACATATGGAAGGGCAAGGAATGAAATGCAGCTTCCAAGTCATTCTTATGCCCTTATTGATTTTGGGGTAGGCAAGACCTGACCTACATTCAGTACTGCATCAAAGAAATCCCTAGACCACATTAGTCTGTCTCCTAGAAAGCCTTCTCTTACCCAGGTTGGCTAGTACACTGGCCAGTATCACTTTTTTTAGTTTGGCCTGTAGAAGTTTCTAACAGCAGTATTTCTGTTTTACAGTGTCATTTTAAAAAACATTAAGTAATAAAACTCCGATGTATACAGAGAAGAACCACACATTGGCCCATTTATGCAAGAACGAGCCAGGCCATTGCCCTCAAGCTGCTCTAACCTTTTAGGTGGGCAGGCGGCACAGCTTGTGAAAAGTAGTCTCCAGAGCAAAATAAAATCAGTGCCTCAATGAAGGGCAAACCAAGGATGCTAAATGGCTTGGATGAGAATTTAGGTGCTTAAATTTAGAGGGCATGGCTATGACACCTGGGAAGTGCTATTTCCATCAGTCTCCAATACCTGCAACAGCACTGCGATAGTTAAAGAAAAAGGCCAATTCCATGTGCCGTTCTGTTATCCTCAATTCTTAATGTTCTTGAGCTAGGACAATCTGGGATCAACTTTCAGCCTAGTGTTGTCTTAAAAATGTCCTCCAGCAGTGGATTAGCCTCATGAAGCAGCTCAAAAATTGCTATTTGGTTCTAAATGCCACATCACAACCTGTGAAAGGTAGGCGAGAGCCATCTACCTCAGCTACTCATAACCAAACGCCAGTCTTCCAGTGTTCTGTGGTAAGCTTTTATTACATGTTCTGGTATGCAGAGCAGCAGCAGATCTAAAATGAGAATCATTCAGAATCAATGGGTTGGGATTAATCTGTCCTCCTGTCCAGTGCAAGTGCTGCCACAGTAATAAACAGAAATCTGATAACTTCATACTGTCAGCACAAAATGAAACTATGACCTTGACCTGTGCAACATCATCCAGTAATTTTTTCATAACTTCAACATACCATACTACACGGCTATGATCTAATAAGAATCTAAAAGTAATTAACTGGAATTTTTGAAAACTGAAGCCTTAATCAAATATGTATTCTTATCAGGGTTGCAAGCCAGCAATAAATTGGGACATTTAAAAAACTGGGATCCAATCCAATCCGTGATCTGATCAGGGTTCAATGGTTATAATAAATTGGGAGTATTAAAACTGGGATCACGTCCAACACTTTATTTTGTCTAAACCACAGGACCTAGCTGTGCTGCAAAGTCAGGAATACTCAATGAACAGATATACCATGTTGGATTAACCCTTAATAAATAATGATGTACAAGCTCAGGAGTCCCAAAAACATGTGGTTTAGTGCAGAGCTTAATGGTGAGAAAAGCAATTACCAACATTTTATCAGAGATCAATATGAACTATAAACAGCCATAATAATGCTTTTAGACTTGGCAAGTGGATAACACAGGCACAAAAGCTACACGGGGTCGGTAACAATGTGTGGGTGTATGAGCGCGCTCTAAGATGTTCTACACATTTAAAAATCATACTTTGATTTTTGTAACAGTCTGAGTTTCAACTTTTGATTCAAACCAATTTGGCTTTTCTACCATACTGCCATGCATGCAGCTATTCTTGTTTTCATTTTGATTTCTAGTAATATACAAATTGTTTGTAATTAAATATAATGAAACAAACGCTGACAGAAATGGAATGGAGTTTCACTCACAAGTATTCTCTCATATATAAGTGGTCTCTAAATGTTTTTATTTCTGTAAGATGCATTCCCTTCGTACAGGGATCTTGCAGCTGCAAAATTAAACCTCCGTTTGCCAAATATCAAAAACATATGTATTGATTTTTTAACTATGGGAACAGGCAACAAGCATCAGAGCTGATAAGACAAGAGAGAAACGCTCTTCAGTTGCTGGAAGGTTTCCGAAAACTAAAGGAAATTCAGTCTTTTATATAAAAACTGAAACAATTTAATTCTACCCAAATTTGAGATTCACTGTAACTTAAGCATTCAGTTCAGATGTCTAGAAAGCAAAGGCCAGATATTCCTTCTGCTTCTCTAACACTCTACTCAAAAACTTAATGCTATTAAAAAAAATTCCTCAATTAATTCCAATGAGGACTACAAACCCAAGAATGTTTTAACAAAACAACAAACAACTCTTATGAACAGATGCAGAGTACTGTTTTTTCACATGGAGTGCTTCCTTATTCACCAACTCATATGCTACTTTTTAAAATCACCCCATTTTCAACAAGGCGCTTCCTTTTGTGAAATTTTATTCTAATGTCAAGGAAATGTTCAACTCTGCTGGAAGAGAGACTTTGGTCTCAGCAGGAATATTCCAGTAAAACAATCCTAAGCAAACAGGAAAAAATAGTTTTCTTTCAATTGATAGTCACTTTATTTGCATTTGAAAGGCAAACAAATTATTATGTGTAAAACTCAAGTACCTAATATATTTATCCAGTTTGTTTTACAATGATTTTCAAACATTAGAAAATTAAAAGGCAACCCCAAACGAGTGGGAAAAAGATGGAGGAAGGGAGGAAGAGAAATCTTGTTTTGAGGGAGAGAAAAGAGAGGATCTCTTCCAGTATTCAATAATGTAGTGAACATCTTGTTGTTAAAATGATAAATTCTGAGTAATTTACACAGAACGCACTAAAAATACAGATTTGAGTCAGCTTGATCAAAATAAACCTCAGACATAGCATTTGCTTTTTCCTTTTATGGGTAGATTCTAGACCTTTGGAGCACATGCTTTATTACAGCCAAACTCTTTGAAGCATGAACAAAATGATGAGTTTATTTAAAATAGGGCCTCAGTCCAATGAACCACTTGACTTGTGTCAGGAAGGACAAACCACCACCTCAGAGAACTATATCATCAGTTAAGGCCGTCCTCCTGAACTATCTGTGTCACGAACCTCTGACTTCTCCAGTCACGTTTCAGTGACATTGCACCGCTGTGGCACAAGGAAAGCTAAGGGAGGTAAGGAGAGAAGAAGAAAATAGCGAAATTTAGAGGAGGTGCTGAATTCATATTCAATGGGACACAGATAAGGCTATTACTAAAGAAGGAATGCCTAACATCCTAAGCTCCTGTTAACCACTTGAAGCTTGCAGAAGTAGCAGTCATATAATAAAGTACTGGCTTTGAAAAGAAAGGAGGCCTGGGGCTGAGGTCTGGAACAAACTCCTATCCTGACAGGGACCTTTTAGGAACCTGGACAAGCAGCTGCACTGCCTCCATGTCAGATTCCCACCCACAGGACGCTTTTTTTTTCCCTGCCAGATTTCCTCTCTTCTACCTCAATTGTAAGTGCCTGGGATCAGGCCCAAGCTTCCCTAACAGCAACGAGCACAATGAGACCTTGATCTTGGTGGGGATTGCTAGGGAATACAAGCAGTAAAAAAAAAATAATGATGTCAGCATTTCAGTGCAGGATGCGGAGCTGCTTCAGAGAACTGCAGCTACAAGGCAGCACAGAGAGTTGTACTGAAAACTGAGAATAGGACAATGTGGAATGAAAATAGAAATTACCAGACTGGAGAAATACTAAATTTATTTTCACTTTTTGAGGTTCAAATCTGAAACTTGGCAGCCCGTGAAAGGGGTTGCCAGGCAAATCTATGCTGAGGACCAATGCGCAAGCAAGTCCAATCCTTTTGGGAAGCATCTGCACTACAGAGTGAGTGCTGTATACTCTGTCTGCATACGCCTACTAGCTCTAACACATTCTGGATGTGCCAGACTTGTTGCACATGCACTGTACAATTCCTTCTCTGTACAAGCAGGAAATCCAACCTATTCTGAGCATGATGGACTTATGCTCATGCAGCACACCTACGTAAGGTCTGATGTTTCCCGTCAGATCCAGAGTCACTGAGTTTGTACTGCACAGCCAACCCGTAATTGTGCAGTGAACACATCTGACATTCCTGCACGTCTAAGTCTTGTCAAAATTTCTAGAAGAAGGCTGCATCCTTTACAGAAAGCCTATCCCTGGAATTTTGTGAAATATTACCGTACCTATCCAATACCAATCAAAAAAGTCTGCAAAACTCCGAGAGATGGCCTAGTCCTGTAAACTGGAAATGTGCTTCCTACTGAAAAATATTTCTCAGCTGAGATCTTGGAACAGTATTCTGTTTTTTGGAGAGCTGCCAAGCATATATTGCATGCAAAACCAACATCCAAAACCATGCGAGGTCCACAGCTGCTAAGATGCTGAAATGCACTTGATCATTAATCCTGTCACACCCAGCCCAAAAATCAACTACTCTGACCTCTTCCACTAGTGTCCAAAATGGACAGCTCGGCCTCTGAAAAAACCTGACAGATCAAAAATCATAGTATCAGTTAGTATGACAGATCCTGAAATATTTAGGCAGTCAGCATTTAAGAAAACTGAAGTTTAAGCAAAAAACCTGACTTTAAGATTATAATAATTGGATTGAGGATATGAACAAGATTTACTTATACAGCTTATCTTGCAAAGGTAAAATTAGGTGCATGTTTAAGTTAATTCTAGAAAGGTTAAATGTTAAGAAAAGCAATTTGTATTTTATTCAAGCTGTTAAATACAGGATTTGTTCACAGGTATCAGGGGACAAAACATGCTACATTTCTAACAACAGTTCTGTAGTCTGTTCTACTATTACATCCCTAGTAGTTTTAACATATACTCATCTCACTCTCAGCAAGAACAGATTTGAAAACATGCCTGTGTTCTAGTAAGCTTCAGTGAAGCTTCGTTTTATAAATATGAGACCAAGTATGCAGGATTGCAGCTAGTGAAGTCATAGAACCAGAAGATCTATGGTGTGGATGTGCCACAAGGTTTTCTTTGCCAATATGTGCATTAAAATCTTGGACTTGAATTACATTACAGAATTACTAAATCTTGGGACAGAGCTATAAAACTTGTCTTTACTGTCTTACTGAGCATCATCACTAGATGAACAGTCAACAACTAAACAAAAGGACTGAATTACCTTCAAGTCAAGTAATGTTTCCTTCCACTGATTTTAATCAGTTTCCCAAACAGTTCTTACCCATATATGAGAACCAGCTTCCTTATATAATTTTCCTCTAGGAAAGATAAAATCTCTTCTGTTTTATGATGAACTCAAGAAGGGTTCAGTAGTCAGTCGGTAGACAGTCTTATGTGGGCAAACATACACAGCCATGCTCTTACTTAATTTAGAAAGTTGAAGTGAATTGCTTGTTTTTACAGCATGTGTTGCATTGCTTTGAGGATAACATAGGGAAAATTTCTTTGCTGCTCTTATGGTTTTTTGTATTTTAATTTTAATCCCTCAAACACATAAGATGTATTACCTGATAAAAAAGTGTGATATATCTGTTCTTGTGCATTACAGAAGAAGAATCTAATAAGTGAGTTAAAAATATCATCTTGGTTCATCCACTTCTCAACACACCTGCTGTTCTCCATTTCAGTCACAAACTCTTCCAGGTCAAAACTGAAATCATTACTAGAGAAACCAGAATGATGAAGACATTGAGCTGCCAGTTTCTAATGCAGCCTTACCAAGTTACTGTCAATCAGTGACTGCAATTTAAAAAAACCCATACAACGCTAAAGAAATATTAAGAACAATTATCTTGTGTCCAATTGGAACGTTAGACCTCTAGACAGAAGGGTTCATTCCTTGCAGCCTGCCAACATTTTAGTAAATGACACTGGCCCTTTAACAGATGGGATACATGCTTCTTAGCTTGCCAGGATCCTAATAAAAGACACTGGCTTCTTTAAAATGAAGGACACATACCTCTCAAATTGCCAGTATCCAAATTGGGAGTCAGCAGTTTAAAATAAAGGCACTCATCAATCTGGCAAAATCAAGGACATGGCACAGAAATTTCAAAACAAATGGTACAAAGTTTCTCTTGATGCTACTTCACTTAGATGAACTAAATACTTAAAACACTGGGTAAGCATATCCAATAGCAGCACCGTAGCAACTAGATACCTTACCAGCTTTTAAACCAGTAAATATTAGCAGCGGACTTCAAGGGTTGGGGTTTGGATTTATTACTTTTCCCCATCAAACACATTAGCTACCACTTACAAGGCTGCCCACGCACTGCATGACTCGAACGAAAGCAGGGTGTCTTTTCCCTGGGCACTGACCAGCACCACAAAGGCTGGTTTGTGTGGAAAGACCCTGCCTGCCCAAAAGGAACCATATTGCTTCCATTCCATCTCCCAGGAGCAGGATGCTCCAGTGAAGGAAAGAAACCTCTGAAAGCCTTCCCCATGCCCTGACAACCCATATTACTACAACTTGGAAAGTTCTACAGCAACTGCAGACACCTCCTGAGAGCCAGCAAGTATGGGCTCTTTAACTTTTCTGATAGCAGCCATCAGAGGGAAACAAAGACCCTCTTCAGCATATCATGAAGTACATCCGGACGAGTTGGGGAAGGGGAGGGAGGAGTTTGCTCAGCCTTGTCAGCACTTACAAACTGTCCCCAGTTCCTGAAGGGCAGACGTGGGGGAAAGCAGAAAACTATAAATTCTCTTTGTCTGGAAAGATAACAAAGTTGCTGAGATTAGGCGTGAAAAAGGAGTATTTTATGAACAAGACAGAGAACTGGGCTTATTCACATCAGTGGTTCATTTCGTTTCAGTCTTAGAGCCTTACCTCAGAAATATGGCAACTCACAGTTGGCACACACCCAGCTTCTTGCCTTGCCCATCTCACCCACCCCACTGCTTGCAGACCCCTGCCTCTTCAGACTGATTTTAACCATTTGAATCTGCTTTCTTCCTGGTGTCTCTTGGCATACTCAGCACTTGTTGAGTAGATATTTCTGCAACATGTGGCTAACTAGCAAATGCTGTGCAGAAAAAGAACATACATAAGTACAAAAACTACCATATGATGGCACAGCCAGCTGAAGCCAAAGAGGTCTGAAGGGTTGGAAAACACAGCAGAGGCTGTCAGGAGAGAAGGGAGGAGGTTCTCGCTTTAGAGAAGTTGAGAAAAAAAAAATTACTAAGTCAGCTGGTTTTGGGAACGGGCAGAGGTGAAACAGGTTTTGAAAGAACTGACCTTCACCAGCTTAGCAGAAGTTGGGATCTGAACAGCAGATACCACAGCAAAGTGCACAGAAACTGCAGGAGACAGACAAGCTCCTGTCATGCAGCAGGCCTGACTCAGCCAGGACACTGGCCTAAAGCTCCGCATTGCCTGGACCTGACTGCCAGCAGGCATGGTCTGGGACATCTTCAGCCAGGCTGTCTGTCTGTCCCCTCAAACAACCCCTTCCTTTGAAGTTTTTCATCTGATGAGCAAAGATTCTGCCACCATTTACTCACCTTTCACGTTCATCTTTCATTTTCTCCAGCTCCTCCTCTTTAAGTATGCCTTGCTTTGGATTCCCCTTCTGGTCCGTTTTCCCACTTTTATCTTCCTTTTTCTTTCCAAATCTGTTTAAGATATCAAGGAAGGAGTCAGGAGGAAATAGTGACTAGAAGAAAAAACAGTACTTATCTACACAATAATTTTAGGCCATCAAAACACTGTGAGTTTTTATCTTAGTCACTCATAAATTTCCCACATTGCAAAATAAGTTACCAGTATTAAAGAGGCCATACGCAATAGGAAGGACTGGTTACAAATTCATTTGGACCCTGTACTTTGGAAAGCTATTGCTTGAAACAAAGTTGAAAAGCCCCACCAAACCTGAAATGCAAGGCACTGCAGGGCTGGACTATTAACACACCATATTTTAAAGTGGCTGAAGGTTCTTCTTACCACAGGACACTCTGAAAGTAATCTGCAGTGGCTGTGGTGTCAGCACCCAGACTGGACCACGTGTTCTGCTCTTATCAGCAACTATTGTCTCTCATTCATGTCTGGCCTTAATTTAAGGATTTGTTCTTTGTTTAAATGAGGATGCAATCAGAAAGAATAAAATCCTGCTACATTCAGAGAGTACAAAACTAGACAGTTCATAAGAGCTCTTTTTTAAGTACTTCTGGGTTTTTCTTTCTGCCTAGTAATATACTATCATGTAATATTTATGCTGTGAAAGTCCTCCAGAGACCCCAATCAGTTTGGGGGTCCCACTGTTCTAGACACTGTACGAATATGCATAACATAAGTCTGCTTTACACAGCCTATAAAAGATGACTGAACTAGGGAGCTACATTTCATTTCTGATGGAGCTAGACAGAACACTGGGGTCAAGTATGTCAAATATGCTCATGAATTATGGGCCCAGAAGTATAAAAACCTCCCTTCCTCTTCCTCAATTTGAGATTCTCAGTTCCACAGGTAAGTAAATGATCAATCTGTGTCCTCCCATGCAAATTAACGTGTCCTTGCATGCATGACAACAATGTAAAGACAAGTAATGATTTCTTCATTAAATATACCATATTGCAAACTAATTACTCTGACTCAAACCTGCAAACTCTTCTGTGAAAGTCTGCAGCATTGCCTTGGTGATCTTTCTTTTACCCTTTTTATTTTTGATGTCAGCCCAAACTGCCTCAAGTGGAATAGCTGAACTGCTGTGCATATACTTAAGCTGTAAATCATTGACTTTAGGTTTCTCCTCTGACCAAAGCAGAAATCTTGCAAATACTCTGTCAGGCTCATAAGTTAATGATCCAAATTTTGTGTGAATTTAATCAATAATTCTGAGCTTGTGGTCAAATGAAGTTCTTAGGGACTCTGCAGCAAGTCTTCCAGACAGTAAGAACTTGGTTAGAAAGGGAATGAGGGGTGTGAGAGACAGACACATAGCGTGTGATGCTAATGAGAAGGGCGGCAAACACTACAGGTAATAACTTGAGATGCTTTATCGTGGCTCTACCACGGACTGTGCTGGGGAGCAGGAAGAGTCGTACCTCAGTGCACGGCTTTCTCCTCCTTTTTCTTATGTGTGGCAATAGACATAAATGGTGTCTTACATTCTTTGAGGGATCCTTTGATCAAAATGTAAATACACCTCGTCTACAAACAATCTTCAATTCTTTTTTTTATGGTCCCTACTCATTTCAGTGCTTCCAGAAAGGCAGCAGATACTTTCCATGCTTTTGCTTTTCCTGGGTATAGAAGAGCACACTGATTCCACTGCTGCTTTCTGAGTTCTAGCAGTCGCAAGAGACTGTGGAGCCACAAACCCTGTCAGAGGCGGGTGGTGGCAGTGAAGGCAGCGGTCGGGACACACAAGAGAGACAGAGGTTGTACATACAGGGTGAGAAGATACAAAGTGAGAAGGGCTCACAGATATGAGACAACCCAGGTGAAAAAGAAAAGCTAGATGAAACTCTGCATATATTGCTCTCTACAGAGACGTCAGGCAGCCAAACAATAAATTGCCTGGGGATGAGCACCAGCGGTCCGCACCTGAAACACCCCTGCTTTCTAACACTTGTACATGCCGGGAAGGTCTCATGGCAGTTTTCTCAAGAGAGGCTGTATTAGCACTTCCATCTTGGTCATAATCCAACTCTGGTACTTTGTTTATTTTCAGGCTGTCTGCTTTTCTCCCACGGTTTCAATTATGGGTTTGTGGAGGCTCATATTCGACTGCAGTACGTATTGATTTTGAAAACATTATTCTTGGGCATTTCGTAGTGCTGCAGGGAGTTGAAGTTGGATATGTTGCATACTCGAGAGAAATATATAAAAAAAATAATCTTTAACATACGTCCCTTTCAAGTCTAGGTATTATTTCTTGCTTACCAGGGAAATACATTTTAAACAAAATAAAGTGACAACTTTGATTGTAATAACTGCCAACATGACAACTCTCAGCAAAAATAGCGCTGTTTGCTGGTAGAGCTGCTCTTGCCATAAAATTGGCACGTTCCAGTGTAATTATAAATTGGGAATAGTGAGTTGGTCTTGATGAAAACAACTTTTGGGTTTTTTTGCTATTTTTGGCTTCAGATGGGATTTGTGCAGGCTTACAAGTTTTACCTGTTACACTAAGCATACAGCATATAGCTCAAGGCTAGGGAAACAGTCACATTTTTAGCCTCTTTTGCACATTGCTATACCATAAAAATCCATTCTCTTTTATTATTATTGTAATATGTTTTTCAGCTCAACAAAAATCTTGCACAAACATTAAAAAATAAAAGCAGCAAAAATTTAACACTGTTAAGAAAAGTAATATAGGGTAGACAGCATTAAACTACAAAAAACCCAGTATCATCTCTGCCTGAATTTATACACCCTGTCCTAAAATTTATGGTCTGCTCACTGATGCGTTCTAATTGCCATGGGCTTCTGATGGTAAAATTAACTTCCACCTATTGTAATGTTGCATGGGTTTGTGCACTACAGGCTTAATGGTTCTCTACTGCTTATAAGAACAAAAAAAAAAGAAGAGTATAGAATCATAGAATTGTTTAGGTTGGAAGAGACCTTTAATATCATTGAGTCCAACCGTTAACCTAACACTGCCAAATCCACCATTAAGCCATGTCCCTAAGCTCCGCATCTACATGGCAGTACTTGCTGCCCAACTGGGTTTGATCATGTTCTCATGGATGTCAGCGTGAGGCTCTCCATTGATTTCAACAAGGACAGGATAAAATCTATTGTCAAAAATATACTATGGAATTAATCAAATTCATGTTAAAATTCTATGAAAACTGAATGGATTTAGGATTTGAAGTTTCCAATTCTCCAGGCAACAAATAATTGGACTGTGGTAAAATCCGCCTTCCATATTAATACTATTGTCAGACAAATAAAAATATTAATGAAAAAATGTATGGCACACAAATTTTTAAAAGGTCTGTTTTCCTATACTGTGCACAGCAAAATTCTCTTTAACTTAACATCTGATGGAATTGTTACTCTGAAAACCTTATGTAGCAAATGGAGAAATATAACTAGAAGACCTGAAAACAAATAGATTAGCTGTATCCTCTCATTCTATATCCATCTATAATCAATTTGTGTCAAATGAAGCCACTTGTAATCGTAATGACAGTAAGGAAATAAATCCGTATCTTCCCAGGTTGAGTGCCTGCCCCACTTCTCTGATTACCCACTGTAAATGCCTGGGAAGTACTGTTAAAGAAGTTAAAGCCCTAATAACCTTAGTATACTTTTCAGTTGAGAAAATTAATATTCCAACTACTCAGAGCATAGTCCTCCTGTAAACAAAAGCATAAAGGGATTTTCTTTACGTGATCAGACCTCCGAGTGCTTCATCCTTATAGGAAAAGTCCATATGCAACAGCTGAAAACATGCTGTGCAAGAGCGAGGAACAACCCTATTTCTATTGATTTCAAAGGGTGCCCTGCAAATAACTAAAATTTTTGCCTTTAGAAGCATTAAATGAAGTCTCTGAATACCAAATGTGTGCCATCTTCTTGCAGTATTTATTACCATTCTATTGGCTATAACATTAAAGCCTATGCATGCTTCTTTTCAAGGCTTCCGAGGGATAAAAATTAAAACAAATCTCCTATAGACCTGCTCTGTTATACTTGGGATAAATGTCTTATATGCAAGACCTAAAGCTGTGGTCATGGCAACACTTCGTTTCCGTGTGGAGCTGTGAGCTTCCAGATCTCAAATGTGTTGATATTTGCTTCAAGGATTAAAAAGCAGGCAGGTCTATAAAGTCCCAGACTTCTAAGCGGGAGAAACATCTGGTGGGTGGAACCCTAAGCAGCTTGCTGACTAAATTCAGCTTTCTTAGTTAATGCAGTTGCCCCAGATCAGTAGGTGTCACTCCAGCTACCAGGGTACATAATGGAATTGCAAACATCTGCGGGGAAATAATTCAAGAGGGCCTATGACACAGTCAAGCAAGATACAAAGCCTAACAATGTCATAAAATCTTGACATCTCCAGAAATGATCTGTAAAAACCAGAGTGATTTGTAAAGTACATATAACAAAAGCTCTGGCTCCTAGTCATTTCACAGCAAATGGGGAAAAATGCCGAGATTATTAAAGCAGCTCCCTTATGAAAGACTAGAAATAACCCTTAAAATTAAATTTAAATGTGAGTAAGAATGAATGAGTGAGCAAGAAAGATAAAGATACTAATAAGGTATGATTTTCAGGTCCACACAGGGACTATAAAAAGCTTATTAACTGCCACTACTGCCGTGTGTTTTAAGTTATTTTATCACTCAGCTTTACAGCAGAAGAAATACTCTAGAAGCAGCGCTGTGCCTTGATTAATCACTTTCATACGTACACTTTTACAGAGTATTAAACATTGCCGTAAAGATCCTTAGTGAGTCAGACTTGTTGGTGATTACAGGCCAGGCTCATTTTACACTTATGTTAATAGCAGCATTAATGAAATACATCTTTTACATTTTTAGTGGCTCTCTAAATACCTAAAAGGTTTGTTATTAAATGTTTACTTATTGGGCAGAAGTATGCCATTGAGTATTACACCGGTGGGACCAAGAGCTTTGCAACAGCTAAAAAAACTACCGAAAGAAGAGAACATGTTTTGGTAAAACATGTTTTGACATTTTGAGAACAAAGCACACACAGCAAGGGCTGGGCAACACTGTTTAAGTCTTCACCAGTATCCAAGAAGACAAAAGTCCCTCCGTGACACGAGTTAGACTTCTGGTAAAAGGGCAGCTCTGCACGAGGGGGGGCTGCGAGCCAGGAGGGATGAGCATCTCTTTTCCTTGCCTCGCTGCCAGCCCCCTGCTCACACTGAGTGGGTCCCATTCCTTCTGCGGAGGATTTAGCCCTAGCGACATCGAGATGCCCCAATGTACGAGACCTGTTGCAGCAAGACCTCCTCATAACAAAGCCTTGCCCGGGAGCAGGTTTTGACCCAGCCTCCCTGCTTTGGCAGGGTGAGAGAAAAGCCCTGGTAAGATGATGAGGGCAGGAGAGGGACATTTCAGCCCCTTCTGCTCCCTGCTCCTGGGTGGGCAGTGCCTCCAACTCTGCGGAAAGGGTGAGGAAGGGGTAAAACGGGAACACCACTGCTGGACTGGGCAGTGCCGTGTACACCACTAATACTGTTTGGTAAGTTGGAAAGAGACTTGGAAAAGGAAAAAAAAAAAAAAACCACTTTTAATTAGATTTGGTGATGTTTGCTTGCAGGAAAGAGTTACACGGCCAGCGTGGTGCCTCCCTGCTCTCCCACCTGCTGGGGCTCACTCCCAGGGCAGCACCAAGCGAGCGGCAGGTGGCGAGAGCAGCAGCTTTCCATAGTGAAGAACAGGGCAGCTCAGGCAACTAAAAACTGCTCCCATGAAAAGGGAAAAATGACCTAATCTCCGATTTATTATATCAATGGAGGCACACGACAATTTGTTAAAATGTCCTGTGCTACAACTATTATTTGTATTTCGCAAATGTAGCTAAACTTCACGAATGTGAGGTTCCTCATATTTAGCTATCTTCAGATTATTTTGGGAGATAATCCACATTATTCTAATGCTGTGATCAGAGTTAAACTGGTTATGGTCAGCAGGAAAAGAGGTGGTTATGTAGAAAATGCAAATATAAAGAAATCCACATTATTTACACCAATATATGTTGCTTCTGTTATGTCAACATTAAGTGAACAAGTGCTTTTTTGGTTTTGGTGGTTTGTTTTTTTTTTTAAATTTACTGTGTCAGGTTGCTAGAGCTAGACTAAAATGACTGAGCTTCCAGATCCAGTCTAATGAGAGTAAAACTTATATTTTTAACAACTCTCATTAAACACAACCTCCCCCCACCCGTTTATTTCTTTGATGCCCAAATTAGCATCTTTTCTGCAGCATGCTGAATTAATTAGTACAGTGACAAAGAATTAGTCCAGATAAGATCAAAGCTGAAACCATATTTATCTGGAATTTGAAATTAAGAGCAGAGAGTATTAACCCTCAGCACTTCAAGGAGCTTTCCACACGGCATACTTAGTAAGCCTTCCAGGAGTTCATTCAAAATAAATCAACAGCACAATTTTTTTCCCCACTGAAGTTTTGCTAAAAGGAAAATAAATTTGCCATGAGGCCTGCTACAATGAGGAACTGTTTTTAATGCATACCCTGTACATGCTACTCATTATGTAACTTGTAGGCATCAGTAGAACAAAGCAAACAAAGCTGTGAAAAGACAGTTAATCACATTTGTATTAATGCTTGGATCATCACACTGTTCACAGACGTAAGGGCTAATGAAAGAATTCCCAGCACCAAATCTGAGAAGCTGCTTGCTGTAACACCTCACAGGTAAATAATGTATAATCTTCAATGGAGAGGGTCACATGCAGAAACGAAATGTCAAACAGAAGCCCTAAATTACACAGTGAAGTTTACTCAGAGTATCAACCATGTGGACAGCAATAAAAGAAAATCTTCATTGTCTCAGATATTATCCGTGTTTCAGTATCACATAAAAGACCGGAGGCTGTTTGCCATGTGAAATGCAAGAGGTTGCTCTTCTGCCTAGAAATTGCAGCACAAAGGCAATCTAAATAATCACTCCAAAATCTTTTCACTCATCATCTTCTCCAAGCCTTTGAGCCCCATATCCTTATTTTTTAAATGTGGAACTTGCTCTGAACTTAGATAGAAATGAGTTACTGTAACTCATTCTGGTAATTAGGTATTAGGAAATCCTTACCAGTGAGGCAGTTCCGTCCATCTGTACCACATATCGAACCTTACTTCCACAGCATATGAAATGACCAAAGACAAAAACCAAGGAATGTGATGGTATCCTAAGACTTAGGACACCTGAGTTAGAAGTGGTTGCTGCAAAACTATCTGCTGCTCCAAGTCCGTCTACTGAACCAATGGAATGGAATAATTCTCATCAGCTACTATGTAAATATAGACAACAGAAGGCAGCTATGAAGAGTCATCCTTCATACTTCAAGGAACTTATTTTTAGAAAACATTGTGAGGTAGTCTGAGTGTTGGAGATAGCGTTTATGAAGAGGGGTCACCACTACTATTATCTGACCAGGAAAATTGTGATGTTGAATGGCAGCTATGCATCTGTTTCCATGAAATGATGCTTCAATCATCTGATGACCACATTGCTGGTCTTTTTAGTCATCAGTACAAGAATTCTGCATCCCACATCACATACATCAAGAAAGAAAAAACTGCAGTAATAGAGCACAGACATGATTTACAGCTTGATCAGAAGAAGGAAAAAATTGATTTATAGTTTGGCCAGTGCAGCAAGTCCTGCCTGCTTGTCTACCAGACTGTAGCATTACCCTCCACCCAAGTAAGGAATTATTCCCATATATTCTTACTTTTCCCTACTTTCATACAGCATCAGCCATTTTCCCCTCTTGGTTCCACCCTACAGGCAAGTAATTTCTTATGAAGTGAATACTAATCCTGTCCCAGACAGTGCACAGAAACATAGCTATGCCTACTTTGTACAGAGTCTGAAAATGCCAACCTGCCAACCCCAGGGGAACATGATAATCACACCCATACCTTGGGCATGGTAACTCCACACTCAAACCAAAGGAAAAGGACCAGAATAATAAGTCCTTGACTCTGCTTTCTTAATTCCCATTTCATAGTCACCCATTTTCTCATCTCTCCATGAAAAGAAAAGGAAGAGAGAAGCAGGCAGTTAGGCTAGCTACTACTTTTTTCCAAGAACTTGTTATTCTCTGTCATGCAGGAAGAAGATAAATGCAGTTTCTGACTAAACCTATTCCCCTAAGGTTCAGTCAGTAAGACAAAGTAGGAGACAGAAACTCCCTGTGCAGTCCGCGGATGTTGCCAGCTGCCCCTCCAGAACTACTTGCTGACTTTGTGGTTTTCTTAGTTGTGGGTTTGGAAATTCCGCAGTCAAGTGAAAGCCAGCATGCCTCGGTGTCCCACCAGCACCTCCAGCCCTCTGCAGGTAACCAAGAACCACTTGAAGATGGGACAGGGAGAAGACCGGCTGAGGGGAGCTAAAAGATAGCTCTTTGGGCGCCAAACTTGACACAAACAGGCTGCTGGGTTTTTTCTTTTCTGTTTCATGCTTTCTCCTCATCTGCTGTGTGTCTCTTTCCCCTACTACTAGGCACATGACCCCAGAATTCACTGAAGTATCGACTACATACGTATGTATAGTATATGTATGTATTATGCATGTTTATAAGTGGAAGGACTTTTCATTTTTATCGTAACTCTTTTGATATTTGGTGCTTTTCTTAGCTTTTCAGCTACTGAGGCACTATATGAGAATCCACTCACACTACAAAACTTTCTGCTCAGCCCTCTTGGATATGGAAAAACAATGTGCAACTGTGACATGATCAGAACTGCAGATACAAAACTCATGAGGCAAATTAAATACACGACATTTGCAAAACAAAACTGAAAACCTGCTACATTTGCACTCAGAGCCACGATACTTCGAGGTGTCAGACTTGCTAATCATCTCACCACTGCAGTACTCACCTTCTCAACCAAACCACGTGCCTTCCTCCCCGTATGTGCCACAGTGGGGACTTGTTGGGGCTTATCTGACTTTCATGAAGTGAAACTGCTCATTGCAGGTTCCAACGAGATCTCCAGGAAAAACATGACCCTTAAAAAATAGCAGGAACACAGAGGACTCCCCTGTGTTTCAACTGAGACAACACCCCAGCCTTCATGAAAGCTCCATTCTCTATGGGAATGTAGTGACTCTCTAATGATCAATTAATGTTGAGCATATATCATCATATCCATTCTACAAATGAAGAAACTGAGGCATGAAGGGTAAAAATGACTTGCCCAGTTTAAAAGGTCCTATTCTCTTTCTCTGCTAATCACCTCAGAGCTATGATTACATTATCACTGTGTATCTACCTGCCTCATTTTCCAACCAGTTTGCTATGACGCTTTTTCCCCTTGACTATTTCCGCCCCGTCTCCTTTAAGTTCTCTCCTCATTCATTTCCTTCGTCTCTCCCAACATGCTCAACTCTCCCCTCTCCTTGCTCTACACTCCTTTCATATGCTCTACTGCTGCACTGCTACAGAAATACCTCTTCCTGGAGATTGCTGCTGGAGAGTGCACACAAGGAATGGGTCTTGGGAAACAGCACTCTTGCCTCCGGGACACTGCACAGCAAGCCGCAGTAGAGGCATGCGGAGATCTCTACAGTAGCTGAGCTACCAAAAATGGTCTCCACTGTTTCTCAGCGGGGTGCATTAGCCTGTATTTGAGCTCTGCACTGCTCAGAGTGCTTGAGAAACTCTGAACTAAGAAGTAGTACACAGTGAAGACACTCTTTCGAAGGGAGACTTTTAAAAGGGAGAAAGGTGGTTCTTGAATAGGAAAGGGAGGTTGTAAAGGCAAAGAGAAAACCTAAGATGACTTGGTTTTAGGTTCCACAATGAACTTGGTTAAAGCATCACAAATTCCACCTGTGTGCCTCTACTATAGCTGACATTTTTACAAAGCAGTAACATTCAAAACAATGCCAAAATAAGAGTGGAGTTATATATACTGTATTTTGAAAGATGTGTTTCAGCATAATAAATAATAGATGGTTTTGCATTTTTAAACTGTCAAAATCAGTCCTTTTGATAAATAATACCTTCCCTCCCTGGCCTTGGCTATTGTACATTACTAATTAGACATAGTAGTTTGTGGTTAACATCCTTCCCTACAGATTTATTATTAGCTTGTATATTCTTTTCAGTAGAATTGTGCTAACGGTAAGGTCTGCTGGAGGCCAACTGCATGAAGCCACTGGGAGGAGAAAGCTGTTTGCCTGTCAAAACAGTGGCTATCAATTAGAACTGTAAATGTGATTCCTTTAAGTGTCTTGGATGGTAGCAGAGATTTCTGGTGATGGATTAGGGGGCTGAATCACTTTCATATTGTACTAAAGGAATCTTGCAGACAAAGAGCTGTCCACATGAAACAAATTCACCACTACTTTTGAGCAAGTCCAGAAGAACCAGTCTGACCTGCCAAAATTCCCTCTGCTATCTTCCCAGAAATCCCAGCTTTAGAGCATTTTATGTGGCATACTGACAAAACTGATACTAGATTATTCTGTGGTTTTCTTAGGAAAACTTGGCTTAGGATAGCTATAGCAAGAGTAGAAAAAACAATGAAGTTGCTGAAAGACACAATGCATCAAAAAAGAACCAGTGAAATGATGCAATTCTACCGTTCACTGATTCGGGATGCAGCCCTGGCGCACAGATAGCAATTTCCCCTTTGATACAAGCACCCAGCTCTCATTAGCATCGTAAGAGTTGTGTGGACATACTGATGGGAATATCTTCCCCCATATTTTGCAGGAAATTAACACCACTCACTCGGGGACTGAAGGAGGCACTGTCTGTCACTCTCAGGCAGCCTCTCTGCCAGTTAATTAAGCAAAAACCTCTGCCACAAATCTCAAGAGGAAGCTCTTCCCTGTTCTCCTCGGTACAGCAAAACTGACACGAAGCAAAATGTCAGGAGCAGGAGCTGGGAAGTGGTGATGTTCAGGGAAGATGAACTTCAGCCTGCCTTTGCCAAGATCTTTTGCCACTAGGTTTTTGGGGATTTTGAAAATAGTTATTAGAAATCAAATTGATTAGTTATAGCTCAGTTTAAGCTTTAAGAACAATTTAAGAAAGTATTTTCAACGGTCATACATTGTGGCTTTTGGTTACTAGTTATTTTCAGCAGAGGTAATCCTAGACGGCGTGTATAAAAACAAGTCAGCAAGACTGCTAACCCTCCCAGGCTCCACTGCTAATGTCATGCCAAGAGAGTGACTAACCAATACAGGAAAAAGCACAGGACTCCACCGTACTCACAAAACGTGCCTCTGGCAGCTGAAGGACAAGGGTTCAGGATGGGGAAGGTTTCATCCAGTTGCTACACAATAGACTCTCTCATCAGGCTGGGAAACTAGACTGAACATATTAAAAACCTTTCCTCAGTGCCACTTTATAAATAAAGAATAAATATCAGAACTAAGTGACTGAAATTTTTAGTCAATTACATGAACTACACAGCTCTGTCACAACTGCTTTCAATAGTATTGCTCACGAACCATGCGCCAGAAACTTTCTTTATAAGGTTTCAGTGAAGACCTGGCAATCACTTCTGTTTCTTGAATCTTAAAAGCAGTAATTCTGGAGCCATCAGATAGAGAAATACATTTTACTGGATAAGGTCAGAGAAAATTGCTAGAATAGTGCTTAAAACTATGAAGTACTTTTATTTTGCTGGCTATTACAACCACGTCGCTTGAAGTTGCACAAACAACATAAACAGCCCAGATTCCCAAAACTTTTTCCTCCTTGCATATTTTTTTGCCTTTCACACATTGACTCCCTGCCACAGATGTTTACACACTATTTTTAGAAGAATTATTTGTTATTGTTGTTTATATTGTCAGTCTGTTAATTTCTGTGTGACAATGTAGGGAAAAATCTCTCTGCTTGTTCGGATACAGCGATGCTTTGTTCACCACACAAAGGCTTCGACTTCTTTTCTCACTACCCACACAGCTCCATGTCCTAAGGTTATATTCACTCATTCAACTATTTGCAATGCTAAACCACGGGCGCTAATTTTACCTAGTGACCAAAATAAGCACAGATACCTTACAAATTCTGCACGTTATCATTTCAGCATTAAAAAGTTAGTCTGAAAAAGAACTTAATTATGAGGGTGATAAAACATGTGTTAAATTCAAAGCCCACAGCAGCATAGAAGGCTGAAGAACACAGATGAAGTCTGTCACTCATTTCGTTAAAACTTCTGCCACAGGAGCTGCCAGGAGAAAACAGTGTCACTGCATGAATAAAAACTAAATGGTGTTGATAAAAAACTACTCTAGGGTGTGTAGCCAGTCAATGAACTTAACTCTTTTTTGTTTCCAAACTGTGCCTGATTCAACCACAACTTCTCCTGAATGTATTAGTTATTAGCTGTTGTCCATAAATAATTTGCAGGGAAAAACTCTGGCTTACAGGTTACCCATGAATTGAACACAATCAGTATTCATTACCATGAACGCTCTGCTTATTCATCACTAACTGCAACTGATCACACGTATTGTTTCTGTTTCTTAACTTGATAACTCATTGTTTAAAAACTACCTTCACTAGCAGAGGGGAGGAGAAGCCACTCTGCACTTCTTGAAAAACATGTTTTGGCCACGGGCCCAAAAATTTACTGCATAAAAAACCTCCACAACTGTATGAACAGAAATTTCACCACACGAGTGCTCACAGTTGATGAATTACATTTAGCTGAAAGTATTTCATCTGTAAAACAAACTAGAGACCTGACTGTGAAACAACTTAAGCATCTGCATTTCCATTTCTTTGGCTGTATCCTTGGTCTTCTATCATGGGAAAGAGTGAAAAGAGTGCCTAATTTATCAACTATATACCACTCGTTATTTGATGTCTCTATACCACTACTTCTTTCGATTTATCAGATACAACATTTAAAACAGATTTTTTTCTCATGATAATTGAGTTGTCTTCGTACTCTCATATTATTGTTGTACATCTAGACAACTGCACCAAACATGTACAGAATTTTAGATGAAGCTGCATTATTAATTTATAGTGCCACGATGCTGTTATTTTGTCATGGTCTTATAACTAAAAAGCCCAGTTGCCTGCCCTCAATTTTGTTTTTCTTCTCATGTGGGGAAATGAAACCCTTCTACCCCTTTCCATCCAGTCATACAATTTCCTGCCATCTTCTGTCTCACTTGTACGTAGCTGTTCACTTGTACCACTGTCTCCTTTCCAGCTGCTGCTGAATAGACAAGTATCACTACAAATATAGTCCAGTGATCCTTGGAAAAAAGAAGCAACAGGATATAGGAATGTAAAGCAGAAATCATGGTCAAATCCAAGGTCCTGAATTTCAATAACTGGAAAGCTGTACACCTGGAAAAAGCATTCCCTCAAGTCCACTCACAATAGCTGGAATTAACAACTGCATCTTTTGTGCTGTTAGACATACTTCCTCTAGCAATTAGCTGGCATATTCTCTAAATAAGTAGAGTAGTAAAAGCCAGTTAATGCCCCAGTGCTGCTATTGGAAATTGTAAACAAAAATTGCTAGTATTTAACAGATTGGTTGAAATTCGGTTCCAAATCGGGGACTTTCATGTTATACAGAGGATAGTAAGAATTTTGTCTTATATAATGTGCCTAGTACTGCTTGAAACTGAAATGAAAAGGGAAAGGTAAAGAAATGGAGACACCTAAAGGTTCTCGTCTTGCTCAAGAAATATCCAGAAGGTGGAATGAAGAGTCTGAGAAGAAAAATGCCTGGACAAGGGAAGAAAGTAAACAACAGATTTAACTGCACTAAGGTGCAAACTATTTGCTTTTTGTTGATTTGAATATAAAAGAACTTAGATGTGGTATTTAGGCTTAAGCAAAAAAAGACAAGGAAAATACACACGTGGGATGAACAAACATCAAATATCTGTGTGACTTCTGTTGCGGAGGAAGATCCCTGGGGAAGAGAAAACACTAGTATCGAGATAGATGCCCAATATCACTAACGTCTGTGCATTAAGTATCTTGACCTGCAAGTTAATTTTATTTCTGCTAACTACACTTTTAAAAACCATATTTAGTGGATACCACATTCTGATTTGTCTTATCAGCACAACTAGTCAAAACCAAATATACACAGAGGCCTGAACAATATCCCACCTGGGAAATCCCTTCTCCTCTTTCCAGTAGTTAGTCTCTTGAATTTGAGCATGGCCTAGGAGACAGAGCATAAGCTTTCCATGTCCTTGTGGTTCCAATCACAGCATGTGCTAAGGAATGTTCATTTCCCTGAGGCAAGGCCAAAGGAGAAAGGTCTATATTTCATTCTAGACCATCTTTTTAATTTCCCCAGTAGATACGGTGTTTACCATTTTATAGAACAGCTGCTCAGAACAAATGCAAACACTGTTTGTCCTGTGGTATTCAAGTTATCGCACCAGAGAAACTCCATGTCTCCTTTCAACAAAATAAGATATTTCTCAGATGCATTATTTTCCCAAATATCAAACACAGAGAGAAAACTAGTTGAAAATAATCCCAATGCAACTTTATCAAGACATAGAAAAGTCCTTCTAAGAGGAAAACGATTAAGATAAATCAGGAAAGGCCTCTCATATCATCATTAAATAGTAACTTAAGCACAGGATTAAACTTAGCCAGATCACTTATGCTATTAATGACCTAATTTTTTGAACCAATCTTTATCATATCCCTTGATGTTACAGAAATAAAGCAAGCTCTTAGATCCCTTCTCTCCTGAATCATAACCCTTTCCGAGAAACTGGTGTGTTTCTCCTTTTCTGAACCTTATACCTAACCCTGCATCAGGACCCAAAAATAACTCACTAACCCATATTCACAGGAAGAACCGTAAGTCCTACTTAAATTCCTTTTATTACTGGCCTTCACCATTAGCCTCTGGGCCCTTCAATATCCAGCAAGCTCTGTTCTTTGAGCTCTCCTTTCAGATCCAAACCATAATCTATTATTAAAATTGTCTCAGCTAACCCTTTGCCATGTCCAAGCCACGTCACTGCAATGCATCCTTGTCCTTGCACAGCATCTATAGAAGTCAGCTGGCATAGATTTGAGTTCATTTGCTCACCCCTATTCTCGCATGTGCCGTTCAAGCTATCGGCAACTGTTTCAGGCTGGGAGCCTGGCTGTCCACTAGAATGCTGTTCAATTGATACCTGTTCATCACGCTAGGACCAGCTGGGATCCTCCACTTTGAGGCTGACTGGAACATTTTCTTACTTGAGGACCAACATCTGTGAAACGTACGGAACTTGGAGAACTGTCAGGTCCAAGATTCAGTGATGTTCAGAGAAGAATATTTTCTTCAAATTTTTTATTTATATTTTTGTGTATGTGGTAGAAGACGGGGGAGGGGAGGAGGGGGGAGAAGAGGGAGCTGATGCAGATTGATATTACAGTCAGAAAGCATATGTTAATGACTACGAAGAGGTTCAAAGCTTTCTAAAATTTTATAAGATCAACTACGTAACAAGGTAAGTGCTTTAAAACAGTGCTTATTTCCTGGAAAGTCATCAAACACTAAGGCAGAAAAGAAGGATGAACTCAGTGGGATAGCTTAGCCTTAAATAAGAACTAGTCTGGCTTCTCTCATTAATTCACCATCATGTAAACTGCGTGATCTCTCCACTCTACCAACACAGCAAAAGTTTAATCCATGTGAATAAGTTAACGTACCAGTTTCTACGACTCCCTAAAGCTCATTAAAGCCTGCAAAACTAGAAAAATTGATGCTTTCAACAGGCTTTTGCCACTGGTGTGAAACATGTCCCTCTCCCCACCCCTTCTTAATTTCGCTTATATAGGGTGATTTCCAAAGGCACAAAGTTTGCCCCCCCCAAAGCTGCAGAAGCTGTCAGTTCTCTCCTGCTGCCCCATATGCTTTTTAAGCTTTTGCACCAAAGCAAGAATGCATTTTCTCCTGCAACATCTTAGAAAAGTGATTATTAAGAAAACAGTGGCACTTCTGAACTGGAATGGATAGGACCCTATAGCAACAGATTCTTCTGCCCTAGGGAAGAAGCCTCATCAGCAAAGCAGCAAAAAAGACAAGAACGGATGGCAGAAACTTCTTCAGCTGCCTGGATCCTCATGGCTTTGACTTCCTCCTGTTTCTGCCTGTCACCCTCTCCCAGAACAAATTAAAAACAAAAAAGAAAACTCAACGCTGCTGCTGTGCACAACAAGGTTCAGCAAGCCTCCTGATCCCCTGAAGAATGTGACAGCCCATATGGTTAGGAGAGAGACAAAGCCTAGAGCTCCAGTTGGAGTGTGGCAGCAAAGGGGCTGCCAAGGAAGCAGTAGGCTGCAAACAGAATCTTTCCCTGAGAACTTGTTCTTCTGGGCAAAGGCTGGAGGTCTTGAGCTAAAGCTAAGGTTGAGGTAGCAAGCTATATTAGCTACTATGAGATTAACAAATTTTCAGCTATGCTGCCTGCATACTGATAAAAGGTTATCCCACCCCCCCCCACAAAAATAAGGCAGTATTGGAACAAGTGGAACTAAAATCAGAATAAACAAGACTATTTTGATCTGACATTAATTGTATAGTAGAGCTTGTTTTGTGCAATAAGCAAATTGTGCATGCCAAAGTTGAAGAAAAGTGAATATAATAAATATAGTCAGAACTTTTTTGTTCCCACCTACTTTTACTTCAAGAAATCCTTAGAACTTCTCATCTGACCTCTTAAAAAAACCCCCACACATGCAAGACCATATCTTGTACGTTAACGTATTGAAAAAGGATGTTGCAAGGCTGCTGCCTAATTTTCTTTTGCAGCATCCCTCTCCCTAGGCAGAATGTTTTCACGGTGGAAATGCCATCACTCCACTTTTATTCAATGACAAAAATGTACCTATACAAACCTAGAAGTCCATAACAGAATCACAGAATGGTTTGTGTTGGAAGGGACCTTAAAGATCATCTAGTTCCAACCCCCCTGCCATGGACAGGGGACACCTTCTGCTAGATCAGGTTGCTCAAAGCCCTGTCCAGCCTGGCCTTGAACACTTCCAGGGATGGGGCACCCACAACTTCTCTGGGCAACCTGTTCCAGTGCCTCACCACCCTCAGAGTGAAGAATATCCTAATATCTAATCTAAACCTATCCTCTTTCAGTTTAAAGCCATTACCCCTTGTCCTATCACTACATGCCCTTGTAAAATGTCCCTCTCCAGCTTTCTTGCAGACCCCCTTTAGGTACCAGAAAGCTGCTACAAGGTCTCCCCAGATCCTTCCCTTCTCGAGGCGGAACAACTCCAACTTTCTCAGAATGCTCTGTTTGATAATGAAGCAGGGCAGGCAGACTTGATTATATTCCATAAATCTAGCCTAGGTAGTATTTTTTGCTATTATTAACTCATTGACGGTGTAGATTTTTCAAAAGCTGCAGAGAATCAGCTGCAGTTGAATAAAGGGGATCAGCACTAGCCACTGCTGGGGAACTCTCTGTCCCAGGAACATATTCCTTCCAGCTGCCTCAGGTATCACTGTACTTTGCCACTGCCACAGGTGCAAAAAACCCCATCCAGCTCTTTCCCATCCCTATAATCCTGGTATCTCCCCGTTTACATCTCAGCTCTGCAGCCAGTAACACTCGCAACTTCCTCCTATTAATACTGAAGTTTGCGTTAAGTACTTGACCTTCCCTTCAAAGGATTCAAACGACCACCTGCCTGACAAATATCTCAAGCCATTCTGCACAGCTCCAGCCAATACATGGCTCAGCACGCCAAAAATCGGGGCTGGCATAGCACCACTTGCACGAGCATGAGCAAGCACGCAAGAGCAGGGCTGCCGGCCAAGCGCACAGCGTGGCCACAGCCCGTGGCCAGCGCCGCCAGCGCCAACCAACAGCAGCGCACGTGCCAGCACCCAGAACCAAGCCGTGCACAGGCAGCCCTGCTGCATCCTTTCTCAACTCCCTTCTGAATTAAAAACAAAGTAACTAGCCCAAAGCAGGCTCTGGGGAGAATACAACTAGAAAATTACCACAAGTGTCAAAAACAAACAAAATGGCTATCTTTCAAAACACCATTATTACCTCCTAGGTAGTTAGCCCTGCCTAGCATCAGGTACACAGGGAAGGATGGTAAAGACTGGTTTAGAAATTAAAGAGTTATTCACTTCTGCCTGTCTAATTAAGAGTCAGTTAGTGACTACTGAAATCATAATCTCCCCTGACCCTCGCAGATGCAGAGCACAACAAGGCAGCGGAAGCAGGAGCAATGGGCAGTGAGCCATGGTGTTCTCCATGGCTGGGAGCCGCTCGCTGGCTGAAGGTGCTGCAGGAAGCATCTCCTGACCTTCTCCAGCCAGGCTCCTACCACCAGAGCACAGGGCAGCCAGCCACCTGGGAACCAGAGTCCTCCGTGGGGAGGAACCGGCACTTTTCTCAGGTACGTATGTAAATGTTTGCCTACTTAGCTATAAATATATTTAAATATGCACATTATCATACCCATATGTAAATACCCAACATTTTGCAATACACACTTATTTAAATATGTACATACTTAAATAAGAATTCTAAGTAGGAGACTAACTTCCCTCTTTCTCTCATCAATGTGGGCCCAACCCAATTCTGACAAAACAAGAATTTGTAAATCATCTTCACTGAGCATTAGATTAAGCCTCAGAAGTCCCCCATGGCTCCCTCCTGTACACACACTATCAAAATTCTCTAACAGTTTAATAATTCCTGAGGCCATATATTACAATGATCAGTTCAGACAAGGGAATATCAGGACACAGAGGCCTTGTGAGAAGAGAGGTCTGGGAGCTTCAAGCTAGTGAGAGAGGAGAGATTTCCTCCCGTGCCCCTTTCAGCACGTACTTTTTCATCAGATAAATATAAATAAGTAGCACAGCAGTTGTTTAGTGAGCAGCTTAGGGACATATTGTTCCCACTGTCCTAATTTTCCTGACACAATTGGTAAATTTAGACATCTAATTAACAGTCTGTGCCATTTATCAGGTTACTCGTTGCTGGGTTTTTTAAGGCTGTCAGTTAAGCTTCCCATACCTTAGACATACTCTCCATCTCCAGACTGAGTCCTAGGCCTCTCACAGAATGATTATAGACGCCTCTAACACATCCTCAATATGGGCTTTACACAGCCTCAGGGATATGAACTAGGGTCATCTCTAAAGCTAGTTTCAAAGTAATACTTTAACACCTGCATGTGTGGGATGGAGCAGACCACGCAGGAGAAAGAACAGAAGAATTTACACTTCATCTCTAAAGAGTCAGCTGGGGTAGAGAGTCATCCAGTAAGAGCCATATTATAAAACATCTGCGTATCTGCGGACATATTGATAATTGTATTTGCAACTCTTACTTTGTAGGCCTTGCTGTTCTATGTTTATAAAAGCACATTTTACCTTTGCTTATTTACCCTCTTTTGTGCTAGTAGCTCTTACCTCTAACATGTCAGATTTTCCATAGTGAAATATTTAGCCCTAGCAGTGACAGTATTTGATTTCAAGTCCCTTTTATCACAGAAGGAGCAAAGGAAATTAAGAGTATCCAAATAAAAAGGAAGATCTTTTACAAGCTCATTGCCACAGACAGATACAAAAGCAGCTTGTAATGCTATGACAGATATTCAAGTTTTGTTTGCAAAGTAAAGAGTCTTTGACCAGATCAACGCTGCAGGCCTGCACTAAGGTGAATGCTCTTTAACAAGCAGTGTATTTATTATCACTTCTTTACAAAAGAATAACAATCATGTAGCATATAAAGTATACCCTCTCGCTCGCTCTCCCCACACAAGTAGGGTAAAATGGGTCGTCTTGTTTACGCTTAGCTAAAAAAAAATAGCTAAAGGTGTGTACGCATCAAATTTCTATAATGATATTGCAGTCTGAAAAAGGTAGATGCAGTGTGAAAAAGAAAAGTCCCAAGAGAAAACTAGGTTCTCTTCACCTCTGATTTTTGCTCCTGGACCATCCAGATAATTGTCAGATTACCAGCAGAAGCAGGCAAAGGAAGAAAACAACTCTGCAGAAGTATCTATGCATACCTGCTCAGATGAGACACAATGCATTTCTTTTTTCTGTCAATAGTAACAATCCAACTAAAATTGCAAAGGTAATTACTTTCAGGGTCATGTGTTGACCCCATGAAACCTGTTTACAGAAATGCAGGACACTAAAAATCAAAAATGCCTGCAATGCATGTTTAGTAGGCAAAGACAAAAACATTATGCAGTGCTAAAGAAAGCTTTGCTACACCTTTCTTTTTACACATGTGCTTTAAATGATCAGTTTTTAGGGTGTGGTTGCTGCTTGCTTTGGCAACTTCTAGATGGGGCGTGCAGCCCCACATAGAACCAGAAGGAAAAATTCTGACAAAGTTTTGTAAGAAATTAAACACCTTGTAGTGAAAAATCCCGTCTGACATCAATCTAACATCAAATAAGAAAGGCCTCCAACTATGCCTCTCAGCAGCTTGCCCGACTTCCCGTGAAGAAGTTTGACCTTACTGTCTGTAGCTCCAGGGCAGCCCAGCATTTCTGCTCTCCTGGGTCCCAGAGCCTTGGAAGGAGCCGTCCAGAGCAGCCCCCGAGCAGTCTGCTGCGGAGCTGCCCACGGGAGCCAGGAGGAAACCCAACCCTTCTCTCTCGCTCTGCGCCACTGCTAGCAGCACTGCTGCTACTCCGTGGCAGCTGCAGCCTGCCGGGAGAAGCCAGGGCTTCCAGGGTCCTTAACTCCGCAACAGCCGACCATTTTGAGTACTCTGGGCTCTCTGGAAAACAATCTCCATGTCAAGGTCGGGTGCTCAGGGAAACCAAATTGAGTTTTCAAAAAATCACTAATGCATTTCAGTGCCTTCCTCATCCCTCCCTGAAACATCTTTAGCTGGGTTCCAATTTTTGTACCCTGCCTGGAGATGAAATGAGGGGCTCTTGAACATAATTTAGTAATAATAAACTTGGCAACACATGAGTTTTAAGGCTTTCTGCTTCAATTCTTTTGGTAGCTCTTTCATGCCATGGACAGATTTCTACAGGAAAAGCAATAACCCAAGTTTGCTGGAATTGTCTTGTACGCATGCTTGGAATACAGTCTGGCTGATACAAAGAAATTTGCAGCATTTCCTATCAAGATATTCACGTCAGAGATGATCACAGAACTCCAGAAATTCAGGTCACAAGGAGGTTATTTTTCTGAAAGGGATAAAACATTAGGATTCAAAATAAAAAAAGCATCTTACAAATTTCAGAACAAGGTTGTGACCAGTGGCTAGTGAAAATCTACAAAATGACTGTGAATAGAATAATTATTACTGGTTTCCAAGGTGAAAGCTAGCACCTTTGACTGACGAGTAACAACTAACTTGGGTTAGCAGAAACCTTGATTGAAACCATTATGTTTCACTCACTCTCTGTGGTTGATCATGCCTACGGAGACTTCCTTCATTATATAAAGCGTGTAGGAGATAAATGGAACAAAAATCTCTAGGATAGTTAGGTCAGACGACATACACCACAGTGACACATTTTCCTCTATGAAGCCAGAAATTTCCAGTCCTCAGACGTGATAGATGTGTCAAGTTTACTTTTCAGGGAGAAAAAAAGGTGCTGTTATAGTTCTGGCTAACCTCTGTAGAAACCCTTAATTCACAGAACAAGTGTGGAATCTTGTCTGGGAAAAGCTGATCTGCTTTATGCCTTGAAGCTACTACATGCCTTAAGTACCCTGACAAGCTTTTGAATCAGACAATAAGGATGAAACGGAGGAAGAGAGTCTGTTGGGGCACAGGGAGGGAAAGGGGGGGAATGAGAACAGCAGATGGTAACACTTGTTACGTTTCGCTTTTACAGTCCAAATAAGTCTAAAACCCAAAGCAACTATGCTGCTCCGATGTAATTAAGTGCTTCACTAATGTGAAAAACCTTTCTTTATGAGACACAGCAGAGTACAGAAGAAGGTTGCCTCTGAACGGCCACTCCAAAAACCCACCCTAATCAAAGACATTTGCCAGCCTTATCAAATACAGATGCACAAAGTTAGGGGTTGGAGAGCATGTCTGTTAGCAACAAAAATTGGCAGCGAGTCTTAGGTAGATTCAAGTACCTTAAAACAGAATTCAACTCTTCATCATACAAAACCCTAAATAGATTTGGAGGTTCTTCAAAGTCCAAACACATAGAATAATGTTGAACACATGTCTGTCTTCGGTGTACTTTTAACTCAAACTCAAGTATTTAATAAACTAATCCAGACTAGCACTCTCTAGTACATGAGAAATGAGTACAAAGTACTGACCTTAGTGGTGGAGGGGGAAATGCAAAAGCTGAAGAGGATCCCGCTGCATTTTACCCACAACGAAATGCCCAGCTTCCACAGCTGACTGTTAAGATCTGAGAACATTTGTTTTGTAGAATTACAAGCATGTTCCAAAAAACTTATGAGGTGCTGCATTTACCTCCATACTAAGTAACACACTCTTCTTTGGAAGAGAAAACAATAAACTCCGTTTTCTAAAACACGTGATGGGCAAGACTTCATTCTACGTTGTCTGTGAAGAATTAAGTATGGCTACCCAGAGCACAAAATATAACTCAAAAGTAATGGGCTCTGTGATAAATTAAGATGTTCCTTTCATAGATTATAGTGCATTCCTGTCACATTAAGGCATTTTGAGCTACAAAGCCAACCTAGAGATTGATTGGACTGTTTTTTCAATAATTGAAGGGATTATATGCCAACATTTATATTCCAAACAGTTTTCTTAAACCTTATTGAGGATATTTTTCTGAATGTTAAAATGCAATAAAAACAGATTTATGATTAAGCACTGCTTTACTGAGCAAGTTAAACTTTAGAGCAATGCTACAAAGCAAGAGGAACAGTATCTGCAACTGACTTGTGTATTTGGAAGAAAGTAAAAATTACACCACTATAAATGGATTTTTAAAAATACTTTTAGTTTTTGAGTATTATTCTAAGATATTTTTAGAAACCCAGATAATTCTTCTTCTTATTTTTTAAAGATTAACAACAGAGAGATGCAATGACCGCAATGTTTTTTTTTCATGAACTCTAAAATCCCACCAACTACTCAAGCCTTATTTGCTAAAAAGGGACTAAGAATCTTTTCTGTGTAAAATAACCTGTGACTGAACACACAACCAGGAACCTATGCGTTTTAACTTGGTCACAGGTCTCTATCTTCCCACAGCTTAAGGTCTCTTCATCCACTGACCAAAAAATCCTGTTGCTAAGGTTCTTGTCTGTATCAGTCTGCTATGGCAAAACAACTGCAGAGGTAAACACCACAACTGGCTCTTCCTCCCCTCGCCATTTAATAAAGGTCTGCAGAAAGTTAACAAAAAACCAAACCAAAACAGAATCCCCCAAACCATGACACCACCAAAACCCACCCCAAAACACTGGACAGCTAGACTCAACCAGCAATCAGCAACAGAAATCCCTCCTGACCTCTTCTGAACTGCAGAACTGCATCTCCCTTGACACCTTAGGTAGGTTTGCCTTTTACCTTGGCAAGAGATGGAAGAGCCCATCAGCCCTGGCCCTTACATGGGCCCTTGCAGCCAGGAAGGCCAACGGCATCCTGGGGTGCATTAAGAAGAGTGTGGCCAGCAGGTCGAGGGAGGTTCTCCTCCCCCTCTACTCTGCCCTAGTGAGGCCCCATCTGGAGTCCTGCGTCCAGTTCTGGGCTCCCCAGTTCAAGAGGGATGAGGAACTACTGGAGAGAGTCCAGCAGAGGGCTACAAAGATGGATAAGGGACTGGAGCATCTCTCCTATGGGGAAAGGCTGAGGGAGCTGGGGCTGTTCAGCCTGAGGAAGAGAAGACTGAGAGGGGACCTCCTCAATGCTTATAATATCTCAAGGGCAGGTGTCAAGAGGATGGGGCCAGACTCTTTTCAGTGGTGCCCAATGACAGGACAAGGGGCAACGGGCACAAACTGGAACAGCAGAAGTTCCGTCTAAATGTGAGGAAAAACTTCTTCACTGAGAGGGTGACAGAGCACTGGCACAGGCTGCCCAGGGAGGGTGTGGAGTCTCCTTCTCTGGAGATATTCAAACCCCGCCTGGACGCAGTCCTGTGCAGCCTGCGCTGGGTGACCCTGCTCTGGCAGGGGGGTTGGGCTTGATGATCTCCAGAGGTCCCTTCCAACCCCTGCCGTTCTGTGATTCTGTGAAGATGTTAGTCCCAGATGAGAGCCTGGACACGCGCTGTCATCCAAGCTACCCTCAAGGTCAATGAGGTGGCAATGGCAGAGTCCATCCTCAAAAGGTAACGCCCCTGTCCCTGGGGGAGGATTTCCTTGCTCAGATACCAGGCCAAAACTGCTACCAGGCCTCCTGGTAACAGAACAGCCGGAGTATCCAAAAACTCCTTTGAATCTCTCTACCCGCCAGCACTGTTTTATTTTATATAATCCATCTTCTGTACTTACTCAGACGTTGCAATAAATAACTGGTGCTTATAAAATGGTATACTGGTATTTTTTATTCTAATTATTACAACACTTCCCCCAAGACAGATTAGCTAAATCTTAGATGTGATTGAAAAACAAAACATTATATAAAACTTACTAGAGATCTGTTTGCTTTTCAGCCCGCTTCCTAATACCCACTAAGAAATTCAGCTGCCTGACCTATGCTGCCCAAGTTCCCTAAACGAATACTTGGGAGAGGCAAATAAACAACATAAAACAGTAAAGCTAAAGAGATTACCAATTTCTCTCTTATTTCCTGCTGATCATTACCAGACTATGTTTCTGCCCCAAAGTGCAGGCTTCATTATTAAAGATGGACAGAATACAAGTATATTCAGCAGAGGCCGGCTGTTCAGGAAATAGCTATAATTTGGTAAATAGCATAATAAACACTTGAGCATCCTTGATGCAATGGGTAATGAGCCAGTGCAGTCATAAGTATGTACATAACAATGTTAAGATTATACTGTATTTCACATTATATATCCACACACACACACTCATGTAGAGATGTCCGTATAATATTTCAACTATTATATTTGTTTCCCTCCTGACATAAATTTATTACTTTTTCCTCTGTACTCAACTAGTCACTTGTAAAAGAAAGCAACATTTCACTTTCATTCTCTGCTCTTCCTCTTCCATTTCACTTCTACTATACCTACATACACCACCAGAAGCTTTGTTCATCACGGCAACTGAATGCATTACACTCTGAAGCACCAGAGATCCTGGAACTAAATGCAATCTCACAGCAAGTCATCAGCATGTCTATAGCCCATGCAGTGGAAGGCGATTTAAATCCCCAGTCTGTTCTCCTTGCCACCATGGAGAATAATGACAAACCATAACATATCCCATTCATCTAACAGCTGAGAGGGTAATGAATTACAGAGATAATTCAGCCACTCATTATTAAAAGATTACAACATTAAAAATGAAGGTTTGGTGGTTTGTTTTTTTTGTTTTGTTTTTTTTTTTTTTAAAGGCAAATGATCATGTTTTCATATAATGTGAGTGAAACAGTATACAATATTATTGATTCCCAGCTATATTGTAAGGGCCAGCTTGTAACGAAGCCCTCAAACTGAATTAAAGTTAGCACTTCTCTAGCCCAAAACTCAATCTCAGTTCATGCTGTTTTACTCCAAATGCTGAAAATATCAGTATTATTTAAGAGGAGTCTCTACAATTTCTTGCTATTTTTCTCGACAGCATTACCCATTTTTAATGAAACTGCAAATGCCCATAGTCAATTTTGCTCAATACCATTCTCAGTCAGGATTTAAACCAAAAAAAAAAAACAAACCACAAACAAAAAATGCCCAGGAACGTCCCTGCCCCAAACCAGTCTACATTGCATGGTGCAAACTACAAAAAAAAGTAACTGGAACAAAGTCTCTACATTACATGCTGGGCTTTTAAGTCTGTACAGCCTATGGTTCCAAGTGAAATATCGGTGGCTTCATTTCAGAATAAACTTGTTAAGTTTTAGTACCCCAAAAAAGTTTTTTATCAAAAAAAAAAAAGCATTAAGACAGCCTTTCCATCCAAGGGATCTGGTTACCCATAGACTTCTCAGGTTAATTCAGTGACAGATGAAATATGTACATAACTGACACTGCTCTGTATGCACTACGGGTAAATGCATGTTTCCACAGGAGACTACTCAATCATTAAATGCAGGACGCAGCATCATCTAATATAAAGAGACTTTTTAATATAGAACATCTGCAACCTTTCTATCAGCTCCATCTAAACGTCTACCTGGGGTCAATTAAAAAATACCTCAAAAGTTTGATTCATAACCTTTTCTCTTTCCCAAATACATTTCTGCTGTTTGCAGGGTAGGAATTGGGAGGTAGGGAGAGGTGGGAGGAGAGGGGAAGAAAAATTAGGTTGTCAGAAAATGTCAATAGTCACAGCAAATCTTCTGTAAATGATTTTTGAAAGTCTGTTTTACTTTATGTATAGCTGAACAGTAACAAGCATAATGCCAACCTTCATTTTGGAAACAAGCCGAGAAAGGCATCGGTATGTGGACACAAATCCTAACCGTTAAGACAAAGGAAGTCCTGCATCAGGACTTCTATGGGGCAGACTGTGGAGAAACTACATTCTTGGTTGGCATGGGAAATCTGGAAAGCTACTGCTATAGGGCTCAAAGGAGGGGAAAAGTGATTATTTTATCTCTAACTGTATTTCTTTCGTTCATTCACTCACATTATATGATAGACTTCTTTGTATTGACTGGGAAGGGCTACTGGAGGGTGGCTGCACTTTTCTCGCTGTCCCTTACCCCACAGGACAGGGCGCTGTCGCCACTCTGAACACAGGATGGGGGCAAGGGCGATCCAGAGAGGCGAGCGCTACGGGGAAGCTCTTAAATTAGTATTCTTCTCTTTAAAGGAAGACGACACACAGTGTCAGCTCCACTTTTAAACAAAATAAGAGGCACGAAGGAGGGCAACGATATGCCTTGATTTTCACATTTAGTATTCCCTCTCCACTCCAGGAGAGTTGCCATTATTCTTTATTACTCATTTTCATCCTATAACCTTTCAGCTGAATCTGCTGAGTGGCTCTCTTATGAGTCTGTCTCTTAGCCCATGATATTTGGTTTTACTTTGAGCAGGCTTCATACTTTCCTCAGAACTCTTTCAGTGCCACACTAAATCCTACCAGAACCTCATGGGCTGCAGCAGGGGCTTGACTGGCCATCACCATCTGCTCCTCACGGCCGTGAGTCAGTGCCTTATCAGAAGCTTATTATTACTACTGTATACATTTTTGGATCATGAGTTGATTTCACTTAAAAGTTCTGTTTAGTTCTGCTCTACGTTATACTAATGTCACAGGTCAGATTTTTAGAATTAATAGCAGCAATGACTATACAAAAGAGATGACGTTTTTCAGTCGCATTATGATGTTAAACCTTGGGTTCAGTAATCACTATGGTCCTTTTCCTAAAGTACTATAAAAGACCATTTCTCTTTCCTAGGATGGTAGATTTTACTAAGGAAGCAGACTGTAGAGGTTATCAGTTTTTTGTTCCATAAGCAATTTTTCTTTATTTTTCAGTAATGTCACAAATTGATTTTTTAAATTGTCAAGTTTTCTTGTATTTTCACAATAAGCTAGTAGGGATTTTAAAACAAAGTCACTCTTCAGATTAATATCCATCTTAGTCCTTATTAAAAGGCTCTAAAAATAAAAGTTAGCATAAAAGTAAATATTTTTAACTGACCCAACCTTTTTCAGAATTATCCCATGAGGAACATTTGAGTTTTAGAACTGTTTCTCAACCCAGGCAAGATACTGTATGAAAATCTGAAAATTCTTAGGGACAAAAAGCCTGTTTCCTCCCCTACCCAACATTGAGTGCTACATTGCTGAAACAGTACTTCACAGATCTGCTTCCTCTGGGAATTCAGCCATATATTAAGGAAATAAAATCAGTTTCTCCCACTTTTTACTCCTGTTAGCCCTGAAGAACCAGCAAAGTTAATAGACAAAATCTTGAATTTTATTCTTTTTCATGAATTACAGGGCTAAATTCCATCTGGAATTATTGCAGTGAAACACAAATCAAAAGAATAGGATTGTAAAGATGCAGCTAAAGGAAGAATTTGGTGTCAGAAATCTCTGTATACCAGTGAGAATAAATGAGCAGCAGAAATATCTTTAAGTTTACACTGCAGTTTTCAGGATTATCATTTAAAAGGTATTTCTAAAGAAAAAAAAAAAATCTGACACTGAGTTACTGAAAGAAACACAGAACCTCAATATACTGTTTCTAGCTTCACTATTCAGGGAAGAAGTGGACCTTACGAGCTCTCAGTTTCCAAGCTAGGATCTCCCCAGCAAGTCTGAAAAACGTTAATCACTCTGAGTCTACACAGAACTGGGACTAGAGTTAATTCTACTACACCCTTCCAACCCAAAGGAAAAAAGCATTAGTCACAACTTTATACCAGCTCACTTCAATCTCACAGCTGTACGTACCCAGGAATACTCTGCAGGTCTCATCCAGTACATGACTTCGATGAAGTTCAGCAAGCTTTGACTCAGGCCTGGAAAATTTTGCCACAAAGCCACTACACATTTGTATTTCTGTGGTTTAAGACCAACCCTGATCTCTTTGAAATATCTGCTATTTTAGTTCAGGAAGACTGACAGGCTCCAGGATGCTCTCCACTATTTTGAAATAATTGTTGGTTATTAGGTTCCCCCAAACCCATCCTTCTGATCACTCTGCTCTGCCTTAGTTGGTATTTCTATTTCATTTTCTGCAATCAGGTCTGATCACTTGTGCAGCTGATCCCTATTCCTTCCACTTTTGCCTGTGAAACAATAAACATTTTTACCCTCAACCTCATTGCTGGTCATGCAAATATAGTCTGAGCTTCTGGAATTTCTGTTGTCATTTAAATGCACAAATGTTAGCTGTGCTTCAAAAGAAACAGGTTATAAAACCTGCTTGTTACAGTACTCTCCCAGCTTGCTTTGTTCTGTGTTTCAGAACGGCTACAGTGTATTGACTTTAATAAAGTTTTGTTTTTTCAAGGGACCAACACAATTATTACAAGTCCAAGTTCCAAAATGGACAGATACTGAACCAAAACTGCCGTATTAAGGTCTGTAACGATCTTTCTCTGCTCAGCCAAATGGATTGTCATCTGTGTTGATTCAATGCAACTTGTCTGCGCCATTCAATACAATTGATCACAAGATGCTTTTATAGAGCATTTGGTTATCCTTTGAAATTTGGTACCCAGGGGTCCTGGAAAATGCCCACACCTTGAGCTGTTCTTCAGTGAATACCTTTCTCTATAGCTAATAGTAAAATTGCTCCTTTCTTATCTTGCTCCTAAAATTCCCCATATGCATTGAGAGAAATTCCATTTAAGCCTCGCTGTCTCATTCTTGATAGCAACATCCACTTGGTGATTTTAATTAAGTCTCATGGCTTCAATTATCTGTATGCAGGACACTGTATCAATTTAAGTTGCTTTCTAGGTTGGTTTTTTCCCTCCTCCCTGATGTTTTATTTTGGACTCACCTCTCCTCTGTTTGGTCAGCCTTTGAAACTGGGTCCTTGAGAAGGCTACAACCACAATTTGGTGTGGGTTTTTTTGTTGTTGTTGTTGGGGTTTTTTTTGTTTGTTTGGGGTTTTTTTTTTTGTATTGCGTCTAAAGCTCATTTTAGAGTCAGTATTTACAAACAGAGTGAAAACCTCATACTTCAGTGCTTCATTTACACTCTTCTCCTTTTACTGTACAAATTAGCATGACATTTTATGCAACCCAATTTAATTTTGTATTTTTCCTCCTCCTCTGATCACTGCTGTATATGAAATCTCCTCTGATTTATATTACAGATTTCCATATCAATCTTTGTATTTGTAGGTTTGTTTTAGGTCTGTATCTGCCTTGCATGGTCGTTAGTAAACAGAAACCTAGATGTTCAACGTAATTTTCCATTTAGCTTGTGGAAACTTAAGGATGGAGCTGGTCTAAACACTGTTGGACAATATAAAATGTTAGCCCCCCAGACAAGGATTCTCTCTACAGAAGGGAGTGGTCCCGGTTTCAGTCTGACCTGGCATTTTCTACAGGACAACACATAAGATTCCTCACAAAGAAATCTGCTCAAGTTAACGACAGCCCAAATCACTATGTTGTCATCTACCTGGAACGCTCACTAGAACTTTCTATTGAGCTGTAATGATTGTGCGAAGAGATTACAATATTACTGCAATAAATACGGTATCAAAGCCAACAGAAACCAATGCTATCACAGGCAAGCAGCCTCATGAGAGTGACTTAACCTTTGACCAGTAAATTTGATCTATTATTGGCAATTGTATCCCAAGGTACTCAGCGAACGGCTGATGTACACAAAATAAACAAAGACCGAGAAAGACAATAAACTGACAGCCAAGATCAACAAATGGTCTTGGTATCCCATGAAGCCATTAATACAATACTCCGTTAAACATGCTTTTTTCCAGACGTGGGCTGTTTCCCACATGTTTTGAGTGCCTCCGCGTCCTTGAGTAGATGAGTGAGATACACAGTGATGTGATGAGACTATTCTACTGTAAGGAAGCTCCTTTTAGCTTATGTAGCCCTTAAGCACCTCCTTGTCCTCCTCCCCTAGAGTATTTATAGTACTCAAACACATAAATCCACCACCTCCTCTCCTAACCTTTTGCTGTTCTCATTATAGAGACAGAAATAGCCTGTCAAAGAAAAAAGACCCACCCTTTACTTGATATTCTGGAAATTAATTATATAATACTTTAAAAGATTTATGTGCTAATCCACCAGTTCCATAAAAATACAAGAATACAGGTAAAAGCTTAAATAGCAAAGGTAGAAAAATTTGAGTTGCCAGGTGTGATGCATGAATTATACACATACAATCTATACACATAATCAACACACTTCTCAAAAGCGTTACCTATGTATTTTAATTTTAGCTCCACTGTAGCCTTTACTATGGTGTGAACGCATTACAAGACCTAGAGCAAAGACGACAGAAGATGATATAATACAGCTGTAGTTTATTGCTTTGCTTTGCTGGACTGAGGCCTCAAGAAGTTATTAAACTGCTGAGGTAAATCTTAACTATTTAGTTATTCTGAACCTCACTTTTTTTTCCTACTTTAGGATTGTCGGTTACTTCTTCTTTCTCTCTCTCTCTTTTTTATCATTCCCAGTGAAACATCATCTTGTCTGTGCTCCACTTTCAATTGCATACAAGGTGCATGGACAGCAGTTTATGGATATGTAAGTTTTCCGCAGCAGGTCTAGGGCCAGTAGTGATCTTTCTTCCCACTATGACAGAAACATCATCTTTCAATTTCTTTAAACTCTAGCTAAAACCAAAAAAGATTAAACTCATTCTCTCCAATCTGAATACCCCCACAAGACAGAGGAAGGTAGTATTTAAGCCAGGAAAAATGTTAAGATGAACCAAATAAATATATTGCTATTGGAAATATTTTTGTTAGCATACTTTAGACTGCCTAAAACTTGACGTGTTTCTAATTAGACCACTAGAGCACGTATTTCGTATGAGCGTGGCTTCCTTCCTCCCCTTCAAGCATGCAGAAATATGTAAGTCTTTGGTAAAACACTGAAATATCTCTACAACACAGATTTTAATAGTAATTTCCATGCAGGAGATGCAATAAAACCAAATTTACTTTATTACAGTGCTGGGGGACTAAAGCCAGTTATCCACTCAGAATTAGCAAGCTTGCATGCCAAATCAGTTTTCACCACTCACTGGGTGCAACATACTTCACAGGCAAATCAACAAATTATGCAGTTTACAGAGAAGCAGCACCATAGGATTTACAGGTCTCATCGTGTCTTACAGAACATCATCGTCAGCATTCATACTACAGATGCATAAATACAACTTCCACTTTGTAATTACTGAAATTAGCAAACATCTCGCATCTAGGAACAAAGCAGCTAATACTACTGCTATAGGCAGAGAGAATTCAAGCAGATCTATATGTAGAAATTCTCTACATATCTTCCCAAACCATTTCAGCCCAGAGCTCCTGGAGCTCTGCCTGAGCCTGCTACAGCACTCTCCATTGCTGCAGATGACTGATGGTTTGGGAAGCAACAAATGACAACCAAGCTAAAACGCCTAAACAGGAATTCATTAAGAAAAAGATGGGAGGAGGTCTTCAGAGATTAAGAGGTAACATTAGCCTATTGCACGCACTTACACCCATAATAATCGGCCTTTTTAAAGGAAAGAAATATTTGTTAATTTCTTTTTGAGTAATTTAGATCAGTCACTCTCTCTCCAGTGTGTGTGTATATATATTCGAGTCATAGTAAAAACGATCTGCAGCTGTATAGTGGAAATTTTTCTCAAGAGCAGTGCATTTTTGTTTTGTTAAATCTTCACATTTTGACAAAGTTTTTGTATTAACAATTGTATTTTACAGTGCAGATTACTGATTTTTTCTGTCTGTTTGTTTTGATGCAATTTAAACCCTGCTAAGAAGACTAAATGAATGAAAGTGAGCTTCCTTGACAGTACTGCCTCACTGTCTGTTAGGGAGGCGGAACAATTCACGAGCATGCAAATGGAAACAAGCACTTCACAAATGCAGAAGAGGATATGGATAGCATATTTGGAGGGGAAAAAAAAAGGAGAAGCTAACTTCTTTGAATTGTTTATTTCCTCAATCTAATTTAATTAAAACCAGAACATTAGGATGTCTGTTATACTAAGCTACTGTAACACAGATTTTCACATTAGAGGATAAAAAGCTAAACAAAAAGACGACAGAGGTAGAAGAATGAACAGTGCCCAACTCATACCTCACTAGGGTTCTTCAGCTAGAAAGAAAATAGCAGACAACAGCGGTGGCCTTCTTCCACCAGAAAATAGCTTTACAATTCTATTTACACATTATTACCAACCAACTGATAATCTGGGGTTAGTGTGAGGCAGGTATTCACTACTTTCAAATAAAGGAAAATGAATGGGACAGGCATACAGTTCATTACTTCAAACCCAATACTGAAGTTAAATGCTGAAGAACTATAGCAGATACTTAGTGGCCTGTGTATCTTGTACTACATATACACAGAAAGACAGACAATTTTTCACCTTGTGAGTCAACCTTTAAGACCTGAATATTTTTTTTTTTTAATTCCTAAACTAGCGGTAACACATATCTCTGAGTTTATATAATATATACACACACACAGAGAGGGTGATAGTTTTTTTCATGTCAGCATTTGGCTAAGCGTTTTATATTTGCCCAGGTTCCTTTTTATTAATTCTTTACTGTTTCTCCTTCAACAACAAAAACGGAAATAGGACAGAAGTGGGAGTTGCAAGAACAGAAAGGGAAAAGGGAGAAGACATCTTCATTTTCACCACTAAAATTATTCAACGACTTCTAAAGAGTAAGATCAAATTCTCTCAAAATGCTCCAGGTCCAAGCCAAGATCCTAGAGATGTCATTTCCACTGAAGGAAGGAAGCAAACAGGGGAAGGGTCTTTGAATGTAAATATTTCTGCGAGGGGAGCACTCAATAGCATAATTAACTTCTATAGTAAACATCATGCAGCATCATGACCACTGAGAAATCAGAGCAGTTGCTCCTCATGACAAGGTGGCATAGTAGAGCAACACACACACAGGGCAGAGCCCAAAGTAATGAACTCTGCTAGGCTTACTAGTCAAGGCTCTGCATAAGCTGGTGACAGCTAGGACAAGAGAGAGCTGGGGGTGCAGAGGCAGGGTAGAGAGAGAGGAGGAGGAAGTAACAAGGGCAGAAACCTGGTGACAAACAAGCATCGCCATAGGATGAAGGGCTGGAGGTGATGAGAAGACAGAGTTAAAAACTCCAGTTACTCCTGAAGTTAACAGCTGAATGAGCTTACCGCTAGGTAAGGATCAATCCTGCACCTTGCATTCACATCCAACAGATTCCAAACAATGAGGAGAGGTGGAGGTGAATGGGACACAGCCAAGCGTGGTGCAGTGCAGGAAGCTGTAAAGAGCTTTTCTTGCTACTGGTGGACAGGAGATAGAAAGCAGGGAGCCAGGGTGGAAAGGATATAAAGCCTTATTCATCACTCATGTAGTCCCGCCAACGTTCATACACATCATGGAAGTTTTACAGCAGAGGCAAATCTTAAGGAAGTTGAAGGGCTATATAAAATACTTTCTGCCCAGACATGCTGCAACATGTTGCAGTAGAAAGTGTGCCGCTGAGACAAGCTGCTGGTAAGTGTTCACGGTTGCTCAAACAAAATGTTAGCCCACTGGTCTGCTAACGCAAGACCAAACTGGGAAGGAGACAAAGTTGGTGCTGTGCTGACAGGGGCAGGTGAGAGTAGTCCAGAACAATGACCAGCAACATGATCCACAAGAGAGGCTGATGTAATCTGGAAGCAACAGGAGCCCAAGCAGAAAGGGAAGAAACTTCTTTTGTGCGGTCAGGTCTTCAGTATGTTGCGTAAGAGAGCAAACTTTAGACACTGCCCCACTGGGTGGGTTTAAGGTTCACTGAAAGATGACATCCCACGTAGGGGCTTTTGTGAAAGGAGGAAGATGCCGCTAGTTTTCCATGATGACAGAGTAAGGAAAACAAAGAGGAACAATTTGCAGAGAAAAAATGAGTTTGCCCATGTTAAATTTGAAATGACAAATCAATTTTTTCTAGCAAGGAAGGCATAAAATCAGGGTAAAAGATAGAAGGTCAACTATAATTCTGAGGCATTATATTCCAAACTGCATTTCTGAGGGTAAGAGTACTTCTAGCTAAGAGGTAGTACGGAGAGAAGGAGGAAATCCCAGCTTGGCACCTCATGCACTAGCAGTAGCAAGAAGGGGTAAGAGTGAGTAACCCAGTATTCTGTCAGTTCTCAGTAACAGTGCAACAGCAGAAGGTTGAGCGTGCAAGCAACAGGGACAGGCTTGCTTTGTATTTTTTTTTCCAAAGAGAGAACAGACCGAAGTTTGCTAAAAATGGATGGGAACGTAAGCATAATGAGACAAGGTTACAAAGACAATGCAGGGATGCTGTGTGGAATAAGAGACTGGGCAGGCAGGAGATTAACAAACGAGAAAACCTGGAATCACTAGTAAAAAGTAAACAGAGAGACAGTAAGAAGTCCTCTGAGAGAGAAAGAAAATCCTAGAGATTAGAGGAAAATTAGTTCGAAGGAAAAATCACACAAAAGCTTACTACCTTTTTCATTTTCTTAAAAATAAAACTATTACCTGCTACACTTTTACAGGAGTAGCCAGACTAGCTTTTAAATGTATTTTATTTTTTAACACATCTATCTGAACAATGATCATCTGAAGTAGGGAAATGCTGCTGTTTTTATTTTTTAGTAGCACAGAGGATAACCGTTATATAAGGAACAACTGTGGCTCAGAGCAGCTAAGTGAGTTAACCAGTGTCACCCAAGAAATCAGTTGCAGAACAGGCACCTGAAACAAAGCCTCTCTCAGGACTATTTTCCTATCTCTTAAACCATCTCTTGTCCATTTTTCCTTCAAAAATCCTGTGTGGAAAAGAAGAGGGAAAGAAAGAGAGAGTGGTTCAAAGGGGTCAGCTTTTTCTGAAGCTAGCATACTTCATATGCTCTGAAATTGTGACTAACCCAAAAGGAGCTTAGTTCCTTTTATATTCAGCAAAACAAAAGGTCAGGCCTATTGAAATATTGGTCAGGTCTGACTTTCTTCTATTAATAACAAGTAGAGACACATTTTTAAAGTAATAGTAAATAAATGGCTACATGTCTGCAATCATTTCAACTTAAAATGTCAACTGGATTTGAGATGCCATGTGCATTTAATCAATGACTCTGCATTATAATATAAATATTACTTGGTTTGACTGCTTGGCATAAATCATAATTCAGTGAGATGAGTACATTTCATTTTCTCTACAGATGGCTCTTAATGGCAATACCTATTAAACTGGCAACCTGCCAGCACTTTGTAGTTAAGGAATCTGTCAGAGGCCCCCCTTCTGTGTAATTTCTCTGTTAATTGTTGTCTCTCACCCTAGCCCCCCCAACTTACCAAGTTCATGTTACAAGAACTACTGAAACAGAAAATCAGCAAACTGCTATTTTTTGTCTCAAGTTAGAACTCACACTCCGCACTGTATTATTCCTGAGCAAAATACGTATTATTGGTTAAATTGCAGCTCAGGACGCCTTAATTCAAATTCTTGTGGACATGCCTTTAAAACCTCAATGATCTTTGACCAAATGCATCTGTACTACATACAGAATATCCAATGTACCATAAACTTATATGGAAATTTGGAATTCAAGTATTTATCCTCAGATAAAGAGATGGATTTTAGAACAAGTAACAGCCAAGCTATAGGAACGAAGGATAAACACGCTGCCACAGTGTTCCATATTCATCAAGAATATACTTTGCTTTCTAGGACTTTTTGCAGAGGCTTTTCGTGGGAGAGGGGAGACAGACACTTAGAAGAAATATGCCACCCTCCAGAAAAGACCCAGAGTTTACTTTTATTTTAGCAGGTGTGGCATGCACAGAGGTCAATACTGAACAGGGAAGCATACATGTAAGCAGACACGCCACAGAATTCAGTGCGCAAAGTTAATCCTCACAGACAAAGCACGCTGCTTTTTTTTTTTTTTGCTTAGTAAAGGCTTGAATAATGATGTTTAAACTTGAAGGAAATGCAACTATTTCACAAAAAGCATGCTCCTTGCAAACAGTTTGTAATTTCCAGTCCTTTTAAATATCAGAGGGAACTTTCTGCTCTGATCTGTTAAGTAATATAAATCTTGTTATCCAAGTTCAGTAATGAGAGTGAGGGGTCTATTATTCTTCACTGCACTTGCATACATCTAACGTTAATGAGATTTATGCATGCATATTAAGAGGAGAACAAGATGCTTAATAAACAAATAAGCCTTTAGTAGGCAGTCCACATGTAGTCATTTTTAGTACAAAACCCCCTTATTTTCTCTGTTTTAGTCTGACTATGAATGCAGCGCAGGAGGAATCATACTAGTGGGGGAAAAGAAAAAGTGATACAGGGAAATTGAGGTGTTTGTCTTTTTTGAGTTTAAAATACTTGACAAACTCGAGATACCTAATCAATTTAATGTACCTCCTCTCATTATGCTCTTGCGCTCTTTAAAAGGAAACAGGCCGTTTTTATTTAGTAATTACCTATTTGAAAAGTAGGAATTTTATTAGGCAAAAGGAAATCAAGGCCTCTAAATTAACTCATTCTGGCCTCATTAACTGATGCTGTCTATCCAGTACACAGGCATGATCCATCTCAGATCATTTGCTATTGAGGACAAAAAATTCTAAAATAACTTTAGTCTAATTAAATTATAATTTAATCTAGTTGTCTTTTTCTTTTTTTTAATCTATCACATCCATACTGATTTCCAGCATCAATTGTACATACATATAAATTATATTAAAAATTATCTACACCGCCTCTCTCCAGCAAATCACATCTTTATTATTTGCTCGTTCTTCATTATATTGCTACTTTTCTTCTACAATGCTCAACTCTCAGGGCAACACAGAGTAGAAAAAAATCTCTCCTACGCTATCATAGTGCTATACTTAATGGAAGTCAATATCTCTATATTATGCTATCTACTCTGCAATACCATTACAGGGCTCAACAGTGCTGGTGTAAAACGTATCATTCTGAGCACAAAGGCCTATAATGTATAATGAAAAAGGTCATTTCTGTCTTCCAACTAGAATGAAAAATTAAAAAACACTAGGGCACTTAGCTCAAAGGAAAATTGGCAAATTAAGGGGACAAAAAATAAAATATTCATGGCTCATATTGTGAAATGGAAGGTAAATAATTTAAGATGAACTGTTACGTGGGAAAGTGCACTCTTTCTGAAGAGGAAAAAGCAAATGTAACTAACATGCACATATATATTCCTGCTTCCTGGGCTTGCAGTTACATGTACACATGCAAAAATACACAAGTCATAGTTGATGTCTATCCCTCACAAATATTGCACATTTTCTCACCTATACTAATTTTGAAAATATTTGCTAGTGAACTAGTGAAGTCAAGTTGACAAGAGTTGTCTTGGTTTTTTTTTTTTTTGGTTGGTTGGGTTTTTTCCCCCCTCCCCTGAATCCAGCCTAGAAATGAAGACTGAACGAGAGGGTGTTCTCCCACTGTATTCCATTTTGGCAAAACTCTTTACTCTGAGTTACCAATTCCATACGTGCTCTTAGACTTTTATACCACAAAAAAAATTATGACTTCAGCCTACTGGTGTCCGCCTAGGGGAGCTACCTATTAAAATGCCATTGGTGTGGCTGCAGTCCATTAGCTAACTTACCTTCATAACCATAAAGCTGAAAGGGCTGCCCAGAATTTTTACAATTACTATCTCGAAAAGGTAGTAAGGGAGCCCAGACTTATGTTTATTAGATGCCAGGACTGTAACAACCGCTATGGGATTAGGATACAGAGCAGCACCGCACAGCAGAGGTCACATTTCCTTGGTGATTTAAAGGTTCAGTCTTTCTCCAACTTAATATAGAAACCAACACAAAGCCTACCTTTGTTAGAAAATAATATTTTGATAGTATTTCAAAGCACGGCAATTAAATAACTATAGATCACAAATTTAAAATCTAGAGTTCATCACCCAGCAAACTGAGGAATAGTATTTTTTTTTTTATTAACCTCTTGGTTAGATCAGCTTTGCATTCCTGGTGCTAAGTGATAATGCGTTTTGCATTAGTGCTCAGCATCAGGGATTTCTAACACCCTGCACCAAGGGGTTAATTAACCCTTCCGAACAGCCTACAGAGCCACCTCACAGGGCTTTTGACAGTTCTAAACCAATGACACTTGTCACACAGTGACCACGCTACCTTTATGCAAAGGTACAAACATGCTGTTTCACTATAGCGTTGCTCATGAAAATACAAAACACCTTCAAAAAGAAGTACAGGGAAGCTCATTTGAGGTCCAGCAGTCTCCTCAAGACTCACCATGCCGTGCAAGAATCAGTCAGCTCAACATAAGAAAAGGGACGAACCAAGAATTGAGTGTGGTATTGCGTAATCTTGCCGCTGTTATCTATCTGTGTAGAGCTGAGTATTATTTCTGTTCTGAAAGAATTTCAGCATAGATGGTAGATACCGGCTTTTTTCTGAGACTGCAATATACATTTAGTCACAGCTCCAATAATGAAAGTATTTAATGTAAGTGTTTTCCTGATATACGATAACAATTTACTTTGCCGTCTGTTGTCTAGCGGTGGGTTATTTAGTGAGCTATGATGGTGCAATGTGCCAGAAAACATCAAAAAGTAAAATATAATGCGCGGTTAGCCGATGTTACATACGAACAGACAACAGAGTCAACTTCTGTTGTTCTTTGGACAGCACATATGCACATCAGTATTCAGGCAGGCAATGTATGCATCAGAACCAACCAAACAAGAAAACACAAACGCTGCGCAGTTTGCATCACAGTAAAATAGTACTTTGGATTATAGAGACTTAACAAATCAGTAATAAACAGTGTCATCTGCATTTCAAATCTCCAGTATATTAACCTACTTTGCTCCAAGTGCCACAGCCATTAAAACGCTGCAGCCAAGAGTTCCAGTTAATACTGGGTAAAACAACAGGACTTCTTTAAAAACAATGATTACAAAAATAAAAGCATGATTCTCTTGATGGTCTCCGTGAATCACAGTCGCCTAAATAAAGCTTCAATCCAGGAAAAGCTTAGCAGGAAAGCAATCATTCTTTTTTTTTGTATGTGTAAAAAAAGACCAGGAACTACAAGTAAATAGCAGCTGAGCAACAGATGAGGCACTAAGTGAAATCTGTTAGCAACTGCTAACAGCTTTGCTATTTTCTGTTGTTAAATTAAAAAAAAAAGAAAGTAAAAAACCAATGCAGTAGCAATTCCAATATGTTCAAAAATCTCAGATGCAAAAGACTAAAGCTCAACGATTCTTGTACTACAGATGAATACTTGGGTTTGGTTTTAATATCTTGAAATGCTTTGTTATTGATTATAAGGCAGAAACAAGCCAATTCACATGGACATACTATCAAGATAAAACTTGTTATAGCTGTATATATGACCCGGCAAATATAGCACAAAAACCCCACCGTAGACAAGTACTACTTTTCCAGCAGTTGCTTTAGCCTCGAATTCTACTTTCCTTTGTCCTTACATCTGACCCCTAGTCATTCGCCAGAAAGCGCATGTGTCTTCATTAGCACTGAGCTTTCTGGCAAGATCTCAGAAATGTTTTCGTTGTCCTTCTGGTCCTGGAGCTTTCACCACAGATGATCCTCTCCTGCTTATCTCAACCCAATCTTGACATGGGTTCAGCAAGTCTGTTTTCCTGTTTGGATGCATCTACACAGCACAGCAGAACTATACAGCCACAGCTGAAATAGCTCTGAACAAAGCAGCCCAACAAATTACAAACAGTACGAACATACCAGTGTGGAGTTCCAGCTCTCGGTAGGATCAATTAGTTATGTCACCGCAGTCACTGGACTAGTTTAAAAAATTCATGGCATCGCCTGGTGCCAGGCAGGTTTATCCTCTTCCCACTCCTGCCAGTTGCTTTCTTAACTTCTTCTCTCTTGGGTATTTCTCTCCTGTCAGTCTAGCAGGGGCTCTGTTCCTCATTTTGGTGGTCTCCCACATGGGAGATCACTGAACAACTACCACCATATCTACAAAAGGCAGATTTCCTTCTCCATGGAGCTGTCTGCTCCCTTATGGTGTTTACATTTCTAATGCCTCCTATGGCAGGTTCCCCTTGCAATTTAAACTCAGCATATCAAAAACTGGGCTCATCTCTTTCTAAACTACTTCTCTACTTCTTTTTCTTAAGCTACCAAGAACTAGTAGTCACCTTGCCTGCTGCAGAAGCTCACAACTTTATCGTCTTCAGCTTCTCTCTTTCCTTCCACAGATGTTCTACCAATAAAACATGCCAGTTTCATCTCCACAATGTCATAAAAAATCTGGCTGTTTCTTTCCACCCGTGCTGCTAACATACTTGATCATTCAAACCTCCTTACTGCAATCTCCTCCTCCCTAGCCTAACTGACACTCACTCCTCACTCTTCACATCAGTGCAAAACTCCAGTGTGAAAAATACTTCTTGAATCTAGTATTTAGTCAGTAATTGATGCCTTCTAGAGTTCCCCCACTAGTTTCCTATTATTTCTTTTAAAACATTCAGATTGTTTTTGTTTTCATGCCATCCACCGCAGTTTCTCCCTGAAAAAAATACTAGCCTGGTTTTTCTCATCTTGAACAGGACATACGGTCCCCAATTCTTTTGTAAATTCACACTGTGTGCTCTTGTTCAGTCTTTACAGGTCATCACCCTTCTTTCACTTTTGTGACGGCTGGGATTCCCCAGAACTCTCACCTTCTCGGGAAGGAATTTCTTTCAAGAACAATTTCATAAATTATAGGAAAAAACACTGACGAGGACACAGAACCTCTAAAACCTCCCAGCTGAACTGTTACCTCTTACAAACAACTCCCTTCTCTGTTCCTTATAACCTGTTGCTTCCATCTTTGTAGCTCTGTAGAGATTTTCAATGGTGTGGCACAGAAATTCCCATTCTGTGATGCATACAGATAAATAAATATTATTAACAATTAGTGTCTGCTGGGAAGACTATCAATCTAAATAAAAAGCAAGCTTATGAAAAGCACAGATGTATAAAGCTCGGGTACAACCAAAATGTGAAATATATTCTGAAAAGGGAATCACTAAGAATGGTAACCTATTGTTCCCAGCTTTGCACATTGATCATTATCAGATTTTTTGTCAACTACAATCGCTTGTTTTGGATTCTGATGTCATCCCATGTTCTTTCTGGCTCAGGCATCACACCCCCGTAAGTAGACTTTGCACTTGAAACTTCGAATCTGCCAGTGATACATGAAACAGAATACTTATGCTTTTGTCAGACCTCTGTGTCACTCCCCTCCTCTTCCAACAGCCCTATTCACGCCAAAGAGTTAAAAAGAAGAATGAAAATAGACATAAGGCTTAAGATACACAAGAGAGTTGTGGAAGTCACCCTCCTAATTATTCAGTGTTTTGACTACTCTTCCATGTTAAGCCCTATTTCTTTAAACAGTATGAACACAAATGCACATGGAATGCACAGGTGTGAGTATGTGCCTCCTCAGGATTCCTGAAGAGGCCCCATTTGAATGCAAACTGGTATACCCACGCACCTTCATCTTACGAACACTAACAACTGCTGAAATCATGCAAATTTGGCACATAAGCATGCCTGTATATTTTTGACAATATTTCTACAGTGTTCAAAAGTTGATAGGACAATTTTGAGGATTCCTATTGATGATACATGGAAGACAGTCAGACAAAACCTTCCATGTCAATATAACACAAGCCATTTGACTCCAGAGGACGTATCAACAGAAAGCTGCAATGCAAGTTCACATATCACTGTCCTAATGAATATCATTGTAAGTGAAGGATCTTGCAGCTGAATTTCTTAGATTACTAAGCATCTTTGCCTAGCAATGATTGTGGCTTTTATATGTATCTGGCTTGTCTACAATACAGCATGCTAAGAAACACCAATAGTCTCCTAAAGCTGACATTGTGTTCAGTGCCACAAGTAACCACATGGTGATACAGTCTAATCTTCTCCAGGTGATCATTAAATTTCATTCACATACCCTATGTTAATTGCAAAGATCTACTTAAATGGAAACACTTTATCCTCAATAGCGTAAACAGGTACCAGAGGCAGGGTGATAGCAACCAGAGTACCTACGGCACCAAAGGCACCAGCAATAGCAAGGAAATGGCCTGAAGAACTTTGTCTGATCTCTGATGATTCCAGAGACGCAAAACCAACCAGTAGCCACAGAAGAATCAAACACTTGCACACCGGGCGGGAAGGATGGTGAGCTTTGACCACTGCAGGCAATGGCTGAAGCTGCGAAGCAAAGATTTTATCATAGCTAGTGGTTTTCAGCATCTGCAAATGTTATGAGACTGTTACAGTAACACAAGCAATCCTGCTCTCCCCAAAGCTTGTGAAGGAAGCAGATAAGCAAGGGAAGAGAAGGCGAAGGTCTGAGCGTGGGAGTGGGTCATGTATTACTCAGAAATACTCCCCACAAAGCCTCGCCCACCGACACACGCTGTTTTTAGTCTGAAACCTTGAATCTTTTCCGACATATGGGAATGAATTTCAAAGGCACAAAAAGACATTTTGTCTGCCAAATGTCTTCTGCCTCAGCTACAAGTTTGGTGTAAAAGTATAAACTGCTTTCTTTTTAAATAACATAAACATTATTTTGAGTCCAAGTGAAATAATTTTTCCACTACTTTATGAGAGCATCAGTGTTTCCCACATTATAAGAGAATGGGTGGCTCTTTTGCCTTTTAAAATGCCGTACCTCAACATGACACCAAAGCCTTTCTTCTTTTTCTTTTCTGGATCTTCATTTTCTTCCTTCCTTTTCTTCTCTTTGATTTTAGATTTGCCCTTTTCCTTTTTCTTCTCTTTATCTCTATTTTTTTTGTCTTTTTTTGCTTTGGTTTCTGCATCCTCTGCTTCAAGGTTCCCTGGAGGGGCAGATTCCATGTTCTGAGCTTCTTGACCAGAGTGAGAACTCTTATCAGAGAAACCATCTGCACAGAATGAAAAAGAAGCAGTGAGGATGGCTAGGGGCCACCAAATGCAAACACATGAAATACAGCGTGAGTGTCTACAAAGTGCTCAAATGACTCACAACACTTACTCATTTAACTGAATAATTCAAAAAGCAGACTAAACATACCTAGTGAATCAGGCAGATTTCTATTGTTAATACAGAGTTATTTTAGTGACTTGTTTTCTAGTTATTATTCCCGATACAAAAATCCTGACATGGTAAAAACACTATTCTATCTGAAACCAAGAAAACTGACGTGCTGGGATGCAAACACTGAGAGCTTACTTCAACAAGAGGGTTCTGGTGACTGACATAACCAACATACGTAACAAACCGATTTCATTCACTCCCTGGAATCTTTCTATTTTAATGGCAGAACAAGAAATAGATAAACTGTTCTGGTCTCGTTGAAGAAGAGCTGTGTTGTTTCTATTTGAGGAGCTCAGGATCCGAGCACAGTTTTACGCTTCATGCTAAAGATGACATATTTCCAGACTGGGGTCTATAAGCCCATTTGACAGAATGTGCAGCAGGGTGCTATCAATACACTCTGCCTTGTCTATAACAGGAAACAAATTTCCTGGTTGGAGAAGGGGGAATTGTAGACAGCTCTGTAAAACAAGCAAGATAATTTTTAATGTAATCTGAAGAAGGCAGCTGCTTCTTGAAGTTGAAAAATATAATTATTTAAGGATTGAGTTCTAAATCTTCCAACCCACCCCTGCCCCAAAGGAGATCAGTGAAAGACTTTACACTGAACCTAGTCAAGGTTGGATGGGGTACTGCACAGACAGCTCTATTCAGTGGAAGACATGAGCAGCTTTTAAAATGTGATCAACTTCAATTGGACTAAATTACTTGCTTATGTGCTTTGAGTTGGCCCTCAGCAGTGCTAAGTGAAGGCAACTCCCTCAATAAGTGCCATTACGAACATACCCTCTTCTCCATCTTCAGGTCCATCATAAGACTTGTCAATGGCAGCTCGGAAACTCTCATTACACCCGCGACCACGGACCACATGAGGCCTGGGTCTGTGAAAAGGGAGTTCGTTCTTCCTTACTTCAGCCACAGCAGTCTGAAGACTCTCAAGAGAACTGGACTTCTTCAATCCCAGAGTAGGACCAAAATCTTTGCCAGAAGAGTCTGGAAAACAAACAGTTAAGTTTTTATACCTAAAACCACACAGAGAAATGAAACTAGTCAGACAGATACATTTAATTGTATACTTTATTACTTGGGGCCTTTAAAATAGTATGCAATCAATGTAATTTGTTCTAAAAATAACATCAAGTTAAACCTAGTTCAGTAGATATCCCTGTTCAGACTTGGAGGGAATAGCACATAATTTTCAGACCTGACAACAGTGATGGGCAATAGCTGGCTCGCTCGTGTCACTTTAAAGCCTGCACCAGTGATAAGGATGCTTCTTCCCCCTTTGACAGCGATGTCCAACTGGACACGGCTAACAGTCTCAAGGAGAACATTATCCTTAGACCACAAAACCAGACCACTGCTACAACAACAAGAGTTTGGGTTTTTAGAATGAGTCAGGTTGTACGAATGGTTGATATTTTCAAACACATTTCTCCTGTGAGAAGATATTATTAGTTCTCTCACAATCTTATCCAGCCTTTTCTTCAAGCTGAAACTGGTGCTATGATGTCAACAGACACAGCAGGTTTTTCAAGAAACAAATATTTCCAGCAAAGTACAGCTTAACATAAATGATGTTGCTGCCTCTTCCTTGTTTAAATGCATAAAAAGCACTTCATACAAAAAAGAGCAAATACCTTCCCAAGCCTCCCACATCTTTCCTCTCTTTGAATGCTTGACTATCTGACCTTAGAAAGGCTTCATTTTGTGGCAGCATTAGTGTTAATTAGTATTAATATAACAATAGTAGAAAAGAAAAAAGTTCAATGAATACATGTGTACCAATCAACGAAGACATTCACAGCTTAATTTAAAAGCCTTTGTAGCATCTACTTAGTTTTATATGGCAGAACAGTAAACGTGACAGACACTGAGGAAGAGACTTGCCTTGCAATATGCCTTCTGTCTTGAGAACACAAATGCTTTTGTTTTCAACTTTTAAGTGATACTAAACACAAGAAACAGGAGAATATAGAACAGAAGACCTTCACGTACATGTCCATATACTGTCATGCCTGAAGAGATTCAAAGATCACAGAAAAGACAGACATGTTACTACTATATGCTGTGATTTTAGCAATCCCAGAGTGCAGGTATTTCTGAACTAAAACAGTGCGATCAGTGAATTCTTAAAAGGAAAAAAAGCAAAGAATTGGCACCAAATGGAGACTCATCAGTAGTCTCTACATAAAGCAATTTACACTTCCATTACCTGCAGACTGATATGTAGCTGAAAATAAAGTGGGGGTGCTGTGGGGTGTGGAGGACAAACAAGTTTAAGGGAAGCCTGGTTGCACGGTCACACAGTGCAACCTTCTTTTGTTCACTAATTGCCATTCTAGAGACTACCATTATCGCCAAATTAGCAAGCGCTAAAATGGAGTTAGAGCAACAACTTGCCTACAACATAAAGGCGCCTAAAATCACTAAAACCTTGTGCATTAGTAAGAGGGACTGTGGTGCCTACCTCAGGCTGAGAAGGAGCAAAACCAAGGGAAGCATAATCACTGTAAAAGGCGGCAAAGTGAAAGGCACTCTGATCAGCAAAGAAAAGCCTTCTTGTTTTTCAGTCAGAAAACAGCTTTGATGGGTTGCTTTCGCAGAAGATAAGGTGCAGCGGTAAATCTGGCAGAGCGCGGCAGGCTGCAGCGGCCCAGGGCAAGCGGAGCTCTCGGCCAGGCTGGGTCGCAGGCCTTAGCTGAGGGCTGCCTGGGTGGAGGTGGGCGAAGGCACGCCGGGGCTACAGCTCCCACCTCTGTGGGCAGCAGGCACCCAGTACCCTGCCTGCGGAGCCTCCGAGGAGCGGTATCCACTGAGGAATGGTTTAAAGGCGACTACAGCATCTGCAAGGAAGCAATGGCCACAGCCTCCCCTCCAGAAGCGGGCAGCGCAGTCGCTGCGAAGGGCCACGGCTCTGCACGGCCGCGGGGATCAGCTGGTGCCCATGGCTCTGGGAGGTTTTGCAGCCAATGCTGATTTCCAGGCTGCTGCAGCTACCTGAAATAGCTGTGTCAAAAGCCAGCACAAAGGTGTTTATATACACATCCCAGTACAAGCTGTACTACATTAAATTTGTGCCCTAAGCTGTATAACCTGAAAAAAAAAGTCTCGGGTTAAATGCCGGCTACAGCCTGTCTTATATAAAGCTAAGCCAATTACTCAGACTGGAAGACTACTCTTAACACATGAAGGCCTTTCCTAAGAAAATCCAAGCAAACCCCTAAGGTTTGGAGTGACACATTAAATGTCACGTGTACCAGCAAGGAAGCTGTCTGCTCAGCCGCGCTGCACTTTCCCCTGCACACACAGCAGTGCAGTTTTCAGGCACCTGGTCACATACCACCTAGTTCAGTCAGGCTCACCAAAAGAAGGTTCTTTGTCCAATACTTGCCTTAATTGCATGAGAAACTCAGTTATTGGCAAAGTGTGTTTCTTCTGTATAAACAGCCTTTATTTTGCTATTTTGTCCTAAGATGAAAGTCCCCCTGAGGAATTAATTTTAGTAATAACTAGCAGTAACTTCCTGGTTTTTGATATTTTAAAGAGAACACTTACAGTTACTTTCATGTAGTATTTTCAGTTTGCTACTAAAAAGAGGAGAAAAGAAACCAAATGGATGCACTCCTTAGCTACAAAGTAAATTCAGACCACCACTACCTTGGAAAACTAATTTCCCGCCCCCCCTCAATGTTCCCAAAAGAAATACATTTGGCTTATGGTCACTTCATTGCCTAATATCAAAAATAATGAGTTACCTTAAAGGACAGTACAAAATGGCAAAGATTAACTGTATTTCTCCCTCACTGGCAAAGAAAGTTAAATTTTGTCCTGTGATCTTCCTGTGTTCTACCATTTAAAAGGTGTCCTCATTTATTCAAAAACTTACTGAGAACCTTTAGTCACAGATTAGTTTTAAGCATTAGTTGCCTCTTTCTAAGACTGTCATAATTTAATCTGAAATTTCACTGGCAACGTTGGAAATTTCTCACTATTACCATCAAAATCACCCACGAAGCAGCATCTGAACCCAGGTGAAAAATTGAATTTTTCTTATTGGTAACAGTAGTAGCAATGAAACCTCATTAAGAAGGGGAGCATTAGTCAAGGAGTTTACATTCTTGGACATTCTCACCCGGGTTTTCAGCGAGAACTTCATATTTTTGCAGCTCAGCTTTTATTCCCTTTTTCTTTCATTGTAAGGCTGCAGCAATCCCATGTTAGCGCACAGCTAGAGACAGAGGAGCTGCGGAGACTTCCCAGGCAGCGAGACCAGTCCCCTGGCTCTCACAGCCAGCATCTATTAATGGATGCTTTATGCGAAATGCACAAGACACTGCAACGAACAAGTACCAGACCCCAACTAGGGAAATTCCCTCCCCTGGCCCCCCCAGTACCTTTTCCATTTCTGCAGACTTTAGGACTGCCGTAAGCCTGAAAACATTATTTTTTCCTCATAGGTAAAACAACCCCTCACTCAACCAATAAACTACAGGCATTCCTGGGGTTGCATGTGTGTGTGTGTGGGGGTGTGTGTACATATATAGCCTTACCAGATTTTGAGTACAAAATTATAGTTTAGCAATGAGAAATTTAATTGTTCACTGTGTAAAAATGTTTTTTTTTTTTACAGATTTTACAGTCTTGAGCTCTCATGTTAATGCTTCTTCTTGTACAATGATAAAAGTCAACTGAAGCATCCACTTTTTTTTTTTTATAAATGATGAATTACTTTTATCCATCTCTACTGAATTTATGAGAGAAAACAACAACTGACGTCAGTACCTGCCTACGACTGGCTGAAATCAAGTTGCTGGTTCCTAGATTATATCTGTAATGATCATCCTTTAACTGAAAGATGGTATTACACATACACATTTTCTGCTCAATGCCAACATGGCTACCACAGATTTTTTTTCTAATGTACTAGTGAAAGTAAACCTGCTTTCTGTTCTTTTATTACTGCTGTTATTAGTTTCAGGTATTTCCAGGCTTCTCTTTTTCCCACATCTGCACATTCCTTTCTTTTTTTATAGCCCAGCCAGAAGGAACACATGCCAAAGCAAGATGTCAGTCGTGAAAATCAAGGGAAACTAATGACACAGCGTTGTGGGAAACGCAAGCCCACCCACAAGGCACGTGTAGAGAGAGTGGAATTGAAGAGAAGCTATGAATCACTGCACTCTAAATGAAACACAACTCCTAAGACACCCTAAACAGTAAACATTTTATATATTTATCATTAATTTGCTTTTTAGATAATGATTCTTCTTGGAAAACCAAAACTATATGAATATGCCTAAAGGATAATATTTAGAGGGACATATTTGTGTGAGCTAGACTAATTTAACTATTAAACTTTTTGAAAGATATAGTGAGGTAAAAAAGTTATGAAGAAAAAGAAGGGAAAGTGTGGACTGAGACTGAGAAACTAGAATAAAACAAAGTTGTAATAGATTATAAATAGTCTGACTCTGTATTTACTGGGGCCCTAAACACACATTTCTGGTTCCTACTGCATTGCACATGATGGAAGTGCATGTGTTACTAGGGAAGAGAAAATGGTTATGAAAACAGGTGAGTCGTCTACCCTGTGGATACCGGGATGCTGGAGACGGCATGCGAGTGCTTTCAGCAGGCAAACAACTGTTTGCTCATGAAACACCAAGGCTGACTTCTTTTGTGGTAGGACTCAGAGTGAGATACACCAACAGCTCCTCGGGAAGCAAGTACAGCTCAGTGCCTGTTCTGCTTTGGACATACACCTTGGTAACATTCATGATGCCCAACTTAGCCTCACTGAACTCAGGCCTACCCCAACCTAACTGATCTAGCTGCTCGCTCTATAGTTCTCTCTTCTCTAAAGGAATTGGGGCATGTTTAAAATATCTTTTGACACGTATATGTTCCCATGATTTTCAAAATACAATCAGTTCACTCATCACATACATGTTTTGGTTTTTTTTTACACAAATTAATGTATTGCTAAACTACATTGCGCCTGCAGAGGTGAGGCTAGCAAGCATGGTTTCAGAAACACCCCAACTTTGTTCAGGAAGGAAAAAGCAGGATTTCTGTTGTACAGAATCAAATGATATAGTATCAGGCCGATAAAATAGGCCCCTCAGCAAAATTTAGTCAAAATTATCCCTGCTGTAGGGGAAACCTTTTGTACAGGAGAGCGAACCAAATCTGTTACCTAAGTGAAAGATGTCCAAAGATACACAAGGAAAGTACAAGCCATTAAGACTTGACAGCTTTACTCTCCCCTTAGCTTCTTTTGGAAATTTACCTCTAAATAAATTGGTGTATAAAGTGAAACTCTGAGTGTCTCTTTTAATAAGGCATAAGGTCAAAAAAATAAACATTTGTCATTTTTACCAATCTCCATGTGCCATAAACATCAGAGAATAGGTAGAGACACATGGTTCTTACGCAACAGGGTTGCAAACGTCATATGGTGACTTAAGTTAAATTCATCTTCAATTCTTTCTGAACTATTTGTTTAATGTAGTTTCATTATTTTCTAGTAGGATTCACAGTATGCACAACTGCAAGGATTTTGCCTCTCACTTATATTTTTATATTCAGATACTTTCCTCAATCATCAATCGATTCAACACAGAGAATGATTTAAGGAGAAGGATTTGAAAGTCATTACAGCATTTAGCTTGTGATTTTCAAATGAAGAGCTTTAATAGGACATTTTTGTAGAATAACCTTAGATCATACTGTAGTCTTTTCTTCACACTAGTTTACAGGTAGCTTAGAAAAGATTATGAAGGGCTTGATAAAAAGCAAGAGAAAAATCACTATCTTGCACTCACATATTAAAGACAACGTGTATCATTTTGCTCATTTTATACTTCAAACCAAGCATTCCAAATTAGAGGCAGGAGTACTGAACACAGAACAACCCCACACCCGACAGAAAAAAGAAGGGGAAAAAAAAAAAAAAATCTAAGAGAGAGAATCAAAGCATGGGAGAATTTACAAGTTCTCCAGTTAAAAGAGCAGCTACAGTCTTCAGATTACAGATATTTCAATCTATTTTACTACATATAATGATTGCAATTTAGCCCATATTTGCACAAACTGCAATTTCAACTATGAATAATAGCAGTTCACAATTTGTAGCCCAGAAGGTATGCTGAGCTTTAGCCAACCGAAGAGGAAATGCTTGGAAAAAGGCAGCCATTAGGCAACAGACAAAAATGCACTACTGTCATCTTAGAAACGTATGCTGGTGTTGCTGTTTTCTATAGTCTTATCGCTAACAAACAACAACACTGCAAAGAATGTGTCATTATTTCAAAAAGAATAGTATGTACAGCATTAACGTCTCAAAAATGCTAATAAGTTTCACAGTTGCAACAATATTAAAGCTAGAATTAGGAGCAAAAGAAGAAAGAGGTTCAAGCAAAAGCACTCAGAGAAATGACACATGCATTTACTAGTTAGTGCTGAATGTTGGACAAAATGCAGCCAAGCCTGCCTTGCATAAAAGCATGTCTGATGTTATCTGTTGAAATAATTAGTTTTCTTCATTTGGTTACACAAGTTGAACCTCTCACATAACCTTCCGCTTCACAGTGGAGCTCTGCAGGCAGTTGAAAAGTTTTGCTAGGTATTTGAACCCCATACTCCTCCGAGGCTAGTGTTCTCTCTAGTTGGTGCAGACTGAAGCACTTACCCTTCAAGCCGGGTCCAGTATAAATTAAGCTACCTGACCTTCTACAAGCAGGACCTTTCTCCTCAAGGAGATTTAGGTATATCAAATTGATTTTAGGTATAGCTGTTACAACCTGCTAGAGGAAAACAGCTAAAGGAAAAGCAGTGCAGACAGGAAAAAGTCCAGTTTTTAGAAAATATGATTCCCTAGTGATTTCAGGCACCTTGTAAATTGATCAGTCTGGAATTGAGTAGAAGTAAAAAATTCCAGTGCCCCATGATTGCTTTACTTCCACTTCCACACCCACCCTCTGATAAGGTCAAACATTTCAATCCAGCTTTAAAGACTGGGAAACATGACGCTTTCTGAGATTAATTGATATAAATTACACTTCTCAAACTAAACCAACATTTTTGTTCCCAGGCCAAAGTTAATGCGAAGTGAGAGTCCCTGCACTAATATTTAAACAAAGTCACTTTTAATGGTAGGAAGCTAACATCTAGAGCGTTACCTTTGACCTGTGGGACAGAGGAAGAAACTTCAGCAGCAGAACAGAAGCAAGCCAATATGTACAATTCATGGTTATGATCTATTTTGTTAAGCCTTGAGTCTATTTGAAAATAAGCTGCCAAATTATTACTCAATCTTAGTCATCAAGTCTGAAATCATAATTTAAAAAATGACTAATTTAAATCAGAAGTACAAATTTAAAAGGATGCAAAAAGTTCATATTAAGCTTTCTGTTTTCTTTACTAATTCAAAGCTCATTTGAGTTCTTTACATGTGAATGCAGAAAGAAATTCTCTCCTATCAATCATTTTATTCATAATTATTTTCTTTTAAAAAAGTGGTATGTCATTTTTATGCATCAAGTTTTGGCCTGGACACATTTTTACAAACACTCATATAAGCTGCATGGTAAAGATTGCTTTAAGCGTCATTTGGGGAATTAATTTAGGCTATTACAACACAGGGAAGATGATTATAGTAAAAGACAAAGCCAAGCCAAGGCAACAGAGAAAATACATTTCAATTTCACCAACTTAACTTGCAATTAAAAAATAAATTCTATAAAACACTTCCTTTGTGTGTGCTTTTCCTTATCTGTGAACATTAAGACTAAGAAAAAAAAAGCTAGATTTTAACAAATAATCTGGAAAAAGGATACCTTTTGCTAATATTGCATTGCTTTTGTACACCTGCCCACACTCTGATCAGTGAATCCTACATGCTTGAGACATTTACGAGCTCTCTTTATCGCTATCCCCCCCCCCAACTGCCCAACAGCCCTCTAATTTAAGATGCTCTAAATATTGTTGCCATGGGTGACACATGAACATGGAGCAAGGCAAAAGCTCTGCTAATAAAAAGGCTTTCACAGCATTTCAGTCCTTGCTCATAAGTAAAGTTAAAATTTATGGCTTTTAAAATACTGGATTCTGAGAGAGGTCAGGTTAAATGGCTGCTAGTAATAAAAGGAATCAATATGCCACAGCATCTGAAGCAGCCAGCAACTAAATAACACTTCATCCAAATCCACTTGGCCCTGAATTAAAAGAACATAAAATACTGTATTTATTTTGTTTGCCCTCCACCAGTCCGTGGTTTGCATCACTACATCCGCCTAGAATTCTACCCAGAGCAAGCAACAAACATATGTTGGCCAGTAGCAATTAAACTGTATGTCAAGGCTAGGAGCAATTAACTGGGCATTAACCTTATCAGGGAACCACTTCTGGATTAGCCAACTACAAACAGGCAAACATCTCAGTCTGGGAAGATTCTGCAACGTGTATTTACAAAAGCTTCAGAGGACTCAGACTTTCTGTCTCAGGCACATACAGAGTAAATGAGCCGTTTCCAATAATAACCCTTTATTCATAAACCCTGAACAAAACCAGAATCACCTTTTCCAGTGATTAACGTGTCCTATTAGCACAGAAATGTAAGACAGTTTGTTCCTTCCAGCACTTTAAAATAAAGCAGACCAAAAGAAGTAGTGAACTCACATCTTTTGCTCCTAATCTACATTGGTTCAGATTATAGATTGATTTCAAGAAGAAGTTATGAAACCTATTTTCTTCTGTTTATTTGTACACGTTTAAATAGAAAGTGCACAGGTTAATTTCAATTTAAAAAATTAATGCACATTTTGCTTGAAGTTGCCAGCAGATAACCTGTAGAAAAGGTACGTATACAGCTGTAATCAATCTATATATACACACAGACATGCAGAGGCATGCATATTTTTGAAACTGCTTTGTTTGCGAGTTTAATATTTGTCTTGAAACAGTTTTGAAAAGCTGGTATCAAAATCCAGCTCTTGAATAGGAATATGCAGAATTTTGTCAAACCTACTATTAAGTAAGAGAAACAGTTATCTTGCACAGCTCTGACTAAAATCCCTACAGAATTTGAAAGGATTATGTAGATTCTCAGTAAGATTCCTCAGCAAAGGTTCCTTTTTATTTCCTAGTGAGATTTTTAAGATCATTTGAATGCTTAAAAGTTTGATAATAGTATTTTATAGATTCCTCACAGCTGAATCTATAGTCGTAGTGATACTGGGTCTTTAACCTAGCTTATTTCACATTTCATTTTTTTTTTTTTCCCTTAAACTATCCTCTGTATTGAAACTTCTTTGCTGTTCTCATTCCAGAGATGAGGACTGTTTTAGAAAAAACAAAAAACCTCAAAGAATACACCTCCTTCTTGCCATATCTGAATAACTGAGGACTGGGAAACTACATTCTTCCAGCCAGGTAATACTTTTTTTTCCCCTATTCACCAATGACTCAAAAAGGACTGAAAGGAAACCTTTCAAGCTTTTCATGCAAGTAGGCTGTGAACTAGGTCCTTCACTACAGCTTTTAGGGAGGGAAGTTTAATTTCCATGTCTACGTTATTTCCTCTAACATTAGTTGGATCTGGGTAACTTGGCCGTAAACTTGTGCCTGAAGTACAGGAACAGAAATACATATGCACTCCCATAGGTACGCGAGAATACAATGATATTCCATGTGCACATTTTCAGCAACTACAACGATCCCATCTACCGACACACCAGAAGCTAGAAAGAAATACTCATACATGCTCCTCAGCCCATGTGTTTAAGTAAGTCGCAAAGTTTCATAGGAAACTCAAGGCAGCAGAGGGTCATGTGAGCAGAGAGAACCTAAGTAAAATAAAGACTTCAGTATTGAGAACAATTATTTTGTAGGTCTTAAAACATGAAAAGTATTTTCAGGGCTTTTTTCCACAAAACTGAATCCTTAGAAAAATCATGTCCAATTCATGGAACAAATGGCAAGGAATTTTCCTTCTGAACAGCTGCAGCAAAGGATTTTGCTAAACTGTTCTGTAGTGTGCAAAGACAGACTCACACCCAATGACGTCTGGCTATCTTCTGGAGCTTTAACAGACACGATTCACAACTGGATTACAATCCCAGTCTTGCTTAAAAATAAAGTTAAAATACTACTTTAGTTATACTGGTTAAGTGTGAGACCTAGTCTATACGATTTACTGCTTACACTTCACATTTGTTTGGGCATGTATAGTGCAACCCTTCCTTAAGAGGTTTGCAGCTCCCTTGCTAGATATGCCATGATGTGTCACTTCAATGAAAAGGTTATTTTAAAAAGAAACTGGCAAGGATGTGAATGAGATATCAAATGAAGCTGGTTTCACAAATCTGTATTTTTGAAAAGTCGTTACATTCTTAGATGCTTAGCAAAGGTGCACCTAGCCTTTAATATCCCCATGGAAAAGGGAACCTCCCCAGATCTCTAAGTTTTGTTTCCACTGCAGCAATTTTTAGTATCCTAAAGATGTTCCTCTATTAATTATGGAGTTATGTGTTTAGGATCTTTTCAATATGCAGTTTTGCATTGCTACAATGTGTTTAAATGGCAAATTAGAAAAGCTAATGGAATTGCTGCATGGAACAACTTAGAATATGATGTAACTGTAGCAGCAAATGAATACAACCTTTTCTTGAGATTTTCTTATCCATTTTTCTTGCCTATGCAGCACAAATGGCATTATCTTGTTCCCTTTCACTTGCCCAATAAATGGTGAGTAGATACAAATATGCTCCCAGACATAATATGGTACCAGACTGCAGAAATGTATGGTCAGAAGAGAAGAAAGGGTCATTCCAATTCTTCTTGGTGACATCCCTTATCAACCAATGGGGACATTTCTGGAGAAGTTAGTCAAAGCACTATCCTAAATTACGATCAAAAATTCCAAATTTCTCCAGGTTTAACAGGATGGTAAGCAGCAGCCACAGTGATATTGCAACCAAGATAACTTGATACAGGTTAAGCACAATCAAATGACATTTTAATACAGACAAATCCAAGACGGCTTATCTTAGAAAAATAAACATTTCCTCTAAGCTGGGACTCAATATTATTGGAAAACACATGATTCTGCTCAGTGACTCCATACACTCTTGAAGCATGAACCAGAGGCTAGCTACAAGTAGATCAGGATGCACTTGGATAATCGGACTTTTAGTCAGCCGTATCAGAAAACTGATACCGTACCACGGATCAGGTGCAAAACTCGGTGCCCAATTTGATCTACTTCAGCTACTTGGTGCTTGGATCCTTGGATGAAATTTCAAAATCTGATATTACAAAGGCAACTGTTCTACAGGAACAGGCAGTTATTTCAAACAGACAGCAATCCAATCAAAATACACCAGTACAATGAAATATCCTAAATTAATACTGGACTGCAATCTTTGCCTAGAACAGGGTCCTAAGCAATTGATAGCAACTGCAACTTTTAGGAGCCTTACTCTAAGATCAAAGCCTAAGTGTGCTCAAAGCAACAGGGACTCTAGAACTGGAACAGGTAGGCTCATTTTCAATCTGGTTCAAGCCTGGGGGCCAAATCCTCAGCTGGAGTAAATCAACACTCTTCCACTGTCTGCCAGTTTATACCAGCTGAGTACCTGTCTTTTGATCATCGTACTCTACTGGCACCATGCTTTGGCACTACACATACCTGCCCACAGAGAGTCAGACAACATTAACTCATTTTATGTAAGTTACAGCACGAGTGTCAGATGTTAGTAAGCTCAGCCTGTGGTGGGTTCGTAGTAGTGATTTGTAGGTGAAAAAAACCTCTATTATTTAGCAATCCAGAGAGCCATCTCGAGTTAACCCCCAGTCCTGCTAAAGCAGTAAGAAGAAATGAACGTGTTTATACGCCTTTCAATAGGAACCTGTTTACTATTTGAAAGCTCTGTTTTTACTTAGTTCAAGGAATCAAAGGTCTGGAAAGAAGTAATAGCTTTAGAAGTATTAACAGCACAAAGATGCATCATCATAGATTATCAGCAGTTTCGAAATATTACTTCATGCTTTAAGCACGTCATGTGAACTTTCTGAGGCAAGAGCACCTCTGCTAACTGCAGCTCACAAGAGTAGTTTGCTGCCGTGTTTTCCCCGGGTTATTTTTATCTTGTGTGTGTCTGTGGTGAGTGCAGTCCAGATAAAAAAAAAATAATTTTGGAACTCACTTATGTATGTTACAGTAAATTTTCACTGTGTTCTTTTTCTAGTTCTACGGCATTTAAAAAAATTAATAAGTATTTACATATTTTAAAAGAACACTTCCCAAGTAGTGTGTTTTGATTTGTTCTTTTTCTTATTTTAAGTAATGGTTTCCTCCTCTGCTGATGTTTTGCTGGGTCTTTGGTCAAGATTGATGGAATCCATCCAAAATATGCTGGACGATGCTAACTTCTGAAATACTAATCTGCAGATCCTTAATAACAGCTTTGGTTTTGCTTGAGACTGACAGCTAACTTTACTAGGGCCTGACCTCCAGCCAGAACACCTTCATGGAGACAAAGTAATTATACTAACGTGCAAAGCTGCACTTACTGTTGATCATCAACCAACCAGGAAATAAATCCGTGTACAAAGAAATACTGTCAGATATACAGCACAAATAAATCAAAAGAAAATGTATTTTTGTTAACTCTCTTCTGTTACGCTAAATTGAGAGTTAGCAGGTGTAAAGTTTTCAAATTCTAATGTGATACTACAAATGACATATTGCCATTTAATACCCTGAATCATTTGCAACAATAAATGTCTTCCTTTCTAGTAATCTCATTTTGAATTTTATGTTTGGCTTATTTAATACTAATAGATAGCACATCAATCTCTCTTTGCCCTCAAAATCCAGATCTTGTCCATGAACACACAGTTTACTTACACATGAAGGCAAATATATTTGGCTATATACACAGTCATACAACATAAAAGTATAAAATTTCATTCTTTGCAATCACGTTGCTTCTCAGCTGCATTTCTAAATGCTATGACAATATAAAAATTAAATACTACTACTTGTGTTACTAGTCCTTCAGTAGATTTTTAAAATTAAATGAGTATCACTAATATTCTTGAAATTATAAGCTCTTGCTCCAACTACAATGAAAAGCCAGTCTCATAAACATTAAGAACAAATGTGCTCAAACATTTTCAACAATTTCAAGGATATTAAGTAGCCCTGCTAGATTTCTCTAGCAATATCAGAACATCTTGTTTTGCCTTTTTACAGTGTCTAACGCTGCAGTTTAACTTTTTCAAGTTGACCCAACTGTGTAAGAAATATATTATTGAATATATCTCGTATTCAATGATGACCTTACACAAAAAACTTTTAGCATCTATACGATTATACTAACTTTTTGTTTCTTCTATATCAAGAGTGAACACTTGCATCTGTATTCTGCCCTGTATCCTATTTTTCATCAAATATTTTTGCCTTCTTTAGTCTTTCTCTGACTGTGGACTGGTATTTTCTCGGCATTAAAAGGGAAATTTGGTTAATCTGTGAAATGCATGCCATTCCATTTCCTCAAGAAGATAATGCAAAACAAGCCATCCTGTGGCTGGGTATAGACGTACGGCAATCAATTACTGCAATATTTATATAATTCTTAAAAGTTCACGCATATTATCATATGGTTAATCAGAGCTGCTCAGCAGCTTCTTCCCTCAACCTTTAATGAGTATGTCAATCCTCATATTGGATAGTGATACGTACTATGGAATTTACTTCAGAGCAGAAAACTAAAATCAGTTTTTGAAACACCGAGGTTAATGTTATTAGAATAAAAAATGTAATGGTTCTTCTACCAGACACTTAATTGGCCCCCCTGTGAAACAGCAGTCCCACGGGAAGGAGCAGGAAGCTACTAGTCGGGTTCATATTTTGTTGTAAGAGAAAAAGAAAGTAATGGGTAATCAATCATAATTTCTCTTCACAGCAACTACCCTGATAAACATTTATGTGAATTTTTTGTTGTTGTTGTGGATACTGAGAGTCTACATGTGGTCAAAGGGAAGCAAGAAATCTCAAGAGAAGCAAAACCTATTGAAGATTAGCAAATAAATAGACAGTATTCTTGCCTTCCATCTTTAAGTTCCTGAATATTTGAAGGCAAAGAGAGCTCTTGGAGAAGAGATAAACTTGTCATATCTTTGTATTTCTCATTAGGCATTAGCATTTAACGGTATCGGAAAGAGGACATGGGCTATATAGACTTTTTGTCTGATCCAGTATAACCACTGTTATCTTCTTGGGATGTGTTACAGATGAAAGGTGTCCAGAACAATAAACAAAAACCCTCCCAAAATAAAGATGACACTGCTTCCTGTTCCTATCAATTCTTCATTACCTGCATTAGGAAAGCACACAGAACCGCTCTAATCATAGGCCAAAACTTCACTGCACTTGGCGTTATACCAAGTCAAAACAGAGTAGTATTCAGCACCTCTACTAATTTTTGATCAAAACTACCTGTATTTCTGCGATACTGGCTCTCTTTTGAGTAGTAAGACTATAGATCTCTGTTTCTGCAGTGATTTATTTATGATTTGTCAACACTTTGTAAAGCACAGTTCATCTCCTGCTACATTCCCTTTATGCTCCTATGCCTCAGATGTTTTCTATTTTAAACAGAAAAAACAGATTTTGGCACAATATTAATTTACTCAGATTTCACATTCAGATTGAACCTGAATTGTTAAGATAAGTGCAGTATTTCAAATGAATGTTGCAAGCATCAGTCCATAACAGAGCTAATAACAAGTTCCTGCCTCATCTTTTAAAGACATCAGTGGTTCATTTCTTCTGAACACCAGTATAGAAGAGCAGAGCACAGAATTTCCTTACGTTGTCTTAAACTGTTTTTGCTATTTGTTTATTTCAAGTCAGTTCTGACAGAATGGTCCCTTCTTGCTTAGATCCCGTTCACAGAATGGGTTCATTTTTCTCAAAATAGATTACAAAAACCCCCAACAACCCTTAAATCTGTTTTAGCACAGAAGCCGTCTGATTTGGAGTTGGTGTTTTGTGGCAGCTGTAATAGTCTTATTGCTGACTCTGTGATGCTTCAATGTCTGTGCTGTTAACTCTTAGAGAAGACTTAAATGATATTCCTGTATGCTAAAGCACATTACAAACATAATACCTTCTAGTTCATTCAGTTTGATCTAAACCAGCTACCTTGAGTAAGAACTAATATTGATATTGCCTTATACTATATGACTGTTAAATTTTAATCACTAGGTTTTCTTCGTCTGATTAAGCAATTAAACTGCTTAACTGAAAACTACAGGCAATTGATTTATACGAAGGTACTAAGAAATTGTACTCGAAGTTTAAGAACAATTCCCTACCAAAGATAACAAACACATGAAAGCTCAAATTACAAAAGCGTATTTCAGTATTAGTCATTCTAGTATCGTTGGCCTTTTCGTTGTTTATTGATTCTATTTACTCGAGCAGTCATTCCTGGTTTCCATTTTCTAAAAATCACTAACAAAATGGGCATTCTGTTCTGCTAATGCAAATTACAGTGCAAGTGAAGACTCTTCATACACTGTAAGTGTAACTCATCATTAAACTGGGAGAAGAATTACTGCCTCTGCTTCTTTAGCTATACAAACTTCCTTAAAATGTCCAAGTTCCCTTCTTTCAGTTTGGATCATAAAGTATTTGCTGTAACAAGACAGAAGATCGAAGGAAAGAGGTGGAGCTTTTAATGCCAAGTGATGTAGGTCTCAAAGGAGTAACTGTTGCAGAAACATTTATTGTCGCTGAGGTCTGAGGAACACTGAAATGAGCAGCACTACCTGCAAGGTAAGTAACTGCTCACAACAAACAAGGGCAAAGTTTGCTCTACTTTTGATCATTTTACTGTTTCTTTTACTCTAGGTAAGTATCAGAAGATGCTTGCCTCTCCAGTTGACATGAAGTACTAAATGTAAAAAAGGGTGCCAGAACCTTGTCAAGACTCCCCTAAAAAAAACCCCAACCAACCAACCTACAAAACCCCCCAAAAAACCCATGGAAAGAGAGTTGTGTTGGTCAGCATATATGATGCTAGGAAGCTGGGGTTTTTCTCATCAAACAGAAGTTAAGTGAACACATTATTTTGGCTTGAAGCAATCAAGTATGTCTCCACATCTCTTATCACTAATAGCATTGACTACCTACCCGTACTTTCTCTGTTGCTTTGGTGTCTTGCAGGGTGAAGGAGCAGTATAAAAGACAGGTAAGCTAATCACAGACACATACCACTGTGCTGACTGGTGAGTGCCCAGGTCAGAATTTTAAAAGACTACTTGTGGGCGCTTCCATGAGGGAAAGAAGAAGGGTAGAAAAGGAAAACGGAAACAAGGCAAGCAAAGAGTCTATATAGAGATAGGATTTTATAAAATATTAAGGACTTGCTCTCAGAAAATGCATGCTTTAAGGTTTCCGCCTCAATCTTGTGCCCTATATAACTCATGACCCTCCATTTTATTTATAATAGCTAATACACTTATTCTTTTCATACTATCACTCTATATTGTTCCAAATGCAGAGGTTTAGGCCCAGCACTAGCTACTTAAAGTCAAAGTGATTCTTTAAAGCGTATGCGGTTTATAGACTACAGCAGGATCTTTCTACATAGTGTTTGCTATACCAATAAAGAAACATTTTTATTTGTTTACACATACCGTAATACTGTATCTACTACATACTAAATAAAATGCATTATTTATTTGCATTTTCCTGTCTGATTTTCTGAAAAGGCTCATAAAATTTTAATGGAAGTAGTTAAAGCAACAGACTATGTATTAAAATTATATACAAAAAATGACCTTAAAAGAGTACTATTAACATTGCAAAGTAAAGCACTTATGCCTGGAGAATGCCACAGCAGAGGTGTCCATTGTTACCTTCTCTCTCTGTCTGCCCTCACTGTAATAGACTTTCATTTTATGTCCCAAATACATTACGGCAAATTCATTTATAAAACTCTAGCTTCCTTCCTTCAGGAAAGATCTACAAATATTTTCTTCCACCATGTACAGCAATTACCCCTTTCTTACTCAACACACGCTTTAATATCTGCTCTGACATCAGCATTAAACAGTCCTTCATGCATCTTTTTTTCAAATACCTTAGACAGTAGTAAAGATATTTAATAAACACTAATGACATCATTTTAAGACAAACGCGTACTATCTGCGTCTCAGAGACAAGGAACTGAAACAGAAGGATGAAGATCAATTCAGGTTGCCATTTCAAGACTCTCAAGGCCCAATTCCCCTGCCCTCCACTCTTCTGAATACTTAACATCTAGCACTTTGTGGGCTCACAGCACTATTGCCGCTGACTTTGGTTGCAGCCTGAATACATTCAGCACTTCTGCAAATCGGCACACACGCAGGTCAGGCACCAACAAGGTGAAGAACACACCATCTCATTGCGTGTGGTTTAAAGACACCTCCTTGCCCCCAGCAATTCTGAGGTACAGGCAGAGCTAGAAAATAATTTGAGCAGCATTTAATGGCTAGAAAACAATGTTTCTTTTTCCCTGAGATCATCCACACCACTAACATCACATCCTTCAACCAGCTGCACACCTTTCAACTTCAACAATAAGCGAGGCGAGGGTTGGGCCTTACACACAGCCTTCCATACCCTTAAGCAGATCCCTCTGGTGCGCTGAAAGTAAAGCCTTTGGGAAGAATTAGGTTTTGATTATATAGTCTCACACCATCAGCATCCACAAAAAGGGTCTGAGTTGCCTTCGTAGACATCCTTACAGCTAGCACTGCCTACTTCAGACACCTTAAACCTTCAAACTTATGTTCTTTTAATAGAGTTTGTGTATACAGTTTCCTAGGTGTGGGGTTTTGGTGGCGGTTTTTTTTAGTTTCTTTGATTTTGTTTGTCTTAAAGAAAAGCAGAGTCTTCCTTACTGCAAGGCTGGCTGCCACCCTTTTCTTTCCCGTGCTGTTTCCAGATCCACTGTCCTAGATGAGCAGACGCTAGTCCCCCCCCCTCCCCTCTCAGTTACGTCACCCCTTCCCACGCTGCATCCTCTCACCTTGCCGCATGCCCAACGCCCCTTTTCCCCCATCCCCAGCATCCCTTCCTAGCTCCCTCCCCGCCCCCACTAGCTTGCTATCTTCCCAGCTTCTAGTCACATATTCTTACCTTTTCCTCTCCTAAACAAAAACAAATATCAGAGTTATTTTAGGAGACAGTAAAAAAACAACCTCTGTCAAAAAAGCAAATAAAACCCACGCTTCAATTGACACTTGAATGGAAAGTTTTACTTCAAACAGCTCCGGTTTCACAGAATCTGTAATGGGATGTGTCACGCATGACACTTAACAGGTGATAACATAGTGACTACTGCACACTACACCCGTACTTTATACACAAAAAGAGAAAAGAAAAAGCAAACCTTGAGTAAAGGAGAGCAAAGGTTTTTTCCTGAGACCTAATGATTTACCCATATTTCCTACAGGATGGCAGAAAAAGAATGACTGCAAGAAATATTTTTTCTCCTTTTTTTTTTAATGTATTTGCTCTTTTGGTATAAACTCAGACTGAGAATTATTCTTTGTAGCTATTTTGTGATGTACATTTCAGTAATAAGCAGTGAGGTATTTGATGCAACGGCTGACAAAATTTAGTCCTGCAGGTAATGCTCATTCTTCTTTGTACCTTTAAAATTAAAACCAGTGTGCCATTTTTTAGAAAGGAATTAAACTCTAGAAGCTTCGATCAAACAATTTTGTCTTTTTTTTTTTTTCAGAATTAGGCATCTGAGCAGATTATAAAGCAATAAAGAAGAGGCATCTGAATAACTACACTATATTGGATTTCTCTTTTATAACATCTCTGTTTGTCAACAGCAGCGTTACAACTGGCAACCAAAAAAATCAACCCCTTTTTTTGAATACAGGAATTTATGCCAACTGCAGATAGCAACAAAAATTGTAATTACATGAAAAACCCAAACAAATCAATGCCAGATTCTCTGTTCTGGTCCTACTGCACAGAGAGGCTTGAAAACTGCCACAGCAAGTTAGCTGAGGTTTTTGTTTGCATCCTTTGTAAGCACAATCACCTTTCAGTAACGGATGCAAACTTCTAGTGCCAAGTTCTAGTTCTGTTCTGTTTGTCCCTCTGTTTGCCAGGTCCTGACCATCGCACTGGAAGGGAACTGAACCCTATTTAAGCTTTCAGTGCGGCAGAGTCAGGGTCTTGCTGCTATTATGGCACTGAGGAAACGATCATTCTGAAACTGGGCAAATTGTAGAGTTCTCTCTCTAGTGAACTCCCTGCTTTGCCCCGAGCCACTATTCACATGAGACAGAAAGGCTCCTTCCTACTCCCTTCAGGCTGGGAACTGAGCGAGCAAGCAACCATAGAACAGGAGAAGGAGACCGTCTCCCAGAAAAAAACCCACTAATACTGAAACATGCTGTGCAAGCAACTGTCCCCAGGACTTGACTATGCCCTGCATGCTCTCCTGGCCATGGGGGACAGAGGGGAACCATAAGCAGAACAGTAGGTGGAAGGCTCTGCATGAACTAGTACCAGGAGGGCCAAAACCTCAATGAAATAAAGATCATGTACGTATAACTGTGCTAAGTCTGCTAATGTCCTTGAAAATCTGGAGGTAAAGCTTTCAGGTCACAGATTTGCTCCCCTCCCAGACAGATATCCAATCCACAAAGGTTTCTTTTAGATATGAGTCAGCTTGAAGAGGAGGGAAGGATTAAAGAAAGGATTTTCACAACAGAAGGTGAACAACTAAAAGGGCAGAAATCAGATATAGAATAGCCTCAGTATAGGTGCTAGACTACTGGGGGGGGGGGGGGGGGGGGGGGGGGGACACCCCAGCATTTAAGTTTCTTTAGAAAAACCCAAACAAACATTAAAAAGTTCGGTCTTATGTCAATAGGGATCTTTCGTGCACTCATAGGGGTTAAGATACCAATCATTATGCTTATTACTTGTAGATAAAATCAAAATGATTGGAAACTACATCACCCCATACAAAACTAAATTAAAGCCAAAGAGAAATTTCATCTATCAAGACATTAGGCAGAAAAAAGGGTAAACACTACAGAAGCTGATATGTCTTGAAAGGGAACATGGTACCATTGCTTGAGGTAGAAGGAAAGTACTTGCTGGTAGACAATGGTAACTCAAGGAAGTGCTTTCTAGGCTTCTGTGAAATGCTTTCCATTTGGGTTGCCACTGCTATGTACAGAAAAAATCTCCTGCTCTGCTCTTAGGTCAGAAAAAAGCATTTTAGTAGGACACTTAATTAGGGATGATATTCTGGGTACTTTTGGACTGCTGTGTAGGTAAGTGCTAAGTAGCATTGCTGTATTGAAAGACCCACTAAAAATAATGCTGTTTCATGAGACATACAAATAGCAATGTAATTCTTTTCTTCAAAGTTAATTTCTGAACCGTATTGCTCTGCACAGCTTTTATTACGCAAAGATATGTATTAATAAATAGCGCCAGCAACCCATTTTATATAATAAAACCTTATTTCAAATGTTATGGAAGGCAAACACCGTACAAGATACTACTCCAGAAGTGAGCTGGACTAGAAATGTCAATTACTGGTAGCTGCTTTCAAAATCCTTCTTATTGACATGGCAACATGATGGGACTTCAAAATAAAAAATGAAGGAGAAGAATCATTCATAGTGGAGAATTATAAATGCTTCCCTGTCTATATTCAAGCCTCAGAAGGTAATGCAACTGGCAAATACACGGCATTACAAAATTCTAAAAAACCCTGCAAAACCAAAAACAAACTAACAGAAACCCAAACAAAATCACAACAGTTAAACCTTCTGTCGGACTACATAATTTTTAACTTTCAGTTAACCAGTTTAAAAAAAAGTGCCCCCTTCCCCTCTTCAGCCAGTAGCTCATTTAGTTCAGTGCTCTTCTTTCTACATCTCATACTTCATACTCCAAAATGTAAGTTAGAGGGACAGATGTATTATCCGGGAAGTTTTCCAAATTCATTAACTCCTTGGCACCAATGACTTCAGGATACCCACTGCCAGCACTGAATATTATGCCCAGCAAAAACCCAGCTCCTGGGGGGAAAGGATTAATAAAATGAGGCATTTGGCAGTGGCTGTTGGTCTCTTTGGTCACAACAAGCAACTAAAAGAACCACAGTAGCTGCCAACGCTGGTCACAGCCAACTTTTCAGTACCTAGTACTCTGAAGGTCTTTCCTGAACATCTGCAGATCATTCACCACAAAGCTTGAAACATGCACAGATACTGCTTGAAGGAACACGAAACCAATAGTCAGAGAAAAGACTGGCAGGAAGGCTGTGACTCCAGTTCTAACTGCAGAGGGTGGTAAATGTCACCCAGGGGCGTTAGAACCACGTCAGCACTTCCTCCTCAATTACAGAAGATGCCGTTTGAGGCAACTCATTTTGCTTTCTGTAATGGATGCAGTCTGGCTGTCACCAGCTAAAGGGCTGACGACTGAAGAGCCTTACAAGATCCTGGAAATGCAGCAGACCTGATGGATCCACTTGCTGTTCTCAGCTTTCTTCTTAGGGCCAAGGGGGGAGTTCCATGAAGGAAACCAGCTTACTATCAGTCATTGAGGTGAGACCTTATCGCTCTCTACAACTACCTGAAAGGAGGTTGTAGAGAGGTGGGTGTTGGTCTGTTCTCCCAAGTAACAGGTGATAGGACAAGAGGAAATGGCCTCAAGTTGCGCTAGGGGAGGTTTAGATTGGATATTAGGAAACATGTCTTCACTGAAAGGGTTGTCAGGCACTGGAACAGGCTGCCCAGGGAAGTGGTGGAGTCACCATCCCTGGAGGTATTTAAAAGATGTGTAGATGTGATGCCTAGGGACATGGTTTAGTGGTGGACTTGGCAGTGGTAGGTTAATAGTTGGACTCGATGACCTTAAGGGTCTCTTCCAACCTAAACAATTCTATGATTCCATTCTATGCAGGCACTTTCATGAGCCATCTGTTCAGGCACCATCACCAGAGAAGCTCTCTGATTTAAAGATCAACATACAGCAAGAGGTCCCCAGGATTTTAAACATTAAACTTGTTTTTGGTGGCTGCTGTGCCTTACTTTGAATCTCTACAGTTTCAATAAAAAGCACGCCAAATTCTTTACATGCTTCAAACTTCAAACTTACTGTTTCTTATTCTTTGATTAGGGTTAATGCCAGCTTTCTTGTTTTTTTTGCCACCTCCAATCACTTCAAGTTTTGTAATGATTCTTACTAGGCATGATATTCCAGGATCCAGAGATGCCAAGATCTCAAGTCCTAATAACCACCTCTGCAGAATTGCAGTATCTATTATCCTGTGTGAAATTCTGCGCTAACACAGTCACACTGCTTCTGCTTTCAGAGAAAGCTTTATTTTTGCCTGATACAGCACTCCTCATATAGACACTTCCACCATATTTACAAGCTCTCCTACCCTCATGTCAGAAACAACCCGGAATACGAGGCAGTAGGAAGCTCCAACTCAAAGCAGAAACTTTCAGCAAAGACATGAAATGTGGCAGGCTCAGCACAGACAGTCACGGCGAAAAGCATCACCAGGTCTCAGGGAGAGAATGCATGTCCCAGCCAGCCTACAACTGATAACTCATGCCAGCACCGCACCGTTTACTAGAGAGAGAATTTCAGTGTGCGACAGACACAGACTTCTGCAGGCATGCCTCTCCTTCAGCCCACTGCAAGCTGACACAGACAATGTATTTACCACAAAAAGACGACCACTTATGTCAAATACTAGCAGGCCTTACGGTAAGCGGACACATTCATTACAACTATTAGAAGCCTGCACTTTATTTCATGTCATACTACTTAAACATCTCTTGATTTGCTTCACTGATTTCTGCACAGAACAATATTCAGCAATACTGACCAGGGGGAGAAGTAGCAACTATGAAGTGAGAACATCAAAACACACCCCCCAAGCCTCAGCTAATATAACAATATGCCCAGAATCACTTCAGGAAATTAGAGGGGAAAAAACAAAGGTGGTAGAAGAAATATGGATGTGCGAGTATCTTGGCTGGAAAAAAATTCTTGTGTGTTGGATTTTTCTTCCTCCTAGTCACTTCTCCCACTTCTGTATCATAAGGGAGCTGTAACATTGGGTAACTGCGGAACACGAAATTTCCCAGGGCACATTAAAGTTCCTGCCCCTTTCTCTGCTCCTGGAGCAAAGAATACTCCTTAAGGAAAAAGGCTGTTGGTTTGCAATCCCTGGATGCCGACAATTCATACTGGGTAACACATAATTCCCATATTGCTGGGATGTGACAGAAAAGTAGTAAATCTTTCACCTCTATTGTTTATTTTTGAAGACTGCAGTTTGGATATCTGCCAAACCAGGCCTGCTCCTTTGAGAAAAGGCCATCATTACTACCATGCAGACTTTCCACTCCAAGTTTACCCACATGTAAAAAATGAGGCATTCCTGACACCCAGAATCACTCTCCAGCATCTTGCTCTAATAAACTTAATGTCGCAGCTTTAGCAGGTATTTCCCCAGCTATGCATTCACAGGAGCGCTCCGTATAGCTCCTATCTGCAGGAACTCTTAAGTTTTATTTCATGGGGGTCAAATTGAAATATCTATCTTTGGTACACTTTTAGGACACAAGGTTCCTTCACAGAGAAGTCCACGTTGTTCAGGACTTTTGGGTAGATGTACATGCACTTTTGTTCTTAAAGTGGGAACATGGAAAGGGCTTTGCTGTCGAAGCTAGGGTTGTTTTACTACACTTTCATAGTACAGAAAACTCACGTTTGCTGGGGGAGACAGTGAAATAAAAGCTTCTGCTCAACTTATGCTTTTACCGGGTCATTTATTCCCTGGTTCAGCAGCTTTCTGTGATCAGCCAGATTGAAAGAAACCCTACCCAGTCCCTATGGTTCTTAAGGAAAATTGTCCTTTCTGTCTCAGCTGCCTGTTCATTCTATCTGGCACTTACAAAAGCTTCTCCCTGCTTGTCAGACTCAGCTGCTCCCAAGGACTGCTCAATCTTCTATCACTCCTTAGGACAGGACCAGACCCAGAGTGTAGCTGCCCGAACAAAGCTAAAAGATAGCCATGGCCCTTTAACAGCAAGTAACATCACACAGTCAAAAATACACAAAACCAAGTTTCACTGGCCGTTAAACAAACCTCTCAGAAACTCACTTTCAGTTTAGTCTTCAGGACAAGAAACAGAGACTCAAACTTGCTCCCCCACTTCCTTTCTTTCAGTACAAAGACATCTCTGAAGATCTGCAAATCTTCTTTCATCCACATTTTCTCCCTCAGATGTTTCTGTCTACCCCCTCCACCCCAGTCACCTTCCTTCAGCTCAGCCTGATCCCAGGATCAAAAATTGTCAGTTACAAAATCATTCTTCTCTTCTCCTGAACTTCCTTTTTCTTGCTCCCTTGGCTAAGCCAGAAGAATACTATTCTTTTTTTTAAGAATTATTTTTTCTGCTGGGTTAGCTCCCCACAACAGCTCATGACAGAATTATAAAAATAATGCTGGCATAGAGAGAAAGGGGGCAGAAACATGTGGCTAGGCATTTATGAATACAAGGGTATCGTGGGATCCTCTTCAGGAGACAGAAAAACATTAAATCAACGATGCTATGTTTTAAAACCTCAATAACAGACCCTTGAATTTGCATCTTCACTGCAGCTGGTCTACGTTCAGCTCTGTTCCAGATCCAAAATCTCACACAAGAACATTGAGGGAAATGGGTTTCTCCTGCAAGTTTGCTACTGTTCTCAGCAGATCAGATCTATTCACTTTAATGACGCTAGTTCAAAGAAAGATCAATGGGCACTGCTCTGCCATATCTTAATACAATACACACTAAGAGTCAGTCACAGAACACAAAGAATTCATAAAATCAAAGTGAATAAGTGATTTAAGAAAAGATTCTTGCAAATCAAAGATGAGACAGCAGGTATGCTCTTCTTCAGTTTGCAGAGGTTTATTGCCATTTTTTATGCCCTGCTCCTGCCACTGGGAAAGTAATTTCATCCATGGCAAGTAAAACAGTCTTTAAAAAAAAATTAAAATAAAAAAGAAAAATCAATGTAAGTTTGGCATTTGAATTTAATAAGGATACGGTTTGACATGGCAGATAAGGTGACTTAATAGACAGCTGCCTCTGAAAGCCACAGTTCGCACGTACATCCACTTGCCGAGTTTCCCTTCTACTGGCACGTGAGCTTGTCTCCCTCAAATGAGTGGTTCAAGGAGACAAGCCCAGCACTATTCACTTCTGTCTGTCTTGTTTTAGTTTTTGGCTGGTTTAGCGCGCTCAACCATCTCACCAGCTAAGCTGTGGGACTGGAATAAAAGAAGTAATGGGAACTAGGGAGCTGTGGGTAGGAGGTACGATGACTAAGACTGCCTTTTTTGGCAGCAGCAAGCTTTTAGATCAACACTGTAACGTTAAACTGCACCCTTAAGTGAAGGATTTTTATCAACAGATGACTTTCTCAGGACCTAACAAAAAAAGGGTCACAAGAATCATCATCACACAGCTAATAAAGTCTTCAAAAAGAAGAAGAAAAGCTGTCAAAGGAATAGTTACAGCTGGTGAGTTACTGGGGGGCATAAAATGATTCTTCTGAGTAAAAATGAAAGCTTGTTTCCCTCCATAGAGGAGAACCATCTAACTAGGTTATCCGTGAGAGCTGTTTATCAGCCACATAGGCCTGGCAGGCAAGGGGGACTGTAAAGACTGCCAGCCTGGCATTCAGAAGTGTTTTTGACCAACAAACTGCTTTTCACTCAAATTTGACAATACAGCAAGTTCTGTTAATTTAGAATAATTGTTTGAAGCACAGGAACTGGTAAGTGTCCAGCCTTCCTTTTTCTGAGTCAGTGAAAAATCAAACTTCTCATGCAGAAATACATACAATTTGATAGCCGGGGGGGGGAAGATTGCTGTATCAGTCCCATTTTTTAATAGCCTTCTAAAAATAATCAGTATCTAGAATGTCCAGTCTGAGCTCCTCTTACTCAAAAAAAAAAAAAATTAGAACTTGACAAGCATTCTAATTTTGTTTTCATCTTCTTTCAATACACTTTCCTATCTCTGACAGGTTAAAATACATGAAGTTCAACAGACAAATGAAAGTTTTTCCAACTAAACATTCATACTTTATATTTAGCACTCTAAATACTAGATGAAATTAAAAGAGCATTTTTCTCAACAGTAATTCTTAAGAGTCAGCTCATGAAAGTTGAAGTCTTGGGATTTATTCCTACACACTTCCAGACGTTGAGCATTAAGACATGTAAAAGTCCTGCAGCCCAGCAGTTCAGTATTGTGCTGTCCTGTCCCACAGGCTTGGTCACAGCCTAATTTTAGTTCTTGTGCAACTAGGCAGTGTTAAAACAAGCCCCTCCATCACTCCCAGCTGTAACCAACGTAGATGGTTAGAACAATCTATAACATGGGAACTATTATACATATTAAAACAAAACAAAAAACCCCAACCAAACAAAAAACACCACCAAAAACACCTTAAAAAATAAAGTCCACTAAAAAAAGTGTAGTAAAGCCACACTGGCATAAAGTACTAAGTAAATTAATGTATCATCCTTGTTTCACTAGACAAGCTGTGTGTGAAGATAAGGAAAAAAAACAACAGTAGGCAGAGATTCAAAGCAAGCTAAGCATTTTAACTTTTGCACTAGAAATCCTTATAAACCCCAACAAGATAATAGATTCAATGTAACATCTTTGACTTTAGACCTTACCAGACCTAAGTATAGAAGAAAACATTAACTCTGTAAGTGACCTGCAGGAAAAAGGAATCTTATTTTTTGTTTCTTGGCTGCATGAGTCAATACAGACTCTCAGATGACAACAAGTTATTTGGAACTGTGTGGTCAACGAACACTTTGCTTGGAGAATCATAATCAAAGTTGATAATAACACCACCACCACAAGAAAAGAATCATCCAGGGAGAGAAGCCCAAAGTAAAGGTAACAGTAAAAGAATGAAAAGCTTGCAAAAATATTCCCAGCAATAACACTTAACCCATAGCTTAACGATTCAAAGCTCAGAGGCATGGGTTATGGGTAATATGGTATACTGAAGCATCATAGAAAGATACTTGCATTTGGGTTTGTGTCAGTCAAACTGAAATAGGACCAAGCACCACACTGGCTGAACTAATGGAAAATCATACTGCACAGCTTCCAGTGCCATCACAGGTTGCTTGCCCCCAGCACCCCAGCTGAGGTTAGGTTAGGCTACATCGGTATTGCTAAGGTATACTGCAGTCTGCAAAGTAGGCCATTCCTCTTCACGCTTGCAAGAATGATTGATGCAACGAAGTATTACACTCTTATTATCAAAGAGAAATAAAATGAACTAAAATCACCCTTTTTCTCCTCTCACAAATGCAAAGACAAGTGTCAGATTCTATATGCCACATGCTTTCAGTTAGACAGTGGCAAGGTCCTTGTTTGGACAGGCACTTTAGTGGGGGACTTGGTAGTGATAGGTTAATGGTTGGACCCAATGATCTCGGAGGTCTTTTCCAACCAGAACAATTCTATGATTCTATGATTCACTTGTGTACGCCAGGCAGCTCAGCCATTTACATGAGTCTTCTACTGTGGATCTAGTTACTATATGAATCCTTATGAACTCAGTACTAAACCCAATGTACCCTTTGAAAAGCTCAGCTTTAACGACATCTACAGCAGCAAGAAGGCTTGTTTAGTAAAATTATGAGATCTGGCATGAGGAGAGAACACCACTTCCCTACGCACCTCTGACATAATTGTGTTACCTGCAAATCAAAAGCAAAACAGAAGCCGAACTTGCTACAATGGCACCAGTCTCAAACAAGCCAAACACTAGGCTTTCTTTAGTCCTTCCTAACCCCACTATTAACCCCCAACAAAATCCTTGATTAAAAGAAAGCCTTTTGTGCTACAGAGGCATGCATAAACCATTGGATTTTGCTGGTATTCCAATAGCTCAACTTTTGCATGATTCCTCCAGTTAAAAAAAAAAAAAAAAAAAAGTGCTCCAGTTTTGTCTGCCCTTCCAAGTCTGAACTCAAATTGCAGCAATAAGCTTAGCCTAGCCATTATTCACACTTTTACCAGAACAAACTTTAACACACTGGATTCTGCCTGCACCAGACCCTACTTTGTCCCTGCAAAAAACTAAGCTGGAGTTCTTAAAATCACAGGTTGTTTATATTTGCAAATTTAGCAGTGGCTGGGCACACCTGAGTTTACTAGAATGGAATCATCTACACTATGAAAGTGTTATAACAGCTCTTCTGCTCTCACAAACACTTCCCAGAAATGGTTCAGGAGTTAGGATATACCAGGCACAGCTTCCAGAGGCAACCTGAAGCCATTTTACAATAGAAGCTCGGAGCACAGATGGGGATCATCCTGTGCCACTCAACTTTAAAGCCAAAGAGGGCATTCAGCTTACACTTGTACAGATGCAACCTTAGCATCTCATAGACTTATTTCACTTACCAATGCAACCATGGTTTTCACAATAGGCTAGAGAGCCTTTCCTGAAGGTAATGATGAAGCTTAATCTGTTGCACTTTCCATACCCTATTCCAGTAGGTCATATAAAAACTACCAATAAGCCTAACTTTTCGAGCACTTCTGTGTCCTAAACCATAATCCTCATCCTAGCCCTAACAAAACCTCAGTAAAGTTTATTTAATGCACAATACATCCTGGTATTAAAGGTTGCAGAGATACACCGAGACCTTTAACCTACCTTATTCCAAACTATCTCCAGTCCCGATCTGAATCTTAGTTTAACCACAACCCAGTTTACCCATTCACGGAACAGTACAGACGGGAGGTCCACCAGATGTGTTGGCACTCAGACCTCATCAAAGCCCTGACCTTGCAGGATTTAGCTGTACACCTACCTCTTCAAGCCTTCTTTCCCAGAACACTAATCCTGCCCACAGGCTGAACAGTAACGTGGCAACTGCGCTGTCAGCAAAATTAACAGTAAGGGGTAGAACTTGACCAGAAGCTATCAAACTATTTCAAAAGGCCTTTTCCTACGCAGGTCCTAACCCTATCTCTTGCCATATAGCATTAATTCAAATGCAGCTTGGTAACAGAGCTACCACTGTATCATCCAGTCTTGCTGGTACTAATCCATAGCCCAGTCACATGTTCCTCACATAGCAGCCAGCGAGAAAATAAGATCTTCAACCCATCTTGTCTCAAAACTATCTTGAAACATAATCCCAGCCAAAAGCATGGTCTAGTGACATTAAAATAAAAATAGGAAAGCTTTTTTGCCCATTTTGCTAATTAATATGTCAGAGCTCATAAAGAAAGACTCATCAGCTTTTCTCCAGCACTGCATCATCTGAAAGAGCTGTGTCAGCAGAGACCTCAGCAGACAGTCAATACATACTAAAAGTGTTCTAAGCAGTAAATCAGAACAAAAAAAAAAGAAAAGGCATTTCAGAAAAAAAAATAAAAATAGCTGCAAAGAATTCAGTACTTGATTTCAGTATTTGATATAAAATAAGTTATATTTGCTGTACAACAGTCTTGCCCTTCCTTATGAAGGACATGCTCCTAGCTGTCCTGGAATCACTTTTCTAAAAAGCTAAGAGTTCATGAAAAACTAAGCTAAAGTTTGCTGATTTTTCATCTCTGTGAATTTTCAGGGATCTTCTCTGCTTTATGATAGAGGCACCACTTGTCTGCTTCTCATTCTCATCGTCGGAACTGAGTTTAGGGAATGCGGACATACCATTGCTGAGCACGCAGGAAGCTTACAGAGGACAAAGTCCCCCTTAGAGGATTCAGAGAAGATGCTTTACACACACACACTCTGAACTCGTGCCTTTTCCAGAAAGGGTCAAGTAGGCCGCATCAATACAGCACTCCAGTGCTTTTGCCAATGGCATTGTGGAAAACATTTGCAACACTAGGAACACCTGTAAGCACTGCAGGAGTCTTCCATCTGGCAGGCTGAAGGACACCTCAACTATGAGAGCCAAAATTCACAGACTCATTTCTGTGAGGGTGAAATGCAGGAACAAGTCTCCAGCCATCTTCCCATACAACATGCTTACAAGCTCAGGATGTGTCCAGACATGCTTCTAAAAATCAAATCTACTTTTTTTTTTTTTGGGGGGGGGGGGGGGGGGGGGGGGGGCCTGGACTGGACACAGACGATGACGACACACGACTGCTGTTTGTGGGTGCAATATATAAAAAGACAGAAAGATGGGGCTACAGCTACAGATCCTTCTAATGTCTTGGTCTTCTGCAGAGCTGTGATAACGCTTTTTGAAATGAGTACACACTACTAACTCCTGCTGCTGCTCAGTAACATGTAATATGTGAGGGATACACTAGCTATACCAAAAGCTGAGACTAAGTGCTTGAATAGCCACTGCCCCAGAAGGAATAGAAAGGATATTTCCCTAGAGAGAATTACTCAACTGCGTATTTCATAGAACAAGTCATGTTGAAGGAGAGAAGGGATAATTGCATTGATTGTTAGTAGGTGATAATTAATTCTGTAGAGAAATATGTATAATTTCCTGAAGTCTGGAATAGGATGGAAACTCTTCGTTCTGTAATGAGAAAATAACGGTGCTTTGCTCCCAGCACAAGCAGCTGCAATGTCTCCCTTAGCATGTTCTTAAAAAAGGTACATATAGGAAAGCAGCACAGTGAACAATGTTAAAATAAGAGTTCTGCGATGTGACTGAATGCCAGCAAGATGCCTATATGATATACAATTCCAAAAAGCATACAGTAAAAAGGGACCAGAGACAAAGAACGCCATGTTCTTTAACAAACCTTTAAAATAAATATTTGAATGGAACAATAAGAAAACTGAAAATGCTGCTTGATTTCTTTTTATGAAGGGTTAGGAAATGGAACACAGAGAGGGGAGAAACATTTTTCAACAGTAATTGAACAGTATTTAAAGTGGACAGAACCAAGAAAAATCATTTACACTCCAGCCTCCTCAGAAGTTAGCTAGCTCCTTTTATTCTGAAGGGGACAAAAAGAAACAACCTGTAGGATCTTTGTATCTATTCCTTAGGTCATCTGTTGACCACTGATTTTAATCTAGGAAAAAAGACCTTAGGTACATGTAAGATGTCTGTGAAGGATAAGTAAAGCAAACAAGCCAAATTTCAATAAGCATGGGTCCACATTTTCATATAAAATTTGTAGGTGTCTTCAAATAGAAAAAGTTTCAAAGCCACGGTTTTCAAGAACCTGGAGAAGTGTGCAGAAGAAAGATCAAATGCCGCTAAAAGTGGTATTACAAAGCTTAATATACTTATAACAACAGAATACCAAAGAGTTATGATCCCACCGGGTTTCCTTCCAATATTCTTTGATAGCAGTGAATTCCACTGATCTTTGGAAAACTAAATGATGTTGCAATGTTTGTAGTAATTTTTTTGCACAGGAAAAAACTCAAGGGCAACATCCCTAGCTTCTTCAAGTTGACAAGATCATTTCTTTGAAGCTTTCACATTCCCAAAACAAAAACTTGAAAGAATTTTTTCTCCCCAGGAGTGATAATGTTACAAGACATATGAACTACCCCTTGATTCAGAAAGAGAATCCAAGGAGTTCACAGACTTAGGAAAGATGCCAGAAAAATTTAAAAAGAATTTGTCTACTAAGTTCAGGAAAAGGTCTTCAGATAAGGAAAATCCACACCAGAGAACTAAAGGACACCCAGTTGCCCAGAGAAGGAATACCATAAACAACTGGGAATCTCATAGTTGACCTTACTTTACATGCATTCAGCTTTTTAGTTCTGTCAAAGGAGTGGAAAAATGCGACGTGCAATCACGCTACAAAGGGGCAGCCTGAAACTTCAGGGTTTTCTAACATCTGAAGAGACTGGTGGATAACTGGCGTTTTCTAGAAGGTTTAAGGTTTCTTATGTCAGCTTATCCAATTACAATCTTATGTGGCATTTCCTTGAAAGTTCTTACAATACAAGAACTGCAAGTTATACAGTACCATGGCGTGGCTTGTGAAACTTACTTAATAAGTAGGTACAGTAATGACAGCAGTATGGACTAATTTTTTTTTCTTATTATGGCCTGAAAAGTTTAAGAAAAAATAAATTATTTCTACTGCACAAGCACAATGAAAGGAAAAGCTTTGACATTTTCTTTTTTAATCTATAGAATTTTTTTAGTGTTATCTTCAATATTCCTGGAAATGGAAGTGGAACTCAGAGCAAGGAGAAAAAGCAATAAATATTTGTATTTTTCAAAACATATATTAAGTCTCCACATGCCACAAGACACATTTCACTTGCCCTTATTTGAAAGGGCGTCTTCTTCAGTTTACAACACCTGCACTGAAAAAAAAAGTTACAGCTCTCCCTGCAAATGACTCAGCTACCCACACTGCCTGGCAAAGAACAATCCCTAATTCATCATCATACAACTTGGGAGTCAGCACATACAAAGCAATGCCTTAATTCGCAACTCTTTTAGTCACCACAGTTTCTGTAAGCTGATTTCATTTACTGTCCATACTACTTTCACAGTGCTGACTTTTCCTCCAAAATAGGACAGCTTACCCGATTTGTGTCCGGCCAACAAACCAACTTTGCTTTCATCTGCCACTGGAGAAATAAAAGAAAAGACACAAAGATCAGAAACTTATTTAAATTCACAAGCCTTTGAAACACTATGAAATTATTTCAGACACATAGCATCCTAGATCTTTAAATTATAATCATTTATAAACAGCCTTTTTTTTTACCTAATCCACCTGGGGTGCTTCAAAGTCCAAACATATGAATCAAAGCCCACTGAAACCAATAAAAGGACTACCAGCAGTCCTTGTGGGTTACAGATCAGGACTTCAGCACTTACACACTCAAAACTGAGTTGTCAGAAGAGTAATTGCATTTGTAAATAACTCATCTTGCCAGACAAATCACAGGGCATAGGAGAGTTGTAACATTTTCAGATCAAAGACCTCAATTGGTAAGAAGAATCCAGATGCAGCAACCTTCCCATCTACAAGATATCTCACTGGCTCACGGGACCCTCTGCAGACAATGAGGTCTCCCAAAAACGGATCTATTGGAAGGGCTTATGCTTTCTTCTATGTTATGATTTATTTTATTTTATTTATATTATTTATCTGTAAACCATATTGTAGTATTTCACAACATCTTATAAAGAAAGATGTTCACAGTAGCAACAGTTTGCAGACAGGCTAGCGGAGGAGCAAATTCTGAACGTAACAAAAATTGTAGTTTTTCTTCAGCAACTGTACTTCAGTTTATTATCATATATCTCAAGAAACTAATTAAAACACTCTCCTGGAGGGCTGAGGGGAAGAACCAATCACCATTTCTTAAAAAGAATTCTATGCAAAGAAACGGTGCTAATGTAACGTTAGCGATGATAAAGCAAACGCAGGAAATGAATGGTAGGGTTGAAAGCTTATCCTTCAACCTTGCCTGCCCAAGCACTCTCTTATATTATGCCTTAAAACGTGATCTCTTTATACGATAAAATAAATTGTCAAGTCATACCAAAAATACTACACACGGGAACTTACACAACCTTTGCATGGTGGTCACCATAAAAAGTTTACGTACAGGGTTATCTGCAATGATACAAGAATGTGCTATTTTCTGCCCAGGAAAGAGCAGTGCAGTAGTTACTGGCATTCAGGAGCTACGACTGGGAAAAGCATCACAGTAAGCGTTTTCTTGTATTGCCTCCTCACTTCACTTTTAGGGAAGCTTTTCCCCCCCAAAAAGGCCGTCAGATTCAGGACTGGGATTCACAACTGGAACCATGAATCCACAACCGACCATTGTATCTCTTCTCCACCTTTGTAATCTGATTGTCATCTGATTACCAGTAAAATTGACATAGTGCAGTTTTGTTGTGGGATGTAGATGCTAATAAAGTAAGACTAATACTGTTTGCAGTGTTGCGCAGAGATGCTGCAAAGCAAAATAGCAGTGGGGCTAGTTAAAATTAGAAGTGCAACCAAAATTCAAGGCAGTTCTGTACTCCTTGTCCTTTAAACTTTCTTCTAAGTTTTTCTAGTCCCTGGAAATGATAACTGTTTAGCTCCTTGCTATGCAGAATGACCGGACAAGGGTTTGCTGTAAGGATAGGTCAAACTCCTTTTCCTCCTTCCTCCCCCCAAATTTACCTCTAAGCAGAACAACCGTGGAAAACTTTAGTCCCAAAGGTTAGTGTTTTGACAAGTTATGATTGTGTGAAAACAAGAGATTATAATGGAAACTGATTTGCAACCTTAATTATAGCAGTCACTAATGGCAACCACTATAATATATGATAATTACTTGGAGTAGGTTATGTTACAGTACATAGGAGCTTTAAAAAAATGGATACCAAGGTTCACAGCATTTTTTTTAAAACTATGCTGATGACTTGGTTTGCCTGAAACTAAGTTTTACATTATTAAAAGGGATAAATCCATTTAAATTAATCATACTTTACACACCAGCTTCACGCACAAAAATTAGATTTTAATACTGAAGGGAAAAAAGGAAGAATAAAATGATTAGAAAATGAAAAATAATCTTACCAGAATACAAGGTTAGCATTATGAGTTTAAGCACACACACACAAAAATTGGGAAATGTAAAAATTAAAGTTTTATATCAAAGTTTGAGCAAAATATTTGTGTCCCTCCATGGGGTAATTTTCATTTCATGGGATATTATGCTTAGGCAGTGACTTCTAGGCTGGCCATCTCTCATTAGACTGAACAGGCATGCCACAGACAAGTCCATTGGATGAGAACCCTGTTCCTTCCATTGTTTCCTCTGGGAACAAGGAGAAGACAACAGAAAAGAAGGAAAAGGCTAACAGGAGATAAATACTTTCTATGCCAAAATTGAAAACTTTGTAACTGAAGATTTCATTTAGAAAGTAGATAAGATGTCCCGTTCCACTAAATAGCATTTGAAAACACTGCTCTGCATGATGTTAAAAATTCATGCAATCATTCAGTTATGACAAAAATAGTATTTCTCTGGCTATCTTCCTTGGCTTTCGAAAAAAGCAAGAGCTAAGTGGAAATTTCTTTTCGAAGATTCTACTAGTGTTGGCCTATCTTTGCAGAAAGGCACCTGAAAGATTTTAAACCGGGAAAAAATACTGTCTACTCTTAAAACTCAAGTTAAAAAAAAGAAATCTAATTATTTTTATATTGCAACATGAAAAAGTAATTACATTGCAACTTACTACGCAAAATTTCAACTCAGGAGGATCACACTTGGGAATGTGCAGTGCCAGACCGGAATATCACAGGAAAATATTTGTAACAAAATTTCAACTGTAACTATTTTTATGAGGACACTAGAAATACTCTATATTCTTGAGCTAGCATTGTCAAATGCAAAACATTTCAAAAAAATGGAACCACCTAATTTGGGGACTGTAAACATAAAAATCTGGGAAGGATCAATGCAAGGGAGTAAATACATTCACAAACAAGAAGAAACTTCTCCTTAACTTGTAAATCAAATACTTCACATTTTGAAACGTCCCTGGAACTCCAGGCGACATTAGTTCATAAAGTTACTAATGTTTGTCAGTATAAAACACGCTAGCTCTGGTAGAGTAACATCTATAATTTAGGAACCGCATTTCCACCACAGAAGCCAGTTACGTATTCATTGTCAGTACTCAAAGTAATTGCTGAAATAAAAGTCACAGAACTTCTACAGCTATTTAATAAAAGCATGGACATTTGGGGGACTAGCAAGACCACAGATTATGAAAGATGGAATATTACTAAAACAAACAAATCCTTCCAGCTGATAGCAAACAAACTACGCCAACCAACAAACGATAAAAAACCCCAACCCTCTATGCCATGAATAATCAGATGTATTAGGACTTCCTATGGTAACATTCTGGAGTGCTGTTTTGCTTTAAAAAAATTAGTAGTATTGTTCACCAACAGTAAAAGCACCCAACAACGCATCCATGTCTTTCCACATAACCCTTTGATTGCCATTTCCGTGCCCTACTCAAGATAATCAAGGTAGCCATTTTATTTGAATTGCATGATTTTCAACGGTTTAGTACGCAACAAGCCTTCTGTACTGCCTCAAAGTTTGCCTCAAAATACAGTCCAGGTTTACTTAAATGTCAAACTACTTCCCAACTATGGTTTAGAGAAGCACAAACCAATGCTGCTGCCAATTGTGATAACCAATTTACCTCCTTTTGCCCAGTTCAATCGCTGTACCGTTATATTATTCTTCCCTACAACAAGGAGTTACTACTATTCACGAGATACAGGGTATTACTATTCAATTTAGTGCCCCTGTTCTGAAGGATCAGTTTCGCACATTGACTGAGAGCTACCTAAAATCTTCTAAATGTGTGAAAGTTACTTGTATTTCTGCTGGACAAACTGACACATACCTTTGAAGACCAGCTGCAGTTCTGCACTCAGAAAGGAAGCAAACAAGGATTAAAATTACAATTAACGAGAAATAATAGTAAGAGAGAGTGAAATATCAAAGAACTTCTTAGAAAACAATTTTCCTGATACCTTTATTAGTCTGTAAGAAGCCCAATATAAAATTATTACACTTTAATCAATTAACAAAGGCTGTATTCCCAAACCACATATACAAATAATATTTCTGTGCTTTTTAGAATCCATCAGTTTCTATCGTATAAACAGATGAAAATAAAGCAAAGCTACAAATTGGTCACTGTTTTTTTCTGATGAACTGTATCCTTACCCAGCTCTTTCATCATAATGAAGGCACTCCATCATCAATTAATTTTAGTCAACAATAGTGCCAATGACATAATTCTCCTGCCATTTTTATTTTCTTGGTGAAGCATTTCGCCGTCTAGGAGCGGCATAAATCTCTCAGAGAAACTGTGTCAAATGTTGGCTCACACCCGTCACTTCGGAAATGCTGCTTCCTGTTCTAGGTTTGCCCTGTAGTACCGCGCTCAAAGACCACAGCCTTTTATACTAAAATCTACAGGAGCAATAAAACGTGTATATTAGGAAGGGTAAACTTGCACTGTTCTTAATATATTTTCCTTCAGTAATTCCCCCTCCTCCCCTCCCTAGTGACAGTGAAACTTCACGTAAGGGCCCCCTCTCTCCTGTTCTGGGGTCACCTCGTTATCCATCAGCTACTCATTCTTGAAGGATTATGGGTCCTTGATAGATACGTGTTCACTTCAATGTTGAAAAGCAGCAAAAACCTCGCACAAGGGCCAAGAATAAGTTATGCTTACGTGGTAAAAAAGGTAAACCTTTTCCAAAATGGCCTCTAACACATTTGGGACGCCCTGTTCAGCACATTCAAACACAGGAACAAATCACGTTCAAACCAAGGTTCTGGATTCTTTTTCTTACCTCTATAAGGTTTTCTCTAATTAGATTTTTCACAACAATTTTGTTAGAACTGATTTAATACTTCAGTTCAATTGTATTCAGAGAAGGTCCCCAAGGGATATATCTTGTGTGTCAGTACATGAGAATGAAAATGCCTAAGCTTGCATTCACTGTTACCACTACTTGTTGTTGAAGAACCAGCAGTCAGTTGATGCTGTCCACCGGACACATCTACCTTTAAATGGAAGGTTTTCTCCTGGCAGAAAATAACATTGTTTTACAATTTCCCAGCCAGCGTGATTTTTTCTTCACTTTCTTCTAGTGGCACAACTACTCATTCTTGAAGGTTACGCTGCTAATTGAGGCCATCACGGCTTCTTTTACACTTTTGTTGTCTTCTCTAATCCCCTCTCAACTCTGTTCCAGAGAAACTGGGCTAAACCTGATCCAACTCCCCCACTACCCATCTCCTGCATGTCATTAACACTTCTTCCAAACTCCTAGGGTTAAATCACAAGTTCCTAATCTAATCTGTCATTCACTGGTTGAAAACATTGATAGGGAACAGATTTAAGACAAAGTGTAGGGAATAGATTTATAACAAAGTGTTCTTACGAGTTATTTCATGATCATCTGTACTTTCTCACAGTAGCTATACATTAACTTAATTGCTATTTTCTCCCCCTAACACTTTAATAATCTAAGTGCATTAACGGATCAACTCACTTCAAACTTACACTAAAGCAGCATAAGAAACCACCACCTCAACCATGTGTTACCATTTTCTCAGCTCTATCACTGTCGCAGCTCATGCAATGCCCCAGTCTGCTCAGCAGCAAACTTCCTTGTATCTTAGAAGATTTCTGCAAAATCAGTCCAAAAAGTTCGTATTTCCTCCTGCCCACTTCTGCCTTTATGCCACAGCTCACCTTCCCCTCAATTGCATCAACGCAGATTTGGTGTAAAGCTGAGTAACGGAACTGACCTTGTTAAAAACCCTTTCTTTTCATACAGAATAAACCTAATTTCAGTCTCATTTCAATTCAATTCACAGTGTCCCTATCACTTAATAAATGATTTTGTTTCATTCCCTACTTACAGATCTTACAAACAGAAATTTGAAAGTCATTTAAACTAAGAAAACTATGTCGTGTTCATTTCTAAAAAATTATTCTGCAGCGTGGCCTCAGAAAATATACATCTAATCTGACAGTACTAGAAAGTTATTCGTGACAGAAGCTAGAATAATTTAAAAATCTCTCTTGGCCCTTGATCCCAAAGACAATCACAGCCATAAGCAATACAGTTTTTCCTAAACCCATGACATTTTTGTTTTTGAAAAGTCTTTCTCTTCAAGAGATGATTTGTTAAATTACTGTTACAAGGCAGTAACACTGGAAAGTCTGTTAGAATTCTGAGCCATCTTGTTCTCCATTTCCTCATTAATGTTCTAATGAACTTAACTGGCTCCTAAATGCAGTTCTGAAGTTGGTTTCAACTCAAAGCAACCCGACAAATGCATTCCATACATATAATACGGTTAACAAAATAACAATTTTAAAATACCAAACCACTGTTTATCCCACTAATACCATAACTCTCACTAGCAACCTCCCAAAATGTATTCTTTTAATTGTATCTGAATCAAAACATTGTTTAAATTGAAGAGTAGTCTCCATTAGCTCTGCCTGGTCCCCATTCGGTTACATTTTGAGATATTTATTTCAATATCCAAAATTAAACTCAGAATAAGAATAATCTGGTTCAGAGCAAACCACGAAGTAGCTAATAGCATCTTGATTGCATTTTCCACATTCTTCTGGATGTGAAACACTAGGTTCTCTTTGTTTTGAGGTGTTTTAAAAGTATGAACTGTAATCAAATGCGTCCCTTCACTAACAAAGAAATTAGCATTTAGTTAAATATTGGCTTCCTTGCAGAATACTCCATACCTTACCTCTTGCATATTCACTTGCTAATTATTCCTAAATACATAAATAAGGTGGCCAATATCTTTAATAAATATGCCCCAAGGTTAAGGGACTCTGAGTATGTCTAATGATGTTTTAGCAAATAATATTTCACTCACATTTAAAAATCAAGTAAAGGACATTTCCATTTCTTCAGGCTGTAGAGCTTAATCAGTTAAGATCTACGGGTTTTTGCTTTTTATGGGGAAAGGAAGGGGGAGTTAAGCAGTACCTTGGGATAGTGGTCATGGGTTATTATACCAACATCCTCAAATATAAATCTACACAGTACTTTGCCTGAATTGATACACAAAATTGCTATATACTCCTATGATTCAATTTCATGTTGCTTCAGGTTAAAACAAGCCATACTTTCATGTGTTTGAATACAATTCCCATAGCTGTAGTTTTTACAGTACATTTATGCATAGCCTAAATCACTCCTGTGCATAAAGATTTATGGAAAATAAGGGTGTTGGAGATAAATAATAAAACACCTTCCTTCCTTTCTTTTTCTTAGAGCACACCGATTTTCTCCTTTCAATACAACATTAAAAAAAAAATCCATATTACCATTCATTCTCCACAGAAATTACCTTTTTAATACAGCTAAAAGAAAGAAAAAACACTACTGAAAATGGATTCTGATGAATTACTGTATAGAAATTCTTCTCTAGACAACTGGGGTAATGTATGGGAAAAATGTGTGTGTATACAAGGTTGTTAAAGGAAAGGGAAAATCATCCTTCCAATGACTTGTATAGAAGCCATTGATTTCTTCTTCATTTTCAATCTGCCATTAAGTTTCAAAAAAAGTGTACCACTTAAGTGGGAAGGGACAACATGGCATTTATTTCTAGCATGTCTGAATTTGTTTTGCTTATTTTTAACGCTATGCTATAAGCACAAGTCCAAACTCGGCATGTAGTCCTAAATCTGGTCAGTACAGGAATGCACTCTAAGTCAGACTTGAGTTGGCCCTGCACAAATTCTTGAAATCACAATACAAGGAGAATCTTTTCTTTGCTAACATATTCAAACACTATCATCCATAAGACAAAAATTTATGCAACTGAGTGGACGTGTCAGGTGCCAGGATCAGTAGAAGGAAAGGGGTGGCTGTGCTCTTTTGTCACCACGGGTTCAAAATAAAATTAGACAAGGCAAAGAAAAGATATACCGTAAAACACAGGATATGAACTCTACCAGTGATCCAGAAAGTGCTGTCATTATCTCAATACAGCAGCAGGGAAGAATATTAGGACTTATAGCTGATATGGAACTAATCTGTACCCTATTACTCTGAATGAAGCTGTAAATTTTGAGAAGCCTTTGACCACTGTGTAAATGATGGATCCTAAAGCAGGGAACCAGTCACCCTGCCTCCTACGCTTTGTGCAAGGACACCTGTACAGATGAGGCAAGGTTCTGCTCATGTCCGCAAAACCAAAGAAATGATCACAGTACCACTATACTTGCCTTTTTGTTGTTTTGTTTTGTTTTTAATTTCTGCAACAGTAACTCAGTAACTCACACATGCCACTGATTTTTATTTTATTTTTTTAAAGTAGATTTAAGTAAAAACTAACTCATCTGCAAATAACTTGAGTTCTTCAAATACACCAACTCCAGACAATGCTGCTTTTGGATTCAGGCTATTCCTGAATTTAGCAGTTAAGACTTGCGCCAGTTCATACGACTCACGGCACACACATGACGGCACAGAGCCCTGCCTAAACAACCAGGTGGCAGTGGTTCATGCCCTCTGCTCCTGTCCAGCTGTCCAACCAACAATACAGAAATGCACCAAGAGTCAATAAATTAAACCATATCTGCCCTACTGGCAAGTAACCTACAGCTTTGCTGCACACGCCAAGTTCCTTTCATTGCAAAATTTGCTCTGGAGAGTGACAATGACAAATTGATGCAACATGTCAGCAGTACTGAACACTTTTTGATCACCCATCCTTATTTCCTGATATTATTCACTGAGGATATTAATTTATAATTATAATAATTATTATTTTGTAAATAGATACGACCGGAAAACAGATTAAGCACTCAAAGGTTTCTGGGTCTAAAATACATAAAACTGAAAAGATAAACATCAATGTTAAATGGATTTCCACTGTGAATCTATGTAATTACAGACTAGTCTTTACTTAACAGATTTGCTTCTTGTGGATACATCAACCCTCAAAGCCAGAAAGACCTTTATTATACAATTTCATTAGCTCCCAAATTTAATGAATTTACTATTTTCTCATAAGGTTCATAATCTGTACCAACATCTGGATTCTCAGGTCTCTCATGTCTAAAATTTTCTGTTATCTGCCTTTGATGATCCTTCTGATGGTGCTGCCATTATGTAATCCGTGCCTTGTAATCTTATAATTAGGCACTGGAGCACTTTCAGATAGGGGACACCTCCTCTGTATTACCAAATCTGCTGCATAGTTCCTCTGTGGTGCTGAACAAATCTTTCTCACCACCTCAACTCTGGGTCTGGAAGATGAAGACAGCAGCACTTCTCTCTACCTCTCTTTTTTTTGTTGTTGTGGCAAACAATGCACTGAAATCAATAGTGGGTACATAGCTGCATGTTGGGATGAGAAGTTACTATGGGTCACGACTAGAGCTAAATAATGAGCAAAATATAAAAACAAAGAAATAACTTTCCTTCCCCAGAAATCCATTCTGGAGTGTGCATTATACGAATGCTCTATTTGGAAGCACAGTTTTATGTACCAAATTATTGGGATTTTATTTACATTAGAAGCATTTTATATTGGAGTTATTTCACTTAAGATTTTCATGTTTCCTTTCCTTTTACCCTTCCAGCCAGAAGCTTCTGCTTAAAATCTTTCAAAAGGTGAAAAATCAAACATGGTACTTCACCGCTTACTAGAGAATGACTGCAAAAGGTCCTAGCTTTCATCTTCCTCAGTTTCTTTATTTGCCAAGCTATGTGCAAGCAATTTTACTTCATCTATTATTATTTCTATAACACAGGATGGGTGCAGTTCTTTTATAGTCCCTCCAGTCCTTTACATGATTATCTCAAGTAATAGATTTACCTTCACATCACCATACACGAGAAGGATAAAACATTAGTGTCTCCAATCAGACTGATTATTATCCCTTTTGTTTTTTCCTTTCATAGTAGAAGGGGTATTTTCAACAGCTACCTTCTATGAGCGACAATTTTTGAAAGATCTTCAAGGCATCTTCATACCCAATTTTTACTTTAGTTTAGTTTTTGCATCCAATTTTTTATTTTATTTTTTAACCACTATGATTTAGTGACTCATATACGTTGTCAAAGCATTGCTTCTGGGTGTCAAGAGCAGACTGCTTATAAGAACTTGAACCTCACAATATAAATGAACACAGACCCAGACACAAGGAAGTACAAGTTACCTGGTAGCTCTGAGTATGTGCGCTCCCATTGCCTAATTTAAATTGGTGCTTGTGAGCATTCTTTCTAGTGACTTCTGTGGGAGCTCTAAGTAGTAAGTTTTCTAAAAGATGACTCAGTAAAGTTGAACATTATTTTTTCTAGTAGACTACATAAAATATGTGTTTTGACTCATGTCTGTAAACTCATTCCTTTGTTGAGGAGCATTTCCATTCTTAAAAAAAAAAAATCTAATGCATTACTCTTCATCAAAACAGTGGAACAGAACTGCAAAAGGACGAACTTCTGGTCTGGGCATGCAGTAGCTTTAAAATTCTGCCTTAAGAATTCCCCTAAATGAATTCTTACGCATTCTTATCCTGCATTAATAAATGTTTAACTTTCCTTACACTCCATTAGAGGAGTACACGCATTTTATGTTACATTAAAAATATTACATTAAGATGACAATAAAAATCAACAATACAAAAACTAAGACCAACCTAGAGCATTTCAGGAAAAAAAAAATCACCACCAAAAAGCTACCTTGAAACTATATACGAAACTAATAATTTTCTATTAATGGTGTACAAAATCTGATCCAACAAAACACATAAATCTCCGATTAAAGACATCCTAATGGTAGGTCTCAAAGTTACTCATCAACACTTGGATTTAAAAAAAAAAGATAAAGAATGAGTGCTACAAAGACGAATTAAAAGGAAAAAGAAAAGCTTATTTGGTTTTCTTTGAGGCTTAAGAACTTTGCGAATTTTTCCTTGAACTCTCATTAAAACATGACTCGGTTTTCAACTGCAATAACCCTTCAATCTTCCACCCACAAATGCTTTCCCAGTATTGAAAGAACCATTTACTTTCTGCTTCACCCACCCTGCAAGATTTTCTACACAGCGTTGATGGGTAGAGGACCATAACCTTACGACTCTTCAAGCATTTATAAAGATCTACTGCAACACTTTGATTGCTTGTGTTTGTCATTGTCAATGAAGAAATATACAACTTGTCTTAGGAAATTTAGCCTTTGTCCAGTGTAGTTTTGCAATCATTTATATTCTATACGGAAATGACTTTTGTTATTGCTGTTTTGCTATATTTTTTTAGACATATAAAACTTGTACAGCAATTCTTTCTGCTCATTTTTACAAATGCTCCCTCTTTTCCTCAGCTAATATTTCAATACAATGGACAGAATGGCCTTTCAGAAAAAAAAAACCCCACAAACCTTTCTTCAGCTTCAATAAAAAGGGTACTTGCAATTAGATGCTACAGGAGGCAGACCATTGTCCCCATCACTGCAGCTCCTCTGCAGAACTTACTCCCTGATGTTTGTGTTTAAGAAACAAAAGCAAGAAACAGAGATGGTGCAGATGGGCTAAGGCTAAAAAGCTGACCTGTATGTCACCCCACCCCTTCCTTACCCAGATCCATGCTTTTTGAGGCTTTCAAATTAATTGATTCAGACTGCTTGGCTGATGTCAAAGATCTGAAGTTGATGTGCTGATCTGTTAAATGCACTGCTGGATTTATGATAGGGCTGCAAGGAAAAAAAAAAAAAAAAGACATGTAAAATATTTAGGCATCAGTTCAAAACACAAGTGAACTAATTAAAGCAAGCACAAATATACATGTGTTTCTTCCTCCAGTTGCTTACAGCCATGCATTTTAAAATCACTTATTGATCCTCAACTTTCTTTTCTAAGACTTAACACCTCCAGTCACTTGTTTTTCATCATGGATGCAAATATGAATGTAAATGTTTAGTGATCATTGCTTTTAAACAATGAATATTTTATTTAGCAGAAGACAAGAGGAATATACCAGTACCTGCTAATATTTTTTTTTTCCATTTTGCTAGTTCTATTTAACCACTGCACTTCCAAATAACATGCTCCATAAAGTTGGAAAAATACTGCCACTGTACCTGGCTCAATTCTACTTCACCTGCTAATATAAAGTTATTTTACAGCCTTGCATCACTTCTGCAGAGGCTGGAGCTTGGAGGTCTTATGAAGGGTGACATAACACTCTGAAGAATTCCAAGGTATTGTGGTTTAGGTTTTGATTTTTGTTTTGGTTTAGTTTTTAATTATTTTACTTCAAGTTAGACAAATAACCAAACACTTCAAAATTCCACCTGAGTAAAACTCAAATTAACTTTCAGCTATGAGGAGTCAAAACACCTCATTGCAATACATCTGAAATCTTTCATGTCTCTTTCCGATTAGAAACACTTTTTAAAAAAAAAACAAAACCAAAACCAAACAACAAACACAACTCTAGAACCAAAAAGCAGTTCCAAAATTAAAAATATTTATTTCCAAATTGTTCAATCAAAAGGTTTGGTTTTACAGTGTCAAAGCACTTTCCCCAGTTTTTGGCTGAAACACAATTTCAATGAAATCAGTGTGACTTAACAGTAACTTAATTTCAACAGAACTTAAGTTCCAAATGGAAAAACAATACAACACTGGAAAAAAGGGTGAGAGAAAGGGCCTGTAAACTCTCCATCATTTTAATACATCATTATCATTTAAGAGAACACTTTTGCTCCCAGCTTGTTGAAAAATTAGGAACAGATTCTAGCAAACAACTGCAGTTCAACATTTAATGTGGAATTCCATTGGTCTATGTAGACTTTTGTTTGATCACCATATTATACATACCTGCCTGGGAGACCATAAATTACAAAATGAAAGTGAAATTACTTTCACACTACAAAATGATAGTGAAATTACTCTTACGTTAGCAAACAGAAAATAGTTACAAGGGTCTTCATTGTATGAAGAATTCAAGGTATCTGTAATAAAATCTCTCTACTCTTTGATACTACGTGCAACCAGTCATTGAAAGGGTAGTTTTTAATCACGTCCATGCGCACAAGGACAGAAGTATGGCTGCGTTTTTTGTTGAAATGCATACTTTCCTAACATCGTTGCAATAAAACAGTTGCATGACTATCAAATCTGAACACACACAAAATGAGTAAACAGTGTTCAATGTTGAACTTTCAGCATCAGAAGTATGATAGGTTGAAATGATGCTTGGATTTGAATCCTGTGCTACTTGAGACAGACAATGTATATGCCATCATGAACTTCAACATGTTTACACTTTTTTCTGCACTTCCAAACTTCTGTATTTACTACGGAAATTAAAGCTTGTAGCTGCCATCAAGCACACCAGCCTTTACAAACAGTACTCTTACAATATCTGAAAAATCTACCCAATGCATTTACAACTGGTAATTAATTTTTCCCCTACACATTTTAATTCTCAAATTTCTGAAGCTCCATTTTGCAGCCTCAAGAATGTCTTTGACTGATGTGCTGCATAAGATGATTCCGTTTCCTACAAACTGAATTTGGCTAGGACTTTTAAAGCTTTAAGAGACTTTCAGGCACTGCATCTACACGTAGCACCCACTGGTATAGTTTTAAATTCATTCTTTTTTTTAAATTGGGATTATGTTTCGGGATTCTTTTTGTTTTGCTGAACACGTGCTGGGTATTTTGATCCATGTATCATGGACAGCAGGCCTACTGCAGCTTATGAACAATGCACTAAATGCTAAAATAACATTCCCAGCTTATATTAAAGGATCATCCAGGTCACTAAAAATGGTGGTACAAATTTTTTACAAAATAAAAAGTGATTTTAAAATCAATTAGAACTACTATCACAACAACTAATAAGCAATTAGGGCTGTAACTATTAAGAACAGCCAAAGTCCAACCTATGATTATAGTCCTCATTCAGCAGATCCTCACTGGGATGTGGTGGGAGAGGTGGAGGGGTTTCATTTTCACCATTGCCGCGATCAGACACTGGCAACTCTGAAATAAAATTTAAAAAGGAGTTAAATAAGCCACAGAAACAAGTACATTACACCAGTTCACTGATCAATGACTGGACTGGAAGGCCTCAAGCAATGCTGAAGTGAGGCACAAATTATTCAAATCCCTAAACTAACTAAACTAGAATTAAAATCACACCAAGCAGAAAATATACCCCTTGGGATTTCCTGAAGAGCTGATTTTCAGATTTGCATATGCATAATTAAAGATAAATATAGGGAAACTTGTGCTTATAGTGAAGTTGAGTGCAAGGCACCAATTGCTTTCCTCCATTTGAATGGATTTTCACTTCTACATAGCTGCATCCTAACTCATTGTAGGTTCATGCTTTCATTCCCTTTGATGGGGAACATTTACCACCTTTCATGCGCAGAAGAGAACTGCATTCTCAGCACTGAGTTCAGAAGAAGAAAAATTTCTATTATCCCATGGCAAGAGAAGAAAGAGGCATTTCTGAATTACAGTCTTCATTTTCCTACCATTATGGTAATTCCTTCTTTACCTTTACAAAAGGCATTCAGCTCACACCAGAAAATTACTTCGGACCAAGAAAAACATAGCTACTCAATTAAACCATTCAGTGGTTTGCTAAGCAACACCACTTACATACCTGCAGTATATAATATGACTGCTATGCCTGCTGTAGGCCAGTTCATTAGTGTCCTGTAAATTCACCTCTCAAGCTAAAGGTCTAATCTTATAAAAAGTCCCTACATTTTTCAATGTAGAACATGTCTTCACCCCTCCAAAACTTCACAGGAAACACGGACATTTAATAATTCTTGGGTTTCAATGGCAGGTAAGTGATTTAACAATACCGACATACCACACTTTCACGTGACCTGTTCTGTTGCATTGAATGTTGCTAGTCTTTTAGCACAATCCTGCGTGAAAGTACTAATCTAATGAGAGAAAAGGGGTTTACAAGGAGGGGATCAAGGCAGACAGCAATAGATTATATTTATAAGAGCACTGAGATTGTTCCCTAAAAGCAAACAAACAAAAAAAAACCCCAACAAAACCACACTATTAGCTCAAGAATCCTATAAAACTCCTATTGGCTGGATAGCCTCCTAAAGATCAGAAAGATAAGAAATAGTTCAAACCCTGTATCTCAGGAAAAGTGAGAACATCATCAGAAGAAAGTGAAGGTGAGCAGATGAGGAGAAAAGTTCTAACGAGACCTTAAAAAAATATGGATTGCCAGTCTGACACAGAAAACAAGTACGCTACCTAACATATATGCACACTGGCTTCTTGCATTATGATCACATTCTTTCAGGTTGTGCTTTAAGGACAGGAAACAGATGAGGAGTAAAGGGCAAGTTCTCACAGTGAGAAGAATTTAGAACAAAGGGAAACTCATACCATTCCATGTAATTAAATGACTTGAAAGATGAATCAGAAGATGAGAAAATTTACTCTCATAAAAACACTCAGAACTACCAAAAATAGGCTGACTATGAAGCTCTGCAAAAAGATGCAGGATATTAAGTAAGTAGGAAATGCAGGTGAAATTCGTGTCAGTGACTGCAAAGCAATACTCATGGGAGTAGGGGAAAACTCTTGACACATACACTAAGGCTACTACGTTAACAATTACCACTCAGGAACAATACAATAGAAATGCACTAGATCATTCTTCGCATATATGCTTAGTGAAGTCAAAAGGAAACAGACTTTCAGAGCCTTAAGAAAAGTCCAAACACTCAATCTAGAACTCAGAGTTAATGGTGTGCCTGGTTTTTAATTAGCATCTAAGGTTTCATTCTTCCTATCTGAAAAAGGATGTAATATCATTCAGAGACATACTGAAAAGTTGGCAAGGGTAGTTGGACACACGTAGAAACATTCCTACAAGGAACATGGACTAGGATTCTTTGGTTTAGAATAAGCAGCAATAAAAGGGGATACAAGAGGAGTCTATGAAATTGTAAAAGCTATGCACAAGGTGAAAAAAAAGCTCTCACTGACCATCCCATACACAGCAACAGGAAGGCAGCCAGTGCAACTGTCAAGTAGTACACCTAGGACAAACACAAAGTAGGATTTTTTTCCCTGTGCAATTAAGTCATGGCACTCATTGCCATGAGGATGTTTTGGAAACCAAATTTTTAAAAAATATTAAGACATGGACTAAAAGTTAGAGAGGTATCAATGGCACAATGGTCCAGACAGAACCTCTGATTTAGGAAGTCCCTAAATCACTGACTGCCCAAAGTAAGAAACAGATGCCAGATGGAAGGAAATAAATAAATACTGAAATTAAAAATATCACACCACACCCTACACTGTGCCTTATGCTCTTTGAGCAGCCTCCTTGATAGCCATAGCTGGAGAGATTGAGCATATCACACAGTTATATTAACTTTGATTCACACCAATTGATATGTCATTGCACAAAGGCTGTTTGGTGATGGGTTACCACTGGAATTTCTCTTGCAGTACACAAATGGTACACACAGAAAAATGTCAGACTTCCCGAGCGAATCAGAAATGATCACAGGGGACTACAGCTCCCATCAAAATGGGAGCAGGAGCAAAAGAATGAGAGAATTTAACCTAAGAGGCAGTCACTGGCTCCATGTTCAAGACCTCAGGAAATGATCTTAACAGATCCAGAGAGATCAGAGGAAGAGCTAAGCCACTAAACAAAATGTACTGAATTTTCAGATATTAAACAGTTTAGGAGAGTAAATAATTGAGTCTGTCTATAAGATACATGTAATATTTACAAGCAAAACTTAAACATTAATTTAAATTTTCACTACTTGATTTTCTATCTTGACATTACCACACATGTATGAAAACAGATACTTGTACAACCATGAAGACTTGGCAGTCTATGGTAGTAGAAAGAGTTTATGATTATTTTACTATTTAACCAGAGAGATGACAACATTTCCCCTACAACCATTTATAATGTAGGGTTATAAGAAATAAATAAGAACCTCTAATGAAACACATTCCAGTAATCTTTCAACACCAGAAATGTAAAGCTGCTGGCACTGAAGTATCAATTCTCAAAGAGGTTGTTCTAAAAAACACTGAATCTGTGCAACAGCTTGGCAGCAAAAGAAGTGAAGACCTGAAGGCAGCAAGTATTATTCATACAAAAATAGAACAAACAATGGCATTTCAATATTGGATCAGTATCCCCTCCCCCTTTATTTAAATATCCACAGGCAAGACAAAATGTAATGTTTTGCCTATAACCACTTTTCCCCAGACATTAGTTTTTCTTGCTCATGTATAATAAAAAAAGACTCTTAAAACAGACAGCAATATTAGCAGGCCAAGCTTCAGTGTATTTTTGCTGAGCTTTTATAAGAATTTTACTGGTAGGAGCAGTGAATGATACTGGAAATAACTTATTAGAAAACATTAATTGAGAAAGTGACATTTTATTAAACATAATACAGCTCCTGTCATTAAATTCTTACGTTAGACCCTATATTATGTTAAAAATCTCTTTTATCTTTCATTATTCTTTGTAATAATGTACCAACCGTACTTCTACGTACAAGATCTGAATAGTACACCATAAGAACGTACAAGGGACTGTTCCTGCCTGTCACAAGAAGGTCACCATGTCTGTGATCATGTCCTTAAACACGCAACCTAAAAAGTTCGTAACTGAGTTAAATAAGGGTTGTGCATAGGTGTAGTGTTTTGCCTTTACAGATGCCTTGAAAGACTGAGGACAAAATTTTAAGAAACAATACAAAAAAGATTTTTAGCCAGTGACTGGAAATAAGTGACAAACTCATATGGAAAGCAGAATGAGTATTAGCTCAATAATAATTAATACTATGTCTTCAAAATTAGAGACAAATTTCTACAATGTGCAGGACTACTGTAAGCCCAAAGTGTCTTTCACAAAGAAAATTTCAGATCGGAGCCTACTGCAGACATCCTGCTGCTGAAAGCATCCGTGCAGTTCTCCATTAAGATCACTTAAATTTTACTCATCAAATGCCAAATCTTCAACAGCAATCGCAATACAATGATACTTCTAGTAAGTGCTAGAAACATCTTTGTCGTCTGTTGTCCACTGACTGCAATTCCAAACTGCTCCCAGGCCATGGCTGAGAAGGCCCAGTCATGCCAAACCCTCCCTGACAACAGCCCTCAGCAGCACTCCAGAGCATCCCTTCCACATCCGACACACATTCTCTTCTGAGGCCATCACATTATTTTTGCTATAATGCCTTCTTATCATTCTTTAATTAGAAAAATGTCTATTGAAAACAATTTTACAAATGAGCTGCAAACGAGTCATCCTGATTTTTGGATCGCAGTTGGAGAATCCTTATCTGAAAGTACAGCTCTTCCGCACGTTTTGTTTTGAACTCTATTTAAGTGACAAGTTACCTGTTGCCATTCACCTGTATCAATGGCTCCAGAGCAGTTGGTTATATGTTTTTTAAGGAAGGTATTTGCTGCTTTCTGATCCTTTGGCAATGGCTAACTCTACAGAGCAGGCTAGCTCCGAGGATGAGCCTTTTCTCCTGTACCTACACAATCGGTGTAAATTCCATACAAGAGAAATATAAGGTAGGTCTAAACAAAAGGATCTGATCTTTGAATATTTACAATGTTTGAGTCTGTATCTAATTGTTTGCCTGGAGTCACATTGTCAAAATATTGAAGTCAACACAAAGGATTTACCCCTAAATTATACGGGAGTTTCTCTTGAGCTTTACAGATATGGGCTCTTTGGTTTTGGTTAAAAGTAGCCCACATAGTTATCACAGCAGCCTATGAAATTACTTTTTGCAGGCCACCCAGATTCCACAGTTGTCTAGGGAAGTGGGAAAAATCATGCATAATTCAACTACATCAAAGAAAACCTTTTTTTCCTACTGGAAGGTATTTAAGTATGTGCTTGGCTTGAAGGATAAGAGCACACTTAAAAGGATGGGGTCAAGACCATCTCAAATACTTAAACTTTTTGAATAACTAGTACCTTGCTGAGTCAGGTGCAAATTGGACAGACAGTACAGTATGCCATCAGAAATGAAAGACGACAGGAAAATAAGTGGTCTTAACAGCTCTTACTTATATGCTTGCATATGCTCATACATGTAGGTTTTCTTTGTACAATGTACTCATCTACGTAATTTTTTTTTAATGAGTTCATTAATTTAATTCCAATTTGTAAATTAAGGGAATGTTTCTAACCTTGGAACAAATTTTACCTTTAAGTCTAAAATAAGCAAGTATACTTTATGAATATCACACTTTGCATAAATTCATTTAGCTTATAATAACCTGGGACATAATCTAAGAATTCAATGCAAAAATCATTGCGCTCATTAAAGATATATAGAAAATAAACATTTTGACAACATATATTTTGCACTCATCATTTGTTTTTTATCCAACCTTACGTGTTGGGGCAGCGAGCTAGAAACTGTTACTTAAACTGGAATTTGTGCCAGGAATCTAATTCACAACTTCTGAGTCAGCTCTCCCACCCTCGCTGGATCCTCAAGCCTCAAACTAACATAGTGTGCACTTACTTTAATTAACTGCTTTTCTAGAGGCTGTGGATTTCAAAAAACAAAAACAAAACCACAAAGCACTTTCTTTTAGCACGGAGAAGGATATCTAGAGACTACCTTTTATTCTTTCCTGAGGATTGCACATTACAAATTGCTGAAGAATAGTATCGTTGCGTCGGGAAGCAGCTGCGAAGTTGTGACTCCCGTCAAAGGCTGATTTTTGAAAGACTCCCTGGTCTGAGCGTTCCTAAGGGAAAAACAGAACCACACATTGTAACAAAAAACCTCAATGTTCAACAATGAAGAAGATCAGCCATCGCTAAAGACAGTGCGCAAATACAGTGTAATGTAACGCTCACTGTACATTGCTTCCTTTCAAATGAGAAACTTGAAAGATATCTTCAAAATGACTATCTGTTTTGCTGACCATGAAATAAGACAATATCTAAGCAATAACAATCACTAAGAATGATGTACAAAAATGGAGACTGTTTTTTTTTATGACCTACAACTGGCTTCATTCAAATTCTCCATCTGGGAGGGCAGCTTGTGACATTGTCAACACAAGAACACGGGCAATGCCAATGGTATTTTTCTGCCAGCCAGCTGGTTCCCTTCTCTCAGAGACTGAGTGCATATGTTCTGATGATCACACACTAGCGCAGTTTTGCAAGTAAGGAGTTACACCAAACTCCCAAATGCAGGTCTTCTGGCTAGCAGCTAAACAAACTCCTGTCACACCTCTAGTCAGCTTTTCTTTTGAGACGTTTCCACCCCCCCAATACATGCCATATCGCCTAATTTATTCTCCTGAGCAGTTGCTCAAAAGAAAAAAGGGGGGAAAAAAATAATCACAGTTTCTAAAACTGGGACAGACCCAGAAAGACATTTCTGTACTCGTTATTCAGGGAAAACAGAAAACCCACACAGAGGAATATTATGGCTAGTTTTCAAAATAACCTTTATCGTTTCTGTGATTTTATATCTGTTTTTTTGAAGGAGCCTCCAACTGGCTTCTATTTTTAAAGTGCATGTTCATTATGCCAGCAAATGTTACTCTAAATATATCATTCCTTAAATTTCATAGTCATATCTACAGAAGAATGCATGTATCTAACCCATATAATTCCTTTGTAAAATGATGCAAGAAGTTTAACGCATTGGCAAGTGATTGCCTGCAAACCAACACATAAGAAAGGACAGTGTTACATCACCTTGCAACCTGCCTTTCAAGCTTAACAATAATAACAATAATGATAGAATAACAACAATAAAAAACAATAAAATGGCAAAAAATGCACCTCAGAACACAAATCAATGCTGGGATGCTCATGGTGACAATATGGCTACAAATGTAGTCTCAGTGGACATGCAACACATGCAACATTCTCTCCTCCTTCTCAGTGCAGCACGAGCCATTTGAAAAGGTTATTTTTTGCACATCTGTACAGAAACACACACACCACACAGCCACTGATGTTTCTTCTTGTTACCAGAAAGTCTTTAGTTTACATAAGATTCCTTACACTGCAAGGTCCACATTTACTACTTTCTCATGGATACTGCTAGCTAAATTAAGCCTTGCAACATCCAAATTACTACTACATTGAAGACTTGCACCCAGTGGGATAGGGAGCCTTAAATTAACAGTAACAACAAATCTGCTTTTCCAGCACTTTGATAAATGACACAATCAATATCCCAACAACTGATCAGTAACCAGCCTAATTAGAGTATTCAGCTTATAAAACATAGCTGTCATGGAAGACCTCCATTAGTGTCCTGACCAATAAAAACACTAATGCATTTCTAAACGTATTCTCCTTCTACCAAGCTGAGATGCAGTAGTCAGGAAGCTGTTTTGGGGAAAGGAAAGAATGGGCAACAACCCATTTCTGCTATGGTCTCCAGACTCAAATGGAATTACAATTGAACCTAAAGACTACCCTATAAAAATTAATTCCTGTCTAAAATGAATTTGATTCAATCAAGACCTCATTATGCATTCTTCATAGGGCATGAGTCAAGATTATTTACCTCTTTCATACATCTGGATAATATACAAAACTATACACTTAGCTATAAAAAGCAGCCTCATACATTTATTAGGTCAATCTGATGTTTGCAAGTTTTTTTCAAAAAGTTTGGCTTTTGTTAAATGAAGAAAACTTGCAGGAGTGAGCTTTATTTGAAGGTGAGCTATCTTTCTTATGTCACAAGAGTGCACAATAAATATAACATCTTTTATAATTCTTCCTTACAGCATAATGCTACGTCACCTAGAAAAGGAAAGCAAAAATGTGTTTTCCTCTAACATAGTCCAGAATTGCTAATGAGTATTTTTCTGTTTTCCTGGCACAACTGACATCAGTGAGGCTTTTGCAAAGTATCCTCCCAACAAAGTTACAGCATAATGTTCAGAAAGTAACATGCTTCTAAATGTATTTCTCAATCAATCAATGATGGCAGTAAATTAAACAGAAAGTTATCAGGAAGATATTAAGAGTTAATTATTCTAAAAGATACCTCTGTTCTCTTCCCCCCTCTGATATTTTATGCAAATACACCCACAAACATGATTGTTCTTAACATTTTAAGATGTTCCAGCAATGCTTATTAAATAAAAAGCTTGAAATCATCTCTTCAAATTCTATAATGGGATTTATTACAGCCTTTTATACCACAAATCCACTTGTGTGTCTTTTTATTTTAAGGAACTGTACAGATGTTGAAAAACTATTAAAATATTTACTCAATGGTCAAAATTAAAATTGGGGTGAGTAGTAAGGGCAGCCAATATACATACATACATATTATCTATGTAAAGATGAAGAAAGAGTGCGCATATGTGCATGCATGCATGAAAGAGAGGGAGCAAGAGATACCATAAAAACTATCCTTTTCAAAATAAGAGGCGACTGGCAAACATCAATTCATATGAGGTCTAGAAAACATAACCGTTAAAATTTCTTTCTTCTCTTATTTTGTTACCTTACTGAAGCAAGTTTTATGTTAATCAACTCAGAAACCCATCCTGCAGGAGTAGCCTTCATCTGACCAGGGAAAGTAAAATATTAATTTCTTGAAGGTTTAAAAAAAAAAAAAAAAAAAAAAAAAAAAAAAAAAGAAGAGGAAAAAAGTGGAGGGGACAGGATAGGACTAGAAGAACCAGCAGAACACAAACACAAAAAGTGGAGTGAATTAAAGTACTAATGAAAATGAAAAAGCAGGAGTGAAGTAAAATTCAAGTCACACTAAGACATTAAGGTATCTGATCATGACAACAAATGAAATCAGAAGAATTCAAATCATCTATATCCCAGCTATTGCCTTGAGAAGGTAGCAGATAGTCAAAACTACATCAACACGTTAATCCTAAATTAACCCTTTTTAGGACCACATTTGCTTTTGTTCTAATACTTGTCAAATTAAAATAAGACGCAACTTTTAGCCTGGTCTTAACAGGAACAGCAAGAGCAGGAGATACCAACCAGAAACACTGTGTGAATCCTGACTCCAGGAAGTCAAGAATTCATTCTGCCAAGAGGAGCTCTCTGTGGCCAAGACTTTAGCCATCACCTCTTGTACGCAAAAACACCTGGACTAGAAAGACATTTATCTAATAAATGCATTTACTGCTTCACCTCTGTCTGCACCTCTAGTCTCCGGAGAACTACCAGCTGGATCCTCCCACGAATGTTCCCCTCCATGGACATGGAGCGTCTCAGTGTTTCCATAGCCTCATGATTTGACTTGCCCAGAAGTGACTCCCCATTTACTGCAACAAGCTGATCATTCACTCGCAAACGACCATCCTACAAGCAAAAAATAAAAAAAAAAATTTTTTTTTTTTTAAATAAAGAATTATTAGGCAGAGGTGCTACATACAGGAAAGCAAAATGCAGACAATCAGACATTGCCTTCTAAAATTTAAGAAACAAGAGACTGCATAGTACCAGGTCTTTAAAAAAAAAAAAATCTTTGTGTCCATTAATTGACCATTTTTTTCCTTCAGTTACTACATTTTGGGAAGAGTTCATAGGGCAGTTACAAACACAGAAGTGCATGCACATGCTGCTGTTTTTCTTGCATGTACAATTTAATTTGTATCAGTTCTAAAAAGAAAACAGGAAAAGGAGCTTTTGGTTAGTTAAAAGGACCCACACCATAGCTGTTAGTATCCACAGTGCAACTGTGAAGGAGTACTGCAGCATATTTTCCATACATTATCATCTGTTATCAGGGTCTGGTAAGAAACAGCTCCAAAAATTTTGTCTTATAGTCGCACTAGTGTCTATCTTGTCACAATTACCATGCCACTATATGGGGTACTGTTCTTAGTTCAGAATGGTCATTAAGACCTAAGCATCCTTTTTTTAATTAATGCCATCCATGTATTTTAACATCCAAACCTGTTGCCAAAAACACAATTAGGGTTGAGGCACATCAAGTTGCCTATGCTTTGAAAAAAAGTCATTCAGGTTCATTGCCAAAGTTAACTGATGTTTGTAGGTGTAATAAAATTGTGGACACTGCTGTTTTGTGATTTAGGAGTCCTGTTGCTGTTGTCATTATTATCTGTGATTTATTTCTTTTCATAAAAGCATGTGCCATGGACTTTTCTCTCTTAACAAGAAAATAAGGTCTATTCAATTAAGAGACAAGAGTCTCTTTTAAAGCTTGTCGAGTTCACAATTATCAGGTTGGCATCAGACCTCAAAGAAGGAAGAGAAAGAGTAAGAAACTGAAGACATCCAATATAGAAGGCCAGTGAAGAAAGAATAGCAGGGAAAGAATTTGCATAGAAATATATTGCTTGGTTAAAATGAATCTGATTCATTCATCGGCTCATTACATACTCTTCACAAGGCACTCGTCCGAACTGTTTACATATTTCATGCATCTGAGTAATCCAAAATATATATACTTTTTGATTTTTATTTTTTCTATCACTAAGACTTTCAATTAACTATTCAGCTATTGCTGCCAAGTCTAAGTCATTTGTGCCCAAGTGAGTTACAGTAGCTGTGACAAACCCAGCTTTCTTAAGTGGTATTTTTGTTGGAACTGGGTATCATCATTACCACAGCAGAGTATGAACAGCCACAGAGCTGAAGAACAGCAGCATATATCAGAATCCAAAATAAACTGGGAGGGACAAGAAGATGGAAAGACAGAATTGGGAGACGAGTCAGTCAGTGAAGGAAAATGAAGAGAAATAAAACTTTTCTGGGGAGGGTATGGGAATGGAGGATAGGAAACAGCAATGCCGTTTGGAAAAGATACTGAAACCTCTCCCACCTCTCTGCTGAATATTGCATGCCAACACACATTTACATCCAGCCAAAGTCAATAGGTTAACCCCACCCCTTTCTCCACATACAAAATGATGCCATCACACATGCTAAAGTTTAGGGAGAGAAGAGTTAACATTGTTGAACAGGGAGTTTTATTATTTGCACATGTTTTAATTCCTTTGTGTTCTATCAAAACTTGCTGAAATGAATGGAGCCATTCATGGCAACAGCAGTTTGGGAAAAAAAGATTTTATGTTTTGTGAGTTTCTGCAAGACTTTGAAAATTTTACTGGTCCTCATATCCTCCTGCTACGGTCCCATAGGTTCTTGGATTACTTTTTTTCCTTTCTATGGATAAACACTCATGTATAAATAACTGTTAAAGCTTCTTACTGAAGTATATACAAATACATCGTCAAACGCATCTTGTCACGACTATATCTGTTGACTATGCAACTGTCCTGAACACAACGCTTATTTTTAAATGAATCACGACACCCTCAGAAGGCTCTGAATTGGCCTGATTTTTGCCTTGTAATACTTTTGTATGAGACTTTGTATGTTTCTTTGTATTTCAATAATGTCAGTTCTTAAAGAACTTTTGATGCATCTCCCTTCTTCCCACTCTGTTACATGCTCCACTTAAATGCAAAATTCAACTTGAATTCAACACTTCAACTGAGTGGAGAAAAAAAGGTGTGTGTGCTTTAGCAAGTGTAGTTGATCATCATAAGTCACCTGTACAAGGTAGGCTGGAACACAGCTGAACTCTGTTTTCACACATGCTCAGGTAGAAGTTATTTCACAGAAAAATCTTTTGCTATTTTAAAGACTGAAAAAAAAAAAAAATAAAATCCCAATATCTAAACAGCTTCCAAACACAGATTTTCACATCACTGGTGTTACGGCCTGGTCTAGAAGCCTGAACTGCAAGACAACCTGCTTGGCTCAAAACAAGCTAAACGTTGTTTTAACACATTTGTTCTTTCACCTCTGAAAGGTAGGTTTCTTTGTGGCTTCCAAGTAGGAAAACAACATTTGGCATTTCAGCAAAACAGTTTTCAAATGCTATCTCTAAAACTGCAAGTGAGCTATTCTAATAAAGGGTGAAGCTACTGTTCCCTTGCTTATTCAAAAAATGTTGGGGTTTTTTTATGGATACTCACAGCAAGGGGTAGAACCTACCACCACATGGCTACCATATTCAGACAGTCACAAGACTCTCATGCTTTTTACAGTAGAGCAGGGAGATATAATACCATGTTCTTCATGGACTCATGTTTTTAATCAATGCACACCTAGTTATTTCCCTTATCACATCAATGACATTTCTCTCAGAAGGAATTTCTTGATGGCATTTATTGGAATCATCTGATTTCCCCATCCACTGCACACAACAAGCAATGTTTACTGCAACAGCGCTCAGAAGCCCCAAGGAGGTACGAGCTACGCCATGTTTGATTTGAACAAATGCACACGTAGAAAATATTCCATTATTTCTAATAATGGCTCTGCTGCATTTCAGCTGCAGTAGACAGCAAGTACCTGATCATCAGGAATGCATCACAAGTGAAAAGCCAAGATGTCTCGGGATGAACAAGGCTGAAATCCCTAAAGTTATGGGGAAAGATGATGCATTTAAACTCAGTCAAATGTTTAAACTCTTATCTTAGGGATGATAAAAAATAGACACTTCAAAAATTACAAAAGGAGGTTAAGAAGGGACATAATGGTTCAATCAGCAAAAGCAACTGTTTTTATTCCTGCAGGATACAGTGTTAGAATACCAACTAAGAACATTAAGGCATTTTCACTTTGTTTGGTTTTGTAGCAAGAGCAGTAAATAGGCACTGGGTCTTACTGTAGCATGGATGATGCAAGATGCATTGATATTTTCTAAAATCTTTAGCTAGGACAAAATAATCATAAAGTATAGAATTAAAGACTTCAATTTTCCCTTAGGTTTTTTTACAACTCCCTTACTGTACTTTGCAATGCCACTAACACATCAGAGCTAGATTAATGTGGTAACATTTCGAAAAACACTAAAAAATGTTGGCCTCTCTTCAGACCTTCGGTTCAGACCAGTAACGGGTAACACTAACCAACCAAAATTGTCTACATCTCATACATAACTCTTCATTCTAGAAAACACACTGGTGGAAGAAATTTTATGCATCAAAACCTTTATACAGCATTAGAAGGACTGAGTATTTACGTCAGCAGTGAAACAAAAGTTTGATGTATTACATGTCGTCTTTTGAAGACAAGTGCTGACTATATAGACAAGGGGATAAATCTCCCCCTTACATTAGCATGGTACCACAAAATCAGAACAAATTTTAAACTCTAAATGCAGAAGTGAGAAATAGCGAGAGAATTTTTATGTCAGTGAGCATTATGATTTCCTCCGGTGATAGTTTCCCAAGAAAACTTTGTACACCGAAAAGCAACTGCACATGTCTAAATCCATAATGCTCCGTTTCAGAGTGTTACAATGAGTAGCATGGGAAAATGCTCTGGACAACCACCAGCTGGAAAGAAAGGCTTTTTATTTAAAAACTTACTACAAGATGACATTTAAAATAAGGACAATAAGGATATCTTTAAATATTTATGCACAAATACGTGCACACTTTTTAACCCGATACAAAAAATTTTACTAATTGTTAATACCCGCTGATCATGTTTTGTTCTATACAAAGGTCATTAGACAGGAGAAAGACAGCTGTTCTCCATGCATATGCAACAGTAATCTGTGGTTCTTAAGACATTGCCAAAATGACTGCATTTTGTGAGTACTTGTATAAAAGACATAGGAAAGATTTTCTGAACAGTTCTGGTTGAAGCTAGAGCCTCAGCTACTACCTCATTTGCTCAGATCTATTACTACACAGTTCTAATTGGTGAAAGGGTTATAATGAGGCAGAACAGAATAGGTCACAGGACCACAGGTTATCACAAGACAAAATAATCTTCCAGTCATGGTGACTAACTGTGCCAGTTGCCTGTTTACCTAGGTGTGAGCACAGAAGTCCTGCTTTATTGGTCGGCAGACCCCTCAAGCCAAAATTAACTATTCTGGAGTGAGTAACTATGGGAGAGTAGAGAGTGGTAAACACGCAGAGCTAGAAAAGGTTGTCTTATGTGTCTATGATGTGACAAGACAGGTAGCCAGCCCACTAATGCTGCCGCAATATGGCTCCACAAGCTTTGCTATGCAAAACAATGAGTTTATTCATGGCAATATACACTGTCACTGCAACTGGTGTGGACAATTACGCAGGGAACACAGAGCTGGGAAAGCAAGGAGGGCAGCCTCATTTTCACAGTAAAATGAGTCGTAGTCTGTAGCAGACATGCACATAAATTGAGTTTATCCAGTCCTAATTTGGCCAATCGTGCCTTAACTCATTTCTGATATACACCAAGTAGATAAACTTCCTCGCTTGTCATTTAGCCCTGAGTTAACCACGGACAGTGTTCTGAACTGAATGTACCAGGCTCAGTTATACTTGAGAAGATCTGAGCTTTGAAGTAACTGTGGGACTAGGACAGGTAAATAATAGAAGCAGGGAAGTATTAAACATTCACATCAAAGCTAAATCCTTGATTAGTGCTATTTACCAGCTGCTGTAAATAGATAATCATGAAAGTTTTAATGCTCTGAATTGTCTTACTCAGCAGGCTGATGTCAGCAGAGGAATTTACATACACTGAATTAAAGGGTATTTTTACAGAAAAGAGAACTGTGAGGAATTGTTGAGATAACACAAGAGAAAAAAAAAAACACCAAACATTATGGATCCACAACAATTAAACATACTAGCCCTGAAAGATTAAGACTTTTATTTTTAATTTCACAAAAGTTACCTCTTTCAAGTTTCATATGGGAAAAAAATGCAGTCAACAGATTTCCTACAGATTAGAAAATAATTCAAATACTTTTTAATCATAAAAATGTACATCAGTCCTTGTTCTGCTCCCTCTAAGGACTATACTATTTATAATACTGTCATTTGCCAATTTGGTATTACCAATTCAATCCACCTCAGGAACAATTGGTAACTTCTGCATAACTGAAGCCAGGCTCAGCCAAGACACATTTTTACTACAATGCTAAGAAAATATTTTGAATAAAAAAAGGAAGAAAATGATGAGCTAGCTTTTTATTTAGAGCATAAATTAAACACATAATCCTTAATCTCACAGAACTGTAAATTTCTAGGTTTTGTGAAGTAGTTTGTCTTTTGATTGTTTTTTATGTGTCTGCCTGTACCACTTTGGGAGGATCAAAAGCAGTGCAGATAGACAATAAATGTAGATATCTAACTTCTCTGTCACTGAGCCTAGCAGCACGCAAACTTTCCCATGCACTTCTGTGGGCTGTGGGAAAGCCAGGAGGCAGCCTCTCCTCGTGCTCACACACCCTTAGCCTTCTCCCCCTTCCCCAAATGCCCCCCAAGGTTTCCACCAATTCACTTTCCTTGTGGCAAACCCTACCACCAGAATCTTGGGACAAAACATTAGTAGATTTGCAGTTCACCTTGAATGACAACAAGGTAGTTGTTCCTAGAATGCTTATCAAGTGAGACTCAGTACTCAACATAGAAACGCCAGAATTCTAACACTGTCGTCGTCTGATGTGTTTCTTTCATACCTTAAAAGCAGCACCTCCATGAATAACGGATTTGATGAAAATCCCAAGATCAGCTCCAGTCTCCCGAGATTTGTTGCCTTTTAAGCTCACACCAAGTCCAGCAGAGCCAGAATCATTCAGAGGAATCTCAAAGGTCAGCTGCTCTGTGGTTTCTGGAGAAAGAATACTGCAGTTTGGCTCTCCTTTCTGTTGGAGAAAACAAGGATGAAAATATGGGTGAAAAGGGGGCAGAGACAATGTATAAACTAGTTGCATCCATAGGTTCATATGACAAGAAATAGTCCTCTTTTCCAAAAAGTAGCTTGAAAAAGCAGCCTTATAACCAACAATGCATTTACCTGACATTGTCACATGATCTGGCTTAAAATGTTATTTTTAATGATACCTAGGAGTATGCCTAAATAGAAGGTAAAATAGCTTAGTTCCACATGATATAAAACTGATGTTGCAGCAGAATATAAAAAAGACATTTATTTTAAACACAGCTGCATTAACAATGTAAGCCATAAAACTCTCAACATCTTTACATGCAGCTCACAAACTGTAATGATAGTTGTACTGTTAAATCCCATTCTCCTCTGAAAATTGAGTTTCATCCTTAAAAAATTATCCTTCCCTTAAATCTGTCTACAGAGGGAAGTTGGTGTAACAAAAGCAAGGGTGAGAATTGAAAATGCAGTAACTTATTATGCACTAACTCCCTTTGTACATACTTTTATTCCAGAGGTTTTTGTTTTGTGGGTTGGTTTTTTTTTCCCCTTCTGGTGTAGGTTGATCCCAAGATTTTTTCCTAGATTAGATTGCTGTTTACAAGACTGCCAAGTCAAGTATCCATAGCTAGGGAAGATCAGAAAGAACCTTCTTTTACTGTATCCTGTATCTGCAGTTTTGTAGGGTTGTATGTTGTTGTGAGGGGCTGTTAGTTTGTTGTTTGTTTGTTTGGTGTTTTTTTTTTTTTTTTGTTAAAGCAGGTTAGAATCATGAAATTAAACAAAATCAAATACTTGCCTCAAATATTCATACTGGCACTCTACAGAAATAAAATTAGGACATGGAGACCTATTATGTAGTAAAGTGTTCATGGAAGGTATTAGTGGAAAAGACCTTATGCATCACATTCGATTTTATTCCACTCTTCCTTCCCCATATAACTCTAAGACAATTAATTAGTTTATGTTTCTTGTCAGTTGGACATTTTCTATTCTTTGAACCGTAGTGTTAAAAACTTAATAGGAAAAAACCTATGAAAAGGAAACACACAGACAAGTATAAGTTGAAACAAATGACTGGGGAGGACTCCTTTCAAGGGTGTCAGTGTCTTATGTTAAATTACCAAGTAGACGCCACACACAAGGAAGAGTGTAGTAGCTGGGCCAATCCTCCTTTTACCTAATGAAGGATCATTTCCAGGGCCTAAGTTGCAGCACATACAGTATCAATGCAATTGTCAGCAAAGGTGCCAGAAGTACAGATGTTTTCTCAGCAGCCAGAGTAGTCCCATATATCGATCTATTATGCTGTCTGATCAACAAGAATTACAATCACAGAACTAAGAGCAGAAATTAATATTCTGAAGCAACAAAAATCTAGAAACAGTAACCACTAAGTGTACTTTCAGTTATTTCAGATGCCCTTTCACTGATGAGAAGCAGCAACTGGCTAGAGAGGAATCGTGTGAGCCAGAGAGCTAGGACTATAAACCTCAATCCCAATATGCACCATGCTCAAATTCTTCCTGGAATATAACTACGTGATATTAAGTCAACAAAATTTGCCTAACTGCCAAATATAAAAATGACATAGCACCAACACTGACAATTGTCTTGATGCCAGCACTCATCTCCAGTACCTGTGTTACTCATTTGTGCTTTTGTCTTTGTTCACCAGAAGGAGACAATTCTCAGTTACAAATCTGTCACTTTTATTTCTTAGCTGTGGATATAGAGACAGCCTGAACATAATCCCCCCAAACCTACAAATTCATACTTACTGCTGTGAACAATACAGAATGATAATTTGTAAACACTCCTGCTCTGACTTCCTTCAAAAGAATCAGTGTAAGGAAAAAATCCACTATTACTGGCCTTCTAACATAAGCATTTTGCATTTAACTCTCTCAAGGTTTTAGAGGAAAGATTTTCTGCCCAATCTTTTGCTTTTCAAAATGCAAATATTCTCGTCAGCTAATTCAGAACTCTTAGATCAGAACTCTACTCAAATGGCATATCCTGTCCAGATTTGGACAGAAGAATTTTTTCTCAAGGTCCCAGACACGCGATGTGTCCTGCAGCCCTTCAGGACAATCTATTTTGTATTACTTTCCTGGTTCCCTAGGCAAGCAGCTCCTGTGTGCTGCTGCTATTCTTCCACTTTAATCCATGACACCTACACCAGACTCTCGCCCCTTCTGTATGTCAACACTGTGGTTTTGCCTTTCCCAGTACCACAAAGGAAAGCAGTGAGGGGGGCTGTTAACACAGGACATAAAAGCTCCCAGTGCCCATGCCTACCTTCACCAGAGCAGTCACAAATTGCTTTATAATGTTACCTCAATATGAACTTGGACTTCATATAAAACTGAATTTGGTTGCATTCAGATCAATTTTTAATGGGGATGGCTGAAGATAAGCCCTGGCACAAAGGCTATTATCCTGCAAAAAATCAACTTTCAAGGAAAAGGTGGCACAGTATTTTTGACAAGAAAAAATTATGCATTTTTTCGTTAGCTTCTTTCTCAGAAGCATCTTATCTGTTTCACTTTAAGCTCCAAGATGTACATTAATTTCAGGCTAAGGACTTCATGCATCTGTAACACAAACTTGTAAAAAACCAAAGATAACAGGATCTATACATGTCCCTCAAGCCAATATATGAAAATAAACTAGGCAGATGAGTCTGCCTGAATTTGAGTCAAGTGCTCTGATCAATACCATTCTCATTTGTGCTATCACTCTTGTCGCTGACCCACCCGTGACACTGATGACAAGGTCGCAGCCCCCCTGGCCATGCCCAAGGCCTTGGCAGTGTTGGGAGCAGTGGTGGCTGCAGGAGGCAGGACACTGTCCCCTTCTCTGCAGCATGGGCACAGGCTCCGTATCAGCACTGTGCTCTGCTCTAAGCTTCAAGAAACAAGTGGGATGGATTCCAGAGGACAGCAATCTAACAACCTTGTTTAACCTTACCAAAAAAAAAAAAAAAAAGCCTAAAAGGGGACATAATAATAGTCCTCAAAACACTTTACAGCAGCATTTTTCCCCTTTTTCTTTGCAGGCGATTTTTGACATCAGAAATATCTCACTTAAATAGCAGGCAAGGAAATGTTGGTGAGTCTCAAAGAAAACCTTTGCCCTCGATATCCGGGGGAAAAAAGACTGACTAGGTGGTCACCAGAACTCTCCCGCTATAAACTTACTAAGATAACAGTATTACACATAGTTTTTCAGTATAACTTAGCCCAATTTTTAGACTCATACAAATTGCTAAAAGCAGAGTAATAAAAACAAGTAACAGAGTTGTTTAATGTTCTACAATATTTCCCAACTTCCTTTAACATAACTATGCTGTGTATTAGCTCTCGTTAAGTAACCTACCAGATAGCTGTCTGCATGCCTGGATGTGTTATCTATCATTAGACGTACTCAGCAGGACACCAGACAAGTACAGTAAATTTTTGTCAGTATTTCATTTCCTCTGCTTTCCTTAGTACCTAATTTGGAATCTGTAACATTTGACTACCATTTTCCTTGCTACAATTCTCTGGGAAACAGATAATTTCATCATACAAAAACCTCAGTAAATGTAATTTAAGTTTAAAAATCAGCTGCTTTTACCTATTAAGGAAGGTTAGAGAGTTCTCCAGTAAAGTCCTTCACAAGTGTTTCCTGTTCAACATAGTCCAATTATCCTAAAAAAATCTCTCCTTTTCATTATTTATGTTCAGCCTTACCCTAAGATCCAGCAAAAGTTGATTTAAAAATAATGCTGAACTTTGTTTAATAGTACTATCAAAAATTTGTTACCCATGAGGGAGGATGAATGACATTTCAATGATTTTAAGGGATGGGTAATAGGAAAGGAGACGCACACATAAAAATCAACCATGAATTCATTATGAAACCAAGTAAACTCTGTCTTTATGCCCTTAATTTTCATTCACTACTTGTATGGCATCTGACAGCAAATGCCTGGTAGTTGGTAACATTAAGACTCTTTGGTGCAAATACAAGATTGAAAACTTTTCTTTGTGAGAGAATGTGAGAAGCAGCAGAAAGGAGGAAAACCAGAGGAGAAATAAAAAGAGACGAACAGAACCTAGAAGCTTGATTTTATCCTATACTAGCTAAATGGTTTCAAATTATTACCCTGATGATAGTGTTCTTCCCAAGGAATGCCTTTTCACTGATGACCAAAAAGAGTTCCAACCATCCTTAAGTTAACAGCTCATCAATTAACTGCTTCATTTGGGCAACTAATTTCATGAGTGATGGTCCCTGTTCCTAGAATATGCAGCTATGAATATTAAATGCTGCTAGTGACTCACAGAGCTGGATTCCCACTGCCTCTATTTCCCTGACTTTGCTAAAACATTATCCCAAGACATCAATACTTTACAATACAGCAACCACCATCAGCTGAATTATGGTCTGGTAAAGGAAGTCCTCTCTCCAATGCACTAAACCTTGAATTCTATTAGAAATACTTCTTACCTCAAGATCATCCTGGAAACTGAATGCACTTAAACACAGAATGAATGAAACGAGCTGCAACACAAGTATGTTTCTAGCCCAGGAAAAACTTACAGTTTAATGTTATAAGTTACCCAGTCAACAATCACGTCATGTATTTTCCACAACAAATGTATCACAACCCAGCACTTCAGGAATTAAGTGACAGTATATCACTGAAATTATTCCCTACTGCAGACACAGGTAGCTCAACGGTACTATGATAAACGAGAAATCTTCACATAAATCGAAGTCCAGATAGCCAAGTGATGAGACCTCAAGATGGCTAGAGCTTTGAGACGGCCTGGCCTGTACATTTCCTTTAAGATGGGTACACTGAAAGACAGCAAAAGGGATTTTAAACTCTTAACTATTAATAAAACATACTTAACAGTGAAACAGGCTAAAGTTAAAAAAAAAAAAAAAAAAAAAGACAGGGGGAGATATCAATCTCCACTGCTCACTTAGTCCTTGTTGGGCAGGTCCTTCCCTCAGCTTTGCTAAATCTTAGCCTGTCAGCTTTCAATGGCTTTCTCAGCTGCAACAAGTTCTGAACAGTCCCCTCCAGATACGCACATCTCTATTCCCAGTCCCCTCTGCAGCCTGGTGATGTTTGTTCCCTACTATTTATAGCAGTCTGCCAGTCTCAGCTCCTGCTGCAAAGCTCCCTCCTGCTTGCACCATCCAGCACTCTAGATAGTTCCTGAGCGCTCTCAACTGCTTGGGGAAGACGATCTCCTCTTTCTCCAGGTGGTTTCTCCTGGACCAGCAGTCCTTCTGACCTGGAGTCAGAAGAAGTCTAAGAGGCAATCTTCCCGCTTGCTGTCCAGACTCAGACGTTAAACAGAATGGAGCAAACAACCAAACAGGTACCATCCCTCAACAAGGGAAATCAGGACAGGAATGTTTTAATCTACTGATATATCTGCATGGAATTTCAGTAAAATCAATTCTGACATTTACTGAATCACCACAAACCAGACAGAAAATTTCAGAAGAGTTTATATGAAGGTAAGAGAATACAGAGCTTGCTAGATTTGAGAGCAGGAAGTCCTAATAATATGTACTAAATAACATTCACCAATGCAGATTGAAAACCTTTATCTAAGAGTCTCAGGATACATTTGATTAATTGATGTTCTGCCAATGATGTTATTTAATTTTTATAAGCACATCTATACCTCAGGTCTCCTATTTCTTAATTAAAAGGCTACAATAAAGGATTCCTAAAACAACCTAAAATTTTACTGGTATATAATTAAGTCTCACCAACAAATTCTCAGTATTTTGAAGAACAGACAGAATATACTTTTAGCCATCTCTTAATTCCCATAACACACAAAAACTTCTGAGTCGATGGTACAAACAGAATTGCAACCTTTGAAAAAAGTACTGTGCATTGTATTCTTCCCCTTTCTATTTAGTCCATGCTTATATCTACTCAATATTATGTCAATCCTCTGTCTACCATGGGACACCACTTTCAATTAGTCCTTTTATTTAATCTTACAACGCCTGTTCTCATTGACCACGGCACTTTTGATCTGTGGATTTATGATAATCTAATGCATATCTCTCACTGGAAAGGTTGCCTTATTTATCCCTATTGTTCTTTTGCCAAAAGAGAAGCTTACAAAAAAATTAGCTCCTACTTAAGCCAGGAAGGAAATAGCATTTGTTTAACACAACAAGAGACCTTTCAGTACCTGTCTGATGCCCTTGACCAACACACTATTATGGTCTCTCAATATGCTGGCTGCCCCTTGCCTGGCTGCTCATTTCTGATAAGAGATGCCAACTCCCTGGAGTGCCATTCAGAGCTGAGAGCAAAAGGCAAGAGACCCAGGAGGGTTATTTTCAAAGGCTTATGAAGGAAATAAGACATTTACATGCTTTTGCAATTATTTTCTGCAAAAACCTGTAAAAGTTAAAGAGCAGCATTTAAATTGTGGCACCACATAACTATTATTGGCAGAAAAGCTTGAAAAGAAGATAGCTCCTTATTTGCACTGTTCTCTATGTTCTTTCCAAGAGCTTAGCCACAATTAAGAAATACTTCGCTGACAGCTCAGTCATTCACTCACTATAAAATCTACACTGTATTTTGCAATAGATACACAGTAACGCTCTTGAAAATAATACTTGAAGGTAATGCACTGCTGTAATCTTGTCACAATCTAATAAATAACTGAAGTCATTGCAGCATGTATTCATCTTTAGCATTTCTGACAGATGCTTTCATATTGGCTTCTTTAAAATCATCTGTATTCCATACTGCAATAAAAACTAAATGGTCACTAATGGCACACCCTGCTAAGACAAAAAAGCCAATAGCAAATCCATAGAGATATATTATACCGTACTTGGATACTTTTTACATTAACACAGTACACTGCAAATTTGTGTCATATTAGATAGAACGGTTCTGGTTTGAATTATGTAGACTCTCTGGAATTATAGCTTCAAAAACTGACAAAACTAGATTCAGCTCTTCACCCAAGGCAGATACATTGCATTTCACAGTTTACCATTTGATGTCATAGGACACTTCAAAAATGGAGATTCTCCAGTTTGCTTGACATGCCTATTCGAGATCCCATAGTAAGTTTTACCCAAGGAAATGGTCTGTCCTTGCAAAAGAGCTTTATAATTCAGTGTGACACTCCTCTTCAGCTTTTAAAAATGCAGTCTCACTTAACCTTTTAAGTTACATATCTGTAGGAAATGGAGAAAAATTAACTAGTTCAGTCCTCAATCAAGGTATGCCCTACTGTGAAAACGTCCATTTTCATCCCATGTATGGGGTTAGCCATGCACTTAAGCACCCTACTGAGCTGGAGCCTCATGCAGTTAATATACCTTGCCACTTAGATCCTAAAATCTTATCACTCATGAAGATGGAAGACTGCATGGTATTTTCAGGGTGAATTTAGGATTGCTGTTACTGTATACTATCAGAATACATTCCAGCCAAACAGGTCACAACACTGTGATGTACAAATCCAACTCTTCACTCAATTTATTGGTTACTGTTTTAAAGGGATGGTAAAGAAACCAATAAGCAGTGTATAATTGTTTTACGTCTACTTCAAACACCACATGCACACATTTTGCATTAAGTCAGCCTTGGAAATTTTTTTTCATGGATTCTAAGGCACAGAGACTTTTAAAAATTTTCACATGGAATAAATCTGGTGACCCTTGTAAATGGCAAGGTACTACCATTGCCAGTAAGATTTAAGAATTGCCCAGATACTTTCGTTTTATTAAATGCAGATACTGTAAAACCGGATAAATGCATCTAAAATGTAGGAAAACTCAATTTCTGTTATGAGACAGATTTTTATATGCCTGTATTCTGATGTATACATACTTCCGATTTCGTAGATTAAAGTGGGCTGCCAAACAATTTTGGGCAACACCAGAACTGAGTGTGACTGATGCTATCAAGTAAAGAGTATTCATTTCCCAATGCTCTGAGGTAGGGTTCCTCAACTTAGGAGTTTTGGGCAGTAATCCTGTAAGCAAATACAATATCTCATGGTACGAGTAACATTATGCTTTTCTCTCCTTCCTTGTCTCCACTCTAACTTTTTCTTCACCGGCAGGCAGAGCGCCATCAGAGGTTCTTGCAGGCAATGAGTGTTATGACCAGAGCTTTCAGATCACCCATTTAAGGTTCCTCATATTTGCCAGAAAATAGGAAGAGTGGGTTCTGACAGACAAATCATTGCTGGATCATAACACACTGACGGGCTTGACAGAGAAAGCAATAGTAGACCAGATGCAATAAGGTCTCTGCAGTCTTGAAAAGGCTGACTGCCACTATCACATGGGAAAGCACAGTAAACACGTTTGCTGTGCGGGTAGCTGCACCGGCACTTCACAGCGTATGAGAGCTCATTCTGCCATTGCAAAATTATTGGATCTAGTTTAAATAAAACCACCCAAGCACTTTTTAAAGGTACATGAATTACTGAAGCAATTTATTCCCCTCTGGTAAGTTATGGAGTCCCACCAAAAGCCGGGATAAATAAAGAGATACTTTTTGCCACACTTCTGTTCACTGTGACAGGAAAGACTGTCACGTTCCTTCTAAACAGTGATCTCTTACTGACTTTTGTAACGAGCACAGTAATTAAACAACAAACCTCAGTGCATAGTTTCCAGTACTCTAAGCTATAATGAACTAGTAACCATCTTCTGAAACACATAACGAATGCTGAAAACCTTTGAGAGGCTACACTACACAATGCTTTCACTCTAAAAAGATACATCTTGTGTAGACACAACCAACACGCATTTCTCAACTATTCTAGATAAAGAGAATCTACAGGCCCGAAATTAAACACTTTCTTTCAAAAATTCTTGGAAAAAAACAGAACTTCTAAAAATCTACACAGTTTATAAAGTTATTCAAGATGAAAGGTGCCATGTGTATTCACAATATCCCACTCTTCATTATGCAGAACAATTCAAGAACCGAATCTTATGTACGTTATTAAAATCCAATATATGTATACTGGCCTTTTTGGTTTTTTCCTATCAGACTCTTCTTCCTTTGAATAGATATTGGTACTTGCTGGAATAATTTTGTGACTGAAATTATTTTACCATTTCTGGTTAACTAAGCACTAGAATCACTGGTTTGACCTACAAAAACAGGTGCAAAAATGGTTAAGTCTAGGCTGAAATTTCACCTATTACTTCCTACACATAAAAAGGCAAGAAACAATTAGAAGGAAATAATAGAAATTAAGCTTTAAATATGAAAGGCAAAAAGGACAACACTTCAGGCAAACAATTAGTTCTCCTTCAGGCATAGAATTTCCAGGTAGTGGAAAGAATTAACTAGGGGAAGACTGAAACATAAAAGTTAATCACACAGTAAGCAGGAAAAAATGCTTAATTGAACTTGCCTCTCATCCTGCTTCCTTCTATCCTGTATAGTACATGTGTAAAAAGACTCAGAGTTAAAGATCAACTGCTACATTATATGCATTACTGTTCTTTTAACTTTTGTTGTAAAAATGCTGGCTTGTTCCCTTTCCTCCTCCATTCTTCAGGCATCAGTGGAAATGCCAAGAAACCATAGAAATAGTGATTACAGTTGAAACTGGTAAGTTAGAGCTATCTTTAAAACAAAAAAATAAAGCATATGCAACACTTACACTATGTATAGGCTCTAACTTAAAGAAAAATGTGTCAAAATATTTTCAATGCTATATGATTTCTGGCAATTGCAGGACAGGCACATTCCTCTGCTTATGTGCATCATACCCACTATCTTGAAGGTTCATGAAAAATAACAGGAATAAAGAATTGCATAGGGTCATGGCGCAGAATGGGTTACGCCAGAACTGTTCTCATTCAAGTAGCTTTGCTTGTTTTACCAATGTGGGGATAACGAAAGAGAAGAGTCAGTAAGTGATCTTTATATCATTATTAAAAGAAATAGCACCTTCAGATCACACATCTTTCCTGGAGAAAAAACAAGGTGCAACAAATACACATGATCAAAACATTGTATTTTCAAAACACAATAGAATGATAGCCACAGTTTGATGTGTATTCCATTTACTTTGATAAGAGCTACAAAATCCAAACCTGTTCAGTTAAGCCTCCTCCTGTAATATTCACCATCCTTTAGAAAACAATCAGTGTAACACAGTTTAAAACCCAAATGCACCTTAAAAAATGCACTAATCACCGGCCACTCTGTAGACTGTGGTAATTAAGTGAATCAAGATCTTCCCCTGAGTTTTGGAATCAGCTCCTTACTCAGCTGCTACATTGTCAACAGCTGGCATGAATTACCGGGAACATTTGGCTAAATGGATAATAAGGAGGACAGCCTGTGGTTGGTCCAAATTCTGCTTCAATTAAAAAAAAAAATATCTCATTAGATCCTCCTTTTCTTTTTTAAAAGCAGTAACACCACTACAAAGATTGGGTTTTCTATTTTGTTCCCTCATTATGTGCAAACAATGTAACTGTACAACTCTCAGATGTTGCATGCAGTGTAACTGAAGCCTCAGCTCCCTATAATTTAATAATGTCTGTTTGCAAGACTGATTCATCCTCACCCATATCACATCTCTCTCTTGGCTGGTATGGTAAAGGTTTGCTACTCTGAATATATTTTTCCACTTGCTAGCAATTCATCAGCATAGATCACAGTAACAAAACCCCCAAACTCTGCTCCCATCTAGCTTACTGAAGAGAAAATATTCGTGAGACCAAGCTTTCTCCAAACCGCAGCTTTGTTATGAGGTAAAGTCAAATTATCGTATAGTAGACCCACACAACCAAATGCCACCGGCTGTTACTTTGTTACATTATTTGCTTTGTGCCCGTGCAGCTATCAAATTCTTTCCAGAAATCAATGTAGGAACCCAGTTCTAGTGGAGCAACATGCTCAAAACTGGTTCTGTGCATGGGCTCTAGCGGGTCCAAGTTCCAGAGACATCTTTGCCACAGGAAGCTGTGGGGAGCGGGCACGATTACTAGGCAGTCCTTCTCCTTTTCCTTTCAACAGGTAACAGGGAATCTAAAGAAAACAGCTTCTCGGGTTACAGCCCATGGAGAACTGCTCAAACCAAGAACAAGTCTGATACAAAGCAATTATCCTATTATTGCCGGGCATTAACCCCCAAGTATTTAGATAAACTCTACATGCATGTTATATAGTCAGTGCATTCAGTTACAGCTGTCCTTGAAAAAAAATATTGGATTATCCACTGCCTTTCCTTCCAAAAACAAACATTTAACATGCTGGCTTTTTGCTCCTCTTTGATCGAAACAGCACTGTAACTTTTGAGGTAGCAGAGGATTAGTCCAATGTAATATCACGGCTAAAGCTAAAAACAAACAAAAAAGCTAAACGAATTTTAATTTATTTTTTTTAATCTTTGTTGAGACTATTTTCAGACATCTCATGAATTCCAACAAGCATCACGTCAGTATCAACATCTGGTAGCTTAGTGGTATAGTAACCCACGCTTTTGCTGTGAGCTACCAAACAGATGTTGCTGAAAGGCTTTTTAATTTAGAAGAGCTGGTTCCATAAAATTATCTAATGTATTTCAGTAACTCACATTTGTGTTATATTGTACTTGATTGGGATAACAAGAAACAGGGAACAGTATTAGAATTCACATATCACCACTGTTACAGTGAGGGCCATCACTTGTGCATCATTCTTTTGCAGAGAAAGCAATCTAAGCGAAGGTCAAGCCAGCAGGACAAATGTGGCTACTTTCTGGATTTCCGTCATGCCAGTCATAAGTAAGTCACCTTTTGAAAGGTAGTTAATCCTTGCTGTAGGGGATAGAATTTAATAGAAGGCAATTGTGGCAGCTAAAAACTATAAATAGCTTTTAGATTCTTCCAGCCTGTTATATCCACAGTGTTACAGTGACTTCTAAGAGAATTCGTACTATGACAATAAAGAATAATGTATAATGTTGTGAGAACAGGAGAGAGAAAAGAATACCACATGCTTTTTTTTACAAGTACATTTTTCCAGGTAATATGTTTTATAACTTAAAAAACCCACAAGAAAAAACTGTTGATGGGTAGCCTTTCCAAAAAATAAGCTCTTATTTAGAAGACCTGGTGGAAGAAAAGAAATCCTCAACATAATAGCTAATTCAGTACTTTCAGACTCAGAAATTTCCCTCCAATCCACACAGACACTGACTCTACAGCTCAGGGCTTACTAAACGGCATTACAATGACTGACTGGTGCTTTGGGAATCACTGACAATGAATGTCCAATTACAGGGCTGAAAATATTCTGCCATTTTCCTCCTTAAAGATTACTCAATAAAAAAGGAAAATTAAAACAAGAATAGTTTTGTTAGGACACTTCACAACTGCTTTACTACAGGAAAAAGTGGGCACCAGTGGCACAAGAGGAAGGGCTCACGAGACAATCTGAGCTCCCCTCCAGCTTCTTATCCTGCCATAGGCAACAGACACCCTTACCTCAACAAGGTCCAACTGGTAACAAGGAAACAAGAGAAAAACTGTTAGCAGTGTTTTGTGAGGAAACATAATGGAGGATTTCTGTAGAAGCTCCTGCTGACAGTCTGAAGCAAAAGGAAAAGCTAGAAGGCGTCATCTTAAGGAAAGAATGAAGGCGGTTTGTGTTCTTTAAAGGAGATAAAATGAGACAAAAGCAGGAAATGCTGTCCTTCCTTTATCCTGAGAACTTCTTAATGAAAGGTCAAGTATAACCATCAATCAAGATAAGGAAAAGGCAACCAAAGAGAAGACCTTCTTTGAGGGGAAACAAGTATGCATCAGATAGACAGAGGAGGACTACATCAGTGTAAAAATGCCATGTGAGAGAAAAGAGCAAACCAGTGTTTAAAAAAAAAAAAAGTGAAAATTAAGAACTTGAGATAGAACAGAATCAGACATTCGAGAGCCTATTAAGTCAAAGATTAGCAGCCAAGGAAAAGTTCGCTTCCAAAATTTGTGGGGAGTGCAATGGAATTCTATTCCTCACCACTCCCACAGTTTGGCACTTGGCTTTAGGAGATGCATCTACTGGGGGAAGCCACCCTTCCTAGTTTGTTACAGATAAGTTGCAGGACTTATGACATGCACTTTACACTTCTGGTTTAAAGTTTGTTGCTTTTCTGAAAGAGAATAATCCATTTTTGGTCATGCTTTATGTCACAGTTACAAAATTCATTTACAATATTCCCCTGTGAGTTATGCTTATGATGTCATTTTTGGGATGAAAAATCAGATTGTGTGGAATTGCATCAAAAGTAGATAAAATCAAATATCCATCAAAATCAAACATAAGTATGACTACTTCTCAAACACAGGCCTTATACAGTTACCCTTCACTGGCTTTCTCAGCCAACAACAATTCATTTCTATTTCTTAGGCTATTTTTAAAACATGGAATTGTTTCAATATCACTCTTCAGGAAAAAAATAACAAGTTTACCAGCTCTCGAGGTAGAAAGGCCTCCTCCTGACGAGCCACAATCAGACAGACAGTCTCCCCTTGCTTTGTGCTCCTCAGCATAGCTACAAGCTCTTCCTGGGTCCTGCCAGTGATGTCCCGTCCATTCACCTATCAGACACAAAAGAACAGAGGATGTCATATCTGTGAGTATGACTCTCTTTTGTCATTTTCCCCTCACCTAACACAGGTGTCATTCAGTGACTGAGAGCAAAGAAGAATGAGCAACAGCTCCCACACTGTCTCCCCCTCTGGCCCTGCACAAATCACTTAACCTTTCTTCCCCTCATTTTCACCATCTGTTAAAGCAGGTCTGTAGTACTTACCCACCTTGCAGGGGGTTTGTGAGGCTTAATTAGTTTGTAAAGCACTTTGAAGATGAAAAGTACAGAAACAAGACCTAAGTATTATTAAAACTGTTTACCTTAAGAGCTTTTTCAGGTTAGTAAGTAGAAATAACCCATTAGATAATGAGATTGTAAGTCACAAGATACCTGAAAATTTTAAAACAGACCAATTTGAGCAAAATTGCCTTAAAACGAGCACTTAACCAACTCGATATTAATCAAAGATTTTTGGATATGGCTGAAGAGGCAAGACATGTTTTGTTTCTAAACTGATACATTTACCTGCTTTAAGAACCAAGATGTTATTAGATCCCCCTTTGTACAAACATCCCTTGTGAAAAGCACCTTTTTCCAAACTACGGTGTAAAATACTTGTTGACAAACAGTACAAAAGCCGTAAGACTTTTTCTTTTTAAACCAAGGTCAAGGATTTTAATTCCTTACATCAGTAGCATGTATAAGGAGACAAAATATTTATGCCAAAACCAGCAATCAATACTCAGCAATGCAAATACAATGGATGTTTATCCTAACCTCCAGGATTCTGTCTCCTGACTGCAAACGACCATCTTTTACTGCTGCACCTTTTGGCAAAATATTCTTCACAAAAATCGGACCAGGACCATGTACTGAAGAGTCTCTGGTAACCACAGTGAAACCAAGTCCTTCTGGACCTAGAAGGTCAGATAAAGAACTCTCAAAAAAAAATTTCAACAAGCAAATGATGATCGCTAAAAGTAAACAATGTCAGTAACATATCACAGACACTCATTCAGGTTAGCTCTTAAAAAAAGAAAGCAAACAAAAAGCTGTAAACATGAGCCTATTTTCTGCATGGTCTAGAGAAGAATTCTATCAATGTCAGAACACATGCTCAAATCCTCCTGCAACAGCTACAGATGGAAATACTTTTGGATAGCCTGCAATACTACAAAACAAGAGAGAACTCTCAGAGCGTTTACCTTTTTCGCTAGGTGGTTTTAGTAGCAGCCTTCACATTAATGCCAACAGTCTTTGAAACAAATCAGAGCAATCAGAATTGTTTATAAGCATGAATAAAATTTAGCAGGTTTTACTGAAACTTGGTGAACAGTGGAAAGCGTCACATGATTTGAATGCAAAAACTGCTGACTACATGCTGTTAAGAAAGGACGAGTGATATTTCAAAGCTTCCATTAGTGAAGTTGTTTGTTGCTTGGAAATAAACAACATCAAGCGTTAATAGATATATGTTTTAACAAATAACTAGGGAGCAAAATCAATATTAGCAGGTATTGCTTATAAGCCACCAAAATCACCCGGGACTAGCAGGGTCCATAAAAATCTTTATATTGAGCAGGATTGCTACCCATGTGATAGTTTGCAGAGATACCATCATGTCAGTATCACATTCCTATCATTTCTAAAAATAGAAATTACTGTTTCAAAATCAAAAGCATTACATCTAAAATGGGGAAAATTCTGAAGTAGGTTTTGTTAATGCAAAGCTGAAGAGTTCAGAAGTAAAAATGACTGATTTAAGTTTAGCAATAACAAAAATTAAGAAATGACAGCTTGATTACATTCATTATGTGTTAAAAGAATAAAGTTAGAGAGTTTTTAAAAGGGCCACTTTAGCATCAAATTTAACTCTCAGCCAAATCAGAGACAGAAATTAAACAAAAAAAATAAACGCTAATTGGGATCTGCTTAAACACATTTTACTACATGTGCATAAACCTGTTACTCCATGCAAAGACAGATATCTGCATGGAGCAGCAATTAAAGATATACACACAAAATTCGGCCTGCTGACAGCTGAATAAATACAGATGGAAAGAAAAGATTTGTAGAAAACAAAAAAGGGAAAGGTAAATCTGTGGTCAACTTCTTGGATAACATGAAACAGAGCAGAGTATATTTTTGAACGTACCTTTAAAAGAATGTCATAACAGTGCTGGTCAATTAGCAGATACTAATAAAAATAACAAAGGTCACCAGCAGACAGTTCAAATTTTTACGTTATACTTGTGAAAAGGCTGAAGCATCTCTTAATACTGCATGTTGCTAATGAAATACCTTCCACATAACCAGTAACTGAGATGTTTTAAAAATCGGTAAAGCCTGGATCACACACATCCAAAGTTTATGAGAAAGCTGACTGTTGAGAATGTTACTGTTAACATTCCTTTACCTTTTGAAAGTTTTGGAACTTTTAAACCGTAAATAACTTGCTTGTACTTTTAATGTCACTAGTTTCGTTAAAGGTTAAGGTATCAATATAGAGAACAATGATACAGAATTAATCATATCATCTCCAAAGACTTACCTTTTTTCAGATCTATCTTTATTTTCTTTGCATTTTTTTTATTGCCAAAGCCCATAAGGGGAGACAGCGAGGGAGAAGACGACTTTCTACCCAGACGTGGGAGGTTGGGGCTCTTAGCTTGTTGTAATGTTGCCTGTACACCTGCCTCCAAGCTGCTTGCTCCAGAAAGAGGAATCGTTTTCAGAGCAGGTTTTGGATGAACAGGAGGTGGAATCTTTGTTTTTGGAACTCCTTCTTCGTTATCCAGAAAACAAAGGGGAGCAATAGCAGACTTCTCATATTGTTCTCGATTATACGGAGGAAGCACTTCCAAGGTGACACTTTGAAATTTCATTGCCTGACGGAAGATGTCTTGAGCCCTTTAAAAGGAAGGTAGGAAAATTCACATAACAAACAGGAGAATTTGGGCAAAATCTGAAGTTGTTTACAGCGAGTAAGACAAAAATTTATCTTAATGTGAAGAAATAAACGTTACCTTCACATCTACAGGGTCCCTTTTCTAAAAAGTACACATGAAATAAGATTTCTAAACTACAGCATTTCCTTACATTTCAAGTAGGAACAGCACATCTGTCAGGATTCCTAGGCTGCTATGAAAACATATCAGCCAGAATAATCTAATGAACACAATTCTTCATGTGGTGCATCAGGAAGAGAAGTTCTGACAGCAAAGCTCAAAAGAGTCCTGAAATTATAGCTTGCTACTTTTTCCAAGTGTTTGTCTGTTACATATTTTCTTGTTGGCATAGAGGCACACTAAACACTTGTAACCAGTTGCTCTGGTGGATACATGTACTCCGAGCAAGCTCAAGATTCCATTTTTTCCAAGTACATAGATTCCTTCATCATCCCTAATTCAACTGCTGGCTGATTCCACAGCAATAAAAAAGGATGAGAGTATGGGATATATGGACATCTTCAGAAGAAATATTGTGACTGCAAACAGTGCAATGGAAAAGGATGATGTTATGCGATATACAGACATCAGGAAAAAAACCTGGTGACCGAAAAGGTGCAACTATTTGTGTGTTTCTACATAAATGGACAAATAGGTAGGTATTACTCACATCTTTCAAGCAGTAACCTCTTGCTAAGGTGGTTATGTGGACTTTACTTAATCAACGTCTTTCCAGATACGCTCAATTGCAACATCAGAAACCATGTTAGAGCATTTAACGGAACTACTCCACTTGAACTGACAACATGGTAACAATACAGTGTTCAGCTTCCCATGCAGTGCAAAGCAATAAAGACAAGTTGGCCAAAGCAACTCTTCATAAAGCCTTCCCTGGATTTTGAATAACCTGTAGATTGGGTCAATCAAGACATTTTACGAACCTTGGATTCTAAAGGAACAAAGGAGACTTCTCTCTCTCTATGCTTTCCTCTCCTACCTTCTGATGAAGTGGACTGATTTTCATTCCTACTGCAGAAGACAACTCAAGTACAAATAGAAGTAGTAGCTGAAGCACATTTTAAGAATGAAAAATCAAGAACTTCTGCTTAGCAGAATTGGGTCAAGAGGGGAAGTAACAGCCACATTATTTTTTAAATAAATCAAGGGGTCCTTTTGAGAACAATTTACCTATCTCCCACCTTTCTGTAGCGTGTCTGTCTGTCAGGCAAAGTCAGTATTTCACTGGAGACTTGGCTTTGGATTTACACTCAGTTATACAACAGGAGTCAACGTTGAAAGTACTTCCGAACTAAACATTTTCTTACACGGATACAGAAAGGAAGCCACTGCAAATGTTAACATCTTGAATACACACCTACTGCTTTCCCAGATCAACAGAGCCGCACAGTACCTCCACCTTGCAGCTGCAGGTAGTGGAAGGGAGGGGCTGTTTTGAGAAGATTTTTTGCAGCATGAAGACACTGAAGTCAGGGGGCAGTCCCAATAGATATTGCTGTGGGAAAGAACCATCTTGGCTACACTGAGTGTATGTGCACCAAGAGTCAGAATAACTGCCTTCATTGACAGGAAACACTGCCAGAAGAGAAACCTCAAACTTGGAAAAGGAAGGTAGCAGAGAGAGTGATGTAGGAAGGTATTCTTCCAGCACCACCCTCAAGGGTTAGGTTTCAGAACTGTAACAGCACTGGCCCAGTGTGTCTGCAGGGGTTGTAGGTTACCTGCTCACCTATAGCCTGTGAAGGTTTTCAAGGACAGACCTTACCCTGATTGTAGAAACCATGGCATGCTCCAAGCATAAGGATGTAACGTCTTAACTGGGTTTCTTTCACACCTCATCTTCATACTTGCAAGTAGCCACTTGGCCATATGTTACAAGGTAATTTAATTTCAGGAGATGAATATTTTAAATACATGAAAGAAAACATATGACCTCCTTTAAACAAAAAATAGTGGAAATAACACAAGACATCCTGTGGGAAAGCCTAAATGCAGTCTTCAGGGGCAAAATAACTGGCTGCACTTCAAAGAGAAAAAGTAATGGATGGAGAAATTTACATTTCTTGAGACCCCCAAATGCATACTTTAAAGAAATAAGGGAGTCAATTAAAAGAGGTGCTAGAAACTCTGCAACATAACAGAATGTAATTGAATAAGATTAACAGCAAATGAAAAAGGAGACCTACACTCCCAATATATAAAACTATTATAAACGTGGGAATACAGAAAGTAGGCTGCTGCTATTACAGCTGTAGAAGCAGCAATCATCAGGAGCAATACTAGAAAGTCTCTGCTGAAAACAGAAAGAGATGGTATGTAACAGTCTCTGCTAAGTGTTAAAACAGCTTTTACAAGGGTTATAAAGAAATGTCAATTTGAAACTAGCAGATTTTCCTCTCAAAGGGGAATCTGATGACTATTTCTGGGTCAATAGTCATTGGGACAATACTTCGCAACATCCATTACAATTAGTGCATTTCTGTAACTTGAACTTCTGTTAGGTTAGTACAGTTATGTCATGCCAGATGAAAACTAAGAGGCGTATTCACCGAGATTAGTTTCAACCTGGAAAGCTGCTTTCTTTAGCCATTCTCAACAGCGAGGGAAGAGAGATGATGCAGAAGGCTATTCTGGAAGGCAATTCAGCAGAACAACATAACAGGACATGGGACCAGGCTAGAGCTTGCCCAAAATACTCCCCCCAGTCCCCAAATGGATGTTGAGTCCTCACTGCCCACAGTTTTTCTCCTCAGATCCAATGCCACTACAACCACACTGCTTGTTATTGTGACATAAGGTAACTTAGACCACCCAAATTACGCTCTGCTCTGAATCACCTTTTAGTCACTTTTCTCTTTCACTCTCCCATTGACAGAGAGATCATCTAACAGGACTGGCCTCTCTAAACTAACAACTGTCTTTGTAGCTAGCCCTTCCAACTCCCAAAACTTCACACAAACTTGGAGAAAGTAGTGTCCTGCATTTCTCATTTTGAGGGGAAGCCTGACGGAGAATTGGAAAGTTTACTACAATATTTCTAACTGTCCCAAAATCTAGTAACGTCACAGAAAAATAATATGTGGAGTCCTCCCCTTCACAGACATCTCATGGGCTTAAAGCTTCTGGAGATCTAATTACATTCTGAAGAGAACACAAAGGAGGCGATAAATTTGTAAAGAAAAGATCATATGCAATTTTGAAAAAAGAGGGTCTGATTCAGGCAAAATCTCATTTGAGGAGGATACATTTTCATTACAAAACTGCACAGGTGAGGCAATGAATATTTTAATATGATACCAATGTTTATGTTCTGATAAAGTTGGTATCTTATGTAGGAACTTTCCACAGGTGGAAGAGAATGGCACATACTACATTTACCACCAAATATGCAGAAAGCAGTAACTCAAAAAACTATCAGGAGGCAAAAAGCACAGCCTCAGAAACAAGGTAATGCCTACACTACAGACCTACGCTGGTTTTATGAAAACCTATTTTGCAAATATTTATCCCTAACAGTGAAATTACTTATTTTAGTCTAGAAAACGTGAACATTTGGCTTATTGTTTAGAAAGTTAAGCCTCAACTCCCTTGAGATCTCAATAGGTTTTTGTTATATTATAAACAATCACTCAGCTGTCTAAACATATGGATTAAAAGTAAAAACAAATTACTATTTAATTACTACAGCAAATATCTGTGAAATTTGAGAGGCTATTCTTTTGTGCAATTCACAGCTGATCAGAGCAACTTGTTACTTAAAGTAATTTGAGACAGATAATAAATGTCAACAGATTTTTAATAAAAGTCATAAGAGGTGAGACTTACCATTTAGCTCAATTAATCATAGTTTGACAGTACTAGTATTTTTAAAAAATTAAATGCTCAAAAGCTGCAGCACCAAAAAACCCCACCTTATTTCATTTGCAAAAGAACATTAAAAAAAATGCTGCGATGTTGACTCATTCTGAAGGTTTAACGAGGAACAAATTACAAAGAAAATATGGGAAAAATAACAGAATTATAAAGTGAAGATAACTATTAAAAAACTTGATGCTACTTAAATTAAGTAAGCACAGTAGGTTCACTAAGACTACAAGAAGATTCCTCTCCTCAAATTTCACCTTATTTGGAGGTTTCAGAAAGAAAACTAAAAAGTTTCTGACAGGTATCAATTTTACAGGCATTTTATCTGAAATAAATACTAATCCCTTTGCATGAATCACTTAATAAACACAGTAATGTATAAAATCCTCACTAGTTAAAAGTATCAGTAAACCAGCACTTACTGTGCAAAGGTTTTATCTGTAAGGTCCACGTGGTTAATCTTCACAATGCATTCATTTTCGTGGAAAAGGCCATCACGCCTAGATCTGCTATTTTCTTCGATACCACGGATAAAGAGTCCCAGCATCCTAAAAGGCAAAAAAAAAGTGAAAACTATCCTCATTCTGCTGGTATGAATTTATAGCAACTAAAAGAGATATGAATCTCTACTGTGTATGAGATGAGGTAGAGTAGACCATTATGAAGTAAGTGCTTAACCAAAGAAAGGCTATCCAGTGCGCTCTTTGACTAAAAAGGAGGGGATTTGAAGAAACACCAAGAAAAACTGCTGGACAGTAACGCTATACTACTTGCTAGAACTTCAGGAAGCATTAAGTCCTGTAGGTCATACTTGGAGGAACAAAGGAAAACACCTAGATCTCTTCATCCAGTTAAGAATTCGAATGTAGCTTATACTATATGTGTCTGCCACTAACCAAGATTACATTGCTCCAAATAAAAGCACAAACAGCTTAAAAGTGATTATCTAACTCAACTATAATAAACTAAACAGGCATTAGAATTAGATAAAAAATAACCACTATTTCTATGTCTGAAAAGTCTCTGAACCTTTTCAGTTGCCAAAGCCCCTTGTTTTGATACATGACAGCAATACTGTTTATTTATGTGGCAGGAGAGCAGCAGCACATCAAAACCTAAGTTGTTTGCTACCAGGTTATGTGCAAATTGAAAACTGAGGTGCAGCGCAGAAACGTCTGTTAATGCGTTAAGTGAACAAGTGTGAGTGGTGCAAAATTCCAGTGTGGCTACCTCTGCTGGGAGCGCTAGGCTATTTCTGCCCGACCTGGAGCATCTGCGTATTGTAGACTACAACTCAACATAGATATACCTAATGATATCAGTATAATGTCCAAAAAACCTGACAACTGCGTGTTTGTGAAGACCTTTTATAATCAAGTTTTACCCACTAAATTTCCGTACCTTATCAGCAAAGACGGATGACCTTTAGAGACCATTTTCTATTGGTTATACTCCATAAAATATTAATGTGCAATTTCCAACGTGCCAGCACTCCAATCACAAAACAGAGGTCTTGTATTTTTTCAGGTTCATGACTGCCCCTCATATTTAAGTCCACTCAACAGATTCACAGCACGCCATTAACTATTTCAAATGAGACTATATTCACCATGCATCTGATTTTATATTTACTGTATAATAAGATTTAAAAATTTCTATTTATGCCATATCAATGTACTTTAAGTGAAAACTTGGTTCCTACTGAACATTACTACTTCAAAACATCTAACAGAAAAAAAATGATTTAATCTATTGCATAAAGATTCTCTTGCAACCTGTATTACCCTTCACCAAAGGATTCTAAGGGGCAGTGGTGGTGAGGGGCCGCGGCCCTATTGATGACAAACATCCAACTAGTGGCAATCAAAAAACTAAACACTAAGAACTGATGAAATATAATTACGTTAAGATGCAAACCAATAAAAGTAGAGAAATAAAACAAATTACAAATTAAGTCAGTTGCTCACTAATCCTGTTGAGCTTAGATGCTTTATCCATATAATGCAATAGGATTGCCCACTTGTCTGAAACCCATCGTGTGTGCTGTAGTACCTGAATGAGTGGCTTGAGTCACGTATGCTATGGCAGCTTAAATGCATTGCTCCATTACTTTTTTCACAGCCTCAATTTTAGCGTTATTTTAATGCACTATTAAATTTTAATTTCCTTTTTTAATGATATCTAAGTGCAAAAGAAAGGGGAAAAATTATTTTCATTACTTTTGTAGTTCCTGTATAAACTAAGATTTCGTAAATTAATACAATGTTTTAACTACCTCTCGAAAAATTTTGCTCTGTAGCAGCACTAGGCTAAAGCGAGCATTACCTTATTAGAAGATAACTTTACAATCGAAATACCAGACCAAGTTAGTCATGGCCAGTGTGCCCTCATAAATTGTATCTTGTCATTAACAGAAATAAAAGATGCTCTTCTGCACTTTCTCATGTTATGATGAGTTAAAATTTATACACTAGTCTCAGGCTTGATTAAATAAGAGGAACAAGCGATTTAAGTCACTCTAGTGCTTTTACAAAGATATCAGTATGGTTCTGCCAAGGGTCACTGAAATTTCAAGACAACTGTCTAAAGAAGTAGTCCATCTGTCAAAAAACCCTGTGCTCCGAGGGATCCCCAAAAGCATTTGTAAATAAGGCCATATTAACATGCACACAATGTAGACCAAGGAACTCCACTTTTTTTTCATGGAAGTCTTTAAAAGCTGCACCCAGCACAGTGATACTTCAACAGAGAACTGTATTACAGTCACAATAATTACTGATTTTCAAAGCTTGCAATTTCATCACGTTTTTTACCTAATGATCTTGAAATACAGCGTACACACTACAACCTTTACGACATGCCTATAACAAAGAACTATTGTCTGCATTTCATGATGGGGTAAGGCAGCCTGCAAAGCCAAGGACACAACTCAGACCTCCTACAGTTCCCACTGAAGACCAACTTTCTTCTTGAGACAGTGACGACATTTTCCCAGGCAGCAGGTGGACATCTATTTTCACTTTTGGCAAATAAAACATTCTGAATGATTTTGGGTCCACTTACAAACTCAGATCTTGCTGAGAAAACATTTACACACACAGACCTTTACAAGGCAATTTAATCCTTCACATTCTCTGTCCTACACGAAAGCTGACAAGCAAAGAAACATTGAAGAATCAGACAGTTTTTACTTTTGCAATAATTGTCTTTGTGTTACAGGCAGCCATTTTACTATAGTGTCATTTATGGCACTGGCAATTTCCCATCTCTTATTTGGGGCTGCCAGTGTCAAATTAACTCTCTAGCTAAGGCCTCTGTATGTCAAATTTCAGCCTAGATTCTGCCCCCGCCCCCTACATCTGAGTTACATAGCTTGGAAAACAGTTATAATGAAAATGCTGACACAGTCTTAACTACAGTACATCAATATGAGCACACTGCTATAATAGGCTTTTGTGATCTCAAGAGACTATGTTAAATCATTTATAATTAAAGTAATTGTATTGTGACAAAGAAAAGTTCATGGTATAGTGCACATTTTATAAATGCTATGCAACCAAATCTGAAAGGTGGCTTGAAAAATATGAGGCATGACCAGGCAAGCAATTTTTTTTACTTTTCTTGTTTGGTATGTCACTAAAGAAGGGTCTATGCAGAGAAATCCAATTGGAAGACAACAATAAATCCAAACAACAACAACAACCACCCCACACAACCAAAACCAAACTCCATACCCACAAAACCAACCCAACACCACAAAAAACAACCAACCCCTTAGCCCCCACACCTCTAGTATTACATTATTCTACAGAGAGTCTAGTTTACCATTCAGAGAATAAAAACAGAGGCAATTAAAAGGATCTATATGAACAAAGGGGTTGGTATTGTCTTATATGTAACTTAGACTAGTAAATATTTTGGTAATGGAAGAGAGTATCATAAACAAATTTTCTTTTAAGCATTTCTTTTCCTTATGGTTAAATAGTAGGTATTTTAAGAGAACCACAACTGAAATCCTTTCATTAATATACTTCTTGAGCAATGCAGAAAATATCTTACCTTCCACTCAAAGATGAAAAAAAGGGCACTACGTGTATTCCCAAGGGTCCACCTTCCCCAGAAATCTCCACTGTTTTTGTCATTTCACTGAAAAAGAGCACAGGGAAACACATCTCATGCGCTACTGCACAGAATTCTCTACGTTAAAAACAAATTCCTGACTGATCAGATAGCAGAATGGATAGAAAAAATATTTGACTCGGAGCTAATATATAAAAATACACTGAAAGGTAAAATGGCTATCAAATTCTTTAATTTTTTTAGATTAACATTTGTATACTTTGAAAGGGAAAGACACCAAGTACTAGACATTTTCCTAAGCCAACCCTTAAGTAAATTAACCAGAACATTAAAGAATAAGCTTTTAAGTCAGGAGAGATTTCATCATCAAAAAAAAGGTTATTCTACATATTCTTAATTTAAGCTCCACATGAGCTGCTTCAGTCAATCTCCCCATGTGGACACATTATAAACATGAAGATCACACATTAAGGACATCAAGCCAATAAGCAAATTAGTCAAATCGTATTTAAATATCTTGATTTCTGTCCCTAGTTGCATACAACCTCACTGACAAAGAACAACAATTGTAATCAAAAGTGCAACTCAATTCATTTTATCAGGAAGTTTCCTTCCTCAAACATCATTATCAAAACCCTCTATATTATCTGTGACAGATTTTTGCTGTTTCATGGCTATATGTGCTGTTTCATTTCCTATTGAGTATTTTACACTGCCAGCCTTACAGTAACCTTGACTCTATTCTGGGTGATCATAATCTGAAAAGGAAGGTACCTGAATTGGCTAGAACACTGCAGGGGGGGGAGATGAGTAAGGTCTATTCTAGCAGATCATGTTCCTTTTTTCTATTCTTGTCTGCATGTTCTGTAACACTCCTTCCCTTCAAATTGTACTGAACACCATCAACACTCAGGATTAGTAGCCAGTGGACAACTACTGGGTATTTCCACTTATATTAGAACACCCTAATGCATTCAAGCTCTAAGAAGCTCTACACTTGCACAACAATCCTAAAGCATTTACAGAACATGTAAAACTGAACCAAATGGCCACTTTATATACTGCCATGAGTTAAAGACTCAGTCTAACTGATGGCAAGTGCAGGCTGCTGTTGAGAAAAAGACTTCTGACCCTTCTCCAAAAACCATGCAACAGATCTAGAGTGCCTGTTTGCAAGATGAAAAAGATGACCAAGCCGACTCTTCCGCACCACCCTGTCCTGCCCCCAAATGATTTGTTCCTAGCACAAACCACCACCTCCTCTGGGATCAGCTGACTGATCTCACTGACCCATGGTCTTACGATCATTTGATGTGATGCAAGAATCAGCAGAAATACACAGGTATAAGGGAGGAATCTGTGACCACCTTTGAAGTGGCAACACACAGGTACAGCAAATTAGATACAACATAAGAACACATGGTACAGCTCAGCCCTCTCACAAGGAGGAAAATTACTGCACATGATCTTAGACAAATTCTGGCATTGCTTTCTAATATTGCAGGAATACCTTTTTTGTGTTACAAACCTTTATCCAGTTGCATAATGATTAATCAGAAGCAACTTGCCCTAGATACAGTAATCCTTAGCTTGGTCAGCTAAATATGGAATAAGACTAGAAAATAAGTTTATATCATTTTCCTTTGGTTTTGGAGTTTGGGCAGTGTGGGAGGGGGTTGTTTGTTAGGAGTTTTGGGGAGGGTTTTTTTTGTGAATTATTCTTCCAAAAAGGCTAACACTAGAATGAATTTATATTCCATAAAAATGAAATGGACAGACCCTGAACAACAAACCACCACTGATCCCAACATAACAGATTTTCACGTTACTATATTTATAACACAGGCATGATCAACAGGCATTTCTATTTGCTGATTTTTTGTTTCCTGTATTCCCCTCTCTTCACGAATCAAACAGGGAAATCCTGACAAAAGCTTCCTGTAAGTGTTTTTAGAAAACATTTTTTTCTAGTGAAACTGGTCAGAAAAGCTCATCAGGGTGGTTACCAAAAACTCAAAAATGCATGCATAGGAAATTAACTCTTCTTTCAGTTCCACCTTCTACTTCCTCCAATTCTCTTAACAGACAAAAAAATAATTAAAGGGCTACTTTTATTGTCTTTTGAACTTCTACAGAACCAAAACACATGAGCAAATTAAGTAGCCAAATCCTATAGATCCAGAAAATAACCAAAAGTTGTGAATGGGCTTTCATTTGTACTTGGAAAATTTAAATAAGTTACAGTTGTCCCCAGATAACCCCGTGTTGCCAAAGTACTCCACGGAAGAGTTATCTTCCTAAGCAACTGTAAAACAGAGCAGGAATTTTTTTGAGGGCTATCATGATAGACAGGTTAGCTGTTGTATTAAATCAATGCACTTACAGTTATAAGTAGGCTCGAAGCCAAAGAAAACATACAAGTTTATTTTTAAATCTAACATGAAATCTACACACGAAGAAAAACAGGTTTCTTTGTGAAAACAAATAGCCCACACGTACACCGTGTTCTACTTTTTAAAACACTGTGGCACATCCTTAAATTTTTGCATGTACTAAAGCACTAAATATCCAGAATAAGAGCATGCTCTGTATATGTATATATATACAAGGTACTTTGAATTATATTTTTAATCAGAAATGAGTCGTAATGTCTTTTCATTCTCAAACAAATGTGATTCTTAGTTACACCTGAGAAGAAAACTGCCCTTCACAACAAGTTTAACAGATCTTTGAGGACATATTATTTTTATATTATACTGAGGAAAACCTAACAGTTAAAAAATTATAAAGCAGGATATCTGGGATTTGCCTTATTTTTGGTTTAGGAACCTCAGAGATTAGACTCGGGTAAATTTTACATCATTCACTCATGCTGTCCATCTTCCAGCAGGTTTAATCTGCCCACAAAAACAGCTGAATTCCAGTAGCATGCTATTCCACACTGGCTTACAGTTTACACTGTACTGGAGAAAGTACTCAGGAATAGGGCATGGCTGAATGAGATCCTGAACAGGATGAGCTTTAAGAATACTAATTACTAAACTCCATAGGCACAAGGGACACCAAGGTGCTGGGACTCTTCAGTTTGACAGTCAAGTTAAAAACCTGAAAGAAGGGGTGTGGAGAATGCAGAATGGCTTTCCACTGCTGGTTGATAGCTCCAACATTGACAACAGAGAGGGTAATTTATGGATTTTCTGCAATATTCAACACATTTAAAAAACAAAATTCCCCAAAATAGGAAAAAATTAAATTCCAAAAGTTATAACATACTAGTCACCTACTCCTGTTTTAAATCTCCCCTATACATCTTAAATGCATTTTGCAGTAAAATAAAAAAGTTTGGCCTATCAAGTCAGTATAAAAGATGTGAAAAGTCCAATTGCTAGCTGGGGATGAAAGGCTGGGAGCATTAGTGAGGGATGCATAGAGGGCACCTCAGTGTGCTACACGGCTAGTATCTCCTGTGTGCTCTTCAAGGAGCAGACAGAGCTCCTACCTCAGAAAACACTGTTCTTGCTGAGTTTGCAACCCAGTTTCTACAGAATATGTACAGATATATTCTTAGAGCAATCAAAATAAGCGAACTTTTAAAAAGCCTTTATCTCACTGAAATTTAATCAGAACCGCAAAGTTCACCCCAACTAGAAACACTGCACTCAGGCTTCTTCAAATGCATGCTGGCATCTCCCTTCCCCTCACTGCACTAAAGGTGCCTCAGAGGTCTCAGTGAAGAGAGAACACCTGCCTAGCATGACCTGATCATGGCATCCAAGACCACATTCAACATTGTACTATTGATTTTTAACCTGAAGAAGCTGTCATCATTTACTATTTAAATTCTTCATTGCTTGATGTTTATTGATTTCTGCCAGATTCTTTACAGTCTATCACATTTGTCAGGAAGGCTTGCCATGCATATTATTAAAAGTGTTGATGAATACAGTTTAGCTAAGAGAGACATGGCGAAGATGTACACGTGTGTGTAGTGAGCATGCACAGCAGTCCATTTGTAACATGGAAAGCAAAATTTAAATGGAGTGCTGCACATTCAGCCACGCATATTCAGTGGTGAATCAGCCTGATCTTCAGATTGGCAGTGCCCTTGCTGTCAAATGCTACAGCTCCCTCTCCCAAAAGCTGTATCAAGAATTAGCAGTTTGCTAGTTATGCAATAAGGAAAGATTTGTTAGCTGAAAGCTTCTCTGCAAACTATCCAATAATGCTGAAGAACCAATCTCAACCACTGAGCACACAGATGCTTATTAAAAGGGACCTCTCTCCAGAAATAAAACGTTTTGGAGTTTTGCAGCAGGACCTGGTTCACTAAGGTGCTTTCACCTCCCAAAATCACAAATACTAGGAGAATCACAGTAGGATTTCTCTTGGAGAACGCCGTAGATGTAGCCTACAGTGGACTAATTGTTTTGCAACATACTGAAGACAGCACCTTGGAAAAAGCTGCTTTCTGCATGGGTTACTGGGCAAAACTTGTCATCATGTGTATGTCACAAGCAGCTACTGCCTGAATAAGCACAGATCAAGTACTTATCATTCCAATGGCATATTCTTTTGCCATTTCAGTCTTACTCAACACTTGCATTTAAGTTTTCAACCCAGGCACAACATGACGAAGCACCACCTTTGAATAGATCATTGAATTCCACATGTTTTTAAGAAAAGGTACAGATCAGTAAGCTGCTGTATCTAAAAAAAATCTCTTAGTGCAGAATGTCAATGTTTCCCTTGCAAACAGAAGAACACAGCTGATATTCTGAACATGCTTTGTGGCGTTTTTATTGACCACAGCCAAGTAAAAGGCAAAGGAAATGTCACTCAGATGCAGAGAGCTCACAGATTAAGTTACTGAGCCGCACTTCCTCGCTTATTCTTCACTTGTGCCTCCAGCACCACCAGCCAATGCTGCCATTCCAGGGGAGAAGAGCGTCCATGAACAAGGGCTGCTGACATTTGGTAGACAGCACAAGCCTACAGATGATGTCAAGTTACTAAAGGGAATTTTAAAGAGGAAGTATGCACAGATTTAACCAAATAAAGAGGGTGATGACTCTATCCATGTACTACTTTTGTATATTAAAAGAGTACGTTTGCTGATGTGAATAAAGTATCTGTACCCATTCTTCCAGAGAGGCTTCCAGAGTAGCCAGCTCAAAGCAGTCAGCACATTTCCCACCCACCTCCTACCCCTTTTCCACATTTGTCCTTCCCTCTTTTAAACTAGATGCTCAAAGCTCTGATGAAAACATCTTGGAAGCCTTGAAGAATAAACTGGAGCTCAAGATGTTAAATAGTGTGAATACACTCAAATTATGAAAATCTGAGCAATATCTAAACAGGGATGAAGAGCACCCTACAAGGAGGGGAGACAGCAACTGAACATGCAGAATCAAGAGGGAGCTTTCCAGGCACAGTTAAGGAATCTGCTCACTCTCTTTTAGAAGAGACGGGCACATTTCAGCTGCTCCATTCCACACAGAACTAAACAAACTATCCACAAAGTTTAAATATTTATTATGAAATAATGCGAGAATCTTTCAGTTTCAGGTTTGAAGAGGTAATCAATCACCCTCTCCTAACTAAAATGCATTGATCTAGTAAAGATGCTACTGTAATTCAGATATTTTCCCCCGCTAAAATTAGGTCGTTCTCACAAGATTAACTATCTAAAGGTTTAGATAGAAACCTGACAGCCTGCAGGCACCAGGTTTTTGTGTCTTTTTTTTTCTTTAAATCAAGTTGTTCCACTTCTGTGTTGTTAGACTAATGAAAGACACAGAAGGTTTAAAAAAAAAAAAAGTAAAATACAGAGAAGGAAAAAAAGCTGCAGTTATGCTTTAATTATGTATCTACAGTGCTTAAACCAAGGAACTGACCCTGACCTCTGCTAGAAAGAAGCGGGAAGACAGCAAAACAGAACGTAAAGCACATAATGAATTATCTACGCATAAATTACCCTTTGAGTTCCAACTAATCCACTGCTATTAAGCTAAACACCCATTTCCAAGCAGGCTCATGTTTACTCTTCCTTAACAGTCATTTTTACTAAGAAAAGCAAGGTTTTCAAAACCAGCATTACTATGTATAGTGTGCTAAGGGATTCAATGCTAAAGGCTCTGACAAATTTCTACCTGACTTCTGTATAGTATCAAGACCCTGCTGTTACTTCAAAACTCTTTCAGTCCTAGTTCAGAACATGAAGGGAAGCAAAGAAAAATACCAAATTTTATACACTGATGGCATTGGCTTGGTTTCCCTTATTCTGAACATCATCTTTACTAGCAAATCCAAAATAAACAATCCACCTTCAGAAATTACAAGAGGATTGTCATTAGTCCTGTCTTTCTTTATTCCATTTAAAAACAGGCCAATGACTCAACGTTTCAAGTCTCTCTTCTAGCAAAGTTCAACTCTCAAAAGGTCAAATTAAAATTTTCAGACTCCTGAGGGATATAATCCTGAAAAGTTTCCCAGTACTTTTACAGTGAAATGCTTTAAGAGAATCCAGGCAATGAAAATTCCTTCCTATTAGCTTCTGAATAGAGGAGGTAAAAATCCTCCACACTGCCACTCATTTCATTTACCCAACACGTAACTAATTTTTCCTACTTAAAACAGTGAACTGATTTTCTTCAAATAGAACAGTTTTCCAATTGAGAAATATAAAACAAGCCAAGTCTGAAGCCTTTAACTTCGACTGACTAGGCTTCACAATCATAAAATATTAATGATGGTATTCTTTTTTTGTGCTTCCCTCTGAAATATTCATTATTGGCTGCAATTAGAAAAGGGACACTGACCTCAGACAGGTTGGTGCTCTGATGAGAAAACTCAGGTAATTTTCTTAGGTGACTAGCTGCTATTTTGTTAAGTGCTATAGGTCATAATGATTACCAAACTCAGTGACAGGAAGGAATATTTTCTAATGAAAGCAGCAGGGACAATAGTGGCTTTCTTCTTTCTTTCATAGCACGGAATAGTTCACAATTAGGCCGAAACATTAGCTTCATTAACATCACTTAACTTAACATGGCTTATTTAAATGAAAGCTTAAGGTATCATGACTTGGTGGTCCTTCATGGCCCTAACATCTTTGAAATGTAACAAGATACCTGCACAAATGAGAATTATAATTAATACTTTCTTTCAGAAAGAACAGTGTAAAAGGAGTCAAATTAGATATTAAAATGCTAGTTTTACTACTTGGGGAAAAAATAATTTTAGTATTTACTACTATTTTATTAATAAAACCTTCTTTACTTATATTCAATCAAATTAAGATACAAGTAAGACAGATGGTGTCTAGTGACTCATTATTTTCCTTCATAAATCTATCACTTCTAATGAAAAAAACTTTTGTAAAAACAGTTTAAAAAAACCTCTTCAATTTTAAGGAAAAGGCCATACAAGAATCAAAATCCTTAAAAGCCTTAAATTTTAAATTCTTTGACTTTGACTTTTCAAATTCCAGTGAACATCACAGATATACCAACTAACTTTGCTTTACAAAATAATGTGTTCTGAATTCCTCCTAAGTTCAATGTTTGAAGAAACTGGAATATATTACAAACACTTGAATATAATTCACAATTTTGAGCAAAAAATCCTCACACTACCTATCTCACACTTGCAGGCAAAATAGTGTTTTAAAAAAATCTACTCAGGACACGGGAAGCACAAGCAAGGTATATTTTGGTACAATTATTTTACTGGGACTCTGCATTTAAAGAAACGCTGCTCCTTTCTCTTTGTTTTGTTGTGGTGGGGGGTTTTTTGTTTGGTTTTTTGTTTTGTTTTATGTTGGCCAACGTTTCTTCTTAATGCATCAATCTCAATCCAGATTAAGACAACACGTTTTATCTCCAAAAAATTACAACCAATGCAGAAAGGTTCTTGGGAATACCTTGTTCTGGCCAGCTTTCCCTCTGCTCCGTGTCTGTTCAACACTTGGGTGCTCAGGCATCAATTGAGTGGGCCCCAATCTATATACTTTATCACTTTTCCTTCCATGCTCTGCCACCAAGACAGTTTGCTCCTAAGAGATCTACAGAAATCTAGGCTTATTATCGACTGTTTTGCAACATGCCAGAGAACACCTGGTCATTTCAGAAAATTTAATACCTCTGGAAGTATCACAGAGGCCTTTCTCACTGTCACGTTTCCAATAGCCACTGAAATCACGTTATGAAAATTAAAAGCAAATGAATATCACAACCTTCTTCTGAAGAATCCCAAATGTAAGCAATGCATTGTTTAACTCAATAAACAATAACATGCTCTCAGAAACTTCCTAAGAGGACTTAGATGATCTAAAACACCCTAGTAGAAGCATAAGGACAACAGTAAATGTGAGCATAGCATGCACAAAGCTTGATTAATCCCCATTACAAATTAACAGATCAAGAGACAAATGAGCGAATATATTTGGAGATGCATAGTAATTACCTCAGGTGAAACAAGCTGTAAAAGTCTTTAGCAACATTCCATAAAGAGAAAATAAGCATTAGCAACTAAACTAAGGTCTATACCTGCATAATTGTGGCGGGTTGACCCTGGCTGGACGCCAGGTGCCCACCAAAGCCTCCCTATTACTCCCCTCCTCAGCTGGACAGGGGGCAGAAAATAAAACAAAAGGCTCGTGGGTTGAGATAAGGACAGGGAGAGATCACTCAGCAATTACCGTCACAGGCAAAACAGACTCGACTTGGGGAAGTCAGTTTAATTTATTACCAATCAAATCAGAGTAGGATAACGAGAAATAAAACCTAAATCTTAAAATACCTTCCCCCCACCCCTCCCTTCTTCCTGGGCTCAACTTCACTCCTGAGTTCTCTTCCGCCTCTCCCCGAGTGGTGCAGGGGGATGGGAAATGGGGGTTGTCAGTTCATCACACGTTGTCTCTGCTGCTCCTTCCTCCTCAGGGGGAGGGCTCCTCACACTCTTCCCCTGCTCCAGCGTGGGGTCCCTCCCATGGGAGACAGTCCTCCATGAACTGCTCCAGCATTGGGTCCCTTCCACAGGGTGCAGTCCTTCAGGAACAGACTGCTCCAGCGTGAGTCCCCCACGGGGTCACAAGTCCTGCCAGCAGACCTGCTCCAGTGTGGGCTCCTCTCTCTCCACAGGTCCTGCCAGGAGCCTGCTCTAGTGCAGGCTTCCCACAGGGTCACAGCCTCCTTTGGGCATCCACCTGCTCCAGCGTGAGGTCCTCCATGGGCTGCAGGGGGACAGCCTGCCTCACCAGGGTCTTCACCATGGGCTGCAGGAGAATCTCTGCTCTGGTGCCTGGAGCATCTCCTCCTTCTTCACCGACCTTGGTGTCTGCAAAGTTATTGCTCTCACATATTCTCAGTCCTCTCTCCAGCTGCAATTGCTGTTGCGCAGGTTTTTTTCTTAACTATGTTATCCCAGAGGTGCTACCACCATTGTTGATGGGCTTGGGTCCGTCTTGGAGCCGGCTGGCATTGGCTCTATCGGACACAGGGGAAGCTTCTAGCGGCTTCTCACAGAAGCCACTCCTGTGGCCCCCCCACTACCAAAACCTTGCCATGCAAACCCAATACAATGATGAACACTAATCAGCTAGCGTGTAACTTAAAAGCCTGGCAGGTGCAGAGAAAGCTGGAAGAGCAATCCAGTTCCTTTTCACGATGAGATCATTCTAAAAATATGTATCAGTACCAGCAGGCAAGAGAAGAAACTACAAAATGGCTTACAAAGTAGGTGACATGGAGGCCTCCAAGAGGGAGGAAAAATGCCAACAGACAGATGAGTTGAAAAGCACAACCTTACCAAGATGAAAAAATCTCCAATAAAGGAAATGAAATGATGACTCAAAGAACAAGAAAAACTAAGAAATTAACTCTCTCGCATGGAAAAGGCTAATTTTGACATGCTCTAAAAGGAAAGGTAATCCTTCTGCCAGAATCCTGGCATGGTCCAGAAAGACCACCAAGGTTAGAGTTCCTGCTCTTGCAAACTTCCCCACAGGCTTTGGGTATATAACTTCATGACTCTTTCCCAGACCCCATGTAGGTAAAATAGGAATATTAACACTTGGTTCTTCTCAGGTACTTGTGAAGACAAATGCTCTCAAAAACAGAGGTGATGTTTTAACTGAAAAAGATCATTTTAGCATTATATGGTTCAGCTAACGGGTTATTTATTGAGATACAATATACTACCTAAGAACATCCCCTATCTTAAGACATTAAATACTTGCAGGACTGAGTAGAAAGCAAAAACACTGAGTATACAATAGCAGTATATTTCACCCTTAGCCTTATACTACAAACACCACAATAAAATCATTCATATTCATCAACAAGGGTAAAAGACTGTCATGTGCAAATATGTGCTTCAGTACGTGAATCAAGTACATTTTTAGGATCGGAAAGGGACGAGGAGGAAGAGATCATGATGATGATGAGCACAATGCAGATTCACTGGTACAGCTGGAATGAGAAGTCAGTCTTGTCTTGCATGTTGATAAACCACACGAGTCAGGACCGAACAGAAGATGTTCCTACCTGACAGGGAGCCGGGCCCTCTGAGCCAACAACAGTTCTGTGGGTCCAGTGAGGTTCATGTCCCCATCCTGAAAGGATACCTGGGAAGCACCCTGTTGAGAGATTTCAAAGCACATTTTGAAACTACGTACATATTTATGCATATGGAACAATGGCTGTATTCATATTTTTGAGTGAATATTTGGAAGAGAAAACAAATCATAAGTAACATCATCTCACTGACAGCAAGGACTGAAAGACCCATTCTGTATGCAGTGCACATGACACAGCATTCAGAGAAACAGGAGGGTATCTCAAGTTCTGCTCCTCACACCAGAGTCCCACCGTGCTTCCACTGCAGAAACTCAGGGTACTGCTTCCTTGTCTGCCTATCTAACCTGAATGTCACTCTTTCCCATCCCGAGCCTCCTCCTTTCTCACAATGGATTCCACAGACTTTGGATAAACCCAACGGCTATTTTTCTGCTCTTTCTATCCCTTAGTAGCATTTATCTGGTAAAGACATATTTCTCCAGTAACTTCACAGAAAAAGAAATTATGTAACCATTTGGCCAGACAGAAAAATACAGTGCACACAGGGACCTGACATTAATGCTAAAGCTCTTGAAAACTATTATTTAACTTTCTTTTTGTGATCCTTAGACTCTTAATGCTTGCATTTTTTCCATACTGGGAAAGGGAAAGAGGTACCAATGAGATAAGACCACTGTCAGCAGGTGATATATTAGCTTTAATGTACTGTACTTCATTGAGACCCTTATGGCAATAATGTAAACAGAGCAAAATCCGTAACAAAGACCTTCTTTGGAGAGGTCACTTCTGCCAACTCTGCAACAGGAATACAGCTGGAAGACATAAATCTTTAGCTGTCAACACACTAAGAGAATTCAATTCAGAACTTGATCTTAACTAGATAAAGCCTAAACTTAATAATTATTTTTTTGTTGTTGTAGTGGTACAGTTTTCCAGCGTATATACTTGCCATATCAAGTTGTCTCAAGGCAAAAGGTAGTAGTGTTATAAATTAATTCCAAAGAACAAAGCCAACTAGACAAGTAATTTAATTTTCTATAAAAGCTCTACATTGTATATTAAAACTTTCAGTTTCTCTCAAAAGATGGCTCTACTCAGAAAGATGGCTTTAAAGGTTTGGTGTTTTCAGTCCCTCAAAGATTTGTAGAACTTATTTTCAGTTTATAAGTAACAAGAGAGCAGCGGTAAGAGTGGGTTGCTTTGCATTTCAAAAAAGAATCATGACCAGCCTTGCAAGCAAACACTTGGAATATAAATCAAGCTGGATCCCCTTTTGGTTCAGACACCGCTTTTGAACCTGTAATATTGGTAGTGATTCTCTTCGTGTGTTAATCAGAGCACAAGCCAACAGACTTGGCTTCCACTGCAAGACCAATATAGCTCTCACTGAAAGCAAACTTCTGTCACTAATGGAAGAACTATTTTAAAAAAAAGCGTATTGAGTATGTGCCATCTCTTCCAATCACTTTTCACAGTGGAACCAAATGTCAAGGAGCAATTCTTGTTATATGAAGCATATTCCATACTAACCTCATAAATCAGGAACTCAACCTCAAGCAGCGCGTTAGCAACAGAAATCTGACACACAGCCTTCATATGTTGACTTCATCTTGAAAAAAGATGGTGCCTTAGTAGCAACAGATGCCAGAAGCAGACAAACCTCTTGACAATAAAGGAGGTTAGCTTTGTTGGGAGCATTAGCTGACCACTGGAAGCTTGAAAATAGCCAAGCCACGAGCAGATTTTGGGTTGTGAACTAAGTAGACTCTCTTTTCTTCCAGACATTGGCTGCAACACATTGCTGCCCAGTGCTTGACAGAGAACTTGCTACTCATGCCTCAGAACTGGCTCGCTATTTAAAGCCTCCCTTGCAGTCTACACAAGTCTGCATAAGCTACACTATTTCTCTACTTCTAGGCTTTGGGTTACTGTTGTTCTTGCTGTAATGAGGTTACATCCATACTTCTCTTCCATCTCCTGTTCCTTTTGAAACAGATTTCACAGTAATGACAAATACTGGTGTTCAGAACACAATCTTATCTCATGTTTCCATTGACTGATTCACAGGTTTTAAACCACAAGGAACCATTTTTTGATCAACAAGTCTAATCTCATACTGGGAATTAGATTTGTTTAGTGACACAGCACAACATTGGTAAGGGCACAGTTATGCTCCAAGACAAGTAAGAGGTTCTTACAAAAAGACGGCAACTAACAGCTTTCTTTTCTGCAAAAGACCAGACGAGCAAAAAGTTTCTTGAAGCTGGATAACAGGGTTGTTATAGATATTAGGGGTATCAGACCTTCAGTAGAGGTCTTCAAGAAAAAATTTAAACACACATCACAAATGTTTCAAGGCATGTTCATCCTGTGCCAGAAAATAACAGTCCAGCCTCGTGAGGTGCCTGGCAGTCCCACATTTCCATCATTCCACAAGATAAAACTTCTGTGAGGAATTAAAGAATGAAGTTTGGAGTCCGTAACTGGAATTACAACTTACCTCTCCCTCCTCGCCCCTTTTTTTTCTTTCTTAATTTAAGGGTTAAAAAAAGCTCCTAAAGAAAAGTTACCCTCTCCCGAGCTGGACAGAAGTGTGCTTAGGGACTTCAGAAATGCCACAGCCATCCTGCACACCACCGCCTGTTTTAATTTGAAGGCATATAGTGCTCACACATATCACAGATTATCACATGCTCAAGTCAGTAAACACAAAGCCAGATATATTTAAAGTCTTAACGATCAAGGAAACATGAATCATAACACTGAAATTATAACTGAACTCTCCGAGAATGACATTAGAGCTCCAGTCATGTAACAATCACTACAAATGGACAAATTCCTTTCATACTTCAGCACTTCATTAGAAGCTCAGTAAATTTAAACAGATCATCTCCTGCCCAACTAGCAGAATGATAGCAAACCAACAACGCACAAATAAAAACATTATTAGAAGACAATGATCCAGTACACACAAAAATTCTCAATCTCTTCTTCATATTTTAAAGACCGATTGTCAGTTTTTCAATAGCGGCAGAACTAATGACACTGACTCCCAAAACTTGACTCAAATTCAGCTGACAGCGTAATAGATTTACAGTGACAGAATTGCAGTTTTCACTTAGGAAATAGGAATAAAATGCAAAATGATGTGGTAGAAACAAAAGCCAAGAAAGCATATGCATCTAAGAACAGTGGAAGTTTTTTAACTTATTTACATAGGAATAATTTGAATTAGGCAATTTTCCTTAGTGCTGCAAAAAGCATGTTCTTCAAATTAGGACTGAAGCAGAAGAGAGGCATCCTATTAAATAACAGCCCTCTGCAAACAACTGTAACCCAAATGCTTGAAAGAGTCTCATGTTCATTTTGTGACAGCTCTCAAATTAGGTAAATGTGTATGTGTAACAGTAGAGAGAGTGACAGAGTACATACCAGTAACATTTTCTACTCTGTGAACATGCACAGCCTTCTCAATTCAACAGTCAGAATGGACATATATTAGTCTCAACAAATATGCTGGACCCAGTCATGGGTCTTATTGAGGCTAGGGAGTATGAGAAATTGTCCATTTTTTCTTTAATTTTTGAAAACACTCATTTCATAAAAACCACAAAACATCGGGGGAAAAAAGCAGTAGTGGCACTTTTGGACAGAGATGTGAAAGTATTGGCTTCTGGCTAGAAAAAGAGAGAGGGAGAGACAGAATTGACTGAAAACCACCAAAACAACTGAGTTTATTTCAAACAAAGGGTGCAGCCCTGAGCAGCTAATACAGCAGACGGCTGCCCTGACAGCCAGGCTACCGACCAGCCCCATTGCTCTGTTTTCTCGCTATCACTGCAACCCAGAAAACCTGGATTTTCGTATCTTAAAAAAACTGCATCAAATCTGTTTTCTAACTAAACTCTGGTTGTAGTGTCATTTTGCATTACATTTTAGCTAAAAAGAAATCTTTTGTTGAGGTTCTTCTGCAGTAAAGTTTTGCACGTTCACCCAAGGGTGGACTATACTACCTAGCCCAGTAAGACAGCCTTAGAAATATTCACAGGCCACCAAGTCGCCATAAAAGGGCCCTAAATACCTCAATCTTCCCTGGTAGGCTCAGAATACTATTCTTAAGACAAGAAGTAAGTTTGCAGGTAGTATAAAATTGCAAATATATCACTTTTCTAAAAGCTATGTAGCAAAAACCATCCTCTTCTACTTGAAAAAAAAAAAGTCTTATTAAACAATAACCAACATGAGACAAATCTGAGAACTAGATAGAGAATAGGAATTCTACATAAACAACTGGAGAAAATCCTGAGTGCAGGGTATACTTGGAGTATAAAATGGTCATCAAATACTAACCATAAACTTAAAGGAAATAAATAAGATCTATTAATAGAAGAAATACATGGTATCTACTCAAATTAGCACTGAAGCAGTCCGGTATACCCAAGGGAAAGTATCTTTATCTGAAACTTTCTTTTAATGACGAAGTTAAAAGTGAAAATGTGTGTCTGAAGTTCCAGTTTACAGTATTGTATTCCCTGAGGGCAGCAGCTTTTTAAAACAAAGGAAAGGCATCCAAACCCTAAAGCAGAAGGTCACGAAGCAGGGTGGCAGGCTGCAGAGCTCGCTCTCCCTACTTGGCCAACAGTAAACCTTCTTCCAAGAAGGTTCAGTGGGAGTTCAGATCCTCCCAACATAACAAACAGTCAGATGCAAGGAAACCTGGGGGTGAAAGGGATGCTTAGTTTACAAATGCAGGAAATGTCTCATCTACTGCTCTCACAACAGACAATTTTAATTACCGTATTTAAAAATTGAACATTTTTAGCAACACTTTCAGGATCATGTGAGCATTTCTGACAGCCAGAATGATTTTTAAAAGCTATAGCACTATTTTTAGCTTTAAAAATCAGCACTTTCATAAATATTCCCAAACCAATTAGTCCATGTTACAAAGTAAAGGTGTTTACCTTTAGTTACAGCAACAAATGCAACAGTTGACATTGCATACAGAAGAAGATCCCCAAGACCATATAGCTCAAGGAACACACATAAAGGCTCTTTTTCATTCAGTAATAATATAGCCAAGCACACGTTAAAATACGGTAATACTATTTGAACCAGAGGTATACACATCTTGATGTAACATCCACCAGTTAGATTGCTGTTTTCAAGTTCTAGCCAATTGTACACGGCTGTGCCTCAGAAAGGCTTCTCCATGGCTCACTTCGGTCTCTTGGGACAAAACCTAAGTTGTATGTGTATGTGCATTTCTGAAACAGCTAAGAAACTTCATTCGACCACAATAACCAGTACCCTTCATTACAATACTCCTGTCACCCTCAGACTGTAAAAAGAAGAATGCAGCAAACCACAAGTTTTAAAAATGTTTTAGACTTAAAATTAGTATCTAGATTCCCTCATTTGGCCTTAAATCCACAATGGGTCTAATTGAAGCTGTGGCCCTAAACCGCTACATTAAGAAAACAGTTAATTTTATCTTTATTACTTAGGAAGTACAGAGTCAGGCTATCTCAAGGCAAGGGAACACACTGACAAGTGAAATACATAACAAGTTACCAGTTAGCAGAAACCTGTTCTTAAAACACCCTTGTGGAAGAAAACATTTTCTAACTGGGGAAAAGCATTGAAATCAGAGGCTCTGAACCCATTAAACATTACACGATGTAAAATACTAACTTTCAGTGAGTTACACAAAATTCAAACTCATTCAAATATTAGATATGAAAACAAACTTGGTGTCAATATCTGCATTTCATCTCCTTAGTGAACCTTTCATTACCAAGCTAATACCAGACTATCTTCCTGCCCACACAGCTTTACCTAACACCCAAAACCACCTCCTGAAATATATTTAAGAACGGTTTAGTATTGCAAAAGCATGCATAACACCTCCTCACAAAAAATTTCCAAATTAATTTTGCTATTTTAACATACAACTTGCCCTTTTTCCTCTAAATAAGTGTAATGAAATATCAGACATCCTTTTAAAACCAACCAATAGAAAATTGAGTTGCTCAGTGCACTCTTAAACATTACAGAGCCTGTCCAAAAGAGAAGACATTGATCAACAGACATGCAAGCTGTCATACTTAAACAAGTATTTATAACCACAACTAATTTATCTCAATTAAAAAAAATTCCCAACCATGTAACATCTCCACAGTATAACTATCATCAATATTATTAAGGATGAAAACCAATGCAAAGCAAGCTAATAAAATACTGCTATACTGAAGGAAAAAATATTAGTGTTTGTTACTGCATATTTCTTACTTTTCCAGTGGTCTGCTTGATTTAAATCACGCTGCCTCCATAAAACGTAAGTATTTTTAAACAGCTTATAATACTTCCATTTCACTTACTGATTAAACTACATCATCCTCTCAACTATTCAGAATGAAATTCATTTGAAATGGATAATTGATGCAATTGTGCAGTATGTACAAATGCAATTAATCACTTGCTAAAGATGATTTTTAGGCAGGCAACAAATATGAAAATAAGAATCATACAGCTTCTTTCAATGTTGTCAATTGAAATGTATTCTACCAGACTAGTAAAAGATATTTTTCAGCATAAGAATAGCTTTACATCTTCAGATATTTTTAATAATATGCAAGTGGATTCATGTTTAATTAGCACAGCACAAAGAAATGCCATAATATAGTCTGGCTTTTAGCAATTACATGACAGTTTCAGGAACCACAACAGCAACATTTTCCCCTCCCAACTACCAATGGATTTCTTGAATATTGTAGCGAGCTGTGGTCTTGGCACACAAAAAGATATTTTAAACCGAGGGCATAAATAGACATTCTCCTGGGAATCAGTCTGGAGTAAGAAACTATTCCCCCAAATCGTTTGCTAACATTATCATCACAGCTGAACTGTACTGGTGGATTACATACACTGTGTTGTTCAATGCAAAAATCAAGCTGGTTGAAACTCCCTTCCTCAGCAGCTCCAACTACTCTGGGCAACTTTGCACTAAAGCAGATTAGGAGCAACTGTATCACACACGCAGTTCAACTGAAGTACTCGGTATCATCGTGAAAAGTGGGACAGAAACATCTTAGGCACACACATATATTTTCAAAATTATTGCTTATGCCTTAGCTCAGTAGTCAACAACTTCCATCAAAAGAATATGAGGGTAAATTCTCAATAGTAAAGAGGGCGCTCTCACATTGAGATGCCAGGGCAAAGAGTACCTCATGGGGTTAAGCATGGGAAGCAATGTCTTCTACCCTCCTAATTATCACTGGTCCAAAGTCAGCAGGCACCTTGAAGCCCCTGCCTTCCTCATGGGCAAGATACTGTTAATATCAAACACAGCTCCCAGGGAGCACAGGAGTCAGCAGGAACCAAAACCAGAGGAGCCTCAGTTCTTCTGGGACACAAGCTACACCAGCCAGTTTCTCATCTCTCAGCTCCCACTGAGCTCTTCTGGAAATGCTCAGCCTCTACCTGTAAAACACACCTTGCCAATACCAACCCTCAAAATGTTCCCCCTAACCCCTCCTGCTCTCCCTACTCCCAATTTGTTTCCAGTCTTAACCATTCAAAAATCTAGCTGATGAGCATTCTCTGCATGGAAATAGCAACACTCCATTTCTTAAAATCCTACACAAACAGTAAGTTCTTTATTTTTAAGAGCAGCAAGGATTGTTTTAGGTCTGGAGATCAAAATTGTTACATTTAATTTTGGTCATGACACTCTCTAAGAGTTTTCATATAAAAAACTTCTCTAACACTGAGCAAAAAATTAAATTTCCACTAGCTGTAACACTACTGGAGTTCACACCTTTCTTGGCAGTTGTTTTGCACGGGCGAAAGGAAGGAAGAGGTGCAGCTTGAGTGCCTAAGTACTTCCCTTTGTGAAGGGCTCAGAGGAAAAGAGAAGTGGAAAAATTTTCTCAGTTAAAAGTCTCCAGAAGTAGCTTTCCTGCATGTAAAACTCTGGACTTAAGCCCAACATTTTAAGAATTTCCAGGGTGAGGTGCGAGCAATGTCTTTTCCAAAGCAGTAGAAAGCTGCTTTTAAAAGCATTGATAGCATATTGATAAATATTTGGCTTTAGCACCTCTACTGGCCAAGAACCAATTCTTGAAGTAAAAGGAAATGTTTCGGGGCAAGGGGACCAAAAAACCACCACACACCAACCAAAACACTACTGGAAACTTAAGTAACGTGGTAAGTGTTCGCAACTTTTAGGAGCTGTCAATATTGGAATAATTACTGAAAGGATGGAGTAACTGGCCAGCCATATGACCACTGGAGTCTTTAAAACAGAAGATATGTTTATTAGCCCTCTCCCCCATTTATCATGCTGATTTTAATTGCCTACTTTGATCAGGTAGGCATTTAAACATACATATGCTACTGAATGCTTCTAGAGGGGTTTTCATGATGGAAAACACATTAGGATTCTATAGGGTGTACAGAATCTTAGAAGATGAAACTATTTTCTACAATTAGAAAACACCAGGGTCTGTCCAGTATCAGATAAAAATTAGTTTACCAATACCTGTAGAAAGACTTCAAGTCAACGTATAGCTCTTTTCCTGATGAAAACTATACTAACAGGAGAAAGTAGCAGCAAAATTAGGTAGACAACGTCACTGACTTAAATACCCCTCTACGGTTTCTGAGTGTGGCTGCATGGTCTTTTGAAGACATACACGAGCTCTCTGCCTGCACTGCAAGCCAACTAGACACTACAAAGCAGTATTAGGAGGTCAGCGTGCCAGAGCCAGTATTATCTGCATCTCAAGATTATTAATTTGAGCTCATCCATGCTAAGAGCATTCAAAAAGATGCTGGCTGACCTGAAGCATGGTGACTGCTGTGCCTAGGTGCTAGAGGTCATGTAGATATATCCTGAGATTCTGCTAGGATATTAATATTCATATTTTATTTACCTTTTAGTGTTTTAATTATATTTTAAGGACTATTGCTAAATTTAATGTCCAGAAATCCATGGATGGTCTTTTATTTACAGAGAACATTTACCAGTGCTATCAGCAATGCAAGGCAGTGAAGAAACAGGTGCTTCCAAGCTACAACTTGTGATTTCTTCTGTATCATCCACTTGGAGACAAAAATCCATGTTCAAAGAAAGTGCACAACTTTTGGACATTTGAGTTACTATATAAAGTATCTGTAAGCATTCCCACGGCAGCAAGCATCATCTAAAAAGTGCACTATTCATTAGCTCTACAAATGCACACTAATCCCTTTTCTTGGTTGGAAACTGCCATTGGGCAATTAATATTGCAAAAATAAAGAAATTATTTGTACAAGAAAATCCACCAAATTTTCTCAGACCAAGAGATCACCAGCATTATCTTCCCTAGCTTGACTCACATTTTTAAGACTCCCAAGATCTTTAATTGACAGAACATTTTACAAGAGATTTGCAAACTACAAATCTGTATTTTGACTCCTTTCTTATTTGTGCAAAGAGGAACTGGTTATATTCCTTTTTAAAAGTAAACAAAAAAATCTCTGAAACCATTATACATTACATCAGGGTAATTTCTTCATGAAAGTACTACTTAGTGAACATCTAAATCTTGTCTACAGTCTTACGTATGATGCCACATCACCATTTCCCCCCAAAAACAGAATTCTGATTTTATTCACACCACACAAAACTACTAATTCTGAACACTTAAATAAAAAACCAACCCCAATGCACAAAAAAACCCCCCACCACTTTACAAATGTAATTGCACTACCAAATCAAAACTTTCTGCTTTTGCTACACCAATATGCCCTCAATATTATCTGAAAGGCTTCTTAATAACGTGTATTATCTAAAAGCTAAACATACAAATGATATGTTAGCCTCGCACCTCTATTCCTTGCAATAAATCTTTTATTGAATTTAGCTGTCTTTTCAACCAAATGAAAATCATGTATATCTTCATCACCAATGACAGTGGGAGTGAACAACAATGGTTTCCAAAATTAAGAAAACACACCCATTTTCAAGGTTAAAAAAGGGGCTTCACTGAAGATTGTATTTGATATTTTGCTGCTAACTCTCTGTATGAATGAAGCACGTAATGTGATGCCTTAAACGAGCTAGGTTGGTCAACAAGAGTCCATAGTTCTGTTGATTCTGTAACAGCAAGGAAAACCAAATCATTACCATCCATTGGCTTGCTAAGCGCCACTCACAGCCTGCGAGAGCCAATGTTAAGCTTTGTCTTGGATCAGAAATCTCAACTCATTGCTTTGGAAATTGAACAGTAACATCAGTAAGATACTTTAATGGTGTAAGAATGCTCTTTGTCTTGCTTCAGAAGTCACTGTCATAGCCATATTTAAGTCAAGACAACAGTCACTTCAGTAACCAACACCAGAAGGAACTCTGAAAAAGATATAGCTGATCACATTGCCCACATCTTCTCAGATATAGCTTTTTATAACACACCACTAATCGTTGATAGCCTGAGATATTCCCTCTACCAGTAATCAGTGGATCACACTCACATCCAAAGATCACCTAGAATCAGCACTCCTGGCACACCTCTCCTCCCAGAAGACAGAGCTGTGCCCTGGAACGCGAGGCCTGGCTGAGGCACCACTCCGTTCCTCCTGATCCGGGTTTGCCACTGACAACGTATTACATTATGTTTTCCTCAGCATACAACATACATTCGTAATTGCTAGTTATGTTACTACTATTCCTCATATGGGATTATCATAGTGAAGCAACAGCACTGATTAATCAATTAGCATGGATTCATTAGAGAAGAGATGAAAGATAGGGCAATGTAATTGTGTTTACTGAACAATGGATGACAGTGTGCATAAAGCCTAGGATTTCTGTAATACACAGCCACCTAGCATGATATATACATAACATTATGAATATTTAGACCATTCTCACTGTAGAACTAGAGAGACAACAAGCAGAATGTGACTCTGTGTTTGCAAGTAATGCTGGAGGCCTGAAGAATGTGTAGAGGGAAGAGAGCGCAAGACAGATGGTGCAGTCAGATGAGTGTTTTAGCTTTGACTAAATCTTTGTAGAACAGCTACATCATTTCCTATAGTCCAGTATGCACAGGTGTGTCTGCACAATACCGTAGCCAACAGTATACACACTGGAAAAAAAAGGTGTCACAGAAATATTATTAACCAAGCCATGTTAAGAAGAACATGAAAAAACCAGCCTACTTTTCTAATTAAACACCAACAGAGCCCACTCTCTGTGAAATAAATAGAAGCATATAGAGTAACTTAGAAGCTTTTTCTCCAGATGTCCGAGGTGCACATCCTTCACTACTTGCCCTTGTCAAAGGTTGAACACTGAACTGACACCAGCAATTAAAGAACGTGAAAACCAAACTCCCAGACACGTCTGATGATTCAATATAGGCTCCCCTTTAGGCACTAATGCAATGGCCAAAGACCCCTTCTTCTGTCTAATAGTGGTATACAGAATAGTCAGTGAAGCACATGGATATCGAAAGATGAGACAAGAATTAATTTCTTGAAAATATGGCTCAGTCAAGAGGTATTGAAATATAGCTTCTGCTGCACTCTGTTTGAAAGGATAAAGACTAAACAAGAGTATAAAAGGTTACAGAGGAAATACTTTTCTAAAAAGCTAAGGTAGAAAACGTGCCCACCATACTCCATGAAATCAGAAATCTTCACATAAATCAAAGATCAGGGTCCCATGAGAGACCCAATCTATAGCATGACAAGGACTTGAACGCTCTCAGAGACCCACTCATCCCATGTTTTCCCAAGACGCTTCCACAACGTGCCAGGGAATCACAGTTTGTGATTAGTGTAGAGCTTCCTCAGCTTGGAATGCAGCCCTTGAACACAAGGTACTAAAAATTACATTGCCTGTTTAGATTAAAGGCACTTTCATTCCTGCTGGGAGTTAAGTATTCCCCCTTAACTTTGTGGGCTGAAAATTTATTTACTTTTCAGAAGAGTCAGGCATTGAGTTAATGAAAGACTTATCAGCTTGCTTAAGTCTAAGTGGCTTATTGGTAACAGCCTGAGCATCATCCTGTAGACATCTAATATTTAACCATTTTCTCCATACTTTAAGAGATGTTAAATTCTCAAAATATTTTTTATATATATACATACACATATGTATAAATGTGTGTGTATATATACACACACATATATATATGTATAAAAGTTGCAGGTAAAGTTCGTCCAAAATCCTGTCTGGTCACAAAGATACTATGGAAGTCTCACAACATACCTCAGTACAGGAAGGAATTACTTCTCTTAAAAATCCTACTCTCTCCTTGGCTCTGGACATTCTCCAAACCAAATTGCCAACCTTCATTCTCAACAAAACCTCCCCAACACTGTGGCCAGGGAGCCATCATGATGGCCTAAGAAAAAAAACCCACAAATGGGTCTTGCCAGGCGTCTATTTGACAGGTAAACCCCAGACTGGAGATGCTCCTAAATTTCTCTGTTGGCATACTTTAAAACCTACCTCTAAGAAAGAGCTTGTCAGAGGAAAAACAGGCCGTCAGTCTTGAAGATGTTTCTAAGGGACCATAAGAATATCTTAACCTCGACAGCATCAAACAAGTGAATAAGGGTTAAAATGTTGTCTGAATCTCTTCAAGGAATTGAGAGTTGCCTGCATCCAAATGGAAGAGAACACACCACCATAACATAAATCCCTTGATCTTGATGCCAATTCTCAATGGAAATTAAGGCAACTGTGTAGCACTTTATTCTGTGCAACTGTATACAAAACCTTATTTTAGGATCTGAAGTTACAGGCACAGTGTTACCCTGAATGTATGAGTGGGTATTATTAATAAATCTGAGTTGACTCCTGTGAGCCAAGACATTACTATCACTGGCTTATCTTAAACCTAGCAGGCAATTTAAACTAGAGACGGATCACCTGAGAGTATATTGTTATTTCCAACAAATCCTTATGAATCATAATGGTATTTTCAACCTCTCCTAGGATTTTTAAGTCATCATAAAATAACCTTTCATAAAATGATCTGGTTTCATGTTAATTAACTACATCTTGAAATAACAGCACTGGTTAGTAAATAATTTGACAGCACTAAAAATTGCAGTGGAAGAAAATAAGATTTATCATGATTGAAAGAAAGCAGGGTGAAGAAAATATCTTAAGCAAAGATGTATCAGCATATTCATTGCGGTTAAAATAGTACAGCAATAATAAAGACATATAAATGAATTAAGGTCAGGATATTATAACGAGCACAGTTTTACCTACTGGTCAGATTATGAGGGGGACAATCTTACGCAGTTAGAACTCTCACAACCATGTTTTTTTTTCACACTATAAAGTTACATTTATCAACAGAAATTGCTTTTTTAGGGTTACAGGTGGACTTAATTGCACTATAGTTGTTGACTAATAGCAGCATCTTTAATTGCAAGAACAAAGCTCAGAGAACACATTGCTGTTACTTAGGTGAGCACGACAGGCGACACGAACAAATGAGTAACTCTCCGAAAGACGGAAAACAGCGTGTGTTATCAATTCTCCTATTTCTTGTATGTGTTCCTGGACAAACATGCCTGTCTCAATTCAATGCTGGTTTCTTTGCTTTTGAGAAAAATACGAGAAAAGTGTGCCATGAGAAGAGTTGGTAATAGAAAGGTCTTCCAGCAGGAAGTCCCAATTTTTGTTTATTCCTGTTTTAAAATAAACATTCTCACTTATATCAATGATTTCCTGGAAACAAAATATCCCAGAGGCATGCTTAGTATATAAGTATTTGCCACAAAGTGGAAGGAAATAGCTAATCTGTCTCCTCGCATGCCTTTACGTAGCTCCATCATTTCCTAACCTCTCCACAGAAGATGCTCAAGCTGGTTTCACATACGCAAAGAAACTACATGCTAAGATAAAATAGCTCCCTTGTTTCTAGTTCCTCAGAACTCAAAGACTAAAAGTATGGCACCAAATAGCAAAGTAAATCAAGTCCCAAACTACTTTTAGTACGTGTCACCTCAATACCTTACTACTACTTCCTTTCATAGTTAGGTCTCGACCAAAGCCAATCACATCAGAGCATTCCAGCGAGTTACAAAGTACTCTACACAATAATTAACCCAATGAGACACAAGGATGTTGCTCGTGTTTGCAGATATGCAGCTTTCATTTCAGTATTCTATTCAATTCTGAAGATTTTTAGAAACATTTTGAGTATGTTTTCTTTCTTCTTTTTAGGCTGAGAAACTCAAAATTTACTCACCCTTTTAATACTCAGAAGATGTTTGATCATGTTCAGCAAGACGGAAAAACTGAAAGCTTTGCTTTACAAACCTCTAGTTTCAGCTGCACTGCTGTCTCCAAGACTGCCCTTTTATTATGGTTCACTAAATGAAAGTATCCAATTAGCATCGTACTCCGTAAGTGCCTTGGACTGAGCTGTTTGCTCTTTGTTACCTATTTGAGTCAGTTTGTCTCAGACAAGGGTACAAAACAGAAGAAGGTGAAGCAAACTGTAGTGAAAAGCTGTTTCATGATCCGACCCACAGGCAACACAGTGAAGGTGCTCTTGGAAATAAGGTGGCTAACAGATCTGTTCTACATGTAATGCAGAAGTAGCCTATTAAAAAAAAAAAAAGAAACAAAACAACACAACAAACTTTGTGCAAGTTACAGGACCATCCAAACCTCTCCCCTGACTTCTAGAATACATCTCTCCTGCAGTTCATCCCCCCCAAACTGCAAAGCACCTCTTCAGATTTCCTTGTTTTTACAATTCTGTCATTTTTTTTTTATGGCTGCCTCGGAGGGCCGAGGTCAGTTAAGACTGTGCTTGTGACAGAAAGTGAGGAACGTGACAGATGCACGGAGGAGTGACAAGGTTCAGTACCTCCGAGTACTTTATGATGCTTCTAAGCTAAGGCATGTTAAGTGAGATTGATTTAAACACTAGTATTTCCCTAACTTACAATTTCTTTAATTTCTTAAGAAATGTGCTGGCAGAAAATTTGAGTGACCTTAACAGTAAGTTAATAAAGTTTTTATGTATGTGAATTATTTAAGCTTTAAAACTTCAGTACAATATGCTTAGATACAAAGCACAGTACAGTTTTGTTTACCAGTTAAATATTTCAAATATTGTTACTTATGAAAAAACCCAACATGAATTATCCAGGTCTGATTATAATTAGAAACACTCCACAACCAGAAAAGCTGGAAGACTGGCAGCATGTTGGGGGTAAAGGGATGGGTTGTTATTTTGTAGGGGTTTTTTGTTTGACTTTTTAAGAAAACAAGATTACCTATGCCATGTTCGCTGAAATTTATAATTTAGAAAAGCAAATTTATAAAATATTTCGTGCGGTGAAGTTTCTTGTGCTATCACATAGAAAAGTAAAGCTTTCTCTGAAGACTTAATAATTGCATTATAAAAATCCAAAGCACTGCAAGCTGCTAGACTTTGCTTACATCTTTCTTATATTGAGCACTACTAGTCTGCATATTTAATGGCTCCAAATCACCGTAATGTGTTCTAAGTACTCAAAAGTAAAGACATTAACATTTCTTCTAGAAAGAAAAGGTAGAAAGAAATAGCTTCACTGAATTCCTTTGTGAAGGAAAGAACAAGGTAGACTTCCTAAAGAAAGGCCTCTCATTCACAGATGAACTTTACCAAATTCAAAAGCAACCAAAGGAAGCATTCACTGCTTTCTTCTGAGAATGAGCTTAATAGTCTAGGACCTCTGAAACACAGGACATCCTAGACAAAAGTAGCTCCCAGTAGAAAAGAGGATCATGGAGGGAATGGCACTTTTTCAAGTATCCGTGCGTAATCTCACGCAGGGCTTTAAATTTCAACAAAAAAGCACAGTGAATTGGGCTTAATATTTTAATAGGAAGTACTAGATACATGAAACAAACCAGTGGAATAACAGGATAATACTGATCTGTGCTGCTAAGCCAATGCACAGCTGCATTTTAAGCTACTCGGAGCTTCTCTAATACATACTACTCACTCCTGTACAATGGTAATGGAGCGATCAAGCCTGGAGATCACAAATACAGGGGTCTGGGGAGCTGAACTCCAACTCAAAAACCAGTCTGAACAGTATGTTCCCCTCAAGCGTGAACTGCCTACAGCACAGTGTTGAGAGCACAAAAGGAGTCCGGGTTCTAAAAGGAAGAGAGATGAGGCTATATCTGCTATATACTCTCCCAGCAAATAACCCTTTCCTATGTAAATGGTTATAAATTTCAATAGCAACAAGTTTAGTTAGCAAACCTTCACTGGAACTTAAATGGGAACCCAACCAGAACAACTTCAGGGATAGTTACACATGATCTGGACTGAAAATTTGTTTGTTTCCTTTCTGCAAGAATCCCCATGGCTGTATCCAATTCCAACACGTACAAGCACCATTAAGTCTGGAAAACACAAATGCAAGGATCCAAGGAGCTGAATGCAAACTAAAATAAAGTTTGAACAGTTCTTTTTCTTTTTTTTTTTCCCCCTCAAGCCTGAACTGCCTTACATCTTTGTAACAATCAAACAGGAACTGTTTACCACACGAAAGCAAATATTGTTTCTGTTGTTATGGCTATTTGGACATCTGATAGCCTCAGGCAACCCAAAGGGGCCCCAACAATAACAGCTCAACTTAAAAGTCAAAGGGCAGATACCTTTGAAGTGAGAGAAGACACAGAAACAGTAGTAGACCTCGAAGTTTGGTCTGATGGAAAGAACCTGAGCGCTTCAGAGTATATTTCATTCACCTTTACAACCCTATTGAAGGCAGAACAGGCACATTTGATCACCAGTGGTGCTAAATGCCAGAAAACCTAACAGCAAAACGCTCTTCCCACAAACCCCTCCTCTAGGGAAAAGGCAAAGGCTATCAGCAGTTTGGTTCAGAGGGGTTCAGGGCTCTGGCAAATGGCACTGGGGAATGATTCTTGCCAGGTTCTCAATTAGCTTGCAGAGAGGGCAGAAGTTGTTAACATTTTGTAAATGAATTAACTTAATTTTTTAAAAAAGTTCTCTGGTAAATATGAGTGACAGAGAACCTCTGTCAAAGAAAACCTCAGCTGCATCTAGTAAGAGGATCCTTTGATTCTTTAGCATCCAGGCTGAACAGGCATAGAATTTTTAAGATATGAGTACATCAAGACTACTGCTCACAAGCCTGTTCAAACTAGTAGAAAGGACAACACTGGATTTCCAGTTCTGCATTTGGCTTGACTTTTTAGAACCCTACAACACAATTCAGGACACAGGTGAGGTACTGGCTTGAAAAGAAATGCTGGGTTCTAGGCGCAAGTAGTTTCAAGTTGGATTAACAATGGGACTGGAAACCCACAGGTGGGTCTCCTGGGTCTTTACTTATATTCTGCAGTGGTGGTGATACTTCTTATTGCAGGAAAAAGAACATGGCAATTACCTTTCTGCTGGGAAAGGGGAATACAAGCCACTACTGCACAGGTAAGACTGCGATCTCAGGAAAAGGCGTCACCCAGTCACTTCGGAGAAATCATGCTTTTTTGTGCAATTGCTCCTTCTCACCAGTAAGGAGAGGTGCATAAAAGGCTTCTATAAGGGTGTAAAAGCTGTTACATGTTACATGTTTTCAAAGCTGGTCTAGGGCAAAGACTTGTCATTCCCCTTTAAATCAAAGATTAATAGTAACTGTGCACCCAAGAATTGTAACAGTGAGACCATATTTGCCACTGGTATTTTGTATTTTATTGCTGCAGACAATGGCTTCAATCTGTGATCAACAGACCTCTAAATGCCTTGACTACTTTTAGAACTTCATGAAAAGTAACTGTGAAAATCTACCTTACCATCTTCATTGGAAAATTTTTGGGAGTCCACAAACCAAAAAAAGTGAAGTTATAAACCATACTCCAGATTATAAACTGATTGGCATTTCTGACACTGGCAGAGACAATGATGTCTCCTTTTTTTTTTATTAGTGAAAGGACAGAAAATTCTTGGGTTTTTCATAGAGATAAAACTGAAATGTACTGAGGATTGCTACTGGTTTTCCTCCTGGATTCACTTCAGATTTATTTATAGCAGGGCTTTCTACCTTTATCTGCAAATGTCACAACTGAGCTAGTGACTTTATATAGTTTCTTGGTTTAATAACTATGGTAGATATAGCACATGTTCTGCCTCTGCCCCTCTCTGAAAATAAACAAAACTAATCAGGTCTAAAAACTAGTTTATATCTCACTGTTCATAGCAAATAGAAAGAGTTGGGCACAGATAACCTAATTTTCACCTGTTTCTGCTTACTGCATATACCCTAACTCAATTCAGATTGATCGGCTAATGTTTGCAGACTTACTACAGTGGCACAAGGGTACTACATCCATTCAGCTTATTTTTAAAAAAGACAAACCAAGATGAAATGTTGTTCACGCTCCTTTTTAATTTTATTTTAGCTCTTTGTTTATCTCTTCACTTCAAAGGACTTCCAATATGAGGCACAGTTTCAGTGTGACAACTTTGTAAAATTAAAATAGAAAAAATGTGCCAGCATCAATCTGCTTTGCATTGGAAAGCACAACAGCCTTGAGACAGAAATGACGACTTATGAGAGCAAGCTATAATGAACCCAGAAGTGCTATCTGCAGTAGGAAAAATATATTAGACTGGAGGCTGAACACTCCTGACACAATTTGTCTTCCTCAATAGGAGCCTCCTGTTCCCCAGTCACAGCGTACAGTCAAGTCTGACTCCAAAAGCACGGGAAAATTATCAATATGAAGCCCCACAATTCTGTTGGGTAGCATTTCTTATTTGACTCGAAGCTGCTTAAAGTCCACATTCAAAAAACTAGAGCACAGAATAAAACCAAGTCTGCTAGAGACTTCCCCCACCTGTGGCCTGCCACTGGCTGGGCAGGAAGGAAGGAAGCCACCGCGGCAGCAGGAGCCCCGCAGGGTGACACGAGCCACCTGCCCCGACACAAACCAGGAGAAGCCACCCAGGGCACAGTCCTGGAGAGTGGGAGCAGCGGCTGGCCAGCAATTACAAAGACACGAGGCTGTCAGAAGGGCCCCAAGCAGCAGGGCCAGCCTGCCTTCGGTAACCCTCGGTCCCCTGCAGGAACAGGGCAGGGCTGCCGGGGCAAGGCGGCCTCCCTGCGGCAGGGGAAATGGCCCAGTGCCCGGGAGGGCTCCAAGCCTGCGAACTGGCTCCCCATTCCCCAATTCAAAAAAGCCCAAATCTCATGTCAGGACAAGCACATTACTAAATATGGTCCCATTTAAGAGGAAGGTTAGAGAGGGTTAAGGGTCTGATCCCAACAGTATCAGTAAAAATCAGTGGTAGGTGCCTGGGTAGCTGAGCCCTGCTCAAATTTCAATGTTGCTGGAAAATAAATTTTACTCTCTAGTGAGTTGTATTCTCGACTCCTTTGCACAGACATCCTTTCATGATCTGTGAACCGCAATATATTTATCTAGTTCCTGTTCTTTTCACAACAACGTATCTGAGGCACAATCCCGATTCTTTTAAAATACACTGTTAGCAAAGGGCACCCACATGAACACATACACTATATATGCCAGTAAGCGGGTAGCATTACTTTATATTGCTTTCCAAAGACATGCTTTCCCACTAAAAAGAGCTTCTGATAGGCTCAAAGCAGAGACATTTTTCTGTTTTCTGCTTGAAAAAAAATTGGTTTTTCCTTTAATAGCTGGTCAATGTATGCTATGAACTTGCTTTCTAACTTTAATTTGTACCATTTTACTTAATACACATTTATCAAAAGCCTAGATTGATTATTTCAACTACTTAAAAAGCAAAATAAATAGGTTATAAATTGTATATATCAAATCAAAGAATATTTTCTCATTTAATTTTTGCAGTGCAAACTAAAAAGAATTGCCAACCAGCCCTAAGTGTGCATGTTTCCTTGTTACAGAATGAAATACTAGCAGCAGTGGAACAGAAAGCTAGACCTGAAGTAATCTTACTAATTAAACAAAATAAAAAAGAAGCATTTCTGTGGTAGTCATCATCATAATCATATGAATATATAATATGTGATTAATTCTAAATATTGAATCTTTTTAACAAAAATTAAATCACTATAAACCTAGAATCTGCATGTTAGACCTGTGCTTAATAGGTAACCAACATCAGACACCATATAAAAGTAATTTTAGCAGAACTAACATCAATAATTTGATGTTCTATGCACTTATATAGTATTATAAATACATATAATTGGCAGCAGATTAATTTCCCAAAAGTGTTATAATCTGTTGGCATAGTGCCATACTTTAAAAAAAAAATTAATTTTATTTACGAGCGCATGCATCTGGTTCTAATGAACTAACTTTACCTGGTAATATCAGTGTTTGTATGATTGGTGACATTAACACAATAGTGCCGTCAACATGCCTCTCAAAACAGCCATTTGAAAATGACAACTATACACAAACTAGACATTGAAAGGTAAAAAGGCAGAAAATCACAGCTGGGCATTAAGGGATCATTTGGTTCAGTGTTTTGTAAACCCAAGGATAGCTTTGTGGTTATTAGCATGGTAATCCCTAATATAAAAGCATTTCTACTATTGGCAGTTTCTTGCTATGTTCTGAGGTGCTTTAAAGAGAACGTACACCAGAGATTCTCCTTTGTGCATTAACTAGACTGTCAATTTGACCATAACACAGTTTCCATCTCAAAGCATCCTGGCTAGCAATGTTTGGATCTATCTACGAACAGTGATCCAGATAATTTCCCTTCTTCTTTTCCACGTGACAGGATGGAGCGTTTCCCATGCTTAACAACACGGAATCAAGGACAGACAGAATGGCCTGAAGACTGAAGTGGAACTGACTTCTTTTACCCCAAGAGTTAATTCTGCTATTTAGAAGTTTACAGGGTAACTTCTAAATAATAAAAATAAAACTTTTCTAGCCCATTCTGATTCTCTCTACTTCTCTGAGCCTCCCTGGTAAGAACTCGAGGAGGACGTGTAGTATAAGCTTGACATAGTCTTCTGCTTTTTTTTCCACAAGGAGCAAAACTTTCTGATTCTAGCTGTTCTTACCACGATACAGCAGACTACTTGCAATCATCAATATTTTCAGGATATCTTTTGTAGAATATTCTTCCCTCAGATATACAACATTACCGAATTCACTCGCTCAAATGGAAATCTGAGAGCATCCAAGGCAGCAGATAGGCATGAAGGAAACGCGGATACATTTATCCACGTAGCGTACATTAGCCACACTGGTCTCATAGCTGATCTTTGTGCCGGACAATTTTCACCAATACCATTAATAAAGGAAAACCACCACATCTTTGCAGAAGCATATAGAAAATTTGATGTCTAGACAGCTATGGCAGATGCCTCACAGGCCTGAGACAAATGCTCCTGTGTTCTTTTAAACCAAAAATACAGTTAAGACTAATTCTTTGGCTGAAGAGAGCATCACTACAGAAACTTCTGAGAAACAAACATATTTGTCACTAAGAACTGCAGCATTTCACAGGCTTGATTTATTTATTTATTTTTAAGATTAAACATCCATACTTTGGCTACGTCTTTTGAAACCAAATTGAAGGGGATATCTTTCTTCCTGCTGATAAATAGAATTTTTTCTTCTTTGTGACTTAAAATCCATTTAATCTGTGGTTTTTTGTTCCCTGACCTCTCCTCCTTTTAACATGTTTGCAACTTCTCATAGAAATGTTTTATAAAATTCCCCTTGGAATATGCCTCTTATGCATGAGAAACAGAATTCATTTGGGCTTGTATGGAAAGTGTCAAAAGATGAGGCGATGAAGAATAACTGGCCCTTGCTCAGTAGTGCTGCTCACAGAGCTTACCTTACCCCAAAACAACCTATTATTCTTTGATTCCCATTCTGCCACTTGAAGGTCAGAAAGATTTATGCATATCATTAAAGAAAGGGAGGTGTGGGAGTGGAAGCAAACTCCAGATTTGAGGAGCCTTCACCATATCTCTTAGACTGACATGAGGCCAGCTGAAAAGAAGGGGGTTCCTTTTGTTTCTGTAAAGCTGACAGATACATCATGAAATTGATTGTACCTGGTAATTCCAAAAAAGCAGAAGAAAGTAAAAGGAGGCGGCCAATTTATCTCCATGGGTGTTAAATGTATAATCATCTCAGATGCACCACTATTAGGTCAATGGAGCCAGCATGCTACAAGAAACACAGCAGCTCTTTTATTTAAAGTCCAAGTTCATGTCACTCTAAGCCAGATGCTAAAGAGACAACAGCGTGAATGCCAACATGGAGAGTAATTCTGCTAACTCTAAGATACCACGATATGCTCTCAGCACAGTCATGTTACATGGTGCAGTTCAAACACAGTAAATACAGTACTATGAGCATCCCTTGGGACTGATGCAAAGAAAGCAAGATGTTTTACTTGAATTTTAGAGAGGAGCTTGAGAATCCGCGTGTTCTAATTGAAACCTACATTAAACCAAGGCTTAAACCAAGATAAATTAAAGGCAAAACTTATTGTTACTAGTACTTTAAATATAGAAAAATAATTTTAAAAAGCACAAGCCACTACTCAACTTGACTGTCAATAAAAAAAATATCAAAAATCTTATGGGAGCAAGTGTTCCTACAAGATCTCTCTTGGAGGGCAAAATGTGTTTGTATTTTTTCTTTTTTTTTTTTTTCCTTCCTTTTTTTTTTTTTTTATGATACTGTTTGGGATGCATAAAACTTTGAACTGGCCAATCTGCTTCTTTAGGATCTGAAATACGTCATAAGAACAACTGTGCCAGATCAGACACAGGTATGTCCACATTTGAGTGCTCAAGACCAGAATACCAGGGTGCCTCACAAACAGGTAATTATTGTCCCTCATAGTACAGAAGAACAGTGACAACGATTTGCTCTTGCATCAACTCAGCTATTCTACAGTCTAAACGCTTCCTTTTTAACTGAAGATTTACTTATTAAATTGTTTATTTTATGTTTTATTTAAAGTTATTTCAGAGAAGTTCTATTGCCTGGGTTATGAAAAAAGGTCATATTAGACATACAGGCCAGAAGAAACCATTGCAGTTACTGACAAGAATCAAAGTTGAGATGTTCATTCAAAATCTTGAATCACACAATCACCCTTACCATTTTAGTCTATATTCACAGTGGTCTCAGTTTATTATTCTGAACTCCAACATGTCAAACACCTGCAACACCACGTGGTGGGTTGACCCTGGCTGGATGCCAGGTGCCCACCAAAGCCACTCTCTCACTCCCCTCCTCAGCTGGACAGGGAGTAGAAAACACAACAAAAGGCTCACGGGTCAAGATATGGACAGGGAGATCACTCACGAGCAAAACAGACTCGACTTGGGGAAATCACTTTAATTTATTACCAGAGTAGGATAATGAGAAATAAAACCAAATCTTAAAATACCTTCCCCGACTCAACTTCACTCCTGAGTTCTCTACTTCCTCCCCCCAAGCAGCGCAGGGTTTTTTTTCCCCTTCTCATCTATGTTACCCCAGAGATGCTCCCACCATCACCGATGGGCTCAGCCTTGGCCAGCAGCAGGTCCGTCTTGGAGCCGGCTGGCATTGGCTCTGTCGGACACAGGGGAAGCTTCCAGCAGCTTCTCACAGAAGCCACCTCGTCGCTCCTCGCTACCAAAACCTTGCCACGCAAACCCAATACACACCAAAACCACACAGTACACAGAAGCACTAAAGTATTCCTCCCTTCATTCCAGTTGTCACTGTAAGAAATTGCTTAATAGGTACGGAGTAAATCAGGACCTGCTGCCATAAAAGAAACTGAATATGCAAGTTTCAGAGAGCACTATGTATTATTACAACTCAAAAACCTGTAAATCCAGATTAGCCGAGACACCAACTACACAGGAGAACAACAAATCCCTGGATAAGGTCTCTCCCATGGGTTGGTAATTTAGTGTCTATGGGGCCTCTCCTAAAAAAAAAAAAATTGCACCTCCTTTGAGTGCGAATAACTATCAATCCTGTAAGAGAAACAAAGCCACTGATCTCAGAACAAGAGCAGAGTCTCATACATCAGTGCACTGCAAAATGACGTATTAAAAAAATTCAAAATGAGTTTTTTCCTAATGTCACAGCAACAGTTGGCCTAAATAAGTATCAAACATCTCTGCCATTATTCCCAGTTGTCCACTGGATTGCTATGTTTGTGGAAAATGTTATTTATTTAGTAGTAGGCATTTCAGTAGGACACTGACTGAGAACCTATTTTATTCTAGCTAAATGTTTCAAGAGCTTGACAGTAAATGATATGCATAAGCCATGTTGACTGTCATCTTCCACTTTTAATTTGACTGTCAGACATACAAGTAACTTGCTAATGTTGCATTCCAATTTCAGCACCGTGAGCCTGTTGCATAAGCTGCCTGCTAAAAGCTGTTCCAGATGGAATGACAGTATTTTGTAGGACCCCAAAGATGTAGCTAGAGAAATGAGTATGTGTCATGCTTTCAATGCTGTTGACCATTTTTCCCTTTTTTTTTTTTTGTCAGCAGTTCTTATTTCCACCCTATAATTTTTCCACATTCTATGTAAGATAGGCCACGTGGGAAACAGAAAGAGTTTAAGTCTCTCAGCGATCTTCCATCGCCTGCAATCACATCTACCTGACTACACAAGGTAGAGGACAAAGGAGGAAGGTTTATAAACAATCAGGTATCTTCAAAATGACAGCCAAGGCCCAAAATTTATTTTAAAAAGGAAACAAAACCCAGCCCCCTACTAATACAAGTTCCAGAACGATGGAGAACTTCGATGGTTTTCATAATAGATACTTTCTCTCATGAATAGTCAGTAAAAAGCCTGCGCTCCTCTCATTGGAAACAGGCTTTAGAAAGCAACAACATTAACAATGAATAACTTCTTTTACGATTGTACCATTTTTACTGATAATTTATATACTATATTAACGTCACAGAACATTCATTATTAGCTCTTATTAAAGTAAATCACAAAAAGTCTACTTTATCCTTCTCAAATAAAAATATGTAAATTACACCCACTGCTCATCTTAAACAATACAGCTAAAACAATACACTTTTTCTGAAATGGAGGTTATGCAAGGAACACAAAGACGACTTTTTCCCACACGCATACCTACCTCTGCACCCTCACAAGAGGAAATTATCACAGAGCACTTTTCCTTTTTCAGATATCAATTCAGTATTCTGAAGTATTACAAATATTTCATTTACATTTCTTAGTTTTTCCTCTACAATATAAAGTAATTTCTTTTTGACGCAGAATGCCACAGCACACACTACAAGGAAGGGGGGAAAAAAAAAAAGCAGTGCAGGGTTGAAAAACAACAGAAGGAATCGAGAAGGAATGGCTTTTGTTAATTTGACAGCCCTCAGCTAGCTGCATAGTTGGATTTACAAAAGGTTGTTTAAGAGCAGCAGTTTTTCATGGTGTAAGAGTGCCACACAGCTCTGGTTCCTGCAGTGCCTCACACCAACAACTTCAAAACTAACTCACTGCAGATGTCCCTATGATCATCTAATCAGACATCAAAAGCAGTACACTGACAAGCTCCTGCGCTGATTAGGAGTGTTCTATATATGTTCCACAGCATAAACAGACACACAGTAGTTGCTTTAGAAATGGATTCACCCACATCAGAATTCCCTTTTTAAAAACTCACACTGTTTGGAACTCCCCAGCTGAATGACAGAAAATTCTTTTAAATCTCCCTAGATCTTCTGTTCGGTTCCACACAGCAGTATTTCAAGAGCAGGAGTTAAATTATTAATAGGAAAACTTTTACCAGAAAAAAAGTAAATGCCTTCCAGAATTTAAAAACCTTGCTATTCTGAGTGACAGTCTGAGACCACACCACCTCAGGGAAGCCGTCTTGCCTCTACCCTGCAACATATGCTGTAATACCTAGGATGTGTTCTCATCTCTACTATAGCTGTTGTCTAATTATTATACATCAAGAAGCACTGGATTTAAAGCATTACAAGCGCACCATCCTTCCAGCACTGCTAGTTCCTGAAGAACTACTGCATTTCTCCCAATATCTGGTTTCCTTCTCATAGCCCACCTCCTGGAATCCCATAACTACGGGAGAATTTCATACTGAAATTCTAACACATGCAAAGGGACCAGAAATTAAAACTACCTGATCTACTCAGGGTAAGTAAACATACTGGATGGAAGTTTCATCTTCTAAAATCAGACAGACAATACAACCCTTATGGCAGTGCAGTCTCTTGCTGGAGCCTTAGCAGAAACCTGCCGGATCAACCCAAGTTATAGACTCTACAGCATTATTCCATCACTATGTCAAAAAAGACCTTTTCTGCCCTGCTCTTAAATAGCCTGATCAGATGAAGTAATATTTCTGCCTTTTTCTTATAATAAAATACCCACACATTTTGAAAGTACTACTGATAATCTTTATCTCAAAGCTAAGCTCTGATTGTAGCATACCTTTATGTTTACCTATGTACATAAAATAGTATGTAAAAGGAACAAATCATGGAGCTGCATCCTTACACATGCTCACATTATGCTAATCTGCAGACACTTAATCAGGAAGGCTAATACATTACAAACACAATTAATGGCCAGAGGAACCAAAGGAGGTTTTGACCCTTTTTAACAAGGGCTTGAAACGTAAAAATGTTCTGATTATGTATGAACCTTATCCAAAATTGCAAATTATACATCCACAATGCATAAAATACAGTCAATATCAAGTCACATCTAGGTAAAAATTGAAACTGTATTGAGCCACTGGAGCAGCTCTTCAATTGATCCAGCATCTCATTGTATCTTTAAATATGGATAAATGCAATTTAATCAGCCATTCCCATTGATCAAATCCGAGTTAACCGAAGTATTTATCGAGGAAACGTGCAACTATGAAAGAAAAGAAAGTCATGCAGAACGTATCATATCATCCCCAGAATAACCAGCAAGTTAACAAGAGGGGGTGAAACCTTAGTCCCACCAGAACTAATGCAAAACTCCCATCAACTTAAATAGGACCACAACCCTCCATCTAAAACTCATGATAGATCAAGTCTTAAGACAGTAGGAAAGTCTGTCCCTGGGCAAAAAGAGAGATAAGCAGAAGTAATAGCTCCAGAAAGGAAAGTTCAGATGTTTTAATTATACCTTAGCGATTACTACCTGGATGAACTGGACAGAGCAAAAGCAGCAAAATGTATTCTGCTCCCAAAAAGTTCAAAAAAACCAAACGAACAGAATCCCACAAATCAGACTTTCTGCCTTGCTGCATCTCATCTTTATCAGAGTGGAGCTAGAGTAGAGGGATCCAGCTAGGAATGTCTGAGTTGCTGCAGAGAACCTGAAACTGCAGCTCCTCTCAGCAAGCTGGGGACAAGCGTTGAGCAAGTATAAAGTGGCCAAAGCATGCTTCCTCCCTCCGAAAGGCTTCGACCACCTCAATCACACAGCCTGGCCTCACTCCAGAGGAGATCCCTGGTGGAAGACTTCATGTCCATTGCTAACCCCACTTTCTGAAGCCAGGCCATTCACAGCCAAAAAGCAGCTGGACCAGCACCTGGCTATTGCTGTAGCAAAGCTATGTCCACTGTATTTGGAGAAGTGCATTAAACTCATTAAGTTTCCTTGAGGTCCACTCTGGAGACATAGGGAGGGAAGTTTCCATTTTTGAAAGCCTGTGATTATAACTAGACAGAAGAACTTAACAGTTGCCTTCATAAATTAACAAATTCACTAACAAATACCTTTTCTTCAATAACAAATTCAGATGTTCATTATCCCTATTTTTCCCTGATCATAGTCTCTAAATTTTTCAGTGGCAGCTATCACGATAAGGAAAGAGAGGTCTGGATGAAAAAAAGAAACTAAAATTTTGTACCATCTGTTAAATGACTTCCAGTCTGAGAGAACAGATGCTGGACTTCACTATCAGTTTTTGATTGATCTAGAAGTATTTTGTTAATTGGGACTAAAACAACAGCTAAGACAAAATAAGTGTCAGAGAAAATATAAAAGAATAGCTCAAATTCTTCTCAAACTACCTGGTCACTCAAAAAAGATTTTGTAATTTTGGTAATCATCATATGGCATGGGGGGAAAAAAAACCCCACCACCACCACCACCTTCCTTTGAATGAATGGGACATCTAAAAAACAGAATATATGCTCTGCTTAGTTTCTATAAATACTGTGAATAGCTCAAATGGTTCACCTGACCTGGACAGCAATTTTCTTTTCTTATATTACTGCGTGTTTGCTGTTTTATTTTATGCATTACTTATTGTATGTCTGTCCTGCACTCTCCTAGAGACAAATCAGTGCCGTCTTCAGAGATTCATATAATAATCAATTCTCAAAAATCTGATCAACTACTGGTGTATCAGACCCTACCGTGTAAGACAGCATATAGCGTAACTACAAGTATTTCTACACAGAACCAAACTGCCAGTTCTACGCGTGCCAAACACCAAAATGCCAGAAGTGCCAAAATAATTAAGCTAATTATGTAAGTCAGTTTTAATTACAAAATGATTGCTAAGATAATTGTGGCATCAATACAGAGACTTAATTTTTACTACATGTACTGAAAATGGTTTCATCTACCAACAGCTCTGGCTTTTCTAACTTGCACATGACTGCAAGGAAGCAGTTTAAGGTGAAAAAAAATACATGTTTGTGGCAAAGAAAATGCAGCATTAATTTCAAATTTTCAGCAGCAATATACAGAACAAATGAATTTTCTCTAAATACTGCTTTAACACTTGCATGAAAAAGCAGAGTTGTATTCAAAATGCAGCGTTCAGTTGTTTGTGCCATGTTTTTTCATTTGTCAGATATTGATTCTTTCCAGTGTTTTAAAACAATCTGTACCTAATTTAACCTATGTTATTTAAGCTTTCTATGCTTCCCAAAACATTATGCCAAAGCATATTTCAGCATGATTGACGATGAGAGTTTTAGAAATGGTACCATTGCAAAAATAAGAGCTGGTGTAATGTATTTTGCTGTAACAGATTTTTCACTTGAACAATAAAAACTTTCAACTTTCTGGGCCTTTTTTCCCCCCACTTACATGAAATATAAAAAAATCTGAGAGCCTTCTCCACTGTTGCTATCTGTCCAGCTTTGACTGTTAGCCCTATAGCTGATGGAAGGGCGCTCTGCGTTTTAGGCATAGAGAATTTCTTTAGGCCTAGAGGATTCTTGTGTACTGATGCAAGTCAGTGAAGCATGGTGAGCTTTTAGCCTCCAAATATAACTGCAGTCCTCATATAATGGCATAAAATGCACTTGTCACCACTAATATTATATTTAAAAAACCAAACCAAAACAACAAAAACCTATCTTTCTCTCCTTGATGGTCCAAAATAAAGCATTTGAAACATGTCCTGGAATGCAATCAATTTCACCAATTTTTCCCCTTCCCCCCCTCCCCCAGTTTTCACAGTTAGAAAATATCAGAGGTCAGCATTACATATTGACACACTCACTTCACACATTTATCAACTTTGCAAAGAGGGCAAGATCTGCACTGTTAACCAAGAATTATTCTTTGTACTTTCATTTATCAGACTAAGTCAGTATTTCATTAAAATGTGCTTGCAGCAATCAAGAAAAGCCTCTCGGCTCAAACAGGTCTGACAAATGACACAGGACTTTCACAAAGTTCAGCCCCCCCTAACACCGTAACATACTTGGAGAGTCACTAGCACTTTTAAAATTGCATCACTTAGCAAGTAGCACAAGCCGCTGCAAAGTAAGATGCACGCTAAATATTTACATGTACACACATTTGGCCATGCAAAGAGAAACAATGAACAGTCAACTACAGTCCTGGGCTGGCCTTCAGAATTACAGAGTTAAGACTAAGACCCATAAAACATCATTTATACGCAAATCATCCGACTTTCTATTTACTTACCTCATGCACATGAACTTAACTGGAAGTATGGTCTTAAATACAACATCTTCAGCTGAAAAGGTTCCCACTTCCAGCATGTGTTGCTGAACCCCAGTTCTTTCCTCCTACTCCCTCATGTGCCAATATCGCCATTTGTGGAATCTTGCTATAAACCAGTCATGATCTAGGCTGAAACATCCCCCTCGTGCCAAATGAAGACGCTGGGGGTTTCAGAGTGTTTTTTGTTTTGAAACAAAACAGTGATAGATTGGTTTACACAACTGGGGACAGGGAGTGAACTGCAACACTGTATAGGGAAGCTAAAGGGGAAAAGGCATTAATTTCACTAGCAAGTGAAAGCAGATGCAACCACATCATCATTTAAGCCAGCGTTCATTTGGCATAAAGTAGTGCAGAAGTAGACCCACCAGAGCTTTCTAGGCAAACATCAAGTCTACGAAAAAAGCTCTGTTCTGCTTGATAAACTTATGTATCGCAGCTGACATTCAGAGATTCTAAAGAATTTCATCTTTTATAAGTAAAATAGGAACACCTTCCTCACAAACACAAAGCTTCAGGCCTTAAAATTGCAAAGCAAAAAATGTGGCCAAAGTGTGACAAAGACAGTATCACTTTAGAAGATTGAAGACAGCCTGCAATAATATCTGATTAAGAGTTATTGCATCCTCACTAATTGTGTCTTTGCGCTAATATTTAGTAATAACTGTGTTGAAAACAAATTTGTCCTCAAAAGGGAAGAGTCAGGTTGTAAAACAGAGAAGTGAGAGAAAGAAGAGACCACGCAGGATAATAGCGGGGTGCTAAAGGAAGACAGAAATATCACGAGAAAACAAGGAAAATGAAAAAGGATGCAAGACCAATGAAGCATATTAAAGAAGTAGCACATTTTTTCCACTAAGCAACGGTAAACTGGACAATATGATACCAAACAAATAGACAATTGCTAAAAGTTCAGTTCATATTCCAGTGCCTTATGTCACCATTGAGCTCTATCTAAATCTCTTATTTTAAAAAAGAGAACCACTGTTAATCGACTGTATCATCTAAAATAACCATTTTTGTCCAGAGGAAATTCTCTGCTTTAGAGAAAATGAGTATGATGCACTTTGTTTTAGATTCATATTCACATATAGCTTATAAAACTGCTATATACCAACAGGTAAGAACAGGTTTTGCCCTTAAGAAAAAAAGTGAGTTACATGACACCTACTGCCACAACATGCTTGAGACTGTGGTCACTGGGATGAGAAGCACTTGGGTGGAAGTCAGCAGGTGGGCCCAAAGCTGGATCGCTGCTCCTTCGCACTAGAAGCGGTGTGCCTAAGAGACAAAATAAAGAGCAATAGTTCAAGGGTGCTACAGGAACACAAGGTAAAGCTTCATGTGATTTAACTGAGACAGGTGTACAGCACTTATATTTAAGTTTACCTGTGGCAATATCCACCTGGTAAATTACTAGATTTGATGGGGTTGTGCCATTTAGTATTTACTAAGCCAAAGAAATGAGAACCTTTTAAGCTCTGTTATACAGACTTTCATCCATGAGCTGCTAAATTAGGTGAAAACTGCTGAACAAACAGGAGAAAAAGGCACCTTCTTGGAAAAACAAATAAGTAGTTGCACGTATCTGTGACCCCATGTACCATCAAGTTCTGATAAGGAAATCGTACGCTTGATCTAAGGAATAACTGCGAACACAGGAAGAACTGGACTGCTATTGTTAGTTCCTACAAGTGGTAGCAGTTACTTAACTAAACCAGAACATGGTCTAAAGCCTTTCACTCCACACTAAGGACAGCTCTCACTGTGCTGTTCTGCATTAACTCACCAAACTGGGATCTCACAATCTCATTTTCAACTGTTCCTTACTTTCTCCTGGTGTATGTCCAAAAGCCATACTAAGCAACTGCTTGCCTCTCCCATACCAATTATACAAGCCCACATTTAACCTGTATGGAGGGTCACTTTGATTATGATGGCATGACCATACATATACAGTCATAAATTTTATTTCCACAAGCTCACAGGATACAAGAGTCCATCACCACTACTTCTGTGCCATCCCAACCTGAGGCATGTAAATGACAGATCAGGCACAGGTTTTTGGGTACAGAGGCTGCTGAAGGATAAATGGATAACTCCCTACATTAACTTCATTTAGTATCTAACATGCCTTGGGCTCGCTCTGCAGGGGCAGCCTAAATAAGGACATAAAGAGGAAAGGGGGAAGAGATTTTATTCACAGCAAATCTGCCTCCCACTACCGACTGCCAGGATTCCCAGGGAACAGACGTAGGCAGTTGCAGTTGTTTCAGAGAAGCTGTAGACTAAACAGCTTCCTCTTGCAGGCATCTCCAATTAGACTCACCAACTATTCACGTCTATTCACGTGCTGTCTGGGAACAGCCTCAAAGACCAGTCAGCAGCTTCTAGCAACACAGCCATCCAGTTAGCAGAATACGCTATAAAACATCCCCTGCAAAACCTCCAGGTGGGGCGAGAGGGAAAACATCTTTGGTAATATGAGAAAGGAATTTCTCACATTATCCAAAATGAAATCAAACAAAAATGACTCTTTTTTCCTGAGTCTTTCCAAAATAATTTATCCATAGGCAAACAAAAAAAAAATTGAAAAGAACATTGGTCTAAGACAGTAATTTTTCAAATGTTGCAAGTGAGTGAAAATAAGATTATAACTGTCAGTTATAATATTAATTATAGCAGCTGGGACTGATGGCAGTCATAATTACTAGATCTATAATAGAAGTTTGAACACGCAACAGCTTCCTCATTAGAGAGGTGCTAACAAAGCTGGAGTGACTGTACCACATTCCCTCTCAGCACAACTTTTTAATTATAGCTGGAATAAATACCAGCACCTGATGTTGAGGAACAACCAGAGAACATAATGGTCTTGCCCTTCCTCATAGTGAGCAACAGTTTTTATACACAGGTAATCCCTTCTATCCCCACTTATGCAAGAAAATCAATAAGAAAAGCAAAAGTAAGACTTAAATTCGTGACCTGGTATTGAGGGAATGCTCAAATATCAAAAGGTGAACACTGTTTTGTGATTATCATCTTGATATTAAGAGCTATGCATGTTTTCACAAGGAGATTCTGAAGAAATTTATCCATTTTGTGTGATTTTCCAAAGGTGTTTAGTAGGTCAAAAGGAACCGAATTTCTCCACTCAAATATTCCTGTTCTTCACATGGTGCTGAAGAGAGATTTTTTTTTTTCCCTCTCTAAGCACATTTGATAAGAAGGTGTATGAAAGCTAAAGCCAAAAAGTGTTGGATTTTTCAGTTACTCCCTCTTTAAGATAAATACTTATTCCTTAAAGTAATTTTTCCGTGTAGGACCAAAGTGGTGACCTGTATCCAATTTTCGGTCTCTCTTCAATACAACAGTTTGAAAATAGATGCTGAGACACTCTTGTATGATTCAGCATAATTTCGTCTCCAACTCCTTTTGACATAAACACAAACAGTACAAAGAAAGGCTCTTGCTAAACTATCAGAAAGCCCTTTGCATTGGTACTTTTATTTGTAAAACTTTCACAAGTCAATGAGCCATATTCCAAACGCAAATTAAAACATATTGTTGCTTAGACACTTCAAGGCCATCATCCCAGCCCCTTTTCTCATTTCTGTCCTCCTTTTTCCACAGTGAGAAATCAACAGTAACTCAAAGAGGGTAAAAAAAATTTCCCACAGTCCCTCCTTTTCCTGAGCTGTCTTCTACAACCAGCTCCTCTTTTGTCCCTCATTTCTCTGGCTGAGGGAAAGATGAAGTCTCCCATCTCTGTGACTGCTGGGAGGCAGGACCCTCATTTGTTCCAGGGCCTCCCAGCTTCCACAGCAGTTGAAAGAAGATGTCTCCCGTGCTGCACCATTCACATACCCTAGTAAGATGGGACCATACTTCAGCACTTCTGTCTGCTCCCTGTATTGACTGCTGCAAGGTGCTGTTTTCACCACATCTCCCGTCCTCAATTTTGAAGACCACCTTTCATTTGCTTTCTGCCAATGTTTTCCAGAGAAACAGAAGCAAAATGACATTATCCAATTCTCAGCTTACAGCTATCTGAACTTTAAAACCAAAGTTTGCAGGAGCAGCAGGATTATAGAGAATACTGTTTTCCAATTTGGGAAGATGGCCTTGCAGCTACTTGCTTTCTTTTTATTTCGTGAAAGTTTTTGCTTATTGCCATGAGGCTACGAATTATGGCGCTCATCTGGAATGCTTCCCTACTTGCACAAAAACAACTGGACCTTTTGAGCATTGTCTAAAATGCTTTCTCTTTTCTCCCAATTTGTCGTAAATTTTAGGGTCCTACAGATCATTTTCTTGTTGAAGAGAAAAACAGTTTATTTTCTTAATTTTTTAAAATACATTTACTGACAAATACCATAATTTCTTGTACAGAGATATCACAAATTGTAATAACTCAGTGAACCAAGTCAGCTGCATTCTTTTGCTAAAATTATCCAAAACAGTCCCTCTGGCTCTCGTTGTTTTACATGCATACACCACAAAAGACACTGGAGCACGAAAACAACCTCTTATTGGACAAAAGCAAATTGAACCAAAATGACCTCTCTAATAGGGGAAAACAAATGGCAAACAGCAAGATGAAAGACTTGAGAAGCAGCAGTACTCTCCCTCTTTGTGGGGAGAATCCCTTATTTTCTTTCAGGAGCGAGCAATTCTCAGCAGCTCCCTGAGCTAACCAACTCTCCTCCATCTTCCCTCATCTCCTCTGTGGCTCAGGCTGCTCCCTGCCATAAGAACACCTTCCCTGCCCCTCAGTGCCTCCCAGCCTGCGCTTCTCCCACAGGCTCCTTTCTTTTTTTCAGCTTCTCCTTGCCTGTTCTGTACTGCACACGCAGGGCTCTTGAAAGGCAAGCATGCTCCCTTGCATTCCAGAAGAGAGAAACCTCCCCAAGTCTCACTCCCCAGGACTCAACCTGACTCAGGAGTTAGACCATGTCCGTTATATGTACATATCTTGAATTTGTTCATCACTGTCTTCCTTAGACATGGATAAAATGTAATGAAAAACCATCACTGATGCCATTTATTACAGACATACTACAGACAATTATACACATTTACTTAAGAGATTCTGTCATCCATTTCCTTCTGTCAGGAAACAGAATATTGCCTTTTTCCTTACTGCTTTCCTTTCGTTGTGCTATGTTTCCATGTTATTCTACTCATGCTAGTGCATTTGTGCTGAACATTTATAACAACCAGTGTAAACTCAAGCAAAAAATTCATCTTTTCCCTGAATGATGAGACACAGAAAAGCTCCTTTCTGCATACCAAGTTGATCATACAAACACGTTATTTACAAGCACTACTGTTTTGTGCCAGAGTAGCACTTTGTATTATGAACTTAGGAACTCAGTTTAAAAAAGTAGTTATCCTCATCTTGCTGCATTGCATCAGTAATTTACAGACAATGAAAATTCAAACACATGTCCAAGACTAAAATTTTTCTCATGACAGCTTTTAACCTCAATCACTTCAGGGCGTATATATCCCCTTCTTTCAAAGTTTGCACAGACTACCTTCTATTATGGTACCATAGTACCTTCTAAGCACACGTGGATGTCTCAGCCTTATTCACAATATATACTCTTTGACAAAGCTGATGAGAAAAAGTCCTGTGGTTTTCCTTCCTTACAGTAAACTCTGAATCATTTAGTTTCAAGCCATGTAGATCAATCTTTTCCTTTTGCTAGCATCACTCTCAAAAATTAGTATCTACACAAATTCATGGTTAACACTGTATTTTCCCTGAACTCTTCTGTTTTGGAAATATTTTTTTTTAACTGCAAATATGGTTGAAACAAGCATATGGTAGAAACCACACTTAGATTTAAATTGGTTACATTAGGAAAAAAAAACAGAAGAAAGAAGTTCTGCCATTTGTGCACAATTAAAAACAGAAAACTTGCATCAACACAATGGCAAAAGAAACATCTCCATGCCAAATGCAATCCCATTTTCTTATTTTGTTTTTTGTTTGGTGTTTGTTTTGTTGGGGGTTTTGTGTTTGTTGGGGGTGGGGGGTGGGGTGGGGGTGGGGGTGTAGGTTTTTGTTTGTTTGTTTTTGTGATTTGTTTTGGGGTGGTTTGTTTTGGTTTTTTACATTTCACCAAAAAAGTTGTACACAGATATTAACACATACCCTGAATAGGAGTGCACTCTGCCTCGCCTCACTTAAGCTCTTTGGTGGATCAAAAATCAGCATTTGAGGTTAGGAGAGGGCTGACTAACCAGAAGTGATGGGTTTAAGAACACTGTGCAACCTCAGATAAATAATGTAAGGTTTGGAGTTCAGGATCCAAATGTGGTCAGGGGAACTTTGGAGCTCCAGCTGTCCCTCCTGGGGAGGGACCCTAAACTCCTCAGGGTCTCTAGGTTCCGAGTTCTGGCATCAAATTTGATGCCTAAATCTAGACAGCTGAGTATTGCTCAGGGTGACCGCTACCACCAAAAAAAAAAAAAAAAAGATTATTCCAACCCTTCCTTAATTTTGCTCTTTTACTCTTAAGTCTCCTTGCTCAGAAAAGCACAATTCACCTTCAGGCTGAAATACTTTTATTCTTTGGGATATAGGTTGCAGGTTGCTGTTACAGGGCAAAATTCAGAAAACTATTGAAGACAACCAGAGTTTATCACCCATGAGCATTTTTGGAAGGCTGTGCTATCAATAATGCAGTCAAATTGTGTACTAAAAATTGATTTTAGCATTGCTTTGGGTGCAAACACTCTTAGATGACTTTTGGGTAAGCTGACAAATCAAGGAACGTAGGAAATGCAAGCATATGTGTTGCCACTGCATCAGTGGCAACTAACATAGGTTTTTTCTTCCAGGTAACAGGGAAGAACTGTTTTAGAGGTGAACAAAAGATACACTTGGACAGAGTACCATAAGTGGGTAGGAAAGAGATTTACAATAAATCACCTACACAGTTAAAGTCAGAATTTTAAATTCTGCTCCTGCATATAAAAATGCTGACTATGGTGGGACAAAAGCTGTCCATCAAGCGTGTGTCAAACTGTCAACTGTTAAAGGCCATACCAGTGACAATTACTCTGCTGCCTGCTTCCAAATTACACTTCCTTGGACAGACAGACAAATAATTTTCTCACCTGCATGTGCCTCCAAATATTTTTTTAGAGCTCATTCTGAGCAAATCACAACAAAATTTCAAGTCAGAGTTGAAACAAAACACCATAAATACTATATGCATACACACACAAATGTGAAATTGCACTTCAGCATAGACAATTCTTGGCTGGAAGATGTCTGAATAGACACAACAAAACCAACCACCATTTAAACGAGAAAGCCAAAATGACTTTTAAACTGGTCCTGTCATAAAACAGTTCAGGCACTGGAAACAAAATATTACAAGCAGGATAGTAATTTATATTTAAATATAGGAAAAGTCATTAATATATGCCTATTTTTCTTCTTTTTATCAGAGAATTTTCACGTTAACAGGCATACAGACAGTTCTGCCAGTCAGCACTTCTTGAGAGCACTAAGCAATCAGTGTGGGTAAATTTGGTCACCCTCAGATTTATTGCTTACCACCACCTGAGGCATCATGTAATGGTCCTGCCATGTACTTAAAATGTAGCTGACATTAGCTTGTATGTTCTACCTTGTGATAGGACTGTACCACTTTTTAACTTTTTTAACATGTAATGCTCTGACAATGTGACTTTTATGTTTAAAGCTAACTCAAATTGCTCATAATAGCACCTATCAATACAATTTCAGATATACAGCTATCTGTTCTTTCCAAAGTGCATACTGCACTTTTTAAATTCCCATGGATACAAGATTAGATTAATGAACTAGGATGATGTAACAGTTAAGACAATTGACTTAAATCTATAAACAGATGAAAATCCATTTCCAGCAAGCTCGCTCTCTTACATATTAACCCAGCGCAGAACAAAGTATTTCCCTATCACTCTAAATGAGGTGTACTTTTTCTTACAAAGAAAAATAAAAGCAAATCACCTACAAGTAAAACCCAGTAAAGACTTTAAACTGAGATTGTTTTGGGGTGTTCTTTGGTGCCATAAATGTCAAAAGAATGATTATCTCTAGTTGCATGTGCTATAACATATCAAGTCAGATTTCAGTTACGAAGCACAAGAACTGTTCTCGCAGTTTTTACGACCAGAATGAAATTTCTTTGGTGTTGCCATTGTCAGAAACAGTGCCTAATGGAACAACTATGGAATATTTACATATACAGCTTTTGGAGTTTCAAAGATGGACACGTAAGAATCACCTATGTACATTATTTCAGTAATAAAGTTAATCTAGGTCCCATTTTCAGGATCAAAATCCACATCCATATGAAAAGAAGTTAACCACTTCCCATTTTAAGGCACTAGGATACAAACGTATCTATAGAAGATGTACAACTAATGCTGCTACTTTCTACCTGTTTCAAAATTTCTCTCAAGGCAGTTTCCAGCTGAAGGACAGGACTTCAGTTCGGATCTTAACCAGGTATTCTTTTCTTACACTTAAGGTCACTACACACGTCAGATCTAGAGTAATTTCAGGATTTTCTCACCTCTATCAACACAGTGCTCCTCTTTTCAGCTCCTCATGAGACAGACAGGGAGCGTGCAGAGTTACTGGAGTGCTGGGAGCACCATGACTCTGCTCCAAAGGGTCTTGTCTGCAGGTACCATGTGGAAGAGACCAGGCAGAAGGGAAGGAGCTGCAGCAGAATCCTCCTGGCACAAGGATCAATCACCTCACTCGCAACAGGGAATTGGGATTTCCCCCCCCCCCCGCCCCCGCCCCCAACCTGAGCTCTAGCAAAATGCACAACCCTTATCCTTGCTGGGCAGACTGATTAGGAGCTTTGTGAGAACAGACTGGCTATTACCAACAAGAATCAGCGCTTCCCACTACAGGCCAGGCTTTCTCTTACTCTTGTCCAGGTGAAACATCTTTGTGAATCACACCATCATTGTACACCCACTGACTGATGCACAGTCTCCAACTTCCAGCTTCAGACGCAGGATTAAAAATTAGAGCAGCTTCAAACATTTTATCCTTTGGGGAAAAAAAAATTAATTTGTGTTATATTAGAATTTCCCTATACACACATGCAAAGTTTTTGGTTTAGGGTTTGTTTTGGTTGGTTTTTTTGTTTGTTTTGTTTTGGTGTGGTTTGGTTTTTTTTTTAAATGTAATCTCTTTCAAATGGCATTCAGTTGTCAATGAAAACTAAACTTTAGATACACTTAAAAATATCAGTCATCTTAGTCATCCAACTTGCTGGACACAGCAAAAACCATTCATCTTATTAAACAGACTGGGTTTTTAAGCAGCATATTATCTGTAGTTACTGAATTTAAATAAATCATTTTAGGCTAATATATCCTATAAGATTTTAAAACTAATAGATCTCAGACTCTCGCACCTCATTTTTATTCACAGATTGAGAGGTGAAAATAAGCATTTCTTCTATTTCAATTCCCAGCCCATTTCTCAATTTCAAATGAAATACTTAATGAACTGTACTAGTTGAATAAACTGACACAAAGAAAATATTCTGTGCACCTGCAAAAGAGGCCACGCTGCCAAAAGCTGGTTTAGCACTTCAGCTAACATCAGTTACAGGTGCTTATGCAGTCACTTTTCCACAGTTCAACAGTTTAATTTTCTTTAAAACTTTGGCAGCTAAACTGCACAGCTTGAATATCATTTCGGTAGCATTTTATTACTAGTAGTAGAATAGTAAAGTACATTTTTTGAATATTTCAATGATATTTTAAAGGAGTATCACAAATTACGGCATTAGTATAGGTTTTTGTAATATTTAAATATGACCTGTGTTTTATATATCTGATCTAAATTAAGAACCTTCTCTGTTTTGACCTTTCCTTAAAAAGGAAGTCTTATTATGATTATTTGCTATTCTAGTCATGGTAAACTAGTTTTAGTCTCAAATTTCAAACTTCTTCCTGCCAATTTTGAAAGACATTAAGATAAAATAGTGAAACCTCCTGAACTTGAAATTTTTTGGGAGGTTTCAAGGAATAAGAACATAAGAGCAGCTATATTGGGTCCACCTCACCCATCATCCTGCATCTAACAGTGGTAGCAAATACTCAGGCAGAGGGCAAAACAAAGTGCCATATCCTACCAGCTTGCAAAAAATTATGTTTGAAAGATTTCCAAATCAGAGTGGCATCTAGACCACCATATTTGAACAGTGACCGATGAACCACCTCCTGTGAATTTGTCTGATTCTATGATAACCCATTTATTTTTGGCCTCTAACACTGAATTACACAATTTAGTTGAATGCTTCGTGAAAAAGTTAATTTACGGTTGTTTTGCTTTGTAATCTGTCGAATGATAGTTTTGGTCGATACTCCTAGTTTTTACGTGGTGAGGAAAGTAATCATTTCCTATTAATCTGTTCTAATATTTAAAATGGTAAGATAACTATTTCTGCAGGAACGTTAAAAAAAGACTCAATCACAGAGGGTCATTTGTCCCTTTTTGTGGGAGGGTTCAGAAGAGATGACCAAAATCCTCCGCAGGATTCATCCTTCTAGTGAACACACTACATCCTTCTTTTACTTAATGTCTACAGTAAACAGGCTTCCCTTTAATGAAGTAATGAGTTACAAAGAAAGCAAAACGTAAATCAACAGCCAGTGTGTCTACAGGAAAATTGTGCAACATATTGGGAGGGAGGTGCATCTTTTGCCAACTACGTTCAGGAGTAGTAAATACACAACTCTGCATTTTACTTGGCTGAGATTCTAGGTATCTGTTGTGAGAAACAATCAAAATCTGAAGTGGCACTTCAAAGTAAAGAGACAAAAAAATTAACTATCAACTAAAGCTCTCGAAAGGGTAAATTAAATAGAAAGCAATGAGAAAGAACTACATGGCAATGGGTAAACTGCCTGAATCATTTAACTGTTATTTGTAACTTCTCTAATGATGCCTTTCATAAAGATGGGTTCATCTGTATACTGGAACATGTTCATATGAAAGCAAACAGTAAACAATCATTAGTGAACAAACATTGTAAAAAAAAAAAAAAAAAGATGTATGAAACTATTAGTTTGGTTTCTTAAGAAAAAAAGTATGATCTACTACCTCAAGAACTTTAGTTGAAGTCTTACTTTTAACTTGAACAATTTCAAACTATCGATCAGCCAAGCTTAGCAGGCTCATTTTCAACCTGAAATACACATTTTGCCATATTGCCTCAGAGCTAATACAGCACATAGTACTATAGAGATTTATAAACACACATACACACTCCTTTGTCTTACCTACCACTAGAGTGTACTGACAGAGATTGCACTATAGCCTTTCAAAGCCTTCAGCTGCAAATATTTAGCTCACGAAGTGGGTTCATCTGTTTCTTTTTAAGACATACTACCTCTGAAACTAGCTATGCATCATTACAATATACAAATACTCACAAAACCAGCAACATCACCAAATTAGCAAAACAGACAAAAATCTTAGGAAAACCACCGTCATCAAATAAAGTGTGTCAAAAAGCAGCGTAGCCTTTTGTAATAGAATTTATTCCATCATTCTAAGTCCCACTCATCACCTTTCCTGAGGCAATAAAAGGCTGGGAATTAACATCCTAGCTAGAGAGCTACTGCAGGAAAATGTGTGACAGAAAAATATTTTTCTCCTTACTTAACATATCTTCATGGGGATATCCCCTTGCCCCAAAGTAAGGCATATTAAACCAAGTGCAAAGGGAATAGAGACAAGGGGAATAATTGATGAGAAATCTTTGGGGAAATCAGAGGCAGAGGGGCTATTAAAAAGAAAAGGGATTCCTTGGTAACCAACTATGCACATAAATTTATTACCTACACTACTACTAAATTCCTGGGTACAGGGAAAGAAAGGAAAGACTGGCTTGTTTTCTAAACGGTCTACCCAAAGACACAGAAACACATGGAAATTTTTTTTGTATCTGTCCTTACAGAAAGTATTACTGTATTCTTTTGCTGCAATGCACAGATAAACTTTAGCTACGCTGGTCCAAAGCTCATTTCCATGAATCAAGGACAACTAAGTAATACCAAGCTTAAGTCATGAGGTCAAAATATACCAAGCCTGCACTCTGACTGAAATGAAAAGTTATCTTCAAACCCTTAGCTTGCCTGAGAACAGAAACCATTTGTTTTAGGAACACAAGTAGACTTTAATTGATCATCACAATTCTTTAAAACCAGATTAAACTGAATGTTGCAGAGGAGAAAAATCTATCAAGTACAGTGTCATCCTCACAACACCTATGACAAACAGCACAGAGCAACATTTGATATCACTACTATGAGAGCAGCCTTCCGATGCAGAGAAAGAATAAAGTCATATTTGCTTAAGGAAATAAGCAGTATTGCCTCAAACCACAGAAGGCAGCATGTGCTTCTATGATGCATTTCTTTTGAAACTTACCAATTTCAAAATGTTAATTTTCCCTTGAATCATACAGGCGAGAATTATTATATGCATGTAGTACACTCAGTGTACTGACAAACATCAGAACGCTCAGCCAATAAACTAACATTGCAAGATTAAGATGAAGAGGATAGCTCTTATGTAAGAAAAAGTGACTTTCCTACTTACTCTGACACAGCATGTATGCTGTACACGAGCATTAGCAACATTTTGTTTATCAAATGAATAGCTTCGGTTCATATCTATTTTCATAACTTTTAAAAAAATATAATCATGTGTTTTCCTCTGTATTTAAAAACACGCTGTCTGTATATCCATAGTATCTCAAAATGAACTTGGAAGAGGACAAACCAAATATACACTGTTTAAAATGCCCTCAAGCCTACTTACAATACTTCCACTTCAAAGTAGATGAGAAAGAGAAGGAATTCTTTCCAAGCTCTGAAGTCACACAGAAACAGACAACATCCGTACCCTGGAGGTAACAATTTAAGCCCTGTCAGGCCTATTAAGGGAGAAACTTCCAAAAACTCCTGGAAGAAACCTTGCCTTCAATTCCCTTGGACTTTAAACTAAGACCCTACCAGTGGAAGCATCTCTGTTGACTTAGCAACCCAAACACATAGGGCCATTCAAACTAAGTAAGTGTTTTGAACAACCCCATGAAGCACCGTGTAAACTAGAGCAAGCCCGAAACCACAGGACTATATTAAGCTGATTAAGTATATTCTCTATCTGAAACCCCTGAAACACCTTCAAGGAAATTCCATAATAGTGCAAGGAACCTTTACAAAATGTTAAAGGGACATGGCCACAACACCAATGACTGCATCAAAATGTAAAATTAAAACTTTCTAGGCTAGTACAACAAAACAATCCCATCATGGAAACACCGACACATACCTCACTTTTTTTCCTACCTTAGTATTCAGAAGTGACAAGTCTCACCGAATACTTGTCATCCTCCAGGCAAAATCATGACTACTTAACACCAAGCAGAGGAGCCAGAGAAAAGCAACAACAAAGTCTGTGTGTGCACTCGACCATCATCTATCAAACAAAGCAAATGAAACAGAGCCAGTCATGAAGGCATTTCCAGCTCAAAGTGGCATGTCCATAAAATGGATTCTCTGTAAGTAAATTAGTGCTCTCCTTCTTGCCCATACTAACTGAAAAGGAAAAACCAAAAGGCTAAACCTCTCACTCCCTCCTCTCCTGTTCCACTACCTACCATGCAGGGAAAACCACTAGAAAAGAACACTAAACTATTATGTGCAAAAGAAAACCAGAAGGGCCAGTAGCGCGCTTATGGGTGCACATAAAATTACAAGATGGCTTATAAAGGCCAACAGAACTGCAAACTTTAAAAACTCAGTTCAGCTAGTTTAATCAAAAAACATTATAAGAAATTGAAAACTCTCCTACTAAAAACAAAGCACCTGTACTGGCATGTTACATACTTGAAAAGTTATGACGACACACTAGTGCTTTTTTTAAAAAAAATGGATCATTTCTGAAGTGACTATGTCTCATACTCTGCAGGAATAGCTAGCTTGCAGTTGAAGCTAATGATCACACAAAGCATTCCTTATAGACTAGCGGTCTATGAAGAAGCACACTTTCACTGGACATAGCTTAGCGATAGCCTGCAGGCCACTGCTTAAAATACCACAGATACACCAGTTTCATGAGCAGAAGATTACTGGTGGGTAATCATTTATTTGTAAATGACTTATTAAAAACCTCTAGTCTGAAGTTGGTAAATGTCTAAAACAAAACATTTTGAAAATATTTTAGGAAGAGCACATCAATTTACACAGAGCCCATTAGTTGCTACCATAAAGTTGTGTTTCACCACTCTACATTGCTAGTTCACTCTTAATAATTCTAACAATAAACATGTATGTATTCAAAAACCTCAAACTATCAGCTAGAGAACCCCAGACAGGACTATTTTCACATACTGTTAATAGCCCTAATATACATAACCCCATCCATCATGGGCTCCCTAAAGATCTTAACACACTACAAAAGAATGTCATCCACTACCACAGCAAACCTATCCTTAAGGTGAGAGAATGACTGTTTAATCATACATCAGCAACGAAACAGCAGTTTAGAACAGGGAATAAAGGCAATCAGTCAACAAGGTCTGAAAAGGTAAGTCCCTACTCTGCAAAGTCTTCTCAACTACCATCTCTGGTCAAAGAGAAATATTAGGACATGACATACTCATAAAACCAAACCAACCAACCAACACACATATCCGAAATCCATGCCAACAGAAAACAGCGCTAGTTAACCCCGTGATTACTCCACCACCTACATACAAGGATCTCCAAATGTTTCATCATTCCAAACACTTGTTAGTTTACTAATTACTACATCAATGAATATACTCGCACACATTTTGCCAAAAATCCAACATAATACATTTTGCTGCTAGAAGATAAATGATCAACAGTGACAAGACAAAATGTATTCATCTAAATGGCATTTGATTAGAAAGCAAAACCCACCACCTGTGCAGAATAAAGGAAATAAGCATTTCTTAGATGACTTTGATGTACCAATTTTAAAGAAATATTATGGCATCACAATTTATCCATTCAAAATAATTTTGTCTGATTATGTAAGCTCAGACCCAAAGAAGGTGCAAGAACACTACAGACCAGAAATGAAACATTGTTAGAGATGACATCTAATCCCAGAGAGCATCAAGGTCTTGTGGAAATAATGCGAAAACAACTAATTGTCAGCCATGGTCTGGCTCTGATGAAAGGGCTAAATTTCATCTTCTAAGGGTACACAAATTCAAAAGTGATGCTTAACATAGAATAGCCTTTGTGCCAGGCAGGAGAAGGGCTGAGGAGTCGGACAGCCAGACAACCATCTCTGACACAGAATTTTAAAATAAACTCTTTCACTGGAGTGTAGGTTACCTTACATTCATCATGGGCTGAAGTCACGCAACTAAAGTATTCAACATACTGTGATTTCACTGTTCGTTGTAACGTTTTGTCTAACCACAGTTTTATACCTAAGAAACAAGGTAAAAAATCGCAACGAAGAATTTATGACAGTATTTGGGGTTAGGGGAGTTGAAGTTTACCTCCGTTCAATTTGTCAAATGTAAATCAGCTATCCAGGCATTTAGTTGCCTGTATCATTCTTTGCAAATTGTTGTAATGCGCACATCACTAGCGTGCTCTGGGAAGTTCTGCTCACAAGAAACAGTCTCACCAAGACAAGCTCGCTCTGCTGCCAGTTCAGCAACAGTGTCTCAATGTTCTCTACTTACCCACAGAAATACCAAAATCAGCAGATCGTTTCTTCACTGTTTCAAACAGCTGATTGGACACATTAAATGGTTGTGTGCTTCTCTAAATTTTGTAATATATATTAACAGCTGCTTTATTACCATTTGTATTGTAGCATGAAATGTACTGTTTACCCAATCACATTTTCTGTCAAATGGGGATTTTTTTTTTTTTTTTTTTTTTTTACAACAGATCTATTTCATTGTCAACTGAAACATGTACACCAAGATTTTCAGTATTAAAAGTTCTTTTTTATTTTGATAGGAGAAGCTGCCTACAATTAACAAATCCCTGCCAGCCTTGATATTCTTTTGCTCTATACTTGAATTATGGATGAAAAATAGAAAGGGAACTGGAGGTGTAACTGAACCCAAGGCCCCTCTGCAGAATCTACTTTCAGTACTCTTCCGCTCACTAAATCAAAAAGGGCAAGATACTTGGAAGATCTACACTGCATGGAAACAAAGTAAGCAATGCCCCTTCCCCCTCTTCAGGTTTCTACAGAGATGCAGCATTACTTGTCTAACCCATCCAAACAAGAATGAAGACAGCACTGGTACTTCTCAAAAAAACTACAGTCACTGGGTGTGCAAAAGCACACTAGGTTTTCATTTACATCTGAATGGATGATGGCAGGTTTCAATAGGTAAATATTACATCTCCTGAATACAGAAAAAGTACACTGTGGAGAAACAGCTACTTCATCGGGTCACCGTTTCAGTAATCATGCTTAATAGGAAAATACCAGGATACAAAACCCACTACCAAATTGAGACCTGTGTACCTAACAGAAGTGAATGAGTGTTTCCCTCAGTAATTTCAGCCCTGAGTATCAGAAACCTCAGTAAAGCCTTTTCAGCTGTAAGAAACGATCAGGTACTGCTTACTTTGCAGTCCAAATTCAGACACTGTCAGCAACAACACCTGATAATCCAGCTCTGCAGGGGGGAGGTGCTCAAATTAAGTTTGCATCTCGCCTTATGTCATGGACACAGCAGATACTGTGTTCACAAACAGTTAAAGTCTTCCTGCATTTTTCTTAAATTAAACATAAGAGCCCACAATTTCACCTGTTTGAGAACACTGAGTTAGCTTTAAAAGCAGAGATGTATTAATTTCAGGGAAAAGAAAACAAATAGCTGAATAATTTCCCGAACTGTTTTAAGGAGATATGTGCCAAGTATTAAAAAAGTAATTTGATAATAAGTAAAACAACAAACTTACTTTTTTTGCCATAAAATTTTGCCAGTATGTGGAAGCAATACAAGATATAAGGTACTTTTAGCTTTCAAGCCAAATATAAGATTGCTTTTATTCTGGCTCACTTTCAAAGTTACAGATGACAGAGAGCAAAATAAGGGTAACTAACTACATAATGGAAAAAATACGATTTCAGACAGAGTCAAGCTGATCAGTATTGTAAAGAGTATCAACCACCTAAAAAACCAGGAAGAAGTAACCATACAATTAAAAAAAAAAAATCCCCCATCATCTCCACCTAGCCAGTAAAGGCTTTAAGACTAGGTATAACTTATGATTAACTTAAACGGAAAAAACACACAATTTATAAAAAAAGAAAAAACTTTGAAGGCAGTACCTCAAGTGCCTTTTCTAAAACCAGTGCCGACTCTCTCACATTTGAGAATCGCAGTGTTTAGTTTCATTTGTCTATTAGGCATCAAGCTCTAAGTATTCTCTGAGCAGATCACTAAATGGACATTATTTCTACATAAAACTGCGGATCTGGTTTCACAGAATACAAAACATCCAACAGAGATTAATAGGCAAAATTGTTCCACAATCTGACAATTTATGTAACAATGGATTCCCTGCATTTCATCCCTAAAGGCATTCTGCAAAAATACTCTAAAAGGTAAGCGCACGACAGTTCTTGAAACACATCTCTACCATGGAAAACAATGCTTGCTCACTACATATATATTTAATCACATCCTTGCTCCCAGAGTAAGAACACCTTTTTAAAATTATTATTATTTATTTCTGCTAGCAAGTGTGAGTCAATTCAATAATTAGACAGGGAGGCCAGACTACTGTGGTTCATGCATCAATGATATTGATGCAACCAAATCATCCTTCTATTTCTTCATTTCATTTTCAATTTGCCTCTAGTGGAAATAGGGACATAATTTAAGGTCCGAGGACTTGTACAGGAAAGATAAAGGCAAAAATTAAGTTTAAAGAACTGTAATCCATGATGTAAAGTTCAGAAGAGAAAACAATTGCATTTCAGAGTGCAGACTGAGTTTATAGCACTGACAGGTAGAAAATCTTTCATTTACCTTGTACATTACCTAAAACAATCTGAAAGAGAACCATTGAGACAAACATACTATATTTATGTTCTCTATTTTAAGAGGCAAGTATCCATTTTAACTTCAAATACATATTAGTATTGCACTAAAAATGAAATAGAATCCTAATTGGCTGCTCTTCTCATGTTGTATTTCATCTCCTTTACAGTCTATAGTAGAAGGATTCCATAAATGCTATGAAAACTGAACTACCTTACTGGTGGGCTCAAGAACTCTAGCATCTAACTGTTTTAAATAAAATTGTGTGAGGTTGAAATACTCTTCTCTCCAACCCTCAACTTACATACAACAGCATGCTAAACAAACCACTTTTTTTTTTTTAATATGGCTCACAAGTATATGGAGAACAATCTCTACTTTCTGAAACACGCTAAAATGTGTTTACACTGTGTTATTTAAAAATATGCAATAAATAAAGTGACAAACCATTCAACCATTGGGCCTGTAGTCACAAACATTTCCATGCCTCATGCTTACCAAAAACACAGCTCAAATACATACAAGGTAGGGAAAGATTAAGTCTTTTCCCAAGATTATTAGGTATGAGAAATTCCTCTGTGTCATTAAATATAGAAAGAGATTTTTCTATATTCTAGAATACAGAAAAAACAGAAGTGATCTATTAACACAGAAATTTGAATCTAAAAATTTTCATGCAGCTTGAATTTCAATATTTTCTACATCAGGCACAAAAATGAGCACAGACTTCCATTAGAAGTTACACAGCCTCATCCAGTGAGCTTTATTAGAAATTTTATTTTAGCTTGTTGGTTTTGTTAATCAGCCTTTTCCTTTAAAAATGAAATTAAAATAAACACACAAGTGAACATTCTATTTCTGAAGTCATAACCAGACTACTCTATGAGAGTAGCACAACTAGAGGTAGTATTTCTATCCTTACTCCACCTGCTTACACTCAGAAATTTCACTGCACACTGTGAGGAGACTGCCAGCAGTACTCAAGAATATGGGGTGAATGGGATCATGAGCTCTGGCGGAATGCAGAGAAGCCTCTCCTGAACATTATTCATTTGCTAAATGCTGTCAGTGTACAGGCAGACAGTAAGAGGATTCACCTTCAATCTGTTTTTGAAAGCTTCTATACCTGGTACCTAGGGTGACAGCTTATCCTGCTCTCAAGCCAAGAAAGTATTTCAAACTGCTTTGTGTTGAACATACAAGACTCTAGCTCTTTATAACTGGAAACCAGTGTCTGAACTCTCGGTCTTCCAGGCACACTGAAACAACACAGGGGACCAGAGTTGCAGCACTTCATGTAGTACCCTCCGATATAAGAGGGAATTAAGCAGAAGCCTCTCCTAATCATAGTTTGCTCACCTGAAAGTCAGATATGCAAATAGACTTTGCTGCGCAACTTCTTCAAAGGCAAAGAGCTGAACTGTTTGCAGCCGGCATATCCCTCTTTCTACGATCTGCCCCCAAAACAGGGCACTAGCTCAGAAAAAAAATCAGTAAAAGTATTTGCACACAGCAGTTTTACACTCATTGTACTCAGGTTCCTCAACAAAAATGCTGGGGGTTTTTTCAGTAACTTTGTTATTTGAAAATACTTTGCGTTGGTTTCATCTCTTCCACTCTCAGAAGATTACAAGGAAGGATTGTCAGCAACCTACCCAGTCAAAGAAAGGAGAAAAAAAGGACCCCAGCTGTATGGATGGGTGTAACATACAGCAGGATACAAGGCTCAGGTGCAAATCTGCCATGCAGTCTTCAGCATCAATTGTTCAAAAGCCCAACTTACGTCATTACAATTGTCTTCACTGAATCACAATGCAAAAATGCGGTGCTAAAAAATTCTTTAAATACATAAAATCGGACTACAGACATACTCAGAAAAAAGAAATAAGTAGTATATATTGATCAAAAATTAAAAAATAACCATGCAAGATATACATACCCAGTTTTAGGGCAGAAGGAGTCACTTCAATCTCACCACCAATCGGCTGAAAGGCAGCCAGCTGAGCCGCTACCTCCGCCTCAAAAGAGTCTGGGCTATTTCTGTCTGTCAAATTGCCATTGGTGCCATCAGTCTTATGGTGAGTTTCTTGCTCATCATAAACAGCAATCAGCTATCAAAACAAAAGATAATACAGTCTGTATATTTAAATTACTCCAGAATTCACTTTTTTTTTTTAAAAGCAAATCTTATCCTTCATTAGGACTACGGAAATAAGATTGTTATTTCAGAACACCTAACAATAAATATACAGATTCAGGAAAGCACGTACATTTGTGTTTAAATACATGACTTCAATATGACTTAAGTATATGCTTCAGCACTGCCCTGTGCTGATGTGCTTTTCTGAGATAGCATGCTACCATTAGTGAGCATTTTACACGGTTCCAAAACATTTAGGGCTGAACACGCTTAAACACACAGAACAGCATTTAATTCTTTGGGGGTGGAGGGTGTTATTATTTTTAAAAAATCTTAGTGCTACTGACTGGCACACTGCACAACTGTAACACAACCATGGAAGCTGTACTGAGCGAGCAGATACATGTTTTATTTATAAGTACATAATAATAACATTCCAAGGACAAGACAGATCCAGCACAGTGACAGAGTGCAGAGTTTCCCCTAATGGCCCAACCTATGCCTCTGTAAGGATGAAAGTTTCTCAGTCTAGCTAGGTACACGTACACACCTACGTCTCTACCCACCATGTATCTATCATCTCCACTCATTCTCTGCCACAAGCTTATACCAGATACTTTGTTTCTGAAAGCTGTCCCTCAGTCACCGACTCTTCCACAACTTCAGGCACACAGGAAGGTCAAGATTAAGCAAAACAGACTGCAAAGTCTGCTGTCCAAACTCACATTAATGTTGACGTGAAAATGATAAACACCAGGAAGATCATTTTTTGCCTCAGCTAACCTGGCCTTTCGCAGGGATCTTCCTTTTGGTCCCAACTAATACAAAGTGATCAGATAATGTGTATACAGCTTCATCAACAAGTGACTCAGATACGTGTGGCTGGGTGTAAATTGTGTTACAGTTCCAGTAAAACAGTTAACTGTGTTACAGTTCTGGGAAAACAAACAAACAAAAATGATTAATTCCCAATGAATCTAAACAAATTAGAAGACTTACTGTTCTCAACCAACAGGACACTTGACACCCCAGACCCCTCTCCAAGAGGAGAGGGGGAACAGCAGCAGTTTCAAGCGCTTTTCCTGCCTTGCTGCCTGACGCGGCATAGTTCTTATGCCATACAATGACAAACGCTTTGCCTAATAAGCATTGTACAAGATATCTTCATCTTAAGGTGTCTGTTTATTTCACTTTTTCTGAACTCCTTAGGATTATGCTAAAGTTTTTCCTCAGCTAATCCTGAAAAAGACCACAATACACACAACAGTTCAGGAAATGTCAAGCTATACACAGAAACAAGTTTAAAGGATTGATTTACTACTTTCCTCTCTCTCTCTCTCTGTTATTTTAAGGCATGCATACACACTCTCTACATAAAAATATTAGTACATCAAATCTCCTCTGACACATCCAAGACATGTCAAAAATTATATCCTATGATAAGCAGCATACTGAAACAAAGAGACAAACATTTAAAGGAACTCATTGGCCTAAGGAAAGAAATGAATGTATAAGAGGGAAAAGAAAAAAAAATGAAAAGAAAAATCCTGAAGTGCTTCTGAGGAAGAAACTGACATTTTCAGGTCTTCCACTCATTTATAATTTGGTTGCTAGAAATGTGTCAGCTCATATTTACCAATGCATATTTCAGAGACACACAAACCCCCTTAAATAATTAGGTAGAAAACTGCTCTCCTCCTCCATACGGAGCCCGTTTCCTTTCCATGGCCACACAAACAGCTCTTACAATGTGCAATTTGGTTTTATTTGTCCAAAGCACATAGGAAAGATTAATTCCAATAACAAAGACAACTCTCTTTGTACCTTATTTCTGTGTTGCAGGGAAACTACCCAGATATTCACACCACATGCCTCACCACACCATTGCTATGCCCCACAACTACATACAGCCAAAAAGGCTGCCGTAGAGCCAGACATCAACAGACCACGGCAATTTTCTCCAGTACCAAGAAAAAAACCCTATGGTTGTCTATTGTTTGTTTCTAAAATGACTATTCACGTTCATATTATTATGGAAGACCATCATGATTCAAGAAGTTCCACAACCGTTGCTCGCCAAAAGGTTTGCTTTCTCAATCTCACTTTTGCTAGGGAAAACTAATTTCTAAGAATGAGGCTGTTACTAATGAAGAGAAAATTGGAGATTGTGTAGGACCATGGCACTGAAAGCACTTTAGGTAATAGTAGGATACGAAGTTCACTTGAGTATTTGCAATGTAGAATAGAGTAAACGGAGCTCAGCTGTGATTTGATGGGAACAAGCAAGCGAAATCCTCATCTGGACCAAGACGAGTTTCCCCATGGTTTCACACCCCAGCATATTAAATGCTATATTACGTTGTAATACTCCATGCTTACTGCCCCAGGATGTTGCAGAGGCCAAAAGTAGGGATTGGCTCAAAAAAATTACATAAACTGATGGAAAAGACCAGCAAGAACTGTTACATGGAAACATGCAAGCACTACCTCAGACGCAAAAGCCCCCAGAACATGTACTAGTAAAAAACAGAAAGGTAAGCCAGGAGAATATTGATGTTATAATTAACCTATTTCTATATGCTTTCTTCAAGTGTTTTCCACTGGCCACCAGCAGAGACCAGAGCAGCAGTCTGACTCACCACTGCCACTCATGCAGGCTCACATACATTACAGTATTATCACATACTTATGTTTCTAAAGACTCTGTTTCCCTTATTCCCCTAAGGTTCAAATAAAACTGTAGCAGAAATGATAATATAAAATTCTTTTAACAGACAAACAAGGTCACGGACAGACTTCCAGTACCTGTAAGACATGGTAGCTTTCCCACCAGTCAGCCCAGAAAGGCCAACTGCCTTACGGCACAGTAACCTCACTGGCTCCCCGGGACGGCTACTCCCGCGCCTACCCCCAGTGCGCCATCTTCTGGGGCAGGCGGCCATGGCCGGAGGTCAGGCGGTCACGTACCCACTTCTCCTTTTAAGGGGTGCCGGGCGCCCGCGCCCAGCCGGAAGAACAGGGACACCTGGGGGCGGGCAGGCGCTGCCTGTGCAGCCGCGGCGGCAAGGCCCGGCGCGGCCCGGCCGGTCCTGCTGCCGCGGGCAGGAGTCGCCGCCCCCGGCGGCTGCTTCCTCCGAGCGCTGAGGGTGTTCTCTATGCATGCCTTGAGCTCAAGTTATGGCTGATGTGTTCAAATGACCCGATCTGCAGAGGGTCTAGGGCATTAGTGGACGACCCGATCTGCAGAGGGGTTTGGGTGTTAGTTTTGTAAGAGGACCCGATCTGCAGAGGGTCCAAGTTAAAATAAAGCTTTGATTGTAACAACTTTGCTGTGTCATTGCTCCACTGAGGATCCCTAAAGCACCTGCCGTAGCATTGGGTGACACTTCCCAGGAACTAACAGGTTACAAGTCAAACAACTGCCTCGATAGCTGGTCAGAAACGAGTTTGGTTGAGGCAAAATGACATAACTAAATCACAGTGTCTGAAAGTGGATAAACCCCGCCAGGTCTTCACCTGCTTAATTACATGGAAGGATTACAAGTGGTTTGAAGAGTGTATCAATTCCACCTTCATTCACGTATCGAGAAGGTTCAGCAGATGGGGACGCTCAGGTTGGCTCCTCTCCTCCCAATTCCCACAGCAGAGTCAGGAGAAAAAGACACCTCCGCCACCGCCCCAGTTCGTTCCCAGTTCCCACCTTATCCACACCAGCGCTCCATTCCCATGCCCGGTGCTGGAGCGGGCAGGGCACAGGCACAAGCCGACAGCAGGCAAACACCTGCGATACAGCCTGGCGAATGGCCACAAGAAGATTGCTCAGAGCTAAACCACATAGGCCTCATGCTCATCTGAAAGTGGGGAAGTTCCTTATGGCTGTGACTTCAGTGAAAAGCCTGTAGTTCCCTAGTCTACACCTAGGCACTATTTTGACAGATTAAAAAAGCAAGGAAAATTTATTTCTTTATAGTATGGAACACACCGTTAATTAAGTAACATGATCCGGAGTCAAACTCCCGTTTTTTAGAGTATGGAAAGGAGATACTTCCAGTACTGCATGTGGAGGCAGCAAAGACGCAACACCTTTCCTCACCAATGAAATAAACAGCCATTTGTCTCCTAAAATGTTTATTCAGGAGACAACTCCTCAGGACCGCAGTTGCAGGAGCACCTTATCGGTAGCAATTCTAACATCATAAATACACTGCTAATCAATCAATGCATTATAAATATCAGCTTCAGCCTTTCAAAGGGAATGAATACAATTAAGGTTATGTAAATTAACTATTCAAAAATAATTGTAGTAATTGACTTCTCATTTCCAGTATGGAAAATTCTTTAATTGGAACAGACTGCAAATCTCTGCTGATGGAAAAAAACTTCAGGACACATTAAGAAATTCCCCACAAACATATCATGAAAACAACAACGTTGTTTGCAACACTAAATTTTTCTTTACCAGTTCAATATTTATAAATATTGAGAGTTCAGTAGGTCAGCCGATATTTTTTTTAAAAAACCACATCAAAATATTACGGTAGACATTTGTAAACTGTAGAAGTTATGCTAGTACTCTTTTGCGGTTTTGTACACTCGCTGTACTTAAGCATCTCCGGTTTTTTAAAGGTTATTTAAAGAACATGAATATGTAGTGTAAAAGATATCTATGTATTTCTTTATAGGTAAAATGGTTGTAACCCCACTATTGTTGTAATCTCTATTAACAACCTACCAGTTACCTAGACAATCAATAAATTGTTGAAACTTAGCACTTATCTGTCATTTTTGATTACTAAACTCCTCCCTACTTATATTGATATAGTCACAACATAAGGCAGCAATAATGAACAGTGCTATTTTGTTAGCATTTTTGTGGATCATAAGTGGAAAATTCATTACAAGGCTAATGCAGGCAAATTGTAACTTTGTATGGTGTTCTATGGTATAGCTCTTTCAATTTTTTACTGATAATTCAATTGCAAAGCTTGCAGAAAATTAAAGCAAGATTATGTAAAAATGAAGTGACTACATTCCCAAACACACAGAGCAACACACACACATTCAATTAAGATCAACCCTCCTACACAAAAAGGTGGGTAAACACCAATGGCGGACAATGATGCCACCGAGTGAAAGGGACCAAGTACAACGCAGCAGCATGTTTTACCCAGGGGACCACTGGCCACTAAGACACAGAAAACTGATGCAATGTTGCACTTCAAAATCCCCACAAGACAAAGTGTTCCCATGTGAAACGTTACATTTTCCAGGGGCTCTCAGTCCTTCCAAAACTAGTTGCACTCTACTCCGTAAGCCCAAGCTGCAGCTGCAGAACCGCATTCGAGCGCACGGCTCGTATGCATGCATTGCAGCCATGCTTCACTGTGTACTGGGATATACACCATACACACAAGAAACAGTAAAGAAGTCCTTCCAAATTAAAATTGCAACAGTTTTGTTTTAGTGCTTGCTAATTAAGCTCAATTAAATATAAACAATTTTGTGGAGTTTCAGAATTTCAAAGAAAAACACCCCTACCTTTGAACAAATACTAGAACTTACAGACCTTGCCTTAAGGCACTTGTCTGTTAAACCAGAAACAGCTGACTTTCCATTGCCCTATGCACCATTTTAAATAAAAGGTTTCATAATTATTTCTCTTGTCAAACTACACTTCTGACAACTAGATTACTGTTAATAAGGTTAAAAACTGTATATTTTACTAGCTTTTCTGTACTGAATTAGAAAATAGACACCACTATTTCCTTTCTGACCCCAGACACCAGGCATGTACACAAGGTACTAAGGAAGAAATGGGAAAATAAAAGCTTGCTTGCAATTAAATTAATCAGCTTTCAATTACTGTCAGGATAAAATCACTAAGAGAAGTTCTCAGTCATAGGCTAGCATCAGTACGTGATTGAAAAGATGCAATTTTCAACAGCTGGAATGATATATTCAAAAGCAGAAAAAGGAATTAAATGCTCAACTTATATTAAATTTTTTGTTCAAGTTGGATGGAAATTTTTCCTCTTATTTTTTTCATATTCAAAACTTTATGTACATTCTTCTCTCACTATGGACAACAAAAGGTAGTAAAACTGTTGGTTTCTTCAAGATGTTTGTTTCCTATTCAGATGCTCCCTGTCCATGACTTCAAATGCTCATTTAAGAGAAAAGCCTGTGGGTTTTTTAACCATATCTATACTTCTGACAGCCAGTGCTCCTGCGGGAGTGATTATTAGTTACTTACAAAATGATGTGGCAAAAAAATTCTCCCTTTTTTGGGTCAATTAATAAAGACACATCATACAAAGCACTCACATCTCAACAAAGAGCTGTCAGGAGGGGTGAATGAATAGCTCAGTGACTATTTCATTGAATTTTGTGACATAAGGAGAAGTGACGGCTCAAGCTACAGCAGAAAATGAAGTTCACCACAGTGTCACACTACCTTGCTCTCTGATCCCTCAATTTGGGATCTGTAGGATTTAATCTTGTATTTATCCCTGTACATACATAACTAGGAGGTAGAAAGACACACAGTGTTTCTATATGTAACGGACTGATACCAAAATACCGGAAAGTTCAAAATAAAATTAAAAAAAATAAAAAGATCAAAACAACTTCATTACTCCCCAGGTGCTTGCACCTGCCACCAACCAGGCACAGATGGAGAAAGACTGCAGTTGACAGCAGCCTGCATATGACTAATGCAAAAAGGGAAAAGGGATCCTTTCTTTTTATTCTTTTTTTCTCCTCTCTTTTCTTTCCGCAAGGTTATGTGTTTGGCCAGGTCAGTTCTTTACTCCAGCCATCTAAGACACTCGAGCACCAACACAAGACAAAGGCAAAGTTACCTCTTTAGCCAGCAGTTTGCACCAGGCCATCTTACATTCAAAATCTGACATCTACTTTGAGGTTGCTGTGGCCTGACTTTCCTCTTTCCCCAACCACTAGTTTCTACTGCTCCTTCACACAAGTGCTACAACTTGCTAGATCCATGGTGAGTCAGTTCAGGGAACTAAATGAGAAAGAAAAGCAACTCTCCATCCTCCAGCTGCTTCAGCTCTGTGAACCACACAAAGCAAACTTCTGTCAACACATCACTGAATTAACACCTCCTTAGACTACTGTTGTCTGGAATCTTGCAGCAGTGACATATCTCGGTCTCCTTTAACGAAGATGGACCAATGGTTGTGCCCCCACTCCTGTGACAGCACACTAGAGTGCTGTGCACGTACATGTTGTGAAGTCTGAATGCAACAGCAGGAACAACGTTTCTGCAGTTCTCTCAAGGAGTTCATCTTCCTAACAGAAACTCTTCTATGGGCACGGGTTATACTTTTAACTTATGCCCACAAGGACACAAGAACACTTTAGATCAAGGCAAGAAGACCGAGAGTGAAGTATACCCTATGTTGAAGGAAAAAACTTCATAAAGCCACTGTGGAAGTTTTCTCAGAACTCCACAAACTCATTAATGTAAAATCAGATTTCATACATTACTTATGAAAGACTCCTGTTCAAATGGTTAAAAGATGAAAGACCGGTAACAGAGCAACATAGACAGAACTAAGGTAATTAGGGTAGCTCAAAAATGGATGAAAGTGTTATTTAATTTTTCAATTTAAAACTTTCCTGGAGCTCTACAGCCTTTCTTCAATATTCTTTCAAGGTGGTATTCTGGCATATACTGATAAGTATTTGAAATGGTATTCTTACATAATAGTTTGCCTTGGAATGCCTTTAACTTAAAATAAAGGCTGTCAAGGAAAAATACCAATATACACACCCTATGGCAGCCTTCCTTCACACCTACATATGAAAACAAATTACAGATACATTACATGAGAGCTATGGTGATTAGCTCATCTTGTTTACCTATGTGCCAAAACTACATACACCAAAGCATCTTCCCAGAGACCACCTGACACTTTTCCTACCCTTATTATTCAGATTTCTTTTGGTACTGTCTAAAAGTAGCCAAGAACAGAATCTTACTGCATACAGTACAAACACTGGTAGCCTCTGCTCTGAAAACTTTTCAAGGATACAAGGAAAATACGAAGAAAAGCAGCATGCATAAAAAAGAGACACCAGACCCAGCCCAAGTCCCAGCTCTTTCTGGGGGAAGGGAAAGGGAGACAGTGCAGTAGTTTTGGCACAACCCAAGGGACAGAGTAAAGGACAAAAATGAAGAACCGAGGGTGGAATATGTGAGGCCAGGACTGGTAGAGCCCTGCAGGGTTTATTTTGGTTTAAATGCACAGGGCCACTGGAGGTCCTCAATACCGCCAAATGCTTCAAAGGTTTGTATTTCACCATAAACGGGCATCATGGCAAGAGGTGATACTTTAAATAATAATTTTCTTCATAAATTAAGCTGAGATTTTCAAATTATCACTAAGCTGTAAAAGTTCGTCCAAACAGTGAGATACCAATTGTTTCCAGTCTTCACATTTTAATCAGCAGATCTACTTCCCAAGAAATTTGGGGTTCCTCTTCTTGCCCATCACTTACTACATCTAAAAGAGAATTAGAGACAGCCATATGTAAAGAAAGGACTGCATGTTAACCCTCTGGAGCTTCTTCCCCAGCCCTCCTGCTGCGTCCATGCTGTGGCACCGCTAGTTACCCAACGGGGTTTGTGTTTGCCCAAGAGCTACGATGACTGCGCTTACTTGAATGTACTACATTTGTGGTTACTGACATCACAGCCACGGGAAGGGGTTCAAACTCTTCATTACTTGTGGGAGACCAAAACTTCTGGACCGCTTTGTTACTACAAGTCTTGCATTTAGCTTTCAGTCATGTCACTTAACATGCGTAACTAGCTAAATTTATGAACATGAGTTTCCAGATGTCTAAGAGTTTCCTAACAGCCTGCTGTAATTTCTCTTGTGGCTTTTGTTGGTGGTTTTTTGTCTTTTTTTTTTTTTTTTTTTTAGGTGATATTTTGGGAAGGTCCTCAGCTATTCTACAAAGGTTAAAAAAAACCCCTGTATTAAGAAATCATGCCTGAGAAAACCCTTTTGTGCATGCTTTTCGGAAAGTCTAGCTGTAGTTTTTGTGTGTGTGATCAAATCAAAAGATACCCTTATCTTCTGTTGTTTCCCTGTACTGAACTGGCAGCTGGTTTGGGGGTTGGGTTTTTTTCTTTATTTTTTTTCTTTTTTTTTTTTTTTGAAAGGTTATGGCAAAAAACCCACCCCTACCTGACTGATGAGACCTTATATACTACTTCTTCCTGTCCAACCTACTCCTTCGTGGGCACACGTGACCGTACTTCAAACAATGCAGCTGATTGGGTACTTAACATTGATATTTGTGGCAAAGTTTGATGAGCCCTTCAAGCATGACTGAGATGTAATTTTTTAAGCCACTTAGTAACTACTTGAGAGCTGTTATGGAGATCCATAGTAACAATACAGACATTCCTTGAGGGTTGACTCTGGGTAGCTTCCCTGGCAGATATAAATGCTAGTGCTAAAATGTCAAGGATTTATAATTATGATGGCGGATGCATAAAACACATAAAACAAGCCTTATTAGGGCTGATTGAAGTAAATATACCAAAGGACATTCCTCCTTTCTTCTGTAAAAGATTCATGTTCAATGCTATTTGTAGCCTGTCACACTCATTATGTTTTCATGTGAAATAGCTTCTGAGTTTTGCTAGATAACAAACGCCCTTTGTTTTATTCTTCCTCTATCCAAGTGAAAAAACAAATGGAAGGAGGACTGTAAAATGCAAGACTGATTATTTCCTTTCTGTTTACCTTGAAACTGAGTACTTTCACCTATATGGACTTTACAGAAGATGAGCTAATTTTGGAGAGTCCATTTAAAATGGCCCTATAAAAATGTAGATACTAATATCAAAGACTGCATTACTTACCAGAACCGTGCTTGTCAAATGCACTTATTGTAATCAGTCACTGAAAAGGAAAAATTTACTGTGCCATGGCATCTGAAATAGACAGTTTATCCTTAGAAATGAAAGTAACATCTTAGTTACTATACAGTGGGTAAGCATCAGTAAGTGTTCACTTTCATAATATAAATTAGAGTAATTCCATAATATGAATTATCTTACCTTAAAATACTACTTTAATGCTAAATTAACAGCTTAGTCCAACTCTATTGGCAAGCCTCCTATGGAACACACAATTAAACAAGCCAGTAACACCACAAAAACCACTCCTTGATAGAATGAGCAACTTTGTTGAACAGAGAATCCACAGTAACACTGGATACTTCAAGCCACACGTGGAGAAGTGAGGCAGAGGGATGGAAAGCCAGATGAGGAGAGCTCAAACTGCTCCCAATTCTTACTGCAGCACAAGGCGTTCCTGCAGCCCACTCCTACTTTAGCAGGCACCTTGCCTGTCAGAAGTACTCAGCAGACCTCTCCAGCAAACTGCATCGATCTCTTCTCCTCACCTTCTCACCCTTTTCTGGATACTTTTGAAGTTCTGGCAAAGCTGATGGGTTGTAAAAACCCAGCCTGTTGGGCAGTCCTGATTTAAGGCACAAAGATATGTTTAAGTGGACTGCTGCTGAGCATTCAGTTACAGACAGAACTGCAAGGAGAAACTGAGCAGCTCTTGGACTCGCAAGTTTCTTCATTGCTGGGGCTTTTTAAGAGGGTATCTAAGGAATCCAAAGTGGGAACAAACAAGAATCAATCCAGCCAGGATAGAATCTTGTGCAAGGTGGTACTAGGCATGTGGATTCACATTTGCTAGCACCCACAGTACTCTCAGTCCTCCTCTCCAGTAGTTACCTTCCCCACTTCACTCATACCCTACATATACTTTTCAGCCCATCCACAGACATCTCTGTGGACTCTCCCAAATCCCCATTAACTGTCTTTGATCACTATAATGCCATTTAAGTTGGCTGAAACATTGCACAGCTTTGTATAAAAGGGGCAGAAGCTGATGGGGAAGCAAGAGAGGCTGCCCCCTGCTAGCCTTCCCCATTCCAGTCACATCTAATCTGGATGTAGGAGCTTATAAGGCTGAAAGGGAGCTGGGAAAACTGAATTTAGGGAGCCCATCATGATTGCTCCTAACTGCTCTTCCTGTAACCCTCCATAGCTACAAATGCTTGAAGAAAACATTGGCCTTCAGTACACTGCCAGATGTACTTGCAGTACCAACAATTTTTACTTGTTCTCTCTTTTCTCTTCTAGTGTCTCAACTGCATATAATGAACACAAAATTTAAGGAAGCAGAGCCCTCCAAGGTAGGTTGTTAACCTTCAGATTTATAGACATGTGAAAATCCTCAGAAATTTAAACCAAAGTAAACTGTGGTGAAGAGACATTATACCATTTCAGTAAGACCACAGGGTATAATTGAAATTCTTAGGAATTTGCATTGTTCTCCATACTCTAGGCAATCATTTATGATGTTAAAAAGCACTTTGTATTTGTAACTAAGCACTTCAACTTCCATATCTTTTCCAGATTCCAGCTTAACGAGTAGGGCCCGCAGAACTATTTAAGTTGGAAGGGACCTCTGGAAGCCACTGGTCCAGTCCTTCATTCAAAGTAGGGCCATGCTGGCACTTAGCTCAAAGTTTGAAGTTGGCTCAGGTTGCTCAGAGCCCACCACAGTTCTGGACATCTCCAAGGATGAAGACTTCACAAGTCTCTGGGCACCTGTTCCAGTGCTTGACCACCCTCACAGTGCAAAAACAAGTTTCTCAAATCTTACTGGAGTCTTCCTCATGACCACTTAATGTCCATTACCTCTTGTCTTCTCACTGCGGACTTTCAAGAAGGTAGAGTGTAGTCTTCTCTACACTCTCCCATTAAGTAGTTGTAGACAGCAATAAGATCCTCCCTTATCCTACGAAGTTCACTCATCCTCTCCCCCCAACGTCACGTGTTCAATCCCTGATCACGTTGCTGACCCTGTGCTGAGCTTGCTCCAAGTACGTCAACGTCTTTCTTGCGCAAAGGAGACCAAAACTGGACACAATAGTCTAGCTGTGGCCTCACAAGTGCTAAACAGAGGGGTGGAATCACTTCCCTTGACTTGATGGCTGCACTCCTGCTAACCACCTGAATGTGCATTTAGCCTTCTTAGCCGTAAAGCTAAGAAAAACCCACATCAACTTCTACCAAGTCACTCTTTTTTTTCTCTCTTGACTATTTGACAGTACACATCACGCGCAAAAGCAAGTTTTTGCTTTGGCCACAATTACTCAAAGACAGCATATGAATTAGCTGTTTATTTGTTTTTAAATGGCTTTGATCTTTTTAGAGGACATTATGGGATGGGGGAAAGGAACTTCGGAAGTAAAAAAAAAAATAGGCAGCACAAAAAATACTTGAATTGTAAAACCCATCAGAAAGTGTAAAACCATCTGTACAGCATAACACACACAACAACTTTCATTAGTACAGACAGGCTTGATAAATCTTGGGACGTTGCCACACGTCATACAATTCTCACACTGTGTTTCTGCCTGTGCAGAAAAACATTTCAGTATTTACAACTGCCAAGAGTCTTATTCTTACTGATGCCTAGTTTAGTGCGACTGCATTATTTGCCCTGTCTCTGACAGTTTATGTGTCAGGCTCCAGAAAGGCAAAAGTAAGCTTACAAAACTGGTTGTCACCTTGATGAGGAAAGGTCTGCCCCTAATGATAAATTAATGCTATCAGTCTCTACTAGTTTGTTATTAATTCTGTCAATAAACAGTATTCTTAGGGGGTTTCTAGTGCATTATAATAATGCATACATACCCCTTTGAAAAAGTAGAAAACAAACACCTTTTGCCTTTCACGCAATGACCTCATTTTCAGAAGAGTCATGACCATATATGCTTCAGGAGCAGAAGTCATCTGACCTTGACCTCGAGTAACCACGTCCCTAAAGAAAGCTCCTAAATGTCATGATCCTTTTATGCATAAAATTTGAGACAGGGAAGAACAGAAGAAGAGAGAAGTTTAACAAAAGTGCAATAGGAATATCACCAAAATCCTCAGAATGTATTTGGTAATTGGTTAGTTCACGTGGCTTGTTTTATCATACTCATTAATAGAAGATTACAGTCATTATCACTCACAAAAGAATTGTGTTTTCTTATTTTTTTAAAAGGCAAACCAGTTTATGAAGTCTACAACAACTAAACAAGAAACCTATAAAAGTTATGCTCTCTCAGAAGATCAGTAACACACAAAATTGTGAAACATTCCGAAACTTTAAAAGAAACGTGGTGGTTCCAAACACTGCAGTTCCAGAAATATACGTTCCCAAATGAACTACCAGAACAGAAGGACTAAAAAAAATATTTTGACTTGACATCTTAATGCACCATCACTGTGAAAACAATGAAATTAAAAGTAAAATTTCCAGAGATAGTCACAGCTCTGGCAATAACAAAAAACTCTTCAGTGACAATTACTCATTTCAGCAATCAGTTCATAACAGACATCCTACTGCTGCCTTGCTCATTATACTCCTTAAAAGAACGATCTACATGTTATAAATTTCAGTCATTTTTTACCCTAGCATTAGCTGCCCACAGCATAATTTCATAGTTAAGTTTCTTAATTTCTTAGTAAACAAATTAAATGCTGACATCATGTTCAAGATCCACAGCAAAATTAAACATACTATTTTAAGGTTTTCCAACTGAAAGTTAGAATTCAGAATACAACTGAGAAAGTGGTATTTGCAAAGTTAGTAGCAGCTACGTATGTACATTATGCATCCCTTCGATGTGAATGTGTTTGCAAGCAAAAAAGATCTCACATATGTACCCTTCTACTACCCACGCATTGGTACTTGTTATTCAAATATGAACACATCCTATTAAAACAGAATACACAAGAAAAAATAACAACCATTCAAAAATTTCCAGCACTAGGAATGTTCTTGTCCTTCCACAGTACAGGATCCAAAAAATAAAACCAAAGTACATTTTCCGTAAGTGATATTATAATTGCTTGTTAGATGGATTTTGACACGATCCTCATTTCCAAGGCTGAATTTCAATGCCCTATTAAGTATATAGCGTTGAACATCTACTTGATGCAGTTTTGTAACATTTAGCTATAAAAATGTGGACTGCAAGTCTGACCTCTGAACAATGATTAAAATTATCTTGACATTTCTTAAGGAGATTATCTTCTGTAAGAAAAGGATCGAAAGAAAAGGAAACTTTTCTGTTGTATTTAATATACCGCAAAATACTGAGCATGGTTTCTTACCTACACTAATTAAACTAAAACTTTTTATTAGATAATAAAAATCACTGAAGAATATATTCAACCAAGAAGTTGAATTCAATGAACAGATTCCTATTACTCTGAAATATTGTTTTAATGTGATCTGAAGCTTTATTTTTTTGAAAAAAAGAGATCTTCATGCTTAGGGCATAATTTAATTTTGATCACGGTAGTCTGAATATTCTGCAAAACAGTGATATGTTTTGGGAGTAAATGACTTCAGACCATTCAGATCATTACTCAGAAATTTCAAATGTGATTTTTCAGAGAGAAGCTTGTTCATCCATTTTCCACTCCTCATTACAAATGATAAAGGGACCTATTCATAAAGTAAAGCATTTTTCATAAAAAAAACCTCAAAGTGAATGATATACAAGGCTTCACTTTGAAAAGTAAACTAGACTACTCAATAAACAATGCAATGGAAGGGGAGTAAAATACTTTCAGTTAATAGAAAATTCTCCCAAGATGTTTCAGTTGTCATGAATCTTCAAATACCTTGAATATCATGAAGAGTCATCAAAACTGAAGCCACACAACTAGCCAAGTATTTTAGCCTCCTCCAGAAAAATGAACATGGCTATTCCTTGCCCTATCTGCGCTGAGGTCTCACCAGACCCTGTAAAAGGGAATTTGTGTTCTCCCAGCTTTACTACTAGTACTCGAATGGATTCACAGTAGAATAATATTTGCCCTCCTCACTGCCACATCACCGCGTTACCCAACATCATTCTAACAGTATGAAATACATCAACGTTCAAGTTGGTAGAAAATGCTAACAACATTGATTCAGTTCTTTGTCTACTTTTATGGGAGATTTCTTAACATATTTTTTGTTCCAGTAAAAACAAACAAACAAAAAAAAAACCCTATTATGAGAGTGACATTCTTGCTCCTCTGAATCAGTCCCTCAATGTGTATGGCTTTCCATTCTTCTGGCTACACCACACCGAGTGTTCCATCCCCTCCAGGTAAGCCACACTTCCATAACAGCACACTCGCTGTGAGGCTTCCGAGGCTTTACAAAACCCAAGGAAAAAAAAAAAATCCACAAAGAAAAATTCCAGACAAGGTAGCAAATATATTCATGCTGCCTTGAATCCTTATCCTCCAGTCAAATTATTTTCCTTCCAAGAGACCAAGAGTGTTTTTTCACACTTAGCTGAAACCAAGTCTCAGGAGTTCCTATCCAGTGCAAGTCAAATAGCTTTCTATTAGTAATTCAGCAGGCACACACACTGCAGAACTTGACACTAGTCTTCAGGAAGGTCCCCAAAAATGACTTCACTCCTGATTTAAAGATCTGGGTGCCTAACTACTTAAAAAAAAAAAAAAAAAACACCACACCACACACACAAAAAACCAAACACCATACCACCAAACAAAAACCAACCAAGCCAAAACAAAATACATCACACACAAAACAAAAACAAAACAACACACACTCTGCAGCAATGAATGGGAGCCACAACTGGCAAATCCAAGGACGCCCACTATTCACTTTGACACAAATTAAAGAGAGAGATGTTTAAGAGGCAAAAAATACCACTCCTTTCTCCCTTCTCTCGCAGTTTTAACTTTACTCTAAAAGTTAAATCGGGGCAGCACACAGTCTGAGGCTGCAGACTGGTGCCCAAAGGCCAGGCTCAGTTTGGTCACTCTTACTGGGAGCCCCATGGCCTAACACTGACACCACACCAGAATGGCATTTCCATCAGCCTCCCCCGGAAGGTGGGCGCTCAGAAGTGCACCCTCCAGGTATTCCCTGCACAGAGGTTCAGGGATTTCAGAAAAGCTGAGGAACTGAAAGTAACAGAAGTTCATCTGCTCTTCAGAGACATTAAGAGGCAGAGGAGAATCTGCTAAAATATCTATTGCCTGGGTATCAAAGCAGAAGTAATTGATCATTGTGGGTGGATAAAAGACTGGGGTTTTTTTCTTTACAGTTGCATTTGAACTTAGAATTCATTTTAAATAAGTTAGGCTAAGACAAGTCAAACATAGAGACATGATAAAATATGTGATAAGGTGACACAAGGTGTACACACTCTAAACAGCAGTTCTGGCCAAGTTTGTGGTAAAATTCTATTTTTGCTCTTTGCCTTCTCCTACACATGCTGTTTAGGTTACCTGGGAAAAATATATAGTTTTTAATCAAGATGAAGTTTGCAGAGCTGTGCTTCCAAGTCTGCTGATCAGTAGTCTACTAATTAGTCCTTGACTTCTTGCCCTTCAGGGCTTTAGTACAGGGAAGAGGCAGGAAAGGCAGCTCCATCCTCTTCCCCAGGCTCCAGTCCAAAGTCACTGCAGTAATACCTAGAAGGCTTCTGCTAACTACTTCTCTCCTTCCGTGTGTTCAGACTCTCTCAAGAAACTCTACAGTTTCTGTTGACCCAGCGGAGCTCTTAGTCTTTGGACATGTCACCCCACTCCACCAGGATTATAATCATTTATACTAATTGTTTCTGATCTACTCTTCAGCCACAACTTGGCAGCATGGAGAGAGGTAGGCTGCTGTGTGATCTGTAAGGTAATGTAAAGTAGACTAAAAAAAAGTAGCATGATTCCACAGCCAATTCCTACCCTCCACGGGATTGCTCACAAGTTGCATGTTCCTGTGAAACATTTTAAGGCAACTCAAACTACTGAAGAGGGGAAAGCCTAGAGCTAACCACATGGAGCTAGAGCTTCCTGCAGAGATAAAATGACAAGCTCCTGACAGCCATAGCTGCCACTTCTTGGCAAAGAGTATATTCTCATTTCAGTTTATCTAGGCAATTCAATTCAACAATAAATTCATTCAAAATGAAAAATCAGCTGAGAACTGAAAAGCAGGGAGGCTTACTAGTCTTACTTTCTTACCACCTCTGAATAAAAACTAAATGCAAGAGCTGAGCACCATTAGCTCCAAGACCCTGAAAGACTCCTCCTGGTCTCATCTACTCTATCGGTTGCATGGTCTATCACGCATCACCTGCAAACTGCTGCTGTTCAGTATATCAGCTTTAAACGCAAAACCCTTCCCAATACACATCCAGAACGTTTCCCATTTTTTCTTAACTAAAATTCATTTTAGTTCTCTGCAGCTTTAATTGAACTTCAATTACTAAAACTAGCTTGACACAAGCCATGAAGAAGAAATTAATATTCTACTAAACAGGAACTGTCACTCAGCATTTCCTAAGCTAAATGTAAAAATTAAGACTCTGAATAAATGTCTGCTAAGTATCATTGCATAAATATGCATATAATGCATTTTCGTCTTCATAAAAAGTGTTACATTTAATGTAAAGACACTTAATTGCACATCAACATTTTAGTTGCGATCAATCACTGAGAATCAATGATTCTTTTAAATAAATGTAAAAATATATTTAATTCAACTCCGATTACTTTAAATACATTTTTTGCTTACTTTTCAATCACTTTGACTTCAGTCAGTTCACTCACCAGTTAAGAAACAGGATCTCAGGACATAACCCCACTAACTACAAAAACATATTTTCCCTTCTGCAATCAACACAGTTGTTATGCTGACAGTGAAATCAATTGGCAACCCAAATTTCTCATCCAAAAGTGCATCACTGAGGGTTTACCCACACTCAATCTCTTTACCAAAGGTTTTTTTTATGCCATTAAAATATTCCAGTCCTATTAGAATGCAAATATAAAAGGGTAGAGAGAGCACGCATAATACCATTAACAGTCAAAGATTTCTTGGTCCCCATTATCAGATACTAATTCTCACATTAACTGATGTTTTGTTAAAAAAAAAAAAAAAAAAGGAAAAAAATGAATCCATTAGCAGCTGCATTAAAATTGAACAAAGGAGGCAACAGCTGCTGATGTGATTATGCACCTAATCCTTTTTGAAAGTTTCTGTATCCAAGAGCACCAAACACGCATTGTTTCAACTTTCATTTCATACCAGGTATGTAAGTACATGTTACTGAAAGACAGCCTTGACAGGGTTTCCCCCCATCTCAGTTTTTTTAGCAAGCTTTGAAAACCAAACAGTCATTTTCAGCAAGTCGAAGATTCTCAAATCAGTACTATGTAAACAGAAATCATGTAAATTCACAGCACATCACTGTTGTAGTCATATTCCCACTCCCTGCAGGAGTTTACCATTACATTGCCTCATCTTGGACGTGTGTTGACCAACTTGATTGTCTATAAATCTCCCCCCAAACAAGATCACCCAAAACATCATTAGAATTGCCCTAAGATGTACTGTACCTCCAACCAGATCATAGGCTCACCAATATTCAGTAAGTCACTCAACTAGTATTTCCTCAGATATTGTTGAAAAACAATTTACATCATCTGAGTCACTAACGGAGGGAGATTTATCTGCATCACAGGTACTTTCTTCCACATCTTATGAATGTGAAGACTACCAACCAGTTATAGCCCTTCTGAGAAGTTTGGCACTTCCACTATTCCCTCACAGATGTTCACATTACCAATTAATCATCACCACAGGGAGTCTCAGCACAGAGGGTAAGGGTTGAATATACTCACTTCAATCTTACTTTGGAACCCTTTCAATATCTTGCAAAACAAAACAAAACAAAAAGTAAAAAAAATTAAAGCATTTGTGTCCACACTCAAATATATTATGTAGCACTATGAATTGTCCTATAATAATGAGGTAAATTGATTTTAAGGTACCACTAAACCCCAGTTCTAGCTCTACTACCATTATATAGATTCAGATGCCTTTAACAACAAGGCAAACTGATAATCTATGAAATTTAAAGCATATACAAATACTATTAAACGATCCTAAAAAGAAACATGAACTAAAAATTAGCAGCTCTGCTAATAAACAGGAATTACAAAGCATTTGAATATTTTTTTAATTCCACACTTTTTTTTTTTTTTTTTAATCTACTACAAATGGTGCAAGACAATATGAAGAATTTCTCCATGTTCTTAGTGGATGACATATTAATGTCGTTAGTTAAACATTTTCTATTTCCACAAACAAAAAATACTGAACAGCTACATTCCAATTCCTTAATATTAAGTAAAGTACCTAAATCCTACATCTCCAGCAGACAAACTGCATTGGTTTCATTAAGCGTATTTGTTCCTAGCAGCACAATCTAATACACTAACAATCGAAGGCCACAAAAATAACCAAGTAAAAAAAGTGTACTGTGTATATATATGTATATATATGCGTGTTTATATATATGTATGTATACACATATCTTTAAGGAACATGTCTGAAGTACAGCAGAACTATCATTCCTGCTTCATAAACAGACATAAAGGCTCTATGAAGCTGATTTATCCAAGATAGTACAGGATATCCATGACAAACCTGGAGTTAAGCCTACTTTTCCTCAAGTCCCAGGTTACTACTACAACCATGTAATTATCTTTTTTTCTTAGCAACATTATTCATCAATAGTTCAAGTGCTTTACAAAATCTTGATCTTAATTTTACATACAGGAGAAGCGATGCGCTATGTCAAATCACTTACCCACAACTGCCCACAAAACCAATGAAGCATCTCAGAACGGAAGGTCCCACTCCGTGCACTGCCAAACAGGCCACAACAGGCCTGCGGGTCCATATAAGCACCCCTGCTGCAAAGGGCAGTAAGGAATTTTAACTTGTTCTTTTTAAAAGGAAAAAGAACTTCAACTTCACAATCCAGCTTGCTTCAAGCACAAGTGAGCAGGTTCCATGTAAATATAAAGGCATTTGAAATTAGAAGTCTTTATTTGGGGTTTCAGGTGAACTTTCAGTTTTCAAGAACCCTGAGCTCTCAAGGAATACACAGAACTGCACTGTTGTAAGAAATAACATCGTTAGAAACCCCACCATGTAATTACTCGCATTTTTATTACTTGCTGAAACGCTTTATTGCGAGCATATATAGTCATGTCTACAGAGACATACAAATATCATTAAGCAGAATCCACGTGCTCTCCATAAAGCATGTTTCCAGCTTGGGATTTCTTTGTTTGCGTGGGAACAGAATTCTCATACCAAGAGATGGGAATTTCAGAACTGCTGATTCACACTGCAGAAGCTCTTACTCCTAACATCAGTATATATTCTAAAATAAAGACACTCAGCTGCAAGGCTCATATGTAGAAGGTGGAGTTAGGAAAAAAACCCACCCATCCTTAATTGTTTATGTGGCTGAGAAGCATACAATAGTCTGATTTTTTTCATAAAATACATGTTTCTCAAAATTCATCCATTATTTGACAGATCAACATTACACCCTTTCCCAAATCTCCCACTTAATTGCACTCTTAAAAAGAGGGAATAAATTTCAACAGCCTATAAAGCAGTTCAGTCATTCGCAAGCCATCATCACTGTTTCTATAAAGTAGCAGAAAAGTAGACAGCAGTATTTCAGAGTAGACAAAACCATGCAGAAGCCAAAGAAAATGCATAATTCAGTAGGCAAATACTAACAAAAACACATGACCAAATACTTGATATGCACTATAGGTCCTTAAGTTTCAAGGTCTTCACATCCTCTAGAAACATTCACTTTTCTTTGTTGTAAGAGAAGGATTTCAAAACACAAAAAAAGCATTAACAGGTAACTGGAGAAAACACATACTACAAAATATAGTTTCAATGGAGTTTAGGCAAAAGTGTCACAAACCAACCTTTGTAGGAATTAAGATGACACCTATAGCATGCTCTAGCTTTCAGTAACAGAGACTACTGTAACTTACAGAAATTTTAAATATTCAAGACTCGATATCGGCAGTTTTGAAAACTGCAGAGATGTATGAAAGAAAAACCAAGAAGTTAAAAAATTCCAAACCACAATTAACTGAAAGACATGAATACTCACATTAAAAGTAGGCATATATAAAATGCATCCCACAACTTTAAAAAAAATATATATAGCCTGTATGTACTGGGGGGTGAAGAATAGAAGTACTTTCTCATATTTTGATCACAGAGAAGGAATTTAATTATAAATGACACCATTGTAATGAACAAGAACTGATTACAAGCTTTTTTTACGAAGAGGTATGCAAAACCAACAAATAAAAAGCATCAGAGCTTGGTAAAGATCAGTAGTTTAGCCTCAATGTTATCTACTGCACATCTGCCACACCACATTATCTTACTACTCAAGCATCAGCTTTGCATTTCAATGTAGTAGCTCCATCAGATTAATGCCCAAGACATTTCAGCTGTGTTTCAAGTAAATAAGTGGACATACAGGAATATTATGCATGGCCTGTATCATTGACACTAAGCAAAGAAAATGTGATTAGCACCAAATTGCCTCTGACAGGGGAATCAGAAAGCTGTCAAACACAATGACATGGATTCAGTATTTAGAAGGTAAAAGGGGGAATAAAGAAGCTGGCCAGTCTGGCATGGAGACAGCAATAAAACACAACAGCTATGATAAATTAATTCATTTACTTATGAAAAATTAGAGGCTTCCACACGCAGCTCTCATTTATAATCTTGTCAATCTGGCAGAGTAAATAAAAAGCCTATACAATGCACAGTAGGAGGGAAGAAAAAGAAACAAAAGAGGGGGGAAAGAAAAAACAGATTTTTGCATTTAATCTAAGAGAATAATTTCTTACATTAAATCACACTGGATCGAGCCTTTGATAGGAGTGACTAATGCAAGGATACGTTATAGCAGTAGTTACTGCGTTTACTAGAGACGCACAGTGTTAAAACAACAGGAAGGTTGAGATCAAACACTCAGAAGCCATATAAAACAAAATGAATTTTTTACATGCAAGAGACGCTGTTATTATGTGTATCAAAAGGATGCCAGAAGGAGCTACAGGGAGGGAAGCGGAAGTAAATTCAAAGGCCCAATCCCTGGGATAAGAACAGGCTCTAGAAGGAGGAGATGTTCACGTAACAGCTGCCCGGTGTGGCCGTTAACAGCAGTCTGTCTTGGAAATCCTTTTCATGGAAAATAAGCTCTGCAACATCCTGCAGCTCAGTCTCTGCAGTGCTTTCCAAGATGTTCTCCCTGGATCACCAGGTAGACCAGCAGCTAATACTTCAATAGCAATATAGCTACGGTAATTTTCTCAATTGAGATCATGGTTATAATACGGAGATCAGAGAAATATTGGCCTTTCAGAGGAATGTTTCAATGCTGCTCATGTCTAGCAATTGTCAGTAGGTGAGTTCAGACTAGAAAATAATGAATTTCCTGGTAATGAAAGAAAAAACTATCCATATCTTAACAGAATGGGTTGGAACACCACCATGAAAATGTCCATGAGCAGCAGCAAGGACAAGTGCTAGCACCAGCACAGAGGCTGGATTTTCACCTTCTGGCATTTCACATTTTGACTGATCACTGCAGATCTATTAAAATCCTATTTATCCTTAGATACGTACCTTGGCCATAAAGTGTTTAGGGTACAGTCAGTTCATACATAGTCCTGAATACTGGAAAGATTTTTCCAAAACCCAGTGAAAAGAGCTGACCCTGTCACTTGCCAGACATTTACTCTACAGCAGCCTAAAAGGACTCCAGGAGATCAGAAGGCCACTGTGCCCCAGAAATAGGTAAAAAGTTGACACCTACTCCAAAAAAGCTAGCATCAAAAGGCAAGCCAGTCACTAGCAGCCTTCTCCCACCATTTACTACACATCAAGTTTATATGGGAGTGACAGATTGGGACAGGCGAGGCATCTTGCTGATGAGCACGCAAGACGTCTGTGGCAGCGCTGGAAACTCACCCCATATCATTTAAGACTAGGACTGACGGCTTGCCCAAAAACACCCTCCATCTCCAGTGTAGTTCGATCTCCAAGACAATTTTATTTCACGTTTATCAGCACTTGTGTGGAGTGGTGGAAGAAAGAGTGAAGAAGGAAAGTTTCACACCTAAATCAACAGTCACACCAGCAGGGAGCCAGGGCTGTGCCACAGCAGCAGTTCCGTCAGCCTCCTGACTAGCAATAGTGTTACTGTTTACCTCCTAAGCTCCACAGTTAAAAAAATAATGAGTAGTTTCACAGGGCTATTTCAAAATCTGTGAGATACTTTAGAACAGATACTTTCTAGTTCACTTTGGAGAAGCAATTGCAATAAACCTGTTTTCAGAAAACTATTAGCCCTGAAGATTTTGAATTTTGTACCTTTGCCACATACCTCTAACCATTAGGGGTTTTTTAATATGCATTATTTTAACTAAAATATTTTCATTTTGGTCTACAAATTAAGTACTTTGCATCCAATTCAATATATACAATTCAATGCACACATACTGCTGTTTGACACCTTCTGTTGCAAATCCACAGATTCTAAGTGTTGCAAGGCCAGCTGGGGCTTACTTGTGAATTTCTGCAAGAGTCTGATTTTCTTTCCCCCATCTAAGCTTAAGTATGCAACCCTCACGCTTGTGGAGCCAGCCCTCCAAATCCAGGCTTCTTGCTGGCTATATAGGAAGATAATCAAAACAAAGACGGCCATTGCTTAAACGCCTAAGAGGAAGGTAGGTAAGCAGTACTAGCGGCATAACTCATCTCCTACCTGTTCATATTTAGAAGCCTAGTGAAAAAGTACTTGTTATTGAAATAAAGCATATGAATTTATTTTCCCAGTGTCCTGCATCTTCGGAACAAAACCAAACCAATCCTGTAGCATTCCTATAGTGGAATATTTGCTACATTATCATCTGGAAATAATGTGTTTTCCACCCTTTTTTTCAAACAACACGAAAGTGCAAATAGTAAGATTTTAGGATTAGCCAGTACTTCAGTTTCTCTGCCAATTTTCAGCCCACTTTGCTTTTCCATCACTGAATTTTACTCAACCTTTTTTTTCATTGAAGACAATCTTCATGTACTTCATGATACCAACACTTGATGCCCAGAAGAGGGCACAAGCAACCCTGGGGAAGCCACAGGTCAGGCTACTAAAGAACATTTGTGAACCAACCCCTCAATCTTTAGTCGGTCAAATTCACAACCATAACCTCAAATGAATTTTTAATTCTTTCATATCTGATTTTTACAGAGCTTTGAGAGAGGCAATTTAAAAGGTGGTATGCATCAGTGGCAACACAATCAGAGGAAAAAAACAGAATTATTAAATGACCTCTACATCTAAAATCTTAACATGATACCAAATTTTCAACCAATTTCAAGCCTTAAGTAATACAAAACGTGCATATATACAAATTTACATGGCCTATGTGAACTCAGAGTATAACCAGAGCAGGGAGGAAAAAAAAAAAAGGCCTGATGGAACTGTGTGACATGAAAGTTACAGGAAATACTTAGTGCCTGGCTAAATCTCTATACAAGATAACGCCTGTTAACGATAAGCTACTTCACACCACTTCACTGCCCTTTTAAAGCATGTTAGAAGTACACTCTTCAGCATAAATAGCTTTTTATTTTGACACTGCCTGCTACAGTATGGAAATGTTGTATTACAGCTCACAACTATGCCATAAAAGCCTGGCTTATGATTAAACCTGTTGTACTGTACCCTGGAGCAGAGTTTTTGCAGTTTTGTTGCTTTTAAGGTACACAGCTAAAGAAAACAAAACATGTAACTGCACAGGTATGTTAAAAAATGCATTTTCTTAAAACATCTATAGCTACAACTGCAAGAAGGTATAGAGCAGATAATTGCACAGTCCCACTGCCACTGAGAATTTCACAATTGGTCAGGATACAAAGCATGACCAGCTGTAATATCTTGTTTGAGCATTTGCTGCTCAATTAAAACAGATTTTTGTAAAACGTTTTCCTATTATCTTTTCATCTGCACTATTGCAAGAGAGTAACTTTAGCCCACAGGGCTGAGACAAGGAGCAGATCACAGACAATACGGCAATGCTGGAACAAGCACTTCGGAACAGGTAAGACAAGGCCTGAATTAACTATTCTTTACTTCCTTTCTCCTTCTATCCCTTTAATCTATTTCACTCCCTCCATACTCGCCTGGTACGTTTCACTTGTTAAGAAACTGTTATGAGCTCTTTATCCTTTTTTCTAATTTCAAGAGAGGCACGGATATTAAGCTCAGCTGCAAACAAGTACTGAAGTGCAGTTCAGGTAATTTATTTTCATTCCTAATCCACAAATTCAAGTAACTGCAGCAGATATTTAAATATTTCAAAATGTTTAAATCTGAAAACTTCATAAAACCAAAATTTCTACATAAATCCAACCAGGCATAGACTAGGACTCAGGTCCTGCAGAATTTGGTCTATTCAATTAAATTTGAGGAATTGTCCTAACCCCTACATCAAAAACTGCCAGGAATTACAGCTTTGCAGAGTGTTGGCAACACCACCCTAGCAAAAAGATCAGTGCCATTCACAGTAACAGTGTAGCACTGTCTAGCCCATTCCCACGCAAAGTGTATCTCACACCTGGCAGCGTATATGAAGATACGTAAAAGCACACAGGCAGGTGACTTTCCAGAGAGGAGACGAGACCCTTGCTGCTCGCCCAGGAAGAGCAGCAGAGCTGCATGTTAGTGCTGCTCACCGATGCCGTAAGAGGGCATGGATAGCATCCGAGCACCACAAATGCTCATCCAAGCACACGTGGGCTTGAGTTTCAACATGAATTTGAAGCCCACTGAGGGCAGAAAGGACTAATGGCACCATTAGGGCCCCAAACAGTTTTAACTTTATGTCAGAGCCAGCCCAAAAATAAATTTCTCTATAGTCGCCCTAAGAGCCACTACTTACTCCATCCTTACCCATCACTGACAGTACCCACTGTCTTCCCTCACATTTCTTCAGCACCTCAAGTCACAATGATATTAAATAGATGCCATTGATGAGGGATGGGAAAAAGAAAGCAGGAAGACTACAAGTGTATCTGAAGCCATAGCTCAGCATAATCACTAGTGATTATGCAGAGGATTAAAAGAACAAAACCATTCAAGCTTCAAGGCAAGTTTGGAGGCTAATAAACGCCTGGTACTCTAGAAATTAAAGATGTAACACGGGCTCAGTGGGGTATGAACACTGCACCATACTGTCTTTTTCGCAGAATTCACACTTAAGGTACAGAACAATTATTTTATCCTTTGGTATCTGATAACAGCTGAACTCTGAGGCAGCAAACAGATTGTTCAATCTAGGAAAAACATCCCAGAAGAAAAACTGCAAAATATTAGCTTCTTTCTCACAGGGGCATTGAGGGCAGGTCTACACTGCAAAGGAAGACGGGGCAGTGGCAGAGGCAAGTGTGCTCATTCTCCTCTAACCCAGCCGGCTCAGGTAAGGGTCACAAGGGACCAGGAAGGGCTGGGACCAACACCCTGCCCCGGCCAAACAAGGACTCTGAGCCTCCACGCAAAGTGTGCCAGGTCCCTGCTGCTGCACCTTCACCAAATTTACTTCCCAAATTAGTGAGCCTAAAGGAAGCTCATGTATAACTGTGTTGTTTCAAACAGAGAGATATGATGAGGTGAGCAAGAAAATAAGTAAATAAATAAAAAACCTGGTATCAGTGAGCTTGCCCCAGATGGTCTCTTACCTTTTGCCATAGCTGGAGCTATTGCCTTGGCTGTCACTCCCACACCAGCAGCAGTACTGCGGCTTGCCCAGTGCAGTAAGAAAAATGACACAAAAACACTCAGCAAGGAGCTGCTTTATTTAATACACAAGGCTTCCATGACTACTAAACATCCCATTTTCCCCATTTGCCTCAATTTATTTATGTCTTACATCTAGCATTATGGTATCAAGGGTGACCTGCATAGATTAATCATTTTGCCTTTCAATGGAAATACTTTAAAATTCTTATGCATTTCCAGAAAAAGAATTTAGAATTTATTTTTCTGAAGAAAGGCAACCTGACAGTTCTTTTAAAAAATGCACCAATACAAAATTAATGACAAAGAAATTGTTTCTCTCATCTGGTTTGCAAACATTTCTTTATACAAAATAAGGTATTAGCTAAATAACAACTGCCATAAAGTATTTTTCATTGAAAGCATGTGTATACAAATTGACAGACAAAATGGCAGCCAAAACAAATATTTAGCATTAAAGGTGAAACATTAGCTGACAAAAAAAAAAAAGCAAGGAAATTCTAAGTTAAGGCTTTCTATCTTTGCTTTTCATGTTACATCTAAACTTCAAACAGCAAGTGATGTTGCACCACTCTCCATTACAGTAAGCATGCAAAATAAGTAAGGCAAAACCAAACTGAGAGTAGAGTGTCAGCAATACCTTTTGATTTCTCTGCTTTTGTCAGCTTGCATCCAAACGACAGCATAACATTGCTATTAATTGACTGCGTTTGTACTTTCCAGTCTCCCTGTACCATGGGACAGCACCTTCCCTGAGTTTCCTTAGGAGTGAAAAAAAAAGTCCTGTCTCTCGAGAAGCAATTAAGACAACTGAAAATAAGTGTTCCACAGAAGGGTAAAGAAGCAGTATCAGATAAATACAGAAAAAGCCAAACATCACTGTTTTTAAAATAGATTTGAATACTCCAAAAACATAAATAAAAACTCAATACATTTTTCAGAAAATAAGCTAAGTAATCTTTTTGTTCTATAGAAAGCAAAATTCTTAACCTTTTTTTTCATCTGCTTGGAGTTACTGAGCAGATATAAAGTGCTTTCATAACAATAAACATCCAACATATAACCTAAAAAAAATATCTTAAGAATAACTCTACTTCACAAATCTGGAATACAGAAATATTTCCCAAACACATTCAGATAATAAAATCCTTTAAATGGACAACTCTGTCAAAAGTTATCCTTAACACAAATATAGCTGCCATAAAACATACTTAAGTAACATCTTCCAGTGCCCAATCTGGAGACATTTAGAATACTTATGTAGAAATAGAAACCCTGAGAAAACACTACACATTTCCCCACCCCTCTCCCCACAAGAAGGAACGTTACTGCTTCTAAGAATAGCGTCCCCAAAAGTCAAATCATCTTGGCCAACAGCAATCAGGCATGGATTAAATTCATATTGGGCTTTAGACTGATGATAAACAGCATGCCAGAAACAACGTATGTTGGAAAATACTCTCAGCACAAGTGCATGGTTTTGCCATGGGTTCCTGTACAATAGCCTTTTAACAAGTCCTACATAATCATTCTCAACTCCAAGAAAAGAGTGAGGAGGAGATGAAGATCCATACAGGAATCAGATGCCATGAAGGACCCAAGGCCCGTCGTTCTACCCTTTAAAACTTCTAGGCTTTCCTCTGTGCTTGTGCAATATGTCATATGTTGACACCTTAACAGATACGTAACTGTAGATCAGCCGCTCCTGAGAAGACACTGGGCACGTGCAAACTTTGGAGAAGTTGGTTTTCAATGCTTCTTATTGCCTTCACTGCAACGAGCTAAAAATTCTTATAAAACATATACTGTCCTAATGGATATCAGTTATTTATAAAAATGGAACCATTATTGTAGAAATCCTTAAAGTTACCTATATACTCTTTAAAAAGCTTTATTATCATTTATCAAGAAAAAACATTGGCCAAAGCATCATTTTCAGTTTTAGATAGAGACCAAGGACACAGCCAAGATGCACCTGAGAAACCACACAGAACACCTGAGATGTATTAAATTGCCAAACAAAAAACTACAATGGTACTCTACCAGCCTTCTGTCAGTTAAACATTGTTGAAAACCACACTGAATGTATTGCAATGCAGATGAATCACTTCAATATCTAAGGAAGTTTTGCTTATGTATTCTGAGCAAGTATAATTTCACTTCTCAATCAATTAACATACTGCCAATCTGCACTGCTTAGGTAAAGCTACACACTTCAGTTCTGTCACAGGTTACTGATTTCAAGGGTTTCAGGAAATTTTTTTTTTTTTTTAAGAACTCACTGGAGATCTGAGAAATTAGGAAGAGTTCAAAAAAAAAAATCTGTCAACAGCTGTTTCTATAGAAACAAATAGTGAACCTGCAATAATGAGGTGAGATTTTTGTGTTTAGCAGACTGAGAATTCTGTTAAAAAAAAAGTTGCAGGGTCCTAAAAATTATCACTTCTCAAAACAGAGACCAAAATCCAAATAGTTTATTTTGCCTTCCACTGAAACTTAAAAAACTAAACAAGTGCACCTTTAGATATAAAACACAAAACTTTGCATAATAACAACAGTTTGCATACTAAATACAAGATGCTTGTTTGGCCTCAGATTTAAAAAAACAAACAAACAAACAAAAAAAACCCCAACCAAACAAAAAACCCAACACTAGCGACCCAAGGCAAATAAAAGAATGAAAGCTCAGTTTGCGGGGGTTATCCTACAACATTGAGAATGATTTCTCTGTCCTTTACTGCCAATAACGATTAGATGCACTTAATGCTTCGTGAGCCTCTTGGAAGATCACACAAGAACATAAATCACATGTGATCACAAACTGTCTTCCCCAACTCCCCCTTCCCACTCTTAAGCGTGGAGCGAGGCGAGCGGGGCGGACGGGACGGAGAGCAGCCGAGCCTCCCACACGCGCCGGGTGAGCCCTTGCATCTGTGCCGCCCGGCGAGAAGCAGCGCTCAGCCAACAGCCGGCAGCAGCAAGAGAGCTCATTAAACAGCCTGCCAGCACCAGCCCTGTAAGCTGGAGTCACAACAAACCATTTAAGGCAGCCCATAAAGAATGAGCACAATCTATCCTTTTTTTTTAATTTACAGCTTTCAGGAATTTGATTTTTAAAACCTAAATAGCTAAACAAATCCTAATCCCCACACTGGCTCCCACAAAATACGGTGCCTCACCGACATTCACCCCAGCATGAACAACATCTCAGCCTTATTTTACATCATAAATTTGCGCACCAGTGTAAGTTCCAGCGAGAAAGAAGCTGGCAGCATGAGAACCTGGTTAATAGAGCCAGCAATGAATCCACAGAAAAGTTACCCCATGCTCAGATTTTCATTTTAGCACATTATTGGGCGAAGCAGAATTATTTAGAGCAAACACACAAAGAAAATGTTGGTTTAGAAGCTATCCAGGCAACAAAAACTGTGACGAGCAAGACGCACCCAGTATTTCAAGTATGGAGTATTTCATTAGCTCTTTGCACAGGACAAAAATCTGCTCTGGAACAAAGACTAATCATACCACCTCAAGAAAAATCTATCAAAGAGACACATAAAATATGCATTAGATCAATTACAAAACCTATCTTTTTAATAATGAAAATTATCACTCATCAAATATAAATGTATTAAGTATTTTAGCTTTAAGTAAGCCCTTACACCACAAGACCAAAATTTGCCACAGAGGATGATACACAATCATCTAAAAAAATTTACAATATCTGGGTGGGAAAACTGTGAGTTAATGGAGAAATTGAATTTTCACTATTTAAAAGGGGACACAAACATTCTGCTACGACATCTGTTCGTAGGTTCTACTGCAGCAGAAAACCAGAAAACCACCAGAATTTTAGCTGTCAAAACAAATCCTCAAATTAAAGAAAGGAGGAGGAAGTAAGTGCTGAACAATTACACACTTCCAGCACCACAAGTCTAGCATTTAGTCAGAAAAAAAAGTATGCAAGAAGCACGGATGCAGTCTTAACACTCAGCCAAATGCTAGAAGGATTACTAAATTGGAAATGTGCTCAGACGCACACTCAGTTTTACAACAATTTACTGAGATCTGTGAAAAAAAACCTGGAGTCAGACTCATGAGTGAGTTACCACTGCCTGGGCATCTAAACACACGCTCAGCTTCAAAAGTATGAACAAAGTCTCTTTGGTCCAGAGACAACTCACAGCGTTGAATGCTCACTCACATGGCTTTCTGGACAGGGTCGCTACAAGTCTCTTCTAACACTAAAACCAACATGATGACATTGAAGAGTGATTACAGCACAGCCAAGAGACACTTCCATGGCAAGATGGTACAGCATGGTACAGGAGAACTCCTTTGAAAATATTCACGATATTGTTGTTAAAAGACAGCTTTACTTACCTAAACTCATGAGCCACACGAAAAGCAATTATTTCTCATTCACAGAATTTAACGTTTAGTTTTCCAACAATCCTTCTCCTTTAACACCTCTTTAAATAAAGTGTTTGGGAAATTGCAAGTGTTACGGCATTGATTCTTGAAAGCAGATTTTTCAAAAACTTCACTTTAATAATGTAATGACCTTCCTGAGCAATCTATAACTAAGTTTTTAGAAGCTGCTTTACGTGGAGAAAATGGGAAAAAGGCACTTGCAAAAATGCCATAGCATCATAAGTGAATTAGGATGTAAACTGCTTAACTAGCATTTGATATACTAATAAATACTGAACTAGTGTGCGGATCACAAACATATCCCACTCTCCTTCAAGTATTTGACGTTACAAAAATCAACACTCTCACTGTCTTTGAAGATGGTTACTAAAGACCAATTTGAGAAGAATCCTGCTGACTATGGCTTTACACAAATTTTTAAATTTCAACAGGTGGTGTTTATGCCACATGAGCTGACCCGACTTCCAGAGAAGGCAAGGACACCATTGCAGCAGCTACTAGTACCACTAAAGAGTTCAGAGATTAGAAAAATCTAAATGCAAACAAGCAACAATTTTGGAAGTGGAGCCTGTATTCCCAGCCTAAAACCAAAGCAGAAAACAGAAGCAGAATCCAGATTTTCAAAATCCCCTTTGAATCCTTCTTTTGAGGTGTTACAAATAATATTTTAAAAAGGAAATTGCCACAAATGTAACTGAAGTGAATACCGGATATTGGAAATATAAATTTCCGAAGTCTACTAGTAAAGATGGAATCCCAAAACAACATGTTAAGAACTGCAGCAGGCATCTGAGGAATACAGCGCTGAGCCCCATCAGTACCAGGAATTCCATGTGGGCAGACGACCAATGAGACCATCTTGAAATGTATTTTTCCTTCCATAGGACTAAAGAAAGGAAACAGTTGTCGAAGGAACAGACTCTTCTACCAGGGTATATATTTTAGAAGTCAAATATTTTCTGTTCATATGAATGACAAACTCCTTTGCATGCATGGACCTTGTTTCATACTTTTGCTACGGAACTGAAAATTCAATACTGTCACATTGTTAATCCCCAGCAATACCTACAATCAGCAGTTACTACTGCATGTGTAAACAGGTGCGAGGCAGTGCATATTTTTCCATATTTTATGAAATATATTCCATGATATTCAGGCAGGTGGGTAAATCAAACTATTCTCCTCCCTCACAAATTGAATTTGATACCAGACAGCTGGCACAAATTAGGTTGTGATCTGATCCAAAATGTTTCACATTAAAAAAGGAATATTCCCAACAGTACTTCATTTTTTGTATAACTGAACTATACCAAGCAGACAGGGAAGAATGCTTTTCTGTTTAACTGATCAAATTAAACAAGCAAATTCAGTCTGAAAATAATACTTGAAAAGTGTAACAGCTATTCCTTTTTGCTCTACCACACAACACATTTCTTTGCCTATAAAAGAGGGAAATTTACAATTGAGAAGCTCTACTTCTTGACCTTGAACACAGAAAGACCTGACATTTGAAAGAAAGCTTACTTAATTTGAAACCATTTTTCGTTCACAAAGGTCTGAAGTGTTGGACTTAACCATCACTACTTGTTTCCATCTTCCACGTAACTGTCAATTTAGAAAACCTCATCCGGGTTCTAGGGCTAGTTCTGCAGCTTGTGACCTGCCACCTCTTCCCCCTACCCCTCTTCTCTTGGCTGTAGAATCATAGAGTATCTCAGGTTGGAAGAGACCCATAAGGAGTTTTAGTCTACATCACTTGTTCAGGTGATTCATGTGCTGGTGATACTGGGAGTAAAGCAAAACAGACTCTGTGCAGCAGACAATAAGCTACTTTCAGAAATCATGCTTGGCAATTCCTGTGAAGCGTCCAGCTTTGCAAGCAGCGGAGCAAGCCTTCCAGCACACACAACACCGACGGCAGGTAGCTGGCCCCGGCACTGCTCTCGCAGGTGGGGAGCAGCCAAGCCACCGGATGAAGGCACGGCCAGAAGTTTGTTAGTCACGACAAATTCAGGACTTGAACCAAGAAAGCAAGTGGTTGACATATTGCGTCTTGCTGAAAGACAAAGTCACATCTTTAAAGCAGTATCTCTATTTCCAAATTAAGTGTCTGCTCCAAAAGGCTGCCAAATAGGCAGGCTCACGCTGGGCCCCACAGCCCAGCTCTCCCCAGGAAGGCCCAGCGGTGCAGCAGCCGCTCGCCCTGCAACCCTCCCGGCAGAGGGAGCACCAGGGCTGAGCACTGACACCCAACCTCTTACAAGGTTTGAGCCTTGGAGATCTCCTCAAGACATACCTTAAGCAATCAAGGGGCCTGCACTGAAACAGATAGAGCATAATGATCGTTTCTGACATGAGGGAAACCCGACATAAGTACTTTCTTCCTTACGTAATTCTGATACAGCATTCTGCTTTCGCATTCATGGTCATTCCCTTCCAGACATTCACTCTAGTATCAGATAGACAAAAATGCATATTCTACTGCTATTTATTTACATCTTTTCTCAAGTTACATTACAGAAAAGGAATAATTCTCCATCAGATCAAATTACCCAAAGATCAGGATTTTAATAATAGTGTAGGTAACCTTATTATCAAGAACAGAATTACAAAAAGTGTTTGTTTTCATGTCTAATAATACTGCAATATTTAACACAGTGTCGCAATCAACTCAACATAAGCCAGCCTAAGAAACTAAGATTCATATCTGCCTTGGGGAAAACATCGTATATTTCAAAAACCAATTTAAACAATTTGTGCCAGACCATCTAACCACCATCTCCAACACAGCAAAGTCAAACTATCCATAACTTGCTGTGAAATTTGGCAGAAAAAAATAACTTAGCTCAAAAATCCGCTGTATTTGCCAGCCTGTGCAACATCTATGTTTACAGAACCTGGGTGCTTGTACTATTAAACATCAATACAATCCGTGTTTATATTATCTCCATACTAATCAGATCGATTACTTCTGATATATTGCCCTGTCACACCACTATAACACTAATCAAACAAATGGAGCTGCAGGGAGATGAAGCTGATATACAGGTATTTAATACTGCTTTTTTCTTCTTCTTCTTCTTTTTTTTTTTTTTAAATGCTCATGGGCACCACTGCCAGAACTGCCAGCAAATCACAAGCACTACACAAGTAGCACTGCATAGTTTTGTTAGAGGGCATCAAATAAGAATATAATCCAGGATAGTATGACAAAAACAACCTTGAACAAGAAATGAGGCTAGTTGTCTCGCTTCACTTCTACGAGGCAATTAGAGCATACTATTTGAGAACACCCCGAGAGTGCTGTAGGGTAACAGCAGGACACTGAGTAACAGCCTGGTCAATCCTTACAGAACTTTTGAGAAAGACATACAGAGATAACCTTGCAATTAAAAATTTCTTTGTAAACATTATAGCTCTGCAAATTTTTATTACAGTAAGACTCTTTCATAGTTAATCACTGTCTACAAAGAAATTTAACTTTAAGTAGTCATTATCTTTTGAATTCTCTTTCATCTCTAGAAGCAACTAACATTATTTCTAGAGCTCTATTAATCTCATTTACAGCTAGTAAACCAAGATATAAACTATATCTATCACTGAGGCATACTTTATATATTACAGAGCTGTTAAAAGCATTCCAGTTCATTTATAGGTCTATTATTTAATGAAGCTGTACTCCGTCTTAATATATACTGCCGAAAACTAGCCTAGGAAAATTTCTTTTCATTGTCCCAAAATGGACTGATACAGATAGCAGAAAATGTAAATGTAAAATGCTTTTTGAACACACTCTGATCTAGCTTTAATTTTTTCTTCTGTGCCTGGACATATCAATTAACAAAATTTTTTAATAGATTATTCTTTTCAAAGACTTCTTTTTTTCTTTCAAACAAAAAAAGAGTTCTTTGTAATAAGATCAACATTTATAGACCATTTTCTGGGCTTTGACACCCACACTTCTTTGAGACACCACGAATGAGAAAGGGGTGAATTCTAATCATTGGTACTCTTGAAATGGTCCAACAGTACAAGTCACAGAGGACTAACAGTCTACCAGCACACAATGGCATGGAACCAGGTTATTCCATGCATAGATCAAACAACTTTCATAAAGACAACACCTAGATAGATGGATGTTTTTCTTATGGAGTTACCGTCAGAGCTACTATGCATGCGGATTAGTCTCTTCAAGCAGAGAGCCTTTTTGACCAAGACAGCCAGGACAGGTTGCTCTGTACTGATGGCACACCCATTGCAGTCCTCTCTGATTGACCAGTACATCTACCACTTGACCAGAACTGACAGCAAACCCCATCGCGTAAGAAGGTAATTTAGGAAAGGGCTATGATGATCATACAGAAAAGAGCAGAAGGGAGTTGTTGGCCAGCACAACATATCTGGCCAGCAGCTCATGCAAGTCCTGGGAAAGCAGGGAACAAACCATATAGTGAATGACTTGTTTTGATGGACCAGATTCCACTTGGTTGATTTACTGCTAAGTGAATACAGCATGTGTTCTGTATACGTTACAAAAGCTACTTCTTTAAATGAAAAAGCAGCAAGAGGGGAAAGATACTCTAGAATACTGCTTAAAAAACCCTACCATACCATCTACAGACAGAGTCATAAAAATTTAACATGTTTACTGTACTGAATACTTGATACCATTCATGCACAATACACTAGTGCTGTTGCAAAAGTATTATTACTAATTTCAAAGCACTTTACTTACTCCATCTGAATCATCTTCTCAAAAAAACCCTCTAAACAAAAATAAAACTTAGAAAAAATCTGGTTAGTTTCACTACCGCTTAAGTTAAATATAGTATGATAAAATCCAGAAGATTATTCAGAAGCTATAAAAACTAACCTTGATTTCTTAAAACACATCAACAGAAACTTTTGATTTAAAAAAATAGACTGTGTTCTTAATATTATACATAAATGCTTCCAAGTTGCTGGAGCAGTAAACAAACTACAGCCAGCTGCTATTCATTTGGGCCACAGGAGTAAAAACCACTCCTGAATACTCCCAAACCTCCCAGAGCAGTAACAGAGAGAAACTGTTCCGATGAAGACAATCTGTATGTCTGAATTCATAAATCCTTTCAGTAAAGAGATGATGAAACCCAGTTGCACACCATCAAGTATCTGTTTCACAAAATGAGAAGGGTCACGGGTCTGCTGTGAATTCCAGAGCCCAGCCTCACACATCTGATTCCCAGGTAAACAACTGGACAGACATGCTGCAAAAAAGCCTGTAGAGGAGGAATGAACAACGAAAATGCTGCACTGCCAACGTAGTTGCATGCTTCACACAAAGAATTAGAAATAAACAAACATAAATGAAGGGAAATTCTGCTACTCTGGATTGTATTCTAGCAGTGTGTTTCTGCTTCTTCCCTCCCCTTTATTTTCATACCGATCACTTGAACATAATGAGACATTTGCTGCTCAAGAGTTGATCTACTCCTGCTGCTTATTCCTCACCTAATATCTCAGCCTACCACGGCATCATAATTAGGGCCATGGAGATGATTAGGTTCACAGTCATTAGGACTAGAATTGGGTACAACCTGACATTTTCCATTAGGCTGGGGGGAGACACGGGGAGGGTTTTCTCACATGGGTCTGCTCAGTTTTGCCTTGCCACGTACAAAGCCTTCCACTGTACACCACACTTCTTTTTGAATCTTGCCTCAGTTACACTCCAAAGCATGGATTAAGTCAAATTTGTTTTAAGATCATTAAACGGGGCCTGAAGTTTCAGGTTCACAGGGAAATCAAGCAAGTTTCTTCTAGCTCCATTGTGCAAGTTGAACGTCACTCTAATTACGCTGTCAAACTGAGGATTGTGAACTCTTAATAAACAGAGACCTGTTTTCATGCAAATTTTACTAGTAATAAAAAGATAGGAAGAAAAATATGTCAGCAGAATTGTTCCTGTAAGCAAAATGTTTTTCAAATGCTTTCATGAGTTGTCAGCAGCTCTAAGTAGAAACAGTTACCAGGGTAAACTATTACAGCAGCAGCTGAAAGTTTTCAGTCAAATGTTCTACTTGGGACCAATACAGCGGAAAGCAAAAGGTAACAGCTAGAAACACCGTCACAATGGTCTGCATGCTAAGATTTACACAGAAGCAGCACTTACACAAGAACGGCTTTATTCCCATTAAACTGTATAAACTGGAGGTGGCAGGGAGAGTATTTACAAAAATAATCCAGCGAGCATGCACGCCTTCATCCATACAGATCACCTACACTGCCACTTTCAAGTTCTGCAGGACACAGCAAAGAGCAACATGTTTCCAAAGCCAGTTCTCAACATATTCACAGAGCATTACAAATAGGGACCGGAACTACCGGAAAATAAGTGTGCTCTTAGAAGACAACAGGGGCAAGACTGCCACAGAAAAGCCTCAATGAAATTCTTCCAAATAATTCTCCCACCATGACCACAAAAGGTAAGATGAGGATGGCACAGCCTCCAAAGATCAGGTAAAACACAACTGAAATTAATTAGGCTCTTAGTTTTTTACTTTATAACGTAACCTGTGTGATCTAAAACAGACACAGTATTGCAGAAGTTGATGCAATAATAATCTAATGGCAACTTTGGTTTTACCCAGAATTAATAACAAGTTATCCTAATTTAACAAAGAACTTCTCAAAAAATTAAGCTACAGATCACCAAGTGAGACCCAGTGAGCCTGCACGTCTCAGGGCTCCAGGCTGCTCTATAAAATGGCAGTAAAGAAAGCATTTACCTACTGCACAGGGGTGCTGTGACAATTAATTAATGTTTGTAAAGTGCACTGAAGCTGAAAATTACTAGATACCATGCTAAATATTAATTACCACGACTACAACACAGTACGGGAATTGTCATAGTGCTCCTGTTGTAAACTCCACTCATTGAACAAGCTGGAAAAAGTTCTCGGCACCAAGCTGAGGTGAGCACCTTCTGCACAGACATATGAACACGTATGCTTAACACACCGCGCGTGGCACTTTACCAACCACACTGTTAGGTATCGTTCTGCGCACACTCACACACGTACGCGTGCGCAGCACACTAGATTAATTTCTGGCTGTAGTCATGAAGATAGCTTATGCACACAACCATCTGGCTACAGTTTCTCATCTGCACGCTGCTTCAAGCCACTATATAATTTTGAAGAGTGTGAAGGCAGCTTTCAAGCGTGCCAGTGGTTACGGACCCCAACAGCCAGTGCAGCAGCAGCTAACAGTTCATGATCCCCTCCATACAGATGTTTTGGGAAAGAAGCTAACTTTTTATAGACACCATAGTTCTAAACCCAGTGGAAACTGCCTCATATCATAGTTGTACGGCTTCATCTTTTTTGTTTGTGACATATAGCTCTTTAAAAGGGACCAAAACAAATACAACAATTTAAACAATGAAGGAAATGGCATCTTTAGAGCAGATAATAAATTACAGAAAATCAGCAAGAGATGCAATCCATGTGGAAATATAGATTCTTTTAAAGTAGCACTATTTTGCACTGTCATCTCTTTAGAGTATTTTAAACAAAACGCGTTCAAGAGGAAGACGAGGAACGCCCCTGTTCTGGGCTGGTAGTTGCCACATGTACTGCATGGGGAATGCAGATCATGACACTTGACAAATTTGAAAATTCTAATCAATACCACATCCATCTCATTATGTCTTCCTCACTGAGGGAAGCGCTACAACCTGTTTGCTCTCAGCCAACCACAGGCATATGTATAATCAATAACTTGCAATGATATGAGGTCAATTCATGCAGCAAAGATACTTCCAGTATGGTTCAAAAAACCACTTAACCATTCTTGTTAAGTAAGTGAACAGCCTATTTTGCTTCTAGCTCAGTCACTGGGTATTTTTTTTTTTTTTTAAATAGGAAGAAGATAATAAAACATTAATTGAATGTGTCAGAAGAAGGATGTCACAAGAAGCGTATCAATACAGAGAGACATTGCAGCACATGTGCTTTAAAGTAATTGCAGGATGCTGGCTCTGCTCCTAAGTAATTATTACATCAGTTATCCTATTCCCTATAGAGTTACACAGATTTATTTATTTATTTTAAAGATAACTTGCCCATGGGAAAGTAATCGGTGTGCAGCCACACATCAGCTGTAAGTTTCTGAAAAATAACAATGAGTTTTACTTGATTGCTTGTAAAACATGCATTTTGCTGTATTCCAAAAATGTTGCATGGCAGCTAGTCAAATGTTCAGGCAGCTAGTCAAAGGAGATGGAGGCACAGAACATCCAACTATATCGATGTCCTACAGCTACATTACACATTTGAAATCTCCTCCAAGTCTCTACCTCACAGTAACATCACCAGCCTTCGTTTTTACACCATTCTGAATGCCCTGTACTAAAGTAGCAAGGGAACGTTCAGAACAACAACCAAAAATAGTCCCAGCTGGAAGTTGTACAGAAGAGAAGAGGCAGCTAGCAGTTTGGTAAAGGGAGGTAATAGCCCACACCCTTCCTTTCTACAGAGAGAAGAATTTATCTCCAGCTGGGATTCTCTACTGCACATAAGAAGTGAAACACATCCAAATAGTTACACAATCACCACATCTTTTCCTATTAAGGCAAAGAAAACATTGTGCAGTTTAACTGATTGTTGTAAGCACACAGACTTGTCACTCCCTGTGCAAACCAAAATCCCTGTTCAACATCAGTATGTGTCCAATTAAACATGCACTGTGCCTGGCCTTTGTATACAGCTGGCAGAGATCCTTCTCTAATTCATCTGGTATTGGCAACCAAGAAGCACAGTGACAGCCACGCTCCAGAGCTCAGGTTCCCAAGCCTCACGATACACAGCAGCCTCTAGGCAGATTTCTCATCTTCCATCTTTTAAAAATTAGTAGGGAAAGCTCTTCAGCACAAAGACCCAGATCATCAGAAGTGCATTATAGTCCTATAAGGATTTCATCAATGAGAACGTACTGGTACACCTTGATACCCACCAGATGGTCTTTCCATCCTTTTGACAAGCCAGTGATCCTTCCCTTTCGCAGTGTGAGACATACTGCAGGGAGAAACCTGATTCCTTACCTAAACCAACTTGGTTGATCCATTCCAATAGATCTCTGTTCACTTGCCTCTCTTGAATGCCCTTAAAAAAAGATGCATTTAACCGAACTATGAGACCGGAGCAGAGATTTTTTTTTTGTATGCATTTGAACAATACACAGTGTCACTAAAAAAGGGATCTAACACTGCTAACATTCAAAAGCAGAAACTAGAGCCCAATAATCATAAGAGATAACATTTGAGATCTTAAAAGCTATACGTAATTTCACAGTTTTTGTTTTTCCATTTTAGGATGTTTCAAAGATAGGAAGTCTTTTAGATTCCCACCCAGTTCCTCCCTCCCACTGAAAACTGTCATAAGAGACAGAAGGGAGTCTTTTACTCAAGGAGTTGCCAGCTCTCAAAACACATTAGTGCATATCTCACAATAATTGATCTTATCTTCAAACTGCAGCTGTGGGACGCATTTTAGGAGATGAGAATTTCAGCTTTGACTTGAAGGAAGTTTGTCACTTATTGCAATCTGGAGAAATGCTTCCCATCATGAGGGTACACTCCATCACCCAGCAAAATTACAAAGCAAATAAGGACACTGCCACCTTCTTTTTAAAATATCATTAAAAGGCAAGTCAATCTCATGACCAAGGGAGGGATTCATTGCTGAAAACAGAAAACTTTGTTAAGAGTAGATGACAGAACATTTTATGAGGATGGAAGTTAAGACAGAGAGACAGAGGGACACAGATGTATGTGTGCACACACACACGCACTAGAAAGACTTCAGCAGATTTCTTCATCTCTAAAAGAAATATATAGCACAAATAATAGTAGTGACAATGAAGCTTGACAGTAGTATACAAAAGAAAAGCTAACTATTAATAAAGTATCATTAACTCTTCCTCTGAGCATCTTCCCAGCTCTAGACAGCACATTATCACTACATTAATCTAGGAGTACTCATGCAGCAGTAAATCACTTTGCTGATTATCTATTTTTATCTGTTCTCTATTATTTCTCTTCCATAATGGAAACAAATAGCCAATGAACAAATTCCGATTTTCTTCTTTTCTAGCTTTAGTATTTAAAGAAAAACAAGCTTAAGTGTCTTGTTAAAAATGATACAGTGAATTTCCTTCATCAATACACATTAAAAGACTCACTACACACTTATACTCTGCACATACACACCATCCTACCCCCAAGTCCCTACCAGCATCTCAATGTTTTTGCTTTTTCAGACAATGCAATGACCAGCTGTGCTCCTCTAAGATATCTTGGAAAGCTATCTGATATCCTATCACAAATTTCGCTCCAGCATGAAGACAACTTGCAAAAAAACAAACTTCAGGATGCACGGACAGAATATGCACGAACGTATAAAACGCCAGGCTTAACATTCCTCCTTTCTCCGCCAAGTGCCATTTAGGATATCACTAAAGGAGTGAAGAAATATAGCTTTACAACATCTTACATATCTCTGTATTTTGTGGCCAAACCACACATCTGCCCAGATTCTGCTGTTAGAAAACAGAGCAGCTGGAGCTTCCCCATCGCACACACTCGCTGCCGCTCCAGAGGCAGTTGCTCTGCTAGTGCTCTACTTCACACACAACCACCCTTTGCAAGAGAAGTTTGCTAAATTGCAGCATTTCGTCTCTAAACTATCTAAAATGGACTTTGAAGCAATGAATCATTTAACAATTGGGGGGAAAAAATCAAAACAAAAGCACAAGAACTGTTTAGTACAGAAAGGAAACCAGAAAATATCATTATGGTGTGGATGACAAGTAAGGGAACAAGCAGAGCCACATGGGCCTATTAAGCTAGCTTACATACTCGAGAGATCTCAATTTTAATGATAGGAAGCTAAGAAAAAGCAAAATAAAAGAAATTTTGGAAGACTTTTGCCTGGACAAGACTTAAGATCTCTTTCAACATTCAATGTAGCTGATAAAGTTGAGGCAGTTTACAGATTGTTTTTGTTTTAATCTAACGTGTCTTTCAAGCACAAAGAGAAGCATGTTCATCGTGACTGTAAGGCCCAACAAAAGAGCCTGAGGCTAAAATCCAAACACACTGAAGCCCGCTACAAGCTATTAAACAATCATCCTGTCAAAACCTCTTTAATGTAGAGCTGTACCTCTGCAAATTCTGATGACAAACCGTGGAACTCAAATTATCTGAACTGGTGTGTATATATTCTCTTTTCTAAACAACATATGAAAAATCCTATTTGAATTTGCTAGTTTTTGATATTTTTAACTTGAGAGAACATAATTTTGTAGTGTTATCAGATACCACTTCATCTCCTTCTTTACAAACAACTAAATTACAATTTTTGGTGCAATGAAAATTACAGGAGTGGAAGGTTTATAGCGGGCACTCTTACACACAGATGTGAACAGGGCAGGAACAACAGAAGACAGAGTCAGCACCCACCAATTACTCCTTTCTACTCAGATTAGAGTGCTCATTTATTATAAAGGAAAAAGGACTATAAATGTTTTTCTTTTCTTAAAACGCTTATCCCATCGTACATTTCTTTGATAATAACTTCCTTGTAATATCTTTCTTATGACAGAAAGGCATCACAGAACCACCTCCCATAAGGAGGAACAAGAGGTCATAAGATGAGTCTTAATGACTATGGCAAGCTTTTGAAAAATCAGGGCCTGAAGTCAGTTACCTGTAACCACACCTGGCAAATCCTCAGAGCTCAAAAGACTGAAGTGCCTGAAGAACACACTGACTTCCAGAAGCCCCACTGCTGCTCCCTCCCTTTACAAAAATATAAAAACATATTTAGGTGCTTAAATAGGGAATCTGGTGGTTAACTTCAGCTAGCCATGTTCTAAGGGCTTTGCCAATCTTAATAAGGAAAATGCACTTTTCTGAATACTTCAAAGGTAAAAAACAATACATGCATCAAGTTATATACCTCATAATATTAAAAAAAACCCCAAACAAACAAAAAAACAAACAAAAAACCAAACCATTGGCCATTCCAGAGCCTTAGCTGTCAGTGTCACAGACAATCCACATTATCTACTTTAAACATCACGTTTTACATGCGAGGAGTTAAGATCTCTGCCTAAAGTAACCAACTCTTCAAGCAACCCTTTCAGAGTCCCTAATTTGCTAGTCTTCTAACACAAGCACTTACAGCTAGAAAAATACTCACTCTCCCATGGGTGCAAACATTTGTTCCAATGGGACACCACTGTAAGTGCATTTGGAAGCAGTTACATACTTTAAATAACAGCAAATGGTGTCCATCCATTTCAGAGGTCCCAGACTCTGTCTACAATTCAAGACATATATACTCAAAGTACCCTGCTGCCCTGGTTCTTACCCATGTACTTGGTCAGCCAGAGCTACAACAGACCAACTAAAATCTCATCTAAGAAGTCACAGAATCAGTACACCTGAGCACAACCCAACACACACCTCTGAAGCACAGTCACATCAATCTCCAACAACTTAGAACAGTGCTCAGATTTCTGACACTTCAACCACAGAAAATTCAAATTTTGTTTGTGGTTATGGATTTAGCTATCCACTACAAAAGATCTTTCAAAACACACTGGTATATATTGCCATGTTGAAATTTACAGCTGGGCTTCTGCATGGCTTTTATTCACGCAACAGAAAACATAAGACTAGCTGAAACTTCTCATGTATGTACAAAATTACAGCAGAGCACTGATCCAAATCAAGCAAGAGAAAATTATACACTAAAGTTGCACAGTGTTATAGTATTTGCGTACAACAATCAACCAATACACAGCAATGATGTATAACTTGTAATACTCTAATATTTTACTATAGTGCTACAGAAGTTTGTCAAATTTCTTTAAAGGTTTTTTAAATCATTTTATACTCCGTTAAGGAACGAAAACATGTAATACGTACTATGTATATTATGACACAAACCAATCACTACCTACAAAATATTACAAACACCTTAATCCAAAACTAGAGAAAAAGAATTGTTTGATTAGGATCAGGATATAAAACAGGATCCCAGAATGCCGGCTTTTGTTCCGTGTCCTGTTACACGATGTCTTATGCAACTCCAAGCACCACCTGCTCAGCAGCATTTCATACCTGTAAAATACAAGCAGTATGTTGCCACAGGGCAGCAGTGTCAGGAAAAATTCATCAGCTACTGTACTCATGTGAACACTATCCAAAAATTAAGAAATACAGAAACAAGAACAGTTGATCCAGAGGAGCAATTCCTATCTTCCTGAGCAACTAACAATACCAATTTAATATTCCAGATGAGCATACATATAAGGATGTCAATGCTGATGGTCTACTGCCAGTAGACCTACTGAAGACTGGAGACTGAGCTACCTCATTCAGGATGGTCACTTCCAGGGCTGATGAGCATCACATGGAAAAGATAAAACTTTGCACTACCATTCCCTGGGGTGCTGTCTGTTTTCTACAGATAGAAATTCAACCTCTGGGCCTGTCAAGATAGCATCTTTTGCAATATTCAAACCACATAAATTTGGAATGCAGAAAGTATTTTTCTATTCCTTTGCAAAGGATGTGCAGTCCACATGCGTGTCCCCCACAAAGTCAAAATGACAGCTAGAAGGGAAATTTAAAATAAGGAGAAATAAGAATATTTTGAGAGCTTAAGCAGTCCACAAAATATCTAATTGATTTCACTGGTGTTTGAAAACTTAACAAATTGTGGTGCTCACCATCATGATTATCTGCATATGTTAACAGCTAAGGACCTCAGCAATCCAGTTAGAGTATCCAACACAGTAATTTCTTGCAATTAACTACTTCAAAGGTGACCTTTATTAAACTATCTTACCAATACACAGGATTCTTATTTTACCAATAAACAAAACATTCAGCATCTCATGTTATTTTCCTGTATTTCATGCTTTGGCATCACAAAGCAACAGCACAGTTATGACAAAAAGAGGAAATAATGGGGAAAACATACGAATTAACACACCCAGGTACTACTAAAAATTGGCTACTACTTGTCACATGCCTATACTTGTGCAGGACACAGATAACTATGTAAGCTACCCCAACCCTTGTATGACTACAAGATCCTCAGCAGATTCATCAGGTCAGTTGCGTTTACAATCCATTCCAACATCATTGACAGTCTTATGCACAATGCTTTCACGATAACTCAGTTGTCAACTTTAATAATACCTTCATTCCCCAGAGCAGCACACTTCAGATGAAAATTTGTGCCTTTCAAGTAGGGTGCCCATTGGCTACGGCATACTTACATGCCAGGACTTGCTTAAGCAGTGCGTCTTCACTTACCGAGCATTTATGGGTTACAACGTGTGCTTACTCATCATAACTCTTCAACAGACAAAGCCAGCCCAAAGTGAAATACAGAAAGAAGAGAACTTGGAAGAACCCCTAGCACCGTATCTATTTACAGAAGATCTTATAGCTCCATCTAGCTCTGCATGACGGAAATCACTGGGACATCTAAGAAACTGCAACCTAAACCCCAAGAAATCTCAGCCATCACATACAGAGTGATGTGGGATAATACTAGCTGTAGATACACTAGTTCTTAACAGGCACAGTTGCGATCATTTTTAAAGGTAAAGTATTTAACCACTTTTGTGCATATGTATCTATTTTCCATTGTGACCATCCTCTTCTCAGCTATGTATGTAGCTCACGCAGTGGAATGAGTGCGCTGTCAACAGATGAAACAAAGGGGCTATGCACTGCCTACTTCTTGACCTAAAACACCTCATTGCCACACTGTTACACATGCATTATAGCTATAGGTTGTGACCAGAGATAAGTGGTGATAAGGCTTCCCCAGAGAGCCTACTGACATGGAAACAAAGAGATGCACCTGGCCGACCGTGGGCTCTGTCCTACATCTCATGAGACACCTCTCAAAGCAGCTGCAGCCTGCAACAGCAGGAAGAGATTCTGACAAGTCCTACAAGGAGGGCCGCGTGCAGGGAAGGATATATGATTTCAATGGATACCTGCTCAATACTGTTAAACAAAGGGGTATATACTCATTTATATCAGGACAAAACATTAGTAAGGCAAACACCAGGTCATTAATCCCCTCCCTCTGTGAAAGAAGGTTAACTCTTTTATGGCTTAACTAATTCACAACCTCTGTGCCTTATCTAAAGTAGTATCATTTCGATTCTTTGGAGTGAAAACACATGCAACACTTGAACACTTAAATAAGAATGTTTATAAAATACATTCTGTCAACATTTTTCCTCAATTTATGTTGACGCTTATTTAACTAACAGCATAAATTCGACTGTTTTGCCATCAAAGATTCTTCAATAAGGCATCACAGTGTGTACTTGTATCAATTTTTCTTGCCACAGGAAAAACTATATCCATTACAAATCCAGAACTCCCATTTGAGATCAGGATAAAATACTAAAAAACATTAGCTCATCTAAAAAAAAGAACAGAACTCTGCTAATTTTCAGGAGGACACATTGCAGGTAACTGGACTTTGCCAACTACACATCAAATAAAGTACAACAGCTCCAGGGACTATACATATACAAAACTAAATCTCTTTATTTAGTGATATGTATAACTTCAATTCTGTTCAAAAAAAGCAGGCTCTGCATTTTTGAGCAAATCTTCCTAAAGTCTCCCACTTCATAATTGCTATTAAATCTCAACAAAAGAGTAAGAAACATAACTATTGGAAAGAAGACATTAACATCTTTCATGACAATTCTTGTGATTTTTTAGATTACCAACATGAGTTTCAATAGCATCTTAAAACTACAATTTCTTTAGGATTCTCCATCAGTAGCGTATTCCAATATTCCTCCCGCTCCTCCTTGTGCAACAGATTGCTGAATGATCACAAAGTAGCAGCAGACAGTAACATGTTGCCAATTTTATTTAGGAAGTTCACTGCCTTTAAAAAAGGAAAATCTCCAGCAGTATTTTGAATTTCACACAGACTATCCCAAATCTACAGCATATTTTCCTCATAACTGGAGTAACAACCTTACATGCTACAATACCAAGTATCTCTATCCCCATTTGTGGAATGGTTTTCATCACAGATTGAACTGTCAACATCTGACCGCTGTGCTGGAATGACACATAAAATGTTAAGAGGAATACACTGAAAATTAGTAATCTTCATTTTAAAAAAGCCTTTTTAGTTCATATTAGGCTCTCTTTTCTAGAGTACTTACGATTTGGATATTTCTCTTGCTTCCAAGATGCTGTGACTAAAAGAAAAAACAGTTGCCAGGCAGAAACATTCAAGCCCAAGACAGAATTTTGCTTGTCTTTTCAAGGCCACCACACAGAGGGATGGCAACCAAAGTTTCCAACAATAACTGAGCCTGGAGCCTGCTATTAATGTCCTTAGTAACCAGTGTCAGTCTTCAATACTGAAGTGCTCCCTTTCTAAAAAAGGAAAGATTTTTCACTGAACTTCCACCTCAGTTTTCAGCATTGCAGCTATTCTGAGGCTCATCCTGAAATGCTTGGTAGCAAGGTGCAGACAGAACCACCACCTCCTCAGGAGGTGGCCACGCTGACGAAGGAAGCTCACCTGGTGAAGGTGATTCTACTGAGTGGCACAAGGCTTGCTGCAAAGCAGAGGCACAATCTGCTGAACTACAGTGTTGTTGGGGGTTGGTTGGTTTGTTTTGGTGTGGGGTGGGGTTTTTTTGGTTTGTTTTATTGTGGTTTTGTGTAGGTGTTGTTTTGGGGTTTTTTTTGTTTTGTTTTGCTTCATTTCTTTGTTACTGTTGGGTTTTTGTGGTGGTATTTGTGGGTTTTTCTGTTTTGTTTGTTGGGGTTTTTAGGTTTTTGGTTGGTTGGTTGTTTTTAGAAAAAAAACCCAAACACACATTGAGAACACAACATGACAGCAGAAGCACAAACTACAGGAAAATGTCAAGATGCTGGGGAAGGGGGATCCTCTTGGGCCAACAGAGCTTCATGCCTTATCCTAGGGCATCAGAAAAAGGAACTCTGCCTGAAAATTAGTGAGAAAATAAACCTCCTTCTTGCATGGGCAATGGAAACTTAACAAATCCCTACAGTATGCTTATGAAATGCTCTCATGAAGAGAAAGGACACTTCAATATCTGAGTTTAGGTAAGCCAAATAAAAGAAATACAAATCTTTACAAATTCTGAGAATGAGTTGACACTACTGAATTAGATTGCGCTGTAAAGCTCACAACAGATGTCTGCATGAGAACTCTTCAATGTCCAAGGAGCCGGTGCCTTTATCAGTATAGGCTGGGCTCAACAACAGCAACTCGGCCACCACAAGCCCACTGCCCACATAGGACCACTTAGTGTGCTACAGGAAGCACACTGAAATATTCTAGTGTCCCAGTGGGATCCCAAAAGCAGTGAGAAGCAATCCGTTCATCTTTGTCTCATTTTTTAGAAATTCTTAACACAGATGAGAACAATTTATTCTGCACTACCAGCCCAAACAAAATTGAGAAAAAAATAAAAGATCTACTGAAAATGTAGTCATGTTTCATACCCAAAACTATAACCAGGCTTCTAGAATAAGATACTGCTAACAGTGCTGTTCTCAGACACAGGACAAGGCAACAGGGAGATCTGACCTCATGTTATTATTTGCACCCTCTGGAACAAAAGCAGAAAAGGAAGGAACTCTCAGCTTCGCTCTGTGATCGCTCCTTGGGATGGGCTGTATCGGTCATTGGGTCGTCGGGCAGTGAGAAATCGTGCATCGTTCATTTTGTGTACTCTATTACCATTGTATTTTTATTATTATTATCATAATTATTAATATATAATATAATTATCTTTTTCTTTGCTGTCCTAGTGAACTGTTTTTATCTCAATCCATGAGTTTTCTTTTCTTGCCGATTCTCCTCCCCACCCCAAGGCGGGGGGAGTGAACAAGTGGCTGCATGGTATTTGGTTGCCAGCTGGGGCTAAACCACGACAAGAATTTATACAGCTTTATTTTGTTGGGTTTTTTTTTTTTACATAAAATATTTGACTAAAACTACTGTTGAGGTTTAACGTACATTTTACCAAAACAAGTAACTTTTACTTAAGAATTAACTAGACACTGACAACACCATAAATCCTGATTCAGGCTGGGCTGTGTTAGTCTTCACATTAATCTGCTTAAAATTCCTGACTTTAAAGAACGAACAAGGGCCGCATTACGGGCTTATAACAAGGTTAAGCTTGAGAAGTTCTATTAATACCCTCCCTAAGGCTACCAGGAAATTCCTTAAAGCAAGCAAATTTTTGGCTTTGCTGTGGATTATGCTCTAGGGTAGTTTGTTCTAGCTCCCATAAAACAATGAGTTTATCTCATGTCTGTATCAGCAGCCCGTCTCCTTTTGGGGGCTCATCGACTGAGATGCTCATCAGGAGTCACAGAATAAGTTAACAGTAAAATCTGGAATTCTGCCATGTTCACTCTCCATATCCCCACATGAAGTTTTAACTGACTGTCAAGCATCTGATTCATTTGTGAGAAATAACAGTTTTATCTGTCTAAATTCCAGAAACTCAAGAGCATAACTGAAGCCCTTAGAAAAAAGTGGTAATCTGTTGTAATGGATCCATGATAACTGTATCTACACACAGTTAATGCACTAACACATTTCCTGAGTCTGAAAGGCTAGGAGCAAAATCAGGTTCATCTTCTTTAACCATAACCTTTTGCATCTTTCTTTCCTATGTTTCTATATCACAATTGTGACATTTGGAATTTTAATCAAACAAGTTGCTATAGATCTGCAACTCCAAATGAATCTGAAAACTAACGTACGAATCTACTGCTAAATAAAACTAAACATAACTTTCTTTTCAATTGCACAGGTCACAGCCTGAATCTTAGAGTTACTGAAAAACAGCTTCAAAATAATTTATTTCAGTAGGGTTATCGGCAAAGTTCAGAGCAACCAGAGAAGGACCTCAAAAGCCTATAAATAAAACAATTGAGCACAGCTTAACATAGCCTGTCATCTCAGCTGGACTGTGGAGACACCTTAGTGAGCAATTCAATAGCTATTTTGAGAGGTCCAATTTAGTGAACCCGTGACTAGTAATTGTCTTGCCTTGTTGTGCCATCCAGAGAGGATGTTTGTAACTATTTCAAACAAAGGAAGGGTTGTTGAAGCGCTGTGAACGAGAGAAATTGGTGTCCACAAATAAAATTACATTTATTTCCACTAAGTGAAGTTTCTGAAGTTCAGTTGACCAGCCCCCTGCATCTAGCAACACGAGCCAGCTTTCCGTCACATACCAAGTATAATAAATAACTTGGCAGAGGGGAGGTCGTGGGTGGTTGTTTTGGTTTGGGGTGGGTATTTTTTTTTGTTTGGTTTGTTTTTTTGACTAAATACTGCATTTGTGACTTCCCCTGCCTAATTGGTTAGGTCCATCTTATATTAAAGAGTCTGGGTTTGTAAGACAATCCATTTGATAAAAAACCTGCTAGACTGATAGTCATTAAAGTAATACAATATGTATTAGAATTTTCCATATTTTTTTTCAGGAATAAAATCATGCTAGCACTATGCTAAAAACTTGGCCAGGTTTCCTTGTTCTGAAAAACAATAATATAATGGTGATATTACAATTGTGTTCCTAATACAACAAACTCGCTGCTAGAGACCACTGGCCTTAATTACTTAGTTGTGTAGATTTCCTAAAACGTGTTCCATTTGTCCACTGAGGCCTATTTCAATAACATTTTTGCACCAGGGGTATTAAGATATACATGTTATAAGCTAACTTCATATACACTAAAATTATACTAAATTTATCCAGGAGATGAACTAATTTGCAGTTGTTTTACTACTTGGAAGTCTATCTTTTCCAATTAGAAATCAAGAACTGCAATGAAAGGGGAGATTTTTCATGCTGATGCAGCAGTCTAAGTATGCTGATTAAGTTTTACTCTTCTTTCTTCTTATCTAGTAAATGCAGTGTTAACCAATGTCTGTTTTAAATGCATTAAAATCTCCCAAAAGAATTCACTGTTTGTTAACTACGATTTATAATCTGATCAAAAACAAAGAATCATCAGGAGTTGTATATATCCACTATTTAGTGATATTAACAGTGCATCAGGAAAGTATCAACATCCTTAAAGCAAAGGCCAAACTGCAACACACATTTTACTAGTATACATATCTTCCTGTTAAAAGACATATACTGCTAATATTTCTTCTACCTTTTTTTTTTTTTAATTCAAAGTTAATGTTTTCTTCCTGGAATAATGACAGGGAGAACACTTTTTTTGATATTTTGATGTTTTAAGTGGTAGTTACTTCCTTAATATTTCTATTTGTAGTGATTTTGGAAATTCTGTTCAATTCAAGACATGTCTAAGTAGTTATCATTCATTCCTCATTCAACACTGCTTTTTTAGGTACCTTCCTTAGTTAAGCTGTTGATTAAGCCATCTCAACCAATCTGTTAAATTCTTACAGTGTGTCTGTTCTACTTGGAAGTAGTTACGCAGAACACACTCCAAGAAAGCATCTCAAATATCCCTTTAAGCTAAATGTATATTTTACAGTTAACAACAACAAGAAAAATTAATAAATGCCCTTTTTCTTTCAATAACATTAACGTCATCATAAGCAGGTGTCACAAACAAGATTTTCCTGCTTCGAGTCTTTGTAAGCTTCTATACCAATTTGAAGCTTTGAACTTTGAAGCAGTTTCAATACTACACAAAGTTTTGCTATCCTCTCAAGAAAAATAAACCATGTAAGAAACATGTATCACAGTTCTACCATTAAAATGAAAGCATATTCCTGACAACTGGGGTGGGAGATAACATGGAGGAAATCCTACGAAAGGTGAATACTGTATGCATTTGATCTCCCTTCTATACTGCCTCATGAATTTTGCAAATCTAATGCAGAAGAATAACTTATCACAGAAAAGGACAACTTCTTCTACTTACTCAGGCCACTTGACAAACAAAAAAGCAATCATTTTCAAAACAACCACCCAACAATTCTGGAATCCAGTTGGGAGTAGGCATGTGTGGTAAAGCCGATAAAATGAGTATTTTCCCATAATTTTAAGGAAATTCAAGGGATGTGTTTTATCAACATCTTTCATTGCTGGTTTTACTTCAGGTAAGTTTTCTCCAGGCAGGTGTGTATTTCCCAAGACACGCAGACCGTCTGCTTGACACTTCTCTTCTTTCTTCTGCTCCTGACATTTGATTTAGGAACCAATGCATTTTTTTCAGTTAGTAGTTTAAGAAATTAGACTGTAAGACAAACTTTGATAGCTGGGAATTTACCATTAGCCTCAGTTAGAAGCATAAAACAAGACAGCACAGGAAAATTTGTACAGGATGTTTTTCTTCTCTAGTTAAAAACGCTGTATAAAAACTAGTTTGGGGATTTTAGGTAGCATGGAAGACAATAAACAGCTTGAAACAACAGTCCTCCAACCATGCCGCCAAAAGCTCACATTGCTTCACCCTTACTACTAGGGGCTGTCAAACCTTAAAAACCAACATTTTCATTAGCAAAATAACAAATGTTTTCCAAATGGAAATTTTGTTTCACAATGTCAGGATTTATCTTGCATGGATACAGGACAATCTAAGACAGAGGGTTACCCTACCCAGCAAGTCAGCGCTCCACAGAACACCAGTTTTAAGGCATACGTTAGGAGGCCCAACAGATGGGCCACTTTCCCTAAACCAACTTTCCTCAGAGAATGGCACAAGAGCAGATGTGGTGAACAGAATACAGGCTTGAAACCACGGCATCTCCCTTGGCCTCAGCTTTCACGTTCCTTTCCAACCTTTCATTCCTGGACTTGCGGCATCAGTCTCTGACCAGTATCACCAGCAACATGATGTGTCTGAATACCTTGCTGGGGCATCATTTTCAATAATGAAGAGCATCACTTAGTTTAACAACTTTGCACTAACATTCCTTGGTTAATTTATCAAATGGAAGCCTTGCTAAGCAAGTGACTGCTGATGCAATCTCAGGAAGAAAAGCATAGTACAACTGCTGGTAAAGAAACTTGTACACATTGCAGTAACAGGATGATTTAAAAAAAGAAAAATTTCAGCACGTGAAAACCTTCATCTCATGCTTTCTTAACACGTCTTTAATTCTGTTTTTTAAAGTAATATTTGTGAGACTTATTTGCTTCACTTAGATTCATCCAGGATGTTCACAACACAATTATATGCACAACTTAAATAAGTTAGCACTTAAAAACGGAACAATTGGAACTTTTGTACAATTAAGAATTAGGATCCTCTAGGGGACTGTCTATCTGCAAAATTACTACTTGTTCCTGTTACATTAAGGCACAAGCCAAAGGCAAATTGACTTCGCCTTCTGGGAAATGTAATGATCCCCAGAAATCCTCTGCTCAGAGTTAAATCAATTGTCATTCAGTAATTCCTTATTCCTGAAAAGAGGTTCTGCTCCAGCTTTACCTTTCTCTCTCTGTTCTTACCATTCTTTGATGACAAGTTAATTCTCAAAATTTCAGTTTTAAAAACAACGTGTGTGAGTCAGAGTGCTACAAAGATTTGCCAGGTTCAAACCATTTCATATTAAAAGTGAGTTTTTATGGCACTTTACTGCAGGAGGTACTACGCACAGTTTGTGAGAGCGCAACTAAAGCTCTTTTGCTTTTACTTTTTAGGAATTGCAATCATAAAAATTAACGACCCAGTTTTAGTGAAGCTTTGCAAACTGCATATAAACACGATGTAAACTGTAGGGACAGTGATATCAACTAAAAGCAGCACTAATGCCAACGGAGAGACCCTGCTTTAAGTTTCAGAAAGCTGGTTCAACAGAACGTTCAGGAGTTCACAGCTTGCACGCATTTGCAATTTTGAGCGCTGTGTTTTCCTTCATTGTTTTATCACTGGTTAGAAGAATAAAGAAATCCAGTTCAGGCTCACTGTCTACTGAGCTGTGTTTCTGTCAGACTGTCAAAAAGTATGTCAAATGTAATGGGAGACAGAAAGCACACCGGGAACGCTTACATAGGAGCAACTGAACTGAAATTTCCAATTCATTTCACACACAAATCCTTTTATTCAAAGTCAACCTAATCAAAAACTGTTTCAAAACTGAGCTTAGTGCCACATTTTAAGATTGCAGGTTCTATTCCAACTTTTCAAAGCAACATCGTTAAAAAGGAACTGAATCATTTCGTAATTTCTCTCTAGTGCCTGTATGGTACAAGTAACGGGGATCACCTGGCAACAAAGCCTCTATGGAAATGTATTTTCTCTTCGTAACCCAAGATCACAAAAGTCATCTTCATCCTACCGCTAACTTGTCTTGCTGACTTGCAAGTGGAGTTTGGAGTGGGAAAATGAGATGTAGAAAGATATTTGAAAAGTGGACATGTCACGTCTCACTAGCACCATGGCATCACATCGAGTTAACTGAAATAAGATTGTACTTTTTCAGTTCCATCTTAAAATTCAGTTAGCACTGAAACGCACTTCTAATTTTGCGCTGAGTAGATCTGAATTATACACAGGACATTTTTGAAGCTGCAGGGTGATTATATCAGGCTAAAAGCGTAATTACAGGTAGATTAGAAAAATTGTAATGATGCTCAAAAACTTGCCTCCCCTTTTTCATCCAACTTGCCTCCACAGCAATTCAGGCAGCTCAGGCTTTCACCGCGTGCCGCAAAGGGTCGGCGTGCTGAATGAACTGCTCCCGAGCCAAGGAACCGGGACTTATTACACACAGTCCCAAGGGACCCTGCTACGCCAGCTGTCCCCGAGCCAGCCTTCTGTCTGGTTTCACACAGAAGTAATAGTAAGAAACTCCCCCATATCCACACACACAAGACTGTTCTGAGCCACGAATCTTGAAAGCAAAATCCTCTATGAGAATATTACCTCTCTTTAACCAACTACAGAGTTAATATTGAACCAATAATATTAGAAGAAATTCTTCTTGAGACCTAAATGTATAACAGTCCTTCTTAAAGAGTTTTAAGAGCTTTTAAGAACTCTTTAATTACTTTTTTAAATTTAAAAACAACCCTGTAATTTACAATATCCAATATTGTTCTTTTAGACCTGCCCAAATTACTAAATTTTAAGTATTTGCTTGTCCCAGCTAAAAAAGGAGTTTCACTCTACTAACCTAGAACTCATGCTGATGAAGGCTTCAATCACTAAAAAGTACTTTTTCATAGCTTCAAGCATCACTACGGCTGGAGATGTTCAATACTCTATCATACACAGCCCAGAATTTAGCCAGAGGCAAGAGCACTGAAATAGCTAGAAAGTTGTGACATCTAACAAAGGTTTAACCACTTGACCTCATGTCCCATGGTATGCAGAACACTAACTTGGCCTCATTTTCACATGTGTAAAACAAGAACAATAATGTCTACTGCTGGAAGTGTCTTGAGGACTCTTACTCTCAAGCTTCTAATGCGTCTTATCACTATCTTATTTTTTGACATTTCTATTGCTCTAGCATGGTAGGTTCTTCTCCACACAAGAACACAACAGGCTTATCCTGGGGCTTTTGTTTGTTTTTCTTTTTGGACAGTCTAGAACTAAAAGCAGCATCAAACCAAGTAGCCTGTACACAGCGTTGCTAAGTTACCCAGGTAAATCCCAGTGTCATGTGGTTGTGTTATCCTCACATATGCAACAAAAAGGGGGCATTTTTTCAAAGCAAGAATTTATTCATTTGGTGAACAATTACTTTCCCCCTTATTAATCAAATGAATATCAGGAGCAAAAGAGTAGCCCTTAGCATTGCATTCTTCACCTGATCTTGAGATCTTGAGTTTGTTAGCTGGATTTTTTTTTCTTAACCTTCCATCAGGAATTCATTATACAATTTAAAATAACTTGCTACACAAGCTGTCAATAAACTGCACTCTCTCGTGCATTATAATTCAATTCTGTCCGTTTAGAAGAATATCATTTTGGTTTCTTTTTAAAGGAAAAAAGGCAAAACAACTAGATCTACTTTTAATTCCACAGCACGTAAATCAGATAGATACAAGCTTTCAGGTCTCTTCTTTCTCTGCTGACGTTGTCAACATATTTAAAAACTAAATAGCCACCTAGAGGTTCTGACTCCTGTTTTATAGCTCTAGAGAATAAGTTTAAAAGGCCATGAGAAAAATAAATGCTCTATTATTTACATTTCTGAATTATGATGATCATGGCAAGGAATCTCTCGGCAACCCTCGCAACATACCATAAAACTTTTTGAAGTAATAATTTCTAAGTATTTTCAGTCTTCACTGTGAGTTATTCAATATTAAATTTCCTATGAAATTAACATGACCTCTGGAAATGTAGCATCTTAAATTGTATTACTTCACTTATTTGAATTCCATATACCTCACTATGCTTTATGCATTACCCCTAACAATTTCAGAACATTAGGAAGTTAATTTCCAAAATTACTCTATTTTATTATTAATGTTGCTCCGCTAAAATCAAAGGAATTTAAGCGGAAATAAGGTTCTCTGTACAGATTTCTAACTCTCTGAATGGACTGCAGCTGATAAATCTAAGGCTGGTCCTTTTACTTTAACTAGTCTGGCAGGCTTTGAAAGGCAGGAGAGGTCTGCCCACTTGAAGCCAGGTGGTATCAGGCAGGTAACTCCAAGCAATTCTATTACAGCAAACAGGAGCCACAGTCAAGCACATTCCCTCAGATCTGCTAGAAAGTTAAGAGCTCACCTATGGAAGCCTGGCTTCATATTCATGTAATATCTTCAGAAATCTATTTGTATGAAAGTATTAATTCCCAGTTAGCCTCCTAAAGCTAAAAAAAAAAAAAAAAACCCAAACCCAACCACCAAAACCAAAAAACCCACAAACCAAACCAACAAACAAACCCCAAAACAAAACACCAACAAACAAACCCAAAACTCAACAACACCCCGCCACCACCCCCCAAAAAACCCCACCACAACACCCAATCCTCCTCCTCCTAACTCTTCATACATACAACATGGGAAAATTCATGAGTGCAGCTAAGTTACTGAAACCAACCGTAATACTACCACTGTCTGGCACATACAAATCGCACGTGTGTGTTGAGGCTACTGCTAGTATTAGTGGTATCCTGCAGCTACAACAGTACTGTTAAGCCTGCTTAAATTTCCCAAGGTAAAAATTATAATGCCATCAGATCTTATCATCATCCATATTGAAAATATCTGATTCTGAGTACAACTCTTCCGAACAGAAGCATCAGAGTGAAATCTAATGAGCAAAAGCTAAAACAAGATAATGAATTCAGGAGCGACAAGAATTGCAGGCTCAAGTGTGCTCTCATTGAAATAAATGTGGCTTAACTCATGCTTAACACTGTGCAAACATGTCTGCAGGATAAAGACTTAAGTTTAGAATTTGAGGAAGTTTTAGAATGAGTTTTGAAGCTGCTAACAAACATGAAAGGTTTACTTAATCTTACCCAAACAGCACTTCACAGTTCAGCTTTGGACTACTTTTCATAGTTGCCTGTTCTGTAGCACGAGCATTGGAGTTAACCCAAAAATTCATGTAATTGCTTCAGTAAGATGTTCAAGGTACACTCAGAAACACAGGTAAGTTTAATAGAAATGACTTTTTGATTTCATTTATTTCCTTTGAAAGCACAACCAATAAATTTTGAGATCAGGGTTTACTTTTTCCTTGCCAAGCTTGACACATATGTAATAAGTCTTAACCAAGTTAGTTGGAAACTGATTTATCTATTTAACATATGGGTGAAAAAATAGAAAAAACTTTTGCAGGTAATGAACGTGACACAGACCTAGAGGAGGGATCTCACCAAAATGTCCACTATTTCATTTTATTTACTCCCTCATAACAGTGAAGGACTTACTCATCAACACTCCAACTGCCCCCTGTGCAGCGCTGCTAGTCTTTCTAAATCAATTTTTATCACTCCCTGAGTCTTAAACTCATGCTCTTCACTGAAGCATTTAATTCAATGCAAGTGTTAACTCTGATCTAGAGGGAGTGGGGCAGCAGGGGAAAGGAAAAGTATCACTGGTAAAGCATCACGTTACTTATCAGTAGAAGAAGAAATAGAAACAGCTTGTAACACAAGAAAGCTCACTGGTGTTCTGAAAACCTATTTCCTTTGTATTCTCTACACTTCAAACACACGCACAAAGAAGGTATGCACAACTGGATTCTGACAGGTTGCAAGGCTTTCCTACCTCCTAACACACGGGATACTATTTTATTATTTTTTCCTCATTCATTTTTTCTGCCTTTGTCCTCGGGGCAGTATCATTTGAGATGACATAATATAGCACAAAACCACATAGTCTTAGCAATTAAAACTTAGGATGTTTTAATGCCTCAGAGTGGAATGTAGCTACATGCTACTTCGACTGCTCTTGAAGAAAATCTGTAATGGGCTTAAGAGTCCTGCACTGTAATTGCTGATTTGTTGGTGGCACACAAATTCTTGTCCTCTGACAAAAAAAGCTCAAACTGTGAAGCCAAGATATCACACTGCTGGTATGAGTAGATAACACACTATCTGGCCTTCCAATTTGAGAACACTCTTAATAACTACTGCTCCAAGAAGCTTTTGTTACGGATATAAGATACACATGAAATTCATAGCCAGGATCCTGAACGGAAAAAGTACAGACTGATGAGATTACCCAAGTATTTCTTGTTAGTGTTACTTTAATGGCTTTCATAGTTTGATGTGGAAAAATATGATGATTAAAGACTAATAAGCAAAAAACCCCAACCATCAGCAATGAGGAGGACAATCACGTGTACTTGCAAGCTACTGTTTTGACAGGAGCTGCTGATGTGAAATACATCGTACCCTTGCTAACTCAGACATCTGTGGGACATCAACCAACCAGGATCTTCTGCATTGCGCTCCTAGGAAACAAGAGAGCATAGCAGTTGGAAACAAGGCACAAAAGCAGCCTCAAATATTAAAAAAAGTTGAAGGTATCTCCTCTGACTGGCTTTATAGGAAACACCACAGATGCTGAGGAGGATTAGGAATGAATTTAGCAAAGCTCTCCCTAGCCCGAAGGGAGCAGGCACCAGCTTGCTCACGTGCTGTCAGATATACACCGCCATAACCTGATACTCACTGATGTTACCAGGAAAAGGCAAACAAGCTGCAATTGCAGAGAAGAACTACAAAGGCAACTCTAACCATTTAAAAATAATTGTATTAATAGGGGAAGAACCTACAAACTGAATATTCTCTCTATAATGATACAACCAAAAAATCCCAAACCAAGATCCAAAGGCATCAGACAGAAAACAAACAAACAAAAAATTCTATTTTCAGGGACATTCCATAAGTTACTTAAAATAAACAGTGTTTGGTATTTACCACATCTGAATTTCTACAACCCCTTCCCATGCTAAACTTTGGGAGTGACTGAATTTCAACTGATTTCCTTTCATATTGCAATCACAGAACCATAGAAGCCGCTAAGCAAGAACAGCGGGTATCTGGAAACCGGCACCTCCATTACAGATGTTTTCATTGCAGAACCTATAACCTGTTAACATTGAACAAGGTCAGGAAGGAGAGCCTGGTGACTGGCAACACACAGAAGAACATAGTTTAAAGATGGACACTTTTTTCTTTTAAACTGATTTTACATACTAATTCCCCACAGGAGAGCAGGCTCCTTTCATCTACTAAAGCAGATATCTCTAAGATCAATCTTAATAGCTACTTGTGTTTCAATAACCAATCAATCGTAGTGAGAAGCCAAAGAATAGTGCACTAAAAGTACAGATTTTGGCAAACTCCTTCAAAATTCTGTAAGGATGTATTATTTCCTAATCCGGGGCGGGGGGAAGGGGGTGTCCAACACTGCCTATAGTGCTCTGTCATGTTAGATTTTTCTCTTAAGATGTAAGAACATTACAGTGAAATTACCTAAACTGAATAAAAATATTTGTGAATGTTCAAAGATTTCCAGTGATGTTAAAGGAGCACCTTAGACGCTACAGAAAAAGAATATATTCAAAGACAGTATGAAGCTACAAATAAACTTTAAAAACTAAAACGTACCATTTGTCAAACTGACAGCCGGAAGTAGCTCACTTGTGGATGACTGATGCGTATTGCATATAAAGCCAGAATATTAAAAAACAGTAAAGAGCCAAACAATAAATTACAATGTATCTGTACATCATCCTTTTCCCCTTTTATCAAAGCATACTATCTTTTATGCTTTCTCCCCACCCTTTACAACAACATTTTAGAGATAACATCTGCACATGTTAAGGACTAACCAAATGATTAACTACAACTGGGAAGAAGAGTTAAAAAAAAGAGAACAGATACTGGCATTTAATTTCCTAACACAACAGTATTTTGCTAGTCTGTGAAAGGATGGCTAGCCTTTGAGGAATTGGACAAAGCAGTTAACCACTGTCACATTTTATATACCCCAGCTATGATATTGAACATACTGGGGTCCGAAAACAATTTCTTGGTAAAATGACACTTATGAGCTAAGGTTACATATTTAATTAACGTCTATAAACATTAGTAATATTTAAAAACTAGTAGAAGCAAGTACTTTGTATCAACTAAATTAAAAGGATTGTAGGGGGGGAAGAGTGGATTTTCACTCCAGAAGTCAAGAACTAAGCTGAATTCTTCTGAGATGAATGCTTAAAGACAACTGAGAGGGAAAGGAAAGCCCACAAAGTCTTACCAGGAATTCCAGGTTATAAGTATAAGAACAGACAATCACAACATGTTTCCAAGTATTCCTCGGTTCCTATGCTGCTGCTTTTCCTGTGAGTTGAAGCTACATGTGAAATTGACTACAAGGGAAAATGTGCCACTAATAAGGCTGATTCCAATTAGGAGACTACCAGCTATTAGAATGAACCTGTTCTTATGCTGATTACAGGCTTATTTGGTCAACATGACATAAATCTCCTAACCTTTTAAAAGAAGTAATAATATTCTCAGCAATAAATTTCAGAATTAACTAAAAATAAGAGGTGAGTTCCTTTTGGAGAACGATGACTTTAGAGCTAGAAAACTTCCTCATCTCAGGATTTGTGTGTTCCTACACACTGCAAGATTTGACTTTGCTTTCCCTGGGGAAAGTCACATCCCCTGTGTAGGCAGGGCCACAAAAATCCTGTAAAACTGAGTGCCAGATTACAGATTTCTGGCTTTACTATGAGTGGAAGAGCATTGCACTGCTAAACTCTATTGCTAACAGGCTAGAGGTGAGACCGCTAACTTGGGTATTGGCGGGGGGGGGGGCACACCAGTGGTGTTGGTTTGTTTTGAACATCTCTCTTTCACTGACTACTACACCGCCTCTTTCCTCCTAAGTCTTCACGATGCTCTTCGCTCTGCGCTCTCCATGAAGTCTCAGTACTGAGACCTGCCAGGTCTGCTTGAATCCAGAAAGAAAAATGTCTGTTGTCTAAACTAGGAAGTTCTTATCAAAACCCTTCCAAGTTCTTAACAATGTGGCATTTAGTAATTATTTAAATGACTCCATACTGACTTGTCAGTACTTTTATATCAATAGTTACACAATATATATTACACTATAATTAAATTTTTAGTCATTAGTCTGAATATTTTTAAATGTTTGGGTGGATTGTACTTTAAACATGAAACTGTATGAACTGTGGTAAGGGCCCACTCAGTCATCCTCCCCCTTTCTTCACACTATAGATTTACTTCAAGGAGAAAATTTCTCTACATGCAGAGTGTTAACACCAAGGAACTGCTTTTATTTAAATAGCAAGTAAGCATGACCCTGAATTCATTTCAGTCAAAAATGTCACTGGACAGAAAAACTGTATTACTAATGAATTAGTCTTTCCTACAACTGCTTGTTAGCACTTACTTTACCGGGAAAGTGAGAAAATGTATAAAATCCAGTATGTCCTCCTTTTACAACTAAAGGTCTGCTTAAGGCTTCAGAGAAAGCTTGAAGTAAGTCTCGTATGTCGTGTGGCCTTTACTTTTGGCTGATTTGTCTTCTCAAGGCAATGCTTTGCTCCTTTTTTTTCCTCCCTACCTTTTTTTTTTTTTTAAAGTAAACTACGCAGTATGAGAAGAGTCTCACTGTAATTATGAAGCGTCCGAGAGTTTGTATCCTCCCAGAAAAAGTAAATCACTGTCTTCTTTGTAAAAATAGCAGCTCTGTTGATAAGACTCCAGCTATTTATGGGCCCATCCTGAAATCCTTACTTTGGCCAGTCCTAACCAATAGGCTATGCAGTGATCAGCTATACTTACAATCTACTCAGAATGGTATCTGTGCGAACACAATGAAATCCAGTGTTCTCACTGAAAGATAGGAGCCATCATTTTTTGTTAGTTTTCATAAACTCAGAGGGCTTAAAAGCAGAGTAGTACTTCTACCATAACTTCTATAACTGATTAGCATAAAAAAGATAGCTAAAAATTACTCTTACAGGTATAAATAATTTGGTACATACGAACTGAGCATTCTCTTCTAAAGATCAGAACTTGGATTACCTCTTGATTGTGTGAGCGGCTACACAGATGGACCGGGAACACAGCAGGCAGTATGAAGGTGGAAAGCCACTTGCTCAAGTTCCCATTCAGGGTAGGGGGGAAATCAAGGAGGCTACAAAGGTAGCACAAGAAACAGTTTTAAAGCTCTTCTCTATTCAAGATATACTCCAAAATGCACTTCCTTCTACTATGAGTTTTTGAAAAACATCACATGATCATATGATAAAGGAAGGTTTTTTGCACAGATCGCACTTACACAATACATTTCAAACAAACCAAAGTCCTTAAAAATGTTGACTTTTTAAAAATATAGGTACAATAGAATTTGAAATTATATACTGAAAAACTTGAAAAACATTTGGTCATGAGGTCTGCTGAAATTGCAAAAAAATGGGTCATTCTCAAGTAAAAATTATCTAATCGATATCCTCAATCTGACCTGGTAAGTCATAGAAAATTGATCAGTCATTTATAATCTGCTAAATAAAAGTCACATACAGCCTATTTTGAACAAGTGCACTATATTCCCAAGCTAATATACACACCCCTTTTGACCAGAGGGAATACCACTGTCCCTAGAGGTACCTGTACACAACTGTTTGCCATGCATCCTGTTACAAAAAAAATTCAAATGCATGCAGTTAGCCACAACATTTTACAGGGAGGAGAAACATTAACGTTTGTCAGAGCTGTCTTTTATCCCCTCCCAACAAGTAAAAATGTCAATTCTCACCCACATGTCAATTCCACATATAAAAATGTATACACTATAGAACAGAGTTTTATAACGCTGTTTTAAAACATGCATGGAATTCCATTTGCACAAACAAGTGTTCAGTAACCTCATTTACTGCACAATAAACACTCACTAAATTTCTCACACTCCGTGTGCTTATTCCAACTACACAGACAAGCCTGAAAAAAATATTCCAAGACACCATTAACATCAGATCGCTTGCATTAGTTGTAGATACAGTAACATCTCAATAACAGTAAGCATGGATCATTGCTTCGTTCACATTTATTAAAGTCCTACAGAATTACTTCTTTAAACTTGTGTTTATTTCCAAGAAATAAACAACCGCTTAAGATAGTTACTAGTAAAACTAATGACCCAAATATATGGGAAATGAAAGCTGTAAGAACTGAAAATTGCACCTAAACTAACCAAATGTAAAATCCATCCCCTTAAATTTCATTAAAGCATCTATACATTGTCAAGACTGCTTGTGTGAGGTGGAGTTTTTTTCCATTAACCTAGAAGCTTCCCTCCTTCAAATGAAGGATGCCAGCTTTCTCACCACCGTATCAGTGCCTCTTCACCTCTACAGTTTTACTGCTTGGAATCGAGTCTTTATTGTTCAGATCTGAATGTCTGTGCTACACTCCAATCAAGTGAACTAAGTTTCATCATCTCCAATCTCATTCCGAAAAACATCTGTCGGCATCACACATCTGCATTTAATACAACACAATTTGAGGACAGAGTCTGAGCAGTGGAGTACTTTATTAGAAGGAATACCAGAACTCCACTAAGAAACCAATATAAGCACTTCTGCATCTCATCAGTATCATTAAATTCCTATAGCTATACAAACACCTCAATAAACCACCTCTCTCATTGAAAAAAGTGCTGGCTCCATAAGTTATATACTGTAGAAGTTCAAAGAAAAATAGTACATGGCAAAAACGGTAAATTCAACGTGAAGTTAAAAATTTGGAGTGGAAGAATAAATAGCTGGTGAGAAATAGGCCATCTTCAAACGATACAAAAACCTCTTAACAGCATTTTTTATTTATTTCCAACAGATAATTATACAATCTATATAAAATTTCTAACCCAGTTCTGCATCTGTTTAGTAATGAAACTTTTCTCCAACAATACTTAGTTTTCCATAAACTGTAATTTACATGGACTTAAAGGTACTTGTGACATTGTTTTTGACAGCTAACTTTAAACGGTTGAGTTTTTCTTAATAGACCATGAGCTTATTTTGTAAGAAGACAAGAACAAATTGGACTGCACTAAGTAATCAACAAGAACAGAAAAAATGATACCTGTAGTCTCATTAAAACAAACAAGCAACCCCCCCCCCCCCCCAACCCCACACAACACTGGGCAGTTTCCTAGAAAAAAAACTAAAGGTACAAAATATACCCCAAGGTATCAGTGAAATTAAAACAACGCTGAATGGACACAATATAAGCACAGTATCAACTTGAGGCAGTGATACAGTATTTCCAAAGAAGGTAAAGCCCACCCGGGTTTTAAAATGCAACATTTTTACTTCTTTTTTAATGAAGGGGAAAGAAAAGCTCTCACATTTCACAGACGAGACGATGTCTACAACAGCCTAAAGCATTGCAGAAGACTGCACTTGGTTGCAATTCATGGGATAAGGTCTATTACACACTTACAGCTAATCTGATGTAGTCTGTTACGTCCAGCTTTTCCACCTCATGTCAACTCTTCAATGGATCAGGGAATCCTGTTATCACACAGCCATGTTAGCTCAGTCAGTCACAACATGAAGCGCAACTATTTAAAGCTGCCTCCTTAGTAGGAAAGCCTAGATGAAACCCTTGGGTGTGTGGGAGCAATCCTGTGCTTCAGCCTCAGCCCTCAAGGAAGCCGTGCTGGAACATACAAGTCTTTCAAAAAGCTCTGCAGCACAGCATTCAACCTTTCTGCATTAACAACCACCCCAGAATGGTTTTCCTCCATAGAGCAGAAAGACTATCAAAATTAAACTTGCCACGTAGCAAGCCACAAATCAATAACTTTTATGAAGAAAAGTCCTCATTAAAGCAGCAATCACAAGTGGCTAACCCACTGCTGAACCAAACTATGCGATAGCCACAACAGTCTGAGACATGATCTTTCTTCTTCACACAACATGGCTACTTCTCACTCTGTCTGATTCGGAAGAAGCAGAGGTGCTACGCTGAAGCTGTAATACCCAACCTTCCCTTGATATTTATCTCCAGGGCAGAAAATAATTGGATGTCACACCTACTAACTCAATTTCATTCTGCTAATTATTCTTTAGTGATATTTTTTTCCTTTTCTCCTCTCACCACTGCATTTTGAACAGGATTAATGAAGTCACTGGTGAAATTATTTTGAAGACTATTGATCACATACATAAACTACTCCCTCAATATCTCTTCAGAAAAAAACAGCACGTGAAAAAAACAGATCAAGTTTGATAGATTTATATTACAGTCTTCAGAGAACAAGATCTAAGACTGATCTCAATATCTAAATTTTTACTTTAAAAAAGCTTAAGACATAGTTATTCCATTCTTACACCACTGCAAAGAACTAACCAGTGATGCAAACAACCAATGAGCCTACTTCAATTCAAGAAAGACAGTTCTTATTTCTGCACCATTCATTTCCCCAGCGCTGCACAGGCTTCTGCGTAAGGCAGGTTTTTGTTCTTGCTCCTCAGTGTGGTTCTCCAAGAGATTCACAAAGGGTGAGCACCAAAATCTCTAATGTCTTGTTTCTATTATTTAGAAAGTATATTTACAGAAAAATACAATTGTCACTAATGTTCTATGTCAAATACATATTGGATTCAGGTTTTTAGAAGTAAGAACGTGGCTATTTTGTCAGTTAACCTGATGATCCAAAGGCTGAACTGAGAGCACAGCATCGCTATAACAAAGAGAAGATAAATTGTCGTTGGTTGTTTTTTGGGTTTTTTAAAGGCAAGTTTTACAGAGAGCCATAACACAATAAATCTTTGCACAATTCTAATGACAGTCCATTATCTAAATGCTATAGAACATTTAACATACACAAGTGCTAATCAACTGATGGAACCTTCAACCATGGAAGGACTGAAAGGCACAAAACCTAGCAAAATAAGCAGCAATATTGTATAACAACTTGGTGGTTTGAGTATGTGGATCTTCATAAGGAGGGCAGATTCAACAGTTAAAAGGTACATAAGAAATCAGTCACATGATTTCTCAAGTTAGCACACACAAAACGTCTATGCACATTACTATAGATAATACCTATAGATTTGCAATTACTCTATGTCATTATCCTTCAGAAGGGTACGACAGGTCAGCAGGACGAAAGGCTCCCAGGTAGCCTGTCCTGGCTACTGCATTTTGGTTTTGGGAGCCTCTGAGCGTACTGAGCTGCGAGTGAGCTGTGCAGAACACAGGAGAGGGCAGGCAGCTGACGCAGAAACTTCTCCACTTCTTTCTGCCCGTCCCCACACAGTCTCCCCTACAGGACAGTCGGGGGCTGAGCCTTCCCAAGGAAAGCAGGGACAACATACACAAACAAGCCTTGGAGGTGACATAAAAACTTTTCTTTGGCACCAGTAGGATTCCAGAGTATTTGGTGTTGGCCAAGAAGCCTCTAAGGGCTGCTGAACTGAAAACAAACCTAAGAACTGGGCGCAGCAGGGTGGGACTTGGGGAACTGCTCTACCAGCTCTCTCCACATTCTGCCACGCTCCATATTTATATTTATTCCTTTTAAGCACCTTCACCATTCTAGTTTCTGTTATAATGAAAACACAGCTTTCAAAATCCACAGCTGTTGTTCTTTTCTTCTTCTGGTAGATAGATAGATTGATTCCCTTTAAAATCCTGGCAGAGTGCCGAAAATATTATCACCTGTGGACTTTGACCAATTCAACATCCCATCACACATTTACATAGGTTCCAGCTATTAAAACATCACTATATGGTCAGTATGAGATTAATATATGCATAAGATTTAAGTTTGTCTCCCTCAACATTAGTTCAAGGAGGTAATCACTTTATGCAAAGTCTTTCTGTGAAAGTGAGCTGGAGACTGCACATCAAGACACACGCCAGCTAAAGGGACTGCTTTCTCAGCAGACAGTCCTGTCTCAGTAAGCCAGCGGCATCCTGCCAGAAAAGCACCTGCAGACTGAACAACTTGCAATATAATATATAATATACACAGAGAGAAGAACAGAAAAACAAAAGAATGACAGCATTAATTACTGGAACAGCTCAATGACTCAGAAGTGGGACAACGTTTATGGCAAGTTACCACAGGCATTTCTTCGCACTGGCTAATTTCAACATTTTGATTCTGCCATCAAAACAAGTTTCACTTCTACCCACTGGCTTACTCCCTGTATCCCAATTACTCACAAACATAGAGGATGGTCTTGCTCAACCCCATTGATCTGGTCCAGAGCATGATGGTTTGCAATTTATTTTTTTAAAACCAACACCACTGATGAAATGGCTTCTCTTTCTCTCAACTAGGGCAAAATCCATCCTAACACGTTTGAGTAGTATCTTTATTTCTTATTAGCACATTATGGTACACTCTCTCCTGCATTTCACAGCTCTAGCGGCACAGAAAACATTGGGATTACCACATTGCATTTGCTCTGTTCATATAATCCAATAACCTGTCTCCTCACACTGGCCTGTGCCATATGTATCATGAAATGGTAAGAGGATCTTTGAATACTCTTATCCTTCAAATCAGGTTTCCTTCTACTCTACTTCTAAAGCAATTTAAGTCACAAAGGACTGAGTTTAAACTCTCTTCCAAAACATAGGCTGGCATCAACTCAATTATCTCATTAGCTGTACAAATACTCAATTCCCATTTTCAAATCTGCTATACCTACAGGCCTTAACAACGTTCTGCAGCAACGTTCACATTTGACATTTCTTCTTTTTCCCTTCTATTTCAGAAACGCTGTTTCCCTTCAGAGATACTTGCACCTAACACTGTTTTGCAAATTGAGACAGAATTTTTTCAGTACCTCATTTACCAGTGTAAAGTCTAATATTAAGAAATAATATATATTAGAAATATACTGAAAATAAAGCAAAAAAAATTAAGACATTTTATTTGCTATTTCAGCAAATTTCACTCTTAAATTGTGAATCTGGTAGAAAGGGCATGGACATAAAATGTTTTGTATACAATAAATTCAGAAGATATGCAAGTTATTTGGGTTTTTTTTAGTGTCGTCTAATAACTCATACAAGTATTCTGTAATTCTTGAAAAGTATGGGAGAGTTCTTGTGAAAACTAATAATCCATTTATCACATTGTTACTCAAAGTTAAATAACCAGAATTCTAGTTTTACAATCTTTCTTCATCATTTTAGACACCAAAATTATTAGCCGTTGACTCTGGCCAATATTCTTAAAAAATATGAACTCCATAATTTAAGCTAATAACTACTGTTGCTGAGGTTTCTATAGTTACTCATGAAAGGGTCACAGCTCTGAAATACATGCAGTCTCTAATAATAAGCTCCACCATAGTACGCTGACAACCTTTAATGATTAATTAGGCTAAGACCAAGTTCCTGGTAAAGCAGAGAATCCCACAATACACTCGTTACCTACTGAAGCAGCAAACAAACCAACTTTAGATTTTCAGATAAAACTGTGACTTTAGGTTGTATCTTCGCATTCTGGCAGGAGAAGAACCCCAGCTCCACGAGCTCCCCAGCCAGCCACAGCCCACAGCAGCAGCCAGCACAGCAGAGTTCCCGCCACGGCACCGCCAGGTAGGGGGATGACACTTGGGAGACACCTCGCTATTCTCCCACCTTTCCTCTCCAACTCCGCCATGGTGCGGGTGAGTTTGCATTAGCCTCCCTGGAAGTTCCCAGAAGAGATGACAAACAAAAGCACTATCTGTACTGTGTAGGACACTTAGCAACAAACTGCTGGACAAGGTAGAAATCAAAGTGCATCAGCAGATCAAAGTATGGGACAGTATCTGGCAAAAGACCTAACACATTAAAACAAAATACAATGCACTTGTACCTCTGAATTGCTGCTCTCACGTTGGCAGTTTGATTTTCTCTTTCTTTCTTACGTTTTTCTTTACTTTGCTCTTAACTGCACAACACAGGGAATAATACAGAAAGGTAATTAGCATTAATCACTTCCAGATATTATATGTTGATATTTCCTTGGGAAGGAAATGGAGAAGTGTTGTAGAAAACATTTAAGAAGGTAGAAGTTTTAAAAAAAAAGCATTCAGGCTATAAATCTAACAAAATAACATTTTAAAGCCATGCAGTGTAAGAAGTAACACTACTTTGAATGTTAGCGACCAATTCCTTTATTTTCACCATGCCTCATGTGAGTAAGAGACCACTTTCTTCTCCAAAACTTGCAATTGCAATTGTGAAATAACTTAATTTTGTGTTAACAAATGTCACTATTGGAAAATGAAGCCCTTTGTTTCTCCATGAGCTAAGAACTTTCACCACACTTAAAGGGCTTCACCCTTACACACACCCACCAGCCTTCTGCCTGCATGTGGATCAGTCTGACCACTGAAGATATATTATAGATATATAGATATACACATACAGAAATATGTATTTTTTTTAATATATATACACTGAGATATATAATGTATAATTATATATTGTAGTAGGTATAGATTATTGTATTACATATATCTCTGATAATATTGTCTCTAATATATCTGTGATATACACAGAGCTATAATATATAGTACATCTAATATAATGTATTATATATTATAACTGCATATAGCTGTATTTTTGTATATACAGAGAGATATATTGGCTATAATATATATTTATATATGTGTTTATATCTATTATGTGTATTATATCTAATATAATATAAATTTTATATATTATAACTGTAAGAGGAATTGCAGCAAGCCAAGTATGCTTTCATTTTTGTGTTTTGATCCTAGAAATGAAATTATAGAGCTGCAAACAACATAAAAATACAAGAGCTCAGATATGTACCTAATATTCAACACGCAGTATTTGCAGGTTTAAAAAGGAATGCTAACTGCAGTGAAGCTACACTTACCTGTTGCTGGATATTATGACCTTTTTGGCTTCTCACATCTCCAGTAACGCAATCAAGCCAAGGCCAAGTGAACTCTTGCGAGCTGGGGAGGGTGGGGCATGGTGGTGTTGGTTTGTTTTAGCTTTTGAAGGTTTATGGTCTTTGTTTTGTTTTCTTTGGTACTTTTACAACAGTAGCTTCAATGAGTGCTAGATGGGGAGGGGTGGGGTGTCTATTTCTTAAGCTGAAAGAGTATCGAGCTAGTTAAAAAGCTGAAACCACAACAAAACAACTTTTAACCTGTCAATACTACACCAATTTTGAAGCCAACAATAGTTAATTAATTCATTTCTTAAATCCTCTGGGATGAAGAGATAAGTTCACTTTGCCTATGAACTGCTCTAAATATTAATTTTTGCTTGCCTACTGGGACTAAATCAAACACAGTTAAAATGGTTACTGTGGTTACAGCGATGGATCAAGAAAAAATAGAAAAAAGTTACTTAACCCTCAAAATACAAATGAAAAGCCTGCAGAAAACAGCAAAGCACTACTAGCATTTACACGACAAAGAAAAATACAGATCCACATTTCATACAATTAAAGAAACAAGGCTCATGAACCCAAATCCCTGAGAGGCTGTTTTTTTTTCTCCAATACTTACAAAATACAAAACATTTACACACTTTTTTTCAGAACACAGCCATAAAGATATTATTAGATCTCCTTTACAATCACTATAAAACAAAAAAAATTGTTTAACCACCTAGTGATGGAGGGAAAAAACACCGTCAAAATGGTTACATATTCCACCTAAAAGGCAGAGGCAGGTGCAATGGGGGATACGGAACACACAACAGATTCACTTTTTATGTTAACTTGCTAAACGCAAAATAGTTCCAAGTGAAATTGTACTGAAATTACGTTGTCACAAAAAAAAGTCCATCTGAACAGCTCTGCACATTAAATGGCATTGCTTGCACAAACAGCACTAAAAGGTAACAGCAGAAACCCACAGCTGTGGAGAGGTATAAAAACCCAAACCCCAACCACCTTGAAATCGTATCCTTTCAAATCAAGCAGCAATATTTAATGGTTCTGTAACAAGCTGTAATTAAGCCACACTTAAGCAGCCTTCTAGCAGCTTTCCAGTACCTAAAGGGGATCTGCAAGAAAGCTGGAGAGGGACATTTTACAAGGGCATGTAGTGATAGGACAAGGGGTAATGGCTTTACACTGAAAGAGGGTAGGTTTAGATTAGATACAAGGAAGAAATTCTTCACTCTGAGGGTGGTGAGGCACTGGCACAGGTTGCCCAGAGAAGTTGTGGGTGCCCCATCCTTGGAAGTGTGCAAGGCCAGGTTGGATGGGGCTTTGAGCAGCCTGATCTAGTGGAAGGTGTCCCTGCCCATGGCAGGGGGGTTGGAACTAGATGATCTTTAAGGTCCTTTCCAACCTAAACCATTCTATGATTCTGTGAAGGGTGGTAAGAGAACAATTCTCTCACTACAGGGCTAGTTTCCTGGCAGCTATGCTGGCAAAATCTTTCCTCCAGCTTCCAAAAAGAGCACATGCCGCACCTAGCCACAAGGGACACAGATACTCCAAAGCTGCTGAAGTGGTAGCAAACCCAACGAAATCAAAGCAAGGGATGAGGGAAAAACTGAGTTCGTTTTGAAATTAAAGAAAGAAATCTACGAAATACTGTAACTATTTTAATAGCCATTGCAGCAAAGATATGTAACCAAGGCTGGGTTTTCTCATGCATGCAGATGCAACTCTGCTACTCCTCGTGAGCACTATGGCTGCTCTCATCTACAAATCCTACCTAATTCTAGTTATTTACTTAACAATAAATCTATTTTACATTATTTCAGTTTATATCTATTGCAGATTTTTCCCCCATTCCTCAACAAAAACATTACAATTCACATCTTTATTACAAAGTGCAAAAAATCATACAGTGCCAAAAATAGCGGCTTTTTTAAAACTAGAATTTTCGTGTTTTCTTTAATGTGTTTTTGGTTTAATTAGCATGGTTCAAGAAGTGGAAAATCATCATACACTGCTTCTCATAGTAGATTGTGTTAATGAAATCATCATATTCATTACTTTAGGAAAAAGTTGGAGGACCAAGCATCTAATAGCCCTGTAAGAAGCATTAAATAAACCCAAATACAGACAACCTTATATATACACAAGGAATTTTCCTAAAACATTAAAAGCATCTTCTATTGCAGTCTTATTGCAAGGATATTAAGTAGCAGCCCTTTTTCCCACTCGCCTGTAGAAAGTAGGAGTTTCAGCTAACACACATCTGTAGTTTGGCCAGCTTCTCCAGCTAACCTTGCAGTCTCCATGCACACATGGAACAAGGCAGTCCAGGGAAGCATAAATATTTCAGTAAACTCCAGGCTTTCTAAATTATATGCATCATCAGTCATCCAAGCTGGACCTGCAGACAGCTATCTGCAAACAATCTATCCTCTGATTTGAACAGAGGCTCACCCAGCTCCTACCAAAATTCAGCCTTCCCTCCGCACATAATAATCCAAGTACGTTATCTAACGTCTGCTTGTGTTTTATCATCATAACATAGTCTGATGCATCATAAAGCTTAAAAAATTCTCAATCTGCTCTCGGAAGTTTACCTGCCTCATTAGTCTTTACTTTTTTGCTCTACAGACTAGCAATGACAAAAAAATATAAATTATTAAATGCAAGCTATAGAGGCTGTAGAATTAGACATCAAGACCACATTTTTGTATTCCCTGATTATATTGAGAACACGCTACTCTCAGATACCTCTAGAGAGCTCTGTTTCTAACATTAACATGCTTGCTTTGAAGATGAGCCCGTCTTCTCTTTTACTATTGTCTGAAGACATACATAAAGCAAATATTGGATATTGAAATACAATCCAATAGATTAGTTCTAGTTTGCTAGTTTGGAGAGAGGAACAGATCCAGAAGTCTTTCAGAAAGCAATATGGAAACAATTCTAAATTCCAATAACATTTATCTCCCCGTAATCTCTGTCCTGCTGCACTGTTACATCTAAATCATTGTCTTTTCCATCTGCCTAAGTAGTATTTGAAGTTCTTCTGAGAAAAGACCTGGTGTCTTCAAGCGACTTGCCAAGTTCTGGGTCACTCTGTGACAGCACATTTTATGTATTTTATACAGAGGAAAGGAAAATATGTAAATCACCACCTGAGATACTTTGGTTTTTTGCTTGAGTGCATTATTTATGGTATATGTAAATGAAGCCCAGGGATAACACTAATATTACATTATTCACACTGCAGTAATAGCAAGTATTCTTACATAACAGATATCATCCACAATACTCACCAGCCTGTTGAAATACCATTAACCAGCTTATCTCCAAGAAGGGCAGAGAGATGTATTCATTTTAGACCACATATTTTACAGACACTGAACTATTTCTTTCATTATTAGTTTTTCTGCTGCCTCAGGACAACTGCCAAGAGTTCTTTCCACCTCTTTCTTCTTCTAGAAGTAAATACAACTTTTCAGCACTTTTATTTTCAACAGAAATGGGAGTCTATGAAAAATGGGAAAATATAAAGGAGAACATCACTGCTGTCATTTTGAAGCAGCCCAGCAGCAGAAGGGGTAGAGCAGATGAGACTACATGCAACGTGGCTTTCTGGTCCACCACTAGTGCAAGAGATTCACTGCATTACAATAGGCAAAACAAATCTCCCTTTTTCCTATTCTTCCTCCGCTAACACTGTATTTCAAAGCCCTATATATAAAAAAAAGTTTCCTATGGAATAGTTTGCTGTTTCATTCAATAGGAAGTATTTCCACTTGGTACAACAGACTAATTCCTTGCAGAGAAAACCGAAAGTGGAATTTGAGAACAATGTGATTTCACAGTGCAAGTGAACCTGCAGCTCCAGGTTATCTAAAAGTCCTTTCCATCATATTAATATTTTAATATAAATACAATATGGAACATTTCCAGGCTTTTCAACAAATTTTTCAAAGGTGGAGAAATCCTACATGAAACACAAATGCAATCAACTGCTTTGTCTCACGGAACTATTTAATTGAAAACGGAGATATTGTAACAAAAGTATTTTTAAGCATTAGTTACACAAGCGCTGACTCATTAGTCCACTATTGCAAGAGGCTTGGTCTAAAACAGGTTCATACTGGGCTTTCCTTTATGATAAATATAACTAATTGTAAGCAATCCAAATGACTCTTTATAGAGTGCACACACACACAGAGATATACTAAACAAAGAAGAGCACAATTCACAGTTCAGCAATTTTAGACAGGTAGGACCAAAGATCATGAAAAAAACTCCTCAGAGACAGTAAAAAAACACCAAATAACTGCCCAACATCCTAAGATGCTGACTCAAGACAAGTAGGAGAGTTAGCATGAGAATAATATAACAGAAGACCTTTTAAAACTCATTTTGTCTTGTATTTAAAATATGATCCAAGGATTAAATCTTTGGATTTTATAAGCATCTGCATTGGAGAGCAATTTCTAGTTTCACGAAATTTGACGTTGCTGGGGTTTCTTGCAAAACAGGCAGATGTGGAATTCACAGGATCTTTTGCCATTACTCCAAGGCTCTACAGGAACAAACTGCTGACTTGTAGCATAGTAATAATAGTCTTAAAGCTACATGAGTCCAATGCTTGTCATCCATCACTCCACAAAAGTGTTTCAAGTCACTTCATCTATAAACTGAATCAGTATAAACCAAACGCTGTATAAACAAAAAAATTCCTTTTCAAGCAAGTGCTCTTTAGACATGTATCTGCATACATGCTGTGATAAGCTGGACAGTATCTTTGTGGGTGGACATGAGGAGAAAAGAGCAAACAGCTCAATGAAGTTACCAGGAGATAAGGACACTAAACAGGTAATAGTAGACAAGACCAAGAATGTAACGGTGTTAGCAAGCCAGCTGACTCTTCCACCCACTGGCAGTATGCTGCCCTCTGTCATATAGAGAATTTCCCAAAGCTACAATTAAGCCTAACGCGTACTAGAAAGACCAGAGCTATGAACTACTACTACACTGGTAATTTCTAAAGCTCGTGAAAATTAATTTGAAGGATGAAATTAATTATGAGCAACCCAAACATCAGCTAGCTTCTGTACAGAAGAGATCAAAGACCTTCATTAGCTCACACATTTTCCTTGAAAGTTTTTAAGAAATCTCTCCAGCAAATAACCCAAGTTCAGCATAATACAATTCCGCTTTAGTAACGAACTCCAATTAAGGGTCAAAAGTTCCTCCTGACAACACTTTCAGTTCGGGCTATATTACAAGTGTTGAGTGGACAGAGTAACAGGCTGGCTCAGGCCAACAGCCCATGATAACCCAAAAGGAGTGGCAAGAAGAGAGATCAACTAATACTAAGGAGTCTAAGAGAAGGAAGAAGAAAAAGTTTATTTCTGATTCAAAGGAGCTTGACGTGCCCCTTTTTTCAGTGCCAACACTTTCTTCCTCTGATCTGCAGATGAAAGGACAGTGTATATATGGAAGGAAGGGAAATCCAGAAGGGGAAAAAACTGAATCCACATAAGCAATTTTCTTTAAGCATCTTTAAGCATTTACTTGAATTAGACGATCCTGAAAGAAACTACTTCATTCTCCAGGCTTGGCAATATACAATGGCAACTCTAAAATAAAAAGTGTTCATTCTGTCATACGAGAAAGGGAAAATACTAGATCAAACCGAGAAAAAAAAGCTTAACCTGCTCATGACAGCATAGCGATGCTCCACAAGGTAAACTTTAGCCCAAAGAAATCAATGTTGTTGCTGTTGGGGTTTTTTTTTAAATTGGAAAAGTTCAGGCAAGACAGGGTACTCCTGTGATGTATCCTAGCAGGACAAAGGCTTCCTATGCTGCCAATAACACATCAATTGATACAATAGACCTTGTTGAAAAAGTAGTGTTTCCCTCTTTACCCACTGACGCCTTAAAACAAAGGAAACAACGTACTTCTCTCACTGCTGCACAGCTAATTGGAGAAAAATCCATTGTCTCCCTAACAATTTTCAAGACTGCAATAAACCACTTTAGAACTCTCTGAAAGCACAGAAAGTGTGTCCTGCAGTCAAATAACTTCAACTTTGACAGTACACCATCATTTGCAGCTGACAGTACCAATTCTGATACATACTGCTTCGTCCACAAATGAATGGAAAAATAAGCATTAATATTTGTCTCCAGCTAATTGCCCAGCTCATTTCATGTGATACAAGAAAGTGTGCTCTAGGTAAGTCACCATTTGATTTTGAAGTTTCCGTCAACTTCTCACCTGTCAAAAAAAGTCAGAGAATTAGAAAAGCTATTTCATTTTGCTAACCTTGACTACACAGAACTTGAGGTATACCCCACAAGACAGCTCTATTCCTCATAGTTAGCAGGTAAGCAGAATGTTTTCAAGCTCTCAGAATTTTTCTCCCTGGGTGATGTCTGCCCATTGAAATTTGTATTACTTGAGGATGAAGGTAAGAGTGAAAGAGCTACTCTCAATGACTGAATAGTATTTCTTTTTATAGATATGCATATTAAGTCTGTGTAATAAAAACATTTTACACATTCTGATCTTGTAGGCAGTGATGTTTACACCACCACGCACCTTGTGAAATGCCAGCTACAACGAACAAGAAGGCAGGGGGATACAGTGAAAGGCCAGGACAGGCCATGCAGAGAAACGCAGAACCTGGTATATCACAGTGCTCTGGGAACAGCACAAGAAACTCTTCCATCCTTAGAAAACAGGGCAAAAAAGGAGAGGTGATATTTTTAACAAGAGTGCTTGAGTTAATACTTCAATGCAACTTTAGTACTTCTGTCTGATCAGTTGGTTTCCTTGTTCAGAGGAGGAGCAAGGGAGAGGTGAGAATATTTCAAAGTCCCAAAGATGTTATTTGATACACCAAAACCCAAAATAAAACTTGAAATAATGAGTTTTGTGCAGGGAAAGTGCTTCAAGTAGACGTAAGAATAATTATCCCTGAGACCCAGTTCTCAAACTTTAATGGTATTGCTGCTTAACAGTGGATAGGATAAGTAATTTTCACACTAAGTACACATTTGTGCCACTACTGAGAGAAGAATAAAGCCATAAAAGCCTGAAAGCGATTATCCTACAAACAGATACAAAGGTCTATGGCAGACTGATAAGCCCCTGAATATTATGAACAATTCCTATCCTATATGTCAAACTGGTGAAGACACCCAAGTGATTTTCTTTTCTTTTTTCCCCTTTAGTGGAATTCAGTAAAGCAGTGAAAGGCTGTTTAACCCACTGCTTTCTGGTGAAGACAGACAATTGTTAGAAAGGAGCATAACTTCCGACCTAACAACAGAAGTCTTCATCACCAGGAAGCATCTCCTCTAAGCCAGAAAGGAATTTTTCAACTAAAATCTTTGGGAGCTAAGAATAAAGACCAGTTTTGCAAATTCCTGCTCCCAGTGTAGGATGAATTTGACCATGCCTTCTTCAGCACAGATACAGAGCAAAATTTATTTCCAGGGAAAAAAGTGTAAACCTTGACAAAGTTATTTAGTCTTACACCTTTAATTTCCTCCAAGAGACAAGAACACATACATGCCAGTTCACTACTTTGTCCATTTCATCACCACAAAACTGAAAAAATATTGGAATGAGCATAAGACAACTGTATACACAACAGCTGACAATAAGATACCACAAAAGAGCTTTTCCTATGAAAAATGAAGTCTCTCTTCCACTCTCCATGTGCATTGCTCTCCCAATTCTCTTTTTCACTCCTGCCTTTAAAAACAACATTAAATTAATAGAAGTTTTCACTATTACAGAATTCTGACTAAACATTAAAATAAGCTTCCTGCTATTTAATTCCTAGAGTAAAACTTTTAAATCATAGGTACCTTTCAGTCATGTATTCTTACATAAAAAAAATAAAGAAAATTTGTTTATAGATAAGGTACATAACATTATCATCCCTCCCATGGAAAAAAAACAACATTGCAGAATTCACCCAGAATTTCATTATTCACATACATTGTTCCCACAGTAGAAAACTCTCCATGTAGCCAGATTTAACACCATAGCGGTTTTTTTGCAAACATCCTCCAACCTGCATCAAGTTTTCCACACCCACCCCGAAAAGTGTTTGGAAAACAGGGCCCATTAAGAGTGAATTCATTCCTTTCTGAACACATGCCCTTTTTTGAGATCTCTCTTCAAGCACAGACAATAACAGACACATGGAAAACAACTGAAAACTACATTTGTGATTATAATAAACTCTAAAAAAAAAAAACAACCCTATACTGTGGCTTTTCTTTGCAACTCTGAATGTTCAGAAGTCAGGGAGCAAATAAAAATGAAAAAACAGAACGGCAAACCTGAACCCATGAGCAAAGTAAGGAGGTTGTCAAATATGAGCTGAAGATGTTTTACAGACAGGCATTCCCTGAATTTTTCATTCTCAATACTGAGGCACAGGAGTGGTCCAGGATACTTTCAGGGAAGCAGAACCAACTAGAGCTTAATTAAAATCTTGACCTATCAACACGTTTCAGAGACGCTACAAACTCTGTTCTAGGAGACCCATGTAACCTAATTATAACCTCATTATAATCTGGTAAATAAGTTTTGTTTGCTTTAAAGATAAGTAAGCAGCCACAAAATATACAGAACAACAACATTTAACACCCTACCTTACCAGAAGTTACCTGAAAGGCTTTCTGCTTTTTCTGTCTTCTCTTTTTCTCCCAAAGACCCTTACAGAAATGTCCAGATACAATGGTATTTCTTAAACTGTTCTCTCATTAGGGCAACATGACTGGCTGGATATCATTCTTGTAGGCATGTTCACACACCTCCAGGAATACTGAGGTTATACACAGTTACATATGAAAACTGTTATCAAGTTTAAATAAAAGTTATGGGTTTGGCCCACACATGTTGCTTCTGGATTCTTGTGCAACTTGTTTAAAGAGGAAACGAAACAGCAGTATTTTCCCATTTTGTCATGGGATGCTGGTTCTTAGAGGACAAAAAAAGAACGACTTTGCCATACAAATGTACCTAAGATGACAGAGTAAGGAACAGAAAAGATTTCATACACAGGAAACAGAAGCCATTCCTAACTGATCACTTACTCCTATTTTAGACATGACATCCATGTGACTTACTGTGAATTTACAAAACAGAATGGTAAAATCAGCATATTTAAACATCATTCTAAAGGTGAACCTCAAATGCTGAAGGTGAGGTGCAAAACTTGTATCAAGAACTACAGCATATTAAGAAAACTGTAATTCTTAAAACACATGGCATAAAGCAGACGTTTTCCATAAAAAGACAGAGATACCAGTATGAATCAATCATATATGGGCTCCACCACCTTCTCCCTCCAACAAGCTTTGCCTCTTCATTTCACAGCAAAATACGTACTCTCCCATACTTCTGTTGTCTGAAATACTCCTGATTTTTGTTATATGTGCTTAACACCACAGCCTGCTGTCAGCAGAAATCAAGACAGAACAGAGCAAGTTGTGCCTTCTGCAAGCCTGCTGCTTCTGAAAATAAGTTATTGTGACATGGCTCACGTGATTTTTTTTTTTTTCCCTTCTCTTAAACTGGCTTATGTGCAAAATTAGACTGATGTTTAAACAGTGTCAGGCTGTCAGAGGGAGAAAACGACAGTGCTACTGTGACATGAAACATGACAAGAAGAAAGATTAATCACTTACTCAAAAGTGAAAAGTTGAATACAAAACGCATAACCATGTGTCTCAAATTTGTTATAGTAGGTGAAAGACTGAATGCTGATCCCAAGATATGCTTCATAGATTCCAGTTAACTGAAAAAATTAGTTTATTATAACAGCAAACATACTTTGAAAACAAAGAAGATGGAGTTGAAGGTAAGAAGTTCCCTAGGGCAAACACATTCGCTTTGGGGTTAAAATTTATATACATACACCTGAAACAAGTTAGCTTCCCACTCAGCACTGGGAAAGAATTTCCAAACAGGAAACAATTCTACTGAGAAGAAAGGAGGGGGTAAGAATTCAGCTGTAAATAAAGCCAAAAGGAGAGTCACAGCTACAATCAAAGTATTTCAACTGCTTATGCCACTATTTTACATCGACTCTACTAGAGCAGGATATACACCTAAATATTTTTCACCTCCATTTCGATCACATTTCCATTTCCCCCTGAAATGCGTCCTACCATTGGGCACCTTTCAGAATGATTTCTCAGTTTTTGTGCAAGTGGATCATACATTAGTTTACTTATTAGACATGTCTGAAGACTGAAAAGGCTAGTCAGCACTGCTGTTAGCAAACAGGTTAGCAAACTCTGCTGGGGAAACAAAAAAATGAAAAAAGGAAAATGTAAATTAATTAACATTAAATGTATCCATAATAACGTGGTGACAACCACAATTTCATGATTAGGATTTTTAATTCTTGAAGGGATAGGATATTTTGTTCCTAACTGCAGCACACCTGAATTTCTCCATTGGAGTGAATGATATAAAAGCATGGAAATAGCAGGTGATTTACCCAAAAACAATGCTGCAGAAACCAATACAAAAATATTTCCCCTTTTAACAGAAGGTTCTTGCCTCCCTGGCCCAAGTATATCTAACAACTCCTTTATGTGCTCTGTAGTTAAACTACTCTCTGAAAAATAGTTCCCTATCAAACCTTTTTCCCTTTCACACATTTCAACCCAATTAAAGACAAGATAGATTAGTGTGAAAGAGACAGTTAATTTTAGAAAATTTATGCATAGACCCAAATGTGTTTAATTACTTCACTATTTCCCACATGTAGGAAAATCATTTTTAAGTAGGCTGTAAAATGGTGTTTTAAAAAGTAAAATCAATGACAGGAGCAGTCCAGTACAGAGCTGTCAAGTGGATATCAAATTAAAATTTAGCTTCTTAAACACTCATTTCATTTTTCATCAGATTTTTAAAGAAAACCACAAAACATACTCAAAATTGTTTGCTTATGTGCTTATCATGAGGACACTGTAAAACTCTAAGGAGTTTAAGACACAATGAAACTTCTCTCCCCTTCCTTCTGTCCTTTTCCCTTCTCCCAAGAAAGGGTAACGCAGAAACAAACACCGTGCTTGAGATAAAACAGTAAGAAAAGCCCTAGTTCGGTTTATCGCTCGCCTATACCGGCACAAGGAGGCCCACAAGGACTCTGCGAGTGGAACACAGCAGAGGAGTCCGAGCTAAAGGATGCACAGAAACCTCGTTGCTCCTTCAGACTTGTACAAAACAGACCAAAACTGTGCATTTACAGAAGTGTTCAAAGACTATTTCTAATTACTTAGTTTTCCTACAACCAATGCTTACAGTACCTAAGACAGCATCACTCATTCAGAAAGCCAGTGACAGAAGCCTTAAAATCTTACAACTTTAGAACCATTCAACAATAGAGAGTTGGGAGTTTTCACCGGTTTTGTTCTGGGAAAGGAATAAGAGGAGCAAGCAGAAGAAGATAGCCAAGCTCAAAGGGAAAACCTAGTACTTTTAAATAAGGTTTGTTGAGCCAGAGACTTGAGAACTGTGATTTGAAGGATATCCATCCATGCTTTAGATTTCATATGGAGCCAAATCTGTGAATGTCAAAATTCATGTTATTTGTACCTAGAGAACTCCACATGAACTTTACCAGTTTAATTATGCATTTTCCCACAGTCAAAATATACATGCCGTGTATTCTTGTACATACAAACCTACGTAATCTTTTGAAGTTGCCTCAACATTGTAGAAAACGGAAAGAGCACATTAACGGCCGTTTAACACTTAAATGACCAGGCTTAAAGTACTGGGAACTGGGAGCTAGAGCACTTGGAGGCCCACTCCTCAGCCATGTATCTTTCAAGATAATAGAAACTCATATTTTGTTCAAATCTGCCCTCATCCTTTCTTACTTCACCACCAAAAATACTTCAGGAGCCTTTATTAGCGCGAAGTTATTCAGTTACAACACAGCCCTTAAAAACTTCGAAAGTTATGTTGTGCACCACTTCTTTCAAATTTACAATTTGCTCCAGAACATAAGAATCAACAATGTGCATTCAACAATAGTATATTTAAAATCTATGGGAAAAAGGAGCATGTGCTGAGGTACAATACACAGCACACAAACAGCTATCCAAAAGCAAATAATCCACAGATATTGTCTAAAGACATGACAAACAAGGACCAACTAATTCAGTGTTCAAATGTTACCGCATCTAGGAATCCAAAGATTTCAATTCACCTTAAAAAATCTTCTCCCTTTTGTAAAGAACCACACATTGACTTAGAATCTTTTCTCCAAATGTTTCTGTATTTTTCAAATACAAATGATCTATTCATGTGTCATTTAAAAAGCTCCCTTAGTTCTGTTTATTCAGTTCCACTCTTAGCTGAAGCAGAAGCTTTCAATTGAAATATATAGCACAAACTCAAAACAATATATAATTACAAAGGAATAATACTGCAAGCCACCACAGAATGAATATCTTTCTCCAAAACACTGAAGTTCATCCAGACAGACAAATGAAGAGATACTACCTTGTTAAAAAATCTGGTCAAAACTCCCAAAAGACAACACTATCTGAAAAATAAAAAGTATGTGATCACACTATTTGACTGTTAAGTTTATTTGCATTTTGCACTGCTGAAAGCCATTGCATGCAGTAACAAACAACTGAACTAAATACAAATTTAAAAAAAAAAAATTTGCAATTAACAATTGGGAAGAATAGATCAATATCTAATTAATAGAAAAGGCACTTTTTGTACAAGTTAAAAGACATGTCTCTCAGACCCACTATAAAAAACTTTGTTACAAATTTCTCAATACTAGCAAGCTAACAAAACACTAGCTATTAGAAATAATAAGAAGTGCTAGATGACTCCAAACCCATAGTTTTTCTTTCTTCTCCTGAAAATGTTTAATTGCTTACAACGTCAGTGCATTCAACATGCTGATTATTATTCTACCATTTAACTGGGTTTTCAAGTCTTCTTTCACAGAATTTTCATTATGGATACACTACATGTACAAACCCGTTTTAAAATATAATGTATCATGCTTCTGCCAAAGGTACTGTGTTACCACTAACACAGTGAGCTAATGACTGAAGGGGGCAAGAAGTGTGATTTCACTAGCACTCAAATGCCACACACCAGGTTACAAAGGAGAGGGGGAGAGAACATAGGAGCCGCAACCAGCTGGAAAAGAAGAAAAGATGGCCCAAACTATCCGTAAGACACACAAAGCAGCAACACAAGCCTTGCCAGCCCCTACACACACACTTTTTACATGGGGACTTGATCACATAATCAACAGCACAACTGATGTAGTTCAAAGAATTACACTGATGGATCAATGTACTCCTGTGAAATCTGTACTCCAACTTTAGATTTACAAGATGACAAAACCTTACCACAACACTTAGCACTGCTAGTCACCCAGCACCATGCCATTACCAACAAGAGGTCCCACTGCATGCTGCCCAGCGACAGGGAGAATGGCTGGAGACCCAATAATCATATACTGTACCGCTCACCCACATTGGGGATCTGCAGATCTTGGGGAGGACGCAGATGAAGGAGAGAATCCCTCTGCAGTGAAGATGGTTACGAAAAGAGACAGTGTCCCAGTGGCACCAGGCATTGCAATCTCCATGGCACCTTTGTGTAACAGATACAGAAGGCAGGGGCAGGCTGGGGTGGGGGGAGACTCATTCTAACCCAAACACAGCTCCATGAAATCATACAGATCCTTTGTGCAAGCCATTTGACAGCATACTACTTAGTTGTATTGGCATCAGAGATTCAAACAGCATGGCTTACCACACCACTACACAATTCATTCTCTAGGCTGAAGGCATGAAAGCTCCAGTTGGCTTGCTCCTCAAGTCAACCTCCCCAGGGAGCAAGCTACAAGCCCACTCTTTGGCCTGGTAACTGAAGTCTACAAAGCAGTGGCTCCTACACAGCCTGTAAACTACTCCCACCTCTTCAGCTCTCTGCAAGGCATGCTATCTATCTGTTTCATGGCTTCTGTCCTATGGAGATTTTGCTCCCTGGTTTACAAGGTCAGCAACTTGGCCACTCCAGGACAATTGATACCTGATGTTTAGATCTGCCATTATTTCTTGAGCGCATACCAATTCCAGTGCCAAGTTTCCCAAAGTCAGAAACAAATCTCTGAAAAGCACTACCAGCAAGAACACAAACACATAAAGATGCACGCTTTCCAGCTGAGCGTCAGCATATAATATCTATTTAACACTTGTTAGCAGAACATGAACCTGGAGCCTCCCTTTACTATCAGCGGTGCCCCCATGCATAAAGGAAGAGGACTCTGGCATACAGATCCCACAGCCCTGCAGTTGTATTTGTGGCTGACCTTCTCCATGCACAGTAAATTTTACTATTACAAACAGTTCTGAACCGGCTGTGGTCATTTTCAAGTACTGTCTGCCTCTTGCAATTCATTCAGCTCTACACCTACAATCTTCCATAAAGCACAGGTGATGAGGTTTAATAAATTTGTTGTTTGTGAAGTGCCAATAAAAAGATATTTAAGATGTTCCTTATGTGCTCCAGTACTTCGCCAAAATAAAGCAATCTCCTCTGAAACTTGGCAATCTCAGCTTGGATAAGCAGTTGTTTGCCACTCTGACAGAGCCTCTCAGACTTTGTGTTAGACTTTATTAAAGAAATTGTCTTGTCTGCAATATGTTCATCCAACCAACTATCCTGTATCTATTTTTCCTGGCAAGACAGCAGCTGGAAACAAGGCAATTACTATGAAAAGAAAGGAATAAGAATAAGGAATGTGGTTTGCACCTTCAGAAATGGGAGCAGTTCTCTGGGAAGCATGATTCAAAGGGATTTAGCAATGGTAACAGACTAGTCAAAGAGACTACAGCTTCTCCATGCTAGTAGTTCATATCATAAGGACCATCTAATCTTTTAGCCTTTAGCTGCATAAAAGAGCAGAAAGTAGGTATATGATGCAATTAATATCATTTCTAGTGTTAATAAAATAAATACAAGTATAATGCATACCTTCTCAATATCATATTACAATGTGTAGGGTAAATCTGTATGTAAATGCACGCACACACAGAAGAGAGACAGGAAACAGTTGCAGACCAGTGAGAAGGGAAACTTCCCGTGAGCGATCTGAGAAGTTTAGCCCATTCAGCTTCTCCAAAAAGTTCAGAGCTGATGACATTAACAAACATATTTTCTCAGAACAAAGATTTAGACAATGCTTGCTTATCAAACAAGAATCAATGCTGAAAGCTGACACTGGACACATTCAAACTGAAAGCCAAGAAACTTGTTTTGAAAAGAGACAGTAACCTGTCCTTTGCCCAGCCTAACAGATCCTCTTCCCAACCATAAAGTGGGAATTGCAACTGAATGTTGGGGGGGTGTGTGTGGGGGGGACATGGAATTGGAAAGCAAGTTCTCAGGGTTATACAGTCATGATGCACAGATGAAACACACTAAAATCACTCAAAATCTGCAAAGCCAATGTTCCCCAGGCCAGCTAAATAAGTGCTACTACTACTTACATAATGCAGCAGTGGGCTGGGGTTTTTGGGGTGTTTTGGGTTTATTTTTGGTTGGGATTTTTCTTCCTCCTCCAATAAGCGAGAGCTCCAAAACCATAAATGTTACAACAAAGCCAGGAAGAGGAAGCTTCAGAACAGCTACACAAGGGCATGGCCTCCACCACCAGGCCCCAGGAGCCAGTGAGCTGAGGCGGCTCACTGAAGTGACAGCATAAGGGAAAGGTTAAGGCTCCACAGTGACCAAGGGCATCATCATCTCAGCTCCTGCTTCAGAACTGTGGAAGGCAAGACTAGCCAGGGCCAGAGGAAGACACATCAGGAATTAGTAACTTGGTGGGGAGACAGAATATTGGGGAAGCCAGCTGTATATTATCCGTTCATAGGCTGGTTTCTTCCTTCCCAGGTACAGGCAAAAAAGAAGCTTCTCTGGGTTTTGTTGGTTGGTTTTGGTGGGGGGCTGTTGTTTTGTGGGGGTTTGTTTGGTTTTTAACAGGGTCAGGAGACTGCTTACTCTTTTTCCTTCACCTTAAATACATCTTGTTACCTATTACCTCAAACAGCTTTTTGCTAAATTCTCGATATTTCAGAGGAGCTATTGGCAGTGAGGAGCATCAAATACATTGTATTTCATTACACTGTAGTTTTCCTAAACTTAATCTGATATTGTCTGCACTTATGTCAATCACTTTTCAAAAAGAGTCATCACACATGAGAAAAACCTTAGATTCCTCTCTTTAACCCAAGAAGAGCTAAGAGACAAAGGAAAGATGTACTTTCATCCCTAAATGGTAGGGATATTCTACTCACTACCCTCTCCACACAATGCAGAGTTGTGTATCTTGTTATTAATTTTCCATAGAAAGTACAGTAAATTGTTCAGCTACGTGCCAGAACGAGCAGTATTTAGCCTTGCTTGTAAGTGGTCCCCATTAGAACTACAGGTCTAATTCTGATCAAGACCCCACGGTTCACCGTGTCAGGCTGCCAGGTCACGCTGTAGTATATTAGCATTAGTGCTTCCTTTAACTGAAAAGCATTGATTCCCAGTTACACATTAAATCTAGTCTTTCACAACAGGTTTAAGCATATGAAGAAGATCATTCCAGATCTAAAGGTTTTTTCCTGAGATTTTAAAATCACACCTTCTATCAAGTGGAAGTACTTCTAGTAGTCTGCATACTCTATAAAGAAGTAGCCTATATACTCTAGACTAACCACTGGGTGGGTAGTAAGTGGAAGTCACAGCACTGCCAACTATTAGGGCTGCCTGAAAACCTCATAGCTTAAAAAAATAAAACACCATTAAGGTCAGCTGCATATTTCTTTGACAGGTTTCAATGCTGGGGACAAGGGTTTGGTTTTTTGTGGTATTATTTAAATATCTAAGTGCATCGCCAGCTGATTTATTTTTGGTAGTGTTTTAAACAAACCAATTCAACTGATTCAGAAGATCTTATCTAAGCAATTCAGATAAAAAGAAAAACTAAAAAGAAGGCACGGGAGCTAGGTTAGATGGGAAGGGTAACATGCAGTCCTGACAATTAAGGACAAGAAGCGAGAGCACATGAAGATCACAGAGGGCTAAAATGCTTTTGTTTTTCTTGGGAGATGAGCAATCTAGTGGTTTTATTTTCAGATGTTTGCACTTTCAGAACAACATATTAGAAATAAACAGTTCATCACCTTTAACAGATAGTTCCATTTTCTCTGTATCAGATATAGTCAATAATGTGTCTTCCATTAAATGGATAAAACTATTTTCCACTACTTGAAATCGTACTGCAGAATGCATTCACCGGGCAACTATGATAGTGCTTATAACGTGTTCACAGCACAATTCTGGGTTGTTTTTCTTGTTTGTTTCTTAGAGTAAGGAACATACTGGGGAAAAAGCCAAGTACTGGAAGTCCCAATAACACCCACTGTTTACAGTGCAATCAAACCTTAACACAAGATAAAGATACTTCAAATGCTGTTTGTTATTTTTCCTCAATTCTACCTTATATAATCTGAAGATATTTAAAGTATGTTTATATTCTCAGCTCTCCTCCACAGAGTGGCTAGTGTTACTAATTAAACAGCTAACAGAAAAAGGAATAGTTGGAAGCATTTATTCATGTGCTTTACACATTTGGGACAATTTTAAAAAGGGACTGAATCACCCCTTTTACTAATTTTTGAAGTAATAAATAAGCCAGAAAAAACACTTCTCGCTTGAATTTCCAGAAGTGTTTCACCAAACATGTTTCTATCTGTATTAACACAGGGACACAGGAGTACATCTAGGACTAAATTCTGTGCCAAGCTCTGGTTACCAGGAAGCTGGACATAGGCATCCTCACCTCTTCCTCTCTTGTGCTGTAAGGTTACCAGCCAGGTACATCTGCTGCGCCATTTGTGCACATTAACTTTCAAGCCCTGTTCCACTACCAGAATATAGTCAATTAAAGCAGACAAGCAAGCAATCCACAAGCACCTCATAGCTAACGTTTATAATGATCCAGATCATTCTGAACCTTTTGACATAACTCTCCCAGCGCCTGCTGACAGATATGTACAATTTTGGTTTTTGAAACAGCCATTGATCAATTAAGTATCACAGCACAAGGATATTCTTTGCAGCCAGACTACAATCTCTATTCCCAGCTCTTATACTACTTAAAACCTCCAAACTGAAGAATTATTCATATCCTCATTAGTTTTAATGAAGAAAAGCTGGGGTTCCAAATGCTGCAATTATCAGGTTGGTGTTTGCAGAGTTGTATGTGGCCAATCATCAAGTTTTCTAAACTTCGAAGCAGCACAGCTAATCAGCATAGTTGCAAAACCCTTTATGCTGCACCATAATCCTTTTCCACACAATTTTTTTTTGTCCAAGGAGGTGAAGACCAACTCTTCTACAACATTTTTTCCTTCATGAAAAAGAGCTCGTTGGTTGCCAATCTCCATTTAGATAAAGCAGTACATAAATTAAAAAAAAAAAAAATCCCACACACCTGTCCTAAAACCTAATCCTATAATCTTGTTTCAGAGCTGTACCTGTGATGCAGGATGAGACAAGCTGTCCAAAAGGCACCTTCTCTCAGGGGAAGCAGAGAGGACTCCAACACTAGCAAGCTAGGTACAAGAGTAACATCCCAGAGTAGGAAGGTATGAAGTGGTACAGGACAGTTCTTAGAAACCTTAATTGAACATGTTATAAGTATTTATTCACATATCCCCTGCCAGCAACAAACAAATGGAATTTCTTTGAACAGAGGACAGTGATAAAAATTAGAATGTGAAATGGCAGCAAAATCTCTGAAACTTGTGAGCTACTACAGCAAAGAGGTCCCAGTTCAACAAAGCAGTGCAGTGAAAGGAGTGAAAAAATGGTCCTCATTTCCCAAGGACATTTTTTGTCCCATTCTGGGGTATTATTGCCTAGTAACATGCCATTTGAAACTAATGTTCTTCCTGTAGTGGCTGCAAGCAAAGAACAGGAGTATCAACACCTTATATACCACAGTAGTATGACCACTTCAGGAACACCAGCAGCACCACCTTCCCCCTACCCAGAACAACTGCTGCTTCTCACCTCTTTTGGCAGGCACAGAGCCCACAAAAGGAATTACTTTAGGAAGCTGTTCTGGGTAAAAACAACAAAGTTTTATGTTTGTGTCAGACTAGTTTAAATGCAGATCAGTTCCTGTACAGTTCAAAGAGCAAGAGCAGCAGGACTGGGTGGAGACAGACAACACTATTTCTTTTGAAAGCAAACACACACTTAGACCAGCTCAAGGCTGCCAGGAAACCACAGCCAAAGCAAAACTTAGCCCAGGAAACATTCATTGTCTTTCAGTGGCCCTACTGGAAGCAGAGCCTTCAAACACTGAAGTAAAAGCCCCTTTTCCAGAGACACAGGCAACCTAGCAGGCTATATAAGCACAGCTGTACACAACTGCTGCTATCTTCTCTTTCACATGGGAAGCACAGGACAGCATTCTAAAATGGTTATAGGGAAATGGGAACGTGAATCACTCATGTAAGACAGTAAAGAGACCATATATAGTTACAAGTCCTTTGCTGTATCTCAAGCCAGCTTTGTGAGGGCTGGAAGGAGCAGGGAAGGTTTCTGAAGAAGGGATTCTAAACATAAAAATGCGGTATCTTTGGAGGCTTTCATGTTCACAAAAGCAAAAATATACCGTGGGGGAGGAGGGGGACATGGACACAGACACACGACACCTTTGCTGAAGTGCACTTCATATTTGATTTCTTAGATTAATTGCTACTGTCTCCAGATGAATTTACTTTTTCACTTTGTGTTTATACATGAGACTCAATAGAACTCTAGCTACGAAGGTTTTACTTGAATTGCTATTAAGTGAATGCTGCTACTATACAGCATAACAAAATAGAAGCTATCATCTAAAAGGAAAAATTAAAATTCTTCACCCCTTTATTCATCAGTTACTATAACTAATTTGTGGGGAGGTGGGTTGAAATAAGAACTACAGTTCTATACAAGGATTATAAAGCCAGCGGGCAGTTTTAGCTTCATATAGATCAGATGACTTGAAACTAAATACACGACACATGGTGATCAACACATATCCTCACATAATACATTTCATACCTACCTTCAGCAGTTTAGCTTCAATGTCACAAAGGTAAAGTAAGACACTTAGTGAGATGAACAAACAATACAGAAACAGGAACTATCATTATTCTATACAAACGTATAGGAACTTCTTGATAATACAGGTTTTTTCCTTACAGCTTTGATTGCTATGGGGTAGATATTAGATATAAATGAAAGTTTGGGAAAACCTTGCTTAAAGGCTGAACATAAAACGACGTAAGAAGAAACATACCATCTACGAAAAACTTTTCAGAAGTGTTAATATATGGTGCTAACGCATTTTATGAAAGACTCCTCAGATTTTAAACACGTAAAACATTAAGATCAGGAAAATCTCAGTACTCTGAAATTCAGTTCTTTGATTTCTTATCAGTCAGTAATCTCTGTGTAGTACCAGGAAGGCAAGCAATCATAACTCGAAAGTGCCACTAATATGACCTGGGTCAAGCTAAACCTAGCAGTTTAAGCTTAGGACCTCAATCAACATCAAATGAGGACATTTCTTCAGCAAAAGAAGAGCAAGTCTTCATCTTCTCTAATGGAAGTTCTTCCAAGAAAATGATTAGCAACTTGATTGCATTAACTTGATTGCACGATCTACCATAGTGTATTTTATTATCCTCTTGAGAATTATACCTTAAAGTTTAAAATGCACTGGAAAAAGTGTACTTTTTTAAAAAAACACAATAATTACTATAGCCTGCTAAATAATCATATAAGAGTAGAACTTGAGTTCATCACAAAGTTAGCTCTTATTTTATTTGAAAAGGGAAGACATGAAATTGTTTTAATAAAAGGAGGATAGTAACAAAAACACCCATAGATTTAAAACTAGCTACTTTTAATTAGTAAGAAATCACAGACAACATGAAAAAAACAACTTTGCAAAAACAGTGGTATAAGGCCACGTACTATTTTTATGCTATACATAATGCACATCTGCATACTTAATTGACTAGCTCTTTGTATTGGGTTCATGTGGCAAGGTTTTGGTAGCGGGGGGCGGAGGGGGGGGGGTGGGCAAGCTACAGGGGTGGATTCTGTGAGAAGCTGCTAGAAGCTTCCCCTATGTCCGACAGAGTCAATGCCAGCTGGCTCCAAGACAGACCCGCCACTGGCCAAGGCTGAGCCCATCAGTGACAGTGGGAGCATCTCTGCGATAACATAGTTAAGAAAGGGAAAGAAAACCCTGCGCAACTGCAGCTGAAGAGTGAGAATATGCAAGAGCTGCAACTCTGCAGACACCAAGGTCAGTGAAGAAGAAGGGGGAGAAGGTGCTCCAGGTGCCAGGGCAGAGATTCCCCTGCAGCCTGTAGTGAAGACCCTGGTGAGGCAGGCTGTCCCCCTGCAGCCCATGGAGCTCCACGGTGGAGCAGATACCCACCTGCAGCCCATGGAGGACGCCACGCCAGGGCAGGTGGATACCCAACGGAGGCTGTGACCCCGTGGGAAGCCTGCACTGGAGCAGGCTCCTGGCAGGACCTATGGACCCATGGGGAGAGGAGCCCACACTGGAGCAGGTTTGCTGGCAGGACTTGTGACCCCACGGGGGACTCACGCTGGAGCAGTCTGCTCCTGAAGGACTGCACCCTGTGGAAGGGACCCAACGCTGGAGCAGTCCATTCCTGAAGAACTGTAGCCCATGGGAAGAACTCATGTTGGAGAAGTTCGTGGAAGACTGTCTCCCACGGGAGGGACCCCACCCTGGAGCAGGTGAAGAGTGCGAGAAGTCCTCTCCCTGAGGAGGAAGGAGCAGCAGAGACAACGTGTGATGAACTGACCGCAGCCCCCACTCCCCGTCCCCCTGTGCCGCTGGGGGGGAGGAAGGAGAGAACTCAGGAGTGAAGTTGAGCCCAGGAAGAAGGGAGGGGTGGGGGGAAGGTATTTTTAAGATTTGGTTTTATTTCTCGTTATCCTACTCTGATTTGATCGGTAATAAATTAAACTGACTTCCCCAAGTCAAGTCTGTTTTGCCTGTGACGGTAATTGCTGAGTGATCTCTCCCTGTCCTTATCTCGACTCACGAGCCTTTTGTTTTATTTTCTCTCCCCTGTCCAGCTGAGGAGGGGGAGTAATAGGGAGGCTTTGGTGGGCACCTGGCATACAGCCAGGATCAACCCACCACACTCTTCATGCATTTTTATCTTAAGTTTTGACTATTGTTTGTCTTCAACTCAATTTTCACCATGCAACAGAAAATGCATCCACAAACAAAGCCTCCAACCAAGCTCATGTACATGTCAACTTCATTAATTTTAAATTTTTTTTGCCATATATTGTTTGCAATTGATGTTCCTTGTCATTTCCCTACCATAAGATAAATGTATTTTAAACATATGGGAAGTAAAGGCTATTTTTTATTCCCCAGGATTCAACTGTAGTTATCAAGCATTTCTTTACCAGACATTTTTACCCAACAGTTTCTTCTGGCACAGGAAGCATGGGTAAAATTGACTGAGGAGCCTTGAACGGAACAACCTAGAGGCAGCCTACAAGCCCTTAAATTTTTTCCTCCAGTTCTAGCGTTCCTTCCCAAAGAAGGAACAGTATAAGACAACCTCTCAGAAGCCTGCATTTCTCTGCTGCAGCTGCTCTCTGGACACAGGGCCTGACCTAAGGTAACAGCAGAGAGCAGTGACATTTACAATTGCACTCGGAGTGCACAGCCTGGTCTTCCTCCACAAACCCAGACTTCTGATACCCAGAAAAGGTGTGTTCTCACTGTAAACTCAGGCTATCAACTACTGTACCGGCTGTTTCTGAGACAGGATGCTTCCTTCTCCACTGCAGCTCCTGCCCTTGGCACAGGCAATAGCAAGCACGCTCCAAAGTTGTGGGGCTTTTTTTGGGTGTTTTTTTTTTTTAAGGTCTCCTTTGCTCTTCACACCACTTCTTTCACACGCATCCAAAACGGTTCTAACAGATAAATTTCAGTGATCCTTCAGATTCAGGCATCCCATGTCAATTCTCAAATCTGAGTGATATGCAGAATCTCTCTTATTTTCAGATAACACAGTGAAATCCTGAAAGCTGAAAATCCTTCAAACCTGAGGAAAATATCGTTGACTTTCCTTCTTTCAAATAGCCACTTTTAGTTATATGAATAGACAGTTCTTCCACTAGAAAATAAAGAGTTTGGGCATGAGTTAAATCCCAACAGAAGAAAAGAAGACATACAGAGAGATGGATATACAATAAGAAGCATTATCCACTATTCAACAGCAAAAGTGAACTTAAGGAAGTGCACAGCATCCACACTAACCTGAAGTTAAGATAGCCTTTATACACTTCAGGACACAAGTCCCCCTCCAAAAATTAGCACATTTTTAAAAAGAGTTTCTTATTTCTGCCTCTCAAGCATCCATAGTAGCTACTGTTGCAAAGTGACCAATAAGCAAGATGAGTCAATAATCAATTCCTGTGTCACTCATCTTCAGCTCCTTACTGCCAGCTATTCTTCCTCAGCTTTGACTTCTGGATTACCTGGCTTATCTCCTAACAGGGAAGGAACCTTTAGAAACAAGGATGCAATTAGATGTCTGAATAGAATTGGTTTGGTTTTTAAACTTTCAGGAGGTATTCGCTTTCACAGTAGCAATGGTATTAGGCCATCTCACTAGTACACCGCTATAATATCCCCATTACAACAGGAGAGTTCCAAAACACAAATCCCAAACTGTTTGTAGTTGCTGAAACGTAACTGAGATTTCTACCAGTATTTCAAAACTTTAAAAAAAGCTTCAACTTTCTGGAGGGAAAAGTCACAAGAATTAGGAGAATGGAACATTACATAGGAGTTGTGAACCTATCAAAAGTAATGCAAGCTTACTATGCTGAAACAGTTTCCCAAAACAGTACCAGGACCAACTCCAATTCCTTGGGCCAGAACACAGTCACTTCTGAAAAGGAATGAAATACCAACACAAAACCTCGCCTCCTTCACCACTGTCTTACACAACAAGGTATACCACAGTAGGCATTTATAATTCCTTGTACTGAAGTAGACTTTGGAGCCATCACTTGAAAACAGAACAAAAAGCCCCTTCTTCAATCCATTTGCAATCTAAGTAGGACAAGGGAAATAATAATCCAAGGCATATTATAAACCACTACGTGGAAGCATTTAAGAGCTCAGCTTACTTTATAGCAAGACAATCCACCAAGTTACCTTTCCACAACAAGGTTACATTATTTTCACAATGCATGTTACTCCCTTGGTAAATATTAACATGTGTGTGCTTATACGAACTTAAGCATCAACACATGTATATAGAATTCCAATTATTTGTTACATCAAGGAAAATCATTAAGAATGAATAAGCATCTTCCTCCAGGTTATGCTTACACAAAGAAATATTCGGCTCCTTTTCATCAGGACATTTGAATGTTCATTCAACCCATCATTTGTGACCAGATGCACTTAGAATGACCTCCCCCCCTCCACCCCCTCATTGTTTAAGGAACAGAAACTCAAACAGCTTCAGCTGTCCCACCACCAATTAGCTACAGTACTTAGCGCCCAGATGACAAAACACATTTTCTGGTGGAGAGAAAGCGTTATGGTTGTACAGCTGAATACTCTCCAAAACCCAAGTGACCCAGGTCCCAAACCTTCTGCCTGCTGGGTTTTTAATAGTCTCTTATTTAAAATGCCAAAATACAAATCAGATAATAGAAGGATCAATAGAAAATCAAATTAGAAAAGCGCTAGTTTCAGATTTGCATTTATCTTACATAAAAAGGATTTTAACTCCAAAATCCCCCTCTTAGCATTTAAATAGGCAATCTCATTCCAAAACTATCAGGAATCTTATTAGTGTCACAGATCCACTGTCATAGTTATTTTTTTTTTAAATCTGAGAAACATAATGGAATACTTATCACAAACAGAAAAACTCTGGTGGTTACAGATGTTCAGAGAAAGAGTTCACAGTTCACAATGTTCAAACACAAACATTACACTAGAAAAACTAAAAGTTTGGAGTCCATCTGGTAAGAACCTTTATAATCACATTTTTACTTTTAAAGTAGGTAGAGCTGAAGTAAGTAACCCTTGTAATATGCTTCCAAGACAATATCTATTTTAAGAAAAATTACATTACACAGCACTAACTATGCAAAAGCTTCTAACTTTTTCTAGGATAAATAGGTTAATTTATGCATACAGGCACTGTGTTATGACTCTAAATCTATAAAACTGAATTTTCTTTAATAAGCTAAGCAATATCTGACCAGGCATCTGTTCTTAAAGCTATGAACTTACCTTGAAACACATTGCTAGACCTGAAGTTTATTACAAGAATGTTTCCAGTAACCAGAAGCACATGATAGTGTAATTGCACACCCCGGAATGTAATACCACACTTAAAAACTGGTTATTTTAATGATTACACTAATGAGTTCTGAACTTCCAACCTATGTGCATACAGTTTCATAATTACACAGCTTGAAATCCTCATCAGCAAATCCAAATGCTCCTGAAATCCAAATCATTTTATAATCTTGAATAATGCATGGCACCTCTGCAGCAAGAAATTAAGACAAATTTCATAAAAATGCAAAGCTTCATAATTTGTATTCTAACAGAAACTGCATTACTGAAATAAAGTGTTGCTTAGTAAGTACTAATGATGGTGATTTTTTTTTTTCCCCCTTCCCTCTGGTACTCACAGTTCAGATCCCACTTCAAAAATAAACAGACTAACTCCTATCAAAATATCCTTTTTTATATATATATGGTGGCTCACAGCATACCCTACTACACAAAAGTGAAATCAGACATCTGTTTCCTAAACAAGCATTGGCTCAAAATGGCATAAAACCTTTTTTTCCTGAAAAGTGTGACAACATATTTTTTTTAAATAGGCTGCAGCTTGACTGACTCGCATACTATTTCATCAATAGCAAAACCAAAACTCCATCTTAGTTCATCAAAGGGCCAGCTAATCAAGGTCTACAGTTTTTCCATAAGAATGTCCCCCCATCCCCAATGCCTTTGTTTGTTTCCAAACTACCGACAAAGCCTAGATAAACTCAACAGAGGTTTTTAGCAAGCATTGGCACTATCCTTTTGAACAAGTCTGTGACTCAAGATGAGGGGAAAAGCCATCGTCACAGTCAATGCAAAAGGATAGAGACTCTGTTTTGCTCTAGGATTTTCTTGCGTCTCGTATCTCTTCTCCATATTTTAAGGTGCTGAAAAGGATAAAGGTAATTTTTTAAAAATATGCCAATTTTAATACCTCCCTTCCTTGTAGATGCATGATGCATAGCCAATTATCAGACATCTAAAGAATGCTTAGACTGGGACTCCCTTGATAAAACAAAACTTCCATGGCAGTTTTATTCACAGTAGTGTTTTGTCTTTATACCTTCATTGCCTAGAACTAGCTAAGAATATTTAGGTAAACAAATACTGTCAGCAGTAACAATTTCATTTCCCAATAACTTTGATTATGGGAAATTACAACTGAAACCTATTACAAATTATTTATACAAGGAAGAAATAGAATACCATGAATCCCACAGAGAAGAACACTGTATCATGTCTTTGGAGGTTGTAATCATGTTATTCAGAATAAAAGTGAAATCCATTTTTATTTTTACCAATTTAAGGTTTGAAAGAAGAACGACTTACTAGTTATCCTTTCTGTTAATCAAATTGTAAGATTTCCACTCATCTGTACGATCTCATTACTGAAACCACAAAATATGAATGCAAAACCAGAAGCAGTAAGGAAGAGTCACAGAGACAAATATCTACACATATTCTGGCAGAGATATTAACCACAGCCTGAAAATTATACTTGGGAAAAAAACATTAAAACCAAATCAAAAGAACAACAGCCCTTACATACCAGTTTTGACAAATTTCTGCAACTTCATTTTTCCCAACTTGAACATACCAGGCTTTTGATCTGCTAATCCCCATTTTACCTCATTAGCACCAAGGAAGTAAACAGAAGACTTGGCTGCCTCTGGACAACAGTTCTCTCAAACAAGGCATTCAAACTTACAGAAGTGTAACCAAGACTCTGCCACTCTGCCAGAAGCACTAAGTATCAAAAGTCTGGAGCGTGTATTTCCTGCAACCAGTTTAACAGTCAGTGAAAGCACATAGATTAAAACAATAACTTGGCCATGGTATTAATCAACTAAATGTCATAAAACATTGCATGTTAAAAAAACCCTAGTCCAGAGCAACATTCACCACCTTATAGAAAAAGCCGCTTTTTTTTTTTTTTTTTTTTTTGAAAAAAAAAGCTTTGATGCATGCCTTCTTTGGTGCAGATTTTGAAAGACACATAGCATCCAAGTTATAACACACTAATTTGGACTATCCTGTCCAATGTTACCTCCACATTATAAGAAACTAACACCATTAAATTGCTTTCTTTGCTACCAGATACCTCTCACATACTTATTCTTTATATCGAAAGGATTTTTTTTTTAGAAAACCTGTTTCTCCAGGGAAAAGCTAATATGCAACAACTTGTAGAGCAGCCTACATAAAAAACCACTGCAGCATGTACTTCAATAGGTAAAATTTCTCAGCTATAACTAAGTCTTATATATCTTGCTTTGTTTTTCCTAAACAAGTGTAATATACTGTTGTACAACAAACTGAAGAAGAACGAACTTCATTCTGCATTCCAGTTATCAGAAAGTTACAAAACCCTAGAGAAAATACTAGAAAGCTCAATTACACTGAAGTCCAGAGTTTGAGACACATTTCTCTCACTTAAGTATGCATTACTTGCATGGATCATGTATTTGAGAATCAAACCATACGACAAAAAGATCCATAAAGCATGACATTTTCAGGCTCTGCTGACCCATTGGAAGGTAATTTAAACAAGCCAGCATCAAGGTCTCTGCCACTGATTCACAGGGGAAGTTTTCAAAGCAGCAATGCTGTAACACCCACCCCCCCCCCCCAAAGAGAAATTCCCTCAGAATTCCACAGCCCTCTGTTTGTTCTTTAAACTATTGAGATACTCCTGCCCACTTGCCTTGTTATTCTGACTTCATTTTACCATTTTTCAGCCTGCTTGTATAAATCATTTTCCTTATCACCTCAGATACTCTTCAGCCACACCTTCTCTACTTACCTAAAGGTCACTTTAGTTATGATTTCCTTCTCCATTTCATGAGCAATTTGATGGTTGGAGGGAACAGGAACTGTTCAAAGGTAGAATTACTTCAATATAATTTAATGTAAATAAACATTGCACATTAGAGTGTGTCATCACTTTCACAGCCGGAATGACAACCCTGAAGGTCTACAGAGCCAAACCCAAGTCAGAAAATAACTTCTGTAGAAGTGCTATATCCATGCATCCAGCCAGCACGCTCAGTGACTAAACCTGCCTGGAAACAATGGAACAGTTCAGAATCCGCTGACAGAAAACATGCCTGTCAGGTACTTGGAGAGATACTTCCTTTGTACAATTACATCAATCTTGAAGTTCATATCCACTTCTGAATCCAAATGTTTTTGTCGTTTTGCTGAAACAACTGCTCCAAACCAGCCTCACACTCACAATACCACCACTGAAACTAAAAATACTTGCCAACAACTGTCTTAAGTAAGGTTTAAGAGAGTTACTTAGCACCTTCTACAAAAACAACTTCAGTCAGATCTTCAGCTTCTTATCAGGAGCATGCAAGGGCCCAATAACCTTTTTGAACAGCCAGCAGATGATTTCTCTAGCATTTGGAGACCTTCCAGGAGACATATTTTCTCAATATTGCATTTCTGCTGGTAGTGAACTGAGAAGGAAGAATCCATCGATTTTGCTATTTAATATTTCATTAAATGCTTAGCTAAAATAATTATCTGAACTACACTTAATTCATACCATTTACTTGATACCATCATTAGAAATATTTAAATGACAGTTACAGTCCCTACAAATCTTGAAACAATGTCACTGTTTCAGCATTTCATTGATATTCCTCTGCGTCCTTCAAAAGCTTCTGCTGCTGTTAAAAAAAACAGGTCACATATATTCAAAGGAGATATCCAAGCACAAACTATTTCTAAGGCCATATTGGCAGGCTGCTATTTCAGTATTGGCACAATGTCCATCACAATCACATACCCTTTTCCTTCCACCCCTTAAAAAAAAAAAAAAAACACCCACAAATAAACCACAAAACACCCCCACTGTATACTTAAAGCAGTTAAACCACTAACAAGCCTCTGGAGAGGTTAAGCCTACACCACCTTCTAGGATGACAAGCCTAGATCTTTTGCCAACAGCACTGATAAGGAAATGGTATCTTTACATAAATGTTCAACAGCTTTGTTGTCCAGATTCTAGAGACTGCAATACTGCACTTGCAAGCGTAGTCTTACCAAAAAAACACAAAACAAGCCAGCAGCCCATCATCCTCTAGTTCAGAAGGGCTCTGCTGATAAAAGCATACCAGTAAGCATGTTTTATTTGTATTTAACCCTATCAAAATATGAACATATATGTTAGGTTAGATAGAAACTGTAATTTCCCTGTAGATGTATATGTATCCAGAGAGCAGAAGTTTTCTGATCTAAGAAGTTATTAACAGTTTAAACTCTTTTCCTATAAGCTAAGCAAGTTTTAACTTATTAACACAGGGCTTCATTACATCTTTTTAGTCTCCCCAGCTGTTTATGAGTATTTGAAAACATGACTCCATACAAAAATCAGAGGGAAACCTAGATGGGTATGTTAAGTTTATGAATCTAAGATGTGTGCCAAGCACAAGCTCAATGTACACAATGATATGAAGGGAAACATTTTGTACTCATTTTTTGCATAGCATAGAAGTTTTCTTTGGGCATTTTCTTCCTCAAGGAAAAAAGTCATTTCAAGTGAGAGATCTGTTAAGAACAGTATACAAAGACAACTCCATTTACAGCTTCAACACATTAAAACTAGAGACAATTTAAATAGAATGTTTTTATTCAAATGACAAAATTTTGGTTTTTGAATTAATTAGATCTATCATTCAGAGTAATCAGGACACGAACCATGTGCTAGATAACTCAGTGAAAACAAATGATTTTAAAACTATTCAACACTAGCTTTGACATCCAATTCGGGCCACAGATTATTGCTGAGGCAGTGGCAGCAAGGGGGGCTCTCACCATAATGAATTTCCAAAGCATTTTCACATGACACATCTTACCAAGTACATATAATACTAATTTAGATCTGTTTTATATGCAAGTAGAACAAGTCACCCTCTCCAACATGCATAACTGTGCAGTTGACAGCAATTAATTTCACACACTGTACTGCCTATTTACTGAGTTTTGATTAATTCTGAGTTCAAGAGGAAACCATGAAGTTAACATAAGTAGAGCTCAAAAACATTGCCGCTCCCAGTAATGCGCATTATGCATCCCAGTGCTATCATTTCACAATGCTGGAAACTGACTGTTTATTCCATCTTTTGGTTCCCTCTGAATCATTTACTGACCTACAGCAGCATTTTGCTGCTTACCTCGTGAGTAGCTGTGCTTCCCTAACAGCCTATTGTTAAGGACTGTCAAAAGCTTTTGGAATTCCAGATAAATTATATCTGATAGCGCTCTCTGATTCACTGTTTTGTTGCTACAGTGAAAGCATTTCAATAGATTAGCAAGCACATTTTCCTTTGAAGAAACTGTGCTAATTTACTGCTGTCAAACTACAATCTAGAGCAGATTAACCCTTAAAAAAAAAAGCATCAGCTAGTTTCCTCTGCCACTAAAAGAGACCTTGATGGTCAGCAATGCCAAACACACCTTTGGTTAAAGGCACTGAGGTCAAGTGTAACACTTTCTTTTTTTTTTTTTTTAATAGATTGACTGATTTCATGAGAGACTGCATTACTGTCTCAGATGCATAGGAAAGGATGACAAGCACAAGGGAGTAACAAAGGTGTGGCCTATTCATTTATCACACATACAGATAATCCTAACCAAAGAAAACTAGTGTACAGATAAACATACCAAATGTACTTTCATCTATTTAGGGACTTAAACCACCAAATTAGATAGCAGGTCTATTAGAGCTAAATATCTCCTCCCCTTTTTGCAAAGCTTAAAGATCCCTTAGCCAATATTCTCAGTGTAAAATAGCACTGGTGAAGGCTCAAAGGCTAACAGGCCACAATAAAACTATTAAAAATACGTGTAAGCCTTTCATAGGGCTGGTTCTTTGTTATCAGATCATACCAAACCTTGTAAGTAGGTAGTATCAACAGCTCCTTACACACGCTGTGAAGGGGCTATGGCCCAATTCCACTCTCAAAATGAAAGCATTACTTGACCTCTCAACCAGCAGTCTCCTTAGATGATTCTCCTCTAGTTTAATCAAAAAAACCCGATTTGTTGCTGCAGCTGCTGTTGTTCAGTATGTCTTACTTACCACTGTTTCACCAGGGCCTTCTGAAGAAAAGATGGCAGTAATGTGTATTAATCAGGTGTAATTGCGACATCACAGGAAGAGAAATCGAGAAGCTTGCTGTGTTCCTAAGCCACCCCAGAACACTTCAGGGAGTAAGATTCCAGTTTCCTAGGATTCTTCCTCAAGGCAGCCTCAGAACTAGAGAGTTCCACCTAGCACTGTTATAACAGAAGATGCTTAAACCTACAGCTGTGTGTGAACTAGAAACTGCATCAGCAACACATACCTAACCAGCAACACCCACCAATAAAGTATAGCAAAGGCTTTGGCAACAAATTAAAAATTGGATGATATATCAAATATTCTGCAAACTACTGCTCATATTTGCCTAAGTGTTCCGGTGTCAGTACTTCAAATAAAGGAAATCCTGCATGGACATGTTAATTTTTATTAACTGATGAGACCAGCAACGCATTTCCCTTTGCTGCGATATCTCATTTTATGACACCTTATGTTTTATATACAGCTATGTCAATCCTCAGAAGGCAGTCTTTAGTCTCCAAACACTACTGGAAAAAAAGTCTTAGGGCGTTTTAAGTACACTTTCAGTAAATATGGACAAGCAAGAAATACAAGTTTGATAAAAAGAACAAATACCGAACAGAGCTCCACTGTTTTTAAAAATTCCCACACAAACCATCGTAACGTAACTCTGAGGTACACCTTAGACAATTTTCTAAGGTACTGAGAAATAGCATCCCATTAATCATAAGCAAAACATTGCACTTTGTAGTAAGTCATTGAACAATCAACAGCATACGAAACTAGCATTTCTGTTTGCAATATACAAAATTATTTTTGAAGTCACCAAGCATATGGCACTGTAAATAGACAAATCTATTTGTCTGAAAGCACAGGCATATCCCATATTTGGATCTTCAGTTTCAAGTCACTATATTTTTTCCTCTGATTTTATGAAGAAAATAAAGAAAAAAAACAGCAAAGTATTATAAATTGTACCCCTCCTCCTCTATGCTGAAATAAATTACCAATAAGTTTCCCAAAACCAATTTTTCCTGATAATTACAAAAACATTAAAAGGGGCTTCTTTGCAGCTACTATTTCTCCACCCAGAAAGGACATCTATCTTGTTTGAATTGAAAGTTAAGATACTCATAGCTTTTGAAATTAATAACTGGCCTGCTTAGATTTTCAGTAGTAAATCACAGAAACTCCTCCTGAAATTTAACACAGTTGAGGCAGCTGTTCTTGTCATCGCAGGATTTGCCTGTTTATTTTGTCACACATATTCAACCATGACATTTGAATGATTCTCAAAAACTTAATTCTAAGCAAAGGAAGAGATTATAAAAGATATTTTAAGTGGCATAAAAAAAGATGTCTTGCAAAACTCACATTCCTTCACCACTCTATTTTCATACAGCAATAAAAAGAAACACAGAACTGCTTGAAAAGGTTAAATCCTAAATCAACTGCTAGGCTCCTCTGATTATCTTCATTGCTTTGGTCATGCTTCCCCCGCCCCGCCCCCCGCAATTCTACTCCAGAAACAGAGCGCTTCAGCACCTATGGGCAGATGCGTTTAATTTAAGAATGTTTAACACCCACTTCGCTTGCCAGATGTCCACGAAACAAGAATGTAGCATTAGTGATTTGAAAAGACACAGCAAAAAGCAAAAGTAGTATTTTCATCCAAGCTCTACCTTATCTTTGTCTTCCACAACATCTGCCAGCACATCATCTGGGTCCAGGATTCCTCCATCTGTATACTCCAGGTGGTGAATATTTACCCAGGAAGCTGGATCCTGTAAGACAGACACAAGACTTCTTTACCTAACCTTGCATGGTTTTAGTGCCGTCAGACAAAGCAGCTTTGTGTCCCATCTGCTTCCCACCCATTTGCCTCTTTAATCATGAGGTAGAAGCTTGAAGTCACTACCTGAAATTGAAACTAAGACAGAGAATGAAAACTACAGGCACATAACAAGACACTACTTATACAACACTACGCAAAAGATCTTTAAAACGTGTATTTCCATTGCCTTATCATACACTTGAATTCTCTACTTAAGTTACATAGTAAATAAAAAATAAGGAGAAAAAAATTAAAAATAATTAAAAGAAAAAAAAATTTCTTTTTACAATAGTTTATAGTTGGAATATTTGGGTTATTACCAGCACACACATGTAAATACATATGTATGGATATGCACCACTCTTGACAGTTGGGGGGGTATGCAAATATTTATATATGTATAAAAATCACCCATCATTTCTTTCTCCAAGGACACAGGTCAGGCTATTGTGGCAAAAAACCAAATGAATAAATAAATCCCAGTTTGTTTTCACAAGTCAATGCTCTCAAATTCCAATGTAAAGTTGTGTACCATATTAACACGGATCATGGTAGTTTTCCAAAACTAATGCTTTCCTCATATATTATTAACCACTTCAATAACCAGGAGCGTAGCCATCATTCCACAGACCCTGAAGCCAAAAGGCTCAGAGCACACTGTTCACCAGCAAACTCTCCCAGACATGAAATACAAATCAGGGAGCAGACACACAGTCTGTAACCACTGCCCCCAAACCATAACAGCTACCTGTGTACACATAACTTCCAAGGGGGACAGGCTGAGTGGTAGTTATGTTTGAATTGCCTTAGTTAACATTTGAACATTTATCCTATTAAGGCCAGCTATTGCGGTTTTACAAGCACATGGCAGCTCATTGAGTCACAGCAACATGCTTGAGTACTCTATGGTATCAGCATTGATAAATGCTGAACTGGCACATCTTCTACAGCACGCTGAAGAAAGGAAACGTGCTTAGTTAATATTACAAAGCATATTTGAGTCCTCCATCAAATATTATGGAGACCGGCCAGAATATGCTAAAATTAAGGGTCAAGAAACTGGCATGCACACACAGAGCTTCGAGAAAGCTTTCAGAAATGGACAAAGAAAGAACACTGCTGATGTGCAATATGCAATCCCAATGATTCCATTTATATTACATCTATATATCTCCAATCCCTTCTTCATTGTCAAGTCTGCTTCTGAGAACTGTGATCTGATTAAAGTGAAGCACAACAGACACACCGCATAGACTAGCAAGTTCCTTATCTCTAGTTTGGATATTCCCCATGTAATGAAGCCCATGAGAAGTAGGGATATTCCACTCCATATTTAGTTATGGGCATTCTATAATTTTGGCCATCAAGTGATGCAGATAGCAGATAAATCAGGATAATTCCATCATAGGTACACATGTGGATCAATTGGATTAGGCTTCTTTTTTATTGTATCATCAATAGGCAGCAGTCAAAAAAACAACCAAACCGAGAAACCTCACACAACCGCCCTAGTATTACCAACAGGTCAGTCCATCATGTCACTATCAACTTTGTAGGTGGAACTCTAAGCAACATGTTTTTCCTATTCTGACCCATCTAGCTTCCACAGTTCAGTTTCAATTCTTCCACTGACACATACTGGTTTGGGCTAGGATAGAGTTACTTTTCTTCATAGTAGCTTGCACGGTGCTACGTTTTGGATTTGTGACCATACCAGTGTTGATAATACAGGGATGTTTTGGCTCCTGCTGAGCAGTGCTTACACAGCATCAAAGCCTCCCCCGTTTCTCACACCGCCTCACCAGCGAGTAGGCTGGGGGTACACAAGAAGATGGGAGGGGACACAGTTGGGACAGCCGACACTGTGCTCAGCCATAAAAGCTGGGGGAAAAAAAGGGGGAATTGTGTGCGCAGCTTTTGTTTTACCTATTAAATTGTCTTTATCTCAGCCCATGAGTTTTCTCACTTGTACCTTTACAATTCTCCTCCCCAGCCCACTGGGTGAGGTGCGAGCAAGCAGCTGTGTGGGGCTTAGCTGTCTTAGGTTAACCCACAGCGTTTTTACCCCGTTGTGCTTGTTTGAGGGTTAAGTACGTCTAAGGTACAGTATGGCTGAATGACAACCACCCAATTAAGCACATAAAAATATCTCTATTTGTAACATGTCTATTTAATCTGTAGTTTACCTCTACAGTTACTTCATTTCGCACTGAAACCACCCATTTGTGAAACAGCAAATGTTTGTAGGTTATCATGTTCAAAATTCCAAAATTTAAGAAAATACATTAACATGCTTTTGTCTCTGCAAAGTGATGAAGTGTAGACAACTATTACAGCTCAAAGCTCTATTTTAAAGCCCATGGTTTAAATATTTTTACCATAACCACAAAATTCTAAGAAGAAAAGGCAGAGAAGAAACATACCTCTGTGCAACAAGCAAGCATGTTAACTTAGATGAAACAATTTACCTAATGCAGAAACCTCGTGAAAGAGTGTCACTTGACCTTACCAATAAACTTACAAAACATGATTCTCAAACTGGAATGCATCAGTAGCTACAGATGTTCCTCCTGAACCTTTTAACTAATGCAATCACAAAAGGTTTTCATAGTTAGGAACACTAAAGCAGCATACTTAAAAACCACTCCCCTTAATTAGACAAACTTCTGCAGCTAACATTTTTGTCTGAAAATATATTAAAACCTGTTATACGTATTATGCTGTTTAAGTCTCCTGTAGACAGAATAAAGCTAATATGAAAGAAATAAACAGCTGATTGGAATATTTTTCTTTCAATGTTCGCTTCTAATTGTGATTCAGTAGCTGCACCAACCCAGATGTGTCATTGGAAAAGAAACAAAGAAAGAGGAGTGTAAAAGCTCTATTGTCCCAACAGAATGCAGCAAGTTGGTAGGAAACAAGCTCAAGACAGACAGCCACCCTAAACTACCTTATGCTTAACAAATGCTAATCTTCCTTTTACTTTGGGCTACAACAAATACAGTAATTTAATGGTTTTGTTAGTGGCCGTATCAAGAGAAAGTAGTCTCTAAATTAGTCTGAAAGAACAGAAGATGCCATTCCTCACCAATCTTTTGGAGCAAGTGTGGCCAACGTTAGATTCTTTAAAAGAAAGGAATGACAATTCACACTGAAATACAAGAACTAAAACAGAACAGGATTCACATAGTTTCCTTAGCAGAAAAATACTTCTTAACAGTTTAGGTACTGCTCCCACACACCCTATGACTCAGGTACACACAGTGTGAAGCCACTGTGACCTTTTGATCTCAAGGACTCCCCAATTACAGTAACCAGAGACTACAACAAAGACTGAACACTTACTGTTTCAGAAATACAAATGTGAAACTGGCTTCTATTAACTTAACCAGAACTTCATCCCTGAAAGTTAAAAAAACAGCTACGGGGGCGGGGGGGGCGGCGCACGTGAGTGAACGCGGGAGAGATGCTTTTTATAGACTTGTTTGATGAAGCAAATAGTAACTACAGCTAGATAGCCTAGGTGGAGGAAATTCCCTCTGCACAGTCACAGAAGTAACAACAGTTCCTCTGACCAGCAAAATCACTCACCCATTCCAAACAGATTTCAAAGTCAGAGAACATTTTCTGCTCTTTGGATGAGCTCCAAACACTGCCATGCACAAGATACAAAGTGTCTATATAAAAAAACCCCTAAAATCTATATAGCAAATTCTTCTGTGCTTCTTTACTCCCACCAAGAGTCCAGACAGCTTCAATAAACACCAATATTTTAGCTAACTCATCATATAAAACAAGCCATTAACTACCAGCAGATGTAAGAGTTGAATATCTTAAGTCCCAAAGAGCATTTCATCCACATGATGAGTAGGGGATGGACAGTAACAGGAGGAAAAATGAACGTGCATATGTACGCGCGTGCGCACACACACACACACTTGTGTTTTACACATTTTTTAGAGCTCAAAAGGAGTAGAATACGTCTGAAAAATAACTGCGGTACGTCCAAGATAGAATCATCATCAGAGAAACTGAAACTTTCCTTAGAAAGGGATGGTCTTACTTTAAGTTTCTCATGTTTTAGTAAGATACTACAATCACGAAGAGTGTCAAGAACACTTCAGGTTTCCATATATTCTAAAACTGCTAGGCAAGAGACTGCATTTCCAAAGTAACGGGGAAACTTTGTGTATCACTGGAGTTCTTGCAAAACAGACAGCTCTTCTGCTTCTACAGTATTTTCTGAAAGGTCTGAACTGAAGGTCAGAACGCAGTAACACCACTAACAGAGGTGACAGGCTGTTGCAATGTTACACGTGTGAAGGGTTGATTCCAGCTTGCATATGTTTGCTTCAATGAAATAACACTTCTTACCTGCTGAAAGCAGAAAATGCTGGATTTTTAAGTTTATAAACAATACAGGATAAGATTACACTTATCCCATTTTTGCTCAGGGAAGGGATTAATTAAGGACGTATTTACTGAGAAGAGACTTGCTGAGAAAACTACCAAATATAAAGCAAAAAACCGTAAGAACTGTATTCTAAATTGCTAGGACAACCTTTTTTTTTTTTTAACTGAGAGGTTCTAGTTTTCTAGTTTGAGATTAAAATCCTCTTCTAACGAGTGACAGTGTCTAGAACGATTCCTCCCAGTATCTTCTTAACCATCATCACTGGAAGTTCACACCCTCAAGAAGAAAGAATTAGTTTTTAAAAACAAAAGAATGAGTCTCTTGTAACAATAAAACACTAATGGCAGCCTAAAAGCTCTAAGCAGCATTCGAGCATGGTTACCGTCTATCTGTGCTCATAAATGCTCTCCTGTTACCAGGGTCATTTAGGAGAAAACACATTGACAGGTTTTCTTCAAAACGGTTTCAAAAAATCCTAACAGCACAAGCGGGGAGAAGTTCTCTTACAGCATGGCATATAACCCTTATGCAGAAGTTTAGCTGAGGTATACAACAGAAACACCTAAATATGTAAAGAAAAAGTATGAAAAAGTTACCCGGTATAATACATACCAGCACTTCCCGAATGAATATTGAACAGTTACTCTAATGTGCATTTTACCTTAGGGCTGCAAGTCATGTTTGTGTTTAACATCAAGCCACTTAAAAGCTGTTTATCATCATTTCCTTTATGTGTGGGAGAACACTTTAGGAATTACTATGCAAATATTTACCAAATGTTAAATTAAAGCCAGGTCACATGAATGCACAAGTGCGATGTAGGCAGAGAAGTGACATAAATTTAAAAAAGTGCTTTTGACATTCATGTTGTCATAGAATCCTAACTTAACTGTTGCCACCTAATGCAACATCTTCTGTGTTCAAACAGTCTAAAATGGGTTCAAGAATTCTTCTATGCATTTATTTTCAGTCAACAAACACACATTCAAGTGAAAGACCAATCCATCTCTAATTAAAAGACACTCCCATTTATTGCCTGTTTTTTATATACATCTATAAATACACATTTCTAATGTATCAAAAACATGGAGCACCATCTTGATTCCTTTTGTTCTAAACTCGAATAGGAAAGTGTCAGTCTACTTTTCCGAAAACTAAAGCAACATACTTTATAAATGTTGCAGTTTATATAGTGTATTTCAGACTGTTAATGAGGAAGAGAATCATAACAAGTTTAAATACATTTCAGCTGACCCATCAATAAAATAAACACCACCATTTGATGATTTCACAATGAATTCTTGTTTGGTGCTGTTATTTGTTCTGCTGTGCAGAATGCATAAAATTAATTGCAATCCCTATCCTGGAATTTTTAATTTAAATATGGTAAAGATAGGATGCACTGAAATTCAGAAGTAGGAATGACTTAGTAAGACTCCTCCCATAATTACTACTCAGGCTGATATTTTAGAAGCATCTCCACATTATTGCTTCACTAGAGTAAATAGACTTCAATGAAATACAGCATGAAAAAGGAGATATTTAAAAAATGAAAATCACATATGCCTGTTCCACATCCACAGCAACACCATAAACGCTAGGTCAAAGCTGGGGGGAAGGACCGGACTCTGGCTACATTGTTTTCTGTCATTTAGACAGTGTAAAAATAAGATTAAAACACCCACAATCACAATACATTTCCTGATGAAGGGGAATTTTTATGTTAAGGTCAGTAAGGGAGAGAGATTCTAGCATTTAATTGTTTTTAGATTGTATATTGCAATGTGATCTATTACCCCCCAATATATAAGAAGTATTTAATGATTTCTGTAAGCATTCTAAGGCTACATGATGTATCATTATCCACAGCCAAATAGCATGAAGTATTAGTTACTCTCAAACCACAGCTTGCGAAGCAGAGTACAAAAAGGGAGTTAGAAAGGAACAGATGGATGAGATTGGTCACAGCCTCAAAATTCATCTCTAAATCCTTCTCCAAATTTATCACTAAATTAGAACAGCCTCTAGCATTTTTTGTTTGTTTACCATAACCACCTCCAAACAAGCCTGAAGTGGTACTTCTAGTCAGACTGCACTTCAACTGCCGGCAACTGGGCTGCCATCATCAGTTGTAGTAGAGGTGGGGCTCTGGTTTTATGAGAATATGAATACCGAGTTCCCAAAACCAACAGCTGATCAGGAAGCAAACGTTTGCATACTACGTATTGTCATTGCTGGTTGTTAAATATTCCTCAGCCACAGCAGAGAGATTTCTCAACAATGATCTAGAGCTGAATGGTTAGATCTCAGCAACAATAGAAGGTACACACATTTGCACGCCCTTATACAACCTAAGAGAAACCCTAATAAAAATGTATCACACCCTGTCCTCCTAGCAGGCAAACAACTACATTCATTCATGTGAAGACAGTTGAAGTAGTAGAACTGTATCATTTCTGCAACAATATTGTATGTTGCAGAGATGACATTTTTAAGGAAAGAAGTAAACACACGAAGCTTCTGTAAAAATCAAAGATGAACAGCTTTCTGCACAAGAGATTAAGTCTGTTCCAGACATTTACTGAATTCAGCAGATCCTAGCACTGACCAGATCCAAATAAGCCTCCCTATATGAAGGCCAACTGAGTATAAATTAGGTCTTCTTTTCACAAACTTCAAAAAATAGAGAAAAAGCAATGTTTAGGTTTCACTGCTCAGGAAGCTTCCAGAGTTTAGTTTGCCTTACAGAACAACAAAGGAAGTTACGAACCCACATTTCTAGGTCTCACTGTTGAAAATAAATTCTTACCTGGAATTAATTACATTGTCTTTATAGCTCTATAGTTCAAATGCATGAAATTAAACAAGACGTTTCGAATCATTTCTAGTTAGAAACTCAAAAGTAGCAGAAACTTTCAAGAAACCTTCAAGATAATACAAGGAATAGAAACACATTACAGCACAGTGAGACAGTAAAAAAGATTCCTCATGTATTCCACAGTATTGTTGTTCTCCTTCACCAAAACTCTCAATCTGCTTGCATTGAAGTGAAAATGCTTCAAGATGCTAGAGAGAAGATAACACTTCTTTATATCCTTCTACCAGCTGAAGTGACACACATTCTCTCAAGTCAGTAATATTCAAGAAAAAGATCTATACTGATTGAGCTCAAAGACAGAAATTAAAGCTGAGATGAGGGCAAAGGACAGAAGGTAGTCTGCTCAGAAAGAAACTGCTTTTAAGCATCCAGCAATAAAACTATGGAAAACACAGAAGGCCATACAGTAGAAATAGTCCTAGAAAGGTGACTCTAAAAGGTGCTTCCTACCTGCCTTCCAGTACTATAAAAATAAAGCTACCTAAAAAAGGATCTTGAGAGCAGAATTCTGCCTTAACTGAGGGGTGGTGGAGATCAGGAAGAAGTTACTTCCAAGCAATTAAACTTCTGAGTACATACAAGACAAAGTTACTCACTTTTAACAGTAAATTTAGCAGGGCTGACTAACAAGCTTTCAACCTCCCTACCAAAACGTAACTTCACCTCCCTTTCCATAGTATTTGCAAATAGCATGGGTATTTTCGTTTTAGCTGATACAGTTATACAGGCGTGTAGCTCTGAAACTGTTCTTTACCGTAAGCCATGAAGTGAAGCAAACAAGAAATTTATAAAAAAAAAACCAAGCCACCACAGTACTGACAGTGACATCATTTTGAGCAGTGTTTGCATCTGCCAGCTTCCTACTAGGAAGGCATCTGCCAATGAAGACTCCCACCTCATAGCTGGTACATACACTCATAACTCAGCAAGAGCTGCTCTCACATTTCCCTTTCTGCAAGAAAAGGTCCAATTAAACAAACTACTTGAGCAAATGCTTTTGAAATTATAGGCTGTATCACATGACTGTAACACATTTAAGCATATAGCTGAAGTAATCACAAAGCTCTTACACATTTCATCAGGCTAGGATAGGACAGCACAGCCTGCTACACGAGGGCCTCTTAAGATGAGTTTTCACCTTATAGCAACTTAAGCAATCTTAGACCAATTACCTCAAGAAAATTAAAAGAATACTAGATTACAATATAACTATTGAGCATGGTATCACCCTAAAAACACTAGCAGCCAACCCCTATCTAAAATTTCTCCTTAGTAAGCCTCCCTTACTAGTTCACATACAACAGCTAGTGTACTGAACTGTTTCCAAGGTCAAGTTAAACTCTCAAAACAAACAAAACCTCTAAGTATCTGCATGCATGAGAAACGTATAGGAAATAAAGTAACTGAAGAATCCTTAAATCAGTACATCTTTTAAAAAAAGCAAAATGTTACCTGCAAATGATCATCAAGGACCCTCTTTTCACAAGGATTAAAGACACATCAACCACAAAAAAAATGAGTCTCTCAAAAGATCAAAATACTTTTTAACATGGGTGTTTATTGGAGAAGGACACACTTGATCTGTTTGTGCCTGGTTTATGTTAGCTTATGTGTCCTGATTTCAATACAGGAAATAAAATGAGAGATCACAGGAAATAAAGCCAGTCTAAATAATACAGGCATGATGCTTTGTTTCTGGACAAAGCATACATTCTGATTTTCAGGTTAAGAGGTTAAGAAGTTTTCTTCACACAGTAAGACAACATAGAAGAAATTTTACTCTTCCTAACAGGAATAAATTAAAGATTTGAGCCGAAACAATGATTTTTTTTCCAGAATAACACAATTTGCTCTACTGTTTAAGATCTGCTTTTAGACTATAGCAGAGGAAGCTATTATATGCAAACAAGCAATTTAAAAAAAAATAAATCTCATTTTATGTATTTTCACACACACTAAGTTTTTCTTTAGATTCATTCACTTTACCTTTCAAGATTAGTTGTGAAAACTTACCCGTCCCCCAATGTTTTGGGTTTTTTTTTAAATCATCATTGGATGTGATATTGCCAAATGGTCCAATTACAAAGTAGGAAAGAAGTCCCGGGAAAAAAAAAAATAAGGTCACTTTAAATACCTGATTTTAAAGGTTTCTGTCTTTGAAGGTGCTAAAAACCTTATGTCAAAATGGGGACTCGAATCAGGTCAGGTCAGTACAGGAACAGATTTATCTTTGTCACTAAGGTTGGTTTTATCTCAGCACATCTGCAGTTTTTGAGAAGTCTGCTCACACACCATTTGCCTTACTGGCTCTTAAGTATCAAGTGGAAAGAGCAAAACAAACAAACACAGACAACCAAACAATTCATGCATGAGGCCTGTGGAGTACCACAGCCTTCTGACAGAAAAACTGTTACCCATCTGGGAAAGGGCAGAAAAATCTTCCCTTGATTTTCTTTGAAGTCAAGGGGACTACTGAGTGAAGGCAGACACAGCCGACAACCAGAAAGCACAGTTTCTTTTCAGTCTTTGAAACGAGACTAAGGCAGCATAAGCACAGCTCACTATCAGCTTTATATTTAACATGCTAAATGGCCCCCAAAAATCACTAGTCAAATCCTAGTCATGAGAAAGCCTAGAATATTTCTTGATCTTTAGCCATCTCCAAATGATTATGCTCTGATAAATTGATAGGACTAGGTACTACTATGACCACAAATCAAAACACAACAGCATGAGCACGGACTGATAACCACTTCTTTCCGTCTCCTTCACCTATCCTCTTCACACCACCACACACCAAACTTCATTTTGGATGAAACTCATCCTTCTCCCATTCTTTTTCCTACTCTTTCCTTCTCTGATTCATTTTCATGTACAATTAACACATTTTGTTCTTCTTGACTAGGTGGAAGAACAAATTTACAAGTTATAATAGCCACCTCCTTACAGCAAGACGGGCTTAGACATCAGAGAGGTTCCACCTTGGGCAGTCTCTCAAGGTGAAGATGCTTGCTACAAGCAACCTGACATGCAGGTTATATACATACCACTATCACCTCCGTTTCATTTTTTTAAAAGTGTCCCAATTCACATTTTAAGATAACGATGCTGCTCTGAGCTCCTGGAAGACAAAACAATAGAACAGAAACACACAGGAAGTTCTTCAGGTAGGTTATAAAGCATGGCAAAGGGAGCACAGTGAACAGGTTTCCTCCACCCGAGTCACTTGACACCTGCATACTGTAGGCCACAGCAGAATGGAAGGGCAGTGAATCTCTTCTGTCCCTCAGAGACAGTGTTTGCAAAGAGGGACTAGAATATTTCTTGTTCTTTAGCCATCTTTAAATGATTATGCTTCGAGAAATTAATAGGACTATGTACTAATAAATAGAAAGTATTTTCATTTTTCACAGGCAGGGAAGGTAGTTATTCATCTCACCTAGTGAACTCCACTATCACTAGAGAGCAGAAAGAAGAGAAAGTCAGTTTATCCTGGCAGTTGAATATGCAGGGGGAAAAAAATACCCATCTCCCCGAAAGAGGGAGAAAAACGGAAAAAACTGCAGAGAGATCCCTCGCATGGAATTCCCAACAGTCCAATAGCCAGAGCACAGATACATAAATCCAAAATAACCCATAATATTTTAAATTACACTCAAACTTTGATTTGCAGCACTGGAACCCTTCAAAACTAAAGAGAATTCTGATTTTATACTGAATCTGAATGTGAATGAGAACAACTCTCTGAATATGGCTCACTATCTGAATATTATCTGAATCAAATACGATGTAGAGAATACATCAGTAGAGGGATCACATAGTCCACATTACACTCCAACATCTGACATTTAAGAAGAGTATTTCAGCGAAGAACAAGTATGCAAAACCAGAACATGCAAAGATAGCTGGAGACATGCATTTAGACAAAGAGGTCCACACACTGCAGTAGTAACAACTACAAAAAACTGCCCTTAAAGCCTCAGTTGAAACTGGAGTGCACTGTATGCCAGGCTCTGGATCCAAGATAACCATACAAATGCATCAATGCAAGTGTAAACTGATCTTCAGTTATAAACTAAGAATATCCTTTAGCTCATCAAGCCCATTAGACTAGATTGCTTTAACAATGTGGAAACACAAAAAACTCGACCTTAAGCAAGTCACCACAACAGCTCCAGAACAAAACATCTCTAAGTAAACCCACAACATTTAAAGCTTTAAACTTCCATATCCCAAGTTCTCCGTGCCAAATATTAGCTACAATATTCAGAGTAGTATTGTTATGCTAATAAGCAAACTGCTACACAGCTACAGACTCCTGGCAAATAACTAATTAGCATTGAGTCTGGCTTTTTGTTTGATATCTGAAGGTAACAACTGAGGGGTTGAGGAACCACAGTCATGATTTAAAATCCAACTTAAAGTGAGCATACAGAATTATAAAGCTACTCCTTCAAATTGCCACCCATTTTTCACACAGAAATGATTGGGGGGAGGGGGGGTGGTGGAATTAAGAAAATAAGAAAGGCATGTGTAGAAGACTACTGTATTTCAAAAGCAAAGTCCAGGTTAAGTTAGTGAACAACATTGTTATTTTGCCAACTAAAACTGAAGATACCTTAAATTCAAACCATTCAAAACAGCTAGAGAGAACAAAAAACACAGGTTGGCTGTAAATTCACACAACTCAGTTTGTAACAAACTCAGCAGTGAAGTACACCAGATCTTGAACAAAGAAAAATGATAAATGGCTCAACATCTACAATGAGAGCAGCCACCACTTCAGTCCTGCATCTAGAAACTAAGACCATTTTATCTACAACTGTTTGGGCCTTCTTTTGATAAAGTGATTAATGTATTTGCAGCTGACACAGGACTGCTTATCAGAAGCAGCTGGGGGTTTCAAACACGTGATTGAGCAACAGCAGACTCCGAACTCCCACAAAACAGAATACAAATGCCTGTAAGACAATGCAGATCAGGTATGCTGAAATCCTGTAAAACCTTGTAACATAAGCTGAGCTTTAGACAAAGTTCAAGTATGAAAAAGCAGTAGTAAATTACAGAAGTATATCCTTAATTCCACATAGAAAGCCATTACATATGTTTGGGAAGAAAAAAATGCTCTCCCTCAATCATATGAAAGTATTTCATTTCTTTCACAGAAAATAGTAGGACTTTTCTGCTGCAGTGCCATCCTATTTCCTACATGGATCAACCATTGAGCAGAGGTTGGGGAGGAACTTTGCCAGAAGGTTGGCAGACTTGCACTGTCAGTGAGGCTGCAGTCAGACCCCAGACCACCACGGTCTTCTCACACGTCCAAGGCTGGTGCATTGCAGCAATGGCACCAATTCCCTATCAGCCGTCATCAGTTCTCTCCACGCTCTCTGACAACCCACTAGCAGTTACAGTTCATTGCTCTCTTTAGAAAAGCGTTAAGCGTGGATTTGGGGTCTTTTTTCCTCACTCGGAAGACAGAGAAAATATGTGACCTTTCACAGTACATTTGGTCACTGTGCTCCAAAATTGAGCCATTAGGGTCAATTGTAGGCCCCAGTGCTAGAAAGATGCTGAGATAGCCATGGTAGTTTTAAATACCCAAAGTATTAGAAGTATTTGAAGATGTAAGTAGAGTCCCTTTGAGGCAGAAGTAAGTTCATTACAACAGAAAGAAAAGAAAAAAAAGGTGGTGGTAGAAAGTAATAGATCAACTAGGAACTGGATGTGCAGGGAGGGAAATAAAGGATTTTCAACCATACAGGTGTTGGAGCAAGGTCTGTACCACATGAAGCTGCTACGTGCCACTTGGTTCTCACATGAAACACTAAATTAACCAGCTTGCCTCCTCTCTTCACTTCTCAGTAGCAAAAATGACTGGGTCAAGAATGTTATGAAGGCACAAATAACAGGCAAGCACTGCATAATTCTATGAAGATTAGTCAGCTTCACTGGTTCTGGCTATTGTTTGAAAGAAAGTGAGCAGGAAGTTTAAAAAGTAATAAAAATATTTACCAGTATAACATTACACTGTGGGAATTACTATATAATCTCTCTTACATTTTCTGTTATATTAATAAACTTTGTATTATCACAGTACAATATTGGCAAGTTTTAGTATTTGACTTCTGAGATACAGCAAATATACCTGGTGAATAGCCCAAACAACCTCTACCTCTAATCATATTGGCAGAGCCAAGCGATGGAACTGGATGAAACCCAAACAAGGACAATTCTCTCACTCCCAAGATCAGCTTCAACTTCCACCTTCACCTGACTGAAAACACAGATCATGCCAGAATTAACACATCATCAAAACTTTATGCCATATGCCTAACCACATCTCATGAAGTGAGTTTTGGTGAGATAGAAGATAACAAAGAAGAGAATGAGGTTATTCACTCTTTCATTGAAATTCAATACCACTAGTGTGCAGAAGGGTTCCCCCTGCCCTGCCCCTTATCCTGAAGGGCAAAAAGAACAGCTTTCTTCTGCTACTCCAAGTATCTTCAGGAAAACAGAATCACAAATGAGTTGGGAAGGAACAGCTCCAGAGATTTAATGGAAAAGAGAAGGTGGCAAAGCAAAACGAAAGTTACTGCAAAACAGCTAACAGACAGGTAAGCAGAGCATTACGGTCAAATGTGGAAAATGACACCTGAAGCACATGTTCCAGTTACTGTTTTGTGGCAACTTTCTCCAACCCTCTGACTAGGAATTTCTTTCCAAAGCTCGCAGGAGGGCCACATAGAAACTTTCCTTACACAGTTTTAATCCAGTCAGTACAACCCCACAAGAAACTTCAAATGAAAACAACAGCTGATAAGCAAACTTGATTCAATGCTGTATTTGCATATATTTTGCAACAGTCCTGAGATGCCATTACAACCTTGCTTTTCATTTGCAGTTTGATGCCATCCATCATTCATACAGATGAGTCCAATTTACTTTTCAGTCAGCCACCTCATTCATTCTCTTTGGGCTCCACAACTGTATCCATATACATTGGCTCCACATATTATGCCGTGCTCAAGCACCTACAGAAGTAAGACAAAGACCTACTGGAAATGCCTATAGCAAGCAGGACATAACACAGTCATTATTCACAAGAACGCTCAAGGCTAACCATGTTACAGGAATGCTTTATAACAATGCACTGTCAGTAGGATTTCCAGTATTACCTTCTCATTAACAGAGGTGATTATATCTGTCATGGTTTAACCCCAGTTAGCAACCAAGCACCACACAGCCACTCGCTCACTCCCTCCCCCCACTGGGATAGGGAAGAGAATCAGAAAAAAAAAAACCAAACTCATGGGTTGAGATAAAGATAGTTTAACAGGATAGTAAAGTAACAGATAATAATAATAGAATACACAAAACAAGTCATGCACAATGCAATTCCTCACCACCCGCTGACCAATGCCCCACCTGTCCCCAAGCAGAGATCCCTCCCTGGCCAACTCCCCCCAGTTTATACACTGAGCATGACATCATACGGTATGGAACATCCCTTTGGCCAGTTTGGGCCAGCTGTCCTGGCTGTGCCCCCTCCCAGCTTCTCATGCACCTCCAGCCTCCTCGCTGGCAGAGCATGGGAAGCTGAAAAGTCCTTGACTTAGTATAAGCACTTCTTAGCAACAACTAAAACGTCAGCGTGTTATCAACATCATTCTCATACTAAATCCAAAACACAGCTCTATACCAGCTCCTAGGAAGAAAATTAACCTATCCCAGCTGAAACCAGGACAGTATTTCAGTTTCCCAACTTGCATACACAAACACCAGTAGAGAACCAGTCACTGATGAGTTCAGGCACAAGATGCTGAAGGCTTTTCAGCAAAGTAATTGGATCTACTTTCACTAAATTTTATCGCTACATTCAGTGCCTGAAAAAGGAAACCAGCACATGCAAGGAAGCAGTTGATTCTCTTTTTCAAATGGCTACTAAGTAAGGAAACAACCATTGTCAGTTAACAGAAAAAACAATAAGATCAGAATTTGCTGGTATAATGGTCGCATAGGGTAAGTCATTTGGCCTCCTACAGAACCTGCAACAGCTTTGGCTGCATTATTAGAGGTATCTCTTACACTAACTATGAAGTTAGGCCCCAAAACAAAAAAAAAACAAGAAAAACGCCTGAAAATTCATCAAGTGAGCTTTAGCAAGATTACAACAATATTGAAGTTTGGTCATTAAATTATAGCTTTTATCTTTGAGAATTAACTCACATATTTATCTAAAACCATCACCCAGAAAGTATGATTCACACTCATAGCTTAAATCTAGCTTTTTTTTCTTCCCAATTAAAAACTCCTTCCCACAAAGCTTCCTCTATCAAACTCCCCCCCCCCCCCCCCCCCGATTGCAGAAAAACATTTTTTCACTAACAAAACACAATAGTATGAAACTTATCATGGACAAGATGTTGTTATTTCAGTTCTGAAACATTTTGCAGAACGTTAATAGTCCACTACAACCTATTCCAAAACAACTACTGTCTGCAACATGGTACATGGAGCTAAGACCTGCACTCTCAAGTCTGCTTATGAACACTAACATCCTGGATTTTGCTATACCATCAAGTTGGGGGTTTTTTTGCTCTAAAATCCCTACTGATAAGCCAAACAATTAATCTCTAAACACACAATGCATAAAAGGGATCATTTCAAACCAGAAAAATGGAAGACACTTATAATCACCACAGCATTCACATTTGAATGACAGCTAAACATAAAGACACATCAAGCATTCAGCCATCTGGAAAGAAGCTGGTATTTTTTTCATATTGTCTATTCTCAAACCTTTAAGGCAAGAGTCAGAGGTTGACCAAGACTTCCATTTAGCGAGATGCACATTTCATATCTACAGCCATTAATGAACTGCAGTATGAACAATAAGCCAGACTCCTCCATGTTCATTGAATTCAAAAGACAGTTACGTCATACCAAGACAAACAATGTGTGTATACTGTCAGATATATGTTACATTTGAAACATCTGAAGTTACCAAAAAAGACCTACCTAGCGTTGTCCCAGTGTCTTTGAATATGGCTTATTTAATAAAATGATGATAGCAATGAATATGTATTTTGTTCTTCCAGACAAGAAATAATATGATGCCAACATACATAACTGCAAAATTCATGATATATTAAAAACCACAACCAAAGTGGGTATTCAGCCTCTATTCAGAGTTAAATGGAAATGAACATTGCTGCAGCAAAACAAAAAAATCCAAAAAAACCACAAAAAACACAACCAAACAAAAAAAAAAAAAAACCACACATTGCAAGTACAGCTAGCAGAGACCTGGGATGAGGAGAGTGAAGAGAAGGATGACACTACCCAACTTTAGCACTACATTTTTAATGCTACATGAAAGGTCTAATAAGAAAAGGCACACTGCATGTACAAAGGCAAACCATCTATTCCTTTCAGTTTCTGACTTGCTGCAATTACTCCTCCACAAAACACAAAATCTAATTTAAATGGAAGATGGCCAAACCAACATTTTTCCAGACTCAAGGATTAAGAGGTCAACACTGGCACACTCCCACCTGATCCATCTTACTTCAAGTGGAAGTGTATGAAAAGGATAAGAATTTAGAGCAATTTTGTTCTGTTGACAGTTTTGAAAAACAAGTGAATTGAATACAGCAGTAATCATAAGGAGGAAAAAACCCTCAGAAGTAATATATTTAAAATGCATATGCCATGAGTGTTCTTTCAAGCATTTCTGAGTTATGCTGAGTATTTTGAGCAAAAATTAATTCTTAATTTTGCTATTTGTAAAGCCAGTGGAGTGGTTTCTATGGGGGTTTTTCAAGTAAAGTTACTATCTCCCATTAGTCAGCAGCTGAATGACAGCTATCCAAATAACTGTTCCTAAAACATTAATACAGAAGACTTCTCTGGACTTTTGAGTGCTAATCTTCTTGCCTAACACAGAGGAGTCATCATTTATCATTGACAGGACAGACCCTAGTGTAAGATTTATTCCCCCCCCCCGCCACAAACATCTACTTTCCCCCTGCCCCACCCCCCAAAAAACCAAACCAAACCAAAACAAACTATCTTCCTTTTTCACAGCAGTCTAAACAAAGCCTGCACCATGACTACAACACAAGTGTTGGTCTTTCTCTATGCACAATATCAAAATGTCAATGAACCTTCTCCTTTTTGTTGCCCAACACAACTATTTCAGGTTGCCAGCTCTTCAGGGAGTTTTCTTTTTGTAACTTATAATACCAGGAACTCCTGAAACATTTCTTCAGAATAAATTCATTACAGCCAGCAGGCAAAAATTAATTGTGAATTGGCAGCAGCTAGGTTTTTCAAACAAGCCTAATTCTGTGGGAGCTGAGCATGTTAACTTCCTTCAGTCCTTGAAAAGCGTCAGCAAGTCCTTCTACCCCACGTGAGACATGGGAAGATTCAATTCAAGGGAGAAATCTTCTTTCCAATCTTCTATTATTTGGGTAGACAAAGAACAGGTTGAGATGCCAGAAGCAGAAGATGACAGCCACATTTCCAACATCAGCTAAAAACCATGCCATATATGTTAAATAAGGCAACTGCTAGAAATAGACTTCTGAGAAACATGCTGATAAAGTAAATTTGATATTAGTATAGTGTTGTAACCTATCCTACAGAATGGGAAGGGGGAAAAGGGGAACAACCTAGACGAAAAGACAAAGACAACTTCTACAGACAATCTCAGTAGAGTGAGTAACCTAAAGAAAATACAATTGAAGCCACCGAGTCAAAGCAAATCATGCCACATCTTTGGCACACTGGAACAGACTAGATATTTCCTCAAATTTAAGTCTTTACTAAGTATGAAATAAACCAGCTTGTAAAAAATTATCCAACAGATTGCCGATAAACCCCTTACTGTAGCCAATTAATTTATTTATTAAAAAAAAATTATACCTTAACAAAAATCACTGTTATAGCCAACAACTTTTTAACTCAATGTGAGTGGAAGGAATGTGGTTTGGAGGTAAACTGCATTTTCATAGCGTTCACAATATATAGATGTTTGATTGATGTAATAATGTATTATTTGCCTCATTTTTTCCTGCAAGCTTAACAAACACTGATTCCCCCCTCACCCCCCCCAAATGCAAGACCTCTGGAGTCTTTACTCAGCAAAACAACTTCCTGTATGACTTCCGTACAGCCTGTTTCCATACAGGTTTTCATGTAGACTAACTCACAGTTCAAGTAAAAAGTAACATAATTAGTAAGAACTAATAACTTAAGTAGTGAATGGAAGACATCAAGATTATTCCTTTTAAAAGCAGAAGCTTGTTTCAGTTAAAAAATGTACAGGTGATATGCAGTACAATCATCCAATTTACTGATGACAAAGTACAACACAGCCTAGAGGATCAATAGAGGAAGTTACCCGCTTGGTTTTGTCCTGGATAGACTGAGGAACAGTTTTCATTACACAACTGCATAGGCCTTACTACCCGTGAAAGGGAAAAGGTATGACTAAGCCTTTCAAGGCTTAAACTGCTGCAAAACAGCAACCTCACCTTGATCAGATTTGTAGAACCCCTGAATTATTTCTACTTTTAGAAGAGCTACAGACACACTGTCACAAATAGCCTTGTTTACTGCTTCTCCTACTTCTGCATTACTGTATTTCTGTCCTACCTTTGTAGTGTTCAGCATCTAGGATAAATCCCACAAAAACTCTGAGATGAGAACCCTCCATCAAAATCCTTACTGAACTAGTTAACAGAGCCTTATAGAAAAGGTTACAGTTGGCAGAATGAGAATTTCAATAACTGCTCAGCCAGGGATCCACAGGAAAGACATTCTGCAACTGACCTCTAGGCAGGAGTTGCAGGGTTAGACAGCACATGAAATTCTGATGAGCTATGGAGGAAGAAGTTAGTTAAGTAGAGTTCCAGGTCACATACTATCTTCCTTATTCATAAAACAGACCTTTTGTAAGTGATGAGTATCCAAATCAGTCTACAGCCAACACTTCCACTAACAGCAAAGTCTTAAGCCTTAAGTTTGCAGTCTGTTTTCACTTCTGGCTTGTGCTCAGAAATAAAAAAGTTGTCAAGCGGAGAACGTTAGTGGAAAGCTTTGTAACACTCAAAATACTATCCATCAAATTCATCATCAAATGAGTATCACAGGGGATTATTAAAAAAATTATCATAGTCAGTTTAGGCAAATGTCACAGCAGGCAAACTGTGCTACTAAGAATTGAATTCAACAAAAAGTGCCTGACCTACAGGAACTGAAGTGAATGGTACCTACACCAAGTAGTAGTTAAGACTCCTTAAAACACAGAAAAATGGTAGAATTATATGCCAAACCTTCTACATGAAATTCTGGCCTTATCACCATTAATGACATCCAGCACTGTAAGACTAACAAAAAAAAAAAAAAGAAGAAAAAAGGCTAGAAAAGACTATACGCCCTCAGAACTTCTAGTTTGAGGAGAAATGTAAATAAGGAGCTACCTGTATATGGACATCACCGAAATTTATAAAGATGTGTTTAATTTAAGTCTGCCTGCCCCACAGGCACACCAGCCAAGAGAACAACTGCAGAGCATGTACATGCATCTTTTCAACCAGTCACCTTCTGTAGCAGCTGAAGATCACCCATCTACTTACTGGAAGGACAGAACCTTGTAATGGTAGCTTTCAGGGAAATGTGAAAACACTAACTACTTTAGCACCACCTTTCACAGGTAACGGGAAGGCATAAATCCATGCCCAAATTAAAAGAAATAATCCTCAACTGTAGGACAGTCTACACCTGGGTGCTCAAGGTCCATTCCAGAGTTTGGACAGAGGACAAATCCACTACGTACAGAGGATGAACCCACCAGGATTGATGACTTGTCTGTCCTTCAAAGGTCCAAATAGAGACATGCTGGTTTCTAACCTCTTTGGAGCTGGAACTACTCTTAGTTGACCTGTACACTGACACCCAAATTAAAAGAAACAGGAGATGATTATATAAAGAAATTTTTTCTCTTCTCAGAAAATCTGTAACTTAGATATTCAGGTTTGCCAATAAAGATCAGCTCAGCTGTTGATGGATTGGTGAGAGTGAGACAGTATCTTCTATAACAATCTGAAGGTCTTCTAAGGTTTTAGGGAAGAGAGACGAACAGAGGAACTGATTAGTCAAAGAAAAAAAATAAAGCCACACGATTTCCCAGGAATGCAGGTCTTGGAGCTTCTGTGGATAGTATCAAATTCTCCTTTAGTCTAAGCACTCCATTTTCTTCTACTGATTGAGAAATTACTGCATTTCTGTGAAGGAAAATGATAGGGAGGGTGCATGTTAAGATTCACCAACAGCTAGTATTTTGTTGGGAATCTGGAAAACATTCTATCAGATAAGCTGTACTGCAAAACCATTTGTCTCACTGGGGCCTCATCTTTGAAGTCGAATCCCTAGCCAAAAAAAAAAAAAAGATCCCAAACAGAGCCAGCTGTTAGCCTCTACCAGACTGAATTCTGTGATTCCAAGTATCAGTCTTTGTTAGACTACAATCATTCGTCTTCCTCCCTATCTACCATTCATACCAATAGTATCCTTATTACCAGCTGCAAGAAGCACGTTCATTCAAGCATTCTATAGGGTTTTTTTAATACATGTAATAACCAATAAAGAAAAGCATTGAAGTAAGAGGTTTCACTGGGGCAATAAATGCTGCCAGAGCATCCTCATGAAACCAACGAGCAACTTGTCTTAGAGCAAATCTAAGCACTGGAGCAGTGCTACGGCACCTGCCACAACAAAGCAAAGCCATCAGTTCTGAATGGATGTACTGGTGGCATAAAAATTACAGGTTTACACTGGAAAGTAAGACAGATTTTAATGACATTAAAACATTACAACAGTTCACTTAATGGAGGTGTCTATAGCACAATCACCAGGCATAAGAAAAAAAAAAAAAACCTTCACAGAATCAAGTCTTACATATTTCCTCTTTAACACGAGGATGATGGTCCAAAAATGTCTTATCCAGTGCAATCAGTAATTTCTTACAATACAAAGTTTTCTTTACAAATAAGTTATTGAAGTAATCCTATGTAAGAAATAAAGTACTGCTGATAAGATTTACAGAACTACCACAACATTACATAACCTGAGGGGAACAAACAATGCTTTTATTAAGGAAAGTACTACACAAGTACCGCATAGACTTCTTTTCCAAGAGTTCCTGTAACATGCTGATTTTCTAAATTTTTCATATGAAGCAGCTTCCTTGGTTTATCAACATATCTAGGGCACTGTCTGGCCAGTGGAATTTGCACATCCATTTCTATTGAGTCATTCACGTGAGCCCGTCATTTCTGTTTAGTCAGTTCCCTGACATAAAATGGGTACATCTTTATGCATAAGCAAGAATCAAGACTGAAATATAAAAATACAAATCAGAATCTGTTTTCAACGATACTAATTGCTCAAGACCTTTAGCTTTATCGTATTCATTAAGGATGAAACACAGGCATCTTAATAGGGGGCTAGAGGGAGTTTTCAATTATGAAGCAATAGGTCTTCATGCCTAGGAAAACTGCAGTTATGACATTAGCATCATTAGGAAAGCCTAAAGAATGTTCTGCTCAATGGGGGAGGAAATCTGCTGCTTCAGTAGCAGGATGCAACACTCTGCACAGTATGGCACTATTCAACTGACCTATCATACTGAACAAGTAAGGAGGAAAGTATAGTCATATAACATGAACCATTACTCCCAAATAACTGTGTCTGGTAAAAACAAAAATATTCAGTTTTTAAGAAAATACCAATAGACCACAACCCTCCATTTTCAAATACTTAGAAAGAAATATTAAAGCTGCATTTTATGCCGCAAGCAAAAGCACCTCCTGGTTCCATCCTATGCCAGAAGGAATTTTTTTTTTTTAACATTAAGACTATCATACTACATGGTGCTTCCCAAGTTGGAAATAAGCACACAAAAAATACTATTTGGGGTTTAAATTCCTTCTTCACAAATTCATACAAGACTACTCAGAGTTCATCTTCAATTGGGCAAAGAACAATAAGAAGCAGTCACTACTGAGAACTCTGTACTGCTCTTCAATAGCTTCCTTCTATGACTGTTTTAACACTCAGTTGTTATAAAATCTTTGGTGTCTCTCAAGTGATAACAACTGAATAGTACTCAGAACTTGATAAATATGATCTGGGAGACAAAAATGAAAACTCTGTATTATCACTTACACTGAAGTCTGAACTGCAGTATTTCCAGAATGAGTTATTCTCATTTTGCCTACTGAATTTCCATCAGTTTTATCCAGCTCTACCCTTCAACTGAGCTCCCCTGAAAGACACTAACATCAGGTAACTTAATATTCAGCCAAAAGCCAAAGTTACTGGCAGTAGTCTACTTCTTAAAAAGAACAAAGGTATCCAAAAATTTCTTTTTCATGTTACATAAGTACATAATGTGCTATAAGACATTTTGTATGACAAGTCTGACTAAGTTCAATGGCAGTCTTTCTGTTTGGATTATAAACATCTGTTAGAAAGAGAAAAGGAGACTGGAAATCTACCAAAATCTCACTGCATCAACACTAGTGGCTGTGATGCAGAACAACAGCAGATATTTTATGCAAAAGTGATAAAAAGGCAGGCACTTTTTAACTCTCAGTTTTTCAGGATCACTGTAAAAGTGATCCTGAAAATTCTTTAAGAGACACAAAATTCTGCCACTTGAAAGCTATTTCCAGTCTCAATGAAATATCACCACCAGTGTTAATTCAATAACAGAGTTTGTTTTATATAGAATTTTTTAAATCATTTGTCTCCTTCCCTTTTCTTTACTTCCCCTACTTATGTGGTCTGTCTTCCTATATATGAGTCAGTTACCCATAAACTCATACAACAGTAATGGAAAAGCAGTGTATCAAGTTACGTTCTCCTTTTTTAGTATATCATAGTGGACAAACCTAAAGGCTGAATGCAAAAGTGATAATTAAGCTGTTCATTGAAATACATCAGTTTCCAAGACAATGTAAAACATACTGTAGCTGGCTGGGTAATACTAAGACAAATATGGAAATGAACAGTTAAAACATTTCCTAGCAAAGAAGTACTTAAAAACAGAGCTTAGAATTGTTCTAATAAAACAAAGATTATGGATTAACCTCATCCCTATTAGAGCGTAAAACAAACTTTCTAGGACAAACTGGGATAGGGAAAAACAAAAACAAAACAAAAACTAGAGACCAGGTCCAAGACAAAAGTGCCACACAAATACAACCATATTACTGTGCCTTTATAAAGGACTAAATACTTACGATTTGCCCAAAACAGGAAAATGTTCATAACAAAGGATTTCTTTCAAAACTTTCTACATATATCTTCTGAAGAAACCTGTTATGTTTTTGCCAACATTTTTTGTAAGCATAGAGTTTGGAGTCAAAATGAATTGTCATTTTCCCTACCCCCAATGTTTTTAGAGAAACTACAAGAACATTTAGTGCTCCTTCTGCTTGCTGGCTGATTTACAACAGTAATACATAATTCCAGAAAACTAATTGTCATGTTGTGGGGCAAGCAAGCACAGAAAGAAAGTGGAAAAGTATTTTATTAGTAGGAATAAGCAACTGATATAGATAGCCTGCAGCATCAGCTCTTTAAATGCATCTAATTTGGGGAAGATCACCAATACAACCGAACAACCCACTATTTTTGCTTTAATCAAAAATGCATCATTCTTGAATCAACTTAGTCACTACTTTATTGCTTCCCGCTCAGTCTGACTGCCAATTAAAATTACCATTACCATTCCAGAATCAACTGCTGGCTCCTGTACATTCTCATCAGTGGAACCACACACTCTAATGCCTGTAACAACTGGAGATCAAGTCCCTGTAAGACAGTTCAACTAATATTTGATTGTCAGTGTCAGCATTCCCAAAGGGAGGCCCACAAATACTGTGAAAGTGAGCCACTCAAGAATTTAACTGTGCTTAAGATAACAAATTTTAAGCTTTCATTTAAATGACAAATTGCAGTGCTTATTAATTTTGCTACATGGCTTCCATGTCCCACCCATTCAACTGGCTTCTATGAACAAATATTCAGGCAGCCAAAGTAGTCACTTCAAGCAAGTCATCTAGGTAAGTGCCATGCATGCAAACAAGAGTAAATTGATATACAGATGATAAACACCACTTCCCCATCTCTGGCTCCTCCAGAGAGATAAAGAACATCTGGAGCAGCAAGATGTTTTTATACATCTTTATACATCTGAGAAAAGTTTCACTGCAGCTTAAAGTCAAGTCATTGTGGATTTCACTTGCTAGTCTCATAACCATTCTTTTCCCTGGACATACATCCCTTTCTGTACCAACAGCACTAAAGGCCTTTGAGTTAGCAAACTAGCATCTTCAGCTGAACCAAGGGCTTCACTACAAAACTGGTAATTCAAGTATTGCCTCCTACTTGGGGGGAGCAGCATTTCAACAGGGAGAAGTATGAGAACAATGGTACGTTTAGCTTGAATGTATTTAGCCCCATATGCATTGAGGAATTGCTTTCAATAGGACCATGCAGACCCAGACATCACAAGAGCATATGGAACCTGTCAGTGCTGACCCAGAACCCCTCTTTCTCCCTTTCTCATCCACGTACTCAGGAAAAAAACAAACAAAAGGTCTCTCACAATTCACTGGAAAACAATGAATGAGGTACCTTCTTTTGCATCCAAGGACTATGCCTCATAGCCACAGAGAAGCAAACACAGTAACAACAGGCACAGGAACTCAAGTACTTTGCACAACATCTGCTCTTACTCAAGCAAAGAATCCTAAATACAACAGATGATATGCAAGTGCTCCTCAAGGCACCAAAACCACCAAGTTACAAGAAATACTAAGGGACCGAATCATTAATAAGGAATCAAGTTGCGCCAGGGGAGGTTTAGATTGGGTATCAGGAAAAATTTCTTCACTGAAAGGGTTGTCAAGCACTGGAACAGGCTGCCCAGGGAAATGGTTGAGGCACCATCCCTGGAAGTATTTAAAATACGCATAGATGTGGCACTTAGGGACATGGTTCAGCGGTGGACTTAGCAGTGATACGTTAATGGTTGGACTCAATCTTAAAGGTCTCTTCCAAACTAAACAATTCTATGACTAATCCTACTGCATCTACTTGTCAGCAGGATGCCTTAACACACACATGGCTAAACAGCAACAGAAGTAGAACCTGAGTCACAAAAAAATTCCACTAAGCTTCATTTCACTGAAACATAAGCTACTTTCTAGGATGACAGTCACTTTCCTGAAAATTTATTTACAATTCTCACAAAGCAGCTGATCAACAAAACATTTTCTTAAACATCTAAGACTATTCACACCCTGAAATCCCAGAGCACAGAAATCTCTTAGTTGATACTGTAATACAGACAATAGTTCGTAAGTCCAGACAGTTATTTGTATCCTCCAGTGAATCAGACAAGATCTGCCCATTCAGAACTGTAACAGTACCTCTAAAACCCACAGCTAATCTCAGTAGCACTAAAAAACTAATCACTGTCTGATTTTTCATCTGAAACAATGGCCCAGTATTTTGTTTTAGTTAATGGAGCAATTGAGCGTTCATGACCAAACCTTGCCAACACAGCCCAGCCAAGAAACCAAATCAAACTTGCTAAGAGAACGCAGCAGGCTACAATAAGCAACTGCCCACAGAGTTTCTCAGCTATTTACCAAAAGCCTCACAGAAATGACTCAATCATTTACTGCATCAACTTTCCCTTCATTACAAGCATAAAGAAGTGCTGAGTACTTTAAACCAATTAAAAATTTTGCTATTTTTATACACAGAAATTCAAATATTTTACAATATACATGAATTAATATTCTAATCTCATATCTTCCCCTTTACCAGACAAGTGACTGCAATGTGATAGCAAAACTAGGCTTCCAGAACAACCCCCAAAATACAGAACCTCTCACACACTTTTTTTGTGGTATTTGACAGTACCAACTAATAAAAATTTCCCAAAGCTTGTATCCTAGCTACCTTTTTCATTTTCCATTCTGCAACTATGAAAGATATTCCTTGTTTCAATTCTCCTCTCTTCTCCAAATACTTTAGGCACTTTAACAATACCATTTTCCATGTTGTTCTTTTAAAATATTTTAACACTTGAAAAAAAAATTAGATAAAGAACACTTAACATGCCAACAGAAACCACAGCATTCTGCCACAGGAAGTATTCCAAATAGTCTGAATATTTTGAAAAGAAAAACAAATCTTCAGTTATCTTTAACATAAACCTGTTTATGTGCCCACACCTCACAGTAGATTTTAGCTGCCGATTATCTTGAGATAATCCCATTCTCTATAGAAGATTGTACATTTTTGTAAAGAAAGTTAATTTTAGAAAAAGCCGATTCAAGGAAAATGGCAAAACACCCAATCTATCCATGTTAGATTGGACAAAAACTCTACACAAGGTAGTAAAGTTGTTTGTGACTTCAGTATGATCTATTTTACCAACCCCAAATTTTCCCTCAGGAAAGAGCACTAACTCTGAATGATGCTTGACAAGATAAGAGGAAATTTATCTATTTATGTTTTTGACTAGTTCCACTGCAAATCATGTAGACTGAAAACTAACTAATCAAAGCATTGCAAGAGAACTGTTTAAATTTCCAGTGAACAGGGGGGAGAGGGTGCAGAGGTCATAAAACTTTCTTTAGTGACTTGAATGAAAACCTGTTCTGTATTTTTCAGGTCCTTAGGTTGCTTCCCTCACCCCACCTCTTTAGACATCCTTGTACAAGCTCTGAATCACCATTACTCAAGGTGATCAGCAATTTTTGAACAACTGGCCTGTGTCCACTTTGTCCATCTATGACGCAGAACAGGGAACTCAGGACTTCTATAAGGAAATAACCAGAAAAAAGTTTTGTTTGCAAACACAAGAAATACAACAAGGTCAGAAACATGAACTCTGGCCTCTGGCTGTCCTATCGAGACCTCACACTGAAGTGGGGCATAGGAGATGATTGCTTAGCATAAAACTAATTTTCTTTAAACATAACCTAAATAGCAAATTGGGTACAAAAACATGAGGAACTAATTGGACTGTAGTACATCTTAAATGTCTGGCATTTATCTGAACCTTTCTCAAGTTGTTGGAATTTCTCTCCTATAAATTGCTTGTTGAGCCTTCTAGAACAGTCAGGGCCTTACCTAGAAATGCAGACACCCTTCTACTCCTTTCTAAACAAATTCAAAAAAAAAAAAAAAAAAAAAAAAAAAAGGAAAAGCATTTGAAGTGTTTATGCAAAAGGTTTGTAGGCCACCTTTCAGCCATCATCATGAGACTAATTCCAATATCATCGTAAGAACAAATCAAAGCTGAAATCAAAGTCTAAATTTCTAAGTTCAACTCAGCTGAAAGTAATTCTGTTTCTGATAAACCCCACTCTTGAACAGAGACCATATGCCTGTTTTAGTGCTCTGAACCATACTTCAGTGCAAAAGATCTCATTGACTGTTGGCTGTAACAGCAGCAAGAATTCTATACACATTTTGCAGTTATTACACACATGCAATATTCATTAGGAAAAAGATTTTTCATACAAAATATTTATCAAGCTCTACGTATCTTAAGGCAGGCTAAAGCACTACACTTGCTCAGAAAGACTAGCATGGCTACCATTATAATCTCTACCACAGAGCAATCTCAGCTGTTCACAATGGATTTAACATATCAGTAGCAAGTTTCTCTCAAAATAAACCAGCAAGAACAAAAATTTTACTTCCAGTTTTGCACTAAGGGTATCAAAACAATTGATTGGGCACAGACGAAACCAGCACAGGGCACAAAACAGATCCTATAAGCTGTTGGCTGTACTTTTTATTCAGGTGTCTTAGGAGCATGGACAATCCTGCAAGCCCTTAATTCAGGGCTCGTAACTGGAATCTCTTTCACAAAGCAGTATTTGCAACACTAGGCCTTTCATCAATATTAAATAGTATCCCATTAGCCTTCAGCACCTGCCTCTTGAAGGAAAAAGAAAAAAAAGTATATTTATGCTCAATTAGGTACAACCTAAGAAAAACTCGAGCTCCTTTCATGTAAAGGAAGTCATCTACCCATGCGGATAGCACCACACAGAGCAGCTGATGCCAGAAAACACACGCTTTAATGGAAATAACATAAATTATGTTTGTATCTGTATCGAGTTTCTTGGTCAACATGCACAACAATAACATAAGAAACCTTAAAACACGTAAAATAAGCCATGTTAGCTTGTTGACTGAGTGGAACACGCTCTCAGCCTGCCAGCATCAGCTGTTCACACAAAGTATCTGGCAGGGGGATTCACAGCACAGGCCCACGCGGGACGCCCACCTCCAGGACCATGCCCCGTGGGCCCCATGGCCGCGGGGCCTGGCAGCCCACCCCTCACCGCCGCCGGCGCCCCCTCCAGCCCAGCCCTGCCGCCGGCCGTTAACCGACCCCCCGGCCGCCCCTCGCGCCGGCCCCAGGCCTTCCCCCAGGCCACCCCTCGCGCCGGCCGTTACCCGCCCCCCCGGCCGTCACCCGGCCGCCCCCCCTGCCGCCGGCCGTCTCCCCGTCCCGGCCGCCCCTCACCCCCCAGGCCGGCTCCGCACACGGCCCGGCCCGGCCCCCCCACCTTCTCCTGAGCCTTGCGGTAGCGCTGCAGGGCCTGCTGGGTCAGGTCCCGCACGCGGAGCTGCCCGTCCTTGCAAGGCACCACGATCCCCGTCCTCCCGAAGCACACGGTCACTTTCATCTCAGCGGACCGCCATGCCCTGCCCGCCGAGAAACGGCGCCCGCCGCGCGGCCCGGCCCTGCCGGGGGGGGCGGCGCAGGTGCGGGAGGCCCGGCGGCGCCGGCAGGTGCCTGTCCCCGGCCCCGCGGCGCGACGGGGGCGGGCCGGCAGGTGCGCGCGGAGCCCCGGGGGCTGCGCCTCAGCGCGCGCGGGCAGCGCCGGGAGCGAGGCCGCGGCCGCCGGCCTCCTTCCGCCGCGGCGGGCCGCTGTGCCCGCCCCTCCCCGCCCGGCTCTCCGGGGAGGCGCGGGCCGGGCCGGGCCGGCCCCGTACGGCGAGGGGCGCGGCAGGGCAGCCGGGGGCGGCGGCGCCGCTCGCCCGGGGCACGGCAGCGCCGGGCAGAGCAGAGCAGGCCGTGCCGCTCCGGGCTTAAAGGGGCCGCGGCGGCCCGTGGGTCAGCCCCGCGCGGGCCCCGTGAGGCACCCTGCCCTGCATAGCCCATGCCGTGCAAAGCGGCGCAACTCTGCACCCTGCCTGTGTAGCCTGGGGACAGGTGCCCACCGCATCCCCTGCGCTGTGCAGAGCGGGGCACGCACGCAGCACCCATGCAGCTGCACCCACGCAGCAGCACTCTGTCCAGTCCTCGGGGGCAGTGACCCGCATGAAAGCGCACCCCTCACCGCACAGCCTCTTGCCATAGCACAGGGCACGCACACACACAGCAGGCCCTTTGTCACACAAAATAATACAGTTAGAAGTAATGCACGGTAACCTGCACTGTGGTGCAATGACCAGGGCCACAGCACGGCCCTTGCCCTTCCGAGCAGTGAAACGCACACACATACACAGCAATGTGCTGCCCATCCCTGACCTACTGAGACAGTGACACAAGACCTCACACGTGCCTGGCCACACCACACAGCAACTTGCAGGCACTCCCAAGCGCCAAATCTACTCTGCACCATACAGCAACACACACAGAAACACATCAGCCTAATACAGCAACAGCCCATACCCTTCAACACGTGGTGTGGCAAAGCCACACAACCTCCATGATGGGATGTCGCGCTCTGCAGGACTCTCCACACACCCACTATTTTGCAAAGTACATTTTTCTGTACCACATGGTACCGGGTAGTGTCCCTGCATCTTACCTACCACCAGGTCACATACAACATAGTGCAAATACATGAGACAGCCCAATACCATTACAATCATAACAGATCATTCTACGCACGGAGATGTGTGAAACTGCAAATCACCACAAAGCAAAGAAAAGGCAATATACAAATACGTCTAAACCACAGCATGACATCATACAGTACAAGGGGACTATTGCTGCAGTAAAAATAAATGCTCCACCAGCTCAGATTAGCATTCAAAAAGGCAGTCCACACCCTGCGCTGTGTAACATAACCAAATGATAGTACCAGAGAAGTTGCAGTGGAAGTGGGCCAAAACAGCCTAAGCTGGAGGTTAAAATGAATAGTGAAGTTTGGGGATGAGACGGGGATAGAGCCACATAAACTCCAGCAAGCGGAAAGTTTATGCTGGTTCCTTAGGAGGAGGCACAGGCTGTATGGGACTGCTGCAGTGGTAAACAATTCCTCCTTCCCTTTTCAAATCTGGATGTGACTGCCACCAGCCCGCAGCATTTCAGAGCAAATCGCAGGGAAATAATCTATTAAACCATATATAGAACTGCTTTCCCCGGGTATGTACGTGTGTTTGCATGTGCAAGTGCACAAATGTGCATCCCATATGCTTTGAACCAGAAAAAAATTACTTTTTTTTTTTTTTCCCCCTGCAGAGCAAAGAAGCAATGCAAAGGAACAGGAATATTCTGTTTCTTCAGGAAACACTGTGGGTAAGGTAGCACAGCTTGCAGGCCAGAAACACCCCCAGGGCGGGTAGGGCAGTGCTAGATGTGCTAGGGGCAGCTGAAAGGTGCCCTGGAGTCGGCCCATGTGGCCATCCCTGACCCACCGCTGGGTCCCTGCCGCCTCAGCCCCAAGCCAGCTCACCGCTGGCTCCCAGCAGCAGAGCAGGGCCCAACGGTTTCTCGTGGGTCAGCGCCACTGTAAAGTATTCATCGCACTAAATCATTATTCCTCCCAACTGCTGGAGGGACCAGCAGGTCAGCTAGGCTACGGAAATGATTCACATGAAAAATAATCAAGGAGGGGAAAAGGGAAGCCTTGGTATAACTCCTAGCGATTCCGTAAGCTGAGTTTGTAAGGAGGGAGCAGCAGGGGTACCTGGGGCAGGGAGGCAACAGCTCCTCATGCCTTTCTTTGCTCTTGAGAAATGATAAGGGGGAAAAGTCCCACGCAGCAGCCTCAGAGCCGAGTCAGTGGGAGCGGGAGGCAGGAGGAGTTCAAGGCACTCCTCTATCTCAGCTGCTGACGTGTTGGTGGGAAGCCTGGGCTCCTGTCATTATATGGCTTTGGCTACAGATTACAGGGGTGTTTAGGTTAATAATTGACTGTGAACATAAAGGCTTCTCTCTCTCTCTCTGTTTCTCTCTCCCTTTCCCCCTCTCTCTCTGTTTATGAGCACGGTCTGACACATTCAGGAAAAAACATGGTATGGTTTCTTTTTTTCTTCTCAAGTTCTGAAAAGTGCAGATGATATGCACGGTAACTGGACTTTGATGGAGCTTGTTGACAGAGATAGTGTCTTGTGTCAGACCAACTGATATATTTGGCAAAAATTAAAACAAGTTTGGCCCTAACTCCATACCTGAAGCAAAAGCAGCAGGTTTCAAAGTATCTATGGTTACACTATAAGGACCTGTAAGTTATTTCAGAAAGGAAGAAAATAAAAGATTTTCTTTAAATATGCATGCTAAGTATCTTACAGAAACTGAGATTGTATTTAATTATCACATATCAACAAGGGAGAGGGAGGAAAGGTTGCAAAGGAATCAGCAGTGTGTTTACTGTCTGATAGTGTTTGTTTGAAAGTTATGCATGGTATTGCAAATAAGACATTATTGTGTTCTGGGTGCACTACACGTTTGTTTACGCTGAAACAGTCTGAAAGTCTTTGAAGCCAGCTGGTAACAATTAACACCTACATATGAAGGTTTTACCTGTAATTATCTCTGGGACTTCAGTCTGCACAACTTTCTGAAAAGAAACCCTTTGCTTTATCAGAGAGCTGGCCGTGATATTTTTCTTCTTGGGGTGGGGAGCAAGAAGGACACAACACTTTTTTCCAAAAATAAGTTCCTCCAGTGCAGCTAACCGTGTCGCAAGAAAACCTGTCATATTGGCACAGCTGAGAAGCCAAGTACAGGAGGACCAAGAGTGTTGAACTGGAATTCCCATAAAACACTTCTTCTTAAGAAACTACAGCCTGAGTTGCAATAGGATGAAAGAGAGCTGAAGCTAATTTTTACTTATCAGGTCTCTATATCATTTGCTCCTGCATGGGATCAGGAATTATGACAAAAAAATACTTTCCTGGAAAAAAAAATAACCAGCGAACCTTTGAAAGCTGAAGGCTTCCAAACCCCAAAGCAGCTGCAGAGTCACATACACCTCTTTTTGCTGGGCACGCAAAACTTCTAAGAACCAGGTCATCAGTATCATCCTTACGCCCACTTCAAACTTACTTAGAGTAAAATACAACTTTTAAAATTGCCTCATAATGAGGTCTTGTTTTTACTATACTGTGTGCATTGAAGAGAGGCTGTCTGCTTGGTTCTTTTACAGAAATCCAAACCATATTTCATTCTAAGGAGATCATCATCCAGCTAATGCTGTAAGCAGCATAAACTGGCTTTGCCCCCCAGAGGAGGACTTCTGCTCCCTCCCTGCCCCAGCTGTTTGTTCCCATCCATTCCTGTTCGTGTGCCAGCACGCACAGTTGTAGGTCTGTGCAGTGAGATGCTGTGGAAATTAATTTTTTTGCCAGATTAGCTTTCAGCCAAATCAGTTCTGCAGAAACCATAAAATCAGGAGAAATCAGAACTCAGTTCCATAATGGGGTTTAAAGCCTGTGCTGGCCCAAGGGAGTGCATGGCACAGCAAGACGGCAGCCTTTTTCTTTTGGTTTATACCGGCTTACAGTTCTTGGCAGGCAGCCTAGTTATAAGAGTTTCAGACATAAATACATATACATATCCATGAGGTAATATTCATAACATTCATATATCAGTTTCATGAGAGGGGGTGAGTGCATTTAACAGCTCATTGTCACAGAAGGTTACTACTGTTGTCTTCCTCCCCTCCCATTGCTCTTTCCCACCTGATGCTTCCTGGATATCTCCATGAGGCATTTCAGCTCATCAGTCTGGTAGAAAACTAACACAGAAAAAAGGATTGTTTTCTGCTTTGTTGGCAAGATAAGGCTGCTCGGGGAAGGGTCTGACACATCCCAGAGCAGGCTGGAGAGCTGGGAGCAGGAAGGGGAATGGACAACACCTCCACTTTCATAGTATCATTTAGGTTGGAAAAGACCCTTAAGATCATCAAGTCCAGCCACAAACCTAACACTGCGAAGTGCACCACTAAACCGTGTCCCTAAGTGCCACATCTACGCATCTTTTAAATACCTCTAGGGATGGTGACTCAACCACTTCCCTGGGCAGCCTGTTCCAGTGCCTGACAACCCTTTCGGTGAAGAAATTTTTCCTAATATCCAATCTAATCTTCCCTGGCACAACTTGAGGCCATTTCCTGTTGTCCTATCGCTTGTTACTTGGGAGAAGAGACCAACAGCCACCTCGCTACAACCTCCTTTCAGGTCATTGTAGAGAGCGATAAGGTCTCCCCTCAGCCTCCTTTTTTCCAGGCTAAACAACCCCAGTTCCCTCAGCTGCTCCTCATAGGACTTGTGTTCTAGACCCTTCACCAGCCTTGTTGCCCTTCTCTGGACACGGTCCAGCACCTCAATGTCTTTCTTGTAGTGAGGGGCCCAAAACTGAACACAGTATTCACAGTGCAGCCTCACCAGTGCCAAGTAAGGGGCAACGATCACTTCCCTACTCCTGCTGGCCACACTATTTCTGATACAGGCCAGGATGCCATTGGCCTTCTTGGCCACCTGGGCACACTGCTGGCTCATATTCAGCTGCCTGTTGACCAACACCCCCAGATCCTTTTCCGCCAGGCAGCTTTCCAGCCACTCCTCCCCAAGCCTGTAGAGTTGCCTGGGGTTGTTGTGACCCAAGGGCAGGACCTGGCACTTGGCCTTGTTGAACCTCATACAGTTGGCCTTGGCCCATCGATCCAGCCTGTCCAGATCCCACTGTAGTGCCTGCCTGCCCTCAAGCTGATCAACACTCCTGCCCAACTTGGTGTTGTCTGCAAACTTAATGAGGGTGCACTTGATCCCTCGTCCGGATCATTGATAAAGATATTAAACAGAACTGGCCCCAATACGGAGCCCATCAACCGCAATAAGCTGTTCTATTAGCGCATTTGCCCAAACAACTGCCTTAGCGTACTATTGCACTTTTCATGTTGTTTTGTACTCTAGCATCCCCTCTGGCTCCTCTCCACACAGGCTGCAGGCTGCCAGGATCATCCGCTCAGCTCCCAAGCTCCTGAGCATCAAATGAGAAACTCTGCAGCCCCAACACAAGGTGCTGACCAGGTATAAGCTCACTTTATACCATCATCATCACTTGTGCTAGATCAGCCCTCCGCATAAAAGCGTAGGGTTTCCATCTCATTTGCGCTGTTTTGTAGGACAGCAATGTGGTCACATCTCCATGCCTTACCTAGGTAAGTACCTAACCAAGCAGTACCTTGGTACTGCTAGGAGTCTCCTGCTGTGCAGATACTGTACCCATAATGCAGCCCCACTGGCACCCCTGCCCTCCCTCCTGCCCTTTCCCGCAGTGGTATCGCATTAGCACAGCGCCAGCCAAAGGACTAGAATTTAAGACTTCTGAATTCATATTTTTCTAAGCTAAATGGCTCTTACAGTTTCTCTATTATAACTGGAAATTGCAATGAGGATAATCAGTACTTTGCTTTTATATCTATGAGGCTTTATCTAAAGATCCCAAAACAGTCAGCAAATGTCAGTGAAGATTCGCAAGTATTGTGCCAGCAGACATGGACTGGTTAAGCAACTTGCCTAAAAACACAAAGGAATTTTTCCTAGTTTTGCTGCTAACAAGACAACACAAGTTTTGACCTTTAATTTTTGGCTCTGAGCAGTGCCTCTTTCCTACACTATCACCCGTTAGGCATTTAACTATTTGACATCAGTAGCCAGGGCTGCCAAAGAAGATGCTCTTAGAGCACTGTTGGCTCAGCCTCTTTTCTACTATCAATAAACCATGTAAAAGGAATGCAGTCAATCTGAGTTCAGGTACATTCCAAAAGTCCTAAAAGAGCACTAAGAGGTTATTGTTACAGGTATGTTTTGTTCCTGGGCTTCATACTGGAATGGACTTGGGAATAAAGTTGAACCAGATGAAAAGAAGAAACTTTATCATTTAAATCAATCTCATAATCCCTGGAGATCTGATTTGTGATTTTTCAAACTTTTTCTCTGTTAACACAGTAAAATATATTTGTTTTCTACTTACTGAATGTTGTTACCAGTAAACCCTTCAATTACTAAAGGCAAAAAAGGTCATAATTCCTGCTGTTTATATTTTGCATTTCTCCCAGCTTGGATAATGAAAATCAATAAAACCACTTTCACTGCCAAGTCTCAGTGGTACAATGCTGGTGAATAAAGGGAAAGCAAACTAACAAACATTCTTGGGAACTACAGTAGAATTTTTAAATATACAATATAAAAAAATCTGTTTACAATCTATATAAAATCAGATTCTTGCAAAAGTTTAATTTGAACCTAATTTAGAGTTGAAATAATAAATAAAGGAATTGTGAGATAGACTTGCAAAGCAAGATGATTCTCAGTTTCCATTCATGAAAATTTGGATCTTCTTTCTGCTTATATAACTATATTGATTTAGCTCAACAAAGAATTTTTTTTAATATCTATGTTCTATAAGGATCTGAAAGAAGAGTGTGCTTGAATAGCCAGTACTATACTCCCTGTAATATCAAAATAAAAGTGTTGAACCAGCTGGGAGAAATCTAGTTTCAGTTAGTCTAGGTGGAATCACATCTCTCCTTCCCCCTTCTGATGAGAAAGGGTCCCTTCTCCGTCCTGCCATTCCAGGAAAGGTAAGGGAGGGCTGGCAGAGCCCCTCATCAGCTGGGGCAGCCAGCCGGGCCATAACGACCTATGCAGTGACAACCTATGCATCCTTCCAGGTTCTGCTGGCATCGGGTATACCTGTCAATATACGCATGTCTGTAAAAGGAAAGGCTGAGTGCACAAGAGCTGAATACTGAGGGCCAAACCCCACCCTGCAGTGTGGAAAGGAATGTTTTGCTCACAATCGGATAATGATTTGTTTACAGTTAATTTAGCGTAGGAGCTGTTGATAACAAGCTCTGTTTACAGTGTGGGCAGGAGATGGCTCCTTCTAAATAGGTCCAAAGGATATTACCATTCTTAAAAGTCTGGCAGGTGCAGAAATTAGTCCCTCAAAAAAATCCAAAGGTATGTTCAGAGAAATCCAGAGGGGAAGGAAAATCTAAATAGAGCCCCAGGGGAAGTTTATTTATAAAAGTTACATGTTTAAAGATTTCTTTAAAATGGTCCTAAGCCACAAAATTATGTAAACACCTTAGTGATACAATCACTAGGACTTACAGAAAGAGAAAGAAAGAAAAGCCTTTTGAAGCTAACTTAAAAGCATAGGTGGATATAATCCCAGATTTCTTTTTTATTTCTGTTCACGTATCTCAGAAAATCTTACTCACTGTTGTTTTCACTTTGACTGCTAAAGTCTGCTTCACTCCAATCTCAACCTCATTTTGTATGAAGGGTGATTTTGTGGTCCATGACCAATGCTAAGGTCCCATTTATCACTCGGTCAGAATTTCATTCTTGTTCCATCTGTGGTGAACCTTGGCCAGGATCAGCCTCCGTGCCAGGATGGCAGGATGTTTCCCCAGGACATCCAGGAAGGGAACGAGGTGCCCTTCTGCTCTGCAACAGCACGGAAAGACACAGCACTTTGTGGAAGAGATGTCTTGTGTTAGCGAATGTTATCAGGCAGCGAGATGGTAGAGAGCCTGCCCAGCCCTGGGCTCTCCCTGATTCTCCATAGTAAGGCTAAACTACAAACTGGAGGTTTCTTTATTAACTCTGTGGTAATGTCGGCTGTGTACTATTGCCTGGGATTTGGTCTGAGCCACCCCTCCATGATGATCTTGCCCATCTCCAGGTAGCTCAATGTATAAACAGGGTATATGGTAAACTGAGGTTATGCAGAAGCACGTAGGCTGCCCTGAAAATCAGTCAGGTTTAACTTTTTCCGCACCAGGGTTTTTGGACAAAAGTCTTTAGCAGTTGTACATGAGGAATTCTCCTCTTGAGCTAAAGAGGAAAATGAAGGTCCTGCCGTTTTACTATACCACTGATTGAGGAGATTCAGGTTAAGATCCTGGGGTCTGTCAAATTAGTTCTGATACAGAGCATTGTGTGTTAAATATATATTATAGAGCCTGTGTCCGTGGGATGCTCTCATGCCACGTGACAGCTTTACAGTGGTGATTTGTTCTTCCGACCATGAGGCCGGACACTGTCACCCTTCCTCAGAGAGCACTGCTAGCTCCTCAGGACGGCCTGCAGCTGCTGCACAGCAGAGCGCTGCACTTGCCTACTGATCTGAGCAACTGGGATGTTACACTGACTCTCTGTTCTTCCCACCCTAAGGCTACTCCTGTAGCAATGCAATTTGTTCATCTCTCCTTGCACAAAGCTGTGCCTAAAGGCACAATATGGCCTTTGATTATCTGAGAGAAAAAAGCAAGTTTTCAAGGGCCACCACTGGTTTCTGTTTAAAGGTATGTCATTTCCAGATTCTGTTTACTTCTAGCTTTTAGCACTGATTTCTTTTACTTTGGGTTTCATTAGTTGTTCTGTTTGCAGCCATTGTTTGCGGCTGCTAACAGCAACATCTATATTTGCTGTAACGCGGCCAATATATATAATTTTAATTAATATATGTGATTTTAAAATGTCTATTTTAGCATAAAATCCATTAAAAGACCATTTACATCACAGCTGAAGGTGCAGGTTTTTAAAAAGATTCTCACCAATTCTCAGTTTTCTGTTTACTTTCTTTTGCCTTCTCCCATTCTTCCTTCCAGGCTATTTTATACTGCCCAGTAATATGAGCTACAGATGCTAACAGTTTTTACCTGTTCATTTTCTGAAGCGGAAGTATTTGCTCTAAAGGTGGAAAAGCTGTGGGCTCCCAGGCTAGAGCAGCCAGGGGGGAACTAAAAGAGAGAGGGAATTTCTGTTCCTGAGATCGCAAATCAATCTCTCTAGCAACACGGCAGGGAGGAGAGAGGACTCAGTGGAAAGATGCTGTGCCTGCTGCCAGCTGCATTACCTTCAGCAGCTGAAGGAGGAGAGTGTTTAAGTGGCTGTTCCTCTCCCTTGACCACAAAGGATTTACTTAAAATGGATGCCAGAAGGAGGATTAGAGTACAGCCCTTCTCCTCTCCTTTGTTCAGGAGGGGGAATGGAGCATAAACCCTTGGTTACTGTAGTCTGGGCTCACCTACTAGTTCCAGTCTACTCCTATTTGCCTTCCCCTCATGCTTTGCCATTGCTATTGAAAAGGATTGCTTGATGTTCCAGGAATGGCATTGTGCTTTGCAGGAATGTCAGAGTCTCTAGACTGCTCCATAAATTGTACCCTGCTTATGTAGACGGTGCCTACAAAGCTATCTGGGTCAGGCATGCTAAGCACCCTGCCTTTCCTTTACTGTTTTACCGCAACGCTCCCCCACATGATCCTTTTTCCAGATGGTCCCTAATCCTTGTACATATCCAAAATCCTCCAGCTATGATTTCTTGATCTCCTCAATGACAGATATTTTTCTTTAGTGTATACAGGACATATATGGTGCTTTCTGCTTCTACAGCATTTCACAGTGTTTCCCAACAGTATTTCAAAATCTTCATTCTTTTCCATTGTATTCCAGCTTTCACACCTAAGGCAACGGCTGAACACCAGTGAGCCAAGCCAACTGCATATCAGTCTAACTTGTGGTAACTGATACCCACCTTTCCTTCCAGGAAGCAATTCATTCATGCAGATGTTTTCTTCAGATGTTTCTGGAATAATCCCAAATTCATTGAGGGGGAAATCCAAACAACAGCAATGTTCTTACTCTCTACCATCATAATCATCTTCTGCTGATAAAACCGCAGCTTCCCATTCACCATTTTTCTCCCCGTCCCTCCTTTTTTTTTTTTTACCCCAGTGCAGAACTCCTACAGCCTAAGTACTCCCAATCCCTTCACTACCAGGTATGGCAAGGGTGGCCTCCACACATCAACAGGGTTTTCAGCTGCCTCTGAAATGTGGGAATCTGCTTCGTCTGGCTCCATCTGGGCCACGGTAACCAGCACGAACATGCCTTTCTGACTCTGCAGTGCAGTACTCTCCTCTGAGCTCCTCGCCCTCAACTGGGGCCCCAGTTGAGGTGGCAGCCTATTATCATTAGGATGATCATTAGGTTTTAACAAGTACTACTGAGATAGCTGGTGCTCTCAGGACTGGTTTTGGATGGAACATGGCCAGTAGGCAGAAGAGGCCTTTTCCAGCCGTCATATTCAGTGCTTTGAATGAGAGATTAATCTTCCTATTAAAAATTTTCCTATCAATCAATAGTTAAAACTTTCCCTTATTTTCTCTAGGGCTAGGATTTGGCCCTGAGCATGTACAACTACTCAGCATTCTGGCTGCAAAGTGTATTTTGTTGCTATTTGTGTGGTATCCAATATCCTGTCTTTTGTATTCTCACCTCCTTCCTCTGTCTTTCCAAGGTGCCCAATAACGTATTCTCCTAACAAGCATATAATTATTTAGTTATTGCACTGTTTTATGATTGCATTGTTGGTAATTGCTCAGTATTGCAAGTGATTTATTAGTAATTGCAGAGTCTTTCAGATCTGTCTTCAGTAGGAGAACAAATAACACCTTGCATCAATAGACATCAAAGTCTTCAAGAGGGATTTTTCTTTAATGATCTTTTTTTGACTATCATCTTTCCTACTGCAGCCCTGAGGGCCAGAGTTTCCTTCTCTCTTTAAACAATAGCTCCAAGTTTCATTCCTGCCCTGCAGTGGAAAAATACATTACATCAGTCTTTGAATAGGGTTTTATTCTGTAGTCCAGCTATCGCCTTCTTGTAGTTTCATCTACTTCTAATGGGATTTTACTCTGGTGATACATATTCAGACTGCATAACTTCTCAGCCACTCAAATTCTTCTTAGAGCTTTTTGACAATAATTAAACTGCAAGCAGTTTTCAGATATTCCTGTCATTTAGGCCTTCCATACTGACTTCAGTGGGGATTCACAGGTAGAACAGACAAGAATTCAACTTCCCTCTCATTAATATATGCCTTCTGGTCACACCTTGCCAGCCTTTGTGTAAAACCCTCAGTCATTTTATCACACCCTTCCTCCTAAGGGATTTCTCAGCTTTCCACCAGCTACAGCAACAAACTCAGGCCGCCTAAGCTTGGCTGTGTGGCAAACAGGAAAAGATTTTCCAGCTCCTCTCCGAATGCCTGGCGCTGTGCCCCGAGTTTCCTCTGCCTGCCACTTGCTGCTGCGGCTTCTCCCTGCCGCTAGTGCCTGCTGGGAACCCAGCTCTGACTTGCCCCACATGAACGCAGAGCTAGCAGGCAAGACACGCTCTTGTCTGCTCAACGGTTTACACTCAGCCGCTCCTCAGTTACACCCACCCTAACCCCACCTCCCCCTCTCCCAAGGCTTTCAGCATGAGCTGGCAGATAGTACAGACAACTCTGAAGAGGCCACCCAAGCCAGCCACCTCCCTGAACAGCCACGTGTTTTATGAAAGATGTGAAGAATGTAGGGACACTGTGCAGTGTCCCATCACCAGGGGTTATGCCATGCTTAACAGACAGACAATGTCCAAGGCTTGATTTAAACCTGCAACACAGACTCCTGGCCATGCTGGGAAGAAAGCTATTTTGAAGGTTCAGAGCTGGGCAGAAGAAATTAACCCTTCACTAATCAGATGGCTGCGCAGCAGTACTGTATTTCTCCTGATTAGTAAGTGTGGTTGGCTTCAGCAAAGCATATAAGCATAGGGATGGACAAAAGAGGAGAAACCTCAGCCATGTCTGGTAGGTGCCTGAGGACTTTTTGAGACCTAAATAAACAGTTTACTTTTCTGACCTATCGGGCACCAGTCCATAGCCTGACATCTATCTGTAGCTGCACATTCAGGGCTTTCTCGAGTTATTGCACCCGTAGGACTAGCAAGTACCTAATACACCAGCTACATAATCCCACAGCTGTAAATAAATAGATCCAAGACATAAATACTTCTACCAACAGCTTTCCCCCTTGTTCCAAAGACAGCAGTAACAAACTGCTCTTTCCTTTGCTGGGGAAGAAAATCGTTTCCTATTGAAGTCACTGGCTTCAAACGGGAACTGGGTTTGTCATGGACTCATCCAAAACTTCCTTTGCAGAGGTTCCCACGCTGCTGACTCACCACGTGTCTGCCGGGGACAAACCTGCCCTAAGTCAGCTTCTGCAAGGCTTAAGGCAGCCAGCTCAAGCGCTGTCACACAACAGAGGAGGCAAGGGACCAAAACCAGACACTTGGGAAGAGAGGGGGGAAAAAAAAAAGAAAAGAAAACGGAACAGCAATACTCCACAAAGCAAACCTACCATCCCTTTTATTAAATGTTACATTTGAGGCAAACAAAATTTTACCTTTGCTATCATTTAATCAGGATGAGAAAGAGCAATCTGAAATTTGGGGGTAAAGTGCAAATAATGTTCTTGTTAGCTACATGCAAAGCAAAAGGGATTTTCAGAAAATAAACCGAGATTGTATCTGTTTAGACAGCGTTAAGTATTTACCGAGTGCTGGATCTGTTTAAAAAACAGAAAAAACAACCCTTATGGTTCTAGTCAATGCAAAGCTAATGCCGGAGGCCATAATATTGATATTTAAAATAAGACACACTGTTTAATAATAAATAATATTTTTCAGCTGTAATTATTTTGCCCCAACGTGTTTACATACATTGCAGAGATCAGTAAGGATCAAAAATAAAATCTTACACATGATTTAGTTTTATTATATTTAAGCAGTAATTAAGGGACATGGCAATTTAAGCAAATATTGTTTAGTCTTATCCATTAACATCATGCTCTTAGTTTCTCTTCTTTAATCTCGCACGGGAGGAGCCTGGTTTTCAGAAACCTCAAAGCCAGCTACCCTGGCCAAAGTTCGGGAGGCACCAGTGCGTATCTGCTGCTTCCCCAAAGTAGCTACATTTGGTTTTCCTTGAGGCTTGAAAATCTCAGTGATTTCTCCCTGAGATGAGAACATTACCCCCAAAAACTCAGCAGTTTGAAGCCTACACACACTATCGTTTGCTGTTATCTGTGCACATATTTACAAACACAGAGGGGAAGTTTTCATGTTGGCATTAAGAACAGCTTCTCACCCCTCCAGAACTTGCATTAAATGGATGGCAAAATGCTCTTTTTGCCCTCTGCTAGGCTTTGGGAATGAAATACACCCACTAATTCCATAAGGAAAAAAGCAAACAAACAAACGAACACATGCTGATTTCTTTTGCTTGCTGTTTCAACAGCTCATTCCTATTTTTAAAAATAGATTATGATCTGGTCATACTAATTTTGTTTTTATTTGGATTCATCATTAACTAACTTTGAACACTGAATAATCATTATTAATACTATGAAATAATGTTATTGGTGGTTTCAGATGCTTTTCAATTAATGCAACAAAGCGTGAAATTTCTTATTTTTACTGTAACTGGCCCATGAAATCTTTCGCTCTTTCTCCATGATTTCTGTAGTATGGATTTTTCATTTTAAGGTTAATAGTTTTTCGTCTGTTTCCACATAGTTTCCTGCAGCAGTTACAATTTTGGCCCTGAAGTTAATTTTATGGTCACATGAAAGTCTGTTCCTGCAAGGTCTGGGTGCTTTTGGCAAGGGGCTGAACACCTCCCTGCTTAGCAGGAGGATTAGGGCTTTTACAAAGTACTGTATAATCTAGGAGTAATTTGGGGAGAAGTTTTAATGGTGTTTTGCAGTAGCTCCAAGGGAAGGCATCCCAGCACCGCTGGTGGGCAGGGGCTGGTAGGAGCTGGCAGAGGAGGGTGCACCCAAGAGCTGCCGCCGTCTTTGCAATGCCCCGCTGCTACTCAAAGAGCTTCCGCACCCCAGGTTTTGAATCAAAGCTGCTTCTTCAAGCAGCCAAATTACCTTCTTATGACTCTGCCCCCCAGTTTGATTTCCCAATCCATGAAGGGAAAGTGTGAGATGGGCCCTGGACCACGGGCAGGCCAGGTCTGAAGCAGTGCCACCTACACCATCCAGATCCGCAGCACACAGCCACAAAGGTTTCATCCCAGGTAGCAAGTGGGATACGTGCCTGACTGCCAACACCCTCTGCCTCCTCTCCTCAGCACAGCTAAAATCACGCAGCCTCCCAGCTCCCAGGCTGCCTCTGCAATGCTTGTAATTAGGAACATCTTTTAGCTTCAAAACTGAAGGGTGGAAACCTCTGGCAGAGACAAACAGAGACAAACCCTCTGTTGCCATTTCGAGAGTCAGGAACACCCTCCAGCCAAGAGCGAGCTTCTCCGGCAGCCTCCAGCCAGCTGCGGGGCTCAGGTAGTGATTTGCATTCATGTGAGTGCAGCAAGGACAGGAGTTACGGCAGCAGAGACACAAGTGGGGCTTTCTGCACTTCCCCCACAGGACTTTATGGAGGCTGACTTGGTTTTGTTTGAACTTTCCAAGCTGACAGCAAGAGATCAGCTTGGGAGAGCCCAAAGCATGGAAAATTCCAGCTCCGTTTGCAGTTTTATTCAAGTTCAAGCTGTTTGGAAGCACAGAATTCTTTTTTCACTGAGAATTTTGCAACTTCAGTTACAACAGCTGTTCCCAGGCAACCGACATAAATGAGAACAGTTTGAGCCAATGAAGTAGACAGTTTATTCGAGTTGCTTGGCGCCCAAATACCATAATCATGAGAACAGCATTAAATGGATAAATAAATAGTACAGGAGAGGCAAGGAGTCAGGGCGAGGAATGGGTAAAACAAAGCAAGCCTGACTGCACAAGGTGATACAAGGTAGGAAACCAAAAGTTCGTGCATAACATAACAGGAACAGGAAGGGCAGGAGACATGGAGGTCAGAAAGCAGCAAAAAACTTGGCAAGGAATGAGAGCTCAGAGAAGCTGCTAAGCCAAGCCATGTATGGCACCCTGGGGCAATGGTCCTTTGTCCCAGCTTTCTCCTCTGCTTTTCCCCTGATTTTCTGAGGCAGCAGCACTGCAAATGTGTTCAACTCTGCTGTGAGAAAGTTTATCTGGAGCATGTGACAAGGGCACGTTAGAGCTGAAGCCTTGCCCTGCTGTCATGACCAGTGTGGTACATATTGCCCATTACCTGATGTTGGAGCAGCTGCAACACTGCAGAGACCCCTCTCCCAGCCGTTTTCCTCAGGACTGGGATCTCATGTTGCCTGATGGTTGTAATGAGAATGATGTGATGGGAGAAACTCTTAGGGTTACAGCTGTGGGATGGACATATCAGAGAGAGGTACAATTTAATATTTGAGGACACTGTTACTTGAACATGGTGTCATGCTTTGCATGTCCACACTTCAAAACGGCTGTTAAAAACTGTAGAGGCTTTAGAATAGAGCTCGGAAGAACTTCTGCAATACAAAACCCGCACTGTAGTCAGAGATCACCTAAACTCATTACACTGAAGAGGCTGGACCATGGTGGTCTAGCACCTATATGGCCAGGACATAGAAGAGACAGCTCTTTAATTGAGCTGGAAAAAAGTATAACAGGATCCAGTGGGCAGAAACTTCATACCATGTTACCCATGAAATACCAATAAAATAAAATAATGATTTTTCCATTAAACTTCAGCTCTCCTAATGGAATACATTACAGTAAAGTCAGTTTTGTGCAAGAAACCCATAGGTGTCGTATTAGAAGGTTTCTCATGCGGTGCATCACCGTAGGGAGTACACTTCAGAGACTGATGACATTATTTAATTACACCAATGTGTCACCGTGTTCTCTGAATTACCTGAACAGGGTACTAATGCTCTGCCTCCCTGCATAGGAAGTTATGCATGGGAAACGGCACAGTTCAGAGCACAAGGGCAACTGCAAACAGACATTTTTAGCAGCGCCGCATAGAAAAAGGGTGTTGATGAGCAGTGATTAAGCACACAAACAGCCAGAATGTAATGATTAGAGATTTAGAAGCAATACGTAAAAACAACAAAAAGAGACATTTTATATTTTGGACGCTGCAAAATGTGAAAAATAAAGAACTTCTCTGTGATATTTTTTCAGATTTTAGTGTCTGCTGCAACAATTGAAACATGCCATGGAAGTGGTTTAGGTTTTTCTAATTTATCTGACAATTTTACAGGGAAATATGTTTTTTTAGTCATTAAGATTTTTGAGGTAATCATGTAATGCCAGTCAGATAATTTATAGTTCTTTGAATTTTTTGTTGAAATTTGAATTGACTCAGCTGGATCTGTAATACAATATTTTGAATAATTTAAAACCACTCACTTGAAGATTTAAATCAGGCTACTCTCTTTTTATAAAGAATTTCCAGATTAACAGCTGACACACTACAAGCTTTAACAGACTTCTTAGCGCTTTTCCTCATAGGATGCTCTGTTCTCAAGAGATCCTTGGGAAGAAGGGCTTAACCACAAAGTTGTCCCGACATACATGGGTTGTGAACAATTTGGGGCCTGAAGCCTAGAGAGTCTCTGAAAGAAAGGTACTACTACCGATTTGATATTTTTATTGAAGTTACTAAAGAAAACTGTGCCAGAAAAGTAGTACTGGTCAGCACTATGTAGTCTCAGGAGCTGTAACCTCACTGTTAAGTTTTGAAGGGAAATTTCTATTCAGATATGTCCATTTCCATAGCAAGGAGTTCAGTGCTGTAATCATCTGCCTCATCTGCGCTCCCTTTGGATCCATTATAGCATTTAGAACCATGTCTTCTTTTATTACTTCTTGCGTTTCTGGTAGAGGCAAAAGCTTATGAAACCACAGGGATAGCTTTGAAAATGAAGTATTCTTTCGCGATTGAAGGTATATAGTATTCCTGGGTATATCTGAAATATTGTCAGGTTACTTTCTTTCCTTGAGTTAGTCACAGTTTTATGGTCCTAACCTCACAGCTAATGTAAACTTCTCCCGTGTTGGCTGGCAAGCTCAACTTAAGATAAAACTGCAAACGGGCAAAACTGAATCTCATGATACTTAATACCATGTGTAAAGCCCAGCAGATGGAGTCAACTTACACACAAACATTTCAGTTTTTATTAAAGAAACAAGCAAGCAAGACCTGCAAGTATTAGGGCCAGAGACTTCTTAAGTCACAAGTTTTTACTGTGCGGTAAAGGCTCAGAATCCAAAATAACATATTTCCTTTTTTAAATGTGAATTTTAGGACATTTTCCATTTCTCAGGATCATCTTGCTCAACTTTAGAGATGTAGCATTCTTTTGTTTGGCTGGGAGCTTTCTGGCTTGCTTTTTTTCTTTTTTTTTTTTGTTTTTTAACTTGTGCATTTGTTTCAAGAGAGTCATCATTTCAAGAAAGACAAAATAATGAGTTACTATAGTAAGTGGAGATTTATAAATAAACATCTATTTATGCATGCCTAGATGACAGCTAAGGCTTTGCTGTGGAACAGCGTAACAAAACACCACCACCAGCAGTGCACTTGCATCTGTCTCCTCTCGACCAATAGTTGTAATCAACCTGTGCCAAGCTACACGGCCCTTCTCACCCTTCTTCAGCTTTGGTCCTAGAGTAAAAGTCAATGAGAGTCACTTCTCTTTCACTGTAATGTAAATAAGGCTCAGTTCGTCAGAAACGAAGCAAAACCTGTCACCCTCTTTCCACAACCCTGTGTAGAACGAGCAGTTCCCAGAAGGGCTGCATCTATAACGGACACCGCTCCTGTAGGCAAGGACCCTTCCACCTCTGCTCTCCTGGCCTTGCTTGGCTCTCCTGCCTCGACTCTAAACAGCACAGGCCCTGGGCCCGATCTTCCTACAGGCTTTGCTCTAGCCAACTTCTCATTAGCTTCAGCAAGGACATCAGAAACTGCTCTGCTGTAACAAAAATCCACAGCTTTGTTTTTAGAGGCCTCTTGACTTTGACACCAATAGGTGCAACTCTGTTTCCCCTCCATAGCACACTCCAGTTTAAAAGAAAGAAAAGCAGGCTGCTTCAGAAAACCATGCGTTATTGACCTCAGTGCTGTCTGCACAGTCTCTCTGTTCATGGCTGTACAGCATTACTGCAGCAGAGCGAGCCAAGGCCCACCATGCGAAGTGGTAACCAGCCGCAGTAAGGGTTGTGACTGAACTCTGCCTGCGCTCCCACCTTGCCACATGAACCACATTTACACATGTTGTTTTCCTGTGTGTTTGCACACAAATGAGAGTAGAGTATCTAAGCATGAACCCAGAACAATTAGGATTTATACAAATTCAACACCTCTCTCTGCTTCTGTCTGTGGGGCATGTTTCCAGGCTCCCTCAGAGCCGACAAAGCAGCCCATGAGTAAAAAAAGATTTCTCATGTGCCCATTTCTACAGATGTTGGAATGGGATGCATATGCCCCAAGGTCACACTGAAACGTCTGAGGAACAGCTAGGAATGCATCCCACACCCAGCTGACACCCACAGGCTTAGCCAAAAGAAGAACTTTCTTTGTTGCACTGGCGGATTTTCTGCTTTTTGGAGAACTCCATGCTAGCACAGCGAACCTTTTCCAAATTCAGCCTTGGTTCTGCACCCTCTGCTCTGCGACACGCTTACACCGCTCTGAAAGGCTGATAGGGCTTGTCCTGTGCTTCCCCAAAGATTAGAATGTCATCACCTGTGGTTAAGAGCTTTGGGGACATGTTGAAATACTTTTCTGATATGATCTTTACATTTTTTCAAGAGCTTAGCATATTCCAAACATAAATCTTTGGTGCTGTCTTGAGGCAACGTGACCAGAAAATACTTTGCCAGCTAAGGTTGTGACAAAAATGCCAGGAATTACTTAAAAAATAAGTAAATAAAAAGGAATCACCCCCTCTAAAAGTCTTGTTTGCCATATAAGTTCAATGAACCTGTTAGTTCAGCCACAACACTTTGCAGTCTTTACAGACATCTAGTAGAAGCCATTGCAGTCTAAGCACCAGCCCATTTGCAGAAGTGACTCATTCTCACTGAAAGAGGGCATCTACGGTAAATTTATGAAGATGGACACATGAAACACGGTTTCCAAAGAACCCTCCTGTGCAGGTTGCCCTGTCTTGCAATACACAGGGGTTAGCTTTCAGGAGCAGGGAGCACTCCAGAAGGACTGACGACAGTGGTGAATCCTCAGCACCTCTGAATTCAGGCCCCACCTTGCTGCTGCCTACCCGATATGGGCTCAAGCAGCCACCGCTCTGCAGAGCACCTCTAAAAGCACTGCCAGGTCAGCAACGGCTGGACTGGCAGGGGGACCACCTCACACAGCAAAGGCAGGAGATGAAATGGTGAGCATGTATTAACTGGAACCACCCTGTGCCTCAGCTCCTGTTTGAGTGTGGAGCTGCAGCACTGGCAACAGAGAAGTAGGCACCCGAAAGATTTCACAGCTTGTATTCCTGGGGCAATAAGCTCTTACAGGGGGACAGTAGAAGGTGAGGACTTCTCAAATTACCCCAGTATAAATGCCAGGCTAGGCCTCAGCAGGAGTGACCCAAACGTGCATGTTGCTTCCACTGTGTTTAGTGCTTCATATATCAACAGAGATATTGACAGTTCCTGAATCCTTCACACTGGGGACAGCAAACATGGGGCATACGCTCAGCCAGGCAGAAAGAAGCAATCCTGAAGATTAACAGCCAAATCTGGCAGTTCTTCAACACCCATACTCTATCAAAACTCCCATCAAAATCCGTACAGGTTTTAAATGGGGACTCAATCGTACTATTGCTCAAAGTAAGGGGCATACTTATTATCACACTCCTGGAGCAGACTGGAGTTGCTGTAAAGGCCCTGATGCCAGTTACTACCTAGAGGTGTGGAGCTCAGGCATGTCAACTCTTGTGCATGCACACTCAGCCCTACACTGGCCTCCCTCAGAGTAAAAGCTTGGTATCATGAGCCTATGTGCTTACAGGCTTGTCCTAAGGGGCAGAGTGCAGGAGCCATCCCTTTTGTGTGTCTTGGGTGTAAGATGTAAGACTTTGATATAGCTGTACCAGTTGGGTTTGCCCATGCTCACAAACAAAAAGAGGATGTAGCAATGCTTGGGTGCGGCTTTTCCCACTCTGCTGCTACCTGCAGTCCAGGAAAGTGATGCTCAAGACTGATGGGGCTTTGTGCTTCCCAGTGTGTCCATGCAAAGCACCATGTGACCTAGTTCCAAGGAAGGAAATGCAGGATCAAGGCCCTACTCCCTTCCCTATGCTTCACAGGTCATTTTCCACACATTTCCTAAGGTGAGATGGATTTCCTCTGAATGGCATGTAACAAAACGCTCTATTCAGAGACTATGTTAATGCACCGTGAACGGGAGTTACTGTTGTAGACAGTGATTGCCACAGAAATGGTCACAAAAGCAGCATTTCAGTGGGAAAAGCAAAAGAAACTTGTTGCAGAACAAGCCCAGGGAGATCAGTGCAGTCAGCACAGAAAATCCTAGAAGAGCAGCTGCACTTAGTGAGAAGGGAAAAGCTACAGCATTTTTCCAGAGATGTACATCAGAATCTCATATCCCTACTCCTCTAAATTGCTGGGGTAAGAAACTGTTAATTTAATATCCAAAGTTTGGGGTTAGAATAATGTAATACAGTGGAGAATAGCTGGCTTGGGATATCATTCCTGTGAGTAAAATGCAATTGCAGGGGGCAATTTCCAATAAGAAAATGATTTGCGCATTTTTGCTAGTATCACATTCAAACCTGAAGTAACCCAGACAATGTCAGGTGTTAAGCCAAACGCAGGGGTGTTTTCACTTAAACCTTGGCTCTGAACACCTCCTAGAAAGAGAATATAGCCAGAAAGGCAACCATCTGCTAATGCACACAGGTAGCTTTGAAAGTGAAATCAGGAGAAAAAGGTAGACAGTAAACAGAGGAAACGTCAGAGAAGTGAGTAGCACAAGCAAGAGTGACACCCACCTCCTGAGAATGCATCTGTTCCCTCTCATGTGCAGGGTGTACATTCTTCTAGCAGCTTTGCAGTTCCCATATCTGGCTTTTATATGCTTTAAAGTTTTAGCAGCTGAGTGACCCCACAGGCATCTCTCTCTGCCAACAATTACAAAGCAAGACACTGGGCATCCCCTCCCTGCTAAGGACTCGGTGTGTCTAGGACACCTGCTATTCCCAAGGATAAGGTGGAATAACTGGGCAAATACCAGCTGTGATATAACATTGCTTTCATGTTTTCTTTAACAACCCTGAAACACACAGTGCAGGCTTTGCCTCAACAATACAGTAAAAGCATAGACATTCAGCATGTATAATTTAGAGGCTGAGGTTTTGGCCTCCAGGCCCTTGCTTAGCTGATGATAATCCACTTGGCAGGGTGATTTTTCCCTTAAATGATTCAGCATATCACATCCCTTTTGTCCTGCTTGTTCAAGGAGAAAAATACCTAACTGAAATGAATAGCTTGTGGGGCGAGCACAGAGCAACTGGGTTTGGTTCCCTCACAAGGTTAAGTGACCATGCACGGGGCACGCAACCCTGCAGGAAGGTTGTTTCCAGCCGTGCTGGCTTTACCTAACATGGCAGTGCCCTGCCTTTCTTTCAGGCTGACCATGTGGCCAATTACAGTATTGCCACCCCCTGCCCCGGCGAGCAAAGGTTGGGACGTGCCCTTCCCAGCCCTGCTAGAGAGATTCCACGCGTACACGCATCGGGATGCAGCTACTGCCACAGGGATACACCTAGCAGCTTTCAATGTGGATGATGTGAGGGGTAGGCTGTAAACAGCTGGAGTAGTTCATATACCCTATTGCCTGCTGTTTGGCTGTGTCTAGAGAGGAAAGAACATATAGCTGGCTCCACGGCAGCAGGTGAGCTGCTCACACTGTCCGAATTCAGCCCAGAAGCCTTGGATTTGTCACTCCTGAGCTGGTGCATTTCTCACAGCGAGCCCTGTTCCTTGATGTCTGTGCAGATTAAACCTTTTGCAAAACTAACATTTCAAGAAAACACATGTGCCCCTCCTTCCTGCCCCCTCCCAAAAGGCCAATGCAGAAATACTTGTGCTGAGCAGCCTTAAGTGTAAAGGTATGTGCCCCCAGGCGGCCTCATCCAGCACTAAGCAACTCAGCCATTTTGAAGCCTGAGGCTCCTGGGAGCCCAGCTTTGGCACTCTGTTTTTGCAAACACTGGTTTCTAGGCTGTGTTTAATAATTCCTGTTAGATGTATCTCCACCGGTGACCCAGATTCAGAAAGCCTCTTTGGTTCAGATTGCTATGCACATATTTAAAGATGGGCTTAATGGCTTTCTCAGATCAGGGCCACATCAAACAGTTTTGTTACTGAAGAAGGAACGATTGCCTGCATTTGAAGTAGTTGTGCACGTCACACAAGGCTTGTCAACAAGGTGCAAATTCATCTAGGGATTCTCTTGGTTGCTGCTTAGCCACTTAAAATGTACATCTGACGTAGCCAACATTTTTTTTTGGCTTTTAAAAATCCCTGTTATAGCAGGCATGCAAGTCTTCAGCCTGTCTCATGTGATTCCCCATCCCTCAACGGTGGCAGGATGAACGGACAGCACAGCATCCTCTTTGCGTGGCAGCTTGCTCCTCACAGCCACGGAGTCCCCAGCTTTGTCACATTTCCTACAGTTTTAGACAACTGTGCCAGACTGAAGTGTCAGCTACAAGAACTGGAGGAGGGTTAGCTGTATGCTGTTGCCTTACTATAAATGTAAAGTTGAATCTGGATATTTTACATTCAGTTTACTCTTTGAACTAAATTGATGGTTCTTCCTCTCACCTCATATTCCTTCTAACTAACTGTTTTCCACTGTTATACGGTGGACTTGTTACATAGTGATACTGCTGTGCTCCAAATTCTTTCCCTTCATATGATATTTCAGTTAGACTTCTTACCTGGCCTTATGCCATTTCTTAACTGTTTCAAGGTGTGGGTAGGAGCCTTTACACATTCCCTAAAACAGTATATGTGAAAATCTAAACAGCTAATATTCATGCCAAAATATTGCTATACCCATTGCTCATCTTTCCAAGGGTGCACTAAGATAGCTACCAGATCTACACTGGTGTGACAATTGGCTGCAGGGTGTGTTTTGGCAAAAGGGTGATCTGTTAGTCAAGTTGAGAAAGGAGCAGCAGAGAGTATCAGAACAGAGGGTTTTTACAATTCTGCTAACAAATTGTAAAGTAGCTGAAAGTGTAACTTCACCTTCACAACCTCCATTTATTTTTAGTTTTGCAAGTTAACATAAAGTGTGCCACAAATAATACCTAATGAGAGAAGAGGAAGAGAGGGGGAAGTCAGAACGAGGAAAGGATGCAGTTTTGTCTCCCTTTTTCAAAAGGATGCAAATGATGCAGAATGTATTCCCTTCTTTGCCAGAAAAGCTTGGACACCACAAGTCCCACATCCCAAGGGAGGAACTGCCATTGGAGGAGATAATTTGTCTGCATAGTCCTTTTTCCAGTGATATTTTTTATTATATTCAAAAAATACTCTCTGGGGAAAGCCCCAGGCACATGCTCTAACCAAGAGCCAGTGGAATCATCCTCTACATGAAATACTTCAGCAGTCCCAAATACAAAGTATAGCTGCAATCCCATGAGAAGGGACTGAGTTCATGTACCAAGTACTTATAGCCTAGTTAGAAAACTCACCTAAAAGACGTTCCTGCTTAATGTTTACCAGTTCTGAGTAGGATTTGAACCAGTCTCTTGACATTCAGAGAAGTGTTCTTAGACACTGAGCTACTGAACAAGAGGAGAATAACACCACCACTGCATCCTCAAACAGTTTTCTGAATCTCAGTCTTTGTCTCCTCTTTTTATAGATTTTTTTTTTTTAATTGAACAAAGAGAAATTTTGGGGACGGGATACGAAGTAATTTTGTTAAGCAGGACAATAATTCTGATCTAAACCAATTTAAAAAAGGATGACAAAATAAAAAAAAAACCCAACAATTATTCATTTGGCCCTAATCACGAAGACATTTTTTGAACTCATCATTTTCTACAGTTACAGTGTTCCAATAAATTTACAGGTGCAAATTTAACTGTCTAAATCAGCATCCTGATTCTTTGTCATGGCTACAGAGCTGCTGAGAATGCTGTAACTTCTTTGGAAAATTGGATTAGATTCAGGGACTAAAATATGTGAATGCAAGTATATAACTAAGCCTGAAAATATTAGCCTACAGGAATAAACACTGCATTTGTGTGCGTCTTTGCACATTTATTCAAAACAGAGCCATTTTTCCATGTGCATCTTTTGGCTAACTCAGAATATTCCACAGTCAAAACCTGGGGGGGAACGTGTGGAGAGGGAGGAATGATTATGTTATGGCCGTCCTTACGAGTCTTGGTTTCAAAACCACAATCACTTACGCTTATCGATGCCAAGAAGCTTACAAAAGCCGTTTCAGATTGTAACAATTCACTGCAACATTGAAAACATATTCATTTGACTCCACCCCACAACAAGATAATCAAATAAAAACTTCAAATGCAAAAGCATTAGAAAATGTGATACACAGCCTCTTGCAGTACCACGCATGAAATTCTGCTATCCACCCCTGACCTGCCCGCAAACATTTAACCCAGGCGAAACTGAGAATAACTGGGTCATTTTGATCTATGTGTGGGCAGGTCTTAAGTTTAAGACTGCAAAGTGAGTCTGTAAAGTTGTTCCTAAATAAACGATGGCATTGTATTGAATTGAGGTGCATGAGCATGAAGCTAGATGAACTCAGTACAGAGTAAACCAACTGCTTCTTTAATAATTCTCTCCAAAATGCTGCAGTCAGGGAACAGTTTATACTAATCTATGGGTTTGAGATAATTTAATAATATTACTGCTATTTCTACTTCAGAGAGAGTGGAGATAAAACAAAATAGTTTTATTTTGTTAAATCACAGTTATTTTTCTGTAATTTACATGCACCTTCTCATTCTACAAAGGAAATTTGAGTTAATATGATTTCCAAATTGTAACCCATAAATCAGGATCTATTCCTGAGAGCAAGACCTAACACACTAATAAGTCTCTTTTCACCTAGAGGCATTCCTTCTCAGTTTTAATAACACAAAAAGGAATAACTACACAGCTACAGAGCGAGGAAGGAAACCTTATTGTACATATGAAAAACAGACAAAAGATACTTTAAGGAAAAGCTAGTTAAAATGAAAATCTCATACTATTGTCTGCCATTTCACAAAACATGCCCTTAGCTGGACTATGGAATAAAATAAATATGAATCTTATTTTGTATTATTATACAAGCTTTCATCTCAGGAACTCATAAAGAAGTTCAGCAGTGACACAATGTCTTTGTGGCATTGATAAGTATTACTGTCCCCAAGAGGCAGAGGGTCACCTTGGGAACCAACCTGGGGCAAAGCATCTCTCCTGTACTAAAATGGCCACGTCCAGAGACTCGGCTACAAAAGTGCTTTCACATGTCTAGCCATTTTTCTCCAATTTATGGCAAAATGGGAACACTCGATCAGCCGTACAAAAACCCCAACAAATCCAATAATAACAACAGTAGATAGTCCCACCCTGAGATAATCATAGTTTTCAATTGTTAAGTTATTTTTGCAACAGTTTTGTTTAAGCTTTTAACCATTTAACTGTAATTTATTATTTTTCTAAGAATTTAAAGATATCTAATGATCACTTCTTTCCAATCTTCTTGAAAACCTCCAGTCCCAGTAATGGATATGGGCAGATCCAGGGTTAGGGCAGATCTCTTTTCCCCATAGCCTGTGGCAGCTGCTGGCTCTCAAGGCCAGCCCTAGCCCCAGATGTGTGGACCCAGGGTCAGGTGAAAGGAGCTCCACACTGGGGCATCCAGTTTTACAGGAGCCCCCACACACCTGGAGAAAGAGAGTGGGTGGGTGAGTGAGCCAAAATGAGGGCAACGCACAGGGAGTAGCAAGTCCTTTAGAGACACGCTGCTCCTGTATTTCATGTGTCGTCAGGGCTCTTAGAAGGGTTCCTCAATATCCACAAGAATTTTGCTTCAGGGACTACTAGAGAAGGTAGGAATTGACTCTAATTCGCAGCCATGTTTTATTTTCAATGCTCTGAAAAGAAATTGTAGAGAGTCACACAGTATAAGGCCAAGGAGACTTCAACAAATACCTAATCTGACCTCCCACACAATCAAACAATTCCTGATGTGGGTACCTTCCCCCAGCAATACATGAACTGTGCAACTTTCATAACAAGAGCTATATAGTACTTCTTTTCTTTCAAGAGAGCCTTAAGGCAGACAGATTATGGATGTAGGCCTCAGAAATCTCTACGAGGTAGTTCTTACTTAAGAAAAAGGTAAAGAAAAAATGCCACTGGGCAGATCAGCACTTTGTCACTGTTCAGTATTAAATGAGGAAGCAGCAGAAAAGATCAAAATTGTCAAATCAGTCCCCTCCTAGTCCCAGGCAGATGCTTTATAGCTTCCTTGCTCTTTGGCAACCCTTGTATGGCTTGTTATGCTAATAGCTTTTAATTGAATTCTATCAGTGGCGATGCGAGCGAAGCGCTTACTGTGTACAATTGAGTTACCATGCTCTGCAGGTCTTTCAGATGTGACCAGATATTGTATCTTTTCCTGTTGTTCCCATCTGTAAACTTTAGGTTATCCATCAGTGCCAAAGCAGATAGGTCTTTAATGTAGTCTGTGTGGAATCAGATGTTTCTATTTCCTACTAGCCTCAAAGTGACCCTGTGGCCAATGGCAGGCAGGCTGCAGCTCACTCCGGAGAGCGCTCTTTCATCTAATAACCTCCAACACACGAAGTACCAAACTAAAGCGTTGCTGATGTCCAGGCAACTGCTTTCCCATGTTACTGCAGAAACAGGTCAAGTAATATCTCCCTGGGTGTGCTAGATCGTTGCCTTTCTCTTCCCTTTACCTGCAAACACTGTGAGCACAACATGCCTGATGCAAAAGACCCTCTTCTGTCTGCGAGAGCCTTCACTGGCTAACCTACACGTGCACCTCTCAGGCTCACACCTCAAACCTGTTCCAGGCCAAATTTCAAACTTCTCGGGTGAGGAAATAGGGAGAACGTAAATCATGCATTACCTTGGCTCAGAGCATGGGCCAAAACTGTCTTTCACATAGTTGGAACAGCAGGGCATGGGAAGGGCTGGGCATGCTGCAGGCTTGTCCACCAGTTGAGGCTTGTTTTTCCTTGTGGGCACTGACAAACTAACTATATATGAATTATTCTGGGTTGACTACAACAGAACATGGTCTAGCATCCAGCATACTTGAGTTTATGTTGCAAACATCACCAGTTATGTGTAATAAGCTAGCAGTTAAAATGTTAAAAAGTACCACGAAGACAGTGGGGGCTATTTTCTTAAGACAAAAGTTCACCTTTTCCAGATTTCAGCTTCAGGCCTGTTTTTGAAAAGCTTAGCTTTCATTTCCCCAAAACCTTAGAATGTTGCAGGGCAGAAACAAAACAAAAATCTATAAAAATAATGAAACTAGAGATGGGGGCATATTTTACAGCACATTGAACCATGAGCAAAAAGTGTAAATTAGGGAAAAATAAGGGTCTACAGAGTGCTTACACAGTCAAACCAATGTTTTCCTGGGATCTGGAAAAAAAACCCCTAATAATAAATGACAACTCCCATCCCACAGCAAAGCAATAATTTAAAACTAAATTTACATTGTAATTAGCCTTTCAAAAATGCAAAGAACTTCAATATAGATGTCCATTAATAATCTCACTGCTGTCGGGAAGCCTGTTCCACCCACACATGCTACTTAATTAAACTCAGAGTTCCTCATTCATACAAACAGACGGTTATGAAGAACAGGTGGTTCCTAATTTGAAGATAATGGATAAGTGAATCTCAGTATAACTTCAGAGCCTCAGATTATCTCATTTAATGTTTTTCTTGTACCTTTGAAGATTTTTTTTTAAGCTCAGTTTTGTTTTTCTGTTACAGCCGTGACGCAGCATATCTATAACAGAATACAGTGCATGTTTGTCTTTTAATAAAACGACACAGATCACTTTCAGAGCCATTAAGACTACTTAAAATGAGCTCACCAGTTAACCTGTAACGTGCTGGTGTGACCACAGGACTATTGTTCACTCAGACACATACAGCAGATGATAAGAGCTTGGACATTTGGAAAGTGTTAAACCTTTCCTCCTCCTCTCCAAGCTTAAGAAACCTGAGTTTCCAAAGACAGACTTGCTAGGATTGCCTTCTCACACAGCAACGAGCCTAACAAATGTCTTTGAGGTGGATCTAAAGGAAAGACATGGGGACAGTTTCCTACCCTTATGTGGCCTGAATAACCTCTTCCCACATGGACTGGCCGTTTGCAAGACAAGCTACAGTTCTGTCAAAAGCCTCTGTGCTGCAGATGATAAGCGTAGTGATGGGAAGGCTGGTGTACAGCAAGGGTCTCTAAGGTTGCTTGCAGCTGGAAAGTCCCCTGCTGGTCTGCAGGATGTTGAGACCATCCTCAAAAGAATCGGGAAAACTTCAGCTGGCTGGTGGGAGAGCTTTGTACTGTCAGAGGAGTAGGGGAGGGGAAGAGAGAGGGGTCTGGAAAGAACAGAGGCGACCAACGAACAAAGTCCATAATCTTTGTGCCAGGCCGCCAGACCTACACTCAGCCAGCACTCTGCTCTGTAGGGATACCCAGGGGGTGGAAAAATAACTATATAGCACACTCAAGATTGCTCCCAGTGTTTTGATGGTTCCCTTGCATGTTGTCAGTATTTTGTGAGGGCAGGCAGCAAGCTCAGGCCTCGGGCTGCGCAAGTGCTGCTGAGCCAGGCTCCATCTGAGCTGGCTCTGGACAGAATCACTGAGGATGCCCCTTAATTAATTACTATTCAGTCTAATTAATTAACCACATGCCAAGTTGCCTGTGGGTTGATAATGTACACGGGCTGCACAATGTTTATAGGGAGTTCTTTGCCTGGCAGTTTATATCTAGAGAGAGCACAGAAACCTGGAGGAATAGGCTGGATTAAAGGGAGTTTTTACTGCCACCTGCAAATTTTAAAGCACTTTATGTGGGGTTTCACCATCCTCAGCTGACAGCGCATGAAATGCTGGAAGAAAGCAAGGCAGGGAAGAGCTGTGTCTGGGACTCAGGTCTCCCGACACCCTATTTACCTGGTAAAAATTGCTTCACTTGAGCTGAGGCCTTTTTGTTGTGGAAAATTATTTCAGAATTTCTGGTGCTGCAGAAAGTCAAGTTGCATCTGTGTACAAGGAGATGGCAGTAATGACTTCTAAACTCATTGTGTAGGATTTGGAGGTTCCCTTGGAAGGCCCAAAAATGAAGAAGAGAAAGGCTGAGACAGCTCCCAGACTTCACCCAGAAAGGCATCACATTTGGCATTTCAGCTGTGCAAACTGCAATGTCTAATTCAAAACAATGAAGCATTTAAAGACAGAGACTATCTATAGTAGAAACAAATGGGTCTTTTATACCCAATTCTAACAGCCATTTAAAGAGAAAATATAATCACAGTATAATCAATGGAGTGAGTAATATTTACTGGTTGAGTGATGAATGGCTCTCTCTGGAAGAAAGGATATTTTTATGTATGACTTCTGACAGCTAAGGTAGCTGTAAGATGCAGCCTGAAATAAATAGACATTTTATTTTAAGAAAGTCGGATGATTCAAATAGTGCAGGCAAAGACACAGCAACTCACACCTCCACTAAGAGTTTATTCACTAGCCTACTGTTTCTTTTGTTAAACTCTGTTCTACCTGCCACTGTTACTGAGGCAACTTCTATTTTTTAGTAAAACTTTATTACAAGGTTGCTTTTAACTAGAAAGGACAAAGAGGTTAAACAGTGGTGTCACAGGTTACCACCTACTAGCCGTCAGCGTGCACAATGGTAGTTTGAACTGAAACAGGTACGCTAAGTTGCATTGCTTTGCACAGCTTAGGCTGACTTACGATCCTTCAGGACGGGCAGGGCCAGACGTGCACACCCAACCATGCCTGCAGTTTAACAACAACAAGTGAAGATGCCATTACTCAGCTGTGTGTCAAAGCCAACTTCACAAGAGTTGCTGATTTTTATGTGATGATACTATCCCTTATTTGCATTTACTCAGTGGAATATTCAGATAAAATAATTTGTCATATTGAATATAAGGGTGCTCAATCATGTAGCTGCATCTTGAGCAAGTGGAGAAATTATATACCATAGGAACCACACACACACGTGTGTGTGCAATATACTCCAATTGGGCCAAACTGGGACAAAAAGAGATGTTTTCTCTGACTATGCTCTATCTGAGTTAAATGAAAGGTTGTTGAAAGTTTTAAAGGCTGTTTTTTTCTGGGGAGGAAAGGCTGTACTCAGAGGTATTTTTCCTACATATTTATTCTACAAGCCCCTTGAAGCAGGCACTATCATCTGTTACATGTCAAGAATATTGAGGCCTTTACCACCATCAGAGTCCTGTGTCTAGTCCACGGCCTACACTCTACTTCTATATCATCCATCTTTTTAAAAATCAAATAATCTTCATATTATACAGCAGTCAGAAGACAGATAAAAATATAACAGTTAATGCCAGTACGGCAGATGTTGTGTATTCAGACTCGACCGTCAAACTATAAGCGTATGGTAAAGGAATCAAGAGCAGATTGTCTCCTTTATCTTAAATTAGCTGTATGCCCATCAGGTGATCTCTGTTCTCTGCTCCTTTATTCCTACCCACACTGCTCTCTTCCTCCTAATAGTCAGCCTTGTATTTTTCTCCCAGTTTTGTTCCTCCTGTTTGTGTAACCATAGAACAAAATAAGGCTAGCTGGAAAGCTCTGATTCAGTTAAGCATAAATAAGCAAAATCAAATGAGAGGCTTGGGTTTGCAAGTTCTCTTAAACCTGTTGTGTTGTTGTTTGGGCATGAAGACATGTCTGCCACTATCACTCTCCTCTTTCTAAACAGAGCTTCAACATTCCTCTGAAGTGCAAAAGCCTCATGTTCAAGTCCATGCTCTATACCTTAGGTGCAAGCAATAAGCCATTTATTTAAGGAAGTGAAGAGTTCAAAACCTGTGAGAGTGGAAAAGGCATTTATTTGTTTTTCTTTTTGGCCAGGACTCCAAACAGTGCTACTAAAGCCTCGGAGAAAAGTTTGTGCACTCAAAAGTTCATCTGCCCCCTCCCCATGAGCATATTGGTTTATTTAGTAGAAGACAGCACCTCTCCCTGCAAGTCTTCTCACTCAAATAGCCAGTTTCTCCTGAACCTCTGATATGACCAACCCTAATCTCCCCCTCACGCATTTCATTACTTTGCTGACTTTGACCCTGATGAACACAAGCTATGAGGCCGCCTTGCTCTCCTGTACTTACATTCCTATTGATTCTTCCTTCTCATCATGTCTTTATATACGTCTCCCTAAGGTCTACGTGCCCCAGTCCAACAAATGTCTGATTTCATGCTTAAACACTACCCTGAAGAGAAATGCTTTCTTGAGTAGGGGCCTCATTTTGGAACAGCCCCAACTTCTAGTCCAACAGGCTCTTTTCTCTCCTTCAGAGCCCTCTTTCATCTAAGTGCTCATTTCATAAAGCTTTCTGCAATCAATTTCCTCCTCAATGTCATCTCCACTTCCCCCTTTATTTAAACTATTGCCTTCTTTTTTTGCTTCTGTCAGATTTAGAGTGTAAGCACTGTGACCAACTCTGCATGCCTTGATGGCACTAATAATGTATCATTATATATAATGATGTAATCAGAGAAAGTTCAAGAGGCAGTTCAAGCATGGGGAGGCTGGAACCAGCCCATCTTCAGATGTGTAGAGCCTGCCATACAATTTGAGATAAAAGGAAAATATGTAAATAAACAGTTAAACTATGTGGGGAAAAAGCAAGGGGAAAGCCATGATATTAACTTTGTATTAACACCATATATATTGCGGGAATAGAGAAGCGAAAGTGGATCTGAAGTTTCCAATTTCTCCAAGTAGCATTATATCACTGAAGATTTTGCAGAAGGCTATTACATAATGGGAAAAGCTTGTGCTTGCAAGACACATTCCAGCAGCCGCCAGGAAGAAAGGCACATTGTGTAGCTTTCACCTTCCCTTGCCAGATTCCCTGTTATTATTTTAGGAAGGCACAATTAGAGGCTCACAATTTTCATAGATTTTTGAAAAATGCCCCATTGATTACATTTTACAAACTGCCCAGAAAAGGAACTCCAGAATTAATGGCAGGCTGACACAGTCTATATTAGTTTGTTCACAAAACCTCTTTGTAACTGTCAGCATGTGGACCCCATGGCTGTAGGATACACTGTCAGTTTCTTAGAAAGATGGAGGAACATCGCCAATTCATTTTTCTCTGTCAAACGTTTCATTTATTATTGAGTCTGTATGCAAGTTAACATCTCTCTCCTGTGCCAGCACTACTGCAACAATAACCATTTTTGTATTTCACTTGCCAGCTAAGTTTGCACTACCCTAGCTTTAGCACGAAGGGGACGTTCATGGCAGTATGCACTTAATGAATGAGCATAATTAGCTAGAAGATGTCTCAGTAGGCTGGTGAGGTGGCAGCACACTAAATTGCTACATAAAACGTAAAGCTAAATGACTCCCACACCTGGAGCTGGTGATAAATAAGCTTGACACAATACAGTTGCTGGTCACTTAACATGCCAGTTTGAGTTTACTGTGCTATGGACTAGAAGTTGGGAGAAGCCATGCAGGTGCCCTACACCCTGCATCCCTGGGCTCTGACTCATGTGCCTGTGGGCAAAGTTCCCTAAGCAATGGCAGGAGCCTGTAAGGATGTCAGTGGCCCCATATCTTTGATATAAGGTGCTTCCTTTCCCTCTAGCAGATTCAGGAGAGTGGAGCAGACATCAGGTCCTCAGCAATTCTGCTTACAGTTTGGCATCTGAGAACAAGTCTCCTTTTGCTGATGATTCAAGGTAAGAGGCTGCAGGGAGCAGTGGCAGCCTGGGGACCACTTCACACTGCTAAACCTGCCACCTAGGCAGTGACCTCTGGGTGGGGCAGGCAATTTGGGGAATAACCATCTTGTCCTCTGGAGCCAGATGTCCCAGACTCCCTGTGGTGCTGATGAGACTGGAAAATGAAGGTGTAAAAAGAAAGACGATGACTAAGAGCAAGAGAGGTACACCTCTGCTAGCATAAATCTTGCTAGCAAAGGGAAGGCACCGTTTTCTGCACTTGTGAACATTTCTGGGCTGCTGCACCATGCCATGCTACTGCCTGCACCATGATTGTGCCTCCAGCACCTACAACTGCAGCTTTGTTTTGCTGGGTAAAGCTGAGCAACAGGAAAATTGTCTAACTGAAAAAAGTCAAAATGACAAGCTGGGTAGGTACTTACAAACATGAAAACTGGCAAAACAGACACTGGGATCTCTTCATTCTGCTTAAAGACAAAACAGAGCTGAACTGAAACTAAAGCCTGGGCATCTCTGTGTTTCGATGAAGATCTGTATTTTGCAGGGCAGGACTGCACCCGAGTCACTGCAGGTTATTCAGCATGTGAAGGGATGTTCATACGACTTTAGTGCTGTCCAACCTGGACAGTTTATTCTGTGCTAGAGAGTCCATGTGAGGGAGTTACACCAACATGCCTACAAAAGAATAGCACGGGTGCGCCTGTTGGCTCACAGCTATGTCAGACCATTTCCCTGTGTTGCTGTGCCCCCAGCTATACCATGAGGGAATGAGCTGGATTATACTTTGCATCTTGCAGAGTCAATCACATCCACATTCCTGGGTCTTTGTTACGAATGATGTTGTAATAAACATAAAGAATGCAGCTTGCAGTTTGAGATCCCAGGATGAATTTGCAGTGCTGACAGCTAGAGAAATCATCTCTTGATTTATAATCAGAGGAAATTTGATACAGGAGTCACTGCGAGAGGATAAATGTGTCATTTTTAGAGTCGCTTTGACTATAACCCCACTTTAATTGCAGAAAATACAAAATAAGTGCCAAATGGAAGTATGAGAAGCATTTTTTTCTGTTCATTACTGACACAAAATAAGCCATGAGCTTATTCTTTCAGATTCTGTAAATTCAAAACACCCTCTACATTTTAAGCCCTATTTCCCTAGAATGAGAAGTAAAACATATCTGCATATTGTTACAGTTATAAAGCTGTAGAAAAAATCTTTCTTTTCTGTAAGTAAAATTGATAGGCATTTTCCACTAAAACTTAATTTCAAATTAGAATATAAATTATATTTTTTTAATGTCTGCCATGCAGTAGGAGCTTGAATATTTTTAATCAGTATGGACACATTTCACATTGTTCAGGGGAGAAAAAAGAAGACCACAGCATCTAACAATAGTCTTACTAAACAGCAGTCCTTCCAACTATATTTTGGCAAGCAACTACAGCTTGCAGAAATCAAGTAACCATGGTGTCTAGTCATCTTTACATCCTCTGAGATCAAATGCAGTTTAAATAACCACAGTTAAAACAACTTTCTTTGGAAAAATAGTACAATTCAGGGAACATACCTTTTTTCCAAGACTTTTCTTTTTTAACAAAAAACTACTGCTTCTTACCTCTGCAAGGGAATTTAAACCACAGAAACTATATCTTTGGTAATAAACTTTAAGATAATATCTGGACTACTCAAGTTTTAGACTTGTTTGGATTTAGAAAATTAGAAGCGTATGGATCAATTAAGAATGAATTAATGTGACATTCCAGCATGAAAGAGATGCTCAGAAACCAATTGCAAAATAATCAGTTTAAAATGTCACAGAAGTTTAAAATGGGTCATAAAAGTACCAGTGGTGAAACTTGGCCTTCAATGAAGTCAAAGAGATCTTTAAAACCAACTTCAGTTAGAGCCAGGTTTTCAACCCCAAATATTTAGACTTCATAGTACATTTACCCCAGCTTGAACAGCAGACCTCCAAGGAAAGCAAAATCCTGGAGTTACTGATGCTTCAGCATGGTATTGAAGGGTATAATCCATCTTTACCGTGGAACATTTAATGGAAACTATGACTAAATGAATATGTGACTGTAGATCTCCACTCACCTCCAGCTCATTTTGGTTGAGACACCGAAGTCCTGCCTTCCACCCTTCTGCCCATCTACCTCTTCCCTTGGGACAGGGTTCAGCAATCATGGGACTGTTGCCTCTTTAACATGAAACATTTTTCAGATGACTTGGAACTTGAAAATTACAGAAACCCTACACTTCATGTATACATGTTTGCTCTCCAACATCTTCTGACTATCCCTTTCCTCCCCATTTTAACAACTCATCTTTTACAAGCTTGTTTTCAAGGAAGCTCTGACCCTGAAAATATACATACACATTTGCCCCTTAAGCATTGCAGATAGCCTCACCAAGGCCAAAACCATCAGTTAACCATACATGCTCTTCCCTCCTCCCAACCCACCTCTCCCTACTTGTCTCTACTCCGCTTTCCTTCCTGACACTCTAATTGGGGGCTTTAAACTGTTAAGTCTTCAGGATATAAATTATATCATCTTGCGTGTTTGTACATTGCCAAGCACAAGAATAGTAACTGCTCGCCTTTGCTGGCAATCCTATGACACCTTTTGTAAGAGGGTGGAAGCTCTGGAGGTCTAATTAAATTTCAGTGTGGGTGATCACATTCTGCTTTTCTAAATTCCTTCTGCTTATCTAAATTCGTCCTGTAGCTACAACCTGATACAATATTTCTCTTCACTTCCCACTCCAGCATGCTGTGTAGTGTGACTGTGTGCTTTTAAACAGCTGCTGCAGTCGTTCCCAGAGCTCCATTTCATTAGTGGCTAACACATCTTCTGTCTATGTAGTTTGCAATGTGAAATACACATCTCTGCGTGTCTGTATATGTGTGTGAGAGAGATGGAGTATTTTATTAATACGGATTTCTTTAAAACATGGAATAAGACACTGATTCTTAAACTACGCTCCACGGAGTGCTTGTGGATGGCCCATTACAAGCTGGTATGTCACATGGTGCTCATTTGCTCCTTGTTTCCAGCTGCTAAATTGCACTGTGACACTGTTAAATATACGTTAAATACTTTCCTAATGTTACTTAAGCAAGTAAATTGCTTCCATTGCCTGAAGGAAATTCTGCAATTGCAAGCATTGGGGGAAAGGAAGGGAAAGGATGATCAACAGGAATCTCTCTGGTTAACGTGATCCATGCCAGAGTGCCTGCTCTCAGACAGAAGAACTACCCTGCTCTAGCAACATTTTAGGTGCTGTTCAGGGCCGGGTCCCACTAGCCAAGCTGTGTTTTGGGCCAGACTTCTGAAAAGTGCCAGTTCTTTTCTTTGCTTTTTATCAGACATCCAGAGCTTTTCAGGATGCTTGGCACATAATCACAATTAAGTGTCTTCAGGGGAGGGGATCAAGATCCTTATCCATAGACTGAGGTACACAAAGTGATGGGTCACCTGGAAACCTCGGGGTAGGGTGGAGGGGGACCTACGGTGACACTGTACAAGGACAAAAGACTCGCCATGTTAGAGCAGACTGTGGAGCTGAAGCCAGAGGCTGTGCCCAGTGCCCAGAAAGTGCAGTATGACATTGCAGCCTCTTGTATCACAATACTTAAGAATACGTCTGTTTATTTAATGAATCTGAGCATTTCCAAGAACTGCTGCCACAGTCTATATCTATATGCCATTTCTTTTCTTTTTCTTTTTTTCTTTTTTTTTTAAAGCAAACCAACAGAAAATAAAATTAGACTTGCAATTCATGCTCTGCTTAGGGTGCTGTGACCCTAAGGATAACGTGGAAAATGACAACTGAAAATGTAGTAAGTGAAAGCACTTTCTACACACACATACACCTTCTCCCCCTCCATTTATATAAGAACTAGTCAGAGGCAGAAAATAAGGGACTTATTGCTACTATCCTGCCTATCATCTTTGCCCCCCGGCAACTCCTAGTATCCACGGGGAGTTTCTACCATTGTGGACATAAGCCTATGCAAACAGCATGTTTGTTATACAACTGTACAAACACACATGCATGTACACAGTTCAGCGTGGTCGTGCCATGGCAGCCAGACTGTGTGCCAGTGTGCCACATGTGCTTGGGCAGCACACAACAGCTTTGGTTGCCTTTGGCACGCTTGTGCCGCTCTCTGCTCGCATTAGGATCAGAAAATGTAATAGGCTGTTCAGAGTAGCTGTAGAAGTTGTTAGTTTTAGATTTCTGTTTCTAAGTAAGCAGTTGGGGTTGGTGTCCTGTTACAGAACAAGGACCACAGATCAGTAACACGAATATTTGAAGCTTGTACACTTGCACTCTCATTATGGTGTTTGTCACAAAGATGAATTAATGTTGTGCCATTTTCAGTTCTCATTACAATCTTTGTCATGAGATGAAATATTAGACTCTTAAAGTCTCTATGAATCATAGCAGCATGCTCTACTATGTTGACCTTTTCAATATTCTGTGTTTGGACTGGCTGGCATTTCCTCTCCTCTTCCTCTGTCATAGCCACACTAAGCTCATGGGCAGGCTGCACTGGGCTTACCAATGAAAATGCAGAATACTGATGAAGTCAGCATTGCATAGGCATGTCTGTATTTTGAGCAATTCATTGCAGAATTTGAATTCTAGTTACCATGCAAAGGGGGGGGGATTGAAAAAATGGGCCCGTGGAAAGCCTTACTTGCTGCTTCTGTAAAACACTCACACACATACACATGCTTAATGACAAGAAAGTAACTCCGGAACAGTTGTAATGAAAAAGAAAAACAAGCCCCCATCTACCAGCCATTGTTTGAAAAAAGAAAAAATAGGTCACAAATCTGTTGTTAAATGGCCTGAAAATTGCCATCCAACTTCTTCCTTCATTGTCCAGTGCCGGGTGTGGAATTTCTTGCTTTCCTTACACTGATGATATCAGCACTGCACAACCAAAGGCTGGACTGGGGCATTGTGGAGTGGCTCTCCAGTGTTCTCTAATAGCTCATAATTAAAATCAGTTTATATCAGACTATTTGTGTGATACCCAGGATCTTTTAGGAGAACACTGGAAATTATTCCCTCCGTGAGTTGTCACAGAGGAGGGCAAAGAGTTCAGATGACAGTCAACATAATAGCTCAAGACACACTACTAAAATGTCCATTTGTACCCTCACTTTGATTGCAAATGTGTGTTTCACCCTGGCTGTCAAGTGACAAGACAAATATGTGACTAAGGACCCCAAGCAGTCCTACATCCCTGATAATTTTGTGCATGCTCAAGGGCATTTTAACCCAGGTGGACTGCCAAGGGCCTATGGACCAGTGCACGGCTTGGACGAACCCAACCCGAGTGCAGGAACATGACTAGCTCAAGGAGGCTTTGCTGCACATCCCTGGGGCCACAGGCTGCAACATGCAGACAAGAGCCCTCCCAGAGAGGCTGAAGTACTCTGGCCACACAGAGAAGGAGTGGGGTTGCATCATTTCTGGTGCAGGGTTTAGCATCGATCTTGGACCCATCCTCGTGTAGGAGGCAGGGGACAGCCACTGTCCCAGGGCCGTGAGAGAAAGACCAGACGTGACCCAGCATAAGGAACTTTGGGATCTTAACTCTGTCTTAAAACATGTCTGCATACAGTGTGCTGCTCCTGTAGTTAAATATCATGCACGCTATGGATCTGAGACCCCTCTTAACTGCCTATGGTTTCTGGTCCATTTGTCACGTTTACAGAGATCAAAAGCTTTTAAAAAATAGGAAGATTTATTTATTAAAATCTGTGAGCTTGCCAAAAACCTACTATTTTAAAACATTCTGTGAAGTAAAAAGTTAAATGGATTGGAAAATGTGTCATTTTAGTCCTTGTAAAGAATCATAACAGCAAGAAGGAAAGGGCCACATTGCATCTCTGAGAGCACAGAGCATGGGCTGGGGAGCACAGCTGACCTGAGTGCTGTGTAACTTATAAACACCTCGGGCAGCCCACTGCGAGACCACTATCTCGCATTTGTCTTTCCAGGAGTCCTTCTCCACTGTGGATCTGTCGGAACCATATTTTTCTAGAGCTGAAATAAACTTCACACAACTTCCAGTAACAGGGACATCTCTTTCCACATGAGTGGCCTGCATCAGATCGAAAAGAACAAACTCTTCTTAGATTAATTGAAACCAGAGTTCAGAGTCTTCCCAGAAATGCCACAAATCCGAAACAGAGACTGAGATGTCACTGAGGAGTTAAGTTAAAGGCCATACATGCTTTCAAAACAAAAGCTTAGGATAAATACTTTGGTTTAATGCAATATCTTTCATACCAAAGCTCATGAGCGCACTCCTTGCCAATGAGAGCACACTGTTTAGGACAGGCAGATGGGTGATGCACTCTGTAACACTTTGCATCCTTGGAGTGAAACTCACCCCTTACCCTCTTCCTCTCGGAGTTACTACAGAGGGTGCAGAAGAGTGGTTTCACGGTAGCAGCTTTAGCATGCAATAACAGCTAGGCTGTCCTCTCCCCAAACTGGGAAGAACTCACCTGCGGGAAGACATACATATAAACCCACCCCCGCACCTGAGGAAGGTCCGTCCTTGCAAGCCACAGCTCCTTTTATGTAGATAACATAACATTATGTGGATAATGGCTGCCTGCAACCACCTCCACATTCCTGCAAGCCTCCCACCCCAGCTGAGGGCAAAAAGCGAGAGATTGCTCCTTCCTGCAGACTGTCACCCTCCCTTTGGGGTACATGCAGCAAATGCAGTCTCACCCTAGGACCCAATGCTCACGGGATGGAAATTTTAAACTTATTTTCCCGACCTCAGTGGAGAACTGCCATTGAAGTCCCTCATCCAGTTCGGATGCAGGGCTCTGACAAGAAGCTCTGGAACATCTGGAAGGGAGCACCAGCCTCTGCGTCACCATTTCATTTCTTAGTCCAGCAGTGTCACACAGCCCTGACCCTGGTGGTCTGACAGCACTTACTCCTTTCTGCCAACCCTGCTGTGAACTGCTGTGGTGTAACAAGAAACAACCGGAAGATTATAACCTCTTAACCACCCCAGCTGGCCAATGTGAGTCACAGCATTTAGTTCTTCCAACTGAGACCTGCACACTGGTAGCGCAATGCAGAAACTGAATTAAATTGCAAAGCAGCAGTACCAAAGCAATGTCGTCAGATACCTACACAGAAGATGGGACTGCTGTTTCTAGGTGCAGGCCCAGCCAGTCGAACAGCTTTCACATTGGCTGCTCTCCGTGAAATAGTTATGTCAATATAACGCGTCCTATGGATGAATTCATACAATTCAGAGGTACCTTTCATGGGCAGTATATTCTGCTTTCTCCTTAGGAAAGCGTTCCTGTGGAATAGGTACATCGATACACCCATATACTCCCCCAGCCAGAATCCTTATCCTACATATCTAATTTGTATGTATGGACTGGGTTTTTAGAACATGGACTTTTCTTGTGCTGTTCTCTGTGACCACTTCTGCCTCCCAAAGAGGTCGCCGGCTGGACTCCTCAGCAGCCATTGCTATTCACAGGGCTGGGAAGCTGGGGACACTGATTTCTAAGATGATACATTGACACACATGACGAAGTAAAATGCTTAAACAATACATCAACACCACATATAGGAAAGCTGTCCCAGCCTCCAGCTGTCAAAGCAGAGCCAAGCACTGCTCCCTGGTAACCCTAGAGATCGGTTTACAGAAGTTCCCTCAACAGAGAAAAGAGCACTGACTTCCTTACCCCCCCCCCCAGATATAACAAAAGCTCAGATCCTCCTCCACCTGTAGGACTGGTAATGCTACCGAGGGGCTCACACAAGGCCCCTCCAGCTCCACAGCAATGTCTTTTATTTAAAATCCAAACACGCAGCTCAGTGCAGCACTAGCTGTGAAATAATTCTTCCCCCTTAAGCAAGCTCCATCAGTGTTTTCCTTGTTTTGTGGTAACAGACCTGAACATATAAACAACCTCATGGCACGCTCTGGGTTAGTCAGCGCCAGTCAGTAAGAGCCCCCCTCCGGGAAGACACTACAGAAAGGAATACTTCTAATTTAAAATCCTTGTAAGTGCTAGAGACATTTAAAGCATTAATCAGCAATTAATACAAATAAGAAACTCAATCTCTCACATCATTAATACTAATTATGCTTTATAGTTGCATTTTCTGAGGAAGATGACAGGCAACATGCATATGGAGGAGGCTGCTTGACAGAGGTGCAGAAATGGGAGGCAGCTAAATTGAAGGAGAAAGCAGAGTGTCAGACATATTTTAAAAGGCCCTTGGTTTCCTTGAGCAGGGGAAGGCATTTCTATAAAAGCTGAAGTTGGGCCCATAGAAAGTTCAGGAGCTCAGGTGGAAGTGCCACTCAGTGTGGGTGTCTCAGGTGCTGGGCAGCTGCTCCCGACACACAGTGCTCAGTGTTTGCTGTGGGACAGCTCCTGCAGCTGTGGGTGTTTGCTGCCTGTGGGACTCAGACCCAGGGTGTCTCCGGTTGGATACCAATCACCAGAGTAATTTTGGGAAAAGCTGAGTTCAGCTTTTGCCACAAGGAAGGTGACACTGGTGACTCTGAGGACATCAGCGACGATGCCGAGGACACCTGAACTGAAACTGGGCCAGTGTTTTCGCACCCTGTGTCTTTAGCAATGAATTTCCTGTCCTGCGTGGTGAACTTCACCAAATACCACAAGTCCCTGTAGAAAGAGCTGCTGTCTTTCATTGGAAAGGTGGGGATTTTATCTCTCAGTATGTTTACATGTGAAATGATGAGTGGGACAAGGACTACTGGAAAAATCAATCTGGCATTAATGTGCTTTCTGACAAGTTTGCTGTATCCGGAGAATCAGGAGACAATTTCTGCCTAAAGCAAACAAAACACACACTAAAGATATTGCATTTACCCCATTTTCTCAGGTTAAGACTATTACTAAGCACATACTGTCACACCTTAATGTTGTTATCTGCTCTCACTTTACACCTTGTACTTTCCATATAGTCATTATGTACTCCTGCACTGGTCTGGTGGACCACATGACATTTGACTTCTAAGCAAGGATGAGAAGGTCTAGGGCTTAAAACAATTATGATATAGATAAAACCTCAGCATACTAGTCAAAGGCAATCTGAACTATGCTTATGACAAATGCTTTCTGTCTGGATTTCCTGTTGCTTCCTTTGGCCTGGCTCCAGCTGCTTGTCCTGTCAGGAGTGGACTTCATTCAGAAAAGCCAGCAAAAGCTGGAGAAGTCATTAGACAGGTTGTCTCTGTCCTGCCCAGTGTTGTTCTGAATTATATTTGCGAGGCTACAGAGGCATTTGGCTTTATTGATTTTACTCCAACAGGGAAGCCAGTTCTGACCTGGATTAGCAGTAGCAGAGCATCTTAACTATAAGCTCTTGAAAGATGGCCCTACACAAACATATTTCAAGTTCACATGTGGTCTCTGGCCTCCCTGTGCAAAGGAAAGATACTCTTTGCATCATGAATAAGTACTAAAGAACACCATAACAAGAAAGACTTTTTGCCAATCAGTAAAACACAGCCAGCCCTTATAAGGGGGGAGACAGGGAGCTCATCACATCTCACTGTGGGCAAATACTGTGTTTAGTAGTGATGACTTGAAGATCATCTCTTGTGCACATAGACTCTGTCCTGCACCAGGGCTGTGCTTACCCCTCAGTGTTATAATAGGGCTGCCAGATCAGCGAAGAGCCAGTGCCAGGGCAGCCACACAAACCGACACTGCAGTGCCCTGTGCTCAAGCCCCGCAAAGGCCATGCACAGTGCTCCCTTGCAGGAAGTAAAAGGCATCGTTCCACAGCACAGCTGCACTCTGCTGCTGGCAGCGGCCCTGCAGAAAACTGTGAGCATTTCAGCCTCAGAGAAATTCTGTACATTGCTTTAGGCAATGGACATCATGCTGGCAAGAAGTAGCAAGGCTTCTTATTCTTGGCTCTGTCACTGACCTGCTGTGTGACCTCAGGCAAATCACTTCACTTCTGTGTGCCTCTTCTACTTCCCATCTTTCATCTGGCTTGTCGTTTGACTGCAAGCTTTGGGAGGGGGATCGTCTCTTACGATGAGTATGCAGCACCAACCACAGGAGAGCTTTAATCTCTGTTGGGAGGGACTCTGAAGCACAGTACAAAACCTACAGCTATTCTGTAGCCCATACTGTCTACGTTACCACTTTGCACAAAAGTGTTGCAGAGTGGTCAAAATGGGCCACTACTCCAAGATTTGCCACATCAGCACTTCTCAGATCATCCAGCGTGTACCCTGGCACTCTGTCTACAGAGTAGGCAAGACATGCTGCCTAGCAGACCTTTTATAGTTCATTTTGATTGTTGAATGTACATGAAAAGTGAGATTATGAACAGGGCTGCTTTGCCTTGAAGATATGCCTTGAATGCGCTTTTCTACAAGGGAATAGACATGCTGTAAGAAGGCTGCTTCTTCTAAATATGGCCATGGAAAGTGACAAAGAAAATGAACTTCTATGATCATATTTCTTAAAAATGACTGTTAACAAATGGATGAAGCACAGTGTTATTACTGTTGATGTGATGAAAACACCCCATGTTTACAAGGTACAGTACAGATATATAGGCCAAGGAAAGACCTGACTGGCAGATATCCTAAGGGGATAGGGTTTCATTGGCTGTAGAAGATGCACACTGGCCACAAGTACAATTCTGACCATAAATATGAGTGAATGGATGTCTCTGTGTGTGTGTGTGTGTATAGACAGAGAAGAAACAAGAGAGAGAACAAGACTGAAGAAAATGTGCCAAAAAACAAGTCAAAAAGAGGGATCCCAGAGGCAGAAGAATCCAGGTGCTACCTGGACCTGTTACTTCCCAGATTTTTTAAATACATCGTTCCTTGCAGAACCATTGTTAAAATCCCATAATCTTTAAGCATTCATCTATACTTAGCCTTTCTTCCAGTTTTCTAGAACAAATAATGTGGTATGTCTCCTGAAAATACTCCTTTATGATCTAGAGCTGACTGAAAGACTAAGCTGTCCTCAGGCAGCTTGGATCAGCCCCATGACACCTATAACACTCTCCCTGAAGAAACTCCCAGGAAGGCATAACTTTTTCCACGGTTACTGCATGCTTTGTGGAATTTCCATACAAAGTACCCTTGTTCAAACTGTAAAGCAGCTCTGGGCTTTGGTAGAACCTGTAAAGAGCAGCTGTCAGCAAAGACAGCAGCTCATGTTATCACACAGCACAATGCTCTGCACCGTTATCATTTTGCAAGATGCGCTGCTTCCTGTTGTCCCATTTGTGAAGGTGCTTTCTGGCTTTCTCTCCCTCTGTTGTGACAGCTTTTGTCTTTGCACCACTGGTGCAAAACTAAAGAGATCTCTGAACAAGGGAGCAGTTTTGTTCTCCTGCAACAGAGAGATATGCCAGGCTTTTCAGCTGAAAAATAAAATATAGACATGTTTTTGAATCCCCTTTTGTTTTTCCTAAGTTTTACAACCTTACTTATCTGTAAATAAAATCGTCATATATTTTTTTTTTCATAGCACACTGCATAAATACAACTTCATGCATCTGGGAAGCTGACAGCTGCCCTATGAGATAGAGTGTGACAGTTTAAAATCAAGGAATCAATCACTGAGATATAGCGCCTGGATGCCGTTTCCACCAGGATGTATTGCAGGATCCAGGAGCTCGCTATTTGAGATATGCCATCATAACTCTGATAGATTAAAGCACCACATCCAGGAAACAATTGTGCAAGAAAAAAATGGTGTCATAGATCTGCCAGGTTACAGCACAGACTCCAGGAGCCAACCAGGGGAAGGCAGGGCTGTATCTCCGCTCCCAGAAGCTGCCAGAGCAGCCTGATGACAGTTCTGTTCTCAAACAGCCCCATTATGACCTAATTAGCATACATGAATTGCAGATTTAAAGCATTAAAGTGATGTACAAATCATTAATTTTTTGTCAAATCCATGTCAGCCTTGTGTATGCCTTCCTATTTTAATGTTGCATGACAGTGAAAAGAAGTCTAATCCTCTGTATATAAAGAGGAGAGATTTGGTGTGGCTGATATAATGAGATCTATTTAAACACTGGATGTTTTGCAGCTTTGAGGGTATCTGCTCAGAGAAGAAAAGAAATGCCACATTTGTCCCATTAGGGTTAATTGTGAAAGGATGTAAATATATTCAAAGCCCCAAGGGCAGTTCTACATGTTGTCTGTATGAAAGAGAAGACGTAAAAACTTGTTTTCCATCAAAACTTCTTTTTAGTTTTGCGACAAATAAAAAGAACCACATGCTCCACAAGTTGGACCTGATTTTCAGAAGAGACGAGCACTCAGAAAAATCAAGCCCTCACTTTGAAAACCAAGTCTGAGCCGTCGTCGCAGGAATGGCATACCAAAAAAATCAAACAGATACCAAAATCAAGCCCACATTGATTCCAATGTATGCAGAGAATCATTGCAAAAAGGGAGGACGACTACTTTAAAGTTGGACTTCCTAAACTATTTGTGCTTCATGATGTTGCTGGGAGCCCTAGATATCACTGGCAGGCTGTGGTTGGCTGCCTTCCTGAGCCACCACAAACTTAGTTTCTGTTTTGGGATGGGTCTCCATCTGTTCTGGCCTCATGGGTTGACTACTTGCTTACTATCCCATTTCATATTCTCCCCTTACTTTCCCTCCTTGGCTTTAAAAGAGCTCTTGCATCTTATGCTCAGGACAGATGATACAGCCACTGTTCTGAGCTGAGAGCACTATTCAACACTGTTGGGCAAACCCTCCTGCCACCCGATTAAAGCATCATCCAAGTCCCCTTTCAATGAGGCAATTATTCGTCCACAACAAGTGGCATTTCACAGGCATGACCAAACAGCACATTTCCACCAAGCAGGCTTGCATATTAGACTGACTGAAATCCAGATACATGAACAGAGAGGTCTTCTTTGACTGTCTACTCCATCTCTCACACAGCCTGGCCTGGGGACTGATCGAATTCCAGGGAGTTGGAGGTAGGTAAAAGGAATAGTCTTGGCAGCTATGTTCAAGTATTTTATGCATCAAAAGAGAAGTATATTGGTGGCATAATTCCGACAAAGCACAGAACTCCAGATGCTGGCTGGGATTTTCATAAAAGATAATGTAATTAGGCAGCCAGTTCCAATTTATTTTCCATGGGTACTGGAACCCTCACCCCTATGCCCCTTTGAAAATGCCTACAATCCCACAACCAGCAGGTTTGGTCAAGGTGTGTGTGTGTTTTTGTTTTAGATCTGTGTGTTTCTGCAGTCGACAGCACTCCTGGGCAGATGATTTCTCGTACAGTTCACTAGAATGACTTTCCCAGCAGCAAATAATCAGCAGTGTAGCTCATCTTTTCTGACAGGAGTTGAGCACAGAGATGGCTCTCCTCAGGCTAGCAAAAAAAGGATATAGAAGAATGGAAGTGCCATTGAGAAATGTGTTGAACTGAGAGGCAGCCTGTGTCAGCTCCACACCTGGACAGATGCTCAGCACTTACCTCTTGAGTGTTATTTCGGTAGCTCAGATGTCTGTCCACTGGCCTGCTGTCCCTGCCTGACTTGTGTAGATAGCCTCAGGCTACTTTCATTGTCCTTGCGTTCTGGAAAAACAAACAAACAAACCCATAATTTAAATACACCGTTATCTTTCTGCACGGAAATGCTGGACATTTACAAAAAAGATGAGAATGGCTTCCAAGGGCACATCCCCATATTCATCTAAATGGCAACAACCCAAATCAGCTTTGTTCAGAGCCAGATCATTTTCCAGCCACCATGGCAGCAGCCAAAGGAGATGTATGAGGATGGAGGAAGCTGGTGTAGATTAAAGATAGCTTTGGGATAACATGCTGGGCTGGGTCTAAGAAACAGAGGCAGCAGACAATTTCATTAATTATTTTGTCAATATTTTAGGGTTCGCAAAGAGAACAGGTCCTCTGTGGACTTGAGAAGAGCTTTGATGTGTTGATAAGGAATCACCTATCAGCACATGGGGATCTCCATGCTTTAATTATTTTTTTTCTGATGTCTTAAAGCATGTGGTGTGTGTGTTACAGTGACACTTGGGCACTCTCTTTCAGCATAAGAGTATTAGCAGCTTTGGGGTAAGGAGGAAGAGAGCAGGTGAAAGGCTACAGTAGGAAGCAGGAATGGGAGGGAAACCTTTGCATTTCATTTTCCCTTCAAATGCTGCCAGAATTTGGGGAGCCCCTGAGTACAGTGCAGTTCCCCAACATCTTTCCATGTTTGCTGTGCGAGAAGGGTTGTTAGAGAGATGGCTAGTAAAACAGGGAGTGTTTTGGTAAGGAATGTGTTTTGCAGAATGATGTTTAGAGCTTATTCAAAGTGGAAGATTTTATTTTGTACAGGAGCACTCTCTGCCTGTGACGTTGATGTGTTCCAGTTCATTTGCAGCCTGCACACTGGTATTGTGTTTTAAAGTGAAAGGAGGAAATGGAAATTGCACAAATTCAGAGACTGTAGGAAGCGTAGAGGCCATCTTTGAGCAGAGCCAGCACTCAGCAGTAGGCATAACTCCAAGAGCTGAAACTAAAGAAGTCTCAAGGTCCTCGTGAAATTAATCTCTGTGTGAAGGGCCAAGGCAACCGGGCAAATGCTTTTGCGAGAGCCTTCCTGCAGCCCTCGAGGGACTCTGGGAGCATGTAGGGCTTGTTCTGGCCTTTGTTCACAACCTGGAGTCCAGGGGAATACAGTTGCAGGGACTGTCTCACTGAACAGACAACAGCTTTAAAGTGGATTGGCAGGATGCAAATAAAGTTCCGGGCCATGCAGGCCCAGCTTGGGCCTTACTCCTGCTGCTAAGGACAAGCTGCTTGGCCTCTGCAAAGCAGTGGTTACATTGTTGCTTGTTGAATTCCCTGCCCTGCCCATCATTTTCTTCTCTGCACTTGCACACGCAGAGCACTGTACAGGATCTAGCCATGTAACCTGATGGAGCAGCTGCAAAGCCTTTCAGCTGCTTGGATTTCAGGCCTGACCTGCACCTACTCCAAAATCTCTGTGCTAAGATGGCTCCTCGGCTGGTAGATCCTCAGTTCAGGATCTCATGGAGTTATGGGAGAACGCTCTGAACAAAAGGTCCACTAACGAAGCAGCAAAATCTGCCAGCTCCAGGGACTCGTTTAATGTCATTAACTTTGATAGTTGATGCAATACCTCCTGCAGTAATTGGTATGTCGATCTTGTCCCTGTGCTCTTGTAAAAAAGAGGGGAACATAAGATCTCCATTTCATCCCAGAACTCAAACAAGCTAGCCCTATGCTGTACTCTGTTAGTGATCTTCAAAAGGCATTATTTATAAAAGCAGCTTTCTGGGATGCTGTTCAATCCATGCCCATTATCCATGCAAATTCCTCAAGCTGTATCGGGTTAGATAGCTGCTGGTATCATAGCTGGAAAACCAACCAACCTGCAGAAATCTTTGCTTAGTTCTTTATTGAGCACAATGAGGTCAGGATTAGTCAGTCAAGGCATTGGATTAGTGCTATTGGTAGCCATGGCAATTTCCATTTGTGTGACAATCCATGTCACCTTTCCCATTAAAATTCAGTTTAAAATACCTGTGAGAATCCCACAGTCCTCTCTGAATCCCAGGAATATCACATGGCATCATTCAAGCTAGAATAAATCCAAACACATCTGAAGCTTTATTCAAATAAGCTGAAACCACAGTCAGTCCAATTAAAGAAGAAAAGCACTAAAAGGCTGAGAAACGGGCTGTATGCATTTTAATTCTGATCTGGGTCTTGCCGTGATTCATTACATTTCTAAGTCTTACAATTCCTTTAAACAAATAAGTGAATTGTTCCCTCTGATTCCTGTTCACTCAGTAGTTAAGCCTGGAAGACCAAGTTTCACCTGAACAGAGGTGAACATTTCTGGCGAGGTCATCTCCGTGGCTGCTAAAGATGCTGCACTCATCTGTTGAGGAACTGAAGGCTTGCTGTGTAAGGCCATACCACCGACCCTGGCTTGCTCGTATCCGATTCTGAGTTCCACATTCAATTTTTCAGATATAAATCGGGGTTTTCTTCACCTCAAGCCTGTTGAGTTTTTTCTCATTTTGCATAGTCACTAACCAATTATAACTGTGCTGCCAAAATTACTGTCACGGGAGTGGAATTTAGACAAACTGAGCTTGCTGACTGTTAACGTCTTAAGTATGGAACAGGACACGACGTCCTTCTGCCCAGCCTCCAGTTCTCTGCTCCCTACTTACTGACCTCCAGCTGAAGGGCAGTAACAAGCAGCTGGAACGTACTTACACCTTGAACGGCCGCAGCTGTTTGCAGCTGACCCTGTGTGGCTGCATCCTTTTACAGCCAATGCCAGCTAGAGAAAAAAATTATGAATTCTTGCTCCTGTGCTTCCCATTGGGAATTACTGCCTTAACTTAGTGTGAAAGGCCTCTACTTCTGAGCCCTGCCCAACCAAAAGATCTCTATTTTGAAATGCATCTAGCACCTCCTGCTAAAGCCCTACACACAGTAGCTTCATTAAAAGATTGGAAGCAAACTAATAGGATTGGCTTGATCAAAGTGTATGATAAGCAAACATGGCAACAGGCATTTTTATTCCATCATTTTGTGTGTTGTAATATCCCAGTTTTCTACACTCGGCCTCTCTTAAGGAAGCAAGCGTTCAGCATGGCAAATTTTTCTGTGTGGAGGTGTACTCATTAAAACCTAAACTAAGGTTACGCATTTGTTATCTATCCCTGATTTACATCTTAGGTCATCAGAGGGGAAGGCCTGAAAATTGAACTTTGCACACTGTTCCCTCCCCCTTCTGAAACACTTTTGTTCAGAAGATGTTGGATTATAGTGTTTAGAAATGCAGTACATCCATAATAATAAAATAAAATAAAATAAAATAAAATAAAATAAAATAAAATAAAATAAAACTTAGCATACAAAGATATCTGTGCACGTGAGTGCTGGAATGATTTCACACCTGAGCTGGGTACTCCTTTTTCCATGGCAAGGAATCAAAAGATGCTGAGGATCTGCAAATACTGCTGCGGCCGCTTTGGAAAACCACACCACTTTCGCCTGGGCACCCGAGGGCCAGGAGCACCTCCAGCACATCAGCCTGAAGCAAGTCAGGGTCTTTCACTTCAAAAAAGCTGCAAGTGCCCCATGCCATTCCTAGAAACTGTGGCAGATTTACTCCTACATGTGAAACCACAAATAAATTTGTCAGGTTTTCAGAGGTGTCCATTTCAACACACAGCCCACTCACTTCTCATGCACAGCCTGCATCTGCCATGCTGCAATTTGCTCTTGGTTTATGCCTTGAACTTCACTTCACTGTCGCTATGTCAATAGCCAGCCTTCACTTCTATGATCTGAACGTTTTGTCATGTTGTGCGATTGCACATAAAACCCTTCTCCTCTCGATCTTGTGCTAAGATGATTTTTGTAGTTCCATTGCTAGAAAAGTCTTATGCTCAACTATAAGCTAAATAAAACAATTTCTTGCCATCAAATATTTAAACCCACTGTGCTAACATGGACTCAAAGGGAGGGAGTGAAATATGGCTGAGAAAAAAATGGGAAAATCGAAAATCTTTATCCTACAGATACTTCCATCAATAACTTAAATTATGCAGCTGTCCTCAAATAGATCAGGCTAACAAACAGCACAACTCTCACATGCAGAGAGAACCTGATGAAAATACATTCATTTGAAAATAGAATTTCTTTGTGTATTCCCAGATATTTTCTGAAACCTAGGACCGTCTGAACCACTGTGAGAGGTTACAGAGCTGTGAATGGTTTTTCTTAAATTGCATGTGAGGTAGTGGGGAAGTTGATATGTTATGTACTCAAATGAAAGGCTTTTTTGAAACTGAGCTTGAGTGAACTGCAAATTCAAACCAGCAGGGTGCCAGTGCCCTCTGTGCTTGCTGTCTGTATCCTCAAGAACACAGAGTCAAAGACTTCCAGCAGAGACATATGAACATCATCTTCTCACTGCCTCCTGCACTAGCAAGGGATGGTGCCTAGTTGCAAAACCTGTGCATGACTTCACAGGATGCCGGGACCCTCTCCAGGCACCTCACCTTCCTCCTCCAACGTAGCCGCAGCCGCCATCCACGGCGCTGGCGCACAGCGCTGCCAGCACCCAGCAGGGAGAGGGGCTGCACTGTAGTTCTGCAGCTAAAAGTAGTTTGCAGGGAGTTCAGGGGCAGCTCCCACCTGCAGCGAGGCCACGATGTGCCAGGTCACCTGAACCCCCAGTCTAGGAAGAAGCTGGCCAGCAGCCATTCCTGAGCCAGCAAAGAATCAAGAGGTACATGAAGGACTAGTGGGACTTGTCCCCTTCTTTGGAGCCCACCCTGAGCATCTCCCAGCTCTATAAGGATAAGGGGTAGGTCTAGTGGCTCTTGACCATAGGAAAATTCTGACAGGTGATGTGCAGGGTTGGCTCACCTCTGTCCTCAGGGCCTGTTTAGGTATGTTTTAAAGGCTGTGAGCACAGCGGAGACCACACCAGGTGTGACTACATGGTTAAACACAGATTAATGAGGCCTACCTATACCCTATTCAGAAGCCACTGGGACACATTAGCTCAAGTTCTCAAACTGTTCAACACCATGATGCCTGAGGGTTTTTTCTCTGCAGTGTGCCAACCAAGGGACAAAAAGAAAGAGCACCAAATATCATAAGTCTTCTAAAACAATTGCAAAGGCTGAGAATACGATGGGGGATTATAGATGCAACTCACAGAGACAGAGGTGAGGGGATGAAAGAAAACTCATGGTTTGCCTTCCAGTATTTTGTCAGAGAAATTAATGTTGGACATACAAAATTGCACACTGCTTCTGAGTTTAGCCGTACGATTTGGTAGCTTTTTTTAGTGATGCCATATGCACAGTCTGAAAAAGAAAGGATTTGGCAAATCTACAGGAACAGTGTTTATTTTTGGGGGGGGCGGCGGCATCCCTAGATATTTTTATTGGAGCTGGGTAAATTATGCTATTGTATACTGAAAATGGACAGGAGATTATATGCATGGTCTTAATTTGAAGTATCTGTTGAGGCTTTGTATTTACGGAAAGCTTTAGTTACTTCTTGAAGGAAAAATTAGTCTGTTTAAAAGGACATGAGAAGATCTCACCTTTCACCATTCACAGACTGAACCTTTCCAGAGCCAGCTTCACTGGCAAATACATTTTGGCTATTACACCCCTACTTTGGTGACACAAAACAGATACAAGAGTTTATGGCTGCTTTGTGTCACCAGAACAGTACAAGGGCCCTGCGCACAGGCCAGTGCCCAGGTCGGTGAATCTGGCATTCAGTGCATACAAAATAATGCTTGGAAAATAATTTTACAAATGATAAACTATGCAAAACTCTCTTCTTCCTGGCATTATTAATATCTGTGTAGTTATCAGACTGCAAATAAGTTTGAATCAAATGCAGCAGCACTTTATGAAAATAGAGTGTATATATCAATGTACATTGTGTATAATTGGTGCCATTTGAAATGATGAAGTGCTACTAACTGATCTTCATAAAATAATACTTTGCATTTATATGGTGCCTTCCATCTGAGATCTCAGAGCACTTTGCAAACATTACTGAATTAACTCTCTCTGAGCCCTCCGAGTTAGCTGTTGCTTTCCTTAGTCTGCAGATATGGAAAGCAAAGGCAAAGAAAGATGAAGACCGTATGAGGAAACTGGGGCTCTAAGGGCGGCCACTTCCTGCCCTATAAAAAACCCCACAATCTTAGTTTTTTGAACAGAAGCTGTAAGCTTTCAACACCTCTGAAAATCAAGCTACTTTAGTTGCTCTTTTGGATGCAAATGCCCAATTTAGCTTAAGCGATTCCTTCAAAGTCCTGCAGGAAATGTGTAGGAGAACTGACAAAAAGGATCCAGAAAGCTTGGCTCAGGGCCCTGTGCTTTGGCTGAGAGACTATTCTCTGCATACTGCCTGACCACTGCGACCACAGCTTGTGAAACCTTGCTTTGTCTTCTCCTGCTTTTCCCCCTCCCCACAGTTTCCAGCAAAAAAAATAAAAGCAAAAGATGTCTGTGGCTTGCTGGAGGAGTGTTGGCTCCACTTCAAGGGCATAGGAATCCAGGACCTATGGCAACAAGGCAAGGTAGATAGTCCCAGCCTCAGCAGATTTCTGAGGAACTTCTGAAATCAGATCAAGTCAAATTAATTAATCTAGTCAAATTAATTAATCTGGCTAAAAATTCTCTCTGAAGAAAAAATCACACTGATCTGGGATGGTCTGACAGAACAAGGCCAGACACCTGCTTGGCGGGTATGAGGATGGGTATCGGATGAGCAGCTGGAGGAGAGCTGGAGTGGCACCAAGCCCTTAATCTGGGTAAAACACAGCCAAGGCAGTACATTCAGCTTCACAAAGAAATTGGGACTTTGCCTTCAGGGCTGCATTCGAGAAGAAGTCAATGTCCTGACTTGATGCCTCCTACTCCCTGTCATACAGTGCCTTACTCAGATCATTGGAGGCTTTTGAGAGGTGTCTTACCCTCTCATCAAATAGGGTCAAGGGCATAAAGTGATGCTCAGACACCAGAATATAGTCCTGAGACTTCGAGGAGGCCTGTGGCTGGATTCTTCCCTCTTTCCTGGCACTGATGTTGCCATGACTGCAGAGAGCTGATTCCCCCCGCATCCTGCAAGAGGAGAGCTCTGTGCTGGGAGTTTGCACTCTCTGGCCAGGGCTTGAATGCAGGCAGAGAGGCGAGCAGGCAGAGGGATGCTGATCGGGCCTCCAAAGGAAAGTGCCAGATGCATCACCTGGTGAATGGCAGTTACTGCTGATTTGCAGTGCTGCACTGGCATGCCAGCCTCAGCAAGGAATGATCCCCTCCTCACCAGGGTAGAGATAAGCGATGCTGCTCCAGAGAGAGCATGTACACACACATGGGGAATCAAGGAATAAAAGCCAATAAAATAAAGTGAATTACAAAAAACAGTGGAGTAATATTACTTGACATGTTCCTTTCTACCCTGTACTAGGTACAGAGCCTGCCACTCCATTTTGCCATGGGACCTAATGCATTGATCTGTGTTCAGTCTCTGATTAGTGATTTTGGCCTGTGTTTTTTCTCTATCTCTCTCCCCTCTACTGTCTTTTTTTTTTTTTTTTTTTTTTTTTTTAAAGAGAATGCATTCTTTCCCTTGTTTCTCAATTTATTGTTCGAAAGAATTATTTACTAAGCAAATGTGAAATGCATCAGAATGCTTTGCAGAGCTGCCAAGAGGTCAAAGGTCTGGAATAAAAATTATGTTGAAACAATAATTAATTAGCTGACATTCTCTTAGAAAATTTGCTTTGGGAAAAGCTATAGTAAATCAAGACAACAGATGAAGTGACAGAAAAATGAGTAATGAGAGAAAGAGGGAGAGGAAGAAAGAAAATCCGTATGGGTAGATTTATTCACTTTTGAAAATGATCCGATCTTTCTCAGCCATTGTCCTGGCCCCTAAACAAAAATCTTCTCCAATAAATAATTTCAAGCTGTTTTCAGTGACTAAGCCACAAAATGTTCCATCCTGAATAAATTCTATTTACTGCATGCAAAACCGATTAACATACTTCCAATGCATTTATAGGACTTCTGGTCTGCAGAGGCCATCTGTTTAGGGGAATTTCTGGAATAACAGTGTCATCTCTGCAGTAGGAGTACCAAGAGGCCTGAAATCTCCACCATACTCTATACACAGCTGTATAGATGATTCAGGAACTGTTTGGGCAAAAAAGAATTTGTGCAACTCACTGGGCAAATACGTTATCTCTGCCTACATAAGGAACCTTCTTAAACCTTTTGTCCTAAATCACCTGTTACTTTATAACATGTTACCAAACCCTGTCTGGAAACAGCATGTGCTGAAGCTCTGTGGGCATGCATTTGCCTTCCATGCTGCTTTCCTTGGAAACCTGCCTCACCTGTCTTCATACCCAGTGCACCCCTACTAGGTCAGGCTGGCAAGTTCTTGTGATCGGTAAATGTACTGGGGGAAAAAAGAGAGAAATTGTGTTTGTCCTTTAACTGTTCACTGAATTGGGATGAATTTGCCATGAAATCCCTGCAGACAGATCATGGATACAGAGGCAGTACTTCTCAAGGCAGAAAAATGTCCAGACCTACTAAGGTTCCTGCCTCAGAGAACTGTCCAGATCTGTATGGTTTATACGGTGATCAACCAGGACTTAAGATCACTGGAGGGAAGGAAAGCAAAGGACAGGACTATCAGTCCAAGTGCTGATCCCAGGATATTTTGAAAGTCCTTAACTGTGTATCCTCCACAATAGTACTCTGTTCATTGCCCAGCCTGAAACTGGAGAGGAATGGGAGAAGAGTACAGCAGTCTTTTGATGGCAGTACCCTCTTCCATTGCTACTGCCCCAAGGCTGAACTACCAACCACCAACTGGTAAGCAAGAGGCTGGCAGCAGCCAGCAGTAAAGGATGAGTTACCAAGTATTGGTGGATGCATGCTTGTCTGTGCCTAGGAGACTATTCAAGGTCATGTTTTCCCCCTGCCAAGGAAAGCAGAGGAGTCTCATGAATGGTCTGGCTCCAGCCTATTCAAATCCCCCAGCTTTCCTTGGAAGTGGAAAGCTCAGCAGCTGTTTAAGAGACCCTGAGGATGTCTGACCAACATGCTTATTTATAAACTTCCTCCTATGCTTTGTGACAGCAAATGGATGTAATAAATACCATTCTGTGGAAGAAAAGCAAGGAATAGATATACTTGGACAACGCTCTGCATGGATGTACAAAAACCTGCTGTGATTTGGAAGCTTAGATGTGCCCTAACATACTGCAATTATTAAGCCCCAGGTATTAGGGAAATCACATCTGTCTGTGTTGCACAGCTGAATTAGCTAGGCTGGTCTCATTATCCAATAAATAGGCAGCTTTCATGTATTTCTCAGATTTATATGTGTGGTGATACTTAGAAGCAAGTTGTCAAAAGCGTTTTTTTCAAAGGTAGTGTTTAGAGCTAATACAAAGTACACAGGGGAAAAAATAATCCAGATTTTGTGGGTCTAAAGGATGAGATTTGCAAAGCTGCCTCAAGACTTTCTGTCAACCTGTTCCTATTTAGGATGAATGTATGAATTGGAAAACGCAGCAAGGGCTTGAACTTCTTTAGATTAGGGGGATGATCCCCCATCTTAGCTCAAAGAAGATTCCTGCAGAAGACAAGGGGACTTCTGTATGGATTAGGGGTGCAGAACTGGGCTGACAGGTTGGTTGCATACAAGTGTTTTTAGGTTTTGATATCCTCCTTATGGCAATTGCAGCTTTTCTTTCTCTCTCCCCATTAGGATTCCCAAAAGAAGCCTATTTTCACCGGAGTAAATATTCTGCTCCTGTCTTCATTTTTACACATAAGCATTCCACTTTGTGCTAGAAGCACGCTACGGTAGCAGTTCTCTGGGGATGCTGCTCTAATAGATTCACAAGGTTGACTTGTTTAAGTGGGATTTCATTGTATTACACAGAGGATTTTTTCCTAAGGATGTGATTATTCCAGGACTGATCCTACTGCTGTGATATGACCACTTTTGGCACTGTGCATGCATGGCATGGGATTAGTCTTCTGGCACCGTATAAAATGACTTAGACATGTTGTCTTACTTATTAGCATGTGGTATTGCAGATCATTTTACAAAGGCAACAGCTGCAACCATTACTCCTACAGTTATGTCATAATTTGGTATGTCAAACACCTCTATATAGTGCAGGCAAGAGGAACATTTATTCGTCTCACTTGTCAATACATTTATTTCCATCTTCTTACGCTTTTCCTTTTTGCAGTAGTGAAACAATCCACTCTCTCCATACAGCTAACTTTCCTAGGAGCTGATAGAGGATGCAAAAGGAAAGGTACTCAGGAGCTGTGGAGATTAGCACATTGCAAGACCCTATACAGAACGGATTCATACAAATTAACATTATGAGCACTATTGCTACCATCACTGCCATGACAAATAAGTCAACTGTTCTGTGTACAGCACAATCACTTCCCACTGCCACATATACCACAATTATTTGCCACTGACTTCAGCTTCAGCGAGCCAGGATCTCTGAGTATCCAGCTCTACACAGAGGCTGAGGAAGGACTCAGCAGAGGCTGCATGCGCAGCCCCTCAGAGGGTACCCCTGCTCACGGCTGGGCTCCCCAGTCAGCTAGCTCTGAACCAGGGCGTGTCACCCCTTGGAAAAGAGTGCACCAGCTCCAGCCTATGCAAACCTTGACTTACCCCAGGCAGGATGGCTGCCATTCAAATAGGAACAGTGTATTCAGACAAAAAGGGGGGCCTCTGAATCATAGGCCCCTCTTTGGGACTCCAAGTATGTTGGGTGAGTGCAGGGACACGAGCTAGACACTTCTGGCATTTACACCTTGCCCTTAGCCTTTCTCACAGCACCTTCTGCCCCACAGCACAAACTACCCAGAATACAGGCTTGCTGAGTGAAGGATAACCAGCTGGTAAAAGAAGCCTGAGACAATACTTTTCTTCAGTTTCTCTTCAAGTAATAAAATTGCATGTAGAGTCACAGGATCAGTGTGGCCCAGCTGGGTGGAGGGGCTAACACAAAATGATCTCAGGGAATGGGAGGGGGATATAAAACTTTCCTCTGCCCTTCTAATAAACTCAGATTCCTGCAGGAGGTCGAAGGCAACCTCTCTGGGCAAGTTCATGCTGCCTCAGCCCTCTGCAACAGGTTGGCTCCACCTCAGCCCCAGATTTTCATAGCCCTCTCCCCTGCTGATGATGACCAGCACACAAAGCTCAGCCAGACAAGCTTTCTGTGTGAGCACGCAGTCTGCATTGGGAAAATGAGCTGGTCCCAGTGTAACACGTTAAAGCCTTCACCAAGGCAGCCCATTTTGGCCTAAATGGGCAAGGAGCATTCACAGAAGACACCCACCAGCAGACCCAAGGATGTGGACTGTGTCAGAGCAGTCGTGAGGAGCAGCTGGGGTTGGCCCCAAGGTGGCTGCCACTAGAAGAGACTGTGTTTTCAAGCAATCCCTCCTGGGAAGGAAGCTGCCCCGAAGTCACATCTAGTGAACCACTGCAAGAGACAAACACACTGTGACTTTGGAGCTGCTGTTGAGAGGAGAAGGATTCTGCCTTGAGCCCTATCACAGTTAGCCCAGCATAAATCAGTACAAGCTGGCATTTTGCAGCAGTCCTGTCTCGACCCCCCTCCTCCACATGACTTATCTATTTGCTTTGAAAGAAGGAAGAAGAAGGAAGGGAGATGAGGGAGGCGGAAGGGAATCCAGACTGCAACCTGCAGCAGCTGACATTTTTATTGTTTTTTAATTAAATAAGCCTCAGACACAAGAGCACATGCAAATTCCCCTGTGTGCTCTCCTCCTCCTCTTCCTCTTAAAAACTCATTAAGGAAGAGGACCACAATCAAACCAGGAATGCAAGGTTGCCTCTCCTACTGTCAAGCTGTCATCTGTACATCTTTGCCTGGACAAAAGGTCACTGCAGAACAATGCAAGATGGCTATGGCTGCCTTTTGTCCCATCTTCAAAATGCAACAACAGAAATGCAGTATGAGTCTCCTTTTCCTCTGCAGTCAATGTGCAAGTGTGTGTGGGGGGGGAAGTGTGCAAGTGGGGGGAAAGTACTTTGTGCTTTCATACAACCCGCTTTCTTTTCCAGTTTGATAACAGCCTAAAGTATCTCTGATCCCACAGATCCACTGGAAGCCGCAGCTGAAGTAAGAGGGACTACATTTGTGTTGCAGTGTCCTCTGATGCATAGCAATGCCCAGGAGGGCAGCAAGGACAGAAGCTGATGCCCACCTTACTCATCTTTTCTAGACTAGATCTGGACCGTAGGTGGGATGTATCCTGGCTGCAAGAAGCATCTTACTCCAGTGCTTCATGGGCTGCTGTTTGCTTCAAGGCATGTTCCTTGCAGGTTCAAGGGCCTCTAAGTGTCTGATGGCCACCCATTGCTCTACACATAAGTAAATGAGATCCCTAAGATTCATCTCTGCAAAAAGAGGAAAGCTTCATCTGTACAACCCTGCAGAGGGCACACTCCCAACACCTGTTAGTTACCTCCCCTTTGGAGCTAAGGTAGAGCAATAGTTATGTTAAAATCAGGCCTGGGACCACAATGATACAAGTGTAAGCCCTTAGCTAATTTTGTGGTGAACATACACAAACACATGTGTGTGCGTATTTGTGGTGCCCTTTTTGCATCTTGGCCACTGTGACACATCTGGCTTGTAATCTTACCCACGCTTCTGTCTCATGGAGGTTCTTGTGGGGCTGGGCCAAGACACTAACTTCATCCAGTCCCCTCTGTAGGCAGTTCATACCAAGGCTGCTCTCTCAGCAGGTGTTGCCCCTGCACAAAGGAAAACCCCTCGCAAGAGAAGAACAGCCAGAGGTAGAATAGAAGGATGCTAGCGCTGACCTCCAAGGGGGCCTGGCACAGTTGAGAGAAAGTCCTTGAAATGATCTGTCAGCATTTTTCTTTTCCCACCAAGGATCTCTGGGGAGAAGGCATGGGGTCGCTGTCTCGGCTCTGAGAGACACTCTCCTGCCGACCCTCTGGAATTATTTGAGGGTCAGGTGAATTTATTTGCTATTGCATCATGTTTCCTTGCAGATCTGACAGCTCATAATACCTCTGATGCCTGACAGCCCCACTCTTCTCCAATTGATAAATAATCTCTTTCTGATTTGAGCAACCAAGGAACATCTTGAGCCTGTCACACTGGAGAAGATCCATCAGTCTCTCGTGCCACAAGTGAGGTGTTTGAAAAATGCTGTTTGTGCAACCATTCTGGGGTATTAATTCCTGGCATCCCACTTGTATTTTGATTGTTTCTCAAAGAACAACAACATATTTTAACTCTTAGCAAATGAAGCAGTGTTCTGTTGTTATGGTAACTCAAGTTCTAAAAATAATGTAAAGAAAAGACCACCTTTAATTGATATCACAAGAAGTTGTTATGGTAACTGGAATTTTAAAAGTAACTAGGTTAAACTCCATTTCTTTTTATCCAGAGCTTTGCATAAACAAATTCTGATTAAAATATCAGGTTTAATTTAATCAGTTAATTAATGTCACTAAATGTCATTTATCTTACAACTCTCATTTATATTCAGTGCAAAATTACCTAACTTGCTGAGTTCTAACTATTCAGCCATCAATCTGGTATTTTGGAATAGGATGACTGTACAATTTAATTTTGGTCATGGAGTGGTTAAAAATGACTGCACTGTTTTATATCATGTGAGGGGCCTAGTTTTTTCCTCAGTAGCATGGGTGTAATGCCATCAGGTAATCCTGCTATGACAGTCAAGCGTGTGCTATATGAATGAAGGCACATGCTCTGCTGACTTCTGTATCTCTCCAAAGCAAGTATCTTTCAAACTCTTCTCTATTGTCTGTCTCACTTCTCCTCTGCAGTGTCCAGACTTTCTGTCTCTGCACCCTCTCCCCCCAGGCTGTCTCACGTTCTGCCCAAATCACTCTCTCCTCCCTCCTCTGTCAGAACTGGCAGAGCGTTTCCCACCCTAACCCCCTAAATTGGCAGTGACATTTCCTCCACTGCAAGAGTATTTTCCTCTTTCAAGAGCTGCCTGTCTCTCCATTGCACAGTCTCTGCCATTTACATCAGTTTTACCTCCTTTGCTTGGTCCTGTTCTCTTTGAATGTCCCAGATGATTGTCCCACGAGTGCTTCCAGTGTGCCCTGAGTAACTGCAGCCAAGCCCAGCTCTGCCCATTTTGCTAGCAGCTTCCTTTGTAACTTCCTTTTACCTTTTCCACCAAATTTAACCTCCTTGTTCTTGCTACCCACAATCTGAACTGCGTAGCTCCTGGTTACCTCTCAATTCTCTCCTCATTTTTTCACAGATTAATAGAGTAAAAGGCCAGGAAAGGTTCACATTATGACCATTTAGCCTAGCAGGCCACAGAATTTCGTCCAGGAATTTCTGTGTTGAACCTATAACTTCTGTTTGAATGATTAGCGTGTCTTTTACAAAGGCACCTAGTCTTGATTAAAAGACTGCAACTAATGGAGAACCCACTACATCCCTGGATAGCTTGACCTAAAGATTTAACCCTCCCCGTTAAAAATAAATGCATCATATCTTTCATTCAAATAAGGCTAGCCTCAGCTGACAGCCCTTGGACCTCTCTATGGACTTTAACGTTTGAACAGTTCACCTCAAGGGAAAAAATCACGGCAGGTCAGCTTCCCTGTGGTAATCACCCCTATTCATGTTCTTACCTACAGCAAACTACAATAATGGTGAGATGATTTATTAGGGGACCCTGTCTCCCAGGGTAAGAGGGTAAACACACACGTGCAGAGAGGGGACAAACAGGTCCTGCAGAGCAGCTGGTATAAGGTAATCTATTTTTTCTGGTACCTTGTCTGTATGTCTTAATTTCTGCTGCAGTTTCTTTCCCAGATGGGAGATTAGCATCAGAAATTTTCTCGCGATATTGATGCTTATACATCTCAGTCAAATTACTTCTTAACCTTCTTTTGGATAAGCTAGAAAAGACTTGTAAGAGCTTTTTAAGTGTCTCATTGCATGGCAGAATTTCCAGGGTTGGGAATCATTCTTCCAGTTGTTTTTGTGCTGCTTTTCCAGTTTTCTGTGTCCTTTCTGGATGTCTGAGCATGAGCACTGGACACAGAATTCAGCAGATCCCTCAGCAACCCCATATCAAGAAATTATATCATTCCCTCTCAAGCTCTACTAAATCCCTTTGTTTACTTGCCCAAGGATTGCTCAGCCCCTGTAGCACCAGTTCCACACTGGGAATTCACATTCATTTGTTCATCCAAAATAGCCCCTACACCCTTTCCATAGTTTCTGCTTTCTAGTTCTCAGTCTGAAACTGAAAATATAACCTGCATTCTTGGTTTGTGTATATGTGACCTTCCCAGCGGCTGTATGTATACACCAGCTTTCTAAAAGAATTCAGCTTGCGAAGCAATCCAGATCTTGCCGTAGGAATGCTCTGTCCTTATTAGCATCACTTATCATGCCAGAGATGTTTATTTAATCTGCAAAGTTTATCAGCAGTGCCACCTTCTTCCACCTCAGTTGTAACTTCTTTTGCATTTGCCTCCAAGCTTTCAACCTTGCCTCCTTCTCTGCTCTTAAATCTCTAGCTTTCTAAACCACAACTCCAAAGCAACAATTTCCCAAAAGCACTGAGCCTACCTCCAGAGCAGTGCAAGCAAATCATAAGATTGAAGAATCCCCATTAGAAAAGAAATCCCAGAAATTACCATTTAAGGGAAACGTGGAAAACTGCCCTAGTCAGCCACAGCACATCCCAGTGTACTGCATCCACTCTTTAATAGGTGCCTGGCTACTCTCTAAACTGTTTGAGTCAGGTCCCTGTGTTGCAAAGCTTCTTGCATACAGTTAATACTATCAGCGTATTATTATAAATCATACTAACAGCAAACACACATCTAGTATGTGGCTTGTAAGCACAAGCATGCAAACAGCTATGAATCAATCTATTTGCCTTTTTTGATGTACTGTAATCAATCCATAAACCAATTGTGGAAAGGATTGTATTTTTTTCTTATGAAATGGAAAATTCTCCAAGTGCAAGTGATTTCATATCAAATGCTTCTCCAAAAATTAAGCTTTTAATTTAATCAACATGAATTAAAACAAAAACAAAAACAAAAACCAAACAACTTTCTCCCTCACAGCTGCCAGCTAGAGAGAAACAGATTTTACTTTACATCCTGAAAGAAAAACTAACCAAACAAAAAAGCTACCTTGTCTTCCCTTTAAATGTTTGATTGAAATGTCATCGAAATGGACATTTCTAAATTTTTTGCAACATCTCTGCTCCCAGCTAATGTTGGTTCTGATATTTTGCTTTCCCTGCGTGTATGATCTTCAGCTGATATGAATGGTGTTATACTGTTTATACTGAGAGCAGAATATTATAACTGATGACATTCACTGAATAGCTGAGAGGAGGATGTTAACTGGAGTCCTACAAATTTATGTACCAAGCATTATTTATTGTTATTGTGGAGTTTACGGAAAAGCCACATCTCTTGTGCCACTCTTAAAAATTGACCTCAAATCTTTAGCCACTGGATTTATGGGGAGGAGATTTCTTGTGTGAAATGACAGGGAAAGAGTCACCAAATATTATTGGTTAACACCAATGAGTAAATTGGAAAATCACAGATCACCAGATTTACTCAGAGCTCCAGCTAAAGTCCCCTATCTTCTACCACACACCCAGAGTGCCAATTATGAGAGGATCCTTAGGAGTTTAGAAAATGCAGATGATTTTTGGTATTTTGTGTTTGAGGTGTACATAGCAAAGCAACTGATCAGAACGTGCAATCCATTTTCTAAACAGTAATTAAGTTAACAGAATGTATTCATCATTTAAAATAGTAATTAGAGATGACTGGAATTAATCTTTTTCCCTGTAGAAGCTTTTAAGAACCTTCCCCTTTATCTTTTTCAAAGAAGTTTCAAGTTTTTGGCAAAAAATCAGCCCCTGAGTATCTGCATTCTAAAATACCTCTTTGGCATTTGTGGTTTAAATATCTCCCACTCCCTTCTTCTCTGTCCCTTTGGCACCATGGCTACATTCCAAGTCTCATGGTGTCCTGCCGCCACCTTTCTTGCTGATCCTGCTGTGGGGACATGGCTCTGCTGCTGTTACAAGCACAATCCCAGCCCAGGGCCAGCTAGAGAACAACAGGTTTGGTGTGGGGCATCACATCACTTTTTTAGAATCAAGACAGTTGGGACTTGCTCATATAGTTCTTTCTGAGAAATAACAGGAAATTTCTGTTGAAAGCAGATATACCTTTCAGCTTTGTTTGAATGTAATTTTCTTTCATAAAGGTATTTTCAGGGCAGATTCATGGAGGAGCTCTGGTAGTCATCACATAAAAATTTGATTAATGCTGTTAGAGCATAAGGTCTCCCTTCCTGGGGAACCCAGCCCATGGAAGTACGTGATGAGGTACATATGAATCTGACACACAGGACTCCGGTACCCACAGAAGCAGTTTGCTGACCCAGCACCCTGACTGAAATCTTTTACTTACAGGTATTAAGTGTCTGTTCATAGCAGAGTGCAGAAATAGTTACTACACATTTTTCCCAGTCCACGCAGGGAGAGATTTGAAGCCCTGGCCTGGACAGAGATCGTTACGTCAGAAAAATGTTTGGAAGCATAGATCCAACTGAATGAAACTGCAGCCAGGCCAAGCTTGTGCACAGCCACTGAAGTTACCAGGGGCACAACAGCTGGAGGACAGGCAGGGGAAGCCAGAAATTGCTCAGCTGAATCCTCTCCAGACCATGTTTGACACGTTATTTATCTTCTTCTTTTACAGGTCTCTCTTGCCAAGGAATTGTGGGAGAGAAGTATAGCTCAAAGAGCTGTTTACTTCCCTGTTGAATGAACAATTTTGAATGAGCAAGATCAGGGTACAAGGATGAAAATGCAACCTTGTCTTGCTAAAACAAATAAAAAGATAAGAAATTAGGTTACCTCTTCAAAAGTTTTTCTACCTCCATGAGAAGCAATGGGGCTTAATTCCATCTGTCACTCACTCCCCTCTCAGGAGGGGACCTTCTATCAGCTACCACACCGAGACCCTCCACATCAGACAAAGCCAATGTCTTCAAAAGTGACATGCATAGATGTCTGTGCGGCTGCAGCATCCACAGGCAACCCACAGCCTCTGAGCACTTTTCAAATCGGTTGGATGATGGCACAAAATCCCTTCTTCCCTGTGCGATCATCTGCTGTGCATTAGTGGGCATGTGGGATAAGGACTAGCCAAGCTTCTGGTTTCTCTGCCTGTAATCCATTCCCTCTGCAGGGCTGAATCCACTCTGCAACCCCAACGCCTGAGGCAGTGCTAGGCCTGCCTCTGGAACACGTGCGTTGGGAGAAGCCAGTGGATACACTGGGAATGTGGCGTACACTTGGACCCCAAAAGGTATCTAGAAAGTGCATACTATATTAACTATTGTAATACCTAATAATAATCCATGTGAATATTTTGCAAACAGGTGTTCCAGATTATTCTTTCCCAAAATATCAAGGCTAAAAAGATTCGATTCTGCTGCAATTGGGCTTCCAGATTCCCAGGGAACCAGCCAGTCCTCACTGAACATCGCAGCTCTACTCAGGACATTCGGCCCAGCAACAGATTTTGAATTTGGTTATATTCTGTTGAGAAAAGGTTCGCAAAGTTCAACGCAGACAGAGCGCAGCTCCTGGGCATACACTAGAAGTGTATGTCCTGGCTTCCCCAGGCCCAAAGCAATCCTAGAGAAAACTTCCCCACCAAACGGACTTTAGATTCCTTCCAGATTTGGGTTAAACTGATCTGCCTCTTCCTTTGCTACACTGGCAATTTCCAGCCAGCTCCCAACCCAATTGCATATGTCTGAAGAAAAACAACTCCTTGTATTTACAGGGAGTACTGGAAGCAAGAGAAGCATTAAGTTACATAAAGGATTTTCACTCCTTCAGAAATGAATAATGAGCACGATGAGCAGCCCAACAGAAAGAATTGCCCTTGATTCAGTGGATTAATTTGCTCGATAGCATGAAATAAGACAATTTAAGGGAAATTAGAATTAATATAAAACATTTGTCTTCAGACACGGTTAAACAATAACATGGAGAGTACGATAGTCAATAGGGTGTACAGAGAGGTTTAGACTGTAATACTGCAGCCATCTTAAAAAAAAGGTTTGATGCCAAATATTGTGTATATATTTTTTCTTATCACAACACAGTTGCTATATTGCTAGTGGGTAACTATACAACCTTGTTATAGAGAGGCAGACTGACAAACATACTTGCTTCTGCTGATGATTTTACCTAACCTATTAGTAGCATTTGCTTTAGAGTAGGACCCAGGAAGACAGATCATAGACTGGCTCACTATTTTGCAAGGTGCTACACAAACACAGACTACAAAGACTGCCCTTGCCTTCAGAGAGTTTACAGTCTGATGTCTCTTCTTGCTCTGCCATGAAGTGCTACATCTGATGGGGAATGTCCACAGAACCTTTTCATTTTTTTCTCAGCATGTTTCTTTGAAAATCCTGCTGCTGCTTTTTTCATTGTTGTATTATGAGGGACAAATCTCTGTGAGTCACAGGTCTCTCCTTTTCCAAGTCACTTTGCTTTGTGCTTTGCACCTGCTCTGTCACTTGGTCAGAGGATGACACTCTGACTGGCTTGCGTGCACAGTGTGGTGGGAATAAAGCTCCAGGGTCTCCAGTGATGTACAAGTTCACGTTCCCACACATGGGTAGGTGATCTGAATCCATAACTAGCCCTGGCAGCAATGGATGACAGATTGCCTTGAGCGCAATTTTACCATGGTACACAGCGCTACTAACACTGTAAACTGCTCTTCGGCCACTGTGAGCATGGCAGAACTGCCAGCATGGCCTCCTCCTGTGGAGATTAAGTCATGAGATAAATCACCGTGGGTGGGCTTTAATACACTGCCTACATTTTTAAAGTCCTGCTGCCTACCAAGTGGTTGTCCCTGGGCATATCACCAGCAATATTTATGTATGGACGGACATGCTCCCCATAAATATTATTGTTCACAGTTAAGTGGGTAAATGTTAGAAATAGTAATAAAGAAATCTGTAAGAAAGGATGACTCAACCTAATCACATTCCTGACATTTGGGACTCAGCATCTCAGCAAAATGGCTCTGTGATGGCTCACAGAATGAGAAAGAACAAGAAAGAAAATATACCGCGTTCCTCCTAGCCGTAGCTCATATCCAGCACTTCAGTAGCAGGCGAGTTCCCGGCCATGCACTGCGCCAAGGGCTGGGTTCAAGAAGGACTTACTTACACCATGCCCGGAAGAGCTAACCTAGACAGTCCAGATGACTGTGGCAGTCAACGGATCAGGCCCTGAATGCGAAGAGATATTATTTATGGCTCCTACGATGAACATCTTGTTTGAACGCAGCTACAGAGAAAGCAAGGGGTGGCTCTCTGCCTGCAGCCCACATCTCCTGTGTTACTCATGGTGGCCTGGGGAAGATGCTCAGATGAGAGCTGCAGGCTTGGCTCTTTCTGTTCCCCAAGCACTCCATGACTGCCACAACAGCACATGTTATACAGCCCTTGAGAGGGCTACCGGGGGGACATCCGCTTGGGAGCAGCCAGTCCTTCACAGCAGCCACTCCAAGTGGCAGGGGTTTCTCCTCACTCACATGGCCTTCTACATAGAATCATAGAATAGTTTGGGTTGGAAGGGACCTTTAAAGGCCATCTAGTCCAACCCCCCTGCCATGAGCAGGGACAACCTCACTAGATCAGGTTGCTCAGAGCCCCGTCCAGCTTGACCTTGAATGCTTCCAGGGATGGGGCTTCTACTACCTCTCTGGGCAACCTGTTCCAGTGCTTCACCACCCGCATTGTGAAAAACTTCTTTCTGATTCCAACCTATATCTCCCCTCCTTTAGTTTAAAACCATTACCCCTTGTCCTGTCACAACAGGCCCTGCTAAAGAGGTTCTCCCCATTTTTCCTATAGGCCCCCTTCAAGTACTGAAAGGCTGCAATAAGGTCTCCCCGGAGCCTTCTCTTCTCCAGGCTGAACAGGCCCAACTCTCTCAGCCTTTCCTCATGGGAAAGGTGCTCCATCCCTCTGATCATCCTTGTGGCCCTCCTCTGGACCCGCTCCAGCAGGTCCACGTCCTTCTTATGTTGAGGGGCCCAGAGCTGGACGCAGTACTCCAGGTGGGGCCTCACCAGGGCAGAGTAGAGGGGCAGAATCACCTCTCTCGACCTGCTGGCCACGCTTCTTTTGATGCAGCCCAGGATACGGTTGGCCTTCTGGGCTGCCAGTGCACATTGTTGGCTCATGTCCAGCCTTTCATCCACCAGCACCCCCAAGTCCTTCTCGGCAGGGCTGCTCTCCATCCCTGCATTCCCCAGCCTGTATTGATACCGGGGGTTGCTCCGACCCAGGTGCAGGACTCTGCATTTGTCCTTGTTGAACCTCATAAGGTTCGCCCGGGCCCACCTCTCAAGCCTGTCCAGGCCCCTCTGGATGGCATCCCGACCCTCAAGCGTATCCACCGCACCACTCAGCTTGGTGTTGTCCGCGAACTTGCTGAGGGTGCACTTGATCCCGCTGTCTATGTCATCGATGAAGATGTTAAAAAGGATCGGCCCCAATACAGACCCTTGAGGGACACCACTTGTCACCGGTCTCCATCTGGACGTTGAGCCATTGACCACTACCCGCTGGATGCGACCATTCAACCAATTCCTCATCCACCGAGCAGTCCACCCATCAAATCCATATCTCTCCAGTTTCGAGAGAAGGATGTTGTGGGGGACCGTGTCAAAGGCCTTACAGAAGTCCAGATAGACGACATCGGTCGCTATGCCCTTGTCCACTGATGCAGTCACTCCGTCATAGAAGGCCACTAGGTTGGTCAGGCAGGACTTGCCCCTGGTGAAGCCATGCTGGCTGTCTCCAATCACCTCCCTGTCCTCCATGTGCCTCAGCATCGTTTCTAGGAGCATCTGTTCCATGATTTTCCCAGGCACAGAGGTGAGGCTGACAGGTCGGTAGTTCCCAGGGTCCTCCTCCTTACCCTTTTTTTAAGATGGGCACTACATTTCCTTTTTTCCAGTCATCAGGGACTTCGCCTGACTGCCATGACTTTTCAAATATCATGGAGAGTGGCTTGGCAACTACATCAGCCAATTCCTTCAGGACTCTGGGATGCATCTCGTCAGGTCCCATAGACTTATGTACATCCAGGTTCCTCAGGTGGTCACGAACCTGATCTTCTCTTACAGTGGGAGGGACTTTGCTCCCCCAGTCCCTGTCTTGCAGCCCATCCACTCGAGAGGTGTGGGAGGAGAGTTTGCCAGTGAAGACTGAGGCAAAAAAGTCGTTGAGTACCTCAGCCTTCTCCTCGTCCGTTGACACTAGTTTGCCGCTCCTGCTCTTCAGGGGGGGTATGCTTTCTTTCACCTTCCTTTTCTGGTTGACATACCTGTAGAAGGCCTTCTTATTATTCTTTGTGTCCCTTGCCAAGTTCAGCTCTAGCCGCGCCTTGGCCTTCCTGACCCCATCCCTACATAAGCGGGCAGCGTCCCTATACTCTTCCCAGGATACCTGTCCCTGCTTCCACTGCCTGTGCATTTCCTTTTTGCCTTTTAGTTTGACCAGCAGGTCTCGACTCAGCCATGCTGGTCTCTTGCCACCTTTGCTCATTTTCTTGCACCTGGGGATCGAGAGCTCTTGCGCTCTATGGAAAGCCTCCTTAAAGATCTGCCAGCTCTGTTCCGCTCCCTTGTCCCTGAGGGCAGTTTCCCAGGGGGTCCTATTGACTAACTCCTTGAAGAGCTGGAATTTTGCTTTCCTAAAATTCAGGGTCCTGACTTTGCTCCTCCTGTGACCCATATCCCTCAGGTTTGTAAACTCCACCAGCGCATGATCACTGCAGCCCAGGCTGCCTCCAATCCTGACGTCACCGATTAGCTCGCTCACGTTGGTGACCATCAGGTCCAGTATAGCATCCCCTCTGGTGGGGCTGTCTATTATCTGGCTAAGGAAGTTGTCCTCCATGCATTCCAGGAGTCTCCTGGATTGCCTACAGCTTGCCGTGCTGCTTTTCCAGCAGATGTCAGGGTGCTAAACACCCTGCTAAACACCTAGTGCCCTGGGGCTTACATCTCAGCTCAGCACTGTGGAAAGGAGGCAAGCCTCTTCTTCTGGGACTTAGAAAGGGGCAGGGGCTGTAAGCATACACCCCTCACTCCACTGCTAAATGAAACCAGTCCCCAGCTCCATCCTAGTAAGACAGAGAGGCAGCGGAAGGATGTGACCCAGGCTTGGAGAGGGTTAAGAACAACTGACCTACGGCTGCTACTGGCTGTGCTTTGCTCTCCCAGCTGGGGGAATGCAGTCAGCAAAGAGATTTTTAAACTTCATTTTCTCTGTCTACAGGTGCCTGTCTTCCAGTATTAGTCTAGGGAACTGCACACCAATTACCTCATATATTCACTGAAAGTGCAGTACAATACAACTTATTGTTATATAGTGTCCTTGATAGAAAGCCCCATGAAATGCTTGACAGTACTATTGGGTCCATAAAAGTGTGCGTGGTCATGAATACATGTGAGGGTTCAGTCCCTTGCTCTTGATTCCTGTTCTCTGCTGGAAACCACTCTGTTACAATTCTCTCAATTTCAACACTGAGAGGAGGTGGAGGACGGGAATATCACAGCTCTGTGTCACTGTCTGCAAATGTACGAGCACACAGAAGGGCCATCCTGCTGGATAAATGGACCCAAGGGACACACGCAGACATGCAAATACAGAGGCATGGACACTGACCCATAGCTGACCACTGGTGACTGGCCTGACCCTCGGCACCATTAGGGCTACCAAAGTGAGGAGCTGTGCACTCGTTGCTGCAGCGGAAAGGACTGGGTTTTCCATGGCAGCGCTTTGGCTCAGCCACATGTACTGTACACAAGCAGCTTAATCTAATCTTTGCAGCACTTGGCAAATGAAGAACATAATGTCATATCAGGAATCACCTGTTTTCTCCAGCACTAGGCCCACAGAAAAAAAGGGATTTTGCTTTCCAAAGCTCAAATTATTTGTAACCATTTGACTAAACCCATTTCTAAAAAACACAATAAAATGTCAGTGTTGTGGTTCTATCACGAGGCAGCTGAGGCTGGATTCAAACAGTCAACTGCGAGGCTGAAGACAAACTTGGCTGCCTAATGCAGCATCTATGCTCAAAAAATCTGTGAGAGATTCATGGTGTGCCAGACTTCCAGGGCTGCTGGTTTTGGAGTCTCTGTACAGTCAGTGGAGAGGGACAGGCATCAAAATGAATGGGCTGTTGGAGGATCCTGGGGTGCATGGAGGACCGCTCCTCAGCACAGACAAAGCAGCCCACCAAGGAGCAGCCACCCCACTACCAGGGACTCATCCATGCCAGGGGACACCTACAGCAGGTAGGAGAAGTCTGGACAAGGCAGGGGAATGTGTTGCCCCTTCCCACCCAGTGACCACCTCCCCTACCTCATCCTAGCCATAAAGTTTAAGGAGATCCAGCAGATGACATCTTGTGACTTCTGAGGGGCAGGTTCCATTCTGGATCTTTCAGAAACTGTTCAAGGCCCAAGGAAGAAGGTCAGCCAAAGTAGTTCTTTCTGTTGCAGTTAGCATGGCTGCAATAACTCCCATGCGCTGCCAGCTCTGACTCAGGGATTTTCCTTAGGTTTGTAGGAATATTTTGCAGAAATGCGACAAGTGAATATTTTAGAAAAAGTACCCAAATACTTTGATTTTTTCTTAAAAGGCTGTTCTCCCTTACAAACCTTAAATTTTCTTTGCAATAACCAAGGCACAGACAAAAAAATTCCACACTTAATTAGGCCTGATTTTCATTAAAGCCCTATAGCAAACCAAAAAAGAAAGAAAGAAAAGATAAGAAAGCTAGAACCTCAATAATTTGCCCATAACTAAACTTCACACATTATTATCCACACAAATAGGCAGTCATCTCTCAAATGTTTTAACAAGCAGTTGTTAATGAACTATATTGCAGAGCACTGACAAATCTAAAGAAGAATGATCTGATGCCATTTCAAAGGAAATCACAATTCTCCTTGTTATGCAGTGCCCTGCCTAGCGCTGGGAGCCCCTGGTGCTAGGAGATGTCCAGAGAGAGGATCTGTCTTAAGGATCTTATAAAACCTGAACCCTGCAAAGTGTTAGCTGTGCTTCAGTGATTGGGAGGTGCAGAAGGGAAGGGTTCGCTGAAACTATAGTTAAGTTTTGATGTATTAGCATTCCCAGGGGAAAAAAATGGGGTGAAAATATTTTCAGGTTGACGTTAGATATGAAACATTGGTGAACAGAAAAGTGAAAGAAATTTTGCTTTGGGTTGAATGAAAATTTGGATTCAGGCAGTTCTGCTGATCTGTACACTGTGTAAATAAGATCAAAATAAAATGGAAGTTCAAAAATAAAAATGTCATGCTGATGACTGAAAATCAAAATATTTCATCAGAAAAAAAGACCAAATGGAGATAATTTGAGTTTTGGGGATTTTTTTGTTTTTGTTTTTTAAGCACAGCTAATAAGATCAAGATTTGTTTGAAAATTATCTTGGTGCCATGAGGTCAGGTCATGTAATGCTCACGCAGGTCATGTAAGGCTCACGCATGTGTGGTCCTGTGTGACTCCAGTCTAGGGCTGATATCTCTGCAGCTGAGGGGATGGAAGACTAAGCATATCACTGTGGTCCTGGAGAGCCCTGCTTCTTCTGTACCCATCCAGCTTGGTCCTGCCCAGGCCCTGCAGAGTGCTATAGCAGTGTTGTTCGAGGGGCTTGGGGATGGTCTTCTGGGTGATGGAGCCCTCTCTCAGTTGTTGCTGTGGCTGCTGAGACTGGATTCAGCAGTTCTCAGCTGACCAACCCCCTCAAGTTCAGCATGAAAAAAGCAAGGTTAGACTCTAATACCTACCCAGTGCCCTTTAATTTCACTGACCTGGTGCTGATAATTGGAAAATGAATATTACACAGGCAGCAGAGGGGGGCTGCAGTGGGCTGGATATAATCAGCAACCCTGTGCATGTCCAAGTTAGTCTTGTCTTATTTTAATTCTGGTAGTATTTCTACTTAGAGCCAGCTCATTACAGGCATCTATTCAAAGGCTGGAGACTACATCTAAAATGAAAGTAGAAAAAAGAAAGAAAAATAAGCATAATATGCTGGCTTTTCACCTCCCCCTGCTTCTTTCCTTACCAAATTAACAGCAAAGACCTTTTAAAGCACCTCACGCAGGCATCCTTGTTATCAAAACTGTCCTGCTGGTGAGAATCAGGCCCTGAGTGCAGTTGCATTGAGGTGACTCCCACTGCCAGATCGATAGCTGGCGGGGCTCCCCGGCAAAGGAGCTGACAGCAGCATTGCAACCTGCTGCTTGGAGCACTCAGCATCCTAATTCTCTGCCGCATGCAACCATGGGAAGCCCCAAGAGAGGGGAATATGGGGCACAGCACGGCGGATTCCTCTCTTCTCCCATTTCTGCCCCCCCCTTGTTTACATCTGCTGAGGTTCAACAGGCATTTCAAAATGTCAGGGAGCAGGAAAAGAAAAGGAAGGAGAGAGAATTATATCCTGCCTGTCTCTATTTTATAATGTATTTACATAGGAATGGGAGGGGGGCACCTGGGACATCACTTTGCATCTGGTTTGAAATACTTTTTTTTTTTTTCCCCTAAACAGAAAGGCTTCAGAAGGAGAATGCTAAGCAGAACAGAGAAGTGACACACCATTTATCCAGGTTTTGTTAAGTAATGAGCTAGATTCCTCAGTGATCAATCTCTCCCCTTCAATTAACAGCAATAAATTCCTCATAAAAATATTCTAAACAATGCTGGACTTTCTTCTTGGTTTACGTTATTTATGCAGCATGTTTGTTATTCTTGTCCTTAAAGCAACTTTATATATTATGTCTTGTTTCACAGCCAGAAAAACAACTTCCCGCTGCAGAATGATAGCAGCAGCATGTTATCTCTGCCCGTCTGATCCCTGCCTGTAACGCACACACACACTGCCCCTTAGAGGTGACATCCAGTCATGGCCACAGGGAAAAAAAAAATCACAACTATTGAGATATGTTTTGATTGCAATGTGTTTATGCAATTTTGACCAGCTGGCTGGCTTACCAGAGAGTCCGATATTTTTTATTTAGAACAAATGTCCTTATTTTGATCTCAGATAAGCAGTGCAAATCTGGCATAGCTCCTTTGATTTCAATACTGATTTTTGCAATGGACATATCTGATGTGAGGTTCCTGACCCCGGCTCCTTTCCCTGAAAACTCTGTCACGTAAAGATAAAGAATCACAACTGCAGCCGCCGTGCCTTTCCACATGCTGCTGGACCTGGCCACGCTTGGAATACAAGAAACCCCATAGCAACCGGAGGCAAATTGACATGTTGCCATCCACCTTAACAAATGAGTATGGAAATGATGAGAAAGGAAACAGCAGGCTAAGCCTATTACTTCATCAACTGCTACAACAGCCACCAACCCTATTACTGCTCTGCTCTTCACTTCCCTGCTCACTGGGGATGCTGCCTCAGCAAGGTAATAGGCATCCTCATGGAAAGCACGACAGTGACAGCCCAGCCAGGCCTCGGCCACCTCAAGGGACGCTCTCTCATGTCAAGTGCTTCTCTGTCTCCTGCCCTGATGGAATAATAAAGAAAATCTGTCTCATTCTTTTCATCAGCAGCTGCCTCTGCCCTCCTGAGCCAGGCTGGGTAGCACGCAGACAGACAGGGGAGGAAGCGAAGAGCAGCAAATGCTTTCTTGTGTCCATCTGCCTGATCTGACAATAATTTCTCTAGCTAGGAGTTTATATTAAGCAAATTGATGTGTATGTGTCTCCCGTGCAGGGCTGGAGGTGGGGAATGAGCAGTAAGCTGTGTGGGACACAAAGCCATTGTGTAAGCATGCTGGGAAATGAGGTGTTTAATTTAAAATGAGCAGAGCTAGGAGCTCTGGGCTGGCCAGAATTGCGAGGCATTCCCCCAGCAAGAGCTAGCACAGCATCGAGATTTAGCACTGAAATTTCAGCCTGCTCTTTCACTCCCTGGCCAGGAGAAAGCAGGCGTGCAGCAGAGGGCTGGGGCCACTCTTCATTGCAAAGAAAAAGACTCCACAAAGGTGACTTGCCCCTTTCCCCATTTGCCCCTCTTTTTGACTCTTTTGATGACTCCAAATGATAGGTGAAGCATCAGTGCTTGCATGTTCTATGACTTTTATCTGCACTCTGAGCAAATTTATTTGCCTCCAAGGCAGCAGATCTTCAGGAGTGAGATGACCATTTCTCTAGGCTAGGGACCTCAAGCAGGAAGCAGTGCGAACTGAAACAGGGAGAATCTCCAGGGCCAAAGAGTGATCCATCATAAAGTCGTGATCCAAGAACTGGAAAAAACCCTATGGTTTTGGCCCTGCCACGGCTGGAGGGAGAACAGCTCAGCTGAGAGACAGAAGAGAGACTATGAACCAACTAGGAACAGGGAAGACCTGACCCACCCTCTGCACAGGTGGGCGTGTAGGAAACTGGGGTGCATTTTGTCCTGTTACAGCTGTCCATACTGGGATTGGAGCCACTCTGAAATGGAAGGGAAAAGTACAACCCCAACAGGGTGGGATACAGGCCCTTTGGCAATGCAAGTCAATGTCCTTGTTCTACAAATTAAAATAATGACCATTTTGCAAACCATTACTGGAATTGCTCTGCCTGGCTTCAGTAGGAGGAAGTGGGACTCATTAATTTCCATCTGACATTCCCTTTTATCTGGTGACCAGGGTCAACCTACAAGGGCAACACCCAGCCTGACATTAACAAAACAAGAGGTGTGTGCATGTATGGGAAGAGAGAGTTATAAAAATGCTACTTTCCCTTGGGGAGAAACTTGCTACACGAGATTTTAATGAGTAATTAGGTTGTTGGAGACTGTCCCTCTACATGAAATTAACCCCAGCAGTGCTAGAGATAGAGGTCAAGAGAGAAATCCTCTCCACAAGCGCTCCCCTTCCCTGGTGGGGATGGGCATGTCCGTCATGCCTGCAACTGGATGAAACTGCAGACCAGTGTGGCTAAGAATGTCCAGAGCCCAGATGTCAGCAGACCAGCCAGTGCCAAAATAGCTCCCTCTACTTGTAACAAAAGCCTCCACCACATCTTCCCTTATCCCATAGCTCTCTTTGCTTTTCCTATTCTCCTCTCTTTAAACATTCCTTTCTTCCTGCAGAGATATACACTGTGGGAGAAACCTTGTCCACACACACTTATCCTTGACAGAGAGACCTGAGGTGTCTGAGGGAGATATGCAAACTGTTGCCATGCACAGCGCTCGACAGACCTTGAGTAGTCCTTCATCGGGCCTGACCAGAGGCAGGAATGCTTCTTGGACTGCTTTTTCTGAGTGCCAAGGATATGGCATTCGCATGTAACTGACTTTGCAGAAGAGGGAGAGCCCACCCTTCCCCTCAGGCTGCACTTGCATGTACTTTCTAGAAGGCAGTGCCGTAGTATGTCCACAGTGGGCTTACTTGAGAAGGAAGAGCTGCCAAGCACTGAGCAGGGACTGAAAGAACCAAGTCACTGACCCAAGCCCCTGCTTGCACAGGCAACATCACCACACAGATCCCTTCACTAAATACATCAAGCCATTTTAAAATGACAAAATTGTTTTCCAGCACACATTGTAAGGATGGAGAATGTAGTAATACGCCAGCTACCATCCAAACTCTCTCCACTACAATAGCAGCTGCAAAATTTTCATTGTGGCTTGCAAGGAAGTGACTGGATGCAAACAACCCTCAAAGTTCCCTGTGAGGCTGTGCTGGCCACACCCTGCTCCCTGGCCTTCCTCCTCCTCCTCCTCCTGGGGAGAACAATGGGGCTTTGTCAGCACCAGGAGGAGTGAGCACTAGCAAAGCACAATGGCCTTTTTTATCCTAGCTTCAAGGCATTTGTGGTTGGAAAAAGAAATGCATTCATCTTGTAAGAGTGAGGAATATGTATGTTAGAATTGAGCTTTGCCCAGAATTCTGTGTTTGACCTCTAGGGAATAGATCTGAACATGGATCACAGTCAAAACATTTTAGCTTACCCCTCTCTCTTTGCTTCAGCTAATTTTGAGCGCTTGCGCTTGTTCCTTTACCTACATGTTAATTGCAGTGGTGATCTAACATCTTTAATGTCCTCCCTAGTTTGGAGAACCTATTCATATTGCCAGGAAGACAGGTGGAAGCACAGGCTTGCTTATTGCTTGTGAACAAACTCATCTTTAATCCTTGAGGTCCACTTAGCCAGGAAAGAGTTAACACCCACACCTCTCAGTGAACAAATTGGCTCATCCAGAAAAAAAAAAAATGTCCTAGAAAATTGGATGTCAGTAGATTATCCTTCTCCAGATCCATGGATTAGTGTGCTTGGAGAGGGTATCCAAGTGGAAAAGAATGTAATATCACTGTATGTGCAGGGAGAGCCTTCACCTCCACTCCAGCTCAATTACACATTTCTCTTATCACAGACATCACATGATGCCTACCCTCATGCCTTTCTTTGCTTAAGCCTATTACTGCATTTTTATAAATATTGGAAAGCCTCTTGAAATTGTGAAGTTTCTTGCCACAATGGATCATATGTTGGCTAAATCATTTTGTTTCCTCAGTTCTCCCCCCTCTGCTCATCCACATCACTTCCTTATTTGAATAGTTCCCTATATAAAGTGATCAAGACATTGCAACATCCATCCTCCCTTCAATTTCCCCATGACACACACACATACAGGTTTCCACCTACAGCTTAAGGCCAAACTCTTCTCTCAGATTCCCTTATGCCAGCCTAGAGCAAGTGCCACAGGCTTAAATACCTGAGGAGCCAAAGAAATGACTCTGAACTTTCTTCAGGCTAAGGGAAAGCTTGGAGCCCAAAGAGAAGCCAGGAACCAGCATAGCTGGTGCCAGCTGTGCCTCGAGTGCCCAATGCTTCTCCACAGAAGAAATGGTGCAATCAAAGCCAGGGTGGCTGAATGACGACGTCTGCAGTGCCAGCTCTTTAAGTTATTATAAGTCTTGCGGCAGTGTCACATTTCTTCTTAGAACCCTGGCCTTGGGATGCAAGGGTTTGTCTGACATTCTCTGCTTGCTCTTTCTGCTGTGGGCTTTTTTTTTTTTCCCCTTTTTTTTTTTCTTGCTTGCTTGCTTGCTTCCCCCTTCCCCCCCCCCGCATTTATCCTTCATAGTTATGGAAGAAAGCTTGAAAACAAGAATTAAACAGATCTAGTTTGAAAACCAGAGGCTGATTGACATTAGGAAGAGGATCTCCAGCAGGTTGAGGGAGGTGACCCTTCCCCTCTCCTCAGTGCTGGTGAGACCACAGTTGTGCCCAGTTCTAGGCTGCCCAGTACGGAGAGACATGGACACACTGGAGCGAATCCAGCAAAGGGACAAAAAGATGGCAGAGGCATCAGAGCATCTGCCATGTGAGGAGTGGCTGAGAGAGCTGGGATTATTTAGCCTGGAGAAGAGAAGGCTCAGGGGGACCTTATCAGTGTGTATAAACTCCTGAGGGGGGTAGGGAGTAAGGAATATAGATCTTGACTGTTCCCAGTGGTGTCCAGTGGCAGGACAAGAGGCAGTGAGCACAAACTGAAATACAGGAAATTTCATTTAAACATAACAAAACCTTTTTTTTTTTTTTTTCTGTGAGGCTGACTGAGCACTGGCACAAGTTGCCCAGAGAGGCTGTGGAGTCTGCATCCTTAGAAATACTCAAAAACCTAACTGGATATGTCCTGGAGCAGCCTGCTCCAGCTGACCCTGCATTCAGCAGGGAATGGGAGATCTCCAGAGATGCCTCCCAACATCAGCCCTTCTGCCATGTTGTGATTCTCTAACAGAATGCCAGAATTATGATTTTAAATGTTCATTTCTAGCTTTAAAGCCATTTAAAATTCCGGAAGGGGAGCTGATTGATTTGTTCTTTTTCAGGACCTCTGTTGGCAATATTATGTTATGTTTTCCTGAGCTCCAATCCTGCCCCCTAAGTAGGCATAAGCTCTGGGACCAGCCCTGGCCATACACTGCACAATCCTACTGCACAAACCTACAATGGCTTCTCATGGGCAAGATGCGAACATCACTTTAACTGAGTAAGGATGAAGCTGAAGCTTCAACATTGCAATATGCAGCGCCTGGGTAGTTCCCAGCGCGTCTTGTATATTTGCTCATTTAAACAACCACACATGAAACTGAACCTAGAGGTGGAAAAGAGTGAGGATGTTAGGAGTTCTAGATGTGAATTGGTTTGAAGTTTGTCTCAGAGATTTGCAGGAGGATTTTCATCAGGCTAGTTGACTTTTAAAGGTTTTACATTTCATTTTTGAAAGTCTGATAAGAGTAATCAGCAGCTGTATTTATTCCTCTTCATTCTTTCACCTGTTTGTTTTCTGCCAACAGAGATTAAAGAAACCCCACCTTCCTAGTATAAAACAAATATTTAAAAGCAGTAATTATTAGAATTATTGCAGAAAAATTCAGACTTTCCTCTTCTTTTTGACTAAAGCTGACCATCTCACGTCACAGATACAAACTCTTTAAAAGAGAAAGTGGTAGAAAGCATTTTGAGATGTTTAGGTTCTTAGCAGTCCAATGCAGAGAGCTGAAGATTCAAGTATCGTAATGAAATTGATCAAATTATTCATAAATTGGGGAACTTAATCCTGTATTGGGTATTGGATTCAAAAGAGAGGGGATACTTTTCATTAAATAAGTATATAAACCTACAAAATCAGAAGTGTTTCCTGATTTAGGATAGCTCAGTTTTCTGTGTACCTATTCTGAAACACTTTAAGGGGGTCTGATTTGAGGGAAATGATGAGGACTACTCCTCTGAAAAACTGTCTCCGAGTGACGCAGCCCAAGTTCAAGGATCAGACTGATTTGTCAGGCGGAGAATACTGTCCACAGTACAGCAAGCATCGCCAGGGGAATTGTCCCTTAAATCCTTTATCCACTGAATTATTGCAGAAGAATATTTCTCCCTCCAGACACATGCTGAGTTACAATTTGCTCATAGACTTGAGATTGCATTTGGAAAAAATATTCTCAAAAAGGGTAAGGATGGAAAATATTTCGGTTTTTAGAAGTTCAATACTGAGTGGACAGCTGTGATTATTATTCTACTCTTAGCAATTAACTATTGCTATACACTAGAACTGATTAAGAAAAATGTGAGTGCTCATGGAATGAAAAGAAATTCAAATTTTCTTTTATTTATTTAATCTACTTTTTGTGTGATCTCAGCCATTTTTTCCTCTTTATACTTGATCTCAAGTTTGAGTAACATGATCAAGCTGATCTGTCCTAAGACTTTTATAGCACAAGGAATATCTGTGCACTAGGATACATTCTAATCTTGCTACAGGCACTACAGTAGTTTACTGTGGAATTGAGTGGAGTATCTTGAAGAGAAAATGATGCCATTGGGTAAAGCCAACCAGATTCTCAAGAAAGAAGCTCAGGTAGGCTGTCCCACTCAGGTCTCTGTGACTGAAGTCACAAGCTTCTTTGAGAAGAAGGCCTTTTCTCAACATCTGCAACATGCCAACTATGCTGTCGATGCTCAGTAAACAAATAATTAGAATAAGAAATGGAATTGTTTCTAAATATAATGTTCCATAAAGCCTACAGAGATGCCATCTGCTCTGTAAGGTAGAAAGCTGGAGCCTATAAAAACTTCCGCGTATGCTTAATTTTACACCCTCAAGCAGCCCCAGGGACCATTCAAGTGCATAAAATCGAGCAGATATGTAAACATTTGCAGAGCTACAGCTCCATAATTGGTAATTTTGCAGCTACTGTATTTTTCAAGGATCTGGAAAGAAGTTCTATGGCAAAAGGCACCTTGAGGGTCAACACAAAAAAGCTGTGGACAGCTCATCTCCACTTTTATTCTAGTGCTTGGCTTAATTTGGCTGTCTCCAAAACTCGCACAGTTCACAGTGGAAGGATGGCACATTCCCAGCACTTTGGCATCCGAGAGACAGCAGAACATATCTCACTCCTGCTCAGAGCTGGAAGTGAAAATAGAGTGCAAGGAATCCAAAAGGAAGTTGTTGAATGCATGGCAGATGTTGTTACATTTGGCCTAGCAGTACTCCATGTGGCAGTCACACGACTGGTGATCTTAGCCAGAGAGGTTAATGGGGATGGGCACTCCTATGTGAGGCTTTTCTTTCAAATGAGGGTCGAACAAATGTTATAAGTGAACCAATAACAGCAGGAACAAAAAAAATATTAAAATAAGGGGAAGGGAAGCTCAGAGCTAATGGCATGGCGGCTGGGAAAATAGCACATCAACAGCCAAGAAGAGACGTAAAACCAAGATGATCATTTCATGGGAAAGCGGGCTGAAAGAGACATCTTAAGACCGCCCTATGTACCTCCATCCCATTCCCCTGAGCTTTGGCTGGCACCCACGTCTCCTACAGACAAATGCAGAGTGAGGAAACGATACAGTGGTATGAATCACGGATTTCTAGGCCATCATTTATAACAGGAGCTACGCCTGAGCAGAGGTGCATTACTCGCATATTGAAGATGATTTATGCGTTTTTTACATAGCTGTTGGGCTTTAATTATTCACTTGATTATCAATAAAAAATAAGCAGTGAGCAGTACAGAATGTTAACATGTCTGAAAGGGGCATTGCAGCCACTTGTGTGAAACAAACGTGCACGCGCAGGGAGGCATTCCTGTCCTGTTAGTGCCAGGTATGAGGACAAATTCACAAGTAGGATTAGTGCATTTCTTTTCTTTTTCTTCCTTATCCCCTCCCCACCCCTTTCACAAACAAAACCTGCCAACGTGTTCATCAGCTCTGTGATGGCAGACAAATGTTTCAGCAAAACATGTGCCAAATATCCATTGATATTGGCTGAAATTCAATATGATGAAATGAATTGATGCTGGCGTCCCATTTGGTGCAATGCAATATCTGATCAATAGCAGGTAATTGGACATCATTTTGCGTAGGATAGAAAGCTGGTGTTGTTACATCACTCTGACTTATGGATCATATTAATCACTGCCTAACTGTTTCATCAATGTAATTTCTTTTCATCAACATGCTGTGGCATTTAGAACGTTGGACATAAAACCTCTATACTGTATTAACTTGAAATTAAAAGCTGTGCAGCCCAATGAAATGGAACACTGTTATCATGGGTGTGAATAGTGTTCTCACATTGTAGCACGAAATTATACAATTGGCATCTTTAACAAGCAGAGCAAAGTGACAGGGAAAAAAAAAAATCAAATAGCAAGAACTCATCTGGACTGGAGGGGATATGCATTCATACAAGCCTCAGCTTCAGTTCCTCCTCCTTAATTGCAATCAATTCAAGACCAGCAGGGAGAGAAATCCATGTTTCTTTTCAGCTTTTGCTAGTTCACAGGTGTTTGTGAGTTGTGAAACTACTGAGGATATATTAACAGGGCAGGTCTAGCAAAGGACAAGGTATGATCTCTCCATCCCCTCTCCTAGCATGGAAATATGCGCACCTCTGTCAGTGATCACTGGGATTCCTACTGCTTACTCTGTGCTCTTTCCATTTTAGCTTTCTTCAAGCCTCTTTTGTACTCCACCAGAGGTACATTTGTGGAGGTTGGTACCATTGCCTTCTATCAGATGACTTGAAGTCACTTTTCTTCCGTCACATGCTAGCAGGAATCCTAGCTGCATTTGGCAGCAAAGGAAAGCTTTTAGGCAAGTCAGTCAGAGAACTAGTGCCATTGGCTCTGCCACAGCCAGAGGAGAGAGACAGCTTCAGTCAGACCATGGCACAGTCCTGCTCTGAGTGTCCAAAACGCTTTTTATAGGGTACACTTCAGACACCTGCTTGGGCAACTAACTGCACAGTCTGGCACTCCAACACTGAACCCAAACCTCATACCACATAGTGCTGTTTTCAGTTAAGATCATTACAGAAAACAAAGTAATCCTTTACTCTTCAGTACAGATACTCACCCAGGCAAATCCCAACTCCATGCTGGGGCAAGACATAGGCATACACATCCTCCCACACACTGGTTTCTGTGGGAAATAAACTAGGAAAAGTAAGTAAAAAGGTGTTAAGCCAGACCCCTGTCTTTCAGACCATAAGCATAGAGTGCACAGTTTATGTCTTGCCCAAGAGGCTGAATGACCCTAAGCCCATAGATAAAGTTGGCAGAGAATGGCCTGAAGTCTCCGTTACTATTACACAGAAAAGCAATGGGACTGTGTCCTGCCTGAAGAGAGAACAAGAAGGCAAGTCAACAGCAGAAAAAACCCTGACAACTGGATCTTATTCTCAGAGCACCTGCATTTACCACTGATATCAAAGCTGCGGGTGCCTGGCACTTCTTAAAATGTAACAACCAGCTTATTCATCCTGTCTTAGGTGAGAGCATTTTCTCTGTTCTCTGTTTGGTATGAAGCCTGTTGGGAAAGGCAGGATGAGAGCAGATAATAATAATAGTGTTTCAACATCTCCAGCTCATGGTTTCTTGCCATATTTGGTGATTGTTTTCTTTAAGCTCCAAACTCTGTGTCTGTGGGAATCTTAGCTTTCTCTCTCTTAAAAAAAAAATGCTGTCTATTCCTTTTGATGGGGTAGGAGAGCCTGAAAACCTGCCATCCAAAAGAACTGAAAAATTATAAACCTCAAAAAAAAGAACCTTAAGTGCGCATTACTCTTAAACATCTGCGTTTTTAACAGTGACCTCATGATTTTTAGGAAGGTTTTATTATCAGGTTTTGAGTGCTGGAAAAAACTAACCCTCACTAAGGTTTGCAGTTTGGATAGAGACAAAGTACCTGAAGAAATATTTGTAAGTGCCATTGGTCAGAAAAAAAAATAGGATTATGGCAAAATGGCTTTTATGGGAAATCTTCTGTACTTGGTCCTCCCAGCTGGAATTAGAAACACAACAGACTCAGTTCAGGGGTGGAGGCAAAAGGGAGACAGAAATTTCTTTTATTTCCACCCCTGCTAAGGAAAATACTTCCTTACATGATTAAATTTAAGTATATGCCAAGATCCTATTAGAACTTGACTTCATATTTCAAGTTTCTCAATAGGAATGTTTTATTTATGTAGAGCCAAAGAAAATGGTATGACTATACTTCTGCTTTCAGAGCTAAACAATGCTGGATCTGTAAAGAAATCCTGGAAGGAAGTATGTGAGTCCACCTTAGTTTTGTTTTTAGGTAAAGAAGCCAGAACCTCATGTTAATGGTGAGTTGAGGCACTAATTTCCCCTACCCTCAGTGGCAAACCTATACAGTATTCTATACAATACGAACTGGTCTCCTATTGAAGCCGCACCAGCAATTTCTTCATTGAATCTGCACATGAGACATTTTAAAACTATTTCAAGATCAGACAGTGCCTGTACAGACAAGAGCACAGGGTTGTAGGGGGAAATAGCACAGGTTTTTTTTCCTTCATGGCTGCTTGGGAGGTTTAAGCATCACTGACAAAATCTTCCAGTCTCCCCTCTCCCCGTTTCTGCTGCTGACACTGGCTGTTCGTGCCTTTAATGGTACAGGCTAAATATGTAGATCTGTGCCTGTGGTTTGCGTTTTTTTACATATTGTGCCATTAAAGCTTAAAGTGATCCTGCAGCCGCTCTTTAGGGAGTGCTCCTTCTGAGCTAAGTCCATTGCAGTCACTGTCACAGCGCAAATCATCTGTGCACACACACGCACTTACACACACAGTGCGCTCTTCATTTTTCCACTTCCCATTGCTGCCCGTAGCACCAGTAACTCTCTACTGATATCTGTTGGTGCATTGTAATGGAGAGCTAATCATGACATGGGCAAAGTGGGAAGACCTCTCTATAAAACCTACAGGAAATCAACCATGACTGCTTCATAGCTCCATCTACTTGGTTCAAACTCCCCTTCACCCTCTGTCTCTGCTTCTTTTAATCTAAAACAAGAGCTATTCAGAGTGCAAAGACATTTGCTCTTTGTCTATGGAAAATAACCCCCCATAACCCTTTTGTCTGTTCATGTCACTCAGATGATCAGCCACATCCTCTCTTCAGTGACAGCTCCCCAAGATGCACCTATTTTCTACTGCTCTGTTGTTTTACTCCTGCATTTGTAAGAATGACTTATTTTAGCAACTAATTATACTAACAGCCACACAAAGATAGGACCAAAAAATGTAAAACCACTTACAGATGGAAATGAAGACACTGGGTTGTCTTAAAAGGAGAGAGTCCACTACTAAATTCATTGATGCTAGCCTGCTGGGGTTACCTGCCAGAAAAGGTCAAGATGTAATTATGATGGGTGTGCTGAGTGCATTGTATCCCTGATGCATGAAAATCTGTTTGGTCTGAGTATTTTAGCAATACCTGAGACAGATTAAAACTCTTTGAGAACCATAAAAGCAAAGTAAATTGCAGGGTCCTACCTACAGGATGATGCTCAAATATTCTGCAGGGGGAGCACACCCTGGAGCTCAGGAGCAAGAACCTGGTGCCTTGAGATCTATTCCTTATTTCACAGTGGATTTACTGAGGAGCAGGTGGGCAGCTGTGCTACTCTGTGATCAGCTCCTCACATGTAGATACCATGATTATTTCATCCCATCAAATTCTTAGAAATCTGAGAGTAGATGTCAATATGTCAAAGACTACTGTGCTGTTTGTGTATTACTCTCATTACCAGCGTACAAAATGAGGTTTACATACTGTATTATGGTATTTATATAGCAGTCATCACCAGGGTATTTGAGTTTCCTACAAAACCCTTCTTTCCCCCTACAACCAACTAAATCATTTTTACAGGCATTTAGAGAACTCACACACTCCTGTAATTATTGCCACGTTGCCTCCGTCATTCTCATGGTCATGTTCAGGAGCACAATTCACTTCCCCCGGTACTAATGAGTAATAAATAATTCATACAAAAAATAAAAAAGACACCTAACAAAAGAGACATGGGCATACTTCACGTGGTGACTGCATTATACAGTCTGTGATGTCGTTTTCTGTGGTAAAGCCTTTTAGAATTTAAGAGAAAATGATAACCTTTCCTTACATTTTGAACATCCTATAGAATAGAATACAATTAACATCTTTGTCAAATAATATAATCCGGTAGGATGGCTCAAAAAGGTAGCAGAAGACAGCACTCTATTTCAATTTCAGAATACAGTACTGTTACACTTCTATGGACTCTTATGGGCTTCATCCCTCTTAACTTCTGCAGGACTTTCCCAGGAGGGTTTGCACATAAGATGAGAAGAATGGTGGGAGAAAAATTACTGTGGAGAGACAGGAAAATGTCTGGCTTAAATTTACTACCAAAAGCTGTCTTGGGAGGCTTAAACATAGCGGGACTATTCAGCTCCATGATAAAGGGTTCACGTGTGTTCAGAAGAGGGTTAATGGGGATAAAAACAGAGAAACAACAGGAGAGTGCCCAGCAGATACACAGCTGAACTGCTTTATCTACCTAATAGTGATAGCTGGAGTATGAAGTCCCTGGCTACTGCAATAGCCCCTCAGCTGCAGCAGAGGCAGCAACCGACCAGACAATCTGTGGAGTTACCAGGCTGGTGTTCTTCATAGCCTGTGAAAAGCTCTTTTACCCAAGGGGTTCAGAGGAAGCATCTGGTCCTTACATGACAGACAACATGAATTATTTTGAGCATAGAAGGGATTAGACGTACTTGTTCAGTTAGTATGTATCTATCCAATGTATATGGGACCTTTCAATTGTGTTCTATACAAAAGAACTGCACGGTAGCCTACTATGAACACTCTCCATGCCCACACAGACCAAATCCTTTCCACTCAATTGCCTTCTCACACCAGTCCTGTTTCAAGTGTATCTCCACATAACGGTAAAACTTGATTTTGAGTTTTTCTGTGGTTGCTCAGCTTTATTGTTATTTTTCAGGAGAGTAGCAGAAATAAACAGAAAATATTTAATTATTGTTGTTTATTCTCCTATAAGCTGATGCTGAAGGGAGTTGATCATGATCTAAGCTCTAAGAGGGATCCTGTGTTGGTGGGAAGAGGGGGCTTCAGTGCAGTTAGGCAAGAGGGGGAAGCGAATGGTTGGTTGGTGTTAGACCATGAATACTGTTTACATTCTGTTAGACAAACACAAAAGTTAGAAACGATCCCTTGAAAAACACCACAATGCTAAGACTGCAAACTCAAACACACAGATAGGAGATGCCAGAACGGTGCGACCTTAATTAACCCTCCTGTGTGCATGCATTATCTAATTGCATGAGCATATATTATTTCTCCCCAGAGAGCCTGTGTCTCACAATGCAGGGGACAGACAAAATCCACTGCGCAAGAAGCTGTTCAATGTTTTCCCTTCTCCTCTCTGTGTGGTCCCAGGCTTATTTACTGAACACTATTCACTTCATGCTGAAGGTAGGATTACTCATCTTATCATGGACATTCTTGTCACATTCCTGACTTTAGCAGCTGTGGACATCACATAAATCAACACACTTGTTTTCATCTGTGTAAAAGCAGGGCTTGGTATTATCCCCATTTAGCTGAGGAGATCGCTACTGGACAATTTCTATGAGAATTTCCATTGCTCTCTCTGAAACGGTTAAAAAAGCAAATGAAATATGGTTTTGCCATGAGGAGGGCTGTTCAGTTTTAATAAGAACTGGTGCTACCAATCCGGCATAAATTTTGCATTTTCATCCTAACCAATGTAAGTGCAGATACCCTCATTATTCATAAGAATGATTAAACTGTTTTCAGAATCCCACCAACTCCTTTGATTGAATGGCCATTGTGAGATGAACCCCAACAACAGCCTCGCCTTACTCTGCCACAGAATTATTGAGACTTCAGCTGACCTAGAATTAAGTCCTTTGCACCACTAAGGCTGCCTTTCTTAAACTTTTGTCACCTAGTTCCTTACTACACTAACTAGCCTCATTTGTCTTCTCCAGTCTCTCCCAACATAATTTTCATGGCCTCACTTTAGGAGTTCTATTTCAGAAATATCTTCCACAAGGGGAATTTTTATTTTTCCTTTAATTTTAAACCTCAACAGTTTTTAGAAACACCTGTCACTGTTTCCATCTCTCCAATCAGCGAGCAGTGCGGGTGTCTCTCTCAGCGGGAGCTGACAATTTGATGATACTTCATCAGTGTGGGACTCCTGCTGAGAAGTAGATTGAGACAAAGGAAATGCCTCTCACCATTGAAACAAATAAGAAATCTGATTTTCTAAGTTATTGTTAGGTAAGTTTAATTTCTTTTATTTTTTGACATAAGTCTGCATGTCTGTGTACTGGCATTAGCATTGGCCAGTTCACTCCCATTTCTCTCTCGCAACCACACAGGCATTAATGCTACCAGCAAAATGAGATACCTTAGAAAAAACACCAGGCTGGGATTCAAGAGCAGTACTAAAATGCTGGCCTCACCAGAGGTTTCCTGCAAACCTCAGGTAAAGTTTTATTAAGGTCTCAATTCACTGAAGAATACAAGCCTAGAGCAACAATTCCTTAATCAGAAAGTTTATCTTGTTCCTGGTGGTATGCATGTTCTGGTTTGTATTTTCAAGGCTGTCTGCATTATCAGGAAGGACAGATATACTTAAAAAAAATAATGAAAGAAGGCCTTAAATTCCACAAAAAGCATGTGTTTTTACTGGAAAGCAGGGAATGTAAGAATACAGGGCAAAAGAGCTGGGGAGGGAGTGAAAATCCAGCCCCCCTGAAATCAGTTGGCGATGACAAATAAAGGGGAAGCTTCCCACTTGTCCTTTGGGACAGAATGCCCTGTTGCCTTCTAGATTGCTTGCAGTGAAGAGGGTCACAGCCTTTCTGCAGGTTGACAGAATATTCGGTGCATGAGTGGCTGGCGACAAAATGCCCAAACTCAGGCCACATTAAGAATAACTAGTTGATGGAAATCGTTGTGGGAAATACTCTTCATCATTCAGTGTGATGGGGTCCCCTTTTCTTGCATTATGGATAACTGGGGCCCTGTGAAGTTGCATAGCAGAGAAATTCAAGATCACCTGCAGCCATCATCTTGACAGTAGGGAATAAGTAAGATGAGGGGTAGGGGTTAGTCATATACATAGTGTTGCAGAGTTACAGAAAGCATGGTATGAGTGCTCTTAGGATGATATGAGTGCTCTCTGCAGTCATACATGCAGGGAATGAACTGGACCCAGTTCCTCTTTCCCACTGGGACAATTTCTGTCCCTTTGGTCAGGCATCGGGCAGCCCTCAATAACCAGGATGAAACCAGTATATTGCAGGGAAGAAAAGCTGCGCCCCTGGGAATTTAGATATCACTGGGGCTGAAGGGAGTCCAAATTGCATCAGGAATGACACCTGCCCACTTCTGGCCAGACTGTGAGCAGCCCTTTCTGGGACTTTCAAAAGCATGTTGCAGAGAGGATGCAAAAAGTCTTTCTCCTCTAAATGCACCCTCCTCCTTTCTTCCTCTCCTTATTTCTCTGAGGCCCAAGGACTATTCTCTCCTTGTCTCCCCACTCATTTCAACAATCTCAAGTAAAGGTGGAGTAGAGATGGTTTTCTTGCAGACAGAAGCTCAGTGCATGTTGCTTTTCTTCTGCAGGCAGATGGTCCCTCAGGAGACCATGGGTGAACACTGCAGCATCATCAACATTAGTTTTGGTGCACGGAAGAAACCTGCCCTCCATCTTTGTGGCGTGGTGCCTGGATCCCGCTGACCCATAGCCCACACATCTGCATTTTCTGTAGCTTTGCTGTACTCCCTTCAGTTCCTCCTTGGATGCCAAGTCCTGAACAGCCCACAGTACAAGCTATAGCTCATGATGTCCAGCTGACTTTTACTGTCATAAACAGGCTGATATTTGTTTAATTTAGTGAAATAAATGCCTCTCCTAGCTGTTTGGAAAGCAAATCCCTCCTTACCCTCCAGCTGGTATTTGCTGTACTTGAGTGAGCCTGGTAAAAAGCTCGGGTTATAATTCAATGCTGCTATGTTTGTGCAGAACCAACAAGCCTTTCTTAAGCCCTCTTAGGGTTTTTTAAGCCAAGGAACTGCTCTTTTCCTCGATGGAGCTCTCCAATGCCTTAACAGCATTGCTCACAACAGATCTTCAAATAGGGACAGCAAGCAAACAACATATTACCTGCAGCAGCAGGTACTGCTGAGCATAATAGTATATTGATGCAGGACCTTACTGAGCTTTCTGAAGTTCCGCACAACAGAGTCACATGGTATCTCTTTTTGTTATTTACTAACAATGAACTGGTTGTGATCCTGCTAGCACAGTGCTACTGAATGGCAGGGGCTGTGGCTCTGTTCTTTTCCACACGTCTTTGCTATAATCCTCATCCTGATGTGAAAAATTTGGACTTCACTGTAAGCAGGCATCAGCATAGCTCTATTGATACCCATGCTGAATGATTCCAGAGAGACTATTTACAACTCCAGTGCTTCTGAGCACAATGACGGTCTTGCCATTGCTTCCAGTGGCAGGAGCAAGTCTAAGTACTGAGACAAACTGCAGAGACACAAGGTCAATATGGGTGGCGGTTAAATGAGTGGAAGCTTCCAAAGAGGACTGAGACCTAGAGTCCCAGGTTTTTTGCCTCTTCTCACCCAGCTTCCCATACTGTAAACTCAGTTAATAGAAACACACATGCTTTAGAATGTAGTACATATTTCCTCCTTTCAAAATGTATATATGTCTACTAATTTATTCTCTTCCATGATGCCAAGAGGAATTCAGGCCGATGGCTGGCACTATACCATATTAATTGTTTGCTTTCCAAAAAACCATCTCGGCTGCAGGGCCAAGTTCTGTTCTTCTGCTTATAGTTGCCCTAATCCTATGTATATTCCAATGTGCGCTCCACTCTCTTCTTCCTACTCTTGTCTCCCCGTTTCCCATTCACCTCAGTGCCTCTTATATGTTAGGGGCTGTCTGATCACATGCCTAAGTTGAAGAGATTTGTTCCAAATGATTGCTTTCATTCACAGTTCTCAGTTTATGTTAGGGAAGAACTGTATATAAAGGAGTAAAAAATTAATTGAAAAGGAATAATTTGTAGTCACTGTCTCAAAACCAGTCAAGTAATAAGCTTTGTCATGTTGGACCATGAACAAGCAGTTTAATACACAGTTTCCGGGGTGCCAACTACCTGAGAGAATTTGGAGCCAGGTGAAGTCAGCACCCAGAGTGTTCAAACTGAATGAGTACCCAGAGACATATAAGGCAGAAAATCATTATTTTCTCTTACCTTTGTATGTAGCGTTTTCCCACCACAAACCAAGAGATGGGAAGACCCAAAACACTGTGTGAGCTTGCTTGAGAGTGACTAAATCACTCAGCTCTTTCATTTTAACAATTTAACTTCAACTTTAACATTTAACTTCATTCAGGAAGTATAATGAGTGCACACATGAACCAGCGTCAATATTTATGCAAAGATATGTGGTGTTCATGTGAAACGTTATACATCTTAATTAAGATGACTTCCTTGTGAAGAACTCTTTCTGGAAATGAGTACAGACTGCTGGGCATCCCAGTTGTTAAATGACAAACATGCTAGAAGGCCACCACAACTTTGGCCAATATTTAATGACTCATTGTGCCCCCAGGATATAACTCTGATGGATATTCTAGAGATATTCTGGTGCCATATCTGAGAGTAAATCATGCTTTGATTATTCCATCTTATAGCCCACTGCAGCACAGGGAACATGCTTTGCCAGCAGTTGTTATGAGCATACTTGGAATTCTTGACCAAGATCATTGAAAGCCCAATATGAGAACAAAAGGCTACAAATTATTTCCACAGTGTGTTAAAGTCAAGACAGTAGGCTGTAAAATAAAGAGAAATCTCTCTATTAGATAGAACTGTCTCAGAGTCACTTCTTCCTTTAGAAATCACGACCTACACAGTTTCATAAATCAATGAAAGGATTTTGACCATTAAACTTAATTGATACTGAATTTAAAGGCATGAACTTAAATCATTTTGCCATTTTCTTTGACAATTAGTTTTTGGCATTGCATTTCTTTCCATCGCTGTACGAAGCAAAAAATCACAAGTACTGAGGAAGCAAGATTAACATGTACAAAAGATGAAGCACTGTGAGCAGCGACATCTGGGGCAATGCAAAAGATGTTTCAAGGAGTGTAAACAGGCAGAAGTAAAAACAGAAAATAAAACCTGACTTTTAAGTAAAATCAGCAACAACTTGGATTTATATAGCGCTCCATATGTTCTAGATGAATAACACCCAAGGCGTTTTAGAGTGAAGTAAGGTAAAAAGCATGCTTGAGGCGAGAAAGTAAGAAAATAATTAAATTTCTTGAAAATGTTTTCAGCTTTGAGTAGGTGCAATTCTTCCCTTTAGATGGCTGTTGGTAATGGTGCTGAGGTGCTGTTGTTTTACATAATTGGCTTTGGATGGGAGCCATGCTGCAGTGAAAGAGCAAAGACTGCTTGTAGTCGAAATGCTCATTCTATTTTTTTTTTTTTTTTTTGATGTAATGGTGCAGTAGAATTCAGATTGCTTAGAAAAATCTAGCTGGAAAGAATGAAAACATTGAACTATTTGGAAATGCCATTGAGCCAGTTATGGAAGAAAACAGGCCTTGGGCGGGAGCGAAAAGGAAGGACTGCACAACATGAATAGTTTTTTCCCCCTGGTTTTGTGTTTTTTACCCCACCTCCCATTTACAGAGGAAATGGTTCTTGATGGTTGTGTCTAGGTGGATTTCTCCAGCTCTGAGTATAGCAAAAATTATAATATCTATAATAACAAAGGGCTGTCAGCAACAAAAATAAATACGGCACAAAGTAAACAGCTGTCAGTCTTGAGCATGAATCACAAACACAAGTGAGGTATGTTTTGTCTTTTTACAGAATGAAGAGTTGCACAAGTATAGTACAAAATGGAGTCTTTCCTTTTCTACCATTCACCAAGCACAGATCACCACATGGGCCAAGGTTCGCTGAACAGAGATGTACATATGCTACCCCTATTCCATTTGTTCAGAAGAAAAGTGCCACGCATGCTTGAATCACTGTTTTCCACCATGATTTTACATTTTTCACAGGAGAAAAGCTCAGCAAGTCAGTAATTTGTTTGGGCCATCACCAGTAAACTGCAGGTGGGTAAGTATTTTGGATATGCATATTTTTCTAGCCAGAAGCTCTCATTACTGTTGCTGCTATGAAACGTCCCCATGCTTTCTGACATAAAAACCATGCTCAGACAGGGGCCACTAGTCCCGGAGGCCTATATGGCTGGAACTTCAAACATGGGCCTCAGAATAAGATTTAGATTTGTCAGACAGTTGTGGGATTCCCAGAACAGTGAAACAGGCAACCATTTCACTTGTTGGCTACATGCCAACAGTAGGAGTTTTACAACTTATTAAAGTAGTCATCATCATCATCATCACTTGGATTTATCAGCTGTATAGTCCTGAAGGCCCCTGTCAGAATCAGGGTCTTACTGGGCTACTGTTTTTTATAGACAGCCAGAAGATACAGATCATGTTTCAAAAAGATAAAGATTTATGCTTGAAAGAGGTTATCAAATGAGTTCTGTCTCGGAAAACAGCATTGATAGTCAGTACTCAGTCTGTCCAGCTGGTCAAGGGCGTTTCCTGATTTGGAGAAAGAAAACTTGCCAGCTTTTGAAATTAATATATTATTATTACTGGTATCTTGCTTTTTAATCCTTCACTGTGTGGATAGCATGATCCTCATCAAAAAGGAAACCAGAAGGGTGTGCACATGCTGCCAAAAGTCTGCTAGAAAAAGATTCTTGGCTAAAATTTTCAAAACTGCTTGAAAGGATTTCCTGCTGACTTCAGCCCTGTAAATCCACCCTTCGCTGCATGAGGATAAAGGAGAGGCTACTCATCAACATCAACATTTATTTAGCTTTACGGTCAACGTACGTTTTCCCTTCAAACTGGGGAATCTTAGGCTTAGAGCTTCCTTTTTAGTGATGACCCAGTCTGCTGACTGTGCCTTTATAAAAGCATTAGAGCGAGGGCAAAAAGCCCTATCCATAATCCACTATATAACAGAGACCTGCAAAATGCCACAATCCCCAAAGCTGATCCGATGGACTGAGCTGTGCACCATAATCCAACTCTTAATGTCAAGGAAAAATTATTCACCATCAGTAGCTATCCATCACGTACAACAGGCAGCAAAAGGCAATTGAACTGAGTTTTAATTTCTCATATGAGATCTCAACAGAGGAAGAGTCATAACAATAATCTAGGTTAGGCTAGTAAGGCTGTGATTTTGTGGTGTTTATGTTTATTCAGGATGTGGAGCAGATATAAGGTCAGTCAGAGCTAAGTTTTTGGTATGAACCGGCAGACTTATAATTCTCTGGTTTACCTCTGCAAGGTGGTTCTGCCGAGTCTTATATGCTAAATATTTCCATTAACATTTCTGGAAGTTACTGCTAAATTATTAGTTCCTATCAGGATGTAAATGATGCGAAAAGATTGTTCCTCAGGGTCATAAAGAATTAAGAGAAAGGCAGTCTTGGAAAGATCACCACAGTGAACAAAGCACATGAGAAAATGGTAACTCAGATTTATGTTACAATCTTACTTTTCCTTCACTCGTGAGGCCCTAGGAAACACAAGAGAATCTTGTTCTAGTCCCCATCAACTTCTCTGGATAGTGTATCAGACACCTAAGGCAGCTTATGATGCCCTGCTGAAAACAGAATGGGACTCCTCTAATGACAAAGAACCAAAAGCAAAGGCACATTAGTTAGTCAGCTGTGACACTATTAAAGATGCAACCAAAATTGCCACAAAGTAATGACACTGCAATTTCCAATAGGCCATAGGCTTCAAATCAAAGGCCACAACACCTTCCCAGGAACAAAAAACCCAAGATGCCTGCTCCTTAGGCTAGCCAAAAGAGAAGCAGCAGTAGTGTTGCACAGGGAGTCAATAACTGACAAAAAGATAACCTCACTAAGGCATAAAGAACTACCATATACACCCTGTCCTATAAAACAGAAACTCTGACAGTCTCTCAGCGTTTTAAGTATCCCTAGTACTCACTCTCTCTCTTTTCTGGTTCACACAGAGGCTGTGTTTCTTAAAGTTTTGTCTTTGCTAGAGCATGCTGTCTCCGTGACTGCAGCCAGCTTTCTCTTTGTTGTTTCCCCATGCGGTAAGCAAGGATAAAACACATCCTCCTTTACACAAAGAAACTTTTTTCTCTCTTCTACATGCACTGTGACTCTGACTGTCCACTTCTAGTTACAATGGGTTACCCAAAACAACAGAAATATCATTCTCCCAGACTCCACGCCTTCTGGCAGGTTTTCCCATTGCAGTTACCTGAGCTGTGGGAGTAGTTGTGGAGAAATGGAGGTGACTTGTGCTCTTTGGCTTCTTCTGTTCTAGCCAGCAACACACTGGCAATAATCTCTTCCTCCTATGGAGATAAAGAGAGATAATTAAGATAAACTAGACCTGCTGTTGTGCTCCCTGCTGGGAGGTATTAAGAAGGAAGACATGCTGGCCTATTTCAAAAGACTTGTGAGGTACAGATCAACTTTACCATTTGGAGATGGAGCAGAGGCTTTTGATGTGTTTTACTTAGGACAATACAACAAAATTATTTTACTTTTTTATCCTTTTGTGCAGAGCTCAGTGATTGGACCTAGGGTTGAACTTACAACTTGATACTTGTGTGCTGAAACCAGGAGTCAGGGAAATGCTACTTTAGTAACTGCGGAAGGAACAAAACCTGTATTATGTTAAATGCATTGGGGAAGGTTAGGTAGTGTAAAAATTCCTTCCATTTTCCAAACTGGCTCCTTGGGAGATGTGATAATGCAGAGTTTTGAAATACTTAACAATTTGCATTTATATTAAAAAAAAAAGGGAAAACCATGTACAAAGAAAAACACAAACATGTTCAGAATGCCTACCGCCAGCAACATCTTGGCATTTGCCAGTACTTAAAGGTTATGTCTGTCATGTTTAGATGTGGTGTAAAGTCCTTCACCCTTTCCCAAGTAATTGGACATCATACTGATAGGTAAAACTGAATGTGTTATGAACAGCTCTCCTATAGACTTACAGGGCTTATTGACAGACAGTGCTTGGAGAGAAGGCCTAATTTTATGCATGAACATATCATGCTGGAATAATTATGCAACTGCTTGCTTTTCTTGTGCAGTATGTTGTGAATCTCCACAATGGGTCCTGGGAATTCATACCTTCTTCTGGTTTTGCATAAACACAACTCCTGTAGTTAACAAGGGGCAATAAATTATTAAGGTGAATCAAACATATAACCAAGAATAAAGATATGAATAATTATATATATAAAATTGTCTTGCTCTCAAGGTGTATGAAAGTGACTTCAGCCTACACACCTTTCGTAAACGGCAGCAAATGGAAAACTGGCTCTCATTGGAGAATCTATCGTCGTTGGTTTCCTTCTCCCACTTTGTTGGCTGATTGATAGAGAGGTGTGCAAAAACTGAGGTAGCATTTTGCCTCTGGTAAGCTTGACTTGTGGGTTTTTTTAGTTCATGGCATGTTTAACCAGTGTGAAGTATCCCATCTCATTCTAAAATAAGAAGTCCTTCTGGGTCATTGCTGAAAATCATTGACAGCTGACTATAATCTTGCTCTCACCTGAACAGGCTGACTGAAAACTTATGGTTAATGGAAGTAAAATGTTGGGATGGGGAGGACATTTCTAGAGCTGAAAATAGCTGGATGCCGGGAGGGTAGTATTAGGGGGATGAAGGAGTATCCTTATGCTTTCTCTGTTCCTATTCTCTCCAGGCATCTGTTCACTGTCACAGTTTTATGTATTTTGTTGTTTTTTTTAAACCTGTACACAATGTTCACGCCTCTATTTCACATTTAGAAATGCATATTTCAAACAGCAATACAAAAAATATCCATGAAGAATGCATAATCTCTGAAAAAAACCTGACAGCATTCTTGCTACTGTTTCATTTCTAAATACAAAACTGACTGCCATATTGCTGCTTCTGTTTGCGTGGTGAGAAAAGTTCATTTTTTGTGTGAGTAGCATAAATGACACTCTCCCTATTTTGATTTCTTTGTCATTTAGGATTCTTAAGCTTGCAAAACCCCTAAAGAAAGATGCAGTGAGTGCACAACTGGCTCATGACATCCAGTTTAGGACAGAGCTAGAAGAGTCTCCGAGTCATTTATGTCGGAGCAGAAGCACTTGAGTTGCTCTGTGTGTGGGTCAAATCAGGTCCTTGGCCCATTCTGCATCTGTGGCTGCCCTGGCCACCATGCTGTTGGTCACCTCTGTCTCTCTCTGGGGAGAGAGAAGTCTCCACTGTTAATTTATTTCAGCTGTCATATCAATTGTTTGTTTACAGAAATATGTATTACAGTGAGCCCCCTGGCTCTTTGAATTGGGAAGAACAAATGCTTTTGCTAATCAGGACTTATCAATGGTAAATTCCCTTCCTTCACCCTTTTCATGAGCAGATTTATCAAACTGGTGCTCACAGAAAGCCTGTCCTGTCAGTGGGCTTGCTGCTGCTTTTGACTAGGCTTTCTGCTGGTACAGTTATCCCTCCTTGCCAATTGGCATGCTAGACTGGCCACTTCATTCTTCCCTGCTGATGAGGAGGCAGCATGTTCTTGTGCTCCTTCTGTGGGGTTGCTTTGCTGCGTGGTCTGTGTCCGAGCTAGCTCCAGTATGATCTGGGTCCTTGCTACCAGCCCTGCCAAGGCTAGGTCTGACAGTCAGCTGCACTGGATGTACCTTTGGGCTGGACCACAAAGGCTGTTCTTATATCCCCATGACATAGCATATATCACAAAGACTGTCTGGTTCCTGTGGTGTCTTGATGCCCCAGGCAGAATGCCCACAGCAGGGCTTTTCATCTGCTGTCAGTCTGATTCAGCTGGCCTTCTTTCCTTCCCCTCCTCTGGTACACTCCTTTGGGTCCTCTCCAGTGTGGCTGGCACCAGCAGCGGTACTGCCAGAACACAGCTGCTTTGAGTGTACCGGAGTGGAGCAAAACCATCTCCCTACACAGCTGCAGCTCACACAGCGAATGCAGATTACTGCTGACAGACGCAGCAGAGAAAGCCGTGAATGCTCGTGATATGTACCTACATACAGTCATCTGCTTGTTGCTAAGGCGCCCGGGCAGCTCTGGGCTTGCAGGACCGGGATCCCCCTTGCCCCTGTATTTCCTGGTTCTGATCACATTTCCCTTACCCACAGGCTCCACTTCCTCATTTTCAGAAGCTGGCATTTAGTCACTCCCAGGCTCCAGCTGCGGGGTGTCTCAGCTCGGCGCCCCGGTGGGTCCCCCCCCAGAGGGGAGCAGTTTCTGCAGGAGTCTGAGCCTGGAGCCGCGCTTCCCCACTATGGCCCAGTGTTCAAAACCACCTCATTTCCAGCCCAGTTAGACTCAAGATACGTTGAAGACCACAGCAGTGAGCCTGCCCTCGCACAATTTCTAACCAAGGAGGGGCAGGTAAGTCTTTAAACTGAGCCTCTAAAATAACAGGGGATTGCTTGCTCAGGGTAATCACTTGACCCCCCTTTCAGTATTCTGCCATGTGAGGGATTCCTAGTAGTGCAAGGAAAATGGGTCATGTTTGTTCCCTCCTTTTCCTATTAATTTTGAAGCATTGCTACTACTTTTCATGCATTCTTTTTTTTTTTTTTCCCCCTTTGCTTTTCCTATTTGCATTTACTCAGCAGCAACCAGAGCATATCCATTTTTGGAGTTAGCTTAAATAAATGCTGTTAGTTGATGACTATCAATCCTGCACAAATGCTTGCATAAGAAGATAAGTTTTCTCAAAGCTGTTTGCTTAGGGGTAGATGGCTGTTATAATGGTGTGTTTATTGAACAGTGATTTATCTGTTGCAATTATTTGTCCTTTAGGGCTGGTGATATTATATTAGTGGGTTTGATCTTTGCCAACACCTGGATCCCTCTTTGCAATTAGCAAAGTGATACACTGTGTCTGCCACTGCTGCTCACCCCCTCCTCCCCTACCACTTCTAAACAAAATGTTGAGAGTAGCAAATCTCATCCTAAAAGCAATAAAAAGGAATAATGTTGATCAGTACCTGCTTCTGGATTTAAAAGGAAGGGTGGATTACTCAAAGAGAATGCAAGAAAACTTTCCTTACTTCACCAAATAATTCATGATGTGTATATGGGCATCCAGCAATTCTATTATTGCAGTAGTGTGACAAATATTGTGAAGGGGACAGCAAATGGGGCATATCATTCTACTGTCTTGACAAAGATTATAGCAAGAATGGGAAACGGGACAAATGTAACTCGTTCTGGAGACAGTCCCAGAGCTGTAATCTCATTTGTTCTTCAGTGTGAATTATACAGCAGTGCAGAGGATGAGAATGTGTTTTCCACTGTGTTGTATATTTTAATCACTTTTCTTTGCTACTAAACAAATAACTCATTGTGAAATGCTGATAGATGGGGAATATTAGTTTTTGAACTGTGAACTAAATGAAGAGAAGAAGGCCGTAATGTAAGAGTTCTGCCAGCTGCATTAAAATTCAATAAGGGTCAAATTCAGCTCAGGTTTAGACAAACAGAATTCCTGCAGATTTCTGAGAATTGTCTGCCATGTCCCAGAGTGGAGCTGGACCCAGGCCCTCGTCTTCCTGAGCTCGAGATTGAGTCTCCTGGAGATCATTCCAGAGCTGGAACTCACAAAAAATGGGTGGCTGGTTGGTGGCAAGTCTTGAGCTGGAAGATATAGTGGAAAAAATTATGGTCACTAAGTCCCGTTGGGCCTAGTTCTCCTGGCAAGAAGAGAAGGCAGCTTGACTGTTGTTTATGCCAACAACTGATTTGGATGCTGTTTGGTGTGGAAAGGCAACATGTGAAGCTTCCCAAGGAGTTTAATCCAAGGCTGAAATCCTTAAGTAATCCATTGTGTAGTAGAAGACATCTTAGAAGCTCCCTAAGGTACCAGTGGTTTTCCAGAGCTTGACTCCTGGGTAAGGGAGACTTTTGTGAAAGTCTGTATTAAAGAGAGCAAGAACTAGCTATTAATGTGTGCTAAGTTTTATTTTCAGAGTAGTTTACTGTCTCTCTAAAACCTCTCTGGCTGTATAAAATCCCTTAGGTTTCTTCTGCATGCTTAGCCTGCTATTCTGCATCAGACTGAAGAACGCATTTCCCCTTCTTCCGCTTTGTGTTTGCTATTTGTAACTCTAAGGCACCAAGAGAGGGTGAAGGGCTGATGTGACCACCCATGAATAAGGCTGCTATGACAGCCAACAAGAGCAGAGACAACCTGGGCCCTGAATTTATGTAAATGGAATTTCCATGTTCCAGGTGTCTAGAGGGATTGAAGTGACAAATGATCCTTCACGAAGGTAGATGAGAATATCAGGACTCCCCTGGTGGGCAAGTAATCATGGCATATGTGGGAATGCAGGAGACAAATTTTTGATTTTGAATCTCAGGTGCGCTGTGATGACAATGCAAGCCACAGAGTGGTTTGTGTGAATCACAAATGACTGCATGTGAGCAACGGAGGAACAGTCTGGGCTCTTTGAGTGAATGCAGGAGGTCCGTGTGGGTTTAGAGTTACCTTTGAAAGCTTTATGAACTGAAAGTCAGTTCTGCCTGTCCTGCAGAACTGGGGACAAAATATACCAAGTCTTAGTTTTACCTGTGGTTCAAAGCTGATTTTAACTTTTAGGACCAGATTTTCAGAATCAGTTGAACATAATTCTATGCTGTGTGCCAATGTCTGCACAAATCCAGCCTACACTGTAAATTACTTCAAACTGTGCATCCATTTTCCCCTACCTGGTTGACTGGAGTGCTGCGAGGGTTAACTGGTTAACGCTGTAAACTGGTTTATTCTTGCTGGGTAGCAGCAATTTCTACCATGCTTGGTGGGAGCTGGGGGACAACAGAACTCTTTTGTGTAACTATGAATCATTGTTTTATTGGGAAGTAGGAGGCCTTTAAACGGACATGCTCAAGTTCTGCTGCAGATCCCAGGTTATACTTTGATTTCATCAGTTTTCTGAGAGAGCTGCTGAGATTAGGCCAGCAAAGGAAGGATGAGAAGGACTTTTGCTTTCAAGTTGAAAGGCTTAGGGAGACAACAGAATGTATTAAGATAGGCTCTTGTAGTCTGGAGAAGATGACCAATCTTTTTTGTTGTATTTTGAATTAATAGGAAGGATTTGGGTTAGCGGGAATGCTTCATTAGATACAAATTTTCTATCAAACTGTCCTTTCAGGAAAAGAGGGCGTGGGCAATGTTCAGAGTCTGAAACACCATGGTGAGCTTAGAGTAACGTGAGTGAAGTAAGAGGGGTTATTTAGGATTTATGGTTGCTCTGTGTCAGACCAAAATTTATTAGTCTAGGACTGTAATTCCCTTGAGTCTTGGCTGGTCTCCAGGCTGCAGTGATCTCAGTTTCTCAGAGGACAGATTTGAAAGCAACATATCTCAAATAATGAAATATTAAATTCCCTTTATTTAAAGAAAAAACAAAACAAAACAAAAATAAAACCCTTCACTAGCATGGCTACTGCAAGATGCATCTTTCCATGCTGTGCATAACAGCTGTAGCTGCTGGACCCCAACAAGCCTGCACAGCCAGGAATTGCCTTCTGAGGGAGGAAGCACTATTCCCTTCTAGCAAAAGGCACAGAACCTATCCCCGTTCCCAGGGCAGTCAGCCATGCCTGTGAGCAGGGTACAGCACTGAGGCAATGCTCAAGAACTTTCTGATGCTTTGTTGTGGGAAAGGCTTTCCTCTCTGAGTTAGGAATAAGGAATAGATCAAAATATGGAAGATCACAGTGAGATGAGTGGCCTGAAGCCATCTCTTGGCAGGAATGAGCCCCTGGCCAGGCAGTGGGCAGTGGGAGTCATGCCAAAGAGTTTGCATGGACCCATCTATTTCAAGAGAAAGTATTCAGGGTTACCGAAGCCTTTCTTTGCTAGAAAAGTGCCAAAGTTGCTACTGATTCCTTTATAGCCAAAGAGCAAAAATGGTGAGAAAAGCTTGAAAGACTTTATTCACTTCGAATTTCATTGGACTTCACAGCCATTTAGGTACTGTAACAAAGATCTGGGTTCCTTTACTTTCTCCGTTGCCTGGTAAGTCGACTGGCGTATAGGGCAAGTTTGCACTTTCATGTGGTGTTTAAGTTCCTGAAACCATGGCCAGGATTTGGCTCTCAATGTCTGGGGCAATCACTAAGACTAACCTGGGATGGAAGAAGCTGCCACAGTGCTAATCCATCACAATGGCAATAGCCTTGTGTCTTAGCTGTCAGGCCTGAGAGGCTTGGATATACTGTTTGGGATAGCCAAAAATTAGCCCTGGTTATCATAGCAGAATGTTACATTTCCCTTCAAAAAATGCTGAGGAAAATATGTTGTGTTAGAATAAGGAACCTGGCAATGACCTGTCGTGGTGCCCACGTGCCCTAGGGAGACAATGGCGAAATGAGGTGATACAGCAGAAACCTTATTTTGTATTTGGGTTTATCCTTGTCTCAATTCCAAGTCCTCTAATTTCACAATCTGGCTGAAGACTGGACTCCAGAGAACAACAGCTCAGCATAATGCTGGCAACGCTTTCAGCTTTCTCATTCCTTCCAAAATGGGTCCCCAGTGGGCCCTGAAGAAGGATCCATAGGCTCTTCACATCTCTGCTAAGCAGCCTACCCAAATGCTAGCTCCTGCTCCTCCTCTGTCCTTGGGTCAAGGGGGAAAGCATAGATCAGAGGTCAAACGTCAAGAAAGGAGCACAGTCCCAACCTAGGTTCCTGCTCAGAAGCAGGAAGAGAGTGGTTTCTGCATTGGGAAGTGCTGATTTCACGCTCTAAAGCCTTTGTGCCTGATATTAGAAGGATCTGAAGACTGCACAGATTTAACAGTCCTTTCTCCCTTCCTCGCTTTCTGCTTCAACCTGCTTTTGGTCACTTTCATTCATCTGTCCATGGCTGGCTGCCTGGATTAATTTCTTCATTGAATACATTTCCTTGTGTTAACAACATATGTGACAAATAAGTAATGTGACTCATCAAAAGGCACAGGAATGCAACGTTCCAGCTACTGAAGGACATTTAGAATTCAGCAACTTGCCACCTTTGTGTCACTCCTAAAACACTGTAAAATGTAAACAGACAGATCTAAAAGGAGATGCAGGAGTACAAACTTGCCCAGAACTCTGCTTGTTTTCATTCTCAGCTTAAATAAGTAAACTGTAATGAAATCTACTGACACAGTTTTGGCAGTTTTGATTTACATTTTCTCTGAGGCCCAGTAAACATTTCCTCGAGATCTTATCTGGGGTTAAAAATATTTCTGCGTTTCAACACACACCTTTGAAAAGTGTCAAACACTTTAGCCACGGTTTGTGCAAATATAGTTGTTTTTTTCCTCTTTTATTATGAAAACCTTCTGAAAAGAGTATTCAGAGGAGACATTAATTGCTTGTGAAGGGTGCTGAAGTATACTTTTTGCGTAAATCACCTGTGCAGCCTAAATGGTAGGTCCCTCTTACAACTACAGATGGGAAAAACCCTAATTTGGAGAGATGAAGGAGGATGTCAAGTGAGTTGTGCTGATGCTGATCCTGCAAGTATGACTCTTCCTTGCCTTACACACCATAGCTCCTGGTTATGTGCAACAACTATCTTGCAAAAATTCAGTTCATACTCTGCAAGCTTTGAAGGTACCCAGCCTGAAGTGCTTGCTGAGACACAGCAGCATGCCAACTGACTTGGCCAGAGTACTTCTCCAAGGAGCAAATGGGGGCTAATGCACTCAGACCCAATAGAGCGTATTGTTTTAAACTCACAAGTCAGTTAGAAATGGGGAGAGGCTTCTCCTGCCTTACCCTCCATTTTGTGTATCTGCATAGACTCCATCGCAGTCTGACTCTAACCTTTTTTCCTCACTACAAAATTTACCATGAAGCCAACAGGTATATAAATTTCCCTGGAAAAATAGAAGAAGAAAATTGTAATTGGGCTTCCCTGCCAAAGAAGGCACTCCAGCAAGAAAAATAACCAGTCTATTGAGGCTTTCACAGTTTTCTTCTGGGGACCCCCTCATACCCATGTCCTCTAGAGAACCTGATTCCTGAAACAGAGTTTCTTCTTTGACACCGGCTGCAGAAATGGCTTTGGGGTGTGCCGAGCTCAGCTGTGGTACCCTGTGACAGATTTCCTAACTAGCTGGGCAAGCTGAAGACAGACTGTCATTTCATCATTTTTGGACAGAGATCCCCCCTTTAACACTTAAGTATTATCCACATACTGGTATTCTGGCAAGCCTGTGTTCGTGCTAATCTGTTAGGATGGTCCTGTTCCCACTCATAATGTGGCACAGTATGTCGGTTTCAACCAGGCAAGGATGCCACCTCAGTTGGACTGTGAATAGCCTGCAGAAGAGCCTCCTGCTGGTGGAAGAAGTGCCAAATTAGGCCACATGCTCTCTCATTGGGATGCACTGTGCCCAAAGCTGCTTTGGTATCAATTATGGAGGGAGTAACACCCTTTTTCAGAAAAGAATGTGTTAACCCTTCCATTTCATGTGTTCTGTCTGCCCTCTCCAATTTCCATATGTTATTTCTGGGGTTTGTCTGTATAAAAAGAAGATATTCTTCTTCCCTGACAGCTAAGAGAAAGGTCAGATATGGCTGCTCAGATTATGAGCCCCAACTGTGTTTGTTGTTGACTTTGGAGTTGTCTCTTCTATTAAACCATTTACCATTAAGACAACAGCACTGGGTGCTGCACAAAACTGATTCCAAAGACAGTCTTTGCCTCCAGCAGGATTACTGTCTAACTTGTCAATGTTTCTTTGCAGAAATCCACGTGTCCCATGCTCCTGTGGATCTCAGCTACCTCCAGAGTGCCAGTGAGTAGGTAGGAGACATGTACTCTGCTGCATGTATCCCTCTGATCAGGACGTGCAGGAATTGCCAGGATTCACAAAAGCAGCATTATTCAGGATGGAAGAGGTTCTGGAACTGCCTTTTTCTAATCGGGATGATCTCTACAGCTTCTGGCAGGCAGCTGCATAAGTAAGAATATTATACCTATCAAACTAAATGTAGCCCGCCAGCCTCAGCATAACATCTCATCAACAATCTTGCATTGGTGCTGAATTGTAACTTGTTTTTCTATAGACTCATGGTTGCTTCTGCCTTTCCAGCTATGATGCCGTTTGTCCTTTGTGTAAGCACCATCCTTTTTTTTAAATAATATGAATGGGGAACAATATACTGCCAGCTAAAATGGTTGCCTTTCCACACTCGCTCACCACAGGAACTCTTTAATCAGCAATGTCAGCCAGGGACAGAAATCTCATACTTGAGAGATAACAGTTATTTGCTGGCAACTTCTTGTATGATAAGCCCAACAACTGGGTGATTACACACTCTCTCAAATAACACAGGAAAATGCCGCACCACATTTCCAAAAGTACATGTTGCAGCATCTGGAAGCTGCATAAGAATTTTGTCAAGATTTTTTTTCTCCTCATGTTTATGTTTTCCATGCTCTGAAAACTGAATGTAATTTTGACATTCTTGAGCTATCCACCAGCTCTTCTGCAATGAAAGGCTCCATAAAGAGTACAAAGTCAATACTATAGACAAAGTGCAACTCATTAATGGGAGAGGGTTTCTGCTGTAACTAGGCTGCTTAAGGTCACAGTTAAACAATTTTTCATAGCTGCTTCATCCATTGAATTGTACTCGCATGGTTGCATTGCTAGTTGAAAGGGAAATGAGCAAGTACATGCTGGTTGAGTAAATTACTGTATTGGGTCTGGCTGAGATGGAGTTAATTTTTCCCATAGCAGCCCTCATAGTGCTGCGCTTTGTATTGGTGGCTAGAAAGGTGTCGGTAGCACCCCAGTGTTTTGGCTGCTGCTGAGCAGTGCTCACACAGCATCAAGGCTCTCTCTCCAATGTGCCCCCCTCACCAGTAGGCTGGAGTGGGGCAAGATCTTGGGAGGGGTTTATAGCCAGGACAGCTGACCCAAACTGGCCAAAGGGATATTCCATACAATATGATGTCTGCTCACCAATAAAAGCTAAGAGAAGGCGGGGGCGCATTCATTATTACAATGTTTGTCTTCTGGAGCGACTGCTACATGTACTGAAGCCCTACTTCCCAGGAAGTGGCTGGACATCGCCTGCTGATGGGAAGTAGAGAATAAATCTTTTGTTTTCCTTTGCTTCCATACACGGCCTTTGCTTTTTGCTTTCTAAACTGCCTTTATCTTGACCCACAAGTTTTTTTCTGTCTTATTTTCTCCCCGCACTGTCCTGCTGAGGAAGGGAGTGATAGAGAGGCTTGGTAGGCACCTGGTGTCCAGCCAAGGTCAACCCACCACAATTGTTAAAATACATAAGCTGGAGGAACGCTATTTCTGTGAAAACCCTGCTAATGAAGAGAGACAATGCCTTTGCAGCAGTGAAATTAAAGTAAACAGGTGAACAAATAACATTTCTAAACACTGACAGTGTGTTTCTCAGGTGTAGGGGAGAGATCTGTGAAGTAATAAGGTTAGTCTGAGTCCCTCTGTGTACTGTTCCTACAATGATGTCTGGATGGTGCACCTTTATAGCTAGGTCAAGGTATTTGGGCTGGTTTAAATGTGAACCTGTGTTTTCCGCTATTCTTGGGGTTCAGACCAACCCAGTGTATGTTTTCAGGATTCTTTCAGTGTGAGACACCAGTTGTGGGACACGTAACGAGAAGGAGCATTTGACATGCTGGTACATACTCCCAGGTATTGGGTCACATCATTGTCATGGGCTGTCACGCTAGGCAGCTGCTGGGGCATGTACTTGCACCCAGGAGACCATCTGCCTTTTCTCCAGTGCAACTGTACGTGCTGGATACAGCAGTTTGGAGAACCAAAGGACCTGAAGGGTCCCAGAGTGGGGAGAGAAGCCACAATACTGCTTAATCAACCACAAAAGACAGATAAAACAGTGCGTGAGAAGAGTGCTAGATAGGATTCAGAAGTAGATCCTGTATTTCATGTGTGAGACCTGACGGATCTGTGGTTCAGGTCTGCAATGGTCTGAGATATTGAGATTTCTATCCCAGTTGCAGTATTTTGTGATATTTGTGCCACCTTGAATGGGTGGGTCTTTTGAGCTGAAATCTTGCAAGGGGAGCTTTTAAATTATTTTGGACAAAAAAGTTTAGGGCCTTTCTGGCTTTGTATCCAAATCTGAGGTTGTTTTCAAACAGGGGTAATTAAGACCAAACGTCCTTTTGTTCTTAACCTGCCATGATGTGAATAGGGTAAGGATTTGTGGTTGTTTTGTTGGCCTTCTGTGTCAGGGACAATGAATGCAAGCTGAGATTTTTAGCATTGGGTTGCATTTAAGTGAGAAGAAAGCCATCTAGATTATACTTCTTCCCTTCCCTTCTGTTAGATATTTCTTTTTCTCTTGCAATAGCAACAGCAGGTGTTGCTTTGAGCTTGCACTAGGAGTGAGACAGAGACAGACCTACTAGCCTGCTTAATTTCATGGATTGCTTTGCATAGGTGGGAAGAGAAATAGAGAACATTAATGGAACTTAGATGCTTTCATCTCCATCTTACTTCCTCCCTGAAATTGAAGGCAGTCATCCCCTTTCCTTCCCCTTAGGACTCATTGACTTTTCCTCTTCCTTCTCCATTGCCCTAACTTCCCTCTTCTTTCCTTCTCCCAAGCTAGATGCTGTGTGACAAACTCAGGAAGGACTGCATGTTATTTCTGATGTTTATAGCACAATTGGCCATGCTAATGCTTCCTGTATAAGCTGAAATTGGGCACTTCTCCAAGATAGCACGTAATGCAAACATAACCTGGAAACTTTTTCAATAACCCCAACTAGAATCTGATTTTCTCTTTCTCACTGAAGGTTGATCTTTAGAGATCTTCATATGCAGTCTTCAGGTTTTAGACCACAGGTAGCTTAAAAGGAAAATATGTCTGAAGATTGCCTGTGGAGATTAAAAAGGTTGTTTCTGGCTTCAGACAACCACTATTCTTTATAAGTCTTTTTGAAACAGTAAATCTGCATTTATTCAGACTGGGTGAAGTAGACAGCTGGCACTTTCTGATTCCAAGACAAACAGATCCTGTGGATTTTGCTGCCTGAAAAGAAGTTAATACTCCAGAAGTGGAAATCCACATGGCTCCCAACAATGAGACTCATATCAACCAAGCAACAAGATTTCAAGTGTACTGTGTGTTTGGCTGGCAGATTCTGAGCTCATTTAACCCACTGACATCAGGTTAGTGCTCATGTAAATTGATTCATTTCAGAGTGGTTATCTGGGATCAAAACTTGACCTACTGACATCTGGTTAGGCAAGCATTTCTCCTCCTTTCCATATACAGCTCCTTGTTGTCTTATGTTATTTTATATGCTAGATGTTAATCTTCTCAATAGTGATTTTCAGAGGTTTTCCTTCAGAAGGATACTTGCCCATAGCAATATATTTTGAAGCATTATATGAGGTTAGAAAATAAGAAATTCAGTAAGAAAAATATGTACTTGGCACATATCTTGCAGTTTACAATAATGATTTTCCTTTAAAAACCCCTACTGTAATGGACACCCTCCACTATAAGTGACTTGTTCTTAATAAATAAGACTCAGAATGTGACTGAAATCTACATAATTTCTCAGTTTCTCATGCTCCCACTCCATCTGTTTGCCTCTTGTCTCCTGAAGGACAATATCTTTGCCTTGTTTGAACATTGTTCAAACTTCTGTAACTTGGTTGGGAATTGCTAGGTGCTATGCATATCAGTTAAAATTATTACCCTCGCAGTGTATGGTTTGATTAATGTTTATGATTCTCAGAGGGAAAGACTAAATTCCTACATAAGAGCTTTCAAGTTGATTCTCACCAATTCCACCGAAAATGGAATAGCTAACACTGCTTCTTGAGCTGACATATGGGGGAGTCATATGAGTTGGAAATGCAGTGGAAAGTAGTCTGGGAATATTCTTCTGTTTCTATGCCAATCCATACATTTCTCCTCTGCATTAGCATGGTGTAATTAGGACCTTTTCTGAGGGCCGCTCATGGGGAGAGCTGGTCTGTCATTCATGGACGCATTAGGCTGCCAATGGTTTGTGTTGGGAAAGCAGTGTTTCTCTTTGCCAGAGAAATCACTCGGTAGTCACAAGAAGAGTCGTATTTTGCTTCGTGTGTTATTTGGTGTCTTTAGTGGGCAGCCTCCAGAGCAGCATGGTGTGGCAGAAAGGGTTGTGTTATTGAAAAGTGTCCAGTTTTTCTTGGGTGATACACGATTCCCCAAATGCAAGAAATGTTTTGTTTTCAGGTGGTGCCACTGTTCCTGGGACTATGCATTAAATATGTGTTAATACCTGTTTTGTGAAAGCCTATTAATCTGAAGTGCCTGAAAGTCGTGGTGACAGTATTGCTACTGCCATGAAAAACTGAACAGCTCTCCTATTTCCATGAAAATGGTGGAGCCATGCGATGAACTAGAAAGCAAGCTACTGGCTGGCTTTCTTACCTGTCTCTGTAGTTTGCTGCTGAATGGCTTGCTTGATTTGCAGTGCTGTGGCTAGCAGTCTGCAGGTTTGCCCAAAGAGGTGCGAGCTAAGCAGAGTGGTAAACTTGTTCTGCCACAAGGGTTATGATGTGCTGTGAGGCAGTCAGCAGATAAATAACCCTGCTCATATCAATAATTTGTGTAACAAGCAGGAGTACATCAGGAATGGCACACTGTGTTCTTATTTACCAAGGATCTGGAATTGATATGCCTTCAGTTCACAGAAATACATATTGTACATAGTGGTCTAACCCAGCTGGGGATGTTGGCAATTGTCTACAGCATGACCATCTTGGGCTGTGGCACATGTTCCTCCTTCTTCCCACCTGTGTTCCTTGCACCTCCAGTGTGGCAAGGTATGCCTCTTTCTGCTTCCAAGCCTCCAGTTGGAAGAGCTACTACTCTTGCCTGTTGGCATTGCCTTCCCCTAAATGTGCTGGAGAGCAGCACACTTGCGTGTTGTGCGTGCTCTCCACCAGCTCCAGACTAAACCACCTGGTTTTGCTCAGCCCAGTTGACAAGAGTGGTGTGAACACCATGGCACATTCTGTGCAGATCAGGGGGTGGGGAACCACACTGTCCCTGTGGTAGAGCTGTCAGTGCCATCTCCAAAAAGGGCGTGGGCTGACAGCTGCCTGGGGGCATTAAACGCTTCCACCTTGCAAAGAATGGTGACAGGTTTGCTGGACCATGTTGGAATGCTGCAGTGATCTGAAGCAGGCTCCTCTTTTGGCTATTGGGCTGCTTCGCTGTATAGTGCGCACGGGAAGGGTGTTAGGGTTGCTGCTGAATGGTCTGTTAGGCGTCACTTGCCCCAGATGAGCAGTGTGAGTCCCTGGGTGAGGCCAGAGAAAGAAACTGAGAAGCACTTCACCTCTTCCTCTTTACCCTCCAACCCATCTCCTTGCAGCTCTGTCTTCTACTACACATCACGGTTGCTGATGGATCCACTGCCTCTGCCCATCTTAAACTGTTAGATAGGAGCATGTAGGGAACCTTGAATCATAGGCAGGGGGTGATGACCTCCTGAGGCAGGTTCTGCCCATCTTGCTGCCTCCTTGCACTAAGTCAGATAGATTCTCCTGTATTTGAGGACTTCACTGCACAGGATTTGCCTGGCAGCCCAGCCTGTGGCTGGAAGAGCTGCTTTTTCAACCTGACAGCCTTGTTCTGTTGCCACTAGCTTCTGTGTCAACAGTGTCAGATAGGAGAGCTCACTATCTGACACCTTTTGTGGCTCTTCCGCCTCTTTCTGTTGTGAAAAAATCCCTAAATCCATTTCACTTCGTCTGCCTGCAAGAAAGCATCTTGCTTTAACCCTCGCTGGCTTTTCATCAATATGTGCAGTCCCAGTACTGAGTGGTTCCTCTTCATGGAAGTGGCAGCTGTGTCCCTCCTTGTGGTCTGTTGCTGCCCTGGTCTGTGCCTTTCTATGAAATGCTTTCAGAATCTCACTTTCCTGGCACTTATGGCTCAATTTGTGCAGAGTGGAATTACACCAAGGCCTGTGAGTGAGAGATGCAACAGCAGAAGGCAGAGCTGGGAGTAGTGGGAGCAGGTGTCTGGCACCTCATAGAGTTGGAGCTAGTTCCCTGACATTTAGAAGGGATAATTGGCTGCGCTGTTCCATGCCAAGAATTGGGAGCATGGGATTTATCCAGCCTATGCCCACCTACTTTCTGCATGTGGACATTTGTTCTCCCACCCACCTAATTAGGAAAATAGAGTGTAGAAAATGAAGGGGCGGATTTGTTATTTGTTGTGGCTGTTTGAAAGCAAAGTTTGCTTTGCAGCCTCATATTACAGTCCATGGAGGGACAGTATTGTCTCCAAACCTGGCATTAGCATTGGCTTTCTCAGGAAGTCTAACAGGAGGCAAAGCTATGCCACAGACTGGCACTTGCGGCAGGGGAAATGATCTAGCATCACTGGGAACGAGCCTCCATCCTGAGAGTGAATACTTGGGAGAGGACTGCCACTGGAGATAGGCAGAAATAACCTCTGGGTAAACAGGGAAAGTCGACACTGACTCTGTGAATATTTCAATAAATGAAAAGAATTCTCAAAGCCAGGGAGTTTCTAATAAACACTGCCACAGTCCAGTAAATATTTAAAATTCAACTTCCTTGAGAAAGTAATTTTATATTCCTTTAGCCATTTCCCTTTATCCAGTAGTTCCTTTGTTTCCTTCTTCTGTTTGGCCCCAGATAATTTGCTGTATAATGGTAGGGGCATTCAGCATGGTTAGAGAGTGTCCAGGGGAAACCCATTTCCATAATTTACCCAGCTAGCCATTATCCTGTTTCATTCACCCTTAGGTAACTTGTTATGCTACACAAGCAATAGTAAATAGTGGGTTTGTTTCACCCAAGAATTCTTCATCAATCAGGATCACAGAAAGAGGGAGCTGGAAGGGACGCTGAGAAGGCCATCTCTCGCCCTAAGGCAGGATTTGCTGTAGCTACCTCATTACTGGCAGATGTCAGTCTAATTTACTGTGTAACTTCAGCAGAAGAGGATGAGAGATGGGTATATGGTGAAAACCTCTAGTATATGACAGAATCCAGATCAATTACTTCTCAGCCTGAAGATTTGCCTCTTTCCTTCAATGTCCCCTCACACAGAAATGTGCCTTGGCTAACAGGCAATAGGGGTATTTAGAGGTGGCATGCCTTCAGATCTTCCTCAAGGGATTGTGTATGTTTGTGGATTCAGAGAGACTACAATTTCCTAATCTCATGCGCAAAAAGCTCAGCAGGGAGCTGGGTTTTAATCCTTGCCCCCATTATTATTAGTTTTTGAGGGATGACTTCCCAAATCTGAGGTAAGTTCACCAACCATTGCTGAGGGACTGTTACAACTGGGGACAGCCTCTTCTACCACCTCCATGAATCTAACCCTTCATTTCTTTGAAAAGAATGTCCTTGAAAACAAAATATCCCATTTGGCTCAGATTGGGGCACTTGTTCACACAAAGGAAGGATGATGGGTTTTAAAAACAAAGGCTTTGGTTCAATCCAAATAAAATATTTACGCTTTTTTTCTGGTTCAGGCTGCGAGCTGAAAAAATCACTGTTTGCAAGCCCTGAAAACCACTGGCTGTCCCACTAAATTTGTGTCAAGTGGTTGCTCCAATTCCTTTTCCTACTGGTGGTCTTAGAGCTGGTCTTGTCACAGCAAAAGTGTCTCCTCTCCTCTGCTTGCAGCCCTGCAGAGCTGTTCTGGCCTAGTCATTACCAAGGTGGAGAAGAGGTAATTTCAGTCATCTGCTGATAATCTAGAGGGCTTGTGACAGAGCATGCATCATAGTCTCTCACCTTAGTCAGCTTTAGACTATTGTTATGAACCTGGATTTTTTTTTGCCCTGCCCCTTACGTCGAGCACTGTAGTTTGGCTGGCAGCATCAATTCCTCAGGAGTTGCCTTCCAACTTGAGGCATGTGGGGTAGAAGCCATAGAATCATCGAATAGTTGGGTTGGAAGGGACCTTTAAGGTCATCTAGTCCAACCCCCCTGTAATAAGCAGAGACATCCTCAACTAGATCAGGTTGCCCAGAGCCCCATCCAGCCTGACCTTGAATGTTTCCAGGGATGGGGCTTCTACCACCTCTCTGGGCACCTGTTCCATTGTTTCACACCACCCTCATTGTGAAAAACTTCTTCCTTATGTCTAGCCTATATCTCCCCTCCTTTAGTTTTAAAACCATTACCCTTGTCCTATCACAGCAGGCCCTGCTAAAAAGTTTTTTCCCATCTTTCTTATAGCCCCCTCTAAGTATTGAAAGGCTGCATCAGGGTGTGGGTGAAAGAATTGTTCCTGAAGAATATATAGCATAAATCGTATCAACTCTATAACACCTAGGACACAAAGACACAAAGACATAAGCATTTACACCTTGTAATATCACAAACCTGATTGACTGAGGTACCTAGATTCTCTCTGCAGTATCCAGGGAGAAATAGGCATCTCAGAGTGTGATTCACAAAAGGCCAGCAAGCTGAAGACAGATGTACGTTGAAAGTTGTGCCCCTTTCTAGAACTGAGATACCACATTTGGCCACTGTCAAATGAGACATCTGCCCACTTAGGCTTCACAAACAGCTGCTCTTTCCTGAAAGTTGGGGCATAAGCTTTTCTTTTTCAGAGTACCCTACTTCCAAAACACTTCTCACCTAGACTGATCATATTCCCCAACAACAACTGGGCTTCCTGAGGAGATCTGAACACCATATCTCAAATACAGAGTGAGTTCTAACAGCGAAGGTGTGTGTTACCAAGAGGTTTCAGTTCCCTCTCTGGAAGCTGCCAGAGAAAGCACTCAGGAGTAGGGGGTTTACTTGGCGAATGAGTGGAGACCTGGATTCAGCTCTTTTCAAGTCTGTCAGTTGTATTTTTTCCAACAACTACTTAATATGAAGTCTTAGTATAAAGTCTTTGGTGAAAGAACTAGAACCCATATCTGCTGTCTCTCAAGGGACTTCCCTATCCCTTTGATCACAGTCCTCATCTCTAACAGCAATCCTATAGTTTCAGCAAAAGTCTTTTCCTGGAATTAGCCTGATGGTTAGTCTGTTCCACCAGAGAGCTAAGAGCCTGACACCTCTCAAACAAGGAAGGGAACTGAATCCAGAGCCTCCACAACCTGTCAGTGCTTTGAACACTGAGGAAACACTATTTTTCTTCCACATAAAAGGAAGGCAACTTACAGCTACATTTTCTGTGGAGCTGGTCCTGCAGTAATGCACAGCAGCGCTCTGAGGAGCTAGTGAGGGTGCCAAAAAATGGAGTATCAGAGCCTGAGGACAGTAACACAGAGGGACTTCAGGTGCTCAATCAGTGCATTAAGTCTGTTTGGGGGTCTAGGCCTAGGGGATTTTCTTTCACACTCTACAGGGAATGCACAGCTCCTGCTGGCTCCCAGCTAAGGAAGCAGAGCTTTGCATTTATGCTGAAGAGAGCTTTCTTGGAGATACGAGCAACAAGAAGCTTAGCATAGGTACCAAGCCTGCCTGTGGCTTGCCAAATAGTTTGAGCCTGAAGGATGGCGCAGGAGCAGGCATTTTGTAATGTTCATCCTCCACCCTTTTCTGAGATTAAATCCAGCCTGCATGAAATTTGTTGGCAGCAGTTTCCCACTTAGCAATAATCAGACCATATTGGGACAAAATATTCAAAATATGTAGCAATGTGGGATTTGGGAAAGTATCAGCATAAAATTATGCCTTCCAGAATAGCAAACCAATGGACGTGCTGGAGCTGAATAGCATGATTTTTAATGAATGAGACCCTGGCTACATTCTGTTTGGCATTAGCCTGCCAAGGAGTATAACTTGTCTTAACATCTTTTTTGAAGTGATTCAGTGAAATTCCAGCTTTTGATTAAGAGAGTCATTAATAAATTGGGCTATAAAAGTCTGAGTGAATGTAACCAACTCCTACTGAAAATGTGCTGAATAAAGCAGATGTGATGCTCAGGTACTTGGCAAACAGGCCACCTGTTGATTTTCTTGTCAGTGTTGTTGCTATCTGGGGTATGATTCTAGTCAAGGAGAAAATAGGGTTCTTTTAATTAAAACAATTCGTGCAACATCATTTCACTTAAAATTGTCCATGGCTTTTTAAAGAAGATTGAAAACAGTCTAATCAGGGCTTGATTTGGGTCCTACAGCAGGAAGAGAGAAGCGGACAATCAAAGGGAGTTTCACAGTGTGTACGTGAGAGGGCTAAATATAGGTGTTAACCTGGCAGTGGAAGTTAATGAGCAATCTGATACTCCACAGTGGTTCTATTTCTCCAGCTGTAATTGCGGGAGTGCTCAGAGCTGTTTCTTTCTGACCAGCCTAGGGTGTGCATCTGTTTTCCCTTAAGTCTTCTCAAAATAACAGCTGTAATCAGCAGCACCCAATTCCAGCCGAGCAGGTCCTTGTTTACCTGTGCTCAGACGCTTTCTACAGCCATAGCCTAGATAACAATACAAACCAGGAGCTCCTATCTAAAGGAGTGTTTGGCCTTTATGTAAATCTAACGCTCTTCCCTAAATTCATGGTAGAATGTCGTTTTGAACACGTTTGCAGATAGCTTTTTGGAAAGAACAGTAATACTGTGTGTGCATATAGCTTTCTTAACAACATGTTTTACAAACCAATACATACAAATAGCTGCTTCAGCTACTGCTGCAATATAGCTACCCTGTAGTGGAGTGAAGTGGTTACCTGACCATGCTAGCAGCTTGATTTAGGAAGGAAGTGGAAAATGCAACCAAGTACATCAGTTAAAAATGTAGGCCATAATGAGATAAGAATCAGGATGCAGTGATCAGCACTTCTGTCCTGCAGTGTGGAACGCTGCCAGCTTGAATCAATGGTACCTCAATCGATGAAAGAGTGAGAATCCTGAATATCAAATCCATGGGAACCATGAATATATTTGTTATGATGTGCTCAACCAGTAGGGGAAACAGGTGGGAATGTGAAAACAGAATTACTCATAGCATCTAAAGTGAGTGTACTTCAGCCATCACTTAGCACCTAGTCTAGACAAAGACAGGCATGTTTAAAATGATCTTATCTGCTTGTGGTTAACCACAGTTGTTAATTGCAGGTTTTTCCCAGTGCACATCCATTTGCAGCTTTGCTGGGTCTGGGAGGTATCTTTGTAAAGGGAGAGCAGCTTGAGGAAGGAAAACTTGTCAAGGAAGATGATTGATACTCATTGATATGTCTAAGTAATACCTAGTCTTCGCATCAGAAGGGGAGAGGATTCTTTATTGCTCTCCCATTCTTATGGAATGGATTGAGCAGGCAAATGACATCATGGGAAGAGAAAGTGTGTGAAATGGAGAGACATGAGAAGAACTAAAGCAGTGAAGTGGCACACTACAGAAGAATGGAGAGAGACACCCAGGCAAAAGAAAGTCAGGAAGCTGGCAAACTGCAGGCACCTGACTCCCTTATACAGAGAAAATAGAAACAAATCAAATCCTCCCTTCTGCTGCCCTTGTAATTTTCCAGAAATCTTCTATAATTTTCCCCGGAGTCCCATGCTGACAGCTGGCACATGCTGAATGAGAGAGGGTCCCCAGAATGAGTGATGGCGAGGTCACAGCTGGAATGCCTATGAAGATACTGATGCAGTGAATCACAAGCAACTTTTGCTGCCACAGAGTGGCAGAGAGAAAAGATGCCGTATGGCAGATCCTCCTTTGTAGTCTTGTCCAAGATGATGTCTTTGTATTTTTATCAGTGTTGTTCTCTGGTAGCAAGTGTGCTAATTCTAGGAGGTTAAAGTCATGGAGGAAGGGAGACCTTAAGCAATACAGTTGCTGCAGACTTAATTTAGTGTGCAAGTTGCTCCTTATAACCCACATAGCACACTCCTATGCCATAGGTTTATCACAAGTGTTGCTAAGAAGGTGCTTAAAAGCTTGTATTTCAGAGACTGTGTATGAATAGTACCTCTCACTGCTGTGGTTGCTATAGTAACCCTTGTTCTTAATTGAATACTACAGTAAATAATACTTAAAAACTGAGAGGAAATAAAAAGAAAGAACTCCATTAGGAATTCCCTGAGCCACTTGAAATTACTGCTCCTTTTCATGTTTTGCAAGTATGGAATGCTTTGTGCAGTGGGTTATAGAATAGCAACACCCGCATAATTTTGATGCTTTCTCTGCATGATTCTTGTCCCTCAAAACTTTGCAGGATATGATGTGGTTCAGAGCACAAGTTCTGTCAATAAGGAAAAGAGCAATTAGTGGGATTAAAATTAGCTGTTGTTTTCTTAAAATTACATACTTTTAGACCAAATTTTGGAGGAGAAGAGGATGCAAAAGGTTGAAATGATCCTTGAAATGATCCTCCTGTAATTGCTGCCAGTAGAGTTACACTGCAGATAAATTCTCCAATCTTTTCCCCTGGTGTTAAACTGTAATAATCCATAAGCATTACAATTAGAGAGCTCACTCTGCTGATGGCAGCCTTAGAGTACCACAGATAATGCTGTCCAGGAGAGAAAGTACATGGCGTACAGATAAACTGTCAGGGTATGTGTGGGGAGGGTAACAGCATGGAAGTTGGTGAGCAGCTGAGAGCTGCAGCAGCTACTTGTTACCTGGGGGTGAAGAGGAGGAGGAAGAACCTCAAAGGGTCAGATGAACCTCTTTGAGGGCTAGGAGAAACATCCCATATGTCATGATAAGCAGCTGTGAGGCAGAAGACCTACAGGCCCCTGAGGGGAAACAGAAGGAGCAGTGAGGTTAATAGAAGTAGGAGATTATGCTATCATAGGATAGTAAAGCAGTGAAAGAGATTAAACGATACATGAAATGCTGGAATCAGAGTTACTAGCATGAGGCAAACAATAGATTTGTATTTAAAGCACTGGAGTGCAAATAAGCTGATCTGGGTCTATTTATGCTTTGATCAGACTCTGTGTGCGTCCTTGCTCCTCTGCCTCATCTTCCCACCTGTATGTTGGGGTTAGTGCTTTCTTCTTTTGCAGAGCTTTTGACAGAGGCAAACATACTATCATTTATGAGTTGTTCAGATACTGTGGCAACATAGGTCAAAGACATAAGACATCTTATGTAGACTGCTGCTCGCTCAAGGAGTGGAAGACATGTTTATTCCTCACCAGCTAAGTGCTTCTCGTGGGATCTGTATCCTCATTAGCAGACAACATCTGTTTCTTCTTGTAATTAGCTCACAGTTCAATAGGTAGCTCCAGTCTCTTTTACACCTGGACTACAATCAACATGGAAATTACAGAAGCACATGTCTCTCCCCTCCCCACTTTAAAGCAGTCTGAGTTACACACATTGTTAAACATCTAATAGACAACAACTGTGTGTTAGAGCTCTCCAGCACATGTGTGAAATAATGTTTTTTTTCTTTTTTTTCTTTCTTGATGGGCTTCAGTTCCAAATGTGCTTAGGCTTCTCTGGCTTCTGTATTAGCCTCAACCCACCAGTCATGGATTAGGCCATAAAGAACTGTTTCCAGCCACCTGCACAACGGAAAGGGGAAGTGAGTGAGGGCTGCTGGAGGGGAGCGTGCACCAGCTGGCCCTGCTCCTGAGGCATTATAACTGGATTCTTTGGGGTAGAAGGGTGTGAGGTCTCAGGTCATTTCCTGCCCAGGTTTGCTCTGAATGGGAGGGGGATATGTAATTGCACTGTCCTCCCTGTCCATTAGTGTCAAGACTCATTAGGAACCCAATCTACTCAGTGGGCAGTAGGCATACAAAAAAAGACCTAGCCAAAGTCTGCAGACTGCAGAGCAGGAGTTGGTGGAGGAAGCAATTGTAAATTCCCGTCTGGGTAATTAGAGTCAGCAGGGAATCAGATTGGCTACGGCAGGGCTTTCATTTTTCCCCTTGCTGTTTTAACAGGATTGGCAGGTGCTGCTTTATTCCAGGGGTGAGGTGATGTGCCTGTGTCATAATTCACAATGAGAAATGATCATCAATTGCTGCCATGCTCCTGGGGTGAGCTGAGCAGGCAAACTGTGATTACTATTGTTATTAGTACCTTGTTAGCATGGAGCAGGAAGATTGTTGTGGGCAGTTGTCTCTGGAAGGGGCGGGATCTGTGCACACAAAAGCATGTTCCTGGCAGCTTAGCTACATTTGGAAAGTTTGGGACTGCTGGTTATTTCACTCCCTTTACAGTGGGATCTATCTGTTAGTGGTCAAAAAGATGTGAGTGACTTGGAAAATTTATCATTTCATGCTTAAAAGTTGGCAGCATATTGGCATGCTTTATCCGCAGGACAATTTAACGAGTTACAACACAATAAACCAAAATGGACTCTCTTTCTTTGAAGTGCTGCTTACTAACCTATCTGTTTGCTTAATGAGAGGTGGAAGAGACATAGGCAAGCTATTCTGTCCTGCATGCAATGCAGTTTAAGGCCTGGACAGAGATGTTGTGAAATCAACAGACTTGAATCACATTGACTTCTCCAGATTCTGGCTCAGACCAGCAGGCTTACATGCTCCGATAGTTGATGTGATAGTTAAAAGGTACAGCAGTAAGGGATGTGCTGAGAAGCATGGCTTCTGGGAAGAAAGGTTTTCTTAACACAGCATTTGTTCTATAAATGTTCCTAGAGAGAGATATTTCCATAACAAATTGGCTGCATTTACCAGTCAAAATAGGATTCTCTCTGCAGCTTTGCTTAGCTGAATTCCACATCTGAGAGTCAAACCTTCTTCTTTCGAGCTGCATCCATCAATAGTCAAATGAAAGATTAAGGAATTAAAACTTTGCAGACAAATTTGTTGGTGATGCACAAGCCATCATAAAATGCAGTTCGCTTCTTTTCTCTGCAGGTGTGTGGTCCTGGTGCTAAGCTCTTGGATTTTCATTAAAGGACACAAGACTTATTCCCTACCATTGGCAAAAAAATCCTATTGTGGGCAGTGGACTACTTTCCCGAGTAAAACATACAGGATTGGATCCACAAGGAGGAAATAAATGCTATGGCAAGCCATACTGTTTTCTAGGCAATCTTTGGTAACCTGCTGGGCAGGAAACAATATTTCTGTCCAGGGAAATATGCCAACATTGCAAAAAATGCTTTGCTCTCCATGAAGCAAAGCTGAGGCCTTTCAAGCTGTATTTTATGGAAAATATTAAAGAGAAATAAAAGTATTTTCCTGAAGAGCTAGTGTTTGGGCCCTTGTTGGAGGTGCGGGTGACCCTATTGTGTTCTTGGTTTCCTCTGTTCTGGGACAGTATTCTGCTGGCCAGGCTGTTCTGAGGTGCTTCTTTGGGCTCTGGCCAGATTTTCCCAAACCTAAGGTGGAACTATGTCTTACTGGAGGCCTAATGAAGCCAGTATGTACCCATGAAATTTTTCAGCTTCAGTAATTCAGTATTTTCCCACCAAAAGAGCAATTTCATCTAAAAGGATAGGGGAAAAAAAAGAGATCCCTGCCAGCTCTACCCTTCAGACTGCAGCTAGTTTTAAGAACCTATTTGGAATGCAAACAATAAGAGATGTGTGTTTCCCTCAGTGCCTTTCCTTTGAGCCTCTCTGCATCTCTTCAGCATGTTGGGTCACCGGCAGAATAAGAAACTAATACATGAATATCATCCCTTCCCTTCATCTCCAGGTTCCTGGCTGGAATGGATCAAGCTCAGATCTATAAGCTGCTTAGACCTTCCAAGCACTGTAGATTAAATGATGGCAATAGAAGCTTGCTAGCTCCTGGTGTTTATAGCTAAGTGTCTCTCTCTCAAGTCAGAAGCTGACAGTCCATACAGATATATGTGTTACTGCAGATTATTTCTCAGGCCCATTTAGGCTATTGGCCATGCATTGTAACTTGGAGTTTGACTGAGCCTGTCCTACCAAGGAAAAAAATGCACGCTTGCTTCTCCTTTATACCTGCCTCTCACTTAATCGACGACTACTTCTGTCAAAACAATGCTGACCCTCTCCATTCCTACCCCTCACCCATCCTTGGCGGGCCCTCTGTCTAGATGGCTTTAAATCTGATTTGGGATTTGAGTGTTATTTGGATTAACTCATTAGTGGGGCTCCGTTCTGGCAAGCCTGCTAATCTGTGGCAGTGGTGCATAGCACTGTGACAATATTACACTGAAAATGAGAAATCTAATGAGATTAGCATTTTATGCATTCAGACAGAGCCTGGGTGTTTGAACGGTCTGCAGACACTTGGTATGAATCACAGCAGGCCCAGGAGGAGACAAAGTGACTGGACTGTAACACAGCACCCAAACACGTAGAAAGGAGATTGCAATGGTGCATAGAAGCGTCAGTACCTTGGTTGTGGGGAATAGAAATGTTTCTGTCCCCATCAGCTGACTTTATCTCAAAAGCATTCCCACATATGCCCAACAGATTAATTTCTTTCCCTAGGGATGGAGCAGGGCTGATCTGTGTCCAGGGGATCACCTTGCAAGTTAGTCCTGCCCTTAGTAGTGGTGATGGGGGAAAGTTTTAGTGGTTGCTTTCACGGGGAAGAAGGCTGCTGACTCCCAACTTGTTTTTACATCACACAGAGATGCAGTGCAAGATATGCTTGTTAATGTGTGTGACTACCAGACTGCTCCATTCTAAAATTACACCCACAAGATTAGTTGCCTGGACAAATTCCAGTCGCACTTTTCCCTCTCAAAGGCGTTGTTTTTACTTCAGGTTTAAACAGAGAAAAGAGTGAGCCAATATCTGCAGCCTCCTTTGGTTGCAAGGAGAGGGAGAGCTCTGTCTGGTTTCTTAGGTGCACCTAGTAGGGCAAGACAGTCCCCAATGCTGGGTGCATGGGCTTCTCCTGCTCTACCACCCAACTAAAGATTTTGTAGCCTTTTGTAGGTGACAAGGAGACGACTTTGGGAGACTCTGAGAAGTGATGCACCAGGGCTGGGAGTCACTACTAAGTGCTGTCCTAGCCTGCCACCCAGTGCTGGTTTCTGGCACTCAGAGTTGCTAATGTGCTCCAGCACTGCAGCTGGTACCTGGCATGTCCTGGACTTGGTTCTTCCCGGACCTTGTTGGAATATTCCTTCCTGAGTTACTGAAACAGATATTCAGGTCCTGTTTGAAATAAGCAATGTTTTAAAATGTGCTGCCTTTGGAGAAGTGTGTGACAACTTCTTCATGTTCCTTCTTGAGTACTGTGGGCTCAGCAAGTAGGCAACGGTTCTTGAGTGTTGTACTTGGCAGGTGATGGGCTAGTCTAGCTTCTGATTTTAGTGAGCCTTAAGCAAGAAGGGAAGGCTATTATTTCTCGTCTTGTTTTTCCAGGACAGCTTAGGAATGATCAGAGCTGCACAATCTCTCAGCATGGATGGATTCAAACGAAATACATCTGCAAAATGATGCTGAAGTTGGCAATAATTTCCAAACTGGGATCAGTGTGTCATCTGTATAACAAACAGCTAACAGAGCTAAGGAGAGGTGACAATTCCTAAAGATACCACAAAACTGCTCGAATCCCAGAGAAGATGGGGAGGAAGGAATATATTCTTGGGAAAGCAAGAATGGTTAATAGTGCTGTGGGGCCAGGCTGTTCCGAGGAGAAAACGGAAGATGGTGGTGCAGATGACAGTTTTCATTCACATGACTCACCATGTCCACAAAACCATCCTCCTATTACAAGGCTAAAAGTTCTGCTGGGGGAAAAAGATGTTATTTTGTAAATTTTTTTCACATAAAATCTGGGATACATAATTTAGGAAATTGGTTTGATTTTTTTCAAGTGTTTGTTTTTTTGTTTAGTTTTTTTTTTTAAAAAAAAGATGTCTGTCACTTCACCATTGAATACAAAGTAGTAATTGAGTAGTGTCACTGACAAAAGAGAAATTGTATGTACAACCAATAGCTTTAATTGGTTAAACGAGGTAAAAATCTGGCACAGTCTTAGAAACTGCTGTTTGTCTGACTAACTAAGCAATAGTCAGTTGTAGTTTGTAATAGCATGGACTAAAGTTGCCACATCAGTGTTTTATAAGCTAAAGAATTTTATAGAGCAGCAGCCTTTGTGTCTGTGGCCTAACATACAGCCTTGACAATGCTGCCTGGATTTATCTAGGTGACCAGACATATTGAGCTTTCGCTCTGCAGTGTGGGGGGTGGCAGAAGGGATAAGTGGTCATTTTTCTTTAAGTAGTGAGATATAGTTTTTGCTGTCAACTGAAAAGGAAGGGGCAGAGAAGAAAGAATGTGGCAATGTGGCCTTGTTTTAAAATGTGTGAGGTGCAGAGAGAAGGCATAATATAGGAAAAGGTGAATATAGAAGTAGAAGATGAAAAACAAAGGTGTATTTACTCTGAAGGGCGCTTAAATGCTGTTAATATGTATTGTAAATCTTTAAATGCTCTGTTATTCAAGCATTGTATTAAGTGGAAGGAAAAAAACCCCCACTGCTACTGATTTGCATTTTGTTATTAATTCAGAGTAAAAGAGAGAAAAAAATGTCAGCAAGGCGCCTTAGCGAATCTTTATATAATAGTAACAAATTACGTATGGGAAGCAAATACTTAAATAATGAGTAAAATGAATAGAAATGTAATTCAGAGCAGCACTAGCACTTCATCTTCATGTAATGATATGGGCAAAGCCTGAATTCCAACACTCTGCAGTGAATTATGGGACATGGTAGAGCTTGCAGGACTGCAGAAATAAAACACGATCAGTTATAATGTCCCATTAGGAAAAGGTGATGTAATGAATTCTTCTTTCATGGCCTAGCAATGACACATTTCATTTGCTAGGTTATTTACCCCCTGGATAAAATTCATAATCTCTCTCATAATATGAAAATATCTCCTTAGATACATTTGTGGGGGAATCTCATTAGAAGGTTTTGCTGAATGTATTTTTTGTCAGAGTTGTAAAGGCAGTGAGCTTCATCAACAGGGAAGCCATTATATTCCTGACTCTGCTGCTGTATGATGCTGGGTGAGCACTCTTGGCTGCCGAGACTCTTTCCCGTGACTCTTCTGATTCTGTCTGTCACGGGTCAGCTGGCGTAGTAAAGACTCACTTATTTAAGCTGTCTAAGCCAACCCAGCTCATTCTAGGTGAAATGTGTTGGACGCATTTAGGCTGTCTGCCAGTGAAGTAATCTTCGGTGGGAGAGGTGAAGCACGGCTGTGGAGAGGCCTGAGTAGTACTAGCTATGGTTAGGAAAGGACAGATGTCCAGAGCTGTAAGATATTGGCTCCTTGAGAGAGGGTGTTATATCTGCAGGAAGGTGCAGGATCCACCCCTGAACTCAGCTAGGATTTCTGGATGCTCCAGGAAAGCTGTCACTAATGTGGTTGTTTTCTTTTGGCTCAGTGCATAGGTTGAGACGTTATAAAGAAGACTGGCCTGCGTGGGCCAAGTTTGGAGCTACTATATATGAAAAAATTACTCTTTAGTGGCTTGGCTGACTCTTATCTTTTTCTGGACTAAGGAAGCAAGAGTGAACACAATGCTGTTCAGTAGAGAGTACTGTTTTAAAGGAAAGCTATTTTAATTTGATCTTTTTTACATCCTGAAAGGAGGCTTGAGAATTCTTAAAAAGCTCACCTGGCACACAGCTGGCTTGCTGGTTTAAAAAACCACATACAAATCACCCCAGAATAGGCCTTGCAATTTCTCATACTATGTAGCGTATCTGTCTCTACTAACAGGTATCTGCTAGCACATCTCTACAGGTCTGTAAATATTCAAGATTTAGCTTTAATAAAAAAATACTGTCTCTATATAAAGAAGAGGTAACAGTTTATATGCAAATGTTACGGTGCTATCTTTTTAGTTATCTTAGTTTTTAAAAAAATCAAACCATGGCCTTCAGTCCTATTTAAATGTAATAAAATAAAAAAATCACTTTCTCTCCAGAGATCCAAAAGGCTGAATATATTTTCCTAGCTGATTGATGCTTTTCCATTTATTTTTAAATGTAATTTTCCCTGGGTAAGGAATTGTTCTCTTGAATGTCAAGTAGGAAATATTTCCCAAATCATAGGCTCGGATTGGCTGGCTCGAGCCTAATAAGATAGCTCTGTTGAGAGGGGGTAGGCTGGGGAAGCAGAGAACGGAGTGATTTGTCACGCTGGTTTTCCAGCCATTGCTAAAGAGCTGCTTTGTAATGCCAGCCTGCCAAATCTCCTGGCCACAATCAAATTACTCCCTCTGCATGCACGCACATCCACACCCTCGCCCTTTAGATCTATCACTGACAGAATAGTTATTAAACAAAAACTCAGCCCAGGGAATTATTAATCGCCAGGCTTCATTTCTTTATCAAATGTTGTAGTCCAGAGGGAGAGCTCTTTAAGCTTTCAGAAAGACCATAGCACATTAATCAGTGGAGGGAAGCGGGGTGTGGGCTTGGCATTTGTAATACTTGTCAGATCAGAAATAGGAGATAGATACAGAGATCAAAAGAGATGTTTACGACTTGGAGGTGAAAGGGTTTCACTTTTCTTATTCTTCTTTGTGTCCTCTTTTTTTTACTGTTTGTTTTGGGATTTTGTTTTTGGCTTTGCTCTGTTGGTCTTGTCCCAGAACTTACTTACACTAACTCTGTCGCTATACCTCTGGCCCGCACACTGTCCAGGAAGAGAAAGGCCATGAGTTACGGATGCAGCTTTCTGTGTGCCCAGTAGCAAAACAGTGGTCACTGCTTTAGACTGCCAGCCTGTTGCAGTGCTGCACTTGTCCAGGCACTAAGCAGGCCCCAAACTGTAGTCAAAGTTGGGAAGCTGGGGGTGCTTGTCTCTAAGAACTGATTAAATGGAGGTACCCAGCACTGAAGATAGGCCCTGAAAAACATGCCTGACTTCTTGAAAGTTTAATACTGGGTTCACTATATATATACACAACAAATATATATACACATACACTTTTAAAAAATTACTACAGTCACAGCGGCTCCAGACCATATATATGGCAGATTAAGCCAATATTGTAGGCTGCCTGTGGCTGGAAGCACTTACCCTGTGATTAGTTAAAGCATTAATTAATATTGACCTTGTTCACTCTGATCCTGAGACCTTTAGCCCCTGTAGTATGTGGGGAGGTTGTTACTCCTGGCAGAGTACCTTGTGAGGAATGTAATGTAAGCTGCTGTTCAGTTGACATGTTTTTCCTCATAAAAGGATGGTGTATCAACTGAAGTGAGTAGCCTTTATTGTAACACTTGAGCAACGCTGCACTTTTTGCATTCCTGATCCTTGCTCTATGACCTGAAGAGATTCTTCAAACTGCTGATGTTGAGAGGTGGGTTTGCTAGTATAAGTCATCCCTACTTGTATACATAATCTTTTCTGCAGCAGAAAATTCCCTGATTTCTTACTAATACCTTAGCTTGAAATACATACATAATAATTTTAGCATATATTGTAAACACATGTCCACTTCCAATATGACCTGGAGCTAATTATCAAAACAGCCTGCTTCTTCAAAATAATACATATCTATATAAAAATACATATTTAGAGAAAGAGAAAGAGTATGAGTGTATGAAATCTGTGAGAGTATGAGTGGGTAAAATCAACTTAGAGATTTTGTAAAGAAATATATCAGCTTCCCCTCTCATAAGATTGCACTTTGAGTTTTGTTGCACTAATTTCCTATCATCAGAACTACCCAGGGTTTTGGCTGAAGTGAAAGAGCTGCAGGTATCTAGAACCTCCTTGTCTCACAGGAGCACTTGAGGGGAAAAAAAATTCTTTAATTCTGTGGTATATACGAGAGGTTGCAGTGAGGATCCCAAGCTCATTGGAGAACGGGCTGTGTGTTAACAAGCATTTACACCGTGGCTGGCACACAGCCTGGTTTTGTACAGCCCTGCTGTTAGCTGGAGCCTCTAAGCACTACTGTAATATAAATATTCTGGAAGAATAATAGGGCTATTTGTGGCTCTTGAGGGCAGCTAATGTGGCTGGTATGCAGCATGTTTTTCAAGCCTTCATCTCTTATTTTTCCAAACATCCAGCAAGAGAGAAGAAACAAACCACATTTTCTGTGCAGAAACAGAAGGAATGAGAGGAGGGATGGATTGCATCAAATGGATTTTGAGAGAGCCACAAAACGCTTGTTGCGTGTTGTCCCGACACTGCAATATGATATTTGCATGGTGATGTTGTATCAATATGTGAGACGATCTGTCTTCTTGGGAGTCTCATGTCTGGCAAGGCAGTTCCCAATTCAGAGGCTCACTTCTTTTAAAAGGGATTTTGTCTGTACATGTGTAAACAGCAGCCAGTTCTTTGGGCTCTCCAGAGCAATCTGTGTAGATTTAAGCGCTGAAAAACTTGAATGACGTACAATTCCACAGGCAAACAATTCAAATGATTAGTTGTACTCCCAAGTATATCGTCATATACCAAAGAGCACATCAGCACACCACTGTGAATAACTATTAGGCAGTCTTCCTAATGAACAGCATGGCAAAAGAGAGTGTATGGGCTAAGAGCAATACTCAGGGAGTCTGGTTTGTCTGGCAAGAAAACCCTGAAACATCCATACCTTCGGATAGACTTTGGACAGCAGGAACAGTCTCTGTGTATTTATTGTTAATTGAATCCAGCACTGAAGGAATTGCTTCTATGTCATTAAATGGGTTATCCCCCATGTGATACCTTTTTTTGTTGGCTGTTTTTTAGAAGAGGTGGAGGAGGTAGTAAACCAAGTGTGTTGTGTTACAATTTTTATCCCCAGTTTATAAACTTGTAAGAAAGAGTATGCAGATGTCATAATCCCCTGACTCCTGAAATACACTCCTATGCACTGGTTTTGCTGTGCTTATCAGGGAATATTGCAGCTAGTACTTGGAGAATCTCAGAATTAGTGGGATTTGAGTTAGGATTCTGCAGTAAAACAGGAATTATTAGAAGAGAGACTGCGTAGTAAGTAGCACATTCTCTTTTGTTCCATCGAAGCTGTTTTTCCACCTTTCTGTGAGGAGCTGTAGGTGAATTTCTTCATGAGGAACTGTAGTCAGGGTTTACATGCCTCTAACAGCTCAGCAAACTAATAGATCACAGGAAGCTTTGGAGCTCAAACATGTATTTGGTCATGAATGTTTTTAATTAACAATGTTTTGCTTCCTTTAGCTCTGTCCTGGTTTGCTTTGTATCTGTAGAACCTAACTACAAGTTCCTTGGGCTCAGTGCTTTCCTTGCATCAGATTACCTCAGGTCAGCTGGTCCACCATGACTGTTCTCAGGCTATGTCTTGTTCCCCTGTGGTTGAGCTGAGGTAATTTACTCTTCTTTCAGAGCAGAGCACATGACCTCAAATGGCACTACAATTACTGAATGATAAGATCTTGCACACAGGCTGTTACTCCTGAATAGCTGGCACAGGGTAGCGCGCATATAGGGCATTTGCACAGGCTCAGCAGTTCCCACAACAGCAGTGGGATCTGCACTTTTCAGGTGAGGATGTGGCATGGGCCTGTGAGGTGGAGACAGTGGGTAGGTGGCTGAGGATAAGGAATTAGAGAAGCCTTGGGGCTGGGCAACAGACAATTTGCTTCTATGGCATTTTTAAAATTTAATTCCTGAGCACTGAAACAAGGTTTTACCACATCCGGCATGGTATGTTTAATGACAGTGGCTGACATGGCTTGATACAGGCCTAGCTGCAGACTTGGAAGAGCTTTCCTAGTCTCTGCAACAAAACTATCTGCCTTATATTAATCAGTTCCTGGTAGAACCAGCCTTGAATTATGGTTAAAAGCAGGGTTGTGTCCAGATTTGTCTGCTTCCAGGGCTTTGGTTTCAGTCTAGGTCTCTGGCATCCAAGTCTAAATCATTAATCCCAATGATAGCCGTTACCAGTCACTTCACTGAGTTTATTTTTCCTCTCAGAAGACCTATATTTTATATCCGTATATATGAATATGTTTCTATACATATATATTTATATATTTAACATATATTGTAGATATAAATATATGTATAAATTGATTCTAAAGCATGAGTTACTTCACAGTGGAGAAGATACTTAAAGATACTACTATACTTAAAGATTCTACTGTGATGCAGAGGTAACATTCTGCTGTTCCTTTTGACAGAAATATGCAGTCAGGAATAATTCTCAATGTTAATACCTACTATTCCTGCGTGTGGATTGTGTTATGGTAACACTTAGCAGATCGACTTGAGATAGAATCCTTGTTATACTTAGTGCTGCAGAGACATCTAGCAAGACCGTTCTCACCCTGCAATGTAAACAGGGGTTGGCAGAGGACAGAGTAAGGAAGAGCTTCATTAGTGTCACCAAGCAGGTGAACAAGAATCAGAAGCCACCCTCCCTGGAACAATGTATGCTCTACTGGAGCCGTAGACTACTACTGCCACCGTGGTACACAGCTCTCTTTCTACTCATTTGGTAGGACACCCAGGAGCCACATCAGGATTTTTTCCTTTGTTCCATTATGACTTCTGTGTTGCCACTGATTTATCTTCAGCAACTGTAAGACCCTGTGTAAAGGCTGGGGTCTACATTACATCAGCTGTGAACAAGGTGAAATGCTCCCCCTAACTTACCCTGCATGCCTTGCCTGTTACTGAAGAATGGTAGAGACTCCCAAACCTCTGCATTCAATCCATCCTACTGCTCCACCATTCCTAATATTAGAAAATGATATTCCTTTGTTTAACTTCCCCTTGCTTCAAGTTGAGCCATTACTGCTTGTCATACCCACCTAGCCTTTTTTTTTTTTTGCCTTTATACCTATTTTATCTGTTATCTTGACTCCCTTCAGTTTATTCTTCTGTTTATCTAACAACTGCTATTCCTTTGCTTTTCCCTTACGCACACGTATTTTAGCTTTCTGCTTATTCTCACTACCCTAGTCAGGAACAGTTCCAACTTGGCCACATTTTTCTTGACCTCTTGTTAATAATGCCTGGCTGGGAGCTGGGACTGAGGGAGGGAGTGGGAATCCTATGTTAGAGAAATCACTGATATCAAATTTTGCAAAAAGGGGCAGGGGGGGAGAAAGGAAGGAAAGCAGAAGTGGGAGAAAGTGACCAGAGACCTCCTGTAAGTCCCAGGTTTCAGGGTAATTTGCTGATATGAGGTCAAAGGATTTAGCACTGAGAAGTGCAAAACAATGCACTTTGGAAAGAACTACTTAAACTACACATATGTATGTATGTATATACATGCAGGGATTATGTTTTACTGGTCTGCAACCTCTCTGGCGAAAAAAAAAAGATGTCAACGAAGACATCATCTCTATGTGCAGAGCTGGTAAAAAAAAGAACAGCAAAAATGTCAGATTATATGGAAGAGGGAAGAAGAATAATGTAGAACATATTAAAGTAGGATTACATCGATTGGTGTTATAGCTCCAGCTAAACTACTGCATTCAGTTCTGGTTGCTTCATTTCTAAATGGCCGTTGCAGAGACCAAGCCAGACGAGAGCCCAACAAAATTATTAAAGACACAGCATGGAGGAGTGGGAGAGTCTATGCCAGATGAAGTTAAAAAAGACTAGGATGACTTAATTTAAAAAGTGCAAGTAATAGAGAAGATAAGAGACAAGAGATAATTAATTCCATTCTGTCCCATAGCCTAAATGCAAGTCAGCTCTTGATGAAATAAAAAGGCACAAATTTAATACGGGTCAAAGGAAATTTTGTTCTCAGTGCAGCATAACGGCCAGATATCTTGGCCTGACTTTCATGTGCCTGGCACAATTCAATGCAAGACAGAAGTACAGTAGTATTTTTAAGCTATTTCTGCTCCTTTCTGATAAGAGGACCATTGCTCTGTGTCCCGGGCCAGGTCTGCTGCTGCAGAACAGCAGAGTGCAAACTAAAACAGTCATTTGGGTGGCCAGTGTGCCCATACCACTCAGAACTGAGCCCTTGCTGACCACTCCAGTACTGCTGCTACAGAAGTGCTTTGTTTTTCATTAACTCCTGCTGCAGATACTCCTGCTTTGCAGTGTCATTCCTGGTTAGATTCACAGCACACTTCCCTAGCTGTAGGTTTCTAGCACTCTCAAATGTGTCTGAGCTAGTAGTTGCCAACCTCAGTTGAGTAAACAGATCTTTCAAGGGAAGTGCTTTTCATGTTATGTTTTATGTAGAGAGATAAACAGCATTTTTCACCTTTTGTTATTGTCTGAACAATGTAAGCACAAATATTGCTGAGGATCACAATGCCTGATGTATCTTGGGAATACATTATCCATCAAGAGTAAAACAGCAGTAGAAGGGAGGAAAAACTCTTAACAGTTGCATCTCTTACTTATTTCATGATTTAGCAAAACTGCCTCCCCATGAGGTAATCTGTGTAGCTCTGTATGGCCATTGTCTCCAGTTATTTATCTTGATTCAGCTAATATGGCTAGTATCCAGAATATGTCAGCTGGTTTGAGAAAAGCTGAGGTCAGGGAAATAAAACTTGAGATTATACCAGTTCAAAGGAGAGGAGAATTAAAATCAAAAGGAATTTGGTGGACGTCCTCGAAGTGTCTCCATTTGCATTTACACTGCTGTAATAATTTTGTGGTTATTTGACGCTCCTTTTCCATCAAAAAATTCTTCCTGTCAGCTTGGGAGCATCTCTCTAAAACTACCTGAGTGGGCTTTGGCTCTTAGGTTTTAATTAGGCTCAAGAAAGGATTCACTTAATTAGGGCTTCTGATTGAAGGAGATCTAGGAGCATTCCATGATTGTTGAAAGAGAGGAGGATTAGGAAGGAATTAACTCCCTAAGTTCTGGTTTTCTGGCTGTCTATGGTACCCTGCCAGAATTCAGTGCTAATTGCTTCATGAACAGAAGGGATAGCACAGCACCGTCTGGCAGTGGAAGCAGGCACTGGTCCTTCCTTGTGCATCCTGGAGATCCCTTTGGAGAAAGCAACAGAGCCTTTATTATCATAGCATGGCTGGTTCTATCACCATGACCTTGTCTGTACATAGGAGTCATTGGGCAATGACCAAGAGCATGAATTTGAACTGCATTAGCAAAGCTGTACCAGCGCATGCAATCAGAGGGCTGCTACTTCACACAAAAGCATATACTGTATCTCAAGCTCCAGGAAAGGAGTTACTGCAAAGTGGGTTGTGAGCACTAAATTTACAGTCATGTATGTTATATCCCTATACGGATCTCTGGCTCTGTTGATAGATAGGAAAGGGCAAAAGGGGAAATGTCTGCGGGGGAGCTCATATGCCAGTTGTGAGAGTGGCCTGGCTAAGAGGAGGCTGGACAACTTTGTAGATGTGGCAGGGCACCCTAAGAATATGTTAAGAAATAAAGAAGGTATACACTTTAGTTAACTCTAGGCTTTATACTCCACATGTAGGACTAGTGTTATGTGGCTCAAGGGAACCAAGCGTGATGCAGAACCAGGAACAGAGGGGTTTCTTTACCAAGAAAGGTGCAGGCTTTTGATAAATTTGAAGACTTTGGTGGCATGGGGAAGAGAGAGATTTAGGTAGTGAAAATACCAGGTATTTGAGGAACTCTCTATATTCAGATGATCAAATCTGCTAAGAAATGGGTAACCTGAAAGAGCCTTATTTAATTGCTTGTAGAGAGAGGAAAAAGGTTGAATTGTGTATTGTCAAAAACACAGACTAAGGCCTTAAAGCTACACTTCATAGAGGTAATAGTGTTTCTGAGAAAAGAGTAATTTGAAATGGTCATCCTCCAGGAACTTAGACTATTCAGCTAGAGGAAAGCACTTGAAGGAAAAACAGTCAAAGTGCAATACCAGAGAATGAATGGAGTTCTGGGTTTAATAGACAGTGGGATTATCCAAGTAAACACGATATAGAATAAGGTTATATAGGGGACATGGCAATAACAATAACTGAGGTTAAATAACAAAACAATACCAGCACCAAAATTAGATTTTACATCTGCACATGGCAGGTACAAAAGGGGTGTGTGTCTGGTTGCTCATGAAAATGTATTTATGTATTGGTAGATAAAGTACTTTTCATAATGGTATGACACACTTAAAACTCAAAAGTTTGGGATAGGGATTGGACTTTGAAATCACTTTAATTGAAGTTACTAAGCTTTCAAAAGTACACAGTATCAGGCAGACACTGTTTTTTAATGTGGTTCAATCAGCCCAGCTCCAAAAATCTCTTTGCACTTTGTAACACAGCCCCCATAACTATTTACGATTGAGTGAGGTGATTTCCCCTGGCTCGCAAATCAAATTGCAGTGGCAGAACTGGGATCAGGGCAGAAGAATTAAAACACTCAGCACTCCTTATTCTTGCCACTAGATCAAACTCCTGCTTCCACACTTCAGCACAGTACAGCCTTCATTAGGAAAAACCACTTTAAACAAACAGATGAAGTGCACATAATATTTTTACTCCTCAAAATCTGGAATACTGTATGCCATTAACACTGAGTCATTGAAATTGCTCCAAAATGAAATATTATAGTGTCTTGTGCCAATGCCTTGAAAGTCTTTGTGTTAAGGTTTCAACAAAAGAAACCAAAATAAAACTCCAAACCTGAAATTTACAGTCTAGGCATCACATTTCAGTCCTAATGCATGGGAAATATCAAAGTATTATGAGCCATCATGTCCACACAGAGAGGCAGATAAAAGTCTAAAGTCGACAAAGATCAGACTGCAAATAGGATACACATTTAACTGAAGATAATTAACCACTGGAACAGATGGTAAAGGGATGTGGTAAATTAATCGCCTAGAGTCTTTAAATCAAGATTGGATGTCCTTCCTTCTAAAAGAGATGGCACGGTTCAGCTATAAATTATTGGGCTTGATGGTGGTATCGCTGGGTGAAATGCTCTGGACTGTGTCATATGCAGGAGGTCAGAGTTGATGAGCATAATGATCCATCCCTCCAGACCTTGCTATCCATGAATCCATTATGTTAGCTTGAAAAGTTTTATATTTTAACAAAGCAGTTACAGACTGTTAGGTTCACAGTGTGCAGCTTTAGAAGTTTCTAAATACTCTTTCATTCTATGTTGTAAAGGGTCTGAATTAATCTTGTTAATATTGTTTAAAAGCATGCAAGTGTAAAATATGAACATGCTTTGTATTTAACACATTGATTCCCGTATCTCACTAAGCCAAAAAATGGTCTTCAGGCAAAGATTGATTGTGTATTCCCCTACATGTTCATTGCCCGAGCTCTTGGGCAGGTAGGTGGTAGAAAATTTTCTTTTCCATCTCTTTCTTTCCCTTGCTTGAGCAATGTGAAGGAAGTGGTGTGTCCTAGGGTAAAAAGGGACTCATCACACTGGGATGTCTCCACTTTTGATTGCTTGAAGAGTTCTGTGACAGAGGACTACTCCATTGCTCATAGCTGTGGCAAAACCGTGGTCTGCTGCTCCCTCATCTGCTCCTTTTCGTCAAAGTACCAGCCTACCACGTAATAGTTCTTATTTGTCTCTTCACAGTGTTAGGTCAATGAATATGCTTTTAGTATCTTTTAGGTGAGACATGTGGGCTGGGATTCAGGTGCCTCAACACAGGCATCTAGTACTATCTCAGATGCTCTTGAACATCCTGCCTGGACTTCAGCTGCTGCTGTGAGGGGTGTGGGTCTCTAGTCCCATAGTCTTCTGGATCAGTAGCTGGAAACTAGATAGAATAGCCAAGGCCATGTGGACTGGCATTGGATGTCTGTATTAATGCACTGAATCACTCTTGAAATGTTTTTGATCATTAAAAATCCCAGTGAGCTCTTGGTGAGTCCTAAGAAACTGATCTAATCAGGCTGCAATTTGGAATATTATTTTCTGCCACCTGAACTTCATCCCCACAGTTTTATTTGCTTACAACAGCCTTTGCTTCCTGTTCTGAACTACTGTGTTGTGGTGCTGAATACCTCTATGCAGTTGCTGAATTTCAGAATGTGCTCATCTGTGGTGATGCTTCTTGACAGATATATTGTTTTGTAAAATGTTTTGGGATCATTCCTTAATATATCTTCAATGTTTAAGATCCCAGAGCACTCTGTGAGAGTTATATATAGAAAATACTGCATTCTCCTCTCTTGTTACAGGACAAGGTTATCAAGACATGATTAATGATGTTGAGGGTCTCTGGTTTCTAACATTAAGCTTTTCACCAAAGAGATATTTGAAGAGTCATTCAAAAAGAGACTGCTGAACCCTTTGTGAGTCCTAAGCTGAACACCCCACAGCAGAAACACCCCAAAATTATCATTTGCTTCTTAGAAATCTTGGTCCTAGTGAATTTTCATTGTCATTCCATGCACATGTTAACATCTTTTGTGATTATGAGAAAGTCTTGCATGTCTACAAGGCAGTTTTTAGTCAAGCACCAGGGAAATAACATTTTGAAGACCTAGCCCTCTAATGCTACTTAAATTAAATCAGTTTCTCTTCTCTCCTTTCTCTTTTTTTAATTCTCATTGACCTCTGTATTCATTTGAATTACATTATTTTTCTGTCTTCATCTGTTCTCAAAGTTTATAGTCCCTTGGTTAGATAACCATAAACATTCAGCTCCTCTCATATATAACCAAGATTAAAGCTGTGTATATAAATCTGGCAGCAAAGTGGTATTTTTGCCCACTCTTGAATTGTAGACATATTTCTTCAGTAATGACTGAACAATAATTCATCATTTAACTTTTTCAATCCCCACATGAATATGTAAACCAAAACTGCAACAAGTATTTTTGCTGGCAGCTGGCTATTGCACTTAAACACCTGAGAAACCCAGGTTATATCTGTGAACAAATGTAGCTGTTGTTCGGTGTTATTACAAGTAATTCTGTTTCACTTGCATTGCAATTAGAAGTTGTACAACAGAGCACTCAGAAAGAAAGGCCATTGAGTCAACTTCCCTCTACAGTATACTGTATAGTATCTGCGATCTCTTGCTTAGGTATATATAATCTAATCTGCCCTGTACTACTTCAAGCTCATTTATTTTCTGAATCTCACACACATTCCTACACAGGCAGCTATGTTCAGCTATGTGGTGGACCCCACAGGTCTGCCTAGGCAAATATGTGGATACATGGATTACTTATTGCGGGTGATGCATGGGATGTGCTGTAAAAGATGCTGTGTTCAAGCTCCCTGCACATCACTTGAAAGCACAGCGTTGCTAACTAAGGATAAACTTGTCTCATCTGCCCACGTTTTCAAGGCCATTGCTGGCTGCAGCACTCATTGCTACTTCGGGTTCAGTGGGAAGAGCTGAAATCAAAGCCATAGACCCTTGCACACAGTTTGCTGTGGGCTCCGTTTTGTTGATGACAACAGGGCTACAGCATGGGTCCTTGTAGCAGCCCTGAGAGAGAGGCACTAGGTCTAACACTCTGTAGGGCTTCAGGAGCAAAGCTCTCCCATCTTTGCTTATAATCGTTTAAGCACTGCACCAGTACAGGTTGTAGGTTATAAGTAAAAACAGGTCTGCGGCACCCATCCAGACTTCACATACATCTGTAATTGATGGCCTCATTTCTAGACAGTCCTCTTTTGAGAGTCTGCATCAGCAGCTCTCTGCATGGCAGTCTGTTTTTCTCTGACTGTAGTTTCCCAGGCCTGCTTTTTGCTCACTCTCCCATAGTTTCTCTCTTCCACACTGCACTTTCCCTCAAAAAAATTCCTCAATAAGCTCTGTTCTCTAACCCACTTCAGACCCTAACACGATGCTTTTCACCGATAAAAACAAAAACACTTTTTGTCACCTGTTCCACTTTAAAGTGCTTTATGTAGCACTCTTGTTCCATACTGCACATTAACTGCCTTTTACATTCCCTGCTGCACCTGTGTCTCTCTCTCTCTGCCCCCAAAGCCCAGCCAGATGGGAAGCTGTATCCATCTCTCTCTCACCACACACAGGAACCGGCATGCACAGAGTGTGGTCTTGCTGTCAGATAGTTCCACCACAAAGCTCTTCACTTTAAGTTAGATTAGATGTCCAAGGGGTTTGGCAGACTCATGCTCTCTGTTTTCACCCACTTGGTTCCCTTTTAAAAGTCAGTACTCCAAGCAAAAATAAGGACTGATTAAAACTAATCTCTGTTTCTTCTAATTTTGGGGTACAGACTCTTAGTCTGCTGAATAAGCTTGGATGGCCTCTCTCCTAGAGAGAATGCTTTCAGAACCTGAGCTTTCTACAAATAAAAAGAAATTGTAGCTCCCTGGTTGCTAAGAAGAGGAAAAGAAATTTATGATATACTGTTTTCAAGCCCAGATCTATAGGGAGGGGTATTATTTTGTACTGAGTCACATAATGTAGCAAGGAAAACAATAGGCAAGGGTTTTGGATACAAAAGTTTTTTTGAATGTGCAGGCAGCCTGACCTGTATTTGAGCTGACATTCCGTCTGCATTGAGTATGTTAGGGCGTTAATTCTCCAGCTTCACAATACTGTATTAGCCTCAGCAGGAATTGGTTGATTTTAGTGGGTGGAAGTTGTTGCAAAGAGAGAAAAATGCAGATCAGAGGGAAAAGCCCTCTTAAAAAGGGGGAGAGAAATAGAAGATAGAGGATAGAGCAGTAATTGGGCCCAACCGCAGCAGTCCAGCAAGGGGAAGCTGTTTTCCTTCTGAGTCAAGTCAATATCGACATAACTAACTAATAAATACTAGAATCGCTACAGAAAGGCCAACTTTTCATCTTGTTGCAGACCTCCTGTCAATATGGGAGAAGGTCTGTAGGAAGTAGAGAGCCCTTGATTTATTCACACAGGGACCATGATTAGAATTAAATTCACTTCAAGGAATTTGTCTGGTTTCCTCCTTCATCAATGAACTGCTTCTCAGAATCATCTCCTGACTAGTCTTCCCCTGGTTTGCAGTAGCTGGATGTTTCTCAGATGACAGCTAAAACTGCCAAGCAGCATGTTCTCTCTAGGAAAGTAATTCAGGTTGGCTCCTCAGGCAGTGCCTCAGGCTCCAGTTCCATATATAACACAACGCTCAGTTTGGTTCAGATGGAAGAGCTGGCTTTTGTGTGTTAAAGGATGATGCCAAACAATGGGAGGCCACTTCTTGAAACCTACCCTCAGGCACCATGAAGGAAGACCAGATCTCATGCTCTACTCAAGAAGCAAGAGATGGATGAAGCTGGAGGCCAAACAACCGCCCAATTCCTTTAATCTTAAAACTGTCTTGGCACTTGGGTAGTGCCGGATGCAGGTTCAAGACCTGAAGGATACTTTGTTTTATGCCTTGGCTAAAAGAAAATGAAGGGTGAGTTCCCAAGGATGCTTAGGCACATGTGTAACTCTTGCTCATGCTCTTTGAAGGCCAAAGGTCCTCCAGGTCAAGATTTAAAGAATGTGTTTTTTAGGGAGATATTGCCTAGTATTATAAAAACCACACTTCCCTAAATTAAAAAAATACATCAGTTCTCTTACAGTTTCATCCTGGATGCATGGATACATCTTTTAAAGCTTGGAATGAGAAAGCCAGTCCTCTCCTTCACCACGATTAGTAACTGCCAGATCTGAATTACAACAGTGTGGTCCAGTGAGTACTAGGCTTTGCTGTCAATCAAATTTTATTTCTAGTTTTGCCATGAGTCATTGCTATGAGATAATCATAGTTCATTTCCATGTTTCTGTTTTTCTTCCTACTCTAGAACTCAGGAGCTGGGAATATCTCTTATTAGATGCCTGGACCAAACTTAGAATAGGAGGTGGGAAGCTTTATTGAAGATCTCTACTTGCTATTGTCATATGAGCAAATGCTGTTAAAAGAGCATTGCAGCTGTTTGTCCTGGAGTTGGGAATAGGAACAATGGGACCAGCATGCTTACATTTTGTTGCCAACTGGCCAGGGAAAAAGAATATGTATGAAATACAGGAACTTAAAGAGTTATATGTGAAACATGGCCCAGTAACTTGAAACCTGGGATAGCTACAGTTGATTAGCTGTACTAACACAGACTTTTTATGTGACTTGTGGTGAGTTGATTAATAAGCTTTAAAATTAAGACATTTGCATTTACACACCTTATGGTGCTGTTAAGAGTATAATTCAGTAAAGGCTTGATGTATGCAGAAGCTGGTAGCAGGCGTGTCAGCTCAATGCCTACAGCACATACATTCATAGCGGGCTGTGATAACCCAGCTCTGTGCTCATTCTTCTGGGAGTACAGAGTAAAGCTGTAAGAGGAGGTAAGGACCGGGCTCACAACTGTGGTATTTATGGGTATTTGAAACCCACCCAAGAGACTTTACATTATTCTGTTTAGGGGCTGGTGTCTTTATATGTTGTGCATGCACAGGAAGGGAGAAAGCAAGGACAGCTAGCTGCTATATGAAATCTGGATCTAGGTTGTGCCTTCATTTCAAATTACTGCATTGAAGTGGTACCCTTGCAGGAGAGCCATTTAAAACGAGCATTTTTGTCTCTGACCTCAGTTTGCTCAGGACAACACTGGAGCATTGTGTATGGAGTAAAGAATGCATATTAAAGTCTCTTGCATTATTCTCCTACTGCTGAGTAGAGATCCTTGTGTATGTATGCAAGTGGTATTTTGTAAGAGTTTGGGAAACAACAAATGCAAAAGGTTTGTTGCTTTGGAGCTTTCCCCCTTGACTTCTAGATAATCAGGACCCTTGTATATTTTCCCCCTTTGTAATACCCCAAGATGCAACTCCCTCTGGGAGTTCCCTAATCTGTGTATCAGTGGCAATCCTATAATCCCATATAATTGTATTAGTCTCAATAGCAGATTAGCTCCAAGTGCCCCCACAGACAAGGAGTTGTCAGCTCTGCTATTGTTTCCCACTTAATGTGATTCCAGCCAGCAAAGAAGAAAAGCAGCTGAGAGCCCTCTGTCTCACATTACAGCCCACAGTTTCTAAACCAATTAAGAAAAAGGGATTTACAGTCAACTGGATTAGGGGCTGTGTTTATATTATCCCATATTTCTTTTTATAATACCTTCCATTTTCTATCTAGCCTTGTAATCAACTACCCTTTTCTCTGCCTTTTGAAACACCCATCCGTGTCCTTACCTATCCATTTACCAATCCATCTCACATGTAGGATTTCAGCCATCTGTCTGGTTAACTTCACAAGCCTGCTTTATTGCATATTTGTTTAGAGGACACATGGTGTATGAAGCATACCGAGTAATGCTGAGATTAAAACCGATGCCTGATTTCAGATCAGTTTCAAGATGACCTCACTAATGTAAGTGCATTTGTGAGACAGTGTTTGGGCAAATCTCTCCATTCTGCTAGCTAAAACATTCTACCACCAGCCTTATCAGTGCTAAACTGCTGGTATGTGAACAGCAAGATGGTCAATCATTATTAAGCAGGAAAATGCTACCTATAAAATCCTGCAACACTCACAGAGGAAGAGGTAAAATGACACTCTGGCAGCACTGTGTTAATAAGATGAAAGATCATCTTGCCAGTTTGGTCCTTGATCTGGTCAACTAATTAGCAGATCAAAGATAGAATCTGACACCTTGCTCTCACAGAGGTGTCCCTTTTGCTGTGACAAGAGGTAATGATTGCTGGAGGATGTGGGCTAAAGCACCACTTCACCTGAGAAGAGGCATCAGAAATCAAGAGGCTGGGATCTGGTCACCACTATGGTTTGTGCTTTTAAAAATACATACAAAAAGTCATGCATCAGCTGCCAACAGTAATTGTTTGCTTTTATTTGATCAAAATAAATCAATAAAATCAAGTTAGCAAAATCCATATTGCCTAAAACGTCTCTGTTATCATCCTGCAGGGTAAATTACTTACCTTGCATTCCCTTGTAATTCCTAATTCAGCATAAATTCACACTAAGGGACATTAACACATTCAAGTGACTGTGATTTTATGTGTTTTCCTAGATGGAAGCTGCCCAGTGAATACCTTCCTTTATGGTTTGCTCTTATGACAAATTAGTTCGGGTCTGTCTTTTCTCTGAATGGAGATTCTTTTCCTATTGAATACCATTTCTCAAAATATTTTTCCCAATCAGCTCAATATTTAAACAAGTTTAAATTTTAAATCTCACTGTACAAATCCACTTAGATTTTTAAATTACAGTAATACTTCACCAGGTTTCATTTTTAAGGCAATGCAATATGTATAATTCATTCCATGAATCTTAGATAAGGTTGATATTCTGATATAGTGCAATTTGCTGCCTTGCAATGAAGCTTTACAGCTAAGGTGAGTTCCACTTCAGGCTGTAGCTTTATTACAAATGGCTTTAAAAGAAATAAGAATGAAAAATGAGAAATTAAGTGTTCCAGTAGCTGGAGAGCTCCACAACCAATGTCTCTTTTAGCACTTGTGCTTGTTCATGGAGTGCTTACGGCAAAATACTGCTCCACCTCACAGTTTCCTTGGGGCAAGGAGAGTCCTTCATTGAATGAGTTGCCTTCATTACACCTTTGGCCCAGATACGTTCAGGGGAAAGCTCAGGGAAAAGGATAAACAGCTGAGACTGTAAAAGGATTGATGATGGCCAAAAGATTAAAGCAAATAGGCAAAAGTTTTCAAAAGCAATGATTAGCTTTCAGTACTTTAAAAGAGTTGGGACCCAAATGTAATGCATTTAAAGATGGTCCTTTTTTCAGTTAAGTATTTCTTGCTCCTAAAGCCACCAACCAAAACCAGTAAGAGAAAGACAGAGCTGCTTGAATTCCAAATAAAGCCCGTGAACTAAGTTTATGCAGACACCCCAGGCCTAGCTACTGTAACAATGCCTGCTCCAGCTCTTTTCGGATTGCTGCTGCAACACTGACCGCAGTGAGTACCATTAGAGGGTTTGCTAAAGTTTCCCAGCATCCCAGTAACAAGTGCTTGCGACTCCCTTTGATAAACAGTCAGCAAGGAAAATTACTCAAGCCGCACACCTAAAAATGGAGACACCCCAAATAACAAATTAGTCCTGACCCTGGACCAGCTGAGTGCTGCTTGTATGACAGCAGTTGATTCAGGAGCCAGATGGCAAATGAACCTTATACTGTTATATGATGATGGAAAATCATTCAGAATCCAGATGGAGCTGGATTGCCAGTTTGACAGTCTTAATGCAGGCTACTTAGCGCCTATTTTGCAACAGCGGCATAGTTATCTCCAATGCTCAGAAAGATTTTTGCAACAGTACAAGTGTATACCCTGTGGTGGCCTAAGGATGTAAGAAGGTGTTAGCGTTAAGGCGGACAGTTGCCAACACTTCAGCATTACTCAGGTTGTCAACTTTGGTTCTGGCCTGCCCTAGCAGAGCTGTTACAATCAGCACTGGTGCTAGCAACATTTTTGCTGGTAAACGTTCACAAGATTTATTAGCGTAGACACAAGTTGTGAGCATAGCTTCTAAAGCTTTCAGGCAGTAGCAATCTGGAAAAAATGATGTTTACACAGAAATCCTGTACCGTTCATAATTTGAAGATGCTGCTGCCATGGTGTATTTCTGTCAGCTTGCCCAGAATCAAATCTCTTAGTGATAACCACGGAGGGATAGGAACATCCAACTCATCATGGGGAGGTAGAATCAACTGAATACAGAAATACTTGGTTGGCAAAGAAAGGATGGGTATTGGAGAGATTATGAAAGAGATCTTCTGTATTTACCTTCAAGGGTATTTACCTTCAAAGATATTTCTGGAAACACTACTTTTTCTATAGTATTCTCCCTTTTTTAATGAAGATCACTTGAAAATTTCCAAAATGTGGTATGTTTGGAAGATTCTGCTCTTACCTTGTTTTTCTTGAAAGGTTTGTGTAGAAGAAAACATTTGTGGTGTGGTGACATTAAAACAGGCATGACCAACACCTAAAACCCAGCAAAGGGACATTTAGTACAAGTTTACAAGAGATGTAGGTGTGATTTTTAAAAGCTATGTTTCTGCTTTGCTTTTTTGTATAATGAAAGCCTGAAAGGTTGTATATTTTTAAGATTTCAACTTGCTTTTTACATCAGGAATATCAGGACTGGCAGCTCTGGTCTCCTGTAGTTTTGTAGAAAGCCTTGTAGTGTGTTTATCATTGCATGTGTACTGAATCTTTAGCACTAAAAGTCAGTGTTTTTATGAGAAAAAACAAATGGCAAACAGTTTTAAACAAGCTGAGGATAAACCTCATCACTTGCTGACTGCTCAACTTCCAGTCTTGTGGTTTTTACACTTTGATGATTTTGGTAACTTCAGTAATTGTACAATTTTCTTGGGATGAAGGTACCTGAAATTTTAACATATGAAAAAACTGTGGTTGGAGGTAGGGATACTCTTTAAAGAAAGCAAACATTTTTTCAGACCCTTCTCCTATATCATAACAAAGAACACAAAGCCACATCACTGTGCATTTTGTCTAACTCCAATAGCCTAGTAACATACCAGAAAAAGCTCCTTGATAAAGCAATCGTTTATTAGTTCCCTTCTTTCAGTTATTGGCTGAGAGCCTCCCTCTGCACAGTATTTCCAAGAGACTCATCTCTTATCCATCTCCTCTCAAGCAAAAATAGGAGGATTGATACTGCTCACATTGCAAACAGCATAAGACAAACAAGTATTTAAATATCTTTGTATAAAACAAAAAGTGTAGGAGGCCTTCCTCTACTACTGTTTTTTCAGAGCATCTCTGGTTTCAGGTCCTTTCCTAAGAAATCTACTAATTATCAGATCCTGTTGGCAAAGCAGTAGATTAAACGTATCCAAAAAGCTTTTGGACAAGGTAGAGTTCTTTGCTGTGAAATAGTCTACTCTAGTGGTAAGATCAGCATAATGAATTAAGCAAATGAACTTGAAATGCAGACCCCAAACTTATTTTCTAGTACCCACAGTGTGAAAAAGTCAATCCTGAGAAATACAAATCTGAGCTCATCTTCTATGTTGAGTAATGCTGCCAATACACTGATGCGTACTTCATAATGTTCCTCCTTGCATTTACTGTGTGTGTTCTCCTGACTGCAAAGTTTTTCCAGACAGCATTTAAACTTTTTGAACATACATACATTAAGTTTTATATCTTAGATCTAATAGTTACTATAAAATCTGTAGGTAATAAAAAACAGGCAACCATAAAAGCAGGTTTTTTACCTTGATTGTGATGAAGTTACAGCTTGCCTTTATGATTAATCTTTTATATGTTGTAAAGCACACAGATTATATGGCATATGAACCCACAACAGATACCACATATCAGCAATCTAATACATTTCACCAGAAACAATTTAGCAGTAAATTATTTCCTGTTAACTAGTAAATGCCACAAACACCCAACTTATGTATAAGTCTTGCTAGATATTTCAGGGCACACCGTCAACTAATTTAGGGATATGGATTGGATTTGGAGAATAAAGGAATGTAAAAGACAAAGACTGCCAGGCAATCCAAATCTGAAGATGCACAGGAGATTTTAATGTGTGTTTTTTCCATATTTTCCATTTAAATGATCCTAAAAATACTGCATTTCAGTTTCCAACACCCTATGCTAGTGCAAAAGAATGAGAAAGTGCAATGGACTGTGAAGAGGTGAAACTCTGTTGTCTAAATTAAAAAAAAAAAGACAGCAGCACAGGAGAAGAGCATAGGCAGTAAGCAGCTTACTGGATGCTTATAGTGCCCTGGCTTTTAGCCGGCTTTTTAAAGATGCCTGTGATAGAATAGATTTTAAACAATAAATGGAAACAAATTATGTTCCAATTACATTAATATAAATAAAAGTACTCAAAAATTAAGTGACATGAATAGAAATGCTTCAAGTTTTCCCCCTTACCATGATTTTGTTCTTTTAACTCTCTCCTTGTTCAGATCATTCAAATTACAAATGTGTTCAGTAGAGAGTTTTCTAATAAGTAGGGATGTATGTTGATTGATTTGCCTAGACTGGTTTGTCTAGTAAGCATAGATAGTTTTAATTACAATGCTCTTGCCCAAATCTACAGGTATTTAGAAGCGTATTAGTTATAAGGTTTTCTAAAAAAATCAGTCCATGAAGATATCTGGGCATGAGCTTGAACTGGCAAAATCTGCAAATTTTCAAGTTTGCTGTTGCTGTTATTCCAGGCTCTGTCTGTACCTGAGAGCACAGTGAGATAACAAGGGGCACGGGGCCTGATCCTGCAAACACTCATTCACTATGAGAAGCAATGGCAAATACTCTGGGATGATTCAACAGATGTTAAACTGTGTTTTTCTCAGGTCTGTACATTCAAAGGACCCTTTCCCAAAATTATTTCCACTGCTGCATTTAAGATATCCCACTGTGTCTGTCATTTCTATTATACTTAGGAGACAGTACAAGGCCAAGGTCTGAGGAGAAAGCAAGACAAGAGCAGACCTACCTGGCTTGCAGGCCTCTGGCCATCTTCAGCTTTATCCTTTGCCATTCCTCTGGGGATTCCTCAGAAAGAAAGATGCATCCCGGCCATCAAACATGCAAGGAAGCAGCAGTGCCTGTCCTGTTTCAGCTGGCTGTTCACAGCACGAGGGTGCAGAGGACAAAGGCTAGGCCACATGGAGATGCAAAGCTGCAGGCCTCCCACCCTGCTGCAGGACTTCAGCACGGCGTCACCTCTTTGTGTGGCATCTTGCAGTGTGCAGGTGATAGCAAGGGTCTGCAGCAAGGGCGAGGGTGATGTCTGCAGCTGGACAAAGTGCTGTTGTGTGAAAGTGTCTCTCTCGTACTCTTACACAGCTCAGTCATCGTGGCTGCTACAATTTCCCCTGTTGTGTCTCATCATTGTCATGTAGAGAGCAGGGATGGGAGTGGACTCAGATCAGTCAGTACATTCCCTTTTGACACCATAGCAGTATCATTGTGGCCCAGGCTGAGCCAACAGGATCATCCCCCACAGGTGTATCTTGCACACTGAAGAAGGTTCCGGGTGCCCTGGTCTCTTCTTTGGCTGGAGCTGCCCATCTGTACCCTATACTGCCTCATCTGCCCCGTGGGCCTTTCCAAACCAGCCCAAGGATGCTGCCCAGGGCTCTGCCCTTCATGTGGGGGAACCGCCACTGTGACTTGCCCCTGCACGTGGTCCTGCCGCCATCCTGCAACCTCTATGGGCAGCAGAGACTTGAGAAAGTGCTGACATTCCTCACCTTTTGCTGTGCTGGCCACTCTGCCTGCCCTACTGCTCATCTTGCTGCCCTTTCTCTCAAGCTGCCCTGTCCCCCACACAGGGCACAGGCACACAGTTCACCTGGCAGCCAGGCAGCCAGTTACCTCAGGGCCCCTGCATGGCACCCAGGCAAGCACCCCCACCTGTCCCCAGAGGGGTTGTTGGGAAGTGCCTGGCACCACAGAGAGGCAGCTCTACCTGAGGAGATGAGTGCCTGCGTTTTGCTGAGGAGATGGCAGCCAGTGCCGTCTGAGGAGATGGGGCCTATGCTCTGCTGAGGAGATGGGGCCTATGCCAGCTGAAGAGGAGGGTGCCTGTGCTTTCCTGAGGAGCTGGCTGCCAGTGCCAGCTGAGGAAATGGCTGCCAGTGCCATGCTGACAAGATGGGGCCTGTGCTCTGCTGGAGATGGGTGCCAGTGCTGGCTGAGTAAATGGTCACCACTGCCTGCTGAGGAGATGGGTGCCTGTGCCTGCTGAGGAAATAGCTGTCAGTGCCCACTAAGAAGATGGTCTCTGGTGCTTGCTCAGGAGATGGACGCTACCTCGCTGAGGAAATGGATACCAACGCCCCTGCTGAGGAGACGGCTGCCAGTGGCCACTGAGGAGATGACCTCAGGTGCCTGTCGAGGTGATGGGTGCTGCCTTGCTGAAAAAATGGATGCCAGTACCCCTCTGAGGAGATGGATGCCAACATCCCTCTGAGGAAATGGCTGTCAGTGCCTGCTGAGGAGATGGCTGCCAGTGCCTGCTGAGGAAATGGCTGCCAGCGCCCACTGAGGAAATGGCTGTTGGTGCCTGCCAAGGATATGGGTGCTGCCTTGCTGAGGAAACGGATGCTAATGCCTCTCTGAGGAGATGGCTGTTGGTGTTGGGTAGCTGACGGTGCAGCGGCAAGAGGCCAGGTAACTCCTGGGTGGCGTGTGGCAACCTCAGAGAGCCCTGGGGTGGTCCAAACAGCAATCCTCTTTGGGGGTCTTTCAGGAGTAAAGCTGATCCACACAAGCCCTTTATGTTCACCATATTGATGAAACGTGGACAAGCATTTGTTCATTGCTTTGCTGTGGGTTTAAACGGTCCGTTTTAATACTGTTAAAAATCCTTCACAAAGCAATGACCAATTATACAGAGAAAAGTACTGGAGCCATCACAGCCACAAACCAGAAGGCACTGTTCGCCGACGTAGGAAAAGCCATGGTGACATGCCATGCCAAACAGAAACGCCTTCTCAGCCAGGGCTGCTTTCTTCAGATTGTGCTTTACAGGAAGTGGTTGAACTATTTGAAATAATTAACTTATTTAATGAATTGAGTTTCATTCTTACTTTTCAAATTGTCATTGAATATGCTCAGAGTTTTGTAAACATACTCGCAATTATTTCAGAAGTGGCTGATAAGAGTTGTCACCCAATACATTTCTCATTAATTGTTTGCTGCTCTGCTTTGAAAGCAGACTGTTGTACTATACCTGTGTGCTTGATTGCCCAAGTTCTATGGCATTGCCCCTGAGCTCTCAGGCCCCTTTTCATCTTGTTGCTTGAACAATTCCTCCACAAATAGTCATGTGGATATATCCACATACACATGGAGATAGAAGCCATGCTTGAGCATTTTGAACATTTTTTTTCTTTTTAGCTATAAAGCAGCTAGTGTGAATGTTTGCAGAGTAATAGAAGAGGATCTGGAGGAAAGTGGAACTACCACTAAAAATAAGCCATTATGTTCAAACACGTACGCCCCCCTTTCTCCTCGAGCTTTCATTCAAGAAATACAGGGGCATTAGATACTTGACCCTGCTCTATCCAGAAATAATACTTACAGTGTTAAGTAGATGCAACTCTACCGTTCAACTGTGTGATCTAAGTGTTTTTCATTAATGTAATAACAAGCTGGATGAAGAGGCTCTGGAGCTCTTCCTCGTGCCAGTACCACAAGATTCTGGGCATGGCTCGTTGGGAGTGGGGAAAGAGCATACTATAGACCCCATTGCTTCTCCTCCACGGGCGAATAGCATAAATCTGTATGTGACAAGACATACTGTAAGATTACAGGGGCTGCTTTTTTCATTACACTCTGAAAAACTCCCAGAGAATCTAGAGTCCTTCATCATCACTCTGGTGTTTATATATATAAATAAGAAACAGACAATTCCTTTCTATTAACTGTAGCTCCCAGATTGCAGATATATTTTCATACTCACTTCCTTTCCCAAACGCTTTTTCTTTCAGAAATTAAAAGCATATGAATTCAAAAGTATCTCAGAGAAACAGCCAAGAACCAGGTCATAGGCACACTCAGATGGTGGAGTCTCTATCACCACTGTTGTTTGAGTCGAGGAGATAAAAATCTTGCAGAGTGGCTTTGCATTCTCCGACTTCAAACAATGCTGTTAAAACGTAGTACAATTCTTAGGATTCCTGAGCAAAGCAAGGTTGCGTCTCCTTCCTCTGCTTTAACTCTTCTCTTCAAAGTCCTGGAGTCTTTGGGGTGTGGTATCTTATTTTACTGGTTGCTTTATAACAAGGATAAAGGGGCTATGTTGTTGGAGTTAAATATCACTTAAGAACTTCAAAGCTGCTCCTTTGAGAGGAGGGTCTTTGACTTTACATCTGGGTGGAGGACACACATGGAAAGGGTTACCATGAGAAACAGTCTTTCCCAGCTGCTGCCTGTCTTAAATTACTGTAGCAGCAGCAGCCACAGTTACTTACTTATGCCAAACATTGTTTTTTGGCATATTTCAGCCTGCTCAGTTCCTTGCAGGAATTCCCACAAGGGTGGAAGGGATTTCCAGCTTGTTGAAGCCTCTTTTAAGCAATCTGAGATGGCTGTGGCAGTTTCTGTAGCTTAAGTCAAGACTGGAAAATGGAATCTTCCAAAGTCAACAGCCATATTAAGTACAAAAAGGGACTTGCCTGAGCTTGTATAAACAGTTGTCTTCACACTTTGAGTAACTCTTTTCTTTTTCTGAAATGAGAGATACCTGCCTTTTGCATCAGATGTCTGTGTGGCTTAAACAATGTGTAGTCATTGTTCTTTTGGTTTTTATTTATTGTTGTTGTTATTATTTTGTGAACAAATCATTCTGGATTTTTCTTAACTTCAGCCTTGCTATTTTTCACAAGTTCACTAGACAAGTAGGACAGAAAGAAAAGCCCAAGCCCAGCTCCTCCTCACTCTAACAGTTTAGCATGAAAATGTGTTTTAATTATATTCAGTTCCTGCACAAAAGGCTTAGTCACTCAAAGTTAATAAGGCGTAATGGCTTCCCGCCCCACAGAGTGCTCAACCTGCCATGCGGCTTCTGCTCTGAGGCAGCCATGTGATGGACAGAGTGGGGAAAGGCAGCAGCAAGAGTGGCTCTGAGAATAATTGTTAACAGATCTGAGCACCTTAGGTTTTACTTGCTCATTTGAAAACAACCAGGGCCTCTTTAACAGCACTCAGGAAAATTTCTCAAAAGAGCAGACTCCTGCTCCAAACAATTATTAGCACCATGTCTTCATTATGTTAGCTGTAATGACAGTTATGGCTCCCTTTGATCTGCTGGTCCATGGCCTGGCCTGTCAGATGGCACCAGCATGCAGCTGGATGCCTAGGCAGGCAACAGTCTGCTCCGTGATTCCCGTAGACTTGCTAGTCTAGTTTGGATCAAAACCTGAACAGAACAAGGCAGGTTCCCTCCAGTCTTTTAGACTCTTGCTGTGGAGATACTATAGCTCTGCCTGTTCACTGCAAGCCCAGCACAGCCCAGAAAAGGCCAGGTCGAGGAAGAGGCACAGCTAGCAGTTGCCCATGGCAACTATAATACCACGGTTTTGCTAGTTTGTAGTCCCCTGCAAAGCTACAGCTCTCACTGCTAATGGCTCCTGCTTTTGCTAAGAGAAAGTTGGGGGGATGGGGATGTCTCTTACTGTGGGATGGAGAGAAACGGGGATGGTAGAATAGGCCCTTCTGGCAGCAGTATTTGCTGCCCCAGCTCCTGCACAGCAGCAGCAGTGGGAACAGCAAACCCAGATCCCCAGGATTTTTCTGTCTTGGGTTGGGAGGGTTCTCCCATCCTTGGGTTGAGAGGGTTCAGTTTCACCTGTGTTACAGGGAAGCCTTGAGCTGGCTCTCAGCTCAGCTGTTTGATGAGCTGGGTTTCCTCCTAGTCCAGGCACCTGACCTGAAATCTAGTTAAATTGAAATGTCTGACTAGTCTCTCACTTTCACTCTTAATCCTGAAAGGAAACAGGAGGAAATTACTCTTAGAGTGTACAAGTCAGGAATTGCTGCGGGAAGTTCTTTTGGCTGGAATTCAGAAGGCCAGACTAGATAATCAGGGTAAGCCTGTTAGAAATCTATGAAACATCACGATGGAGGTGCTGGAAATGGGTTAAAGTTAAATCCTAGTAAGTCTATTCCTTTTTTAATTTATTTTGTATTTTTTGCTAAGTAAACCCTTTCTTGATTATAGTAAATGCCTTCTTAAGAGATCAAAAGAATTATTTTAAAGGACACTGCTTACTCACAAAAATTCATTATGGTAATGCTCTGTCATACTTTGCCAAGCTGCTCTGTCTTTGATCTGCTGCTGCGGCCTTTTGTCTGTTTCTGCAGTTAATCTACATTTTGTTGGTGTCAGGTTTTTTTTCAGCTTTTGCATCTCTGTTTTATTCAATATGGTAGTAGCCCTATGGAATTACACAATCTACTTTTGAAGTTGATTTCAGTTTAAGGTTTTAAAAATTCCTCCATTATGAAAAAAAAACGAGCTCTTGATTAATTATTGATAAGGACATTTACTATTTTTTTAATCCAATAGTGTAACCTAGTAAATGTTGTTTCCTGTAATACAGTATGCTACTCTTGTACTTGAGCTGGGTTATTTGTATATTTTAATGGCTTTGGCTTATTTTGATAGGGAGTGTTGTAGTAATTTGTTCTTGTCAAACAGTTTGGGTCGTGTTATATGACGCATTCCATATGAGTCAAATTTGACAAAAGCCTTTTTTCTTCAATATCTTCAAATTACAGCTTTTCATTGTCAGATCACTTTTGTTCTAATTTATTTTTAGTGGATGTTAGTACTTATGAATGGCAGTGAGATTGACAGCCCTAGACACTCCTGCTTAGTATGAGAAGAGGACCTTGACAGAATAGACGTTATTCAATAGACAGCTTGAAATATGATGCAATGACAAAAATCAATAAGATACTGTAATTCCTGGCTATGAACTGTACCCAAAGGACAGCTTAGGTCACAGAGGTGTGAGAAGAGTACTGTAGCTTTAAAGAAAGAAATGATGCTAAGTAAAGTGTGAGGAAAAATTTTAGTGAAGTGCATGTGACAGTCTATGGGGATAGAAATCTCCCACAGTGTGATTAGAGGTGGACCAACAGATTTGTGTGAACAGCTTTGTCCTCAATAAATAGATACTGCATACATGCTGCTAAGGGAGATCTCGGAGAAATAAGTCATGGAAGCATAACAGGGGAATTGCAACCAAACATACATGAACTATTTGGGTATGACAAAAGGACAGGGGTTTAGAGCAGCAGTTTCCCAGGGTGTGAAGCAGTTGTTCTGCTAGTTCATCCAAGAGGAGGGGTGACTCTAATTAGCATGAAAGACTTACAATGGGAGTTTATTTAAGAAGGAGCATGTAAGCCATTAAGTAAAAATCCCACAATAGCTTGGAGTTCAGTGTCCATAGGGATACCAACAACTTATTAGCTGGCATTTCATTTTAAGAAGGGGATTTCAAGAAGTAGATAATACCAGTCAGGAATAAGACCTTTCACATAAAGAAGGATCTGGCTGAAGAGTCAAAATGACATGTAGGAACAAAATGTGTGACAGCAGAGGAAGGTGTGTGGCAAACACAGAGCAGAACATGCGTGATTTTGGTTTTCCCTCTCACTGCAGTTTGTGCCCAGGATGGGTGACCAGAAATGAACAGAGAGTTCCACACTGAAGCATAGCATTAATTTATAGAGTGGCGTTACAAAAAAAATCAAATTTTTTCTGTCCTATTTCTCATTCATCATTAATGTTCCTTTCTCTCTCTCTTGTTTTTGGTTTGGTGGTTTTTTTGTGGGTTTTTTTTTTTTTTGAGCAATGACCAGGTGTTTTCCATTGAGATTGTCTCAAAGATACCTAGGTCTTTTTGGTTTTGTTTTTTGTTTTTGTGTTTGTTTTTTTTTCCCAGAGTAGTTACAGATAATTTAGGACCCAGCTGTCTTGTTAAACCTGCCAAGGTCCTAATGTAACAGAACCAAAATGTGTGCGAGGTTCAAATCCTTTCTTCCAATTTCAAGCTAACTCATTTGAAAACAGTGTTACTGTTGGCTGACTGGAGTACAGGGATAGACTAGTTTGATTTTCCCATTTAAGGTCATGTAAGGGGAGTTACTCCAGCCTAAACACATTCATAAGTCCTACAATTTCTTTCTACAAGGAAGAAATCTGAATGTTCTGGAAAGTTACAACTAGAGGAACATGGGAGATGAGGAGGCTTTCTAGCAACTCAGCATCCTACCAGGATAAGCTAATATTTTGGAATTACTTCAGTACTCTGGTAAACCAGGTATTTATAGTCCAGACTGCATTTTGTTGGTTTTGGAGGCATAGATATCTTTAGAAGTCTATGGACAGTTTCAGCTACAAAGGGCTTGAAGTAGTGCTAGTTTGGATCTTTGTAAAGCACATGAATTTCATGAATCCTCTCCCTTCTCTTTCCTCATTTTTTCCCTTATGAACTTTCAGCTGAGTTTTGTGCCTGAGGGAATCATATCAGGTTTATACAATAGACTTTTGCCACAGTTATGTTGTTTGGAGACATCATCCTTGACAACATTAGCTTGTAACATTTTTCAGCCAAAACTATGCCGGCCATTGTGGCTCATTTCACAAGTGTGATCTATAGCAGGATGTCCTGGTTTCGGCTGGGACGGAGCTAATTTTGTCTCCACCTAGTGTGTTTGGGATTTAGTACGTGAAGAATGTTGATAATACACTGATGTTACTAGTTGCTGTTAAGCAATCAAGGACACTTTACAGTTTCCCAGGTTTTGCTAATGTGCAGGTGCAAAAACTTGGGAGGGCTATAGCCAGTATAGTTGATCCAAACTGTCCAAAGAGAGTATTCCATACCATAGACGTCATGCCCAGTATAAGTGGGGGTTGGCTAGTGAACTAGTTCCCTTTTTCCCTTTTTTCATTCGTTTGGGCCATTTCATTCGTTCGTTTGGCTCTTTGTTGCCTTGCTTGCTCTCTCTGGAACTTGCTGTTCTGGGATAGCTGCTGGGGACTATCCCAGTTCCCTAACTGCTGCTCAGGACAGGCTGTATTGGTCGTCGGGTGGTAAGAATTTTGCATAGTTCGTTTTATATATTCTATTATCCTTAATTTTTTATTATTATCATTTTTAATATTCATATTATTATTTTTCTTTGCTGTCCTGGTGAATTGTTTTTATCTCAACCCACAAGTTTTCCTTCCTCTCTGATTCTCCTCCCCACCCCACTGGGGGGGGGGGCGGTGAGCAAGCGGCTGCATGGTATTCAGTTACTAGGGGTTAAACCACGACACAGGATCATTTCTTATTATAATATACAATATGTAGTGTACAATGGTATTCCAATGTGTAGTAAAGATGTAACCTTATAGGAAGCAATGGACTGGGCTCTTTCAAGCCTGATAAGATAATGGATTTTTTAAAGATCTGCAATGTTGAGGGGAGGAGCAACTAGATGGTATTTAAATGTGCTCTGCTCTTTTGCATGCCAATAATATCCAGTATGACCTATTTGGGAACACAACTTTACATACCTACATCACTGTCTCAGTCTTGGGAGTAAGTTTAAGGATCTGGTGTTCACATTGTCCAGATTTCTGGAGTACATACCTCTGCAGTGCTACATCCATTATATTGTTTCATAAGACACACTGTAAAAATTTTTTTGTTTGTTTTCAGCAGGCCTGCTTATACTTGCAGGCTGGAAACAAGGATGCTAGGGGAAGAAAAACAATGTGCAAGTCTTAGAATTAAAACAGATTTGGAGGAGTTTTGGGGGCAGGAAAACCACAGGGAAAATGCTGTGATGACAGTGCTACTGCAGGGGACACCTTCTGCCTAAGACAAGGGGTAAATATGTATTTTAGGCCTCAACTCTGAAAGGCACAAGTGTGTCCTGTGCCCACTCTTTCCCTTTGGTTGACTTTAGGTCTTTAGAGGTGCTTAGCCACTAGACTCAGTGATTTAATGAGACTGTCTGAGACTGGGCTTTCACATCTGTGGTGCATCCTTTTCTATCTGCACTTGTATTGACACACAAGTTGACTGGCTACTTGTCACCAGCTCTTCGTGAAAGATACTTTCCTGTGTAATCTGCTGGCGAAGCTGCTCTTGTGAGTGCTGTCTATCATATTTCAGTCAAAATGAAGAGGGTTAATGAAAGCCTGTCATTTAAGCTATGTTAGCTCACCTGGCTAGTTTTGACTGAGGCTGTTCAGGGCATGCTCGTGTGAACAGCTCAGTTGATCTACCTGAGCTGGGGAAGGCAGTATTGCTTCGCAGGGGGCATGGTGGAGACGTACAGGTGGGAAAGGTAAACCATGGCTTCCTCAGTTACCATCCCAAGAAGACCTTTTTGGTTTGGGACTTATCCTTCACACACCTAGGCCAAAAAAGAAATATTGGGAGAAGGCAGGAAGGGGTAAAATGAGGTGATATTCTCACACAGACTGCATGTCTGCATAGTAGAGTCTCAGGGCTCATTCACTCTGTTTCCTATCTGAAACAGAAGCTGTAAGTCTGAGTCTTCCCAAGCAAGGAGGTGTGTGCCCTGCTGCATTTGGCTCCCTGGCAAATCCCTGGCTACAGTTTGCTGCAGGCAGTTCTAGCGCTACAACTCTTTATCATTTTGTTGAAGGGGTAGGGGCTGGAAAATCAGTAGTTCTAGTATGCATGCCACTGTCTCCAGAACTGGGTACTGACCCTCTTTATTGTTACCGGTAAAATTAAACTGATGTGACAGTCATACATGGCAGGTTTCCAGCTCTCTGCTCTTCTTGGGGTAGGAGGGAGGGATTGCCCTTTCCTTAGAGAGAAAGAGGACTGGAAACTTTCCAGGAGGGAAGGAAAATCCTCCTGTGACCACTGTGGAACTGTAGATGAACCTACCTGCCTCTGAAGGAGGAAATGTACTGTAAATGCAGCAAGGCAGAGATAGCACAAATAAATCATAGATTATAATGGGGGACATCCCCTTTCCTCTCCTCAACAAATATAGTATTTCATCATCTACATTCAACTGTAAAAGGCATTTATGTTTCTCCCATGCATACTAAATAGGAACTGTCTGGCTCGTGTTTCTTGTAGTCAGAGGACTGATATATCCCTGCTCTTCCGATTCCAATTTCTTACCAAGCAGTATAATGTAGTAGCAAATATGCCAAGAAGGATGTATTCAGGTGGAAAGGAGGGATTGAAGCACTTATGTTGCCTCAGGTCACAACATCACTTGGGAAAAATATTGTGTCATCAGGGTTTATCTGCAGTTGTGAGTAATGGAGTTGACAGCATCTCCCTGTTTTCCTGTGTGATGGTTGTTTTTTAAACTAGCAACAGATTTGGAAAATCAGGCATTAAGTCAGGGGTATTTTTCTTTTTCTTGCAAGCTATTACACATAGGTACTTGGAGGGAGGCAGCTGCTTTGAGCTGGGGGGGGGAATGTGTTCTCTCCAATATATCCAGAGGAAGGTCTTATGATGAAAACCTTGCAGAAAGGTAGAAGTCCTGTTCTCCGCTTTACTTCAGACTTCAGGGTGACTTCAAGCAAGGACGCATCTGTTTTGTTCTGTCTCTAGTTCTTTCCTGTGCAGTGACCTCAGAGAGGGCTAATGTCCGTCATTAAAGCCACTGAATATCTTGGATTAATCTCTACATGCAAAGCATTTCAGGCCTCTTTATTTGTCTGTTCCCTCATATGCTGACTCATATGAGAGGCCTCATATGACAGTGCAGGTCTGTGGCTGGGGCAGTGGGCCATGCCCAGTTATGTTCCAAGAGAGGTGTGGATCTTGTAGTGGGGCTCACCCATGCCTGTAATCTCATGTATTCTTTAGTGGGTCAGGGCCAATCCAGAGAGGTACATGGAGCCCTAGATAGAGACAAGCTCTGGTATGGTGGTGTAGGGTGACTCAGGCACTTATAGCAGGTGGGACTTGCCTTGTCGGATGTTGTAACACATGGGTGCTAAGAAGCTCTGCTCTTGATTTCAACCCTAGTTCACCAGAGGTGTTTGGATGCCCAGGTAGCCACAGCCCCTTGCTGGGACAGCATGAATTCCTGTAGGTTTACTCCAAGTCAAGTAGCAGTTAGAAACTTGCATCCCAACAAACCTCTTTCCAGAACCAATGGCCAGGAAAGTCTTTGAGCTTTTGGGTAAAGGAAACAAGCCAAAATCAGGAGAAATACAAGGCAGTACTGGGCTTTTGTTCATCCTCTGTTCTGTTTAATTCCAGCTCAAGCATTGTGGATGGTCAATGGTAAACTGAACACAGAGCTGTAGTTATGCAGTAATGTATGTATTTCTCACCCCTACTCCAGCTCCCTGCCTCTTCTATTCCTTTCTGCCTGAGCAATGAACAAGCTTTCAGGTGTGAAGTGCTATGTTTCAACATCAGCACCTGTCACCAAAGCTGATCTTTGGTCATATTTGGCCTTGATTCCTCATTTAGTACTTCCTAAAAAACAGAATGGAAGCTTCTTAAGGAGCCCTTTTTAAATAATGCTGAGTGGTGATTTAAGAAGCAGAGGCAAGATAGGGAGGAAAAAAAGGCATTTTCTTCCAGTGTTAAGTGATCCTTCTATATTTAATGGCTTCTGAAGTCAGGCAGTCACTGTTGCTTGGTTCCAGCTGGACACTAATTCCTGCTGGGAATGCCTTGCGGCAGCTTTCAGAGTGCTCTGAAGCTGAATCTGTAATTGTGACTCAGAGCACATCAATTCCCTTTCCTTTCTGCAGTGAAATTTGGGTTCTGTTACAGACATGAAGATCCCCCAAGGTCCTAGCAGCATTAAAACAGCAGAGCCTGGCAGGTACCAGAAACCAGTACTACACAGTATGGTAGCTGGGGTTTGGATAGAAATGTTAAACTAAAAGAAGTGCAAAGAATAGAGCTTAGAATAGCTCAAAGTCTCTTTTCTTCATTTGGTTGGTCTTACAGCAATGGCCATGAGGGCTTTCTTGTCCTTGGGGATATTAAGCCAAGGTTAAGAGCAACTTTGAAATATTTCTCCTTTATTTTAAACTGTGACCTGCTGCATTTTTGTCCCACTCCTATTCCTCTACTACTTGTTCTTGCTTAGGCATGTAGCCCCAGTTCATTCAGGAGTGATTGGTTGTAGCCTCTCAGATAGCGGCATCACTGGCCTCCTGGGAGAGTAAGTCAATCATGCAGTCTTACCTATTAATGAATAAAAGAGGATGATTTGTCTCTTATTAAATCCAGGGTCAGCTGTGAAATATAGGAGGATGGGCCTACGCTGTAGGTTTAGTCAGCAGTAAGGAGTGATTGTTCAAGTATTTAAAACCTGAGGGGTTTTAAACTTTTGAGAAGAATGGAAGTGCTACTCTACCTCCCAGCTCCATTACTGGACACCCACCCCTAGAAGTACTTTATCTTCACACTGGTACTTTCTCCTTTTCAAAAGCTTTTGAGCAGTGAAGCAGTTAGTAATACTGCCACTTAAAGCATTCTGTTTGGAATCCAAATTGGATTCAACAGGAGCAATTCAAAGCTGGCATTTCAGGCTATCTGCAGACTCAGGCAAATCTTTTAGTCGGTGATGCTTTGGTTGCTTTCTCACAGTTCCCTTATCAATTGTTACACCTAAAAGTGTGCTTAAAAATGGAAAGTGAGTCTAGTGTACAACTGAGCCATCTGGCTGTTTTGCCCCCATGAAAAGAACATGCCTGTTCCTTTTGAGAAGTGAAATTTTATGTTTTATGATAACTACGACCATTTTCTGGCCTACTCAGGCTAAGAAGTGCTTTCATATTGATTTCAAAGGAGCCATGATTTAGGCTTCTTTTATACTAGAATGGATGATGTCTGCTTCCACTTTAAACTGATGACATTTGTGACTTCAGAAGCTCATATTCAATATTAAGGATTTTATTATCTGGTCAGTGCTGCATTAAAATAACTGAAAAAGCTAAACTGTGCAGCAGAATTCTTCTCAGGCAGATTCAGCTTATATTTCTCTTCCCAGTGCACAGAGCACGGTCCACTAAGCTTTGAATATCAAAGCATGAGATACTGGTGTCTGCCATTTAAAAGCAGCTGTTGCCATAGCAGAGCTAGGGAGTGGTGGACAGCAGTGTTGGGATCAGATGTGCTGTCATGTTAATGGCTTGAATTTGCAGCACGGTGCTGTGTAACAGCCTGTAGAGATGCTCTAGCTCATGGTCCCTGGAGAGTATTTGGAGGAGAGAGAAGTCGGGGGGGAAGCAGACTGTAAACAAGCCCCATTGGAAGTAAGCATAAAAGTCAAACAAAATGGACCAGGCTTTATAGTTAAAGACTATGCAAACTGTACACTGAATAATGCAAGACATGGCATTATCCTTAGCCTGTCACTGAGAATGTCTGTTGCGTTGCAGTCATCTCTAAGAAAAGTCTACTCGCATTAATTTCAATAGTAGCCTTTAGAGGGCAAGCTCATGTGCCACTGGATTTTTAACTCTCAAAAGCCTAACCTCGCCACGCTCCTCACCTGCCCCTTCTGCCCCTCTTCCCTAACGTTTGCCTTTAAGATGATGATGAAATTGCATTCCACTCCAGTCAGCAAACCCTTTGAAAATGTATATCCTCCCCTGAACAGTTCCATTTTTCCCAAATGTGCTAGAGACATTGTCTCATGATCTGCAGTAATTATCTTGACAGATCAATTACTAAAAAAGAAATTAAAAAATTAAATTTAAAACATGATACAGGAGCTTGGCTGCTGGTTTTCCTTTTACTGCTGTTTCTCTGCAGAATACTCTTGGCACCAATTGACATGGGAACTGCATTGCACCAGAGAGGGAAATTACCTTCCTCCATCTTGATGCCAGAGGAAAGATAACCTCTAGGCAGAGACTCCTCTCTAGATTTGTGGGCATTCAGAGCAGGAACAGCACTCCCTGGCACATGGCTGATTATAGTACCTGGGCTAGTAATCTAACTAGTCAAGCCATGTACTCCTACTGACCTGCCTGAAAGATCTACCTATTTAGTAAAAGAAACTTGGCATGGATGAGTGTGAGAATGGATGGAGATGACTGTTCGTGCTTTACTGAAAGGGCTTAAATGAAGATGTGAATTTCCACCTATCAGATATTTGAACAGTTTAATAATATCCACATATCAAACCTTATGAAGGTTTTTTTAAAGAATCCCTTTGAGCTTGTAGGTTAGTAATATGTGAGTAGTATGTACCTGCAAGATTCACACTAACAAGTAAGCCCTTTGGGGGAAGTAGTTCATCTGTTAGCTCATTTTTCTTGCAAAATTGACATTACATACATTATTGTGAGATAAATACTTCAGCACATCATATAAGCAGCTATTGAAAAAGGTACCAACTGGAGTCCTTAAGCTTCTATACCAGTGGAGGAATGCAACATAAGGAAGAAATTGGGTCCTCAAGGTGCCTTTCAAGGCTGATTGAGAAACTAACTTGACAAAGAATCTCCTGAAATCTTGTTTCTGCTCTGCTCTCTTCCTCTCCCAGGTCCTGGGATAATTTGTAATTCAAGCTTGGAAAGAATCCTATGCTATTTCCTTCAGACTTATTCCTTCCACATGTGAAATCTAGTAATTTAAACACCTCATCTCCTTTCATAACTGAGGCAGGAAAAAATAGCCAATGATCACTGATTGAATCCATATTTCCACCAAGTTCCAGTTACTTTGTTTGATGTTTAAAAAATAAAATTAAAGGAAGGTAGTTAAAGGAATAAGTACACTTTTTAAAAAATATAGATGGTTGTGGCAAATGAATCTGTACTAATCTGGACTTGCAAATAAATCCCTAAAAATCTACTGGTCCCATTCCTGGGGTGTGATATCAAGCAAAGAATTTGAAACCAGAGGCAGGTTTAGTAGTAAGTGCTGGTTTAGCTTCACAGGGTGGGAAGCAGCTCAGAATGAGTGATGGTGTATATTGGCTTAAAGCTTTAAGAAGAGCGCAGGATAAAGATTGAAAATAAGTTCCATTACCTAATTACTTGGAGCTCAGTGGGAATTGAGGATGCTCAGTATCTTGGAGCAGTATTTTTCACACTTTTAAGAGCTGAGCTCTTCCTCACTAAAGCCAATCATGCATCTCCTGTGCTGCCTCATACGGTTAAGGACCTAATGGTATTTCAGATCTTTGTAGTGCTATACTCCTTCACGAAACTGAGGACAGTGAAGGAGCTAGTAATGGTGGAATTGAAGGTATCACAGTTCAAATCTGAACTGGCTTGCTTTGAAATGAAAAGAGCAGATTATGCATCTCAGAGTTGATGTTTCAGGCACTCTGCAAACTCCAGCAGGAATTGAATTGATCACATTTGAGTTATGTTTTCACAGTTGTTTGTTTGGAGTTTTGTTTTGTTTTGTTTGTTTTTCCCACAAACAAAAGAGCTACAGAAAGAAGAGAGCTGAGACTAAAAAATCTGAGGAAGGCCTGAGCATTCTTTACATATTCCTTGAGAAACAGCAGCCACATGACAAACTGTTTGCGAACTGAATAACTTTCTTGATTTTAAACTGCTTCCACTTTATACACAGACAACATCTCTAACTTCAGAAACTTGTATCCCATTCTGAGGATGATTTTATGTTGTGAGTGCTGTCACTAAAATGCAGAAAACTGAAGAGAGTGGCAGAGTTTTTCCTCTGAAATTAAAGTTTGTGTTTCCTAGCTTCCTACCCAGATTTTTTAAGCAATATATTTGTTGACCAGGGACTTTTTGAAACCAGAGGGACCCTGGTTCATTCCATACAGATTGTTGAAACAATGAAAATGCCATAATTGCAGCCACATTGTAGAAGACAAATGGGTAACACTGGGGAACTGAATTTTAGCCCTCTTCCTCCACATGGCATGTTTCCTGCAGCAATTCCCAACTGAGCCATCAGAGGAAGAACAAGATGCTTTTTCCTGCATCAGCAAAGCCATTTTACGTGTGCAAACTCCCAGGTTTAAAACAATCCATTTTTCAGCTGTTGGCAGTTGTGGTGGAAGGCGCATATTCCACCTGCCACCAGCTTTTCCTTTCCTTTTCCACACTTGTAACTGTACTTTCTCTTACTTGTTCTAGCAGGGAGTAAAACAGCAGAAGTATTAAGTACATTTCCACTCAGTAAAGCACTGCTAAATTATTTCTGCCTAAACCCAAACCAACTGCCAAACCCATCTCTCCAGACACGTTTATTCAATGTGCAACAGACTGGTGTGGAAATATCCTGTATTGTGTGGTAAAGCTCAATGCCTGCCCTGGGAGAGGTGGAAGGACTGGGTGCTCATGTACAGTGAGATGAGTAGCTACGCAGTACTCAGGGCAGCTGCCCACTGCTTGTTTCTGTTGTAACACTCTCTAGCAGAACAGGCAGAGAGAAATGGTGTGTTGGCACAACCCTACTTTCTGAAGTCCCGAGGCAGCCCATAGAAAACATATCGGTAACATTGAAGCCTTGGAATGATACTAAGGAGATGTTGAGTTCTTTCCTGACTGGCACAAAACTGGGTATGTCTAGCACAAGATTTACAGATACATGCGAGTACTGGAGGTATTCAGCCTTCATTGGTACCCTCAGGTCTTCCCTAAAATGCAAAAGGTCCTTTGCTAAACACTAACAAGACCACATTATGTGTTGCATTCTGCTTGGTTAGGCAGTTGCCTGTCGCTTGGGCAGAGTGCTGCTGGATCATCAGGGATGCCAAGGTCCTTCTGCAGATCTTAGCCTTAGCTCCTCTCTGTTTAAGCGTCATCTCTGACAAGATTCAGAGGGAGTTTTTCCCTGTCTGCCAGGGCTGCAGGGAGAGTAAGTTTCTTGTGCCTGCAGGAGGTGATTACTGATAAGCCTGCTAGGAAGTATGCGGAGTCCCTGTACCCAAGGGTCTTACAAAGGTAGAGTGGACAAGGGTTTCCACATACTCCATCCACATAGAGAAGATATGCGGGAAAACCTGGCAGTACTGCTTCTCAGCAACAGGAGAGGAGACAAAACTTATTGCACTAAACTGAACTGAAGGAAAGAAATTTATTAGCGGGAATGCGGGTGCGACTGGCACGTTATTTACCATTTTAAAAACTTAGTCTGTCTGCCTTACCCCCCTGAGAAATTACTGTATTTTCAAATGGGTGAAGACTTTTGCTGTACAATCAGAGATCTCAGCTCTACTTAGACCAATCTTTCTAATGAGCTGTTTAACCAATACCAAGTTCAGTCTACCTGATGTGTGTCAAATGGAGAGCCTATTTAACTTTGCATTAATTATGACGGACGACTGGAGACAGGAAATAGTTGTGGTTGAGAAGGTATCAAATCACATTGCAATGAAGCTTCAACTGTACCACAGATGTGGTAACTGTACGCATCCCCTCTTCTACCAGATAAAAGAAGAAAACACATTCTAATAATGAAGAAATAAAAACATCCCTTGTATTAAAGCCTGACCACCCTGACCTTTATGCAATGCATTATTGACAATTTTGTTAGCATTTATTTAAACTTAATTTCCCAGAGCAGGACATGACAGAAAGTAAGAAACATTCATTTCAATTGTAAAACCTTTCACTTTAATGCATCTCTGAATTAATTGGGCACAGTCTTCATATCAAGTGAAATAAATGGGCTGATAATTGATTAGGACCTCCAGGAACAGTGAGATCTCATTGGCTAGGAATAGAGAAGTGACCTATAAAAGGTCAGGATTTTTTCAAATCATTTTTTATAAAGCATGTTGATGAAGAAATTATCTGCAAGGCTTAGATGAAATATTCTGATTCAATAATAACTTCTGTCAAAGCAAAAATGGGATGTGATGTAACTTAATTCTTGAAAACTTGACATCCCCTTTGAAAGAGATGAGTCCTCCTCTGAGTCCCAACACTAGGCTTTGTTATGCTCTGTAGCCCAGCATGGCTTTTCTTATCTTACCTTTCCATCTTTTTCTCAAGAGAGGTCTGCCAGGTCTTCCCCTCTGCTGAAGAAAGGCTCGTGGAAGGGATTTTGGTTGGTTTTCTGCCTTGCCTATTATGAACACTGCTTTTCTCTTCTAAGATCTCCTCTCCCCTCCAACTGTGCCTTTAGCTGAGAGGCTGGGATGAGCAGACAGGGATGCTGATGCTTGTGGTGAGGCTGATGGTCTTGCCTTCATCCGTGGCCAGAACATTCACTTTTGGAGCAAGCCCATCTCCTCTTAGCTGGACTGTTCAGCCTGTCCTCAATCCTTGTCCTTCTCCCAGCTGCACTTTTAGAGTGCCATGCCCTTCTCTCCACACTCTCGTGCTGACACAGCACTATAGCAATTCTTGTGAATATGGGAGTATCGCAAGTTTCCAGCTCAATGAAAACCTTTCAAGGTTCTGACTGATAATGACTCTTTGCCTCACTCTGCCAAGCTGGTTGCAGCTTGACCACTTTCACTGTGTCACTAAAGGAAGGTGTTGCTTCTTCTTGTGCTCCTGGCTCAAGTGTCTATCCCAAGTTGACTCATACTGGTTCATCACGACCTTCCTGCAAGCTTCTGCCTCTCCATGAACAGATCCAAAAAGTACTCACCAGGTTTCATGCTGTGCTAGTTAAATCAATTAGAGCACGCCACTCTGGGGCATCTATTCCTTGGGCTGGATCCCAACTAATCAGTACAGTGATAATAAAATGCTGATCTCTACCTGATGGACAGCCTCCCTCTCATCCATGAAGGGGCTGCTGAAAACACTGTGTTTCTGGGAAGCCTTCCAGTGTCAATGACCACATACCCACAGCAAATGTGCATTTGGCTCCTGTTTGTTTTGTAATGATGTGTATTGCACTTGTGCTGTAATGTTTTATTAGCACTCAGTTTCTCAGGAAGAGGTGCAACAAGGCTTTCACTGGATGAGCAGACAGTCAGCCTGGTCTGGCTCCTGGAAATGTCTAGTTTTTCCAGGAGACTTAACTATGTTGTTAGTATTGTCATCCTCACCCCAGCACGAGGTGATCTCATTGCAGAGCTGTCCTCTTCAAAGTATTTCACTGTTGAAAAAGTAGTTAGATACTTTCATTTTTCTGCAGTGTTTTTTTGTCAGGCTCTGAGAGATTTAAAACTTCTCATTTTGTTTGTGGAAGTGTCGTAATGACCAATTGCATTTAATGACAGATCCAAACTGGAATCCCAAATTCAACCTTGTAGATGGAGATCTTGGAGATTTCAGCCCATCAGAGAAATGATCGTCCCTTTGTACTTGGCACTGGTGAGGCCGCACCTTGAATATTGTTTCAGTTTTGGGTCCCTCCCTACAAGAAAGACATTGAGGTGCTGGACCGTGTCCAAAGAAGAGGAACAAAGCTGGTGAAGGGTCTAGAGCACAAGTCCTGTGAGGAGCAGCTGAGGAAACGGGGTTTTTTAGTCTGTAGAAAAAGAGGCCCAGAGGAGACCTTATTGCTCCCTACAACTACCTGAAAGGTGGTTGTAGCAAGGTATCGGTCTCTTTTCCCAAGTAATGAGTGACAGGACAAGAGGAAACAGCCTCAAGTTGCACCAGGGGAGGTATAGATTGGATATTAGGAAAAATTTCTTCACCAAAAGGGTTGTCAAGCACTGGAACATGCTGCCCAAGGAAATGGTTGAGGCAACATCCCTAGAGGTATTTAAAAGATGTGTTGATGTGGCGCTTAGGGACATGGTTTAGTGTGGACTTGGCAGTGTCAGGTTAATGGTTGGACCCAATGATCTTAAGGGTCTTTTCCAGCCTAAACGATTCTGTGGTTCTGTGATCCTGATCTCAGTTGAATGCCTCATGCTTGTGAAGACCCATGTTCACAGAGCAAACTGCTGCATCCCTTGAAGATGTTAGCTCCTTAGAGCCCCATAGGAGAACAGGATATGTGCCCATGCCTGTTCACACCATCTCCCAAGTGCAAAACAGTCTGCTGTTGGTTGTTAAGCCAATAGAGCAGAGCATGAACTGGAATGAGTGAGACACGGGCACATGGCATGGAGGTAAAAGCCTTGTGCCACCACTGCAGGGTGCGCAAAGCCAGAAACAAGATGTACCAGAGTTCACCTGGCAGAGCCCTTGTGTTTTGGCTGTACTTTGATTGCCTGCTTTTGTTCTGCATGAATCCCTTTTTTTTTTTCAGGCCGCTGATGAACCCTCCGATTTCCCTGCCTTCATAGCCTTTGGGCACTGACTTCTATTGTTTCAGTGATCTCTAAACAAAAGGACATTAAGTGTTTCTCTCCCTCAACTGAATGGAATGTGGCTTCAGCCCCGGAGCTTTAGCGGGACCCGTGGGAGCTTAGGCCCTATTACACAGCACCTTCCCCTGGCACCCTTTCTCCGGGAACTCTGCACTGCACATTCTCTTTCTGAAACTTCCTTATAGGAAAACCAAAGCTCTATTTTCTAATACTTAAGTTTCAAAACCACAGGGTTCCTGGGATTGCTTAGATGGGGGGCTTTCTAAGCAAAACTGGGCTATGAAAGCAAAAATCCCTCTATTTCGAGAAATGGAAAGGTTGCCCTAGCTGATGCTGTGTAGGACATATTTCGTAGTACTCATTTGGAGAGATGCGTATTGCTGCAGCAATGTGCTGTCCTCCTTCTTCATTGGTAGGTTCAGCAGTAGGCTGATGCCTTCCTTACACATAGCCGGTGTGAGGGAGGCAGGGGTGTAGCACAAGCCACGTTTGTCACCTTGGAGAAGCTACAGATGAAGGCAGTCTGTGTCAAGGAAGGGGCCGCTGGTCTATGACGGCTACTTGATAAAGTCTAGGTGTTCCTTATGAGTTAAACTGATAGTCCCACTGTTAAATTGATAGTGTCTTCCCCTCCCCTATAGCCAACTGAGAAGGTTGGATGGGGCTTTGAGCAACCTGGTCTAGTGGAAGGTGTTCCTGCCCATGGCAGAGGGGTTGGAACTAGGTGATCTTTAAGGTCCTTCCCAATCCAAACCATTCTATGATTCTAAGTGGATATAGAAGTTTAATGCCTGAAATTGTGTATGACTCTTTCTCCTCCTCATCTCCCTCATCTTTTAATCTCTGTAATTGCCCAGAAAAAACAGTATCAGTGTTGGTCAGAAGGCATAGTAGGCTTTACAGTATACAAAGCGCAGGCAGTTCAGGTCTGTACAAATGGAGATGGCTGAACACCTGCCTGCCAATGGGGAAGTAGTGAATTAATTCCTTGTTTTGCATTGCTTGCATGAGCAGCTTTTGCTTTACCTATTAAACTGTCTTTATCTCAACCCATGAGTTTTCTCACTTTTACTCTTCCTCATCCCACTGCGGGGGGGGGAGGGGGGGGGGCGGGCGGCAGGGCATGGACAGTGAGTGAGCGGCTGTGTGGTGCTTAGTTGCTGGCTACGATTAAACCGCGACACCTTGTCTTAGGCATTCCCGCCTCCACCACTGGTTTGCCACTTGTGAAGCAGCTTGAGAACTGCTGTAAATTATGGCTCAAACTGTTAAAGAAAACCTAAGTCACTGCCATGAGTTAGTTCACGAGCAGGTCAACAGTACCTGCAGTCAGAGCAGGAGTCCCTGGGAGAGGGTGGACAGCTGGGAACTTCCTGACAGGTCTCCCAGAGTAAGTCATCTCCACAGCCCTCCTTGTCTGTGAAATGACAGAGGTACGTAATTGACCAAAAAAAAAAAACCACCACAAAAAACCAACCAAAACAAAACACCAAACCAAAACAAACAAAAGACCCCACAAAAAACAAACAAACAAACAAAACCCCCCCAAAACCCCATGGAAATAGAAATGAGCAACATTTGGGGTTTCTGTCCTGTGGAAAACTTCAGCATTTCAGGACTTTTTTATTCCTGCTTAGGACAAAATGCGGACATATTAACTTTTTTTTTTAATGAGAATAGAAATCCTGCAGGAAAAAAATATGAAAATGTTGGAATATTTAATTTTGTTTTTCCAAATGAAAAATATGGGCTTGTACTTTTATGTGTGGCATAGTCGATGTTTTCTTGTAGAAACTTCCTTCATTTTGTAGAAACTGCTTCCGTCTTCCCTCTCTCTCTCTCTTCTTTCGGCAGAGTTGTAACCACTAGACTGTGTTTTGTATGAAACATGGCCCATTTTGTTCTAGAGTGACCTCAAGCACCATGCTGATGAGCTGGTTCAAAGCTTTGCCAAACACTTCCCCCAGCCCTTAGATTTTCTTTTAAAGTCTCCTAGTCAAGTGTTAACTCAGCTTAGTCCTAGTTATAAGATCTGAGAAGATCACATCTTGCAACGATATGACTCTAGGCATGAAACAAGTGTACTGACATGTAAGTCACACTCAGAACTACTCTCATACATCACAGGTAGAGATTCTGTCCTGTTCCTTTCAATAGCACCTTAGAACTGCTGCTGCACCAGAGGAATGTAATAAGATGCTGTGTTAGCAGGAGTATGGGAAAAGGGCTGCAAATTGGTGTACAGATGTATGCATGCCCCTCTCTCAGGAGAAACAAGGGCTAAAATGCAGTATCCAAAAGTCAGTTGGATTGTGCTTTTGTCATGCTAACCCAGAAACAACTCTGACATTCACATCTTGCTGTCTAATGCAACAGTGACTGTCAATACAAGGATTTGTTCTCTGCTTACACCTGTGCAAATAGGGTGTAAATTCTTAATGTAGTACAGTAATGTTTGCCTTCATTTTGCACGCTGTAAAGTGTACCGTGCAAGAACAAAATTCTCCCTGGCTACATTACGGATTAGGAAGCACAGGAACTCTTGTGTTTGAACTTTGGGGTGAAGTTGATCCAGTTTGGCATTCTTTTTTCAGTATAATATGTAGTCCAGCTCCCTGCCCTAAGGCATTTTCGCCTAAACCTATGTTGTTCTTTGAAAATTTTGTCTAACATTCCTAAAAACCTTTAGTGATGGTGATTTGATAGCATCCCTAGGAAATCTAGTCTGGTACACTCCTGTTACAGTTTTTAATGATTAACCTAATGTTTGTGGTAATTTCAGTCTATTACAACTCATCCTGCCCACCATCGGTGGGGGAGCAAACTCATCTCTTTCTCTCTGAAGCCGTTCCTTCTGCATTTCAGGACTTAGCACAGCTCCCCTCCGCGTTATCTTCGCCACACCAAGCAACACTAGTTTTTGCAGTCTTTGTGCTCTCTTTTCTTGTCAATCTCCTTTTGTCTCCCAGTTGGTCTGCATCCCTTTTAAATAGGTATTGCTCCAGTGGAGGTCTTAATAATAGTTTGGAAACATTATTTCATATGATATGCAGATTATGCTTTTGTGTGTACAGGATGATATGTGCCCTTTTTTTTTTTTTTTTCCTGTACAGAGATGCTATGGTGCTATCAACTCATGTTCAGCTTGTGATCCTTTCTTACAGAACTGCTACCTGATCTTGTTCTGTACTTCTACAGTTGATTGCTGCTGCCTGAGCTCTGCATTGTTTGTATATTTGGTGGGTGTCCTCTGTAATCTATCATCTAGGCCCCAGTGAGAACATTAAATCATCCCTATGGAACCTCACTAGGTGCATCTTTTCATTTTGACAGTGAATGATTTTCTAACCAGCTCTGCACTGCCTGACCCTTAGAGTACTTTTGTCTGGCCCACATTTCCTTATCTTCTTTTTTAAAGTATCATGTCAGTGTCAAAAACCTTACTGAAGTCAAGATATATGACATTTTCTTTTTCCCCTAAAGCTATTCCCCTGTCATAGAAGGAAGTTAGACTGGTTTGACATGGTGTCTTTTTGACAAATCCGTGTTGGCTATTACTCATCTTTTGTTTTCTTCTAGGTATTTGAGTAATTTGTTTATTTGTTCCAATATTTTTCCAGGAATTGGATTTTAGCTCTATTATTTCTTGACTCCATGTGTTCCCATCCCCCCCCCTTTTTTTGAAGATACAGGCATTCTTCTCACCCTTTTGTGGTTTTCTGGAGCCTCACCCTTCCTTTTGGTGGTCTCAGTGCTCAGAGACATCTTCAGCTGATTCTCTAAATATCCTGGGATTTTCATTAAGCCCAGCTGATCTGAAAATATGTGAATTATCCTACTACTCTGTGTTGCAGCCTCAGCATGTGTTCCGGACTTTGTCGTGCTAAGTGTTGGACACAAGTAATAAAGATAGTTCTTTCACAGAAGACCTGATTAGCTGTACATACAGATAAGTGAGACTAAGCAGAAGCCTCTGGCCAGGCAGAAGGCAGGTTAAACAATGAAACATTCTTCATTAGCTTAAAAGATAAAAGTGTCATCTTGCACATGGTCTGGCTGTTATCAAACATTTTGCAGGCATTCCAGCAGGGGGGATTTTAAAGCAGGAGTCAAAAGAGGACAGTGTTTTAGCTGACCTGCCTTTTTACACAGATCTCTAAAGCAATAGAAGAGGCAGGTATAAAGACTAGACAAAGGAGTGGGTGTTAAGAGCAAATGGTGAAGAAGAGATCATGGACTGCTAGGTTGGCCACTGTGCGGAGAGCTGGAAGCACAAGTCACAGGCTGAATAAAAGTTGTTAAAACAAGTGGGGAACATAAGGACGGGCCTCCTGCCATATGCTGTCTGCCGGCAGCTGGGGTCCACTGGGTGTTTTGGTGGTGTGTGTCACTGGCAGGTGCTTTCACTCAGCATCTCTGCCCTGAAGCCTGCTCATATGACCTCCCATCATGGTGCTGTAGCCCTGGGGAGGTGTTGTGAGTGCGGCTGAGCCGTGATTTGAGTGAAACCTTATTTTGCCTTCTGTTTTCTCCTTCATTTGCATATGGTTAAGCTGGACAGGTTTGCATGAAGGGGTTAGTGTGGTTCAATTTGGACTGGGTGCACTTGCACTCTGATCTACTTGGTGCTCAGCTGCAACTGCTGTCAGCCCATCAGCCCAGGGGCCAGGTGGATGCTTGACACTGACACTGGCTGTGAACTTCTGCCTTGAATGCCTAGCATTATGGTGGCTGGGGCAGGGAAATAAGGTGCATGTCCTGGGGGTAAGGATGACCAGAGCAGGGAAGAAAGAGGAGGCTGTGAGAGGTCATTGGCCAAAGGTGTTTTTCACTCAGAGGCTTTGGAGAGGGGTCCTGGGCAGGGGCTAAGGCACTTAACAGTTCAGAGATACCATTCCTGGCTGTTAGAACAGCTGAATTCAAATCGGCCCAAAGTGGCTACAAACTAACTATCCCAGCCTTTTTCTCCTGATACATCTGAGACTGTTCTTGGAAATGATTATTTTAATGGTTGATTAATGAGTTGCGAGCCACAGGGGGTAATTAGTCTGCTAATCACCAAGTTCAGCAACCTCACCAGCCGCTCAGGTTGCTCGCAATGGCAGCCCTTTTACCTCCATAATGCTAAACTGGCATTAAGGAACACTATTAACGCTGTGATGCTCCAGTTGAGCTCAGCCTTGCCAAACAGCATTAAGCTGTACATATTCTCCTTCACACCATGGGGCTCTTTGCTGTAGAGATTGTTTCTGCATTAGGCCGCTTCATTAATTTAGTCGTTGCATCTTGCTGTATAATGAGAGAGAAAAGTGCACTGGTTGAAGGTTTCATCCTACTGCCCAGAAGGTTTAAATAAGTAACATAAAGAATAAAGCCCTCTAGCCCACGTGTTGTGCAGGGCCCCAGCTGAGCCGGTTGGCTGTGTTTGCCAGACTGCCCTGAACTATGCTGCAGGTGTTCTCTGTCACGGCGACACATGTTTGAACCAGGCGCCTTGTGAAATCCGAAAAAGTGCACTTCCTCTGCTTTGTCAGCACGGCTCCCTTTGCCTGCAAGGTTTTTCAAAAGCATGAGGGAAATGACTCACCCAGCAGAATGTGGGAATTATCCTGTTTAGCTGCTCTGCTTTATCCTGTCAGAAACGCACGATGAAAAACTCTAGTCACAAGAGACCAAAGGGGCTCCCACATAACTGACAGACACCAACTGTTTGAGAGCACTCAGATCCTGTTATCGAGAGGAGCCTGACCCCTGTGCTGCACCTCCATTTATCATCATTTTAATCCAATTGGAAGTCTTTTCAAAAGTCTCCATGTTCTTTCATCCTTTTCCCACTGTCTCTTACCCCAAATGTTCTTTTCTCTTCTCCTTTTTTTGTTTACTTTTAAACTCCCTGCCCTCCCAAATGTTTTTGTTCTTTTAACTTGCAAAAGAATACATTTTTAGAGATTATCCTAGGCCAAAACATCTCTGTTAAGGCAGTATAAAGAGAAGATTACTTCACCAAAATCAATGGAGTTAGTCCAGATTTAGCTGTCAAACTGGGCAGAATTCAGCTGGCTAAGTCACTTTTCTTTTTTTCCTTTTTAATCTTGAAAGTGATCCTGAAAGGTGCCAGACAGCAACTGAAAAGAGTTTACTCATACAAGCTAAGGCCCAAATTTCTCCATCTCCTGTTTGTCATTAAGATAGTAAGTGTTACTCTGCCAGGTATTTTATACTCAGAGTGAGAGATGATTCTTACCCAGGAGATCTAAACCTTTCTTCATCAGGGCATTTAAATGCCTGATCACTTTTCAAGCACTCAGGGAGATTACTTGTGTGTTTAACTTCCTCTATCTGCCTAAATGCATTCTGAATTACTGTCCAAAAGAGTCAGGAAAAAAAAATACTATTGTCACTTCTGTTTTATGGGAAGAAGGAGGATGATTCTGAATGTTTCTGTCCCTTAAAAATAGAATCTTGCTGTTGATATGCTGGCACAGTTCTCCTGACTGTATCACCTGTCCACAGTGGGACCTCAGTCAGGATCCGGCTGTGATGGCATGTTAGGCTGTGGAATTTATCTTATTTTTGAGTCCCCATTCAGCACACAGAGAGTCACAGAGCACTGTGGAAGGTGTGTGGGGTCATTCTCCTTTCCGCTGCCCAGCTAGTAGGTGATGCTTACATGGTTGTCCTGTGCCTTGGAGCCAGAAAGATCCCTAGAATGTCTCTGGGTGCAGCTGTGGGAAGGTGAGGAAGAACTGCTGACACCTGCACTCAGAGCAGGAGGCTTGAGGGACTGCAGCACAAGTGTCTGCTAAGTGGGAACTCCTGGGGTACAGATAGGCCCCTGGAGTATGGGGCTAAGGTACTGCCTAGTTCTGTGAATACTCTGAAGTAGTTATAATGCAACCTATAGGCTGGAGAAATAGGGAGGAGGCTGGAGTTTTCAAATTATTTTTTATTTTCATTAGGGAAAAAAATTCAGCTGATGAAATTCCTCAGAAATCAGAAACAGCAAGCTTAAGCTCAGAAACTGTGTACTTTGCCTCAAATCTGGCATGAACTAGCTAACCAATGCAAAGAGCTACATGAAACATTTTGGTTTTCAAGGTGTCAGACGCTAGTCACTCTTTGTCTTTGTACGTACTCCGATATTATCGGGCCCCATCAGTATTTATGCAGTGTTATAGGAAAGCTGCTGACAATAAAGTCATGCCTTCTGAAAAGAACAAAAAAAAGACCAGATAGTTTTACCATGTTTTTGTGTAAGTATGCTTTATGCATTTTATCTGAATGATAACTGCTACTGCCAACAAAAAAAATTAAGATAGTAGTCAACAAAAGGTAAGCTGAGGCTTAGGAAGGCCTGAGGTCTAATTGTGGCTGTGCCATGGGGCCGCATTGCCCCTGAAGGTGCACTGAAGCTGAGCTGGTTGGCTAGCTCTGGCTTTTCCTAGGCATTCCTGCCTCTCCCTCACCCTTTGGAGCCAGTGAGGGTGGCTGCATTGAGGATCCGTGATGCCTTGGCTATTTGCACTTGTCGGCAGAACGTTTTGCTCTGTGGGTGCATGGTGTGGTTTGGAGTGTCAAGGCATAGGGTCCTTGTCTGGGTGAAGGTGCAGGAGAGCCGGAAGAAGTGCAGAGCTCCTGGGGCTCACTGGCTTCCTCTGTAGGGAAAGAATTGCATAGGATCAGCTGTGCCATATTTAAAGCATAATTATTTGAAGGCTAATTGGGTAAAAACATAAACTGTGGAAAGAACTGTGGTTTTGTGATGATGGAAGAATTAGAAATGTTTCATAGCTTAACCAAGCCATCCTTGCACCATTCTGACCTTCAGATTTTCAAAACTGGTTTTGGAGAATCCTTTTCCCCCTTTTCCCCCTTTTCCCCCTTTTCCCCCTTTTCCCCCTTTTCCCCCTGGGTAGAATCGAGAAAACTCTAAGAAAAGTATTTGAACCTTCACAAGTTCAGTTCAGATTGACCCTAAAATCTTGGTGAAAGCCTGGGAAGGACAGAAGTAGGGAACTCCCTCCTTTGGTCTGGAATGCGATTCATGTGAACAAATTGCGCAGCAACATTTTTGGATTTCCAGTGGTATCTAGTTCTGTGTTTCTAGTCATTGTTTATCAGCCCTGTCATGTACAATAAACAGACACTAAGTTATTCATATTTCCTATAAACTTGGATGGAAAACTTTACGTCATTCTCTCAGTTCAGTGTTTGTGTTGGGAAAGAAAAGACGGTGGCAAAAATAAGGCTGAAACACCAAGTACCCACACCAAGTAGGAAATGATGTTGGGGCAAATGCTAAACAGAGGCCGATGAGAGGAAAAGGAGGTTCACAACCACTCTCACTCATGACTATGGGAAGACTGAACTTTCCTCTCTGGTTCCCCTCCTTATCTTTTCCTGGCTGAAACAAAGCTAATCTAAGTTTTTTGATGTTCAAGATGTTCAAAAATCAAAAACGTAGGTCCAATATCCATTGTGCGTGAAATCATACTGCGAGTTTTTCTAAAGCCATCTGTAGGGGGAGGTATATCTCTGCTAAGCTAGAGCATCCCTACACTCCTCCTTATGCCTCTGATCTCTCTTGTGTTCAGGTCAGGGTCTACTCCTATCTATTTACTTATTTATTTCACAATTTACACCATATAGCTACACTAAAATTCTATCAAGGGTCAATATGTAACGCAGGTGAAAAAAATAAATTTAAAATCTGTAACAAAGAACATCTCCACTCAGCCCATTTTTTCAGGTGGGGGGGAAACACAGAGTGCATGAATAGATTATACAGCATCTTAAAAGCATTGCAAACATAGTTACGGATTTGTATGGTAGAAATTTTATCTTACAGGGACATTATAGTTGTCACTTACATGACATATTCTTAGTATGTAATAAAAAGGGAACACCTGAATTATTTATTCTAGCAGAGTTTAAATTATTTCTATGCAAACTTTCTGAATGGATAAGACTGAGAATATATTGCCCTTTAAAGTAATGTTAATAGAAATGTATAATTTAGAAGCCCTAAACCCACAAAATTCATGAAAAGTGTCAGGTATCACATGAAACTTAATATTGATCTGACTGAAAAGTGGTTGGGTAAAGCTGGAGTCTTGCTCAAGAGATGTGTTCATTGTTTGCATTTGCTGCCTTTTCTGACAAAAATACCTTGTGTTGCTTGATATTCCCATTAGCACTGCAGCATCGGATCAGTCGGGGAAGAGGATTGCCTCCAATTCCTTCCTCTGCGTAACAAGCAGAATATTCTTGCTAGTTCACTGTCACTTTAGCACCTGTGCAAATCTACTTCATAAACTGAAGGTAGTGCAGCCCCCTGTGCTTTACTGAGGCTGTCACTGGGGCTGTAGAGCTTTTCTTGCTTGCCTGGATGCTAAACAGAACCAAAGGAATCCAGCATGACTCTGATCCCAGGTGCGGTTCGCAGTGCTGGCGGTTGTGAGGAAATCCATACAATAACTGTGTTACTCAGAAACTGAACAGGTCTCTTAGCCAAAAATAAGCCTGGAGCCCCATGCTGTAACCTTAACAAACACTTCTACAGCTTCCCTTACTGAGCACATTATGGCTTTTAGAAGGCTTCTTGGGAGACAGAAGGGAATAATTCTCAATAAATAATTCATTTAACAATTCTCCTTTTTTTCCTATTCACAAACAGTTGTGAAATTCTCACATTGATTCATTATTGGGAATTATTTTCCAATGAGTTCATGGAAAAATACTAAGGTTTCAGATCATGTCAGTTGAAAATGTTAGAATTAACTGTGCCTTCCCACTGTGAAGCATGTAACTAACTAAGTTGAATTGCATAACTTGAGCTATACAAATAATAATGTGTTTAATAATGTGCAAATGTTGAAGTACAGAACGTTTTATTTGGGCAGTCTATGTTAGTTTTGTAAGTCACCTAATCAAACCTGGGAAACATAGCCACCAAAGGTGTGTGATTATCAAGTTATGATTTGGATTTTAGCTGGGATGTAAGAGATTAGTAATACCAACACATATTGAAAGCATGGCTGTAGCTGCCAAATATGTGCTTGTAACAACAATGTAGGATACTTCTGGGACTTCCTCTGCACCTTGTTTGGTTTGTTTTGGTTGGTGTTTTTGGTGTGGGTGGTTTTTTTTTTTACCTTTTTTAATCTAAAGCATTAGGACTGTGCATACTGGTGATATTTTAAGGGAGAACATATTCTCAACCCACCTATACCTTTAACCAAATTTTTCATCAGGGAATTCATTAAAATTTATGTACGCTGGGAACGATAAAAAAGTTTTATTTTGTGTGGTTTTTCTCATGATCATAACTCAGAAGATTTGCAGAATGTATTTGCTGGTCTATTTAGTAAGGCCATACTTTACCACCAGTGCTCAGGGAGTTTGTAACTTTCATGAAGTCTCATAAGTAGCTCCCAGGGGAGTTGTATAAGGTTTGGTTTTGTTTCTTATTTCAGTGTGAACACAAATGTACCTGAGAATTTATTGAAGTTATAAGAGTCACCTGGATAAATTGGAGAGTTTATTGCAATAAACTATTTTCCTGCTCATGGTAACCATCTTAGCTGCTGACCAGTGCTTGCGACCTTTTAAGCTATGCTGGCATGGTCCCAGTTTCCCCACTAGCTATCAGGCAGGTATTCAAGCTGGAATCTTTCCCATGGTTGATGTAGACTGACAGCCAATCCCACAAAAACTGTGGGAATAAGAACTTCAATAGACCATAACTGAGGTGGCCAGAGATGCTGAGTGTCAAGAGTACAATGTTGGTTTCAGTGAAATTTGCACCTGCTTATACCAGATTTGCACTTCCCTCCAGCAAAGAGGCAGTGGATGGGGCTAAGCTTCCAGTCGCAGAGCTCTATGGTATGTTGCTGCTCCTGTCTGCTGGGAAGACGCTATGGGTAGGTCCCAATGAGCTGACCAAAACATGAACCAGACATCCCAGCTGCATTGTAATGGCCCTGATAATTCATGTTAAGGTGAACGACTTAATCCAGCCATTTGCTATAACATGTTGTTCCTACAGATTTGCCTACAGGCTGAGGTAGTGGCAGTACAATGTGAGCTACAGGGACTCAGTGCAGGGGGACTCCCTCTGCTTGCAGACTAACCAACTGTTCCTCTTTTCTTGTTGTCTGATTCATCGCTGTTAAATTATCAATGCACCTGAAAAAACAGAAGCAGGGAAGCTCATTTACTGTTTTGGGGGTATGTGTAAACATTTGCTTTGCTATCTGAAGTGAGCCACTGGGCTGGAAGACTTCTGCACACATATCCTCTTATCACATCTTCTTGTAGGGTTTATTTCAGCCTATAATACTGTTGTTGCAAACTCTCTACTACAGACTGTCTTGAGACCCTCAAAGTTATCCCACAAGCCTCTGCACCCACATAGCCCAGGGTTGTCTAGCAGGTACCATGCCCTCCTGTGGTCTGCATTACACAGGTGATATCACTATCACGGCCACTACTGTTTACATATGACTACTATTAAAGAGCTATTCAGTGGAGCATCCTTCTCTTACCACTTCCTTCTTTTTGTTTTGTCCAACCTGTTCATTTTGTATATCAGGGACAGACACATGGAGTTTCTTTGTTGGAGGGCCCTTCTAATACCAAGCCTACAGACTGGGAACTCTTCAGTCTAGAGGTGGCTTTCACGCAGCCCACCTGGGAGCAGTGTTAAACCTAAACCACTGCAGAGTTGGTTCCTTTCCACTCTATCTCCTATCAGTCTCTGTGAAGGAGCCTCTGTTATCCAGCTCAGATGATCTATCCTGCGGGATTTGCTTATTGCAATAAATCTTGAAGAGGAAGGAAGTGACTCGGTAGCAGAGCTGTGGTAGTATATTGCTTTTTATGGTATTTGCCTTGTGATACTCTCAGACCTGTGCTGGACTACATGCTGCATAAAATTCAGGCAGGAACTCCTGCACTCTAGAGGTTTGAGGGTCTGTTGAGGTTTGCACCTGTGTGTTCTGCTAGGTGTGGGATGCATTGCTTGTAAAGACATAAAGCTTACTGTTTGACTTCTTTGCTATCCAGAATGACTATTTTTCCTTCAGGTCTCACTCTGTGAACAAAAGCCCACAGGTTAGGTCATCCTCTTGATCAAGAAATCTGCTTGGGAATGAAATGGTGGCTGTGAGGCACCTAAAGGAGCTTTTCCTCGTGTCTGTGGGCAGGAGTATCAATTCTGAGGTAAAAATAGACAACTGCCAGCACCTGAGCAGGCCAAGGGAATCTTCTGGCTTAATGTAGAGGCTAGCATCTGGCCTACTATAAACATTGCCATTGCCCTTGTTTGCCCATCCTGTTTGTAGAGTTTTCCAGTATTGTCATGGCATCGTTCATCCCTCCTTCATTGCAAAGCAGTGGGCACTTGGCAGATGGCAACTTGTGCCTCAGGAGGCTCCACGGCCATCACAGAGAAAAGTGGTGCCTCTCTCTCATGACTGTCATTCTCACGTGCCATGTCTCGGAAACAAGACTCTCTTGGTATCATGTGCTGCTGTGTCCCTCCTGACACTGCAGGGCTCTGTCTTAGGTTAGATGCAGCAACATTTTTTCTATCTCTGCTGCCTCCTTGAGCATCAATTGTTGTATCTGCCATTTGCTCTGCCCTGCTCTCTCAGCTGAAAATAAAGGAGTCTCTGTTACTCCCGTAAGTCCCACAGACAGCCTGAAAGGACCAGGCTCTCATGTCCCTGCCACTTCTCTGTGTTACAACATGCTGGATTTTTTGCAGGTGTGTACATATTTAGAGAGATCACGGGGCGATGACTTCTGCTTAGCTCTGAAATACTCTGAAAAACACCACTGTTGGTGTCCCTGTCGTATTTTTTCTGACCAGTTCTGAACCACAACATGCATAGAAGTCAGGAGAGGAAACTCATTCTTGTGAGATTTCATGTTCCCTTAGCACCTTGTGTGTGCCTCTCTACTTTTCACGTTTGGGCAGAAATGGAGTGCTTCTGATCAAGGCTGAAAGTACGCTATTTTCCTGTCTGTGAAAGTGATTTTTTTCTGTGTTGTGTGTTTTGTTTTTGTTTTTCAAACCAGCAAACCCAAACTTATGAGGTGTCTACAGGGGTTTGGGTTAAGAAGTCCAGGGCAAAAACTGAGGCTGTATGAAGGTGTATTATAATGATAGGTTCTCTCTAGCTGTTCAGATTAGGGTGAGAAAGGAAAATGCAAGTTGGTGTTTGTAAGTCTAGGTGACAGCACATTGAGGTCTTCTTATCCAGTTTTCTTACATGTGGTGAAGGAGCAAAGGGAATTCATGGGTACACCTGGTATGAACACAGTGCTCTAACATGGTCCCATAAAAAAACAACCCTATAGCAGTATGATTTATCTCCTCCGTCCCATGCCCAGACAACAAAGTGAGGCTTTGGGTTTCAAAAAGAAGGTCGTCTCTAAGGACAATGTTTTGGCACAAGATAAGGCAAGCTCACATTTCCTGATCAGAGACACTAGCCTCTGTGACAAGGTGCCAAACCACACAGCTGTGGCAAAGGGTGGGAGCCCCTGTCAGTCTGCCTTGGTGAGGTGCTGCTGGTGGCTTTTCTTGTGGGGAGCAAGAGCACGAAGCACTGTCTTGCGGTTCTGGGCCTGCTCTGCTCCTGAGCTTCTGTTCACTGTGCCACAACCTCTTAGGGCTTTTTTCTGCATTGCTCTGTCTACAGCGATGTCATGTTATGAGATGCACATTTTGTATCTGCTGATGTCAGCATGAAAAGAAGAGAAGGAAATCGTCTTTTCACTTAAAGTGTTGTAAATCAGCCCAGTAAACCAGACTATACATTATGCTTTTGTTACTGAGAGTTAAATTACAAGGAAATGAATGGTGCATAATAATTCCCCATGTCACTGAATTCTCCCCTTCTCAGCAAAATAGTCTCTCACACAAGCAGGTTTAGAGTGCTCATCCAATCGCTGTGGAAGAGGCGCTCTCTAGTGGCTTTTTGTCTGAAAAATTGGTGCTGGGTGGTGGCAGAACAGCTCAAAATAGATTCATCTAAATGTGGAGAAGGGTGATTATGACAGGAAGTTGTATTCCGATAAGTCTTGTTATCCCAATCCAAGATTTGTTTTGGTGAAATAATTATTCCCAAAAAGACTAAGGGTTTCTGTTGTATTTATCGAAGGCATTATCAGTTAAATTGTGAGCTCATGTTTGCAGCCTTATTCCACCAAGGATAAAATGGTAACCAATAATTCCATTTTGAAAAGTAATGTTTATTTCAGTTCCCAGTTGCATTTGGTGATCAGCACTTGTAGGGCTTTCTTCAGCTGAGTTTGGTGGTTGAAGACTGCTGAGTGAACGTGCACTGCTGGTTGCCTGCTAGAGATTTAACAACCGAGTTTGAATAGATCACTAAAGCAAAGCTTGGAAACAGACAGGTCCACATTTACATACCTCAGGTGGCCATTTCTTTGTGCAACATGTGTATGAGAATGCGTACAGCTAGGTATAACTAATCCTTTCTTTCATGCCAGATTTACAGATACCTATAGCTAATGTTGTCAAAAGGAATCTTAAAAAAAACCCAAGAATCCAACCACCTGGGACTGTCCCAGGGGTATAGGAGCTAAGAAAGTGGGATCCTTCATATACAAGTCATTCTTGCAGGTAGGAAGGGCACCCAGGAAAAGGATTTTGCTTGCAGCATTACCACCACCACCCCCCACCATACTGCTTCATCCCCCTGCAGAACCAGGCTCTGTGCAGCTCAGGGAGGGATGTGTCAGCAGGGGAAGGCGGGGCAGAGGCAGGGAGGCATGCATGTCACATCTTTTCAATCTCCTAAGCTTGAGTCTAGAAGGTGTCTGCACATTCAGGAACCTTTTTCTGATATTGGTCCTATGGGGAGGATGACAACAAAGAGAGACCGAGGGAACGGTTTAACGGGAAACAAAGGCTGGTACAGAAGTTCTGAGGCTTTGAAAGGATGGTCCTTGTCCCCTAAGAGTCCCTTGGGATCTGCTAGTTTTAGGCAGTAAGCCTTACAGCCTGCTGTGCCAGGAAAGTTCAGTTAAGGGCTTGACGTGTCGTGTTTTGGGCAAGATGCCCTGCTGCAGGATGATGGTATGAAGGATATGAGCTGGCTTGTGGTTGCTAATACAGGGTAATTTGCTTAGCCCCTCTGAATTCAGCAGGATCACAACACTTGCAGGCTGAGAAAAGCTCTACTAGGGATATGTAACTTACAGGCTGAGTCAACAAGAGCACTGTCCCTCTTCTGTCTGCTGGCCCTCCTCAGTTTCAGTTTCTAACTGGATGCTGAAAAACTACACTACTTCAGAGGTCTTTTGTGGAACATGGTGTAGTAATTTGACTTTTGGAGCTGTGGGCTTGAAAAACTGATCTCCAAGAATGCACTGTTCTTTCACACTCAGAAAACTCAATGTCCATGTCATGCACGTATGAGCGTGTGATTCTAGCTGTATGGTCAACAAGATGATACCTTTCGAGACAACCAGTCAGGCTCAAAAGCTACCACACCTTCATCTTGGCAAAACATTTTAGGACCTCGACTCACAAACGCAAGACTGGCACAGTTACTGGTTCCAAATGGTCCTCAGCCCCACTCCTGGGTGGTGCTGCTGTCTGTGGAACTGCATGTGAAAAACTCCGGCAATGCTCAGTTTGATACTTGGTGTTAATAACAAGATGTTGCTAGTGTGTTCAGGACATGAGGTGTACATTGCAGCACTTAGAGTGCAGTTTCATTTCCACAGTTCAACTGTCTCTGTCAAGGGGGAGGAACCCTCCAGGGGATAAGCAAGGCAGCTCTGAAGGGCTGCTACTCTTCAGGTTTAATCCAGTCCTTCCATGAGTCAAGACCCTTCACTTTGTGCTGTCTGTCTATTGGAGCGTCCAGCCAGTAAGAGCACAGGAAGACATAATCAGGGTACTTTGTTGTCTAAGTACCTATTGTTTCCATTTTGCAAAAATGTACACATTGATAATGTGAGGAAATGAGAGATTAAAGGATGGTGATGTATGAAGAATTGATTATCTGAGCTTCTAAGCAGAGTGAGAGATGGCTCTTCATTTGAAAACCTTCTTTCCCCTCTAATAAACACTGTAAGACATCATTTTGTATTAAAAACTAATGTATGTGGCTCTTTTTTTTTTAAGGGTAAGAAAAGAAAGAAAGAAAATGCTTTGTTTCTCAGAGGCACCATATGTACCACATGCTGCAGTTGCTATGGTAATTATTCGCATTTTATTGAATAGCACTGCAAGGGGTTATACAGAAATGAATCTGACTGGCCAAAGTGCTTGTTAGAATGAATATGTCCAGTTATTTATAAAAGCCTCCATGAAGCACTCGAGGAAAATAAGTGTCTGAAGGAGAGGGGGGGGGGAGGGAGGGCAGAAGAGGAGAGGGAAAAACTTTTATAAAGCCGAGACCAACACAGTGGCATAACATCTTTTTCCCTCAATGGGAGATGGCATTCCATGAGCCTTCTTGCATAAGAAAAACTAGCAAACTAACTTGCATTTACTTACGTTATGTTGTTAGCAGACAAAATGTGGGATAATTTCTGCACAAAAATACTAGTGGGGAGCCAAGCTTGAGGCTCCAGTAGGCCTTAAAGGGTTAACTTTGATTTGTCAGACTTGGCGATGTTTGTACTTTTCTTGTCCCTGGTTCGGTCAGACAAAGGGCCCTCTCTTTTTAGTTCTTGTGTGCTTTAAGGCTGGCTTTTCAAGGGGAGCACCTACCTCCTGAGCTGACTGAAATCCTGAGAGAGTGAATCACCTGTGAGTTAACAGCTTCCAAGTTTTCAGAGTTGCCCAAAGCCAATATGGCTTGAGGTAACAGCCTAAATATGATCTACAACTGAACAACTCTGCTTTGGTGTTTCTCTGAAACATAACATTGCAGTTAATGGAGCTATCCATGCAAGAAATATTCCTAGGTAATATAAATAAATTAACGGGAATTAATTTAGCTAATTAATTTGATTGCTGTAAATTGATAAAATTTTACCAAATGCATAAATCATGTGTGCATATTTTCTATAAGGAGGTGATTAGTGTACCTTGATGTCAGAGGCATAGATAAAGCTCAAGACTTTATTGTACTTAAATCTAGAGAAATGTACTCTTCCAGTGACTCAAGTGAAATTATTTCCTTGGACTGCTTGTAGCTAAAGGGATGTCTATGTAGATTGGCATTTGCAGTGACCGAATTTTGTAGACTTGGGAAGGATGTCATGAAGAAGGCCACTTACAGATCTGTAGATACTAAAGTTCTAATGAACTTTGGCAGCACAGCTTCTGGGCAATTACCATCAACTAGAACTCTGTCATGGTTTGCCAGATCTCTGGAGAGTCACCAGTGCTTTGGGGGTTCATGACAAATGAGTACTTTGTGGGATCAGGGCTCTGTGTCAGAGTGCTCTAGGGGTGAAGGTTAGCTGGAGATTTAAACAGTGTTAAAGCAAGGCTGTTGACTTAGCAAGCTCTGTTGGTGCAGGGCCATCTTTTAGTGCTGTGCTAGGACAGCACCTATTACAGTGGGGCTGTGGTATGTGAGTGGGTTCTGGAGGGGATAAGGGTTGTATCTCTTCAGTAAATGACACGGTTGATGTAAGAATGTGTTTGCTAATTAAACTTGCAGGTGGCACCAGGCACAGAGGGCCTGCGGGCACATTGCTCAGCAGGAAGAAGATTCAAAAAGATATTTCCAGTTACTAATCTGAAAACCAGTAATGAAATTCTGTAAGAACAAGGTACAAATGTCTGTTTCTTATTAGGAGTAAACTGTTGTAAAAATGTCAGATGGGGAACAATGAAATAGATAGAAACTTTGCAGAGCCAAGAGTCAAAAATATGATGGCATTATAACAAAAGCAGAAGTGCTAGCATATATGTGTGTATATATATATAAAATTGCCTATAAATTAGGGACAACACTTTTTTGCTGTATTTAGTACTTGAACTAAGTATCCAGTTTGGGGTACTGTGATTCAAGGTATGGATTGCCTGGCTGGGGAGCAGAGATGACTGACAGCAACCATCAGAAATTCAGAAAAAGTGGCTGATGAACACAGGCTGAAGGATTTAAGGTTGTTCAGTCTACCTGAAGATACTTAGGGGAGATACAATAAATTTACAAGCAGGAAAAAGCTTGCTTCAAAGAAAAGGGAATAATCTATTTTCCTTGCCCATAAATAGAGATGAAGAGAAGCACTGGGCTTAAACGGAGCATGAGATTTAAGTCATGATTAGAAGAACCTTTTGCATTGTAAGGCTAGTGGAAGACAGGGTAAAGCTGGAGGCTCCTGTTTGTGAAGCATGAAATGGGTAGAGATTTTCCTGTTCAAGAAGGGGAGGTAAACAAGGTCATCTTCAGAGGTCTTCATGTTCCACTTCCCATGATTATAAATAAATCCTCATAAATCCATAACACACAACATAATATGTATAATGACTCAGAAATCTTATTAATTGAAATTGCAAACTTGCACCAGGATTGGGCTTTTGATTCAAATTCTTTACGGACTGTGCTGCTTCTTTCAGAGTCTCTCAAGGAAGTAAAAAAAACCCCACAGATTGAGTAAAGTGGAGCACGGGGAAAAGTAGAGAAGAATTTCCTAAGAAACAGTGTATGCCAAACAGAAAGAGACCAGCTAGGTTGGCTTAATTTGAAAAGAATTGTAGGGACACTGCCCTCCAGAAAGAAGTCTTCTAACTGAACATGCATATGAATGACATTGAATTCAACTACCTTGTCAATGTTAGCGTGAGCATCTTTGCTCTGGGAAAGAGACTCTGCACAGGCTGTGAGAGAGGTAGCTGGGTATAGACAGGAGCCATTGACCCATGTCTGTTAGCCCAGTTTTTCAGGTGAGGGAAAGGATGTCTGAAGTGTAAAGGAACAGGAGTCCCAGGGTTGCTCTGCACTCTGCGACCTGCTCTGTGCTAGGACACACTTGGCCTCCTCAGGCAAAGCAATGGGGGTGAATGTCCAGGAGGAATATTGCTGTTTCTCTTCCCACTGCAATGTTTTCTCATGAGCGTAGGCCATGATTTGCCCTCAAGTCTTAGCTTTGTCCACATGAAGCAGTCGGCCTAGGCTGGAACTTGCTTTCGTTGCATAGCAGTGTCCAGATGTGGCACACAGCTAAGGGGGGATGGAGGTGGAGCCCCACTATGAGGTTTCCCAGGGAGCAGGTGTCATCTTGTGCCACTGAGTGGACTCTTCTGGTAATCAGGGAAATTGCTTTAACAAGCTGTCCTCAGGGGTGTCTCAACACCAAGGATTCTTCTGGCTTAACTGTTTGTTCTTGGTTGAGACTGGATTTCACAGTTGTTTTCTCCCTCTGTTCAGAGCTTCCTCTTTGTGCTACAAAGGAGATGTGTTTTGTCTGAGCATGGGATTTGGTCTGCCACCTTTGGGGAGCCATCTTCCAAGCAGATGGAAGCAAGATTCAACGAGCAACCCCTGCAGCCAGAGACAGAGATGCTTTTTTAGCTGGCAAGTGGGGAGCTTCTTTTGCCTGCAAGTCTGTGTCCATCTCCTCACCAACTCCCACTAATTATGTCAGCTTGTCTTTCACCCAACTTCCAGCCGCTCCTTTTCAATGCCCACATCTGTGACTACCAATTAACACAACAGCAAGTCGGCACAGCACTACCAGGCAGCCCCCTGTAGCCATAATGGTATTCAAATACTGTTTTGACCTGAATGAATTCTCTTTGTTGGACAGTTACAGCCTTATGGAGGCTATAATTACAATGGTAGCCTTAGTTCTGCAGATATAATTTAACAGCGATGTACAGAGAACAAACAGGATTACAAGGCAGTCCGTATGCCCAAATATTCACCACTTAGATCATTTAAAAATCTTTAAGAAATCATTACAGCTGAAGCTGAAATGTACAGTGTATGATTACATGCTCACTGCTAACAGCAAAGCTTGTCACTTGCTATGGGAAGCAGACAGCACAAGAGCAGAATTTATTTTTGAGCAGCATCTGCCTTAAATCGCAATCTTCAGGGGTTCACCATTAAAAACATCACCAGAGACTCAGCTGCAATCTGAAGGACTTGGTGAAGTGATGTTTTGAGAAGAGATTGTAGTTTAGCACATAAAATATTTAGATAAGACACTGAAGATGATTGCTCAGCTTCCCAGAAATGCAGAGGGGCACCTGACAATGCATTATTAACAGCTTAGAAGTTCAGTAGTGGGAGGGTAGGAGAGCAGAATCAAGAGGGGTGGAAAGCTTATGTTGGGTAAAGAGATTTTGTAGGAAGCACTCCAAAGCCGGGCCTGGAGGGAGTGAAGGCAAAGAAAGCTGGTGACTTAATAGGAAAGGATGCCCAGCCATTACTATAGCAATCAAGAGTGCCTGGGAGGCATATTCAAGTTGCTGAGGGCAGAAATGTCAGAGGAAAAGGATGCCTGAGGGGAGCTGAGAGGCTCAAGGAACTGATAATGAAATGGAATGGCTTGACAACTTTTCACGTTTTCTTGCAACCAAGTAATTATTGCCCTGAGAAGGCCAACTTGAAAGCTTAGGGTAGGCTTAGTCTGTTGCTGAATACCTGTCTCCCAAACATGGGCTGTAGTTACCTTGCTCCCCTTGGAGCTCTTCCTCAGGAATAGATACTGACTACTTCCTCTCCAATCTACAAAAGCCCTCAAGTGCCTGCTTTGAGCAAGAGTAGCCCACCAAGTAGTAGCATAAAATAGCCAGTTAAGTACCTCAGTAGATGGGCACTAGACCCCTGTATGCCAACAGTTGCTAATGCTGAATCATTTTTGTGCTCCACAGTAGGACGGGCTCGTTGGCAGGACTGAGTCAGGATCTCTGCACGGCTGCTTTTTCAGTGTGCCAGTGTGTGGATGAGGGACTGCAACCTTGGGGGTTGCTGACTAGCAGTCTTTGTGCACACTAGATGTACTTTTAAAAATTAAATCTCTATTCTAATTTCCCAAGTCTGTCTGAAATGAATGGCTTCTCAGGAAAGACTTCATGAGGTTTTTATGGAGCTAGTGTCATTTGAAAGCTAGTGACCTGGAGACATGCAATATATTTTGATTAAATTAAGCTGACCTCTACAATCAGAGTGGGAAGGAGAGAAAAAATAAAACAAAATAAAACCCTTTTGTGCTTTTAAAAGGAAATGAAATGTTTAAAGCTTCTTGAACAAGGTAAACTTAACAGAAGTGCAAAACAGTAACTATTTTTTTGAAAAACTCTCTGGAGAACCTATGTTGCCAGCATTGCTTAAAGACAGGGACCTTAATATAAAGTACGGGGAGTTGGGCAGATTTTAACTTTGTATCTTTGAGTTCCAGATCTTTCAGAGCCAATGTTTTGTACGGATGACATCCGCCCTTCTGTTATTATTGCCAAATGCTTCCATGAGTAGATCTGGAGAAGTACATTTAAGGGGAAGAGTGTATATTTTCATGTTACTTTATTGCTGGGAAATGAAATACAACTCAGTGCAGATATGTCTGGCAGAAGGAAGGAATATGATGGAGAACTGAGCTGAGGGAGAGAGAGAGATGTGGAGTGCTGTTTGATTACCTCAAATTCTGGTTTGCAGCCGTAAGCAATTAATAAAATAGTTCTCTTAAGGTTACCACGAATAAAACATTCTCAAATTTTGGATGAACCAAAAAGAAGAGATTAAAGTATTTCAGCTCTGTATTCTAGCTTCCAAAGATTTTTAAAACACCTGGAAAATTAAAACAAGAACAAGTCAGGTCAATGTCACGCACATTTTCTGAGTGTACGCTCAATTCTTTCACCCAGGTCATGAATGAAATGAAAGATGAGCCTGGACAAATCAGTGCTGGGTCCTGGTTCAAGTATCCTCCAGCTGGAGAAAGATCCACTAACAGTATGTATTCTTTATGAGTGATTTTTAACCAGTCCGGTACTTATCTTACAGTGATTTCTTCACAGCTCTGTTTCTGTATTATCTGGAACAGCATCAGAGGACCTCACAGTACATGCTTCCCCTGGATCCTGTCAAAAAGGGATTTTTGCCACACTATTCTGAGTGGGTGTTGACGGAACAAGATGCCATTTGTACAGGTTGAGGCAAAGGATGTTTCAGTGATGGGGATAAGAAATCATGAGAGTCAGCATGAAACTGACTTAACAGGAAACGTTTAGAGATGCTGTGCTGAAAGCTATGTGTAAAGTGTGTGTGTAGACTGGGTTGGAGTACCAAGGGAAAGATCCCAGTCATAGATGCCACTTGGAACATGGGCAGGATGGGGATAATATTCAGAGCGATTAAGCAGGAGGAAGTGAGGGAGTCTTGAAGTACAGGGAGCTGCAAAGTCTCATTCCAAAAAGTTGAAATACATACTTGAAATACAAGTTGACAACACATTCTGACACTTTCAAAGTACAGTAATTTCAGCTATGTATAATGAACTTAGGGAGAATAGACAGTAAACAACTTCAGACAAAAAGGAAAAAATAAGGAGGGAGCATTGCTTTTAAAATGCTGTTTTGTTTTAAACAAACTTTCCTCTTCTTTTTTCTATTTTTGTACAGATGAAACTAGTTTGTCAAAGTGTTCCATACAAGCTCACGGTCTGGAGCCACCTGAAATACCTTTTCTTTGGCAAATGATGTTTTGTTGAAATTGCTTTAACTTGGTTTCACTTCAGCCCTCAACTGCAAGTGGGGACTTCCATGAGCTTAATGATGCAGGGGAAGGGGAGGAGTTGGAAAACATTGGGGGGTTGAGATGGAAGATAACATAGTGGGAGGGATAACAAAATATTAAAAAGTTTCTTATGGTAAGAAAGTGTAAGAAGGAGAGCATGAGGATACATGGGGATAAGTGTATGTGAGGGGCCTGAGGACTAGAACAGATAATACCTTTCTCTATGTGGAGAAAGGTACAGGAAGGCAGAGCAAGGGAGCAGCTAAGGCAATGGAGAAGATCTGCAGATGCAGTGAGGATCCTTTCCTCCCATGTCTCTTCATTTTTTTTTATCTTTTTCTTATGCCTCACACACTCCAGAAATCAGTGAGGTTCCATTTCTTTCCCCTCTCCATGAAGAGTTTATTTGCTTCTTGCAGCAAACTGACTCCAAGTGTAATTATTTCCTGGTGCCTCTGTGCATTTACCTATGCCTCCCAGCAGGGCCCTGTGTTTGGCTCAGACAGACTCCCCTGCTCTCCTCCTTCCCCATGTGATGTGGCTCCCTATAAAGAAAATTTCCCGAGAGGTTTTTAAACTTCCCTGCAGGGTAGGTTTCTTCTTTTGCACCTCAAGGTTTCATGACAACACACTCACCTTTGCTTTTCAGAGCAGTTTATGCTGGCTCTGCTCTTTTCTCTTCTTTTTGGATAGTCTTTTATTCAAACAACTCCTGCAATATGTATTATTTCAATTACCCTGGAGGTTTACATAGTGCTTACAATGAACTGAGCTGTGCTTCCAACTTCTGCCCATTATATTCTGACAAAGAAGCTCAGAGGCAAGGCTGTGTGACTGGTGAACAGTGTGTGAGGCAATGTTCAAAGGGAAGGAGCTTGTATAATAGTTACTCATCACTCTTTCCCCCTTTCCATGGTCTAGCTCTCTCTTTTAATATTGAATTCAGGCTGCAATCAGGGGCCGAGAGACTTCGTTTTAGAAGAGGCTTTTGCTAAAGGTAATAGGGGAAATGTAAATTGGCTGTCTGTTTGTTTGTTTATGCTCCTGGACAGTAAGAACATAGGCAACTGTTATTCCAAGCATTCATTAAATACATTGAAGTTCTTTTTGTAGAAGATTTCTTTAACTGAAGATTATCCAACATGCAAAGGACTGCTTCATGGGAACTTCTATATCTGTAGGGTTTTTGGTTTGTTTCAATGCTTGCCAGCTTCTCGACCCTTGTCCCTTCCCCATCAAAGTCCTAATCATAACAGCCCTAAAAGCCTGAGAAACTGCCCATTGTAACCAAAGGTTCCATACATTATTTAAAACCAGAGGAATAACATTTGTTTGCTACGGGGAAACTGGTAGTGTCCACTATGACTGGCAGCCCCTAAAAAAACATATGTACCGCACACAGATGGAACATCTCTTGCTTTTAGAAATGAGGATTCCCCAGATGGGTGCCTTTGAAAGTAATTTAGCAGTGCCCTACTCCTTTCATTCATCAGTGTGTGCAATCTGGTAACATCTTGCAAGCACACCTGGCCAGGAGAGAGGATTTTATTATAAATGCCTAACAAAAGGATCTCCCTTCCTTTCTCTCCTTCTCTGCACTTACTAACTTAATTACTTCATTTTTAAAAAGGGAAAAGCTCTTCTCTCTTCATCCTTCATATGCCTCCCATCTCCCTGGCTTGATCTTTGAATGCTGTGTGCTATGACTGTGAACGACAAGGTAAAAAGCTCACATTCAACTTCCAGTTGGAATTCCAAAGCTTGATTTTTTTTTTTTTTTCTAACCCAGCTTTCAGCTGTTAGTCAAGGGTCAAACCACTGTAGACAAAAGCTTTCAAACTTCAGAAGACATAATTCAGCAAGACTGGCTGAGGTGCTATGCTGGTTTTGGCTGGGATAGAGTTAATTTTCTTCACAGTAGCTAGTATGGGGCTATATTTTGGATTGTGCCGAAAACAGTGTTGATAACACAGGAAAGTTTTTGTTACTGCTGAGCAGTGCTTACACAGTCAAGGCCTTTTCTGCTTCTCACACCACCCCACCAGCGAGGAGGCTGCGGGTGCACAAGAAGCTGGGAGGGGACACAGCTGGGACAGCTGACCCCAAACTGACCAAAGGGAATATTCCATCCCATATGACATCATTGTCAGCATATAAAGCTGGGGGAAGAAGGAAGGAAGGGGGACATTCGGATAGATGGCGTTGGTCTTCCAAGTAACGTTTACGTGTGATGGAGCCCTGCTTTCCTGGACATGGCTGAACACCTGCCTGCTGATGGGAAGTATTGAATGAATTCCTTGTTTTGCTTTGCTTGTGAGTGCACGCTTTTGCTTTACCTATTCAACTGTCTTTATCTCAACCCATGAGTTTTCTCACTTTTACTCTTCCGATTCTATCCCCCATGCCACCAGGAGGTGGGGCAGGGAAAGTGAGCGAGGAGCTATGTGGTGCTTAGTTGCTGTCTAGGGTTAAACCATGACAGGTGCTGATGGAAGAGAAGGTTCTGACCATGTCTCCCTATGGTTAAGGATGATAGTACAGATAAGAACATGGTAATGGATGCAGCCTTTCACCTTCTGACACTTCACTTGGTCAGGACTACATTTTGTCACTTCGATAATCACTCTCCCAATATCAGGGACTTTGGCAGAGGGTCCTGCTTCTCTGATTACAGCTGAGCTACCGAAAGGAAAGTAGGATAGGTACAGCCTAACATGGCTATTCTTGCCTTGAAAGAATAATAGTTACTCTGATTTTTTTAGATGTCTGAAGTCTTTTTTTCCCCATGTGCTGCTGCCTAACTTGCTGATAACTTCACCTGGGGTGGACAGACCACCATGTCCTCACAAAAAACTGCCTCTTCGAAATGATATTTTGGGGAATAACAGCATGAGCAGCAGCGGTCAGCTCGTGATAGCGGGTGTGCCAGTGTTGTTCTGGAAAAGCATTGCTGCTTCTCTACTAACGCTTGCATGCCATCTCTTGCACAGCTTGAATGGATAGGGAAGAATTAATACTTTTTATTTAATTAAAAACCTACTGAGGTAGCAAACAAATTCAGCAAGCAATTTTTCCTTAACTTCAGAATGAGTTTTTATTATTGGTAATATTTTTATGAGGTCTCAAAGCTCTGCTGAATTTAGGATCTATCTGGAGTCCTAAACAAAGAAGGGGATTTCATGGCTTACACATTTCCTTAGGACAGGACAGCCCAAAATCCTGACCTTTGGATTTATTTTCGAATCCAGATCTACGTTTGGCTGTCCTTCCTGTCTAGGAGGAGACTGCCACAGCATTTTAGGCGGTCATTAGCCATCATAGTTCTGTGATAGAGGATGTCTGTCTCCCATACTGACAGGACATTCAGACTGTATTGCACATGCACAACCATTATTTGTCATTGCTTTTCCCACCAATTACTTGTCAACCTTTTACCTACCATCAACCCAACCTTGCAATCAATCCTTCATTGTTTTTTTTACCTGAACTGGGGGGTTTGAATGTGCAAAAACCTCAAAACCACGGAGCTGAAATGCCACTCCTTTAGTTCCAAAAGCCATAACTACCAGTAGCATCTTTTGATGTATACTCTCTTAATGAGGTAAACACCTACATAGCAATGGTAGGAAAATATATTTCCTTAGCTCCATTTTGCAGCCAAACATATATCCCATACTGTTTCTTCTTGGCATGCTGCCCATAATGTTGATCTGCTCTTACAGAATTAGCCAAACCCTCAAAGACAGCATTTCCCCCCTTTGCTATACATGCTTCATCAACACAACTAGATATCTCTCTAAGTGTATCTCTCCAAGTACAGTACCCTTTGCTGCTGCCTTTCTGCCCTTTCTTCCTCAGACCACATAAAACCCATCTGGCAGAAACTCTAAAATTACTGTTACTGTGAAGTCAAATCTTCAAAGCCCTTCAAATATCTAGCATATGAAAACTCTTTATCCCATTTAGGATACAGCCAAAAAAAAAAAAAGAAAAAAAGCAAGACAGTTCCTTCCTTGCAAAGAAAATAGTTATTAACCTTCAGGATAAAAGCAGATACAATTCCAATGATGGACTTTTTTTTCCAAAGGAAGTGTGGGGAAGGTAACTGCTGAGGACAGTAACAAGCAAATTGTAGAAGAGCAACAGCTCCCACAAAGATTCGTCACACTTAAGGAAGAGAGTAAAATATGCATTCTAACACTGGCCTACTTTGGAGCTACCAGAAATTCTAGTTTGCATCAGTGCTTTGCAAATAGTCCCTCTCCTGACACTGTGTCAAGTAAAACCTTTGCAGCTCAGCAATTGCATCTGAATTTGGTGACTTTCACCAGTATCTAAAAGGCATGATCTGAAGAAGTGTTGAAGCAGAGCCTAAGTTTCAAGTCACTGAATATTCACTTTTATAAGAGCAACATATTAATATATTCAATATATTCATATTACTGGTTTTCATTTTGTTATTTTTATACTCATTGAGACATGACAAGGCTGATTAGAGCCAGTGGCCCAAACCCAAATGTCAATAAGTATCCGAGGGGAGTTGTAAAACATATCCTGTCTGAATACTTTGAAAATCTTTGGAGAGAAGGTTCATACTGCTTTGGAAAGGCAAACTCTTGTGTTTCTAGCTTCTTACATCTACTTCATACAAACTGTGTAGGAGCAATTCACAGGACATGATGAAAAGGATAAACAGACAGAACAGCAGGATGATTTGCCCAAAATCAGACATCTCCATGAAAGCAAAGAGAGAATGTAAACAAACACAGCCCAAACCACATATGCTGATAAGAGAACTACCGAAAACAGAGATGCAGTGACATAAAGCTTTGTGAGGTTTAGAGAACACATTTTACAATAAACATGTAAGTCAACATAAGTTTTAAAGCACCTTATTGGCATCTAACTTCCTTTTTCCTGCTATTCTTCAGATTTTGCTGAAACCCTGAGCCATCCAGGTTCTCCGCATAGTTTTCTGCACCTAAGGGTGAAACTGGTGTCAGCTTTGCAACCAGAAGTGGTTCCTACCCTTGGGACTTTCCCCCACTGATTTCTCTTTGCCTGTTTGTTCACTGCAGCATTTGCAGGTTTAGGCCTGTGAGCCGTTCATTTGGGCCCTCCTGCTGCTGCTGCTGCTGAAGCCACCGACAAAGCTCTTTTTGGCCCAAGGACTGATATGATCCCTTTCAGGAATTAGCAAGAACAATTCATCCCTATTCCAAGAGAGACAAAATGACTTGGTCGGTGCCTTGTCCAGAGAGGAGAATGCAGGTATCCCACACTGCTGACAGTTCTTATCCTTCTGCCTTCTCAGCTGCACACTGAAACACAACAGCAGCAGGTTGTCCCTCTCCAGCAAAGGAGAAAGGGTTAAACCTTAGACAAAGCTGAAAGAAATAAAAAAATATTTCAAACATCTCTAATTGCTGCCCCTATCGTGTTACCAGTGCCAAAATAATGACACTCTTTGCACTGCAGCAGGCCTTGCACTTTTCAGGGATTCATTTATTAATATTAGTCTGGCAGTGCTCATTTTGCTGAGTCAATACTGGGCCACACAGATGGAACTACATATTTATCAGTTTTCATTATCTTGTTGGTGGATTTAATCACATATTTGGGCACATCCTAAGTTCTTAGCCTCCAAAATGCTCCCTATGTGCTTGGACAGGCAGAAGGGCTTCCTATAGGTTCCTGCAGGAACTACTGGGCTCTGAGTTATGCTGATCTCATTTGATCTATGTGGTTGCTGGATGGCCTCAACTAAGCTTCTTGACAGCTCACATGGAATGAAAAACACTGTCAGCAGGGGCTGTGTTCCCTAAACACAGTTTCCATCAGACCAAGGAATGACAAATTATTTTCTCTTTCCCAGTGATGAGGATATCACAAAAAACAACCTACGGCTGCACTTCTTCCTTATTTTCTAAGTTGAGGAAGAGAATAGGAAAAGAGTGGGGGAAGTTAAGGTCAGAGAGGTTTGAGTTTTTCTTTGCTTTCATCTGCCTTCAGAATCATTCACCACTTTGGTGAAGAGCATGAACTGCCAGCTGGTTTGTGTGGCACATTTGCACATTAAGATCCGCCAGTGGTTGCTGCAAAAAACAGATGTGTTTTCTTATGGAGGAGCAGTCTCAAGGGCAGCTGCTGGCTGTTGATTGGATTTCCAAGGCGAGCACCCCAGCTCTGGAGTGCCCTAGGGAGCAGTCTGAATGTGCATCTGAGCTCACTGCAACCTGCACTGCTGCTGCAGCACACTCACGGAGTTACTCTCCAGAATACTTGTAAATATGGTATTTCCTGATTTCCAAAAGACCTTGAAAACACTAGATCATGCTCCAGCCATCCAGGGAGGTTCCTCGTCCTAAGCATTAACATAGCTGGGGTGTAACCCCATCTCTTTCTTACAGTGGGACAGGGAAGGAAGAAGGAGGTTAAAGCTTTGGATCTGGTGACTTCAATATCGTAAAATGGAAAAGGCTGATGCAATACTGTTTATTTTAACTAAAGGTAGTTCCATGGCCCTTATCACTGCAGCATCTGAGCCAAGGCCAAAACTCCACTTTCCTGTCAGGTCTGCAGGGCTGGAAGCAGACAGCTGAGGGATAAGTGTCTGGTGAGTGGATGCAGCTGGAGTTTGTTAACCCGTGAGGCCCACTGAAGCATGCAAAAGGAGGAAGAGGAAAGGAGTGGGCAGTGGGGGAAAGGGTTGAGTGCAGTTCAGGAAGAGGTTTGGTGCTGTTCTTGGATCCTGGTACAAATGGCATTTTTATTGGAGAGCCTGTCATATCTGTGAGTCACAGGAGGATCTTTTCTCTGGCTCTTTAGCCCCTTTTCGTCTGTTTGTGAGTCAGGCTGTTTCTCACCCATTAGCAGTTCCCTCAGTCCTGCTATATCCACCTTGAAGAACATGGAGCCCTGTGAGAGCTAGTCTATGCCTTAGGAGGAAGCTGAGATCTAAAATAGAGTGTCCTTGGTTTGCAAGGTAACTTGGCCCCTCCAAGCAGGGTATTGTGAAGAATACGTCCCTCAGCATGTCCTCAGGCTCAGCTGGAAGAGCAGTGGGTTTTGTGAGGAACTGATAAGCATGAGGCTAGTTTAGCAAAGGATTTTTTGTTGATTTCTCCTGGAAGAGCAAGCATCCTTCTCCCTACCTAGCAACTTACTTGAGAGCCTTTTTGCTGTCCTTCAGAGTCCTGTGCAAAGATCTCAGCCTTCAACAGGAATAGCCTCTTCCTCACAAGGTTTTCAGGAAGAGCCTGGGCAATTTGGCTTCTGTCTTCTCTTCTGGGAATGCTGCAGTCCTTTTTTTTCTGAGGAGTCTCTCTCTGCATGGTTTTCTGGCCTGAAAGGAGTCTGTGCTCCATGCTGCCAAAGGCAGACTTTTCAGTGGAAAATGCTATTTTTGTGGGTAGTCTTGAAATCATTCCACAGAAATAGCTAATCCAGGCTTTGACTCTTACATGACTGCATTTGGCCAACTGCTGTTTTTATAATCACCTTGTGTAGTCCCACTTTCTTGTCTTGAGACTTTACTCTTGTACCTTGTTGCATTAATTAGCTGTCTTGGCTTGGTTTGGATGGTGAAGTCCTGCTTAGTATGTGTGCCTTCCTAACTTACAGTTTCTATCATGGGGCTTTCTGGAAGGAAAAAACATTGTCATACATACTGGCAGTAGATGAGTAGAAATGGCTTTTGCATTAAAAAGCTGTTGAGTGGCCCTTAAATGCTGCTAAAGAGAGGTAATGCTATGTGGTGTCCTGGTTTAACACCTCACCTGGCAATCAAATCCCATGCAGCCACTCATTCTCTCCCCCCTCCCGCCAGTGGAGTGGGGAGGAGTATCAGAAAGAAAGGAAAACTCATGGGTTGAGATAAAGACAGTTCACCAGGACAGCAAAGAAAAAGATAATAACAATTTTATAACATATAAATAATGATAATAATAAAAATATAATGATAGTAGAATATACAAAACAAACGATGCACAATGTCTCACCACCCAACGACCCGATGACCGATACAGCCCATGCCAAGCAGCGATCACAGAGCAAAACCGAGAGTGATCTCGGAACAACCCCAAGCAGCGATCTCTGAACAGCAACATTCCCCAGCAGTGATCTCGGAACCACAAGTTCCAGAGAGGGTGAGCGAGGGAACGAACAGCTGAACAAATGAACGAAAGCATGAACAAAAGAGCAAAAGGTGCCCGGCCCACCAGCCGACTCCCACTTATATATACTGGGCATGATGTCTATGGTATGGAATACTTTCTTTGGCCAGTTTGGGTCAAACTATACTGGCTATACCCCTCCCAGTTTTTTGCACCTGCACATTAGCAAAACCTGGGAAGCTGGAAAAAGTCCTTGATCTCTTAGCAAGTGTATTATCACCATTCTTCACATACCAAATCCCATACTAAATCCAAAACACAGTAGCTACTGGGAAGAAAATTAGCTCCATCCCAGCCGAAACCAGGACGTGGTTAATAGAGATTTGGTGGGTGGGGAGGGAGAAAACCAAGAGACACGAGTTCAGTTCCTGTGTTAGCAAGTCATGACACCTCTGTGGGCCTCAACTTGCTTTTATAGAATGAAGATACAGTTTTCTTCTACTCTGTTTAGATTGTGTGGTTAGATTGTCAGTGCTTTGGATCAGGGACTATATGCGTTTATGTATAGGCATGGTAAGAGCCCCTGGTTCCGGATCTCAGTACAAGGTTATTACAAGAGTAATAACGTGAGAGGCTGTCACAGGAGGGAGAGCCATTTCGCTGTGATATTTGCAGCTCCTCTGATGTGCCTACCACTAGTTCATAGACAGGAAGACCTGGTACTATGGTGATTTGGCTAAGTCTCATTTCTATAGACTACCAGTGGGCATCTTGAAAATGCTTTAGACTTTGGTGGTCACTTCATCAAAGAGAAAAAAAAAATGCTGTGTGATTCCAGTGATCAGTGATACTTTTTAAAAGCAGTGTCTGTCATAAGACATTCTGCCTTTGTCCTAATTCTGAGACCTCATTCATCCTTCTGCTCACAAAACAGTGACTCGTCAAAACTTGTCAGCCCCATGGTCTTGACTCTGAGAGACAGAAAGAGGAAAAGAAAAGCGAAGTGTTCAGAGTAACCTTCCCCTGGTACCTCCCTCCTGCGTCTGTAATCAGCGGCTTAAGGACAGGGGTAGCAGGGCCTACAACTGAGCTCCCCCTTCAGGACCCTGATTCTGCACCATTACCATCTGGTAGTCTTGTTTAATTAACTGGGGAAGGTTTGGCATTTTATTGCCTACCCCATCTGCTTTATCCTTTGTATTTTCTTGGCATCTTGAGTTATGTCTAATGACATTTTCAAATCCAAGCCACCTATTTTCTAGAAAAGTGTTTCCCCAAAAACAATGGCAATTTAAAGAACATTTTGAAAGTGAAAGGGTAGCAATTCCTGCTCCCATAACTGAAGCTTACTTTTTTCCCCGTGGCATTAATTTCCTCTGGAAGGGAGTCACGCATATTTACTTGTTTATTTCTGTCTCTTAATTGCTTTTTTAGCTTGTCTTACCACACTGATCAGTTCTGTATATTCTAATTAGTTTTGGACAATATGTTTGGTTTTGATTTTTTTGTCTCGATCTGTGGATACTTGCTCCTGCATGCACCCAGCCTCAGCTTGAGGTGTAGAAAATGCAGCTGGCTTCTATCAAAAGAAGCCATCCTTGCACAGGGAAGATAAGTGCAGCAGTTAAGGCAAAAGTTGTGGGCTGCTCTTGGAAAGCATGCTCAGTATGTCTTTCAGTGTGGGGTGGCTGATTGCCTTGTAGCTTGCTTCTCCGTAGACTTCTCCCTGTGTCTGCTTATTTTTCTTTTTCCTGGACACTTGTGTTCAACATTGTCTGATATTCCAGAGACTGGTCTTTGAACAGCTGCCAGCCACTCCCCTGGGTACTGCCTTGGCTTTTTTTGTGCTATCTGAAAAACAAATATGAAACAATTAACAGAAGATCAAAATCACTCAGTGCTTTGGAATCCCTGAGAGGAATCTGTCCAGCACTCAGGTACATCCCAAGGCTGACTGGTTCATTCTTTTCTTTTCTTTCTTTCCTTCTTTCTCTTCTCATCCCTCCAATTTCCTTCTGTTCCACAAAAGATTGTACCCCCCGCCTCCCCGACAACAAACCAATATCAAACTTTATGCAAGCTGATCAATATCTGCTGATTACATTTTTGCCATCTCTGATCAATGGCTCTGCCATGGCCTAGTGAACATTCAGGACAGGTCGGTACTACATGCCTTTCTGCTGCTGACCTCCTCAATGATGATGAAACCATTTCTCATGCCTCAGTTTCCTAATCAGTAAAACACTACTTATCTGTTCTGTAATCTCAGGATAAGGAGAATTCTAAGAGGTAGTTATTTTTAATTACGCCAATGTGAGTGATATTCCAGTTATTGTACAGATGGTGAAGATGATTGTTCTACATAATGCTTATTGAGATTAAAGGTTATTTTTTTTTCCCAACGAATAATTGGACATTGTAATTTTTTAGAACTGATAATAATTGTATCCACCTTCCAACAGAAAATTGTGTTCTAAGAAAACTGTTTGGAGGGGTCTGCTTTTCCTTCCCCCCCCATTTTTTTTTCTGTGAGATTCAATTACGTTGTAGAAGAATACTATTTTTTTCCAGCAGAAATGTTATAGCCTTTTACAACAAATATCTCTTACCAACTATGTCTTTACCTTGTCACTGTTATCAAAATTCTTCATGAGGGAAAAATACAAATTCTCTCCAGTGTTTTTTTTTTAAGAATTTTAGTAAATCTGAACTCAGATAATTTGAAACACAACCATTCCTCACTCCTTCAAGTTCAATCCTATCCAGTTTTCTTCACCAGTGCGTGGAAGAATGATCCTGTGAATTGCACAATGCTGCACTTCAGTGCTCCTTTTAATTCTCCAGCAAAACTCCATTTAACTCACAAAATATGGCATAATTTTATTTAAAAAGTATTATGACTGGGGATCTCATTTATGCTGAGACACAGTCTGCCTAATTAGAGCTGACTGAAGTGGTGGTGGGGTAGACATGGATGGGTTCCTACTGCCAGAAGACATCAACGAAGACTGGAGACTCAGATTTTCTGGAGAAAAGTGTGTTGTGGCATCAGGTCCAACCTCCTTCCTAACACAGATCACTCACAGCACTTCAGCAGGCTGATGTCTTCTGATGGAGCTACAGTTCATCCTAGGAAGATGCCCAGACCTGTTTTAACATCTTCAAACGATGGGGAATATATTGTATCTCTCGCTGAGACTTCTACATGTAATGTGGTTAGAGGCCATTTTTATTTCAGCTGACTCCAGCCCTGGTTGATTTTTGGTTCTCTGGTCTCTTTTTTTTGTGGAATATTCTTTCTTTTCATTACACTGATGGAACAGAGCAGGCAGGACAGGGTCACAGTTGTAGAAAGTATTGTCGTCAGTAGTCAGGACCATTCCCATGCAGGAACAAAAACCTTGAGGTGGACTTAGCACAAACAGCAGCAAATCTGAGAGATACTTTTCTAGTGAACTCTGTTGATGGGCTATCACATTTTGAGGCTAGCTGTACCTGCTTGGGAGCAAGAGGTTCCATTTCTGGGTATGCAAGAGAGGAAGATATTGCGAGATTGAGATTAAAGGTTATTTTTTTTCCCAACGAATAATTAGGACATTGTAATTTTTTAGAACTGATAATAATTGTATCCACCTTCCAACAGAAAATTGTGTTCTAAGAAAACTGTTTGGAGGGGTCTGCTTTTCCTCCCCCTCCCCTTTTTTTTTCTGTGAGATTCTATTACAAGTACAAGGCTATTACAAGTACAAAGGCCAAAATGATTTCTCTCACAGCTAGCCATGCCTGGGATATTTTGTTCTGGGCCCAGCATAGCTGTGTGGATATTTATATGAACTGCAGAGAACATGTACATCTCTGCATGGGTGAGGACAGCTGGAGATAGACTTCTTCACTTGCATGAAGAAGTGACTCAACAGAAGGCTGCTGCGGAGCTGGCAGAGTCAAAAGACATTTTCTTAGGCTCAAGGCTGGAGAAGTATGGAGACTGGAGACACCCAGGGGGTGTCGAGAAGTACGTGCAGAGGTTTAGTCTGTCCCACCTTTGTAGACATGACCTAAATGGACCTGCAGGCTAGATGAACAGAGGGTCCCACTAAGCATGTTTTTCATGTAGGAGCACATCTTAAAGCACATCTCCAAACCTTGCTTCAGTCTTTCTTTTTCCAGGTAGAAGTGTTAGGAAAGACACTTGGGAAAGTTTTCCTTTGCTGAAGGAGTGGATAGGTGTATTCTGATGGCAGTTTGGCACTTCTGGTTTGACTGGGACTTCTCACACATGGCAGTTAAGAGGGAATATAACAGCTGTATGAAATGCTGGTAGCACTGTCCACAACACTTTCGGACTCCTTTGTTTAAGAGGAAAGACCGAAGTCATGTCACAAACTTAAGCCAAGATTGTTAGTTGTCATTTCACTCCCTCATGCTGCTTTGTGAGCAGTGATTTGTGCTTGGCTGGCTGTTTCAGATGTAAAGCCTGCTGAGTTTCTTCCTGGAACATCCCAACACAGTAAACAAGGGAAAGCAGAGGCAAAGCTTTTCCTGTGCAGCCAGCTGGAGTGCCTGTGCTTTCTCACTTCTTCGTGCATTCTTACCTTTGACCCCGGTGTGCTATCCAGTTCCCTCTGTGTCAGGTTCTCCTGAAAGCTGTGATTTCCTCTTCTGACAGGCAGCAGGAAGATGAGAAAGCTGTTGGGCAACCTTTGCTCTGAGTGCACTAGAGGGTTATTAACAAAGTATGCCTGACAGGCAGGGTTTAGGAAATACTGATAACATCAGGAAGAGGGAGGAAAGTAAACAGTCCAGTAGCTTAGGGTGTGTTTGTCAGTTTAAAATTGGCCTAGGCCAGCAGCTTTATAAGCTGTTCTTTCCCTTTGCAGTGTCACTGTCACAAACTTGGTGCTGCATATGAGGTCACACCATTTCCACCAGCAGCTGAGATGGATTCAATACCTTTAGCTGGGACTCTATTCTGAACCAGTCCAAAGGTTGGAGAAGTTTTGGCTTGGTTTCAGCACCACACAGGAGAATAAGATGATCCAACTTACTTTGTCCTCAAATGTGAGGGTGTGGCAAAAGGGAAGAGTCTTTATTTCCACTGCCTCATAGCCACTGCAAGGAGAGGCCACCTATTTTACAAGGGAATCAAGGCCAGGAATAGAACTTGTGTCATTGACTTCCACTAACCCAGCTTTGTAAAAGTCAGCTAGGACATTTAGCTGGGAACTATGAAATCCCATCCTCTGGGCGGTTTGCAGCTCAGCTTTTGATATAGGTTTTTTGTAATTATCACTGACAGGCAGATCGAGAGTAAGATTATACATTTGAGTTCTTATTTTTTCTCTTCCCTCTCCTTCATATCATGTGTCAGCTCTAGTTTCCAAATACATTTCCGTGTCAAAGCACTAAACTTCATCCATCATAAGCACATTTGTGCAAGTCCTAATAAAATAACCCTGCTGCCATGTCTCTCTGGGAAGGTGGAGACTCCAGTCACAATGTAACATGACAATGGAAGCACCGTGAGGCTGGCTAGTGAGATTATATCTTTTCCATTTGTGCAGTAACTGTTGTTTAGTATGGCTTGTCAGTCTGTCAGATAAAGGCACACAGCCATCTAGGAGGAATTATTAATGAAGATTCAGACATTTTTTCTGCTGGAAACGGATCACTTCACTCTTCATCTTGCTGACTTTTTACATTAGAAAACTAAAAATAGCCCTGAGCTTATAAGGAAAGACCTTCAATATCTGGCAGGTTTTGCCTTTCCTTTCCTGTAGTCCATTCCCCAGAGGAAGGTTAAATACACAAACGCTTTTTCTAATGGTTTGAGCTGAGTATTTCAGAGCCATAAACTTGAATACAAGGTGTGCATCTTCGTTAAGCACATTCAGTCCACCAAGCCCCCTTATCATCCAAACAGAAAGCAAAGACCAAAAAATCCCTCCAGCCTCTCATAATTTACGTTTTTGAGGAAAAGGCAGGTTAAGAAAAATAAGTGCTAATCACACCAGCTTGAATAAACTTAGTGTTGCCAAATGCTGTGCAGCTTTCCCCACTTTTCCCTGCCAATGCAGCTCAGCCCCTTTCGAAACAGCCCTGCTGTCACAAAGTTGGGCCGCTGGAGCAATGTCTTTCCCTTGCACCAGGATGTATTGGGGGATGCCGGGGCAGGAGAAGCATGCGGGGGAAGAGTGTTACACAGGCAGGTGTCTGCTGATGACCCACATTATTGCTTTACGACTTAGAAAACTCATTTCTACAGATGACCTTGACAGGGCTTGCCTTCTGGCTTTTCAAAATAAATGGCTGAAACCCAGAAATATTATTGTCTGTTGAGGTGGATTTTTTGCTTCCTCTCCCCCACAACATAGAGGGTCCAGGAGCTATTTAGATCCCCAGAACTTCTGAGTTTCAGATGCCAAGGGAGAATGTCTGTAGTTGTTTGTAGTATCTTCCCATTTTCCATCAGGATGATAGTGAGATATTCAGCAGGTATGGATGAGCTGCCCTTTCCAATGGGCATATGCCAAAGGCACCAGAATAGGTGTGTAACACGATACCACCTTGATAAATGGGCAGTGAAGCTCCCTGTGTACACACACACGTATGTCTAGTGCACAGACCACGTTAGAAATGGGTGATTCATTTTCCCCCCTTACTTCCTGGAGGATGGAATACAATTTGTGTCCAAATGCATAATCCCCAGGTGTGCCTCTGCATTGTGTGGTGCGAAGCTTTCAGTGCAACAATGGCCAACACTCTGAAATCCCAAGAAAGAGAAAGATCAGACTCTTCTCTCTGCCAAAGAATCTGAATGCGGTTCCACACGATTTAATGTAACTAACTGATTCTCTCGGATATACTGGGGCTGCATTCTACGCTTAGTGCTTTCCAAAACCAAACCAAGTCAACAGAGTGCTGTGCAGTGCGAAGCAAAACAAAAACACAAAAAGTTCATGTGTAGTCACCAGACAAAAATTTGCTAAGTACCAGCAGAAATGAGGAGTTAATGTGTCCCATATGTGACAACTAACCTGGGCTTTATAAGATTTTCCATATGATTTCTGAAAAGATTTCTATAGCAGCAAATGAGATCAAAAACCCATTTTCCTGTTAAACTGGACAGCTAACATTCAGGCTGCATTTTCTTCCATAGCTGAGTCTATAAATACAGGCTAACAAACTTGGATAGGATTCCCACTCTGTAAAAAAAACAGATGACAGCCTCTAGTATTCCTAAGCAGTAAGGCACTTAAAGCTTTAATCAGCTTCTCAGCAAGACGAAATCTGAAATAGTTCAGAAAATATTTACCTTTTAATGCATCTTGTGGAAATGTAAGTTTTTACAGTCTTCCTAGATATTTTTGTATTCATATGTTGTAGACAGACCATGTGCCTTGCTTCTTGTTCTGTGTACACATAGCTCACATTAATTTGATGAACTTGGTGATGCTTTCAACAGATGTTCCAGTGTTGCCATAGCACTGGTGTTTAATCCTTACTGGGACAGATACGCATTGTATTGGACCGTACAAAGCCTGAGGAGGCTGGGTTTGGTTTGGTTATTCCCTGTTCATTTTAAGTGTGTTCTGAACAGCAGGGATAAGAAATATTATTGTTTTCATGTGCTGACATCCATTCTGTAAGAAAGGTCAAACCACTGGAATTCTGTTTACCATTGCATAGGAGAAGGATCAGTAGACTAGGTCTGAAAACTAAAAGCAACATGTTTCTCCCAATGATTGCCTGGAATGCAGATGTGCTGGGGGATTTTGCTTGTGTGATTTTAAGGGCTTAGACTGGTAGAAGTAGCATTTGGGGAATTTTGAGCTAGAACTCCTGACAATGTCTCCCAAGGCAAACTGGTAACAAAAACCACTACAGGCTGAAGCAACATCTTCGTTTCTTGGTATCCATGCGGTTTCCATGCTGTCATTCAGAAGATTGTCTTTTACGTGGCCATTTTCATGTTTATAACACAGCCTCAAGCGCAATTAGGAGGGCTCCCATAGACTTATGTACGTTCAGGTTCCTCAGGTGGTCACGAACCTGATCTTCTCTTACAGTGGGAGGGATTTTGCTCCCCCAGTCCCCGTCTTGCGGTCCATCCACTCGAGAGGTGTGGGAAGAGAGGTTGCCGGTGAAGACTGAGGCAAAAAAGCCATTGAGCACGTCAGCCTTCTCCTCGTCCGTTGATACAAGTTTGCCCCTCCTGCTCATCAGTGGGGGTACACTTTCTTTGACCTTCCTTTCCTGGCTGACATATCTGTAGAAGCCCTTCTTGTTATTTTTTGCATCCCTTGCCAAGTTCAGCTCCAGCTGCGCCTTGGCCTTCCTGACCTCATCCCTACACAACTGGGCAGCGTTCCTATACTCTTCCCAGGATACCTGTCCCTGCTTCCACTGCCTGTGCATTTCCCTCTTGCCCTTTAGTTTGACCAGCAGGTCTCAACTCAGCCATGTCGGTCTCTTGCCTTCTTTGCCCAATTTCTTGCACCTGGGGATTGAGAGCTCTTGCGCTCTATGGAAAGCCTCCTTAAAGATCTGCCAGCTCTGTTCTGCTCCCTTGTCCCTGAGGGCAGTTTCCCAGGTATGGGCATGGGTTTCCCATATCTTGCTGTCCTGTGAGGGGTGCACCAAAGGGCGTGTTTGTCATGCTTCCTGGCAAAGCCGTGTAGTGTCTTCAGTCAGCATGGGAAAGATAGCTCAGAAGCTGAGGCCAAGGAAACAGCAGTGTGTTTGTGCTAGGAGAAAAGCTGAATTCTCAGAAATAAGGGGCTGCATTAGTATGCCGGAGTTAGCAGTCTATTCATACCTTTTGAAATGCCCTGGGACTGTAGGAGAAGCAGCTTTCTCCTGTGGCAGCAGGACCAGGTCACCGAAGTGGCATAGAGCACTTGATGCTGTAGTTGCCTGGAGAGACCATGAGGTGAAACTCCGAGGAGTAAACCCAGGCAAGCAGCAGGCCCAAAGCCAGACACGGTGGGTGCAGTCTCACAGGATGCATCCCACAGCACTGCAAAATGCAAATACTGCATGAGCAACCAAATGCAGCCTCCCACTGAGGTGTGTGGGCAGGAGTTCCTAGTTCTGCCAGCAGTGGTGGGATGATGAGCCACCACAGAGTGGTGCAAGCTTGAACCCAGCTGAGCCTTGGGAAAGCTTCTTCTGGTGGACAAGACTGTACGCTTTTTTGGGTTCCCCAGTTTGGGGTAGGCTTCGGTATTCCCCCAAACACTCTTCCTAGGAATAGATGATTTCTTCTAATGTGCCCGAGACATCTCCCCTCCCTCATAGACATGGCTGCTCCTCAGGAACGTGGAACCTGTCTGGACGTTTTTCTCCCTCTCTGAATTGGCAGACGAGAGAGTTTCCCTTCTCTAATAAACCCCTTGTCCAGCTTACCTTTGGCCAACCATTGTGATTAATCCAAGTCTCTGCTAACTGATCTGTTCCTTAATTATTCAGTGACCCTGGCAGACTCTGTTTCTACAGAGGGGTAGAACAGCTATGGGAAGTTGTTCTTTGGTTGGGGGGGGTGTGTGTGTGTGTGTGTGTTTGTTTGTTTGTTTGTTTGAGGCTTGTTTTGTTTGAGTTTTCCTGTGGAGAGTAGCCAGATCTTTGTCCAAGGCTGTCTGTATGTGAATAGGGCATCACTAAGACTAAATAACCCCCATTGTTAGCCTTCTGTCACTATCCTTTGGCACATAGGTCCAACTTGGAAATAGAAAGGCAGCAGAGAAAACAGATGTTGAAAATGAAATTTGCAGGCTGACAAGGATACAGGAAGATCACTGTACAAGAAAATGTTTCCTGGATGATCACAGCCAGTGGACAGAGAAACCTATGCACTTTAAGTGGAAGAAGATGACACTCAATCTTCAGCATTTCTCTGTTCAGCCTTTACCACATTTGTGCTCCTGCCAAATCCTGTTACCTCTTCATTTGCAGTGATTCTGGAAACTATTCTTTCCTTCTGAACCTGACTGCAAAATCTTTGAGAGTGAATCAGGGACTTGGCACAATGTCTTTCAACATTTGTTATTACATCTTAGTTCATCTTTGTGGATTAACTTTTTTGTCTGAGCTTTCTTCAGAGATAAAATCTTTTTCTGCTGATTCTGGTCATGCATCTTGCTTTCTCAAGAGTCTTAATCAGTTCCTTCTATTGACAGATACAGTGTTTTTATCCTCCCCCATTAGCCTCCACGCAGCTCCACCCCCTCAGCACATCTAACACCACAGCAAGCACGGTGCATCAGCTCAGCAAGCTGATGGGTATATCATCTGCTCTTCCAGCATAACCTCATCTCTAGAACTATATACACTACAGCCAAGTGCAAGGGGAAAGTAGAGCTGGGGGGACACTCAGCACTGCAGGGGGGTGTAAAACACCTGTCTTTGACTGGGTGTGGGAGAATAATTAGTATTTTAGAGGGATCTACAGTGTCTTTAGAGGTCTAGAGGGGAGGGAGGAAAGCAGGCTAAACTGCATGTGGCCAGAAGCTGTGCTGTCCCACTGAATGTGTTGTCAGTGCTTGTATGTAACTGAGAACCTGTTTGGCGGAGGAGACAGATATGAAAAACGCTGGAGGAGAACAGGCTCTGTGTGTCTCTCTGCAGAGCGCCACGTGCTGTCACGCTGGTGGACTGGCAATGAAATGCCATATCAATACCAGACAAGCTCCAGATGCGGAGCAGCCCAAGGCCAATGGGGGAGGAGGTTGAAATGTAGGATGTGTGAAGAGTCAGTGTGATCCACCGAGATAATGCAGAAATTCCATCTGACATCTGAAATGATGTAGCCAGGAAAAGATAAGGCTCTCCCTAGTAGGAGAGACAATAATTGTTTTTTAGCGTAACAGATCAGAGAATAGACACTCCCGTCTGTAATCTGCCATGCTGGAAACAGTAGCTTCCTGTGCTGACAGTAAATATTTAAATTGAAGGCTTCAACTGTCCACAACATCCTCCTCCATTTATCTCTGGAGAGAAAGGATTAAATTTCCATCCAGCTTAAGTTAATTTTGAACTTGGAAACACTGCTACTTCTTTCTTCTTTCTCTGATCATTTCCTTACAGATGAATGTAGGAGACTGGATAAAGCAAGCCAGAAGGAGCCGCAGAGGCTTTGCCAGCTGGGGATATGCGGGGGACACTGATTTAGGAGGGCTTGCTGTTGACCTCCTGCAAGAGCTTGTAGTGATGTCTGTAGCATCCTACTCTGCGGTGTAGACAAGGAAAAGAGAACTGAAGACAGTGACTAGCAGGTCTCCTTTTCTTCTCGCACATCTTCGCTCCAGTTTTGTTTTCCCTCAAAGTGCTATTACTGAGCAGGGTGCTATATAACACTCAGCTTGCTATATAAAGCAAGACAGCCAGGGAGCTCTAAATGAAAACTAGTTAGCCTGTTTTGTTTTTTTCCCCCCGAGGAAGCAAGCAGAGCTTTGGTCTGTTTTTACATCTGCTTCATGAGTGCATTGCACAGACCCCATACCCAGAGACATGTTACAATCCCACCTCCTTCTAACACACCAGCACATGTACCAGCATAAATGCATAAGCAAAGAATCGGGTTATTTTCTCTCTCTGAGGTGGATTTATTCCCCCCCCGCTACTGTTCCCCACAAGCCTCCCAACCCTTCTGCCCCCCTTTGGCAGGCCCCTTACACTTGTACTCTGGAAAAACAGTAGTAGCTAACATTTGTGCCTTTGGCAATAAAACCACAGGCCTTGCAAACCCCAAATGGCAAAAAGACATTTCCATTCCAATCCCAGTTTTAAATTAAACTGTAATGAAAAATCAGCAGTGGCAGCTGGGACCAGAGACAGTGATTGTCTCGAGGAACAAAAAAGGGGAAGGAGGAGGAGAGAGGGAGAGACTGCAAGGAAAGCTTAGCCTGGTAATAAAGCAGCTGGTAAACCTTCAAGTAAAAAGAAATTAGAAAAACAAATCTAGCAGAGAGGGAAGCAGAGACGCCTGCCCTTCCACGCAGTGCCGTAGAGCAGCGCCACGGTGAGCCGTGTCCCAGGCGGCCGCGGGTGGGAGCTGCCTAGTCCTGTGCTGACATCTGGAGGGGACGTGCGGCAGCCCGGGACTGAGCTCATCGCTCCTGCCCCGGCCCGGCCAAGGGACCTGCCTGAGCTCCATCCAGCTGCAGAAAGACCCCTCAGCTCTCCTTGAGCTGTGACACACGTGACACTTTATCTGCCTCTCTAGACATATACAGGCAGCCACGAAGCACAGAACTAACAGGTAATGCTGCTCCGGGAGTTTTGGTAGGTTTTTCAATGAAAAATGGAAAGCTACCCATCAAAACTCTCAGGTTTGTTTTTCATGTGTCAGTTCTTCAAGAAGTCAAAGTTTTCTTTGGCAAGCAGACACTTTATTTTGTCCCAGTGGGAGGCTAAAACAAGGAAGGCAGACCAACTTTGAGAGGGATGTGGGTTTGCAGTGTGAGATTTGTTTGAGGGTGTGGGGTTTTTCTTAATAATGTATACAGCAATTCAGCCAAAGACCTGACTTACATTTTCCTGGCATACCTTAAAGAGACAATTGCAAGAATATAGTGCTACATCTCGTCCTCGTGGACAAAATTATAACATCCATGAACTAAAAATGAATTTATATTCTTTTGTTTTTCTTAATTGATACAATTTTTTGTATTTCATCACCCCTGCATGAGACTGAAGGATAAAAAAAGGAGAAATTCTTTCTCTAAAGAATTTGCAGTGAGAGAAAGCAGCCCTGGGAGGGGAAGTAGAAGTGCAGAGGCGCGCAGGGACGCTCCAAAGGTCACGTAGCACATGAATAACATTTCTAAGAAGAGAACCGAGGTCTCTGGAGAGTCAATTCAGTGCCCCATGCATAGGACTACACAGCCTTTCCAGAGCCTCTGCCCCTCCTGGGCCCTAATGTAGATCTGACAGGGTGAGATTAAAGGGTTTGTGGTACTTGCACAAAGTGCAGGTAGGTGCCTAATTCATCCAGACAGACACAAGCATGCCTGTCGGTTAGGTGACAATGCACTGCAAATAACTGCGCAGGGTCACACTGCTCGCTTGCCTATACAGTTTTGCAGTCAGCACACACAAGTGCAGGAGCTACACATCCACATTTACGCTGCCAGGCCTGAATACAGTCTTGATGCGAGTTGCAAGTTTTAGTCATGTTACTTGTAGACCATAGAAAGAAGTGCTGATTCAAACCAAATTTGGAGTTCTGTTGATCTTTAATTGTTAACAGTATCCGGAAGATAAATGAGTTGCTAGCCAAGTGTTCTCTTTAGATTGTCTGTAAGATACATAGTCAAACTGGTACCCGAAATTAAGATCCGCATCCAAGTTCCTCAAAAATAGTTAAGTGCTTAAGTGCTTTGGAAGTCCCAGAGTAGTAAGCACCTGAATATTTAGGGCCTAAATTTCCAGACTACTGAACACCACTAGCTTTTTCACAGAAGTTGTAGGAAAAATCCTTATATATTTAAAAGTTAAGGCCAGTTATATTTGCATCTAAATAAGAATTTAGAGCCCACATTTAATTCAGAGGAACTGTGCACCTATTTAGAAAAGTCTCAGCCTATCTCTGTACCTCAGTTATACTAGATGATGGTAACTGCTGTGTGTGTCTACCTGTAGAACACGCTTCAACGTATGTGGCAAATAAAAGGGTGTTCCTCTATATTTTTGTGATTGTTTGCAAAAAGCTGGTCAGGTTATTTTGTTATAGGATAAGGGAATTAGATACCCAGCTTCTAGTGAACTGATTGTGCTTCATTCCATGGTAGTCTTTTAGAGGAGGAAGAAAGAAAAATTACAGATGAGATTTCAGAATCTCCCACCCCTGATCTCCATCACAAGACACACACTAGCAAACCCCTGGTCTCCTATTCTGCTCCTCCTCTGCTGGCGTTGTGTGCATACAAGGGGTGTGGTGCGGGTGAGGGCAGTACTGCTCAACAGTGTCTTGGCCACCACACATCCTTCTACTTGGCTGAAATGCTTATAATGCAGATGCTTCTTTCAGTTCTGGGTGAGCCTCTGGCAGTGTGGATCACTTGGAAGTACACACAAGAATTTAGATGTTTGTGAACACTTGATCTAAATGATCTCAGCACCTTGGGCCTTCCAACACAGTGGACAGGCTTTCCTCAAAAGCTGCATTCCTCGTGAGATTTTTAGTCATACCCTAAGCCTCAAAGCTTCACCTCTGCTTGCTTCTTTACTCAAATTGCTTGTGTTGGCCTTAATGTTAGTGTTGCTGTGCTTACAGTTGTGGAGGGGGAAAGAGAGAGACATTCAATCAAGACCACAGCTATATTTCACAGCTGGGTTTTTCTCCGCTGTTTGTTTGCTTTTTATACAAGCCATGTTGGGATATTTGCATGACAATGTGCTTTTTAAGGTGCTCTTGGATGGGACTGGGTCGTTTTTGTTTGTACAGTGCTTTGAGCCTTTCACAGTTCTCCACTGGCCAGAGGCCAAAATTCTGCTGTCTGTTCTGTGCCAGCAGCTTCCACTGACTCCCAGACAATGCAGAAGCCCTAGGACCTGCCTATGGCTGTGTGCGTCTGGGGACAGAGCTTAAAACTCAATCACTGACTTGCTAATTCTGTACAAAGCTGTAAGCAAAGCAGTCTCAGAAATCAAAATAAACTCATGTGAAGACTTGAGACAGACACAATCTGTATTGTTGCTACTTCAGTGAACTTTTGCTTTTCAAACAGCAGCTTGGTTATTGAGACCAACTCTGAGGGACCATAACTGTTCCTTATAATTATTTCCTGTTGTGGAACCTCTGTAAAAAAATAAATAGTATGAGATTTCTCTGTGAAAGGTTTCAGAGGGCTTAGAGACCCTGAACCATATCAAAGAGGTTTCTGACTTGAATTTCTGAGTTATTTAAATTACAGGAGGTCACATCTGAGACTGTGTTACTTAAAAGATCTAGTGGGCAAAGCTTTTTATGCTGTGGAAACAGCTTAGTGCACATACAAACATTCTTTTGGGCTATGCATAGGACACAGAAAGCAGCACAGCTGTGAACTAGAAGGACATAGAATAGGAATAAACTTGGATCTGTTTGTAGTTCTATCAAAGCCAGTGGCAAATGTCCCATTAATTTCCCAGAGATCAGGTTCAAGCCTCCATAAGTACAGCAGATAATGCTCATGCAGGGGGCGGGTAAGCAATACACCCCAGAAAGTAAAGTCTGGAATGGTGTTGCATGGAAGGTCACCATTAGAAATAGGCTTGGGATCTCCAAGTGCTGCTGGCTTTCTGCTCCGTGACCAAACCAGAGACCATCTCTCTTAAAACGTTCCTCCATGTAAGAGAATCATAGATTTATAGCACATATGTTGAAGAAGGGAAAATCATGAAAATCTGTTCTGACCGACTGGAATTGATTTTATAGATCTTTTATCTGGTCCTTGTGTGAGTCAGCATATCCTTACATAGCATGGAAAAAGCCCTTTCATCTCCAAACCTGGCACTGCAAGGTATCGGTTATACGGCTAGGAAAAAAAGGCTGTGCCTAAAGCTCACAGGCTGTCATCTGGGGTAACTGAAAGCAGCCCCAACCCCAAACCTTCTGTTACCACTGCTGACACAGTCAGTGCTTTCAGAAAATCAGAGAATCACAAAATGGTTGAGGTTGAAACGGACCTCTGGAGGTCATCTAGTCCAAACCCTCTGCTCAAGCAGGGCCACCTAGAGCCAGTTGCCCAGGACCAGGACATGTCCTGACAGCTTCTGAGTATCTCCCAGGATGGAGACTCCACAAACTCCCTGGGCAACTTGTGCCAATGCTCAGTCACCCTCACAGTAAAAAATTGTTTCCTGATGTTCAGAGGGAACCTCTTGTGTTTCAGTTTGTGCCCATCGCCACTGGTCCTGTCACTGGGTACCACTGAGAAGAGCATGGCTCTGACCTCTTTGCACCCTCTCTCCAGGTACTTACGTACATTGATAAGATTCCCCTTGAGCCTTCTCTTCTCCAGGCTGAACAGTCCCAGTTCTCTCAGCATTTCCTCATAAGAGAGATGCTCGAGTCCCATCATCAACTTTGTGGCCATTTGTTGGACTCTCCAGTATGTCCATGTCTCTCTTGTACTGGGAAGCCCACAACTGGACACATTACTCCAGTGCTGGGTAGAGGGGAAGGATCACCTCTCTTGACCTGCTGGCTATACTTCACTTAATGCAGCCCGGGATGCCATTAGCTTTCTTTGCTGAAAGGGCATATTGCTGGCTCATGGTCAACTTGGTGTCCACCAGGACCTACAGGTCTTTTTCTGCCAAGCTGCTTTCCAGCTGGGCAGTTCCCAGCATAAATGGTGACTCCCTCCACAGGAAAGTTGTTTTGTTGAAGCATTGTTCTTTGAAAGCCAAAGCCCCATTCTCCCCACCCCCAAGTACGTTGGGACTGTTGTTTTTGCTGAAAACTGCCAAAAGAATTCAGCTGAAATTTTGCTGGAGACAGTTGTCTCTTGATCGGGGAGAGAAATCAGATGGTATTGTAGGAGCTCAGAAATTAGCTCATGTTCTTGCAAATCCAGCAGATAACAGCTTGCTCCGTGCCATTCACACAGCTGTAGGGGAGAATATTCAAAAACTTTCAAATTCTATTTATTAAACTTGCTAGAAAACTTGTCAGAGGAAAAAAAACCTCTTCAGCAGCTCCATTCCCCCAGCTCATGTGAGATGCCATGGTAGCAAAAGAAACGTCTGCAGCTGTACTGGACGAAGCAAAGTGTGAGAGTAATAGAGCAGGAATTAGGACTCCTGACTCATTCTGTCACTACCTTGGACTATTTCTGAGCAGCTCTTACCTGAGCAGGTCCAATGACACTGCTGCCTGACTCATTCAAGTAATCAAGATGACTGAAAGCCTAATTTGACCTGAGTTTATCTGACAGTGACGCATGATAACAACACATGGCTGTCTTGCATATAACAAGTGATTCTGGATAGTTAAACTGTTTTGAGATCTTTTGAGTAAAAAGGACTTTGTAATTACAAAGAGTTCATATTTTAGCTAGCCTACACTGGCAAGTTCTTTGTAAAATACAATTTTAATTGCTTTTTAAAAAAGATATCTTCCCTCCACCTTGAAAATCAAAAAAAAGTTAAAAATCTCTGTCACATGCTTCCTTATTCTTCAAGAATATTCAGCTCCGTTTTTGAAGCTCCTTTAAGTGAACAACAACAAAAAATGTTCACAATTTTCTCACCCAACTTTGTAGAAATCCAAAATATAGGTCTCAGCCTTTAAGACTCTTGATCTTCTATTTCACAAGTCATTTCAAGTTCATATCAAACGCTAACTCACTGGTAGGGTTTCTTCTTCTTTTTTTTTTTTTTTTCCCCCAAGCTATATTTAAAATGCATCTATTTCATTCCCATTGGACTGATGGTCATCATTTATCCATTTTCTTTATCTGAGGGGAAGGGGAGGGAATAATTTGACAGAAACAGTAATCTGCTTGAGAAAGCCAAAAGGTGTTTGATATTAATACAGGGAATGATTAATCAAAGAAAGAGTAGTCCTCCAGTAATAAGCAAAGGATGAGGTCATTATCTGGGTAGCAGGGACCAGGAAACACTTAAGGATATACACTGAGGTCAAGAGTGAATAAGGGAACCGCAGGAGTTTTCAGTCCTTTAGAACATAGTAATGGCCTTACTGTGTTAGACCCAAGATCCCTCTAGCTCTGCAGCCTGTTTCTGACACAGTCCAGTAGCAGATGTTCAGGGAAGAAGTATAGGAGAAGGGGAGAGTGCAGAGTACTCCTTCCCTGCTATATACCTTTTGAGCAGTTAATAGGTTAGGGACCTCATAAGCATATAAATCATTGTGTTTAAAAACCACTGTGGGTGCATCTGCCATGAAAGTGTCCAATCATTTTTCAATCCATCTCTACATTTGGCCTCCACCAATAATGAGTAGCAATGAACTGCACAGTGTAACTGGGCATAGTGTGAAGTAGAAACCATGATATAATCCCATCAGTGATGCTGTTATCCAGGCCTGAGAAATATCAGAGGCAGGAAGCGCTCAGTATTTCTTCAGTTCATTTCTTCAATGTCTGTTGGGGACTGAGAGTGTGTCTGCCTCCCCACAAACCTGCCACTACAAGCTAATAGACAGCCTGTGTGTTCCAGCAACCAGTAAGTCCTGCAGGCCTTGTTTTTACTGTGTACTGGTGCTTCCAAGTCAGTGTCTGAAGGAGATTGGCAGGGGGATGAATGCAGGAGATGGATGCTCAAAAACAGGAATAGTGTCGAGAGAGGAAGACAAATACAGAAGGTGATGGGAAATGGAAGGACTGGGTGGTATAAAGAGTGTGAACCAGAAAGATGAAACCAGTTTTGAATGACCTGCTGTTTTTATCCTTGGCACAGACAGTCCTGAAAGCAGTCTTGCTTTCAGCGCAGAACAGAGTGATACAGTGTGGGTTGTGAGCTGCAAGCCCAGCTCTCCAGTGCTCTGGAGGATCGGTACGTACCCGACCAGTCAGTCTATGGGCGGTTCCTCCTCTCTGCAGGGGATTTCACCACTTGTGTGGTGTGGATTAGAGAGCAGGCTGGCTCCCTGTCCTGCTGAGCACTCCCAGACATAAGAATGATCCCCTACTCCAAAGATAGATGAGGGTCCTTGGATGCTGCTTCTGTCTGGACTTAGACATCCATAAGGATTTGAATCCTGCAGCAGGGTCTGCCCAGGCACTGAAATCAGTGAAACTCTGTGCAGATGCAGGAATTGACCCACTTGGATCCAGCCACAGGAACAGAGGCCCTTCTGGATCAGAGACGAGTTGCAGATAAATGTGCCTTCACAGGCCCAGGATTCATGTCTCAGCTGTGTTGCACTTGCAAGGCAAGAGCTGAAGCCATCCAAGTCTCCTAGAAGCCCCCCTCCCTTTCCACTGTATATATTAAATACAAAGCAGATTTCATCTCTAATAAATAATTCTTAAAAGTCAAAACAACAAGTGCATTTGTTCCATCTATTTTTAGCTTTGCCACTTGTTTAAGTCTTGGGTGCCTGACACTGCTTAGATCTGTGATAAAGGCAGACAGCAAGAACTTCATCGTGCTTTGATAGGGCTGGTTTTTGTCAGCACGCTCTCTCCTTTGTCATCAGCCTTAGAAGGCAAAAAGCTGGAAACCATTCATGGGGAAATAACTGAAACTTGTTCTGCCAAAGAAAGAAAAAAAGAAAGAAACACAGAAGACAATAAAAAATGAAAAAGACACATGAAACTGGCTGGGGCAGTGCCCTCATGATGAGGGGTACTGAGCCCTGGAGGGACTCAGCCTTTTACAGGATCAGGCCAAAGAACAGCTTTTCTGCTTTGCACGGGAGAACAAACACCTGCCTAAATCCTGCCAGGAAAGCACAAGGCTTGGAGATGATTTTCTACATCTCTCTCCCCTGCCTCAGACATATACACTAGATTCCACCTGATGGGGAGGGAGATAACAAGCATCTTCTATTCACCTAAATCATATCACCGGTTCCCTTCCCCTTCACTTCTATGATACCTTGTGAGGACAGGAGCCATCTTCTTCCTGTCTTCTGCAGGAGTCCCTTACTGTCAGCTTCTGCCTTCTTGTAGTGAGCAAAGAGACTTCTTTCTGTAACCTCTTCCTCTCTGTTACCCCCAGCAGATTGAGAGGGAAAGACATCCATCCTGGTCCTGCCAGGTATATTTTCCAGTGCCATATAGTAAGATAAAGGCAGGCTTTGGATCAGGATCTCTCTGCTGTTTGCCAAGAATCCTGTAACTGTTCGCCCTGGTTAACACCTCATGTTCTCCATTTACTGAGGTCTGAACCAGCAGGATGTGGCTCACACAACCTAACAGCAACTCCTATGAATGTTGGAGGAGCACTGTGAAACCCCTGCAGGTAGCTGGTCCATGGGGATTGCTCCTGTGATTGTGCTCTTTGCTAGATTTAGAGGCAGACATGACATTTCCCCCCAGCTCAGAGGGAAGGTCTCTGATGAGAAGGCTAAAGGACTAATTGCTATTTTTTTGCTTGTTTCTAGTCTGTAGAGTCCTCCCCAGGCTCACAGCACCTTTTTACCTGACAGGTCCAGTTTCTCTAGGTTGATGGAGTAATTCTGACTTCTCTTGCACTCTTCCTGTGGTGCATTGTAGTTTTGGGGCTTCTATTGTGCAGGCAACAAGCCTGCATTTTCACGTGTCTGGACTTAATAACTAAGGGAGACCTGTGCTTTGTTCGCATCTACTGAAGGAGAAGGTGGTTTTACAAATTGAGCCCTAAATTGCTGATGTATTCTGGGTCTTAGGCATACAGTGCATCCCAGTGGTGGTGGCTCTATTTCCACATGTGTAAATGCCTGGTAGACATTAAGGAGGGAAGAGCTTTGGATTTTACAAATTATTTGGAGCCTGTTGAGGCTTTTGACACCCTAGAAGAAAGGTGGTTTGGAGGCAGTGCTTTTGCAGTGGAGAAAGGATTTGCTTCTTCTTTCAACTCTTTTCTCTGAACAGCATTGATGTGATGTGAAAGTTTGGATTCGTAGCTCTTCGTCTCAAACAACCATGGAAAGCAATTGATCCTACAGCTCTGCAGTTGAATAGAACTTCTATAAAAAGATGGTTTATTTTTCTGATACAGAAGACACAGGGCAGTGGCGTGTGCTCCATTCCTAGCCTTATTCATGCTTCGTAGGTACATATGGGCAGGTCACTCAGCATCTGCGTTTGTTTGAGGTTTTTTTTTCCAAAACTGTATTTGAGAGAAATGTTATGAGCTCAGAATCACACACTCAGCTCTTACAATCAAGTTACTAAACACAACTGGCCAGTTTCATCATTGTATATGCAAATACCTAATTTGTGCTTGCAATCACATCTCTTGTTTCTGTGCAATTAGGTGCACACAATTTAGAAACCCAGACCTCTTTAAAAAAATAAACAAAACTTGCTGTAACTGACAATTTGGTGAGCCAGTTACTTGTCTTTATTAAAAAAAAGGGGAGGAGGGGGGGAGAGATAAAGTACGTTCTTGATGGGAGACCATGAAGCTCAGTTTCTTAGTATTTGATAATTATCTTTAGGTGGCAAAGAGAAAAATGTATTAAGACACATGCAGTGTTATGACTTGCACTGACTAAAAGTAGCGTTTGCCAAGAATATGATGTACTGAAAATGACTGTTACCGTTATAATGCTATCAGCCAGGGTAGCTGTGAAGGATTTGTTTTTATGTCTCTGCCTTTAATTTCATCATGATTTTTAAAAATTCCCAGAGAGTGTTGCAGCTGCTCCAGCATTAACAGCCTTGAAATAGAAATGTGTTACTTAGCAAGATACAGCTGCAGAGGAGAAAAAAAATTCCCCAAACAACCACCCCAACATTTGGATTGATTAATATACCAAGATGGTTATTCGTATTTTAAATTCATGTTGTTTAAACTCAAATCTGTTTGCCTCCCAGCCATTTTATTTAGTTATGTTTTTCCTAAAGTGGTAACAATTTCCAAGATCTGCATAAAAAATGAACACTGCCCAAGCAGCTCGGCAGCTCCTGCCGCTTGTTGGCTCCTACATGTTTCAGTATCACAAATTGAGCCTCTGAGATTCCTCTCTTGAGGCTCTTTATCCACAATGATGTAAATAACTATTCCTTCTTACTTTGCCCTTTCTGTAGATGCTTCCACCATCTTTGGCCTTTCCTAGGTACAGGGGAGTTCATACCATCATTATTAGAGGTTGGAAAAACATGCAGTGTGTTTGCACGTGTCCAGGTATATAAGACCTAGGGGAGCGATAGGAGAAAAGTTCAGCAGTTCCCAGTTTGATTATCACCTGCTCCAACACTGCTGTTAGAGAGCATGTTTCTGCTCCCTTTGCTTCCAGTGCCATAAAACCATCGCTATGTCATGAATTTAGTAGAGTCCTTCACTGTATGGGTCTTGCATTACAAAAGCCTGTCTGTAGCTCAGACTCTCTTCCTGCACCTTGGATAAGCACAAGGGAAACTCTGTAACAACTGTTATCAGAAAAAAGGGGTCTCAGAGGGGAGGCCAATTTTTCTTGTCTCCAAAGCTGCTTATGATGTGGCTGAGAGCCACACGAGACCTGCTGTGAATTGAGAGACAAGGGGAGAGAGCTCCTTTGCCTGCCAGGCAGGACGAGGCATGGTGCTGGTCCCTGCTCAGCTGGTGGCTGGGCATAAAGTAAAGCAGTCCCTGATAGCTCTGGACTCTCCTCAGCCAGCACTGATTTCTCCAGGGGCCAGCAGAGAGCCCCCATTGCATGGCAGAGGCCGCGCACAGGAGCCCTCCTTGCCTGCCCCACATCTAGAAAGGCCAATAAAGATGACACTGAGCAGACCTAAAGGTGCCTGACTCAGCTGCCATCCCCACCCCATGGCTGCACTGAGCCTTCCTCCCAGCTCCACCTAGGAGCTGGCTCTTCACGAATGAGGGTATGGCAGGTATCTTGCTGGGAGAAACTCAGTTTTGACATTATCTGTGGCTGTAACCCCACACAGGCTCTCACATATGGTACTGGTGAGACGTGGTTAGGTGAGGAAACAAAAGAATAGGAGAAAGCATCCCTAAAAACATCAGCCCGCATCAAGCTGGGAAGAATTTTCCTTCCGACATGTCCTGTGAGAACTCTCACTCCATAGTGCCTCCATCCGCAGGAAGATGAGAGGAATGTGACTCCTGAAAAAACCTGTGCTACCACAGGGGTGTTCCTGGAAACACAGCATGAGAACAGGCAGTCCCAAAAAGCAATGTTTCAGACCTCCTGACATGCTCTGATATCCAGGGGATTTCCTCCTGCAGTCCGTAATATTCATGGATTTTGGAGAACTGTTATCCCTTCTAGTCCTGTGAGACCATCTAATTTATAGGAAACTCAGAAAACAGGAAATCTATGGCATTTCCCAGCCCTCTCACATTTTTCGTGCTGATGGTATAATCCCATTTTCATGGTCTAGAGAGAGATACATCTTTTGGTCAACTGATTATCATGTAGCATTTAATACTACTCACATCATTGACTCCTACAATCACACATTATGCAGCCAAGCATGCTTTACCTCCAGTAAACCACTTACAGAAACTCAGCTGGATTAGTATTTTATTCCTTAGTTAAAAAGAGCTGCCCAAGGTTATCTTATCCTGTCAGACTGTACTTTTTCCCCTCTCTAAATAATTCCTTTGCCCTCACATTGTTTCAACTTCTTATTTAGCAGCTCTCCATTTCTCTCCCAGCTAATTTATTCCTTGAAGTGCCTCCTCAGTCCTTTTAGTTTGTCTGTTCTTTGTTGATGACATTCATGCATCCTAGCTCAAGTAGGCTACAGCAGCTTTTTCTTCTTCTCTCAGAAGTTGCCTGCAGTACTTTAATAAGTCCTATAATCTCCTTTTTTTTGTAAAGAATGCAGATTCAGTTTACCTGACCTTTCTAAAAACTGCTGTGTGTCTGAGTCATCTCTTTTGCCCTCTGGTACTTTTCCATAATATCCTTCTTTTATAAGGTGACCAGAAAGGCATACGGCGTCTCAAATGTGACCTCATATGTACTTAACCGACACTCTAACAATTTCCTGTGACTTATAATTGATACCACAATATTAATGTTTCCCAGGATTTTGCAGAGCGGTGAGGTTACATTCCTTTTTCCTTGAGGCTTCCCCCACACGCACTCTTCCAAGCTGGCTCTCCCTGATGCTGGCCCACAGTCTTCTGCCATTAACCATACCCTTCCACTGTGTCCTTATGCAAGTCTGGACAAGGTATTCAGAATTGTGCTTCTCTTTAACCTTTCTGTATTGGCTAGTAGGCATCCTTCTTAGACAAGTACAGCTGTCACTTTCCATATATCCAGCTTCACATTGAAGGGTTAATGTTACAAGGGTCTTTTTGCATTCAGCCCTGTTCCCCATGAGTTTGAATGCTTCCAGACTCAGTGCTGCCTGTGCTGTGTTGGCACCAAATTAGGTATTTACTATTATTGACGGTCCGGACAGGAGATGATCTGAGTCTCTTTCTTCTGAAGCAGGTATTGGATCTGACTGGTGGAGAATTAAGTGCACAGTTGCTCTAACAAAAAAAAGGAAAGGAATAAGTCTGGGAAAAGAATGAGAATTTACTGAGTTTCAGTAGTTGTAGAAGTTCAATGCAAAATAAACCTATGCTTGATGCCTTCTATAAAGTGCAAAGAATTCCTGACCACTCACCTCCCAGCAAACCACATACTTCAAAGGATAAAATCTGGCTCTTTGTGCTAGAAAATATATTACATTTTTTCCAAGTGACTCTTGGCTTTTTCAAGTCTGAGAGAATGATTCTGTAAAGATAAAGACTAGAATCGATGGCCTATTACCATTCACTCCCACAGGTATCTCTAGCCTCAGCATTCTTGAAGGCAAATTTCAACATGGATAAAGGGAATCCCTTTCACTTTTACAAAGTAATTGTCCACGTTACTATTATCTAGACACTTCAGATTGTAGGCTCCAAGTGCTATTAACCTGCAAGGCAACCACTTGTGTGTATACATAATGTGCTTTTCTGGCTTTCCTACTTGAACAGTAAGTACACAACTATGCACCTATACACACTGCCTCCCTATATTTGTATAATTACATGCCTCAAGTAGACATTAAAGCAGGTATGTGGCTTGTTTTGTAAAGAGCAGCCTGGCTGGCTGGCTTAAGAGGTACTGACCGAGGTTTTGTTCTTACACAGTGTGTATGACAGCGCTGCAATCAGGTCACAGGTCTGCAGCACATACATAGGTGAAAATATGATTTGCACGGAGTGTGATTGCAGCTTCCAGTCTATAATCACTTCATCCTGAAGTGTACTTGTTATATAATTATCATGAGGCCTGAGGTGACAGGGCAAAAAAGGACACTGGAAGAGGTGGAAAAATGACCTGGGATCTATTCAGACAAAGGAGCACTTGCTAATTAATTTCACTGGAACACTGTGATTCTCTTACACTTACTTAGATGACTACTCCAAACCACACAAACCTAGCAGGAGCTAAGCAGGATTTCAGTGAGCAGTATTTCACAGCATTGCAGAGCAGCTGAGGTTGGCAGGCATCTCTGGAGATCGTATAGCCCCCCCTCGCCCTGCTCAAAGCAGGCTGATCAGGACTGTCCCATCACACTCCTAGTGAAAAAGTTTTTTCTTTGTTTAAATCGAATTTCCTATATTTTAGTTTGTGCCCACTGCCTCTTGTCCTGCCACTGGGCACCACTGAGAAGTCTCTCTCTGTGTCTTCTTTACTTCCCCCATCAGATATTTATACACACTTATAAAATCCCTCTGAGCTTCCTCTTCTCCCGGCTAAATAATCCTAGCTCTCTCAGCCTCTCCTTGTGCAACAGACGCTCTGATCCCTTTACCATTTTTGTGTCCCCTTCTCCAGGAAGAGGAGTTGTTCTCGTGGCAGCGTCCATATGCTTTGCTGGGGCCTCCTCGGAGCAGGTGAAGGAGGGAGCACCTGGTGCACGCACACACAGGAACGCTAAGCTAGGTGTCCTCAGGCTCCCGCAGTAGACAGGAACAAACTGCAGTGCTTTGTGCTTGTGAATTCCTGAACTAGTTTCTGGATGTGCACAACCAGTTTGATTTCCTGAACCTTTGGTGAACTTCAGCTATGCCTTATTCAGGGATGACTCAAGTTAAAAATATGCACATTTCTCTAGCTGTATTTCTGGGAGTTGAAGACTATCCCTCAAAACCTTGGCTGCCCCAGATGAATGCCCTTTCCCTAGGCTCAGTCCTTGGCTGGCCTGGATGGACATAGCTGCACTGACATGAGTGAGTGCTCAAGGAGCTGGGCTATTCCATTTTCTCACTCTACTCCCTGCTTCTCTTTCACAAACACAATGTTGGTTGCCCTCTGACTAGGCAGCATATCACTTCCCCTTTCCTCCACCCTTTTGTAAGATTTTCGGCTAGATCCTTAGCTGTGATAATAGCTCACTGCTCCATTGAGCTCAGTTTGGTTTTACTTACCAGAGCTGCGCAATTCGTTTTAAGGGAGCTGTGCCAATTCATAACAATTGACAATGTAGCCCCTTTTTTTCACCTCTTGTTACAGCATCTCCTTTATTAACATTCTCTAATATTCAAGTTCTATGGTGCTTGCTTCAAGAAAAGCATTCTCCCTTCTCCCAGCAATTTCTTGGTGAATAATGGAAAAAAATACCCATTGATAAAGCAGACATCTTACTGAAGCTGTCTGGCTTATTCCTATCTGGCCAACAGGCATACTGGTTCAGAGTGAGTTTCCTAGTACCTCAGTGCGCTCATGAGACAATGTGTTTTGTGTAATTTTTTTTATTCTCTCTGTAACTACCTGTCTCTGACTCTTTAAAATTACATTTTTTTTCATTAATTAAGTTCTGTGGCCTTTATGAGAAAATTAAAGAAATATTATCTTTTTAAACCAAATTGGTATTTTAAAGGTCTAATAAGTAAAAGTATGATTTCAAAATTAAACATGATATTTCATCTTTGCCTGCTATGCTCATTAAATATTTAATTAAATTCCAGGCTGAGATGGATTGATGGTTGGGAGGAGGGAGATGTGAGTTGCCCTTGCACCCACAAAAGTCTTTTATTTGGAAGTCTAAAGGTTTTGTCAGGAGAGCGAGCCTTCAAAGCCCAACTATATGACACCACTGCTGTTCAAGAAAGAGTGAATCATAACTCATGAATTCACTCCACCTTCACCTAAACCTTGTATTCACCTTACCCTTCCTGGGTCTGGCCTAAGGAGATAGGGGAAGGGGCTGACTGTAGCACTGCCACACGTGTACAAAAGACCTCCTCCGATCTCTGGGGACCTCCAGGCCCAATTGACCCAATGCACAACCCTGCTTCTTTCATCTAGTTCAGGAAGCACAGAGTGAGATTTTTATTTGCTCAGCTCTGTGGGGCCAGAACTTAGTGAATTCAGATGATTCTTCATCTTCTTTCTCATTCCCTTATTCTGCAACTCTCCCTGGCTGCTGGTGTCAGTCTGGTCCGCTCCAGTTGTTCATTTTTATGTTCTTCCTCCTGTGGTGCCAGGCAAATGGAGACTCACTGTGGTGCTGCCTGCACTGGGCGTAGCTCCTCACTACTTGGAGACTGGGAGCATGTACCACATATTAAAAAGTCTGTGGTTTCAGGAGTGCCAGGTTAGTATGAAGCAGGCTTTTGTGAAACAGTGCCACAGCCGATATCTTTTTCTTTTCATCATGCCTACCATATATTCATGTCCAAAGTGCATGAGTATGAAATGAAGACCGTAATTAACTACTTGCTAACCACATTATAGACAGATTCATGATCAGATCAGACCCCACTTGAAACTAGATGGGAATCCTCTTATTCTGGAAGGCTGATTTCCATTCAAAGTCTATTCTTGTTGATTTAGACCTATTTTTTCTTGTGCCAACCTTATTCTTCAATGTAAACAGTTCTTCCCTGTGAGGATATGCCTGTAACAATGTCTCCAATCTGCTCCACCCTATTCTCCAGACCTGTTCCAGTCTGAAACTCTGCCTTGAATAGGTTTGGCCACTATTCCAAACCAAGTCTCAAGCCTTGTCCGATGACATCAATTGACATCAATGCTTCCTTATTTTCCTTGGAAACCTTTCACCCAGCACTTCTTAGGACTTTACTTGTCTTTTTAATGGCCATATTACATTGCTGGCTCACAACCATTCAGTGATCAAATAATATACCTAGGTTTTTCTCCTTCTTAGTCATTTCCGACTAATGAGCCAAAGCTTACAGTAGGAGTTCTGTTACTGGTCTCTAAGTGCATGACTTCACACTACTTAACTTTATTTCATTTTTGGTTTTCGAGTTCTTCCCACTTGATAGTCTTTTTACTGACAATGCCTTGCAACTTTGTGCATCTGTTAATCACTTCTGCATATACCAGCTCTTCATGACAAGGTCATCAAAATACAGAAGATACAGAATGAGGTTGGTTTCAATACCAGCTGTTGAGGGCTGACACTAAGCAACCTCCCACCGGAAATGTCTTCCACACACAGACACAATTGCCTCATTCCCTTTAAGAAATTCTCACAAGTTCAATTTTAAAGCTGTCCGATTTCTCCAGTTAAACACATATCTTTCTATATTGTATCATATTAATGCATTATCAAAGCCCAATTAGTAAAAAGCAGATCATTGCCTTGAAAAGTAAAACTCTATTTTGTGTTTTCTTTTAACTTCATGTCAATAGCTCTTCATTCTAAAATACATTCTTTAACCTTGCATACCATAAAGGTCAGGCTAGCACATTTCTCCACTTGAAAAATGAAAAGTACCTAGAGTGTGCAGTTGGTTAGCTACGCATTCATATTATATATTGTTTATTATCTAGATGCAATGTCAGCACTTAACAAGCAAGAATGAATTCTGTGTGCTAGAGTTGTGACTGTCATCTCGAGAAAGTAACAGAAACAGGCAGAATAAGCTGGTATTAAATGCTAAATCATATGGCAGCTCATGAGCTCACCTTTCACCTCTGGAAAGCTGGATTTAATAGAAATCCATTGCAAGGAGAAAAATATGACTTCAGCTCAGCCCTTCTGCAGTTCTGCACACCCCGGGCAATTGGGGGTACATGTTGGTAAGGGAAGCATGCCAAAGCCTCCTTTGTAAGCTCTTGCAGGTGCTGCAGCTTGCACAGGGCTGCTCTCTGTGAGGCCTCTGATATCAGGGCCTGTCTGACCATTTAAAAGCAATACTTAGAGGCTGATGCTGTACCTTACTAGCCCAGGCTTCAGGAAGGGGCAGGAGCTGCTACAAGAGCTATGCAACCTCATTCCCTCCCCTTCATTTGCCTTGCATACGTGCTGGGAAGATACACACACAGAGACAGCAGCAACGCTGGATGCTCCTCATACAATACTCTTGCTGTTTCCTTCCCACCCCATCTCCTTCCATCATTCGCTGTACGGGGGTTCTGCACCAGACTGATCCTGAGAAACAGCTGATCTCCTCCGCTCTGCCCTTGCACAGCCAGCCCTCCCACTCTTGCCTGTCTCGGTCTCCCCTGCTGTCCATGGGCTACTATTTGATCATTGCTAGTTTGGCCTGTCAGTTCTCCTTACAGCCAACCGACCTGCCCAGTCATTTCATGTTCTTTATTTTCTGGATTACATTGTTCTCCTGAGTATGTGGCCTGACTGCGTGAAGTGCTCTCTCCCTTTCTGCCTTAGTTATTCCAAGTATCAATCACTCCACAACCACCTTTACTGCTATTAACCTTCTTCCTGTCTTCCAAATCAAAACCCATTTCTCACTTCCATATGTCAACACCAGCAACAAGCATCGATTAAATGTCTTTCATTTTTAAAGCACACAGCCTTGCTGCCCTTGCTTATATCTTAATGCTTCCCATATGCTTCTCATCAGACTCTAAATTCCTCTGTTTGCTTCCTCTGAGAAGTCATTCTTCATTAAAATAAGTTGCCCCAAGTAAATTTATTCATCATCTTTTTCTATGACAGCCACGTTCTTTCACTACGGGAAATTAAACACTGTACCATATGGCCAGAGCAGCAAACTTTAGTACTCACTTGCTCAATTGTTTTAACACTTTGCCGCCTTCGTACAACAGTCTGTTTGCCACTAGCGTGTCAGGCTTCCGCCTGACATATGCATCAGACATATTAATGGGAAGGAAGAAATTAAGTGAAGTTGACAATGTGAGGAAAGAACAGTATGATCCCACTAAGTTCCAAAATTCACTATTTCTACTATTTTTCACTGGGTTGGGGGAAAAAAAGCCCCTTAAACTAATTCCTCTGAACATGCTACATCATTAGCCTGCTGTGCCGCCATATGACACCTTTCAAAATCAGAACAGTGTGAGAATTCAGAAGTCTGGGGACAGCATATACATGGCTCTGCTGTGCATCCCTTTTGTGAGCCTCGTACTGTCATTAGCTTTACTTTTCATGCTGCAGTTGTTCCTCAAACCACACTAGGTCCTGTCTAATTAATGACACACCATCAACTGCTGCTAGAAGCTTAATTTTCTCCATGTTTGTCTTAAGAATTTGGGTTTCCTGACAGAGCCTTTTTGATACATGTAGCAAATTGCATTTAATAGAATAGAAGGAATACAGACTTCCTTCCCTGGAGTCTCTTCTGAGGTCGACTTCTTGAATATTCTTCTTATATGTATATGGATCTCTTCTCAGGAGACAAAAGAAAAATTTAAAAAAAAATGGTGTTGAAGACAGCTACATGCTTCCACAAATGTATTTTATTTCATTGCAGCAGCATGTAATTCTTTTGCTTTAGTCATTATCTATCCCTGGGCCAAATCTTACGCTAGAAGAAGGCACTCCTGCCTCTACAGTGAGTAGAATTATATCTGAATTTGGCCCTTCTCTCCAGATTTCCTCCTGCTCATTTATTGAATTTCTACTTTGGTCACGCAGCTAGGAGAAAATTGGTACCTTCGGTTATGCCATGATTTCCATTCCTGTTTCTGATTTACAAGTGGGAATGAAGTAAGAGCCAAGCAGCCCCTTGTTGATAACTGTCATGCTCCTTGGGTGTGACTCTTTGCCCCCTCATACTAGAGGGGATGTGACTCACTGCTGACTGAGGTGTATCCCATGGAGTCTCTGCAGGTGGGTTTCCTGTGAGTTCGTTTCAGTGGAGCACGGGCTGCTGAATGGAGCTGCTGGGTGAGTTTGTGTAACTTCTTTAGATTTCTCTGTGCCTGTTGCAACTCCAGCTCCCAGCTCTTTGGTTTTGCCTCGTGATAGAGGATGAACTTTTGTTCTGCCACTCACTCACATGCCCATGGCCACAGCCTGGGGACCTCAGCAGTTGTGTGTAGAGCAGCCAGGGATAGTCTCAGCAAGGCAGCCATGCCACTGGGCACAGAAACTATTTTTCAGAGAGAAGAAAAGATTATGAAGTCAATGTTGCATGTGACTCTTGTGTGCCAGTGCTATTTGTACTCTGTCAAATATCCAACAAGCGTTTTCTCAAAAAATGGTGTTCTGAAATTGTAAAGTTTTGAAATGATCAAACCTTTACAAAACTTTATTGATTTTTAACTCTGCTGAGCATGAAAAAAAATAGCTTTTACCAGCATTATTCATGCATCAGATAATACATAGTTTCGCATTTTATCAATTCAGTGTTATCCTGTGAGGGCTGAACTTGACTACACTATTATTCCTGCTGTTGTTGTAAGTTAAGCATTGACAATGTTCTCAGCAGTTTATTTAAGAGAAAAAAAAGATGTAATAATACAGCAAAAAGGCATTTTGCATCCAGCATGGGGCTGCAGAAGGAACTGTGAATAACCTGTGATCTTAAGGAAAAATCGATGACAATCTCTCAAAGCTCAAGATTTGTTTTCAAGGCTGTTGCTAGGAGGAAGGACTAGAAGTGTGTCTGCTGGTGCTCCTGGACTTCCAGGCAGATGTGGGCAGCTGCTCAAATGGCAGAAGTCCACAGAGTCCATTTGAGCTCGGTTTGTATAAAAGCATCTGCTTTTGCCAAGCTTGCTGCAAGTTTAGAGCTCTGCTCATCTGACATAAAATAACAATATCCAAGGATCTCCATTACATTTATTCTTTCTGGAGCCAATATTCAGCACTGGTGTGTAGCAACCAATAAAATGAATATCTGAAATAAAATTAATAATAAGCAATAAAATGAAGCTCTTCAAAAGTACTTCCTGTACTTCAAGTAGTGATGATTTCATTCAGTGCAAGATTTCCTTTATGCTTGTTTCTCTATTATCTCTATTGCTCAGTATGCAGAGTTTCTGCATTATACATGAAGATAGATTTGGGAGCACAAAGAATCACAGGATTGGGAGGGAGGTCATCTGTTGCATCCCTCAGCCCGAAGGAAGGAAGGAAGGATTATACTTATGCCATTTTTGACCCCCTGTAATGGAGACTGTACAATCTCCCTTGTCCATCTATTCCAGTGCTTTATATCCTTAGAGAGAGTGAGCTCTTCCAAATATCTTACCTAGGTCTGCGATGCAACAATTTCAATCCCTTACTTCTCATTATATCCACCATGAGAAAACAGGTTATCCCTCTCATTTGTGAAGCAGACTTTTATGTATTGGAAGACTGTTATCGTGTCCTCTCCAAGTCTCTTTTAGAACAAGCAATCCCATTTATTTCATCTTTCCCTGTAAATCACATGTTTCTAGACATCTGATCATTCTTGGTTCTCTCCTTTGGGCTCTGTTCACCTGGTCTGTGTCTTTCTAAAAGGCCTTTCCTGTCATTCCTGAAAGACTTCACAAGACCTTCACTTGCAGCAGTCAGGGAATAATATTTTCCTTTAAGTGCTCTCCATGGATAAGTGAAAAGGCTGCTAAATGGGCTCATATAGCTGTTCTCAAGTTTAAAGTATAACCCTCTTTGAATAGCATTAGTCCAGTGAAAAAAAGAAATTATGCAGCTCTGGAGTGTATTCATTCACCTGCAAAATGAGCTGACATTACAACAAAATATTTAGTCTAAAAACATTTCTGAGTGAGTCAACATGAATACATATCCACATGAAATTAAATGAGTCCATTGCATGTGTACCACTTACTTAGTGGTCAGTCAAATAGTAGAGACAAGGTGAATCAGGGAGTTAATGCATTCACTGACAGTATAGCAGCTCTGAGTAGTATTGCTTTGCTAGCCATTGTGTAAATGCATAGTACATGGTAGATACTGCCTTGAAGAGCAAACAGCCTAAAGAGGAAGGGCAAGCAGTGGTAGGAGATGTTGCATTTCACAAATGAGAGAAACGAAACTTGGGAAAGGAACTGATTTGCTCAGGATTGTTGTGGCAAAGAAGAAATTGATATTCACTTTCCCGAGCTCCGCTCTTGCCATGTCCATGAGGCATTCCTCCTTGCCATGAATGAATCTCTGGCCAGTCCTTGGAGTTTGCAAGATGCTATCTTTATAGACTTATGACCTTGAAGGGACCCAAAATAGGGTTTCTTGCACAGAATCTGATGATGTATAATGAGCACACAGGAGTCAGATTTGCCATGAAGGACAGCAAAGAAATGTTGTGCAATACCTATGTGTGCAATCTTCTTTTAATCTCCTCTGGCTTTAAAGATACTGTGTTGTCAATGGGCAGGCTGTGACATTACATACAAAGATGAGATCATCTCCTCCTCTTCTGCAAGCTTAGTCTACACCTGTACCAGCAATTTGGCATTAGATCCGGTTTCGATCGATTTAAATGGATCAGCAGGGTTCCCCTTGGGCTGTAGTAAAGCTCTAGGAGAGACAGAGCGTGAGTCAGAGGTTTTCATACTTTGAATATTATGAATTTTCTGATAGCAGGGATTTGAATGGCTCTTTCTGGGAGTGTCAGCTGGCTTTGTGAGGAGTTTCTTCATTCTGGTGGGGCTCTGTTGACCCCTTTTTTCCTCTCTCCTTTTCCATTCTAGGGTCAACAGCTTAAACATTGCAGATGCTAAGGATCTTCCACCCCCAGTGTCTCAAAGTTATTTATGGCAATCTGTCTAGAAGCAGCCTTGCCCTGGGAAGGAGGAAGAGCTGAGCAGCTGCAAATGCTGCAGGCAAGCCCCCTTGTACGTTCTGAAAGCTTGTAGCCTCTGGCCCAAGCAGCCCAAGGTCTCCTGGAGGCATGCAGCTGGCCCAGTACCTTGCTTACTCTTAAGAGGGAAAGGAAGCCAGCTCACCACATAGCACACTAGGGATTCCTGAAGTTTGTTCTCCTGCCATGAGGTCTTCAGGGATGACAGCCTTCCCTCTGCTTTTCTTTTCCCAAAACTGTGTCCTCCTTTTACAAGGCATTCTATTTGAAATGAAAACCTCAACATATTTCACTGTTTGATTGCGGTTTAGCTAGACCCTTCCAGACTTCCCAAGAAATCTGACAGGCGCACTTCTGGGGGATACTAGGAACACTCAGAGCAGGGGCCCTTCTCCGCAAGGAAGAATGCATGACTGAATTGCAGGCAGAGAATGAGATGGGAAAACACCCACCCTTGGCTGCTAAACTGGAGCTGCAAAGCTCCAAATCACCCAGCATGAGCCCACTCTCTCTCCCTTGCTCCTCGCTCCCCTGCCATCTCCACATCCCCCAACCCTCACTCCTCCCCAGCTCTCAGAGTCTGCACAACAAAAGTTCAACCCCTTGCTTTTTAGCGGTCGCAATTTGAGAGAGGGCCAGACATATTTTTGCAGTCTTTTCCAGGCTTGTGGTTTGCACGGTATTCCCTCTGAGCATAATTTACATAGGGAGGAAATGAATCTTGCAAAGTAAGTCTTAGTGTGTTTAGATGCTGTTCAGTTCAGTTAGCATTGCTCATGGTTTCAGAGTTGGGCAGCAGTGAAGACAGCATTTGAAAGTGCAGCATTTCCTAGTCACTTCATCCAAACAAAGCACCGGTACAAAAAAACCCCAACAAAACTTGAGAAGCCAGAAATGTCTACTGCAGTCAGATTCCATACTACACTCTTGTTCCTCCAACTAAGAACCTTTTCTTTTTTCTTTTTCCTTTATTTTTTTTTCTCTCTAATGCCATATGCACAGCTTGAGGTTATATTGGAACGTATAAATCTCATGTGAGCCACAAAGCATTAAGCCACCATTATCCTTATAATTTCATTATCTCAGTTCCTACCCTAAAACATTTAAAACTAATTGAACACCCGAGGTTTTCCTGTGAAGTTTATTTCCTAGACATATTGAATACTGTTGATGAAGCCAAACGTACAAAGTCAGCACTTCCTAAACCAGCCTGATTTATTAAAGTAGAAATGTTTTTTTATGAATAGGATCTGAATGCCAAATAGTTCTTATCATTTTATGTTTCCGTGCCGTGTATTTTAGTTGATTTCCAAGAACAACTACTTAACTTCCATGAAGTTGTGCCAGTTTTCCTTCCCCTCATAATATCGCTTTAAGATGCTTGCCAGTTTGTTCTTCTTAACTATGAATTTACATATTTTCTTTGTCTTGATTTAAACTGTTTGGCTTTCCTTGTTCTTGATGTCACAGGCTGTCTCTGATACTTCGTTTATGCTGCTAATGGTTCCCAAATGTTCTCACGTTACAACAGGCTATATTTTTCAGTAGAAATGTATTTTATATTCTTGGTGAATTTCACAGCATAGAAGACTTGTGTAGCATAGAAGATCAGACTAAATGATCGTTATATTCCTTCCCAACATGTAAAATCAGTAAAATAGTTTCACATGCATACAGGTTGCTTTGTCATTAAAGATAGTTCTGCCTCTACGTTTCCTTCTCTGGCCTCATGATATTACAATGGTGTTGGATCCAGCTGCAAAATTTGGACTAGAATTTAAGTTTGGCGGTTTTCATTTGGCAGGTTATAAAGGCACAAGCTGTTACTTTTTCCAGAATAAAGAATGGCACTCATGCTTCCAGCATCAAGCAGCTTTGCTTTTATATAAAGAAAAATATATGAAGAGAAATGGAAAGATCAGAGGTTTTCAGATTTTTTGTTTTGTACAGGTAGTAGCAACCTTAAACATAATGGCAACTAGCAAAGCAACAATGAGGGAAGCTGGTTTACTACTGAAAATGTGACAATTAAAGTTAACTACTACTGAGTAGTAACAAACCCTCACTCCCAATTTCAAACTCAAGTTGGTGAGCTTAGATCTAAAGCTGAGCTCAGACCTTTATCTATCTGGCAAAGAGCTAGCTGTGTTGTTTTCTCAATACAATAAATTGAAGTAGGTATACAAGACAGAGGTTTTTAACCTTCATCCTGCTGGGTTACTCTTCCAAATAGTTCTGTTGAAGTCACTGAAACTTCAGTTCAAGATCAGCGGGCAGGATTTGGCCTACTAGATAACTGGGTCTTTGAGCTGGCCATGACAATGGTCTTTGGTAGCTGTTTTACATGTAATATCAGATTTCAAGTGAAGAAAACAAAACTAAATCAGGTAACCAGTGAAAAAAATGCGTCTTTCCCCTTTTTAAAATAAATTGCCAGGAGTTACCATAGTAACTGCTAACAGTCGAGCATTTCAACTGTCGTCATTGTGAACAGCAAAGTAAAATATTCTCTTTTCTTGGGACAGCTAAGGAATGTTCATCCAAAACAATGGATTAGCTAATCATTGCTTACATAGCAATTCATCTCCAAGGCATAGATGGAGAGGAGGTGGCTCAGCTCCTCTCCAGTGGTCAGCTGAAAACTGCAAAGCCAAAGCATGATTTGTTGTCCCAATTAGTTGGACTGCCTGGAAAGGAGAATGACATAGTGGATCTGGAGGTTAGCCTTCTCTGTCACCTCTTAAAGTGATTTCTGCTAGTCAGATATGAAATTTAGAGGAGGTGATGTGTAGGAAAGCCAAGCATGTCCCATTGTCAGAGCTCTCCAGCTGAAACCATTTCCTCAAACTAATTCTTAACTGGAGAAAGATTCTCAGCCATTCATGTGTTTCCTACACTAAAAACAGTTGCTTTCTTTTTCTTCTAGTCTTTGGATCACCCTCCTTATTTTTCCATCCTGTCTGCTTTCACAGCTACTTAGAAGAACATATTTAAGCCCTTTGGACTTTGGGTGTCAAGAGCCCAGGCCAGGTAAGTAGCAGTCAGCACCAGAGCCTCTCCCCAGGCTGGAGCAGGTGTCAAACCCACTCTATGCTAGAGCAGAAAAACAGACTGAAGGCGAGGGAGCAGCAGTCCAAACAGCAGAAAAGCATTAGGCCTCAAATCGTGTTGATGAGCACTGGCATTGCAGTCTGATGTATGGGATTATGACATTGAGGCTGGTTTGGGAGGAGGTTTATATTAACCTCCCTCCCCCCAAAACGTAGGCCAGCTCACTCATCTCCCCAGGAGCTCTCGTCATATTGTTTCCACTGGAAAATCCACTAGTGCTGTTTCCAGTTCAGTTTGACTGATGCAAATGATGGGGCTTCCACCACTGCTGTGCTGAGATTAGTTGCAGTTTCACAGGTCTCCGTTTTCAGGCATTTCTCCTGAAAATCACCTAGACCATCTTATTCCAGTTTCTAGGGAACAGCTAGCCATTTTCATGAAGAGTATAAGCACCAGTGCAATTGCCACCAAAAGTACAGACATTCAGCAAGGAGGTCCAAAGAGTGACTGGGTACAAAGGCTGAGTTACTCTGCCATTCTTTAAGCTAACTGCTGCCAGTCAGGTTAGCAGTGGAGAGACAATTCGGGAAAGCACGGTCTGAATCTTCTATGCTCAGACAAGTGTCAAGATCAAAATCAGACAGGCCGGGACCCTCAGCTGTTATGAAGAAGTTAAAAGAAGTGGCACTATCATGTTTTACACATCTGAGAAACCTGTGTCTTTGGTTTATAATCAGTTCCCATCAGAACCTGTTGGACCATTTTAAACTATTTCTTTAGCCTTTATGTAGATGGACACTTTTCTCCTTTGAGCCTTATACCTTCTTAAAGCCTTCCTTCTTAAAGGAAAGCCATACTAAGTATAGGTAAATATCCCTTTCCTTAGTCATCATTCGGCCAAACTTTTTAACCTGAGGTCTTTTAATCTCTCGTCATAAATCAGTCACTTCAGTCCATTAATCAGGTTTGTTGCTGCTCTTTTAATTCCCTCCAATTTGCCAACATGTGCCTGGCTCTGAGGTGCTCTGGAGAAATGGCAGTGTGTGCTGTCTCCTCGCCTCAGTGCCGAAGGAGGGGAGGCCTCCACCCTGAAGTCCCACACTGGTTGCTATTGGGCACAGAAAATCTGAATACTTATCAGGCAAAAGGAGAGTGGGAGAGACAAAGAATATCCAGTGGAGGTGTGCTGCATTGAGCTCAAGTGAAATCTTAACTTTGTTTATCATTTGTTTATGTCAGGAAAATATTTGGGATATATGGTTTGCAGTTACGGCTGATAAAAATAGCTTTTCAGGAAAGCTATCACAGGGGAGTTACTATAAAAGGGGTACAATCAAAGTAGTTTTGTTTTTTTGTTTAAATGTTTGATTAGGGCCTGATCTGGTTATATACATTTACTATCATGTATTTCTGCACGTGCACTAGAACCCAAGGCATCATTATAGAAACAGAGAACAATTTTCATTGGAAGCGACCTTTGGAGATATCTGGTTCAATTTCCCTCCCAAAGCAGGGCCAGCTTCAAAATTATGCTAGCTTGCTCAGAGCCTTGATGTTCACACTGCAAACATTTATGCTAAATCTCTGATGAGCACTTCTGAATAAGCAATCAAAGTTTTCTTCAGAGACGATATTGCAGGTTTCCAGGGCTGGGACAGACCCTGGGAAGCTGAATCTAGTGCTTTATGAAGCATTAACCCATAAAACTCATCCACTAAAAAGAATCTGCAATTAGTGCTAAGAAGATGTCCCAAAGCCAAGAAGAACATACAAATATTGCACCAGACAGCCATCAAATCTTGTACTTTAGGTCTTCTAAGGTATGGTTTTTATCTCTTTTGCCACAGTAGTACATAGGTGTGAGGGCACAAGTGCGTTATTGCAATAGATGTATATCACTAGGGACAGAAGTTAATGAGTAGGCTTGATTCTGACTGTTGAACGTGGATAGTGCTCCTCCATTTCAAGCATGATGGGCTGATGTGTGATCAGAGCCATGGAAGAGACCTGAGGCTACTTTGTGTGATCTCAGGAGCTGGCTGCCACTTCTGGGCCCAAGGGTGGCAGAGCCATCTCTGGGTAACTCGAGTGAAACTTATAAACCGATTTGTTTCTTCAAAGATTGTCTCTTTTTGTATTTTTGTGATCCGAAAGTTCAGTTAAGGGGAAGCTCTTTGAGAACGTGATCCGACACCACATTACTAGAGCTAATTGGGGAGCCAGACCTGGCTTCGGTTCTGTCTGGTCAGATTTCAAGAAAAAAGACTTCAGAATCTCGCCAGAGCAGAAGATAAAAGCTGATGTCAAAAGAGACAGTGTGTTCTCTCCTACTTTTTCTTTTGATGATGTAAGTCCTGGTGATTTAATAGTGCTGGTAGTTAAGCTGGAAAGTTTTCTGTAGTTAACTGTTTGCAGTGACAGATATTAATTAGTTTTACTTCGACAGCAATTCTTCAGTAATAGCTCTTCCATGGCAATTCCTATTTGACTGATTTATAAGAACTCTTTACCCTCTATTAACAGACAAGTTAAACTTAAACTTAAATCTTATTACTCATAATTGGGGCTTGGAAAAAATAGTATAGACTTCAGACTTTTAAATTTTAATTATGAGTGCATTTAATAGTCATGAAACTGAACAGCTAATTGCTCTGGTTTGAACTAGACACAATGCATGTTCTCTAGAAGCTTCTTCTTGTAGTTCAGCCAGTGCACCTCAACCCTGAATCCTGTTAATCCAACCTTGCATTTTTTTGCAACAGGACAGCCAGTTTGTCAGTGTGTTTTATGAGCTACACAAAAAAAGGAGCAAGGCTAGGATCACCAAATTCTTTCTGTATCCAAAAGCAGGCTTTAAGCTTACAGCTGCAGGAGGCAACTGCTCATGTAATAGCCCATTGTTCAGCAGTAAACTTTTTCTTCTGCAGCTGAAACCTAACACAGGTAAAATCAAATGTTGTCCATAAAACTAGTAATTTTTATGTCAGTTTTAAAAAAACCTTATTATTCCTAATAATATTTTTAGTGTTGTATACATTTTCAAATATTTTATGTCTCTTTCTGGATCAATATTCTATCAAACATACGTCAGTTCTTCATATTATTTATTTTTCCTTCTTTGGAGATTGGGTGCACTTGGACGTGATAATAACTTCCAGCTTGCAGTACTCAAAATTAATGGCCAGAGTATTGAAAAGCTTGCCATAGATGTTAATAATCCTTTTTTATGCTGGTTTCGTTACTTCCATCTGTTACCACAGGAAGGATGACTTGGTAATAAACCCTGTTTATACCTTCACCACAAAACAAGAGAGAGGAAATGAGATGTCAGCAAAACTGCATAGTGTGACACAATCATGTTCAGCAGTATTCTTTGGGACTTAAAGACTCTTACAAATGTGGTGTTGTTAATGCCCGTATCTCTGAAGAGTTTGGGATAGTTGCAATAGGGTAAGTTCATCCGGGGTGTCACTCCTCAAGGGCTGTGATGTCCACTGAGAACCAAGTCATCTCTGTTGTGTTGATTTACACTCTAATGGAATTTGAACTTCACCTTCAGGCTGAGATTGGACTACGTTGCAGCATTTTACAATGCTGAGAAGCTATTGTGTGCTTTAATTTGAAAACATGTATCCAAATGGTGTATTTGTGATCACAAAATGTCCATATTTCCATGAGTTGATCCAAATTTGCAAGTCAGCCATCCTGGTGGCGCTGCTGGCACAAAATTGAGATTCTGTTCTCAGTCTGCAAAGGCCTGGGCTTTATTCCAGCATCTAGCAAGAGGATCAGTATGCTTCATGACTACCCTCTCTACATTCATACACTGGGGATACCTGAGCCCCAGCAGACACCCACCCTCCCTTCTTCCTATCTCACAAGCTCAGCTGGATTCTCCAGAGCTCTGAAACCACATGCAGGTGGCTCCTAATTTTAGTAGCATCTACACAATGACTATCATGATGTGCGTGAGACAGAAAATCCCACACCTCTCTGATACAATGAGCTTGGGCTTTTGATGGGTTTCCGAGCAGCCCTGAACGTGCTGCACTAGAGAGGAAGCAGCTGAGCAGCTGCAAGACTTCAGGTGCTTTTGTGGGAAGGAATGAGTGACTGGGAATATGGGATGTTTGGGGGAAATCTTCTTACTTGTCCTCCAGTGGGGGTATAAGCATTTTTTACCACGGTGTTAGCTAGGCAGGCCTTGTCCTCAAGACTAAAACATTCCACATTGGAGACCTCTTCCAAAAGATTACAGTAGTCTTAGGCCTGGTGCAAAGTAGCTTGTGGAAAGTAAAGGACACTTTTCACATGGCTTTTTACAGGTTATTGATAGGAGTTTCAAGACCACACTTTCAGTTACCAGGCCCACGCTGTCTTCTGACAGTGCGTTCTGTCATTGCTCTTGCTACTATGTACAGATTCTGTACTTGCCCCTGCATCTTTTCTCCCTCCAAGAAGGCATCATGTGGAAAAAGTGAAGCTCGCATTTACTGGCCAACCTAGATGTACCAGCAGGCCCATGAAATCCTTTCTGCTAAATGTGGCCTTGCAATTGTTAAGGCCTTCCTCAAAACACCCAAGAGACCACAGAGATTTTAACTATGCAGGTTACTGTCCTGCTCAGACCCTCTCCCCACGCCAGTGGCTTGCAGCAGATCATAACAGGTCAGTCCTCAGTGGTCCAAGCTCATGATTCAGAACAGTGCATGGAAGTCTGACATGTCAGCGTACCTGAATGCAAGGCCTTTGGTGTATTAACCAGAGCTGCACCTCTTTGCTGTGTCACCTGGATGTACTGCAACTTCTAAAAAGCCCTCAAATTTATTTCTGAAAACAGTGTGGAATGAAAAAAAATCTTCCAGTGACATCTTCCAACAGCTCTTAAAACTTCCATTAATATTATGAATGAATCCAGCACATAATCTGCTGCTGAATCAAAATTTCCAGCACTGTATTCCGACTGCATTAAAAGCTGTATTTCCATTAATGTAAAGAATGAATCCAGCATGTAATATATTGCTGAATCAGAATTTATGCAACAGGTTAGTTAAGAGGCTACAGTCAACTCCTATAACTGGAATATCTGAAGCTTGACCTGACACTATACCCACTGCAACTAAAAAGCCAGCAGTAGATATGAAAAACATGTCTGTCTGTGGAGGAAAATCTATTTCTCTAAACAGTGATGTGGACAGGAAATGAAGAGGTTTGAAAAATTGGCTCCCAGTCTACTATTGCTGTGCTGTGATAGGACAAGGGGTAATGGTTTTAAATTAAAAGAGGGGGGTTATAGACTAGACATAAGGAAGAAACTTTTTACAATGAGGGTGGTGAAGCACTGGAACAGGTTGCCCAGAGAGGTGGTAGATGCCCCATCCCTGGAAACATTCAAGGACAGGCTGGATGGGGCTCTGGCCAACCTGATCTAGTTGAGGATGTCTCTGCTTATTACAGGGGGGTTGGACTAGATGACCTTTAAAGGTCCCTTCCAACCCAAACTCTCCTATGATTCTATGATTGCAGTTTGTTTTCTTGGGAAGGTGGCAAAGCATGTAACATATTTAGTATTTTTATTTAAAAGTTTAGTACTGTGTTATTTTGCTTCTTCAAGAAAAAGTACAAGAGAAAATACAATAAAAGTTTGAGAAAAATACAAGAAGTTTGAGAGAAAGTACAATAATGTGTCCAGATTGTTCAAAAATTGCCTTGAGACTCTCTCCAGTGGAATGTTCTTCTCTGAATGCCTGTGTCCCTTTCCCTTATATTTTGTTATTTTGGGAAAACCCTTACCTTGTGAGGTTTATTTCCTAATTTGTGAAGATGTCTATGCTCTTCAGCTAGGCATTCTTATTTCACTGACAGGAGTTATAGGCAGAGGAATCCTCAGAGATCTCAGCAGCTCTCTCCCATTTCAAGAGATATAAGAAAATCAGGAGGCAGCAGCGCAGTTTGTGAGAGGCAGAGATCCAGCATGGCTACCAGGTTCCCTGGGAGGGGAGGGAGACCCTTTCAGGCTCACAGGAAGCAAAGGGTCCTGGCAGGAACTCCCCTTCCCTGAAACTGGGACCTGCATTTGCAAATTATCTTCCCACTAACAGCTAGTGCTTTGGGGGGAAAGAGAAGGGCCTTGGGTGCTTTGGTTTAGACACCTCTTTCACCTCTCTTCCTCTCTCCCAGTGAAGTGCTGCCAGTGGTGACATGTACCTGTATTGTCCCTCCCATGAGATGGCAACATATAATTCTACCTGAAGTTATCCCTTACAATTTCATTTCTGCTCTGATGAGCCAGGATTTTACTAACGGGTTTATTGCCAGGCTTGATATCTTGGGAATTAGCATTACTCCATCTCTGTCTTTATTATCAATCAGCCTCATTCTTTCAGCCTCCCTCTATAGCATTCCTTGCTATTAATTTTATCTTTTTGTTATCATTCTACATCATCTTCTACATTTTTTGCATTTCTTTTTTATTTTTACTAATGCAAAATTGCTTTATCCTTCCTTTAATATTAGCAGTCTTCTTCCATCTAGAGCTTTAATTTTAGCTACTCTTGGCCTTCTCAGAAATGCTTAGACATCCTCAGTCAAAGGCAGCTGAGGATATGCAGTCCCTTGCAGGATCAGACCCAGACATGAGAGGAACTTGTATGCTCTCTAGATGTATTAAACTAATTACTTTGACTTCCATATACTCATTGTGGGTTCAAAGGCCAACAACCGGGCATCCTATTTGAGAATTTCAAGGGAGATGGCTGAGCACAGGAGAGCCTGGGAGCAGGTTTCAATTATTTTATTAGACAAAGGGTTAAGAGTCATGTCTGGGAGGAGAGATGAGTGTTTCTTGACGTGGGATTTAGAATGTAGCAAGGAGGACTTGAGGGCTTTTTGATCTGGCATCTTTCTCAAGCATTATCTCACTTCTTTTAAAAAGAAAAAGGGAAAAGAAGAAAAGATGGAAACATCTCCTAGGCAGGAGATTTTGTAATGGATTCTGACACCAAGAGGAGCTTATGAAACACTTGTGTGGTTACAGCTAGCAAATCCTGGGGCAAACAAAAATTCATGCTAAAATGATAAGGAGTTTTGTTCACTGGGAACCGGTCCCCTGTCCTGATACTTCCAGCAATGGATCAGGAAACAAGTTTCGATGTTTTGGATAGACTTATGTATTAAGAGTTACGGCCTGGAAAGGCCATTAAGAATATAACTGTAGTAAAACTGTGAATCAATTATGGAAGAATATCTGAAATACAATTTTAGTTTATAGATGCTTTCAAGCAATAAAGTGTGATGAGTTAATTCTCTTATGCTTATTTCTAGAGCTGCAGAGATGAGATTAGAACTTGCAGATTCCTGGCACCTTGTCCGTGCTGAGTCCACAGGCAATTTAACTTCTACAGCACTTACTGTGCTAATGCGTGGAACATGGTAAGTGTTTTAATATTACTGTTCCAGACTTCTCTTTCCCCACTTTACATATTTTGGTCTCCCAGTATGAACCCCAAATAACTGCTGTGGAGGAAAAAATTACTGTGAAACAAAAAACTTATAATTTATGCAAATTCCAAAATATTGAGTGTAACTATCTTTTCTGTGACACCCCATAGGGTGAGCCTAGGACAAAAGCCTATTCCCATTACATCTTTCTATGTAGCTTGGAATGTCAGTAGTCATTTGAACGAAGTTGTCTGCTTAGCCTTAAAAACAGGCAGTGGAACTGTTTAATGTGAAACCTGGGACTGAACTGTAAAATGTGTGAAAAATAGTACAGCAGCTACTATAACTTCCAGTAGTTTTCATTCAAAGTTGCTTTCAGAACAAAAGCTACAAAAGAGTCATTTCAAGAAATACACCTCAATAGAGAAGAGGTACATGAAAAACCATAGAAGGGCGGGCTAGATTCAAACACCACTTTCGTACTTGTAATGAAAAATGGTAAATACAATCCAGTGTATTCTCTAAATGCTCCCGATATGAATCAGTACGTCCATGAGTAGGTGTAAATAGAGTATGATAACAATTCAGCTCTATTCCTGCCACCTACACTACTGCAGTATTTGAATACTACAGAATTGTTAGTGGATTTTGTCTCTCTGACGTTATTCCCCCTCCTCCTCATAAGGTAGGAAAATATCCCTTGTCACAGGTAAGTAGGTGTTAAGCCTGACAGAGAAAATGGGGTTGTTTGGTGCACTGGATTATGTGCACGCCCAGGTGCAACTGCACTGGTGTGATCTGCCCATCACTGCCAGTACCTACAGGGCTGATTACACGACCTGCATAAGGACATGCAAAAAGTTGACCGAGAAACTAAATTTTCTGAGTCAGAGCTGAAGTCTTCTTGCAGAACTGATTTTCTAAATAATCTAATTGTTCCTAACAGAACTAAGTCCTTTGCCTAGTCCTGCCAAGAGAAATTGTAGGGTTTGGTCTCCGTACAATAAATATACAGTCCTGAAAGGCATTCCTTTATGCACATTAGGAAAATGAGAGCCTTGAAAAGTCCAGGAGAGTTGCTTTTGAGGCCTTCCCCTGCAAAAAATTGTTTACCATCTCTGTGTTCCTTACAGCATTAAACACTAAACTTTCCTCAGTGAGTTTCCCTAGTGAGATCTTCATATGATGAAAACAGTGAGGACATGATGGCTATTCCTGTACCACAAAACATTAAGCATTACCTTTCTTTATACCATTGCTATGCCTGTTAAAATTGAATATATTCATTCTTTGACTGTTCAGTGCGATTTCATGTTCCATAAGTGTCAAAGTGACTCAGAATCCATGGACCACGACGTATAAAAGTCTGGTTTTCCTTCTTTTATTTTATGTTATACTTAAAACCAAAATGTTCTTGAAGCTCAATCAAAACAAGGAAAATAGAAATGTTTCATTCAAAAAACATTGGAATGGGATGTTTGGACAATACCAAGAGTACCCTCGCTTCTCCCTTTTGTTTGATTGCCAAAATGAACTTAAGCCAAACTGATGCAGTTTGGTGAAGGGCAATTAGCTTGTGGGAATTGCATCTTCTGATAGCAAATGGTTCCACCAACACTTCATGCTGCATTTTCCAGCAGGTTTTCTGTGTGTAGCATGCAACTCAGGGCCCCTGCAAGGTGGTGGCTTTGAGAGGCTTGTGAATACTCTCTAGTCCTTTTACAAATCAACTTTTCAAGGTGCACCAATTTGTACTGTTCCCTCTTTCTACGCAGCCTCTAGATAGCCATTTTGATGAGTGATCATAGCATTAAAAGTTGTGGTTTTTATAGCTCTGCCCAAATCAGAAGAGTGGAAGAGGGGGAACATGAGGGTATAGAAGTGGACTCCTGAGCCAGACCAATGGTCTGTCATTCAGTGTCCTCTCTCCAGGGGTGGCAGTAAAAGCTGTTGTTTAGGGAGACCATGCAAGCTTGGCCATAGTCTGCAGTCCATACCCCTTATACTCCCTGAGCATCGAAATCGTTGGGTTAGGGTGTTAGAGAATATATCCCTGCCCAGAGTTTTCACGTTCCATCTGTACCTGCTGTCCGTGTATCTGTCTGAAACCTTTTTTCACCCGCTGCTGTGCTTGCCTTCACAACCTCCTGTGGCAGCAAGGACCAGAAATTCACTACGCATTTTGTAAAGAAGCACTTTCTTTTATTTGTTTTAACCCAATCTCCTACTGGTTTCATCAAGTGCCCCTGGTTCTCAAGTTGCAGGACTTGGTGAAAACAATTCTGCGTTTACCTGAGGAAGTACTGTGCGCAGACAGTGGAGGTGGAGGAGAAGAGAGGAGGAGAACGCATTACATGGGTTTCTTACAATTCCCTGATCACAGAGTTGTGTAAAAATATGTCTGTTAGTAGATTACATAAACTAGAGCTCTAGCAGAAGCTAGAGTAACACCCTCTTGGTAGCTGTGTCCTGCCCCTGAAGCCTAGCCCAGTGTTTACAAATTCCAGAATAAGGGAACCAAATTAGTGGCTTAAATGTGGGCATTCACTGCCTGCAAGAGAGTGTGTGGGCTCTCTACCTTGTACAGGAAGCTTGTCTGGTACTTAGCCTACATTTTCCTTTCTTTAGAATTATTTTTGTATTTGTAAGCATAAACCCATAGACCATACTAAGTAATTCCTTTCCTTTCTTGATTTTCATTTTCTCTGCATATTTATCTTGTCTCACCCGTAGCTGTCACTGTCAGGTTATGCAGTACTAGGGCTATTTTTAGCTTGTTCTCTATTCACTAGATTCTCCCTGTCCTATGGCAATTTTAGTTGTGTTTTTACTTCACTCTGATTTCCCTGAATAAGATTTGTCTGTTGGCTGTCTCATGTATGTTTTATTTCAAGAGACATTTGGTGTCTGGTATTTCTCAGCTCTCTGACTGGTTTCTCTTAAGGTCCATGAAGGTTTCTAATTCCAGAGACGCCCTTTTTTGTAGTCTCACTGCTTGAAGTGGGGCCAAGAGACAAAATGGAGAAATAAAATCAAATATGTGCCTGTGAACTACCATCTCCTATTAGTGGATTTATGCAACTATCTCCTATTAGAGGCTCATGCAGCTGTCACCAGAGATGTTTCTGAATCAAAACCTTGGAATTAAAATTGTGGAGCCCCGGGGGGAAGGGAGTTGCTCCAGATCTGAAACCTGCTGCTTGAGTCCCTCTGGCTTGTCCCCCCCAGTTTTCTTTGAGGCACATGGTTCGTTGTTGAAATGAAATGTCTCAAAGGATGCAGTGTTGGTGCCCTCTTGTGGGGGGAAAAAGAGACATGAGGTGAGGAAAAAAATTGTGACATCAGTGGGACAACGTTTAACACAGATTAGAACGGGTTATTTTGACAAGGGGTGGAGATGGAGAGTTCACTCAGCTACGCAAAAAGACTTAGTTCAAGGATTTTTTGATGGGATCCAGAGGGGTATTGGCCAGATTTCAACAGATCGCCTGGGCAGGTCTGCCCACCTCACTGCTGACGTGTGTGGCAAGGTACTGTGGAGCACAGCCAAGAGATGTTGGTGTCAGTGCTACGCAGGCAGCGTGCTGTGCCCTTCAGAGAGCCAAAACCCACCACAGCGGTGGGGCAGCTGCCTTAGCAATGCTTCGCCTGGGCTCTTGGGGCCTGGCCATTAGCTTCGGCCCAGCTCAGCTCTGATGCGGCTGCAGGTTTGCAAAGGGGGTTCAGTGCCCTCTGACACTAATTTCTTTGGACTCCACTGTATGGCACAGAGAGGCTTTGCATTTCATCAGCTCACATGGGTCATCTCCAAAAGGGGACTGTATACCTGTTTGTTTTATCTATGTAATCTTTGTTCATGGCTTTTCAAGATCCCTTTTGATTATGAAAAACAGAGTCCATAAAATGTAACAGAAAGTATGGTTCTCTCTGCATTTCAGCTCAGTGTATTTCCCATTATTTTTTCCACAAGCTAAGAGTCCATGGTTTGTTTGTTGTCAAACGGTTTGTGTGCTATCTTTTTATGAAAGCATGAGCACAGACTGTTGTAGTATATGAAAACAGCTAGGTTCTTCACCTGAGATGCCAAGCTTTCATAGGCTGACCTGCAGTCAGTCGTCTCCTCGACAGTTATCTGAGACATCTTCAGTTTCTTTCAACAGTTAATAGTTCTGGTTTTAGCTGTTTGAACAAAATGCCTGTGGACGGTGAACAACTTCTTGATAGAAGGATTTGCCTGTGGTAATATCTGGAAAAAGGTAGTTGCATCTTTCTGAGGTAACAGGCTATTAGATTCCACTTTCTTTAAGAACAGGAAAGAAGGCTGTGAGCCAGCAGAATCCAGCATTAAAAGACATTAATGGGATGGAGAACAGCCTTATTGCATCAACATTAAGTAGCAAACAACAAGTCATAAACCTATGACCTTCTCCCAGGCTTGATGATTTTAAGATTTCCCTCAAAGCTTTTTTCTGGCTTCAAGGTTTCTTAAAGATTTCCAAACCCTGGCTTAGTTCATTTGCAGGTGATAACTATACTTCTTTAGGCAGGTCCCAGGCTCCCCATTTCAAGTTCACTAAACTGAGGGGGCTATCTTTTTAAGCAGAGTCCTGAAACCTACTACAGGCTTGGCTAGATTTCAAGGTTACTTGCCATTATTCACAAGCAATAGCTGTACTGTATGACCAATCACCAGGGTAGTGGCATGCAAATCAGTATTGTAGTTCTAAAACAGCTGTAAGTAATAGCCAAAACTATTTAAAGTAGAAGCTAGGGGAAAGGTATGTTTGCCATTCAAGTAAATAGAGAATGCCATTTCTTTAGCAGAGAGACAGAAAGAAAGAATTCTTCATGCAGGTGGCATGGGAAATGACATACGGCATTTCAATAACCGCTTGCTATTTTTTTTAACCCTGCAGTAAAGGCCTAGTGTGTTTAAGAAGGGAACCTCCACCAGGCCCTCAAGGACTCCCATAGTGAAATGGAAAGAGAGGGGAAGAAGGGAGCAGGCAAACTATCATGCTACTGTCAAAGCTTCGAAGATCATCTTTTGATTGTGGAGGGGTTGTTTTCTCCCTCGTCCTTTTTTACTTTCAGTAGCACTAATTCTCCAATAAGGATAGAGGGGCAAAACTGGCTTGCCCTATCTATCTCTGCTTTTTTCTATGGGATGAGTTCTGCCACAAACTTTCTTCCAAGGCTGGTCACCTTCTTGGCATCCAGTTTGTTCAAACCATCTGCATTTCATTATCAATTATATACAGTCCTTCCTTGAAGCATTTCACTACAAATGTCAAAGTCTTGTAGCATCCTTATCTGCAGAGTGATGTGTGTCAAATCTGCCTTATCACAATCTGCCACCAGGGTTTTTTCACGTGTAACTTTCATTATAGTTGACAAGAGTGATATATGCAAATCTACCACATAGCAAGCAAAAAACTGTCTTTTTTTTTTTTTAAATAATCTGACTTGTGGAAATACCCTCTGTATATTACAGTAAAACAACGGCAAGATTGAAACAGCAATAGTTATTAACAGTCAAATGTGATATGCCAAAATGAGGACTACTAAACAGGCTTTACAAACAGTTAGTTAGCTCTGTCTGTGGTCCACCTCGGGCCAACCAAGAGGATGTTCCGTAATTTCAGGGTTCAGATTATCAGATGGACAAGCCAACAGCCATAGTGGAGGGCAGCAGCTGTATTGTGTCACTTGAGATGTTACAGGCCAAAACATGAAAAAGATAATCAGAGGAACTCGGGAAAGGACCTAGTAAAAATTTGAACCAAAAGGTAAAATTTTGTACAGGACCTCAGAGGTAGTGAGCTTGATTCAGCTTGTCACCAAACACCCACTCAAAATCAACATGCCACGCAGTACTCTGGCCACAGGAATGCTTTTACTGGCAAAGCAAGAAAATGTACGTAACAGGCACAACATATATTGTTCATATCCATTAAAGACAGTGAAACTATCAAGTTAGCTGCTGACTAAAAGCTTCCAAATTTGCAGACGGCTTAGACTGAAACGACGAAAGTGGTGTCGGTCTGGTGCCACATATGTGGGAGTGCATCAATGCACAGTCTGAGTTTACAGGATATGAGGCAGTAAGCAGTTGGGTATCAGCAAACAGAATTAGGACAGGAGCTCTAATCTATTATAACTATAAATTGTTTGGCTCTTTTCCAGGGCTTTGTAGACATGAATTTTCTTTCTGGGTTCAGTTCCCACAAACTTCCTGTTCCTCTCAGGCAAGTTTCAGAGCCAGATTCTGATCTTCATTTATTCTCTGTAAATTCAGAATAATTCAGTTGAGACCAACATGTGGCAGTTGTTCAAAACTATCCTAAATGAGCATGAAAGGGGATGCAGGGTGCCTTATTTCTTCATCTGTGAAAAGAGGACTCTTCTCTCACCTTCCATTTTGCCTATTTGGTATTGTAGCAGAAACAGAGATACTGTGCACATATCGATGAAATCTTAGCTGGAGTCTCTATCTGCTAATACAATACAAACAATGGATCAGTAGTCACAAAAGATTTGAGCAAGTTTTTCAAGACGCAGTCCCAAATTCCAAACACCATGACAGCAGAGAGCCATGTAGCCCTGGCACACGTGCAGTAATTCAGAAGGGAGTCTGACCAGAAGGATTTGCCCACACAAATAAAGGTTCATGATTTTAACTCTGAAAGTGATCAACTAGCAAACTAAACTTTCAAAAGAAGTGGTGGGACTTCTCCGTTTTTTGATGTTTTTAAATCAGCCTGCAGATGTATTTCTGGATGTTATGTTTTAAATAAACACAACTTTTTGTTTTCCAAGCAGAGACAGGCTAGAGAAATTCTATATTCCATCTGTTTAAAGAAATCAAATTAAATAAGTTAGTGTGTTAAACCTTTCAAGTCACTCAGATCTAAACAGAGGAGACAAAACGTAATGGAGACTCAGAATGAAGAACATAGAAGGAATATTCATACAAGAACCTGAAAAAGGCCAGGTAGTAAATTGCTCTAGAGTAATAACAACACAGTGTCTATATTTCCAACAGACACAGTTTTAATAATAAAAGCAAAGAGAGACCAGATTTGCATGAAGTAATGCAATCCCATTCTCAGTATCTGCGTGTGCTCGCAGCCTTCCCTAAATACATAACAAAGTGCATTTGCAGGTGCCTTTCATTTAAGCGTTCAGACTATACACATTTTGGCGATTAAAATGTATGTTTTTCTCAAAATTAGGGCTGTTTGAAAGTGAGTAACCTGAATTCAACAACACATCGCAGTAGCTTTTACATCTATTCATTTTTTATGTTGAATCTTCCAAATTTCCCAGAAAAATTACCGTAAAAGTACTATCTAAATCATCTTTACTATTTAGCCGTATTTGTTAGGGGGATGAACATATACGAGCAAATTTCGGAATCATATACATGAAATGGATATTTTGATCTTGAAAGCCCTGTTACCTAAGAGGAAACGTGACTATATTTTCAAAATCAAAATTGGGACACTTTTGCATTTACGCATTTTAGGATTGTGAAATGTTTCTATGAAAGAGAGGGGTACTTCTTGTAAAAAATTAACACACTGGAAAACCTTAGGTGTAGCGGTGGTATATACCTTGTTTCTGAATAAGTATTTCCAATAGTTTGATGTCTGATGCAAAGTTTTCTCTAAGCACTGAGAAGTTCTATTAACATTTACTCTCTGAAAAAGAACAACTTAATGAAGGCTACGCCCATCTGCTTTTTCTCTTGCTTCCAAGTACTACTCATCACACCAGAGACCCATTCCACTGGTTGGTTTATTTTGTGATACAGACAGAACATTGTGTCTTGGGCAAACATGATATAGCCATTTATTTTAAAAAAGCTTGATGTGAGAAAATGAGATGTAAAAGGTTTTGCTCCTGCACAGTGCGAGTACACCACGCAGAATCTGGGCTTGTACCAACATAAAAATTCAGAGCAGATAGGCATTTTAATAGAGAACTCACATGTGTTGAATTGTACCATAGTTCAAGAATGGCTCTATTAATTTGGACAGCATGATCTCGGTTCTAAGGCTAGCAGAATCTGGCATGTAAAGCAGTTATTTCTGAGGAAGTCAGAAGGAAAGATATAGAGTGAAAGGGGTTATTATGTATTCTTTGAGTATTTGAGAGTTATTTGTTTAAAGTAATTTTCCCTGCGTTGTTTCTGTGGAAGACTATAATCAGTTGGCTGATTTTGTCAAGATCTTTAACTGTGAACAGAAAATTATAAAATACACTATTTTTAAATTATTCAGGTTTGCAAAATTCAAATTGATTAATTTCTTCTCAAACAGTAATGCCTGTGCTCTGTTTCTGAATGGCTCTGTGCCCAGATTATTTGTGCTCACGTATGGCATTTCTCATTGGTGTTAGCCAGGCAATGATTCTTCATGCAAGGACCTCATGAGTAGCAGGAAAAGCTAGAGCTTTGAGGAAAGCATCTTTGTTTCAGTATTCTCCAGAAGATGCTTGGGAGTAGCTGAGAGAAGAAGTCAGAAAACAGTAGGTCAAAGAGAGTTTTCTCTTTTTCCGGAGTGAGACTTGTAGGATTGTTGGGAGCTGTTGGGATGAAAGCAGGTTCTAGGTAGCTGGAATTAGGGAGTGGGGTAGACAGCTAGTGGGCAAGTGGTAGGACAAGAGCTTGACTTCCCACTTTTTCCATAACACTTGCTTTTAAGGAACAGTCCCTTCGAGGACCATCTGCTCTGTCTCACAGTCCCCTTGGAGGCAGACAGGTTTTCAGGAGCGGGCATTACTTTCCAGATCGTTGGTTTTCCAACCATATACTTCTGCCATAGCATGTGGAAGGCCTGTTCCATGAGCCTGGCTTCGATCTGTAGGGCTGGGCACAGAGCTGAACACAAAATACTTAACAAGTCATGCATGAAGGAGCCATCAGCTACATCAGGCTGAGAGAGGCTGTTTTGTGCATGTTCTAAGTTATGTAGCAAGTCTTGTTCTGGTTGCTTTGATAGTGATATTTAAAAAGCTGCATCTGCAGTTTTAAAATTATGATGAGTCTTAAATTGTAAAATCGATAAGTTGACAAGAACTGAAGGATAAAGCTTTCTGAGGGAGAGAGAAGATTGCCTCCTGGCTAACACCAGCTCTACAGAATAGATGATCTGTACTAGAATGTCCTAGTGGGCATTACATCTCAGCACAAAATTCTTCAGGGCCCAGTTATACTTCTAGAATTGAATTCTGAAATAGTGAAAAATATGCAGAAAAAGCACAGTAAACTATCTTCTGTGAGTTACTTGTCACAGTACTTGATGGCTGTGTATTTTAGTTCTTGCAGACTGCTGTTAGACAGGAGCATTTTAGGTTGCTGCAAAGTATCATTCTGCCAGGGGGTCACAGGGACCAAATTGCCTATTTCTGCGATATTTCAGGTGTGTTTGTCATGTCGTTACTTCCCATCTGTGGGTAGAAGAAGATACTGTAGGAAAACAGGAATCAAAAGAACAGCTACTACTGGCCCAAGACATATGAGAGGAAGCAGGATAAAATGACAAAGGCAAGATGCAACAGCAGAGTGAGACAGGATGGGGGGGGTCATGGCACGGAGGTTAGTGCAGGGAATGCATTACAAAATCCGGGTGTCATGTAGCGCAAATAGGCCAGTCAGGGAAGTACCTTTGTACTAAATTAGCATGGCAAGGAAGTGATGAGAAAAAACTCCCCAGCCAGTCCTGCTAATCAGTCTTATCTCTGATCTTGAAGGGCTTAAAACAGTTTACTTTCCATGCCTGTGTAAGCCATTTGTGCTAGTAAGTCAGAAATGCGTGCCCCATATCCTGTTACCTTCAGATCTGCCTCAATAGCCACAAGCTGTGTAATGCCAAAAGACATGCCTCTATCTTAAAAGAAAAAAGAAAAAAACTGAAGGTCCTTTTGATCTAAATTGAATCTCATTCAAGTCTATATAAATCCTCATGTCTGTGGCACACAACACACGCTTCGTGGCCTTGTTCCATTGCATTCACACTGATGTCCTGTGGTTTCTTTGTCATTTTTTGCAATCAAGTCACATGAAATATATTATTGTCTACCTTGTTCTGATAATCTCGATACCACATTTTCCTGTTGCACAAACATCTTTTTCAGGGTGATTTGATCTAAAAGTTGAAACCCAGCAGAAAGGAAACAAAATGTGAGGTTTTTTTAAACATCCTACTTCACCACACTGAGAGCTTGTTCTAACTGCTGCATCCTAAATTTAAGTGTTGGGATCAAAGTGATGTAATGGAATGATGTAAGGAACTGGACCATATCTTCTTACAGCTCTGACACTGTCAGTATCCTCCTAAAGATATGGGTTACTTTGATTTTAATTAGAGTAGTAAATTTATGCCCCTTGTGCTCCCACTCAAGAAAATTTCTAGTAACTCTGTGATGGGTAGGTGTCACACAGGCTACTGCATTAGACTGGGGTTTAGGCTTGAACCCAGACTCCTGGCCTTACATGTTTATTTTCACTCTGCTTTTCTCCTTGTGTGGGAAGAGGGCAGGCAGCTGGCACACTTGTGCTCTATGGCTATGGGCAACACGAAAGTAACTGGCTCAAACCATTTCGTTCAAGAACTGGAGGCTGTTCTGGGGCACAGCTGACAGAGGCAGCAAAGCCACAGTCAGAGGCGCTTGCCTGCTGTCAGTTTGCCTGTCCCCAGTATGGAGAAGTCGCCTAGCCCCTGGCTGCGGTCACTGCATGATTCTTCCCTTTTGCCAGTTAGAAAACGTGACGGGTTGCTACAGCTAAAAACCAACATCCATTAGTTGTCCCATGACAGGGACAGGATGAGTTAGAACAGAAGCAGCTCTATCATGCAATGCTTTTGATGAGTTTCGGCTGTTCGCTGGAGGTAGCATTGATGTCACTGAAATAGTGACTCAGTTTGTGTGTTTCTTGAGTCACCTGCGCTGAAACTGGCAACGTGTATGCCAGTAAAGCGTATTTCGACTTTGGTTTTTAGTGATCCGAGCACGTTCCCCCCTGCCCCACTCTAAAACTAGATTGAGACTGCCACCTGATAAAATCAAATTATGAGCCTTCCTGAGAAGAGAGCCTAGACCAAGACTTCTCCAGGTCTCACTTCATATAAATCCTTTTCCCCTGTTTCAGCTTTCTGGGCTGAAGGCAAGATCCAGATCCTGCCCCTAAACCTCCCACTCACTTGAAGGCAGAAGCCGCCTACTCTGTCAATGAGCAAAACAGCTTTCTAGTACCTGGGGGAATGCGGTGGGCTGTGTCTTACATCATCTTCCTCCCTGGTGTGTCATATTAAGTTCAAGGTACAATCCTGTTCCATAGGCAAGCGCACATCTGCAGCTGAGTGCAGTTTGCTGTGGGCTGGACTCTAGTGAGGTCAAGCTGTGGTGCTTCTGGGAGCCGGGCACTGGGGTGGCGTGGGAGGCTGGCCACCACCTCAGCTGCCTCTTTCTTTGATCATATTGGAGCTACTGTTTATGTCTCCTAAACAGCCTATGGCAGTTTTCCCTTAGTGACCTAAACTACAAGTGCACATGTGAGAGGAGAAACTAATTACCATTGAAAGTAGCAAGTAGGAATGGGGAGACACAGGTATAGTTGAACTAAATCTCCTAGAGCTGTGAGTAGGAGTACATTCTAGGTCTGCACTGCCCTTAAGCAACCAGCTGAATTCCTTCAGACAGCAGCACTGAAACCAGCCTGTAATCATTGCCAGTAACACCTGACAGCAGGACTAGAAATCCTTTGCTCCATTTCTAGAAATCCTTGGGGCTCCATTTTACCAAAGGAGACTATGTGAGTGTGTTAGAAATCAAAAGAGCCTTGAAAAAGTTTATTAACAGATGTAGGCCAGTGACATTTTCAAAGCAGATGGAGTTATTAGAGTGCAGAGAACAAGGCGCCAAATAAAAGATTACTGGGGAAGAGCATTGACTCTTTTTACCTTCAGGAATTATAAAAAGTCAACTACAAACATGGACAGGGTTTACATGAAATTGCTACAGCTGTAAAAGGAGTAAAGGACATAGAGAAGAGGGAATGTGAGCTGGGTTAGATCATCATGAGACAGGTTAGTTTTACCTCTACTGATGATGTGTTGTTGCAATAGTAAACAGCAAGTGAGGCTTGCAAGCAAGTAAATAGCAAGTGAAGTAGCTGGGGTAGCATGCTAAATTCAGGAGCTGGATGGAAGTCTCAGAAGTGTGTGATGTTTGGACAGGAATGCTTTCAGGAGACAATATAAGCGATGAGAGCTTTTACTCTACTCTGTGCAGCAAAGCCTGTGCTGGAGTTTGCCCATAAATCATGAGCTTGGGTTTTACAATCCCACCAGTTAACTCCTTGAATCTCTCACATTCTTGGGAAGAGGATTTAGTGGAAATACACTATCCCTAGAGCTGGAACAACATCTCTGAGGAAACTGCTTTTCAGATCTCCTGAGGGAGGTGAAAAATGGGCATAATTTATGCTGCACTGCTATTATTCATCCCTTCAGGAATTATTGTTCCACATGAGCGAGGGTAGGACAGGTAGGCTAAGTTGCCTGAGATACTGCTGAGCAGTGAACAGATGGCTGGAAAGAAAATCTCTAACACTGCTTAAATGTTTTCCAGGGATGGTAAACTAGCCCTTATTTTAAGTAATTCTGCTGAGGCACTACTCATGAATTCCTCTTCACCACAGAGATCCACAAAACGTCTATCTATCTGGTGTGTATACAGGAACATTGTAGAGCAATGGAATGTGGGGGACTTTCTATACACGGGTTATGCTGCATACCCCTTCAAGGATAGAACAAAGTATTTATTCCTTATGTAGGACAATTTGTATTAAGTTCCTGTGAGTTATGTTGACACCATTACCAGAGTGCAAATAAGGCCATCATAACATTCCTTCTTGGTAAGGTAATGGTCAAGCTGAATCCTAGATCATCAGAAAGCCTTTGGATTTTGAATAAGAATAGTTATTGGTTGTGGTCAAAGTTATGAAGATCCTTCCATATGCCAGAATTATTGCACAATATGTCCTCCAGTGGGTTCCTGAGTCGCTGTGATGAATGTGATGTGTGTAGAGCACATATCTGACAGCCTGTCTCGGAAAGCCGTACCCTTTTTGAGGAAGAGCCTAGAGATTACCAAGCCTCATGTAATGGTAGGACATTTTGAATAAGGTGGATTCTGTCCTCTCAGGGAAGTGTTTGTGCCTGATGTATAGCAAGAAAAGGAACCCTAAAAGAAAAAGAAGAATTTAGTTCCTATTACACATGTTCTCCTAAACTCTTTTGAAACAAAGTCAATAGATATGGGGCCTACCATGTGTGAGGAAGAAGTAGCTGAGAAAAAAGATGAGAAACTTTCCCATAGGTAATACAGGCTTATGTTAAATATGGCTCTCATTCACTGTGGTTTTGAAGTGTGTGTCAAAGTCTGAGCTAGAACTGTTTCAACTCTTACTCACCCAGATTAGCAGAGAAAAGGCGTCTACGTAAAGGTCCCTCCTGTGTTAGTTATCACCAACTTTTCAGTGCTGAGAATGGCATTGATTACATGGATTTAAAATATGACCTGTCTCCCAACCAGGGATGTTCCAACCAGTATTCACTGATTACTGGGAAGGAGGGAATCTGAGGGCAGAAATTTACTTTGCAAGGATGCAGAGTGACCACCACTGTTAACAGGTCCAGGTGGGGAGTTTCTGAGAATGTTACAGGTACAAGCCATAGAAGAAGTTGGCTACCCTGGAATATGGACACTGCTCAGCTCACTTGCATTTTATGAAGATACTTCAATATGAAGAAGACATTCTTAGATGTGTTTCCCTGAAACTGGATCTCTGGTGACTTGCTCATCCCAGAGCCTTCCATTGCAAGAGTATGTTTACATTGACAAATCTTATTAAACAACACTTCAGCCTGTGGTGTAAAATCTTTACTGAGACCACCCGGCACTTCCAGAACACCAAGGGCAGTGATCTTTGGAGTCTGCAGATACTTGGCAGGCTCACACTCTTCCTGCTCTGAAAGAGACAGTGTTAAGTTTCTTTTATCCACATCATTTGGCTTAGGCTGTGCCAGGCATTTCTGAAGCACAGAGGTAGAGCATGGCTTTACTGTGTTCATATAAACCTGTCTTTAGAGAGTAGCTCTCATTTCAGCCACCGAGGAGTTTTCAATGTGATTCTGGTATTTTCTCCTTTGAGGAGAAGGCCTTAAGTGCTACAGATGATGGCTGGGTACCAGGTATGGTATAGTTTTTCAACCTAAGTATTGCTTAGTCAAAACACAATAATCAAAGGGATGGAAAAATTTTAGCATTGGGTTAATTATCCCCATACATCTCCCAGCTGTTTCTCCCCCTCCCTGTTTTTTTTAAAGCCTTTTGTTACCCACACTTTTTATGTGCTTGCACATCTTTTTCAGAATGCCAGTTGGTGACTTGTCAAAGTTATTTTAAACAACTGTGGGCTTTTCTAAGACTGTGGCCACAATATTTTCCAAGGAGAAGTAGAAGAACATTATTCTCCACCAGGTGCAGAACTGGACAAGAAATTCTAAGAAAGCCACATTTCTCTTCACCCTCATGACATGTGCTCCTGTGGCAGGCTCAGCTTGAGGAAGAGGTTGCTACCAGCCCATCTTGATTCACACCCAGTTGACTTTTCCAAAGCTAAGCGACTGCCAACCTGCAGAAGAAAGCCCTGCTTTGAAACTAGAAGTCTTGGGGACAGAATCATTTAACTCCACCACCACGTAACCCATTCTTTGTTGCATCCCCAGTAGTCTCTGAAAAGAAATTTGACAGGTCTGGTTTCATTTGCGTCACCAAAGGCTGCAGTCTGCCATTGATCCTGGGTTGTTTCATAAAGAACTATGCACTTTGTCTTCAGGTTTGTAGAAGGTCAGTTTTTCACTCAAGTGAAGATATTTTGGGCTAAGTACATGACAGTCACATTCCTGTGATGTATGTATTTGCAGAGGCACTTTATTTTCACCACTTTCACAAGCAGAGTCCATCAAATCATCTGCAATAATTGTGCTTATTTTGTGGCTGGGGAACAATTGATCATCATTAACGGTAATAGTCAAGCCTCCCACAAAATTAATGAGAGAATATTTGCAAAGTAATTTTCAGACAAAGGTTGACAACTATTGTAACATCACACAGTATTTTCAAGTAATGCTTAGCATTATTCACCCTCTTTTTTATAAAGTAGCTTTTATTATGGGTCCTGGGCGCTGTAAGAATGATAGGAAAAGGATACTTCCATTTTCAGTCAGTGGAGGGGATAGATTTAACCCTTTTGGTGATAACCCTCTTTTCAAACCATTTTCTAAGTCTGCTTAAGGGTTTGTATTTCTCATTTTAGTTTCCTTCAGACTTGCATTTCTCACAAAAAGCAGCAGTTACCTCTTTCTTTTTAGGGTTCTTCTCCTGAGGACCAAGCTGTATTCCAGAACAACTCCTTTGAACTACCCAAATCAAGGGATTTTCCTGAGTAGCACAGTGTAGATCAATCCCCATGACACTTTCCTCAACAACTTGTACCCATGCTTTTTCCATCTTGCCAACAAAAACTCTAAAGAATTGGTCTGTCAGGAGCTCATCTGTGAGTTCTCCTGAATTATCACTCAGGGGAGGGTTTTGTTTTCTTTGACACCTCAAATATCAGCAAATCTGTGTCATGATTGAAGTAGGAATTTTGCAACTGGTCTGACAAGTTGCATCATTCTAAATTAGTATAAGCAGCGATAAACCAGGCTATGAAATACATTTGTATAAGTAATGTATGCAGCAGTGTACGTCTCTGGCATGTTGCTGGCATGTTTTGAAGAGACACCTCTTCACCCCCTTTCAATGTTATGTAGTCACATGATGAAACTATGTATTCTGAGGAAAACTGACATCAGAAGAATTTACTAGCATCTTTCACAATGCTGAATTGGGGAGGATTTTATTGGCCAAATTTACTGAAACATTTTAAACGGTTTGACTGTTTGTTGTTCAGTGGACTTCACCAGTTTCCTGTGCTTACATTAATGTACTCCTTCTCTCTGGTTGGACTTATTAACATACTCCCTTTCTTTTCCAAGGGTTGTACACTGTGTGGGAAATCCTGAGGTCTCTTGCTTCTGCCTGAGATGGAGTTTTTTCACAATGAGAAAGAGGAAGTTACATTTCTCTTCAAAATGACAAATCTTGAAGATTTTTCGCTATCCTGTAACCTTTGCGCTGATTCCCTAGGAGGGCCATTTCCTCACTGTTTTCTGATGCCTTCTTTCGTGTATGTGCTAGAGAGGGAATGTAAGTTAGTTACCTACTCTGACAAATGACACGAGGGAGAAAAGCCTTCTCAGAAGACATGTTTTAACTTTGGCAACTACAGATTAATTTGAAAGAGCGTCAAAATTATGATGATTAATTCGAAGATATCCAGGAAGGAGGGTATAGGTTGGTAAAATCATAATAATGGATTTCTTTGTTGGATTTGGGCTTGTAATAAAAGCACGTGCATTGATTGTTTCCCCAAAAAAGAATGTCCATAGGGGCCAGAGGCCACAGTGGTTGAGCTTTCTTTAAAAAAGCCACAGGCTCCCTGTCAAATTCTAGCATTCACAAATGGTCCAGACAGTGTGCTTTAGAGATGCAGAGATACATAGAAATAATCTGTGCCTTGTTCTGGTAAGAAGAAAATTGTGTGTTGGTCTCATTAGCAAGTATCGCTCTGTTTTGCAGTAGCAGGTGACAAAATGGAGGGGGGGGGAAAATCTGTTAAATTCAAAGGCCGTGAGTTTCCCAATAGCAACTGCATCACCATCTAAAAGCAAAGGCCCCTCCTTTAACTCTGTCCTTCAATGCATTACAATTCTTAGCGTTCTCTTTGTGTGAGATATACAACAGCCACTGTATTGATGGGGTTGAATATGTTTGTCCATCTGTGATAGCTGCCTGGAGGAAAGCACTATGTTTCAGGTCTTTAAAAATATATCTCCGTACCTAGCCATGCAGAGACATACCAAGGCTATGTAGTGGTAAGGCTCTGAATACTGTTTCCCTATCCTGAACTTTTTCTCCTCCTTTGTAACAAAGGATTTCTTCATCACTGCTGTGATCTCTTTCCTGTGGAGGAATCAGGCCCACCTCAAAATACAAACATCATGCTGGCAGCAATTAAGAACCATGTTCTGCAGATCACAAGTTTTAACCCTGTTGTTCTGACACCATTCTAGAAACTGTGCGTCTTCCCAGGCATCGTGCTGTCAATGCCATAATATTCCTCCCTCAGTAAAGGACCGACATAATGAAGTTTTTTCATAATGGCAAAAAAACTGTGGCAATATGCTTTAGAGCCTTCAAATCCTATGTCCTAGGGGTGTTTGCCTTTTTCACAGGCAAAGAATTTGATCTATGAACCAAAAGCCCAGAGGCTTTACCTCTATGCACACCAGATCACCCTCCCCAGTGTAGACTGCTCAAGTCTGTGTTGTCTTTCCCCTCATGAAACTGAAGTAGCTGTTAGAATGAGGCACTACGAAAATATAGCCCACCAACTGTGTGCCCATAAATCTTTTACCAAAACCTGGTAGACGTTGTTCATCCTTGAATTAATAATATTCTTCCTGTTCTGGAATTATTGCAAAAAAAATAATAGGGTATGTATCTCCCTGTCTCCTCATATACTCAGAATTGTAAATAATACAGTTTTCTGACTTTTCCAGGTCTTTTATTTGGAGCATAAACCAGAAATGATTGTTTATATGTCATCCAGAACAAACTGATTATAATAATGTATATGTGCATACATGTGTATATACACTAATAATTATATACTATAGATAGTATTTATCTATATATAAGACACTGATTATAATTATTTCCTTATCATCTGTAACTCTAGTACACACACGAGTGGCATCTATACTGAAGTTTTCAACCATCGTTCAACCCAATTCTCAGAAGCCAAAACCGCATCTGCGTCTAAGCAGTTTTGAGAACAACAATACCATCTACAACTAGGACATCTCAAAGGCCACTCTGTGCTCTCTGCATCCTTCTCACCCAGACAGAGACAAGGAGATACCAGCAATCATGGCTATGGCTGCATAATGTCTGGTGATATTCACTAGCTTTGTTCGCTGAGGAAATCTTTCACATCTGTGTAACATACTAAAGATCCACATATACCAAGATGAAAAACCTCTTGGACTACATGGGAGTGCCACACATTAAAAAACAAGCAAACAGCACCTTTATTTCATTGGGAGAAACCGTCTCAATATTGACCTGCGCAGGGTTTTGAAATTATTTGATGTTACTGTGCATTGACTTTTTTTACCAGATTATCCCAATTCCTCATTTTTGATCATTCTTATAATTGTGTACCATCACATCTTCAGTCAACACAAGAGACACAGAGATGGTTGCAAAACACAGATTAGTGACTGTTATCCTAAGTCACTAGACACTTTCTGTTTTTATGGATGAGAATATTACAGGGCATAGAGTTGGTAATGCCTCGTCCCCACTTCCCACTGCTCAGATTGTTTCCACAGGGGTAGCTGGTCCTTAATGGGGGCACCTGCCCTGCCCTTCTTCCAGGAGGGCACCCCTGCCCTGAGAGACTCCCTGCTTTCACTGACTGCATCCATGGAGGTGACCAACAGGTGGAAAACTCATACTGCAGGATGCAGGGAAATAGCTAGAGCAGAGTAACCCATCACATACACGCCTGAATATAATTATGGGAGACCCAAATATATCTTGGGCCTCAGAATATATTAGGGTGCTCTGAACCCATCTGTCATTGCAGGGGGAAGGGTCTGTGTCATAGGGCTGCTTGTCTTAGGAGTAATTTCTTATGATGGGAACCTTGCCCTGACAGCTGTACCTCCACTGCTACAATGATCAGACATATCCCAGGAGGTGGGGAACAAAGTTATCTTGTTCAGCTTTCAGCTCAGCTTGGCACTAGAATTAGGGGTGTCCACGAGCTAGAAGAGGAAAGGAGTGGTGAGCCTGTGGAGCATGACAGTTCTAAGTGGACCTTGTTCCTCTGCTAGCTGTGCTGTGTTAGGCAGATTCAGGAGCTTGGTTCCTGCTTTGCCTCCTGTTTGCTCCAGTTTCAGATGTCCACAGGAGTCACTGAAATCCTTAATCATGCAGCCTGAATTCTTGCTAAGGAATTCCTTCCCATCAGCAGTGGTATTCCGGAGGGGAGAGTACTGAGCTGTGAAACTGGAGGGAGGAATTTGCTGTGGGCTATTTGGGCTCTTTTGAGTTCCCAAGGGAAGCTCACAGGCTCTTTGCTGATTGTGAAGAGGAAGCGACTTTTTAGTTCTGCACAGTACCCACATTGTCTGCACCTGAAGTAAGTGGACTCCGGTTGCCCTTGATACGCCCATCACAGTTTGTACTTTGTGGTAAACAGGTTTTGACACACAGTTGTTTGTAGTCAAAAGGTGAAGGCCAAGATCAAAGCTGGATGTCGGTGCCCTATCAGCTCACGTGTAATGAGGGCACGCTCACTGTGGCTTCGCAGTACACACAGAGGCAGCAGCTGAGGTGACACCTCCATGGCTGCTGCCTCCCAGCCAAGTGAGCATTGCCCATTTACAGCTGGGTGAGCTGGGAGGAGGTGGAGTTCAGAAGATGCGTAGAGATGGGGAAGGCTTTTATGATTTTATTCTATTTACACTGTGTGTGCCAGAAGGCCTGAAAGGAGGGGTCAGGGCCTTGCTGTAAATATATGGCATAAAGCTTAGTCACTCAACTGAGGAAACTCCAAATTAAAGGCAGAAGACAAATATGAAGGAGCGGGAGCGGAAGAATGGAACAGAACGGTAGAGAAATCAAAACGGTTTGTGAGAAATACCATTTAGGTCCTTCATTTGTTCTTTAGGGAAAAAAGTGAGGATATAGATGTATGTATTTGGCAACATGACAGGCTTATAAAAAATGTGCATCAATTCTATGCTCCTCAGAAACTCTTCTGCATATTTGATAGATTAAGTTATTTGATCATCAAAGTCTCAATGTGCTTAGATAAAATACAACTTTCAAAAAGAGATTTAGTTTGTAGGGTTTCAGTTCCTGGAAGCTGTATGGTTAATCATTCATTTCAATATTACTAATTTTATCTTGGTAATATTGAAATTAATATTCTCAAAATACAGCCAATCTTGATAAAAGATTCTGACCTTGTTGCTTCCCCGAAGATGAGTCTTGCTGAAGTTGCTGATTTTGATCCCAGGCTGTCACGAGAAGCTGTCTGGGTTTGTTCAGGAGGCTGACTGCTAGTAGCAGAGTACGCTTGCTTTGAATACAACCAAGGAGAGAGTACCGTCTTCTAGCAGACCTGCTTACTCTGTGTGTTTAGGGTTGTATATGCGTGGTTTCATTATGAGAATATTTCATTTATTTCTTGTTGCTGGTAGCCCTGCAGAGCAGTGGCACACTGAGAAATGCTTTTTTGGCTGGCCTCACCAGCTGAACTTCCGAACAAGAGCTTGATTCTCCACATGTGAACTCACATTGCTGTTATTTTTATTTACTGTTATTTACAAACATCATTATCTGTGACATGTATTGCAGCACTGCGTAAAGATCCTAAGCATTGCTCTGTATATGTTCAGTGGATTCTCCTAGAGTTGTCAACAGGTGCAGGTGTCAGCAGAACTGTGCTGCAGGCCCAGATCCATGTGTACAGAATCAGAGACCAGCTGCTTTTCATGCTCTTTGCATTGTTTTTCAACTCTTTTTGATGTAGCAGAGGAAACGATGTGTTAGAAGCCTGTGTTGGGAAAGGGACTGGCATCAGAGACTGTTTTCTGCTACTTTCAACCCTCTGGGAATTCTTCAAAGTTCACAACAGTCAGTTTAGTCTCAGGCTATATTTACTGTGCTGAAGTCTCTTGCTGGTAGCCTGAGAAACCTGTGGCCCTGACAAAACTTGAAAAGCCAGAGAAGGTTTGTGAAGAAAACCAGTCCTGATTGTCTGGCCCTTACACAGGACCCCAGAGAGCTGCGTGGAAGCAAAGCTCCCAGGGACCTCTGAGGACAGTAGGAGAGAGAATTCAGTGAGAGTTTTACCATAGCAGTGCTGGAACTGGCCTGCAGAGCTGTTAGCAGTGACCACCTAGGAACCAGAGAAAAACAGCTTGACTCTCCATTTTATTTGAGTTCATTTTACATAAGTTGCCTCTGCAAATAAAGGGATTGCATTTGGCTCAAATCTTTAGGAAAACTTAATGAAAACCACAGAGCTTCATCAAATGTTTGACTACAATGCAAGCACATCATGAAAGGACGGCGAAATTTGCATTATTTTGATGTCAAATCAAAAGCAGCCAGATGTGGCAAAACTATTCACAGATTAACTGTATTTTAAGCAAATGTGACCTGAATCTTCAACCTTGGTTAAGAAAGTCTAGATCATTTGACTTTTGCATAGTTTGGAGTTTCATTAAAGTTTGTCCATACAGTTTACACTGTGAAATAAAGTGGCTTTGCAAAGCATTACTTGAATACAAGTTCTCCAAAGGAACAAGTTTGACCTCTCTTCATCTGTTTAGCCTCTTATCATTTTCTTTTCCCTTCCTCCCTCCAAGTGACCCAGTTCAGTTGACAGGCATTTAGCAAATCTTCCCCAAAGTGCAGACAAAGGATAGCCCTCATCTGGCTTGCAGAGCAGGTCTCATCTCTTCCACCCTGCTTCCTGTATGAGAAGAGCTACATGCAGAGCCCTTTTTCCTCTTCCTTTCCTCCAGAACTGTAGAAGACACACCATGAGCTCCTGCAAGGGAGGAAATTAGGCAGCTGTGTCACAAGGTCCCAGGTAGGAATTCTCTAACCCAAAGTAGTGAGGTAGTAGAAAGGGGAGAAGGGGGTGAGTGTAAGACTCCCCTACACGTTCCTGAAACCTCAAAGCTCCTTCTGCTAGCCAGACTCCCCTAACTCCAGTGTCTCTTTCTGGTTTCCCTCATTGCACTAAAATCTCACTGCCAGCTTGAATTTTGCCTGTATGTTTGAGGGGCAGTAATCAGGGGTAGCTCTAAACATGCTTGATAGTTTCCTTGCAGCAGTATTAGTCTGTGACACAGGAAACACTGGTGATGTGTGAGATACCAGACAATGATGTATAAAATGGTTGCCAAAAAAACCTCCCAAAAGTCTAAACTCTCATAGGTGTTCCCTTGCCCTTGGCAGATATGGGTCACCATCTGTCTGCAGGCATAGAGACCAGCCAGCATCCAGCTGCAAAATGCCTACTTAAGGTGATTTGTAATTGTGTCAGTAGCATGAGGCTTACTCAATGCGGAGTATTTTACTGAGCATCCTCTTGGCTATCAAGCAGACCCTCCCAGGAAGGGTGGTTTAAACATCCTGTAACAGGCTGAAGATTCACTGAGGGAGAGTGTGGGAGAGAGAGATCTCTGTAGTCCACTAGTCACTGGCAGTCACCTGAGGAGGGACAAGCCATAGTTCTGATTCAAAATCTATTTTGGTACTTTATCCCTGAATTTTTCACGTGAAGTTCATTAGCAGTCCTTGGGATGGTACTGTGAGGGTGCAACCATTAGGCTGCAGGGACATGCTCCATCCCTTCTCCAGCTCTGTGACCTGCTGCAGTGAATCCCCTGGTGAAGTGCTGCCCCTAGGCCCTTGGGATATGATACCATGGTACTTCAGTCAGCTGTGGCATCCACCGCCCAAGCCAAACAGCTATACATTGGGTTGCAGAAGGCTGAGTGTTTCAGTTTCTCAACTCTTTGGTAGATCTCAGATCACTCAGAACACCAATAGCTTACTGGAGAATGAGACATGTGATAGGTACATGTCCTAACCACTTAAAAAAAACCCTTTCTGACCTTAAATCCATTCATCCTGTGACAACACTTGTGAATTCAGCCGCTGGAGTGTGGCTTCAGGTAGCTACTATATGCAGGCAAAGGAATTGCACTTTTCTGCTAATAGGTTCTTCAGGCAAGATCTCCGGACACCTCAAGGTGCCTGTCGTGGTTTAACCCCAGCCAGCAACTACGCACCACACAGCTGCTCGCTCACACCCACCCCTGCCCCCAGTGGGATGGGGAGGAGAATGGAAAAAAAAGTAAAACTCATGGGTCAAGGTAGGACAGCAAAGGAAGAGATAATAATAATAATAATAATAATAAAAATAATAAAAAACAAGTGATGCACAATGTAATTGCTTGCCACCCGCTGACCAATGCCCAGCCTGTCCCCAAGCAGCGATCCCTCCCTGGCCAACTCCCCTCAGTTTATATACTGAGCATGATGTATATGGTACGGAATATCCCTTTGGCAAGTCTGGGTCAGCTGTCCTGCCTGTGCCCCCTCCCAGCTTCTTGTGCACCTCCTCGCTGGCAGAGCATGGGAAGCTAAAAAGTCCTTGACTTAGCATAAGCACTACTTAGCAACAATGAAGACATCAGCGTGTTATCAACATTCTTCTCATACTAAATCCAAAACACAGCACTATACCAGCTACTAGGAAGAAAATTAACTCTATCCCACATGAAACCAGGACAGTGCCACAGACCCAGGCAGGTCCTTTATGGATTGCTCAGTACCATTTAAATGCCTGAAAAATGATCCTTGTTGCTCTTGCTCTAGACTCACGTTCTTTGTCTGCATTTGCCAGCACCACAGAAAGCAGAGAAAGTGTAGCTTAAAAATGACTCAGAAGTGATTCCATGCTCACGTGGTGTGATGCTCTGGTTAGTCATCACAGTGATCTGACTGAATGTCTACGTTAGAAAAATCCACCGCATACGTTTTATTCCACTAGCTTAGCTGTAGCAACGTTTCTCTGCATATTTTTCTTCACAGCTGTTGTTTTTATTGGTGTCTACTAACCAAACACTCTTTTTTTCATGGAAAGGGAAATGGGTCACCATTACTGGAACGCAGTTCAGGTCTCTGAAAGAGGCTTCAGCTAGTTGTAATTACAGAAGGAGAGACGTGGTCTGTGTGCTGAAGGCATTTGGGGTCACCAAATGTGTTTGAATTAATAACTGCACTTAGTGACACAAGTTTTCTTAAAACATATAGAGGACTCTTTTCTCATCAAATAAAACATATGTTTTCACCATCTTGAGCAAAGAGGATATTTCTTTTACTCAAATTTTCAGTGGAAATTATGAATCATGAGGCACTATTCAACATGGTTGGCCATTTTCTTTAGCACATCTATGTTTTCCAGTAAAGACCACACTTTTTTTTCTTTAATCTTAAAATGGAAAGATTACCAACACACTTAGCAGGAAACACAGGGCTTGTTTCATCTGGGTCACATTCCTGATGGAGATGAAGTTTCCTTTAGCTTTTGAAGCTGATGAGACAGATGTTGCAGCAGGGAATGCTTCATACCTGTTTGCATTGGCTGCGTGAAAAAGAAACAAGGAAATGTAGAAAAGGTGACTCTTCAACTACAGGTGAAGAGGTGCTCATCAGCAGCACTTGCACTCCCTCAAAATGGCTCCTGGGCCAGGCCAGACTGCAGAGGGTGCCCCTAACAGGGGCTGATCAGCTCCTTCACAGAAGGAAAAGCCATGAGTAACGGCTAGCGTTGGGGAGGGCAGTGTCTCCACCATACCTTTATACGCAGATGAAGCACCAGGCCAGGGAGTGTTCTGTTCAATATTGTGCTCGAATGAGATCCTTATTCACTGGCTGCATGTTTTAGTCAGTCCCTTGAGTAAAAAACATGGCTTTTTGGAAGCAAAGATACTTTTTGCTCTGGCAGTATGCCTTAAGAGTTACTTATTTTAGTCTGTCGTAGTCCATAGAAGTTACTGCCTGGCTAAGGTTTTGTCAAACAACTTGGTGGATGCCAGGTATTTTTCTGGAAGCTACCTGTCCTCACAGGCAGTGTTTGCAATCTCTTACTTTTATTGTAAATGGGGACTGTGTCATGGTTGTTAGGTATTGCAACTCCCCAAATCCTAAATCCTTTAATTTAGTTTATATCTTCCATATACTCCTGGAACCCACACATCCCTCTAACACAAACATGGCAATCTCTTTAGTTTCTGTTTCATGACCACTGTATAACCAAGCAGGAGCTTCTGCCATGCGTCTCCCCTGAGCTTCCCCTTTCTGCACAGATGAACTACTGTAAAGTCCTGCTACTGACAGCCTGATGCCCCAGAGCGCTTCCCATGCCGCAGGAGGGAAAGTCCCGGCTGGGCCTCTGAAGCACAGGCCTTAAGAGGGGCCAGGGCATGGGATCAGGTAGGTTTGCATGAAGCTGTGTTTGTGACTGAACAGCAGGGACATAGCCAGGAAAAGGGATAGAAATACGAGCATTGGTCTAGCTTTCAAGGGTGTAAGAGCTACCTAGGTATATCACAGTTTCATGAGAACAGCAGCAGTAAGCTTCTGATTCCAGCTCTGACCCTCGTGAGACTCTGTTGTCCCTTTGTCTCTTGGTCACAGCCCTGCCCAGCTGTGTGGTAGCCCCATGCCAGCCTGATCAACAGGAGGATCCACACATACGAGGATCAACGTAGGCACTTTTGCTGGCACTCAGCCAGGTGCTTACTACAATGTCCTCTGTTTCACTCAGGCCCCCTGTTTCACTCAGGCCCAAAAGAGCCTTAATGAGCAAATCTGGTCATTTTTTTTGTCTTACAAAGGGAAAATGATTTGACTGAATAGACAAACACAAGCACCTTACATTTTGTGGAGGAAAGTAGCCAGCAAAAGGTCTGAGAATCCCAGTTTTGAGCTTCATCCTCCAAAATTTGGCCTCAGTAGCCTGAAAAGCCTATACAGAGTTCTCAAACACCATAGATTATACTCAGTTAAACTGCCAACTTTGGAAGGCAATATGCTCCCTCCTGCTCTCATTAGCTGGTGCTAACATCATTTCCACTTTTCTCAGTGTTTCAGAAATTTTTTCAGAAGAACCCTAAGGCAGCAAATGAGCCTTCCTTCTCAGCAGGGGGAACAGGAATACCCCCTTGCAAGTCTTTGCACAATCCACACATTAAATCCTGGCCTCATTTCTGAGAGATGGAAACAAACTATATAAGCTGTAGTGAAACTTGCTCCTGCAATGCATTGGGACAGAGAATGAAATATCATTGGTAATGGATTTGCCAACAGTGTACTAAAAACTGGGAGGTCTGATGCAGGATTTAGTATGTGGAAGATGTTCGGTATTTCAAAGTTGTTAATGTTTGCAGTTTTTAAAAATGATTATGCTTGATGTGTGCAGCAGCTAAATCTTTCTTGTTGATAATCAGAGCTGATTTATCTCTTTTTAAAAATTGATCTCAAGCCATACAAGATCTTATGACTCCCAGGAGGAATTAAATAGCTCAGGCATACTCATTTAGATGAAGTTCACCCCCTGACCTCTTCTTCATATCTCCAGTTCATACCTGTCTGGTTCATTTTGCTAGAAAAGCTCTTTAATCCTTCCTATTCCTCTCTCTTCTCCAACCAACCTCCCACACTGAATTGAACTCATAATCATAGAACTTAAATACAAATCTCAAAATTTCATCTCTCAAGGAAATGGGAAATTTTATGACAGTGGGTAGACTGCTATAGCAATGACAGACTGGACAACTCAAGGGACTTGGGTATATGGAGTGTCTCATTGCACTTAAAGTCAAACCAAAGGCAAAGACTTAGATCCAGCTCCCCAGTAAATGTTATATGGGCAGAAGTCCCCCCTAACCGATTGGATTTATTTTTAACTAAATAATTTCAATGACCTGTATTTTTTCTATTTTTGTTATTGCTGTGTTCTTCTGCATCGCAACTTATAGATTCACATGCATAAGGGACTCTCTACATTGTAAAACGCTTTATGAGTAATGGTGTACGATATCTTTAGTATGGATCCTCATTTAGACTCATATGTTTGCTTTACTCTAGTTTGAGAGCCTCTTCTCCCCAGCCTTAAATAACCTTTGTAAAAGTCTGTAAGTATGTAGAATTTAAAACTACTCGAACTTTGAAGTTAACAGAATACCTGTACTAAGGGAAAATGGCCCACAACATTTCATAGTGTCATTTCATTCCCAGTGCTATATGTTAGGTACGAAATTGCAATCTTGAATCTAATCATTAAACTCCACGAGCATTCAGATTTGGGTTCATAGTTTAGGCTGGAAAGACAAGCTTGCAAAACACATATTGGGGTTTGGATTTCAAACCATGTCAAATATGCAGGTGTTCAAATTATGACATTCTTGTCATTTATCCTTCCTTAAATTTTGGAGTAGCCATAGTTGTAATCCTTAACATCTTTCACCTCTTCACATTAGATCATACTATCTGTTTAGCAAGATTAAGTTTGCTCAAGTTGTAAATTTTTATTTCAGGTCTTACCCTTCAAGGAGATTATGAGTAGTTCTTTGCCGTTCATACCTATTTGACTTACTGACTTACTGACTTCATACTTTCCATACTGGCACAGACTAGGAAGATCTAAAGGGCATTACTGAGTATAAATACATGTGGGGCAATGATAAATCAGAAAGGATGAAAGCATCTTACTGATACTGAATCTTATGTTACATGTTGTATGACATAAAATGGTTTTACACAAACACTGTTTTGAGGGATTCAGTTCCTGGAAAAGCCCTAGCCAAAATACTTCTTCAGTCATATTCCCCATAAGGCAATAGAAGACAAAGATCGAGAGGGACAGGTTGTAGAACTCCCCTCATGGACTGTTGTACAATTGTAAAGTTTCTGTTACAATGCTAAACCATTACATAGCACCCAAAGAAAACAAAGGTTGAGATTGTGTCTTAGTAGTTTATTTTACCCTTTCTTGAACTTTCTTATGGACACATGTGGCATAGTAAAAAAAAAAAGTTTTATTAAGAATAAAAATCTCTTTTTCCAAAAAGAAAGCAGTGATGGAACTTGAGACTTCCAAAAGCTTTGTTACAATGAGTATAAATCATTTATCTCTCCAGAGTAGAATGTATGTATTTTGAACTACCTTCTTCAGACTTTCATCATTTGTCCTTTATCCAGCAGCATCTCAAGGCAAACCTCAAGTTTTTCCTTCTTTCAGAAACTCTTTATTCTTTGAATTTCCTTCTCAGTCTGGTGAAAGATTCCAGGGGACAGGACTCTCCACTGTTACATAGGATCCTCCATCCAGCATTTCCCATAGGCAGTAGAGGTTAGCTATTTTCACCAATAATTTTCAAGGGCAATAATTTTCAAAGGCAATAATTTCACCAATATTTTTTTTAATTATGAAATCAGTGTAGTTGTGGATGTACAGAGTTGGGGAGGTCAAGTAACTTGGCAAAGGTTATGTGGCAGAATGACAAGAGAGAATGTAATGTTACCCAACATGCCAGGGTGCCCCTCTACATCACTGCCTAGGAGCTGGTTATCTAAGCAGGGTGCCTGCTGTGAAACTGGCAGTCCCCACTTAATTTGATGCTTTACTCATTTCCCCTTTGCTTAATGTCACAGTCAAGAATTCGTACCTTCTCTCTGCAATATTTCTATGTACTTAGGTGTTCGTTGAGGAAAACCCTGTTCTTGACATACCAGTTTATGTCCTCTTCATGCCTAACAGTCCCTGTTTGCCCTATCAAATTTGAAACCAGCCTTCTGTTTGCCAGACAAGCAGGCTATGTATCTTTCACAATAGTGTCCTCTGACGGATATTTGTTTTTTCAATGAATTACAGAGAAACTCAGAATCAATGCACTGCTCTGCTTCCAGCAGCCAAATGATGTCTGGCAACATATCCAGGCTGGATTCCCAGTTGGTCATTTATGGTCAGAGTTTTGATGGATTTCACAAGGAGCATGAAGGATTGATCGTTTCATTCATACTGAAGGCTCTGAGCATTTTGAGGCAGGTCGAGTAACCCCTGAACCCACTGGGGAAGTGGTAAAGGTTTCATGTCAAACGAGAAGAGGAAGATAATTGCAATGCAGAGTCCATGAATACACTGGCCTTATGGACTGTGTTTTATTTGTGCTGCAAGACGTGAATAGGAGAGATCGTGCCTCCTAGTTTAGGGACTGATCCTGCAGGTTTGAACTGATTTAAAGAACAATTGCAGTCTTGAAAGTAAAATACTCCTCTGTTAGTAAAAGAATTCAGAAATTAACTAAATAAGAAGAGTCCCAAGGTGTGAATGGCAAAGACATATTGGTAGCACAAATACGACAAATGCAGATGTGCATACCTGAGGTACTGTGTCACAGTGAAGTCTCTGCTATGCTCTCTCAGGTTTTGTTCCCTTGCTGTCCCACAGCTTGGTGCAGGAGAGCATGTGTACATACCGCACTCTCCTAGTGTGGTGCTAAGAAGTTTGACAGTGAGTCTGAGGATGAATTGATAACATCAGGCTAAACTAACCCTTACAAAAGGGCATGTGCAATAGATTGACAGTGCTTCATGGCTGCGCCACAAGGATTGGCATTGGAGGTAGTCTAGGTTTTTTTTTTTTTGTCCCGAGTGGAAAGTTTATCATAAAGGAGACTGTAGAATATGAAAGTTCCCTCTGTAGCAGCACTACAGGAATCTACTCTCAAGCAAACTCACTACAGTTTCTTCAACTAAAAGCTGACATCTTTAACACATTGTTAGCACTTCATGTACAAGTCAGTGGATCAGGCAGTGTGCCAATACACAAAGCTAGAGCAAAACACAGCTCAGAACAGTACTAGAGTGGATGTCTCATGGCTGAGCACAGGACCATCACGAGAGCTCAGGGAGGCTGGGAAAGGTGAGGAAATGCTGATTTCCCATTGTCCAGGTTCAAGTAGCTGGAAACCTCTGCTGCCAGAATTTCCATGCCACAAGCAACTTATACCTGGAATAGGAATGGAGAATTAGTTACATGCAACCCCCATACGTCTGAATTAGCCCAAATTCTGCTTCTGTTCTGGATCCAAAACTGCTTCTGGCTACTATGCAAGAGCTTAAGTAGTTAGGAAGTTCCTCATTCTCTACAGATTATTTGCCCTTAGACAGTAACACTCAGTAAATCTAGCAAATCATTTCCCAAGAGAGATTTTGGGTACCACGCATCATCTGAAGAATCTGAATGGAACAGTTTCACATCTCTTCCTCCTGCATAAGATCATTACTTTGCACTGATGTGAAGCAGTTGCATTTCTAGGAACCAGCCCACCATTCCATTTCAAAAGATTTTGCTTTTCATTTCCTCTGCTTGCTACATGGCAACATGAACTCCATTAACAAGCTATTGTAACAATCCTACCCACCCACCTAGAATCAATGGGAGACACAGCAAGCAGCCCTTTCCCTCCCAGAGAAAGCTTTGCAACAGATACAAGCACAGGTACAAGTACAACTAGGCTTAATACAACCTCAGATTCTTGGTTTTTTAGCTGCATTCACTGCTGCCATGGGCATGTATTCACTGTTGTACTCATGGGAGTTGGATTCACACTGCTGATTCTGCAGAGAGAAAATGCCATTAATTTAATTTGTGGTCATTAGCCACTCCTGCCTTTGTTATTTAAGTAGGGCAGTTGCTCTGACTGTTTTCAGTGGAAATATTAAAGTCAAACTAGACAGGCACTCACGTAGAAAACTTGGAATAAAACAAACTGAAAGTGAAAAACACACATTGTCCAAAAGAATAACTAATGTCCATGGTGTCCTTTCTTTCCCGAGCCAAATGGTTCTTTGTTTAAGTGGTTTTGCTCCAGAACAGAGCTGGAATTGCTCCACTGATGATTTGTTTACCCTTCTTGAAGAAAACAATCAGGTGAATTGCTTACCAAAGTAATTTTGCTGACCTGTGCAGCATTTCTCCTCTTTCCTTTGATTCCCAGCCTTTAAATCAATAAACAATTCTGTCTTAGAAAAATTAAATCTGAGCTGCTGTCATCAATGACTGAATTCCAGTGGTAAATTAACAACTCAGTCTCTTTGTCAAAAAACACATCGCATGCCGAGTGACTGTGTGCCTGTCCCACCCTCTAAATCTCATTAAATCAAGTTGCCCATCCATGACCCTTGGAAGGAGGGTTCTGCAGAATCTCATAAACTTACTTACCTTGTTCCTTAAGCAACAGGCTACAACACAGCAGACACAGGAAATCATGGCAAACATGATCAGGCCAATAGTTATCCATGACATGAGTCCCAGTGAAATGCAGTCTTCCTTATCTGGAGATGTGGAGGCAAAAAAAGTCATTACTGATAATTTGCATTTTTCTCCCTCTAGAGATAACTTTTCAAATTATTTCCTTGCTTCTCTTCATATTAATAAAGTAGGAAAAGTGAGCTCTGGAGAAGGATTTTCCTGAGGTGAAAAGCCACCTTGGAAAAGTGTATTCAGGAGGAAGCAGAACATTGCAGTTTTCCAGAGGAGAGGTGAAACTGCTGGTACACAGGGCTGAAAATGTAGACTGAAAAGAAACCAAGCCAGGCTTGAGAGTGTGATGGTATTTCAGATCTGAGCAAGGCTTAAGCTTACATTCAGTGAGTACCACAGGTGATTTAAAGGGCAGCCTGGTCAAACGAAAGGTGGACTTTGGCAGTCATGTTTGGATAGGAAGGCAAGCTGAGGGACACAAGATTACCCTTGCCCAGATCTGGGAGAAAATATGATAGGGCATGAAATGTCTGGCAATAACTATGAGCATCTGGCTGTCCATACAAATGCAAATGAACAGCTTTGGGAAACACTGCAGTCGAAAAAGGATGTCACAGCTTGATTCTGAGAAGCTGTTTTAAGTTCAGAGAGGGCTGAGAGATAATTATTTGACCCAAACACATAATTGTAGCCTTAGCATTTTACCTTCTATCTTTCTTTAGTCCTGGTATTGAGAGATAGGAAAAGATGGCAAGAAAAGGACAACGGGCAGTACCATGTTGCAGCTGAACTATATGGAGAACCAAGAAGGGGTGTGAGCAAAAACACTATTAACTCCTTCAGCTTACTATACCAAAGAGCCACCGAGTGAAAAGCAATTCAAAGTTAAAGCCTGTGCAGTGAGTGTTCTGAAATGAGTCCAAGCCTTTCTCAGTAAAAGGCCAAAAAGTCTCAGCAGTTGTGGATCTTTTCTGCTCTAAGAGAGCCTTAGAGAGCTTTAGAGCCTAAGAAGGCTCTAAAGCTGAAAGCCTGCTTCAGAGAGGTGAACACCATCTTCTTCACATCAGTGTGGCATTAGAGAGTTCAATAACACAAATATTTGACAGCTGATTTTTTTTTTTTATCCTAGGCACATGAAGTTAGCTCTCAGAATGGATTTTTTTCCCCCCAGCTAGAAATAATCTTAACATTTACATTCAGCAGCTTGGAAAATGGACAATGGGAAATTTCTGCTGCAGGCAAAGGTGGTACTGCAGTACTCCAGAAGATGTAGTCTAGCTAGCTTGGGTGCCCCCAACAATATGCAGAGCTCAGCATGGCCTGTGAAACCTGCCCAAGAAGATGAATAAATATGGAGAGGCCATGCTGAGCAGTCTGCCAACACAGCTCCACTGTTACCAGCCCCCTGCTAAGTAGTTTTCAGCTGTCTTGGAAATAAACTCTAGTCACATTTTTCACCGCAGCATAGTTATGCCAAATGTCTACTTATCAGTAAACTGAAGTAAGAGGAGAAGAGAAGTAAACTTACCTTGGATGTACAAATAGGTTTCTTTCAGACGGCAATCTATATAAGGAGGGGGTAAGAACATCTCCAGGCAGTAGGTATAAATGTCGATATGCTTTCTTTCCAGATTTTTAAGAATGAAAGTGGTGCTGCTATTTGAACGCTCTGTCTGACAGTAGGTGACATTACTCTTGGGGATAACATTCTCCTTACTCAAATGGAGTGCACAGATCTCCTTCTTTTCATGCCCTTTGAAGAGTGTCATGCTGAACTCACTCACATTTTTGGGGTTGGGGAATGTAAACCTGAAGTTTCCATTTTCAAATTCCACCGTCACCTGGGGGTCAGAGACATGAGGCTGGTCTGAAGACATGAAAACAATAACTACAGTCACTCACATAGCAATGAAAAGCATCCCTAAAATGTTAAGAAACTCATTTAAACAAAGCAAGTGAACCATGTGATTGAAACTTAAGGCATGTAGGTACTCAGAATAGTCTGGCTGTGGAAAGCAGCCTGTACAATGAGATACCAGTGCATCATTCTGGTCATGTCAGACATTACTGAGAAAATAAATGAGATAAGACCTGGCCTGTTATCCGCTATACGGCTGGAAAGGTCACTGTTAGCATTGGATCAGTGAGTTACTTGATAATGTTTAAAGGCCCCCTTGGACCAAGCACTATATGGACATATAATCCCTGCCTCAGACTGATTGTGCTATCCATAGATAAAACAAGATGGGACACAAATGATGATAATTATCTCTGTTTTATGGTTCATAATCTGCACCCTAACGATGTAGCCAAAAACTTAAAATGGGAGGTGAACCCAAAACTCCTACATAAGTGCCTTAACCACAAGACTTATCTTTCCTTTCTAGAGTAGATAGTGGTTTGAGGCATGACATAAGTTTAAACCTAATTACTTAGACGGCTATAGCACCTTTATCACTAACATAATGGGAGGAGTAGAGGACAAATGCCACTGTGTGCATGCACCCACATGCAATCCAAAAATCACATTTGACCTTCCCAAAAACTATCTGAAAAGCTCTCAGATGTTGTGCAACTCTCACTTTGCAAATTCCTTGGAGAACAAAAAGAAAGTAAACTGACCAAGCACCTCCTGCTACCTCACAGTTTGACTTTGAAAAGTCAGCAACCAATAGCATGGGAAACTCCCTCTGCCACAACTATGTTAAAGTGTGCTGTAAAAAAAATGTTACTTTTTTCCTTCAAGGGCAGTATTTTCTGATCTAGAAAGGCATTTAAAACCATAAACCAAATTATGCAAATGTGTCTTACCTATATTTTTGCACGGTCTTGACGAGCAGCTATCAACTCCTGAAAAATACAAAATTATTTCCTGTTTAAAATTCAAGAAGAGAGATGCAGAAACAGGGGCTGAGCTATGCAATGTTAAGATGCTGAAGTTATTTTCTAATTTGTGTCATTAGCCTATCTGATCCTATCTGTGCCACACTATAAAATCATGTGATATGATAAACGCACGAAATATAAAAATCAAAGTAGAAAGAGGATGCATTGAGCAAGAATTAATATTGATCACACATACAGCATTTACAAATTCTTAAAACACCGTTGCAAAGTAATAGATGTACTTCATAAATAGAAGCTGAGATGAAAGTAAAATTTCCCCCAAAACAGTGAGGAAATCTGCCCCCAAATAAAAGAGCATACTTTTGATTTCTCATGAATCCAGAGTCTGCAATGAGCTAGCATTATACTTTGTTTCCAGACCAAAATGCTCATTTCAGTCTATGTTCGCTCTGTTTCCCCCACTGCTCAACACTACATCAAAACATCTTCTTGGCACATCCAGAATGAATATCTGGAAGATGCTCCAACACATACAGCAAGAAAATATTCAAGGAACACATACGGTTTTGTTCCTTTTTCAATAGCAACTTTTTCTCTTCATGATTATCAAACTGTATTCAGTCCATTGTACATAGGCAGCCTCCATTACAGGAGACAGGCATATTTTTAATAATTGTTCTGGATTTGTTTTTTAAGCCGCTTCCCTCATCATCACCCGCTATGGCAATACTGAGAGTGGAATTTCCTGGGTGGGTTGGTGGCATGTACCACTTTGAAATGGTTTGTATGTCAGTACAGGCAGCATAAGACAACCTGATAGTGTTTCATTTGGAATTTTTCTTTTTGCAGTGCCCTAAAATTAAAGGTACAGACAGGTACATAGACAAGTAGAAAAAACCTGTATCTGCTTTTCCTGTTTTCTGGTAGCCTCAGTAAGTTCTTCAGAGGTTGTTTAGACTGAAATATACTCTACATCAGGATTTTATGATGCTAAGGAAATATGGGGCAAATACTTAAAGACTTGGATGCACCACCCCATTCTTGATGTTACTGCTATATGGTAGTCTAGATCCACACAGAGTAGGTTCCCAACTGTGACAGGTCTTGCACCGATTACACAGTCTAAATAATCTTTTTCCCAAGGCACCTGTTATCTTTGACATCCAGCCTACATATGCACAGGAACAGAAGAGTATTCTCATTTGGGTACCTTTGTATGCTCTCAACTCTTTCTGGACGGAGCCAATCCTTTAGTGTCCATGCTTTTTCCTTCTTTGAATTCTTGCTCTCTTATTACTACTATTGGCAAAGGCATTGCAGTGAATGATGTTTGTTTAAAATATTTTTAGTGTGACACATAAGCTAATGGACTTCTGGAAGCCACTTTGTGATGCTCGGTTGGAAAGCAGTAGAAACTGTTATCCCTTTTTGATTGATTTACCCTCTTCCTAGTTATCACACTCTTCGTGGATTACTGTGCACAGTCAGCACCCTTATCTAATTCAGCAACGGTTCTAATATCTGTACTTCTCTCAGGACTATTTCTTAAGTGTGTGATAACAGACAAGGTATTTGGCATCTTGTACCACTGGTGTGCAGATAAGACAGACAAAATACACAGCTCGCCAACCCACAATGAAATAGAGCTCTAGATATGCTGAAGGCACAGATACAGAAAGTGCAAGCCCTCATATGGTCTGAAAAGCTGAAAGCAAAGGTCTAATAAAGAAACAGTTCTTGATGACTTGCATGTTGCATGGTGAAAGAAAACAGCTGCTATGAGAACAGTATTTGAAATAAAGGTCCTTTAAAATGCTCTGTAGTTTGATGGCCTGCAGTTTGTTAACATATAGCTTTAAAATTAGACCCAATAGCAGACAAATTATTTAGGGAAGGGAAGAAAAAAAACAAGTGTATTGATATAGTAGAAGCTAGGGAGCATGGTGAATAGGTAAACTGACCTGATACTTCTGAGAAGCATGCACCTGTAGCTGAGACCTCTCCATTTGTCACTGGTCATCTGAGAGGAGAGGCAGATGCTGACTCTGTCGGGGCAGCTACAGAGCCAAGCGGTGCCATATTCCCCCAACGCCCCAGAGAAGCATGGGGCTGCCCTACTCTGAGTGCTAAAGCAACAACTTTGAATTTCATTTCTCTGTTTGTCTCTGAGAATAGTTCAATTTTGCTGTTAGCTAATGAAATCGCCCTTTCATTCCAGGTGGTTTAAAATGTTCATCAGAGATCATGGTTTTAATCCTTGTTTTTAATGGAAAAGGGCAGACAGAGGTCATTAAGCATGTAGTTCATGTGACCTTGTGGCAAGCTGAAAGATCGTTTTGTATCCTCTCAGTCCCAGAAGCCTTAACTGCCTATTTTCAAGAAAGACTCAGTAATGTATTTCTCTGAATGAGCATTCTGGTAAATGTGATGCAATTAGTATTCCTCTGAAACAAGTGACCATACAGAAGAGTGTGCTTAGCACAGTATAAAGGGAGCACATTTTAAAATGAGATTAACAGTGCCTGAGATTAAACCACAAAATTGTCCACATGGATGACCACAACGGGTGAGATCTGATAGGAATTTCCAACTCAGTAGCTATTCTGCCTCAGCTCCTAATGTGACTGCTCTCACTGCATACTAAAAGGTGGCTTATTCCCCCCTCCCTGTGCCTGATGGCTGTTCTCCTGTGCCCATTTGTACTGGTTCATTCCTAGGGTAATCCTATGGACCTGTAACACTCTGTGGTTAATGGCCAGACACATTTGGGATGTCATTTGCCAAGCTACAGTCTGAATAAATGTACATCTAGTGGCATGGTAGATAGGAAACTGGGGTTTAAACGTCCAATAACATTGAGAGGTTCACTCACTAAACCTCCCTAATACTACCTCAAAAAATATGTGAATAAAAGACTCCATCACAGTATTGTTGAAAATTAACAGAAGAATCTCACTGGTTCAGTAATAAAAATGCTTGGATTTGGCTGTAAGGTTCCTTTTTGTTATTTTTCATAAAAGAACTAATTCAATTGCATATGAAGGTTTTGAGACAAGAGGAAGCAAGTCTTTCATTCATTTCATAGCAGTGTCACACTGTGGAGTTGCGTAGAGTTGTTCCTGGCTCATCTCATGTGAAGCAGAGTGTCAAGACAAATACTGTGGTTCAGATGTGAATCCAAGAGATGAACATGTGTATGAAAGTATCATCTTGCTATGTTAAACTATGGAAGAGTGTGTGTGTACGTTCTATGTATATGTGTATTTACAGTCATGTATATTTCTGTCTCAATTTCATCTTTACTGCAGTGGGAAAGCACTTTGGCAGAGGTTTGGGATCTCTATGGTAGTGTGCTTGGACACTGAGGCCAATGGAAGATGGGTTATTTTCATTTTAATAGGATTGCAATTTTGAGCTTTCTGGTTGCTCTTTGGCAGACCCAATGGTATTTGCAAATATCACCAATCCATTATGCATTTTGGTCCTAACAGAAGTTCAAAAACCACTTTTGATTAATTTTAAAACTTGGGGTTTGGAGTAGGAGAACAGAATACTCTTGCCTGGTTTTCTTGCTGTTTGTTTTATCTGTCCCAGCTCTTAGAAAACTAATTAGCTGATAAAAAGAACAAGTATAATTTCACTTGGGTGTGTTTGCCTCCGAAGATAAGCAAGGAGAGTGCAGACCCTGCCTTTAAAACAAACACATTTGTTTTGTTAATGCTAAATGCGTAATGAAACCACACACAGTTTTTTAAGTTGCTATAGCTTTGACCTTTCAAGGCACTCTGAAAGATGACACTGTCAATTCAGTGTCATTAGTCATATGCCTAAAACTAACATGTTCCTATCTTTCAAGAATCAAGGATTAAGAGAGAAAAGCAGTGCTTCTGGGCAAAGCAAGTAATGGCCAGAATTACTCTAGGAAGCCATCTATAATCTGAATTATTTCTATAGTATAACATACGTTGTGAAATATGAAAACTCTTATAAAATATACCACTAACACAGCAGCCATTGGTGATAATATTTCAGACACCCTTCTAAGAAATGACCATGATTTCCTCCTGTATTGACAACAGGAGATCTGTGGATGAACAGTGATAATGCTTTGCAAACGTTGACGTGCAAAAGCTCATGTGCAATGTTTCATAGCAAGGCCCTCAAGTGCTATGGAATCCTACAGCTCTGTACTCCAAAACCCCATTGCCTGTGTTCCTCTACAGGCACCAGATAGGCTCCGTGCTCCTACAAACAATTTCTTTATCACAATTGGGTTATCAAATCATAATACACATATACACACATATATCACCACCTGTTACCTATTTACATTGAAAAAAACTATCCATAGATCACAAGCAGGGCTTGCTAATCACTAAGTCAAAAACTCCATAAAATCTCAGAAGTTACTCTGCTTTTACTCCCCAAAATTTGCCACAGTGCTTGGCAGCACTCTCTGGAGTGCTAGCGTGTTCTCTAAATGAGAGTATCATGCTAAGGTGTCTTACATCAAGCTGATCTTTTACAGCCCTTTTCTTTTTAGCAAGATTGATAATAACTAGTACTTTTTACGCTGAAAGCACTGTAAGGTAAAAAACCCGAGAGATACCATTTCTTGTTACAGGCAGTCTCTTTCTCCTGCCACCTCGTCTCCCCAGCCCCCTGCCCAAATCCTATCCTCCATATTTGAAGGAAGGGAGAAAGAAGGGAGAAATGCCAGTATCAGATAGAACAATTGTTTGCACCCTTAAAATTGCAGCCTATTTCTTCCCACAAGGAACGGCCTTTTAGATAGCTCCAGCCACATGTAAGAGCATGCTGGTCAAGTATACCAGCTAAATTGACTAGCTGAGAAATATTTAACAAAATTGATAGGATTTTTTGTTAGCAGATTTAAGAATAACTTTTCAAGGAGAAAAAGAGCAGCTCATGTCCCTTTAGAGACAAACACAGATCACAATCCTCTTTCCCTGTAATTTCACCCATCTTTTCAATCTGAAAACTCAGTATACTATCGCTGTATTAGTTAACCTTCAGAAGGGTATCTGCATTGCCTAAAGAGCTGGAAACTGGTTTTTATTTAAATGAAATGAAAGCTGAAATTCTGTACGAAACCTCAGGAGTACTTAAATTCTACAGGGGGACTTGAAACTTATCCTATATCACTAGAATTTCAGAAGCAAACATATTCAATGGCCCTTGGCATGACCTTCAAAGGAACATGTTTAGATGGTGCTTAGTAACTGTGTGCACTAAATCTCAGGTCTTACTTATATGACTCATCATACCAAATCCTCGGACAGTATATGTAGGAAAAAAAAGACTCTTCTTAATCAGATATTATCTCTATTTCCATCCTGGCCCAGTAACATGCGGGATTCAGAGAGGCTACAGATAAATGTGAGCTCGGATATTTTACTTTGCGTAGCTGTGATAAAACACTGAGTCTTGTAAAACGCTACATCCATGTTTACGGCTGCACTGAGATCAGTGCTGTCACCATGCTCCTTCTCAAACACATCATTAGGAATGCTATGCTTCCTTTTAAGTCAGCCTGCATTTCAAGCCTGCACCAAAACGATCTCATCCACTCTTCCATGCCATATACATTTTTCATAGTATAAAATTTCCCTGCCCAAACAAGAGCAGGTTTAAGATCAATAACTTGGCTTCCCTTTATTAAGCCATTCACCGTCATGCTGCTATAAGACCTTATGCCCAGCAAGGGAAGCTGGCTGGAGCACTACAGTCTAAACAGCTAGAGGGTAACACTGAGCAGATGAGCTAAGGAATATAAACAATGAAAACCTGTACTTTTTAGTTTCAGAGCAAATGCCCTGTGCTGGCAGGAATTCTCTTCCCACCAACTCCAGTGATACTAAAGTTGAGAGCGGTCTTTTTGCAGCCATTTCCTTTAATTACCTCTATTCCTCCAACCCCTTGCTATCATGCCTCATTTACTGTCTCCCGTCATTGGGAGAGTTATATTCCATAGACACATCTACTGCAAGGAGAATAATCCAAAATGCTACTCACCGTACAGGGCTTCAAACTGAAAGCAGAGGACACAGAAAGTTACAGCAACCAACTTCATGCTTGCCTGACACAGAGGCACCAGCCTTCTGTCTACTGTGAAGATGGTGAAGAATTCATGGGTAGAAAAGGAAGTGGTTTGTGGGCAATGGGGGAAATTATATGACAATCAGAAGGACTTTTTAATTTAACCCCTGACTACGTTATAGCTATGTCAGCATTAGCTGTCGCCCACACCTGTGGAGTTTGCTGCTTTTTTTTTCCTACCTCACGGCTTACTGTCACAGACAGGAAGATGAAATATTTTCTGACATTACGTTGGATGTTCACTTCTGCAAAGACTGTTTCTGGTTAAATCTATCACGATAGAGGCTACAGACATCTAAAGTACACTTCGTGAAGATGGCCCATGGTCAGCAACTTGTTCCTTAAATTAACTTACAATACATGCATATTTGCAACTGGCAACCTGGTTTCTCCCCACCAGTTTCAACGCGTCTTACGTAACTGATGGTCTTGCTCTATGTGGAAACTGTAGGTAGGAGTCTCTTGTGTGTCCTGGTCCTGGAACCCTTTGGGAGAACATGTCCAAATTGCAGAAGGATCCCCTCAGCCCTGTGACTTCCCAAAGGTTCACTCTGACATAAGACTTCCACCCTGGAGGTCAGGCTTGCTTGCCGTGGCCATGAGAAACTTCATGTGTCTCTGTGAGAGGAGGAGATCTGACCTAGTACCCTAGGGCCTTACGTCAAAAGTTTCTCTCCTTCCCTCTCCCTGCTTTTGTGCAGCACCCTCTATTCTGCCCTGTTATCCATCTATATTCTGGGAATGTTTTAGGACCCTTTGGGATAATATGTTCTACAATCATTTAGAACTGGCAGTTTATTTATGCCTATAATACTAATTTTAGTCCAGATAATATGCTGGAAAAGCAGCTTCTAAATCACGTTTAATATATTAGAAGCAGTTAGCATTTCTGATAGCACAAAGAGAAGACACAAAGGACTAATAGTGGTGCCTGACAGATGCTCCTGGGGTTGAGTCTTTGTAATGGTCATGCAGTGGTACCAAATAATTTGTGAATAACAGGAATGGGTTACAGATTCACTCCTGCTTTGTACTTTGTGAATAAATCTTCATGTTTTGGTTTACTCTTCCTCAAAAACTGATTTAATTTCTTTCACTGCTACTGCTAAAGATCTGCTCACATGAACACTGGCAGAGAGTTTTACTCTCTTCAAATCTTTGCAAAGCCCTGCAAATCTTTGCCTTTTGTTAAATTAAAATCAGAGCTAAGCCTGAGTCAAGTCAGGATTTGATCTAAATTTTCAGCTCAGGTCTCTGGAGCCAAACTTAAGCAACTCTAACTAGAGAAAGTTTCTGCAGTATACTTTTCATTCTGAAGCTCAAGAGTAGTATATGGAGGTTCAAGGAATGATAAAACTGAAAAAGATACATCTGACTCCTGAGCTTTGCCTATGAAGTTATGACCCATGTTGGGATCTACTGAGGTTCCAGGTAGGACCATTTTCCCACCCCCCATAACAACTTATGGGAAGTGCTGAAACGACAGGGCAGCCCTCTCCTGGGACAGGACCTTTATTGCCCCCCAAGTAAGCGTAAGACAAGCAGCCAGAAAGGCTTATAGTAAAAAGAGCTGCTGCTGTGACAAAATTAAGGGAGGAAAAGAATCATGTGTAAAGTACCCCCAGCCACACCTTTGGGAGAGCATGCTGACAACACACCAAGGATTGAGTCCCTACAAAGCCTACCACTGGCTGGGAAAGCCAATAAAGGTGTAGGGGAATGTACTCCTTTGAGCAAAGTTTTAGCTATTTTTTGTGAAAACAAGCTTTAAACCAAATCAGTATTGTTCGGGTTCAAAATGTGTTGTCTTTCTTAAAAATTTAAACATTTTGCCAGGAAAGTAATTTTGATAGAGAGGGGTTTTTTTTAACCAATATAGTTATTTTGGAGCAACTTACTCCTTCCCTCCCCTCTCTGTGACCTTATCAGTTATACCAATGCAGAGATAATTAATACACATCTATTTCCCTCCTGGGGTAAGAATAGCTACCACCGTTGGCATAGATCTCGCTACAACAATTGGAGCAAGTCCCACTGTCCAGTAAACAGTTTGTATTTGTCCTCTCTTTCTCCTGTCATTATAGCCTCAAGTCTGGAATTACCCTGTCTCATTTTCTGCTTCCTGGCACTTGGGATTGCTAGAACACACTGCTCCCTTTGTTTCAAAAGGGTCCAGCGCAGGGTACACCTTGGGGTATGTTTGGCAGGACTCTGAAGTTTGATCTACACAGTGATTTCTTTCGGTGGTCGAGTGTATTTGGTGATGAGCCAGCAGAGCCTGAGGCTTTCACAGTGTATGTTCACAAGCAAAGAGACACAAAGTCTAGCTCAGGGCTGAGCATGAGGGATGCTCACCTTCTAGTCCCACGCCAGCAGAGACTCCCCCGTTGCCTTTCAATCTTTCTGTCTTTGCCTCCCTCCTCTGTCAGAGCTTACCTACTTCACAAAGACATCATGACTGCAATTTGGAAATGTTTCTTGCAAATACTACGGTTGGTTACAGTTAACCACCTGGGACAAGCCGTCTGTTTCCACAACACGCTTCCTATAACTGCAACTATTTTTGCTCACAAACACGTGTTTCCTTTTTCCATCCTCACTCATTTCTCTTTGTCTTGATTTTCACTCTCTTATCCACATATACCTCTCAGAGCTGACTTATTTCCTCCTCTAACCTGACTGTCCCCCAGTCCCTGTCTACCCTTCTCCTCAAGCAGAGGCTGCCCTTCAGCATTTGCAGTAACTCCTTTCTGGAATATGGCTTCTCCTTCCCCCAGGACCCATTCTTTCTTCATGTCCTACCCCTAACACTACCCTATAGTGATAAACTCCTTTTTCTCCTATCATCCCACTTCCAGCTTACCATCACTGACTATTAACAACCTGGAAAATCCTTATGGGCATTTTTATGCCTTTAAAAATGTATCCAGTGATATAACCAGTTCCAAAGAGAAACGGGCATGCTCATCTCTTGGTCCATATACCAGGGTTCTCTCCCATGCAATCTCCAATGCTTCTCCCTTCTAACTCCAAGAGACTCGGAAAACAACACCTCTGCTGCTCCCCTAAGGAGACTAATTGACAGCAAAGATTTCCCCTGTGATGCATGATGTATATTTTTCTTTGCTCTGTTTAATCACATAACTCTTATTATACTTACTGTTATCACCCTAAACAATGTCCATGTTAGCAAAATGCCACTGCATTGTTTGCTGTGAAACAAAGGTGGTGTTGACATTGAAGTAGCTTGTTCTGTCTCACCAGCAGTTTTCTACTTCTGCTTGTGGATGATGAGCAGTTGCCTACAGCAATATAAAATATTCTCTCAATAAAATGTTTTGTGATTCTTTCTGCAGAGGCTGCTACAGTCTGTCCACACAAATTATATTCTGTTGTCTCCTGCTGCTTCTCATTCTTTGCCTCAATATCTGGCCTATATTCTCATGACTCTGGGTCATCCCCTCAGGGCTGGAGCAGAAAGCCTCCACACTCATACGTTTTCGTTTCCTGTCCTCCTAATTGAGATGGGGAACAATGGCTTTCACTGTGCTATTTTTAAGGTTCTGTGATGGCTTTAAATCCCACTTCCCATCTGCATCACTCCCCATTAGGTGTGTAAACAAGCTGCAGTCATTCAGGATGTAGAGATTTCAGCCTGAAATGCAGCTCATGTGCTCCCTCATTTGTTCTGATGCCTCCTTTGCTGATATATTGGTTTGATCTCTCCCACAGGCCTGTGGAGCACACTGTAATATTCTCTCCATCAACGTGCCAGCAGAGGCTACCAGGGCTCAGCTCAGCAGCTGGGCAAACATCTCCCTGCAGAGCAGATCTAATGAGACAGTCCCCTTAGGGGGGGCGGGGGTGTGGCTTTGCTTCTTGGTACAAGCTCAGGTACCTCATGAATCACTTTTTTTTTTTTTTTTTGAATGATGCTTGAGAATATTTCACTGTCATCAACTTTCCTAAAAGAAGAAAAAACCCACGTATGTTAAGGACTTAAGCCCAGATCTAACACATGCAAGGGCATTGACCTATAAATTTAGTCAACAGGCACTAAGTGGCAAATTCAGTCAGTCTAAACAGGTTGCCCAGAGAGGTGGTAGATGCCCCATCCCTGGAAACATTCAAGGTCAGGTTGGACGGGGCTCTGAGCAACCTGATCTAGTTGAAGATGTCCCTGCTTATTGCAGGGGGGTTGGACTAGATGACCTTTAAAGGTCCCTTCCAACCCAAACCATTGTATGATTCTATGATTCTAAATGCCACTTCAGATCCTGTGACTAATGTTTTGGACTGGCTGGCTCAAGGCACTGAGAGCCATCTAGGCAAAAGACTGTCTCCATCTGGTATCAGGAGCTGCTATGCCTCTGCATATCCAGCCCTTGTGCCTGCTGCAATACAGTTACCTAAAGAGGTACCTAACCACTTCTCCAGGACACAGAGTATAGATACGAATGGACCAATGAAGGTCATGTGCATATGCTGGTGGTGTGGACTGTGGACCTACAAGATGGCTGTGGAAGGTTTACTATCTTGAATAACAACAACAAAGACAACAACCCTGTTCCTGCCCTTCAAGGTGTACTGGGAAGAGGACTGTGAGCAGTAGGTATCTTTCAGTGGCATATGCCTGAGTGTGCAGGAGGTATTTAGGAGAATACCAGGGTTGTAAGCAGTCTGCGTTCATGGGCAGTGCTCCCAAGGGAGAAGGATACCTTCTGAAGCCATTGCAGTTCCCCTATGGCCAACATGCTGCTGAGTGGGACTTGTGTCACCAGCACCACCTGTATCTCTGTTCGGAAGGGAGGTCTTCCAGAATGGATAGTAAATATGCAAAATGAAGTGCAAACCTGGGGACCCAGTCTGTTATTGTCTTGCCACTTGTAGAGCAGTACATGACAGATACAAGCTGATGAGCTGGGTGACCATGAAAGTTATTCTTTGTTTGGATTTGAATTTAATTGTCTTTTAGGTGTGACAGTATTGAATTCAACACATTCTGTAAAATTTTCACACCCCAACTGTTTCAAAGCTCTTAGTAGGGTAGGGACTCCTGTTATGTGGTTATCTGGTCAGCTGCCTTGGAGGAGTTAGGACTGAAACAGCCACATACTGTGGTGGTACTTGGGGTTTGTGGTGTGATTTTTATCTCAGCGTTGTTGTGATTACTTTTTAAAGGTAAACATTTGCTACCACTGCGTTGACAGTATAACAAAGGGGAACTTTCTCCAACAGAAACAGCCCCCAAATTTATGATGCATTCTTGCAGATAAGAAATAAATCAAATGTCATGTTGAAAATTGCAAGGACAGGTGAAGCAGCACAACCCTGGCTTGGACTTCCAGAAACACCAAAGTGGCTGAGGACACATATGCCAGTGTCTGTTCCCAGCTGACTTGAAACGCTTTTGAAAACCCTGTCTTTCAAGTGTTTTCAGGCCAGGCTTTGCTGTTGCTATTAGTGGTTAACTGGAGCTAGGCTTAGACAGCTCAGGACTTGGTGGATTTGGAGTACAGACAATGAAATCACAGCTTTCTCAAACATGTAACTGTCTCGTCTATTTTGTGTCTGTCATTCAGAATCTCACAGGTTACTGCCTTGGGAATAAACTGCTCTGTACGTGTAGGCCAAAGCTACAGAAGGCAGTACTCCCACCTGCAGAGCAGAGATCACTTGCTCCATCATGCTCGAGGCTTGGTCCAGCCGCACTCCTCTTACAGGTGCGAGAACAAAGACAACCAAAGCTGGGCACGCTGCAGTGCTGTGCCACGCCTTGGGCTCCTGTGGCAAGGGCCCGGTTTGTTTCCCCTTTGGCGGGAGATGCTTCCAAGAGCTGCCTTTCAGGCTGAGCTGACCTGGGTGGGGTGAAATGGGGGGAGCGGCAGTGGGACATGGGTACGGGGGAGCAGTGGTTCCTGGGCAATGAGCCCACTGTCTTCAGAGCCAGGCCCGTGGCTGAAGGCCCTATGTGTCAAACTGGTGACCCACCACACCTGCTCTGCTGTGTGCACCTCTGCTAGCAGAGCCCCCTGGAATAAAGTGAACCCCCCATCTCAGGAGGGTGTTGGGCAGGGCCCAGCCGAGGGACAAGCACCGATACCGCCCTCCCGCTGGGGCCAGGGCAGTGCCCAGGCGTACACAGCCCCGCAGCGGGGTCTGCTCAGCCGCGGCCGGATCCCCACGGGCCGCGACGCGGCTGCCCCGGCAGCGCGTGAAGCCGCCCGCGGCCGCGGCCGCTGCCCGCGTTTGAGGCGGGAGGCTGCGGGCGGCTCTCCCCGGGCGGCAGGAGCGGCGCGAGGCCGGGCCGCCGCCCGCGCCGCCGCGGGGAGGCCGCACGGGGGCGCTGCCGGCCCGCGCTCCGCCGCCCGGCTCCGGCCCCGGCCCCGCCGCCCGGCCCCGGCCCCGGCCCCGGCCCCGGCCCCGGCCCCGGCCCCGGCCCCGGCCCCGGCCGAGTGCTGCCTCTGGCGCAGGCCCAGCGGCGCCGGGAGGCAGAGCTGCGGCGGGGCTGCGGGTCTCGCCGCGGCGGGGCAACGGCGACTGGAGTGAACCCAGGTGCGCTGTGAGCGCCGGGCAGACTCCTCCCCGGCCTGGCTGCGCAGCTGTGTTTTGGGGGAAGTATTTTTAGGTGCCACGCTGTGGTCTCCTTCACCCTGACCTCAGCCCAGTGTAGCTCGTGGCTTGCAGTGCAGCCTTTCCAGGGTCACCCCGAGGTGCCTGGCATCGGTCCCTGGCTGCTGACCTTTATGAAGCTCTGACTGCTCTCTGTGGTTTCCTAGAATTGCATGTGAGTCTCCCCACATACATGTGGCTTTATGTTTAAATAGGATTTTTTTTCATCAGAAAGAAATTCTGAAATCTGCACAGCAGAGACCAGTGCAATGTTTCTGTCTCTGATGCCTGCACTTGGAGGGACAGAGTAAGCTTCTTAGGAGGTTTTGAAAGTGTCATAGTCGAGAATGGGAGGTTTGGTCTTCTGTGTAGGCATTTGAACATTGTTTATCTGTGCTTGCCAATTTGATGAGAAAGAGCAAGCTGTAAAAACAATCCTTCTGCCAGGCCAGGAAAGACCAAGAGGCAAAGGCGTTTGAATAGAAGTCACTTCTTTGTGTCACTGTGTTTCATTCTGATTGTTAGCAGCCTCTCCTTAGGGGAGTGGGTGAGGATTGCTGGTTCTAGCCAAAGCCCAGGTTGGCTTGTTAGTAAAATTGTGATTACTCACATCCAGAGCGGAGAGGCTTCAGGTTGGAAGGTCCCCCTTACTACATGATCAGTAACAATTTACTGAGTCTAGTTATATTGATGAACCTGTTGAAATCAGAGCAGTTAATTGATAAGATAAAACATACACTTACTCATGATCAGTACGGCTTGTGTGGTCATACAGGGTCTGGAAACATCTATCATGCAAAACATGTTACAGGAAGTATGTAGTACTGGCCTGCATCTGTTAAATTGGAAAAGAGGACAAAATTCTCGCATGAGGGTACACATGTCATCACACCCTCAAGAGAATGAGGAAGAGGAACATGCTAATACCTTATCTTGGTGTTGATACAAAGTCCAGGATACAAAAGAAATTCAGAGCAAAATGACTGCTGTCACAGCAACCCTGAGTTCTGGATCCTGGCCAGAAACAGTTCTCTGCAGCCACACAGAGGCTCTAGTGATCAAAGACATCATCATCTTCTCCGATCTGCTCGGCAGACCCAGAGTCTGTAGCACAAGCAGAGCATTTACACTGTGGTGCCCAGGGCAGTTCTGGGCAAGGGTCTCCCTTGCCTGTGCAGAGGGAAGACTCAGCCCCTGCGTAAGCCATTGGGGTGGATGGTGCCTCTGATCGGCTATTGGACTGCCATCCTTCAGGAAGGGTGGCTTGGCTGGAAATCCCTGCAGGGTGCAAAGGTTGTTTCATCCCTGTGAGAGCATCTGAATATGCTGTGGCTGAGGGACAGCTGGAGGGACCATTGGATGCAAAAGACCAGGGAATCCCAGCAAGGAATTATAAGTGTGTGGCTCATGCAGACTTGGAGACACTATAGTGAAGAGCGAAGGAGGACAGCCATACTTGCAGGGAGGCTGAAGGAACTCCCCAGAGGCCAGACAGAACTCGGTAGAGTTTGCTGCCACTCAGAAAGTCACTGGGTTAACCGACATTAGGCCTGGGAGCAAATACCTGCCTGCAAGAATGCAGGGGACAGGACAGGAGTTGTCTATAAACTCTCCTGATGTGTTTTCGATTTGTCCCAGACTACTTTTAATCCAGTGAAGCATAGTTTAAAAGCCTTTGGTATTCTTTGGGAGCTCACTATAAGGGAGGGGTCTAGGCACCCCTCTCAAAGCCAGCTTGGATGCTGTCACCACACGAAAAAGAATTTGCAGTAAAAATTATAATGACAATGAGCAAAAAATGGAAATCAGATATCTGTATTCTCTAGAGAACATAAGTGATTGAAATGACTACTCTAAAATATCACTTTAACCACATTGATCACATTACAGATCACCATAGGATATTCTGGTGAATTGGCCTCTGTCATTTCCTTACTGAAGTTCCCAGCCTCCATGTACCTGGGAAGCAGGCATAGCTACTTCATAAGAATAAGTTGCACAATCTCTTAATTGCTGAACCTGGACCTTCAAGATACAACATTCTTCTTCATTTCAAGGGCCCTCCGCAGCCACACATCACCATGTCAAATCAGCTTGATTATCAAGGACTTCACCCTGAGAGTGCAACTAGAAGAAACTGCAGTGCATGCAAGTTACAAAGTTAATAGGGCCAAGAAACAGCACCTGCAGCAAAAGCAACTAGCTCTGCAGCTGCCCAGCTCCCATCTTGATTAGCTGTCCTTCCGTGTCTCTAGTGCATACTCTATACAGTTCAGGGTGAACGTATTCAAACTAGCTCTTAACTGGATCACAGAGCAAGCCTCAACGCAGGAAGTATCTAGTTACATTCAGGCAAGTTCTGCAGTAGCTAATATACCCTTGTTCTCAGAATAAAACCTCAGTAAGCTCTGCTCTGTCTAAGCTGTTCCCAGCTACTATTAAGTTGGCCCAGGCAGATGTATACACATCGTATAGGAATGTGCAGCTCCCTGCTTGCCCATGACTGACTGCTGGCAAACTTTAAAGAACAGGCTTTTCACGCTTGGTCTCTTTGATCTCAGCTTTGTGGTCATGTGTTTAATGACCAGCTAATGCTGGTCATTAAAAGTGAATGTTTGCTCAGGGGGCTTTTGTTGTCCTAGCCAAAGTGCTGCTTCAGTTTTGGGTCTGTAGCCTCATGCAATTCCAACTGAGCCACAGCAAAGCACACCCACATCCAGAGGAGAAGTCAAGCAGCCTGCTGGAGCCTGCTGCAGCGTAGTGAAGCTGGGGAAATAGAGGTGTCCATATTGTTTGTGTAGATACTACAGAATCCTGGATTCTCTGTGTCCTCATCTTCGTCAGCTGAGTTACAAAGACATCAACTCAGTCCTGAACCTGCAAATTTTTGTAGGTTATGGGAGTCTTTCAGGATAGCATTACCATATGCTTTTCCTGCTGTTACATTCCTCATTAAGCACCCACTGTTGGATACTTATCTGGGAGGCAAGATTCTTGACCTACGATTTTTTTGTTCTCGTCTGGTACAGCCAGCCCTTTTGTTTACACTCTCATGAATTGTTTAGATGACTATCAGAAAAGGTGAAAGCTGGTGTTTCTCTGTTCTCACTGTGTTGATACTGCTGCTAAACATTAATGTTACGTTACTGTCTGGGGCAAATCATAGCACTGTTCCCAAGCCTAACTTCAGAATTCCTCAGGAATCCCCTTCTGGCTGGGACCTGCCTGGGTTTGCTGCCAGGTGAGGAATGGAATATCTCATCAGATAGCCCTGGAAAATATGGTGTGATAAATCTCAGTTTTCTCTCTGTAGATATGTCTATAGATCAGCTGCTCATTACATTGTTTCAGGTGACCACTGAAAAGTCGCACGCATATGTCCTCTCTCTCTCTTTAATTCAAAGTCAACTCTTCTTGCTGCTTGCCCTGTTTGGTTGCTAGAATTCTTTATCCCTTGTCTGTCTGCTATACTGCATCAGCAGCAGAGGCAAGGTATGGCCATTGGGAAGCCATTAGCAATGAAGTTGTGCTCAGTACATACTATAGAGATCAGCACCACAGCTGATGCTTGTTTTTGTCAGCTGAACTATCCTCCCTTTGACAAAAGTGGCCCTTCAGATGCTGCTGTGTACCTCTTCAAAGGTGCTGTTGGATGTGACTATATTCCTATTAGTTATCCCTGGTCTTTTTTAAGGCTTATCTCTGTGCCTGATGTTAGAGGGTGCCTGTTGTGGCCCAGGAATTTTTAAACATTGTTTTGTTGGTGTTCACAGTATGATGGGGAGCATACAAATGTATTACTTCTTACACTAGGGGTCTTACTGCACATGCAATCAACAATATAGGATTCTTTAGTTACCAAGTCATTGCTTCATGTTATGTTGATTTAGGCATTTAGCTTTGTAGGCCGTTGATTTCTTTCCTTCTGTGCTAGGTAAGAAAAAAGTTGTAACAAAACAACAACAACAAAAAAAAGTAAGCCAGTCACGCCCCTTTACTTCTCATTGGGTTGCTGTGGTTACGCTATGTTTTCTAGTGACATCAGTGAAGGCTCTGTAATGCTTGCGTGATGGACTGTTTTGGTGCCTCTTTTGCTTGAAGAAAAAAACCATAGTTGAAGGGGAAAAAATTAATTTGGCCATTTGCATCTTTCCTTCTAGTTACGTTTTTGTAACTACGTGATTAGTGTTAGTGGTTTACAGAAGAGCAAACGGTGATTTTTTTATTAGCTTTATATAATACAGCTACAAATGATTCTAGTTGATATGGAAACATAACTATTTTTCCACTACGAAAAGAAACATTTCATTGTTTCCAAGCTTTGAAAACTACCTCAGATATCACCTTTTGTCTATCTAGGTTTTTCTGCTGTTTTCAAGGTTATTTGAGTTTTTTCAAGTTCTTCCATTTCTTCTGTAATACAGAACAGCTGATCATCCCTGTTTACTTGGACTCAAAGTCCACGGGGTTTAAGAAACTGACAGGATAAATCCATGGAAGAGAAATCCCTCAGGGTTTTTAAATACAAAGACACCACCCTTTGAAGTTCCTGAGCTGCTGGTGAGGGAGGGCTGGGACAGTCTTTTAGGAAGGTTTCATAGCATACTTTCCTTGATTTTATACTCTTCCCTGACATCTGCTCTTGGTCACTGTTGGAAAGTGGAGAGGGTGAAGTGCATTCTTTGTCTGACCTGCTGCAGGGTCAGTTGTGTTCTTAGGTTCTCGTTGTTGCTGACTACAATAGCAAATTGCAATTTGGTTTGATAAATAACAACAAAGCCTAAGAAGTGCCATCTCCTGCATATTGTTTGAAGCTCATAGGATTGTAATGCCATTTGGTTGCGCTTATTGCGTTATAGGAAAATGGTGCTACTTTGGGATGATTGTGTAGGTCAGCAACTGCAGGTTCTCTGACCGATCTCCTATTTCCGTTGCAGGCCAGGCAGTTCACCCATGTAACAGAGTCTCCTGCAACACAGTCGGTGGTAGGAGCAGTCAGATGTGCTCAGTACAGACAAAGGAAGCAAGCAGCCTTGAAAAAAATTGTCACAGAACTCTGTGAGCAGCCTGCAGCCTGTGTATTTGAAGTGAGTACTGTCTTGTATCCTAACAGGTTAACTGGTTAATTACACATCCAAGTCAAGGAAGGGCCATTCCTGATTTCACAGAGGCTGGGACTGTTTAGCCTCAAGAAGGGAATGCTCAGGAGGCATCTTATTAGTGTGTATAAATATGTGATGGGGGTTGAATAGAGGACAGAGCCAGACTTTTCTTAGTGGTGCCCAGTGACAGGACAAGAAGCAATATTAAGAAATTCCATTTAAATATAAGAAAACTTTTTTATTGAGAGTAGTCAAACACTGGCACAGCAGCTGACCCTGCTTTGAGCAATGGGGTTGGACTAGACCATCTCCAGAAGGGCCTTTCTGCCTCAACCATCCTGTGATTCTCCATGCCTTTGTTCCAGGCAGTTTGAATTGTGGCATTCTCACATTCTCTGTGATGTGTCTGTATAAGTTCTAGGTCTCATCCTGACTCATCCTTTCCAACAGAAACACCAAAGGGGAAGGGCTTTCTGCTTCACCACCTAGGAATACAGAGGTGGAAATCACCATCTGTGTAGCTGCTGCAGTGTCTTTTAGCATCATTCCTACCTTTTTTCTGCCTCCTATGTCTGGTCTTGAATCACGCCTGTAGACACTGCAAAGCAGGTACTATTCTATTAGTAGTCATTTATATTGTACTCTTCTTGATTATTGCAAATAATAATATTACTACACATAAAATAAAGAGTTACTGCTGCTGTGTTGTACTGCCACAGAACTGAGTGTCTTTCGGTATTCCCACAGCCAGTGAGTTAACAGTGACTGTCTTATTTTGTGTCTGTGGAAGGAAGAAGTACAAACTCATAATTAAAAGAAACGCTAGAGATTCATTTTGCAACAGCACCTGTTTGTGGATTCACTCAGAAATGTGACCATACAGTAGCCTGTAAGGCCCAGACTACTCACAAAGGCATAAACTTACAGATTTAAAAACAAATATGGGGGAAAGAAAGGAACCTATGGGGTGAACTTACGACCCATTAAACAAGCCTGAATTTAAAAAGTGTAGGAGACAACCTTTTTTTAATTAAAACGTCTCTGTATAATATGTGCCTAGTGCAGACTGCTTTGGTGACAATGAATACAGATGTACAGCCTGTCTTGCTGTTGGAAATCTCTGTCCCAGAGTGAGTTAGTTGCAGCAGGGCTCAGAGCCAAGGGCGCAGCCTGCTACATAGTTTGCCGATTTCAAAAAGTTGAGCTATGATATCTCATGCTTTAATACCTACCAACAGTACAAATAAGATGCATGACTGCAGTATGTGTGTGACTTGGAAAGGGAAAAGAAAAATTAAACACGGTATTACCAGCATAGATAGAACTCCAGCTGGAAATGGATTCAAAAGACTAATCCTTGGTTTAGGTATCAGCACCTAAATGGGTGATATGAGTTACATGTGAGTTTTTCAGATCAGAGATCTTTCTTGCATAAGAATGAATGATGTGTATTGGTTTTGAACCTTATACAGTCAGTTTCTTCTGTCATAAAAATCTACTGAGTAAAGGATGTTTAAGTGTCTTAAAATTGTTAAAAAACCCAGTGATTCCTAGTTCTGTTGCAAGACGTAGATTCACAGTACTCATCACTAAATCTGCTGCTGATCTGTGCTGTAACAGGACAGTGTTGTTAACAGCGTAGCTTCTTTAGCAATCTCAAAGAGCTTTAATACAACAAACAAGTAAATAATTACGATGTTTGCTATCAGACTTGCAAACTTTCAATGTAAGAATTTCCCAATTTGTATCAGCGCAAAACTGCAATCTTTCACAGATTTTCAGTAAAAGTCAGGAAGGCCTGCTAGCCTTGAAAGTTTTCCACTGAAAGTGCGGAGAGATAGTCAGTAGTCTAGGCATGTTCCTGCCTTTGATGTGGGATCAGGAAGCAGCAATATGTGTGTCTCACTTCCCAGGTGAGTACCGCGGCCTTCGGGCAAGCGGCCTTCGGGCAAGTGGCTCTTCTCGTCCCTGTCTCTGGCACTGAATAGAAAGTCTAACTTTGACCCAAGGAAAGTTTTGTCAAAAATAGTTTAATTGATGCATGCACGCATGCACATGCGCACACATGCGCAGAGTTTTTTAAACAAATGAGCATTCTCTGGATGAACTTTCTGGCCAATTCTAATTATGTGAAGGTGACTAATAGGACTCATCCACCACTGGAAAGTGGCAGCCAGGCACTCATGCATACCCAAGTGAACAAATTAGGGCAGGAACTAAAGAGAACTCTGCATGACTTGTAAAATGTCTTGATTTGAGAATTCGCTGGGGTATTCTCTTTAAACACTTCACCATTACAAAAATGCCATGGTATCTCTAGTGATCACATATCATCAGAGCATCAGTTTCATGTTGAAAGAAATGAAAACAGCATTTCAGCAAAACATGGAAATATTTTCTAGCAACTAGTCAGAAACTGGCAACATTTCATTTTTCAGATAATTTATAGGTTTTATTTCAGAACAGAGTCAAGACAATGTATTTCTGAATAAGTGACAGGTTTTTTCAAGATTTTTTTATTATAATAAAGTGTGGGTTTAGATAGCATGGGAAGCCTTCAGGCATGCTCAATACAGAGCTATGCATATTTCTATATTACTATATTTCATTGTATACGTTTAATAGATTTAAATCCTAATTCTATTTTCCCACACTACCTGCTTCACATACAACAAGCTATTTCTAGCTTCTGCTCTTCCAGTTCTGTTGCAGGGACAGCTTTCTGCAACACCTAAACATTTCACTAAATTTTACCCTATTGTTACTATTATATGATGAGTAAGATCTTGTGATTTATTCATGAGCTTAAAGCCACATGAACGAACTTTTAGTGTGAGTCTGAGTAGTTAGCTACAAGTGTTAATGCTTTTAGTCCATATACTGGCCCCCAGGACAGTTAAATTCATGGAGTAAAGGATTAAGTTAAAAGGAAGTTGGAAAGATCCAGCTGGCTCCAACTGGCAGTATCTAAAGTTCTATTTGTCATAATAGTGAATTGAACTTGGAATCCCATAATGGTAACTACCTGTAGCATAAAAATAATTATAATCAGAAAAAAAAATTGACTAGTTATTGAAAAATAATTGTACCTTCATTACCCACTCAAATGTCATCATTAACACAAAATGCTTCTGGTTTTATTGTAAGGTGAGAAAGGAAGATCAACACAATAGTTTCTGCTACATTTGGCCTCATCTGGATTTTGTGATATTAAAGCTTCTCATTATCTTTTTTCTTTACAGATTTGACACTCATATACATAATTTCTGTTCTTTTGCAAAGACTAGACTTATGAGAATAACTAGTTTTAAATTCGCTGTCCAATCTGAAAAGAATCTGAAATTTTGACAAACTAGGAAGTTGAGAGAAAAATAATTTCATGCTTGGCGAACAGGTTTTTGTTATAAATTCAAAATAGTTAAAGTAAGTTTTAAAGTGAAACACTATTTCAAAGAAGTCAAAGTATTTCATTTTAAAATACTAACATAATTCCATTTTTTCAGAATTTTTCTATGCATAAAAATTTGCCAAAATAGATATAGACAAAATGTTTAATGTGAGGAGTTTGTCAGTGGAAGAGGATATTCAATTCAAATACTTCATCTGTCTAGAGCAGACCTAGGTGCTGAGTGTTTCCTGTACTGCATGTTGGAAAGTAACACCAAAAGCATCCATGTTGCCACATCTAAACTGGCTTTTTGGGAGAGAATCATTTAAAAAGGCACCACATTTAGAGATGACATTCATGCTATGTGCAAACAGGCTGCCTTCCTCTCACTTCCTCCAGACTCTTCCTTTTGCAGCCTGACTTTCATTCAAGTGCCATGCAGGTTGTTACCCTCCTCTGCATGTCATCCACCTACTGAATAAGACATAGTCTGTGTCCCTTTCTAACCATTTCACATATTCGTTGGAAGAGACACTAGCAATCTGGTCCTGTGGAGCATCCAGCATTGAAAAACAAAAGAGGAGAAAGGAAACACTTGTCCACACTTAGCATTGTGACTGCCCTGCTTCCAGGAACCATAAAGCAAATGCTTAAGGTGTATTTCCGACTGAGGCATCTGAAACCTGAGAATGAAGTGACTTTGTCCATTCCCATGAAAGAACCATGACTTCCTTGTGATCAGTGGTAGTACAGCAATTGCTGTATTTAATAAAAGTATATGGAAGCCTGGTCTTTCTTAATCATAAAATACAAAGTAAAAACATGAGAAACAAGAATGGAAGTTAATCTAAAAATTACAGTATAAATAATGACGTTAATGTGAAGAATTTTTACACCGGATATGCGCCTGTGGCTTACGTATGGGAGGGGGAGTAACATGAGATTGGAAGCTATTGGTAAAATTATTATAATGACATTATATTATTGCAGAGAGACAAAGAGAGAAAAGAGCTTAAAAGATGTTCCATCTTAATGACAGGGTACTATAAAAAGAAGACTAGACAAATAGTCATAAAATAAAATATGATATAATGAATTAGTTTGGCATTATAAGAGAAAGGAAAATATTATTAATTTGTGAAGCAGACAGTCATCTTTGCTACAGAATTAAAAGTGAGAGAGCTCTTATAAATGCTACCCACACGATGTAACACCTCACCAAAGCTCAACTATGAAACCAACTTATTCTGCTGATTACTGCTGTTCTAGCCATCTTTCCTGCATGTAAAACATTAAGTCAGCCAGTTATGAAGCTATCGAATGTTTCCAGAGTGTCACTTACCAGAAGGATTTGATAACTTACAGAGAAATGAACTGTTTTGCTTTCTGATCTTGATCAAGTACTGCTAACATACCACGTTTTGTGGCAGTTTCAAATGCGGATTATTTTTGGTTCTTGGTTCCCCCCAAGCATTTCTACAATTTTTCTCCAGCTCATTGTATCTAAATTTTTAATCTCTATGATGCAAATCAATTAGAGCAGGTTTTGTGTTTCCATAGTACCGCCTAACAGTGTTTCTAGCACAGGAGAAGAGAAGGCCTATATTTAATCACCTATTTGTTGTCTGTGTTTGGGTTCAAAGGAAGTAAAAAGATGACAAGAGCAGGAACTAGAGACTGCGTCTAGCAGGTAAGAAGGCCAACTCTGAGAACATACAAGAAGAAAAGAAGTCTTATCAGAGTTTCTACGTAACTTCAAACACCTCAGCTTTCCCCACACACCAGCACATGAAGAGAGGTCTCTGCAGTGTGGCTGAAGGCCAACAAAGACCAGCTTTCAATGAGAATTTTCACGGGGAGGAAGGAGGTTGAGATATTTCTTACAGTTTATGATGATGCAAGTGCCCAGCACTAAGTACTGTGGAAGTTAGTACATACCAATCCCCTCACGCTCTGGAGGGAGACTTTCTAGTTTGCACAAAAGTAAGCAGTACTTCTGCTGGCCCCATTCATCACTAGTTCCAGGAAGCTACAAGTCCCCAAGCAGAAGCTCTAAAAGCAGGACTAAGGTGTAGTAAGTTAATAATAACCCATTTAATGTAGAGCAAGATTCATGTATTGTCTGTGTGTACTGAACTCTAGGAGTCCTTGGGGTCTGGCTACTCAGTTTCTAGTTTGAAAGAAACATGGAGTATTTGCTCAGTGTGGATATTTTTATTTACGTAAAAACAGCAATCCTATATTTTTCATGTAAATGGCTATCTCAGCCCAAACATTAATATTCATTTCCCATAGAAAACCCACATCCCAGGCACTGATCCTGGCTGGGAAGAACAAAGCATCCTGCTGCTTGTTCCAGCTTTCAACACAAGCTGCTGCATCACAGGGCAGAGCATGAATGTCAGTAAATCCCACCCACGACACAGCATAGTCCAACCAGATGTTACCCAGTGTTTCAAGCTCTCCCAGTTGTATCACATATCCTGTTACAGAAGGGGATCTTCTTAAAGTCCAACCTATTGAAATCATGTAATTATGTGAGAAATTCCATTTTCCTTAAAAACAAGGTCTTGCTTTTTTGTTGAAAAAACCCCAACTAATCCAGAAGCAGTCCAATGACGAAAGAAACATATCTCAAAATGGATTTTTTTAGTCAAGGTCATAGCTGTCAGGTTGCCCGATATATGGTTTCTCAGGATTGTGACATGATTTTCCTGCACTCTGACAGGACAGATCTGAGCAACTGCAGCTGCACAGTTACTGTCAATGATACAAAAGATGACTGTAATGACTGCCCTATGTGTAAAGAGCTTGTAATGAAAACAAAGAGACATCAATACATTATTTTTCATTTTGAACAGTCAGTATTTCATTAATTACCGATCTGGCTGTATTATAGCTAATAAGTAAGACTGGCTTTCTTATTATTAATTCTACGGGTGAATAAAGAAGTACTACATAGCATGTTTGCAAGGAAATTGCATGCCTATAAATATTGTGCTATAACAGAATTCATCCAGATTCTTTAATCCTAATTTTGACTGCATATTTTTATTTTCAATTTGTAATATACTTACATTGAAAAATGCCTCTGTCTTACCGCTTCTGCTGCAGGAAGCTTGCCTGTTGCTGCTCCTGTGAACAAAAGTAACTTGAAAAGTTTGAGACCTCATTTGTATCATGTGGATGTTTGAACAGAACAGAAGTGGTGTTGTGTAGAAATGTCCCACCTCAGAGCAGCAAATGAAGCACATCAAGCTGAACGTTTTAAAGTACTACTTTTTCAAAACAACAGCCAGAAGAGAGTGAAGAAGAAAAACCGTCAGTGAAGAAACTGAGAACTTTTTGTTCAACTGTAACTTCATAACCACTAAAAACATTCATTAAGATATAAAACCATGACTGTGGTTAAGACAGCTGAGTGTGGAAATAGAAAGAAATCTCCATTTTAAAAGTTAAAAAAGGAAAGAATAATGAAATTTCGAGTATTTAATAATCTCCTACTTCATGGAAGCATCTGCCGTGTCACGTCAGCAGGAATTATTAATGATTCCCAATGAAGTTTGGTCCCTTACCTGAACTCTTCCTTGCTCTGTCCCTCTAGTAAACAACAAAAAATTTTAAACTGACTTCAGGGACAATGTTTACAACCCCCATTCCCATAGTTACTAAGATCTTTTATCAGTAACTGTTATTTTCTCAAACATACCACAGTTCCTCACCATTCCTCTTTTATATACAATATAAAAATACCCTTAAATAAGACTGTTTTTTTATCAGTCACAAAAAACATTCACACAAAATGATAACAAAGCCGTGTAAGTGTTGAATGTCTGTGTGTTAGAAGTACAGGAGTAATTATGCCCAGGTGATGCTCAGGGATCTGCAGGATCAGCAGAGTATGGTGCTGTGTATTTGTAATTCTTTCCTTATTCTCTGCAGCTCAAAAATTTTCTGAATTTCACCTCTTCCCCACACCTCCCTCGCAGCTATAAACCTGCATTCAAAATGTACATTACCCTCCCAGGGACTGCAGATGCCCCACAGCCTAGCTGTGATAGAAGCTAGCTCAAAGAACCACTTATGTGTTCAAGCAAGCATGCAGTTTACAAATGTCAAGAATAAATTGGTTTTAGTAATGCATAAACCTGCTGCTATACAACAGCCGCCTTTGGTTTGGATTTCATGATACAACTCTTGGCTACATCATCTGATTCCTATTTATGCCTCTCCTAGAGGCAGAGCTCTTTAGTCATGGCTCAGACTGTTCCCATTGCAGGGAAAACTGATGCATTTTCTGGTTTATTTTTCAGGGCTCACTCCCCAGCAATAGCTTTTGTCTAGTGAAAAGAAGCAGCCAGTCATATCTTACCTTCCAATGTACTTTGCCTCCATATCTCACCTCAGCCCCTCACACACATACTCATACCCTTTGGAGCTGCAAAGCTTGAAGTCAGTACTCGGACAGGAATTGTATCAAACCAGTTAGGAGTTACCTGGCCAATGCAAATGTTGGTTGTTGAAAAACAAGAAATTAGGCCCAGGGGAATCTTGAGCAAAGGTCAGGAGGTTAGGAAGGATAGGAATAGGTCAAAACAAGTCTTCTCTTGCATAGCCTAGGGGTCCTTGATTATTTTTTTTAAATTTGGTAAAGATCTGTGGAAAACAGGATGAATGGAGTTTCCCTACAGACCTCAAGGCCTGACTGAGTAGTGAGTTCAGATTCACATATTCCTCCAAAGAGTGGGGAATCTGAATATTTCACAGGAAAATCTCTAATGCTAAAATGATGGACTACTCATTGTCTACTCATCGAGTAGCCAGGTGGGAGACTTGTGTCACATGTTTATCTGTATCAGCTAGGACTCTGATAATTGAAAATGGCAAGGAGAAAAATAGTTCAGATAAAAAAGTGTATGAAAATGAAAGTAGAATATTGGGGGGTAGGGGGTGGTGTATGCATATGCCATTGTCTTTGATGCAGACAAGTGTACCTGTGAATGCCCACTCAGATGCAGCCAGAAACTCACTTTCTCTGTTTCTCAAACAGGCTGACATATCTCCTGGCTGGGTAAAGGGCACATCAAAAGAGACTCTTCCTGAACCTCACCAAGCAATATAGTCTCATTATTTGGCTGTCCAGGTAAGATACTCAATTATGTTTTTAAACTCTGTGTTCTAATGAGCAGAGTTCTGAGTCCAAATCCTTTCATGTTTGCTTTTCACATTCTTCCCAGAAAGAGTCAGGATTTCCTCTTTATTGCATTTTCTGGGATGTACGCTGAACTAGAGTTTGCGCCTTTCATATTGGTACTGCTGTCGTCTGACAGAAAACTATATCTGACTTGCATATGTCAAATTTTTTTGAGTGCTGATCGTGGCAAGATGCTCTCCAAGTATCAGGGAAAAGCACAGAGCTCAAGGTCCTGGAGGGCAGCACAGGGCATCAGGGGAATGGAAATTCCCTGAGGTCTGGGCTCTGCACTCTTCAGAGCGAGCTGCTATATGGACCATATGGAGATAGGTATAAATATCATCTCTGCGGGTACTTAGGCTCCACTCATCTCTGTAGTGCCAGATATAAATTACGAGAGTATCATTGTCAATAAAATCTGAACTGAAATCCCACTTTGGTCTTCACTGCTACATCTGCTGATTTGAGTGCACCTATTACCCTGCCAGAAAATTCAAAAGGGGAACCTGGCTTAGAACAAAAATGATAATGCATACTTATATAACATTTAGCTCAGGGAAGGCTGCTACAGTGGTAAGGAAAGCCAGAGAAAGTTAAGCACTGCAGAAATATGAGAAGGTTGGAAAAAGTAGCTACTGAGAATGAAGAGAAGTTCAGAACAGCCAGAGAATTTGGGTAAAGTAATTTCTGATAGGATAATTAATAAACATCATACCAGGAATTATTTAAGTGCAGGAGCAAACACAAAATATTGCTCTTGACACATGTGAGATGATTGTTTCTGCTCTGCTCTCCCATAACCTTCACTATTCAGGTAATTTAGCAACCTGCAGCTTATGTAGGGCAGAATTCTTCACTGGTCATTACAGGCTGAATGTCTCAAGGAAATGCTAGTGTACTAAGCGGGATTAGTCCAGGTGGATGTAGAAGGCCTAACCATGGTCATCTTAGTTGCCAGAAATGAAGACGAACTGGAATATACACAGGTTCCATGGGGACACAGATTCACAGCCAGCTGTGGCCAGAGGTGATGAGGTTGTTGATACAGGTCCAAACTGTCTTTTCACCCAGGAGGGATAAACTTAGAAAATAATTTACTTGAGCTGCTTTTAGATTGCTTAAGAAAATTAGGTTCTAGGTCCCGGTGTATAGGAATTGTCAAGGAAAAGAAAAAGAAGAAACAGTTCATTCCTGTTAGGAGTCAGACACATGATTCAGGGGATATCTGAGCTACTACTTCCTGTGGTGGAAAAAAATTGCCCTGGATGATTATTTTTGCTTTGCCAAGGTAAATTTATTGGAAGACTGTACAGCTTGTACAAGTGGATGTGTGGGTCAGATCTATTTTTACCAATCATGGAACACATTTCTCTGAGCAGGCTGCACTTGAATAGGCAGAAATTCAGTCATTTTGCAGTGACGTCAGATGTGTGATCTTTGACCATTTTAGATCCCCCAAACACCAGGTTAGTGGAAAATTAGGGGAAAAATTCCATACTGATATCAGAATACTAAAACACCTTCAGAAAAAGGATATGTCATCAGATGCTACTTTTACTTAATGCACTACAATTGTAGGTCAACACTGAGAGAGCAGTTACCACCTGCAAACATTGTCAAATTGAGAATGTGAATGTTTATTTGTACAGTTCGAGGTGGTGCCAGAGGAAGGGGCAAAAGGGGAAAGGCAAACCAAAACAGCAATGAGATTTGGTGTTCTGGGAGCTGCTGCCACTGCAGGAACATGGCATAGAGGGCTGTGGGGATTTGGGTTCACAGTTGCAGAGCCAAGAAGATGGATTCACAGCTGTGAAACAGAGACACATGCTGCCAAGTTTTTGGGTTGCAAGGAGAAATTTTGATAGCAAAGAGTCAAAGTAGTAGGTAGTAGCTGAGAATGATGAAATTGTTTTAAGCTCCAGCAGCTTTGTGTGTCAGCTAGCATTTAGTGAGTGAGAGTGTCAAAGAGGTGCAAAGAAAACAGGATTTGAAACTAGGACTAGCTTTTCATATAAACATGTGCAGGAGATGCTGTCAAAGTCGTTACAGCTACCTTCTGCAAGTAAGTAACTTTGCTGGAAGTGAAAAGGTGATTGGTAGCATCTCTGAACCACATCACAGCAGCTGTAACTAGACAAATAGAAGACTTGACAGATTTTAATGGTGGCCCCCTGAGGAGGAGAGCTGAGAAAGTAAGTGTTGGCATGAGCACACAGGCTCCCTCAGAAGGGCAAAACACAGGGTCAGAGGGGAAAGGTTCATCTTGTCATCGCTGCTTTCTAACATGTAGCCACTTCCTGTTTCTTCTGAGAATGGTGAATAAGAAATGAACTTGAATTTGGGCAAAGCTTCAAGGTTTTTATTGAATGGTACATAACTAATAAACAAGATTATACACTGTTGGTATTTTCATGGAAAATAGACTCAGTTAAACACAGCAACATACTTCTGCCTTTTGGATAGATGCTAATTTAGCATTTGTAAAACGCAAGGCCCCAGCAGAGCTGGAACATCCTCCCATCAACAGCCTAAGAGGGCTCCTGCTGGGCAGCCTTTCTCTCCAACTGAGCTGTCAGCACTGGCTCAGGTATCACCAATGTTAACTCCAGCGCCACACTGCTGGTACACAGTGCCAGTGGAAGGAGCTGAGATCAGGCTTTTAGAGCAGCAGTGTCATCAGTGCCAGCCTACGGTGATGCCTCTGTGGAAGCGCAGAGCACTAATGCCAGAAATGGGACCAATAAATAGCAATGCAGGGAAACAAGTCAACATTCCTTTGTACATTAGTGTGCTCTTCTGCCTCTGCTCCCCAGACCTACAGGATTAGCCTTGCAATGACACACAAGCCTCTGTCATAATAGTGTTTGGATTTCAGTTGATCAGTAGACATGGTGAAATTTGACAGCAAGATGCTCAGCTGCAACAGCAATAGCTCTTAATGCTATACATATATATACGTATATATATAGACTACATATTGGTACAATACAACTCAAAGAATCAATGGCCTAATGTAGCCATTTTTATGTGACAGGGTTAACCTTGAAATATTAATGCATAAACTATTTATTCTCCTCCAAACCATAGAAGTTACAAAGAATATTCTCTCTCCTTCCCGTACACCTTTGTAATAAAACAATTAATTTTATTTCTTTAACTTAAGTGAATTAGCAGACTCTCCATCCCAGCTACGAAATGGTCTCTCTCTTTCCGTGTTTCAGTTAACAGTGATGTGGAATGGAATCACTTTTTTCTCTAGCTTTTCAGAAGGCATTTTCACATAGACCCCCGTAGTGAGACATCGTCTTCTCTTTATCTATAAAATACAGGAAGACAGTTAAATAAACAAGTGATCACAGCATAATCTTGACCAGCACATTTTAGAGAAAACTGATGGATGTTCTGACTTTACTGAGTAGAAGATATACTAGACACCTTTCTCTGCCACCCCTCTTTGTAGAAGATCCATTGACACCATTTGAGGGAAAATCGGGAGTTACAGGGGATGTTTAGAGTCCTGCCATTCATTTAGCCCCTTGAAGGTGCTCCTGCTGCAGAGTTCAGTGTTGCTTCAAAACACTGGACAGTTTCATTTAGCTTCTAGGGACAAAGGCAGATTGAAAAATATGGGATAGGGATAGGGATAGGGATACCCTTTGGTTTTAAGCTTTGGCATCAGGTTTATTTCTAACAGACTGTGAGTACTCCAGACCCCCATGGAAAGAGGCAACCCAGGCTTACATTTTGCATGCCTTTGTGCAGACATTTCTAGCTGGGAAGTTAAAAATGCTGTAAGTTACAATTCCCCCCCATCACAAGGAGGAGCCTCTTTAAATTTGCTTTGCACAGAGGTGAATGGTGAGAAAAGGAAAAATCAAATCCTGGGATTTTGTATGAATCAGTTGTGAAATCAGAGTACACGTGAAGACTGTCGCCTTTGATCCCAGAAGCATCCAGGACTCCAACCTGTTCTAAGCATCCAAACCTAAGCCAAGGGTCATTCCAGCTGATGTAAGCTGACTACTTTCTGGTACTCTGGCAACACAAATGAGCCATAAACAAGTCTAAATGGCAGGGCCAGCAAATTCTCTTATTTTGCATTATTGTAAGTGTTGCACCAGTAAAAAGGACCATCCCAGTGCATTTGTTCCCAGTGTTCTCCCCTGTTCTCATTTCTTTCTCCTTGTCCTCAGCACACAAAGGGTTGTTATTAGCAGGATGGGGCTGAGTTGATGGGACTTACCGCTTTGCCCACGAGAATGGCTGAGATGATGATACTATAAAGAAAAAATCCTGAGGCAGTAGCTCCTAATACCCAGAGATATATGGCAGTATCTGGACAAGGTTCTGGATCTAAAACATGATATCACACAAGTCATGTCATACATAAGCCTCATAAGGAAGCCCCCAGAGTCAATAAGTCACCCTCCACAGTGCTTTTCTCTAGCATGTGCTATCCTAGGATGCTACCAGGACTGAGGTCTGAGTCCCAGCCCACTCAACCTCCAGTGAAAATAGGCTTTATCTCTAGAAGAACATACACCTTGCTCTCTGCTGTTTCTGTGCTTACATGTCTAACTGCCTAGACATACATGTACACTATGTGGTATTGCTTATGCTATCAAACATCACACATTGCTAAATACATTGCATGCCTATGAATAAGCCTGCTTTAGGTGTGTGCAGGGAGACCTGAAAGGAATAAGAGCTAATCATGATTCTCAGCGCTTGAATCAGTGTTCAGCCTCACTTCTTACAAACAGAACTTTGAAGACCTTTGAGACATAATAGCAACTCCCTTAACATGGGAATATCACTTTACTGTAAAGCTGCTTGGCTTACCAATGACATAGAGATGCGTGCCATTTCCCTTGTTCATAAAATAGGGTGGAGGGTACATCCGCTCCATCTTGCAGATGTAAAGACCAGTATCATTAGCTTGCAGGCCAGTGAGGGTGAGGGTCACATTGTTTCGGCTAGGGCTAACATGGCACTGAATGACCTCTTCCACACTGAACATTTTAAACTCCGTTGTGTAGGTTGAAGCGCAAATCTCAATGAACCGATCACCCGTCTGTTTAAGCAGCGTCACTCGAATTTCCTTTGCGTTCCCAATGTGCTTGTATTTACACACCAAGCTGGCGACTCCTTGCCTGTTGGCCAGCACCATTGCTGGCTGAGTCACTTCCATTACTGTAAGGAAGTAAAGAGCATGATGGTAAGTGAACTGTCAAGAAATTATCTGCAGTTATTTACTTGAAACCTGTACAATAGGAAGGGAGTCCTACCACCTCCTATTATCCATGGGTAGTTCCTAGAAATGCTGCTAAATCCTTCCAAAAAAAGGACTCCAAGACCATAATTGACATAGGCACTGCATTAATATACTTTAAAAAGCTCAAGAGGTGCTTTGATTACTATAAATGATATTATAAATCTCAGCAATTACTTGTTAAATAGTAGGTAATTTGGCCCACTTACTGGAGTAATGACCTGCATATGTCAGTTTCCCTCAACACAAAATCTTAGTATATATAAGAAAGCAAAAAAATAGACTTCAGATGGTAAAGCTGAAATTTGAAATTTAAAATTAGGCATTTAAACCACAATTTCTGCCTGGTAGAAATAAGCATGTTGACATTTAGAAACAAACAGGTTGACATCCTGTATGAAACATGGAACAGAACCATTAGGGTAACAGGAAAACTGAATGGAAAACCTGTTTGCATATTTTTGTTTCTGTTCTTTTTGCTCCTCATTTTTAACCAGCTATTCCCAAGCCACAGTACAGCAACAGTATGTACCCCAAGACACAGTATAGCAACACACAGCAAAGCCTGATAAACATACTGCAAAAAATCATTACAAATCTTAAAGGGAAACTAGTGTACCGTGTACATCCCCACTGGCTGCTTTTTACAACTTCTATTCTCTGTCCTGCTACACAGTGGGAAGGCACTGACTTTTGCTTTAATAAGCTGTGAAGACTCAGTATTATTTGTTCAATTTCATTGTATATCAGACCATTTTGGGGCAGGGCTTATCTTCTTCAGTTCTACAGTGCAAGAATTTGGGACAAAGAGGAGTAGAATTTCTCCATCCATTCAAACCTCTATATCCACGTTATCAGCTGCCAACAACTTCACTCACACGGCCTAGTTTGTCAAAATCTTTCTTCCTTCTTGAGCTACTCGGAACCCTGCCCAGCCTCTCTACAGACGCTACTGCTCTGAAGTCTGTGTCTGGTTTTCCAGATACCTCGCGGTGCCCCAAGACCTTGTTCCCAGACTGTCCTATGAAGGGGTCCCATGTCATCTCCCTCTCCCTGTTGTACCCAGTCCATCTCCTGCAAAGATGTGAAACCGAGAAAATGTAGACACCCCCAGCTACCTTGCCTCCTTCATCTACCCACCTTTGGCAATGGCAGTGGCTGTGCAGAGAAAGCCCACGGTGACCAATATTGAGAGCATTCCTGCGCTGATGCTGAAGGGGCTGAAGGTGCTGATGCCTTCAGACTTTAAGACAAACTGGAACTCTCAGGACTGGAAAAAAGGCGACACCTTTCAGGATACTGAATCTTCGAAATGTTTGAACCCACACACAGTCAGTGTGTATATATATAGCTTTGATCCCAGATGCTGTACCTGAAAGTAATATGAAACTTTGTTTTGGTTTTACGAGAAAGGAAGTAGTGGGTTTGATTAGTACGTGAACAGTTAACCTCAAACAGCATGAACAAAAACAACTATTCAGCAGATGGAAAATATATATTCAATCTGAAACTGCCATCCATTCTGCTTTAAGAATTGGGGGAGGAAAGGTAATCATCCAATAGAGCAGTTCAGGCCCTTTGGTGCTGCCAGCTTGCACAATCATAGCACTTAATATTTTAGCAGTCATCAGGTATTTCCTACTAGGACAACACACAGAGAACTATACTTCTGCCTAATGTGGCACAGTGAATCAGTGTGAGATAGCTTTTTTATGGAGGACCTCCCTCCGCCCCCAATTTCTTTGCTTGCTTTAATGTTAGTGCTTTTGATGTTTAGAAATTGCTGCCCCCTTCAAAATACTGATTACACTTGCAATGACTTCATCTTTTCGTGTCAGCAATGTGACTTGAATCATAACCCAGCTTCTTTAGGCTTTCCTGTTTCCAAGAAAAAATTATCTATCTAGGTTTATAGCTAATGACTTCCACATTTATACAGTCCTTTCCCTACCTATGGGCTTTACTGTCTAAGTACCTTGAGATCAACCGATGAAAAACACTGCAGGAGGTTCAATTATTGCTATCTCTGCTTAGAGCACCTGCATCATTTCAAATCTCAAACAGTTTTCACCCATTGGCCTTTTAAAAGTCATGTAAGGTCTGAAAATCATTTTGCTTTTTTATGTGATAGACTGTCATATCCATGTATCATTGCCTAGAGAATTTCATAACAATGAAGTTACACTTCAGTTACACTGAAGGTTATAATTCTTTTTTCCCCCACTTTGAGAAGTTCTTTTAGAAGGTGCTTCATCATTTATATATGTAGATCTAGTAGATTGCAAAGACCTACTTTTGGACTGTGACCTAGAAAAACTAACAGCATTAGTTCTTGAACAGTAGCCTGCCCAATCCAAAGATACAGGATAAATATTTGATCTTGAAATCACATAAATACCTAATGGTATAAATACATTTACTGCTTTCATACTTAGGTGATGTAACAAATGTTTGTAATGACAGATTCATAGTTACTTTACTCTTAAACAGCATTCAAAACAGAACTGATGATAAATAAAAATATGGCTATGGGAAAATGAAAAACTGCACCCTAATAATGAGTCAGGCCCATATTGTATTACTAGTTAGACAAGTTTAAATCAACTTTAATATTAAACTTAATATTAAATAATTGCTATTGCAGCATCATGTACCAGAGTATCAGTGAGATTTATGGCATGAAATTACCAGGTTATGCCTGACATTTTCATATCCAGAGTAGTAACCAAATTACCTGTCCTATGTATCTTTTGGGCTTGGGTTTTGTATGCAGTTAAACAAATGATGCGTTTGAGCTTCATCAACCATAATGTCATCTCCTGATAATTGAGACTGCAAATTGACGGTACAATTAACCACTAAACACTTGCACAGGATTGCCGTGTACAACTCAGTGCTCACTGCCCCACGTATCCACAGTATCTTACCCAGCTAGAGTGGGAGGTAGCGCTCTGGCACTGCTCTCTGGGAATTGAGTCTGCTCTGGCAAACATTGTGTTTCCAGTGGTACTCATCTTGTTTCCTGGCTGTTTTTTTCTCAGGGTGCCTTTTCAGATCAACCGCTTTTTACTTTTTACTCTTGTTCCTCCTTAAAAGCCTCATGTTGTGATGACTGCTCATCTAAGTAAGGCATAATATGTCTCCCTGTGAAGTCTCTTGAAGTCATCTCTGTCTTCACAGCCAGGGCAGCCTGAGGTGAGCCCAGAGGATCTCCCTTCCAATGGATAGAGATCAGCTTGCTCTAGTGCCCTCTATCCTTGCTAATCAGAGTTTGGATCTTGAGTTGATGTATGCAGATAACAGATGGATGATGCAGTAAAATAGAGATCTTGTTCCAAATAAGATCTCTCCTTCACTGCTCCCATCCTTCCCAGCTCAGTTATGGCATGGAACAAGGTATTGGTAACTGAATGAGTTCCCCCCTAAAATAAGATCCACAAGAATTGCTGGGGACAACTTTTCTCTCTGCTGTGCCCCTCTTCTAACTGCTGTTCAGCTGATGAAGAGTCTCTGGACTTCTGCTTGGTCCACTTTTCCTGTATATCACAGCCATGCTTTGTGGGCTACAGCAATAGGACCTATCTTACCTAGTTACTGCGCCTTCTCGTCTATGTAGTCTGGTATCTTCCTGCCCTGACTTCCTCATCTTAAGAAATTTTTCTTCCACCCTTTCCCCATAACTGGAACCTGACACATGGCCTAGGGCCATGGCAAGGGAATGAGTGAAAGAAGAACCCTCCCTTGACTTTGAGATTCAGAAGGTCTTTCAGGAAGGATATTCCTCAGGCTGTCTCCAACAGCCTGTGCTTTGCACTTGCCGTGTCCAAAACCTCAGTGTAAGATAAATCTTTCTTTTAATGCACATACTTACATTATAGTACTCTTTGTTCTTAGGGGTGATATTAATCCCCAAGTCACAGGAAACCTTTATACTCTGTGTATGCTACCATAGCAAAGTGTCAGAGCAGGGGAGGGGACTGAGAGCCTTGCAGAGCTAAGCTGCAGAGCCTTAAACTGAGGAATCAGCTTAGGAGTGGTTCGGGTCTCACAGCCTCTTTAAACATGGCTCAGAGAGGGACATGCAATTTGCGCTGAACACTGGACTACCCTACTGTGATTAGTCATATTGCTAGTAAGTTAAATAACTAGGTTTCTCATGTAAGTTTCTTTCTCATTTTGGGTTAGTCGCTCACATCTTAGTGACTTGAATTGCTTTTCTTCATTGAACGCTTGTTAGGGCAAACCTTCCTGCTGACACCCTGTCAGAATTCCCATTGCAAAATGTTATTATTCACAAAATTATTTTCACACTTTAAAGCCTATCTCATGCTGCCCATGTTTTTTTCTTCTGTGACAGGAACTTGCTTGGTGAATTGCTTGAGATGTAATGGGGAGAAGAGAAGCTTATCATTTGCATAAGTATCTGGTTTCAGGATATTTTGTTAAACTCAGAATGTGAGATCATGTCTTATTATGTTAAACAGTTCGTGTTTTTACCATGTTAGTTTGCCACAAACCTATTGGGGTTTTGAAATGCACTGTCATTTAAAAAAAAATCCAGACCTCTAAGTGGTATGGCTGAAGAAAAAATCTTTTCTACAAAACAATAGGTAAAGAGAAAAGTCACACAGTGACTGGAAAAATATTGTTTCATTACCATTAAAGGACTAAAACCTGATTAGTGTGAGTAAAGGCCTAGATATGACCAAGTTTGGTGGATCAGTCTTGGTTCCTGAAGGAACCACAATTCACATCACAAAACCACTGATCAGAAATGTGGCCTTTCTGACAGCCTCTAACCTGGATTTACAGAGGCTGCTTTCTAGTCCTAAGCCTGTGCCCTCAGTTCAGCCTTAGCAGAGGCAAGGACAGCACTAGCTGAGGAATTCTCCATCCCATACTTCTCAGGGCACACAGGGTTGGTCTTCTTGTGCGCTTCTGCTGACCAGCAGATTGTCCAGAAGGATTTGAGGTGTGGGTGGGTGTGTGAGCATCCTTTTTCTTTGTGCTACAATTGTTGGTATTTCCTTTTTAGAGTCTAGGCTTTGCTTCCCTTACTGTAAAGTTAATTATATCCAACAGGCTTTCCTGAAATTCAGGGCATCTATAGTTATCTAACACAGAGGGAAAATTGCCTGCAACTTTTCATGCTAACAGTTCTCAGTTAGCCTTGAAGGTCTGAAGGTCTGCATTGTACCCCTTACGTGGCTGGGTTTGCTACATGTTATTTTTAATAGTCCATACATGCCCCAGTAGCAACCAGGACCCCTGCCTGTGTGAATGTATTGCCCCCTCCCCATGCCCCATGCAGCTTACAGTCAAAATGTAAGATCTGAGACTGTATGGAAAGAGATACATACACAAGTAAGAGGAAATAAAGAGACGGGACTGAGAAGCAACACAGGCAAAAGGTCTTTACACACCAGCTTCCTTACTCTTCTCCAGTTTCCCATAAGGGGTTGTGGCAAGGGAGAGATTTTAGGAGGAATTTGAACACAGACCCTGAAGTATCTTGGCAGATGTTTAAGGACTTACCTTTAAGGAAGGAGCTTTCCAAAGCAGAGCGTCACAAATCTTTTGTTAATAGGCCTGTCACTTGGGAGTGAACACAGAACAAAGCAGACACCTTCATCCCAGAGTGGACACTGAAAGCTAGTCCGATTTCATGAATAAGCAAAAAAGAACAAAAGGAAGTCCCCAAATCTAAAAATAAGCAGGTTAAGTATACCCCATGATGAGCTGCAGCTGTGGAGACATGGAGAAATACTGGAGAAAGGTTTTACTTGTGCTACCCTTTATTTCTTAAAGCATTGCAAAAAGGAAAAACAGCAAAAGGCAGCTGTATTTCTCATAATCTCTAACTCTGACAGTACAGCAGTTTGCATTTAACAAGGGACACAAGAGTAAATCATTATAAAGCTTTGCTGAAGATTTGCAAGGAGTGCTGTTCTCAAAAATGAGACACGTAAGAAATATTTTTAAAAGGTACAGAGCATAATTCATGTGTGGTATATAGCTTAAGAGCCTACTCCCAGTTTTCGCAGGGCTAATTAAGTCCCTAATTAAAAAAAAAAAAAAATTATGGCATTTCAAACTGCAAGATCAAAGTAAGACTCCTGGAAAACCTAGAATTAAACCTTTATATTTAACATTTATAAAGCAAAGGACCGAAAGAAGTTTACATAAAAGAGAGAGTGCTCCCATTCAGTGGGCATAGAGAGAATCCAAATATTTGAAAGACAGGAGACCTGACAAGGAAAGGCATTTTCCTAAGCTCACAGTGGGGAGTTCTGTTCAAATCCAAGGGATGGCATGGAGCACATTCTAAAGCACCTCTTTGAATTGATGACAAGTCATCAGGATAATGAAGGGTAATGAAGACCAGCTTTGTTCTCCAACCAAAGTCTGTAGGCCATTTCTGAAGAGTGAATGAGACCTGATAGTTAGAATGGGATGGGCTGGAAAATGAAATGAAATGAAATGAAATGAAATGAAATTAAATTAAATTAAATTAAATTAAATTAAATTAAATTAAGGAAACTTGTAATATAGCAGAAGGGGGAAGCCAGAAGACACACACAAGAGAATGACAAAGTGTTAATGACAAGGTGTTCAAATTGGCAGACTCACAGTAACATTTTGAGTACGTAGCAGTGAGCCAAAGTTTGTGAAGGCCAGAGAAGAGAACGTTTCAGCAATTGAGGTGAATGGGGATCATGGGTTAGGGCTTCTAAAGATACTTTGCACATTCAGCCACATCCACACTCAGTCTTATTTGCCTGTGCAGGGACTGGATCTCAGAACTACAGCACAGGTATGCATCTCTTCCCAGGGGCACACTGAGTTTGGGAACAGAAGCCGCAAGCCTTGGACATCTTAGGGAAACAGCTTCTGTGTGGAAATCTCAGAGGGCTCTTGATGAGATGGAGATAGAGAAATGAGAATACCAAGAGGGGAAAGGAGGTTTTGGGCAGAAATATGAGTGGCTGGATCAGTGAAGGGTTTATGTAGCTTTTCCGTGCTTTCAGATGTGACTGTCAGGCTGTGAATGAAGCATATTCCCAGACAGAAGCTGCCCAGAAGCCACTTAGGAATGAAAACACATTTTAGTAAAGACCAGATAGTGCACCACCTGCATCCCCATCAATAATGCTCTTTAAAATTTGCATGTCAGAGCAAGGTGGTATGGAAACACAGCACCGAGGGATGGGGACCACTTCAGAATCCCTCCTTGCTATAACCTCGCCTTGCTTTTCTGCTTCCCACACCTTCTCCTTGTCTCTTTCCTTGCAGTTTAATCTACAAAAAGCATGGAATGAATAGTGGCTTTATTATAGATTGTTTATTCAGAGCTTGTCAGAGAATCTCTTCCTGGGAATTATGTCGAAGATCTGTAGGGTCGATGCCCTGATGTGTGGAAGTGATATGCTCGATCAGTTTGCCTTTGGTCCACGGGCCATCACATATTACTGAAAATTTACAGTGAGGTGTGCAAGGCTTGTGAGTTTGCATTAGAATATGTGTTAAATCATAGGCTGGAGGCTCTGGAAAACAAAGATAAGGAATTTCTGGCAGCGGGTTGTAGAATAAATCCCAGACTTTGCAAGAATCTTGTTGTTTTTGAAGTGTAGCAGTTGGGAAAAAAATTGTCACCTCATAACCCAGACCTCTCTGCAAATGGGATGCTGTAGCCAAGTGCTGGGTTTGTGGCTGGCATCATGTGAGTCAGCAAACTAAAAGCAGGTCCTATACCTTCCAAAAATGTATCGGCTGCAGGATTTGTTGTTCAACCTACTCTTCACCGCAGAATCTGATCTCATGTACAAAGCCTTACCCTTGCATTAGTGATAACTCAAACTCCCTTTGTCTCCCCTAGTTTACAAAGTACTTGAAACCACATTTCTAGGACTTAGCAATTCCCCTTTCCCGAAGTCCCTACCAGGGCTAAGTATGAAAACAAAACCCTGAAATGTCAAAGAGGCCAGATGTGCAAGGGGAGGCTGAGTCTTTCAGTAGCCAAAGTGATAGTTTGAAAAGCTGACAAGCCTCTACCTCTCTGTTCATAAGCTCTTTCTTACTATACCTGTTTACTGACAGATATTACAACTCCCTACAAGCTTTATCTTTCTCATATTCTTAGACAATCACATCTATAGCAACTCTAAGAATATTAACTTGAATATGTCAGTGTGGCCAGCTTCCTCTCCTGGTTATTTGAGTTGAGCACTGATTAATGCCTGCTATAAAGCCTCTGATTGCAGTGAGCATCCAGCTAATGGGCTTTTTCACAGCTCCAGCTGCCTCCTCCCACTATCATCACCTGAAAACCCAGCTAGGAAATCCTACATTTTAAAATTCAGATTCAGCATCCAAAAGAGTTCCTAATGTTTTGGCCACAGGGAGAACGGATACCAGAAAGTATGATAGTGGGCAGTTTGGTTGGCATATGTGCTAGAGATGAAGGAGAGAATCAAGAAGGTTTGCAAATGCATTTCTAGGGGGGAAAGAGATTATAAAATGGGCTGCAAAGTCAGTAAGAGGGGATAAAAAGGAGGATGGGCTTGTGGGTAACACACCACTTGGGGAATTTTTCTTTTAGATAGCAGTGAGATGATATCTGGTGCATACAAAGAAAACAAATGTGTTGGATGGGGTCCAATGAAAATCAAGCCCTACGCAAAATGGGAGGAAATGTTTTGAATTTTATAATTTTGATGAAATGTTGAAAGAAAAGGGGAAATTTTTGAGAAAATGCATGTACATCTTTTCCTAAAGCTTTTTTCAAGCCCCTACCAACAATATTTTTCATTTTTAAATCATCAGGTCTTTTGCAAAGAAAACAAAGGTGTCTTACACACTGGCAAAATGTAATTTTATCTTTTTTTCTGCCTAGAACCAGTACTGGGTGAAATGAGAAAAATGTGAAGGGAACCCTTTGCAGCAAGAGCAGCTGCAGTTAAGCAGAGCTTTCTTGAGAAAGTTTCACTTCCTAAGGTTTTTTGCTATGTTTGCTCATTTAAATGGCCATTGTATTAACCCACTTTTTACGATTTTCAAACATCAGCAATCAACTTAGGTCTTGTAGAAGAAAAAGTGTAAAGCAGAAGGCCTCGTTCTCATTACTCTAAGGACCTAACTGCATCAACAAATTTTACTGCCACAGCCTTGTGAGTGGCGTTGCTGCAGTATTACCTGCCTGATATATCAGCCTGTGTTGGGTTATTGCCAGACGTCAAGATTCAATGAAAATACATGGTATCTCTGTACCAAGGTCTTTGGGCTAGAGAGGTTAGGGAGGACTGGGTCCCCCTTCATTCCCATTCCTCCATTCCTTCAATAGCTACGAAACTACAGCATCGCCCATTCCTGACTTGAAGGGATTTAACTACAAAACCTATAAGAGCACTTTTGTTGTTGCTTTTTTAATACTGCATCCTGAAAGGAAGTAATTTCATTTGCAAGCTATTTAATAGTAGATTGTGTATTAGGTCATAACACACTGAGCTGGTGAATGCAGGCTCTGGAGAAAGTGCAGCTATAATTTCTATCTGTGACTTTGCAGTGACTGATTAATATTTTGTTGAGTTCCTGGGCCACTGAGGAGCTGGAGACATGTGGAGCTGCAGGCTCTGGAGTCTTGAGAAGTTTGGATTTGCATGATAAACTGTTGAGCTTGGGAATGGGGCTTTTGTTTTTGAAAAGAACTTCTGCAGCCAAAAGTTCAGGATAGGAGGTAGTAATATATTTCAGGAGCTTGGCCAGTATGATCATATTCTTTAACATCAAGAAAAAAAAACTTCAGAGTTTCCAATGAAATAGTTCTCAATGTTTTTCAAATGAAATGATTTGATTTTTCTTGTTCAAAGCAACATTTTATTTCAAAAATCCCTGTTATTTTTAAATATTCAAACCATATTTAAATAGCCAACATCAAAATGAAGCATTAAATTTTTTTAGGAACAAATGTCTCATTTGAAGCCTCCAAATTATTAGTTGTTTTACTTGCCAATTCACAAAAAAATCAAATTTTTTTCCTTTCAGTCTGATTGAAATGAGTCCTCTTGACTTTCCAAATTTGCCAACGAAACAAAAAAAATTAATTATTCATCAAGTTCCAATGAACACCCTTCATAAAACTTCTGAATTATGCAAACTAATCACCTTCTGGGAAATAGGTATAGATCATTTTATGGTACAAGCTTGCAATGTGACTCAATGCCTCTTCACTTGCACACTATAACCCTCCTCACTCATCAGATTATTCAGACTTTTGCCTTGTCTATGGTTTTCAGCTCATTTCCCCCCGACTGCCACCATCGATCTTCTCTAGTTTTCCTTTCCTTACAACAAAATATTCTTTATCTTTTGAGATATCAAATGCTGCCATCCTGTGAGGCAAATGCAGCTGGGAGGACAGAAATGGTTCAATGACTTGGCTTATGAAGGTACTTGTAAAACTTGTCACTGCTCTGACCGTGTCAGCAGAAAGGGCGAGGAGCAGCCACCTGCCCCTGTCGCACCCGTGGCACCCCCAGGCAGCACGAGGACCGGGATGGTGGGGATGGCGAGGATGGTGGGGACGGCAGGGATGGCCTGCTGACTGCTGTTGCTCAAGACCTCTTGCAGAGCAGGCGTTCTTGTTTGGCACAGGGAGGAAGGGGTTCTCCTCACAGAAGTCTGGCCTTGCAGGTGGACCTCTAGGGAAAATAAACATGGAGAAACACCACAGAAATAAGACACAGAAGCTCAAATTGAGGGGTCAGAAGCAGAGGGGGGAAGGAAGAAGCTTTGATCTCCTTCTCCTCTTGCAGCCACTCCATTCTCTTCATTTCCCCTGTCTCTGTGCCCTGTGACTGCAGACGCTGCCTGAGTGAGCGTGGTGGGAAGCAAGGGCTGCCAGCCTCCTCCTCACAGTCAGCCAACGCCCTCCTGAAGTGAATCACAGTCTCTCCCATACTACCAGGCCCTTCAGCTGACCTTAAAGAGGGACACACCTGTCTCTTGCTTTTAGTATCGCTGCTTGCAATTTGCACAAGAAGTGTTGTGTTCTCTTTCCTGCGCTTCTCGCTTATGCACAGGGCCAGCAGAGCCCCAGGGTGGTGTCCTGGGTGCCCCAGCTGAGCACCCATCCTTCTCTTGGCACTAAAATGGACAGCAGCCACAGGCACACCGTGCACATGGTAATCCATTTGCTCTGCGCTTTCAGGGATTAACTACATTTTCAGCTAACCTGCATGTGCAGTTCTTGGGATCCACTTTGTTATCTTGATTAAGTGCCCATAGTTTCTTCAAGGCTTTTGCCCAGTAACCTGGTTTAATAGCAAATATCATAAAGGCCACAGCTAGAGTTTGTACACTCCAAACTGTGTAATTGCCTACCATAGTTGTTTGCATAATTGTTGGTCGTTTTTCCTCCTTGATAGCTGAAAGTTTTCTACAACACTGGCTGCCTACAGCGAGGATCATCCATTTAGCAGAAAAGGGAGGGCAGATACCAAGGTATTTTTTTTATCAAGGACAGATCAGTTCTTTAATCCCAATGCCACTAAAAGCTCCAGTCCTTGCAGAGCAGGCAAGAGAAGGGCTTAGCTGATGGCACCTTATCTTCTGAGCTGCTTGTGCTCATTTCAGGGACATTGTGAAGCCCAGACAATCAACATGTCTTGGTGGGAAATCACGTCTCACGTGGCTTGACTTCTGGTGAAGACATGACAAAAAGTTTGTCCTTGTGCTCTTAGGTGCAGGCAGCTCTAATTTGCATTGGCAATCATCAGCCTCCAAGAGGAAATTCTCCTCAGGGAGCAGCACTGTTTACCAACAACAGGGCCACCTCTGCTGAGTGTAGGCACTGCTGTGCTGCTTTTGAGCTGCTAATAGATTCCTGTTGTGACAGCAACCTCACACAAGGCAGTACTAAGCCTTCCCCGCCAAGGGAGGACTGGCCTGCAGTTACCTGTGTGCCACTGCCAGGGCTCAGTTCTTATCTCTTAAGCTAAAGTGGCTGTTGCCTCCTACCTCAGCATTTCCCTCAGGCAGGCCAAAACTGCCATCTTTTAATCTATTAAGTTTGTGAGGTTTTCCTGTATTTATTACTGTGATCTGAGTGAGAAGACACTGCACAACGCCTGATTGATCTCATTGCACAGAGAATAAGGAAGGGCCCCTGTCCTGCGGGTGTGATTCCACCAGCAGCCTGACCCCATGGAAGAGCTACTGCTACCAAATGGGCAGGATCATTCCCTGCACCCCAAAATCCCTAGCCCGGTGGCTCTCCCTCCCTTGTAGCAGCACTAGCCCTTGTGCAGCTGTATAAGCTAAATCCTTTCCCTGCTCCAGTTCATCCCACAGGCAAATTAATCCCAGTGCCAGCACAAGGGGGTGGGGTGGTGCAGCTGGAGGCCAGAGGGGCAGTCTGGATGGTGCTGCCTTTGCTTGGTGATGTTGACTGAGATCAAGTAAAGCGGATCATGAAAACATGTCCTAAAATACTTCCTGGCACAAAACTCTCCTGACAGTCAGGACAGGGCTAGAGAATTCCTCAAGGCTTTCTCTTCAACCACATATATTCATTTGTGTTTAAATCTTTCTGAGCCTTGACTCTCCAGCACACCCTATATTGTATATTTAATGTATAGTGAAGATAATTAAATCTTAACCATGTGATCTGTGATACGGCTGAGCTGTGTGAGCAGTGACAGCTCAGGGAATAAATCAATGGAATGAATCTTGGAAATTGAAATTTATTTCTACACAGTTGCCTGGCGAGGCACTTGAGGTTTTCTCAGCTTTGACCTCAAAGGCCTCAAGCAATGACTGCAGTAGTAAACTCTATGAAAATGCCACATTTGCTCTGATAGAAAGGGCTGAAGGAGGGGCTGATTGAACGATTGCTGTGAGAAATATCAGCAATACTGAATTTGGGCAGGGGAATGTCTTCCAGAGGCAGATACACACAGTTCACTCCAGAGACAGACAGGCATGGCAAGTGAATGTGATGGGGTTAAACCAGGGCTGAGCTCTCCAAAGGATAAGGCAAATCTGGACATGTCGGGGACCTCGAGAGAGGGAGCTCAGGGAAAAGAAGTCCTGGGTGCCCAGAATTTCACTGCAGCTCTCTGTGTTTATAAGGTAAATCCTGCTGGATCAGTCGCAGCCATAGGAATGAGGGAGACGTGAGGAACCCCGTTACGTGCCTGTGTGAGCAGCAGACACTGCTTTGGGTGTTTGCCATAAGGTACTTGCTTCTGGAATGAATGGTTCTGGGCTTCAGGAATACACTGGCTGCACCCGCACGTGTTCTCCAGCAGCTGTGCCTGAGTGTCGTAAGGTATTTAAATTCAAAGATCAAGTGTTAGCTACCAGCTCCCTGTGCTGGCAGGAGGGGAGCCAGCTGTTACCCCGGGGCAGGGGTGAGCTGGCAGGTGCCCTCACTGAAGGGCCCCACACATGCAGAGCAAGCCTGTTCCAGTACCAGCTCCAGTTAAGCTGTTTGGGTGCAGCCACCTGGCTTTGGAGGCTGAGAGGTTTTCCCAGGAGTGTTCCTGGACCCGTTTGATTTACTAACAGACACAAGTCATACAGTCCAAAGCAAGATTTAGCCCCAGGAAAATGGTGCAAAGGGAACGTTTTTACAAGCTTTCTGAGCAGGCGTTTCTGTAACTCTGGGGTTTGGCACCCTGAGGCTTTATAAGTAACTCACGAGGTTCTTCTAGGAATCTTCTTCTAGGAAGAACATACCTTTTACATTAAAGAGTGGGCCTCAAATCTTAAAAGTATTGCTAGCTTTTCCCCTTCCGTCCCCTTAAATACACCCACATATACATGCTTCACATTCATGGTATGGCCATCCTCACCGTTGCCTTAAGGCCAAGTTTTGTAATCTAGTATCTAGTCCTTGTAAACGGGGCTGTCATTGCCATTGTAACAAAAAACGACAGTTGCTGACCGCTGCAACTTGCCAGCCCAAAAGAAGAGTTATCTCAGTTTAATTTCTCTAAATTCAGCATCCCCCCAAAATATTTAAGTATAGCCAATTAGGTAGAGACTCTGCTATAAATAGATGATGAAAAATTAACTTAAAAACAAGTAAAAAATGCGCTGACTACACAATGATATTCTCATCAGACCTCCTCAATAGATGGGCAGGGCAATATATATCCTTTCGCCTTTCCCCTTTGGTTATGTGTTATCATGCGGTGTATTCTTAGAAAAGCATCTGCCATACCTTCCTGAAGAATTCATTTCTCGCAAGCCCTCCCCCTTTTCAGTTTGAGAGCTGTGGGTTTGTACAAAGTGTCACTGTAGAACAGGTCTACCACAGCCAAATGTCATTTGGCATACTATATTCTCAGAACCAGCAATACCATGCCCTAGGCAGAAATGATGAAATATCGAGGGTAACTATGAAACACACGTAAGCCAAGTCTTTCCTTTCATACCCTCCTCAGCACTGCCGGTCTTTGCTTTAATGCTGAATGGGTGTCTAGCACAGCTGGGTCCCCCTATCAGGTGTCCTCAAGAAGGGATCATGCTCCCTGTTTTTTCTACTCTGTATTGCTCGCAGTCGTGCTGGGCAGACCACAGCTGAAAGCTCAGTGCCCTTCTGCAGGTGACAGACCCGTTTGCACTGAGGTCTGGTTGCAGAGTTTCGCATCGCCCCAGACAAGGCACACAAGGCACATTATGTCAGGTGCTACATGAGATAAGGAAAAGGCGCTATCAATATCATGGGGTCCAGCCCAGAGCTTGAACAAATCCAGTCCTTCAAGTTCATTCCTCACTGCACAGTCACTACAGCAGCATTCCCCAGTAGGCAGGTGAGACATTGCAGGTGTAGCATCTTGGCAGCTATTCTGGTGGGAGCACCACGTAGAAAAAAAAAAACAGTGGAAGTCCTTTGGATGTGTTTGTGCAGAGCCTAATTCTCCTGCCAGGGAACATTTCATCATCACTACGCATTGCTCGGTGCTGCTATCATCATAACTCTTACAGGGCTGAAGGAGTATCACTGCATGTGGATGTGAGGGGAGAAGCCCAAAGTTTATCAGTAGTTTGGATGGAGTCATATGTTGTCTTGCACAGGTTTAAACTAAGAAGCACAAGTTTATACCAGGAAAGGTTGACTAGATCAAGCAAAGCTTGTTCCTGGGTTTTATACCATCGGACTTTGTTTACCGTCTGAGACAAGTGAGGACTATGGAGTGAATACAGTTATGAGAACTGTGGTGAACCTCCTGGAGCCTCCAGTTCCCTTGTTTTGCACTCATAGAGAGAAAGAATCAGCAAACAGGCTCCTGACCTTTTTCTCCCCTCCCCACATCCTCTTATGTGGGAACTGTCCAAGCAGACCTCTGGTACTCAGCCTGGAAAGCCACTGCTTGCAAGAACATTTGTTACTTTCGGAAATGCATCAAATTCCTCAGGACCCTGGGGAGAGGCTGAATGGGATCTCAGCAGAAGAGGCACCTCCAAACTCTTTTTCCCACATGCAGTTTTCCTTGGCTCAGCTCACAAACTGCCCATGTTGAACAGAGGACTGCAGCCCATTGTGCGTAGCAGCACATCAGAGTAGGTGGTTTGCCAAAAGGGACACACAGCTTTCCCTCCAGCTACATAACTTGCGCCTCTTCGTCTTGCAGCAGTGCAGTTAGATGCACGGCCCAAAACTGAGGCGAAGCACATCCCAAAATCTGAGGGGTGCTGCTAGTTACCTCCCTGCAGGCCTTTCAAGGCAGAAGAAGAATCTTGATCTGGGTGGATCAGCAGGTAGAGAAACACCACTCATTGAGGTACCAGGAATGGCCACCTTTCTTAGCTGCGCCCTCCTGTCCCCTAACTGCTTGTGGCAGAAGGGCTGTGGATCAGTGTGAGTGTGAGGAGAGTCAGGATGTGGCCCTCGGCTACGCATGGCCCTTCGGGGAAGGGATGCGCAGGGAGGAAGGTGCGTGCTGGGGGTTTGCAAAGACGTTTGCTGCAGAAGGGCATTTCATTGCTTTCTCCAGCGGCCGGCAGGGGGAGAGGCAGGAGGGGACCTGCCCAGCGCCGCTGCAGCCTGCAGCAGCCCCGCGGGCTCAGCGCCTGCCGGGCAGAGACGAGCGGGAACACCCGGCCCCCGGCCCGGGCCGCTCCCCCGGCTGTCCCGCAGCCTCCGCGCCCGCGGCGCGGGGCCGCAGCAGCGCAGCCTCGCGGCGTAGCGGCGGCCGCGGGGGGGCGCTGGCAGCCGGGCCCGCGGGGCTGCGCGGGGACCGAGCGCGAGGGAGCGCGCGGGGCCGGGCCGCGGCCCGCCCGTGAGGTGTGGTAGCGGGGCCCGCGGCCGTGGTGGGCGTCGGGATGCGCCACGTCTGTACCTGCAGTTCTTTGTCATTTCCGGTGGCAGAAACCACCTTACGGTTTGTTGGGAGGGCCCTCCCGCCCCCAACCTGTCACCCCTCACGCCTTCCAACCTCCTGTTTCCCTTCCTTTGTGCTGCGTGTTTCCCTTCCCTTTCGCCCAAAAAAGGCATTACAGCATGAGCTCTGGTGCCCACGCAAAGACCAGAGGGTATGAGCGGTGGGGAGGGGAGTGTGCCTGTGTGCTGGGAGAGGGGGAGTGCGCGGGGCTTGGTGTGTACGGGCTTTAGGGCAGCGCGTGCTTCAGCCTGCTTTCACTGACTTTTAGACCACAGCATGGTTAACAGCAGATGACAGTGTGAATGCAGCTTTCCGTACATTTTGGATGCTGCTGAAGCCCAGTGCTTTTCCATCGGTGCACCCACAAGTAGACCTACAGCAAATAGGAGCATACTGAATCCGCTCGCTGGAGGGCTTGGAGAAGAAAACCATGATCTCTTCAACCATATATGAGCCTTTCTTGTTTAATATCCATGTCTCGAAAGCTCCCGTACAAGAATGAACCCTTTTTTTTAGTCCAGGAACAGCACTAAAGTGCTGTACAAACTCCACAAGTTTAAAGCCAGGGAAATGGTTTGCAGAATTTTTAATGTCATTTCAGTCATTTAAAATCATTCTGCCTTGCACGCTTGTGTCACTTGCAGTTGGTAAAGCAATTGAATTTCTAAGTGTCGGGCACACACAGTGATCTATTTAAAATGATGATGGTTGCCATTTTATTCTGAAAGCAAGAAAGGCATAGGTGAGCATTAAATTTCAGGATCATATGCTGTATTTCCTCATTTCCTCTTTTATTATTAGATGCTCCTTTTAATTCTTGATTCATTTCTTTCCTTCTGTTTTATTTTGTCTCCTCCTAGCTCAAAGGCTGCCCACGTACAGAAGCTTAGTTTGTTTTATTATTGTGATAGCTTAGGTTGAGGTTATATGTTTTTATGTATTTTTAACCAAAAATATACCAACCCTGTAGCAGTTTCTAGCTTTCTGTTGTTTATCAAGTTGCTCAGCCTTTGCATGCAAAAGCTCACCGGTGTACTGCAAAACCCCAGTGTGTCTGAATTTTCAGCACACATCCTCTCCACCGTAATTAGCAACCCTCACTCTGCACACTGCTGAGTCATCATCCAAATATTCCAGTTTTCATCTATTTTTTTCATTGTGGTCAAGTCAGACCATAAATCCAAATGATCCCTGAATACTGTGCGGATAACATTTTTACCTGAAATTATTAAAGCTTTGAGGATTAGAATCCTCCTGTGTTCAAGGGGAAAAGCTGAATTTCTGTGCAACCAAGTAAAAATTGAAAGAGTAAATAGAGCTGTTGCTTGTGCCTTCCCCACTATGAGACATGATTACTTCAGGCAACACCTCAGGCTCATTTGAATGTTGTAGCTCTTAGAGGATGGCTAGGCTTAGATGAGCAGTGTAATCCCATCCCCCAAATTACCATATATGAGTTACGATACCACTGACATGGTTAGCTGAGCAGCCATGGTACAGAGACGGGGAGTTTTGTGAGGCCATCTGAGCTAAGTAGCTGTTTGGCAATTGTCTGCTCTTGTGAAGCTCTGGACACTATAAAGCCTTTTAATTCTTTTTCTCTTAGCAAGCACTCAAGCCCATGGAGTTTTTCTTCGCTGAGGGCTTGCATGTAGCCTGTGTCGCTTAAGTTCATCTGTGAAGTCTTTGAAAGTCTTGAGCCCAATGACACCAGCCTGTGTGAAGAGCTGGGTCAGGATTTTCTTGCTGTGGGTCTGTGGCGTAGTTTTGCTCAAGCCAGAAGCAGATGATCTTCAAGAAGCAGAAGCAACCTATTTTCCCAGACTTCTTGTCATTGTTTAACCCCAGCCAGCAACCAAGCACCACACAGCCGCTCGCTCACTCCCCCCTGGTGGGATGGGGGAGAGAATCGGAAGAGTAGAAGTGAGAAAACTCATGGGGTGAGATAATGACCGTTTAATAGGTAAAGCAAAGCCATGCGCACAAACAAAGCAAAACAAGGAATTCATTCACTACTTCCCACAGGCAGGCAGGTGTTCAGCCATCTCCAGGAAAGCAGGGCTCCGTCACGTGTAACGGTTACTTGGAAAGACAAACGCCATCGCTCTGAACATCCCCCTCTTCCTTCGTCTTCCCCCAGCTTTATATGCTGACAATGATGTCATATGGGATGGAATATCCCTTTGGTCAGTTGGGGTCAGCTGTCCCAGCTGTGTCCCCTCCCAACTTCTTGGGCCCCCCCAGCCTCCTCGCTGGTGGGGTGGTGTGAGAAGCAGAAAAGGCCTTGACTCTGTGTAAGCACTGCTCAGCGGTAACAAAAACATCTCTGTATTATCAACACTGTTTCCAGCACAAATCCAAAACACAGCCCCATACCAGCTTCTGTGAAGAAAATTAACTCTATCCCAGCCAAAACCAGCACACTGAGATCAGAGGAACTGATCAGAGGAAACACTTGGACTTAGCTAGGCAGGAGTTAAGAGCAGTGGATGAGGTTGGGCCATTATCAATCGGCATGTTTCAGTGAGTTAGAGCCAGAGAGCAGAGCCCCATTGCTGGCAGTGGTGCGAATCAGGATGTTAGTCGAATGTGTCAGAATATCGTTGACAGCACAGCAAGCTCTGGCTGCAGCTCTTGTTTGTTTAGATGGCGATGAACAATTAGGACAGAATCATTCCCTCTAGAAAGATCATTCCAATGTCTTGAAATTTTAAAATAATTGCCTGTTTTATGTCGTGTAAATGCTCACAGAACTGGCTGTTGGATCTAGCAAGGAGCCGTGCTAAACAATTACACACCCATTGTAACAGTGAGGATGTGCTGCTGTAGTTACAAGATGGAGTATCCAGTAGAAAATCTTAGATGAGGTACTGACTAGCCTATCCTGTTCTAAAGTACATTTGGGTTAATGCCTTCTTTCAGTCCTATAGTGATGTGTTTATCCTTTTTGTCTCTTGTTAGTCTGGCACATAGACAAACCAGTGTCAGAATAATTTAAAAATCCAGTTGTAAAAGGGGTGAGACATTTCTGTTCTTAAAATAGCAGTTTCTTTTGAAGCTGTTGAATGAGATGGATTTATCCGGGGAGGGGATGTGTGTGTGCAGGGGGACACTGCCTCCTTTGAAGATAGCTCCCTTAATTGTGACAAAGAATAAAGAAGTCTGCACCGGAAGGATTTCTCCTCTAATCTGAATTTTCTGCACCATCTTTACCAGTCTTGCTTAGGCAAAAGTCACTGCAGACTTGAAGCAGATGAGTCTTCCTTCTGCAAGCACTTGGTTAATATCCAGGTTCAGGTGACAGCAGACAGGAACGGTCCCTTAGAGTCTCTCTGGTAATAAAGGAAAGGCCCACTACTCTCATCAGTGGGGCTGGAGGTCACAACAGCACTTGGAGGAGCAGCAAGCTGTTTTCTACGCACTTATGAGGAAATACCTGCTCTTCTGCAGATGGATGTTAGCAGTGATATCGTGCTACTCCCTTCCCAGATCACTCTTCCTTTCCAGCTGATGTTGTGGACTAGGCCAATGATGTTGTTCTCCTGGGATTTCTGGCAGAGTAGCCAGCTCAAACAGGAGATGAATCAAACAGAAGGTAGAGTGGAGCGCAAGAGATGCGAAGGTTTTTCTCTGGGAACTGCCTAAGGCAGGCTGGTAGCCAATGCAGATGTCTGCATCTAAGGTAGTTCTCCAGAGCCCCCTTCAAATCAGTGCAGAGAAATCATCTGTTTACTGGAGATGTCAGAAGTTAGATGAGATGAACCCCACTTCTTTAGGCTCTCTGTCATTGGCCATGAGTGTGGACTCACTGTAGTAAGTGTCAAGTATAGATCTGCATAAAATGACCGAAATACAGGTCATTTTAACCGTGTGGACTGGAAACTTACAATCATGCGATTTTTGTGAATAAACAAAATAACTAGACAAATAGGAAAATGGGTCTCTGCATAGTCCTGGTAAGAAACAGGATAAATCTGATAGGAATGAGAGAACAGAGTTCAGAGAAGATCATGGAGATTTGCATCAAATCAGGGGCTGAACTATTTCTAGGGCAAAATATTCAGGAATACAAGGTGCCTAGGTGTAGAAGACAGCTATTATATTTTATTATATGATGATAGTGTAATGAAATGAAGAAGCAAAGGAAATACATTATCCCCCATGAGATTTATTAAGTATTTGTGCTCCTTCACTGAGGAGTTTTTCCCAGTTTTCATTTTGTGCCGCAACAAATCTCTCATATCTTCCACCAGGGTGTTACTTTATTGTGCACCAGAGGAGGGAGATACGTGCCCACAAACCTTCTGAGAAACACATTTACAGGAAATAAAAAAAAAAAACACAAAAGCAAGTCTTTCTGCCCCACTCTCTGTGTGGAGAGTAAGTCCTTACTCTCTTTCACACCTGTTAAAAAGCGTAGCTCAGGATTAAAGTAGTGCTAACTATTGAAAATGTCGTGGGCTACATAGTGATCATCACATGGTCTTCACCAGGTGCTGCAATGCATGAGTATTATCTGAGGAAATCATAGCCCACTGAGTGTCATACACAAATGACAGTCACTGCTGTGCTAAGAAGTCCATCTTTTTAATTGCTTTGCTGGCAGATGGATTCTGCACAGGGTCTCATTTTCTCACTGCAGGCTGCCTTTGTTTTTTTGCATGTTCTAATCAGATAATTCAGTATGGTTTGCAGATCATCACACTACATAGACCTATACACCACTAAAAAGATCTCATATTTTTTTTCTGCAGTGTTGGAGTTGCTCCATACTAGTGACTTAACCCTTCATAACGTAAAACAACTCAATAGAAAAGGAAACAGATTTTACACAGGTAAGGGTTGCCATTTTAGCTTTGAGATAATGGAGCAACTTCCACTTTCTCTCCATCCTCCTTGCCATGTGAAAGAAATAAAAGGTTGACAGTCAGGCTCTCCATTTAGATGAAAGATTCAAGCTTCAAGCTGTCTCCTGAAATACTTTTTAAGTAAGAGCATCTGCAAACTTTTTGCAAAATTATTTGCTTTATTCAGCAGGGAAAAGATAAGATGGTCCGACATTTTGGCCTCAGGTGGGGCTCTTTCAAAGTGTATGGAGAACTGAAAGGCTTTTAAAAGAATCCATGTCCTAAAAACTTAATGGATTATTTAGGTAGCATGCATAGTTCAACCTTGTAGTGCCTGAATTGGTCTCTGTACATCTGGTGGCTCAGGAGCTCCTGACTTATTTAAATCACTTTCAGGTACTTGTCTCTGGGGAACAGGGATCCCATATTGATTTGTGGTTTTGTTGCTTCAGAGTATCTGATTCCTTGAAGAGCTTCTGTTTGTCCTTCTTTTGCTTGTTTGTAACAGAAGGTTGTTCTGAAATTGTAGCTGTTCTTTGTGTGTCTCACTCTTCACAGGGAGACTTTTCACCTTCTCAGAACCCAGGCTGTTGCCAAGTGGATGGCTAAATTTCTTCTGAGGTTTTGAAGGAACTCTTCTTCATATGGCTGTCCTCTCTGTGCACAGGACTCACCAAGCCACACCAAGAGGGCTCTGCTTCAGGAGCAGAGACCTCAGATTTGAGGGCAAAAGAACCATTAGACAGCCTCTGTGTTTGTATTTTTGTATTAGTCCTTCAAAGCAACGTATGCGTTGCAATACTACTTCCCTAGGGAATGAGATTCCTGCTCTAATGTAGAGGTATCTCTTCCTACAGTCGATGTCATCAGTGAGATTCAGTGTTTGCTAAACAAATACCAGCACATGCTGATATTGCAAAAAGGGCACAGTACTTGTGCTTTCGTTCAGCATCACCGTAACCAATTTCCCTATCCTGTCGGTTAATATTTGCAAGCACAGCTGGAACCTGGAGGCCAATGGGCTGTAGATGACAAATTTGTTTTGATCCAAGGAAGGGAGGGTTCCTTCGGAATAAAAGATATTTGATAATAGAGCATCAGCGTTGAAATCTAAATTAACATGATCCAATTGCCAAGGCTTCCTCACTGCAGAAGAAGGTTAATTAAGCAGCAATCCTCCTGATCAGTCTCTGCTTTGAGAGAATGAATAACAACATGAGCTGGAGTCTACAGTACATAATGCCATTAGGTTTATTACTCCCCTTTTGCAGTAGCTTGCAGTAAAGAGGACTTTTGCAATTAATGAATGAAGTGGATACAATGCTGCAGTCAAGGTCAGGATGAGACATAAAATGCAGAGCCCAGTTCTGCCTGAGTCCCATGCTGGCAGGAGAAAGCACCATAGTTTGTCAGGAAAGGAAAATGGGATCAGCTCTTCCTTTCAGTGCAAAGAAATCTCTCCCTCACATGCGTCTGACAGCATCCTACCAAAACTCTCCAGGAATGATACATAGGAGCAGAGAGGAAGTTAATGAAAGTGTCAGTAGCCCGGGAAGAGAGAGACTGCTCAACCAATTAGCCAGAAACTGGAGACACTCCTCTGCAGATTGCTGGCTATGGCAGGTTATATGTGCTGTTATGAAAGAAAAAGATGGCTCCAGTTCCAAATTTCATGCTCTTGCACCAGTGTAAATCCCAAACAGTCCACGCTGACTGTTCATTCTTGTGTAGCAGAGAGATGTAGAATGTTTTCCTCTTCTCAAGCATTAAACCGGTGCTTAACTGAAAACAAAGTCAGCTAAGCCCGAAAGGCAGTAACAATATATATTCCTTTCTTTTCATTCCTTTTTCCTTGGTTATACACCCAATTTAAAAGCAAACAGCCACACATGCCAATCACATGGCAATGCCTTACATTTTCTTGTATTCTATTTCCCAGTCGATCAGCTCTCATCTGTTTTGCGTTTACCCTCTAAACTCTTCAGGGCATGGAGTATCACTTTTCAGCTTGTACAGTGTGAAAAAATAGATCTTTGATTATTACTGTAATATAAATGCATATTTGTGATCAAAATGATTGCAATTGCAGAAAATGGAAATCATAAAGATTATTTCTCAAAGCTGCTGTTAAAGACCATGAGATGATTGCTAGCTAATGATAGAAACACATTTCTTTCAGGACAAGCTAGTCTATCATGAAGGCTTAATATCTTCCACTGGAGAAGCTAGATTTGTGGAAACAAGACACCGTTGCCAGATGGAGCACAGGTCTGTGTGTTTATGTTCTTTTGCAAAATGCATGTGAAAAGCCTCAAGAGTTCTGGGTCCCCCAGGATGAGGCAAGAGAGTTAGTAAGATCTAGTTTGCAAGAGGACTGACTGATGCATTCAAATAGCAAGTTTCTTCAGGCATGGTTTTTTCCGTTAGAAAGGGCCACACTTTGCCAACCAGAGAACAGGGCAATCAGCAGTCACTGAGCAGCATGGACTAGTTGTGCAAGGAGACCTTACACTGAGCAAAGCTGGGGAAATAGAAAAGCATGCTGGCATAACTGTAAAAGAAACATTATATACTCACAGAATTGACTGTATGTGTATATGTTTACCCCCTTCCAACCATATACATATGTTCCCCATAGGGAAAAGCATTTTCAGTATGTTCTAATTTGAGGAGGTGAGGTGGGGCTAGCGAACCATAAAAGAGCTTACTTCTGCCCTTTGAGAATCACTCATTTGTGTTCTGGCTTGTGGATGTGTGCTTCAAATGCACTCTGTTCCTCCTCCTTATATCACCCCCAGTACTGTGATGTTGCAGACTTGTTGCGAGTCAAGCATCAGCAATTGTCTCCCTCGATGGAACTGCTTCAGAGCAGTGCTGTGCTTGAATACAGTGTGAGGGGATTACCTATGGTTTCTGGGTTGTGAAATGAGAGAGATCACTTACAGAGCTCTCTGTTGATACTGCTTTCTTGGCTTCCCTTTGATGATGACTTGTGTAGCCATATAAATAAGTGATAAAGTGAAAAATAAGCTCTGGTAAGACCACAGCTTTGATGGCCAGATGTGTTCCAAGTGGTAAAAAAGAGGCCCATCAGAAAGGAAGTGAAATGTGTGGAAGGAAGAAAGCAAGAACATTTATGTATCTCTGTCCCAGCCCTGCAACTTTGCAGATTTGTTTTTATACTTTACCCTCCATGGTTTTTAGTGCTGACATTTGCTGAGGAAGGGACGAGGATCTGATATAACACCTTCTAAAGTTATCACTGCAATTTGTACTACAGTATGAGGAGCTTGACCAAGATTTGGTGTCCCAGGTACTGTACAAGAACGTAGTGACTAGTAACACATAGCCCAAAGAGCTTGCAGTCTCAATAAGGAAGATACGTAAGAAGTGCCAATGGAAGCTCAGAGGCAGTACTGAGGATAAAGCTTATCTATCTCTGCTTCTCTGAGTCATGCCTACATTACGCTACTTCTGCCACGTCTTTCTGATGACCACTCAGCCCAGTGGATCTTGGCTACCAAATTGTTGAGTTGTAGGAATAGAAGGTGTCTTAGACTAGCTTCTTAGCTATCCAGAGATTCAAAGAGCTTCAGGGCATCTGCAGGAATAGATGAAGGAATAGACTTCAGTCTGTTTTAGAGAGTGGCAGGTATGTTGCAGGTTAATACACATATTAGTGTATATTATTTAATGTTTTGGTCAAGCATGTCTTTATTCTTGCTGTACATGAATATGCTTGCAATCTGTGCAAGAATAAATTGCAGACTAATTTATTCTTGGTATACAAAGCAAGTTCCACAGTTTGCAGAGGGAATGTATGCCGAGGATGCCCTGTCAATACCCTGGCAATCTTCATGAGGAATAAAAAATGTGAGTCAGTCTGAACCTCCTGCTCCCAAGCCAGACACATCACTTTCACTTGCCTCCTTGCTGTGTAATGAGGTATATTCCTGATCTTTCCTGAAGAGCAATGGAACAGATGATCTTCACAAGGCTCCAGCCTGGTGGCACTGACAAATTCTGACACAGATCTGCCATGCCCCTTTACTCCTTCACTCCCACAGCAGCAGATATGCCATTTCCTTTCTAAATGGGCATGTGCTTCCCAACCCCGTCCTCTAGTAACCAAAGGTTGTCATCCTCTGTCCCTAAATGCTAGGGGACATCCTGGGTTATAGAAAGTCTATGAGAGATGGGCAACTCTGACCACAGGAAAACTCATTACAAAAAAACCCCAAAGCCTACAAGTGATCAGACAGGGATTAGGTACTTTTGTTCCCGAGAAGCAGGCAGATCCATGCAGGACACACAGACACATATGCTGGCAGTTTCCTGTGGTGCAAGGAGAGGGAGGATGGGAGAAATGCATGGATGGAGAAATGCAAAAGCAGCCCTTGTGCTCTGCAGCTTGTGTCTGGGAAGCCCAGCTGGAAGGTCTGAGCTGTGACAGAAGTGCAGAAGTGAAACTGCAGCTGTGACCAGACTGGACATTTCCTGGCTCGAGCAACTAGTTCCTCTTGTTCCTATGGAGCAGAGGGTCCCACGCAAGATACACACACACGGTGTGGTGCAGTGGGTAGAGTTTACAAGAGGTGTGAAGAATGGCCCAGTTGTGCTTTCTGCCCTCACAACTGCTGAGCTTCATACGTGTGCATGAGGACCATGCCTCTGCTTCCCCCTTCGTTTCTTTTTTCATTTTTAATCTCCTAAAGCAGAGACCGGCACATCACTCCTGTGTGTGTCACATGTATAGTCTGTATATGTCACAAGTACACCTTCTAGCCCAGCATAGTGCCAGCCCAAGCGCTTTCCAGATGATACGCTAGCAGAGATGAAGCTTGGAGAGGCCAGGCAGGAGGAGCCCACTGGCTCCAGCTGGGGGAGGAGGGACATTTGAGTGCAAACCAGCCTTCACAGTGACGATGAGTCACCCAGGTATGCACAGTAACTACAGTGGTGGCCCTTCCAACACCCGCAACATCCTTTGCACTGTCTCTTAGTTTCCTGTTCCCAGCACAAACACTGTTTGCCTTTAGCGAGTTAAACCTTTTGCTTCCCTGTATTTTCCCCCTGCCTTGGATCCTTTAGTATTTCGCTGTGCCTTTGCAATCTGTATGCGTCTGAGATCCTAAACTTGGAGAGATTACAGTGTGAACTCACTCCTAACCGATCTGAGAATGATACTCAGCTGCTAGTGCTCATACCATTCAACGAGAGGCAGCACTGGATTGATCAGTGCCTCAAACTTCACAGGTCTTTAGTTCTGATGTTTTTCTTGTGCTGTTCTGTAGTCAAAAGTGCTAAACATTAGTTTGTAGACCCAGATTGCAACCCAGTATTTACATGAGGGAAGAAGACACTCCCACAGTGACTTGCACAGATGTGCAACTTCCTCACAGAACTGATTATACTAACATCAGTTGGATTCCTCCCCTCAGTAAATGGACACAAGAACTTGTTTGCAAGAACGAGGAATTAATCATTATTGACCAAGCATTCATTATGGCAACTATTGAGAACAAGTGAGTTTGATTATTGTAAAGAGGTCTGTTCAGTGGGGAAGGTGAACGTCATGTTTTGCACTTGGGTGAGAAAGATTAGTCAGGTCCTTGGTTTGCTTGGGCTGTAGCTGGGGCACAAGAATAGCGCAACGTGCACTCTTGCTTGATGATTAGAACAGCTGTAGCAGAGCCACAGGGAATCCACTCCCTGATCTGCAGTCCAAAGGGATGGTCATCAGTGTTCTCACTGGGCTTAGTGATAAAAGGGAGAGTCTCATGAATATATCTCAAATCCAGGACTAGAGCAAATTACAGCAAATCGAGAAGTGGAGGAAAGTCTTATTTTTAAATACAGATACTGTGAATTTATAATTTTTCATTTTCCTGATACTTCTTTTATCTCAAAGGCTGGTGCATTGACCCAGGCAAGTCAGCACACAGCCAAGTCAAACATCATTAATCTAGAGATATCTTAGATCCAATTAGCATACTTTTCTTGATGTGCAATCCAAGACATATGCTCACTGTTTTTTTTAGTTTTATTTTTACATACATTTTTACGTAGATTTTACATAACGATGGGGAGAAAAGGACAGAAGCTTGCATCTCTGTTTGTACAGTTGTTTGCATGTCCATACATAAAGTATCCCTTAGTAGTTGCAATGTAGGAGATGTCTTTGCTGTAAATCTTTCTTAAAAGCGTGATTTCTATGCAATGTATGCAGCAGGCAGTGTTAAACTGTGTGCAGTTTCACTCTGTCACAGACACAGACATGCAAGAACAGAAGAACCACATCTTCTACATCTTCTACACAGATGCTAACACTCGTGCCATGGGTGGTGACCCAGGACTTCCAGTTTCTTCTAGCATCCCTCAATAGCAGCCTGAACAAAATGTTCTTCTGTAAATTGATTGCACAGCAGATAGCTTTTCTTGTTGCAAATCCCCATAGTTCAGCAGATGGGAGGAGAGGGGAGGGAAAATCAAACTCCATGCCCTGGGAGCCAGGCTATCTCAGTAATTTACAAATGACCTCAGTGATCTGCAATCATTCTGGGCACTTGATATTGCTCAAGTCCCTCTGTCTCTCTCTCTCTTGCATTCTCTCTCAGCATAGTAAAGCTACGGAAATCCAGGAGACTAAATTCAGTGCTGCAGATTAGTGATGGGAAGGAAACTGGATATGCATGAATTAAACAAGACCATTTGCCTTCTCTGCTCTGCAGATGTTTTTCTCTCAGAAATGCAACTTCTTTTTTTGCAGGTGACACCCACACATCTCCTTCACTTACTGGCGATGATAATAAAGGAGATAAACAACTGGAGCTCATGCAGTTAGACTTAATCTTTGTATGTCATCGTCACCAAGCAAAGCCACAGCAATAGGAAAACAGAGCTGTTTTCTGCTGCTCGTTTCTAACTGACATTTCTTCACCAAGTTGCTCATGTAACCTATGGACTCTTTGAACTTCATTTGTGCCTGCTATCTTTCACAGTGTGTGGGTACTGCCATGCAGTGCTGAGCTGCAGTACATATATCCTCTGCTTATACCCTGGTCCTCATTTTGCCTCTCTGCCTCAGTGGTTTGAAATCAGATTGCAGAACTACAACAGAAACTCCTTAATAAAAAACAAAACAAAACAAAAAAGAGTAACAAGAAAGGAATACTCTGATTTTAAAACCTTACACTGCAGGTTAAATGTGGGATTTGCAAGTAAGTAATCCTTTAGTTCAGAAAGGAGAAAAAGCAGAAATAAGGATATTTTTAAAATCTTTTTTTGTTAAGTGTATATGCATGGTTATTTTGACTTAAATCTCAGGAAATAACCACAGAACCTTTGTCCTTCCAAGGGCTGCTTTTACTGGAGAAAATTCACTGAAGCTGTAGTCCAAACTAATGCATTTCTCTAGCTGCTGGAGACAAGCCCTGGAGTCGCTTAACTCCACTTTTCGTGCAGTCAGCCATTCATCCATCCTTCCTTTCCAGCCTGCTGTGGTTTGCTTGGCCATTGCCCTTTGAATATAATTTGCTGCTTTCATCTCAAGACTTTCCTGGGACTCAACAGTGCGCCCAAGTCCATGCACAGGAACTAACCTGGCTTTCACCATCAATGCAGCTAGTTTCTCATTGCATAGCATAGCAGCCTATGCAGTAAAAAGCACTTCTTGAGGCAAGAAGGACCAGGGTGTTTTTAGTACTGTTATTTCTAGTATCTGGCCAGGGAGAGGCAGAAGTCTGCCTTGTGCATCCTGCAGCTGGTTTGTTCATTTCCATTCCCTGAGGGACTGTTCCAGAGTTTCACTGAAGTGGTTTCAGAGTGGTTTCTCCTTTAACCCCTTTTACTTCTCCCATCCTTAGTAGCGGATTGCTCCATCGCAGGGCTGGACTCAAAATTAGTGTCAACTCTGTGTGTCTGCAGCAGGGAAAGAGGTTATTCCCTTGCTGTTCAATTCTGTGTCTTCATAGTCTCATACTTTTTTGTTATTGTTAAGAAAAAACATTGGCATTACTTCAGCATTCTGCTAATGAGAGAAAGAGCTAGCTGGGATAATGCACCCAAAGGCCACATTCCGCCCTGGACTTCATCCTCTGTCCCAGTGCATCAGGAGCTGATGAGCCATGCAAACAGAGAAATAATTTCCATTCTCCAGCCCATTTTGACCTGGCTGGGGATGGCTGACAAGCCCAGGAAGAAATGCAAGCAGCCTACTTCATCATTTTCATAAGCAAAAAAACCCATCAGCTTTCATCTTGACCACTGGTGTTTGAAGATTAAAGTAGCCCAAGGGCTGTCACAGGCAGCAAGCATTGCAGGAAAATTACTTCATTCTGACTCACAACAGAGTGATCTAATCTAATGGGGCACTGACAAGGCTGTCGGGCATTGATTTAGCTATTATCTAAGATAGCCTGATTGATGGCTGTGTCCTGCTGCAGCCCTCCTCCATATGAGGGGCTTGGGACGTCACTCGGACTCTACCTGCAGTGTCGCCAGCTGAGCGCCTACTGTGACAATACCTGTAGCCTCTTGCTGCAGCCCTGTGCTTGCTGCAAGGGAGCGGGCCAGCATCTCTTAGTAGTGTATGCTCAGATTAGAAGGCAAAGTCCCTGTAGGCAGGGGAAAAAATGCAGTTGTAATTAAAGAGCCACTCCGGTCACACAAGGGGGCAGAAGAGAGGCTGGATAGGAAAACTTCCCTCTGGCATTTCCTGCCTTTGATTTCTTAATTTTGCAACCTGATCTCTGTTCTTTTAAGGTACTTTAGTATGTATTTTCTTAAGCTTCTTTATTTTAGAGCAAAAGGATTTTGTAAAAAGGCCATTTGATCCTCCTACCAGATTGAAACCACTATGTTAATTTCCACAGAACCGTACTGTTACAAATTGCTTGTTTGTGTCTTTGTTTTTGCTGGTTAAGGAGTAATCTTTCCTGACTGAAAAACTAGAGTTGTTCCAGCGCATGAGAACACTTCAACCTGATCCAGAATAGTTCCCTTGAAGGAATAAAAAGCCAGTGAGGAAAAGGAATGATGTGGCCACATAATAATATAATGGCTAGGAAAACTGGCATTTGAAAATTCCTGGTCATTTCAATGGTCAGATGAATGAGATGGAGCCAGCTCCCCAAAACTGAAGTGCTCCTGGTAAAGTTATGGGTTCTGAAAATAAAGTTACATTTCGTTTTTATTAAGAGAAACAGGAGGAAAAGTAAGAACCAGTGCCTTGATCCTGGAGATCCAGTTAAAAAACCAACCAAACAAAAAACAAACCACCAGGAATTTGAGACCATTCAACTTTCTGTCTCTTTGCAAATGGGTTTGTATGGAATTGGCAACCTCCAAATACTTTGTCAGCCAAATTGGCCACATCAGACTATCTGCATGCCCTTGAGGCTGGAATAGTAACATACTGTAATGCGATGCTCTAACAAAAGCACCTAATTGTGAAGAACAATCCATTTGCATCAAGATAAGCAGCTAGTAATGTTTCCCTCTCACAGACACTTACACTGACTTTGGCTACAAATTACTGCCTAGTGCTGTTTTCAGCCTTTCCCACTCTTTATTGGACCCTAACAAAGCTGACGTTGTACTCATTACCCTAACCTGTTTTCTGGTTAGTGTGAGTGACTAACAAAATTATGTCTTGGTCTGTGATTCATCTTGAATAAAGTATTTTCCAGTCACACAGCAAAAGCCTTGCTGAAAGCGGAAAGATTTGATCTTTAGCACTGAAGCCTTTGCTTGTGTGCTCCTAAAACTCAAGCTTTTTGTACCATGTTATTTATTAGTATCAAACATACCATCAGTAGCCAAAGTTGCTTCTGATGTGAGGGCACGTCTACAGGCACAATGAACTTGGCAATAGCCAAAAGCCTGCTATGCACAGGAAATGAAACGTACAGAAATTAAATGCAATGTGGGAAGCATGTGGTGTGTGGGATTCCCACGTGGTTGGTTGGCACGACTGAAAATCTGAAGATGATGGAAAAAATCAAAGGGATGAAAGACCCCAAATCCTTCAAACAGAAAACAAGTACCTATCCGATCACCACATGGCTCCAATCTCCTATAGCAACTCCTTACCCTAAACTGAAGAGGAGTGTGGCATACAAGACAGTCTTTGTGAAGCAAATAACTAGTCAGGGGTACATGTGGAAGGCTGCACAATGGTGTTAGAGATTAACAAATTGGATGGGTTCCTGAACTGCTGAGTCTGGCATAGAAGCGAAAGTAAAGGAGACGATATGCAAAGAAAGAAGATGTGATATTGTTTGACAGACATGCAGGGTTCATGCTTATAGCTGCAGAAGAAAGAAGAGGCATTTTGAAAAATCTGGTACAGGAGGAGGATATTGGAATTTGGGGGATTCAAACTAGAAGGAACGTCCAAGACTTTTGGCCTTAGTAAACCTGACAACCCCAATGGTGAAGGTTCAAGATACTGCAAAGATCACCCAGGCTACCTCCTCGGCATTTGTCTCCTAGGGGCTTCGTTCCTGGAAGCATAGAAGAGCCAGGCTGTTGTTTTGTGCTGTGCTGGAGACATGCAGAACAGGAATCAGCATGCAGGGGGCTGGAGCTGCACAACCCTTGTTTGACCCCTTGCAACATATGTTGATTGTCATTCAGATATGATGACTGCAGATCAGATGTTCATTTGACACTGAGATCCAAAAGTAGGGGAAAGGAGGATGAAAAATTAAATCACTTTTCAGCAGGATTATATTTGCATTCGAATTAAGACCTATGTGCAAGGCAGAAAACCCTATTATCTCTTGCTGCCCTCCATGAGGGCCGGTTTCCAAGTTCGGAGCAGCAACAGAGGGAGGTTTCTCTTTACATCATCCTATAAACAGCATATAGACCCCAAAGGCAGGGCCAGGGAGGGCCAGGGCTGTCCTGGCATGTTATGCACTGCCTAAAACCAGATGGAATAAATTAAGATTGCTCTGTTTGTCGTATATGCTAATCCACATATGCAGAGCCAGACACCAGGCTTAACTGGCTTGCTTCTCTACAAACACTGTCATTTAGTCCTTTACAGTGGTGGATAAAAGGTATTTACTGGTATCTCATCTCCAACAATCTGTAATTCATGTCCCTACAGTGCTTTAATATAATGGCGATGTCCATTTTAACACAGTGCTATGGCCTCCTCTGTCCTGGTTCTCCTCATTTTTTTCATTATATGTTTAGGATGTTCCCCTGTATCTCCCTTTCTTTTTGGCCAGTCAAATGAATTAGTACTTGTTCCAGATGTTTCAGGACTTACTTTCCAGTATCATGTCCTGGGAGCTATCAGTATGTTTTAAATATGGAAATTACGAAAGTATTAGGGGAAGGAAAGCAAATTATACCAACATTTGCTTTAGAAAGTAATACTTTCCTCTGACTAGCCTCAGGCCCAATGCATTTATTGAAGATTTAATTTACTGTATCTATATAATAATTATAAAAGGAGAATGCAAAAAGTAGAATAAAACTTTAGAGTTTTAGAATATAGATATAATGAAATAGATACATCTATATCTAAAAATATATATAGGCAGATTAAACAAAGAACGTTTACCCTGTTTTATGCCTTTGATACACGTTTGCCATTTGCCACTGGGGGCAGAGGGGAGTGAGCGAGTGGTGGCGTGGTATTCGGTTACCATCTGGGGTTAAACCACGACACCATCTCACCTTACATTTGCACAAGAAGATGTGATTTTTCACAGTGCATTGTAATTAGAGCACTTGTTAATGTTGTGTTGTACAATGACAACACTGGTAGATGGCATGGAGCATGGTGAGACAGTGCCGTACCCTGACGGAGGACTGCGCCCAGGCCACTGCTCTCTATCAGGAGTGGCTGGATGCCCCTGGCACAGGATCATCCACTTCTTCCCTCCGAGTGAGGAGGGAGGTGGCAAGGCATTAGCATCCCCCTAGTCAGTGCCAGCAAGGAGGGCCAAGCTGGGACCATGCAGGGACTGCAATGGGTCTTGCCTGGCTCCTTCCTCTCTGCCCCCTGCACGTGCTCATTGCTGCCTTGGCTGTAGTACAAAGGTGCAGTAAAGAGCTTTTCAGGAAAAGCGAGTAAAGATGTATGTGGAAAAAGGTCAACCTTGGAGTGTTTGTGCATGTAGCGAGGAGAAAGGAGAAGAAATAAATAAAAAGACTTTGTTTTGAAGTTCTTCAGCCCAATCATAACCTTTTGGGTTTGCTGAACCGACCCAGAGCAAAGCTCTCAGGGCCTGCTGGGTCCAAGACCACAGTGTCTTGCCAAATGCGCAGCACTGCCTCATGGCAGTAGGCACGCGGGCCTCGCTTGCCATTGCCATTGTGGGCTCTGCACCTGGCCCTGGCAGAGCTGTGCCTGGCTGAGGGGACAGTAGGCACCTCATTGCTGCCCAGAGGTGGCACAGCACCCTCTGGGAACATGGTTCATGGCAATATTACTCTGAATGAATGGTTTGGGGCCCAGTCAGCAAACTCAAACAAAACTTCCAATTTGAAAGTGCCGAAGTTTTTTTTCTTGGGTTAAGATGTCAAAGCAGGTTGTTGCCACATTCCATTTCTCTACTTTCATCATGTCCCCTCAAAGAGGGAAAGAATCTTCTTATCCCAATTTGGAGGAAAGTAAATGTTGTACAACCCCAATTTTATTTCAAGGTGGGAATATGGATTTATTTTTCATTTAATTGTTTATTCAGTAGTCCCTATGAAATAAGCCTCATCTCCTCAGTATGAAAAGGCATTTTATGCCAAGACAACCCCAATTACAGTTTAGGATGTCTTGTTAATGTAAACATGCTTAATTGAAGGAATGAAGCAGGTTTTGCTGAAGACTTTGTCCTACTCCAGCATGGAGCATTCCTGAAGAACATCTTTAGATAGAAAGGTACCCTCCAGTCAACACAAAGTTCCTCAAAGTGCCCAGAGCAGTCCCTGCAGGCAGCTGAGCACTTGCAGGTCCAATTCACAATGGTGGGAATGAAGGACCCTCTCACACTCCAAAAATTGTGTGCTTATGGGAAAAAAATTCAAGTGATCTTTAGTTGCTCATAACTGGACCTAGATTTTCAAAAGAGCTCTGGTACAACCTAGGTGCCAGAAGATGTGCATGAATTTTCAGGAGGACTCAGCAGAATGCCTTTTGGATAGAAACAAAAATTCAAAAATGAAATTAAAGCTCTCCTCAAAATCTGACCTCTGTGTCTTCTAATGCTTCCCATATGACTTTGTGTTCCCTCGCTGTAGGAGGCAAACAAAACAGAAATGGGGTTCTTTATGACAACAACAGATCTTTCTTCCTCTTCCACTTGTCTTGATTTTGTCTTCAGGTTGATTACTTTCTCACTCTGTGGAGTTGCTTGGTCATGACTTCAAATGGCCTTATGAACATTTACAAAGTGTCCCACCTAAGGACTCACATGTTGAAGGTTTAGTAGTTTTCTATCATCAGCTTGATTTGTCCTGGCAGCCCATTTGTGTCATAGCCTAATAGCTTGGATGCCTTCTGGCTGCCTTTTCCCTCTTTCTTTCAAGCATGTGTTTTGAACTTCAAACTGTGCCCTGGTCTTACAGGGAAGAAAAGATTTTTTTTTTTACATTTTGCCATATTTAACAGCAACAAGGGTTTCTGAGGTTTAGACACACAGGAAAGGAAATTAAGGGTTAAATCTAAGGCAGCAGTAATTGGGAAAGGGCAGAAGTTCTGGTTCTCCCAACAGCTGAGCAAAACCATAAGTGTTAGGAGGAGACCAGCCATGAGGTCTGATGCCATCTTTCTGTCTTACCCACTGACAACCCTCAACACAAGTTGTATCTCGTTTTCAGCCGCCATAGAGAACAATCCTTTTTTGCACACGCCCTCCCCCCCCCCCCCTTATTTGTTGGTTTGTTTGTTTTTTTTATTTTAGTATAATATCAAAATGTAGCCTATACTTGCTCTGGTGTAGGTATCCATGATCAATAATGACAATCATGATGAGAAAATGAGAGGCTGTCTTTCCATGTCCAAGAGCAAGTGACTGCCTAGAAGCACACGAGTCTACTGGTGGGTCAGCTGGTGGGTGTCACGGCTGCCAGGACCGATAGGCAGTGTAGTCTCGTGTTGGTGCATAGGATGGGTAACCCTTGTTCTTCTGGTATGGTGGATGCCGGGGAGTCATGTTCATGTAGTCACTCTGATGGTACATATTCTTTTTGGATTTTTGCTGTGGGAGAAGGGGGAAGAGAAGTGTGAAAACATGTCTGCAATTAGTCTGTCCCATGTGGGGTGAATATTTGAAAAGGGAGAAGAAGAAAGGGAACAGGGATCCTTTGAGCAGAGGGGTTTTGACTGTTAATAAGACCTGAGAAAAGTTAATAATGGATTTGATTAATTTTTCGTTCTTTGAATTAACAAATTGTCTCGCCCAACTCACATACTAACTGCTGACAGTTCTGGCCCTAGGTCCCAGTTCAGGGAAGCAGGCATATTTATAAGGCAGCCTCAGATTTAAATACATTCACAGAAGAATTATAACACATGTTCTCATAAAATAATCTATGGAATTTGCCCAACCTGAATGTAAGTCTCCAACTTATCTGCTGAGAGATTTACAGTGTTAGTTCTCCAGGTAAAGGAATGCTGCAAACCAATGATATAAACTGATGCCTCTCACCATCAATTCTCAGCTGTGGAATGACTCAGCAGAAGCAATACGGTCTGAGCAGTGAAGGCTGTCCTCATTTATTAGGAGAAAAAAAGAAATTAGCTTAAGTAAGCAGAATAAGAGCAGGAAAAATCGGCCCAGGCTATGTGTATCATGGTTTGCCTACCGTTTACAGCAGCAACACACAATGTATATGTTGTTCTGAGCCTTCCTTCAAGGGGCAAAAGAATCCGAGCTGCTGTTAATTTTTGATCTGTCTCATTATCTGGGCCTCAAAATCTCATTTCCACTGTTGAATTCCTGCCTTGTAACACCCCTGTGAGACAAAGGAGGCACCCTCTCTTTCAGAAATAAGAGTAGCAGGAGATAGGTGAAATAATTTGCCTATAATCACAGAGGAAGTTTGGGCTACAGCAGCATTTGAACCTCTGACTGCTGCAGGCTGTGCACAAGGTTGGTGCTTTTGTGTAGCTTAAGGCTTTATTGATCAGGGGCTAGGTAAAGTGCTTCCATGCTTTTTCCTTAATACTGATCATACCTTCTTTTGCAATCTCCTTTTTACTGAAATTTCCTTCCTACGTACACAAATATTTGCATATGCTGCAATATACTTGTGATGCTGTGGAATTAGAGGAGGTTTGCATTAGAAAATCTGATGGCTGAATTATGCTGTACATGCAGAGTGGGGCAGTTACTATGAAACATTTTAAGCTTTTTTATATTGATGTTATATATATGCAAGGTGTTGAATGTAAGTTACATACTGCTTAAGCCATGCAATGTAGTTGATGCATGTAAATCATTAGATACAAAAGCTTTACCTATATGTGTTCATCTCCGTAATATAGGATTTTTAATTCACCTAAGAAGTAATTTTGCATAGGATAAAGACATTTTGCTAGCATGAGTGAATGCTGGACTGTTCCAGGATCAAAGACTGCTACTTTTGGAGAGGAAAGCAGTTTTCCTCCAGGGAAGGCAGAACTGTATGAAAATAGACAAATCTCTAGTTGCTTTCAGGAACTCAAGTGAAACCGGCTTGCCATGGCTGCCAAGTATCATATTTTAGGACCTTTTTTTACAATTCACAATGTCTTCTAGGCAGCTGTATTTACATTCAGCAACACTCTAAATACATCCACACTCAGAGTACATATTATTAGCAGAATACCACCAGCAGTGGTAACAGCAGGTAAAAACTGATGCAGGAAACAGTACGCCTCGCAATGCAGGCTTGTCACTCTCGCTGGGGGCAGACATGTTAGTAACACAGTGCGTAGCCTGTAGGTACTAAATGAATATATTAGAGAGAAAATAGTTCAGATTGTAAATGATGGATTTTAAGCTACAGTATCTCATCAGAGCACAGCCACTGTAGCACAGCACTGTAACACCAGCACCTGTTTGCTGTAATCCTCTCAGCTCTCCTAGGAGTCAGCCTCTACAATAAGGCACAAAGAAGGACCACTTAACCTGCCTTTGCGTTTTCCTATGGCAATGCCCCATTTAATTGTTTTCCATTAGAAATAGCCATATATTGAGCAAGCGTATTTTTGTGAAACACTTAACATCTCGTGCTTCAGCTAGCAGTGAGAGTGGTTTTCTGTATACATGCAACATTTCACCTGTTAGGGACTTTGGGCCCTTTATACAGGCTACCTCATAATGTGTTGAAAATCACTATTTAACAACAAAGATACAGGGGAAAGGCAGAGCGCAAGGAACAGAGCTCTCTATGGTCATTGTTCAAGTCTTTCCCATGTGGAGTAGGTAGAGTAAATCGGCTCTGGGAGATCACGATCCTAAGACTTGTCTAGGAAGATGTCCTTCTGCTGCCTCTGCATCACACCTCACACTGCCTTTACTCCAGCAGGCAGAACTGGATGTGACCTGGACCAGCCAACTCTCCAAAGAGATTAGAAAGTGAAAATAATGAGCCATAAGACTGTCTTGGCTTTCTTAGGGTTAATATATAGAGGCAGACAAGGGACTACTGAGATCCCGGTGCTCCTATTCCCTTGCAGTCAAGCTGCCAGAAATAGTGGGTACTTGAGGGAATTGCTGGATAGGCGCAAGACGTCAGTGCAGATGCTCTTGGGCCAACTGAGGGTTCCCTAAAGATTGTTTTACTATAGGTGAGCTCCTTCTGTCAGTATAGTCTCAAAGGGTTTTGCCAGGAATGCTTGTAGTACTAGGTTTCCCTGACAGGGACAATTGGCAGAGCTGGAGACAGTGTCCCAGTATTGCTGGGGCGCAAGGCACTGCCAACACCATGGCATTACTATTTGCTTTAGGACTCTATTGCAGAGGCCTGACTTCCCACCTGGAGAGCATGTGGTGTTTCAGTTCTTTTGGGACATAGCACGGGTGTGCATATATAGCTGGGGTGAAGAAGCACTGTGATCCTGAAGTGAGGGGTATCAGTGAGTTTGTGGTAAACATGTCAAATATAGCCTGAGAAGTGAACTAGGGACAAAGAGCATATAGAGCAAAGGAAAATAGTAGTTTCTTACCCAATAGTTAATAAAAACTGCAGTTATTAGCATACTGTAGAAAGCAAGAACTCCAGTCACTGCCACCATAATCCACAAAGAAATTGCAGACTGAGGCTCTTGTGTTTGGATGGGTGTCTCTTTAAGGAAAAGAACAAAGAAAACTTTAAGTACATGAAAGCAAAAACCTCAATCTCTGCTTATTTACTCCTTGTTCCAATGCACCATTTGTATTAATCATCATTTTAAGATGTCTTCTTCAGGACATCAGGAGCAGGAATGTAGTTTTACCAGGCAACCCAACTTTTTTTCTTTTTTTTTTTTTTTTTTTAAGAAACAAACTGCCTCAAGCCATCATGTAGGGAGTGTGTACAGGGAGGATACTGGCCTACGGAGATTTCCCAGCTTACCTTTCACGTGAATGACGGTCCCATTGCTCTTCTCATTGTAGACGTATGGGGGTGGATACATGGCCTCGATTTTGCAGAAGTAGATGTCAGTTTGGCTGGCACTCATATTCAAAAGTTTGAAGATGACTTTGTCTTTATCATGAATCCCCTGGCAGTTGAATTCTTTATTTGAATTACTGCTAGTTTTGGTCGTGTTCCATGAAATAAAGCAAACTTCAACTGCACTGTCTGTTCCTTTGTGCAGTGAAGCTCGAAATTCCTTCCCTGTTCCATTGTATGTGTAGTTGCAGACTAGAATTGCAGTTTTGTTAGCTACAGTCAGCAAAGGACTCTGAGCCACTAAAATCTTGTTTTCTGGAAGGGAGGGGAGGGAAGGGGAGAAAGTGAGAAAAACACTTGTTTATAAAATACAGTATGAGACTTCAGAACCACACATCCTCCTGTGCAACTCTTCTCCATATCTCCTCTCCCCTGCTGACACTCCCTACTAGAGAGTACGTAACCACCAAGCTGCAGAAGCAGTTTCTCACAGGAGCTCTTGTTGCAGCAATCCCCCTCTATATAAATAAGTACATAGTCACTAGGGGACACTCTGAGGTCAAGAGCGTTTTTCTTCAGAGTCCCAACACTAGTACAGAAAGTGGCCCATGTGATATTAAGAGTTAATGTCAGGGCTCAAAAGGCTACTCTGCATGTGTGTGTGTGTGTGTGTGTCTGTGTATATATATATAAGGGCACCTTAGTCTATCCTTTCCTTAGCAAGCAGATTCCCAGGGGACATTATGGGGTGAAAATACTGTGAATTAAATGCTTAGTTTAGCATTCAGATAAGAGAATATTATTTATAATTTGCTTTTTAATCCAAGGACAGACTTGAAGAGTTTGCAGATGGAATTTGCTGAACCATTTCAAGGGTTTGGACCTTGGACAACGAGCACTAAAAGCATGAACTGCTATCATTTTAATGTAAAATAAGTCATGTCTCTAGCTAGCAGCTGTAGTAGATTCTTAATCTCTCAAAGGACTCAGGAGCTGACTAATTTGACACTGCATTGGCACTTAGCACTTGAATGGCCTGCAAAAAACATGTCACATGAAGGTGTAATTCAATTTGAATTGACCCGACTGATACATAAACAGGAAATGTTTTCTGACATGTGGACCTCTGTGCTACCATCTGCCAAACAATGAAACACTGCAAGGACTATGCAGAAAGGCAACTTCTTCCAAGAAAAATCATGCTGTACAGATGAGGCCCTACTTCTCAAATGATGACCTGTAAGTAAGAGGAAGGAGGAAGGGAGTGTTGGCTTTTAAGCTAGGAACTTGCCAGAACTAAGGGCAGCCCTTATGTGTGTGTATATGACTGCATAAGTCTTCCTGCAAGCTCAACTCACATGAGGTGCTAAGACCTTTAATAGATCCCTGAGAATTGCTGTGGATGTGAGAATGTCAATTGTATCTCTTGTCCTCAAAATCTGCTGCAAAACCTATATTCTTTCTACTTAGTCCATGTGATGAGACTTAAAAAAGGCTAGTAGGGGAAATGGAGTGGGAAGGAGGCCAGATCCAGAATGCCCAGAAAACAAGTATTTCACCATGTTTAACAATAGTTAGGACAAAATGGCTACGTTTAGTGTGTTCACACCTGCGCAAGAAGATGGAGTACCCTAACCTCTTGAGTAAGATACTCCTTTGGGATGAACATGATCCAGGGAGTAAAGTAAAAACAGAGAGATGCATGAGATGACCAGGACTAGTGGTAGGGTGTGGGCAGTAAAAACAACCCACGGCGAGCAGGTTCTCCAGTTACCAGCCCAACCCATGAAACTGCTGAAGTTCATTTTCTCACAGAAAGTCTTGTTTACCAGCCCTTTCTTCTCATGAGAGCAAGAAGACATGAGACAAGGAATGCTCTACTGCCTCGTCTTTAGCAAAGAAAGATTGCAGTCCATCTTCCTTGTGTCTCTTTGTTCAACACAGTTACCATGGGGGATGGAGCAGAGCTCGTCACAGCTCTCAAATCCCATGTTTTCAGGGAACCCAAACACTGTGAAACTTTTTGTTTTGATGAAGGATGAACATTTCCAAGCTTTCCAGCAGAAAGAGACATGGATCTTGGAATCCTGGAACTGAGCAGCAGATTAATAACAGACAAAGCAGATTTCTACTTGAGGTGCTGCCTGTGGTGAATTTTCATCGAAATGAAGACATTTCAGCAAAACACTTCAGTTTCATCGAATCAGCATTTTCCGACAAAAGCTCTCGCATAGGCTTATAAGGCATTCTAGTAAGGGGTGAGGTTTGGATTCCACCCCTTTAGACAAGGTATTTGATCATATATTTGTTGGCCAGAAAATTGATCTTGGGCCTAAGTGGCAATGTGCAAGTCTGCGGAAGAATTGTTGTACCTTTAGCGCAGCAGAATTCTACACATCTCACTTGAGACAGAGTTATTCTTCTGATTTGCACTGCAGTATTGCCCACCACTACAACCCTGATTGTCCCAGGGACTGAACGCACCTTCAGAAGAGACCTCTTCTGTCTCAAAGTTTACAACCAAAATAGGCATCCCGGAACAGACGCTTGCAGAAGCATTACACTTCAGAAAAATGCTTGCCTGTTTTTCTCTGCAAGTACTTGCAGAAAACTAATGGATGTTTATTGCTCAGCCTGATCAGGTTTTTCGCTACGGCCAGAGGAAACACAAAGAACACTGAAAATCTCACCACTGAGGGACCACCTTCAAATGTGATTTAGACTCATCTGCAGACCCAAATAACTTACCCCCACCTTTTGCTGTTGTCAGCTAATCTGGATTCCTGATGTTTAGTACATAGCTTCATGCCCTGAGCTTCATGCCCTGAGCTCCATGCCCTGAGCTCACTATTTAACTACAGCTTTGGACTATTTATGTCCTTGCCATGATATTGTGCTAATTGGCAACCAGTCTCTTTTGATACACCCACCTAAAAAAAAAGTTCCTTCAACGTATTTCCACCTCTTGGATTTATGGTCTGGTCTGTTTGCCTTGGCATGCGAGCTGGGTGTTGATAACTCAGCCCCATGTTGCTGATGTTGGGATGCAGGATGGCCGAGCAGTGGGAAAAAGTTTAATTGTAGATCATTAAATGAAGACTGGTCCTACAAGATTTAAGCTAAGCACCCAAATCCGTTTTCACAAAGTGGCTCTACCAGTTGAAATTTAAATTAATCGAGGGAGATCTTTTGTTTTTCATTTATAGGAACTAACTGGCACCACATGAATTGGTTAGGCTGCAATGCCAGCAGGGGCAAGGCAGGCGTACCCCACAGGTGTGTTAGACAGGCCCTGCTGTCATCCTCCTCCTCCGGACTTCATTTTTTTTTTTTAATTGACAATCATACACAAATGTGTATTAGTTTCACAGGGAAAACAGAGTAAGGCCAAACATCCCTTACTTCACTTGTGATCTGAATAGGATTTGATTATATTCTTAGTAGGATCTGGACTATTCTGAGCAAACATGAGCTGAGGCTGCTTTTGCCTTCACAGAGACAGTTTTTCTCGTAAGTGTCGCTTTGGGTTTGTTAAAATGGTGAAACTCTGAAACATTTAGTATGTGTTTCCATTAGTGTATGCTTTCCCCTAAATAGGGTTATGATTGCCATTTCCAGAGCTGTGTTCAGTCATGCTGCATAGTAATAAATATCTATATCTTGGCCTTACTCAGCCAAGAAAATGGCAGTTATGAAAAATCATTGTCTACGGTTTCAAAAAGCTGTGAAGTCTAAAAATATAAAATCATTTAAGTCAGTGTGCACAGGCTGCAAGCTTTTTCAGGATCTTAGGATTTACATGCAATGGTGTGTAAGATCTCTAAATGTTTGTTAAGCTTTTTTATACCTTATTTGTCATGCTAGACATTTGTTATAATCATGTGAGGGTTTTTTGCATCATGAAAAAAAATGCCATCCATATATAATATCCGTAAAATACTGACTGTCTAATCATGGACACCTGATGCAAGCAAAACTTCATTGAAGTTTTTTTTCTTTCTTTCTTATTTGCCAAGAAAGTGAAATAGAGACGACAAAGTACGGAAAATAACTATTTTGAGGGTTTTTTTTCCAGAACTTTCCATGAATCATCATCAGCTATTGGAAAAAATATTCTGCTAAAAATATTTTGTACTCTCCTTTCTTTCTTTTTCATGCCAGTTGATTTCAGGGAGCTATTTGCCAGAGCAAAGAATCTGGGATAAATTGGGATTTCTATAAGCACAGTAAAGAAACAGCCCACTTAAGTCCCTGGGGGGATAGGGGAAAACCTGAAAGGAGTTTATTTAATGCACAAACAGAAAGACACGCAGCTATGTTATAAACGAAGCTATTCCATTTTTGCTGCTGATGATCTGTTGTTCAATTACCTTTACTATTCTTTCCCAGGTGCAAGGGTCTTTCTCTTTTACTTTGGTTTTAGGTCACCCAGCTGTGTGTATAATGTGCAGCTGGAGCGATCTGCCCCTTCGAGCCGTTACAGACTTGCTCTCTGCTAATCTTTCCTACTTTGGTGCAAGTACTGCAGGAAGCACGGTACTACATAAAGCCCAGGTGACACTCTTGCTTTAATCAAACCCAGTGTAAGCACAGGGGTTTTTTCTGGTCAGTTTGTGATTTTTTTTTTTTTTTTTTTAAAAAAAAAAACAACACAAGAATTTGTTGATGTCATCCTAATCTCGGCTAACCTTGCCTCATACATCTTCTGCATTCTGTTAACCTTCGTGGGTTAGAGGTTGATTTTTAACACCCAGAGACCATAAGCCAGAAGGTTATGTGGGTAGTAAAAAGATGAGGTCATTTGTGGTACGCTGCAGTGGGAACCTGCTTATATTACTTATTTCACAAAATACACGGGACAGGCAACTTGATGTAGCTGCTTCTCAGACCATAGCAAGGTAATTATTTAGCCAACCAAAAGAGGGGGAGGACAAACTTTGAAAATGTTAGTGTTTCTGCAAAAGGGAAATGAACAAACTGATCTTTTAAGTCCCTTTCCATGATTGAAACTCAACCTGGAGCACTCACTGGTACAGTCTAACAACAGCAGAACGGGATAAATTCTGTTGTCTTCCCCAAAACAAAATACCTGAGGCCTACAATACACTTTGTGGCTTGAGGAAGTCCTGCAGGGTTTTGACCTGCCTTAATGTTTTTCATGTACTAAGGATCAATGATCTCGATCGAAATGAAGAGGTGGAGAAAAGATATGGGAAAAAGATGAGAGCCCTGAGAAGCAAGTGACCTCATGTGCTTCTCTTTAAGCAGTTGAACGTCTCAGTGAAGCCATTGGAGAAACTCAAGTTCTCCATGCAAAGCAAGTGTATAAATGTCTATAGAGTCATGGCATAACCCACGTGTCTGATAACCACACACTGTATTTTATTTTGTTGCAATTCAGAAGAGTTGCTTAAAAGCTGTTCATACCTCATGGAAATGTTTTTAAAACTGTTAACCCACTGCTGATACTTATCCCCTCCTGGAAACAGTGTCTTCTCTGACAACCCAGGGGCCTGCTGTGGAAATAATTATGATATGGCAAACGCAGAATTATAAACATGGGAAAAGGACAAGGAAGAAAAAGCCTATGATCTCTTAAAGAAATGTAGATCATGGTGTCATGCAAATTACAGTGCCTTCACTGAGGAAAAGAATTATGGAAAAATAAGGCAGAAATAAGGAAAAAATAGATTCAATTGTATCTCATATTAGAAAAAGCAACTTTTTAAAGATGTTCTATATGTGAAAAGCTTTGTACTGGAAAACAGATTTTTGTTCCTATCTGTAACTTCCCTGTAAAATACAAAACACTGATATTTGGAGAAGACCCAATAACAATAGTTCACAGGCCAGCAGTTTGAAAAATTGTCTGTCTCAAGATTATCCTAGTGAAAGCCATCATCCCTTGCCTTGCTTTGCATTTTGATGTACCCTTTGGAAAGATGTGTTAACTCTGAACATACAAACACTTCATCAGCAACACAACACCAAGACAAAATACCCTCAGCCACAACTGAAGATTCAGAAAGATTCACTAAGACTCAGGATTCCAAAATCACAAATAGACATCTTTTGTTGTTGAAGATCTTTTCAGAAAGAAGCTAGATATCTAGTAACTGTCAATAAACTACTAAACAATGCAAAAATCAGAAACTCGGCAATTCCCATCTTCCTATCCTTGAGCTCAGTAAGCAACTCTACTTTTGGTCCTTTTATTTGCTAGTTCTGTGAGGATGTAGGTGGGCTCAGCTCTGCAGCCCATCACACCAAGCTGGACTGTAGTTGGACCTGGAGCTTCACGCAGGAGACTTGGGGGTGGTGGAAAAGCTGCCCCAAGAGAGGCACTGGTACCAGGTCTGCTCAGCCCCCCTGCCCGCAGAGAGAAGGCACTTGTGAGCAAAATCTGTAAAGCCTGCGGGGAAGGTGAAATAACCCCCACCATCTATGCACGCAATTTCCAAATGCATCTAAAGAGAAGTCAATTTAAAGGAAAGCTCTTGGGTCTTATCTTAGAGGGATACTTATGGCAGGAAAAAAATCAGCCTCTTAGTTATATCAAGTTGATCCATGTACAGTCTTAGCAGTATGTTCTGTCTCTCCCCTTTCATCCAAATACAGAATAATTTGTGCAAAATTAATTCAAAGCTATACTAGACCTTCTCCCTCCTGATGATCAAAGTAAGGAAAAGTAGTGGAAAGGAATGAGATGTGGGGGGGTTTGTTACCTGTTACATCAGCAGTGGGGATGAAGCAGAGCACCACGAGGATCCCCAGGAGCATGGTCCCAATGGTGGGCCCGACGCCTTGTCCCCACCCCCTCCAGGCACCACCACGTCTCCCAGGGCCCCGCGCCACCAGACTTCCTTCCCTGTGGGGCCAGGCTGCGCCCTCGGTTCCTCACACAGCTTCTCTCCTCCTCCCCCCGCAGCACATGATACACAGCCAAATGAAACCACTGTAATGGCAACGCTTGAACAGGAAGTTAAATTGTTTGATGACTTTAGCCTTAGGAAGTTGCCTCTGCAAAGTTCAGTAACGCCTAAAAGGTAGTGGAAATCCGCCTTTCAAAACAGGGACTCTCGTCCCTGTATTGTAAGATGAGTGCTTGTGTTTGGGGCTCTGCAGGGTTGCTCCTATCGGGGAGAAATGGACATCCCTAGAGTTGCAGCGCTGTTTCTTCATCAAGAGTACATACAGACGTATGCTGTTCCCATCATCATGGTAGAAGCAAACAGCAGTTTCCAAGCTCCTGGTGACCAAACCTGGCCCCTCAGGAAGTTGCGTGTGCGGGAAGCTCCATCTCTCCTCGCTCCTAGGAGCAGAAACATTCCTCTCTTGGTCTGCTGGCTTGCTTCTGCCTGCCTTCCCAGCCCCTGGGAACGCTGACCTATTTTGACAGTAGATGATCTAGGTTTGCTCATTTTCATTTTTCTGCATCTGCTTGCCACCTAAATGCAGACCAAACTGTGCAAGAAATAGTGATCTGGTATACCTTCCCGTTCTGAAAAAAATCCCAAGTTATAAATGAGCACAACTGTAATCCAATTGACATATAAATAAAGGCAGCTTGCAGCAAGCACACTTCTCAATCAGTGCTTTCACTAGAGATCTTCTTATTTCAAGTTTTTCTCTTCAACTCGCCTGGTAAATGCTCACTTTTCTTTGCCCTGCAAGCTCCATGTCACCTCTGTCCTTGAAATGGCAGGACTGTGAGAGCCAGTTAATGGCATTTATAACTGTGAGGAACTCTGGTTATTAACTATTTACTTTTGTTCACCATAGTAGAAATATTTAACTGTATCAATGCCTGTTATTATCTGTGATTTATTTGAGAGAAAAGGGGAGGTGTTTAGCAGGAAGACTTTCAAGAAAATTGGGCTGTTGTAGAAAGGGATGAAGAGCCATTAACTGTTCTTCTTTTTCCGCTAGTATCTCAGGTCTTTAGGCTATGTTTTATCAGAACTTATGTATACAATCTAGGAGCAGCTTTAGCTGGTATATCCATTTGCAGTCTAGGAATTTAAACAATACTCTTTTGTTTTGTAATCAGTGTAAATCGCCTGCAATACTGAAAGTTTTGGAATTTCCTTGTACTTAAAAAATAAAAAAGAAAAAAAGTCGGATTGTCTCTCTCGTAGCCCACTTTTGTGGTTTCTAGATAAATATCCTGAAACCTTTTTTGAGTCATACGAGAGTACCTGCAGTTATCAATGAAATAGTCTCAGCTTAACTTGAAGTGAGAATCCCCCAACAAAGTTACAAAATTCAGTATCTTTTTGCTGAACTGCCATGTCTCACAGATGGAAACCACTGTTGTCATATCTTTTGGCTCAGGTAACTGAACCTGCACAATGTTTATCGAGCCTGCTGCTTGTTTCTGCATCCTGACTGTCAGATCCTTTCTGTATTTGGGATATGGTCTGGAAATGCACAGAGAGCACATGCTCCCCTCATGACAGAATTAGCAGAGTACTAAATTACAGAGAGAGCTACTGCCATTCATTTCACTGGCATATGTTGGCAAAGGGGCACCATTCAGATGGAAACCTGCTTGTGGAAACAGTTGTGTAGGAAGAGAGTCTGCTCTAGGAATACCACTAACAAAACCCAAGAGGCAACAGTGTGCATTCTCTTCAGTGTGGCCATGAACCCATTTATTCCCTTCCATCCCTTATTGCTCTTCATGTGCCTCTCCCATGGTGAGGACAGACCAAGGCACTGATTGCAAACAGGGACTGGACTGGTGGAATAGAGGAGAAGGAAGAGGGGCCACTGAGAAATTATCTACTGTGGCCCTAGAGACCAAGCTGTGATGTATCATTTCTCTCTGTGCTGATGAACAGTGGTACCAGTATTGCCCTTTCCAGAGCCTCTGGTCCTTCAGTCATGTTTTTAATTTTGCCTAATGGTTTCCTCTTTGATCCCTGGAGTAAGGAAGGGCATTTTTTTTCCCCAAAAATAGCTCTTGGCTTATCTGCACTTCTTGGTTTTCTAGGATTTTAAAAGGGCACAAATCATCATTGTGTTCCCAAGGGTATGGCTTCTTTCCTTCTACAAATTGCAGCTCTCGCTCTAATTTAAACAGTTCATTTCCAATCACTTACGTATTTGACTTTGTCCCATCACATGTATGATCTTTTTCTGTTGCCAAAGCTTTCATGAGGGTAGGGGAAGAAGATATTAGAGCTTTCAGCAAGCCGTCTTGAACTTATGACAAACCACATAAAAGTTTATCTAGGGAAAAAAACCTGAAAATGTCCCCTGATATGCCCTCACTCTTAATTTTTCATGATTCTCCCACCTCTCTAAGTATCTCTCCTTCTATACCCTGAGCATTACCTGAGGGTGTTCTGCAGTAGCATTAATTCAGGCACCATTCACTCCTATTTTTACCCCATTTTCTATTCAGATGTCAGTCTGTTGAGTCTGTCTATACACTGGCAGACAGGCTCTGCTTGCTGTCACAGTGATGGAAATTCAGACTAACATAATTTCAGTGGAGCTAGAGCTGTGAGAGCACTGAAAGAGTTAAAAATGCAATTTAGCCATGTTTGGGAAAAAGAAGGCTTCCATCCCATCACAAAATGGCTGAAATTGCAGAAAGAGAAGTAAATGAGAGATTTGTAAACGGGTTTTCAGGGTACACAAGAATCTAGACTACAGGCTTGGGATTTTTGCTCATCACAGTATGTAAATAAAACAGTCCAGGTATTTGATCGTAGCTTTTCATGCCTACTGTTAGAAACCCGAGCACTGACAGGACCTATGACCTGAGTTTTAGAGAAATGCTGATATGATCTAGTATGGTTTCTCAAAGGATTATCTGGATATCTTTAAAAGAGTCCCAAGAAATCCCAAGCAGGCTGCCAGTTTGCCTTTATGTTAAAGAATGAGGAAGTAATGACCCACATATCCTGAGCCAAGTGTTCAGCTGTTAAAGTCAAGAAAGAGATTCCAGATTTGTTATGATTAAACAAGTGGATAGTTTAGAAGCTAATTTTAAAATAAATGAACTCTCCCTTCAATCACTGGAAGTTGTATAGTGCCATAATTGTTCCCAGCACATACTCCCGTTCTCAGGCAAATATGGATGTGCATGCATACTAGAAGAGTAATTGCAACAATATACTATCATTCACTTATTCCTGAGGACTCCAGTCTAATGGGAGAACAGTAGGTCACTAACTATAGACTATTAACCTCTATACTATAGACAATTAACTACTATAGACAATTAACCTCTAAGTCCCTGGACTATCCTGCAACTCCATATAAAGATTAAGTTTAACAGTTGTCTGAGAGAATCTTCCTCTTTCTTCCCCACCATGAAGAATCATAACACAGACATTGAGTGAGTAGCCTAGGTAGGCTTTATTCTGCTTGTTCTGCATGCTTGTATGTTGTCAGCTGCTAGAGCACATGCTTTCTTTCCTACAACTGCAAATCTTAAAACATCTTTATTCTTCCGTTGCTGCTGCAAGTAATGATTTGTTATGCACAGTGCTATGCATACTTGGTACAGATGGAAGGCTGATTCTTTCGCAACTTTATTACAAGGAGAATGTGCTTTACCTAGCTGTTGCAGAGATGCAGAAGTGGAGTGACAGAAAGAGTTTAACAAATAGTCATGTTATTTCTAACTAGGGAGAGAATGAATGATTTATGTTATTCACCCCCTACTGCGTCCAGTAAGCTAACCCTAAGGAGTTATGTTGCATTTGTCATCTGAGCACTTCATAAAGTTACGCATTGTTATCTTCACTTTACAGATGGGGAATGGAATCACAGCAAGGTGAAGAGACATGCCCAAGGACATACCTCAGGTTAGTGGCAGAGCTAGGAACCTCTATGAGTAGCCCTGGGCTCTCTAGCTTCCAAGGTCTGATCGACTTTCTGACGGCCTCCATTCTGTTGTAGTTTCCCTTGCACACTCATGAATTTTCACTGTGTTGTGAGTCTTTTCACACCCGTCTTTCTGTGAATTCAGATGCCTTCATACCACAAGTACAACCATCACACTTAGAAGGAAAAATCAATATACTCCTTCAGAGGGAATTTTAAGTTGGTTTTCTGTACCTTAAAATGTTACAACTGATATCTGGTATGTAGGAACCTTCCAGGGCCAGAGCTTAATATGACATGTCACAGTGGAAAGAGTGCTTTCTTTTTTGGAAAGACGGGAAATTTTTGTTTCCAGCCCTCAAGATAGCAGCCCATAAATGTGTCGCTAATATAGGACTAAGCGCTACCATCAAACACACACAAATTTGAGAGAGCTTGAGGGAAGACTTCCCTATTTGGGGAAAGAAACATTTCCCTGACAGGCTGATTATTTTTAATGCCAATAGCTGGAAGCTGTTCATTAGTGTTTGTTGGGAAAGGGGCAGGAGTTCACACATGTACATTCCTGGCTCTTTTCAAGTTAAAAATCTCATCCAAGTTTCAAAGTTGTAACTGTTTCTTCTGGCTGTACCTGTCCCTGGTTTGGACTGTTAGAACAAGTCTCAAAGGAGGTGGATTAATGGGTAGAGAGGGAATGGCTCAAAGCTGCATGATTAACTCCATCTGTCACCTGCCTGTAATATGACATATGGCTGCTGCTTCCTTAGAGGTCACATGTTAAGGTATGAACACCTGAAATAAAGCCCACAGGTGAGTACATACATGCTAAATATTCTGAGATAAAAGAGTTTTCAGATTAAGGTTAGAGGGAGAATAATTTCTGTTAACTGCACTGCCTGCTCCTTGTTTCGCTCGAGTAGAAAAGGTGAGTGAGACCCCTGCATACTACCATTGAAGCTGACAAAATTGTTCAGGTTTACTTCAGCTGAGGACCTGATGCTTGGGACTGGTAGAGCAAAGACAGCCTTGAAAAACAATCCATAGCTATTCTCAGCCTCTGTTTTAGAGCAGGCAGCTGGAGGGAGCTGGGCTAGGTCTTCCATTTCTGCGATGAATGACAGGCTATTGATCTTCTGTCCTTCCTAAGGAAAGGGGTATGGGAAAAGTTGGAAAATAGCCAGTAAAGCCATGAAGGATATGGCAACAAAGAAGTGGTGTTCTGTATATGAGAGAGTTCAGAATGCCTCATTTTTTAAGAGGGAGAGAATTTCTTTCCCTCTCCTTTATCCTGCTGAAAACAAGGTATGAATGAGCACTGCAGGAATACTTGAAGCAATTTTAAATAAGAGGAAGTATCTTCCAAAGAAATCAAGGCATAGAAATCTTGAGCAGAAAAATTAAGAATTCAGCTTTGTGCAAAAAGGCAGTTTCCAGATCTAGTTGTCTACAGCTTGTTGAGAGAAATTACATAGATCCCTAAATATCAATAACAAGATTTCTGTCTGCTAGGGCTGTGCTTTCTTATCTGAGGGCAAAGTGGAGTCTCATGAGTCCTGCAAGGTCTGAGGGTCTGTAGACGGCTGCTGAGGGAGGAAGGCTTTCTGGGGCTGTGCTGAACGGCAGTCACATAGAGCAGGAGTCCAAGCCTGCAAGGTACGCATCCAATATGATCTGCCTGGAGTTGGCTGGTCTGCCAACTGTGCCAGCATTTCCTTTTGGAGGGAAGTAATTGGCCAAAATTATCGCTGCCAAAAGCAGCACGTGAACAGTATGGATAATCAGGAAACCAGAGCCCTGGGGTGAAATAAGAATGAAATCAAACTGGCAGTGTAGACACTTGAGTCACTTGGCAAACATTACCCGTAGTAAGGCAATGCTGTAGCTGGGGTTTCTAGGGGAATTGTCTGCATTGCCTTTATTTGAAGAGAACAATCTACATAGCCTGTATTTATGGGTAAAGCCTTAGCTAGAGAAAACACTTCCACCTCTGCTTGGTTCAGCAGAACCAGGACATCCCAGGCTCAGCTCAGAATATTAGGTTTTAAGGCTGCCATGATCAGGTCCATTTTTAAAAGCTTTAACTCTTTCACTTCCTCATTGCTGTGTTACTTTTTGTCTCACCCAAATGCTACATTTTATAAAGATGGTAGTACTGCTATCAGCATGGTACATGTACTGTGAAGCACCATCCATTTACAGTTCTTCCCACTTACACAAACTTGGAAGGAAGTATTACTCATGTTTATGAACAATTGAAACTAGAATAGAGCACTCCATACAATGAGAGCCCCTTTGAGGAAGTGTCGGAGGGGCTGCCCAGCAACCTCGCTCCTACAATGGAATATATTCTTTGAGATTACTTCATTCTGAGTAGCCCTCACAGGAAATAATTATTTTGGTAGACACTAACGCACTCTAACTTGTAGGATAAGCATTTCCAAATTACTCCTTGCCCTGAAGACAGTGGCTTCTTTACGCCTAGGCAAACCTAGCTTATGTCCAAATTCAACAACTTTCTGCCTGAGAAGTGCCCTATTCTTAGACTGTGGTGTTGCCAACACCAGCCCACAGAGTTGTTTTCTGCCAAAATACTATGAGAAACAGGCTTTTCATTGTATTTCTGCCACTTCAAAAAAGTACTGAGTCATAGCACACTGGAAATGTTTGTGCTGGGCTGCATAGGAAAACAGCATAAATATATTAGAAAAAGTTTTAAATATTTCCACACAGGAACTAGGGACCAAAGTTCCTTACTCTTAACTGTGAAAAGTACCTAAAGCAGGAGGAAGCCCTTTTCAAATCACAGTAGGAAGCATCTGCTTACTTATTTGGATATGCATGTGAATCGTGACAAGTACTTATTAATTTTATAATGGATTTTTTCTTACAAAAGAAATCCTGCTTTTATTCAACATGTCAGCATTCCTTTAAACTATTCCTTTAAACAGGAGATTGAAAATAACCATTTTGCTGTTTACAAAGACCTTGGTGGGTTCAGAGGATAGGAATCTGTGACGGTGACAGAGCCCTGGAACAGGCTGCCCAGAGAGGTTGTGGAGTCTCCTTCCCTGGAGATATTCAAACCCCGCCTGGATGCAGTCCTGTGCAGCCTGCTCTGGGTGACCCTGCTCTGGCAGGGGGGTTGGACTAGATGATCTCCAGAGGTCCCTTCCAACCCCTGCCGTTCTGTGATTCTGTGAATCCTTGCTGGTTTAAAGAGGAGGAGAAAAAATCATATGATGGTTTATCAGAAGTCACATCCACACAAGAAGCAGAAAAAATCTCCATGCTTCATTTCAGAGGTGTCCACTCTGTGTACTGGTGCAAGCCATAAAGTCCATTAGGGAGCCACCTGGGTGCTGAAAGTTTAGGTGTCTCCCCTAACGTATCTTAGGACATGGAGCCAACAAGTATTGGTACCCCAGACATGCCAATGGCATGTGATGGCCCACACTTATCCCTCATCACATGCACCAACAGGCGTGTGTGCAGCCTGTTAATGTGAACGGGCATTTTGCTGTCCTTTGGCTGGCGTATTGCATGGCTGACCTGCGTGACCACCACTAAAGGGCTCGTGGGAGACAGCAGACTGCAGGTTGGGTGTATTGTTCTTACAAGCTAAACCTGGCCCTTAAACCAGAGATTATCCCAAAACTGACTGATGCTAGAACTACCTAGGAAACTTGTATCTGAGCTAGTAGGCAACTATTTGGATTAGAAAGCTAGGTATATGGACTTCCACTTCACATTGCTGCTGCCTCGTAGACATATGGATTCCTTTATAAGAAAACTAGAATAATCTCATCTTTTCCTATACACAAAGTTTGACCCTGAAGAGGTCCTGCTACATATTGCTTATTGCAGCTGTCTGGATAATCTTTCAGATTATATTAAAATGCAATCAGATTTTAATATCTCACTAAGCTTTGGAGGTTATCAAAAGCAATGTAAAAGCTCTGGTTTTGTTTTTCAGGACAGGCTGAGAGTTTATAAAAATTAAAGTACATTTTTGTAGCCAAGTCTGCTAAGGTTTCATGATAAAATTGGAGTTCATGATTAAATTTCCAAGCTTTTACTTTTATGCCTCAGAAATATGAAGTTTTCTGGTGTCATTTTTCCTTGGCTTCAGCAGATTATTGTTGATGACTCCATTAGCCCTAATTCTCGCTCTTAAGGTACTTGCACACACTTTTTATTAAGAAATGTTTTCACAAGTCTCCCAAGTCTCCATGTGGCATATCAAAAAGACAATCATTAATTCAATCTTTCTTTCATAATTGGAAGTAACTTTGTAAATGTTTTTTACAAAACAAATTCTTCCATATAACATTTTGCCTGTTCAGTCAAATTTCCCTTAGTATTAGTCAAATTTCCATGATTAGTAGCATGTGGGTTTTGTATTATATGTAATATCCTTGGAGGTTTTCACAGAGCAGCCCTCCAGGATAAAAGACAAATTAGTAAGCAGCAGAGCTTTTGGACCTAGAAGGAAGTGATTTGTGACTATTCTCATGATTAGATCTCACTTCTGTTTTCCAGAGGTCATGTTTATTTAAGATGTTAGTTTATTTGTGAGTTGTAAACAATTTTTAATGCAGATTTAATATTAATCTGGAAGATCATTATACAGGGGCGTTATTATCTATTCAGTAACTGATATGCTTCCATCATTATTCTCCTACTTTAAAAGTTTTCGTTTCTCTGTCAGAAACAATGGCATGTGAATTAGGCAACCAGCCACGTACCCTTGGGGGTAAAAAATAAATTGGGTATTTTCAAAGACATTGCTCTGCAAACAGCTCGTCAATTGAAACGTATTTTTAGAATCTGTTTGGTGAATATTTACAATTAATCCTACAAACATAGAAGTCAAGATGATGTGATGGTCAAGTCACAAGTAAGAAAAAATGGACTACATTAAATGAATCACTTATTACCATAAACAATTCATTCAGCTCTGGCTCTGGGAAAATTGCATTGCACTAATATAGCTAGTAGAAATAGATTCCTCTTTTTCTGAATGCCTAGAGGGGATTAACAGTGTGAGGGCAGTAAACCTGTATAAAGAAGGTAAATATCTTTGATTATATCAGGGAAACTATTTGAAAAAGCACAATCTCTAGTAGCACCGCAATGATAGGAAGGAGAAGGAGTGTTTAGCTCTTTATTTGACCTGTACTGGAGGAAAAGTGCAACCTTCCTTTTCAGTCTTTCCACTTGACTGTTTTGTAAAGAGGTTTAACTGACATCATCACTTTGATATTTCAACATGTGCTCTTGGCTCTTCCTTTCCTCCCTGGAGATATGTTATGCTAGTTTTCATTTGTTCATTAGCTTAAAATAATGCATTGAACCTAAGCTAATGTCAGAACCAACATCAGCTGTGGACAGGCAGAAGCCTACAAAGATGTGAGAGCAAGAGACAGCACAGGACCACTTGAATTCTTGCTGCAGCCTGGCTGTAAACACTGGCAGGAAGTGAGAAGAGCGCACGCCGTACACAAGTCAGGCATGAACAGGCAGTCTAAGGTGGAGTATATTGTTCAGCTGTCATCAGCTGAAGTGGTAAGGTATTGGTTTAAGTTTAAGACAGCAGTAGAGATTTCAAAGCAGAAGGAACAACTCCACAGTCAAGACCCAGGTTGCAGCCGTGCTAGGAATGCCTGTTTGTTATTGTCCTGTCCACTGAAGGAGAGCAGTGATCGTGGGCTAAGCAGCTGGGAGAGAGCAAACCGTCTGGGGCCCAGGTGCTGCGGCTGGGTATGTGTGAGTTACAGAAAACCCGACTCATACTCATCTCTTCCAAACAGCACCAGCCTCTGTTAATCTGCACAACAGGGAAACCTCTTCTGTTGCTGAGTAACATTTGAGCTCATTGCATCTTGCTGAGAATAACATAATTCTCATGGATCTAGGGAGTCATGGGCTCTCATACCAAAATCCGTAGCTGCACAGAGCACCCTACTTAGCTACTGTCTGCTTGCACTGCAGAGTATTCCTTTGTCCATCCTTTCACCTACAGTGAGGACAGTGTCTTCCAGAGCCCATTTTGACCTGACAGCAAAGTCATCCCATGTATATTTCCTTGCCCAAAAACATTCCAGCTTGTCTGAATATGAATATATTCATGTACAAAACACGGCATGACATTTGCCGCTTTTTAAAAAAGGTCAGAATTTGGACACAGTTTGGCCAGACTGAAATCCTAGCCCCAGAAAAATCAATGGGGGTTTTGCCATGGATTTAATTGGGCCAGGATTTCATACCAGCTCATTATTTGACCTATTGAATTCTGTTAAGCTGGTAAGCCTGGACTGCAGATCATGTGAGAAGACTGTCTCCCCTTTATTTAGGTTTCTGATATATTTCATCCTGGTCAGAAATGTTGTAAAGCTTTTTTGCCTTTTTTTTTTTCTTGGAATAACTAGCTAATCCTGCTTCTAGTTCTGGACAGAACATGAAAGCAAGGCAAGAGATGTATCTGTTCTTCAGTTAATGTAAAGCTGCAAATTTTAACTTTAGGTCCACACTCCCTAATGTTTGCAGGTGCTCAGGTTTTGTGTGAGACATGTAAGCTATAGGTTGTGGTATGCTTATGTGGTTACATCACATTTTAGGAAGTGATGCTGGAAGGATGCAGATTAGCTTGTTGATTTGCTATTTCTTTTGTGGTTGTTCCGTCAGCATCACTACTGTTCAAGTAAGACAGACATGGGCTGAATTTTGATGACTTCCAGGCATATCATCTCACATGTCGTAGGTGTAGGAACCAGCTAAAGGCTTGAGATCAGTTTCTCATCCAAACGGTTCAGAACTTGAAAAATATGCTAAGTTTGGCTCTTGAAACCGTAAGGCCTAAAGCCTTCTAAGTGTGCCCTCTCACCACAGAGCACATGCACAAGTCTTCTCTAGTTTGTCATCTAAATTTTCAAAGCCATCTTTGCTATTAGGTAGCAGATGTGTTCAAATGGAATACAATTTCAGAAAGATACAGTTGTGCTACACTGTGGGCAGTTGGCATTGGTGATTTATACCAGGGTAAATGCACTTTAACAGATGTAGCTAAAAACCCATGGAGACAGTTGTATGTTTCCCAGCAAGACCAAATGTGCCTGGGGGTGACATAATCAGCTGTCTCTGTAGCATTTGTGAAAACCGTGATGATATAAGACTGGTTTCTCCTGGTGGGGACTAGAAGCACAAGAGACTTTAGCAGCTGGAGATGCTGACAATTTTTGAAAACTTTAAAAAGGCACTCTGTGCACCTTGCATCAGATACCACGCACAGATAAGAAAGCTTGAGAGGCATCCGCACTGTAATGCAGTCTGGCAGAAAATGTCTCTACCGTAATGCTGAAGAAACAGGAGGCCTAGACCTCTTCTTGCTGTACAATTAAAATGCTGGCCTTGTAATGAAAATAATAAAAACACAGTTAAAGTCTTATTTTAAGAGGAGCTAACTGCTTCTAGCTTCCATGGCCTTCCTTTGGAATTTGAAGGAGAAGGAAGGCAGCAAAATAAAGAGTATAGACCTCAAGAAGGCATATTTTAAAACGTTTGGAGATTTGTTTGGGAAGGTCTTGCTTTGGGCAGATGTAAGGGGAAGGCTGCTGAGAAAGAGAAGATAGGTACTGAGAAACTAGAGGATTACTGAGGATGAGTATACAAGCATGGCACTAGCATATACAATTGAAACACAAAAGCAAGAGCACAAAATGAGGTAACATGAGCAAATTCCCTAAAGAGTAACAAGAAACGCTTCTGTAGGTACACTCAGAGTAAAACAAATCCCAGGGAAACAGTTAATTACTGAACAGAAAGGGGAAATGCTACTGAGAAAGCCATGTGCTGTTTTTGTCTCAGGGGCTTCAGGAGACAGCTGCAGGCAGGTAACCGACACAGATGACACTGCAGCAAAGCAGTATGATCTGCACCTAGGATAAGGAGAGAATTGGTTGGAAAAGGCATAAAGAACCCAACTATATTCAGATTAACTGGGCTTGATGAATTACAGCCCAGAATACTTGGAGAATTACCTGATGTAATTTCAGAACCATTTGTGGTTCTCCCAAGAAAGGTGAGATATCAAAGAAGGGGAGAGGGCAAATGTAATACTTCTCTTTGAAAAAGGGAGAAAGAAGAGTCAGAGCATTATAGAGAGATCAGCTTATTTCAGTTTCTGCAAAAATACTGGAAAAATTACTCAAGCTATTATTCATAAGTACCTAGAGGAAAAAAAACATGGCTTTCTGAAGAACAGACTGTGTCAAACCATCTAATTTCATCATTTGATGAGGTAATCCTTACCATGCTGACAGGGAGAAGCAGTAAATGCCATATATCTTGATTTTCATAAGGCTTTTGGCAGAGCTGTATGTAAGCAAGGAAGAGAAATATGGCCAGATGAAAAGTGGGTATCAAACTGATTGGAAACAAGGCTCAGTAGTTACAGACAATTTGCTGTCAAAATTGAAAGATAAACTGAGCTCCTTGGTTCTGAGTTCCCCGGGAGTCTGGTCTGGCCTGGCAGTGTTCATTACTTTCATTAATAACTTGGATGATGAATAGAGTCTGCTTTTTAAATCTCCACACAGCCCTGGGTGGGAGGGACTGCAGGCATGTTGGGGGATAGGATTTGAACTGTAAAAACTGAACAAACTGTAGAACTGGTCTTACACAAAAACGGTAAAGTACGAGGTTCACTAGCCATGCAGGAGCAGTCTGCAGCACAAATATGCAGTGAGGAACAACAGGTGAGATAGCAGCTCTGCAGAAGAAAAAAAGAAGATCTGTGAGGACCCGTTCATGGATCACAGGCTAAATACATATCACTAATATCATGAAAAAGGCAAACACCACATTGCACAAACTGGGAGACTGGACTGAAAGTTCTGTGAAGTCGTCCTTCAGCTTGGTTCCACATCAGTAGTGCCTTAGCTAGAGTAGCAAGTGGTGGCTGGGGCACTATGTAGCCAGAAAGCTGTGCCCAGGTGGAATGAGGTGAGAGGAGTGCAGTAAGATCAGTCAGAAGTCTGGAAAGGATTGAGAGGTGTGTGTTCACTCAGAGAAGAGGGGACTGGGTGGAGAATAGCAGTCATTGAATACACAAAAGGCTGCTGCAAAGAGGAAGGAAATCACGTGTCCTCCATGTCTGTCATAGGCAAGGCAAGTAGTGATGGGACTGCACTGCAGTAAGTGAGACTTCAGCATTAGGAAAAGCTGTCTAAAGGCAAGAGTACCCAAGCAGAGCAGCAGACTGACCACAGGTTTCCATCTCTAGTGCTGGAGGCTTTTAACTGGATAGACATCCATCTCGAGCGGTTTAGGTGGTACACAAATCCTGCTTAGGATCACAGTCCCCTCACGCCCCTTTTTCTATAGCCATTGGAAAGTGTATAACACATCACAGTGAGCAGATACAGCACTTGTAAAGCTTTGTGAATCTTTTATATGTAAAGTCTCTTTGCCTTCCTGTAAGATCATAAATGTAGGGAGAATATTTGCACGCAGCATCCTGCCACCTGGGGAACAAATGACCTGGTTTTCTTTGAAATACTTCAAGTAAGAGGAGGTTCCTTGACTGTCTGGTAAAATTAACACACTACACATCACACGTAGTTTTGAGCATCTTAGCACTTGCTCACTAGCTTGTCAAACCCATGGAAGTTTTTAGTAAGGACTGCTCTCAGTTTTAGAATTTTTTATTCAAGAACAATCTATCCAGGGAAGGAAACCCTGCTAAAATATGTGGTCAGATCGATGGTGGCCCTCCAATGAAATTATACACCCTTTTACCCATCAAATCATGCATTAATGTTCTCACGAGTTACTGTGGTATTCAGCAAGTTATTACATATTTATTATAAATCAAATGTCAAGTAGCAGACATCAAAAGGGCAAGCTTACTAGCCAAACATTGCTTGTTCACAAACACTCGGGACTCATGCATCTGGAAGCTTCTTTTATGGGAAAAAGCTTTATTTGAAGATTTTCAGTACTCCCGGGTTTCAGTTCCATAAAATCCAACAAAACAGCTGTTGTGGTGGTATTTTGGGTTATTCCCGCTTGCAGCCTCAGCTGAGACTGGGATGTGTACATAATAGCGCAAGAATGGGAGCACACAGATGCAAGGCATCTGACTCTCTGCAACATTCAGCCAAGTCACCCAGGAGAGGAGACTGGCCAATGGCCCCACCGTCACTGTGATCACTGGGCGTCCCTTCCAAACAGCACTTCTTCCTGGAAAGGGAGGCACTACCTGAAGTAATATATGTCTTACTATATGTAGTGCTTATTCAGAAAAAAAATGGCCATCCCAACCCAAGAGGATGACTTAAACGCACATATAATCTGTGATAGGAAGCTTTAGGAATAGAAATAAGAATAGCGTTAGGAAAGTCAGACAACTCCAGCTATTTATGATTTAATGTTCTAGCAGGTTTCACTCTGCTGCTTTCTGCCCCCAGTGGTTTCCTAAATGAACTCCTAAATTTTGCCCAGATTGCAGATTGTTAGTATCTTCAGCTTACAGCTCCGTGGTCCCTGCTTCTCTTGCAGCTGATAATATCTTTCGGGAGAACCTGTCCTTCTCCTAGACCACAGGCCTGGAAGCCTTCCAAGAAGTTCCCTGGGAAGATGTCCATGATTGTGTGATCATGCGTGATACGTAAGGCACTGCATTTGTCATCTGCAATATAATATGCATCCTGCTCTTCTTTGTGGAATAGATAGCACCTCTCTCTCTGGTCTCCTCCATTCATCTCTTTGTTTTCTATTCCCTTCTACCTTTCTGTACTGTACAGGATTTGCCGCCATGGGACACTTTTTTCCAGCCACTCCCATGTCTCTCTCCTTTTCTGAATATAGATCTTATTTGCCTCATACCCTTTCCTCTAGACTCTGCAGAGGCCCTTAGAAAAGGGGTGCGTGTCTACCAATTTCTGTGGTTTCTTTTGCAAAGGACAGCTTGTCCCCAAGTCCAGCCAGATCCTCACAGATGTTTATTCAAACTGCCAAACTTTTAGAGGTTTGCCCACTTAATTTCTAGCTAGTGTGCTGGAGTTGTTTGCAGAATGCCATGGTAACAGAGGAAAACACTGCTGTGTCATTTCATGGTAAGGAAAAGTCTGAGGAGCTGGGCCTGAAAGTCTCAGTGGTCTTCTTCACTCTGTCTTCTTCCATTTCTCACAACCCTTCGGGCAAGGATGTTTCTGTGTCAAGAACTGGCAAGCCCAGAGGAACATAATCTGTGCCAGGTCACCTAGATGTGATTGCAATACAAGTAATAGGACACATCAAGGTAATCATAGGTAGCAGATGTATTTTAGCTATTCTGCAACTTCTGGAAAAGATAGGGAAACAATATTGCCCAATGGCAATATTGAGGAAGATTTTTCTGGGTGACTAATGTGATGAAAATGATTGTTAAATCTGCAAGGCATAAATAAAATATCATTCACTGGCTTTTACCTACAAAGTTAATTAATCAAATGTCTTTAAAAAGAATGAGATTGTGCTACTAAGGTGAAAAATAAGAATCCCACAGGAAATGATCCCTATTCTTCCTGTTTTTTTGGTACTGCACCAAACAACAGCAATAACTTTAACAGAGGAATGAATGCTTGTCAGAGTGCTGTTGTGTTCCATGTACTTACTCAGCCCTCCTCTGCTGAGTGCAGTGGGGATCTTCAAGGTACTATTTTCTACCAGTTTTGAATCAGATACAGCGTGACCTTTTCTCACTATTCGATGCTACCTCTGAGTATACCGATGTGTCACATTACAATATCGTCATTCTCTTGGTGCAAGTGCAGACCCATGCAGCAAGAGAGTCCCTTTGGCTTTTCAGCACCTTAGTGATTTGAGTCACAGCACCACAACAGCAAAGAACATATCCTTTAATGCTGTGAACATAGACCATTCTTTGTATGTCTTTAGTCACTTTTTTATTGTCAGTTCAGGTTTGTGAAATTCTAGTCCATTTTGGAGCCACAGAATTTTATCTATGAGACAGAGCCACACTGTTTAGAAAACCTGCCCTGTACTGTATTTTCCCTAATTAAAAACCGATAACATATGACAAAAAGCTCGTTTCAGGTTTGCAATGAGTTTTGCACAAAGATTCAACTACATGTTTATTTTATCTGGGCAGATTACTTCTCTGTACAAATTACCTCTATCAAGTATCCTGTAACATCTCATTAGTAAACTCAGTAATTCACGTTGCCATTAGACTGCAAGGGATCCTAGCTTAGAGGTTCACCTGCTTGCAGGACTATAATGAGCATCAAGCTTGAAGGTTTGAATGACTCTGAGCAGCAAAAATGCACTATTTTCTAGCCTGCAGCCCACAGAATAAGCACAACTAGGGTACAGCCCTCAAATCACACAGTGTAGTGTCAGGATGGGGCTTTGGAAAAGGACAAAATTTCACAAGTCAGTGATGCATTAGTCTTCATTTTGTTGGCTGCTACCTGAATGTATCTTGACTGTGTGTTTTCTCTTTAATATAAATTATCCTCAACCGCCTGGTGGCCTAGCATAGATCAGGTATGTTTTGAAAATGAATCTAAACCATCCCCCAGCAAATCCTTAGACATTCTGTTCCTGTACAACTGGAAAACCCCAATGAAACAATATAAACTCAGTAATAATAACAAGTAATGGCCACGGCTTAATGAAGGGTGTCAATTCTGCTCTGGGGAGATGTTGAATGGATGTGGCTGTTCTGGTAACTTAGGCTTCTGCTGATTCTCTTCCCTTCACATTTGTTGGTCTATATCTTGTTGCATATACATATAAACAAAACCAGGAACTGCTTCAGTGTGGGGAGGATGCCTGGTATCCAGACGATATGCTTGGACTGGACTCCCACGCCAGCCCAGCCGCATCTCTCCTTTTCTTTGGAATGAGGCAGAAAGCAGGTCTGTCGTTAGCCCTGTATGAAGAGCAGTTCTTCCAGGTCCAAGGACCTGCCCAGAAGTTAGCTTTTTTCTGCATATCTCTGAGCTGGAGCACTGCTTTTGAAGTATTGGAGTCTTGTTTAATTTGGTGTTTCAAATGCTGAGTGCAATAGGCTGCTGACTAAGGGAGCTGGGCAATTAAAAGGAATCTATTATGTGTTTTTTAAAGTACCACTGTAAAACAGTGAGGCTAGAAATCTGGACCCAGAACACACATGCATTCAGACAAATAGGCCTTAAATACCAGAGTTAGAAAACAAAACAAACTGAAAAGAAAAGCAAGAGGTCTCTCCGTTTTCTCTTCCTTTTAATTTACTGTTACTAGTCCTCACCCAAGACCAACCACTTAGGGGAGGCAATTGTTTTCTGTCTCTCCCTGGTCTTGGGACTAATGCCTTCCGACCAAACTAACAGTACTGGAGATGCAGCTGTGTCTTGGAATTCAAATATATCTCAGTAAAGAGCACATATCAGTCTCTGTGAAGGGCCTTGTTGCAGACCAAAAGTAAATAGCCAGTGTCACACAAACCTGCACAGCGATCAAACACTGGAAAGCATGACTGGATTTTTTTTCCTTAGTCATGAAAGAAGGTTAGACTTGTCTAAAATTGCCTTCTTTGTATGATGCCTTAAGTTGGTGAATTGAACCCAGAAGACAGATTTTAAGCATTAATCAGTGAAAACACAAGCAACTTTTCATTTTAGAAATCTCTCTTGAGAGTAGCCTTTCCTGTTTAACAATGAAGAATTACACTTCAGAAATAGGTGATCTTTGCTGCCATGCCTCCATTCAAACATGATAATAAGCAACAATCTTTCCAGGCTTATTTGTTGCTTCTTTCTGTTATAATTTAACATCTTTTTTTTTAAACCCTGTAAAAGCTTTTACTACAGATAAAAAAAGCTCATCCTTTGCTCCTACATTCTCCTTGTAGCGTCATCTTTACCAGAGTGCAAAACACTTACGCACATTTATTTATTTTTCTTGTAAATATCTCATTGATTGAAATAAGAAAGGTCCAGGTCAACAAACATGTATTAACTGTCCTCTCCCAACTCCATATCCTGAAATCCTTTCCCAGCTGGGAACAGGAATGAACTCAGGGAGTCCTACTGTAGCAGCACACCAAGGAAGAAAACAAATTTGCCATTTATACTACTCTTACTATGTAATGCCCCAGGTAATTATCTTTTCCTGTCTATGCATATACTATTTTAGGTATATACTTACAAAATCTAAGGCAAGCATCGCTCAGATCTTTGACTTGTTGATGCTGCGTGGCTTTCAACTTCTTGAATATTTAAGGGAAGAAGGATGAGTTTGTGGTTAAAGTACAAGTCTAGGAGTCAAGAGGTCTGGATTCTATTTCTGTGCTGTGCCACAGACTTCCTGTACGCCCTTGAACCACTCACGTGACCTCTTTGCATTTTTATACCCCATCTACTAAATGGGGAATAATTGTTGCTTCATACACGCTGCTGCTGTGAGGCTTAATTCATGCTTCTCTGAAAGTTTTTCAGGTTCCTCAGAAGAAAAGCACTTCAGAAATAGAGTCTCATCTCAGTTTTAATATTGTCTGAGCTGTCTAGCTTAAATGTAACCTCACCCAAAGGCAATGGTATTTGTAAATGTCACCCTTATAATGAAAAATCTGTTCTCCTTTTTCTGCCCCCCATGCCTTCTCCACTTCCTCCCCTTCTTTCTCTTCCAACAAGCTGCAGCATTGTTAAAATACCTCCTCATCCCCTGGGACACCCAACTGATCGCAGACTTGGATGTGGGGTTTGTTTTATGTGGAGATGTGCACGCACTTAAGCTGCAACATTCTTTTCTCTGTGTCTGAGCAGGCAAACGGCTCTGCAGAAAGAATACAGCATATCTGTATTTGATTTAAACAGGCATTCAGAACAAGCTGAGCATTTCAGGGAAAAGATTGGTCTTTAGTTTCATTTAAAACAAAGGGATTCCCAGACTCTGACATTTCTGAGGGCTTGGGGCTTTTTAATCATCTCTTGAGGGTTTCTGAAGGTACAGAGATGAGATACCATGCTGCTATTGGACATGAGTGTTTCAGTTAATTAATGGTTATCAAATGATCCATTACTGAATCAGCGTAATACAAAAATTACAGTGTTTGCATGGGTAGGGGAGAAAAGAGTGCTTTGTGGGAGCTGGATGTGTTGTCTAGGCCTGATAACTAACAAAAAGTTTTTATTATTCATATAACTGTTTCAGTAGTGCCATCTTTGTGCTAAGGCCAGCTCAGTCAGTGTGACCCTGCTCAAAAGCTCCATCAACTTTAAGGCTGGACAAGGACTGCAGAGACTCATGTGAGCTGTGAAATCCAGACCCTGAGTCCAAGTGTGGTGGCTTGTGTGTGTTGCACGTCCCAAGGACAGACGTCTGTCACCCTCACAGCGACTACGTGGACTAGCCTTGTGGAATAAAGGCTGATGGTCAACAGGGTGATCCTGCTGGTCTGTTGCACAGCCCCCAGGGTGCAAGAATAGCATCAGGAGTGTGTGGGAGAGGAAGGCCTTTGTACCCAGAACAAAATGCACTCTGATTACTCTGGATTACTTGAGTAGCCCAGAGGACCCATAACAGTGATACGCTGGTGAAGTCACTATATAATTGCTCACTTGTTCCCCTGAAGCCCCATCGTGCATGGCTCAGAAAGTGGATCCTTGCGTTTAACCTGCACGGCCAAATAGACGTATACAGAGGTCAGTGCTTTAAAAAGCCAATCAGTTCCCTGAGCTGCGTGAGATAACCACTGACTGTTTAAAGTTGTAAGAGACTTCCACAAAATAACAGACCGAGTGGCTGAGACACTCATGTATTTGTGGGGAGCAGCATTGCTGTAAATGCTTGTGAAAGAGAGATTGTCAAGCAGAATAAGCATAAGAAGAGGTAGAAGTTTGGCATGTGAAGAAGAGAGGAGGAGCAAGTTGCTACTGGGAGGTGTAAACACCGGTGCTAAAAAAGCCTTGATGTTGTTTGAGAGACCTGGAGGAGCCTTCATCAGGATGAGAAAGGAAAAACAGAGAGGGGCAAGGTTTGAAACACTCAGAGCCATGAAAACAAGGAGAGGACGTCTGCTGGATGCAGAAGGGAGAGGAAGCAGGAAGCCAGGACTAAGAGAGGACACAAACTTACTGTGGGGGTGCCTAGGTGTGACAAGTTCAGTGTCCCATATTCCCCTGCATCAGCTGACAAGTATCGGCTATCAATGGTTTATGTGGGGGTAGGCCTGTTACCAGATGAGGAACCTGTACTACTGCCCCTCTCCTCCTTTTCTCTGTCAATTGGCACCTGGAGGTGGCAAGGCACTTACATTATGCAGGCTGTGGATATTAGCTGTCAGAGCTGCAGCCCTCTAAACATTCTGTGTTTTCAGAGAATGCAGGGCTCCTTTATCAGTAACTTTAGGAAGTTGCATTAATCAGTGGGAGATTTATTATAAGGCCAAATAGACAAATTTGTGATATTTGGCCTGCCATATATTGTCTCACACCAAACCTTTTCATTTTCCAGTTGGTGTTTCTCCTGAGGGTTAAAACATAAAGCTCTCGAAACGACAGACTCAGGAGAGCTGGGAAAGCAGCGATATTGCAAAACTATGTGTCCCTCCTACACCTTCGGTACATTCTCTTCATTACCACAAACTGTCCCCAGGAACACTTGATCTGAATTAACTACAAGCTCTGCAATATTTTAAAGATCTCTCTGGGCTGTTTCCTGCCCTCCCCATGCTCCTTTACTTGGGCAGTTATCCCAGAGTAAGTCCATGGGAGTTTTGCTTGAGACATCTGTTCAGATTTCCATTTCTGCTTGCTTCTTTTCACCCAGTGTTTTGCTCCTTTCCTCTGACTCCTTGTTACTCTCCCCTTACTGCTTAGTGCAAAGCGAGGAGAGGAAATGACTAGATGATACAAAGAGAGAAGAAAAAGAAACCTGTCAGAAAGGAGCAGTAAGGGCCAGGAGTCATGGGGAAGGCTGGAAACCTGGTCAAAATTAATTTCCTAATACCTCCCAGCAGTGCAGGACACAGACAGTTTGGTGGGTACACTTTGAGTTCAGCTATCCAATTTTGGTCCCACAAAACACATCCCTTTTGTTTGTAGAGGTAATTACCAGGTCAAAGCTAGCTTAATTAAGTGAGATGGAAAAGGCAATCAAAAGATTGCCTTTGGCAGCTGCCCCTTGTATTATTTCAGGTCTGAGAAGGGTTGCTATTAAAACAATGCTAGGTAGGAATTAGATTTTTGTAGGTCTGAGCTACCTCTTTAGTGTTCTCTCACAAGGCACCTGTGCCTTTGCGTATCACCGACTCACTGTGTCAACTCAATAGGTTAAGCAGTCGCTCAAAAAGAAATGGCAGACAAAATGAAAATACAGTTCATTCTTCTTGATGGTTTGAACCACACAGAGAAACCTGCTTTCCTCATCAGAAAAGACACATTGCACCACTTCAGCCAGGAAGCAGGTGAAAGTCACAGATGTAGCTATGCTTATTTCTTTTTCTGTGATGAGTTGACATGTCCTTGTGTAGACATGAAAGTGGCTGTGCACATTTTTTTCTCATTTAAACACATCTAGCAGCTACTTGGTTTATTTCCTGAGATGGGTTTTGGTTTATTTTCTTTTCAATTTCAACATGAGAAATTCCAACATAGCTTCTTGTCGCAAATATTCTACTTCAGTTTGTCCCTGCAGAGTAAGTGTTGCTCAAGATTTTAGGATTCCATTGCTTCACTTAAGAATTTTCTGTCTCCATGACAACCCTTCGTGCTTTGTAATACCTTTGGCTAACACGGTGGAAACTGACTATTATTTATTTTCAACTATATAACATTTAGCCATGGAGACACAAAGGGAAATGGAATCAAAAGCAAAATACCAAAAAAGCTAATTTGCACCATTTTCTTTAAAAATAAGTTTCAAAACGACCACATCATTTACTGTATGGGAAACCCTGTCATGTCGAAAATACCTCATTTTTTCTCAAAATCCACTTCTGGCCTCATTCTTCATCTCACCACTGTCCTAATACAGACAGGCTACAGAGTTTGGCCTTCAGTGTCATCTCCATGACCATTAGTGTTCTGTGAAAGAAAATTAACTTTGTGTTGAAAGTGCTTCCCGAGCGTTATATAATTTTTGTCCCCCGGCATCCAAATCAGCTGCTTCCACATTGCAAAAAACAGAACTCTGTTCTTGCCTGGGACAATGTATGATCATCTGCCACATGATGGAAGGTGTGGCAGGGTCACACAGCTCTTGTGAATCTTAAAAAAGATCCCATACTTCCACCATTTGGAAACTTCAGTTATGCAAATAATATCCTGTGTGTGGAATTTCAGTTCTCTGATCTATAGCTGTGTTGACTTTCTAATAAAAGAATACCACTTAAAGTAATTTGGCTCAGTATTTTCCACTCCATCCTCAGACACATTCCTACACTCGTGCCTTTCTCTTTCTCCTGATGCTGTCCTGTATCTACCTCAATTTTCTAGTTATACCTGCTTCATATATGGAGTGGCTAACCTGCACATCTGTCAGATGTCACACTTCTGACAGTTGTGCTTTGCATAGCTCTTTGTGAATAAAGCTCCTGGCGAGGATGTTTTGAATAGTGGCTTGATTTCTGGGTGCATCTGTAGATGCATCAAAACAAGGCCTTATTTTCATATGATGTTAAATGCCAGGGTCTTTTTAAATCAGACCATGCAAAAGTGATTAAAGTTGGCCATGGCCATATCACCAGTTCCTGCTGAGGGTTTGCTGTGTAAAGTCTTAGTGCTTCCATACCTCTGAAGAGCAGCAATAACAGGCAAAGACTCTGTCTTCCTCTGCTCCTGCGTCATACTGGAACTTTCCTCAGAGAAATGAGGAGCCAGGAACTATGTGTGGCCCGGGAATTTTGATAAGATATCCATATGGCAGTGTTGTTTGGTATTAAAAATATCATATATCTGAGAAACCTTTGCCTTTTTTTCCCCCCTCTGTTTTGAAATGAGGGCACATTAGAGCTTAAAACTTCATGCTGAGTCCATAAAGCATAAACACTATCCATGTTCAAGGTTTCTCTTGTTTAAGCCACTCTCTTATTCTTAATACATAATGTTGTTTCATAAAACCCACTGAGATGCCAGCCCCAGAAATCTCCCATGCTCTTCTGATTCCTTCTGTCTTGATTTCTAAAGCCACTCAGCTCTGCCTCCTCCTGTTCATCAAGCTCTGTAGTGATCTGTCATGAGAGAACTCCTGTAATTTATAGTGTTATGACTCCAGGTGGTGCTACCTTGAATATAAAGCAATCTAATTAGGCCACCTTCTGGCTGAATCTGATTTAGTCTTTGACTCGGGAGATACAGGGAAGATGAGTGAGTGTGTGTACGAATAGTGACTGTTGTAAAGAGCAGACGTTGCTAAACACAGTTTTTAAGTTCTACTGCCTCCTTTCTCCTTTGTTTTTGTTGTTTCCTGTTGTGCTTGAAGCATCTACAGAAAATCTTGTTGTAATATAATATAGCACTTAGGACACGCAGGATGATTATAAATGGCTCTTGCCTCACTTCTGGATCCTACAGATGTTACTACATGAGGTTTGGTTCTTCCTGATTCTATAATTTGATTTTAACGGTGGCTAGATACCATTGAAGCATGCAAGTCCTACAGACAATAGTGTCCTTTTACATTCAGAAACATCTGTTAGCAAAGTGCTGTTGTACAGCCTGAACTCTAAATGAGCAGATCTGTGTTTGAACACCAGCATTTTATACCAATCTGGCAGACAGATTCTCAGGAGAAACAAAGTCTAATACGTCTTTTCTCATTTGGTAGAGCTCTTTTCTTTCCCCTGTCCTTCATGTTTCTCTTATTTCATCTACTACTTTTAGGAATATGAAGTTTGAGAGCCCTTTCTAAGGGCTTAATGCAGCCTGGGGACCAAATGTGTAATTCAAATAATGGTGCTTTGCTGTTCCCTTGAAGCGCAGGGATAGAACTGGCGCCACTTAGCGTAATATTTTGGGCTGTCACTATTTGATCAAAGAACTTGGACTGGATCTGACAGTGTTAATGCTTTTAGGATGGATGACTCCTTTGCTTCAGAAGGGGTTTCCAGTAAACTGAGGGGAACACATAACATCTTTGAAATGTCTGTATTTACAGAGTAGTGAACTCTCCATGGTAGTGCACTTCAGACACCCTCCAGGGAAGAACAGGTTACAGAGCTCATTGGCACATCCCTCCTTTTCCTCTTCTAATTTGTGCTCCTTCCAGTTTGGTCTTGTTTCTGTAGATTCTATAGCTTTCCATAGCACTCAGCTTGGGGAACAAGCCTGAACTCAAACCCAGCTAACAAAGATAGTTTACTCATAGCCATAGGCTGTACCCGTAAGTTTTTAAAGATGCCCAAGTTCTTGAGGTTGGAACCACAAGTAACTCTTGTGTCAGCTGAGTACGCTTATACCTGAACTGCTGTACAATAAGCAGTCTTTATAATACAGCATATCACATGTACTATTAATGCTTGCAGATTAAAACAGCTGCCAGGCAGCAAAACTGTTGCATGCAGAAAAATCAAGGGGACACTCAAATTTGGAGCTTTAATTAATTCTCTATTAAGAAGTCGCAAATCTTAAGGCAACTTCAAACAAAGAATCTTACAGAGGTTTGAAACTAAATTCACAGCACTTGTTCTCAACCTGTGTTTATGCTTTGAGGGCAACTGCTTTATTCCAGGTTTGAAGAAAACTCGCCTAGTTTTCCAATTATATTGGTCTAATAAAAGTCATTACTGCTCCTTAAAAACACTGCCTCACATAGTGGTAGTTAGGTCACAACAAAGCCACTACCATGTGTGCTTGGAACACAGCCATTTAACACTTTGTTCTTTGTATTCAGAGTATCTCGCTGCAAAACAGCAACAGTTACAGCTTTAGAGGAATGTTAGCAAGTACTGGGGAAGGATCATTTGTTTCGGATAAACCAGCCAGCTGCCCCACTTACTTTTCAAGTAAATCACCACATTCAGTTACTGGATTTCAGGGCTGTTAGAGTATTTATAAAGAGAATATTGGAATTACTAACTATTATTTATCTTTTAACCATTAGTTATTGTAAATGGAACTAACTAAATTTAGGTTCCAACCAAAATATGTTCCCTGGGCTCATTCTGAAAGCCAAATGTGAAGTTGTACAAAGATCGACAAATTTAACCTCCCTAGCATCATGCCAGAATCCTTTCTTAAGATCACTTGTTCACTGTATTGAGAAAAAAAAAATTGCTTTGCACTGGCAATAGGTAGGTACATTTGGCAAACAAAACACCTATGAGCTCTAGAAAGTATAAAACACCGGATATAAAGGAGACGAGATTCTCCAAAAGAACAAAGCCTCTTTGCAAACTTCATTTCCATTTATGTCACATAAGAACTTTAAAACAGAGCCTTGTGTGCGTTGCCACTGCACATTGTTTGCCTCTGACTCTCACTGTCATTTAGTCCATAGGCAGTTCCCGAAGTATCAATATTCAGTGCTTCTTCCCTGCTTCTCAGCAGATTAAATCAATCTGCTTCCACTCACCTTCCTGAGACAAAAACTTATTTATCCATGGCTGTCATACATTTCCCAGATAACATTTTAATGTAGTCCCACAGTCACAACTTTCATAAACTTGATTTACTGTCTGGTTTATTGACCTCACTTTGCAAGGCTTTGCCTCCCTTCATAACAGCTGGTGAACACGTTTGCCATAACAGGAGTTTGCCTCTGTACACCAGCAACTTGCCCTTTCGTGTTCTGAAATCTCCAGGGAACCCTGGTGGTGTTAATCTTTATTCCTGGGAACCTACCTCATGCTCAAGACGCTTTGGGCATCTTAATAAAAAGTAACTAAGGAAATAATTTAGGGTAACTGAGCAATGTTCACTAAACCACCAAGACTACAAAGGATATTTTCCAAGCTAATTGGTTTTGAGAGTAAATATCCTTGGTCTCCAAATGAACAGGAATTAAAATAGACATGAGAGTACGTTTGGGGACATACAGGGCATGCACGGTGTCACCTTTCACTAGTTTGCTCATGCCCACCTAGACCTTCATATTCTCCCGTGTCAATAGGTTTTCTATTCCACATGCCCATTGGACTAATGAGAGACTGAGATCTCTGCAGCTGAACAGCTACTCAAGAGCTGATTGATCAATATATATATTTGTAACCTCCCACTGTCTATATGGAAATGGCAATAGGACCCTACTGTGTATGCAGGGATATAGGAGCTGGCAGGTAGGGAATGAAGGGAAATGTGATTGCAAGGGGCAGGAGGAAATGACTAAGAACTGTAGCAGAGGTGAGATCACACTAGTACACAGGCTGAGCAGAAGCAGCACAGAAAGGCAAATGCAAAGGGTAGAGGGTGTGGGAAGAGAAGGAGAAGACCGTGGGATGTACAGAAGCAGAAGGCAGAGAAAATTCTCGTGGCTTAAATAGCTTTTTTTATTGAAAAGCACTTCTGCTTGTTGAAAGTTTTAGGCAAAGAAAGCTGAGGCAAAGATGCAAATATACATAGACAAAGGAAAAAAATGGACTGGAAATAGTCACTTGTGATGCCAATAGCCAGTGCAATTAAGTAGCTTCTGTATAAAAAAGAAAGCTAAGAACTGGATATCAGGGACAAAGTTCCCACCTCCAGTAGTGTCCCGGGCAAACATCTCACTTTCTGGAGGAGGCTGTGACTTTGTCCTAGACGGCCAAAATTAACCAAAACAAGGAAAAAGACAGACATAGTATTCTGTGGGAATCAATGCGGAAGAAGCTTGCAAACATAGGTTTAGTGCCAGACACAGTGGAAGAGAGGTTGAATGGTTAGGGGCAGAGTGAGGGGCAGACACGACCTAGGCAGCAGCCTCACTAACTGCAGTTTCCTGCCTTTCTGCTCACTCCATTCACCAGCGCGCTGAACAGCCCTTCAGCAGAAGGTCCCAAACTTCTTTTCTGTTGCTTCTTTATCGCATTTGATAAGCGGCTTGTTGGCCACTCCGAACTGAGGAGTGTTGCCACGAAGTGCCTCTTTCCATGTTACTAAGTACAGCCTTCCTCTACTGTGGAATTAGCAGATGAACTTTCAGAAGCCAATTATAAGAAATATCTTGGAAGTACATGAGAGCCACTTCTTCTTATCCAAGCTCTTAGCCCAGCCCTGCTGTCCTGTCGCATGGGCACAGCGGGACTACTTGTGCAGAGTGGGATGTCTCCTGGTTTGGTTTGCAGGGTTAATACAGTCTAGGATGATAATATTGATGGGTCACCGGCAAGAGGTTTGTGGGTTGAAAAAAAAACCTTAAATTATCATATTCGGTCAGGGGAAAAAAAGCCATATAATATTGGATTATGCATATTTAATCATCAAGTTGTATAAGTGAGCTATTAAACTGCATACAATTCTTGAAAGTCTTTGTTTTATAGATTAGTTTACAAAGCATTTTGTGTTCCTGCTGACCATAAACAGCCTCTCATATCTCCACCTACTGCACCAAGTATTCTCCTGATTAATTCATGAAGTCTATAATATTCAAAAGGAACCAGGGAGAAGAACTACGTTTTTAAGCCCTCTGCTAGACTTTGGCAGAGCAAGCTATCTGTGTTCAAGTCAGGAAAGCCAGATTCCTTGATCGTTTCATCAACACAGAGTGCATTGTTCTTTCATTAGCATCATGTCTGGTCTCTGTCTTTGCAAGGAACACACAGTAGTTCTGCAGCTACACACTGGACATGGTGGTGGCTCTCAGAAGTTATCATCAATCAAGGCTAATGCTAGAAACGGAGGAAGCATCAGGACAAAATCAGCCTCACTTGAAGCTTCATCTACAACTAGGTGAAATCCCAAACCTCAGCTCTTCCCAGCTGGGGGAACAACTGGCACCCCTTGTGTACACTGGTTCCCAAGAACCAACCAGGGCACCGTGCAGAGGCAAGTTCTGTAGGATCTCCTCAATGCTACTACAGTCACCCACAGCCACACCATGGCAGAGGTGAAGGACGGGCATTCAATGGGGAGGTTTATAGCCTTCCCGGGCAGGTGGGTAGAGCAACATGGCAGACTGAGCTCCCTGGGTGCTCATCGCTCTGGCCTCTGTTGGGCTTTTGCCTCAGAGTCCCTCAGAGCACATTGGGTGGCTGTAGGCTAATGCCCAGGTATAGAAAATAGCCGTAAGACTTCAAGGATGGGATGGCAGAAACAGAAAACTTCCCCAGGAACAAGGACAGCTGCTTCACAGCACTTTATGACCAAATATAACATCCATCTCAAATAGGTGCTCTCTTATCCAGGGATGTCTTCCAGGGCCCAGAGCGAGGGATGCTCCATGCATAGTACATCGTTTGCACTTTCACAAAACCAATTATCACAGGCTGAGCCTGGCTGGCCACAGGCATGCAACACAGCCAGAACAGTATTTCTGATCCGACCCACTGAAGGGAACTACCAGCAGAAAACAAGGGGAAAGCCCAGTCTCCCGAGGCTTTGCAGGCTCCAAATTGCTGGCTTGCTCACAAAGGGCTGCATATTATGCTCAGCCAAACAAGCCACTCCTGGAATTTCATTGCTTATTAGTTGACAGCTCTTGGAAACCTCCATCTGAAGAAGAAGATGGAAAAACAGTCCCCAAAACAGATTTTGTGTGTACCTCATTCTGGTGTGTCTGTTTTTCTGATAGGCTGTATGCATAATGCAGCAGCAGGGCATTAGGGTGAGCGGTATTGCTTTGGGAAGTATCTGAGGAACAAGGTTTTGATGTATTTCTATTATCTGTAGTCTGGCAGGAATGAGGAGGAGACAAGGAAAGGTTGGTTCAAGGTGCTAGCTGTTGTGTGCCCTCACTTACCATTGATTTCAGTAATGAACTGGTATCTATCCTCTTGCACTGAGGATGCGTTAGGCTTACTGGATGTTTTCAGAGCTCAGTTTAAAACAGATGTCATTCTGCTAAATTAAGGAAGGCATTTAAAAAGAAAATCGCATGATGGTATTATGGGTATTGTTATCCTTCCCCCCAGAGGCTCAAGGTGCTCTTAAATTTTCTCACTGGAGTGCTAAATGTTCAATTCCCTCAGAAAAATCTGACAAATAAAGGTTAAGTATGTTCAAATCATCATTTTTGGCAATGTCCCTTTAACTCAGGGTCAGCTGGAGGGGTTCTTGCCACTGTTTCTTCTGTTGGTCTCTTAAAATCCCACAGATACCATAGCAACAGCTGGATCACATGCTTCTCTGGTGCGCTCCCTATAAGCAGATGTGAACAATGCTGGCTATAAGTCTCAGGAAGCGTTAGACAGGAAAAGGACTGAATTCAGCCTCTATATTTTGTGGAATAACTCCCAGCAAAGGCTTTTCGTCATTTCTTATGACACAGGTAAATCCAGATCTGCAGGCAAAACAGATTCAGGTTACTTCCTCACTTAATAAAAAGGCCGTCAAGGTAGTTGACATTTTACAGCCATTTTCTTCCCATCCTATGTAAGCATTTCTTGGAAGCCTGAGGCTGAAATATGTTTCTATATTCAAATGTGTTTGCAGTGCATGAATGAATACTATCTCTGCTTTATGGGTTAGTCCTGCTATTAAATTGATTACACTCTTTGGTATTTTTTGAAACTTTACCCCAAAGAAGGAATTCGGAACTATTCATATGTCAATTGAATGCTCCAAATTCAGTTGTGCTCTAATTATTTTCTGTGCATGTGGGAAACATTTAAAGTAATGCGGGTCAGTTTGGCCTAACAACTATGTCATTGTTTTTTAAATCACAGAATAAAGCTTTTCACATGTCGAGTGAACATTTAATAATGCCATCGCTTAGAGGAAGTGTTCATAATCCTTTTCCTCGACTAATGCGAAAAATCTATGTACAGCCTTATTTATGTTCATATTTAGGCAAGCAAAAAATAATAATTCTCTCTTCTTTTAATCTGATTTCTGCTTCCAAGTATCTCCCATAAATTCCTCCCATATAACACCAAACCATATGCAGTCTCAGCTGTGTCATACTCCCGAGGTTCAAACTGGCTTGCAATGCATAGAATCTGCAGCTATGTCAGACATTATGTAATCAATCTGTACTTTAATTATGGGTTCTTACGAGGACAAATAAATCATACTTCCATGCAGCATGACGGAAGGACTAAAACCCAAAACAGGGAAAGAGAATATTAAATTTATTCCCTTATGCAACTAGATGGAGGTTTAGTAAGAAATCAATGCTAATACTTCTGATGAAAATCCAGAGTAGATTCTGTGATTTGTAAAACCAGAAGTGGCTCTGAAATTGCAGGCTTCTGTGGAGTTCTTAGTCTAATACTTGTTTATAGTGTCTGCATCAATTTAGATGCAAAAACTTAAGGGATCTAATTATTTTCCTTCTGCTTTACAAAGTCTCTTTTCATTACATACCATCAAGTTAGAAACCCAGGGAGGAAATCTTAAGTAGTAATGTCTGCTGATGATTTTAGCTCTCTTTCCTTTCTGAAGACTAATGAATACGTGTGTGTGTTCCTCACAAAGGGTTTGATTCTGCCACCCCCTTGGTAGTGCTACAAAAAAATTTTGGTGATTACTGGAAAAGCTCACTGCTAAGGTCAGAGTAAGGGAAATAGCCTCCAGTCGAGTAAAACGACAGCCCCTGCTCCAAAGCCTGAGATCATTGCATAGCAAGCTGCCTGGCAGGCACTTGCATGCGTGGCTTCCACAGGTTGGGCACAAAGGGTGGAAGGAACACAGGATATTAATAGCATCGTAATGTTTACTTAGCGGGGCAGACGCAGGTTTGGGTGGGACAGTATCTAACATTTGCAGGGTCTATGTCTGAGCCTCTCCCGCATGTGTCTCTGGGAGAACCAGTCATAAGGGGAAGGGAGCATCCTGGCAGGCAAAGAGGAGACACCGAAGGCACAGAATGTCCCAATGCTCAGAGAGCACAAGTGTGCTGCCGGTCTCCTCCTGGACTGCCCGTCACTGCCATAGGCTGTTGCGTAGCTCCTCACAAGCGAATAGTCTGGAGGGTGGCCCACAGTTGTTGGCCTCAGGACAAACCCTTCAGGCCAGGTGGGCCAAGGGTGCTTGTCCTGCTGCTGCCCCTTGTGGGGCGACACAAGTCTATGGTCCCCAGACTGTTGGTTCAGCATTTCTCACGGGAACAGAAGATGAGGCTGAAACAATGACAGTGCTCTAAGGAAAACTAGACTAGTTCAGGCTAGGAAGATGAGCTGTTCTGTGCAAATTGGAGTGGCTGTTTGCCCCTGCCGTGCCACCAGGGACACATCTTCCCCTGCCAAACCACCCACCTCCCGGAAGGATGCAGGCACAGGCCTGTAAATTGATATTGCACTTAAATGATTACAGGCTCTTCACCTTCAGCGTGATTGCAGCTGACTTGTGGAAAAGCAAGTCCAGAAATCTAGTTCTGTCTGTCTAAGGGTTGGTGAAGAACTGGGCTAGTTAAACCAGGCTAAATTAGAAATTAACAGGCATTGCCCTGGGGATGGTCTCATGAGCCATGAGTGAAGGAAATAGGCAAGTATTCATTATCAGCTCCTAGGAGGATGATTTACATGTAGATAGACAGATTTAAAGTCAGGAATAACAACTGTGTTTGAAAGTAGAAACAATTTACTTTATTGTTTTATTTGCAGTCATTGTGGACAAGCATTTTTGCTCAAAACACCTAGGCAGACCATGTATATTATGTTTGTGGAAGGACAAAATCATTCTTAAAGCATAACCAAATTCACAAAGAGATTGTTTCATCTCAGATTTGTTTACTGACCTTTCACCACCAGAAAATGCTTTTTTATTGCAGTCTGTTGCAAGAGAAATTCCACAGAATTGTAATGTGTGCAATTAGCAGAGGGTCAGCATTGCAGCTAGTGTTAACCAGGGTAGCTACAACTTGGAGATATACTTACTTACATCAACTGAGTGTCTGGCCCCAAGAATGAAAAATAAGATCTGCTCTGCAGAATGAGACTACTGTTACTGAGGATCCCATGACTAGCCTTTGTATGGTGAGAAAATGCAGAGTTAATAGGATTTTGCTATTAGTGAATTTGATCTGATACTGTGCTTTATTTTATTCCAGAGCAGCCTGGCAGATATTTAGCATCAACAAAGCAAAAACTGTAAGAGCATTTCTTACTTATTGCAAACATTTTCCTAAGCGTACCATTGCTCCCCAGGAAGCGGGAGCTCCGGATGTGGGAACCTGCGAGCGGCCGGGCTGCGGGCAGCCCCACAGGGCAGCCCCAGGTGACCTCACCCCATAGAAGGTGCCCTGGAGTTGAGGCTGCCAGTTCAGCTCTGGCACCTTCACCATGACGCTCCTCACAAATGTTGAAATGCAAACCAGAAAAAACCAAGCTGCACCTCTTTATTTCTTGATGAATACTTAAAATAGAAATACTCTGACCTATTTTTTTTAAGCTACTCCTGTCTTGATATTCCCATGTAGAAAAAAGCTGCGTGTCACTCTTCACAGCAGCCCTGTTCTCAAAGATTTAGGGCTGGATTCAGCCCAGCAGCCCTATAGTAGGGAATATCCACCCAGCCACACTGAAAGCAGGGGTCATTTGACAATGGCTCAGAGCAACCCTTTTCAAGCCTTGAACAACTCAAATAATAGTCACTGCCTGCTTTGCTCTTTTCATGCTCTCTCCTAGCTTGGCACTGCAATAATAAAAAGCCTCTTTAGAAGATAATGCACACTCTGTGTCGCTCACCCTTCCTATAATTTACAGGAGCTAAGGACACTAGTAAGGTCCAAGAATAACAGGCATTTCTGCTGCATTCAAAGATACCTTGGCAAAGTCTTCTGATAGATTAGAAGAAAAAGTAAACAGTTTAATGCATTCCCTGGGCAGCATCACCCACGTCTGGCTTTGAATGTAGATGAGGCCAATCCTGAAGAGGGCTTTGCCTGTACAGCGGCTGGTGCCTCTGTGCCTTGGGGCAGCAGAGCTGAGAAGGGAAACCCTGTGGGGGCAAATGCCTGAGCCTTGCGCAGGCTGCAGGGAGGGTCAGTGCGCAGCTGGGCAAGAGCCTGTCCCAGGAGCACCCTCAATGCTGGCTGTGGGTGGGCACAGCTCTCTCCTCATGTAACGGTCCGAGGACTGGGTACAGCGTCCAGCAGAGCAGAGCATCTCCCACGTTTTACAGAGCCTCTGTTCTCGCTCCCACTAGCTGCTCCGTCCCTTCACACACAGTGCTTTCCTTGTTCCTCTGAAGCAAGGACAAGCCTTTCCTTCTGCCTCCTCTCACTAATGGTGGAAAATCCACAGGCCAACACTACAACACTCGTCATGACAAGATGGCAGCGTTTCTCCTGACTGAACTTCTTTAACTCTGTCTCTGAGGTGTTTAGAGATTCATGGGAGGAAAGCTGCATTTTCGTGATACCTTGTCTAATGATGTGACAACCTGGACTGTCATCACAGGGCAGAGGTCTTCAGCAGCAGCTGGGCAAAAATAATTAGTACGACAGAGGTATAAGCAATCCTGCACTGTCTGTTCCTCAGCAACAGAGGCCTTAGGCTTTGGCTGCCTGAGCAGCAACATGAAAAAGTGGTGTAGCCCGAGTGATCTATTGCACTAACCTGAATTTAGCTTGCAGCACAGTTTGATCATTCAGTTCATTCAGAACACCCATCTTTGACCTCACTTGCTTCTCAGTTAATGCCTTCTGCTCCTCCTTGGTACCAGCATGGGTAAAACAGAGGCCTTCTGAAAGGGAAAACAGAGGTTATCAATCTGCTGTGCAGACTGTAGTAGCTGGACTCAGAGGGGCAGCTCCTTGCCAGAGTGGATTTTGTTTTGCTCTTCATGGGTTACAGCTGTTTCTGAGCAAAATTTTCTCTCCTTCTCTTATTTGCGTAGCAGATTGAAAACTTTTCAGGCCACTTCAAATGGCAGTCTGGTTGAATATGAAATCCTTGCCACCAAGAGGTCTGTCATTTGGCAGATAAAGAACATGACTGCTAAAGTATTAAAAGAAATAATAAATCCTCCACCCTCTGTGTCTTGGAGCTATCCTGGGTCTATGGAGCTCACAGCTGTTTTTCAGGAAGGAGACAGATTTATGTAGAGAACTAATGTGCATGTAAATCTCTTCTCCATATATGCTGCTTCCTCCTGTGTTGATTCTGGGCCTTGGTAAGAACTGTCATAACATCCAAAACTTTTTTAGCATTGATTGAAGAGACTATCTGCTGTCAAGCCACTCCTCTGTTGGGTCTCTCTGAATTGGGGAAGGAATAAAAACTAATTTAGAGATAGTATTACAATCAGTAACAGATTCATACTGATCAGATTCAGAAACATTCATACTGAAGCCTGCAGTCTGTTCCTCTCTCTGTGAAACTCCTGTTAGATATATTGACAGAAGAGAAGCACGTCTGTATCTGTGTGGGATCTTCCAAACAGAGGTCCTTATGATTCTGCCAGACTCTCATCTTACTCATTTGAATATTGCCCCCTGTCTTGAGAAGAAGCATAAATCTGACATTGCTGTAAGGTCTTATTCCTACCCCATAAAGAATTTTCATTACATGTGATACAGATGCTGCTCCAAGCTTATGCTCAGGGTTTCAGGTTTCAGAACAGACTATAAGTGCTAAAAGGAGCACCTAGATGGAACACAGCTCTAGCAAAAAAAATGGGAAGATTACTGAGCCACATAAGGGTATAAATGCAGGAACTACCAGGCAAGCTGTCTTAATCTGGTGGTTACCTTCAGCCTGGATGTGGTCCTGGATGGTATCACCCTGCCCGCTAGGTTTGTCTCAGGGAGGCTGCCCCTCCCTGCTTCTGTAAAAGCAGAGAGGGGAAGGACTGGACCTGTCTCCTACTGTGCGTACAGAGCCCGGCTTCTCAAACCAGAGGCTGCCACCACTGCAGCAAAGCTCATGAGCAGAAGCCCAACAGACACTGACCGCGAAAGAGGATGCACCTGGAATCACGTGCACCTTCCAGGAAGACCATTGAAATCTAGAACTGCTCAGTGACTTTTGTCTTGGGCATTCAGGAAGGATGACAAAAGGTGAGAGATATAGTGCAATGTGGCTGCAATTTCTTTAACTCCAGACGTGCAGAAATTGTTCATTCATAGAAGGGCAACATTCCTCCCTCATGCGCCCCAATTCAGGGGATAAAATTTCTTTCAGAACAACAGGACCTGTTGCCTAACTATCTACTTCGCCAGACAGGTTCCTTCTGTGCTGAATGAATCCAAATGCAGAGCTCACCCAGACTAAGACCTTGATTGCAAGCTTCATTTCATTTTCAAGAAAGGGTCAAACACTTGATCTGTTCTCTTGTGAGCCGTCACCATAGGCAGCCTATTTTCCAGTGTCGGCACTTCCCAAGAATGGCAAAAGCCTGCAGCTGGCTCACCAGCCTCTAGCACTGCCAAATCAGAAACTATGCCCAACTTTAAATCCACCACAAATTAGTCTGCATCCGAGACCAAACAGTATACTCTGTCTCAAACACCAAAGCAAGAGAGCAGCTCCACCTTCCAGAAACAATTCAGCCTGGTATGACCTGCATACTGAAAAGCATCCGTTAGCATTAGCATGCAGATTTAAACATGGCAAGGCAAGGAAGCTGGCAACTAAAATTAAGATGCATAGGGCACAGAAGAGTCCTGTTGAGCTTCTTGCTCATATTGCACTAAAAAAAGAGAGGGAGGAGAGATGCCTTTTGTCTTTTTTTTTTTTTTTTTTTTTTTAAACACAGCATTATATAGAAAAAACTAATCCTTTTCATTTAGCAAATCCATTTTGTTTCTTGGAGGGTTAAATCCTGCTTGCCTCAAACAAATGAGTAATCCAATTGGCTTCAATGTGACAACTCCCAAAAGGCAAACAGGATTTGACTCCCTCCAGAATGTAGTACACAGATTCTGTGAATGAGCTATTTGAAATGCTGGATACTTCGTGTGCTAGCTTTGGTGCTGCCCTATAAACCCATGATGACTGTGTCAGCCAGTTTTTCTTGTGCTGAAGGTTTAAATGGCTTCCTATGGCTCTAAATTTAAACTAGGGCCTCTCACTACAAATCATAAATTTGGCCATGTTGGTTTTGTAAGATGGAGAGACAAGGGAGGGGAAGGAAGCACCCACTCTGAAAGCAGTAGTTAGGGCCAATTTACTTTTACTGGATGTTTTAATTTCTTGAGAACCACGTAATCTGCTAGGACTCTTGCAAAACTTTAAACTCTGTATCTCTAATATGAGAGAGCAAGAGTGATTGAGCCACGTTATATAAACTTTTCCAGTTTGCTGGCACCAGGGGCTTTCTCATCTCCTCACTGACTGAATTTCTATGTTCATACTAAGCCCTCTCACAAGAAAGCAGACATTTGAGCTTGCAGGTTGTCTCACATTTGCTATTGACAGTGCAGGCTGTTTTCAGAGTAGCATGAATTTCTTTTCTTTGACACCTCCAGTTACTTCACAGAAGACACTTAATTAGACACCTCCCAGCACCCACCTACAACGCTTGCACCACTGCAGGAGGGAGCTCCCTTGACAAAAATGTTCATGCTGGCAGGAAACCAGCGCAAGAAGGTAGTCAACAGGCCATATGGATGAAACCCATGCAAGGAAAAGAGCTTCAGTGATCTAACTTTGAGAGCTGAAAGAATGTGGAAAATCACCCACTGGCTGTTTAAAAACAGTCAGATGCGTAGAGGCACTCAGTCCAAATAGCAAGAAAGCGAAGAGAAAATTGCAACAAATAATGTGCCAAACACATTGTATGTTGATTTAACTATGCCCAAAGACAGACTTAGTGCCATCAGACAGAACTTACATGTCTTTAGGTCCTCTATACTTGCCCTGATTGCTCAAATTGCAGTCTCCCACTGCCCCGTATCCCCTAACAGGTAGCAAGGCTTAAGCAACTTGCATTTTTAGAAGAATATGTGCATCCTCTTTTTTTGTGAAAGTAAGCCTACAGAAGGAGAGGGGGAGTGGAGAAAGTTGTTATATAAGCAGTGAGGATAGGGAGTTCTGATTAGGCTTCTACTCTGGGCTGCAAAATAAATAATCAAAGAAATGAAGATGCAGATGCTTACACCAGGACTGATTATGGCTCAAGGTTTTGTCTCCTAGGCACTTCTTCCCTGATACTACAGACAGTGTCATGGGACTCACCTGTGCTGCAGTAATCAAGCTATGTAACACCACCGCATGCAGTACGTCTCACTGGGAGGGAGTATATTGGAAACTGGCCTAGTAATTTTTAATGTGTGCTGCTCATTACTAAATTCAAGCATCGTATTTTAAAGAAAAATCTTTGTATTCAGAACGGGCCTCAAACCAAAACGCTGGATGTGAATACCTCCTGTCTGCTGCACTAGGTTTGATTTAGGATCACTTTGGAGCAAGGGACTCTGTATTCCAGTGCTCCTCCCAGACCGCAAGGGTGACAGCAACCACAGCCCTCTGGCAGGAGAGGGACACTGCGGCCAATCTTGTGTCCTGCCCTTGGCAGAATAAAATGCTGGAAATTTAGGGCACGTTTGCAGGCTGTGCCATTCTCTCCAGGGAAATTTCACAGGCAGGACCATATAATCTGTGACTATTTGAAGAAGAAAACTGTTGCACACCTTCTTAAATTACCTACAAGGACTTTGATTTCAGTAATATTATAGCTCTTATTTTGGTAAACATGAAACAGACTCCTAAGCCTTGAAAGAGCAAATATCATTGGAAAAGAAAACAGAAGTCACCCATGAGCTAATTTGCTCTTTTGCCAACTAACAGGAGATAGTTCCCTGGAGTCTATTTTCCTAAGATTTTTTTTTCTCCAGTCTAGTCAAATGTCCTAATTAATAGATCTCAGTAGAAAAAACCACAAGATTAAAATAATCCAAAGCTCATGGTATGATCTGAAGTGCTTTCCAGTTCCACTGTGTGAAATTTGCCTCCCAACAGCGTGTGGGAAGCCCTGAGAGCCTGGCTCTTGCAGGGGCTGTGTTGGCATAGAGGTGGGCTGTGGGAAGATGAAGCTATACGAAACTGTACAAACCTCATCCGTGTGAGCCTCCCAGATTTGGGGGGCTTTCTGCGTTGCGTGGAGGGCATTTCCAAGCCACCTTCTGGGAAATTACTGCCTCAAATCTTGTTCATTGGAACTAGGCATTCCAAATCCCCTAGTTAGCCCTACAAATCTTTTTCTTTAATCTTATAAAAACATTTAAAATCTTCATCTTAAAGGTCATAAAAGACAAAACAGTGTTCAACCTCCCTCTCCTGAAATCCTGTTGATGTAAATTGGAGTGAAATACTGGGCTTAAGGTGATTTAAAGCGGCAGGAATGAGGCAAAAGTTTTACAGTGACAACCAAGACTGTTTTAGGGTTAAAAACGTTTGCTTTCAGAACTTGCAGTGCCATGTAGGAAGAGTGAAAGAGAGATGTAACCATGAACCCAGCTAGTCAGCCAGCAGGCTGCACTTACAGAAGTTTCAATCCAGTAGAAAACTATTGATTTCTTTTCTGTGAAAAACAGAGGCAAATGTTTCAGTAAAAACTTCTCTCTTTTCAACAAATACAAGTCTAGAAGTGTGGGATTTTTCCAGTGTTAACGGCCAGTAAATGCCATAAACACCTACAAGAACAAATACATTTAGAGGAACAAAACCCAAGCTTTTTGCTGGAGGATACCATGAGTTCAGCTGAGACGTCTGAGCACATTTGATGGCCAGTGCTGCTGCTGGATTCATAATCCTTTCCAGATAACTCTTTGAAGAAAGCAAGCTTAACCCCATTTGACCTGCGCTTACTCAGGGTGTCTCTTCCACTTCAGCAGCTTGAGACGCATACACAGGACCTTGGTTTTGCAATGGTTTTGATAGATTTTCAGGGACACAAATGGGCCTGATTCTAAGGGAGGGCTGATGCAGTTTGTGCCTCTGGAAATTTACTTGCAGTTCGTTAACCCTAGCTGCAGCTGCTGAAGTCCGTTGTGCTGAAATAATGGAATGCTGCCCTGATTTCCTTTCTTCTGGGTCAGGTCTTGAGAGTGAGTGACGTTCTCAGCTCTGAGAGCAGCTGGGGTCACTGGCTCTCAGAGAATTAGGCTCTCTGTCTCCTATGGAAAGTCTTTGGTCTGTTGTGGCTGTTGCTTTGATTTTCTAGTGATGTGTATTTTTATACATGTCTGTAAAAACAAACACAGTTTACCCTACTGCCACACAGATCCCTTGCGATTCCTTGTCAACAATGTAAAGCCAATGTTACACTCAAGCCCAGGAATGACTCATGTTTTACAACTGTGGTCTTCTGAGAACATTACAAAGGCTACAGCGGAAATGGTTTCATTCAGAAGTATTTCCTGCATCACCATCAGTGGCTTATTTTTCCTGGGTCTTGATTTCCTTTGCTTTTCCAATGGTTTGGGTGTTCTATATTTAGCCAGTTCACTGAAGCACGCATGGAGAACTGAACTAAGCACTTGTACAAAAGCTTTTCCCCTGAATTTCTGCCTTCATAGTAGAACCCCCTGTAATTTGACTGTCTTGTTACTCCCACTCATTCCTGCTGAATACAGCTGTATAAGATTTTAGCAGTGCACATTGCATTTTTAATTCACCGTGTGCCTCTCCCTCAAATGAGAAGCAGATGACATCTGCTGCCAGGGTGACTCAGCATGTGAAGAACTGCAATCGCAACCCAGCAGCCTATGCTAAATAACCTGACCCATTTACTTCGAAAGTCAGTCAAAACTAAATGCCAGATATTAGATTAAGGTGTGAGTGGGTGGGGATCGGAATGAGCCTAGGAGAGGTGAGGGAAGGGACAGGCGATGTCCCTGAATTACATAGGCAAGCACTGGCATAGGGAGCAATGTGGCGGCAGTGCTCGGACCCCTACCCTGCAGTCCTGGGCAGGACAGCATGCTGATTTGTCGCCCACCCAAATAAAAATATCAGGCGACGGTATTATTGCAGTTGAAGGGGGGGAGAGAGATATGCAGGGGCAGACCAGAGGAGCCTGTATGAACCTGCCTTCTGCTGCAGGAAGTATAAGAGAAGGTAAAATGACTGGTTTCACAGGTGGCTCAGACAGGATGGCCTGAGGGCAGGAGAAGCGCTCAGGAAACAGTTGCTTGCTTTATCTCCAGCAGTATTTTGGGAGGGAGAAGAGAGGGCACTATACTGCACAGGCTTTGGTATATGAACAAAAGACATTAGCTAGCCAGCAGTTAATCCACTGAAAAGGTGGATCCCTGCCTTTGTAACAGTGGATTTTCATTTCCAAGTGGACAAGATTTTGAAGGGATAAGAGATTAACAGTCTAATGCTTCTCGGTCTGCCTGATCAAGTGTAATTTTCCAGCAGTGCTTATCAGTGTCCAAACTTGATTTTCATAGGAATGTAATGTTTTTACAAGATCATGTTTGGTGGTGAGCCTCAAAAGGGCCTTCCTGTATGTGGGCAGATATCATTGATTTTAGTATCTTCACTGGAAGTTGCTCATTATTTATAAGCCTCCTATAGGGAGTTGGGCTTAGTGCTGCTTTCTTTGTGTATATGACAACACTGTCATATGCTTGTCATATTTTCCTACAGAGTAGAAAGAGCTTTCCATGGATCTCTAAGCTAAGCCCCTCCATGCAAAAAGGTTTCCTTATTCAGATATGAGGAAACTAAAACAAGAAATGATTCAGTGGTTTTCCTGAGTTCACACAATGATTTGGAACCTATTTCATGTCTCTGATGGAAGAAGGCAGGTTTTGTGGCTGAATCTAGTGGCAAGAGTCCTTAGGTCTAAGTCTTTACCCTTTCTGTGCCGTAGAAGTTATGTTACAGCTATGTGCTTCCACATGCCCATCTTTCTGTTTAAAGAGATCAGGATGAGTTCTAAATTTACAGTGATGGTGTTTGGAAGAATTAATGGCTGAGGAGAAATGCCCAGGGGTTCCTGGAGGAGTGAAAGCATAAAGAATTTGCAGGTTCTGTTCTTCAGTCAAAAGGCTCTTTTCTCCTCTAGTAATGTGACTCCACTTTCAGGGGTCTCCTTTTTTAGGAGCAAAAGGTCCTAGATTACTTTCCCCTGAGATCATTGGCGGAGCTCTCTGCGAGTCCTGGTGGCTTTGAGTGTACAGCGTTGCAACGTGTGAGTGAGAAGACAGGGAGGCAGCTGGCATTCATTCCAGAAATACATGGGCACTGGACTTTGCCAGGGCCACGCCTGGGAATGTCTCAGCTCTTCCACTGCAGGGATGCAGAAACACAGACTGTTTCTTCCTCAGAGCTGGTTAGTTCAATCTGGCAAACTCACCTAACTTTCTTCTTGGAAAACAGTTTTGCGCTTTAAAGGTCTTTACCCTTCAAAGGTGTCTGAGCCTTTGTGCAGACTCAGTCAGAGAATGCTCTGGAAAAGGTGGACTGTTGGCCATGATGTACGTGACAAAAAGTCAGCCTCAAAGAGGGGTTTAATTTCAAAATGCCACATTACATGCATTACAAAATGATATAAAAAGCTACAGCTGCTCTGCTAATAATTCTCTACATGCCTTAAAATGAAACACTTTATGAACTTGCTATCTTTCTTAGACATCCTTTATCATGATCTCCTAGCAGCTTCAAGCTAGTTACATTATCATAACAATAAATGAAGTGTCCATCTTGCTGTCTCATCCACACAGATATCCTTTTATGCACACTAGCAGCCTCTCTGAAGTCGACTAAGCCACTTGCATGCACAAAAATGTTTGCAGTGAAATTTCAAGGGTCAGTCCCAGCTTTCATTTTTTTTCATTATGTTTCATAGACAGCCATTTCCCAGTCCTTATCGAGAAAGCTTCCGCCCCTCTAGTTACACGGGGAGGAGTGAAGAAAAGAGCAAACTACAACATGCAGGCACTTCAAAGGCAGGGAACAATGCTATCTGCAGAGAAACGCATACACACAGCCTGCTGCCCATAAGGAGCTGGATGAAAAGACTAAAGCAGCACAGGGGGAAAAAATAACACAGAGAAGGCCAGCTGTGTCTTGAGGCACAGTTTCAGTTGTCATGTCTACTGTAGTATAGAAGATACACCTTATTTTCATTAGTCATGCTGAGGATGAAGTGAAGCTGAGCTGCCAGACAGTGCCTTTAGATCCTGAGTGCATTCTCCAAACATAACATGTAACGAATGCATTAAACAGTTCTACTTGAATGGTGCAGCCCTTCAAAGTGTGCGGTGTGAGTACGCTGTCCTTTCGTTGCCTGCTTCGAGGCAGCTCTAATGCCTGAGCCCTGTCATCAGGGACCGGAAGGGACGTTAGCTACCGCCCAGCCCTTCCAAACAGCATGTAAGGATGACTGAGGACAAGAAGTGTGTCAGAGCTCTAAGCTGCCCATCGGTTCATTGAAACTTGAGACCTTTAAGGAAGAGCAGAGTGAAAATACAAACTGCATTAATTCAGTAGTATACCACAAACATACTTTGAATGTGAGCTGTGTTCTAAGTAATCAATACTTAATATTACAGTGAGTGCTTCTCGGTTTCAGAAATACCGTCTTAAAGGTACAAAGCACTCAAAGGATTAAAAATAATCTTTGCATGTCCTGCTAAGATAAACGGGGGATGTTTGCACTGGGTTGATCCCGTTCTGTTACTCTCAGGCTGTAGCACACAAGACAATACTCTGTTGTTTTACACTTCAAAAAATGTCTTCTCTCGCGCCAGAACAGGAATAATTCTCATTTGAAATGAACAACCCCATCACCAATTTAAGGTGAAAAAAAAATGAGTCAGCCCACAGATACCTTTTTCTTCAAATACCAAATTCCTGTATTTATCTCTTCAGTTCTCACACATAGTTGATCTGCTGGGGAATAAACTGTACAGCAGCACTAGAGAGCCAGTCATTAGGCACATACGAACTGATCACATTAACGCATAATTAGCACATAATTTTCTGGAGATCCCATATGGCTCCAATCATATCATTACTAACAGCAGCACATCATACCATCCAACAAGAGCAGGTCAAGCCCTGACCTTTTTCTAGCACACATGTTCTGATAATAGTAGATATTATTTTGGGCTAGAAATAGATTTGTGGTATAATTTATGACCCAGCTTATTCTTCTTTTTTCTTAAGAGCGACTGTTCTCTTTGATGATCTTGGTGGTGGTATCTGCTATCTTGCTGCTGTGGCCGACAATAACATAACAAAGCCGACTAGATCACCAGCTCAGTCTTACAACTGAGTAAGAGTCTGGCATCTTACCAGCTTAAATAGGGGTGCACTGGCTGCAGGGCCCAGGAAAAAAATGCAAATATTTCAGCTGTGTAGACAGCTATACAAATAGCAGAGCAGACGAGACAGCCTCATCTGTGGAGACAAGAGATATGTGTGATGACCGCCTTCCTTCAAGTTAAACAAGTAAAATCTTACCCCAGCTCATTGTCACAAGTTCCCCTCCTCTGTGAATGTACACAAAGGGCAATGCACTATATCTGCAACTTGGCAGCATGACAAGAGCCCTGAGAGGATGTTCTGTGGTCAGGTCTCGCTGTGCCCTGTCTGTGTGCCTGCTGTGTGTGGTCAAGGTGCCTGGGGCTGACTGAGCACGCACGGCAGCAAATGCCAATTCAGGCTGCCACATTTTCTGCCATTCTGTCTCTGCTCCGCCACCAGCATCTTTGGTGTTGCCATTCCATGTGTTTGCTCTGTCTCCCTGTGGTGCCCTGCTTTTCTTGCACGCTCGTTTTTTCTTGAGGGAGCACAGAAATTTGGCAGGAAAAGTGGAAGCTGCCTCCTCTCTCCTGAATGTCCAACACCTTGGTCATTCTTCCTTTTCGGCACGGTAGGCTAGGATGTTGGGGTGTGATAGAGGTTTCCTTGCCCATTTCTGTCTACCAAGTCTGGCACAATGAGCAGCCTCAGCTGAGATATTTTTGGCTGACAGTGTCCCAACATGCCATGCATTGTGCAATTTACTTGGCTTTGCTTCTTACCACAGAAATTAACAAAATCCATACCATGCTTCTTGCCTGTCAGGAAGCTGTACTCTGCATTAATCGCTCATTCAGGAGACAGGCTATGTGACAGAGATGATTAATCCTAGCCACAGATAACACTTCCTGTCTTTAAATAGTTTCGGTAGATAAGTAACTTCTATAATGAAACACTATCCCACAATGGGGTTTTGGTCTAAGTCAGGAACTTCTGAGTTTTAATTCTGTCTTTCAGACAAAATTGCTTTGTGGGTAAAAGTAAGTAGAAGCCTGGTTTTTTTCAGAGAGAAGGTACACCCTCGGCTTTTTTTCACGCTCCCTCAGGAGTTCCAGCTCTTCAGCACCTACAAATGCAATCCTGCTTCTCTGGCCACTTCTTTTGCTGTAAACTAGTCATAGAATTTTCCCTGCAGATGTATTGAAAGGATAAATTACTCAGTGTCAGAAAGATTTCTGAAGATGCAGGTCATGACTTGAGGCAGATTACAGTCACGCACAGTGCTCAGAGCTTGCTCTAGGGAGCCTGCGTTGTCATCATGGTCCCCACCAGTACTCAGTCTTTACCTGGAAAATGTACCCAGCAGACCTCGTTCTTGAATCTAGGACACACATACATTCACTGCTGCTCATGGGTAAGATCTGGTCCAAAGCCCATTACAATCAGCAAGAGTCTTTCCTAATTTAAGCAGGTTGGAGTCAGGGCTTTGTAGGATGCATGAACCCCAGCCTTCCCCACTTGTGGGTAGCACAGTGGTGATCTAAGACACAGCTGCCTTCTGAGAGCATGTTTACACAACTGGGGAAGTCTTGGCCTCTAGAAGATAAAGGGCTTTCTACCATGGGCACTGTCCAAATGGTATTTAAAAAACAACATTCAGACTCCTGCAATCTCTCTGCAGTACTTGCCATTTAAATCCTTTTTCAAACCACACAAAAATAGAGCATGCATTGTAGTGATTTTCTTCAATTCCCTTCCACCAGACAAACCAGGGAGAGGGGGCTGTGACCACCAGCTCTTGGGGCTGGGGAGAACTAAATGGAAACAGAAAATACTGTGTGTAGGAATCTCATGCTTGCCGGGACATTTAAAAATAAGGAGTGGTGATGAGATAAATTCTTTGAAAGAGCTTGGATTTGTTCAAGGCGCTTTTTGTTTTCTACCATGCAAAATAAATGAGCTACATGCTGGAAGTTTGTACTAAAGATAGCTGTGCAGATGCAGGAGGATTACTGAGCCTCCAGAAGCACTGTGACTACAATTTTAGCTTTAAACTAGCTACAGAGGGCAATCTCCACATCCCCACGGCTGCACTGCTGCTGCTGCTAGGCCCTGAGCTAGCTACACAGCACTGCAGAGACTTGCCCGTGATTTTGCTGGTACTCACAATACCTTAACAGAGGCCAAAGTATCAAGCAAAGACTGGGATTCTGCATCCATAAAGGCTGGCAGCTGTGAGCAGAGCTGTGTATGATGCTCTAATTAATGTTTGAAGTAATAACCCATTATTCTTCCATAATGGTGAGAGAATGGACTCCAACGTATGTTGGTGATTGGCAAAGTAGTGCTGTGGCTACTAGCACTCTCTTTTAATGCACCATGCGACGCACGGAAAGATGAAGCCAGGTTTCACCCTGTTGCATAATGATTTTTCCTGGTACAAATGCAGGCACAAGGATCTCAAGGACTGAAGGGAAGTGGTCCTTGATCCTTTTTCAGAGCAAAGTGGGAACTAAGACCCAGTACCTCTCCCTCTGTTCCATCAAGAGGAATCAGTCCCTATAGTAATGGTTAACCAGCAAAGCGCATTGGCTCACCTGTTCAGCCTCCCAGGCCAAGCAGTGAGAAGCAAATAAAGTTTCGATTTCATGAATGAGAAGCAGGGAAACTCTTTTACCTGTGTTTACTTTTGGCTAGGCATTTACTGGGAAAGGACTTGGGCAGTGTGATTGAATGACTACGCCAATTCAGCACTGCCTGTGAGAGGTGCTTTCCCCAAACCCTCAGCCTTCCCCAGCTTGGAAGTCCAGACAGCAGGTCAGCAGAGCACTGAGGCTCCAGGCACCCAGCTCTTCTCAGAGGGCAATGGTACCTCTGCCCAGGATGGAAGCCACACAGCTACTTTTTCTGCTATAATTTAAAACCAGATGGACCAAATAACGAAATCCTTATTTTCATAACAATTGCGTTCAAACATGGTTTTGCTTGTGAAAATGCTGATTACTGGGGCTCATATCCATGAAGAGAACATTGTTGTCAGAAGGGTTTCCAAGAAGAGTTCTCAAAACAAGTTTCTTTGCTAGAAACCTAGACTACAGCTAAGGTATCTCAGTTTATGGGTAATGTTTTCGGAGGTGGTGGGAAGTATTGTTTATCTTAGTTAACTGTAACCTCTACCATTAGATCAGACATCCTACTTCAAAATAGGCTTTAGATACACTGGCTTAATATTTTAACTCTAAGAGATGAAATTTAAACTCCAAATGTCATGTTTAAACTCCTAAATATAAGTGGCCTGATTTTCCAGGGTGTTAAGCATATGCAATGCCTGTTGATTTCAATGAGAAATGTGGGTGCCTGCCAACCATTTTGGAAAAACAGGCCATTTTATTTAGTCATTGACACATAGATTCCTAACTTTAAGCAGCCAGGTTTGAGACCTTTTCTAGCTTCATGCAGTTCTGCTTCAGCTTTAGCAGAAAATCATTTCCATTAAGAAGGACCCTTGGCCTACTCCCTCCCAGCCCTATTTTACATGCTGTTGTAAGTATTCATTTAAGGCTGATTTTGCAGAAGCAAACAACAGAACCACATCAATTTAAAATATTCCTTTTTAATTTTTATGCAGAATAAATCATTTCATAAACATTTTTTAAAATGTTCCTTACAGATAGAGTAACCTTGTTTTTATACAGCAATTACTACTTAGACAGAAGGGAATTTGGGCTGCAGAACTGTTCTCTTTAGTATAGATGACACATTTCAGCGCGAAAGGCAAAGTTAAATACATAGAAAAGTTAAATACACACACTGGGTTCCAGCCATATTTGGACTGCATCACAAACTAAATAACACTAGAAAATTAAAAATGAGCACTGCTTCTCAACTCTAATCTAGATTTATTGTGCTCATCCCACGTGATGCTTGATCAGAAAGGAATAGGAATGCATGTAGCAGGAGACAACATGCTAGGTCTATGCTAGATTTAATTTGCCAACTGTTCAAACACATTGTCCTACTGGAGGGACGACTAATATAAACGAAAACAAATATGCTTTAACCTGTATAGCTTACACTAGTTCAGCGTTAGTTACAGTGACCAAAATACTTTCCTCTTAGGACACTCTCATATATGTTAAAGTTATAAATGCTGCCAACATTTCCTTTGTCTGATTGATACTCATATAATGGCACAGGCTTTTAGTGGTCTGAACCTTAATCTTAGACTTTCAGAGAGAATTAGCAGCATGTGTTGCTTGCGTACATCTCCTTGCCATCTGTGGATTCTTTAGGTTCAAAGGAGGCAACAAATACCTCAATGCTCAGGGAGCCATTTGGATCTTGAAATCTTAAAGCGGGAAGAATTTATTGAAGGTTGCAAATAGTCTGAACCTTCACACTGGAGTGGATGTTGCAGACTAAGATGTCTCAACACGGACTCAACAGAAACAGAAAATTAATTAGACATACCTTTCAGAGAGCAAGGGTAAGATGGTGAGGGGACAGGCGGGGTTAGGGAAGATTTTGGAGACCTGAGGATGTAGCAGAGGGAGAATTTGTCTCTTTGAAGTCTTTTGAAAGAAGGAGAACATCTGTTTCCAAGGGATACATCTGAGCTTCAATAGATCTTACTTACACTGTCCTGCACACAACGTTCTGACCAGCAGTAATTCAGGCTCTGGTTACATTCTCTTCTGGAAGAGAAGTTATGCTTATTCCCTCAGTATGCCCCAGGGTTCCTGTGAGTCCGCTGTGACATACCAAAAGGTGGATCTGCACAGGAGCAGTCAGGTGAGCAGTGAGCAGGTAACAACAGTCCTGCTATCAGCTGCTTAACACAAGGCACTACCAGGTTACTCACTGAAAGGGAAATCTGGAACTATAGTGATGTGGTCTTGGCATGCTGAGGATCTGGTTGCAATTTGACATTTGTGTTTAGTGGCAGGATTTCTATTTAGCTAGCTAAAATTGTTTACAATGGTGTAAGAATAGCTCAGAACAGATCATACTCTCGTTTTTCTGACCTTCCAGACACAACCATGATGTTTTAAACACAGGTGTTGGGCGCAGTCTCATGTCTTTGACAGTGCACACAACAAACCCATGACATAGTCATAGTTGGATCCTAAGTAAACCCATACAATAAACATACCCAAGCAAACAAAAGACAAAGAACATATGGGGTGCTGCTAGGGCTGATTTCTGGCTGGTTGTAAAACAAAAAACAAAGTGAGCACCACTTATAAACTATTTAAAGGAGACACAGCTGTAATCATCACCACTTGCCTGGCCCAGCTGCACAGACCCTACCCATCACCATTTTTCAGCTGTGGCAAAGGAGAGCTGCTCAGGAAGCAGCCGCTGCATTAAGAGCCTTGCCACATCCTCCTGCAGCTGCAAAGAGTCTGGGACTCCCCACCAAGCCACTGCTCCCCAGTCCTAGCAGAGGAGCGGGCAGTGCAGGATACCTGCCTGCTGCAGCAGACGCGCAGCCCAGTTTAGAGAGCTGTGACCCACACCACACAACCTGCCCCAGGGGTAGACCTGCAGCTGCAGCCTGGGCCCCTTTTCTGGTAAGAGTGGAGCACAGCTGGTCACCTTGAATGTTCTCCAATGCTTTTGTAAGTCAGCAGGGGTAAGTCCCTGGAAAGATCAGGCTTCTTTTGTACCATTTATTGTTTGTATTGTAACAGAACACAGGCTCCTGTGCAAAAATTTTGTCCTGGTGGAAGAAGATGGATGGGGCTATTTGTCTGGAAATGCTGAAGCAGCCCTGCGGGAACGGTCACTCTGGCCACATAGCTCAACAGCTGTGCGTCTCCAGTCTGGCCACTTTAACCAGACAACTGTCCACTGTGTTCAGCGGCACCAGGTGTACTGCTTGCACACTGGCCATTAGGGCAGCAGATCTGTCATACAGCTGATGCAGCCTGGATACATGGGACTTGCTGCCTGCTGCATGAGTCAGTATTGCCACCCCAGGCAGCAGTATGTGTGTGGTAACCCAGATCCTGTCTCTGCTCTCGGTGCTCTTTTATGCCAGATATTCACGCATATGTAACAGGGGACCTACGTCTTACTAAAGAGCTGACAGTCAGTTTTGACACAATACAGAAGCGGAAGAATATCCAGTGGAGGAAATGGGAAAGGAAGGACAAGAATAGCAAAGATAAAAACAGGCAGTCGCACACATTGATTTAGTGCGCTGTAAGCATTACCAGGTTGCTATTTTGAGACATTTGTATTCTTACTGGTTGCTGTGGTGGCATTGTCAACTTTACAGATGTCAAAATGGAGTGCATATGGAAGAGGTTTGTAAGGGACCGTGCAGTGGCTTCATATATTTGTCTAGGGAGTTTATCTTAGGACACAAAGAAGAAGACAGCTTGTGCTTATAGGAGAAGAGGGCAACTGGTCATTAGAAGAGGAAGAAATGGTTAGACTTTGAGTTTTACAAGGATTTGAAACTTATATGAAGAGGGTCTACTGGGCAAATTGGTTAACGTGAATGGACCTCTGGGAGGATCTGGAGGAAGTAGCAGACTGCAGAATAACCTAGCATACATACAGCTCTAGAAAGAGAAGTGCCATTAAGGTGACTTCCAAATTATGATCTGGAAGAACTCGCTAAACATGAACTGGCTACACTAGCTAAATGCATAGGCATACAGTTGCTGGGGGACAATGGGCTCCGTCCTTTGAAGCTATTTTCACACCATGATATCCAGTTTGCTACTGGTTGGTATATGCAATAGATGTTGCAAGTTTTTTCTATCTATTTTAAGCCTAGTTGTCAGGTAATAATCAGGAAAATCGTGGGGTTTAAATCTAATATCACAATAACTTTTAAAGTAAATTTATAGATTTTTCTGGCTGAAAATCTGTCAATTTAGTGTAGGCTTATGAGCTTTCCAGTCACATTTATAAAAAGGTGTTCAATAAGAAGGCAGCATCCAGTTATGACTGTAGTTTGACTTACAGAAAAACTACCTACCACAATATGATGATGAGTCAAAAGAAACCACTAGGTCCTCTCTTTCTCTACATGTACGTATTGATACTGTACAAGTGAAAAATGAGTTTCAAGATTCTAACAGAAGACAAAGTACCTTTCACCTAGACAGTATAATTTTGCAGGATTTCCCTCATAACCAGTACCAACCTGTGAAACTTTATGCCTGTCAATTCCTCCTCGGAAAGCCTGTCGACACAGACTCAGAAATAATCCTCTAATAAGCAATAGAAGTGTGGCAGAGTAAGATGGAGGGGGATTTTATTTCCAGCTTTCTTAACACCGTATGTTCACTTAATCCCACTCTTCATTTAGTTAAAGGTAATCCCTGAGTACTTCAGTACAAATTACATGCAAACATACCTTATGTGTATGAGTGTATCTGTATATAACACTGCACATGTGGCTCCTAGACTAAGAGAGAAATCGCACTGATAGCTAAGGCAGTTGAATTTTCCAAAACAGATGCTCCCAAGTCATCTACCTCCGAAGTACACATTAACATTCAAGAAGGAAATTTTCTCTGAAAGAATTACTAATGGGGATTGCTTGGATTTTTGCCCATCAAATCCTGAATAAAAATCTTCCAAGTTATTCTGAAGTGCCATTTAATTTTTCCTACCTCATCACTAAAATTATTCAAAAAATCATGACAGCTCTCTTTGATAATCCAAAACCCTCACACAGACCATGTTAAACATGCTGAAATGTTTATTTTCCACTTTTCACTTCAGAGTGAGTTTTGAAAGAAATTGTAAAAGTTTAAAATACAATCAGAAAAAAGCTGAAATTTACTGTTCGGAAATCTACTGTCCATTCATCTACAGCTGTTCAAAAAAGAATCTGAAACTTCCCACAACTATTTTCAGGTCACTCACTAGTTAAAGAACAACTGCACCAGTTTAAACTACTTCTTTAAAAAAATGTGACAAGTCCAGCCAATGTCACTTAAGTGGTCAAGAGAGAAATTCCAGTAAATCCTAATGTATGATTTACAAGGCATATGTCAAATATTTCACATATGCACAAAAATGACAGGAAAAAAATAGTTCTGCTCTGTAAATATTTGATAGAGTTAAATAACACAGAACTTCTGGAGAAAGCTGTACTTTCTACTCAGTCTTGGAACTTGATTGGTGCCAGCTGGCTCTTGAAAGAAAAAAAAAAAAAAGTCCACTTGAGCAAGTCACTCTCCAGAACGAGATCTGAGGACAAGACATGGCTGAAGATAGTTGGGAAAGAACAGTTAATAGTAACTAGAAAAACAAACAGTAGTGCCAGCACTGAGTATACCAGAGATGTGTATATCTAGCCCTGCAGCTCCAGAAACTGTACTACATTGCTGCAGTACATACACACAAAGCTTCCCCCTGCAATTATGGCTAGTGCATAAATTAGATGATTGACTGAATTTAAAATAATTCACTCTACAAAGAAAGGAAGCTAATTGTAGTATATTGGATTTTCACAATGCAGCAGGAGAAGCTCCAAAATTCTGTCCTATCTCAGACAGCAATGTGACTGCTACCTCTATTTTATTGCACATTCATAAATTCACTTATACTTCAATAATTATTAAATCAGATTTAGCAGGTAATTATTCTGTAATGAGGATTAACTGCATATAAGGTGTTTGGTCTTGAAGGAAAGACACTTTCAACATTTACATTAAAACGTTGCTCTTTTTCTAACTGTAAGCAAAAGACGTCACTACTGAAGTGAGAGGAAATAGAACCTTTTTAGAAAAAATGAGAAATATTGTCATGGAGGAAGTAAAATGGAAGGTTAAAATTAATCTGAAAGGTAAATGACTACTTGTTGCTTCTTTTATGCCTTACTCTGTAATGGTGACATGGATAACATGAACTCCCAAGCCCTTCTGAGAAGTGTTTTCCACCCTGACCCAGAGAAATGCTTAATCCAGACCCCTGGATTATCCTGGGACTCTTCCAGTTTGATATCAAGCACAGCCATTATGCCTAAAGAGTCAGTAAGGCCATATCAAAAAGGTCATTACAAGAAGAGAAGAACTTTTTGTCAGAACTACAAGACAAATTTGAGCTGCAAAGTAGAAGTAGCAAGTAGAAACAAACCCAATTTCTTATCCCACCTCACCCTGCCACTCACCTCCCTTAGTATTTTAAACATATTGTGGACTTATTCTTTTTATGTAAAGCAATGGTTCTCATGACTGCAAAACTTCTAGTATACTTCTGTCATTTCACTGTGATGTTAATGCCCAAACCTCTGCCATTACATCATAGCAAATGGGATGTTTTAATTCTTTTGAAGTGATGTGTGATGTTTGCTCCTATGCTGAAAATTCTAGTGTTGTTTGAATGAATGTGTGGAAAAGAATCACTATTTATATTTTAAGCGAATTCTTACAAATGAGTAACCTCATAATTTTCAGAGGCATCACTCAAAGAAAGCAAAGATACTCCAAGGTGGTTTTATTTCAGAGTTGTTTGCAAAGTTGTTGCCATAGCTTTGGCCTCTTTTTTTTAGCCTGGGCATCCTTTCCATGTAGTGACAATGTCCTCTACATTAGCATTTGTTTACATCATCCCCCTTCTTGTTGTTGGCACCTCATTCCAGTTCATGTCACCTTTTTTTTTTGTTATGCTAACGGGCCTTTTCCAATTCATCTTCACCGCTGAGATTTTTTTCTCTTGGTTTTAAAAGTACTGTCAGATAGAAAACTATTGTCTCCTCCTGTCTCCAAGAAGATGATGAAAAACCTTGTTTTATGAATGGCCAGTGCAACTACTGTGATTGGAACCCACAGCTACATTATTTTCCTTTGTAATCATATTAAGTCAGATGAAGGAAAAAGAAAGGCAGCTAGAGAGTATTAATAGATCTTGGGGGTGTGATAGATCTTAAGGCTGCAGAAAGCCACTCATTTGTCTGCCTCTCAGTAAGAATCTCTAGAAATACAAGCATTTTACATCATCTTGTTCCTAAAGACTCAAAAATATATACATTCTAATTGCACTTTGGAGAAGGAGAATTAATAAAGACAATTGTGCCATTCCCCATTAGTGGAAATGCCCCACAGTTAAGCTGCCTCAAGCACTTTCAATATCACTGAATCCCTTGGGTGGGATTTGCCGAAGTGGCAGCATTAGCTCAGCCCTGCTCCCATTAAAATCAATCACTGACTTCAGCCTGGGAGGAGAGTCCAGAGAGTCCCTGTGGTGCCCTGTATGTTGGAAGATCCTAATCTTTGTGTGTGCTGTTGCTTCCCTATATTTATGTGCATGGCTGCACAGGTGCTCAGATACATTCACGAGGGCCAGGGTTTTCCTCAGAGGACCTAAAAAGGAACCAGAAAGTCAGCTGTGCAGAATAAGGAGTAATGGAGGGTAATATAAATCATGGAGGAAAGGGGAACTTCACATAAGATGAAACTTCATTAAGTGTGCCGTGAAGTCAGTTAATTGCAGTCTCTATGCCCCAATTCACAGAGCAAAACCTTCCAGAACATGTTTTCAATACTACTTCACACAATATATTTTCTATCTATGGAATCCAATTGCCATAGGCAGTCATCAAGGCAAAGAGTTTAGTAGAATTAAAAAAGGGATTTAGGAAGCTTTGTGAGCAAAGACAACATTTGCAGCTGCATGTGCTAGATTAAAACAATGCAGGTGACAAACAAGCTTCCTGCTTCAGCAGCATAAGCTGATTGCTTTGAGGGTCAAGAAGAGATGTTTTCTTGCCATGTGTTAGCCCTGCTGATTTATTGAGATGTGTGATGGGATGGTTTGAGTTTTCACTAAAAGGAGTGATAATGATAATGAATGCTATAGGTAGATTATTTGCTAGTCTGTATTATGGTAATGCTGGCACTTCCATTAAAAGAGTGTCAGTCAATGAGTCTGTGATGAAAAGCGATCTCCCAAGCAAGGGACTGGTTTGGCACTGATGAGAGCAGAATTCAGACCTTGGCTATGAATGAGACTGCCTGTCTGACTGTAGGGAGGTAGTAAAGCTCTGTGCTTTAAATCATCACCTGAGAAATGGGAAGACACTGCTTCTCTAGTTCTCAGAGGTGGAATGAGGGGAAAGTGCATAAAGAGAGTGGTCATGTTTTCATTCGCAGCCATTCTGTGCTTTGGATTCAGAGCTGTCATCCCACTGTACATCAGCAGTACTTTAGCTGGACTTAGTCAAGATTTTCCTGATTGACACTGATGAAATGAGTTCAGAAAATGGTGTTTTCATTCCACTGTTTGTGGTTCTCCTCTGTTTGAACTTGTTCCCCGCTATTGATGCAAATAGCAGTAGCCTTTCCTAAGAAGAACAGTAGCCCTGAGAAAGCTTAGAGACCTTAATCTGGAACGTGAGGGGTTTCTGCAGTGGATTATGTATCATGCTGGCTGGCTTGAAACCCCAGAAGCTCCTGTCCAAGTTTTCATTCCTATTATGGGCTACTGTTGTCATTACACCTGTTGCTTCAAGGTCAGATCCTCTTCAAGATATTCTTGTTTATTCTGAACAGTAGATAAGATCCGAGAAAAGACATTTTTAACGTATAGGCTGGATGAGCTGAATTATTTATGTTAATGGCTATGGGTGCTATACCTGTTGCTAAGAAATACTGTAATACTTTGTCATAACTCCCATTTGGAAATGCCATTATAGCTAGCTGGGCAGCAGTAGATACAGTACAGGTTGCGCAAGCTATTGATGCACAGGAAAGGCTTTTTAATGATTTTGTACCTTGAACACTGTAGTTGGCAAAAATTTGATAAAGAAGCAGGTGGAAACAGTCAGACTGCTCTTCTCCTTGTTAGAGCTGGCAGTGGTCACAGGCACTCAAAGTTCCATGATGGGATAGCTGCATGTACATTTAGATGTACCTATATATGCACACATATATATATATAGTTTTTATAAGAGTCTGGATCAGAACCAGCTAGTCTTCACCAAAATGTGAAATTTCTACTGCACAAGTCATTGAGCTTCCTTGGGTCCAACAAAGCAATCAAAATGGAAGTTGTTGGGTTTTTTAATTTTGAACTCTCCTGTTTCCAGCCTTTGCCTGGCATGTCCTTTGTGGAAATTCCCCCAACTGTCTAATGATCCAAAAGCCTATCTAACCTTTGTTTATTTATGTTTTCTTATTCAGAGTTATTTAAATACAGAAAATAAAACCTTTGAAGGATTCAAAGTTAAGCTCAGCTCCCAACACTGCTTAGCTGTACTTAAAATTGAGATTGATAGACAACATTTAGGGAGAAGGAAGTGTCAATAGCCATGGAATTATTGCTCTGATTAAAAACAATGATCCATTTTATCCTTTCTTACTTGGAAACACATATACACTTAAACCGACCTTTTAACTGACTCAAAAAGCTTAACTATTTTTATTATTTCATTAGCTGTTAATTATATTGGCAGATGTATGACTAAATCCCCTGTACTACTTTGAAAACCTTACCCAGTGTCTACTGCAGGTATGTACTATTTCCCTGGCATGGGGGATGATTTTGTATTAGTAACTGATGTATGTAATTGGATAGTGGTTCTGTAGGATGCACACAGATCCAGTCTGGTCCTCAAACTTAAAATGGTCTGGCTCTGATCTCTACCCTGCATTAAATTAACTGTGTTGTCTGCTTAGGCTCAGGGCAACTTAGCAAGTTTGATATAAAGGAATAACATTTCCACACGCCAAAAGCAGAGTTTGCATTAGTCAGCTGCAACCTCTTTTTTCTTTTTGATACAAGTTCGTAGTTGAGCGTATGAAACTTTGCACACTTCATGGCCATGCAGTTCCTGAGCCGCTGTGGTGTTGAACGTGACTTGGCAGCACTTCGGTGCTGGGTTAGACGTAGCTGTTGCTGCCACAGAGCTACAGAATGAACCTGGGCATGGCACACCCACGTTGCTCCTTGTACTGCCCATGCACTCACTGTCCTTACGCTGTGAATCTCGAGACTGCTTCTGGGGGAGGTGTTGTCATTCTAATCCCTGCAGGGTCACAGAGGATCATTAGGAAAGCATGGTGGGATTAATACAACCTGGAGACCTGGTCTAAACCTGCTGATAACATCAGATTCATAGTCACTGCTAGCTCACTCTCGCTGCTGATATTCAGCAAGTGCAGAATGGCACTGAAAATTGAAGTACTTATCACTTTTATTAAATAACGTGAGCCCAGACATTTATTAATAGTGGAAGATTTCCACGAACTATGAAGCAGTGTAGCAATAGTGGTCTATTATTTTGAATGGTTGGATTAAAATTATTTTATTTGCAATTCCAGAAGGCTACTGTAGTCTTTTGGTGATGAATGCATGTAATTTTATTCCACATTGATAATTTGTAAAAGAAATTCAGAGTTGCAATTTCTGCATCCAAAACTTTGATCTCAGCTTCTCTGGGATATTGTTAATTGTCAAGATTTTATTATGTTGTACAAAATTTGGAAGTGATTGCATTGCTAAGGCTAATTTATATAGCAAAGATTTTTTGCTATATACATTAGAATTATATGTGTCAATTTTGTCTTTCAAATGACGTAATTGTGTGTACACATGAAAATTATTTTCTCCGTGTACCAGCTTGTATTTTAAAATCTGCCTCTTCATGTTGCATTTGACCTAGCTTATAACCTTGTCAGTAAATTAGTATTTACAGAAGTAAAACAACTAGCGTGATTTTGCATAATTGTTCTCGTTTATGGAAAATACGGTGCTTTAGCTGACTGAAGTTTTCTCCTTGTCAAATACTGATAGATAAAACCTGATGTAAATCATGCCTATGTTCTGGCATGGCATGACAGCAGTTCTAGCAAAGGGGAGAAGTACCTTCCTAGCTGAAGGCAGCATGAATGTCATCTCTTCTGCGCTATAGCTTGGGGCCTCAGCACACTGACATCTTCCCCAGCAGCCCACGCAATAAACTATATTTAAGCGAATCTCCTCTCGCATAGCATTATTTGCAGTAGAACCCAGCGTTTTATCCCATTTTGTAAATTTAAAAACCGGTGATCTCGGCCCTGAAGTTGTGGTAGGATGAGAAATAGGGGTAAACTCCCAGCCGGGGGAGAGCTTGGACGAGACGGCGTGGTCCGGGGCTGGCCCAGGGCAGCCGCTGCCGGCTCTGTGGGACACACGATCGAGGGCTTCCGTAGGATTTCCAGGATTTGGCAATTTGCTGCCTACAGAAACCCTCGGTGATCGGCGCGGGACGCGTAACGTCCCCCAGCGCCTGCAGCTGCATACAGAACCGCGCCGTATGTTCCGTGCCGCAAGCCGCCTGGGGCACGGCCAGCGCCCGGCGAAAGCGTGCGCGCCGCTGCCAGGGTCCGGGCGGACCAGCTCCGCGAGGCTCGGCAACGCGACCGCCTGGGCGAGAGCCAGCGGCCTCGCGGGGAGGGGGCGGCAGCGCTCGTCAGGGCACCCCGGCATTGCGCCCAGCCGCCCCCGCGTGCCAACCGCACCAACCCGCCGCTCGCGCGCCTCAACCGCCGCTCGCGCGCCCAACCGCCCAAACCGCCGGCAAGCTGCCCAAGCGCTGCCGGGCCCTCGCTGCCCCCCGGGCGCTGGCGGTGGGCACGGTGGGGCGGGGCGAGGTGCGGCCTGCCGGCGCGGAAGTGAGCGGCGGGGGGAGCCCGGAGCGGCGGCGGGCGCCTGGGGCGGGGAGCGGCGTGGAGGGAGCGGTTTGTCTCTACTGCCGGGCAGGGGATCGTGCTCCGGCGGCTGGGCGGAGGCGGTTCCGCGCTCGGCGGAAACAAGAAACGGGAAAGGAAGGGGAGCGGCAGTGGAGAGCCGGTATCGTCGGCCACCAATTAGCGGCGGCGGGAGGAGCAGGAGCAGCTGCGGGGTTCTGCAGGCGGAGCGGAGCCGGGTGCCGCCGCCGGCAGCGAGCGGGAGTGTGCCCGCCGCCTCGCCCCTCTATTTTGTGGGGGGTCGCCGCTGCCCGCCAGGGCTTCCCCGGAGGCTTCCCCGGAGCCGGGCGAGGTGAGTGGTGGAGCCGCCTTCTTGTCGTTCTCTTTTTTCTTTTTTTTTTTGGGGGGGGGGCACCGCCGCACCGCCCGGGGGAGGGGGGGCGGTGGTGGGAGCGGTGGGCGTCTGCAGGGCCGTGGCGGGCGGGGGGCGGGCAGCGGGGAGCGGCGTTTCCTGCCGCTTCCCCTCAGCCCGGCGGCGGGGCGGGGGCTGCTGAGGGACCGCTGCGGCCCGGGGGTGGGCGGGAAGGACCGGAGCGAAGGAGTGCGAGAGGGGCGAGGATTTAACGGCCCACGGTCTGTGTCCTGCGCCCCCCTCCACGCCCCAAATATCATCGGGTGATTTTTTTTCAAAACCGGCTTTCCAGTGCTGATGACTGGTGAAGGCTTTTTTTGTGTGTGTGTGTGTGGTTTCCCCCCCCCGGCTTTTCCCCGTGTAAGGCATGCCTCAGAAGAGGCTGGGAAGTAAGCTGGGGATTCGCGAGGGATGTAGTCGGTGGCATCCAGACAATGTCAGCTGGGTGAGTCTCCACCCTGTGGAGCTGCAGGCAGTCGAGTCCCCTGCACAGGCATCGCCAAGTCTCTCTGTGCGACCCGGGGAACAAACGCGCTCAACTCCTCTTTCCTGGTTGCAGAAAGGAAAGATTGGTTCGGATTGTTTCGGTTACAATGTTTTGTTTAAAAAACCCAAACCAACAAACAAAAACCCCCCTGAAATCTTTTAAGCTTTTAGCCGTATGGCTTACTGAGGTCTGGCTGGTTTGTGAAGAGCCTCCCAAGCAAGGCTGGGTGTCTGCATTGGTTTTCATGAAGATGGGGAGAGTGGTATATTTCTTTTTTTTGCATAAGGAAAAGTCATTGATGGTGGGAGGGGAAGAAGAATGTCTGTATACAGAGTGTCACATGACCTGTGTAAAATTCATATAGGTATACTTATTTTTCTCCTGCATTAATGGTATTGTTGTAAGAAGCCAACTGACTTACTGTTCATTTTGGAGGTTTTATTTCTTTGGGTTTGTTATCTCGTGTGGCAGAAAATAGTCACCTGCGTGTTTGGGGACTGTCTTTGCATTTTGTCATTTTTACTAGTATTTCAAGGCTTTTTATGTTTTTACCTGGTTATAGGTGTTCAGAAGGGGACAAACAGCAGTATATGTAGTAGAATTCCTCTTTTAGTGGACAAGTACAGGTACATTCAGTTTGGCATAAGTATACTATTTCATATGGCTAATATCTTTACATTGCTATTCATGTGATGGAGGAATGGCGAATTACTGTTTCGTGAGACTGTAGAATCACACCCCCTCCATTTTAAACAAATTGCCTCTTTTTGTCTGTTCCCCCTCACTCTGCTGTCCTCCAGACAGGGACACATTAACTTGTAAAGCACCTTTGAGCGGAAAATGAATTTCGATGTTTACTGATGAATCAGTTTAGATGTTTATTGAAAAATATGTCTAAACCAGCAAATCTTCCTATTTTACTGTCTGTTTAATCAGCTTTTCTCTGCTGAGAAGTTTCCTATTAAAATAGAGAAACAGAAAAATCACTTGCTAAATCGTCATGAAGAACAAAAGTGTAGGTCATAAATCCCAGTTCTAGGGAATACTTTACACGTAAGTTATATAAAGGTGTAGACATGTCCATATTTAATATGCTGGTATCCTTCTTGGCTGGGTGTGGTGGATCGTGGAATATACAGCTGTCTTTCCGCACCTGAGTTGGTATGTGGTTTTTCATATCAGCGGGTGACACTCAAATTATCTTACAGAAATCCACGTTAGGGAGGCTTTTTGCTTTTATAGAACAAGGAGGTAAGTGGCATTAAGGAATTTATTTATTGCCCTCCTACAAATTTCATTTTTGGATAGATATTTCCTTAAAATGGCTTGGTTTTTAGACACATGGCATGCAATGAAGAGTCCTTTTACCACTGTTTCTCTGACTCAGCATGGGATGATAGAGAGAAAAGTATTGCTAAGAGCTAAGCCACAGTTCAAGAAGGCAATGTGCTTTACCAGCTGCTAATCTTCTCAAAAGAATATAAAAAAATAATGTCAAAAGGGAAACTGACAAATTTTATATAATCTTGAATCTGCCTTCCTTGCATGGTATCTTGAGACCACTGCCTTCAGGTTTGAGTTTAAAATAGTTTTTTTCCAGGGGAGTAGTGCATTGACATTAACTGTTTTGAACTTCCTGTATATTGCAGCCTGTTCCTTTCTTAATAAGGTACGCCGTGGTACAGAGAACACCTGCTGGTTTAAGGAGTGTATGAGACTACTGCAGTAACTTTTGTAGGTAATGGTTCAATATGATAGATTTTAAGAGGCTTTATTTTTCAAGAGGGTGTCTCAGTCTTCTGAGTATCAGAATATGTGGATATCGCCTCATTTCTCCCTTCCCCTAAACCACTGAATTTTTTTTAGCTGTGAAGCTATTGTGTTGCTTCTTTATTTGAATTTTACAAAATATGAACATGTACTGCTTTATCTTTTCCTTCAGCATCAAGATTTTTAATAAAATCAGCTAGCTTTTCTAGCCAGAAATAATTATTTCTTTGTGCTCTTTAATTGCACATCTTTATGCTGTATTAATCTGATCTTTACTGGTCGTACAACTTGCCTTCCTTCGTCAAGTGTCTTTCAGCCACTGGAGGGGAGCGGGAAATAAAATCTATCAAACTGGGACAGAGTTAAAGCTGAGTGACTAAGCCAGTTAGGCAAATACTAAGAAGAATAGTGCTGAAGATCCCAGCCATTAAGTAATTTAGATCACATTCTTAGTAGAAATATCCAAATCAATTGTGTTACAAATGAAGCCAAAGGTTGCAAAATAATCATGCTACCTTTTCTGTTATGTTAAACAATAGTTTATTACTGAATTTTCAAGTAGACCTGAAATAATGTGCTTCACAGCTTCCCGTTAAAATCTGTTCATACTGAGGACCCTGCTGATTAAATCTAGAACTTGTTACAGGTATTTACCAAAGCCAAAAATGTCTAACTTGTATTTCAGCCCCCAACAGTAAACGAAACCCTGATGGATGCTTATTTTGTGATGTTTGACACCCTTTCTCTGTAATTACTAGAAGAAAACATATGTTGATTTACAGCTGAATCAGGCAATCTTGGATAAGCAAGCCTTATAAAAAGGGGCAATCCAGATCTGGTTTATTGCTAACATTTAATAATATGCAGAAATGACAGCAGACTGCTGAGTAGTCACATTTAATGTATTTCTACGTGGAATGTTAATTTTGTTTAAGGAAATGTAACTGTTACAAAACCAAAGTCGTCATATTGAGTAAATCCTTTTAAAGATTCAAAAAATATCTATTATAATTAGCAGTCTCAGATTTTGAGTGAGTGCACACGTTGAACGCTCTCCACCTTTAGGAATGCCTACAAGGTTAGGAAATGCCCGTGGAGAAACTTGCACTACAATTGCCTGTTATAATTGTTCTTCAGATAGGCAAGGGATTTAAGTTTCTTCTTGTTAATCTGCAAGCATTACCGTCACTTAAAAACTGTATTCATTGAAAATGGCATATTAATTTCAAGAGGTTAATGCTAGAAATTAGTAATAACTATCCAATTAAGCATATCAGAGCCTGTGAGAAAGACAAGTAAAATTCCTTGATGATTTGGGTTGCTAATAATCATCCTCATAGTTGAAAATCTTGCAAAGACTAAGAAAAGTATCTGCAGCATACTTTTTATGCAACTTGATCCAGATACATTGACTGATACTTTTTTGACTTTTCAATGAGTTAAAGTCCCTTCTCTATTTTGTCCTGAGTAGTAATTTTAATTATTTGCTAGGACAGGCTTTAGTTGAAATGTGTAATGTAAGATGTTACACAGAATAATATTTTTGTTAAGCTTGCTTTTTTTAATACATCTACTAATGAAGAGCACTTGAAATGTCTTGTTCTGTGAGCTACCACTTTATTTGTTAGGAATCGTATGGAGGAAGACGACATGCACGAGAATTTGAAACTGGCCTGAGGTTAAATATTAGGAAAATTATTTTTTGCTGTCTTATTTCATAATGAGTTAGTTGAATTCTCTAGAGAGGACTAGGGTGGAGGAGGAATTCCAGAGCTACTATAAAAATAGTTTTAAAACTTTTTAGTCATAGAACATAATTTTTACCTGTTACTGAATTTCTAGTCTCAGAAATTCATCAGATTAATTTAAATTGATGTAATCAGAAAGATGATTGAATCCTCATTAGGTCTGGTCTTTCTTTTAGGAGAGCAGTGTGTAAGGTGAAAGTTTTTATACAAAAATATTATAGCGAGTCTGGTGAGGGAATTAGTATACACAGTAGCAAAACTGTTACGATATATTTACTTTGCTGGAGTAAATATTTTAAAGTGTTCAAGAACTCAAGTTGTTGCTGATAAAAATGCACTGATGTTGCTTAGAGCAAATGGTAAACTGAATGAGGATTGTTCTCATCTTCTGTGAAAATTACCTTAAATATCATCCCTTATTGGAATGTTAATGTTGTGTTGTTCTAATTGTTGTATTTGACATTGGCTGAAATGGTCTTGTACTGTGTAAGGGCATCAGTACTTTGTCAGTGTTTTTTGAATAGCCAGTTGTGTTCATACACTAAAACAGAGTGCTCTTTTGCTTAAGCTATGTTAAACACAGGTCCAATCCACCTTACTATTTCCTACTGTTTATTACAGTGCAATAGCTGATTTATAGCAGATCAGGATTAGAAACGGGAGCAAGAAGTGACATCATTTTCCAGTTTCATGGCTCTGATGAGTTTATTACTTGGGTCAGTATTGCACTTTCATCTGAAAAAGTCTTGGAAAAGTTAAATAGAGAACCTGATCATTTCTCTCAAATGCATATATGAAGTGGAAAAATATGCTAAATGAAACACATATATGAAAAGGAGCTGGGGGGAGACTAATTGGCATTCTTCATCCTCTCTGATAACTTCACCCTTCAGAAAGCTTTGAGAGCGGTTGTACGGGGACTGGCAGAAACTTCCGTTCATGTGATAGTGAGAGTTGAAGTCCACAGCCTATTGCTGGCATAGGGTCCTTTGCTACTGCCAGTGCTGTGGTTATCTCATCTTATCCTTCCCCTTCCCCGAAGACTTACCAATCTGCTGTGTTTGTAAACCTTGTAGTATTCCTGGCATATCTTTTTGTCCTTAATACTAGGTTAAAGAAAAACAAAAAAAAAAGTGTAACTGTGCTGTGCTTAGATTTGAGATGTGCAATACAATTACTTCTCGTAGTTGTTTTTTTTTTTTAATTGTTGCCTTCATGGCTCTTCCAGTAGGAAGGAACAGTTTAGTAGTTTGCTCCCTAAAGAAAAGCTCCAAGTAGAGCTTGTCCCTTTCCAATGATACATGGATAGACTTCATCTTAATGCAAATTCTGTCATTTGTCACCACTTTTCTGCTTTAAGAACAGCCATCTTTAGCATAGAAAAGGTAGTTAATTCTATGTGATCATAGTCTTAATGTCTGAACTTGCTTACAGAGTCCTGGTAAAAGCGCTCCCCCAAATTAAAACTGCTGTCGAGCAAGTAGTTTCTGCTTCTACTATCCTACCATCCTGTATCAGTGACTTGTGAAAAACTCTGCAGGTTCTTTGAGGAAGTACTGCAAACTCTTGAAGGATTACTCTAAGCAAAATTTTTGCTTCATTTTCTGAAATCCAGTTAGTCATAGTAAAAGCAAAAATGTTTTCAGAAGTGTCCAAAAGACTCAATTACTAGCCTTACTGAAACTGTAATTGGTAAATTTGCATCATCTGCTTGTAAAATTGGATTTTGAAGGCTGTGTCGTTAAATAAGTGTTCAAAGTGCAAATAATGAATAGGTTATCAAGCATTGATGATAAAATAATCCCACCTCAAATGTTTGAATTCTTACTCTGGTATCACCTTTGCAGTTAAATCCCTTCAATATGTGTCATAAAATTGCCTGCCTAGTCAAGTGCAATGTTAAAAGTTGAGTGAGTTACTGCATACTGTGAAAAATGCTACCTTTACAACATAGAATTCATAAAGGGTTTCTTGGTGTAGAATTTCATTCTTTTTGGAACTTACAGATGGTGCTAAGACAGTTTTGCCCCAACTGTGTTGTTTCAGTTAGTGATAAAAAAATATTTAGTGTTTTTTAATGTCTCTGGATTTTTTTTTAAATCATTTCATTGATTAGTATAATGAAATATCTCTTTGTCTGAAATGCCTATTTGATTGGCTTAATCACTGAGAAAATATACTGAAACTATGTTTGACAGATATTTCCCTCTGTCAAAGGGCTTGTAGATTTGTAGTGGTACTCTTGCATTTAACTCCGTGAAGTTGCTGAATTGATCCTTGTGATATACCATTAGTGAAAAGACAAATGTTCAGAAGGAAACAGCTAGTGTACACGCTTGTTGGCTTTCCATGTCTCCTCTTTCCATCTCTTCATGATGGGATATCACTGACAGACTTCGTTATAGATGCTATAGAAGATAGCATTAGCGAAACCAATGTGCAGGTTCTTTGGTGGAAATAAAGTTGCTCCATGCATTGTTTATAAACTTCTTCCAGTCATTAATCTCTGTACAGATGCGTTTGCTATGCCTGGAATAGCCACAGGTTTGCAGTTCTCCCTGTTTGCATCTCTGACAGTGCTGACCCAGTCTCAAGAACTGTATGTTCCACTCAGTGTTTTTTCTAGTAGGTCCTTTAATGAAATGGTATTAATAAGAGCAAAAGAGAAGCAATTGAGATCACAGACAATTTTTTCTTTCCTTATGCTTTTCCTGGCGGATTATTTAGCGTTACTGATCAGTAAACCGTTCTATGTTAAAAATACTCTTAAATAAGAGACTGGTGAGATTTAATCCATGTAAGTTCTATGATCCAGTTTACAGCATGATCCACAGCATGCCAGACTGGTAAAATTGAAGGGGTGATGAGTTGCGGTGAAAAGTTATACCTTTGGGGAGCTGTTGAGAGAGGAAGAGAAGTTACATCCTTGTATATGTCTTCCTAGACCGTGATTATATAGTTTTGCAAAATTAAAGGTGGTTCTTTCTCTGGAATGTAAAAGTATTTTTAAAAATAAAGACAAACTCCCTTTCAAGCTGCTATTTGCATCTTATGAGTATTAAAAGGCATCTATCCAAGGTTTCAGAATCTGTAGTAGGAAATACTTTGCACCGTGATGTAAATGAATTTTTCACATCCAGATGACAAATGCTATCTATACTTATTTTAGGCAAGCTGATTTACAAAACTGGGATGGGTTCTAGCTCAATATTGAAAACAGTAAGTTTTCAAGATGTTTTCAAACATCTCATGAATGAGACTGATTTTTTTGCAGCTTAATTATGGTCTTCCAAAGGTGAAATTGGCATGGGAAGCTTATTAGTTTTGCAGAAATACTGTACCTTGCATACTAATTGCCTTAATTTTAATCCTGTGTTTTTTCTGCTTTGTGTCTGAGCTCATTGCTTGTTACTCCTCTTCTTTATGGTTTAGAACAAGAAGTATTGAATTAGGTGGGAAGAGAAGTACTCTCTAACAAAAGTGAAACCATTTCATTATGACTACGACAGTGTTCCCTCAGGTTTTCTCATATCATTGGCTGGGAATACACAAAGATAAGTTAAGATCCGAAGTTCTTAAATTTGTGTTAACTCTGAAACTCTGTGTCTTCAAGGATAAGAAACCCTGTGTGAAATAAATGGCCTATCTACTCTAGCTTCCTTCAGAAGCAAGGACAATGTTCACCACCCAGGGGAGGTTCCTCACAATTGTTCTATGGGAGGTACATTACTTGATGGATTGTATCTGGACTTAAAGTAAAGCCTCAGTCTTTGGTATTGCGCTGTTGGCTGTTCCTAGGCAGTTTCCTGCTCATGTATGGTTGTTTTCGATTTCATCCTGACTTGCCTAGTTCATGCCTGTATAGTGATGAGGCATCTTGCATAGGATTTTTGATTACATGCCAGAAGCCAAGCATTCCAAGCTCTCTTTATTTATCCTTAGTAATTTTACTTCCTGCTTTCTCCTTGCTGGAAGGATCACCGTGATCTTGTTGCACCATTTAAAATTGAGTTAATCATTGTTGGAATCTGTTTTCTTTTAATACACCATTGCAAGTTTGGACTTCCCAGGTGTCTGTAATCATTCTTCTTCACAGGTGACTAAAGACCTTTTACACAAATGTGTTTTATAGTGCATTTAAAAAAAAATAATTGCCATAGTGAAAAAATTCCTTAAGTTGTTCTGAGCCTTTAAAGAAAAATGCTGTACAGACCTCTGTTCTCCAAGGAAGTTGTCACTTATCTCTTTAATGCATGACTTAAGAAAATGACCTTTTACTTGGACGTGTAGTTCTGAGTGGCTTTGATAGAAACATGGATGATTGCATGCTATTCCTGGAAAAGCACTCTGCAAGTTTGTTGTGCGTATCAGTGACTAACATTTCTAGTAGTTTGGATTTTAGTTAACAGTAGCTGTGTCTGAGGGCTTAAGAAAAGCACTTGTATCTATTAGTGGCATTTTATTTAGAGGGGGAGGGGGTAAAGCCAGTAGTTTTCACTCACTAGTAACTTTGCAAGGTAGTAATACTGACTAAAACTTGTGAATTTCTTTGGCCATCTCCGAGCACGTCACAGGTCAGGAGAACAACTCTGCCTGAAGGTGGGTAACAGAACATCACTTTTTCTTTCACCTCTACTGAGGTATGTCTATCAATAAGTAACTTAGTGATATCTTATGATCAGTTCTGTGAAACTGAAAGGCTATTTGTCAGATTGATGTGAGTACCAACAATAAATTCCTGCCCAGGGAGAAAGGAAAGGAATTATTGTCCTAAAGAAATGTTCAGTTGTTCTGGATTGGAGACCTCAGAGATTCTTTCTAAGCAGCACAGCAGAAGTGAGAAGTCTCATTTTCAGCAATTACATGGAAGGAGAAGGAGGGCCCCATAGAAAAGTGTGAATGTTGTCTTCCCTTCTGGCAGCTGGCAGAGCGGAAAATTGAAGCAATAGGGAAATGAGTGAAATATCCACGTTGCAGTTCTTAAAGTGACACATACAGTGTCTTTATGAAGACTGCTCTGTGTTAACTAAACTTTAGTTGATAATGCAGCATACATACAGCTTAACCTTTTGTGCTTGCTGTCCTAATTAGTGAAAATCAGAGACTTTCTTGTTAAAAATAAAATGGAAAACAAACCCCCCAAAACCCCACTGAATTGCTTGTGATTAGCTTGAATGAAACTTTCCATTTTGATATTGCTTATTCCTATTTAGCTTGAATCTGTGCAAAAACGTCAGAAGATCCTCAAAACTAACAACAATTTAAAAAAAAAAATTGACTTAGTTATTACTACTTTGTAATGAAAAATCTTAAATTATCTTTTATCAACTGGAATGGAATATTCCTGGAATGACTAGCATGCATTGTGGGGTTGAAAGTCCAGTGTAGAGCAAACAAACTATTTTCAGACTGTGCACTTTCAACTTCAGTGGTGTTTCATTTCTGAAATGTGATGACTTGGGCATCTCTCTTTTTGAAAAGAGGTGTCACTTAATCTTCATTCTCCTGAAGTACCAGGTAGTTAATATATTTACAGGTGTCATATAGGAAGTTAGCTTGGATAGACTGATATGCCCCAAAAGTTTGGGGAATGGTTTTATGTGTCTCTTTTTTTCTGGGCCTAAATCCTTCAAAAGTATATTAGGTTGGTTTGGCATTTAAATTTGAAATACACATAGTGTAGGAAAAAAACATTGTCACTTGACAGAAATTACTTCGATGTAATGTACGGACTGTCTGCCATCATTATCACAAAAAGAGTTTAAATTGAACTGCTGTTGCTTTCTGGCCTAAAGACTGATCTGAGTGCAATACATAAGGTATATTACTGTATTATCTGTGACTTTTCAAATTATTCGTCATATCTAGTACCTTCTCATGATTAATGTTTTCCACTAATTCTTATGAAGTGTATACTTTCTTATTTTGAAGATGATAACATGAATTGTTATGTCCCTGTATAATGTAACTATGGGCCAACCTCTTGTCTTTGTACACTGTGAAGTAAAAGGTGCATTAACATTTGAGAAATGAACCTGAAAACAGTAATAAAATAGGTCTAAAGTATTTGTAGAACAGGCAAATGTGCTTTAAAGCAATGTCTTCCTAAGACTTTTAGTTTATCCATTTTGTAGAGCATAATAAAACCCCTACCTTCTGAGCTCGGATTCCGCCTCTCCATTTTTTTTCAGTCTTGAAGGTACATCATCATCGTCTTGTTTAAAATGTACCTCACCTGAAACTAGAAGGCCAGAACTTTTTAGTTTTCTGTATTTATGCTCATTATTAACTTTCTGAGATAAGGTTAGTCTGCCATACTCTTTGATACAACTCTTGACAGTCTGAGCAGAACAACAACATTTCTATATACATGATCTGATGAAACATGATAAAATGTTACAAGATATTGATATGTCTTGTGTAGTATGTTGTTCCAGTTAAAGCTGCCTAAATCTTTCTTTTTCTACTCTAGAGTGAGTTGAAAAGCAAGATAAAGGGCCGGTTGTTCTCTTACGAAAATGTTAAAAATTGCGGCTGACCTTATGTTGTCTGCATTCTTTTTCCCTTCCAGTATGGATTTAAATATTTGGCTTTACAACTGCGCATGCTTTCACTATGTTATGATGTGCCATAAGAGTTGAGAAGGCATAGCCTACTGGTAAATTCAGCAGCTGCTTCGTCATTCCTAAAATGACTTTTGCTGGATTGCTTTCCGTAAAATGTTGGTATTTTAGCGTGGTTCAGGCAGTATTATTGACAGGAATATGGAACTAACATATATTCAAAAGTAGGACTTTTTTGGTTTGCAGTATGATTAAGTATATTGTTTTGTATCTGGATACTGTATATAAAGTATGCATCCTAAATCAGCAGCTTTTATCTTGTCTATTTATTCCAAGACACTCAGACTGCAGTATCGAACTTTTTGGAGTATAGTGACAGCCATTGTTCAAAACAGTGGTACATAGGGTATGAAGTTTTATTTTTAATAGAATTTGGAATATGTAGATGGTTAGCAAGTTAAAATGTTACATTACTAGTTCACTTTTTGAAAAGATAATGTAAAATTTTGCCTGACACGACTTGTGTATAACTGTAGTGCTGTGATGGAGTCATCTGTTAAACTAAAGAACATTATGGGGGAATTGAAGGTCCAGTAAAAGAAACCCTTAGTTTACTTAATATTTCTTTTGTAATTTCTGAAGTTCTGCTTGCATCTATAATGGCATTAGTAACATTTCACAGGGGGGCAGGGGGATAGCAGCAGTCTGGTCCTGTGTGCATCAAGAATCGTCTATGTAGTTACATGGAACTAGTTTGAACATATGGTTTGAGGCTTGTATTTCAACACTAGTAAATAGTGATGATCTTCCTATAATTAGGTGTGCATGCAGTAGCCTGGTATTTAATGGAATACAGATTGATAACTATGTAGTTTTCATATTTTTATTACCACTATGCTTAATATATTTTATAGAAATAGAAAATCTGTTTGTAACTAGCTCTGATCTTTTTCTTTCCAAAGATGAGCAAGGTAAGCACTGAAATGATATCCATGAGTCTGCATTCTGTAAAAAAATTGATTTGTGCCCGCTGTGTATTGCTGATCTTTTATGGTGTCTTGAGGAATAGGACATTATTTAAAAGGAGGAAGTAAGGTCTGCCACAGAGGAAGCATTATATGATGGATTAAATGCTGTCCTTGTCATCTTTGAACCACACTTTTTCTCCTGTCTTGTTTCATGCATGTTTGTTTTTCTTTATACAATCTTCCAGTTCTCTAGTTGAGTTGCAGACAATGAGTAGTTTTGAAAGTTGTACGTGCAGCTTTCTTGTCCTCTTTTTGGATATTGGTCTTGGAATGTTTGCTTCTGAAATGCTGCTTGATTTGAAACTGGATAAGTAGAAAAATCCTTTTTTCTGTGCTCGATTCCTTCCTGTACTTGGGCTTATGTTTTGGTGCGTGCTCTTAATTTTTCTTGGCTAGAGTTGTCCCACAGGGGATACTACATCCAGTGAGAACTGGACGGAATATTGTTCTTGGTGTTCCCCGTCTCAAAATGCATACGGGGAGAGGTTGGATAGTATAATTAGCTGTGCTAGTCCTGTGCTTTGTGCATATTCTCCTCAGCTGGCAGAAATTCTTTCGATGATGCACAAGAACTGAAAAAGGGGCTAAGAATTTGCTTTCTGTGACTTGAATGCATTTTAAAAAATATAAACTGTCAGGAATAATAGAGCTGGAAAGAGGTACTGTTAGAATTGACCTTACTATGTAGCTCAGAAGCCTGTGAATGATTCCACAGATGTATTGCTCTTTTAATTGTTTTCTTCTGAGAGAAGGTTATGACATTAGATCAAAACTTGAGACCAGGAATAAACAAGGTCTTAGGATGCATCCCATTTTTTTTTTTTACAGGTATTTCTTCATAAATGATGTTGTGGGGCACGTTCTGGCTTGTGATTGAGCTGTTTCTCCAGATCTCATAAGTGGTTGCACTGAATGGATAGAGACAGTGACATAGAAATAGCGCTAACGGCCAGGCATGGATTCCTGGTAGTCATTCTTAGCGGTATTGCCATGGGACCATAGCCAGTCAGTTCCCTTAATAAGTGTAAAGGTCCACTGGCAGCTCTGACAGAACAGCTGCAACTGATGTTATAACGTACTAGCACCTAGTTGTTGAGTCATTCACTGCTGATCATTATAGCTACTGTTCAGTAAATAATGAATTTTGACTAGTTTCTTGCCTAAAATTTCCACATGCACCTTGATGGACCAGTCTTTCGAACAGTGGTTATTACACTAACTTTGCACTGATCACGGTTTTGTCAGGCTTTTGCTACACTGCTATATATTCAGGCAATATCAGAATGTGAGGTTAAGATTCTAGAATAATGTTGAACAATAAAAAGAGAGCAGAACAACATGACCCATATCTTCAGCTTTCTCTAAGTTCAGTAGTACTGAATTGTTTGTACGACTTCCTTCAATATGATGGGAAAATTGCCCAGGTAATTGCTTCCTTATTTAGTCTATTTATATGTATCGTCCTTCGAAGTGTGTTGCAGGACTTCTGTCAAATGCAAAAGAGCATTTTCAACAGAATGCCAAATCCAGCTGTATTAGAACAGAAGTTGCTTCAGCTTCACCAGAACAATTTAAAACCTACCTTGCGTATTAAGTAGTTTAATCCCCCAAAAACCCATCCCAACCCCAAAACCTAACTATGTTCTGTGTGGAAATGTTCTAAAGACTTATTTAGTGAGACTTAAGTATTTGAGGACTCTTAGTAATGGATTATGTTGGTAATGCTACTTGCCTCTTGTCTAGTCCTTTTTATGAGCAAGTGTACTGGTGTAAATAAAAGTGAAGTTTTTTCCTTTCTAACTTTCTGACCTCTCTAATACAGTTGCAGCTAGAAGGGGATAGCAGTGAGTACTAGGAATCCATCCTTGGTCCATGTGACCAGCAATGTTTAGCACTGCAACAACAGCAATGTGTGGAAATCTTTCCCAACTTTCTTCCACTTTCCACATCTTTTTCCTGCAGAAGGTGGGCTTTTCTCATTTGTTTTTCTTTACTTGAAAAGGGATGGGGAGTCTAATCGTTGGGGTGTTGTTGTTTGTGGGTTTTCGTTTGTTTTGGGGGATTTGGGGGGGTTTGAGTTTGTGGTTGGTTGTTGTGGGTGGTTTTTTGTTGTTTTGGGTTTTTTTGAAAAAAGCTTTTTGAGGTTTTCCTTCCAGTCTTTGAATTGTACAATTAAACTTTAAATGGCATACTGTCTTTTGTATGTGTGTAATGTTGTCCAATCCTGAATACACTATCGTAAGTCTAATATTTCTTGACTTTTTAACGCTCTGCTTCTTCTTTCTGCTGTCCTTTCCCCTTGGAAAAAGAAGACCTAATTTGTTTTAGATGAATCAGAAGATTTATGTAGAGAAACTTAGATTTTCTGACTTTGCATATACGAATTGCTTGGATTGTCTGCTGCACCCTGCAGATAGTTTAGTCTTAACCTTTTTCTTATGATGGGAAGGAGAGGTCTTCTGGCTTCTTTCAGCAGTTGATTATGAGAGGAGGGCTGATGATGTGTTTATACTTATGTGGGAAGGCTTTGCATCAAGAAATCTCCAGTACCATAATGAAGTCATTGGAATTAGTCACTTCAGCAGTTTTAAAGACTTGCAGGACTTGACAGTGGGAAAAGCCTAAGTTACGAAAATTAACTCTATTCATAGTAAGAATTAGTAGAATTTTTAAACTGCTTTGTTAATATCTTTCATCTAAATCTTATACAGCATGACCTATGAACTGAACTTGTGGATGATTTCTGTGTTTAGACATGACATTGTTAACTAGATTTTTTTTTTTATTATATCCTGAGGTTATTATGGATGCAGCATCTGAAATATTTTACATAGTGGTATCAACAAGCATAGGGGATTTTTCCAAAATTTTCTTTTGTACTTTATTACATGTTTGGGTTGTCCTTGACCTGATTTGAAGTCTGATTTTTGTCCCACTGCAACCTGCAAAATCAATTTGGCAGTCAACTTCTTGATGTTCTGATTGTATATAGAGATTAAATGCACCAGAAATGCTCAGGGATTGTTAAGCCTAGATGTATAGCTCAGATGTTGGTAGATATTTTTATTTTTTTATGAAATGGTTTGTTACCATTTGACCTGTTTGAAAACTGTTGCTTTGAACTATGTCAAATCCTTTCAGCCGTTGAGTCACAAATAACATAATTCAATCTCTTATTCCTCTTCTAATACATCCATGTACTATGAAAATTCAGATGTCTTGTCTGTCTTAGGGTGGACTCTGTTACTTCCTCTATTACTTTTATCTTAAAGGCCCAAAGTTAACTTCCCTCATTTATGCTTAGAATCGACCAACTTGTCTTTTATTAGACTGCGGCGTGAAAACCTGTTTTCCTCATGAAACGTTTTCATCTGAAGTCTTGTGTGGCACAAGCCCTGTTTTATTGCTAGAAGTCTTCCTGAAAAGCATTGATGAAAGCACTGAACATGTTCGGAAATGTTTTGCTGAAGTTAGACTGCCTGTTTTAAAATTAGATTGCATTGTATTTATTGGTTTTACTGATGTGTCATACTGGTTGAAAAGCTGGAGTTCTACCTTACCCTAATTTTCCAGCTTTTAAGAAGTTCCTTGTTTGTTTTGATGGTCAGGAACCAAACAGTTTCTTTACAGTTTTAGGTCTACTTTTACTATAGATTAATGTCAGGGGATACCTTGACAAAAAAGCTGCGTTTCTAGCTGCAAGACCATGTTCTCTGCCCATCCCTCTGCATGCTTTAGAGTTAGTCAAGTGAACTACGTGCTGTGATGTAAGTGAACAAGATGAGATACCCTGACCTGTATGAATGCACTTTAACATGCTTCTTGTGAATGAAAAGGAGAAAGGGAAAAAAAAAAAAGCGGAGGTGGTGATTTAATAGTAAGAGCTGTAATACCTCACCTTTGAGGGGGAATGACATCTCTAATTCTGAAGGGTGAAGATGGATGAAGTCCATCACCTGTATAGATTTCAGGACCTCCAAAGAAGCAGCTCCATTTTATTCCAGTGTTGCCCTCCTGCTCATGGAAACAGATATGTGGCACTGTCAAATGCAACATTCCTCTACAGTCTGGATGTGGTCCCTGGAAGAAGTTCTTCATAAATGAGTACACATAAGGAATTCAATTATATATTTTAGTAATTATAAGCTACTTTTACTGCAGAGGTGTGTTGGGATGCAGGGAGAATGTGCAGAAAGCTCCCAGTGGAATGAAATTTATAACTCTGCAAAAATTATTTCCTTTTTTGGCTTGTAAACCTGTTCTGATTTGTCACAAGCTGGCCCTTTAAGGTATGCTAGGCTGTAGCTCCTGTCAGCAAAACTTTATAAATCCTTTGGAAAAATAATAGCAAGAAGTTGCCAGCAAGGCTTAAACTTGAATGGCTGTTTAGAGGTCTGAAGGAAGATAGAAAACCAATAAAAACAATGAAATAACTTTTTTTTTTAAGCTTCATTGTAAATCCTTTCACAATGCTGCTTTTTTGATTTAATTAAACTTGAGCTAGAGAGCTAAGATTCAAGTGTAATAATCTTTTCTACAAAAAATGAAACTAAAAAAATCTTCCAGCCAATTCACACCTCACTGTTAGCAATCCAAGGAAATGAGAGTGTAGGCTAATGGAATGTTCCACAAACTTCTGCATCTGCATAAACTTTTCATAGCGCAATAGACAAACACAACTTGGAAATTATTTTGCTTTTAAATATTGAGATGCTAATTCATTAAGAGGCTTATTGTAATGTGGCTTTTAAACTGGTCGCTGTCACCTACATTTTAAATAGCTACTTTGCTGCATTGGGCTCATTTTGGCTACAGCAAATTAACGCAGATCAGTTCTTTCTTGCCAACCCTTGTCCTTAACAAGATGTGAATGTGGTCCAAGTAATTACCATTTCTAGTGTCACAAATGACATTCCTTATACAGTGTGGTCAACTCAGTACAGCTGCTTTAGCAGTAAAAATAGTCATTGTAGTACACATTCCACTTTCAGTGTTGTATTCTGTAGTTTATTCATCTGGCTCAATCCTTAGAGAGGTCTTTATACCAAGAAGATATTTTTGAGGAAACAAAAATAATTGTTCTTTTGGGATGTTCAGAAAAAAACTTCACTCTGACGCTTGCCAAATTGTTACCCAGCTGTTAAGATGATGTAATGGGTTTTTGTTTGACTAAGGTTGTAAATACAAATTTCCTTCCTCCTGCATTTATAATTAATCTAGCTGTATGCAGAATTTGTGATAAATCTCTCCCAAATTTCTGTTGAGGGAGAGTGTCTATGAAATACTTACAAACTTCAACATGCAGTTTATATTTGCTTATGAAAGGGGTGACCTAATTTTCTGTGAACTAGATATAACCTCCTCCCCTAGTCCTGCCAAAAGAATGTATGTCTAGAATAAGAGTTTGTCCTGGTTTTATATAGCAGAAAAATACTCATCTATGAGAATTCTTGACCAGAACACCCTTAATCCTGGGAGGAGTTCACTATGGTTAAGTTGCAACAGAGCATGTTATACTTCAAAAATGGGCTTAGAGTGGACAGTAGGTTCTGATTTGTGTATGTCAGGTATTCCTGCATTTATTGTGAGCCACGTTTCCTGCTGCTTTCCAAATTATACTGAAGGAAATGACAGCACTGGCAATCAGCCTGGTGGACACAGGCTTGAGTATTTTGGAAAGGAACTGAGACTAGCTGCAGTGATACTGTAAACTGAGGTAGTATTTTTGCCTTAGGAAGGGCATGGCTCTTTGAGCATGATGCAAATTCAGTATGCGTTACAAAGCTCATTTTTAGCCCTGTTTTTCTAACTAATTTTTAGTGCTTAGAAATTGCGTGTATTTGTTTTCACACGAGGATGTGAATTTTTATGTTCTGTAGAAAAAATCTGAGGTAGTGTGTGTTGATAATAAAATAATACGTCTGTAAAAGGTTTGGGTTTTAACAATATTATATGTCTGTAAAATGTTTTCTTTGTTGTTTGGTGGTTTTTCTTTGTTTAAACAATATTTTGGTAGTATCACTACATTTGTAGCAGGGAAAGATGAAGGATTTAAAATATCCAGCTAGTTGAGAAAAGTCATCTGTAATTTCGTTTTCTTGCAAAGTTTTCCATTTTTCCATTGAATTCAGGAAAAAATGAGCCTTGATGGCTTCTGATATTAAGATGTGATGGGGAAAAAGAGGCAGGAATGGTTGTTTCTTGACAAACTATTGCTTGCTTGAAGTTCTCCAAACTTTGTGGGTTTGATTCTCATTTATATAACAAAATAATAATAAATACAGTATCTGTTTTTTGATCACCTTTAGAGCTGGATATTGGGAAGACAAAGACCCTGCTTTCAACAGCAACAAGCTGTTTGTGCAGAGTATCATGAGAAACCATAGCCACAGCTGAGCGTGTAGTTGGCTGGTACCCTTGTTTGAGTACTGAGCTCTGTACACCTGTTAAAACGAAAGATTTCCAAGATGTCATTTGAGTTAGGGAAGCCTTGAGGATGTGCTAGTGAGATGTGTCTGTGCTGGACAAGGACAACGGGAAGTCATTCTTTCTTCTCCAGGAAACAGAACACAGGGTCCTTCTTCATCTTGCCATAAGAGAAAGATCATTTCAAACACTGAAAACCAAAAATTGTCTGTAGTTGCAATTAGGGTTCTATTTAAAAACTTAGAGTTAAGGTATTCAGGGATCTACAGCAGAGTGTTCTTGTAAGTACTCTTTACACTAAGTAGAGGTCTAGCAGAATATATTTTAAAAGTGTCATTCCAAAGGATTTTTGCAGTCTTGACTCTGGCAATGTGGGGAAAAGATTAGAAAAGTCTTACTTAGCCTGACTTGCTCCAGACTTAGCTTGGCACTGTTAATATCTGGTCATTACACAGAATTTTGTGAGCTCTTAGTATTCCTTGCTTGAAATTATGAGTGGTGGTGGTTTTTTGTGGTGTGTTTTGTGTGTGTGTGTGTGTGTGTAAGTATTAAAGTATGTCCAAGTATTGCTATGAAAGAATTTGAATTTAGGTGTTTCTGAAAACGTTATGGTATGACATCAACCATGTCATACTTGTATCTTTTTGTTTTTTGGAAAAAACCCAACAAAACCCCAAAACACAGATGTAGTTACTAGCGTGTAATGGTTTCTAAAGCACATACTGTAGTCTGGAAGGCTGTGAAGGAACGTAGGAGGAAGGGTGCTCTGTTGTGTGCCTGAGGCTGGTCAGCCCATTTCTCTTTCTCGTTGCTCACAGCAGAGTCAGAGGCAATCAGCTGCACGCTGGTGGTGCTCGCAGGTTGTGCATACTCATCTGAGTGAAGCCATATACAAACTCTGAAACAAATGTGAACTTGTGTATCATGGCTTAATTTTTGTATGAAGACTGCAGAATGTTTCTTACACTGCCAGGAGAGACAACCTGTGTAAACTAGTTAATGTATGCTTCAGACAATGAAAAACTGAAGTGACTTTAACTTCATGGAGTTGGTAGTAAACTGCACAATTATAGCTGTACCCAAATGAGATACTCATAGAATCATAGAATATCTCAAGTTGGAAGGGACTCATAAGGATCTTCGAGTCCAACTCTCTGCTTCTTGCAGGACAACCTGAAACTAAACTATATGACTGCAGAGCATCATCCAGACACTCCTTGAACTCTGACAGGCTTGGTGCTGTGACCACTTCCCTGGGGAGCCTGTTCCAGTGACCGACCACCCTCTCAGTGAAGAAGCTTTTTCTAATGTCCAACCTAAACTTGCCCTGACGCATCTTTGTGCCATTTCTTCATACTATTTCGTGTAGCAAAGGAGTGTTTACATCGAAGGAAAGAATGTCTTGCTTGTTCCTGATAATTTGGGAAAACTGTGTGACAAATACAGGCCTGTTAAAGTGTAAGCCCTTCCTTTCAAATTTTACTTTTTAGGGGAATTTGTGCTGCAACAAGTATTCATTTGTACCTTTGTGTCATCAGTTCTGTGATGCATTTTAACAGAGCTGTGCCTTTGCTCATGCACAAATGTTTCAATGTTATAAATACCTACAGACTACTCTAGTGAATAAGTAATTTACATTGGCAAGAGAGTTTTCTTTTATTATTTTATAAATAATATATTTACAGTTTTTATATATACACACACACACACATATTTACAAGCACAGACATGCTTACATGTGTTGCCTTTGGGCTGGTTCTGAGACCACCAATTCCACAGATACATGCAAGGTCCTGTGCTTGTGAAAAAAGTTTTTAGTTTCCAGAAATGTCTGACCAATGCTTGTAAGCATTAAATGAAAAAGTGCAACAGGGAAAACACCATTTCTGTATTTAGCCTCTCATTTGAAAGCTCTCTGTAACGGTATGGGCATGCTGTGTTTTCATACCTTGTGCCTCAGTGCTACAGAGATAATGCTGGAAGTTTTCTGAATTCAGAATTATTAATGTATTTATGGGTGGTAATGCTCTACTTTTTTTTTCCCAGATTGTTCCAATTTCTGTTTAAATGTAGTCTTCTGTAGGGGTTAATTTGATATCTGAAAAGTACTAAAGCACTAAATGCTTGTAATGAAAAGTACAAGCTTTAAATATGTTTGTAGCTAAAGTAATCTGTTAAGACTTGTCCTTTTACTGGTTTGGTAAAACTGATCCAATTTTAATATAAATAAATGCAAATTCAGTAAAATTATAACTGTTTTTCAGTGTCATGCGTATGTGTTTGCATATGCTCTACAGTAGGTAGCATTTGAAATTTTCTCTGTACTAATCAGAAAGATAGCCTTTTCTATTTATTATGAACTTAAGAACGTAAGCTAAGTATTTGAATTTTTTTATAGTACACTCTGTGAGCTAGAAGTGGAGTTGCAAGTTACAGGTGAGCCTGTTACAGGTGAACTTGCTGCTTTCAAAAAAGGGGAAGTCTCATGTGTTTCTTTGTCTGTCCCTTCTCCCAGCTGTCTGGTATGAACCCAAAAGAATGTGTTGGCTCTAGTATTTGTCCAATCAAAGGGTAATCTATTTCTGCTTGCTAACTTAGCAGAAAGATTATTTTGGTGTTTGCAGTGTTGAGTGAGTTTTCTGGAGGTTTAGGAGGTTGAGTAGGCTCAGTGATGTTCTAGAGCAAAGTGCTAGTGGATGGAGGGGAAGGAGAGTCCTTCCTTTTCTTGACAGCAATGAGGTACTAGGTTGGCTCAAGCTTTAATGTTTAAGTTATGTTAAACTGTAGGAACAGGAGCTTTAAAAAAAAAAAAAGACATCAGGAAAGCTTTTAGAAACATTTTTCCAAAAACTCCTTTGGAAAGGACTGTATAAAGTTGGCTCTGGAATTGAGAGAAAGATAACTTTACAGTTTTGTTGCTTCTGAGCCAGTTGTCAATGTTTTCTAAATGCAAAGAAAACCTTCATCCAAAATGTGTTGCGTTTTTTTATATATTCTGCAGCTCTTAATAAGACAATAACAATAATAAATTGCCTGAATTTCTCAAATGCTTTGCTAAAAATAAGGGTTTGTAGATTTACCCAGCTGATAATAGTTGTAGGCGTATTTGATGAATGAGTTGATCATGCAGAGTAATGCTGCCCCTTTCACAATAGCATGTTCCTGAGAATAGGTCAAATTGAAGGATTTGGTATTGGAAGTATCTTAACATTTTGGTGCTCAGCTTCTTCATCTGAACAGGCAGTATATTTATCCCAGAAGAGGATAGGAAGGAAGAAGGAGGAAGCGTGTGCTGCAGCCCTTCCTTTCCTATGTGACTGGAACGTTGGGTATGCCCAGCCCAGTGTGTGCTTGTAGGTGAATTTCTTCTGAAGGGGCAAGCACAAATGATCTGCTACCTTCAGCATATCACACACCTGCTCCTTCCCAGCTTTGCTTTTCCTGGGCAACTTGAATGTTGTCTGTGTGAATTATTTTGAAAGTCATTCCCCTATCTATCTTGAGAAATAGACAAGCTGAATTCATCTATGACTTTTTACTGAGTAGCATGTTCCAAATAAATTCAGCGTGATGGAGGAGAGGCTCTGCGGCTGCCAGGAAGGATGGCAGTCAAAGGGTAGTTGCTATCAAAAGAAATAATCCTGCATTTTGCTACTGAGGATTCTTTGGGAAGATGCTGTGTGGTGAAGCCCATGAGCCATCCTGTAGAGTACCATTCTTAACTTCTTAAAAGCTACAGGGAGTCTTGATATTCACAATTCAGTTGTGATAGGAGGGTATCTGTCCCCCAGATTGATGAATGCCATGGAGTATCTCATTCCTGTCCCTATGAACTTGTGTTTCTTAGCATGGAAATGAGACTACTGTACAGTATTTTTCAGTCTGTGACCCTTGCGATGAAGCCCTGCTGTTTAAAAAGGCTCATTCACTTTTTGGCTTTAAAAAAAAAAAGTTGCATGGAAAACAAGTACCCATGTTCTTTCAGATGGCTTTAAAACTACCCATAAATTATATCAGTCTGATCTAAAAATTGGGACTTTAAAAAAACTTTTTTGTAAACTTTGAAACTATTTTAGTCAGCCTGTGGTGTTCTTTTTTCTTATCATCTAAATCTGTCTTACCTTGGTTTATTGATTTACCACAGCATCAAACTTCGACAGGAATAATTAAATACTGAGTGATAGAATGTCCAAGCATGTTTATAAGCAAAATGTAATTTGAAACATAATGCACAGTGTATATATGTCTGTGTGTATAATAGCTGCACTCAGCCACCTGTTTAGGATTATCCTTCACTGAATTAAAACAACTCATTATTTTAAAAGTTTTGGGGGGATTAGTTTTCAAGAAACTTTTTGGAAAAAATCCTGAAACTTATGTTCATGAGTGGCAGTATGGAGTCTGACTAATTTGATTTATTTTTTCCCCCACAGTTGCAGTAGCAAAGCACTCTACTGTCTTTAGTTTTCATATGCAAGAAAAGTTCCATTCACAAAGCTACCAAGTGTGGTGGCAGCAGACTTTACAGTAGTTGTTTGTGTGACTCAGGTGCTGAGCTGTTTGGACAAGGCCTCTGCAGCTTAGGACCTGAACAGTGTTTCTGGGGAATGCTGGCCTAATCCTATGAATTTAAATCCTTCTGTTTAAAGTCCTTCTTTAACAAGACCCATCTGTCAGCCCTGTCCTCCATGGTTGTCCTATTGTATAGAAATTTTGTGTCCACTTCCTCAGCGGCATGACTTACACATTCTTTTTTCCTTTTTGCTATGGAAGCTGATTTTCTTACTTTTTCAGGAATGTGTGCTTTAAAACATTGATTCCGTGTAAAATATTTACGTTTGGTCTTAATCTCTACAATTAAATTGTAGATAAAGTCCTTTTGGTATGCATCAATTAGTGCTTAACTGGCTTTTAGACTGCTCTAACCTTTGACATAACAGAACTTTTTTATGTTGAGGCTGCTTTCTTGTAAGTGCTTTTTTCCAGGGAGTCGAGTCCAGAACTGGTGTTTTTCCCCTCTTCCCTCCCTCCCTCTCCACTGTGAAGGTTTATTTAGAAACTGAAGTAATGCAGCTTTTCAGTATGAACATATATCTTTAGAACACATCTTAGGTATACAAAATTAATTAAAAAAAATTTTAATGAGTTTCATGAGGCTTATAAACTAGAGAGTAAGGTCAGCGCTCAGTAGGCAATGTTAGATTCCTGTTAGCAATCTATGACAAATTTCGTAGCTTTATACCTCAAATTGCTGTGATACTGGTTTGAGTTATTAATGTGGACTTCTTGGTTTAAGATAATTAAACCATTCTTCCAGAGAAAGGATTTTGAATTGACAGTAGAAGCAAAATCCCAGGTGAAGAAAGTATTAAAAAGAAAAAATGCAGGGAGAAACATTGTCAGTTTTCTCTGTTTTTTTTAGAGACTTTGGAGAGAGTTGTTCAGTGACATTCTGCTGAAATGGCAAGTAAGAATTAAGTTGTATTTTCAGCCTTTATCAGTGGTGAACATGCCTTTCTATATCTGCTCACAGACTTTCTCCTCTTCAGCAATTTGTGCAGGCTTTACTAGAGAGTAGTGGTGGTGGAATTGTTACAGCCTTTGGCACCCTGCTGAACCAGGTGTGGCTTGAATTACTTTGTGGATTGAGATCAATTCTGGAATGGCTTCTTTCTTTCTTTTTGAGGAGAAAAAGAGCAAGTACTGAGAAGAAGAGCTGTGCAAGTGTAGCACTTCCTTCAAGGGAATTTTTTTTTTCCCATGCCTGGTGGGATTGTCAAAATACAACGTGGATTCTTCCAGTACCAATAAGGAAAACAGTAGTGAGTTGCAGTTTATGCGGCAGGAAGTTGGCTTTCTGTCTTGTTATTGCATGTGAGGTTTATGGGGATCTGAAATTGTGCCTAATCACCTGCAAGACCCAAGGGAAGATGCTGATAAAGTACTGTCTCAAAGCAGTAGTTCTCTTGCAGTTGTGAGATTCATAAACGTGTTTTTCCACCTACATCCATATTGTGCAGAACTTGTCTGTACTTTCTCCTTTTCATGCCACATAGTTGGTCCCAAATTTCATTGTATGGCAGGGGCCCCTTCAGCCTTTGTGCCTCACATTGCTGCCTAGTGAGCAGTGTGTCATAGAAACTGCCCCATTCCTGCTAACTTCCAGCCTTTCTTTCCAGTCTTGACTGCTAGGGCTCATCTCTGTCCAGTGCCCCACATCAGTGTTTCTCCTAGACTCACAAGGCTCTCCTCTACACAGTGCTTCCAAACCTCCCACAAGGCACAGCTTTTCCATGGAAAAACCTCTCCTTACATAGTATTTCTTTCTTTTCTGGTAACATCATAGTGCAGTACTGTACATCCATTTTTTCCTCCATCAGAGTGACTGTCCTCATCTGTCTCACACATCAATAGACACACATTCTTCTGTGTAGAGGTTGGTAATGAGAATGATGGGGATAGAGAGGGGTTTTATGTCCCTGCTTGCAGTTTGCAATGAAGTTGGAGGTTGAAAGTTGTCTACCAATTTAAATACTTAAATCTGGTCTTACTAGTGGCTTAAAATATAAAATTAATTGAGCCGGGGTAGCCTGTTGTTTAGATATGTTTATTTTTGGTTTAAGCCAGGGTTGTTGTTGTTCTTTCGCTCAACTTGTTAGGAGTGGGTTTAAAGTAAATCAGGTGTCTTCTAAATTGAATATACTTTTTCCTTCTTTGATAATGTTTCAGCCAAAAGATTATTACTTGTGCTCTAAACGTTTTTTTTCCAAGTGATGTTTCATAAGGTTATGGTGTTTTGCAGTGGCTGACGATAAACAGTAAAATGTATTGACTCGTAAATACTAAGAATGAAACACCTGTGTACTTTAGGTGTATCAAACATTCATTTGTGGTTTTTCTGAAGAATATACAGTTGTGTGTTTTGATTTTTTTTTGTTTCTTTTTGTTTCTGGAGATGGTAGTTCCAGCTATAGTGAAATGCAGCTCTGCACAGTGTAATCTTAGTTCTTACCAGAAATCCTAAATCAACTTCCAGCCTTTTGCAGCTGTGGTTAGTGTAAAGAATATATAACCTGATACAAAATTTTATATAAAGCAACCTGTGAAGAATGTTGTTTGTTTATCACAGCTAAAGCACTACTCTTCCATTTTTTTTTTTGAACCATGGTTCATAGACTGTCACTAAGTCCTTGATGAAAGGGATTTGGCAGCTTCTGAGTCTAGATAGTACCTACATCGTATGGATTGCCAGTGTCTGGTGTGGTATCTTAAGTGAGCATTGGCATAATGATTATTTTTAACCTTTGAGAGGGTCCCTTGAGCAAAAATTAGTTTTTAACTGTACTAAATCATAGAGTAGGTCAGAGTCTTGTAAGGAAATACTCTCACCTGCATTGTAATTTGACCTATGACCTAAATGATTTTCTTACACCTCCCTCCTCCTGGCTGATTTGATCCCTCATATATGCCGTCTTCTATAAGCACTATAAAGATGCCCAGCTTTTACAGGTGGTTGGCAGTTACTTGCTTTATTTTGCTTTCTTGTAGTTGAAAGACAGCCTAGTATATGTGTAAAAATGAATTTCTTTGAGTATTTATTCCTGGTGGAAAAAGACCCTGTACAGGCACAATAGACCGGTCCGTAGAGGGATGTGAAATTTATAGTGATTGGTTGGCAAGCGCTTCTTCCCTTCCCAAGTGCAGGGTGAGCCTAAAAGTGCTGCTGTTAGCCTGGTGATTGCTATTACTGGCCACAGCTACAAGAATATTTGAGTGCCTTATGTTTCCTGGGATCTATGCATAAGGCCGAATATTATAACAAAATTCATTGCTATTCTTAGTCTGCTGATGGAGAAGAGAGGCTACGTAATCTTTTCTGGAATGGATGAAGTTGCAAGAGGCAAGTAAGCTCATAAAAATTAATTTACTTTGTGCCTTCTTGTGCCTTTCTGTATTGAAGAGAAGATTGGGTACCTGTGGAGCTATCATTCAGGGAGTGGCCAGAATGGCATGAATGTACAGCACCTGTGCACAGGCTAGTCTCACCTGCTTCTGTTGGATTATTAAATTAGTGCTTAGTTTAGTGTTGGTAGTAAAGTGGTTTCCTTTAAATGCAGCTGACAAGTGTTTTTAAGTGCCCATTAATTTTAGCTATGGATGTATACAAAGCCATTTCTTCACGTTGTGTCTCGTGTTATTTGAGACATCCCTTCATGCAGTTTTGTGCATCTTCATTCTGTCACCTGCTGATCCTGAATTAAGAAGTTTCCCTTTCACTAGGTTTCATTACCAATCGCACTGACATGAAAGTACCTCTTTTTTCATTGCCTGCAAATAGAATAGTCAATGCAACCTGCATTTTGAACAGCAAGGACAGGGATGGAGCTGTATATTGTCTGAGAAGGGAGAGGGAAGAAAGTAGATCTGCATCACAAAAAGATGTTTTGCTCACGTCTCAGTTGAATCCTTCTTTTGAAGGCTGTTGTGTGGCCCTTCTACAGAATAAGACAGCCTTGATTTTGTTGTGTGTCATTGCTTGGTTTTGATATTTTTTTTTCCTTCTATTATAATTTAGTCAACGTTAGCAGTTATAGAGGAAAGAGAGGGCCAAATGAGACATTGCAGAGTTGGGTGCCATTTTATTTGAAAAATGTGTTAGACCTTTTGGATCATCATTTGGCCTGTTACAAGTAGTATGTCTGAAAATGCTGTCCTCATTGCAAAATAGAATCCTTTAACTGGTTATGTAAAATACCATGCATGTTTCTGTGCTTTTTTTAGTCAGATTTTATGTTCTGTTGTTACATGACGAATGTTCCTGAAGGTACAGTTATGGATGTAGGTAGTTTTCCTTGTTCTGTCTCCCCAAACCATGAGCAGTTTGCTTTGTATTCCTTGCCTTGGCCCTTATCTGTAAAATGGAAATCTTCCTTCCTTCAGTCTTCCAACATGTCTGATGTAGTTTTCATGATAAATGCATACAAAGATGTTAAAGGCTTGCATTTTTACTTGAATCATTAAGCCCTTGGGAAGTTTCAGTAAAAGTTCAGACATCTAAGTTCTTCATTTCCTTTTCTAAAGGTTTTATATAAGCTTTCGTGGACCTTTAAGCTGGCTGATCGGTATGTGTGAGTCCACCACGTCATTAGGATATGTGCACTTCTGGATCTCTCATTCACTTCCTTTGTGTACTCTGGGGAGAAAAGGATTGCCTACATTGCTCTTAGTGTTCTCATATCATTTGCTACTGTGTATTAGAATAATAACTGTAATTGAATTGAATATTATGCTTCAGGACTTAAGTGAGTTGCCTGCTGTGATCAGGAATGTTTCTCTTCTCCCTGTGCTGCTGCATGTCTCCTCCTTCCCCTTCACAATTCATGAAACGTTTAAGGATGTTATGTTTTCCTGCAGTGTGTGGCCACAGCTAGAATTGGGATAGCAGAGCAAGGCGCCCAGTGGTCTGAGGTAGAGTAGGGGATCCTCATTCTGAGATGCTTGCATAGTCTGTCCTGCTGTGCACTCAAACTAGTGGCTAGAGTCGGCTGAAATCTGTTCCGCCTCTATTCCTCGGATCGAATTGGCAAGAAATGTCCGAGGGCTTTTCTTTTTCCTAATCTGTATGGATTCTTCTAAAAGAAAACCTCAGGGCTGAAATAGCAGAACGTGTTGCGAGTCACTTGTGGTTCTTCAGTGGGTAACAAAGATACGCTTTTTAATGATCATTTACACGAGCAAAATTTGCCATTTATCTAAAAACATCTAAGACAGATTGACCTGATTGTGTATTTGTGTCCTCTTCAAACACTGTCATTAGCATGTTCAAAGTATATGTTGTTTGGAGTCAAGCATAAATAGCCCCCTTAAAGCTTTGAATTTGTACATTCTCAAATTGTGTAATTAAAGCTTAACTTGACTATGAAACCTTTTTTGGACATCTAGCTGTCTTTTGTCAAGGTTGCAGCAGATATTTTTGTTTCATTTATAATACAAAATGCATCCTCTGTCTACTTCCTACTAATATTTTAAAAAGATTAGTTGTGTAAAAAAAAAAAAAAAAAAAAAAAATTATGTACAGATTGCAGCCACACACTCTTCCTGAAGTTACTGCATTAAACTTAGTTCTGCCTCTTTCTGCACCAATTTGTTAATGTTTGTTGTTCTTTTTTTTGGACATTGTTCCCAAAGCTAAAACTGAATGGGAAGAGATGCTACAATAGTGTTTGTGTTGTTATAACTGCATAATGAAGATTCTGGAAAACTGGAGCTAATGTATGTTTTTAAGTACATCTCTCTGCCTACTGAAGGCAGACTATAATATAGATTTAAAGCTATACATTTTCCTAGCTTTCATAATCTCACTCTGTTTTCACACTGAAAATTCTGTAGTCTTAGCTGGTAAGACTAAGATGTTGGCTCCTGCAACTAATGAGTGTCATTGTTTTAGAGAACACCTATATTTTATCCTCTGCTTAAAAAATATTTTAGCTAAGGCAACTTTTGGTTTTATGATCTCTGGCTAAGCTGGTTTTTAGAGCTGTATTCAGATTGTCTTCATAAAGAATCTGCTGTGAGGCATGGTATAATCTAGGATGCTCTTTTTATGGGAATTAATTTAATGTCCACTTGGGTGCTCTGGCTGGAATCTTGGTTCAGGAAATGGGACACAATGGTTGATAAAGCCCCTTCTTTTCAAGGTAACATCTATTTGGATAGATGTGAGACAGGCACTGAAATATATTGGAGGGAATAAAGGTTTTACTGTGTGCCTTCTCAGCAGTGCAAATTTCAGATGCAGTTAGATTCTTCAGTAGACATTTCAGTAATTTTGGTATGTCCCCTCTCTCACAGGAAGAAAGATCTTTTAAATGTGTTTTGATATACAAGGGGTCACTCTATGGAAACTAATTTCAGGCTGCAATTATAGAAAGCTAGAGTCAATATAAATAGTAATAATGATACAAAGACAGAAGTGATAATGACAAACCAACCCCATGGAATATAGGATAGACTTCTGCTTGATCCACTTTGCATTTTACCTCTCTCTTCAAGCTTTCAAACAAAGAAGGGGTAGGCAGATGGGTATTCTGTGGGTGGTTTTGCTGTGGCATATCAGAAGTATTTCGTGGTGTTTGTTAGAAATCAAGATGATGAGGTAAACATTCTAGTATCTTTCATTTGTTTATTTTGGGAAATTGTGGGTGCTTGTGTTGACTAAAGTTAGAGGGGGAGTGTACAAGTTTTGATTAAATACAAAGGGAGTTGGTAGCTGCAGTGGATGTGAATATGGAAAATAATGTTTTTCTGTTTGTTCATGCTGCTAGCCAAAAAGAGCTTTATTCTTTCATAGTCATATTGTCTGTGAAGAGTACTGTGTTGTCATATCCCTCCTTAACACACTGTCTGTTTCATTCTGAAAGATTTGATGCTGAATCTGTGGAAGGCTGGGGAGCAACTGTGGTGTGTTTGACTTTCCTGGTTAGAATCTCTGGGGATAGTTGTTGAACAGTCTGTTATAATCTGAAAGGCATAACAGCGCTCTCATGAACGGCACTGAGTTTTAGAAAACCTGTATTTACTGTATACAGCACTGATGTATTTTGGGGGGTTCCAGAAACAGTGAGACAGTTCACTTTGATGTTACCATCTGATATCTGATTAAGACTTTTTTTCTTCTTCCCGTTGCTTTTTCAAATAATTGTTTCATTACCAGTTGCTAAAATTTATGTAAGTTATGTGTTCACTTGTGTTGCTATAAATATTTATATTACAAATTTATAGATAATGTAAAGAAAAATATTTTTTTAGAGCTTAGTGAAAAGGTGGTTGTTTAACTGGGCTTAAAATACAAACAGCTAGAGGCAAAGCCAAGTTCTTGTACAGGCATGTGCTTAATTTTAGGAGTAGCGTTAGAAATCATGCTGTATATGTTTGACTGAATAACTGTTACTTTCAGCAGCTTTTAATTGATCTTTTACTGAAACTCTAGCCTGTCCGCAATTCAAAACATGCATTTTCAGACATGAAGATTTCTTTTCCGTGGTTTCAAAGGTACATTCTTGCATGTCACACAGATCAGTGGGTAAGGGAGGGAATATTGTGGGCTGTCCAGTGTTGCACCTCCCAGCTAAACCTGAGAATAAGGCCTTACAGTGAGGATGCTTGGTTTTCATACTTGCTGGATTTCTGCAGTCCAGACCAGCTGCCTGATATAAAGTAAAAGACTTGAAAATTAAATATGCTCAAACTCCACGTTGCTTTTTAAACTTTTTTTTCTGTATTCTGTAATTATTTGTCTTCCTTCTCCCAGTTGCTTTGAGTAAGTCTTGTACATTTCATGTTCTGCACTTGACTGCCTGTGTTTGAAGAATAGGATTTATTGCTAAAGTCCAATGGCCTATTTTAATTTTGAAGAACAGCTTAAAGAACGCCATGTGCGTGTTTTAAGAGATAAGTAAGGAATCAAATAAAGTCAATTTTCCAAAGTAATGCTGAGTCCCTTGTTTCCTTGATAGTGGGAATGCAGTTGAGTTTGACATGACAGACCAATTGAATTGTGGCAGATAATGTGTTGATATAAAGAAAACATCCTTAAGGAGTTGGGGAGGAGGGGAAAGAAGGGAAGGAAACAATTAGTAGACTTGAATCAAAGGTGGTCACATTCCTTAATAATCCAGTGACCCAGTATTGAAATATATTGGTAACTATGAATGCTTTATACACCTTAATTATATCTTCAATCTAATGATGTGTGGTTAGGTGCAACTATTTCTTTCTTGGATCTTATATTGAGGCAGGTAGATATTGCTGTCCAGGCCCTGACAAGAGGTCACCCACAGTACTTCTGAGTATGTGAATCTCTTCATGTATGCAAGGCATAGACTCAATATTTTTACATTTTGAAGCTGTTTTGCATAAATAGGTTTACCTGTTTAACTGGTACAAAAGAGTGCACAGACATTATGTTATTTTTAAGATGTGGCAACAGATACTGTCTTTGTATAATACATAAATGGAGAATTTTAACTATTAAAATTATTGCCTGAGTAGTTTCAGAAACATATGAGGTTATTGGTTTTGAAAGGTCTCTTTGCTTTTACTGAAGGGGCTGAAGCTTTTTCTTTTATCAGACATTCGATGTGTTTTCACCATGTTGTGTGACTACAAGCCTGCAAAATTATTGCCTGAAGCATGGTTTAAAAAAAAGAAAAACAAAGCTCAAAGTAGTATATTGAAAGAGGCTTTCACTTGACATAAGATTTTTATTTAGGATGTTTTGAATTTGAATATTTTGGCTGACAGATTTGTACCTCGGTTTTTGCATTTGAGAGGCGTTGGAATGTTTGTGTGCTGTGGAGCCTTGGGATGTATTCAGGTAGTATCTATGCTATTTGAAGCTAAGAGAAAACAAATGCTCTTTTTGTTCAGGTTTTCATCTAGATTACTCTTAACGTAAACTAGGTTATAGGACATTGAATAATGCACAAAGAATTTCCCATAACTTTCTAATCCCCCTCCAAATCTCTTTTTCAGGAGTAGTTAATTTCAGAATACTTTACACTTAGAAGAAGAAACGTGGAAATATTAAAACAAATGATCTGCATTGTATCATTGGCTTAGCGTGCTGCAGTATTATTTTAAAATATTATTATTTAAAAGTATTTAAATTCAAAGGAGAAATGATAGTGTCAGTTATAGCGTAAGACTTTCTTAATTTTTACGGAAAAACATGCTGAATTTGATTGGTCCCTGTCATGTGGACAGAGTATTAATATGAAACAAATAATTTGTGTGGTCAAACTACCTTTCATTGTTTACCACAACTTTAAGAAAATGTGTAGAAATGTGGTTGTGAGCTTTGGCTGTCAGTTTTGTGAAAGCATTTCAATTTCTTCTCTCTGTGTAAGTAACCTTATTTCTTTAAGCAGTCAGGTGAATGAGTATTAGAGGTGAAAACCTACTAGAATCTTACTCTTGTATTTATGTGTGCATGCTATGCTTATAAGCTCATATGATACACTACTGTAGTGTTCTATCATATACAACTTCTTAAATAGAAATGGATACTGGTGTGATAAGACATGGATGATCACAAATGGAAGAACTCCTCTGATTTCCAAAACAGCTCCAAACAGAGTATGTTTTCCACACCAGAGTATGCTATATAGTTCCTTTTGGTTCCTGAGGCTAGACTTTAAAATGCAGAAATCCAGTTACTTGTTTTGAATATTTGTGTATTGTCTGATGCATCCCTGTAATAGATTTGTAACAAATTCCATAGTTGTTTTTAGGAAGAAAATCCTTAGTTCAGTAACAAGCATGAGCTTGTACAAGCTTATGTTTAATAAGAAAGGTTCAGGGTGAAAACATCAGTTGCCTGAAACAAAGCTGGTTTGTTTTCATTTTGGGGTTTTATGCTGTCAGTTGCCTTTGAACATACTTAAGCATCTCTAGTTCAAAATGCTTATTACAGTGCTTCTGAAATTATAGTGAATAAACACATTCTTGTTGCTGACCCTTTAAGTACATTGGTGTTTCCAGTTGGACTCAGAACTCTATTTTGGGGGGGGGGGGGAGGGGGTGTAATCTTTTCCATCTTTAAGTGTGCTGTAGACAAATCCTGCAGTCTGATTCTTTTTCAACTACTTTTTTCAGTTCAGAGTTTTCACTATAAGGAGATATTGTTAATATAATAAAATTTCCTATTGTCTTGAACTGGGTTGATTTAAGGTAGGAACTACTGTCTCAAAGTGCAAGTCTGCAGGATGGGATTTCAGTGAAAGACACTTTAAGTACATTTTTGGTTATAACTTACCTCGGTCCCAAAGATCAGCTGTTGCTTTCTGATGACAGCAATTTGTTAGTTTCAGAATTCTGTGATGGTGTCTTTTCTTGAAAACATAACAATGGTATATTGGAAGCATTGTTCTTGGGCTTTTCATCTTTCCTCATGTGTTTTGATATCACATCATCTCATGCTTGTCCTGGCATACTAAAAGCTACAATGGCTTGCGTAAGAATCAGTTTGAAAGAGTAAATGTTTCTTTTTTCTAAATTATTGGTAAGTGTTTTTTCCTTACAGTGTAATTAAAATACTAGGTTATGATTAAATGTTGCAAGCAGTGACTTCTAATGAAAGCCTTAGTAATTTTTCATAAAATAATGTTAAAATACTGTGCTTCATGCATTTAAAGGTGAACAAACCTAATGAACTGTTTTGGAAACTCGACAGTTGACTTACAGTGATTATGGGTCTGCCTGTTTAAATAGCATTTCAAACAGATAAAGTTGACTGATGCAGTCCATAGTGGATAATGAAATATTATATAGACCACACTGTAGTGCAGGAAGCCTTACTTGCATATGGAAGACTATGCTGTGTTGGTATCTTATTTTATTTAGATATCCCAGAATGATGCTGCTCATTTTCGTTAAGTTCTATTCTGACGTACTCTTGAACAGAATAGAAAGTGAAGTGTTGAAAAAGTAACTTGAATCCTAAAATTACTTCGGCACTTCAGCTGGTATGAGCTAAGGAGAAGCAACAGCTACTTAAACTCTGCTACCCTGCAAATGCTTTAGGAATGTAAGTGGCTTACTTTACGGTGTCACACTAGAACAGTTACATCTTTTTCCATTTCTTAGATCTAATTTAGTTCTAAATGACTCCTTAAAAAAAAAAACCCAAAACGAAACCCAAACAAAAAACAAACCACAAAACCACACAAAAAAACCAAGCAACAAAACACACACAAACACCTCCCTTCCCCCCAACCCTTAAACTTACACCACTTTTCTTTCTTGTTATAAATAAAAATGTCATATCCTCAAAAAGACGTGATAACTCCCAGTTAGGTCATGATTTGCTAAAGTATGGTGCATGCTTGCTGTGATCAACAACAGCGAGAAAGAAAATGGCTGTAAAAAGGGAAATTTCAATCTCTTTACTTGGAACGTGCACTCTTTTTGAGTTGTTACTGTTTTGAGTTCTTATGTCAAAAAGTTCAGATACTGTTATCTGAGCATTTTGTCTCTGCCTTAATTTATTGAATTAATCCTTTAATGTCGTTTGGGATATCTCCTTCCAGTAGTGGAGTTTGTGCTAAGAGAGATCCCTTTTACAGAACTAGAAAGTTAATGTTAGCCGTTTCTTAAGTGAGACACTATCCTCTGTGTGCCTTTTGCAAGCAAACCTTGACAGGCTCATAGGAAATGCAGCTGACGTTAGGAAGCTTGGGTGGGGACTACAAGGAGCTGGCAAATACTACAGGATTTAGTGCCAGACTTGCTGACACAACAGTACTTTACTTGTAAAAGTTTTCTTTAGGCTGCTAATTCTGTCTTCAGAGTAACTAGAACTAAAGCAGTGTCTCTAATGCCAAGTTAAAATAGCTAAAGCAACAGTTTATGGGAAATTGAGAGTGCTGGTTTCCTTCCACAGCTTAGATCCTTAGTAATATTTGTGAAAAGAGCAAGCTCCTCGCTTAATGAAAGGATGGGTTATGAACAGTGCCATAGAATGAATGCACTGCAAAACAAGTCACAGCTAACTGTAGAGTAAGCGGCAAAAATAGCTCAAAGAGGGAAAGGCTAGCAGTGTAAAGTATCTGTAAATGCCAAGCGCTGTCTGTTTTATATCACAGTTTCCATTTATTTGATTTGCCAGTTCATAGTCATATTTCCTAAGGCATGCTTTTAATAGCTTCCCTTAGCGTTCAAATAAAAATTCTTTACTTCAAGTGTATCTAGACATTGAGAAATGCTATGTTGTCAAATGCGAACACTGTTACAGCAGTTTGTTGACCTTGTCACCTTAAGTATAATGTGTTCTGTCTTGAATTTACAATATTTCTGGTCCATGTAAAAGCCTATGGAGTAGTAAAGCAAAGCTTTGAAGGGGCGTGAAAGTGGAATCCAGCTTCTGTTTGTTTTGCAGAAGTTCAGGCAGAGTGAGTTTGCTGCTACCTTGCTGTCTCTGTTTCTGTATGTGGGAGGGCTTTCAGGTGATATCATGGAAAGGAATCTTGCAGGGGAAGGCATGCCTGACTTATAGAACATAAAAACTGGTGCGGTCTGTGGTGGAAGGATGCCGCTCTATTACATAAGCATATTGGCATTTTTTATATTTCAGCATCACTCTTACATTTTTAGGAAGAGCTTCATTCCTTTCCCTGCAGTGCTAGAAGTGCTTAACTGGACTCAAAACAAGTGTTGAAAGAAATGAGATTCAGAAGGTGAATTTGATCTGTTCAGTGTTTGATTGGTGCAGTATGCTATGCCAGGTTAGCTTTAATATTATTGCCCCTTTTAAGGTAAGCAGCTGCATTGTGTTCTCCCACAAAAGTAAAATCTCAGTAGGAGGCTGAAGCTGCTTTGCCTAGAGCAACTGAATGGCAGTATCTTGCATCTGTGGGAGGCATTGGCTTCTGCTGACCTCAGAATTGTAGATCACCACCTCTGAAGTCTCCTGTTCCCCAATTATTTTATCAAGGTAAAGTGAAATATAAGCAATATATAAATAGAAGGAAAGGCTATTTTTTAAATCATGGAGGTTTTTTGCACGAACTATTGTCATATAAAGGCAAAACCGATTGAGCAATTTTTCTCTGAGATCACCTTTATCATCTTTGGTAACATCTCTCATCAGTTCAACTGTGCAACACTGTGATGTCTTTCAGACCAAGATTTGTCCTTTCCTGAAGACTAGCATTTAGAAAGGTTGCTTTTAAATCTACAAAATGTAAACTGGTGCTGAAACTGAAAGCTATGTAGCAAGTTACTGTGTAGCCCATGACTTGACCAAATCAAGCTGTACAGCACGCTGAATTTTTTGTGTGGCTCTTGGTGGTGATCTGTTCTCGTGTCTCTCTGGACATTCTATAGCACATCTCTAGGATTTACTCTTCTGTAGTGCCTGATCACTCCCAAATTGTTACCTTTTGTTATTTTCCCCCTAAGTATGTAAACTTTCATTCTGAACAGATCCTGGGTTTAACAGTGTGGATGTACCCAGGAAGGCATGTATGTCTTAGCTCCATGTAAGGAGCTTGGAGGACATGTTTGGGGAAGAGAATAGAGGCTTGTTTAACAAAAGACTAATTTCCTTTCAGGTGATAACAGATAACCTTTGGAGAACGTTGAGTCTTTATCTTGGTCACTCAAATTTGTTGAATGAAGGAGGGTCTGATAGCTGTAATGGTGACTCTTTGCTTCCAGGGAGGAGTTTCTTTGTTGGGTAAAAATTGTGCAGTATCACTGAAGTGATCTGGACAGTGTCCAAGATTTAAACTGTCTCGTGGGATGTATTGCTGGCATTCTCTGTGGCCTGTTTAAGCATTTCTGTTTACAGATGTGTAGAGTCAGCTATTTGCAATGCAGCGAGACTGCACTTCCTGTGGGTTGAATGGCGTTGCTTAACTGTGGTCAGCTGAATTCCTTGGACAAGAGTTGAATTTTTGTAATGTAAAGTCTATAGACTTTGCCAACAATAGCTGGCAATGAATGCATGTGCAAGGCTAGTATGAAATAATTTCTGATGGTGTATTAAATATTGTGGACTCTGTTCATCTTTTTCTGCATGGTTCTGACAAAAGTGAGATGCAGGAATGGCTTTGTAATTATCACTTGCAGATTTCACACTAACTCTTCACTTGTGAAGCAGGATAATGAACTGTGAATGTATACAATTTTTATAAAGCTTATGAACGGACATGTGCTTTGACTTCAGAACACTTTTTCAGAAATGTAGTAGCTGACATCCGTTTTCTTAGACACTGATACAATTTGAGTATCAAACTTTTTTTCTTTTTTTCCCCCAGATGGAGCAATTATCAGATGAAGAACTTGACCATGGTGCAGAAGAAGATAGTGATAAGGAAGATCAGGATCTGGACAAGATGTTTGGGGCCTGGCTGGGGGAACTGGACAAACTCACACAGGTTAGGGAGGTTTCAGTCATCTCGCGGAATAATTCTTTATAAGTACTACATGTTTCTTTTCAGTTGGATGCTAAGTACTTAGCACTGCTACTTGCAGCAAGGTAGACTGTAGCATGTGACCAGCTCAGTACTCTTTAAAGATTTCTAAATTGGCTATCCTATCTCAAAGTTGTTAAATTCATTTTTCACAATCTGCTAGTTTGGCCTTTCCCAAAGGATATGATTCCTTCTGACAACTATGGAATTGGTATTTTCTCCTCATGTGTATAGAGAAACACTGACTTTAGCTGGCTAGAGGTAGGCTATATCTCCAAACATATGATTGGACATTGTCCAGCTATAACAGCATTTTTTTGTTGCACCTGAACAGCAATAAGGAACAAGAAATTGTGAATGTTGCCACTGATGACATGGTAAGGTGCCCTGATAGACCCTACAGGACTCGCCATTATTCCAGAGTACTCTTCCTGTATCAGAGAGGCACCTGATAGGACATCTTCTTTTGACACTTCCTTCTTTCTAGTGCTTTTCCTTTCCTTCACAAGCAGATCTTAAAGTTTCTCATGGTATGCCAGACTCCTGAGGTGATAGGCCATTTCTCTGTGACTACCTGCAGTGTTTTTTTCAGCCATGTGAGCTGGCCCTCCTGAATAACGTATTTCATCTTCTCCCTCTTTGTTATGTAGACTTAAGCAAAGGTATGATACCTCAAGTTTCAGTAAGCTAGTGAAGAGGTGGCTTTTCTCATCTTCATCTTACCCAAAGACTGAAGGAAAATTGAGCTAATCGTATGATAGTGTTGCAAATTGAGGCTCATCTCTCTTATGTTCTGGTTAAATCTCTGCCTGCAAGATCTGAACATAGATAGCACTCTAGGGGAAAAAGATTCCCCCCCCGCCCCCCCCCCGTACTTGTGCATGCAGGAAAATAAAGAATCCTGTCTTTTGAGATGAATGGAAGACAGTGTGAAATAAAAAACCCAAGAATTACAATATACATTTAACTTCCTGTGAAGGATTTTTAATGGTAAGTGGGAGCCATTTTGAAGGCGTGGGCTCTGTAAATCACCTCAAGTGGGGGTCTTCACCGAGGAGCACAATGGGTAATTAGTCTTAGACCTTTTGTTCTCTGCCCCATTTTTTTTCAGGTATGAGCAGCCTAGAAGTATAAGCATACTGTACTTGGGGCTTACAGCTACACTATTGACATACAGACTTTATGGTGATGTCTCCATTTGCATGCTGATCCATGCAAAATTCTTAAAACCTACTAACATGGTTAAGGGAGGACCTGCGTTATTTGTTTCTCACTTTCGTATTGCTGTACAACACAGTCTGCAACATAGTCTGACAGTTGTCCTTCTGTCTTTTGCAACTACTGAGAAATGACATTTCCCCCCAAACTTTGAATGACCTCATATGGTTTTGTATAAACAAGTTAATGCAGTTAGTTGTGTCTCAGTTCCTTTGTTTGGAAAGTGATTGTGTCTTGATGCAGCTGTCCCAATAAAGGGGTGTGATCAGAGCTAATGAGCTCCAAAGTGCTCATTCTCCTGTAGTCTCAGCATTTGTTGCTATTTATCAGCTGAACTCTAAGAGCAGTAGGAGGAAAGTTGTTGGTTTTTTTTTGTCCTTGAGTTCCTTGAACTTTATCTTCCTTTTTAGATTTTCTAAATATTTGTTTTCGAGGGATTCAAAGTAAGACCCAGATTCCTTTTCAGATGGAAATGCTTTTTAAAAGATTTGTAATTGCTAAGACGCCCATGAGATCATTTGAATTCACTTTGCCCTCTTTAACTGTTGGTCTAATAAAAACATTATAAAATGTAGTCACAAAATTTGCAGCATGTGCGAGCAGTGTTTGGCACTGATGCAGAGTGCATTAACATTTATCCTGCTCTAGTTATTGTGCTCTATGGTGCAGATTAAATGAAGGAAATCTTACCTTGCTTCACATGATCATTCAGAACTAAGCTTCTGGTGCTGGTGCAGTTTTCAGCAGTTCTCCAAACTACTAGTTTAACAGCATAATGTGTTATGGAGAATGTGCTCTGAAAATAGTGAGAGCATATCACATGTGTTTCCAAGGATGTGAAATAACTTTAATTATTACTAAATTCAGCAAAACACATTTTAGGGACTTTTAACCAGAATATATTTGCTTTACAGGAAATCTTTTGTGTCAGTCTATGGGTTCAGTCTGAAGGAATGAGCCCTAATTGCCTCTTCTGTCTCCAGTGTCATTACTGCCTCTAGGGTTATAGATAAATATTTTTATTATTTTTTTTTCCAGCTGTTCTGTGTGGGACAATATGTAAGCTCCATCAAAGGTATTAGAGGTTAGGTTTTTTCCACCTGATGGAAGACAAGGAGCTGGCATCACTGGCTTCTCCTCCTTTAAGTGATGATTCGCTTCCAAATAAAGTAGTATGTAACACTATTCAAAAATGCATTTGGAATATGCTTCCATCCTTTTGATTCTAAAAAAACCCAGTGTGTTTAACATCTTTTCTCCATTGAGTATCTCAAGCTAAATCTCTGTGGTATGGTGATGTATGTTTTCAGTCTAAAGCCTGAAAAAGATTTTTTTTTCTTTTTTCTTATATGCCAGGAGTTTTTGAAAAATTTCTCTTAGAGAAAATTAATTTTTATTCATTTTGAAACTTTGCTTGTCCAGTTCCTTGTCAAACTTTGTTCTGCCCTTTTTCTTGTCTTTTTCAGAGTTTGGATACAGACAAGCCTGTGGCACCAGTGAAGAGATCACCTCTCCGTCAGGAAACCAATCTTGCCAACTTCTCGTATCGCTTCTCCATGTACAATTTGAATGGTTTGTTTGAATTATTTACCCCCTAAAATGTTAGTTTAGGAGAAAAACCTGTTGCAGCTATAAATGAGAACATTGTAAAATATAAGAGCATTTAAACACTCTCCTCGCTGAAGTGAGAACATATTTGCTGAAGGCATTGCTTTCTGATGGCACAGAATTTTGAGTATCCTAAAGCAGTATCTTTTACAGCACCTAGTATCTGAGAATTGTAGTCTAGTGTTTGTACAGACATAGACGTTCTGGGATCTGGTCTCATGAAAGAATGAATTGATGTATATCTGTTAAACAGGAAGAAAGAGCATCTTGCTTCATGGGACAGGCTGTGGGAATATAGCTGTAGAATGCTTTCATGTTAAACAAAAAGCACGTTTTTCCTTGTCTTAAAATAGCTTCCCCTGGTTGTAATACAGGAAGCCTTAATTTAAAGGCTTGAGTATGTGTGTAGTATTTTGTGGTTTTTTTTAAAGCAGTGTCACATACCTTGCATTGCTTTAGCAGAAAATGCTTAGCAAAACACCTATACTTTTTTGAAAAGTTGTGGCATGATATTATACAAATGTATTTTTAGATTCTGTTCACGGGACAGCAGTTTAAACTTTTCAAATGTAATCTTAACATTCATAGATTTCTTATGTCGGCAAATGTATTTAACCTAAATTGTTTGGGTTTTTTTAATTGCTCTAGACCTGTCAAGAGTAGTAGTGCAAATAAATTTGTGCTTAGCAGTGAGCAGAGATTATGCAATACAGATGGGAATAGAAAATACAGCTTCCTTTTCTCCTTTACCCTAACTGTTAAATTTGATAATACAAAGTGAAGAGTTGCACAGACAAATGAAGTAACTGCACATATTGAAAATTCTTTTTTGTTGCAGAAGCCCTGAATCAGGGGGAGACTGTGGATCTAGATGCCCTCATGGCTGATCTCTGTTCCATAGAGCAGGAGCTCAGCAGCATTGGGTCTCATTCAGCAAACAACGCTGCAGTGAAACGCCTTACCACAGAATCCAAAGCTCAGAAACCACCTGCTAGCCGACCTTCTACTAAGCACAGCAGTGTGAAAGGATTATCCTCCTCATCTGGTAAGGTGACTAAACCATCACCTGCCAACGTATCTTTGGATGACATCACTGCACAGTTAGAGAAGGCCTCTTTGAGCATGGATGAGGCAGCCCAACAGTCTGTTGCAGAAGACACCAAACCAGTAGTTACTGCTCAGCACAGGAGGACAGCATCTGCTGGCACAGTGAGTGATGCTGAAGTGCACTCAATCAGTAACTCCTCCCGTTCCAGCATAACTTCTGCAGCTTCCAGCATGGACTCCTTGGATATTGATAAGGTGACAAGACCTCAGGAGCTGGACTTGACATCACAAGGGCAACCAATCACTGAGGTACAGTGTCATTAATTCAAGATTTTGGTTTGTCGGTTTGTGGGTGTTTTTTTTTTTTTTCATTCAAACTCTTTTTGCCTTCACCCCCCTCCCCCTCCTCTTATGCTGACACTCCTAGCTAAACATCTTCCGTACAGTGGGGTTGATTAAAGATTAAGGTTGCTTTTGCATGGACTGCACATGCTGTGGCTATTACTTTCTCTGTTTTTGTTTCTGTCTGCAAGGAATCTTTTTAAAGAATGTGTACTACTTCCCCCCCATAAGGGCTTTCCCCATCTCTTCCTCCTCCTAAGCCAGTCATGGATTTTAATGTTCTATAGTTAATGTTTTTATTCTAAGTAAATCTCGTATTGCTTTTAATTTAAATCTGAAGAGCGCACAGTTGTGGAAAAAAGAAAGTACAACTGACAAGACTACATTCCTGTTACAGTACGCTTAATACCTGAAACACATGGAGTAATTTATGAGTGCCTATCTGGAGCTATACTATACCAGTAATTTGCTGCTACTTAATATTCTTGTTTAATGTATGACAGGGAGAACTCTTTGAAGCAATGCACAACACAGAAAAACAACTAGGCTGGATACAGCAATAGCAGATGTTCTTTTGGGATTTTGGTGCCTTGGTGTTGCTTAATCAGAGAGGAAGCTTATCAGTAAAAACACAACCAGTTTAGGGAACATTGAAAGTGCTGGCAACTTATGTAAGGAAATGGGGAAAATGTTCCAGTGAATTTAGAGAACTTAAACTAGAAGTTGTCTTGTAGAAATGTTCTCTGAAACAGAAATCTGGCCTGTTCAAAAGTCAGTTGTACTAATATGCTTGTTCTCTTTTATGGGAGAAAACTGGAACAAGTTGAGTTTATTCTAATCAATAATTAACACTAATTTGAATGAGCTGTGCTAAAAGCATGCCTCTACCCATCTGCAGCAGAAAGTTCATCTGATGTAAAGAGTGAATAATGCAGGCCTGTCAGTCTAATGATCAACTCATCAAGGTCACACTTAAATTTAAATTTTTATTTGAAATTATGAGAAATGAATGAGTGACAGTTTAAACTTTCTGGTGTTCGGTATATTTTTATTGGAGATTTGTATTGAGTGAAGCAAAACAGAGGTAGATAGAAATGTGTCCTTTTCTCTTTGGAAAGTTAAAATGCAAACCTTTGTGTTATTGCTGTAGGCCTAAGAGTTGGTTATCTTGGCCTAATTGTTGATTATCTTGTTTGCTTGTCAATCATTTTCTTTCTGTGATATGACAAGGCCTATTTTTGTCTTTTTGGATCTTCTTATTCATGCTGATATCTCTTTTTTTTTTTTAAATTATGTGGAAAGTTGGGCAATATTGTACTTTTGTCTCTCCTCAGGCTAAGAAGGTGATCTACTTGAATTAATCACTTCTGTAACTTGTATAGCACAATAAAAACTTGAAGTTTGCATTTCATTTTTAAAAATGCAAGATGTTTTCTGCAGTTGATTTTGCAGGTCTCCCTCTAGATCTCAGCCTCTCTTACTTCAGGAGTGATATGCTTGAGGCATCAGTAAGATTGCCCTTCTTGTCTCCCAGATTTTTCAATTCTTCACATGGCATGAGTAATCAACAAACCACCTGCTGCACTTGAGTGACTTGGTGTTGGTGAATCAAGAGACCAAGGTCAAGAAATTGCTTTGTCTTCACAGGAAGCTGATCTATATTGCTGCAAGTGTTGCAGTTGCTTTCTGAGCTCTTAGCCACTGACTGCAAGGCTCAAAATCACCCCCAAAAACTTTTCTCACAAAGATACGTGAGAGCTGCCTTTGTAAACCTGGTGATTGCTTCTCATAAGAATGTGACTATTGTTCCTCTGCCCAGATAAGTTGATAAGAGTGATTGCTTTGAAGGAGGTAACCAGAAAATGTTGGTAATTTGAGAGCCAAATTCTGCTCTTCTCTTGAAAGCAGAAACCTCAACACTCATTAACAGTGCTGCTTTGTTTTTGCTCTATCTGTTCTTTTTAATTTCAGTAGCCTGAGGAAGGTGTTCAACTCCGAGAAATCTTCCCTAAGTTTACAGAATTGTGTTCAACTATTCAGTATTAAAACTGTTATATGATGGGATGGGACTTTTTACTGTGAAGCAACTTTTTTTTCTCATCACTGCTGAAAGGAAAACTGGCAAAATCACATTTGGAGTTTGTGACAGATTCTGTGGTGGTGATTGTTAAATGAAATTCACCTTATAAATAGGCAGAAACCCAAGGATTCTTTGGTAGAATCATTGGGTACCAACAAAGGAGTTTATTTCCTTTTTCATTCATTTAGTGCCTGAAAACTATTGTTTAGGGATTTATTAATCTTCACGGCTAGACTGTGAACCAAAACACCTTTTCCTAGTATGGCTGAATTATACCCTCCCACCCACACAGTTGACTCAATGGTGCTGTTTTTAGTGGAGGACATCTGTCTGAGGAGGTAGCCTGTGAAGAAGACCTAGTGCCCATGTAGGAAAAAACCCTATTTTTTTTGTGCAGAAACTGGGAGAGGCTATTACTTCATGGCCATGGCAGATCTGTTTTGAGATTTGTTATTCTCACATAGTGCTTTAAATTAGCTCTTTTCTTTTTGCCTGTCTTCCTTGAGACTGTCTGTAGTTGAGCTGACCTTTAAAATTTTTTTTGCTGCTATGGCTCTTATGAAAGAGGTCAGTGCCTTGGCAGCTCTGCCCTTTTGACCGATCCTTTCTGTTTTCTCCAGGCAGTATAGGGACTTTAAAGTCATACTTTCTTCCGCAGCTTAGTTTTATTGGAATCACAAGAGGAAGAGCATAACATTAAGTAAAACGGAAGACTGTTTTGATAGGAGGAAATGCTTGTCTTAAAAAGGAAATCAAGCTTTGCAGTTATTAACTTGAGTATTCTATCGTAAAAAATAATTCTGCTGTGTATTCAAGAGCTCACTGACCTCGAAATGTAGGGAAATGCTGTAAAAGAACTGCCTTTCACTGAATGTACGTATGGTCTAGTATACTTTCTGACTGATAATAGTGACAAATGTTACGGAAAGAGGCTGCAATTCCATAGCCACCAAAAATGGGAGGATATGACTTCCCTTTCCTCTCTTCCTTCTTTCCCCAAAGCTCTTATTTACACTGTCTCATCTCCTCCCTTGTCCCAGCTTTGGCACTTACTGGTATTGAACACACCAGAACTTAGGCTCGTTTGGTGTTATTTGGGTGAATTGCATGGGCTCAGAGGGCTCTGATGTGTACTGATGCGCAGTAGGGCGATCGTAGTCAAGAACTGGAGGCTGTAAGGGAGAGCAGGAATACACACATTGGTGGTAATGGATTATTCAGATCTTTTTGCCTGAGCAATTGGACAGGCACCTTAGTGTCATCGTCTTCCTCTTCCTCTTAGCAGTCTGTGCTGTAGTAATTTCCTGGGGTTGAAGATACATCAGCATCATGACAGATGATAACTCTTGGTGATCCTATTGGCCAGGACCATTCTTTGTTACTGTTCTCATTCTGAATTTGTCTCTATGCCACTTTCAGGAGAGTTGACTGGAATTCCCTGGGTTGTCTAAAATCATGGTTTTATTAGTTGTCATTATGATTTGTTTAATTTTCTCCCTTTCGTAACAATTCTTAACACTATTTCTTTGAAGGCATTAATGTTCACAGCATTCAAAGACTATTGCTTTGTAGCCTCGAGATTTTGTCTTGGTGGTGCTGTTATCTGTCTGCACTTATGTTCTTGTTTTCAGTATCCCCTAAGCATTGCTGAATAAGAAAAGTTGTTTCCACCCCACCCTAACCCCCTGTAATTTTTGCCAAATTGAAATTTGTCTGAGTGTCATACACCTTTTAAATCTTGGTTTCTGTGTGTGGGATGCTTCACTTGAATGTAGACCGAATCAGTGATGTAATAGCATGAGTAAAGGTAGGGGAAGTGATGATTATATGACTAACTTCTCCCCTTCACCCACCCATATTATCTTTTTCCTTCTTCCTTCGGTCCCTCTGCCACCAAGAAATGGTCTCTGTTTTCAGTGAGCTGTGCTAGAGCAATAGGAGAGGAAAGTAGTGGGGAGAGAGGAGAGAACTGTGTTGATCATGCTCACGTCAGTTACGTCTGATTGGTGAAAGGGTTCATTCATGGACAGTCGTTACTGCCCTGCATATACTCAGTGAAGAGGTTGCAGATAAGGTTGAAGTCTGCCATCTGGCAGACAGCATCACCCCCCCTCCCTCCCAGAACGATGGAGTTCTTTGTCTGTAACCCAGTTTGCACAGCTAAGAGATTCTGACTTACATACAAAGATAAAAGATAATGTGTAATTTAGCAGTTGGTAATGCTACATAATTTTTTGTTTTGTTTTGTTTTTACTTAAATTCACTGTAGTTTTAGGCTTGATGTGCAAGAGGTGAAAATCGTGATGGGGGACTGCCAGTGCATTGAAACTACAGGTTCTTTGCTTCACTTGGCAGAGAAAGCAGCAGTATAGAGTAAACTTTAATATTTCTTTCTTTCAGGGGAAGCAAGGGAGCTTTGGGGGCATGACAGTTAGCAATGGTTGTAATGTAAGCTCAGCACACATAGATGAATCTGTATTGGCTAGTTAACTCCTGTGGGATAAAGTGGAAAACTTGAAATGGGCATCAGGAAAGACAAAGTTTGTGTTCCACAGCAATTTTGCCTTGGTTCTTGTATGGACACCTTATCACTAAAATAATACTTGCTACACAGTAGCATAATGCAGAAGCTTTTCTACCCATTAAAGATTATTGTAGGTCATGTTTTATGTGTGATTACTACGTTACATCATATGAAAATGCAGTTAACTGTTTCTGTACGTAGAGAAATCAACCCATAATATATATGGTCTTCGGTAGGCAACAGTATCTTAAAATAGAGTTGAATTGCTGAACCCCACATATTCTTTGTAGGTGATTTAAAGAACATTTGTGGTGTATTTTAGCTCTTGGAGGAATAGAGCATTATTGGCTCTTATATTTTGGGAGCTTAAGGTTTGAGTAGTTTTCCTTATGTTCCATGTTTTGTGTGGTTAGCAGATGCTAAGGATGTTAGTCTCTGATTTGTGAGAGTCGTCACAGATATGCAACAAACAAGGCATGACAGATGTTTGGTTTGTGTTTCTTCTAAAGACTCTTTTAAAAAAAAAAAAAAACTTCATTTTCTGCCAGTTCTATTATCTCTTTAGTTTTGTACACAAAGTGTATTCTGGAGTGTTTCCAGTTATCCTTTTCCTAAGCTGAAAATAGTCAATGGAAAGACTTAATTTGAAACACAATTGGACCATCTCTTCCTCTTTCTTTTTTTTCCAATTATTAGTCACAAAATGTTTTTTAATCAGTCAACAGTAAAGGAAAACTATGCATATCTATCATCTTGCATCATTACTTTGGCTTCTAATTTTGTTGGCATAAGAAGTGTGATCTGTCCAGTTTTCAAATGTTCTTGAAATATATGTAAAATGACTCTTCACTTGCCAAATCTTTGGAGACTTTCAAAACATCCTCTGAGATAAACATATCAGTTTATGAAATACAAACAATATTTATGTATTTTGGTAATCAAATGTGCTTGGCTATTCATCATGAAGTTTATGCATGACAGTAAAACAATTTTCATCGTACGATGCACTAGAACCCGAAGATTACTAATAGACTCTTCCCAATGCCTGCAAAACTAGCACCTAATTTTTTTTTTCACATTATACTTATGGAATCTGCAAATCAAATGATGGGAAAGGATTTTTTTTTTTTTTTTGAAAAAAATTTGAATTGGAATCCAAGGGGGATGTTCTAAAAGTTTAAATTACTGCACATGCATGGAATGGTAGGTTTTAAAAATTGGGGTATATAGATTTAAAATAAGTGTAAGGGAAATGAGAACCTGAACATTTTCCTTGTATTGGTAAATCTTGATTCTCCGATCACACCTGTGGTGTGCTTGTCCCTTCTTCCATTGTGTTCTTCTGGAGTTACCAAACACTTGATGGTTTCTCCAGCTGTTCTGACTTTTTTAAAATGAAGGCACATGGTTCAAGGTTCATCAGCCTTCACTTACCAGTTGCAGTAGACTCTTACCTATTACAGGAAAAGAATGTGAGCTGGTGGCAGTGGTAGTCAGCTGAGCTGGTACCCTCTTAAAATGGTTAGACTTCTATGTGTGTATGTACATGTGCTGTTTTGATTAGTAATGCTAACAGTAGAACAGCTGCTGTTGCTGATGGAAGCTGTCTGCAGTCCAGTGACTTTTTTTATCCTTTTAGCTTCCCCTCCTGTCTCTTTACATGCATTGATTAGAGAAGTTGCTATCACAGACTTCATCAGTTGTAGATGACAGTTTGAACTGGGTGCTGTGTAAATAATCACATTTTAAAATAAATCTCACTGCTTTCATGCTGGTTCCACAGCACTTTAGAAAAATACTTATGTTTATGATAGGATTTATTGAGAAAACATATCATTGATACAGACAAGCTAAGAAAATGGCTGCTCAGAGGTTGGAACTCTTACTAGATTCCTCTGCAAGAGATAAAATACCATAGATCAATGACCAAGTAAATCTACGCAACATACCTCTCGGAAGAAGCAGTCTTGTACCAAGCCACTAGACCCGAGTTGAGAAATGAGAATCCTTGCCTTATGATGTTACCAAATTTTGTCAAAAGCACTGCAGGGAGTTGTATGCTTTGGCTGCAATTTCCAGTGAAGATATCAGTACAAGTTGTGATTAATTAATGGGGCTTTTAAAACAGCCAATTTCTTTGTAGATACACCAGTCCACTTAAAACTAAGAGAAATTCCTTTACTTTTTCTGCAACATCTAATTAGATTAGGGAAGAGAAATACTACATCTGTAGGAAATTAGCAACAGATTACATGTTTGTCCTTACTTCACGTTGCCAAAAATCAAATTTGGAACAGATGACAAAAATTAAGAACACAGCAGCCGATTGTGGAACATTAAACTCTTAAGAGGAGAAAAGAATTTATGCAGTTTTCTTCCGTTGCATATACGTCTAACTTATAGGATGAAAACTAGGGTTTGTCATGTTTGTAAAGGAGTTTGAACCCAAAAAATGAGGCTTCATGTTCTGAAGAAACAATTGAGAACTGGCCTTTTAGCTGTGTCAGTTTTGCGCATGCTGGTTAGTGTTTAGTGTGTTAGCGTATAGTAGAAGTTGTCTGCAAATACAAAGAAAAGTCTTCAATTTTAGTTAACCAAATTTACAGCCTTGGTTAGTTTCCTGTGTTGGACATTTACTAGTCTCATGTTTGTAAAAGTTACTCGAGGTGGTTTGCTTTATGAATGCAGGTTTAATTTTTTGTCATATGGCTTATCTGCTTTTAACCAAAAGGGTAGATGTGTGACTTTTAACTCCCCAGCTGTGTATAACCATTCTCTTCTAGTGATTGATCTTTGGATGATTTGATGTCTACAGTCACTTTTTTTTTTAGGACTGATTCATAGTTTAGAAGTCAACAGACATATAAGCAAATGTTGCTTAATACAGTTACTGCTTAGTGTAAAAGGCAGCAGATTCAAACAAAACCAGTTAAAGGTGCATGTACTTTTATTCCTTAGGTTTCTTAGCTGCTTTGATATCTTGTTTTCTGTGCTGCAGGTAGAGCCCTTCACAGGATGAAGTATCTGATATTCTTTCCCTAACTAATGCAATTACGCATGAATTGGTCTTACCAGAGTTTGGTTGTTTTGGTTTTTTTTTCCTTCCTTCTTTCAGTCTTCCACTTAATGCATCTCTTTTTGGACAGATCAGACAACCATTTTCTGTGAAATTATACTCCATCTTATTTATTTTTGCTGTTATATTGTTTTTCTTTGGGGAAAAATTCCACTGCTTGAAACCTCCTCCCTGCAGACAAACTTTATTTGGGATTTCATATTTGGTTTATGCTAATTTCGGTCCATGCTACTGCTGAATCGGGCAGTCTTGCCCCGTCTTGTATTGGCACTAGTGTTTGTGCAGCTGCCTAGTGATTTGGATCAGCTTGTGGTCTCCCTGAAAAATAATCCTTCTGAATTAGTTGTTCATTGATCCACTGGACTGCATGGTCAAAATCACTGCTGTCCACACAAAAGAGACATGAGAGCACATGGTTGGGAGAAGGGTCACGATTGCCTCTTTCTTGTGGCAATTGTCTTAAATTTCTTAAAACCAGTAGTGAAACTAAGCTTGAACTGAAACGTTCACTAGCTTTTGCAATCGTTTCTGTCCCACTGTGTCCTAAGGAACTTGTGTTCCACAGGGAAACATTGCAACCTGACCTGGGAGGTGCATGGACTAGCAAATAGTGCACCTCATGTACACGGTGCAGCAGTTTCTTAATTTGAAATGTGTTGTGGTTTAACCCCAGCCATCAACCAAGCACCACACAGCTGCTTGCTCACTCCACCCCTCTTCTAACCTGCCCCCCACCCCCACCCCTGTGGGATGAGGGAGAGAATCAGGAAAAAAAAAAAAAGGTAAAACTCGTGGGTTGAGATAAAGACAGTTTAATAGGACAGAAAATAATAATAATTATAAAAGAATATACAAAACAAGTGATGCACAATGCAATTGCTCACCACCTGCTGACTGATGCCCAGCCAGGTCCTGAGCAACAGCCCCTGCCCCCCAGCCAACTCCCTCCAATTTTATTTCAGCATGACATCATACGGTATGGAACATCCCTTTGGCCAGTTGGGGCCAGCTGTCCTGGCTGTGCCCCCTCCCAGCTTCTTGTGCACTCGCAGCCTCCTTGCTGGCAGGGCAGTATGAGAAGCTGGAAAGTCCTTGACTTGGTGTAAGCACTGCTTAGCAACAACTAAAATGTCAGTACGTTATCAACATTATTCTCATCCTAGATTCAAAACGCAGCACTATACCAGCTCCTAGGAAGAAAATTAACTCTATCCCAGCTGAAACCAGGACAAAATGTCCACAGACATGTTTCTTAAATTGCAGCGAATTTCAATAGGTTTAGACTGTAACTGCCAGAACTGGCATGAAGTTATAAGTGTCCCTAGTAGTTAAGAAATACTTGCTGTAAATTAATACTTTTTTTTTCTTTGTCCTGATTAAAAAAAAAAAAGTTTCAAAGTTGAACACTTAGAGTTAGGAAATTCCAGTTGCCTGCAGTGAAATGGTGTTGCATGAGTTCCAGGAGGAGGATTGGCCACTTGGGAGCACAGAGTAATAGCTCCAGATTCTCACTTCCCATGTCTGGCTCCCATATGCTCTGCAGCAGCCAGGCATTGCAATTTCAAGAAGGCTGCTGTACTCTCCCACCATGGACCCAAGGATTCTCAAACTTGGCTAATCTTTTGTTCAAGGTTAGCAGTGTGCGGTCCAGTGGGAGGGCTGGACAGTGCTCTGTGAGGGGATGCAGCCTTGAGTTTTTTTAATTGTGATGCTCCAGACTTCACTGAGACTTTATGGACTACAATTTTAATTCTAAAGGCTTATGCTCAGACAAATTTGGGTAACTTCCCATGGGACAGCACAAAGCAAGTCTTTGAGGATGCCCCTGCCAATAATCTATTTCATGGTCAGAAGTGCAGAGGTCTTTACAAACATCCATATTTTAAATGAGATGCATCTTCCTTTCCTCTCTTGGAAATACTTTGTCTAATGTAAATGACTAGTAATCATCCTGTAACAGTAACCCATCGTGGAAAATTTCTGTTTTAGTGGTTATGTCTTGGCAAAATTTTTATAAGCAACTGAAAACACATCTTGTATGTGGAAGTATCAGGCAGCTCCATTATCTTATGCTGCTGCTTTTTCCAAGTGTCTGTTTTCCTTAGTGTCAAACCAAGTGTCAAACCTTAACTGTGTAACTTGGTTACCCAAATTAACATCCCTGAAACAAATTCTGTACCTTTGAAGGAAAAGGAGCAAGTGTTGGATGACACACTGGAAATCTTAGGCACCCCGCTTTTTAGTAGCATAATATTCAATTTTTGATCCCTTAACAACTTCACACTAAGCAGCTTGTCACTACCATGAACATTTTGTCCTGAGCCACAAATGTCTCTCCCCCCTTCGCTTAATGAAGGTTATAGAAATACAGAAATACTTCTTCTTCATTTCTTTTTAAATGAATTACAGTGTGAGGGTGCTCAGAGATCTAAAATAGTATGATCAACTGGAAATAAGATGAATCTCTACTAAATGGATATTCTTCTTACATGTACTTAGTAATTGTCACTAGAGTGTATTAGGTTATTTACTGGTATGGAGGAACTGACAGGGAAAGCAGCTAAGCTTCTGTAAAGTGACAGTATGTTTTTTTTCTGTTTGTAGTGTTTAGAGAATTTAACTCTGTTGTTGGCTTAGTGAGCAGGTGGTTATGCAAAGAGAATGTTACCTGGGTTTATTTTCTGATTTGTTTCAACAAAGGTAGGAAAAGTGTGTTGTGTGTGACTGCAGATGTTTTACTGCAGTGCTTTTACCTGAGATTATTGACTGTTTCCCCTCTTACTGTGGTCAAAAACATATTTGTATCCCACCTCCTTCTCCCTTCCCATAGGAGGGAGCCTGAATCTCCTCTTATCTTCAAGTCATCGATCATTGTCCGTAAGAAATTTGGATGAGGGACACTGCAACTTCTAAATCTAGTTTTGTTTCATTTGCTTAAGTTAATTGTCATCACTGCTTCTTTCTTCCCTCTTTTGAGTGATAATAAAGCCTTTCTTTCTCCTCCCTCCTTTTCCCTTCTTCCCCTTTTGCATCCTTCCCTCCCCATTTTCCTACATTTTTACTGTTTCTGTGGGACATTCAATCAATCAGTCCAAGCATCCCATTAACTTTCCAGAAGAGGAAGCTGAATTGACTCCTGTAAGTTGTTATGACATGTTTATATGGCTTCTGTCTATGTCAATTTGCCTGCAACAGAAAAATCACATTAGTGACTTGAGTTTAATTCATTAGTATCCCAACAGTGCAGTACGGTAACCATGTGTATTATTACAATCAAGGTTTTTAGTCTTAAGTTGATCATTGCCTATTTTCTAGTTATTAATTGGGCAAGGCTACTTAAAATACACTTTTTTTCTGAAGCATGATTGCTCTTGGCACTTAGAATCATAGAATAGAATCATAGAATCATTTAGGTTGGAAAAGACCCTTAAGATCATCAAGTCCAACTGTTAACCAAATGCTGCCAAGTCCCCCAACTAAACCATGTCCCTAAGTGCCACATCCACACATCTTTTAAATACCTCCAGGGATGATGACTCAACCACTTCCCTGGGCAGCCTGTTCCAATGCTTGACAACCCTTTCGGTGAAGACATTTTTCCCAATATCCAATCTAAACCTCCCCTGGCGCAATTTGAGGCTGTTTCCTCTTGTCCTATCTCTTCTTACTTGGGAGAAGAGACCGACACCCACCTCACTACAACCTCCTTTCAGGTCGTTGTGGAGAGTGATAAGGTCTCCCCTCAGCCTCCTTTTCTCCAGGCTAAACAACCCTTGTTGCAAAGGAAAGCAGAAAATGGATTTTTTAAATTAGATGTTCATCATTTTCTATTGTGTGCTCTTATACATTCCATACGAATACTTAATCTCAGAGAGTTTGCAAAGAAAAATTTAAGTTCTCCTTTCTCATCTTTGTCCCCCTTTGGGACAAAGTTACAAAAATTATGTTTAAACTGTTTTTAATTCTTGAGTTCTCTTTTGAAAATAGTGGATTCTAATTCTTTAAGCTGGAGTCCAAAGAATTCAAGGTACTGATGTAGTTGAAATGCAAGCTATAGTAGTTATTTTTTCAATAAAGTTTTGCAAGCATATAGCTCTCTATTGGACACTGCTTACTCAGTTTCCCTCATCTTAGTTTGTTTCTTAGGGACAGAAGGAGGCTTTTTTTAAAAAAGAAAAAATAAAAATTTTGTAGTCTTTCTCAATTGTCATATTAAATCCAAAATGGTGGCACAAGAGTGCCACCAGCTGGTTTAATTAGATGTGTGTGTTAATGTTAAGTTGTTAGTTTTGCAAGAAATGTGGCTAGATATTTATGTACACAAGTCCTCAGTCTCTTGTCATTGTCTTTTTTTTTTAATGTACTCAGTTAAGTTATTCTGTTGTATGTGCCTTGAGTGAATGATATCTTTGAACATGAGATAATATTTAACCAGAAAGGAGTTTTTCTAGTTAATGTGTTTAAGGCATTAGAACAATAAGATAAAATAACTCAGAAGATTGCTAGGTCATCTTTTTGTTCTACTTCCCACCTAGTTTTTGTCATTACTTGTAAATTGACAGTGTAAAGAACATATTTAACACCTTTCATACTGTATTGTGCTCATTTTAAACCCTGCATGTATGTATTCTGAGCCCTTACCTTAAAATTAGAAGAATTAGATAGAGCTCTGTCTCTTAGCAATGAAATTGAATCTTTCTAAATTTGTCCTATTTACTTCTGTACTAAGTGATAATCAGGTGTGTAACAAGAAAATGGATCAGTGTTTGATATGAACATGATTGTCCAGGTTTTGCAAAAATGTGCAAATAGAATTGAAGAAATGAGGCAATGTATATAGCATATTACCTGCGAACTGATGGCCTGCTACAGTTGCAAGATGGACTACACAGCCTGCATCCTTCAGAACCTAGCTAGACAGCTTAGTTTATCACCTCTTCTAAAAGGATCTTTATTTCTTAAAACCCATCCATAAGTTACTGTCTGAAAAAAATAATTCTAATATGCTCAGTAATTCAGTGTTAGTTTAGAAACCATTTCGGTGTTTTGTTGGGGTTTGTTTTGGTTTTTGGGAGGTCTTTGCGGGGGGCGGGGGGGTGGTTTTGGTGTTTGTTTTTTTTTGAAGCTGGCTTTCATCCTAAGACCTCAGAACCTCAAGAATTAATAGGGAAGAAAATCTTGAGCTTTTGGCCATGGAGAGGATTACTTGTCATTTAGTATAATGCAACCAATTATATTATGGAAATCTGAAAGGTATTTTCATTTTCCTGGTAGTCCATCTGTTCCATCATGTTTAGCAAACATGTTTTGTAGATGCAGGGTTGATCCTGGGTGTAAAAATGTTTCAGCCTTGAAAAAACTTTCTGGCATAAGCAGCTACTTTGTATTTAAGAGGAGTATTGTGTTGAGTTCTCTGAAAACACTGTGAAATGCAATATTCAACAGCTGGTCCATGAACTTCTGGTATTTAGGCCTGAAGATAATGGATGTTACATTCCTGTCTTCAAAGAAGGGATATAGGAGATCTTTGAAGTCCAAAATGTAATTTGGAACAAGACTATATCCTATGTTTTTATAAACATCAAGGCTAGCTGTCTTTGCTGAATGAACTACACATGAAAACTATTTAAAAAATTTTTGTCGTAACAGCATCTAGAACTTCTAAATGTTAATGTTAATTTTACTCAAATCTAGTTTTCTATGTTGTGATTATCCGTACCAGCTAGAATTCATTATGGAGATATTAGTAGGCTTATTTATATGGGTTTTTTGTTAGTTCTGATATTTTGATCATCATACCCCATTTTTTAATACAAAAATGTTTCCGTACTTTTTGTGCACAGCTGGTTTATCATCCCTTGAGAAAGGTATACTTTTTATCTTATAGAACATTAATGTTCTGATCAGCATGTCTTTTCTAGTATTTTGAGGATTTTAAAAATTATTATTATTATTAACATCCATAGTTTTCAGTGTGACTTGGAATAATTGCTGCTAGGAGTTACAGCAGAACACAGTCCAAAACAGTCATCTTTGCAATGTTTTCCTATTCTTGATAGTTTTGTTTTCACTATTTTTTCTTTATTCAGGTCTTTTGAAGTAAATTGAGTTTCTGAAGCTTAGTTCAAACTCTGTTCCATATATGAGGAAGCACTAAAACATAATTGAATAGCTTTTTATGTATTGTGTAAAAATTGTCCCCAAATAAGGCAATTTTGGCATGAAAAGAAGCTGCAAGCATATTTGATACCTGATGGTAGGCTTCATATTTGGGTTTTTTTTATGGAAAGAAGAGTATCTTCTGAAGATTATAAAGAAACAAAGTTAGTGAGGGTCAGTCTCCAGCACTGCTAGTGTTATGGCCTGTCCAGTGTTACTGTTGTAAAGTCTTCTAGCACAGTTTATATGGATTTGATGACGTGACAAGGAGAAAAATTTTTTATTGCCTCTTAAGAATCCTCTTAAAGCCCTATCACGTTTCCCTTCCTGGATGCTCACCAGGGTATGGTATTTTGAGTTCTGCCTGAGCAGTGGTGTTCTTAGATTAACTGGGAATACTACGTGGAGTCTGGCTCTGTATTCATCATTTAAAATATGAAAGTATAAGTGCTGGTTTTAAAACTTTTTTATTGACAGAGTGGTTTTATAGATCCCCTTTTAGTAGGAAATTTTAATATCTGCTAATGCCTATTAAGTGAATTTTTTCTACATATAGCAGAAATAACTTTGGGAGGGTTTTTCATTTGCACTGCATTTGCATTAGTCATTTTATACAAAAACTTATGAAAAGGTACATATGGCTGTAACTGATGGCTGGATTTTATTGAGAAAGCTATTCTATACATAAAAAATACAGCTGTAAAAAACCTGGTAGAAGGAAAGAACTATAGCTAGCTTTGGACTGTGCACACATTATATAAGTCTTTGACTCAGTGTTACTCGCATTGAATAAGCTTCACTTGAGTATGTAGTGAATGCAGCAATTAAATGTCTTCCAACACTGTTACAACTTCTTCTCTTATATACTTATAGCTCTTACATACTTCATGCTTAGTATAAAGAACTGCACACTTTTGCCTCCCGCCTGGACGCAGTCCTGTGCAGCCTGCTCTAGGTGACCCTGCTCTGGCAGGGGGTTTGGACTCGATGATCTTCAGAGGTCCCTTCCAACCCCTATGATTCTGTGACACGACACATACTACTTTGTGTAATTGGAATTGTTTTTATATCCTAAATGAACGTAAGACGATGCACTGGGGGAGAGACTTACTTGTTGCCAGGGCATGAGATCTTGTCATTGTGATGGGAGCAGGTGGAAGCAGAACAAATACTTTTCATGGTAAAAGACTAGAAGTGTCTACCTAGGAGTAATTACTGCTTTGTTTTTGTTATCCTAGATTTCATTGGTGGTGGTTTTAGTCTGGGAAAGTCCTTGGGGCAGAAAAGTAGGTTAATTTAATTGGAAAGACCGGGCATTTATATTGTCAGAGCTTTGATATGTATTTGAACTCCAAAAGTAGAAAGGAAGAGTGGGCTATTTAGATCCTCTGTGTGGTCCAATGTGATTGTAGTATCTTAAGAAAAAATAACAAAATATTTATCTTTCCCTGAACAATGGAATATTCCTAGGAGCCTGTATTAAAGGTCAACATCTGTTCACCTCAAAGCATAATGTTTGAGCTGAAGTCTTTCCTTTGATATAGATTAAATGCTTTAAAACTGTGGATTGTGAAAGAGTAACACATTGTTGTTCTAAAAGGAAACTTAATTTTTTTTTTTTTCTTTCTCTAATGGTTTGTGCAGGTCAAATATTTAGAAAAATGTTATGTGCACATAGTTGTTGTTTAGCCAAGCTGTAATTCCTAGAACTTGGGCTTTCCTGTTGCTTTGCTACCTCTGCTCATTCTAACTTTTGGGTATCTGCAGTACTGCAGAATGTGTTATGCAGTAGGAAGGAGTCATGCACAGAAGGTGTCTGGCAAAGAACTGTTGCCTTCCTGTTTCTAGACGTTGTGTGGGTAGTAGTGATCACACTGTTACTTCGCATTGCGCTGGCCAACACCTGTTCCCGTGGAATACCATCATTCTTGATTTCCAGGATGACTTTCCTGCGGTTATCTGTTTTCATATTTTGCTGCAGGTCCGGAAAGCAGTATTAGCAAAGTCCCCAGTGCTTATTATTTTGTAAGAAATATATGGCATTCCCATTTCTGGATAGACTAGAAGTTCCTTAGTGAAGAAAAGTTCCACTGTATTTAAACGCAAGATGACAACGGCCAAAATGACCAATGATAGGAAGAAGGTTAAACAATCTACCTTGAGCTTCTGTGTAGGAGAAATATTCTCCAGCACATAGTATTTCCTTTAAGTATTCCCTCTTTATCCTGACACTATTGTTGACTGATAGGCTAAGGAGAGAAGGTGGCTAACCCCTGAGGAAGAGGCTACAAATGTACATTGTAATGTTCTTTCTACTGCAGTGCTCCATTCACCAAGAAAAAGTGATCTATATTAATTGGAGTCCATGATGTCTGACAAGAACTCTATCAAGAAACTTTTAAAAGAAATTACTTGAACTTGTCTTTGGATTTTTATGTATATTTGTGAGCTTTGGATTGAGCCAACCCATTTATTCCAGAAGTTCTGTAGTAATATGTTGTAATGAGACCATTCTAAACTGACTTTGTGTGAAGTTAGAGCTTCTGTGTAGGAAAGAATACAATTCAGAGTAAAAATGCACCTAGCAGAAATCATAAAAAGAGGATCAGTCTGCCTTCAAGTTAAGCAGAGCTATATTATTCACCAGCAATGTTAGCATCGCCTCAGGCTTGCTCAGGTTGAGTCAATGAACTGTTCTTTAAATGATAACCTTTCTAAGTATCATTGAAGTTGCTGGAAATCCTGTGTGTGCAGAAAAAGCAGAATGTATTAGTTCGTTGGTCCCAAATGATATGATTATGTATGTCAAAGTCTGAGAATTCTGTATGACTGTAAACAATGGACGAGACCTTTTGATTATACCAGGTCCTGCATCACAAAGCTCTCATCAGTGCATGCTTGAGATGTAAAAAATTTGTCACTAGGCAGCACTGCTGTGCTGCTAAAACATATGATGTAGACTCAGACGGTAATTAATCTGCAGGTAGAAAACTCTTCAGTCTGTAGCATAACCTGTGTCTATATTAGTGGCTAAGTACCAAGTGGAGCTTGGGCTGGAGTCTAGGTTGTACTTCAGATGCTGTGTAGAGTCTTTTCTGAGCTGTAACTTTTAAAGCCTGCTAGAGATCCTGGCATGTGGCAGTCGCATCAGGTAAACTCCCCCTGCAGGAACTGTATTCACCAAACTATTTGATATTGGCTTGCATGAAGTTGTAGACGTGGTCTCTTCATTTTTTTCAGGAGACTATACCTTGTGGTGTCTCTGATGAAGAGACGGGGATTCTGTGCTGCTACTTATTAAACAAGAGCTGCTTAGTTGTCATGCCTTGTTCTAGATAGCATTGGACCAATCAACACAAATAAGGCTGAGACAGATGCAGCCACATGGGACAAAATTTGCAGTACAGTGGTGGTACACAGGAGATATACTTAATGCTCTTGTTAAGTGCCGCAGCGTTAGCCTAACTTCCTTAGCAGACTTGTGACTCTGTGGTTCTGCAAATTCCTGTGGGCTAATGGTTTTGTTGTTCCTCTGTAGCAGATGCTGAGGAAGATAATCACTGTTAACTGTCATTAAGTGATTTTTGCCTTTTGAGAAGTCCTCCTCTACTGGTTGCTACTGGTTTTTAAACAGATTAAAATATATTTGCTGCTAATTTCTCTTCCAAGAGAAATATGAGGATTTGTTTCTAACTTCTTGGATTATATAACTTGGACTGTACAAGAGAAGAGAGACTTAAGTCCTTTTTTAAAAAAAAAAAAAAAAATGTAGATTATTATTATGGTAACATCTTTTTTATTTAACTATGAAAGCAGCAGCCAGTGTAGAAAGCATGAAACTAGGTCCTTGTCTCCAGGATGACCAGTTTTTAGTGGCTTTATGTTTGCGTAACAGAAGTAGAAAGTTCAGTTCTAGAAGACTGGACAGGATTTTGAAAAGCTTTGTAAGTGCATGTTTTCTTACTTTTATAGTTCTAAATGTCTTTAAAAATAAGTTGTCTCTTGCAGAAAAGAAACCAGTAGCAGGTAAGCAAAACTTTTCTTAATTCTATTGTGTGACATTTTGTACAGGGGAAGATTAAAATAGTGTCCTCTATTAGCACAACTGCTTTTATACTAGTGTGTTAGGCTCATAGTATTTGGGAATGTTCACGTTTTTATGGGAGGGAAATACAGTGATGATGTAGGGGTGTTTTCCTTAAACTCTACTTTAGCTTCTGTAGTCAAGACACTATAAAATTACTATACTGACTTCTTTTGACTTATGTTCTTTCTCTTTCTTTCTGCACAAGCACTCCTATTTGGACAGGGAAACCTCCCTCCTTCTGAGAAACATTGCAGGAAAGCCTTCTCATTTGCTGACCAAGGTGATGCTTCTTCTTTCCACCTGTATGTGACTATTTCTATGTAGAAGGAATGCTTTTGCTGTGTGCTGTGCTCCTCTCACCCCTGCCCTTTCCAGGAACTTGTGCATTTACTTACATGATTTTCCGGATTGTCCAAGGTGCTTTTAAAGGCTGAATTTTATTGTTTGTTTCTGCAGATTTATCAAAGTGTTCAAGCAAATACTTAATAACCATGTCGGCAGGTAAAATGCCTTAGCTGAAAAGGAAGTGTACCGAGCTAGAAGTTCTTTTGTTCCTATTCCCATTCACTAGTTTAAAAAAGTAAAAAAGAGCACAACTGTGGAAAATATGTGGGAGTATTCAATACTGTTAAAAAAGCAGTAGTATCCTTAAAATAAGTTCACTTGCTGTGTTGAAGGTAAACTGTAGTAAGTAATGGGATTTTTTTTTTTAACATTTTGATTGCTGTCTTGATATAATGTGGGGAGAATAGCCTATTAAGGCAGTGGTCTACTAATGAGCCAAGTATGTACAAATCCTGATTATAAATTCATTTTCTTTACAGGAAAGAGGTCAGTAATGTACTAAGAGAGTACAAATTGCTGTTCACTTTCTCTGATTCACTTTGTTAAGAATTACATTTTCTGTACATATTTCCTTTTGAAACTAGAGCAGGAGGGATGGAGCAAGCTATAAATCTCCTTGATGAAAAAACAAGATGGGATGAAGAACATAGAGCTTCACGTTGTTGAGAAAACTTTGACTGTTCAGCTGCTGAGGTGTCAGATATGTCTGATGCTACTACCTACTGCAAACTACTCCTTGGGTTATTTTCCTAAAATAGACACTCTAGAGAAGAAACTTCAGGCAAGCCTGAAGTAACGAAATGTACCTTGGCAACTTCAAAACAATAAGGATAATGTTTGCTGGGCATAAGTATTTTCCAATAAAAGTTCAGAACTAGTTTACTGCTTTTTCTTAAATACCTTAAAATTCTTCTCAAAATGCTTAGCATGCATCTTGACAACAAATTTTCAGGCTGTCTTCTAGAGGAGTATAAACAGCCAAAACCAAGTAATTTTCTGCTTTTGTGATTGTTTTGCTTAAAATTTAAGTCCGTACCTCTTTCCTTTCCTCCCTGTCAGCTTCTTGCCCCTGCACCCACAACAAAGCAAACAGCCACTAAACCAGCAAACCTTGCCTGATTGCAAATAGATTAACAACGGCTGTGGCACAAACAGAAACCATAATTCTCTCTTTCATCTCCATGTGTTTTTATATCCTCCCTTCTGGTTATTTATATAAGGGATGAGTGTTGGTTAGCATATGGAACTTCAGTTGAAAAAAAAGCATAAAATATTAAGTCCCTTGTGTCATATGACCATGAACTACCTAATATCAGTGATTCTAACAGACTCGAAGTTAAATATTTAGATTTATAAATCTTTCTCTTGGCTTATTAGACTTGGTAGCCCTTTGATTCAGGCGCTTACGGTGAGCTTGCTGATGTTCTGAGGAGAATGTTTGTTGTTAGCTCAGCTTAGGACTGTCTCAGTACAGCTGTGCTCTCTACTTCTGACTACTGAGAACACAGTCTTGGTGTGGATACTTACTGGTTCTCTTCTGGCCTCCTGCAGAGAGAAATATCTTTAGTAAAATGATGAAATGGAAGTCCACTTTGCTGCTTAGATCTCTCTTCAGCTTGCTGTAACCTTAGATAAGCCCCAGTATGAAAGAAGCAGTCCCAAGAAATGCGGCTTTTCCTTGCAATTGTAGCAAGGTGTTAGATCAGTTAACTGTGGGATCATGTTGCAGCTCTATGCTGGCGACTCTGGTGTGTCAACTATTTCTTACTGTCTTATTTTTTCTGGTATTCTTCCCCTTCTTTGATCTGTCTGCCTCTTATATTGAGACTAGAGACACTTTGGGGGAATGATAATACCGTTTTTGTCCTCTGGTAATATAACTAATTGTAAAAACTCTAGTAATGAACTAGATTCCTTTTGCATTACAACCATGAACAAACACAGTTCCTATTGCAGCATAGGGCAGATCTCAGCACAGAAAATGATCTATTTATTGTAGTGGTCTCTTCATTTTTAAACGTAGTTCCATGTGTTATTGTTCACACAGCATTCAAACCCTTTTTTTGAAAACAGAAAGAAGTGAAAGCGTATCAGTGAAGTAAGTTATTGATTATTGAAAATAAAGCAGTGTATCTTCAATATCAAATCTGCAAGCTTGTTCCCCTGTAGGACTGGAATTAAGGCATCAGATGAATACTGAAAACTAAGCTTATGGCTGTGAAATACAGAGCACATGCAAATAATTTTGAGAGAGTATTCAGGGTTCAAGTATTTCCCAGTTTAGGACATAAAAATAGGAAATAGAAATGTAACGTGCTGGATTTTTGAAGTTACCATTTCTTCTACTGTTCTGATGCATGCGAAGCTGGAACTACATTCAGGAAGCCAGATGATAGTGATTTAATGATGTAATGCTTTAGCTATGCATGTCAACATCTGGAGAAAAGGAATCATGTTATACCTTCTCTTCCCAAATATCTAGTACTTCATTCTTCCCTTCTTGTTGATCTGAAAGGCAAATACTCTTTTTATGAACATTGATTCCCCTGGTTTGTAGATTTTGGTTACTACACACTGTAATCCCTTCAGACCTTTGAATAAATCAGTTGTGAAGTTGGCTTCATGCATCTTAGGTCAATCTGATTCAGATGTGCTCATTCTTGAATGAAGCATCTGTTTGAGATTTTTTTTTTAATGCAGTTTAAAAATACAGCAATTGATTCCTAATCTGCAAAGGATGTAAGCACGATCTGAAAACTCCAGCCTCCTACAGCCAGTGTTTGAGGAAGTTGTGATGGCCACACCTGGAAATCACAAAAAGGATGTAGGTGCTTAGTAGCAGTGTTTTGTGCAACGCCGAAAATTACGATATAAAATTTTTATTCAACAAGCTGCTTTGTACTAATCCACTGTGATTATTGTGATGTTCTTGTGTAGTTTTAATGTCACTTTTGTCTTGGAATGAATTATAATAAGCTATTGTGAATACATTGTTAGACAAACAGCCTGTGTTCTCAAATCTGTGTTTCTGCCCTGTTCTGCGTATCAGTCGAGCTTTTTGTCCAGCTAAAACTCCTTACCAATCAGTCCTAGTGCCTCATCTGTTATGTTGTAGTCATCTTTCCACTCCCAGACTTCCTTACCGTGGTTTCTAAGGCATATTCTCCCTCCTGTTTTGGTTTGTGGTTTTTTTTTTTTTTCCTCTCCTCTTTCTTGCTTTTTCCTGATCCCAGATCTAGCACCCTTTCTCCTGTAACTATTTGCCTTAGGTAGCCCCAGTGAGAGGCCTGGCCTAGATCTGTCACAAGACAGGTCCTATTCAGAGGCAAGCAGGAAGATGATCTAGTGCAGATGGATGCTTCAAGGGATGAAGAGCCAGTGAAATTCCTCGCAAATGCATTTTGAGTTTTTTCTTCATTGCTACTAGCTTTGTCAAATCTAGTTTGAGTATTTTTTCAGGGGGACAGCAGAATGTATGTCCCTGCTGAATAATATTCTATTCTGCCATACCTTGAAGCATACCTTCAAAATGGCATGGAGTCTAGTTGGAGGCCATTAACCAGTGGTGCACCCCAGAGGTCAATACTGGGTCCAATACTTTTTCAGCTTCTTCATTAATGATGTGGATGATGGGGCAAATGCTAACCCTAATTTCTGGCTCAGGCTTGGACTAGGTCCCCCACCCCTGGCCCACACCAAAAACTACTCTCCTCAGCACTGATCTCCTTGGTCCAGCTTGCTTTTGGCTGCCCAATTCCAGCACCACTCCAATGGACCTCTAGGTGCTTTCTTTTGCTCAGCCCTAACCCTATAGACAAGCTAAACCTCAGACAAGCTCTTGATGTGTGAGTTGGATAAGCAGACAGTGAGGTGGACTGAAAACTGGTTGAATGGCCAGCTGGAAAGCAGCTTGGCAGAAAAGGACCTAGGGGTCCTGGTGGACACCAAGTTGACCGTGAGCCAGCAGTACGCCTTTGCGGCAAAGGCAGCTAATGGTATCTTGGGCTGCATTGGGAGCAGTGTTGCCAGCAGGTGGGTGGAGGTGATCCTTCCACTCTACTTGGCACTGGTGAGGCCACACCTAGAGTAGTGTGTCCAGTTCTGGGCTCCCCAGTACAAGAGAGATACGGAGTTACTGAAGAGAGTCCAGCAAAAGGCCACAAAGATGATGGACTGGATCATCTCTCCTGTGAAGAGAGGCTGAGAGAGCTGGGACTGTTCAGCCTGACAAAGAGAAGGCCTGGGGGGATCTCACCAATGTGTACAAATATCTGAAGGGAGGGTGTAAAGAAGATGGGAGAGAGCCAGGCTCTTCTCAGTGGTACCCAGTGACAGGATCAGAGGCAATGGGCACAAATTGAAACACAGGAGGCTCTGTCTGAAAGTCAGGAAACACTTTTTTACAGTGAGAGTGACTGAGCACTGTCACAGGTTGCCCAGAGAGGTTATGGAGTCTCCATCCTTGAAGATATTCTGAAGCCACCATCTGGACATGGTCCTGGGCACCTGGCTCTACGTGGCTCTGCTTGAGCAGAGGAGTTGGACAAGATGACCTCAGCCATTCTGTGAAAATTGGGAAAAATGGGTTTCCCAGACATAGGGACATCCACATTTTTTTGATATGGACAAACTTAACTTTTGCTTTTCCTCATCCTTTGAGGTAGCTGAGGTACTGGTTTTGCATCCTCTCTTCCTCAACTTCAGTTTGAGATAGACACTAGCATTGCAGTTTTCTTTCCAACCAGTTGTTTTAATGATATTACAAGCAAATAAAATTCTGATCTTGTTAAAGTTGTGCAGTGGTTCTCTTAATAAGAAGTAGCACTGCCAGGTTTGTCTGTGAAAATTTCTTTTCATCACACTTCTAGCATTAATGCTTGGACCATACTACAACAACATATACTGTTTGGCAGAGATCATTGGGGAGAGTGTGCTAAGCTTAAGCACTGGGTAATTTTGATCAAGCACAGGGGAGGTTCTGGAGAGATTCATAGATGCCATTATGCATTTAAGTTCACAAAAAACTGCCATCTGTCTCTTGACCTTCCTTCTTTTCCCTAATAGACTTGGGGGGGGAAAGATCCTTTCTGTAGGAAGTTGTGACAAAGGCCAGTGTGACTTTGAACTGCTGCTTTCCAGTTTCCATTCAGAAGGCATCTTCTGTGTTGGAGTTAGGTTTCTAATAGCAAAAAGTTTGTGAATGGTGCACAGAAGTAGAACAAAGTAAAAATACAGCACTACCCCACTGTAGTGTCATTGTAATATTTAAAAACTTTTCAGGTGAATAATTCTCAGGCACAAGCCCCAAAACAATACTACTACTTTACATGCATTTCCATATTTATTAACACAATACAATATGGTGACATGTAAGCCAGGAATGTGCCAGAGGTATAGAAAACTCTATATAAAGTTGGGAAGGAAGAAGGAGGAAATGTGGGATGAGTCTACATTAGGGAGGATGGACCCCTTACCAGGAAAATGGCTGCTGTATACGCACATTTAGTGAGCTTTGAAAGAGAGTAATTAATGTCTTGTTTCCCTTTCTGCTTAGGTTATTCTGGGTTATTTTGAGAAGAAATGCAATAAAACGTGTTTTGAGAATAGTCATGAACTACTACTGTAAACACAAGTTCACTGCTTATAAATGGGCTGTGCCACCATTGCCACACATTGTTTTTTAGGGTAGGGGTGTTCTGCCTGTCCTAATGAGTTTATCAAGCAATACAGAACTGCTGTTAATACTCACTCATTCGACTTTCCCCTTCCAGTACTGATCACATACACACTTAGGACAAGTGTTGCTTTTTTTTTTTTAAATAATAAATGAAAACAACGAACAGAAAACACTTCATTAATGTCATTAATGTTCTGATTAATACACATTAAACATGGGGCTAATAAAGATGTCTTGAAGTTTTGAGGAATTAGGTGGAAATGGAGATGTTAATATGGTGTTCTCAGGCAACAGGAACCTCTTTTTCAATAAAAACTCTGCAGGAAGGAGAGTCCTTGCAAAACAGATGATTGCCTTTCTACCTGAGGCTAGACTGTAGCTGGGAAAATAAACAGTGGATACCTGCTTCTAGTCCTTCATAAATCAATGCTACTTGTGTACTTAGTCATCATCTTATCTGCATTCAAAGAAAGAATTCAGAGAAAAATTTCAAATATTTAACATAAAAGAACTTTTTTCTTTTATGCATCTTGTGATCTGTGTATCTACCCTGCTATGTGAAATGGGGACTTTGTTACTTACCTCTTATCATTTAATTACTAGCTTTTCTAAATACTGTAACCTTACTTAAGTGGGTTTTTTCCTCCTTTTTTTCCTTTCTGCCTGTGATCCCTGTAAAAGGGATCAGTTAACGACACTTCAAAAATGTACAATGAAACAAAAAAATAAAACCCCAACCTGGAAATGTGAGACATAAAGTAGTTAGAGCAAGGTCAGCTCTGTCATAGCACACATCCTGTGTATTTAATGTTAAAACACTGCTGGAATATCTTTAACTGCACATTTAACTGGAAACTGGGGCAGGAGGCTGTGATCGTCATTATGTTAAGGAAATCTTAACTTCAGATTTTTTGGGCTTATTCTTTCCACTATTCTAGTATAGGCTAAAATTATTGAAAACTGAGTTTTCAGCTCCCTTACTGAATTGTCTGTGTGGCCACAGCAGCACTGTGACTGCTATAAATCAGAAATAATGCTGTGCAGGGAGGCAGGTGTATCAGCCGTCAGGAATTTACATTGGTATATGCCACTTGTGAAACCATGACCTAGGCAGCAGTCCTGCCACTAATGTACGTGTTTATGACCCTTTAGCAACCTAACTTGCATCACTATTACTGGAAGGATTTACTAGCAAAGGAGAAATAAATACCTAAGTTTAATGTGATTGGACTGTATGTCCTGGCCTTGTTAGTTTGTGGTGTTTTACTGTTGCAGTCAGGTATTTTTGCCACCTGTCACCTTTCTCTGTGTGCAATGAAAGATGTTGTTAGCCTAGTACAAGCTGATGAATTGCACATGCTTCCTCCCATTGAGGAGTTGTCTTGGTTCCGTGTACGGGGGAGGATAGAGCCTGTGTTTGGGTCAGAGTGCAGTTTTGGGGTGGCTTTGATGGGGAGGGGCTCTGGATGGCTGTTTTCTTGGGCCATTAGGAGAGAAATAGAATAAATTACTGTGAGTTTTGAAGAATTCTGTAGTTATTAAATTACTTTATTAAGTAATCAAAATAGATAGTTCCTCCTCCTGCTCCGGTGAAACATCGTTTGTCACATCAGCAATGATGCAACAATGACCTGAGCACTAACAATAAAGCAAAACTTGAATAACTTAAAATCCTTGACTACTATGTGCTTTCAGAAATTTGTAATTCTTGCTTCCTTTTCCTCTGTGCATTTCCAGTAAGTAGACTCAGACCTCTTTTTATAATTGGTTGCTGGTTGAAACCAGTTCTTACTTTTATAATTGTAATTCTGGGGTTTTTTTTAAATTTAAACTGACTTTGTTAAACTCTAGTAAAGTATAAGAAATCTTGATCTCTGGACCCACATTAAAATTGAGTAGGAAATGAAAAGTAATTGGTAGGCGTTAAAATAGTAAATCCTTGAGATCTTTTTTTGGTCTACATATTTATTTATTTTTAAAAGCATTATAGGGAAAGATGGATTATAACCTTTGAGATCAACAAAGATATTTTAGCTGTGTTGGCGCAGGTATAGGAGAGGTCCCCAGCTGATTCCTTGTTGCTTGCTCTTTTCTTGCTGCCTGGGCGCTGTGGCTGTGAAGTGCTCCTGCTGGGGTTTGCTATAGAGAGTTGCACTGCACAGGTGTACAGTGAAATGGGGTGGAAAATTGTGCTGCTTGACTTTAGCGAAGAGCAAAACCAAATGTGCTGTCAACCTTTGTACAGCAATAAAGGTTTATGGTTGGGTTAATGAGCAGCTTTTTTAAACCATAGGTTACAGTTTCTGCAAATGTATGATAAAATAAAAAAAGTCTTTTGCTCTTGCTGATTTCATAATGCACAGATGCATAGTATCACTTTTAGAAACTTACAAGTATTTAAAGCCTTTTTTTCAGTAATAATTTATTTCTACAGATGGAAAGGGTTAATGTTAAGGAAGAGGAGAAGAATATTTAGAATTCTAGGTGTGTTTTACATTTCAATGATTCTAGGTATCATGGCACTGTGTGTTTATTTTTAATAGAATGCTAATCTGATTTAACCTTTCTAAGCTATATGACATCATCGTTATGGTGAATAAAAAGCCATAGTTCCCTGTAGACTAATAAAAACCTATGTTTGTGTGTAATTGAGTTCCCAGATAATGTTTCAAGCTCACGTTATTTCTGCTTGTGTCAACTTACTGGTTCATTTTATTGAAAAGAATTATGTTTCTCACAAGGGAGCCTATTGTCCTGTCTAGCTGATGTTTTTTCCGGTGCATAGTATGGTCACAGGTGTGAGGGAGCAAAAGCTGTTAAGAGTACAATAAGTACCATAGGGAATACCATTTAGCAGTTGATAGGAATATTAGTAATTCACTGAGAAGTGGAAAACTTAAACTCTATGGATTTCAGGATAGCTGAATCTTGACTTTTACAAGAAAAGCAACCACCTAAACACATGGTAAAGAAACCATGAATTACATTCATACAAGAAAGCAATGCAGAACTAAATGTCTATGGCATGCTGAGTGTTATTGTGACGGGCTGTGCTACTTTTGATCTGAGAAAAATCTTAATTTTTCTTTTCTAAGGAGATTGAATGTTCTGGAGGGGATTTGTTCATTTGTTTATTTAATATGTTTATTTCTTGTTCTAGATATTTTTAAATAATTATGATGCATTAGATCTTAGCCACAATGAACATCCACAATTTAAGATTTCTAAAATCTGAAACCTGCATATGGCATCTTCAAAAGAGTGGTTGCTTGTTTAGCTGCGTATTTCAAATCTACTTTCAACAGAAATATCAGTAATATCCAGAAATTAAAAAAACAGTATTGCTAGTCTTACAATATACAGATTTCTTTAGTATCAGCAGATAGATTTAAATTATTTGAATTTGTAATGCATTTCCAGTTGTAACAAAAATAGGTTACTTAGAAGAGCATCAAAGAAAAGAATGCTCTTTTGCTTTGTGTCTTAAAATTCTTAAAGCGAGGAGAAATACAGCCTGGATTTAGTAAAGATAAAGGGAGTGTTCAAGCTACTTACTTATTGCAAAATGATTTAATAGTTTAAAATCTTCTAAACCAATGCACATAGCGTGGAATCCTATTTATAGGATTTGTTTCCCATACTTCCTGTGTGGTGTTAAATTCTGATATTTCTCAGTGTGCTCTTTATGTTTTATGTTGATCAACCAAAAATCTATTGAGTGTATTCACTTGTACACTGTTGTTGAATATGTGTTGTCCAAATCTATGACTGTAAATACATGATACACTAAAATATTTGGTAGCAATGCACAAGGCTACTTGCAATATGGAAGAACAGAGAAATGCCAAATGTATCTATACAAAATATATACCTCCAGTATGTTCTTTTGGAGGTAACGGCAGTTGTATTTCTAAATGTTAGATAAGTAACACTTTTTGTCTTAAAAAATAAGTCTTCATCATCACTAAGAAATAGTTGAGGATTTATAGGTGGGTAAATCAGCATTTCAGTTCATGTTTTAAAGCATGGTAGCCTCAACATTAAATACACTAAAACCAGACTGAAGTTTGTGTTAACTAGAAATCTGTGTGTTGTGTCCCCCTAGGAGGAACAGGCTGCTAAACTCAAAGCTGAGAAGATTAGGGTTGCATTAGAGAAGATTAAAGAGGCACAAGTGAAAAAGGTAAGTTATTTATACTGGTTTATAAGATACTTATTCACCTGGAAAATGAAGGCAAAATTCTTCTCATTTGTGTCTGTTACCCTTAAGTTGCCGTGCATAAAATAGAAACACTGTGGTGTTCTGATCTTGAGTGATAATGTGCTTTCTCATCTAAGCCTGGACCTAATCAAGAAAATCCTAGCACATGGAATAATATTATGTTCTTCTTAAGGTATAGCTTATTTTGCAGCTAGTGCACATTGAGAAGACTTTGCCAACTTCCACCCAGAGCTGAAATGAAGGTCCAGCCTCCTGAGATTGTCTTTGTGTATTAAGCAGTCACACATTTAAAATCTGCATCTGTTTTCTTTACAGACCCCTTCCCATTATGCATAGCAGGATTTTCCAGTGATAAATAGAATACGAGCATTCCAGACTACAGACAGGGGTTACCAAGTGGAGAAAGTCTACTGACATTACTTGGTGCACTGTCAAAGGATATAACATGTTCCCTTGAAATTCAGCATTCTTATTTTATGTTTGGAGTTTTTTAGTAGCTTAAAATGCCTTTTACCTTTAGTGTTTATACATCAAAAGCTGAAAAACTGTTCTGGCTGGAAGATGGGAATTAGCAAGCCAACCAGTGTATTACAGCTAAGTACATTTTAACTTTTCCAGCTGAACAAGGTGTAAAAAAGGAAGCATAATGATTGGCGAGAAGAATCTATTGTCTTAAGTTTTTTGATTGGTTAAAAAAAATGATTGCATTTTTCCTTCTGGACAGTGACCTCTTTAAAGTGCCTGTGAAAAGCCATTGTATTTTAAAAGCAGATTTCTTTTGCACTAATGCTTCATACTCCCCAGAAAAAGAAGACTTAGTATAGGTGTATGTTTATATAATCAGCATTTTTAGAAAATATGGAGGAAGCGAGCAGAAAGCTTGAATTGCAAATCTGAAAAAGTCTGATTCTATATAAAGTTGTGCAGAACGCTATATCTGTGTTTGTTCCACCTAGATATGTGACGAAAAATTGTCACAAAGACACTTTAATCAGAACAGGACACTTTGGCAGGAGGGGTTTTTTTCCTTCTTAACACACAACTAAAGCACATTGGCATTATATTGGGAAGACCTTTATATTTACTCTCTTATACTGAAGGAGAACAGTATTTTGTTAAGTTTCTGTGATACAAATATCTAACCATCGTTTATGGCTTTTTACGTTTTGAGGGAGTGTGTTGATTGAACTTAATATTTTATGCTATTTTAACAAAATCTTAGAAAAAGAAACAAGATCTTAAAAAACATGTTTTTATTTGAAATGTGGGAAATTAATCCCTCTTGTTTTCCTAATTTTCTGCTTAATAGTTGGTGATCAGAGTCCATATGTCTGATGATAGCTCAAAAACAATGATGGTGGATGAGAGGCAGACAGTGAGACAAGTATTAGACAATCTGATGGACAAATCACATTGCGGTTACAGTTTAGACTGGTCATTGGTGGAAACCATCTCTGAATTGCAAATGGGTAAGTAATACTTATAAACGTTTATAAATCTTACCTATTGATGTAATACTTGTCTATATCTATGTCCTCAGAATGATTTAAATTTGTCTTCATAATGTTCATCATCCCGTTCATTCATGTAGTAAATGTTCATTCATGTAGTAAAGCTTATGAATGATGAAAAAAAAAAGGCATGTCTAAATTCTGAGGTGTGATATAGGAATTTTACTAATGTCTGGTCACTGAGCCTCTTGGGTTTGATACGTTCCTCACAGAAGAAAGGGGTAAGGGATAAAAAACTTACCGTGTATATTCCTCTTTGTAAATAGTATTTTATACTGATCCTAATAGCACTTATTACAAAAAGCTGTCTACATTTTTTTTTCTATTAAATATTTTAATGCAGTTGGCAATATAAGGGCAGTTCAAGCTCCTTTGTGCTGCATTGCACATACCACAATGCAAGTTGTTCATTTAGCCAAAGGATATAGCATCTGAATGGAAAAGAGTGGGAAAAATGATAGTAAAACAGTATTATTAATCCCTATTATCAGAGAATTACATCAAAGAGCTATTCAGCACCTTACCCATTGACTAAAGAAAAGCTCAGAACCAAACCCAAATATCTTGATTTCAAATTCAAATGCAAATTAATATTTCCTCTCTCTTTTGGTGAAAGCTTTTCTATTTCGGGCAGCATAGCATGTCAGCTTTGCTTATTGTTAGACAAAAAAGGCCATTGTAGGGTGGCAAGGTATCCTTTGAATCTTCTACCTTTCATATGAAAAATAACATCTTACTAGGCTCAACACCTTAGAATTTTAATAAATGAAATCTTAAAAGTTACTCAATTTTGAAACCAGAAAGAATTTGCACAAATTCTATGTAAATCCAAATCAGGTATCTAACAATCAAGGTGTAATTCTGTAACATTTTACATGAGAATAGTATGAATAAATAACCTTATTAGTTCTGCAGTAGTTTTATGTTTCTATGACTGAAAAATCTCTGAATGTGTAGGTAGCAGGATCCTGAACTCAAGGCTCAACAAGGGGTCTTTCCCATCCTAGATTTGCTTTCATAAGACACTTCCATTCACTGTGCAGCCTAGAAAGAATAAAGGAAAAAAATGCTGGAAAAAATATTTTCAACTTCTGTTAGAAACAAAGAGCTAGGCTGCAGACAGAAAGATAAACTGGTATTTATCCAAATTAACAGTGTGACTGAATTAAGATTATTTTGAAATGAAACCGGGGTTAACAAATCTCTCTTGTTGTTGGGTGTTTTGCAAGTATATGCATGCCCTACTGTGTGGGCTCAGTGACATACTGGGAACGTCAGAATTTGACTGCTGTATCAAAAGAGTTTCAAGCTAAAGAACAACATCTATTATAATTACAGAATTTTAAATTCAGGCTACATCATCATAAATCTAAGAGAGATGTAAAAAGGTAGAATTCAGTTTCCTCCTTCATTTTTCAGTTTGGCTTTCCTTGATCCTTGGTAGGGCAACTGTTAGGTAGTTTTTCATAGATTTCACATATGTGTTTTTTAAAAGACAAGCCAAAATGCAGCCTGTTTGATTCATATATTTTATGCCGGAATGTGAAAAACAGATTAGAAAATGATTACAACAAAGCCCTCACCCTATGTACTATTGTGTATTGTATCGTGTTATTTTGCCAGTGGTTCATCTTCTGAAACATTTTTTTTTTGGTAATGCCAATGTAAGAGGAAGCAACTCTTTCACTATAATATCTTCCTTTAGGGAGACACAGAAGACCTATGTACCTTCACAGTGTATTTTACTATGTTGTCTTGTCAGTTGATTGCTCATTAATTGAGCAGTTCAATAAAATGCATTGAAAGGTTTAAGCTAACAAACTGCAGAGAAAGACATGAGGCCTGTGGAGTTCCTGATTGTCTTTGTTTTATGTGGTCTGCTTCAAATGTGTGTGGTTAACTAGTTTTTGAGGAGTCTGATTTAGGTGCATGTACTTGAAGTAGAAGGCCACCTGTTACTATCTAATGGTTTGACCAGGAGCTTTATATGTACTTTCAGAAGAACTCAGTGATATTATTTCCAGAATGCAGAATAAAATGCTTTGCCCAGTTTTACCCTGCAAGTTTGTAACAGAAACAACTCTGGAAGGTTTCTTTTGGTTGGGACAAAGGTGGTTTTCATTTTTTTAGTTAGAGCAGAGTATGTCTCTGAAGCATCTGTGAGTTAATGTTTTAATTTTAGAAAGTACGTTTAATAATAGGAACATTGCATTATATGCAGTTTTACATACTATAGGTATATATACACTCAGCGAATAAGTTGTTTCGTGTTTGAGTTCAGTTATTGTTCTTGTAATAACAGTTGATGTGTTTTGAAAGCTATCCAGTTTCACTAATGAGGCTGCAGCGTGATTTAAGCTTTTGTATCACAGTCCTCTGAAGTTTTTTTGTTTTGTTCTTCTGTTAGGTAACACCTTTTTTACTTTCTTGGAAGACAGTATTGCTGTGTTGCTGATAGAGCTTGATGGAAGTCATGAGTTGTAACTTGAAAGCTTCTTAGAAAGATCTCACTGAGACCTCAGTAATGTTGTGTTGTCATCTCAAACCTTAATTCACTCCCGACAGATGACATTTTGTTGCATTCACTCTGCTTACTATTCTTAATTAACAAAGATGTTGAGATGTCATCTGTCATCTCGGTTTTCATTAGTTACAGCTCCTAGGTCTGGATGTGATCAGTGCCATATACCCTCTGAAAAATGCAGTGTAATTGATTTTGTGGATAAAAGCATTATTCTGCTTCCAGATGCAATTGAAAGGTCAAGCAAGTCCCAAAGGATTCTGAAAGAAATAATTTGCTGAAATGCCACTGTGTGGCCTATGTGAAGAGGGGAACAAATTGCAGAAAGCAAGATTCTACTTCAGTGTCTTAGAAAGAAGGAGAAAGTTAGTCTAGTGGTTTCCCAAAGATGCATTCTTCCTTATTTATTTTAGAATAAGGGTTTTCAGATATTTCTCTACCATTTCAGTAAATTTTCCTCTTTTTTCTTCCTCTCTTATCTTTTGCCTATGTTCAGTATCTTGTACTAGTGATAACTATTTCAACAGAGAGACAAAGGTCAGAGTTTTAGAAGCTTATTGTTGATACATCATTTATTCAGCAAGATAGATTGCAAGAAATAGGCAGTGTCAGTTTTCAGACGACTTCTACAATACCCCGACTAACCGTGGGTATTCTGCATTTTGGAAGCATTTTGTTTTCCCTCTGATCATCGTCTATTACTTTTTTTGATACTTTACGAGTGAGATAGTGATGGGGATGTAGAAGCAATTTTTGTGCTGAAAAAGCTGCCTAATAAATTCCTTCAGGGATTGTGTGGACAGGAGTACATATGAATGTGATAACCTTCTTATTTGTATTTACAACATTTGAAATGTTGTCATTTGAGTCTGCTGTGTTCATGTGGGATGCTAGGCTTTGTCAGGTAAAAAAAAAGAAAAATACTTTATACATTGATGGAACTATAAGCCTGAAGAGACGGAAGTGAGAGTGTTGAGTGAGTGTATGTGTCAAATTACACCAGGCGCGTCTGAAAGTTGAGTAAGTTCTTCTAGTTTCTTAGAGTAAACTTCTTCCTCATTTTAGTAGATCTTGAACTCTACATTTATGCCTTGTCGCCCAGATAGGACTACAGAGTAGTTTCTATCACAAAATGTGCTCTTTTGTTGCTGCAGAAAGGATCTTTGAAGATCACGAAAATTTAGTTGAAAATCTTCTGAACTGGACAAGAGATAGTCAAAACAAACTAATGTTCGTGGAACGTATAGAGAAATACGCACTTTTCAAGAATCCCCAGGTAAGCCTGAGATTTATGTTGAATGCGTGTGTGCGTGCACGCATGCATGCCTCATTGAAGTTTCTTACTTTTTTTGGTAGCATTCATTTCCATACTTTTATTTTCATGCTTATGTATGTATTAAAATGTCAGGCAACTTTATGTTTCGGCACCACGTATATCCACATTGTGGTTGGCACAAAATCAAGTCCCTAGCAGAAAACCATGAGCTGAAGCAATCTGTTTGCGGCTAATTTTAATGGAGATGTAGGCAAGCAGCTTCATGGCATTTACACCAATACTTAGTACTGTTCAAATATGTAAATATGCAAGAAAGGTGTTGACAGATATTGCTAATAGTACTGCCTCTCCACTGTGCATTCTTACGTTGCTGGCAAGAAGGGGAAGAAAAAATCGAAGAGAATAGCTACTCCATAGTCAAATGGCAAGTGAGGTGAAGAGAGCATGTGTCCCTCCCTGTGGAAGCTGGGACCTGCCTCTATTCACCTGTTTCCTGTTCCCTGGCCAGGAAACCAAAGGCCCCTCTTCTCTCTCAAGCAGCCTCAAAGGCCTCTCTTCTCTCAAATGATAGCTACAGATTTGACATCCAGCAGCAGTTCAGTACTGTAACGCAGTGGAGGAAAAGAAACAGAAAAGCAGAAGGTGGCTCTTTGAAGAATTTGAATTGAAAAGAACTGGATATAATATCATTTGATCTCTCTCTTAACTCTTACCTTATGTATTCTCTTTTGGGGGCATAGATTATTTTTATGTCTGTATGGCATCTATGTGGTAGTTTCTTGGATTTAAACTGAGTATCAGTTTTGCATGCTCATCCTTTGGGACACCATCAGTGTACTTGATTTTTTTTTTTTTTTTTAAGCAAGAATTGAAAACCAGGTCTTATTCAAGTGCTTTGCGATGAAGCTGCAAAACTCTAAATTCTTTTTAAAAGTATGTAGTTGATATGTTTACTATCAGTACATACGGTAGGCACTGTCAACAAGAATGAGGTACCAGCATAAAACCAATGTTTCTCCTTGGTTTAAAATATTGAACTGGCTAAAGTTTGTGAATATTGGGTTTTTTCCAGTATAAAAGCTAGGGGTCAGGAAGCAGATGATTTTCATTGTCCTAGTCACTGAAGAAGAGTACAAAACTTCTTATTAAATAAGGTACAGTACCTATGCATAGTAAGGTTCCTTTCAAGAAGACAAGGAGTATTTAGTAATTCTTCATGAAAAATAAATATTTTTATTCAGTAAAACTGTTAGGGCAAGGTGGAAAGTAGTACGTTGCTTCTGTGTGTGCTTCTTTGAACACATAAATAATGGCAGTATGTAACAAGTTTAAAGATCTCTGGGGTTTTTTTAATATTTTTATTGTGGGATTTTCAAGTTCATAGTATTTTTGTTTCTGGATACATTGTACCAGGCAGCTGTTTGTTTTGTGGAAAGCCAGGACAATGTTGTTATGAGGCTGTTACTTAAGATAGGAGTATGGACTGATTGATATTTCTGGAAAAGGTGGTTATACCTTAGTTCTGTGTATTACTTAGCAGTCTGACAGTTTCAATTGGACTACAAAATTTTGTTCAACTAATGTATTGTTCTTAGGTAACAGTTGTTTATTTCCTACTGCTACAGAAAGGTAAATGAGAAATGTTATTTGGCGTGATTTCAGAATGCCTATAGAAATATTAAGACTTCTCTTGTTATAGAACTATCTTCTGGGGAAGAAAGAAACCTCTGAGATGGCAGACAGAAATAAAGAGGTGCTGCTAGAGGTAAGACTGCCAAAACAAAAAGGGCGTAGTGGTCATTTCAGAGTTTGAAGCTAAACTCGAAAAGGTTGTGGTAATTGAAATTTATGGACGGAGCTGAATGTAATTTTGGAACAACTGTGAACGGAATGTGTTACAATTGAGATAAGTGGCTATTTTGATGTTACCCCATTTCAGATATGATTAGTGAGTAAAAATGTGTCTTTATTTTGTTTAATAACTAAAATACCATACACAGTGATAATCAAAATGAAGTTACCTGTAACTGTGGCTAAAACCAGTTGAAATTTGCAGAACTGTGACCTGTTTTTTTGACCTGTGGTGGTAGAGATTTTTTTACTACTAGTACTCTCCAAATGGCTATTCTCTACAAAATTCTATAGCATTGGTTCAGTGACTGGTCTATGTTAATATTTTAAATTTTGTTAGTAAGCAAAGTAGTTAAAAATTGTTTCAATTACATTTTAAAATAAACAGCCAAATATTTAATTTAAAAAATGAGTGACAGAAAAGGAAGTCAATTAATATCGAACACATGAAATAGTTTACAGAACTAAGGACCACAAAAAAAAAATGTGTGGAGCAAATAAAGCAAACAGTAAACATAGCCTCCATAAGCTGAAAACTGAACAGATTTGTGACATTTTTGTGGAGACATACCCATGCTGAAGTGTCATATCTTCCACTTGATTTCCAGAATAATGATTGTGATTTCAGTAGTTACACAAAAGTGAATATTTTGGGTATTTAATTTTGGATTATACTTAATACAATTTAACTTATAAGCAGCATATGCATGCTCTTAGTATATTATTAATATGGGTTTTAATAAGTGGTCATGTGAATACCGCGGATCAAAAAGATGCTTGAAGCCATGACATGCGGAGGCTTGTAATTCTATCTAATTCTTTCTGTCTTCTAGGATTACTCATAAATCTCTGTGCTGCGTATTAATCTGGAGTGTATTTAAAGCATTTACTTTCCTCTGTTAGCTCTTTATAAACAGAACCTTGACAGAAGTTGTAGTGTTGGCCGTTAGTAGCAACAAAGTACTCATGAAATCAATTATAGCTGTAACTGATGGATATGTAATTAGGTTTTGCATATACTTAGACTTATGAGGCTGTATCTATAAGGTGACCTTGTGACTATAAAGGCAGTAAAGCCATTGGGGGATCTATTACTGATAAGCAATGGTTAGAAAATCTTTACAGTAGCTGCTAATATTTTTGTTGTCATTCTTGCACTGAGAAAATGCTAAGATCCTTTATTGTGTTTGTCTGAATTACCTTACAGCTTCTACAATTAATCTCTAATTCATATTACTGCATGAAAAAAGAGCTGTCCCTGTTATGTATGCATTCCTTAGATAAAGAATTTCAGTCATTAAGAACAAACTACTGCATGCTGTATGTTCCGTCTCTTTCTCTCTTCCCAAACTGCTATGTTTATCGGCAGGAATGTTTCTGTGGAAGTTCTGTAACCGTGCCAGAGATTGAGGGAGTTTTGTGGCTGAAAGAGGATGGTAAGAAGTCTTGGAAGAAACGTTACTTTCTTCTTCGAGCTTCTGGAATCTACTATGTCCCTAAAGGGAAGGCAAAGGTATGCTATTTTAAAGCCATCTCCCTGAATTGTTTATTGCTGGTAAATCATGCACACAACAGTCAGCCTTAAATTTTGGCTTAGTTGTGCCTTGCCTACTGCCACATCCCTTTTAATTAGAAGTGCAGCTTTATCATGGAAGTATTGTGTAAATTACTGTGGTTGCACTTGATGTGAAGGGTGTAGCCCCAAATTTAAAAACACAAGAAGACAAGGGTCTGCTTTTTGAGTGAGCTCAGGTTAGGTGTTCAGAAACACATGAGGAAAAATGATTCGTGGAGTTAAGAGACTGTCTTTTCTCAAGCAGAATACAGATGAAGGACTAAATTGTACTGCAAATGCCAATCATAAAATATCAGACCAACTCCACAACCAGTCTGCATAATTTTATTGGTTTGTTAGTTCATATAAATGGGATTCTTTTCGGACCAATTTGTGCTATGTTTTTTTGAAACTGGTAAATATAACACCATTTCTTCAGTGTCACTTACTGCTGTTCTGTGTTTATCAATAATGAAAAGTAAATAGAAAGATGCTACAAATGCATTATAGCTTCAAGACTGAACTACTGTGAGTTCAAGTTGTCCATGAATCCATCAGTTTTGACAGCACCAACTGATCCCCAGTACAGGAAGTCCACTTCCCACACAGCTGGCAATGAGAGGAAGTCTTTGTCAGCGCATCAGCCCCCTTTAGAGCTGAATACATTCTCAGATGTTCTTCCACGGCCTTGTTGCTTCATTAAAACAATCTGTATCTAAGATAGCCTGTTGAAAATCGGTGGCCTACAATCACTGCCAAACATAATTAGAATTATACTCACGGTCACACTGGAATTGGTCACCTTGATTATTACCAAGATGAAATGTAACCAGCAGCTGTTAAAAAGTTCCCGATCAACCAATCCTATTTACTTTCTCCTGATACCAACTCTGAATAAACATTAGTAGTCTGGTGAAAAATTGTTGTGAAAAGGCAAAATGCAAACAAAACACAAAAAACAGACTGAATTTGGAAAAGAATATCCTGGTTAAAAATAAACCTCTGATGCAAGAGTTTATGCATGCTGTATCTCCTTCTTGTATTGACAGTTTTCAAATCAGATTGAAGCTAATATTAGACCTTAACTAGACTTTGTATTAGTATGGATCTTAACACTAGACTGATTTTTGTCAGTGCGTGGTGGGTTTTCTTATGAAGATAGTTTTGTAAATTACTATTTTTTGTATTTAAATAGTCTCGCGGGATCTCGTGTGCTTTCTACAGCTAGATCATGTCAATGTTTACTATGGACAGGACTATCGGAACAAATACAAAGCACCCACAGACTATTGTTTAGTGCTAAAGGTAACTTGTTAATTGTTTTAAAAATTCTCATACTGAAAAGAGCAATTAAATAACTTGAAACATTTCCATGCTAATCTTAGTCCCTTATAATAACTACACGACCTAATTGTGAGAAAGAGCCGTTTAACACAATATTAATCTTGGGAGAGATTATAATTTAGAATACACTTCCTATAGTAATATAACAATTGGAAAACCATGCCTGTCAGTTTTCAGGGCGAATCTCTAAGTTATTTTCATTCTGCACATGAGAAATCTAAATTGCCGTAAGTTACAGTGACAGTGAGAAAGCTATGTTTAACTACGTTTTCTGTGGAGTTGTTGTAATGACCCTCCTTGACAGAAATACAGGAAAAAAACCTTAGAAAATGTCTTGTGGGGACTGGTGCAGAGGAAAGAAATGGTTATGAATCACTTTCTTCCCCATCAAGCTGACAGATTTCTTCCTCCTGCCAGAAGATCCATGTGGATTGTGTTGTGGGGGAGGAAGAAAAAAAATCATAGAGAGCAGCAGCAGAATAGCTTTACTGGATTCATCTAGCACTCTAGATTTCTCTGACAGTGGCCTTTCTTTATAAGCTGCTTAGGGTAAAATTAGAAGTACAGGACAGTCTTGCAGAAATACTTCCACAGAATACTTTTTCAGCCTTTAGAAATTTAGGGAGTCAGGGAGTGGATCTTGGCTGTTTAATAGCCATAGGTTCTTTCTTACTCTTTGAGTATGCCCTGTCTTTTGGGGGATTCCAAGAAACTTTTAGAATGCTGCAGCAGTTGGGTACACCTTGTACCTTCTTTTACTTGTTCTGAGCCATCAGTTGCTTTCCATTTCATTTTCCCCTAGTTCTTGTATAGGAAGTGAACAGTTAGTGAGCAATTGTTGCCTATTCTCCATGCTCCTCATGACTTAGTAAACGTTTTCATGTTGCCCTGAATTGTCTTTACTTCCAGACTGATGAGTCCCAGTCTATTTAATTGTTCATCATACTCTAAAACATAACACTAAACTCTTTTTGTCCCTTTGGCAACACTGTACCGTACAACAATTGAGGTTCAGTGAGATGGTACTCCTTGAAACATTAACTTCAGGGAGTTGCCGTCTTCTCAGAGTGTAGGTCCAGAGTTGTGCAGAAATTGGTATTAGAGAGTCAAGTCTACCCATGTTGCCCAACCTGAGGGAAAAGGGATGCTGTAAAGGAAGAAACTTCTGAGTGTAAAGGATAAGTAGAAAGAAGAAGTAGAAAAAAAATGTTATGACAGCAGTGACCTGATCTTAAACTGTGAGATTAATAACTTGAGTACTTCAAGTTATTTTAAATTGCATCAACTCATCTCCCAGTCTCTCTTGACTCCCACACAGTGTTCAAAATGGTGTCAACTCCTGCAGGATGGCTAGCTACAAAGCTATTTTAAAACAGGTTGTCACAGTAAGTTCATAGCAAGTAAAGTGTCTTCATGGATTTGAAAATGGTGCAAGTAACAAGAAATGGTTATAGTCACACTTACAGTTTTCCTTTGACTTCTTACCTTCCCCGATTTGTAGCTCATGTAGTGTTGCACATGTCAGTACATTAGAATGTTTATGTTCCTGGAGTGTGTGACTGCTTGTCCGCTGTGTGAAAAAAGAGTTTAATCTTCCAGTAGACAGGACAACATGCATTTGGACCCACTGAGAGGTAGACACTGATTATCAAATATGAGATATGATATTAAGGGAGAAAGCACACAGCTGAAACTGGAAATATTTTCCATGTTCTTATAGGTCATTGGCACAGTTAATGGGATGCAATTAAAAGCAAAAATGTCAGCGTTCGTAGGTATTTATAAATTCCTTGAAGTAAACTGATTTATTCTGCTTACATGTCACGCTATTCACATCATTTGGACAGGTTAATAGTGAATTTTTTTTTCAGACTTATTGACCACACAGAGTAAACCAGACTGTCTTACCTAAGTAGATTTTTTTAAAAAGTATTGCCATTCTGAGCATAAATGAAGACATGAAAATGTTACTCAAATTTTAATGTGTCTAAGTTGTCCCTTACTGGCTTATTTAAGTAAATTAATGGGGTAGAGTTAGTCGGGTAACTTAGACAAAGTTTTCAGTGTGCAACAGATGAATCACCAAATTACCATATTAAGCAGGATTGAGTTCTGCCTTCCTCAATTGTTAAAATGTTACATCAATGTTTAGTATTTGTACCAACGTATAGAAGCCATACAGTTTTTTCTAATAGAAACTCAGTTTTGTGCCACAAAGATTCACTAAGCCTGGAAATATGTCCAAAACATGAACATGTTTTTGGAGAGGTGAATGGCAAATACAAACTCAAAGGCCAGTTCTCACTGAAGTCCAGGATGGATTTGTCTTTACATGTTTGCTTCCTTTGTTTCTCTTGAACCCTTACTCTGCAAGACAGGTATTGTGCTATTGTTAAATATAACATTTGTGTGCTAGTATATAATATTAGCTCCTTGGTCCGAAATGTTAGATTTCTGAGAGGTTCTTTTATTTCTATATAGCCAAATTTTTTAAGAAGTCCAGGAAAAATACGGCTTGTTAGCGAAGTTATTTTTTGTGCTTCTATAGACTCTTCTTTGTTATACAACATGTATGTGAAAGAGGCTGATAGTGAAAAATGAAAACAATTATCTAACATCATTATGAAGTTAGTTATATGTATTCTCTTTATGGAGATAAACATGTTCATGTTCATTTTGAAATAATTATGTTTGAAAGACAATAGGAGAAGATATTCTGAAAAGAGATTAAAAGTTCTTTGATATATGTTTCAGTCAGTCTTCAGTAAAACTTAAATAGCTATGATCATCTAGCAAAACTCTGTGTCACTGAACTGTAAGCTAACAGAATAAATGATAAGAACTTGAGTATTCAGAGTTGCCCCGACAGCTGAGACACATATAACCTCTACAGCATGCACAGGAAACAACTGAATAATCCATCCAGAATGAATTCCAGTGTCTGATTTTTGAAAAATGCACATTTCTTTCTTGACTGCTGAATTGATAAATACAGTGCCTTTTCTTTTTTTATACATGCATGGGGGAGCAGCAAGTATTTTAGATGATGGTCCTGCATCAGTAGGGTGGGGACCTTGAAGGCTCTGCAAGCTGCAAATGGAATTGTGCTTAACTGTGTCATTTGCGGAGTGTCTCGCTCAAGCCGTACAAAAGCAGGGAAGACCAATGTGTGTGTTTTCCTCCAGTTTGTTTTGGTGTCAGAGGAAGGTGAAATATCAGTTGTCCCCCTCAGGTGGTGAGTTAGTCCATAGAGCAGTGAAAGGAGATGTCTCTTTACTCTGCGGCAGTCTCTTGCTTGCGTTTAGGAAAGGTTTTTAGAAGCTGAGACTCTTCTGAGACTCTTGGCTTGAGCGTATAAAGACTTCTGAAGAGCTTTACGGGTACAGAAGACTCTGTGGGTAGGTAGAAGGTACAGCGCTAAAATACTGAAAGATTCACCCTTTTTTAGTGTTTCGGACCTGAAATCAGTGCACACTGGACACACTGCCAATCTGTGTGTGAAGCAATCCCCACTGCCCCCTCCTGAAATACTCTCAAACATTTTTAAGTGGGCTCAAAATATAGACTACTACTGAAGAGCTTCCAGCATTAAGTTTGTCTGTATAGACCTCAACAGATAAATGGCTTTCCTTGCATTCCTAGCTATTAAAATATTGATGAGGATTTACAATTTTTCTGCAGCATCCTCAGATCCAGAAGAAATCCCAGTATATAAAATATCTTTGCTGTGATGATGTAAGAACTCTACACCAATGGATCAATGGCATCCGCATTGCTAAGGTAACCTCCTCTAGGCAGTCTTGCACTGTTGTCATGAGTTGTTGTCGTTACCTGTTTGAAACCATTTACATTTACTTAGCAAAATAAACACTAAATCTAACTTCCCTCTGTTTAACTATTCTGAATGTGAACTGTACAATCGTCTTACATATTTCGTTCTCTAGAAAAATTGTTAGGCTTTGTTGTTAGGATAATTCAGTAATCGGCCCCTTTCTTCTTTCTGCTGCACCTCTTTGTCACATGACGCAGTTCTAACTGACATCATGACTAGTTTTTAGCCAGCTCCCTTACAGATTTTAAAAAGAAGGCTTATGGGAAAAAAAGAGAATTGAGAAAACAGAATTGTCTTCTAAAATCCCCAGGTTGGCGTAGTTTATTCATTGGCCCCATTGGGGGTGGGGGGTGGGGGTGGGTGTGGAGTGGAATAGAGAAGCCAGAGGTGGAGCTCAACAGTCTGAAAAGGCTACACAGCCTATACAGTTGTTAAATTTGTTTGTCATTTTGCTTAGTATGGAAAGCAACTATACATGAACTATCAGGAAGCACTGAAGAGAACAGAATCGGCATATGACTGGACTTCCTTGTCCAGCTCCAGTATCAAGTCAGGCTCCAGCTCGTCTAGTTTGCCAGGTAATAGTGTGATCTGTCTCATAATAGAAAGATTTAATTACCTTTTTTATCATCTGCTATCTGGAGACCTCAGGAGAGACTATTGCAGGAAATGGACTGTTTCTCCAAAGTCTTTTATGCTATGTTTAGTCTAAAACATAGACTTTATGTTTAACACATATATATAAAAACATATTAAAACCTATTTTATTATATTACTTGCAGTGGTGTATGTATTTGGAACATATAATACTTTCTTGTTCACCTCCAAAAAACAATGTTTTTCTGATACCGAGAAGGAGGAAACTTCCTTTCAAATTCCTGATGCTTCTATCTTCACCTGTCTGAAAAAAAGAAATCAAATCTATGTTTTAATGATGCGTAGAGACTTGTGTGTTTAGCTCTTAAACTGCTTTTGTTGACTGAAATATTTGAGATTTGAAAATGAGAAATAGTCCCTGTCCAAAGGCAAAGATCCATACAATCTCTTTAGAGACAAACTTTGAAAATACTGTTTGTGTTCCTGTGTCAAACTGTGTGTGCCTGCAGTAATATGCTCCTGTTTACCTCTCAGCAGGACTGGCACTGTTTTTTTGTAGCACATAACAATTTAAAAATTGATGAATTGTTTATATAGTCTCATTTCACTGTTCAGAGCTGACTGACACTCTGCCAGGTTATTCTGAACCCTCAGGGGCAAGTTTCATTATTGAAAACAGGTTATTGTGTGAAAGTGTTTTGTCCATCGCAGATACAGGTCGGGAGGTAAAGCTACTGAATCGGAAAGGTTCAGAAAGCAGCCTGTGAGAATGAGCTAAGCAAATGTAGCCTAACTGGGAAGGCACCAAGTTTTTTCAACTGTGTGGAACAGCTTGCTAGGTGTAGCGGTAAATTCTTGGTTCCTGACAATTTCTCCATCCAAACGGGGTGTTTTTCTGATAAAGTTTCTCTTGTTCTGGGGAGCTGAGCCACAGCCCACCAGCCATGCATGTTCTGCCAGAGCTACAGTCCAGCCTGTGCCTAGATGCTCTTTTTCCCCAGGACAGCTGGGGACTACACAGAAAGCAGGTGCCAGGCTGGATAAATCGGTCTGGCAGTGGCTGCTGCTGTTTTTTCAAGATACCCTGTGGACCCAGAGCATCATCCGCATCTGCGTGTTGCAGGATGCACATCATTCCTTCTCTTCCCTTGAGAAATGGAGCAGTCAGAAGCAGACTGCTGCCTTGGCTAGCGTAGTTTGCCTGTCCTCAGCCTGCGTTCCAGTGTCTGTTTCTACGGCTGTGCTGGGACGGAGTGCTGGAGAGAGCAGGCTGCATGCATTGCATGAAATGAGACTTTTCCCAAAGTGCAGGAGCTGTTGGGTGTTTCAGAACCTATACAACTGCAGTGTGCTTTTACTTTGGATCATATCTGACACGTTGTCACCTTGTGGAGCTTCAGATTTGGTTAATACCAGGAATCCGTTGCACTGTTTTGTTTTCCAGACAGCAACGGCCTGGATGTGAGCTAGAGCTTATGCAGTAGTTAGTGGGAACAATGTCCTTTGGTGGGATAACATGTTTAACAAGTGTGACGAATAAATGTCATTAGAGTTGTCACACTATAAGCGCACTAACTTTACTCTTACATTCAGAAACATATACTAACTGTTTCTTAACTTTCTTCTGAACAGAATCTCAATCAAATCATTCTAATCAGTCTGACAGTGGAGTTTCTGACACCCAGCCAGCAGGACATGTCCGTTCCCAAAGTATTGTCAGTTCCATGTTCTCTGAGGCCTGGAAACGTGGCACGCAACTGGAGGAATCAAGCAAGGTAACAAGAAGACTTTAGTTTGAGAACCAACGCCCAACAAAATGTATGAGACAGAGTGATACCTCTTCCACCTCTGTCTTGAGTGGGATTTCTTATCTTTTTTATTCTATGTTATTGACGTACACTGCCATATAATTGTTTTTTCAGGAATCACTTTTTCAGGGAATTCAGCCCTGGAACATTCTGTTCTTGCTTTTATTTGTGTGCACAGAAGCCCTGTGTTCTTTGAAGGCATGATACAGCCCTTCCCATAGAATCCTATTAACTAATGTTGAATAAAGACAAAATAAAAAAATCAGCTGTTAACAAGTTGAATGAAATTCTTTCACTAAGATCTTTCTCCAGTTAACTAGCCACATCTTTCCATTGTAAAGATGTGAATAACTGAGACCTAAAGGCAGGTATATCTATTTAAGTACTCCCATAGTTTTTACTCAAATGTTTTCTATTCTGTTTGGTGGAAATGGAAACATAACCATAGATATGGTCAAAGCAAAGTACTAAAATTGACAGCAATTGTGGATTGAGGCAGATTTGGTATCTCCTGTTGCTGGTAGAGAGTTACAAAAGATTTTAACCCATTGAAGCCTGGGGCTCAGGTCTGTTGTGGTTTGGTTAGTTTTCTGTCCTTTCTGTGGTAGTTAACTGGTGTAGTTCCTGGAGAATAGTTCCAAACGCAGCAGAATTGCCACTTAAGCTGGTTTGTTGTCAGGCTCAAAGGAATTTCCAGGTTCCTGAACAGCCATGACGTTAGTATTAACTGCAGCAGTTACATGTGGAAGTACGTTGGCAGGATGCTATGAGAAGCTATCTTCACTCCTGTCGATTTTGAATCTTTCCCAGACTCCAGGTTCAAGCTAGAGAAGCAAGCTTTTTAAAACTAAAACCATGAGTCACTACACCTGACATTGGTGCATCAGATAAATAACTAAAAAGAAGACACAACATCACATTTTCAAATAAGAAAGCACATGTGGCACAATGTGAAAACTGACGTGGGTGCATTCTTTGGGATTCGTAACTTCTCTGCAGTGCCTGCTGGCTTGGAAATTGTCTGATTCTAATAGTAATGTAGTACTTAGCCCAGGAATGTAGCTTGCTACATTGTGATCCAAATTTCTCTACTGCATGAGTGCAACACCTGGTGCATGTTCATCAGCAGATGGCTTGTGTATGTGTACAGGGTGCATCATTTCTGCAAGAGCAGGGTAGATGCAGAAGATAGGACACTTGAGCCTGTCTAGCATGTATCCGACAGAGGTGAAAGAGTACTGCTATGAGAAATGTAATATTATGTTTCCCTAAAGTTTTGGTTTTAATGTGAAAATCTTGCTGCTACGCTCTCTGTTGAGTTTACGAGAAAAGTTTGAAGTTTCCCACAGTGGGGTCACTATTGTTCTTACCAAGCCATAGTGCTGCTGGCAATTGCTCATTTAAATAAACCCCAAGAATTTTATGTTATCTGATTAAAGCCATTTTAAAAATAAAATATCCAGACTGCTCCCTGTTGAGGGCCATCCATGTTTCAAGATTTCATCAATTTGAATTCCTTTCTATGCACAATCCAAGAAAAGGGATATTCCTCTTCCTCGTGAGTAACACAGATGAATGGATTGCCCTAAAAGAAATTGCCCCAAGAATCCAAACGAAATGAACCATGTAAAATTATAATTCGGAGCCACGTTACAAAATTCTGAGTAAATTGGTGACAAATTTGCCTTCAGTGAAGCTACAGTACATGCTTTCCTATCCTGTGCAGGTCTGGCCCAAGGAACTTAATAAAACAGACTGGCAGTGAAAAATGTTAAACTGTGTGGCAAGAAAGGAAATAAGTGTGAAAAAAATTGTAATTTACATGAAAGGTAGTGCTGTTGCAGTGATACTAAGACATGCTGGGTTACGCAGATTAGTCTCCAAACAGTTATTTCAGGGGTAGTTATTCCACAGTGCTTTGATGACAAAGCTGGCTTAAGAAGTTCATACAGGCAGGTTGCTGCAAGTGGCAGAATTAATGGAGACTTGTCCAGTGTGTCCCTTCCCTTCTGCAACAGCTCTCTCCCGTCACCCTTGTTCACATCCCCCTCAGCAAGCAGGGGCAGAACAGAGTGTGCTTTGGGCCTCAGCTGGGAGATGACATTAAGGCTGGCCAGGCAGTCAGGATGTTGTACTGGTTGGCCAGTGGCTAACTGCTCAACAAGTTAAAAATGGGTGAGTCCCGCCTGCTTTTCCCTCATTTACCAAGTGCCAGTAACTTCACAGCAGTTTCTTGAAGTTGAAAATATATTGAGATTTCTAGTGGTCTGTCATATTTGACTGAAATTTGCTAACCAATCCAAAAGCAACTGGCATAGGAAAGAGATGGCACGGAGTTCAATTGCAAAAGCTTGTTTTCCTTAGGAAAAACAGCCAAAAAAAAAAAGCACAATTGTTATTTTAAAAAAATAGATACTATTCTTTTTATAGCATTTCTGAGAGTTCCAGATAGTCATGAAGATGCATGTGACAAATATGAATTGATAGTAGGCAATAAGTAAGTTTTCAGGATATACAGAAGGACATCACATGGTTATAAGGACAACAAGGACAATGATCTGTTTCAAGGTTCTTCTATAAACAAAGTATCACTGAATATGTTTCTGGTTGTGAAAATTTAATTTGATTCTGTGGAGATGAGAGGGGCTCCTCCTCCTGAAATGCACAATATTCTTTTCCCTGTCCTGAGAGTTTAATTTGCTCACTGTGAAAATGATTGTCTTCAATGGATCTGAGGAAAATTCCTCTCTGTTTCAAATATATCCAAGATTAAAAAACCCCCACCTTTCCCAAAATGCAGGTCATCTGTCCACTTCATATTTTGAAAGATTACTGTTTGCCCAAGAATGCTTTATTCATCTGTTCACATTCTTCACAGTTGGGCAGTGAAGATCTCATTATGTCTCATTTTGCTTGTTAGATTTTGAACACGTTATTTTAAATGGGGTGCTACAACAGGCATCAAAATGCTTCGATCACTGTGTGCTTTAAGTGACAAATTTGAGATTCCTCAAGGTCTTGCCATTCAGGGATAGCTGTGCTGTTATGCCTTGGTCTCCCCCTCTGTTTTATGCCGCTTTTATTTTTCCTGTTGCCTTTTGCTATCTCAGGTGTCAAAAGTGAAGCTCAGCACAGCTAAGGTCAGCACACCCGTGGTGCCTTATACAGGGCACAATTAAGGTCAGGTGGTGCTACTTGAAAATTCATTAACCTGGGTGATTGGGAGAATGGTAATTTACAGACTAACACTTGCAAGAGATCAAGATTTCTCTCCTGTTCTGTTATGTGAACACCTTGATTTAGCTCCAGAACTTTGTTACACTCTTGCCTTCCAGACCTAATGTAACAGGTAGAGGCACACCCCACGGTGTTGTACATCACCATTTGTTGTTTCTGACTCTAATCCTTTTGGTGTTCTTCTGCGCATATAGAAACTCTATGCACCTGTGTTTAGAACAAAGCAATATGCAAACCTGCTCATCCGGTGCAAATGAGCGTAATTGGGCTAACTTGTGGCAAAGTATCTACTAATGAAGTATAGGTACCCAGTGTGGTCAGTTGCCATGTTGGGTACGGCATTTCTAATGCATGTTTCTACGCTGTGCACTGTGAAATTCACAACTTGGCTTGTAGCCAAACCACTTTGTATTAGGAGGATATTTATAAACTTGAGTAATGCAACTATCTTTTTAATTTTTTAACAGGAATGTAGGCTTAAAATTTTAGAGAAACAATTTAACTTGAGCAAAACCCAACGAGTAGACTAAAACATTGCCTGCTGCTTTCCCATTGCTCCTTCCCTCAGTCAGGTTTTCCCGGTCTTTCCTTTCTTTTTCCACTTAACGTAATAGTTGCATGTATAGCTTTTCCTTCCCAAGCTAACTTTCTTTTGCAGATCTCTAAAGATTTCCTTCTGGGGAAATTTTCCTCGGAAACCCCAGTTCTCCCTCTTTTTCCTCATTTTTTTCCTTACCAGTCTTGGATATCAGAGCATGTGGAGTGGAAGGATCTCAGTAGTATTCCTGCGTAGGCTTGCTCTTCATGCGTTTTAGAGCAGTTCAGGATTTCTGCATTTTGTAACACTGAACAACGTAAGGCCTGAGCCAACATAAAGGCTTGACAGATGCCATGTATGGTTTAACTCTAGTCTTTTTGAGCTGAGATGTCCGCAGAGTCTCTTGCTTTGCCTGATGTCCTCCGTGATGACCTGTGGCGCTCTGGGAGGTGCTCTGTTTGGGGTCATTATACTTGCCCACAGGAGGACCAGCAGTTCTCACTGGGTACAGCTGCCTCCCCTACAGAAGTGGCAAGGCTGGTGTATTTTCTCCCTGACATCCAGCCTAGCTTGGAGCAGGCCTAGCTCCACTGATTCTTGCCAGCTCCCCTCTCTGCCTGCCCGGTCAGACTGCACGGTCCAGGCTTGTCAGTGTACGGAATTGTCTCTTGCTGCATTTTTTTGCTAATACTTCCTGCATGCTGTAATCTGCCACTTAATTTTTAATGACAGGCACATTTAGACCTTGACTTTATAATCTCTTTGTCTCCTTCCCTCCCTCCCTCTCTCCCTCCCTTTTCTATCTTTTTCTGTTTCTCCCTTTCCACTTTCACTAAAAATCCCTTCCCAATAGGCCCGAATGGAGCCTGCAGGTCGGCCCTTCATGTCTGTCGCACCTCCTGTGTCCCCACAGACGAAAGTGGCGACTCCCTACACAGCATCACAGCCGTCCCCCCCCGCTGCCCCCGCCGCCTCCCCCACCCCCGCCCGCCCCACCCCCCCCCTCCTACGCCCCCACCCCCACTCCCCAGCCAGGCCACCCCATCTGCGGGCTCACCCGCCACCATGTTTGTCAAGTACAGTACCATCACCAGGTTGCAGAACGCTGCCCAGCATGGTGGGCTTTTTCCAAAGCTCCTGCTGCACAGCAGGTCCCCCCACCCCCCCGCCCTCAGGAAAGCCTCAGATACTGGTGCCACCCAACGGGGTCATGCCACCTCCCCCCCCTCCACCCGCCTCCCCCCACACCGGGCTCAGCCATGGCGCAACTGAAGCCGGCACCTTGTGCCCCCTCTGTGCCACAGTTCACACCGCCACCACCGCCCCCCAAAATCCATCAGGTTCAGGCAAATATAAGCCAGGCCACTGCCACGTCCTCATTGCCCCCCCCTCCTCCTCCTGCGCCTGCCCCACCACCACCCCAGGCACCCCCAAAGCCTGTCATGGCAGCTCTCCCCCCACAGCCTAGTGGGAAGGCAACGTCACCAGGGGTCACAAATGTCACCCCCCCTGTGCCAGCTCCCTTGCCCCTTGCAATAAAGAAACAACCAAGTGTCACCTCTCCCCAGGTGCCTCCACTGCCCCCAGCCCCTCCTGGCCCCACTCCCCCCCCAACATTCCCAAAGCAGCAGAGTTTCTCTGTGAAGCCTCCTCCATCCCCTCAGTCCCCAGTGCCATCGGTGGTGAAACAGATAGTTAGCCAGTTCCCACCTCCACCCACCCCACCTGCCACTGAGCCCCAGCCTCTGAAACCCCTTCCACTGAGCGTGGCTCCACAGTCACCTCCAGCAGTGAAGGCAAAGCCCAAATGGCAGCCCACTTCCGCTCCCTCACCAGATTTCCCCCCTCCTCCACCAGAGAGCAGCTTAGTGTTTCCTCCTCCACCTCCTTCCCCAGCTTCCTCTGCAGGTTCTCCCCCCCCCCGACAAATCAGGGTCTCCAGTCAAAAGACCAGCAAGACATCAAGCCCCGGAGGGAAGAAACCACCTCCAACACCTCAGCGAAATTCCAGCATCAAGTCCACCAGCTCCACTGAGTACCATGAGTCCAAGAGACCTTCAGTGGACCGCCTTGTCAGCAAATTTGCACACCCACCAGAGCCATCAGGGTCTCCTTCCAAGGAGTCATTGCCTCCTGCAGCCCCTCCAAAGCCAGGAAAGCTCAACCTTTCTGGGGTGAGCCTGCCCATTGTCCTTCCGCAAGGAGGGATCCCGGCCAAAGCTCCTGCTCCGGGTGTGCCTGGGAAGGAACCTGTGGTTGAATTCCCTTCACCACCATCCGATTCAGACTTTCCACCACCACCACCTGAAATAGATCTTCCTCTTCCGCCAGTTGAGATCCCATCCGTGTTTTCAGGCAGCACCTCCCCAAAAGTTGCTGTTGTCAATCCGCAGCCTCAGGCATGGTCAAAACCATCTGTGAAAAAAGCCCCACCACCCACACGTCCCAAGCGGAATGACAGCACTCGACTGACGCAGGCGGAGGTTGCAGAGCCACCAGGGTCAGCTGGCCCTCAAGTGCCCCACTTCACCCAAGTCCAGCCTTAGCGTTCAGCCGGGATTCCTGGCAGACCTCAACCGGACGCTGCAGCGGAAATCCATCACCCGGCATGGCTCGCTCTCTTCCGCGCGGATGTCGAGAACAGAGCCCACAGCCACCATGGACGACATGGCCCTGCCTCCGCCTCCGCCGGAGCTGTTGGCTGACCAACAGAAGACGAGCAGCTTCGGGGGCAGTCATATATCTGGCTATGCAACATTACGGAGGGGGCCACCTCCCGCACCTCCCAAAAGGGATCAGAACACCAAGCTGTCGCGGGACTGGTAGTCAGTCCCCCAGGGGCAGGTGCTCTCCGTGACTTGTGGGCTGCTCGGTGATCGGCCAACCTGTGATCTTGCACACTTGGAGAGAATGTGGGGACGTGGACGATAGCCCCATCAAAAGAGGTGATCTCAAACTGTAGCTAAAGCTAAATGTAAAGACATTCCCCTTTCATGGCTAGGCCAAAAACGTTGGGGGCTTGGGGGTGTGGATACTTTATTGGGAAAGGTGGGTAGAGAGGCATTGACTTATCCTTTCAATTTCTTTTACCCTTCATATGGATTGGACCAAACCCCCATTTTCTTACTTTTTCTGCATTTAGGGGAGGGGGGGGAGATAATTTTTTGTAGTGTCTGTCCACGTGAGACATGTTTGTGCATGTATTATAAGTGTAGGTATATAATATATTGTGATATATTTCGTCGCAATTATAGAAGATAACCAGAATGTTTTTGTAGAACCGTATTTATTGTTTCAGTCACTATATTATCTGGAATCGGAGTCTGTAACTAGTCAAATCTTACTACAAAGATGAAGATGTAGGGGGCACTTTAAAGAAAGGAAGAAAAAAAAAACCCCAAACCGCCACAAACCTCTTGGCAGTTTGTGGTGGGTAAATGATGCAGAGCTGAGGTGTTCTGCTAGTAACTGTATATTGTCCATTGATTGAAAAGTACAGATGCAACATACCAAAACATTCTGGTCATAATACTACTGAAAATGAGTATATTCTGAGGAAGAAGATAGATTTTATATATAGTGGGCTGGAGTGAAATATATTTATACTATAGAGAGCCCCCTCCCTTCCAAATAGTTTAAAAATAGACACTGCTACAAATTATTTCAAAGTTATTTATCCATGCAGTAAGTAGGATAAATATATATTATTCCAATCCATTATGCATTCTAACTTTATAGTAGGCTCGATCATTTGTTTCTATGGCTATGAATATATTTGTGTTAACTCCTTCTGAAAGCTGCCAGGACTCCTGCAATTGATGCCGACCCACGAGGCTGACCCACGCCAATACATCACTTGTACGTGTAATTCTTTCCCTGAATGAACAGGTAGGTTTCTGTAGAGAGCGTCATGTTCTCACGCAAACATACACAGCGTACAGTCTCACCTTGTCTGTGCCTGATAAGGTGTATTATCTTTACCAAAAAAAAAAAGTGTCTGGAAAACATTTAAAGAAAGTGTTGTTTGTAATTCATTAGAAACTTGTCAGGAAACTTTTCCCTTCTAGAAAGAGAGAAGGGAGTGGTAATTTCAGGCCAAGCACAGTGGGAATTCTCTCTCGTTTCTTTGACCTGCAGAGGACTGCGACCAATGCATAAACCTGTTAATTACGAAGTTGCACTTCTAGCAGTCAAGGGAGAAGACTGGAAGAAAAACCAACCTTGAGAGGCAATAACATTTGCTAATAATTTAATTTAAGGGCGCATATAAGTAGGAAATAGGCTATCGTATTTGCTTTGGTTGTTTTTGTTTGCCACGGATTCACAGTCAATCACTAGATCAAGAACTACAGTCCTTTTTCTTGTACTTCAGTAGCTTGATTGTACAGTCTTACCCACGTATTTGGACATTGTGATAAGGTAGTGTAGTTAGCGTAAGCGGTCTTATGTATCATGCATGTTCATTACAGGGTAGTGGTACACACCTTTGTAAAGTAACTAAAATACTTGGACTGTACCTACCCCACCTTTGGTGTTACAACTTCCCTCATCACCATGGGGATACTGTCAAGGCTCAGATGGCAAATGATTTTACTGTTGTTTACCTTTTCTCCAAAGCAAATTTTAAACGCTTTCCTTCCCCCAAAGAATGAGACAAAGAAAGTAGCCTGACCTTGACAGTATGCTCAAGTGTGTAAAAAAGATGTAAATTAATCTCTCATTAGAGTACTTCAGGCTGATAGATTTAAGAAATATTGTGACAGTGTCCCCCATTCCTTTTTTTTTTATAGAGTGTTTTTAAAAAAAATCCAAATAATAAAATAAATGTCTTTGTGAATAATTTATGAATAGGAGAAAAGCTTTGCTAATTAGAGGGGGGAAAATGACACATCTATAACTATATAGTTTTAAATAAGTGCATCATGAAAAGAGAAAAATTAATGGTGCTGTCTCTGCTGGCTGTTTCATATGATTTTTTAAATTGTTTCAGCACCTCTGGAAATTGTTTTAATATTTCAGACTAGTTTTTTTTGAGCAATAAGAGTATATACCATTGTGTGCATTTTTAAAGCACTGCTATGGAAAGGCACTTTTTTGTATCTTTCAAATTGTTCACAAAGTTTTGTTTCTACTATTTTTGTGCTTATAAAGTGTCCTTAAAAGCATTTGCATTGTTGATTTTAAGCATGCTCAGTGTAGCTGGCGAATAACCTCACAGGAAAGTTGTTAAGCTATACTGCAATTCATGGGTGCTGTAATTTCCAACATTGGTCCTCCCTGCTGCTTTGTACTGTATGCAGCTCCTGGGGCTCATACCCACCAGTGGAGCAAAAAGGTGCGCAGATACAGTCATAACTCCCCAGCTGTTATTGATGTGGACATGTTCTCCTACTCCCTGGCAAGATGCATCTGGGCTGATGCAGCATGTGCTCCCAGATGAGAGCAGCCATGGAATTCTGCTTGCCCATCTGTTTTTCTTTTCCCCCAAGACAGCTCCACTGGTGTGTGCCAGTTCCAGCCCTTTTGTTCATTCAGTGCGGGTACCTCTGGGCTTTGGACGCGGCAGAGCAGTGTTTTGAGTGCAATTTCTTCAGAGGCATTTGAGCCTTGTTCTCACTTCCCTGTGCCCCAGTTCATTTACTCAGTATCTCTCCCTAGACAATGAATCATGCTTACTACTGCAGGCTGCTACACAGCTTGCTGGGAGACAGAATCTTTAGAGTTTGGCAGCAAAAGGAACGAGCATCAGCAAAGGTGGCACCCTGTATTTCTTCTTGTTACAACTTACTTCCTAAGCCAGTAGTTACCGAATCTAGTGAGTGGCTGCAGCTCGCTTTCTCTCAGCTGAGCACTGAAATTTGGCTACAGTGTGGTTCAGACAACCTGGTTGCCTTTTCAGCTTATGAGACCCTCATTGTAACTTGCTTTTCCAGTGTATTTACTGTTTTTGTGACAGTAAATATTTATGCCTTATTTGCAAGTAAGTTATTTTTCCCCATGCGCACTGGTCTCGTAATTGCACCATTGTATTTATTTAAATCGGAAAACAAAGGAGCTAGATCTCAGACATGCAGCAAGGAGCTTCCTGCTACAAACATGGGCTGTAATCCTTTTGGCACTATTGAAATGAGCATCTGAGAGTTGAGCTTTTATACTCTGGACACAGAGATAGCAGATGCTTTGATGCTAAAACACTAAGAGAGTACAGCTGTAGTTGTATTACTTGATGAAGCGTATGGCCTTTGACGCTTGTTAAGGTGGGTGTCAGGGAAAGCTCTGCTGCTGCCGGGGCAGCTGAGAGCATACAGCTGCATTTGTTAATCTGTTCCAGAATTGGTCTTCATTTCCTCTCTGCCATGCAGCAGCAGCAGGCACCTCTGTGAGCAGCAGGGTCCCTCCTGGCCAGCCAGGTTTCTCTGTGCCTGCAGCACAGGTGTTGAAAGCAGGGAGCCGGTCTTCTCAGGCACTTTCATTGTAATGCAGGTCTCGGGGAGTTGCTTTGGAAGGGAAATCTAGGCTCTTGTATCAGCACGAATCTTAGCGGAGAAATTATTTTAAAAAACAAAAAAACCCACAGGTTCTAAACAAACCGTAAGTAACATGTTTGAGGTGGATATGCCAGGGGTTCTGTTAGTCTTTCAAACCTGTGCTTGGGGAGGAGGTTAGGCACAAGTCTCACAATAAAATAATCCTGTGATTTTCTACGGAAGAGGAAAGCTCCTGCTTCCCCCTGTGCAGTGGTTTTCTCCTGTGGCAAACCACCGCTGCTTGCTCGGGACTTGGTGCACAACCTCAAAGCCAAAGAGCTCCTCTCCTGAACTTACTCTGCAGTTTCCTGCAGGGCAACAGTGACTGACACATCAGGGAAACAAAGTGAAGGTACCTGGATCACTTGGTTTCAGGTCTGATGGGAGAGGGAGCAATTTTTTCAACAAGGGCATTTTAAGATTTACTGTTCTGGACTTGCATATTTAAAGGTTTTCTATTTTCTTCTTTCTGTGCCCTTAGGCAACCAGATAACTCGAATCAGCTCAGAGATAAAATGTGGCCAGTTTGCCTCTGAGTTAAAATTATTTTTTCCACAGTTAAAGGAACCAAAAGTGCCGTTTCAACAGCAGAAGGGCAAAAGAGAAATATTTCTGCTTATTACAGAAAACTGCATAGAACTAAATTGTTTTACTGCAGTGCTACCATTGCAGGTAAATTTGTTTCTTATTCAAAATAAGCTTATAAGTGGATCTTACTATTATTACTTCAAATATAGAGTCATGTTAAAATCAGTTGCGTTCCAGGAAAGAATATAAATTCCTGACAGAAGGTAGTAAGGATGCAGCCAGAACATAGGAGTTTGGGGGTTTTTTTTCCTCCTTTTTTCATTGTTAAGGTGTAGATTACATACTTGTTCAAACAAACAGTGCTCCTCATTTGGAAGTGAGGGGAGTCTTACTTCTTTGGGGGAGGAGATGTTTTCCCAAAGCCCGTTTGTAGCTCTTGGTGCTTAGCTTTGCATTCCCTTGCACAAGCAGGGCAGACTCCAAATCAGAGAGGATTTAACGCTACAGGGAGTAGTTTCTCTTAGACGTTTCTGTAATGTGCCGGTGAATTTTAAGCTTCTATTTTAGAATTATAAGTTTGTCTAAAGTTGAGTAATTTTCCTTTCTGAATTCTTTTTCTCCTTCAATTAAAAAAACCACCCATGAAGACTGACAAAACGAGCGTTATGTTGCAGGGGCCAGCACTCACTAATACTCTGATCCAGTGAGTCACAGGCTTCGTCTAGTTTTGAAAAGTTTAAGACACTAAACTGCAAATGAGGTGACAACACATGCTTATCCCTCACACTGTAAATGAAAGTAATTTGCCACTAACACGGGAAAATAGTGATTGGGTTGATGGATATTTGGTGCTCTGAGGCACTCAGCAGGGCGAGGACTCGGTGAGCGCTCTGTTCAGCAGAAGTTTGTATCTTTGGTGAGGAGAGCTAGAGAAGTTGGAAGAGCAGGAGGAACAGGAACTAGTGCTATATGCACAATCCCCCCACGGCAGGGATTTAGTGAGGGAAATGAGTGAGAAGGAACTTGAGTAGCAGATTTTGGACACACCCCCCCTTATTTAATGCTTCAAGGTGACTTGTCTTTTAGGAAACTTACGAATTGAACCAACTGTTCCCTACAGTGGAAAACAGTTTCCTCCCACCTTTCCCAAGATGCCAAAGATGCATTCAGAGCTAAATTCCAGGTACGCAGATGTGCTTGCACCAGCCTCTCCTGAGGCTACGTTGCCAGGAGCTGAAGTGCTGTCGATGTGCGGCAGCTGTTTGGCAAGAGAACAGGGCTGCCACTGTTAGATGTTGTGCATCTCTTGCCTTTAGCCAATGCTGGTAATGGGGTACACATCTGCAAGGGGCGGGGGCAAAGGACAGCTCAGCAAAAACAAACCTGTGCCCAAGGCTCCCTGCTGCTGATTTGGTGCAGCACTATAAAACTTGTACTTCTAAAAGGAAAACTAAATGCTTTGTCACAAGTTGTAATTGCAAATCTTAGGTCTCCTTCTAGTGGACTGCAGCGGATCAGAAATTAACTGGAGCAGCAGTTTGTTTTATGGCTTACACTAATTGTTAGCAGCCACTGGTGATACTCTGTATAATACTGGGGATGCAAATGTAAGAAGAAAGTGTCATTGCAATGATGATTTGTCTGTGCAGCAAACTTGTGCTGAGTGCTGTAAATACATTCATGTTTACTGCTTTAAAAAGAGAATTGCACATTTTATCTTTCAATGGGATTGCCTCCCCTCTTCTTCCCTTTCCAAAAAGAAAAATCAAAGCTCTTTTAGACTGATAGCTTCAGGTTGGGGGGAGCTTTGCCATATTATAAATATATATAAATATATGTATAAATATACTTTTCTAAGCATGGGAGAGGACAAAAGAAATACTACATTATAGAGTACCCGATATAGATCATTATACAATGGAATATGCACAATTCAATAAAGATGTAGTTAAATTTAATAATCTGTTTTAATCCTCTGTCTTGCCATTTTCCTTTTTCATGACTTCAGAACCCACATTGTGCTCTTAGTGCATCAGTGGTTCCTCGCTGTAGGGCTTAGATACCTGATGGCCTACAGGGTAGCATTTCTATGCTCACCCTCCATAAAATTGCTTTTATTGTTCCTTTGCACAGTTCTTTCCAGGGGGTCAGAGCTGGCTGTACCAGTAACATGGTGCACACCAATTACAGGTCTAAAGAGGACCCAGTGTGAAGGCTCACCTTTTCCATCTGCCTCCTCCCTCAGGCGTGCAGAGTTCTGTACAGCTCTGCTCACTCAAGAACAGCGCTGGCTGGTAAGTGTTGCTGCAACCCTCTCTGGGTCCACGGTAGGGAATTCAGCTCGGTTTGCCTCCTCCTGAGGTATCCTCACAGGCTGGCCCTGCATCAGTCATCAGCTTTTACAGCAGAGATTTGAGGTGTTACAGTAGTGGTGATCACAGGAAATGAGTAGTCATACGGAAGTGGAGAGAGGAGCTGCTGAAGGCAGCAGGCTGGATGCCAATGATCATACCTTTGCTGGGCAAGTGCGGCACTCGGAGCTCCTCTGGGATGGGGCTCCTCCATACACAAGCGACTATCCCTGTCCTTGCTGCATTGAAGGCCGTAGCCAAAGACAAGGAACGTGACACGGCAGTGGCAGGCTCACAGAACACGTGGTGTGTGCTTTGTTCTTTTTATTTAGGGCTCGTAACAAGAGGGTTTAGTACACAGCAACAGTTAATTCCAAGTACAATTAAAAAAATTTAAAAATTGGGTTTTGCACTCACTGAAAGGTGGTTCAAATGGCACACACAATAAAACGTTACTGGCGGCGTACAGCTCCCCGGAGTCCTGCGGGCTTGGTCATTTACAGTGGGCTCTGCACTCATCCACTGCATCAGCAGTGCCAAAAGCAAAAGCACAGCGTGCTTCTCCTCTGACTGCAAACCAAAGGGGGGATGTGAGAGGGGGTATCTGCTTTCAGAAGAAAGTGCATGGACAAAATCCATGTTAGACACAGACATTTCCAGAGAATTCATAGAAACTACTTGTCCATGCAAGTTGCAAAATACACTTTTTCAAATGTGAAAAGAAGCACTTGTTCTTTACAAAAAAAATCTCAGACATGTCAGCACTTTAGCAAGGCGCTGTAATGGAAATGAATTTGTACACAGCTCTTCCTCATTAATCAATAGTGGTAGGATTCTTCTGAGGTTTAAGAGAAACAGGAACACGTGTACTGCACGCATTTCAGCAGAGTCACCATGTCAGTGGTCAGCAGGATGCTGGGTGTAGGCTTACCTCTGGACAACAGGCTGCTGCTGACTTTACTGTTTTGTAATACATCTTGTAATAAGCAAAGGTGCTAACAAAATTAATATGTTTAGAGTACCAAAGAAAAAACACTTCCTGCATGGGCAGGAGATTGCACAAAACACACGGGTGTTTTTTTTTTTTTAATGAAAGCAGCAGAACACCATGATCTGTGAATTATTCTTTGTAACAGCAGTTGGCAAACCTTGGCTGTATCAAGCTTTCAGAAACCTTCCCATAGACATGAGGTGGGGGTCCCACTATTCTTGCAGTTTTGAAATCAAAAGTAGATCAATAGGACTGTTGTTTGTTTTTGTTACTACGCACTGACTTCAGCTACTGCGGGGGGGGGGGGCAACCAAACAACCCAACCCCAAACTGTTCCCTTCTTGCACTGTTCTGACCTCTGTGTAATACCATTTTATCCACAAAATGTGGCAGCGCCTAATACTGAGAGATGCCAAAAGGTGGGGAAGGTGAATATACCGTAAGCACAGTAAAAAATTCCTGAAAGTCACACCCTAAAAGCTATAGCCCATCATCTACCTGCTAGTGCTCAGTTTACACCACCATCTTCTCTAGAGATTAGAGTTGTAAATACTTGCCTTAGTGAATGCAACAGCTCTGTACATTTCTCACTGCCACTGTTGTCAACATAGGAACCGAAGTCTCTGCGTGGGGTTTGCAATGCTTCCTGAAATGCTGCAGTGCTCAATCAGTGACTCTACACTCAATGCAAGTACCACTCCCAGTAGGAGCCACAGCACCATGGTCTTTCCAACAGCATCCTCTAGCAGCTTCCAACAAGTGTTGCCCTGCAGAGAATACAGATGCCACCTGTTTCACAAGATGTCCTGTCCCACCTCTGGGAGGAGAAGCCCTGTAAATGCTCCCAGTTTACTAAGCTGCACAAAAAGTCCCAGCCTTTCCAGAAAGGAAAACATGGAAGTTTTGCTTCTGATTTATTCCTGAAGCCAGCAACATAACTAGTAAAAAGAGAGCTCATTTCTAGCAGAGAGGAACATCTGCAGCACTTGCTAGGAAGTGGTAGAAGTTGCTGGGAAGAGCACAGCATTAAAGTCACCATCAAGCACAGGTGGGAGGACACCACAGAAGCACAACAGTTTGCATCAGTGCATCAACCCTCCTCCACCTCCAGCCAACAATACACACCACGCAGGCAGCCTACCCTCTGCCAAAAAAGGAGCATCAGTCCTGCTGCTGCCTCACTCTTATCATGATCAAATGAAATGCCCTAGATGATAAAAGTGCCACTTCTCAGAAGCTGCATCACTGCCAGCGTCAACTTTGGCTGTCACCAAGATCCCTCAGCAGCAAAGAAAAGAAAGAAAATGCCCAGGAGCTGTGAAAGGAGAACAAACTGCTCTAGCAAGAACAAGCTGGGTTTCAGCCTTCCTGGCACCCACTGGTATGCCGCCCAGCCACAGACCACTGGGACTGTGGGGAGGTGTGGGTCAAACCAGCAGCAATCTCCAGCTACTTTCAGGAACACCCAACTCAACTTGTTCCCATTATCACTAACCACAATGACAAGCTGAGTTCCAGGAACGTGGTCAGCCTCCTGGTAACACAGGCTAAGCTCTGCCGTCTAGCCCAGGGGCTGTGCCACACCTCTTGTCCTCCAGAGAGCAATGGCTCTTCAGTGCATCACTGCCTGCCCGCCTCTCACCAGCCCAGCAAGTCTTCAGGCATTGCATCAGCTCTCTGGTGCCTACTCCAGCCAGCGGTCATGGGCACACCATCAGGATGCTCAAGTGCAAAATTTGCTGCTTGGCTCTCCTGCCCCTCCAGCCCCCTGCTGCAATAGCCAGTGAGAGAAACAAAGAACATGAATCCATCGGGGGCAGGGAGAGAAGAAAAAGGGGGGGGGTGGGGGGTGTGGAGACGGGTGAGACACTTGCAACCTCAGCCATCTCTCTCAGGCTGGAACAAAGGCACCAAAAAATAACCTGCTTCAGCGCTAGGTTAGACTTCCTCTCACACAGGCACCTGGCGGAGAGGCAGCTGTACTTAATAGCTTTGTCCCTGAGGCCAAGAGCAAGGAAGAAATCTCTGATACAGCAAACCACAGCAAAATACACCGCTAGAGGATGCTGACCAATTTCTGTGCACAATAAAGACAGCTGGCTGGGCTAAGGCAGCTCTCACAAGGTGAGAAACATACATACTCATTTTGGCCATACCGCACTCTTTGGGCTATTCTGAGTGTCTCCTTCCCCCACCTCTCTCATGCATACACACTGCTGATGCAACAGCCTGTGATGCTGAACACCTTCAGCTGTGGCAGCAGAACTCAGTGAAGAAATGCTGTGCACCTATTTTGAAAGACTGAGGTGTTTCACCCTCCCCTCTCCTCTACATGCTTTTAAAGTAAACATGTAAATTAAAAGGGGCGGGGGGAGAGAAGGTTTTGGAGAAGGAAAAGTACAAGGGACAAAACTGGAAACACAACCCTCACTGACTTTTTACTAGCATGCAATCTATGTACATTAATACACAAACCTTGGCCTGGTCTATGACCTTTACATCACATCATCCCCAAACAAGCCACAGAATTAAAAGCTGTACAAAATAAAAAATATGCGTAAAAACAAATTTCTTTACATTAGTACTGCATAATAAAGCATAAAACCAGCAGGAGGTGACCCAAAAATTCCATCCACAGCAGCTCTTGCAGGCATAAACAATTCCACATGCTATCAGCAGGGACCAAACCAATCCCTGGCCCATCAGACCAAAGCCAGCTCTTTAAGGAGCTTCAGACATTCCTCTTTCAAGGTTTGTGCGGCCTCATGTTCTGTGCTGAGCTCTGACAAGTGTTCAGCACTTCCCAGAGTTGACACTGCTCTGCTCTCGCAACACAGAAAACTTGCAAGCTGAACAACAGCAAAATGAAGATTAAGGACATGGGTGTGTATCACACGCAGTGGAAGTACACACTATCCTCACCCACCTGTCAGAAGTATTCAAGTGCATGCTCCTACACAGACTGAGTTAAAGACACATTCACTAATGCATGACCTCCCAGCTGGTGCATGGGTGCACAGGGAGAGAGGTTCAGCTCTCATTTAGTAACTCACTAAGCTGCCATAACTCGATGCATTTGAACACTGTGCTCAGCCTTTACCACAAACATACCCAGGGCAAAAGAAACCAGGAAAGCTCTGATAGTCGTGGAAAACCGCCACCGTGTGAGCACCAAAGGCTCCTGCAATACTGCGGGCCGCTAGCCAGGCTGCAAGCACCACCCTCCCTGTGCAAAAATGTAGACCTGCCCTATGACACTAGAGATAGTCATTCCTGTGACTGCACAACCAGTGTTTCTAGGCTTGCTCCAAGAGAAATGATGGGCTGAGGGAACTGAACATGGCTGCCTCTGTTAGTCTTGCTGTGAGACAAAAGTCTTCACAGAGGAAGGTAGAAGGGTATCTGTTCTGGCTTCACTCATGCTGCCAGCTTCCAGAAAGAAGACAACAGTGTCCTGGCTACACAGCTGTGGATTGAGCAGGGGAGAAAATAACTTCTGTCTTCGCACCAGTTTCTTCAAAGCTGTACCTCCTGTAGGCTTCAACCAGAAACTAGTTCCTTATGCACTGTCACAGGAGTTAACGCACTCTTCCACAAGCTCACAGCAGGTGATCACATTCATCCATATCCCACAAACACACCTCACCTCTTTGTTTCCTCCTTCTTCCCCCTTGAGCAGCTATGGCTCCTCCCTGCCCAGGTTTGCACCAAACCTGCACCTCCATCCTGATACTGCATTAATTACCAAGCAAGGGGATTGGGTCAATTACCTGTATTGCTGCCAATACCGTCACAAACCCAGCCCCGGCAGCGCTCTCTTGTGCCCTGCTCTGTTTCACACACAGGCCTCAGAAGACAGCTGCAGCATTGTCTCGCCTTTGGCAAAGCTACTGTTGGTACCAGCTGGAACTTGGCCAGGCGACAGTCAAAAGTTGTCCGGGAAGATGCTCTGGCTGAGGAGGCTCTCACAATACAGGGATCAGCTCAATCTGCAGGCTAACAGGACTGCAACAGGAGGTTTAATCAGTTCACTCTATTAACGCATGACATTTACCCAAAGATAACATTTAGTCCTTCCTAAGGGCAGACTAGTACAGCCATCACTTCACACGGATCTGCTAGGCAGAATCACTGAGCAGCATTTTTAACTGAGACTAGATTAAAAAGCAGACTATCCACTCAAGGGGCTACAGAGCCTTCACTTGGTATTACTCCACCCCCGATCCACCAGTACAGCTCAAAATATCTATTTCTTTATAATAAAAAATGGAGAGGGCTGGGGGAAGAGCTAGGACTACTACTAGTTACTGCTTGGATTTCCATGGGAAACCAGTACACACAACAGCCCTTTTTACTTCCACTGAAGAGATATTGGCAACAGACACGAAGACAACAATTGCCGTTTGTCCTGCCTCTGCACAGGGCTCTCACAGTACATATGCAAATCTAGTTATCAAGTACAAAATAGCCAATTTACAATACCTGATTGGATTTTTAAGATTATATTGTGCATAAGACTAAAGTTGGGGGTAAGTTTCTCTAGTGCAAGCAGGTGTGAGTAGATTTGAACCTTAGATCACAGCCCCTAGAGTTTATCCTCAGGCCCCAGGAGGACCTGTAAACTTTGTTTCGCCTTCACCGTCAATGGCATCTGTGAGTTCTGTTTAAACCAGCAGCACCCATGGCGAGTAGCTCGCTGCGGAGAGGAGCACATTTACGTCAATGCAGAACACAAAACAAATCTGTGGCGTTCAAAAGATGAGGAAATGGGAGTGGGGGTCCTCTGGGCTGCAGCCATCTTAATTGTCTAAATTGAAAGGTGAGTGAATGAAAGCCAGCTCTGTGTGCCCCTGTGTCAGCCTACATGTGCAGAGCAGCTGCAGAAGTGTTTATGCTAAAGATGTATCCAACTATCTGGAAGTCAATTACAGGAACGGCTCTGTGCAGAAATCCCAGTGTTTGCTAGCACACAACTGTTCTTCCAGCTGCACAGGAGTGTAGTGTAGAAACAGGAGGGATGTCCACTGGCCAGTAACCCTTCACCGCAAGCATCCAGGACATCCCAAGCGCCAGGCACTGCTGCCAAGGGTAGTACCACGAGGGCACACAGGATTCCTGAGACAGATCCCAAAGCCTGTCAGAAGAAGTCAGAATTCGAGTGAAGTATCAGCTACTCAACGAGTTTGTTACATCTGAATGGGTCAGCTTAATTCAATGTCAGATGGCTCAGGATAGCCTCTGCTGGCAGCCGGAAGAGCCATTTGTTCAAACAACTCAAATCACTATTGTTTTATAATGATGAAAAAAAAAATAAAAAAAAACAAAACAAAACAAAACCCAAAACAAAACAAAAAAAAAAGAGTGGTTGTTACAATTATCCTTCATTCAGTTATACTGGATGGGGCCCCAGAGGCTGATGGAGATCTGGGAAGCCCTGACAGCTCCTGCAGCAGGAGATGCAGTGTTCTGTCCTCTAGTCTTCACTCTGAGTAATGCATGATCGACTCCACATAGTTCCCTGGGAAGAGCCCTGTCACTCCGTTCATGACCCCCTCATACCAGCCGTCATCATTTTTCTTGATGACATAAATGATGGCACCTTCCTGAAACGAGAGCTCATCTTCTTTGTCCTTCGTGTAGTCATAGATCGCCACCACTAGGAAAGAACAGAGCACGACTGTTAGGAGAGGCTCAGGGAAGAGGAGGACAATCAACCCACCTCGTACAACGTTCTCCACATTCAAGGCAATCCCAGAGAACTGCACTGCCTCACCTCTGCGTGTGCAGAATGACCTGCTGGCAGGAGCAGTTTCTTCCAACCCCTTTTATAAGAGCTCATGCTTTGAAGCACAAGAGCCGGGACTACTTTAACTCTTCTATTCTTACTGTTTCCAGACCCACCAGAGGAAAAGTTTACAAATATACGATAAACTTCTGGTGTGGAATGATACAAGGAGATGGATGTAACTCCCCATGGCTATGACCACTCAGACCTACTCCAGGATTTATGTATTAGATATATGTGCAAAACCAGATCTCCACACAACTGAGTCAGCCGGAAAACATGGAAGAGGGAGAAGTAATAAGAGCTCTCTTCAGATCACAGGAAGAATGAGCCAGGGCTAATGTCCCAGACTTCCATCTACCTTAGCTACCTCCACATTTAAATGCGTAAAATGCATATGTACAGTCCCAGTAGCTAGAAGTCACTCCCAGGGTATACAGTGCCAAGGTGGGTGAATCCCAGTTAGAGCTAGGAAGAAGTAAGGTGGTTCTCTGAAATGAAATGTACGCCTACTGTATCAGGACATTTTCTTACAGCTGCAGAATATTTTACTGAAGGCATGAAAGCTGTTAGGAAAGTCAAAGAAATTGGACAAAGCACTGGCAAATATTAAAGAGAGCATTGTCCTGAAATGGCAGAAAATAGACGTCGACTTGATATGTTTTTTCCATTCTCAGTCCTATCATTATGTGTTCCATACAGAAAATTAGCTATGCTGGACTCTGAATACTTTAACACATAGCATCCGTCACTGCTCTGAGCACTTGGCAATGAAACATGCAGTGCTGCCATTGAAACAAAATGGATATTGGACAGGGATCCTAAAATCTTCTACTGGGGATAGAAGGGAAGATACTCTAAACCAAAGCGAGGAGAAAAATTAACAGCATGTGTTCACGAGCACAATGTCCAACAGTCCTACTAAACTCATCATTCTTTTCAAAAGAAAAGAGGTCATTTCCTTTTGAGGGAGCAAAGGAATCAATACAAATATTATTAGGGAAGCCTGGATCCTGAAGAGATGCTAAAGTAAAATATACAAATCAATCCCACTGTAGTATCAGAGTATGTACAGAGATCCTTTTTTTTGTTTTAATAAATCTCCCAAACAGGAGATTGTATCATTTGGACCAGAGCATATTTAAAAGCACGTTGCTGGCTCTACACTTATGCCAGCACAGTTGTTAAGTAACTCTAACTAGCTTTAGACATACTGTCTTAAGGAAACAAAACACAAATGGAGAAATGAGTAAATTTTTAGCCTGAAAAACAAAGTCACTATATGAATATGCGATACATTCAATTAATGCCCTTCAAAATTCCTTTTTAACTGCCTTCTATACCTGTTCTTTTAAAACATTTCTTCCTAGAGTCACTGTGCTGTTGTTCTTCATTCTCTTGAAAATAATAATCCAAGGATCCCGGTAACTTCCAATTCCTTTTTTTCTCATTTCTGAGTGTACTCTAGTCCCTTCTGGTACTGAATGGATTCATTATTTCACGAGCACAAGTAGGAAACTCTTCCCTAAGTTTGTGATGAAAATTTGCTTCTTGTTAAGCCTCTTATAAAATTATCTGAAGCCCGGTTTTGTTTTTACATTACCATTGCTTCCCTCCTGCATGTTACTTTTGTACTGGCAACGCTCCGCTCTCTAAAAAGACTGTTTAATCCTTCTGCCTGTAGTCCCACCAGTTCAAGCTGTGAGCTTGTCACATACCACGAGTTACCCGGAGCCCAGGCCAGCATTGCAAAAAAGGCTCCAGATGAGAGAGGAAGGAGCAATACTGACTCAGGAGGTGGCATCCCTCCCTGCAAGACTGAGCCAGGACCTCTTTTAGTTTCTATCTGAACACATTTCAATGCAGATATGAAAACCAGAATTACTCATTTAGGTTGATACTCTTCTAATCAGTGATCTTTGGTTCTTCAACAACTACACAGAGTTTGGCTGAACTCTGTTACATCAAACTGACCACAAATGTAGGCCAGACTGATAATCTAACTGAAATCTGATAGCTGTGACCACACACTTTCTCTATGTGGTATGAGGGCAATTCTTCCTTCTGGATATCCATTTCTGTTAATCTGATTTGCAAAGTTGGGACACTTCCTTACCTTTTTGTGCCACACACCCAGACACACAGCTCAATGGAAAATGCAGTGCGCTTTCCGGGACGCTGCTGGTTGGCTGTTGCTATTACAGCCATGTGGTAGCGTTCCTCCAGTCAACATCCCCAGTAACTGTGTTCCTCCATCTGTTCAGAATGGATCTGCTATTCACTTCCTTCCTCAGCGGTCGGTTAGAGCATGTCTTAACGTTAAATATACCTCCCACGCTGCATGACCCCTTTACAGAACAAGAGCGTACTGAATCCCATCTCAATATATAGCAACCCTCTGTATTTGCCACCTCCTTGGTGTCCCAGCTTCTACATTCTCACTTTTGCGAAGGTTATCTACACTAATCCTATTAGAAATGCTTTCATATGAACTTAATAAATGAACTGTCATGCCAAAAGAACAAGCACAAATCCTAGGAATTGCTACTCTAATTACTGGGGGTAATAGCGTTTGAACAGCCATTTCCTTCCATCCGTTTTGTCTGCTTGGAATCATGTGGCACAGAATACTACTACCTATAGGAACTTAAGGAGCTGCTGTAGGAATAATTATTTTTGCAGAAGATAAAGCATTATTAGTTCACAGCAGGATAAGTATACACATTCTTTGAGTATGAAAGTCCTCTTTTAGCATGGGGCTTTTCATTACCTTTAAAGCTTGTTTGCTGCAAAAAATCACAGCCAAGCACTTCTCTCCCAACTCCAGCAAAGCAGTCAAATCTCAAGACATGGGCTGAATATAAGTAGAGCTATTCATATAACTACAACAGAATCCACATCTATGTCAATATCGCATTTTTCTGGTATCCTAAAACTGCTATTTAAACGTTCTTCGTACATTGTAAGCACTTTAATTTGTATTACTTTTATGAGTGTTTCTACGAACAGACCAACGTTTTAGATGTTTTAGTCATCTAGTTTTCAAAATATGGATCAAAATTCTGTTTTTGCATGGGACTCTACATCAATATGAGAGAACGTTTGGTTTCCTATACTTTTGCTTTTCTGCAGGAAAAATGTTCTGACTGAAAGCCTGACTTTCTCCAGCTTATCTTTAAAGACTCCCATTACAGTTTTGCTATCCCACGTGATTTTCCCTGTAAATATCAAACTACAAGTGCCTGGACTGCCTGCTGAGATGGAACAGATCTGTGCATATATGCACCTATATAAATTATTTTAGTTCAAAAGCTCATACAAGTCACACAGAAAAGCAGATCAGAACAATATGCTGCAATTCAAATGTCATTATTCTTCAAATAGAAAGTTGTTTTCCTAGGCCACATGCCACATGATTTCGTGGCTTCTCTTCCCCACAACACCCCCCACACACACCCCCTTGCATTAGTATGAGACACTATGAACAGCCAATGCACATCAGGGTCCTCTTCTTTCTTTTTTGCTCCTAGCTGAAATGCCACTGAGGATTTGCTGAGGGCCAGGAGGACAGAGTAACAGAAACATAACAAAGATAGCGATACAAATGTAGAATTAGACTAAAGAGTGTCTTATGTCTGGAAAATATCGAGAAAAGTCTTGAGACTACTCAAAAAGTAACATGCCTACAATCTTCATTCATCCGGCACAAAATAAATCAACCACAATGAAACTGAGCAGACACTCTGCAATTCTTAGAACTGCCTGATAAGGAGCAGTTCATGAAGTAGTGTAGCACATCCAGCATTTGCTGAAATGACCTGTACTGGTCCCAACCTGAAGAAATTTGCCATCCTCCCCCAAAGAGAGAAATGCAACATCAGGAACCCCACTCCACTCCAAACCCGATTTTTGTGAAGCCAGGTAAACTAATATCAATAATCAGGAATACCCTCCAAACCGCACAGCAAGAAGAGTATTTGTATGTGAGATCCCTTTTTCCCCCCTGTCCTCCCTCGTGGAAATACCTTCCCTGACAAGAATAGTGAAGCAAACTTTTAATCAAACAAAGAGCCTGTGTGCATCAACAGAATAATAGTGACACTTGCTGTCAATCAGGGGTGCAGAGAGCTCAATAGATAAAGTGAGTCATGTAAACACCCTGCAAATCAGCCACTTTGTCTGACAAATGGTCTCAGCTTGTCAGCAAAGCCTGGGGTACTCCTTGCACTACAACACTTAAAACGGCTAGATGGAGGGTGGGGAATAACAAAAAACTCCCACGTATTCCTCCATCTCCCTCAGGAATAGTAATATTTTCTTTTGGGCTGGAGTTGTCAGAAAGTGCCTCTTCCATCTTCTCCCTCTCCTCCTCAAGTCCTGCGCTGGGTTTATCTTTGTGGCATTCTTGAATTTTTTTCCCTGATGCAGACAATGTGTCTAACAGTCACTCAGCTGAGATGCCTGGTTGCTTTGCAACATTACATTTTATATCACCCTTCACTAAGAGGTGCATGACCCTGTTTCACACAGAACACCAAGCAGTAGATTTTTTCACATTCAAGTGCCCCTAAGCCGTTTACCTACTCAGTTTATTTTACCTGTAGTTTTACTCCAGCATGTTTCCACACCACCGGCTTCAGAACTGGAAGACATCTAGATGCGGCCACGCAGCAATGCCTCAGTTAGTCAGTCCTACACAGACCCAGCGCTTTTTAGCTCAGCACGGCCCCACATGGATGCAGCACTGCGGCTTCCAGAGCCCCAAACACACGTTGCGGCACTTCTTCAGATGCACCCATATGTTCAAAGTTCAAGTGCAACTGCAGCACTGATTCATTCATTTTGACCTCATATGAATTTGATCATTAGGATTAAGCAGACTACTGAAAGATGAGTCTTAAGTAGATCACAGAGGATTTAAGAAATACATAACTAGCCAGCTAATCATTATCTTCTCTTTGTGCAGAAAGGGGCAGAAGAGTCAGACTCAGAAGAGTAGCTTACTTTTGTTCTTTAAGTTGCCATTTGGAGGAGCACCTCTACCACAATACCAAATACTGGCTACGAAGGAGTCTAGGCAGACTCCGTGTCCAAAGCGGGATGGCAGGGGCTTATACAAAATGTTGCTACAAACACGACCCTACCACCTCTACTAGCTCTAAACCTACCCTTTTCTAAGTAGGTCCTGGTGCCCAAGGAGGGTCCTCCTCAGCATATGGATCACTGTACTCCACCCACAGCTGCTTCCTCCTCCTCATAATCCTCTGGAGGTGGGGGTGGAGGTGGAGATCATCGAACACTGGCTCATCCACAGGTGGGGCGGGGGGGAGGAGTATCTGAAACTGAAAATAAGCAATAGTATAACCATGAGAATGTCTCTAGAACCATGGTAGCAGGTTGAAGTAATACTCCCTATCCCAATTAGTTGCCGTGGGACCAATAGTTAGAACTTGTGGAAACACACTCGAGACAATAAAATTCAGAGAAGGAAGAATCAGGTTCCTCCACTAAAATTACTGCCTTTTCCCTCCCTTCACAATTTCAGACAAACTTGCAGAGGCAGTAGAGGAAGGCCAGAATTCTGGCTACATACAGAGAAATCTTTCATCCACTCAAAACAAAGCCACATCCAGTAATAAATCATAACACAAGGAAGCAGCAAACTTACTGTTTTCTTGAACTCTGGCCACAAATCCCATTAGTGGTAACTGTGGAGTTACCTGTAGGATGGAGGGGGGAGGAGGAGCAAGGGATGCTGCCGCAGAAATTAAAAGAGAGAGGCATTCAGTTAGAAACACACAAAGCAGCAAACAGGAAAGTAGACATCATCACCACTCAGACAGTGTAGCAGTCTGCCAAGAAGCTGAGATAAAAAGGCTGATATTCAAAGAAAAATGGCTCAGGTGGTTTAAGCATATTCCTAATCCTTACTTCAAGGAGATTATCTGTTTTTAAAATTTCCAACCCAGGTCTTTTTCAGAAGACTAAGAATCCATGCTGAAGTATTTTTCTGATCTTATGAGATTCCCTAAGTTGAAGTTTATTACTACAGCAATATAGCACTTTATGAACAGACCTAACAAATATATAAGAGGGTTCTCTCCCTACAATCCTCCACCTTTCAGATCAAATTGATATTTATAGAGGTGACTTCTATAACAGCATCCACGAATCCTTAGTAATGAAAAGGGATATAACTAGTTTTCTCCAAAACGTAGGCCAAAAAAACCATCAAATGAGGCAGTTATTTTAGGCGAAACAGAAAAAGACTCCTCTGAGATCGGGGCGTACTTGGAAGACACGGGACTTCTGACCTTATTGGTAGGACAAAGCACACTGTGCTGCTGCCGAACACCAGGGCCTATTCCAGATGTGCTGCCTCATTTCCTTCCCGCCTGATTTCGCAGACCACTGCACCGAACCCTGAACAGCCCTGTTACTGGTACCAGAAGAGCTGTCTTGTACGCTACATGTGAATTCACATTTAAAGAATATACTATCAGCCAGTTGCAAATGTTATACACTGAACTGTGGTTTAAGCCAGAAATGAAAGTTTCAGTTATCTAGTGAAGTTAAAAAAAAAGTTAACTAGTTTTATCTAGTTTTAGTATCACTTTGCAAGAGTAATGTAGTAATATTCTTTAAGCAAGTCACAAGATTATTTTTCAGAAAGCACACCTCAGGAAAAAACACAACTAAATAATTTTCTTGTTAGTAGTGGCATGCAAAACATTTAGTCATGTCCAAACCATGAGGGAAAAAGGTCTACACTCATGTACCAGTACATTTATTTAGCTTGCAGAACAGAACTAAATAAATTTCAGACTAATTCCAGAGCAGTAAGAAAATTACCAGGTACGATGTAGTATTTTTCAGAATTAATTCACATCATCATAGCAAATGAAAGAACTCCAGGGCATTTAAAATTCATGTCTCAAAGTTTCTTCTGTTTGCTTATTTCAGTAACTATTATCTGAAGTGCTTTGAATTTCTTCTGTCACTCACATTCACGTTCCTTTCACAACCACACACCCCAACAAAAAAACCCAACAGAGCAACCATCCTTTTTGTTGCAAAAATATCCTTGTTCCTCCATATAAAGCAAGCTCCATTATCTCACCGTTTAATTGATATTTCTTGAGAAAAACTGAAATACATTTCTAATTACAGCTTCTTTGACTAGAATTACATGACCTCTGAGAGTATTTGTTCTTTCACGTGTAACCACAGTAAGCTGGAAAAAGATTTGGTCTAGCATTTTTTCAAAGCAGGAAAGGGGAACTTGAAGTCCTACCGAAATGCAGTAATATTCATGAATTCAGCATTCTTGTGCAACTATGAAGTCCCTGCCTTTTTAATTATATATGCTGTAAACATGTTCCATTTCAAAATGTTTCCTCTACTCGACATCATATGGATTCATATGATTCCTATCTATCATATGAGACTAGCTTCAGTTTCCTAGGTCCCCTCAGTGTACTTTGTTCGTGTGCTATGTGTATTTCTTTGAAAGAAATAATGAGGCTTTCCACATAGAAAAACAAATCACTCTAGACAAGCCACTCCAAGCAAATACAAAAAAATCCCTTAGTTTAGTTTGTGTAGTTTAATCAAAATGGTGATGCTAACACTAGCTGACATCATTCCTTGTCTATCTTAACTATTTGGTTTGTGCTTCAGTCTATGCACAGCGCAGGGACTATCATATTATATTGTCTCTATATGACATATAATGACTCTAAGCTAGTTTTGACCTTTAGGAGCCAATACAATAAATATTGTATTAATAATGACATTGTTATAAAGTGCATCAGAAGAACTGTACTGTACATCTGCTGTCTCAAAAGATGAGATAAACACCAGCTTAAACATTCCCTCCCAGCTTCCTTCCATATACACCATTGGTAGATTAAGAGTTCATCTACACAGTTGTTGTAAATTAATTCAGAAATGCTCAAGAGCACCTTCCACTAGATTGCTTCAGCCTGGTAAGAATTCAGCTATACAAATAGTGTGTAGCGCAGACCACCATCTCAATACTGCCCAGTTTCGCCCGCAGGGTTTTAGCTGTGCTGAGCTCTATACTGCTTAGATACTGGTATTTAAGGCTGCAAAGTTAAAACACTTGTTAGGCAGCATGGCTGGCAGAAGTGGCTTTGGGACAGACATATGCTGAGATCATTTACGGTGTGCATTTCTTAATATTTTCTTTTCAGTTGTTAAAAAGGTCTCACATGAGGTAGAGAAATTATATTATCTTAGAAGTGGCATTCAAAAGAACAGGGCAAGGCAAGTATCTTTCATCCTCCTGTGAAGTGAATAAACAAAAATGACTATGCCAACATACTAAAAAATAGAAGTGGAAAACACAGTACTGCTTTATTGCCAAACAGCCTACAAAGAAGAACAAGCCATAGCTGGCACACTCCTCTGCCTGTTGTCTCTTTTTCACCTCTTAAGTTTGCATTTTTTCCCTTCTCCTCAGGAATGCTGAGAAGCAATTGTGGCCCCTATCCTGTCACTACTAACCCTGCTGCTTACAGACACAACAGTCCCTCTGTTCTTAGGGCCTTCATCCATTATGCATGCTTGAGCATCCTCTTCTTTCAAGGTACAGGCCAACAAAACTTGGTTTAGTATAACTGCAAAGCTAATAAATTCTGTATTCTGCTAGATATATTAAAAAAAGTCTCTTACTACAACTGCTTATTTATGTTGTATTAAGTATGCCAGTATAATTGAAGTATTTTGATTGTGATTTACAGTTCAAGTGACTAATCACCATAATAATTATCTTCTTTTTGGGTACACGGACTGAATTGTGGTTATGTAACTTATCTGAAGTCTATTTGGCATCTTCTACGATTACCTATTAACAATGCAATGGCAGCTTGCAGAGAACTATCCCTTTGCAAAAGCAGAAATGCACAGCAGTTGTCAGAAACTCTCTGGATATACCGAAAATCCTCTTTACTGCAAAGGTAATCCTGAAAGGTTTCTTTTATTGCTATTACCCCTTTCCTTCTTGCCTGTTCCCCTTCAGCCTTCAATATGCACATAATGTGCTTAACAAACACCACGTATTTCAGGCAACTGGGCTGCAATTTAGTCATATAACCTCCTCCATGCCCCCGTTCCAAGCAGGACCATCCCTTTCCTTCTCAAGTTAAGCAACACGCATCTCTTTGCAGGGTAGCTCATAAGCAGTAATATTTGAACCTGATCAAATCCCTTAAATGCAGATTGCAGCATTTGACCTAATTCCAAGTTCAGCGCTCAATTTAAAAAGAAAAAAACAAACCCAAACAATCCACAGAAAAAACCCAAAACCACACCACCAAAACCACCACCACAACAACAAAACACAAACGCACTGTAGTGCTTGCAAGTCAACATTCAATCTTGCTGGTAATGGGGCATTTCCTAACAAGGAACCTTCAGTATGTCCTCTGCATCTTTCTGTAGCTTTGTCAAAAAGAAAAAGTCTCCCCTACTCTGGTATCAAAACCTTCCCGTCGCACCAGAACACAGAGAAAAGGACTCCTTAGATAAAAGCTGCTGCATTTTGCCCAACGACACACAGGACACACCACTTCTTGTTAATATCTCATCCTGCTTTTTAAGACAGGTCACCCATTAAAATAACATCACCTGCGGACTCAGCAGATGACACAGCTCCCTTGCATCCCATACCAAACACCACCGATGTCTCTAAGGTGTCTAAAGCTTACCCTTGGATAACAAGTGCAATTTCTTGAACTGTCCATTAATCAGCAGGAAAAAGCATACGAGATAAAGACTGATTAATGAAGAATCAGTGTCCTGGTGCAAAATCAAATACCCATCCCACACCAAAGCAGATACATGACACATGGAGTAGTAAAGGACTAAAGCTTGTCTGATAGGGACTGTGAGATCAAAGTAATTTATTTGGCAACAAAGCCAGTATTGTTTTAAGCTGCTTGCCATAATGGAAGCTGAACACTCTGTACTTGGACTGCAACTTTGGCACGGCTACCAGCAACATACCAACATACTGGCAGGGACCAGAGACTAACTGCAAGATCTGCAATGGAGAGAGAACATACGATTTCAGAGATCCGAAGGCCACTCCATTCACCACTGTGTTGAATTCAACAGAGCAGAAAACTTTCTTACCTGGGTTCTGGTTATAAAATGGTCCTCCGTTCATCTGGTTCTGAAGGCTCGTCTGTGACGTGATCGAAGGAGGACGCCGATATGGCAAAGATCCCCCTATTGTTGGGGGTGTGTGTCGAGATGCAGGCCTGTTCATGCTGTAGAACTGAACTGGGTGACCTAGGTTAGAAAGAGAAATGTATTAGCAAAGAGAAGAATGATGATGCCTTTTTTATATCTGCATTCAAGATTCAAAGGCTTGGAAAGCTTTGGGGTTTTTTTGGTTGGGTTGGGGGGGGGGGGGGGGGGGGGGGGGGTTGGTTTTGGGGGGGTGGGGGGAGTTTAAGACAGTCGCATCCTAGGAGCAGTCAGCCAGTTCAGCTTCCAGACTGGCTGGTCACTAGATGTCTCAACAGCAACACAAAAAATAACTCTACCAACTGCCTGTACTCAGCACTGCTCACAAAAGCCAGTGTGAAAATACAAAGGTGTCTAGGCTACAAAGCTTCAGAATGAAAGAAAACAATTCCTAGTTATCCATTTTATATAATGTATAATAACTTCTTGCAAATTTGGTTATTTATAAACCTGCAAAAAAATAACACTTCACAGTCCAGCAATTAAGCAACATACACATACAAACTAACTGCATGCCATTTCCAAGATTCAAAGCTGTTACCTTCTACAACTGAAAAACACAATACTAACTATCTTAGTGCTGTTCAGGAAATATGCAGAGAATCATCTGGGGAGAAGAGAATGTTAGAAACTGCTTGAAGGATGGAATAAATGAAATCATACTCAAAGACCCTCTTTCAGGGAGCTGTCAATTGAAACAGCTCCTTAGAAACTTGCTCTCCATTTTAATCACTTCCTGTATCAAAGTGATTGATCCTGAATCTAAGCAAGCAATAAATGAAGCAAGACCATTAAGCTATCTTCTGTGCTCCCATAAAGTTCTCTGGCTTATATACTGTATGTAACAGTAAACAGTAAGCTGGATTTGTTATACCCATACAAGTTATTACCCTCCCTATCTGTTCTGCCTCCACCATTTGTGCTAGAGGTAAATTTCAGAGTTCGCAAGAAAACAAGAGAAGAAGGGATGGTCACTGTGGTTGAGGAGACATGCATGCAGGGAAGCAAATATGGAAATAGAACAAATTAATGTGTAATTTTTTAAAAACCTGCATTGTTCTCCACTATGTTTTGGTTGCTTTGCAAAACTTCATACTAGGTCAGTAAATAAAATGCAAGTTGCTTGCTGTGTTACTTGCTTCTAAGAGCAAATGCATGAACTAGAGATTCACATTCCTCCTGCTTTGTACAGACGTGTACATCTCAAAAAAATGCACTTTTTACAGATGAGGAAGAAGAACGGTTAAGAAGCAATCCATGTAGTATATAAGCTTTTTGACATTTTCCCTAATGCGTCTTTCCAATGTGTCTGTCTCCCTGTTACTTAATGCACTGGTAGAAATTGGTGGTGATTGGAGAGAAGAAACAGTGATAAGAGATCCTTAAGGACCAAAACCTACAACCTCATAAATGGTAAACTACCCAGTCTCTTCAAATACTTTATTTCAGACAAGCCATGCAAGCAACTTCACGAATAGCACTGGGAAACAAAAGATCTTAAAAGTAGTAAGTAACCTGAAATTTCTCTTACGGAATTATGAGTGTGAAATTATAGCCATTAAAATATTAAACTCTGCTTGATTTTGACTTGTCAAAAATACAGAAGCAATATGGCTTAAGAACTGGGATACTGACAGTGCATCAAAAATGGGAAACCGATTGAGGCCCCATATGACACAGCTCATCTTCCAAACACAAAAGTAGTTTAGACATCAGGATCATCTTCTGATACCAAAATTCATCACAGTTCGGAAGCTTCTAGTCAATAGTCATGGATTTTAGTGTAAGTACTTTCTAATTTTATATGAACCACAGCACCTTAAACTAAAGATGATTTCAGGAATGCTTCTGGCACCTGGTGAAGTTCTTACTGAGAGAGACCAACACTAATAAACACGTAGACCAATTCACACCCTTGTGATCAGCCTCCACTACAATGAAAAGTAACAAAGCACGTAGGTAGCTATATGTGAATTTGGCTGTCTAAAGGAGATCTTTACAATGCAGGTGTAACTCCTCATCAAAAGCTGATACAGAAGAGTGTTATGGTTAGTAAGTAATATATGCTGCAACTTCAGCATATGAGAAAATTAAAAATGTAGTGTGATTTCATAAGCATTAAAAAAAGCAAGTATATATACAATATATATACAATATACACCATAAGTATTATCTATTAAAATAAAATGCTTTAGTACTATTCTGCATAGTAAAAATTTGTATTTTACCTGACATTGAACACAAAAAAATTGCCCTTTTTATCAGTTCATTGAAAGGAGACTTGTCATTTGAAAGCATTGAAGAGACAAGTCATATAAATTATACCTTGCTAGATGTATTTTTTTTTTTTTTATTCCATTACTCAAAGAGAATAATCAGACCCAGAACTATCAGTGCTGACTCCCCCCAAACATAATTATTTCTATGAGATTCTCAGTATCCAAATCACAATAAAATGATAATGTAATAAATAATTATATAAATGTAAAAATAATGAAATTAAATTGTTGCTGTTCATAAAACTAGCACACCTTGAATTGTCTACTATAATCATTACCTTACAGTTGGGTATTAGCAGATATTTTCTAGTTATATTTAAAAAAACAATTTAAAAAAAAAATCACTGGTTCTGAAGTAACTTTGAAAAGCCTTGGATCGTGATCAGCCCTGGGTTCATCTGCCCACCAGCTGGAGCAGACACTCACCTGCAGAGGGTGCGGAAGAAACAGCAGGGGGAGTTGGAGAGGTGAAGCCATCAGCAAGGGGCTGAGCTCCTGCAGCAGCAGCAGCAGCATCTGGGGCAGCGGAGGAAGGGGCAGGAGCAGGAGGAGTGGGGGCAGGAGCAGAGGTAGCAGGAAGGGGAGAAGTGCCAGCCGAGCCAGCAGGGGCTGAGTGAAGAGAGGAGGAAGAGGTGGAGTTAATAAGGAGATATGTTAGCAAGGATTAGAGAAAGCCTTTGACTATTCAGTGTTAGCTATTTATTAGATGCGTAGTATCTTAGAATGCATGAGGAGATGAGAGAAAAATGGAGCTGTTAAAGAAAGGCTCATTCCTATGTAGACGGTAAATGAGGGTCAAGCAAATCCACCACTTCTTTCCACGTCTGAAGGGAACAACCCAGAACTTTTCACTGAAAGACATTACTTTTGAAAGATGTCTTTACACGTCGATCTGTAGCACAGCTGCCTTTAGCTTTTGTATGAATTAGAAAATACACAGAAGAGGAAAGACAAAAACTTCCAGTACTTTGGTTCAGAAGCATTGTGTATTTCAGATCACACTGCAAGCCAACTATACACTCTTCTTCACTGAAAGGGCTGAGCAAAGGACAAGAGTACTAACATCACTTCCTATTTCTGGAAAGACTGGGGCATTTACATTGAACAAGTGTCTTTTTGTGACAACTCAGTTAAGCTTGCATTAACATACTAAAGATTTACTCTGTGCCTGCCTCTCATTTCATCTAATCTTCTAAAAGCATACTTCTATACATCTGCATGAACAGCCAATGACAAAACATTTATTTGCTTAAAAGGACAAGGGAGAAGTTCCCCCCAGCCCACTGAAAAAGGTGTTGTGTCCTACCTAGTCACATGCAGGCTGCCAGGCAAAAAATTCTGATAAACAAATTAATATATAAAAGAAGCACTAGAGCACATCAGACACTCCCAGAAAAGATACTACTTGATTCAAACTCATACTATCAATAGCAAGCAATTTTCAAGGCTTGCATGGTTCTGGATAATGAACTTCGATACTTCTCTTGGGGTTTACTCAGCACTGTGTGGGGTTTACTCAGCACTGTGTTTAGGAGACTTGCAAATGCTAAAGGTTAATGCTGAGTGAGAAAGAGGAACAGCAAGTTTTCATTTACCTGGATAGACACTGGGAGGAGATGGTGTGGGAACAGCAATAGGAACACCCACACTTCCACTTCCACTGTTCTCTCGACTGCTGCTCCGACTGCTTGGGTGGCTTCCTCCACTACTCCCACTGCTGCTGTAAGAAACCAGAATAACCCAGAGTATGAATACGCTGCTGTGCATGCTGAAATGTAAGATCCCTCATACACCACCTTACTAATTCAGAGAAGTAACATGGAACAAGAGAAAAGAAACAAGGATGATATAAACCTATACAAAGCTTAGTTTTCCTAAAACTCTTCACTTTGACTACAACACAACAGGGTTTTCAGTTAGTCTTAGTGAACTTGTCCAAAAATGAATCACTTCCGGAACCTTGTTCCAAAGCACGTCAATCCAATATTGTTAAAACCCTACTGAGCAAATACAGACCTTCATCCTGTAACTTACAAAACACGTAGACTGTTTAGACTCTGATTTATATGCTTTCATGAGAGACTACTGAAATCTGGAAATTGTAAGATAGTAAAGTAAAAGTCAAATTTTCTTCTATTTTAAGTCCATCTGCTTAGCCATCCTCAAGTACCTACGGTATTTAAAAAGTAAAGATTTCAAGTATTTAGACCTGTCACATCATGAAACTCTTATTATCCTAGAGAAAAGGTTAGCCTTCCACAGAACCTTTGGTAATACAGTTCAGCTTTATTCTGTGTTGAAGTTATCAGTATCCTCAGAATACAAGGCTCTTTTTCAGCTACTCAATCTATTCACATCAAAGACTGTTCAAACAAAAATGTGAACTATAAGCATACTATGCAGTCCTTCAACATGTAGAAGTCAAGTTGTGTACAAAGTCTTTTCCCAGTTTTGTAAGCATTTTTTTAAATAATATCATGATCTACCTACTTGAAAGACTTCACAATTTTAGTAATTCCTTAAGTACTGTAACTAAGTGATAGCACTAAAATTAAGGTGACTGGGGGATTAAGTGAACAATCTCAACATGATTCACTATTCTGGTTTTATTAGAGTGCATCCTCGTCATGCCAAATGACGTTCCCAGTCCGGATCATGAATCAGCAAGCTTCACTGTAGAGGTGCAGATGGATTTGATATTTATCGTAGCATTCTTTGTCCATATGCTTATACAATACTAACCACACTTTGTACAGGACTACACTGAATACCTGTATGTGCGATTCCTCTGATTCACAGAAGCTGTTCTAACAGGGCTCTGTTGTGAGGGAGCCATATTGCGTGTTGGGCTAGGCACGTAGTCATTTGGTACCACTGGAGGACGTACTGGCTCCAATGTACGATAGGGAGAGTGACGCCTACACAAGGACAAGCATATTTTAGAAGCAAATTAAGATCATACAAACAAAACCAAAGATTTTTCATTCTTTAAAAGATAGCTTCATACTAATCAGTAATTTTACTCATCAGTAAAAAAAGATGTTTTTCTATAAGTTTGCAGTATCTACTTTGTAGGATGAGAAAAAACAACTAAGGATGTTCTTCATGTACTTCACTCACCAGATGCTTTTCCTGTTCATAAGCTCTGTGTTGCACATCCCATTCTTGTTTTAAAAGTAATCCGTATCTTGTTTTAAAATAAAGCACCACGGGCTGTATGTATATACATAATCATGTACCAACAAACAGCATTCATCCCAGTTATAATACTTTTTCCTAAGGTCAAAGTCAAGTTCATAGACTTAATAGGAACGTACTTTTATCACACACAGCACAAATAATTAATGAACAGTGCCACATACTAATTTTCCAGTTGTTTAGCACCACCTGTCAAAGCCACACAGTTAATGACTTTTTACTCTAAAGCATGTAGTTGTTCTGCAATGATAAAAAGGTTCCTGTTGGGAAAGGCTGATGATGCCTACTGTCTTCTGGCAGAAACACGCTAACTGATGTATAAGACATGATCAATATACGAGGATGCAGATATAACATCTCTTGACCTTTGTGAATGCTTAAAACAAAAACAAAACAAAAAAACCCAAACAAACAAAAAACCAACCAAAAACCAACAAAACCCCAACAAACAAACAAAAAACCCCAACAAAACCCTACACTACAGAAAAAGGAAGAAACTTCCCTTTTTTCCCCTTCTGTTCACCAAAGCCATTTACACATTCACTGCACTTACCCAATAGTTCCTTTTCCCGACATCGGTGGACTTGGTGGCTTCTGGGTGGGTGGTGTTGTACGAGGCAGCCCACCCATCTTCATATTCTGTGTGCTGACCTGCATGAAAGAACGGGGAGAGAAACGGCCTTCACTAAGCTCCACTTCTAGGGGGAGAGACACCGAGATGCCTTTAGCAATTCACTCTAAGTAGGGGAAGGTTCAAACAAACAAAAAAATTGAGAGGCCATGCATTTTATATGCAATTTCCACTCTGCTAGAAGTCAAGAGTTGTGCTCAAAGGACTCTTTATTACATAGGGTTTTTAAAAATTGTATATACAAAAAGTGAATTTGCCTTTAGGCTATCACATAAACATTAAATCACTGACAATACAGACACTGTATCTAACTTGGTTAAACCTCCCAGTCATCTTTTGAGATAAAGGCAGTTATTTCAGGTTGCACTACTGAATGGTAAATTCACAAAAATATTTTTGAATACTCTTTAAAAATATTAAGGTTCATCTAACAGGCCACAATTTAATGTAATTCATACAAATATGGAGAAGTCAAAGTAATCTCCAAATATGATCCATTAATGTTTTAATGTTTTCACAGTACAATATCAAATTTTTTTACGATAATATTTATTGTAAATATTATTTATGTATATTTAAACATAGAGAGAAAGCTGTATGGAGAATAATACAAAGATGTACTTTTTCCCCCACCAATTCTGTAGCAATTTAATCTCTAAGAATTGATAAATAAATGGACAGGGAGAAAAACATTTAGCAGTGATGTGATGTGATGTAATTGCGGTTGTCCCCTCCCTCTCTTTCAGGTTAAAATACTAATGAAGTACTTTTTATATAAAAGAATTTACTCTAACGTCTTTAAAAAACTCATCCGCATTCCTGATTGAATCATAAACAATTGTTACCAATGTAGGCATTTTGCTTATCTGTATACTGCCAGCCAAGCTAATTCTCTCAATGCATGCAACCCTTAGAGGAATCAGCACACAGTCTTCTTACAAGTCTCTGTTTAACAGCTTCGATTTATGAATATTCGAACTATTGCTTGGACACAGAGATATTCAACAAACCTAAATAAGTATGCTTACATCCCCCTTTGTGTTGTTCCTGTCATGCTCTATTTCACACAGTGTTTCTTATTTCCAAAACTAAGTCTTGCCTACTGCCCCCACCTCCCACATAAAAAAGGCACAGTGATCAAGGCACTAAGAGTATTTGCAAACATCATTAAAGGCAAATTACTCCTTTAAAATTTGACTATAACAACTCCCTTAAAACCTTGGCAATGTTTAGATTTGTGAATTGATAAATATTGACAACAGTGTAAAGAGTAATATATTCAGTACTCTAATCCACTGAAACTTGATTCCCTGGCTCTAAATAGTCCCAGTGCTATCACATTTTCAGTCTGCTGGGAGGAAAAGAAAACCAAGCATTGGAAGGGTTTTTTGTCAGATTCAAAAACAGATATCTGGATTTAGTTGTGCAAGAGTACTTTGTAATGTCAATTTAAGACAAAATTCTTTTGCATAGCGTTATCAAGTCCTTTAAGCCAACTCTAAGCAACAAGAAATCTAAAGTTAATTCAAGTGAGGGACGAGGTAAGCACTGAACTACAACTACTTGAAGGGAGGAGGGAAAGTGTAAAATGAAGGATCTTTTATTCTATACACGGAACATTAAGAAATAGCAAAAAAAATCTGATTTTTTTTTTAAAGTTGCAGCACTCTCTGTATTTTCTCTTTCAATAAAGATGCCTGTTTCACCCACCTACCTATTTGAGTTGTCCAAAAAACCACAAACCACCAATAAAACCCCAACTTAACTAAACACTTGCTGCATTGTCACTTGCTGTATTTCAAACAGCCCATTGAGCCTAGTGGGGCAGGGGTTTTGCATGTCTTTAGATGACAGCAAACTTAGACTGTGTGTGCCCCTGAAGAGTCCATTTAGGTGTTCTAACTGCCTACACTACTGTTTCTTACCGGATGATGTAACCACTAGCTATCACTTTACAGTTAACATAACATTCCATATATTTAACCATAAAGAATCTTATTATTTGTATACAATCATTGTAGGAACAAAAATGAACTTTTAGGCTTCCACTGGGCTAGAGCTACATGAAAAGAAAGGACAGTAGAGGTGGAGAATGCAGTGACATCACACGGTATACAGTAAGAAATGGAAGTAATACTTGCCTGACTAACGTAGAACTCCAGTGACTGCTAGTTACTTTCAATAACACTGCAAATAAACATATCCTTGACATAGGATGGGAAGAAATCTTTAGAAAATGTGGCCAAAGAAAAAGTGATCCTTTTTAGCCAAGAAACTTTAGTCACGAAGGAGCTGTTCTTAAGAAAGACTAAACTGAAAGATGGGGAAATGCACTGACAGTAAGCTTAGTTTCAGGCTCCTTGAAATGACTTTTCAACATTGAAATCGAGAAGTTGAAAGAGCAAGTAATTAAAGTTTACAGGGCTGTCTTCAAATCTGACAGGATTGACGGCTTTAAGATTAGCCACTGTAAGCTAAACAACCCTATCTGAGTAACTTCCCCTTTGACTTATGGCCAAATAATCATGGAAGAGAAATGAAGAATATAAAATTATTCTACCAGTTCTCATCAAAACGGACAGATCTGTGGAAATAATATCATGCAAGACACTAAAAAAGGTTACAGACTGCCCTGAGGAAAGGGGGCGGGGGGGGGGAATGTAAAACTATACAAGTTGCAACTTCAGTTGAGATACAACACATTGTAACATTTCCAACTGTCCCCTTCTATGATGACTTCTACTAGGAGGAAACAAAAAGGGGGGGGGGAGCGCAAGCCATTAATGCCCCCCCCTTGCAAGACTTCACTCTATTACCTTTTCATTTTGCACATATGGTTGTAAAGACAGATTCCATACACAAATCCTCATCCATACACATCCCTCTCACAAACTTCTAAAAGCCAAAGCAACCACTAGAACTCAAGGTAACATTTGCATTTGCTGTCAAGTTTGAAAAATCCACGTTCTGGAGTGAGCTGGAATTTGCCAGAAGTTGCACTGTTTCTGACGACATTTCCCCTAGCTCCACACAGCTGGAACTATCCAGATGCAACTGGTTTAATTAGAGGGTGAAAGCAGGGAATGCATCTGTCTGTTGGCGTTGTTTGACTGCAGGACCCCACAGACCTGTGGTTGGTTTGTTGTTAAGAGCTTGCAAATTCTTTTAGGAAACTGTGTGGCAAAACAGAGCCTGCAACCAGAAACACAAAGGAGTATCTCTGCCTTTGCTCACAACTGCCAGAACAGCTAACCACTGTGCTAAAAAAAGAAAAAAATTAAGAGAGGCAGTAATGATTTGGGCACAAAGCTCAGGAAAAAAAACAGCTGACTGTTCTAAAAGCAGAAAGACAACCCTGTGAACAGACAAGTAGTGCACAGTGTCTATGCAGAATGCATGCAGGGATTTTTCCAATTCTTTTTTTGCCTCTTCCCACGGAAGCAAAGAAGTAGAAAATATTACCAACTGAAATTACACAGAGGAACGCCAAATAATTCTAGGGAGATCTTGAATAAGCTTTTTTTTTTACTGAATACCTTGCAGAAGCTTTTTATACATGAATTAGCAAGCACCTGCACTACAGAAGAAAATGTCTTCTACCAAAGCTGTAACTCTGTCAGCATTGGAGCTGGAATTTGAAGTTTGGCTGAGGAAGCAACTGCATAAACAACTTAAAATAAGCAGATTCTGGTAAGTAACACATCCTGGAGGATGCTCTTGAGATCCGGCTCCACAGTAACAGCTGTAAAATGAACTGTAAAGAAATGGACCACTATGGACCATTCCGTTTAAAAAGCATACAATAGTATTTCATCCAATATTTTCTATATTGAGCTACAGTGTCAGTTTTAGAAAGGTAACATCTGATGACTTCAAGACACAGTACAGGACTGACTACAGCCCTTAGAAAACGATCATTTTAAGTTTAATTTTTTGTTAATAATTAAGACTTACTTGTCCAATTTCTATTTTTGGCAATTTCTATTTTTCATAAATCCCAGTGATTAAATCACCTTCTTATGGTCCTACATATGACTAAGTTTCCTTCATAGTTACATTTACATTTAACAGATTGAGCTTCTTTAGCACTCCACTATGTAAGAAATTTGTAGTGAAATAAACTGGTTAAAACTGAGAAATCCTGCAGTTCATTCAATTCACTTCCTGGGAACGTTTTCACAAGCAAAAAAATTCACCAAACAAGAAGTGCAGAAATACATAGTTGGTCAGATGTAAGAGCTCGTCCTCAGATGTGCAAAAACTACTTGCGCCAATGCACTGTGTATTTATGCAGCTGTAAGGCACTTACCTGCAACAAAGATTTCAATCCACATTTTTACTCTTCTGAAGAACATCTCATTGTCAGTTCAATTACCAAAACAAAGTGGTGGGTTTTTTTCCAAAAACCCTGAATACCAGATATTCCACACAATCAAACCTCAGGAGGAGCTACCTTCTAAAGCCAAAGTTGGGCTCAGCCCAGAAATTTTTAAGTGGTGCTTTATGTATGGTCAAATGGCATTTTCTAGAACTTTCACGATGTCAAAAGAATCATCTTTTGCCCAAAATCTAATAAGAAAAATTGTCCCATCAGTGATGTTCCAGGGATTATATTCAGAAACTTCAAGCAGCTACCTAACCTTCTTGAGCAATTTTATACCTGACTGCAGCAAAAACAACCTCAGGCTGAATGAAAACTACCTTCCCATGCCTTGCTTCATCTTGTTAACGCTACAGAGGATGAACAGATTTTTAGCCCATCATCTGCTACCTCAAAGTAAATTCCTTTCTAGGCTGCACTCAGCCACTCGAATACTTACTCTGCATGTCTAATTAAGCCATATGTTTGTCAGCTGATTAACCAGTTGATATGGAAGTGAAACGTCTACATTTCAACCCTGTCTTGGCAAATGACCACAAGTAGAAGCTTCAGCAAGTGAGTTTACTTGTTTTTACCACATCCACCTATGTAAAGTAATTGAAGAACCAAGTCTGGTAAATACAAAAAGGCTTAAACAATGTCATTTTCAATTGATTTGCTGTCAGGAGATGCTACAGATACTCCTCTGACTTGTAGGTGGGATTTTCTTCAAAATCTGTTTAAAATTTACATTTAAGCTACCCAGACACAAGCGCAGTTAGCCTTGCTACGGTCAGCCAGTTTAATGTTGTAACTGTTAGCTACGACTAAGGTTTCTTTGCAGCCATGAAAAATGAATGCAGGCTAAACACTTCATATCCAATCTCTCGTAAGTGAAGTAAAATTATTATTCACACGGAACTAGGGTTAGTAGCCACCTTTTAATCTTCTTCTTTCAGGCTGATGCACAGTGACTATAGTGAGACTTAAAGAATAACTTATATCCACTGAGAGGTGCTGCATTGCTTTTTTTAAACCCTCAAGTTTTGGCAATGAAAAGTTGATCGACATATTGTGATTTCCCAAATCAAATTTCTGATCAGGTTCTCTCTAGTAAAAATAAAGCAATATTTTAATTGGCATTATAACAAAAAATGTACTTCATTCCAGACCTATAAATAGAAAAAATCATTTTCTCTGAAAAGCTGAAGAGACTCTTATCACCACTGCAGATGATGCACAGATATGGCAGTTCACACATAATCTATAATTACACAATTTTAGATTTTTTTTTAGGATGGTTATTACCAACTGCAGAGAGCAACAAAGAAAATTGAGTTTGCAAATTGTTTTTTTTAAGATCACTGAGAAAACCATCATCCAATATGAACTGCACCCAGAATAAGGCACATTCAGCATTAGAAGTATCCATTTTGTGTGGATAGACAGAAAGAGCCAGGGAGGAGATATATTTTGCAATTCTCAAATAAAAAGCATTTAAACACTATGTGACTTGAAATACTGTACCTCACATACTCATGTAAAAGTAAGTTTCAAATGACATGTGAGAAATCTCTCATTTATTAAACATTTTCCATTGTGATCAGATGTGCTACACAGACTTAAATACCTTACTAAAAGTACCATCTGGCCAATTCCATAGGGACATCATTGGGGTATCTACAGTAATACCTGGTTTTACAGGCAATCTTTTCAGGAATGTGCAGGATTTTCTTTCAGCTTTTTCCAGTCATGGAAAATACTTAGTCATGAAAAATATTTCACATCAACTTGGAACTTCATTTAATTAATATACTCATACTGCATATTAGTGTTCTATGTTCCAAAATACGGTTCCCTCTTTAAAACTGTGGCGGCTGCTGCTAAAAAACTTTCGTTTCCTTTCCCCAAACCAGTGCTCTTCAGGAGGATGATGATATCACAATACTCAATAAAGGCTATAACCTATCTGTTAATGAAGGTGCTATGAACGCCAACATAGTATCATGTAACTTCATTAAACTGCTTGTCTAATTGATTTGATGCTTTTTATTGCTACTTCTGCAGCCACTAAGGCTACTAACATTTAAACCCCTTTAAGATCCCTCAGAATTTGACATACTTCAGTCTGAGTTTTTTGACACGCTATTCATTTAATATTCTACTAAATAAATCACTTAGCTTGTTGTTTAAGGGTTATTAAATATTTTGCACAAATATATGAGTGCCTCTCATTATTTAAATAGTGCTAGCGGTTTCAGAAAAAAATAAGGATACTGCAACTTTAAAAAATAAGATACAGATTTGAATTTGTTACACACCTTTGGAGCCCGTTATCTGAGCAATCTCACACTGAAACATTAATCCCAATCAAATCATAACTTACACCGTATATAGGATAAAAAGAATATTACACAGGGGGAGGCTCATATTCAGTTGCTATCCACTGTATCTTTTTGTCTACACAAAGTTAGTACAACATTCCTCCCTTGTAAATGATCTTGTAGATATACTGAAGGCAGTCAATATTTTGCCACAAAACTTTTAAAATAAACTGTGTTCACTTCCTTACATAAATACATCAATTTATATCACAAAATTATCATCTGCAATGAAATAATTCAACAGAAGGTCTGATACACAGGAGGGAGAGCGAGTGTTGTTTTAAACAATCAGTAACATTCATGTTAATCATCTCCCCGTGTGTAATAGTCTCAGAAGAATAGGAATGGAAATCCAGCCCTGGGGTTTCTTACCTTAAATCTAAGCAACCACTTAATGCATAAATGGAGCAAATAAAAGAGGTAAGGAAAAAAAGCATTGAAAGGTTAGTTGGAACTTCAGGATATGAAGAGAAAGGAAAAAGAAAGAAAAAAGTTAAGCATTCAGCATTAACAAAATAATGTATCAGTAGATCATAGAAAGAGTGGTTAAAGCAGAATGTGTCATGAACAGAAGATTTTCAAGCTGAAACTTTTAATACACATTGATCACAAAGCCTTTAGATTAACACCTTAAAGTTAATGCTCAAACACTTGTACACTGTTTGCTCAAGTTCTTGGAGTGCTAACAAAAAGGCAGCTTCTTTCAGAATGGAACATGAAATCTAGATGGATTAACTTCAGAGGTTAATTTATTGGAGCTGTCAAAGAATAGCTTTATCAATACCCTGAGCTCATTTAAACTGTTACATGCATTAGCATATTTACAACTAGTTGAAATAGAAGTCTCTAGAATATTAAGCCAATATATGTTCTTTCCAAGACAATGCTGTTAGTTAACTCTTAACCTGATGCCATGAGGTATCTTTTGAACAAAGATCAAGAGCAAATCATTACATCTTGGAAGAAGTACAGCACTCTATACGGATACTGCACCACATATCAGCATTTTCTAAACTATATATTAAGACATTAACCAACAGTGAAATCTTGTTTTAAAGCCTAAGTGCTAGCTTTTTGACATTAAGTCCTATATCTTACTGGCACAATACCATGTATCTTCTTTCCTCATAGTGTTTTTTTCAAAAATACTAGTCCTTCCATTTGAATATCATTTGATCTATTTTCAGTTCAACTAATCTAAACGTATCATTATGTTTCTTACACTTCTTGTAACACCAGACATTAAGTATGCAGAATCTCAACAGTGGAGCATCCAGAGCAAATACTCCATTTCATCCATTTAGATCATAAATAGACCCTAATGTACTGAAAAAGAAACATAATCTAATTTACTAGAAAATCTCCTGTCTTTGAGTTTAAAGTTCCACAGATCTATTAACCAAAACGGTCTCCGCTTCACACAGCTACACAGGAAAAGCAGGTCCCTCTGTACTGGTCAGACAGAGTGGCCAGTTACATTAGAGGGTCCGTGAGCTGAGACCTCTTCCTCAGCAGCACTGCCTGATAATTACAGTGCCTTAATACACACCACTTTGAATGGATCAAACTTTTTTTTTTCCCCATCCCCTCGACTAAAGAACTCTTTGGAGGGAAGAACAGATTAGAAGACTTCGTAACTCGGGAAACATTTGAAAAAACTGAAAGCAAGTCTCTCTCAGACAAAAGGTTCTTTAGATTTTTGCAGCATTGTAGCTTCAGGGAGGGAAGATGAGGAGGGACTGCTGGAATGACATAGTGGCACTCACATTCTCTCTCACCTATTGAAAGAGCACCTTTTCCTGAAGATGGTATCCACTGATGCTTCAAATTTCTGAATGGAAGGAATAGGTGCTCAAGTGCCTATACTACTTCTCTCAACGTGGCATACTGGGTTTCTTGGCCAAGGATGCTCCCTTTTTCTCCTCTATTACCTTCTGTCTAGTTTGCCATCTTTCTCAGGGGTTGCAATGAATGCTTGCTGCATTAGCTCTTTGATTGTCCTGACAATGCATTAATTCTGGGTCCAAGTACTAGAGGGGAAGCTCTATAGCAGAAAAAGCAGAAAGAGGACAAAGAATGCAGACTGAGGCACCCTGATGCTAACTGGAACATTAATGCTGTTTATCCAATAACTCCTTCTGAATACTCATTTGAAGGGAAAAATGCCACAGCCCAAGCAATAAAGAGCTATGAACAGGCAAATTTAAAGTTCCTACCCTTTTTTTCTCTTTGTTCTCCAGCCAGAGAGCTAGTAAACTAATCTATAGCTACTCAAGCAGAACAAAACCAACAGGTTCATAAGCACAACTGGCCACTTTCTCCCCATCAGCAAGAGAGTGGTTCTTTCTTCCTTGCTGAACACAGTATTAACCTGACTGGAACAGATCTATGGATCTATGGATCTTAATGTTAAGGATAGCATGATGTCAAGTTCTCTGCTTATTGTTTCACAAGTACACAATACTTTTTCATTTTCTAGATAAATATAGTACATTGTAAATATAATTTGTAAGATGTTTCAAGCATATCACAAGCATAACAAATGGATGCAAATACACATTTGAGTCATCATCCATTTGATGAACTATGTTCTTTCAGAAGAACGTAATTCATTGCATCACAGTGAGTGTGATTCTGCTACATTGAGGTAAGTGGGATACCAATTACAATGGTTTAGAGCCAGTGCTAAATAAGATTGTGCTGCAGAGCAATTAAAAACTATTCTTTAATGAGTTCTAAAATAATCTCATTAAAAAAAAAAGTGATCATTAAAATATTAGCAACAGTAATCCTACAGGTTAATATGCTCCATCCATATCCAGAAGGAGTTCTGCTGACCTGCATAAATTCAAAATTTGTAAGAACTGGCAGTAGATTTTAACACAAGACTGATAATAATTTCCTAGTCCAAAACTGTAGCTATTAATGCTGGGGTTTTTTGGTTGGTTTGGTTTTCCAAATCAAGCTTAAGAGTTCTTTTTAAATCTGTTTAGGGTTACAAAATGAGGTTGACTCTTTTGGTGCGATATGGGGAAAAAATACTTTCTGTTAATGAACAGGATGTTGAGAAGACCTTGAGTAAAACTGCTTGGGAAAGATATTTAAATAGCACTGTTCAGAATTTGAATTTTAAGAGTTTGGTTAAACAACCTATTGCCATTTAGACGACTATCCAAGCAGACAGTTCAAACTGAACAACATAGACAACCTAACACAGTTAGGTGTCAAACAAGAGAAATTCTGGTGTACTTTGACTGGAAGAAGCATCTTACCTTACTGCTACTTAGCAGGTTTACAGATTTGTTAGTTTGTGATGTAAAAATGACACCGCTTTGTGTTATTTACCTTTCTTCTCCTGGAACTTTAACACTGTCAGTGTTCTCATTTCCGTATTTGTTTTCCTAGCAGCACAAGTTAACAATGAGCTCACACCTGCTGAGACCGTGTTTACATTCAGGACGTGCTTTTAAAAAACGCGTATCTAATCTCACACATGGTATTACTGCTGCTGTGTATACTGATCCAACACTTGCATACAACAGACACCAGTTGTGTCTCAGTCTGATCTTTGCCCTGAAATTCCTCCTTTTTTCCTAGTCTTAAAAGGGAGAACCAGCTGGCTTCGAACTTGGCAGCAATATTCCCATTCTGAAACCCCATATGGCACAAAAGTTGTAGAGAGCTCACTTTAACTAAGCACATCACAGAATATGGGTATAACTGACTCTGACAGAAAGAAGAAAAGTGAGCACATAATACTTCTTGTGCAAACCCTTTCTTCATGTGAGCTTCAAAGTAAACCAGTGGCAATTACAACTGGATCATACTTTGTGGTGCTAATTCAGGCAGAAAAGTGACGGTCATTAGCCTCTCAGTCCCCACGTATATCCCTGGCAACTGATTCAAACAATAATAGCAGCATCACACAAGTAGGTATATTCAGAAGCATTTTAAAAGGTGAGACCCATAGTCCCGAATATCCTCAGAAATAAGATTCAGTGGGTTTGCAAGGTTTAGAAACACTGGGGCAAGGGAATGGGAAGGGGCAACTGCAAATTGGACAGGACTCCTCTTATGTTTACAGACACACTGGCCAGGCAAGGAGAAACTGGTATATTACCATGAAAAGCATCAGGTTATTTTGAAAATATGCAAAGACAATGTATTTGCAGTTTGGCTGTTTTAACAATATCACCTACCTTCACTCCATGTCCAATATCATCTAGAATTGTATAATCAATAGGTTTCCTGATGTAGCGAACTGGTCGCTCCAAGTTAGCTGGTGCAATGATTTTGTGAGTTCTTGAGGTGTTTTTGTTTGTAGTCAAGATACCAATTTCTCTTCTAGCAACTTTCTCTTTGTGAATGTCCACCGTCTACAAAAGACGCAGTGTATTTACTAACAGTGGTATGCATTTGAATACAGAGTCAGTATAAAAAAAATTGAATCAGTTCCAACGTTTTGAAGATCTCTGTATACTGTGCTAAACATATCACTACATATACTCGATTGCATCATCTTTGTTCAATTTACTATTGAACTTGCCACCTCTAAACCCACACTAATAGCCACAGGTTCTTTGGGTTTTCTGTTACTCTGATTCTTTACAGTTCAGCAAAATTCCTTCTCCTTTCCATTCTCAGCAGTTCCCATTAATTTACTGACACTGTTTCATACGATTCTTTCAATTTTCCTTTTTAATTTTGCAATTGCTCTCTAAGCTCGTCTTTGAAATAGTCTCCAACTAGATCAAGTGTAAGGACACCTTCCCAAACATTAACTTCTATGACCTGAAAAACAAATCATAAGCAGGTTTTCTTACACTGTAAAACAGTTTGCTAAACTAGGACTGGTAGTCATATGATAAAATAAAATTTCACTCAGACAAATTGACAAGGTATTTCAGTCATTACAAATCACTCATCACAAATCAATGATTAGATTTCAGAAGGTGCTCAGTACTAATTTATCCACAATGAAGCCAGTGGTTAAGCCCAGTGCCCTCACTTAGAATGCCTAAGGCCAACACTGAAAATCCCTCCCTCCACATATTACAATGAGTACCACAGGAGAATCTCTAGTGTAAGACAAAGCCCTGCTGAAAATTCACTGCCTAAAAACACGTACTTGAATCTGGTTTGGTAACAAGACTAGGAAAAAGTTATCAAAAAGTCTATCTATGCCTTCCAGAAAAATAAAATCTCTTAAATCACGGTGCATGGAGTTGCTTGTATCATTTAAAACAAAATAATTCCTTGCTCACAAGAATTTCCTTATAGGAAATTTGCCAGAGTTATGAACAAACATTTTAGCCACAGGGTAAAAAAAAGTAAGAAACAGCCACAATCACCACCATTAGGATTTCTAACTTGCATAGGATTTCTTGTTACCACTTTAGTGATTATGAATGGTACCAGAAAGACTTTTCACAGTTAGAAGACAGGCTCTGTAGTAACTAAGGAAACAGGTACAAATGAGAACTCATTTTCATAACACACATTTTCAAAATTTTATTTTTCTTGGGCAGGGATTGGGGTAGTGGGCTTGGTTATACTGTTTTACCCTTTTGTTTGTGCTACTGATAGCAAAACAAGCAAAATGGACCCTGTATTACCTTGTGCAATCATCATAACCTTTACAACTACAGAAATTAAAAAAAAAAAACACTTCCAAGTAGTTGTTTCTTCACATTCTTTCCAGACAAGAATTTCCACAAATACCAGGGGTATTACATGGAAGCTTAAACTACTATCTATCAAGATTACCTAGTATTTCCCAGCAACATATTTTCAAGATCTTGCAACTTTGCTGAAATTAAGCACTGAATACAGCTTTGCCATGTACATTTCTGCCACTTCTAGTACCACCTGCCTAGAACTCTAATGTTTCTACTAAAGCTGCACAGCTATTTCTTAAAACAAAGCTACAGAAAAATAGATTATTCAAGGTCAAAATATGTTGGCAACCCTCTCTTTGGAAAGCTCGAGTTCGTTGAGAAATGATATGCAATTCAGTAAGGGTAGTTAAAGTACACATCCTCCATCACCCTCACAAAAACCCGCCCGGATTTGGCCTATATATAAACTCTGCAGAAATTCACAGTTCGTACAAGCTTAACAGAAACACATATATTTCTATGACTACTTAACAACTAAACCACTGTCCAACCAATTTTGCCAAAGTCCTTCCTGAAGCTCCCTGTGATGACCAGGTCTATGTACCATCCCCCAGTACAATAGTGCAGATCAGATCTTCACAGCTCTTACAATATTATGGATTGCACAAGCATCAGTGCAAACAGAGAACATGTTCCAGGCAAGAATACCAGAAGTGTACCATTCTGCATCAGGGTAAGATTCAATATTTTATCTTCCATCACAGGTTTTTATCCCTTCTCTGTGCCAGACCTTTGGTTTTGCAGCACAGTGGAAGGAGAAGTTCTGGAACAAGCAGCAGTCATACCAAAGCGATCGTCTACAGAATCCTCACCTCATCTGTTGAGGAGTTAGAAAACACATACTTTCTTGATAAGCTAACAGTATGTGATTGCAACAACCTGGAAGACAGTCTCATGTTTAATACCACTGAAGAATCCAATCTCTACGATTATCTCAGACTTCATCTATAATCTAGACACGTCACTAGAGAACTGCAGGAACATTACACTGACTCTTCTATGTTCTCTGTCTCACAGGCCTCTGATATCATTTGCTAGAATGTTAAACCACCTCAGCTGCAACAGCAGCTGCACCTCAAATGCTGTATGATGTTTCCAATGTACTGAAACATCAAAATCTAATGGGTCTGAATTTGGTCATTCAAAACTAGGTTATGCCTTGGACATTACACTTTGAGAGCCTTAATTTCGATCTACAAATCAGAAAGAAAGTAAAGTAATTAGTGCAGTGTTGGAAAGATGATTTCTTCCTTTCTCTGCATTTCAAGTGCTTGACCTCTGCAAATTTAAAGATGTTCTTTTAGTATTTTCTTATGCAATTATCTATAAATACAATGTGAGTACAGATATTTAATGCGCATGTTATTGTAGTGATGGTATCGTGGCACTGTGGAAACTCGTTTCCATGAATGAAAAGCGTGGGTTTTTAATTATTCATAGGAGTTGTGAGTACAACCAGTTTCCTTGAGGACTATGGCGATCAGCGAGGCATGACTACAGTAAGAAACAATGAAATGCATAAAACCTACTTAAAACCTGAAGCTCATCTAATGGGAATTCTCTTGCATGATGATTCAGAACATCTCTTTTACTTTGAATAGCTATGGAATGACTAAGAGTATAAAACTGGCACCTAATTCTAAGACATACTCCTAGCATTTTGCTGGCAGGTTTTTGAAAATTTCATTCTTTGCTTAGTAGACCACTGGAGTCATAAGATCTTAGACACCTATGAAAGAGCAGAAAGGAACATTGAGGTATTTGATTAGTAGAGAAAAGAACAAAGATTAACCTGCTACTAAAGAAAATGAAAACATTTATCCTCAACATACAGGTAATTATTGCCTCCAGTACTAGCCTAAATCCCTTAAGTGAGACAGGAGAATGCAGCTGAATGTTTATTCAAGCAGTTGAGAAACTTCTGTTGAGAAGTTTTTGGGGTTAGGCTGGACTAACAAAACACCTGGCTTGGAAAGTCCTGTCAGGAAAAGCAGATGGGATACACCATTCCCTTCTATAACTTAAAACATTGTTTCCTTACAAGGAATTTCAGACTCCTGACAGCAATTATTACACATTTTTTTGCCCCATAGCTCCATTACCTTTGGCAAAGATTTAAATGACAGTTTGTTAGAAGGTTAGGCTCATTACATCACCTTTTCATATCTTTCCAAGATGCCTACAATAAGGCAAGGGATAGCTTAAGGGGGAAAAAAAGTATAAACCACTGCATTTTTTTTTCTATTAGGAATTTTCTGGCCATTTTGAAACATCAGTTTCCATACTGAATGCAACAAAACAAGCCTTCAAGATCTGTAAGATTAAACAAAAACCCATTAAATCATTCTGGGATTTCAAAGTTAACACTATTTACCACTTCACTTAAAAGTTACTGAACTCAGAGTTTTGAGAAATATTCTCTTCTACCCGTAAGTGAAATTTCTCAAAGCATTAAGTTAGCACTTGTGCTGCTTTTGGCTGGGATACAGTTCATTTTCTTCACGGTAGCTGGTATGGGGCTACGTTTTGGATCTGTGCCGAAAACAGCGCTGATAATACAGAGATGTTTTTGTTACTGCTGAGCAGTGCTGACACAGAGTCAAGGCCTTTCCTGCTTCTCACACTGCCCCACCAGCAAGGAGGCTGGGGGGGGGGACAAGGAGCTGGGAGGGGGCACAGCTGGGACAGCTGATCCCAACTGACCAAAGGGATATTCCATACCATATGACATCGTGCTCAGCATATAAAGCCGGGGGGAGGTTGGCAGCGGGGCCGCTGCTCAGGGACTGGCTGGGCGTCAGTCAGTTGGTGGTGCAATTGTTTTCATTTGCATCATTTCTCTTTCTTGGGTTTTATTTCTTTGTTATTTTCCTTTTCATCATCATCATCATTATGATTATTATTATTTCAATTATTAAACTTTTTACCTTAATCCACAAGTTTTTTCACTTTTACCCTTCTTATTCTCTCACAACCTGCTGGGGGGGCAGTGAGCGAGGAGCTGTGTGGTGCTTAGCTGCCGGCTGCGGTTAACCGCAACAGCACTTTGAAGTCTAAACTGTAGCGCTATTCAGAAATAAAAGTCTCCAGAAGCCTTGATTTCCTCCTCTTCTCAAAACACACTAATTTAAATTTATCAATCTATTGTCAGTATGTTAGTCCGGGCTTTTAAAATTCAGATTAAAAAAATCTTAGAAGAAAACATTGCTTAAATATAGTGTTGCTGGGCTTTTATTTTTTTAAAAATCTAATTTGATAGAATTTAAACAAGCTAATTGCAAATTATCTTGAAAAGCGGATTATTACTTTAAAATGAGTAACTGTCTAATTTTGACATGTTAGAAATGTGACATTAATTGCCTCAAGTTGTATGTAATTTATACACAAAGAAAGAGGTCATAATGATACAAAAATGCTGAAAAGCTACTTGCTTCTTAAATGGGTAATATAGACTATGGAAAATTAGACTTGCATTACCATTTTTGAAAGAGTTTGGCTATTCTTGTAACTTGCAAGAATAAGACAACTGGAATGGTTACAAGCCTTTACTGACTTATCAATGGAAGGGCCAAGTGAAACTTCCCTGCAGGAGACCAACCAGCTCACACATTGGCTACAGTTCAGCTAAGCAACACATGCTGACTACAGAGAAGTTCAAGTCTGCGTCTATTCAATACCTGTTCTTACGGCCAATATCATGGGAGTCAGATTCCGTAAGAAGAGGATGAAGCAGATTCCTCCATCATGCAGTGCATTGGAGGTAATTAATCATTATCACTCATCTTTGTGTAAACATGTTTGTTATATAATTAGCAGCAGAGAAGAGTTTAAAGATGACCTTACTAAGAGTATTGTATAACTAAACCTGAAAAAAATATTTCTCATCATACAAATATTAAAACCTGAATATCTGCCAGATTAATCTAAAGAATTTGGATGTTAGCAACATTTCACAGTGTCTGCTAACTTGAAAACTTTAACACAATTTTTTTAACAAGTATAAATATTTATACAGATGATCTGTATTTAGGATTTAAATTTTCAGCCAAATATGAAACACTGCGTATCTTCTAGTTCTGGACAAGGTTCAAGAAGGCAAATAAGAATAGATTCATCAGCTTTCAGACCAAATCAAAGTAATCCTCAATTTTAAACCAACAGGATTTAATCACTTGCATAAAAATAGTTTCAATAGTAATGATTTCCTTATTCAGGACCTATATATAATCTGAAAAAGCAAAAATGATTATCAGCTTCCTTTTCAGCTCTTTGATTAAGTTGGCATTTAGGAGGAACACAGAAAGTCACATAAAGTGCACTCTAATCAATGAGAGAGAACTAGAGTATTTTACCTTCCAAGTTAATCACATCTCTTCCAGTTTGAGATACAGTTGAACAAAATAAGGCCCTTTTGAAAAATGTTTTCTTACTAACAGCCAATGATTTTGCTCCCTTCTTCAGGGAATATGTGGAATTCCAAATCAGAATTAAAAGCAGGATTACACATCCACATATCTTAATTTGCATTAGTGTTTTCTAAACTTAAAATATCAATACCTACTGACCGAATTAATGCATTAATGCAATAATTCACTGCAAGCAGATGGTAATTATCAACCTGTTTTCTGTTCTACATTACTGAAAACGTCATTTCAAGTCAGACTGACTGAAATCATAATTGGGCAATGAGGTATTATACCATGAGGCATTTTAAGTGGTACTAGAAACAGTCCACTAAACTTTACACCAACATAAAAAAGACCAAGGAAGTCTTCTGCAGGTTAGGCTTGTTCCAGGAGAAGTATAATCAAATTTCCTGAAAAGAAATTATTTATTACACAGAAACTGTGACAAAATACATTCATTTTTAAAGAAAAATTACCACTGAAATTAAGACAGATAATATAACTATCTACAACATTGGTATCATGGGATGAAGCCATTTCTGAACATATTGAAATCAACTTAATAAAGTTCCTTGGATCAACACACTTCGTGTATGTAATATCCAGAAGTCAAATACTGTCTGCTCCTCTGATATCATTTCTTCCATAAAGATTTGGGGAGCATCCTACATATTGATGATGCAGGCTCAAAAAAACCCAAAATGAAACAAACAAAACAAAAAATCAATTTTCAATTTTAAAGCAATATTTAAAAAAAAAAACACACCAAACTTTTTTTTGGTTGTTCAAGTGCAGCCTATGAATGTGGCAGATACATCTTCATTAGGTGTTGGGCGCTGGTAATTTAGTGCTCCATTTTAAATAACTAGCCATTATGTATAAATGCCAAAGACAATCTAACCTAGCATCTCAATCTGCATAAATCTCAGCTTCCAAGAAGGAAAAAATTTAAAATGCTGTGGCCCTTTCCTCAAAAGCTGCTTTACAGCTTTACAGAAACTGTGTGACAAAATGAACTTTCCACATCTATAAAATGCAAAATCCAGTGAACTCTGAATACTTTTATTCATATACTGTCTTTTGCATCAGGCTCTCAAATACTTGTCAGGTGCCACTAGCCTGTAAAGAACCACATACATACACACACAAGCACACACACATAGACGCATATACACACATACGCAGCATATATATAGCACATATACATGCACACACACACACAGAGCAATTTGTTGTATTTTCTGGGAAAAAAAATAATTTGACTTGTCCATGGATTAACAAGAAGCATGTAGCAGAAGAAATCAAACTTCTCAGCTTATTTTTGAGGATGCAGTTGCATAAGATAACTGAGACAATCTAATAGTGTACTACTACCAGAAGGGAAAATCCTCCCCACCCCTTCCTTTGCACCTGCTCTGGAGTTCATCTGACCTCTCAGTGAGCCAATTCAGCCCATCAAGCTAGCATAAAATTATTCACTTCTTTTGCTGGTTCAAACCTCTACTAGCTTAGCAACCCTTTCAGCACCAGCAAGTAAATAGATCAGCTCAATCTGCTTATTTCCTACCTTACACAGCTCCTACTTTCAAATGTCTTTCTAAATATCACAATATTCTTTATTTCAATTTATGACATTATCACATGGAGATCAAGAAACCCTAGCAGCTAAAATGTATTGGTCAAATAAGCACAAAATATTCAGTAAGGATGCCAACCAACTCTCCAGTAACAGAAAAACACAAAGTGCTGTATTATTGCTCTTAATTTCTCTTTTAATCCATCACTGGCATGTAAACCTCCAATAAATCTATCATCTATCCTCAGCCCATTCTGGTAGTCAAAATTCTCTCATCAGTGTGGTGATGGGACACGGGTTCCTGATAATACTAGCTTAGTTTATTGCTGCTCAGAAAACCTGCAAACAATGGCAGGAGTTCTGCAGCCATACACAAACTTGAAGCATTAATTCTGCCTTCTGTTCATGTCATAGCAAAGTACATTTTACTAAGAAAAGCCAGGAGCAAACTATTTTTGTCATGTATGCTTCTATCATTAGATGCCAGTATTACAGCAACAGGAAAAGTAAAAAGATGACAAGCATTGTTTTCCACCATCCATTTCATATTTCTTTCCTTTAATTTTAAGTGCCTGTAGCCAATAAATACCAAGTACAGTAAGTCACCAAATAGGAGCTGGAAAGCTTAATCTGCCCCTTAACATAATATTCTGATCTTTCCATTAGCGATTTTTCTGTGCTTTTCACTTACACAGAATGGACCCCTCTCCAAACAATAAACTGGCCAAGAATACATTTAATCGCTTATCCTATGTAAAATGCTCACACAAACACAGATATACAATCACATAATGAGATCCATTCCCAGAATTAATATGAGAAGAAATGCATCCTTCTGTTTTAAATGTGACTATTTTTCTCATTCACAAAATGTCAGGTGAGAGTTTTACTTGCTGTGTAATTTCAAGACCAAAGAGAAAAAAAAAAAAAAAATTGGGGAAAAAAGTCTCACTTGTGAAATATGGTTGATTGAAGATTCCATGCGTCGAAGCTGGGATGCCTGGATATCCAGCATTTGGAGAACATTGTTGGCCAAAGTGTTGATCAGATAGGCTACGCTTGCTAATGACTGGGTTGTGTAGGCTTTGGTTTCTTCCAGGGCTCGCTGCTTATCTGCTGACTAAAAGTAGAAATAAAAGATTTATTAGTAAAGTCTCTCACACAAAGATTCTTGGAATGAACTCCTTTTGCCTGCCTTTAAAGGACAAAGAATCATACAAGTCAAACTTGTTCTACATCAAAGTTACCATTTTTCCTCCTTTCCATTCATTCCATAAAAGATACTAACTTTGTATTTAAATAGTTTCTATACTTTATAAAAGGAATTAAGCTAATATACAACAGGCTTATCTTTTCCTGAAATACTTAAAGTTCAAGTTTTTATACTGTATTTTAGCAACAAACTTTAAAAGCACTCTAAGATACTTATTCTTTAATTCTTCTAAACTTTGTACTATTTAGAACTATTTAGTTCTTCCAAACTTTGTACTTCAATTAGATCTCATAACAGCCTACAAGGACCTGCCAAATTCCACATTCCTCATCTCTCCCAATTATTTAGACCTCATTAATGCCACAAATGGTCGTTCACAGTGAATGAACTATACTACTGCCCTTAAAATGGTAGCTGAATAAAATGTGAGAGCAATCATTTTTAAGAACAAGTCCAATGTTTTCTTTTTAAACATGTTTTGTGCTTTTTCACATTGTCAGTATTTTCTTCTATGAAGATTAGTATGATCCATTTTTCAGTAGTAGATTACCTAAAAATACTTAGGCTATCAAGCCAGAAAGACATCCCTTAGAAGTTTAAAAACATACATACATTTCAAACCACATTAAAAATAATAAGCTAAGTCCAGTTGTCCAGGGTTCTGTGTTCCTCCTTGAATAATAGTTAACACCACTAAGATCTAATTCAGTACAAAGAATACAGATTAAAGAACTGGTAAAACATACAATTAGGATGCTAAGAAACTTTCCGGTTTCCAAGGCTTTGGAATACACTGAATTTCACTTTTAGGTGATCTTTAGCCACCTCATAGGCTGATGGTGCTGTTTCTAAAGCAAGCTGACAAATGTTTTCTACTCCCACATGCCATCATAATACTATATTTGATAATTTCCTTTCCTTTATATGTTTTCACAGAGGTTGGGTATCAAGATTCAAGAATGTGCAAATGTTGCTTTTTATTAGAGCGGGATATAAATTCATTCCATATTGTTCAGCACAGCTGAATCTACCATCTATTTAATTATATGTACTTTGGGAAACACTGAAAGTAAGCATATCTCTATTTCAGGAAAATAATTCTTACAGCTCAAGATATTTCCTGAGACCCTGTAGTAAGACTCTTAAAAGAAGATTGCTAGCTTTCAAGAAAAAAAAAAACCACACACACACACATGTAAACACAGACACAGGACTTCAATTAAACACTCACATTAAAGATATTCAATAATTTTTCTTTCCTGGCAACCTCTCCTGTGTCCACAAACAACCACCATAACTTGGCTGGCCTGTTAGCATTCCTTCTTCTTGCAGGCCACACTGGTACCACTTCCTAGTCTGCTTCTATAAAGGAGGATAGCAGCAATTGCCGTTCAGCCATACAAGAGCTCCCACGATGGTGTAGGAGGGGAGAATGCTGTAAAGGTAAGCATTCTGGCCTGGCTGTTTCTTTCCCATGCAGCAGACAAAACCAGACTCAGCAGAAGAAGGAACCAAAAATTTTAGGAGACAGTTTCTCAGGGCACAATATGATGATGTTCCCCAACACAGCACATTTGTAAAGGCTACCTTATATCTACCAGCTATAAAGAAGTTAGATAAATGCTATCCCCAGACCCCATTTAAGAACTCATGACTTTTAGCCAGCTGGATAGCATGTCTTTTATATAAAAGAGGTCCAAACTCAGCTTAAGGACTCCCGAATGAAGGAATACAGAGCTCTTTGCCTCTACTCTCACACTGGTGGCTTATAAATGCACTCCTTCTCTCTCCCTACTCACAACCTCAGCTCAGTCCGCAAGTATCACTACAGCAGGCATACATACCACCAGACACTTTCACAGCTATTCAAACAATTTCTGAATGGCAATAATATAAATGACCAGAAGCTTGTCAATTTTGCTCTGCAGCTGCTGACTAAGTCTATTTATAGAAGCAGAAACTGCTGATTTACATTAGCACACTGTACATCCAGAATACCTGAGCAGAAACCAGCAAACACAATATTTTTTCATTAATAGCCAAAGTGTTTGAGAACAAAAAGAAAACTATCCTTTTAGAAATTATGAGCCTCTGTTATGGTTTTATTGCTTAAAGAAGCACAAATATGAATACGTGTTCAGAGCTAGTCCTTCCACTGATGTGATCTAACAGCTAAATTCAAGTCACCCCCATTCACACCAGTTCAAATCAACAAGGAACGGGCTTCTCAAACACATTAAAAATTTCATAAAACAACAATCCTATAAACACACTTGGAACTGTTATTAGCACAAAACCCCTTTTGACTGAGAGGACTAGTTTGTGTATTTGGCTGATAAGCTGAACAACTATGATTTGCTCTGCATGCCTTTATACAGAGCCCAAAAGTGTCTGAAGCAAACTCCACTCAAGCTTGGCACAGCAAAATTAAAGTTTGAACTTTCTCCCTGTATACTGAAAGATGCAGAATGTGTTGAATTTTCAAATTTAAATGACTATTTGAACCTACTGTTGTCAAGCCATTTCACAACAACAACAAATTAATTAATGACAGCATTTTAAAACAATCAAGTTTACCCCAAAAACTTTCAAGAGATGAAAACTTGGGTCTCACACAACGACTAGGAAAAACAGTCTGGAATACTTACAGAAAATCTAAAGTTCTCCTGTGGAGATGTAATAATAAATGTCAGTTAAAATTTAACTTGAAATAGTAAGTTGTGTTTAGCACAAAATCTAACTTTTAATTTGGAAAGTGTATTTCCAGAGATGGTATCTTATCATATGCTCCTATGTAACAAGCTCCCCATGTATACTCCTGATAGACATCAAATTATATTGCTTAAAACTGCTCAAACCTAGCAACGGATTTAGGCAACTAAATGGTACACTGATAACCATTCTGAGTATGTAACTATATAACTAAAGTGATTTCTGCAAATAAGGTAATGATTTCAAGTTATCAGTAAACTAAATTCATACATAACCCTCATCAGACTAAGATCTGATAGTCTGATCTTCAGAACACCAAAATACCAGCCAATATGCTTCATACCTGACTACAATGCAGGCAAAAAGTTATTTCAATATCCCACCCTACCAAAATTATCTAGAGAAAGATAAAAAATACTATTTGGCCTTAATCAAAACCGATAGCCTCTCTACAGTAGTTTCAGTAACCTATGGAATACTGTTTTCTATGCAGAATATGAAAAAAAGAGAAATATATTTTGCTATGTTCATTGTAACAAAATGAAGACTCGTTACTGTGAACACTTAAGGATATATAACCAGAGTCCTTGAAACCTTCAGTTCCCAGAAACGTTGCAGTCAGCAGGATCAAGAACTGGTAGCAAGTATGTTTTCAGTGCCCTGAACCTATATTAAATGCCATGAAAGAGACCATTGAATATTTCTCCATTTCAAAGCTTTTAAGTATCTTTAAGCTAGCACTCACGCACATAAAATTCTGCATGCCTATGAAAAAAATGGACATCATAACATCTATACACACCACCACTCTTAGGGAAGCAACACTCCAACTGTTAGATCAGCTTGAGCTGTACTTTTTTTAATGGTATATTAAATTTAGAAATCAAAGCCATTGTTTGACAATGGCTAGTCCTAGCACATCCATTCAGTTGTGACAGTACTGTATTTGTAGGGCCGCGCGGTGGATTGAGTACCTAATCTAGTTTATAAATAACCTAAGAAACAAATGGTTATTTTAAACTCCAGTCAATTCCATTATCTTCCCTGCCATGCGAACTTGCAAACACTTGCCCTAGCAAAACTAGGTAGATACCACAAAGGAAGAGCAAATCGTGTTTACTGCACTGTGGTTTGAGCAACTAATCATGATATTATAGAGACTCAGGTTCTAGTTTCAGCAGCAGTACCTGTGGAAGTAGAGGTCCCCAACACAAACTGCACAATCCCTTCGCTGTAGTGAATTAGACCAGGAGGCAAGTCCCAAATGAAAATTATCTGATCCATAAACCAAATATGAGTTTTCCCTCATTCAAACCACTGCATAGCCACAGAAACACGAGGAAGCACGCAATCAAGAATAGAGGGAAGAACTATCCAGAGTTGCTCTGCTTGCTAGAGCAAGGGAGCAAGTGCTGGAAAGTAGATATCACTGCAGTTTTGCCAGCCCTCTGGTACCTGTAATTTTTTTTGCACAAGACCTGTGCACAGTACCTCATTTGTTTCCCTTAATATTTTTCCATTAACTGTGTTAAGAACGCTGCTGTGTCTCCACCTCTTAAACTTCCAGCTTCGACTTTTCAAACAGTGTTAAGAAGATACTTGAGCATCACAGCTGGATCATCTTCACAGCCTCATAAAGATAAAATGTTTGGATCATTGATGTCTTCTGTGCCCACGTTATCCAATTTACATGCAGCAACTTATCATCTATTCTGTTTATCATTTTTCTCCACACAATGCACACATCAGGTGGTCCACGCTGAGTCACAAAGCAGTATCCTTTTCTCCTGCTCTCAGCAGTAAGAGCACCATTTTAATTCACCACAGAGAGCTCATCTGATGCTCCTGCCAGCCACATATGGGGTGGGATGGTGTCAGCTACTATTGGGAGAGGCTACCTCTGCAGCAGCAGGAAGTGGGACCCCATGCACCTAGACACAGCAGCAGCCATTGCTCTGCCCAGCTCTCCCCTAAAGAATGTTTCCATTGTAGGAAGCACCCACTACTAAAACGTTGTTTTGCCTCCTCCAGAAAATAAAACAAACCAAAACTATAGACTAGATGGAAATATTTGGGCGGGAATGTTGCTCTGCTTGAGGGTAGGCAGGCGCTACAGAGGGATCTGGACAGGCTGGATCGATGGGCCGAGGCCAATGGCATGAGATTCAACAAGGCCAAGTGCAGGGTCCTGCACTTGGGTCACAACAACCCCAGGCAGTGCTACAGGCTTGGGGGGGAGTGGCTGGAAAGCTGCCCAGCAGAAAAGGACCTGTGGGTGTTGGTCGACAGCCGGCTGAATATGAGCCAGCAGTGTGCCCAGGTGGCCAAGAAGGCCAACGGCATCCTGGCCTTTATCAGAAATAGTGTGGCCAGCAAGAGTAGGGAAGTGATTGTCCCCCTGTACTTGGCTCTAGTGAGGCTGCACCTCGAGTACTGTGTTCAGTTTTGGGCCCCTCACTACAAGACAGACATTGAGGTGCTGGAGCATGTCCAGAGACGGGCAACGAAGCTGGTGAAGGGTCTAGAACACAAGTCCTATGAGGAGCGGCTGAGGGAACTGGGGATGTTTAGTCTGGAGAAAAGGAGGTTGAGGGGACACCTTATTGCTCTCTGCAACTACCTGAAAGGAGGTTGTAGAGAGGTGGGTGTCGGTCTCTTCTCCCTAGTAACAGATGACAGGACAAGAGGAAATGGCCTCAAGTTGCGCCAGAGGAGGTTTAGATTGGACATTCGTAAAAATTTCTTCACCGAAAGGGTTATTGGGCACTGGAACAGGCTGCCCAGGTAAGTGGTGGAGTCACCATCCCTGGAGGTATTCAAGAGACGTTTAGATGTGGCGCTAAGGGATATGATTTAGTGGTGGACTTGGTAGTGATAGGTTAACGGTTGGACTCGATGATCTTGGAGGTCTCTTCCAAACAAAACGATTCTATGATTTCACGGGATGGATCCAGTCTGAGAGCTACAACATAGACTACAGTGGCTACTCTATACAAAGCTGGGGCTTTTAGATAACAGGAGAAGATCAAAGTCATTCAAGTCAGCAACCAATGCACAGACTTCAAATTCAGTCAGAAAAGCCATGTATTACATACACAGTGCAATAGTATGTGCTTGCTTTCAGATACTGGAGAATTATTAACAGTTTCCACTTCCACATGCAGTCCAAACAAGATGGACACTAAGTCTAACACAGCTCAGGATGATGATACAATTTAATATAAAAATGAGAAATATTTTCAGTTGAAACATTTGTATAACCCAAATTGCTAGCATTAGAAAGGATGTGGAATTCAACCTGCACTAAGTGCAAAGATGACTACTTTTCATGTCAGGATGCGGAGCTAGTCATCACTTTTTCTAGCCACTCTGAAAGTATCATTTACATAGCACAATTACATTACCAAATTTGAATAAAAAATGGCCTGGACTGCTGACTACAGAAGATACCCTTTTACCTTTAGGAATTAAACCTCTCAATGTTTTTTCTCCTGCCTAGGGAAATATAAACTTTTGTATTTATACAAGTAATATAAAAACAAATTACAAAGAAGAAAAAATTACATCAAATGGAGAGTGTGGGGCAGATGAGAGAATGAAACATGCAGTAAGGTATGCAAATGCCAAAAATAATTTGGCTATACGAACAGTAAAAGGAAGTCTTACATGCATATGGAGCACAAAAAGCAGGGCTAGAAAGGAACTGAGAATTTAATGCGTTCTCCCACCCCAAAGTGCGATCAGCCAGAACATAATGATAAAGCCTGTTATACCACTGTTAAGAACTTGAACAATTTTGTACAGAAAGACAGCTATTAATGCCAAAAGAAATTCTAGAAGGAAACAAATGATGGAGGCAACATGAGCACTATAGTAAGATTTACAGAATATCAACCTGACTAGATGAAAGAAGAATGCTACCAAATGCTACAAATGCTACCAATGCTACCAAATTAGAACAAAACGAAAGACTTCAAAGACAGCAACATGTTAAAAAAAGAAAAATACAGCTCTTATGAATTGGAAAGAGCTAATTAAGAGAGGTCTGAAAGTGGGTGAATGAGAGGAAGTGCTAAAAGCTGGTGGCAGGTTTAGTTGGTTATTGTAGCTAGGTTCTTTCCTGCTCCAATTCTAAAAATAAATTATTATTTAATCACTATTCATTATCAACTTGGAAGTTCAAAGTTTTCAGCTGGCTAACAAAACTTATACAACAAGTTCTATTAGATGAGCCAAAAGCCTAGACCTATGAGTTGATAAAGAAATTGTTTCTTATTACAGAAGACTAACACAAGTTGTTGCCTTTAATATCCCATATGACAAAAAAAAAAAAAGAAGAAAAATTCTTCCAAGATTAATACTTAGTATTGAATTGAGAGGGGAGAAAAGAGAGCTTTTCATTCCTGAGCCTATCACTCACAAACTAGCCTAAACCTAAAACCTCTTTGAAAAAAGAGTTCTGAATGGAAAATCTCAATCCATACTGAAATCAACTCTTCAGCGTACAATGCGTTTACGCAGTAATATTTAGCTGTCAAGTGGAAGCTGAGGTTAAACAGTTTGACATGGGACGAACTACACTGAAAGGTGTGTCCAGAATCTAATAATCACTTCACCAACATACAGCTCTCTTGCTATTGTTCAAAACAATACTGTTAAGTGAAACAAAACTCATATTTAATATATGTGACAGAAAAGTAACAGTGAAATTTTAAGAATAAGAAAGAAAATTAGTTTCATTTAATCAATAACAGTTGTTTCTTTTGATTACTATTAATACAAACCCAAGCAGGCATTTGTCTTAAGACCAGCAAGCAAAACCCCTCAGGTTTCTGTTGAGGTTGCATCAGCTTCAAGAAGCCTCAAGAACAAAAGCTGCATGCCCCAGAGTTCAACAAGCTTGCGTTATTCAGTACAAAACGTGCCCAACTGCGATACTGACAAAGCACACTTCAGTTTTCCTGTGAAAAATAGAAGACTGAGCTCTTATATCGCCCTTTCCATTTTAATTGTTGCTGAATTCCTTGAAGTTACTGAAAGCCTCATACATAATTAAATATTTTACACACATTTATTCAACTGCACAGATGGTATTTGCTTAGCCCATCCAAGTGCTTTCTGAGGTCCTTTCGTAAGCTAGAAAAAATGATTGAGAAAAAAACTGAGGCATCATTAATCCAATAATTATGCCAAAATCGTGCCAAAATGTTACATAACTGCCAGTGAAAATACAATAGCTTTCTGTTTAACAAACTACCTCATTAAATACTTACTTGCTAAAGATATCCCTTACTCCTTCTTCACTACCAGAACCACTCAATTCCCGGCATGAAAAACAGGTACCATACAAGTCCTAAGTAGTTGGTCTATAACATGCAGGTGGACCAAGCATGAAAAAGCAGAATCAATCACTGACATGTTAGAACAGAAGGAAATGAGATCTCCCAGAGCTCCTGAAAAAATAAATGCTATAGAACTATGAGAAAACCTCAAAATTCCCCTTTCAGATGTGCAGGAGGATCCATGTATTCTATTAGTACATTGAACACAGGGGGAAACCAAGCCTACTTGTTCTTTAGTATAGCCAGAGCTCCAAAGTACTTGAGTTGGGGGTAGATTTTTTTTGTCCTCTGTCAATTGTAATACTGTAATCTCTAAACTATTCATAGAATCATAGAATAGTTTGGGTTGGAAGGGACCTTTAAAGGTCATCTAGTCCAACCCTCCTGCAATAAGCAGGGACATCATCAACCACATCCCATTGCTCAGAGCCTCATCCAACCCAACCTTGAATGCCCCCCAGGGATGGGGCATCTACCCCGTCTCTGGGTAACTTGTTCCAGTGTTTCACCACCCTCATTGTAAAACCTTTCTTCCTTATATCTAGTCTAAATCCACCCTCTTTAGTTTAAAACCATCACCCCTTGTCGTAATGCAACAGGCTCTGCTAAAAAGTTTGTCCCCATCTTTCTTATAAGCCCCCTTTAAGTATTGAAAGGCTGCATAAGGTCTCCCCGGACCCCCTTCTTCTCCAGGCTGAACAACCCCGACTCTCTCAGCTGTCTTCATAGGAGCAGTGCTGCAGCCCTCTGATCATTTCTGTGGCCCTCCTCTGGCCCCGCTCCAACAGGTCCATGTCTTTCCTGTGCTGAGGGCTCCAGAGCTGGACGCAGTACTCCAGGTGGGGTCTCACCAGAGCGGAGCAGAGGGGCAGAATCACCTCCCTCGACCTGCTGGCCATGCTTCTTTTGATGCAGCCCAGGACACGGTTGGCCTTCTGGGCAGCGAGCACACATGTGAAGGGAAATTTCTCAGAAACCCTCAAACTGTAACGATGCACTAAATGTCACTACAATTTCTTGATCATACGTGTGACTTCCTAATTTTTAAACAAGCTGAAACTCAGCATCAATAATCTGCTGCAGTCAATATCAGGTTATTCGCATTAAATTGAAGTCTTTTGGTTTTGTTGCAGTTGATTCATTGGATATTTTCATTTCTGTGCTGAGCCTCAAAATGTAGGTTTGATTAACAGCTAGGAAAGCTACCTTTCAAAGAAATATACACAAAGCCTAGCCTCCTAAACGGAAAAGTAACTTTTAAAAATATGTACTGCATTCAAGGCTGCCAGTGAGGGCAAAACTAACTCACTGGTTTGAAATCTATGACAAGAATATCAGTCTACTGCACCCAAAAGAAAAAGACAACAAATGATAGCCATGGACAAGTACAACTTCCCTGACATCTAATCACTTGCACCACTGTTTTCATGCTGCCAGCATCATTGCAACAAATCTGTCACCTGTTTCCCTTAATCATCACCAGGATCAAACTCAGTATTTATTTCCATACACTCACAAGCACAGATGACCAGTTTTCACAGGCAAATGTCCTGCTCTCCAAAACTGGCAAGTTCCTATTCTTTGAAAGTAGAGCCAAAAGTCCTGTTTATGCAAAAAAAAAAAAAAAACCAACAGGGCATGTTGCATTCATATAAACCTACCAGACAAGGTTATAATAAAGTTTGTTCAACCCATAAATAATACAGTTTAAAATGATAGATCACAAGAAACTGAACAGCATGATAGCATCCAAATGTACTTACATCTGAAATGTAGTTAACATGTAGTTACATTTATAGTTATTCCTCACTGCTTTATAGCATCAGATGTAGCTCTTGCTTGAGAAGCAAGCAGCAGTAAAAAGAAACCTATTACCCATGTGCATTTAAGACTCACTGCTCATTCTGTTAATCAATGCAGACTTCACCTTACTCTGTTAGCTCTTCTGCAATAACACAGCTGAGAGAAGTGGATCATTTTCTAGTTCATACAACAGCATAATTATTAGAGTTCCAAGTACAAGGCCAATTTTGGCTTTAATACCAGTACAAAATCAACATATTTGTGGCCATAAGAGACTACGCCAATACAAATATGCTGAACGAAGAACCTCAGAAACAGCAAAGATCCGCAGGCTTAACTCTACTATCTCATGTACGTGCTGCTTGACAATTCTTCATTCACCAAGGACGCTTTAGTGTGCGGAGTTTTCACTGAGTGTATAACTGAAAAACATTGATTAATTCATTTCAACTCAAATTTGATTTTACAGCTACTTGATAAAAATAAAACAAGTCATTGTAGCATTTGCAAAAGTTACTTTTCAGATGCAAAGTGGCCTTCAGAAGTTAGAACAAATTACAATCATATAGTAATTACATTCTGCTGTACAAAAAACGTTATTTACACCAATTGTTTTCTCCTTAGCAATATCAGATGAACAGATTTTCTCTCTCTCTCTCTCTTGAAATCTGACAAAATCTATCATTTCTAAGAAAGGATGTCTATTTCAGCTTCCCAAAACATTAACCAGTCACAGGTGTTTATGTAACATCTGAGTTATTTCCCAACTTTGCCAGTTTCTTCATTCCACTATAAATTCTCAATTCAATTCATTACATAGCAATGACTGAGGCCAACTAACGGCTTTAATTTAGAATCACAGGCAGCATTATCTGTGGCTGTAGAAGCAGGTTCTGCTTCCAAGTGTCCACTGCCAGACATTACAATCTCATAGCAAGAAAAGCTAAGTAGGATGAGCAGCCATGTCATCCACCATCACAGTTTATAGCCTAATGTACTAATGTAATTAGTCAGATGGCAGGACAGCTTGGAATTGCCAGACTGTAACTGCAGCATATAAGGGGAAGATATACACCCTATTCAGTCAATAGCTCCCAAAAGAGAGGCAGGCAAACATGGAGATGACACCCACATCAGTTACCACAGCTATATCAGGCTGCCATTGAGCTGTGTTGCAGAGTCCCATTTCACTAGGCACTGTAAAAAGGAGTAAGGTAGCCCAAGGAACACAAGCTGCTGGAAAGCCTTTGCTGTCTGTCCACAACAAATACAATCCTGTTATCCTCAGAACTCTTCTCATGTTGTCAAGCCAACTAACACAAGTCTTTCAATTGCCATTCACTGTCCCCAGTTTCTCACGTGAGCATGCCCCAAAATTTTATCATTCTAGAAGTTACTATATTTTAAATTAGCTACCTCTGATAACTATGGCTAAAAAAAACCTTTAAGAGAAATAAAGCGGCATAGCTACCAGGTACCAGGAGTATGCCATTTCAAAGATGGTAGACAGAGGAGAGGGCTTAAACTAATTGGGGGCAGGAATTTGCATAATCACTCTTCCATTTCTAGGAAATAACCACACTTGGATTACACAAATCCCTTCACAGTGATCAGTTAACTCTAAATTTGAAACTATTCTTACTTGGCACTTTTTAAAGCTGCTGCCAATTATGACACACTGAAAGAAACAAACTGTCTTCAGATACATGCCCACAATGTGACAGAACAACAACAAAAAATCTTTTATTTCATATAAAAAAGTAGAGATGAAAATAAGAAACCTTCACACAACAGTTGCAACATACAATACTCCTCTAGGAGGCAACAACCATTGACAGCATACTAGAACTCCAAAACCTAGACATTTATGGTCAAATTAGCAGAGCCTGGGAGAGCTGCAGTGGCAGCTGATCAGCTCTAAAGCACAGAACTAAAAAAATCAGAAGAGGCTTCTGTGCATTTCTTCATGAAAGGTTCTCCTATCTCTCCTGCTTTCTTTTTTTGCTTTTAAATAAACAAACAAACAGGACAGCCTTCTTTGCCTATTGTAGAACCATCTAACGGCCAAAGTTTCCGGCTCCTCCAATGCTACATCATCACACATGCCATCCTATCCTATCACCCAAAACACACATTTGCACCCTATTACATGACCAGACACAAATATAGTCTTGTCTGACTCACAACAGCCCACACTACTCGCAGGCCATTTTCCTTGCCTGCATTGGAAGGGCTTGCCAGAAAGAGAGCAGAAGCAAGCAGACGACAGGTCCATTTGTTCTTGATATCCATGTTCAGCCTGCTGAAAGCTGACCTCTCTGTTGTACTACCCATCTGCTGAAGGTGGTGGTAACGCTCCATGATGCCCAGCCGTAACTGAACCAAGGACGAAGTCTAACTAAACAAACTATCATGATCAACAAAAAGAAGTGGAAGAAAGTTAGTAAAAGCTCACTCTGAAAACTGCTAAGCAAAACCCGCACCTTCTTACTCAACAGATTTGTTCCCTATGTGCCCCGAGAGCTGTATCTGCTCACTTTTCTGGCAAAGAATGTTTTTACAACCTTTTGCTCCCGTTACCATAGCACTGGACAAAACACAGTATTGGCAGAGTGAAAGTAGGATTCTAGCCTCTTATGCAGAGACTGTTAGCCAAACTCTAGATCTCTGTTCTGCACTCCTTGAGTAACTAGTCAACGTTTTATAAATATAAAAGTCATGTCCTCAAGAGAGGAGTCCCAGCCTAATTCCCAAGGGTAGACTGCTAGAAACAAGGGTTTTTCAGAAGTTTATCAATTTTATTCATGTTTGTAATAGAGTTGTCAACACATAAAAAACAGAAGGTTGCAGGAGGCTTTTCATTTTAACTAAACCCAAACTCTGCTATGCTTCTACAACTTAAGAATCTCAGAAAATAAGCAGAAAAAAATCCTTTTCCGTAGGCACTGTAATTAGTAGTTATTCTCTTTTTCCCAGTTTAACCAGCAGTTTTGGTCCATTTACTTCAAAATTAGAAGTAAACTTTCTGTCAATTGCTATGTAGCTCAAGAACAGCAAGCAAAGATACTATATTCAACCTGAAGCATATAACTTAACACCACAGCATCAAGTTTTCTGTAATTATTTCCAGTGAGATCTGTATTTCATACACACATTTCCTAAGCATGACCTACTTTCACACTAATTGCAGTGCTTCTTGCCCAGAAAGAGACTGTTCTATGCCAGTGGTAACTCCATTTTTAAAGCAATATAAGGACATTTTACATACATAAAAGGATGTGCATTCAATCTCCCATATTAACTATACTGCAACTGTAATGCAGTCATCTCCACACAATTTAAATACTATTTTTTTTCTGCAAATTAGCCAATTACTTATTTAAAGAATTAACAAATATCACATCGAGGTATAAAAAAACCAGTATGCTTGATAAACAAATCCAACTTGGTCAAAGTTTTTCTCGACATATAGTAATTCTTACATTCCCCTGACTGGAAAACACTGTGATTGTATTGCAGGTCACAGAGACATTTCAGAATTTCTCCCTAGCAGTATGGAGAGTTTTCCCTCTGCTGAAGAAAAGCCAGAACTTGAAACACATAACTTACCAGCGGTAAGCATCTTCTTGCTTAGCTACAAAGGATCATGGTTCAGAATATCAAGTCCGGATAAGCCTGAAGAGATTATAATTTTCTGAAAATTCATTCAGAACAATATCAAGGATTTCATACAGTGAATGTTTAAGACTGCTGTCTTAAAGCAAAGCACTGGCATTAACTCATAGCCAAAATAATGGAACTGGACACCCTCAGCAGAATTTCTATGAATTCTACATGGTTGTTTTTAATCATTCACCCAAAGAAAGTAGATTATGTACCAAATACCTTCTTTGAATCAAGAGCATAGGAGGTTAATAAACTTAAATGAACATGAGAATGACAGCAATACCAAACAAGAGCTTCTATTTCCACAAAGTTTAAGTTCCTTTGTTCTAACATTTAAATGTCAGTTAAAGACAGCACTTAACCATAACTCGTTTGAATGCCACACAAAATTACATGCTAAGACTCTGAAAAACACAACTTCAACAATATCCCAGTCAAAGAAGAAATACTGTGCAGGATCTTGTAGAGGCAGCAGCCAAGGACATAGTTCTATCAGCATACCTTGCAAAGAATCAGACAATCAAGTTACTTGGGATCCAACACAAGGTGGAGCTCTGTAAACTTGACAGCAATCATAAAATGAAAGATAAGCAGCACATACAATGGCACAAAAAGTTCTACCAAGTTTGTCCCGAAAAAGTTGGTTATCACAAAAGCTGAAAGGGTGCTTCAGAAAAGGACAGATGAATGAATCAGACAAGGCCTCTGAAAGTAGTATAGAGCATCTGCAGCACCCAAAAATTAGCAGCTGCCCATCTTTGTACATTTGTTAATCATGTTCCAGACCTCAGCTTCCACTAAAGAACATTATTTTACCACAAAAGCACTTGCAGGACTATTGTAACATTATTTCCCCGAAACATGCAAATATTTTTAATTTTCTCTGTTTGTCTAATGTGAGCCAGATTTCCACGAGGTCTTTTTAGATTTGTTCAGATACTGATTTCTGCACGTTCTGGTGCTGTTCTGCCCAAGACCCATACAAATATCCCTTAGTCACTCCTGTATCAATCAGGACACTTTTATTTTAAAGCTATGGAACACCATTTTTTTTCTACAATCAATATTTATAGAGCGGGAAGAATTCATATTGGACAGACGAGACACCATCTGTCACACACATCTTGGCAGAAGCTAAAAATGTACTGCTATTTTTCCCCTACAACAGCCATGTCCAGAATAGCCCAATAAAACTTAAACTCAGAACTTTTATGAAGTAAATCAATCCATTATTCTCACCTAACAAAATTCCTACTAATGAACTCTTTCAGATGCAGTAGTCTTAAAACTCAATTTTTACACACAATTTTCAAAGAAAAGTCATATACAGACTATGGTTGTCTCAAATAGGCAAAACAATTCCTTCCTGCTATACAATCTAAATTAGGTCACAAATATTTCACTAAAAGAGTAACTTTAATCCCACAGTTAAGAATTATTATGCTGTTCCCCATATAGGCTAAATTTCATCATATTCAACTACAGCAGCAATACCAGGTAGTTTTATGCATTCTTGTAACTCTCACAATGGCAAGAGCTCTCAGCCATAAAATACATCTCTAAGGATGCAAGTCATTACATGCAGTCTTGAAGCCAGCCTACTCAAACTGCACCAACAGCATGCCTGCAACTTACAAGCACACCTACAAGGACTATATTGTAACATAGTGACTATTCACGTAATTATGCTTAGATAGCATAACAAGGTTACATGGAAGTTACAGAAATGAAAGATTATTGGGTAAAAATAGAAAATGACACTGCAAACTTGTGAAAGAACGCAAGATTCCTCTCACAGGAATTTTGTGCTGCGTTACAGGATATGAAGAATCCCCACCTTTGTGTTTACATTCATCATAATTATGACACAGAATGAGAGTCTCAAACTTCCAATTTCAACATTCTTGTTCTCAACAATTCTGAGCTCTTCGTTGTCACAAGAATAGAAACATAAGAGAGATGCAACAACAAAATAAGAACATTTCAAATGCTGAATGCTTTTTCTATGTCACAAAAGGTTCTGTTGCCTCGCATTCTTTCATTTTTGGGTGTGAGTTCATTTGTTTTCAAGTTGTACAAACAGGTTGTTACAGCTGTATATTCAGCAAGTTCTACTACCATCAGAAAAAAAGGGCTTTTCTCTATACCCTAATGAATTAAAGTGCTGCACAAATGACCTTTTCATTTGACAAGACATGTTTAAATAATATCACCTCTCTACCTATCTAGCTATGGCAACAAATAAAACTATCCTGGAAAGGAAAGAAGAGTTTCACAATATGAATGATAGAGAGGCTTTAAGACAGAGAGGCACAGAGAAAGCAGGAATTTTCAAGCTGCTTTTTAGACAAGCAATTCTCTCCTTCATTTTGCAGAATGCCCCGCCAACTGCATAACCTCTAATCCTGCACCTTCCTAGACCCAAGCAATTGGCTTTTTTGTATCACTCACCATCTTCCAGTCATCTTACTCAACAGCTTGTCCCTAAGACACAGGAAATACCACTCTTTTTCCCCCCTACATTCAGCAGAAAAAAACACATACAAACAATTCTTGAAGGACTGTGTTCAAACACAGACTTAAGTGCATATAAAATCCAGACCAAAAGGTCCTTGAAGAAAAGCTCCTTCCCCTCTGTCTGTAAACAAAAGCAGTACTTACCCTGATTTGTAAAGTATGAGATCTAGACATGAAAAGCATCACATAAGAGCTGTGTTACTTAAAACCAAAAGAATTAGGTAGAAGCATCTGACTGCTCAAGTTATGATTTGGTTTGTACAGAGGCATGTAATGAAAAGAATGGCATATATTTGTTTAGCCAACAACAACAACAAAAAAAGCACAAACTAACACGAAAAAAACCTAAAATGAAAAAAACCTGAAAAATCCTTGCATTTCAATCTCCACAGCTTAACATCTCCATCTCCAATAGAACCTAAACAACAAATATCATTTTCAGAATTACGGCCTCTCAGAGCTGCCCTGGGAGTTTCACTGAATATAGCATTTACCATGGGGTAATGCCAAGAGGCCTGAAAACTAAGGTCAGATCAGTTCAAAAAATACCACAGGAAGACTATCATTTCTCTCCTTCAAAAAACCACCGCATTTTTGGTCCCCTTTATCAGAAGGGGAATTGAAATCATACCTGTATAGTAATTCTGCAGTAGATCCCCACACCAAACTTCAGATCTAAAATTGGTGCTTTATCTCCCAAACACCTTTCTTCCTCAAATGTTAAAACACATCACACTGCTTATGAAAAAAGACAGGTCCACAGAAACTCCTATTGCTGCCAGTATGATTATACAGCCTCAAGGGTAGCAGAGAAAATGGAAGAAAATGCTGCTTGGTTTTATGGTTTGGTCTGGGGGGGGGTGTTCGTATAATTCATTTAAAACTGAAAAGAAAGAATTTCCTTAAGTGTGTTTTTCATTTATAAGATATTACGTCACACAGAAAATCTGATTTGAGATTATACACTGAATATTAAAAAGTTGAGCATGCTGCTTATAAAAGAAGCTAAATTTAGTAAAATACAATACTATGAACCTTCAGCAGGGGCAAAGAAATCTCTCATTCTTCTCTGGATCCTTAACACAAGATAAAACTAAAAAAAAGGTAAGAAAATTTCATGGAAGGTGAAACACACGGAAAATATTAACCTTTGTTCATCATAAGAAAATAAGCAAAGGCAAAATCCCTTTCTGTTTATAGTACTTTTAAGCACAGCCTTTCCAGAGGACAAGTTGATTATTGGCACTGTATTCCCCACTCATTCGTTTCACGAAAAATTTATTTTTTTATATATGTATAAATGGTTAAATAATTTATACCTCTGCATTAATTATCTATCTGTTGATCAAGTAAGACAATTCATAAGAGCCTGTCTTGCATAATACATACAATTTATAAACCTTACTTAAAAGAGGGGTCTTAATATGCTGCAAATGTTTTCAACAGGCTCATTACAGTGAAAATGTTTGTTTTCAACAATCTTGGCATTTGGTGTATATTATTATAGATTTATGTATACAAATGAGAAAAACAAAAATTAGACTTTTATCCTGGCCTCTTGCTCCAGTCATCAAAACTGGATTTGCCCTACTGTATTTGTATTATATATCGAAGTATTGATTAAAATAAATGTAAAGACTGCATATGTATTTAACAAAAACCTAAAATTTAACGTTTAAGCAGACCACAACATGGTAATGATTTACAATAGTTCTATTAACTCATCCCATCAAGTGGTTATAGAAGTGTCCTCAATTTGGAGATGGTTTAAATTAACTGTTATCACCACCAGACAACTATAACAGAGATTCAGAGTCTACACATAACTTTTTACCTTCTGTTATCCAAACTGATTGATTTATACAGATGGACATATAGTCAGAAAGAATTTCTTCTTTCTTTTAGGAAAGGACTGCTCTTATTGAGAGCCTGACAAAAAAGGCTGCAAACCCAACATCTTCACTAGTTTAGGCTGACTACACACTACTCTTTCATCCACAGTTTGCTCCTTGGAGCTTCCGCATGCTCAATCATGCTGCCCCTTCTGAGAGAAAGTCACTCTGTGGGCATCATTTCCCTAAGGACACAAACCCAAATAGGCCTAAATCTTTGAAGACAATTTCTGAGATCACCAACAGCTGGATAAAGCTGAGAAGTGTATCAGAAAACACTGCACACTGATTTATCATAAATAACAAATAAATGTAATGTCAGTTTTATGCTTCTCTACAACTCCATTCACTCCCAGTTCTCTAGTTATTAGCCATGGTGGGAAAACCCAATTAATTTCACTAGCACCATTTCAGCACTCACATATATACTCCACCACATAAAAATCTTTAGTCTTCTTTCCCACAAATGAAATTTATCTAGATCTTACTTAATTGGCATGACTAAATTGACATATTAGTTCCCTCTCCTTGGAAGGCCAAACCAACACTAATCTGTGCAGTAAGCATTTCAAAGGATACAGGATATATGGTATTCAGGATACAGAAAGTAAGATATTAAATAGAAGCAATATCCCCAATAATCCAGTGAGACGGATTACAGTGAACAACACAAAACACTTAACATAATGGGCATAAAACTCCATCATGGACAAATTCAGAATAAATGCAAGGCAAAAACATACGAAAGAAAAAGATAAAATGGCTTATATTCTCATTATTTATTTAAAATGTCTAGCCTTTTTTAGAATACCATTAAATCCTGAGCCTTAACTCATAGCAGTAATTCCACAGATTATGTTAAGTAGCATTACCTATCAAACTAAATTTAGTATCCCTGTACTTTACCCAAGCAAAGTGGAAAACTAGTGTACGTAGTTCATACTCTTCACAACATTATTTACATATTCTTACAATTTTTTATTTCTCTGTTAAAAATAACAGCCCCTTTTTCAAGGTTCTGCTCATACGGGCATTTTTCAGTCTCTCTGACATGTTATCCACCTCAGCCTCCTATTTTGCTGTTAGCAGCGTGGGGGATAAGAGGTTGGCTTTTGTTTTTACTGTTTCTCCTTTTGGATATATTTATAAATAGTGAAAATTACTGCAAATGGTCCATAATGGCATGGTATCTTGAGTATTCTATTATATAAGAGTTTTTTTCCTCCTTTTGGCTAAATACTTTGTGCTTGTGTCCCCCCTCACACACCCTCCAGACAGATAAATGTATGTTAACTGATACAAGATAACCATTTAATTTGGGATATTTAACATATTTACATTCCCCACAAGTTGCAGCAGACTGGTGGGTTTTACCCAATAAAAAAGTAGGTAGACAACCAACTTTTGCACTCTGCAACAAACATTCTGCCTCACACAGAAAGCTATAAACAAGCTCCACTCCTCATGCCAACTTACCAACTTGCCACCTAGTTAAAAAATTAGAGTGAATTACAAACTTTGCAATATCCAACACCTCTCAAACTTACAGTTTAAAAGGACACACTTCAAAATCATTTTGAGAATTTGCACTGTATATTCAGTAAACACATACTATTTAATGATTATTATTAAAGCAAATCAAGGCAAATTAGTGCTTTGAATTCATACTAGACTACTCACTAATAAATAGCTTTGTACATTTTATTTGTTAAACAGACTAAAATTTTCTCTTTGAAGACATCAGACTCAAAAATACTATTTCAGCTATGTTTATATATCCCTGTCTGCTAAGAACAGCAGTACCAAGAACAGACTTTGATTGTTCTACGAGAGAGACGACGCAGAAAGACAAGCACTAATTCTGCTTTCAAAAGTCACATATTACCTGAAGGTTATCTGCCATGACCCTTTCTTTCCTGTTTAACAAGTGTCAGCACCTACTGCTCACAGTTTTCACTGGGAGGGGGCAGAAACAACACCTGACATTTTCACTATTAACCCTCAGGCCTAAAGAGCAGCACTGCTGCTGTGCAAAAGCTTGAAATAACCAAGTTTGGTGCCTGAAGAACTTCTCTCTTACCTTAGAATACTCAATCTAACAGCTCACTGCCCTCAGTGGCAATGGTCCCACTCCTTCCCTACTTCATTCCCCCCTCCTCCCTCGCTTCACACTCCCACCATCACTGAGCAAAGCAAGGATGCTTTTCTTGTCCTAGTTAGTCTTCTGTTGCTTTAGCTAACTGAATGGGCTCAGAAATGATCAGATAAGGACTAGACCCAGGACAAGGATATAGTTAGAACTAGAAGCAGAAAGATGTTAGATCTGCTCAGCAATCTTGCCCCTAAACAGCAGCAAAGCCTAATATTTGCAACTTCTGACAGGCACTGCTTTAATTTCTAGCTACCTAGATTTAATTTCTAGCTTCCCAAGGTTTCTAGCTGGGTAGTAGGAAGAATTTATGCACTTAGCAATTTTAAATGCAAGTTTTCAAATCCACAAAACCCAGTCTTTTTCAGGATGGTCCAGCAGGCAGCCCATTCAATCTCAACACTTCAACACTGGACAAGCCTGTTAGGGCAGGCTTTCATAAATCTCCATCTGAATGCCTCTTAGTATTCCTGCACCCAACACAAAACTTGGAGCCACTGCCAGAGCCACCCAGCTGGTAATGGGCTGGACAAAGACAAAACTGCTATCTGCCCTCCCTTGCTGGAAGGACTGGGACAGTCTTCTGAAACCCGCAATCCCATCAGTGAAACTTTAACACTGACAAGCAAGCAAATGTTTTTCAAACCTTCCTCTCATAAGCCACTCAAAAGCAAAAGTTCCTAGTTTTTATTCTATGTAGCTATGATAGAAAGATTTCCTTCAACTCTAAAATCCAAATTTAAACCACTTTCTTCTCATAGTAGGTTCACCTTGAACCCAAATTTAAACCACTTTCTTCTTCAAATAGGTTCACCTTGAACCCAGTGAACCTATTTACATTAACACTAAAAAAAAAAAAACCTCACAGAAATTCTTGCACAGTTTATCCTAATCCTTTACCAAAAAGAATCACCAAAAAGAATAATAGAAATTAATATCTCCTTTCTAATGATGTTTATCAACCTCCCAATAATTTGCCCATAAAATGTTTCCCATAAAACATCAAAAATCAGAATCATCAGCTTCTTTTATCATTTATGTCCAACAGAATTCATAACATGACAGATAGTCATACAAACATAAAAGAACAGTAGTTCACAATATAGGAAACAGTTCTTATGAAGGTCATCTATTTGTTCATGTAAGTATCAACTTGAAAATTGAAAAGAATTAAAATCATTTTGATAATGATGGCATGCAGGTTGAAATAAGCATCTTCAAACAAAAGCATCTCAGGCTTCCCTAAAACCTGTTAATAATATCATCTGAAATAGTAATGTAATAGCCATTATCTGATCTTCTAAGAGTAGAATTTTAAAAATCTGATATGATCTATAGTATAAATCAACTTTGACAAAACAGCAGCCTGCTCAAAAATAGGTAAAAGACCCCGAAGTTATTCCCAAGAATTCTGACAGAGTTCATACATATTAAAGCAGTAAATTCACAACAAAGTTACAAAATACCCTAATAAAAACATTCGCATTTACCTAGAAGAGTTTTTAACTTTAAGAAGAAACACTAAATTCATGAGTTCAGCACAAAACTAGCTTTGGCTATGTGTATAACCAACACATACAGGCTACCAAAACCCCAAACCAAGTAATACCTGTTCCTCACCCTGCAATTCACTCAGCATAAACCAACTTCACTACGGTAACACTAAGCCAATAATAATAAAACAAGAGCTTACATTTCAAACTGAAAGACCATTAAGAATAGATATTACAATGACATCCACTGGGAAATAAGCTACAGGAAAAGTGAACAGCATGTCTAGAGTCCATAGTTCAGAGCATATCATTATGAATTTGACAGAGCAAATTGTTCATTGCACCTGGGAACCAGAAAATTAAGATTTCTCACTGAAATGGGCACAATTCATTTGCAAGAACATATTAGTTTGTTCACTTCAAGAGAAAATTGCCAACCTAACCTGTGAGAACCCTGAAAAGAGGAAATGCACCTAAATTCAGTGTGCTGTGATTATGTGCTTCATCTACTGACATGGAGTTTTGCTTCATAAAGTATGAGTAGCCCAATGACTGAAGTTCCAGGTACGGGTATCCAACAAAATTTACAGAACTTAGATTACTAAACAAGAGGTTAATTTCAGGTGCATGATTAAGTGTGAAAACATAGTATTTGAAAATAAAATCCAAGAAAAATGGGCCAGCAGACTCTAGACATAGACTCTACTGAAAATTTGCTGCAAAATATGGTACTTAAATCAATGTTCTCTTCAATAAAATATTCTGCTGAACATAACAGAGTAAGATTTCACTTACTTAAAGCACTGACTGGAGAAGTTCTTGTCTTACATGGTGCACCACGGTGGTGCACCACTTCCTGCCTTAAAACCTACAGCACTAAGCCACAAAGATTAATGACTGCAAATGCAAGTAAAACATGAGCAACAGGCAATACATTTTAGAGAGCTTATTAACTGTAGGATGCAGAAGCTTGCTACTCTGAATTACAATTCTTGATCAATATTATTCAATAACCACAATTGAAAATAAACTATAGACGGGAACAACTAGAATGCCTCTTGTAACGAACACTTAGGGTTACAACACTTACTTTATATTAGCAACTTGCATATTTACAAATTTTATTTTCACATCTATACATACAGTATTACCACCAGCAACTCCCATTACCACTAATAAAATGGCTCATGCTATTTCCACATCCACTCAATAGAGAATCAATTCTACTCTTACTGAACTCCAGCTTGAACTTGTGACACTATTAAATGCATTAAATTAGCTTTCCTGGCAAAATACAGCACAGTTAATGCAAAGGAAAAGTAGACTGTTTGAGTGATAAATACTTCACCAACTTTGCCAGCTACGTTGACTCACTTAAAAGGAAACAGACAAGATTGTCCTATACCTAGATTATTGTCACTAGATTTACCAATCTAACAACAACAATTTGTGCAACTATTTAATACAGTTACAACTCCAATGAGTATATATTGTGACTGATCTACCACCATGGAACTTTATTTCAGAAAATTAGGATCCAAGACACCTAAACAACATACTTTAAGTATTTTTTTCTAATTTTATCATAAATATTGAAAACATTTAGTGTCACTTCAGAAGCTTTTTCTTTGTATATATCCTGACAATGCAAGGGAGGCTCTCTCTCTCCTTCAAGCAACAGTATCTGTCAACCTTCCTTTAAATTATCAGGTCCTTAAAGCTTAGGCACTTGGAGATACAGTAAGTAAAAGGGAAGGAGGAAAAGAAAAAGTAAAGAACCCCAAAAGATCATTAGTATTTGTGGTGGGTTGACCCTGGCTGGACACCAGGTGCCCACCAAAGCCGCTCTATCACTCCCCTCCTCAGCTGGACAGGGGAGACAAAATAGAAGGAAAGGCTCACAGATCGAGATAAGGACAGGGAGATCACTCAGCAATTACTGTCACGGGCAAAACAGACTCGACTTGGGGAAATTAGTTTAATTTATTACCAATCAAATCAGAGTAGGATAATGAGAAGTAAAACCAAATCTTAAAAACACTTTCCCCCCACCCCTTCCTTCTTCCCAGGCTCAACTTCACTCCCAAGTTCTCTACCTCCTCCCCGCCAGTGGCACAGGGGGACGGGGAGTGGGGGCTGCGGTCAGTTCATCACACGTCGTCTCTGCCACTCCTTCCTCCTCAGGGAGAGGACTCCTCACACTCTTCCCCTGCTCCAGCGTGGGGTCCCTCCCACGGGAGACAGTCCTCCATGATCTTCTCCAACATGAGTACTTCCCATGGGCTACAGTTCTTCAGAAACTGCTCCAGCATGGGTCCCTTCCACAGGGTTCAGTCCTTCAGGAGCAGACTGCTCCAGTGTGGGTCCCCCGTGGGGTCACAAGTCCTGCCAGCAGACCTGCTCCAGCGTGGGCTCCTCTCTCTCCACGGGGCCACAGGTCCTGCCAGGAGCCTGCTCCAGCATGGGCTTCCCATGGGGTCACAGCCTCCGTTGGGCAGCCACCTGCTCTGGCATGGGGTCCTCCACAGGCTGCAGGTGGGTATCTGCTCTGCCATTAACCTCCATGGGCTGCAGGGGGACAGCCTGCCTCACCAGGGTCTTTTCCATGGGCTGCAGGGGAATCTCTGCTCTGGCACCTGGAGCACCTCCTCCCCCTCCTTCTTCACCGATCTTGGTGTCTGCAGAGTTGTTGCTCTCACATATCCTCACTCCTCTCTCCAGATGAAATTACCATTGAGCAATTTTTTTCCCTTCTTAAATGTTATCCCAGAGATGCTCCCACCGTCGCTGATGGGCTCAGCCTTGGCCAGCGGCAGGTCCATCCTGGAGCCGGCTGGCATTGGCTCTGTTGGACGTACGGGAAGCTTCTAGCAGCTTCTCACGGAATCCACCCCTGTAGTCCCCCCACTACCAAAACCTTGCCACGTGAACCCAATACAGTATTATTACTGGTTCCTTTATAGTAGCACCAGAGTCCACCATCCAGTTACTTCCACCTTCCGCCTTAAGGAACATGGCGAAAAGAGGATTGTGAAATCCCTTGCAGGCTGAACATGAGAGAGCACCAGAGGGGACGCACTGAAGAAAGTAGTAAGATTTTCACTTACTTAGCCAGCTACTTCAAATTTGCAGAAAGCATCGCTTCTTGAAATCAAAAGAACAGTGGCCACATACAGTCTTATTAATCACTAAGCTTAGTTTCCCCTTAATTGTTGGGATTTAGTGATAATGACGAACACAAGTAAATTTAATGCAAAAGGAGTGTACTGAAGTAATATCCCCTCAGGCATATGATGTATTGGGTTCACCAAGGTTTAGGTAGCGAGGTGGCTGCAGGGGTGGCCTCTGTGAGAAGAGATCAGGAGCTGCCCCCATGTCAGACAGAGCTAGTTCTAAGCCAGCTCCAAAACAGACCCACCGCTGGCCAAAGCTGAGCCAGTCAGTGATGCTGGTGGAGCCTCTGTGATAACATACTTAAGAAAGGGTAAAAAACACCGTGAAGCAGCTGTGAGAGAGCGTAGTGAGAAAAAACGTGAGAGCAGCAACCCTGCAGACACCGAGGTCAGAGAACGAGGAGGGGGAGGAGGTGTTCCCAGGCATTGGAGCAGAGATTCCCCTGCAGCCCATGGAGAAGACCCTGGTGAGGCAGGCTGTCTCCCTGCAGCCCATGGAGGTTAACGGTGGAGCAGATATCCACCTGCAGCCCATGGAGGACATCATGCTGCAGAGCAGGTGGATATGCTCTGAAAGAAAACTGCAGCCCATGGAGAGCCCACATCAGAGCAGGCTCCTGGCAGAAGCTGCAGCCTATGGAGAGGAGTTCATGGAGGAGTAGGTTTTCTGGCAGGAACTATGGCCAATGGAAGACCCACACTGGAGCAGTCTGTTCCTGAAGGACTGCACCCCCTTGGGAAGGACCCACATTGGAGCAGTTTGTGAAGAAATGCAGCCTGTGGGAAGGACCTGTGTTGAAGCACTTTGTGAAGGACTGTATCCCATGGGAGGGACCCCACGCTGGAGCAGGGGAGGAGTGTGAGGAGGAAGGAGCAGCAGAGACAGTGTTATGAACTGACCGCAACCCCCGTTCCCCATCCCCTTGCACCACTTGGGAGGAGGAGGTAGAAGAGCTGGGAATGAAGGAGTGAAGTTGAGCCTGGGAAGAAGGGAGGGATGGGGAAGGTGGTTTTAGTTTTGGTTTTGTTTCTCACTGTCTTACTCTATTTCTAATTGGCAATAAATTAAATTAATATTCCCCAAGTCAAGTCTGTTTTGCCCATGACGGTAATCAGTGAGCGATCTCCCTGTCCTTATCTCAAGCCATGAGCTTTTTTTTCTTGCTTTCTCCTGTTGTTCTGCTGAGGACAGAGAGTGAGAGCGCGGCTTGGCGGGCACCTGGCAGACACTCCAGGTTAACTCACCACAGTCTACTACTTCAGTTTTAAAATCATATGGATTTTATGAAGTCCTACCATAGCCTGGTGGGCCAGATGTACCTATGTATTCATTCACTGCAGTTAGGAGCAAGACACTATAGCATATTGTCCATGTATCCATTATCACTGTTTTACTAGTTTCCTAGTATTTTTAGAGAGTTTCAACTTGTCAGCATCTTCCTGAAATTCTAGACTAACATTCACTGGAGCTAATCAATATCCACTTTCATGCCCGCAGAACAAGTGTTCCATCAATGCTAAGCTTAATCACCTCTTCACCGAAGCTGGATTATAAAAGAAACAAGTTGAAGGAACAGAAAGGTTGAAAACAACTGTCCTCTGACACTCACATTTCTGGTGGTTAAATAAATGTTACAAATCTAACTCAGTTGCCTTTGTTAAGGTGGTACACATCTTCAGTAAAGAGAACAGAGATCTTTCTTGAACTTGTTTATAAACCATAATACCTGTAATTCCCTATATACTTACACAATTTATATACTGGTACCGGTCATTACAAGCAGCTCCACAGAAATTTCACATTACGTTACTAAAGCTGTAACCAATAAATTACTATTTGTAAAGGACCACCGTTTCTGTAATTTAAAACTAATATGGTAATAGATGCCTCATTCTCTTGTTCAACCTACTGGAAGATGCTTCTAAATCTAGAGTTACTTGGTTTTGCTTAGAAGGCCTCCATAAAATGAACAGATATGTGGAAAACAACTATGAAACTCATCAATCTATGGACTGTAGTAAAATTACTGAGAAACAAGTAGTTTTCACCTTTATGTCTATTTAAATAAAGCTATCTGCAGGAGCTGAAAGCAGGTATTTCTAATAACCAGAAGGATGGAATACTAAGAACAGGACTAGAAGTCCCCTTCCCATCCTTCCCCTCACAAACACCAGAAGGCTATTTCTGTATATAAAACGCAATACAGTCATGGCAACCCGAAGACTATGAAGAGAGGAAAATCAGAAGCTCAGTCTTCCTTTTCAGTCTCCAGAGCTGACAAGTAAAGCATAATAATCTTGAAAAACTAAGAAATACAGAGCCTTTTAGAAGAATCTGGACAACACAGCACACAGAAATCCTATGCTCCTTCTGAAAGCTGAGCAGGGCACAGAAGCTTGGCTTTTCACTCAATTCTGCATGCTAACTTTGGTGGTGGGACCTTCCCCCACTCCCAGTCTGTTCCTGCTAGACACTTACTGGCTGAAATGACTCCATCTGGTAATTTTTTCTGACTCTTTCAACAAAGAGTTAATAGACACAAGCATTCAGTAACTCTAGAAAGCTCCATGCACTGCACAAAATTAAAAGCTGATTTTTTAAAAGAGTGATGATCACGAGAAACAAACAAAAGATTATTCCAGAATAGACTTATAGAGGACAAGCTCAAAGAAACTGGACAAGCCAAGATAGTGTTGGAATTTATGTTAGTATACCAGTAACAAGATGTGCAAGTCACATAATTGCTTGGTCTTGTTACTTATACCATCATAAGTAGAAATTTTCTTTAAGGTACTCCTGAACAAAAATAATGTAGGAATATGAAAATTTTGTAAACACAGCACACTGTCCAATATAACTATTCTCTGCTTTTTTTGGAAGACCTGGACAAATCAATGCAGACTGCAACTACGGGTTTTTATAATATCAAGTAGATCAGATAATCAAATTTTATAGAATTATTCTGTTGCACAGTTTAGACTGAGACTGAACTTAGTAACAGAGGACACAGCACTAGTACATAAAGCATTGAACAGACAGTATAAAATTTAACCTGTGATTGACATTGTGTCAGATACCACAAAAACATCCTCCTAAATAAAAATGCATATCTTCCCCTTCTCTTTAAGAAGTATGACATAGAAATAACTGTATGATTTCTCCAAGTTATTAGAAGAATAAGACCTTTTTGGCAAGAAAAGTTACTTGATTTCTGTAGTAACACAAGCAGATTAAAGTAAGCAATTTATGCATTTATGCTTAAAACTGAATTATTATTATCCTTATTTAAAGTAGAATCATAATCACAGAAAATTTATTAAACTAATTGCTGTAGTATGCCAGTTGATATTATACTTTAAGTTTTTCTTTGATCAATTTATTTTCCTATTTAACGGAGTAGTGTCTCTTGAAAAATACATCACCTTACGAGGTAATTGATTGGCCGGAGGGCTGGGAGACCGACTTACCCGGTGGGAAAATTTAAAAAAGAACAATCATTGGTGAAGAAAAATGCATGAACAGAATTGTTTTGCCCAAACAGTAGCCTTTCATCTTTCATTGCTGCAGGTCCATTTATTATGTATATGCTGTATTTCCTATCATTTTCCACAAAATTTTAAGCTGATGTACTCCGATATACTACTGTATCATGGACTCAAGGGAAAGGTAACAATTTATGTAACATTCCCTGTTGCTAAAGTAATTGAGCTCACTAAGTATCAATCATAATTTGGATAAACACTGCCAAAATTTTAAAGAATGGATTTTTCATTTCACAAGCAGCAGTCAAATGAGTTGCAATCGCCACAACTCTACCACTATGCACTAGCACTTTCCACATGTAAGAGATTACATGTTCGATTACTTTGAAGCTGCTATGATGTTGCTAACGGGAGGAAAGAGAAAAAAACACATTCACCTTAGCACTGAACTTCAAATTCTCTATTAAACTGACCTATGCCCCCACTGACTTTTGCAACAATTTTTGTACTTGACAATAAAACCTCAAAGCACCAACTGGCACAAAAAGAAAATGGAGTGGCTTGTCTGCTGACAAATACAGGCCAATGCAATGCCTTCAATGCCCCCATCACCACACTGCCTATCATCCTGCAGATCAAGTTCAGATCTCAGTCACATTCTGAGCCTCCTCTAGATCTCAAGAACATCCACAACAAAACCTTCTGTCAACAATGAAACACTAAAGGATTACAGTAGAATTAGTCCATCTTCACTATGTGACTTTATGGACAATTACTCTTCCACGCGTTTCTGAGCAACCACAAGCCCATCTTCACCACAAAATCCAAGGCTACTATTTTGAACATAATTTGGACTTAATTGGACATAATAGCTTTGAAATAATTATTGTTAGAAGCAAAATCACCAACATCCAACTAACTAATAGTTATATCCATTTACCTATTCCCACTCTTGCAGAGAAAAAAAAATCAGCTTTGTATACAGATCCTGTGCAGGAGTTTATATAGCTCTGGCACCATGAAGGTGGAGTGGGTTCACTGACAGATTTGTTACTAGGACACTCGCATCACTAAATCCAGAATCCCCTCACGCTGGACCTCTTCTCTACAATAATCCCACTCTATGGTCTCTCAGCCAATTCCAAAGACTGGAGCGTATCGCCTGGCTGGTGACCTCCATTCCTCACTTGTTTAAAATTTAAATATGTCCATCCTGTAACCCGTACTGCACATCACAGTCAACACTCACAACACAACTTCATTCTTTCATTCTCACCTCCCCCTTAAAGCTCTCTGGTGTCATGATGCTTGGATAAATCGCCAACAGTCAGGGTATTGCTGTGCGGTGGCCAGAATCCATCAGGCTGACCAAGAGTGCCTCATTCTTTTCCTTCACTCACCATCTGTCTGTATCCATCTCCTATTATCTTAGACTGTCCTTACAGACTGTACGCTGTCTGGGGCAATAACCATCTTTTTTCGTTCTCTATTTGTACAAAACAGCATGGAGTCCTCCTCTGTAGTTTTTATTAAAACAATAAAAGTGGAGGTGTTTAATACAGATCTTATAAACTTTGGTTTATACGAAGAACACAAAAAAAAGTCACAGAAAACAAAAAAAACCAAACTACATCCACTTCTTCATATCCGGTTGTGCCTTCCAAGACTCCTCTCCGCTATTCCAGAAAAATCAGTTCCCCAGTTTTCAAAAAAAGCATAAATTTAAATACATGCATGCCAGGTTATGACTGTAAGAAAAATATTTCAATATATTTCTCTTAAAGAATGTAAGTCACACTAGTTCAACATAGGAAAAGTTACTACACAATAAAATACATCTATATAATTTCACTGTAATTGACATGTTTTGTAAATGACCCCAAACACGCAAAGTCTTCTCTCTAAAGGACAGTTGGTCATTCAACAATTCAAAAGAAACAGTCAGAGCTTTTTTACAGGGACATTTTAAGTATTCTCCGTCACTGCTTAAATATTGTCTCCCATTTTCACTGACAGAATAATCTCACCACAGATCTTTTCCTTTCTTGCCCTCTGGAAACACACAAGCACTCTCCACTTAGGGGACTGAAAGCAAGAACAAAATTGGGACCCTTTGTACTTCCCTCAACATTGACAGCGCAAACCCATGTCCCCCTCCTTTCTTTCCTACACACTCAGACCCTTCTTAGGAATGACCCACAACTAATGTTGTTTCTTTTTTTTCTTTTTTTTTTTGTTTGTTTGTTTGTTTTGGGGGGAACTCTTTCATTTGGCCCTACAACCACTATCAAAGTAAACTGACTATGTTTTGCTTCTCTTCCTAGTAAAAAGAGAAAGGAAAAAAACAAAGTCCTAACACCAACCTGGCTTCAGAGTGGTCACCACAAAAATCACACACTGTGGTAGCAACTTCTGCTTGATCTCTTTCTCCCTAATTCTGTATCATCTCTACTACATCATGCTTTCATCCTGCACCTACCACTTGGTAGCTGCCCATCCTGTCGAATACTGCAGCCCTGCTTGGGAAGGGAAATACAAACTGACAGGCATATCCCAATTAAAACATATGTCATCGTGCTCTAAATTAACAAGCACAAACACTATATTTGTAGGAGTCCGATATCTCCTTGGTTTTTCACATCATCTCAGTGCTGTCAGCAGAGGAGAGTGGAAGGTGGGAAGAGAACGAAAAGGAGCGACAGAGACACAATCTGAAATAAATATTCAACGCACTCACAAAGTGGAAGGAATTTAATTTAGAAATGAATTAAATATTTAAACGCCTCGTCACGCCGGGGTAATTCATGCTGGAGGTGAACCTCCCCAGGCTGCAGCAGCCGGTGCCACCCGCCCGTCACCCTCCCAGAACCAAGGGGACGAGGGTGGCACGACCCCGCTCCCCTCACGCACCCGCCGACCCCGCGACCGGGCAGCGGAGGCAGCCCCACAGCAAACGGCGGAGGAAGACACGACCCTGCCCAACCGGGGCTGTCCCATGCCCACCCCCCACCGCCGCCTCAGCAGCGCGCCGCCGGGGCCACCACGGGTCTGGCGACCGTTAGGCGGGGACAGCGACCGTTAGGCTAGGACGGCGACCGTTAGGCTGCGCGCGCCCCGCCCCGCCCCGCTGCACCTGGATGTAGTTGGTCTCGCAGTACTCGGCCACCCGCTCGAGGTTCGTGTAGCTGTCGAACAGGGCCCGGCGCCCCCCCGGGATCTCCTCCTCCAGCAGCATCTGCAGCTCCGCCATCTTCACATCCTCTCACCCCGTCCGTCCGTCCGTCCGTCCCTCCTCCTCCTCGCCCCCCTACGCCCCCTGTCCCCTCCGCGCGCGCGCTCGCGCCGCACCCCCCCCACCCCACGGCGCTACCCGCCGCCCGGGCCCGGCCTCGCGCCGCGGGCAGGGAGCGCGCCAGACCCCCACCGCGGCGGGGGCGGGGCGCGGCCAGGCAGCACCTCTTGCGCATGCGCTCGCCCGCCCCCCACCCCCTCCGCCCCCCCGCGTGCCCACTTCCGGTCCGGCGGAGGGCGGCGGGTGGTATCCGGGCGGAGCGGGGGGCGCCGGGAGGGCCCGGCTTGGCCCTGGCCGCAGAGCCTGACACTCCCCCCGCACCCCGGGACAAGCAGCCGGGCGGGGAAGACTGTCTGGGGCCCTCCCGCCTCCTTCACCGTGAGCATCTCTTAAGAATAAGCTGCTGGAAGGAGCGATTTCTGCGTTATTTTGGTTTTTGGTTTTTTGTTTTAATGGCCCTTTGCAGGTGGGGGCCCGGCCCCCACAGTCTCGCCCCGGAGGGGAGGACGTGGATGTGGTAGCGAGTGTCGCACCGAGCTGTTGCCCTGGGAGTGTCCACCGGCACCAGCCGCCACGCCGCAGCGTTAGTCCAAAGGGTCAACACCAAATAAGAATGTGCGTTTTCATTTTAGGAAGTCTTGGCTTTTTTGACATCATTTTGCATTAATTTACTCAATGGCAGCTTGCTAGCAGTGCTCTTTCCAGAGCCTAGGTCTAATGCCACATCTACTGGTATCACTGGAAGCTTTGTCTTTGAATACAATGTGAGCTAGGGTCAGACTCTCATGCTTTTAATGTAGCTGCTGCTCAGCTCTTCTGATCAGCAGAGAAAGAACAAAATGTTTCTTTTGTGTGCGTTCTATCTGAAAAGCTGCTATTGTACAGGGGCGAGAGGAAGGGTAAATTCTCAGCTGCCAAGTAGTCAGCTTTTCAACTTCAACAGAGAAAAGCATATAATGAAGGGTCAGCAGAAACAGGAAGGACAGCCTCATGGCTGAAGCGCAACACTGAAGCCATGAGTTAGGAGGTCTGTTTGGTCAGTTCCTGGCTTTAACACTGACTTCCTTTATGTCCCAGGCAAGACTGAGTATCTCTACAATTGTGATGAAAATGCCCACCCTTACAGGAATGTGGAAGGCTTTCCCACTGAATTCCTTCACCTGAACCTAAAAGTAGCCTTTCTCCCCACCCCCCCCCCAAAAAAAAAAAGTGATTAGCCGTCTCAGCAGAAGTGTCCCAGCTTTCTCTAGGGGACCTCATTCGTCTCTTTGAAATGAATTGCAGCTGTGATTACTCACTTCACATTCCCATAAGGCTCCACAGAGCTCCTGCTGCCTCTGTAGTGCAGCCCTGGGTTATTTGACATCCCTTACATACTCTGGTATGACAGCGTGATATTTTCCCAGCCTTCATGTTAGAGGCACTTCTGTGGTAGTCACCAGCTAGAGAAGATCCAGTGCTGCAGTCCTTGTACACCAACCTGGCACTATAGGAACAGTTGTTCTCATGCCTTGAAAGCTGTTGCAAAGGGATCCAGCTAGATATGCCTGGCCTCCAGGTGACTTCTAGAATTACAAACAGATTGCAAACACCTGGTGGGGTCAGGCAACAAACGTAGTCTTTGGGCCAGTCCTTTTAAGTTTCTTCCCTTAAAGAAAAATGAGATAGAAATCCCTGCCATGAGGAACATCTGCCCGGAGACATTTCCTCTTCGCTTGCTTAGTTCTCCCACGTGGAAGATGAGTCAGGCACAGTGTTCATTGTACTGCTTTAAAAACCCTCATGTGCAAAGCATTTTTTTCTCCCATTTTTAAAAGTGAGCTAAAATTCACAACTTCAACTACTTGATTGTGTGTTTTAATTTCTCTACAGGCAGTTAAAGTGCCAAGGATAATTCATGTTTTACAGCTGTAGTAGACTTAATCTCACAAAAAGGCTTAAGAATCACAGAACACCCTGCTAGAGACCCCCCACCCCGATGTGTGTGGGGAGAAGAGGGGTGACTGCTGAAGAGCACCCATACTCTGTCACCCAGCAGCCACACTCCAGCACAGGGCTGTGCTAGCCTGGTGTCAGGCTGCCTGCAGCTCTCTACAACAGATACTGGCCCTCCCTGCCCTAAAACAACAAAGACCGAAGAAGTGAGTGTCGTGCAGCCTCAGTCTTGGTGCGCTCTACCCCCAAAGTTTATAAACCATGAGTTATACATCCAAAAATACTGATTTTGCTGTAGTTAAAGAATAAATCCTGGTTGTCAGCCCCCCTTGACGGTTAATGCACCTTTTGAGAGAGCTGATCTGAGCTTTTGCTGCAGAGGCTCTGGGAAGAAAAGCCAACCAAATCAACTCACAAAGGGCTGCTGTACAGAGTGGAACTCTGAGCCTTGTCCCACACCTCCAAGAATCAGCCATGGCCAGGCCTCTGCCTCACCCTAGGGCCTGCAGCTGATGAATAACACCTTCACACTTTGGTCATGGGCCCCACACTCCCTCCTCCACAGTAGCTTCAGCTTGGACTCTGCTCTGTCACATCTGCTGCTGCTGCACCTCCAGCCGTTGCTCCTGCCCACGCTCCCAGGACTTTTCGCATTTGTGCCAGGCTGGAGGCAGGCTGAGGCTTTCCTTCTCTCTTCATTTGCTTCTCAGGTGTGAAGTCAAGCTGTCATTTGGCAGCTCCCCAGTAAACATGCATGATCTTTCTCTTGGCAAAAGGAGAAAGCTGTCAAGATGTAAAGAGGACAGTTCTCCAAAGATGCTGTTAGGAGTTTTAACTTGGATTAGCAGCACCAGACTGTAGGGAGGGGGAACGGTTAATTGTTTCATCTTCTCTCTGTGCTTTTGGGTGGCATCAGGGCCTGCAGTGGAAACCTGCGAGAGCCCGTCTGCTCTCAGATCTGCACTCGGCGTCAGCAAACCTTCTTACAGGGAGCTCCCACCTGTGGGTCAGGCACCTCTTGACCTCTCAGTGGCCCTGCCAGTGATTTTTAGGGTGTAAGAAAAAGCATTATCTGAAATATGTGCACACAGCTGTTCACCAGAATAGCTGGACTAACCTGTCTGCATAATTAGGTGCTTGTTATCACAGCATGTTTACATTTTAATAGGGTACTCTTTTGTGGATTTAAATTTAAATGTGAAGAGCCCTCCTGTCAGAATAATGGCCATCCTATAATCCTCTGTACATATACCCAAAAAAATTAGAAATAGTGTTTAAATTAGACCAACTGAATTCAACTACCACTTCCCTAGATTTACATAAATGACTTCCCATCTGTCAAGTGATGTGCTAAACTAATTTTAAGTTTTTATACTCCCTCAGCCCTAATTACAGTATTACACACTTTAACTTTTCCAACTTTTTTTAATCCTTTTGTGCAAGAATTTCCCTTAGATCAGTATCTTCAAGAATGGGAAGCAAACATATTTTCCACCTAAACATGCTGTTCAAACGCTCACCGGAAAATAGAAAGGCAAGCATCTAGCTTGAGACTCCAAATTGCAGATCGAGATCCAGACCGCTACTCTTCCAAGTTCTCTCGCATGCTTTAGGTTTTTACCTCTGCCAATCACCCAAGGGAGTCCCCCGCTCACAAAAACTTGCACAGACAAGCAGATCCTTTGGTCATGTGCAATCCTGCAGCTGGGCACTTGGTGTGCGTGCCCCACATACCACAGTTTGAATTACCAGTTCTTAATTAGAGAAAAGTAATAATGGGATAGCTCAAAGGCCACCTATTTTTGGCATCACAGTAAGAAATCACAATAAAAAGCCTCTTCCATTTTCTTTGCTATATGGAAAACTGAACAGCTCAGTCACCACATTGAGGTATGTGAGTAAACATCCCATTTAGACAGATGACCAGGTCAGATCTCTGACAGATCCTGCTGCAGGTTTTCAGTTCGCTTGTGTAAATAACTCTGCTCTAGTTTTATGAGGTTCCCATTTCTGAGCATTTTTCCCTTAATTTCTTTTTCACATTTTGTAAAAGCAGAAACAAAAGCCGAAAATCCCTGTGCTTGCTGCATCACATGGAGCTGAGCAGATTTGCAGCTGGATGAAGGACAAAGGACTCTGACACCAAACTTACGGTCATGTGTACTGACCATACACATAGGCCCATGCCCTTTAGCCAGCAGGTAGCATTTACTGGAGGGGTGGGGGAGGGAGGGAAAACTGGGGGATTGAAGAAAATAGTCTGTAACAGAAGTATGTACCTTCACTCCCTCAACAAAGCCATAGTCATGCCATCCTGCTCGGTTCACACAGAGTCTGGATCTGCCTCTGGCTGAATGGCAGGTCTTTGCCAGTCTCATGATCCAAAGCACCTGAAGCGAACAGCAGTTTATTTAAGTCCCACGGCTATTCCAGAATGCAGCTCATACACATCCAATGCTGCAACAAATGGTGTCGGGATCCTGAGGCATCTTAAACACTCAACCTCCAGTCCCCACTGTAAAACAATGAAAAACCCACACATCCTGCAGCTGCACATTCTCCTCCTGCTTCCTCGGGCATTCAGCAATTTGCTGGGCAATCAAGATTGTTACCACAGATAACCTCTCTGCTTATGAGAAACTGCATCTGCGTAAAGCGCTTGCTGCACAAAGGGTAAGAGAAGTGACCCATGGGGTAGTTTACATCTCACAGAAGTGTTTGCCCTAACATTGCTATTTCAGAACCACCCCAGAGGGAGGCAGTGCATGATTCACACCAGATACCTCACAGCACCTCCAGAGAGGGACAAGACGTGTTGCAGAGATTCAGACTGTCTGTTCTATGGCATGTCTCATTCCAAATACCAAGCTTTTTTTCCTAGGAATTCAAGTTTTCCCTTGAACTTTATTTCAACACAGCACTGTGTGAGAAGGACAGAGCCAGTACAAGGGGAAAAACTCTCCAAGGGAGGAAGAGGTCAAGCTAAATAGGAAAAATAATGATCTCTTTCTAACATTTCAGACTTTAAAAGAAAACAGGCAACAAATGGTCTCAAAGAGAAGCCAGCACAAAGCATAGTTGCTCATCAGTTTCCCTCTAAGCGTTCAAACGACAAAGCACTTGGGGAGAGGGGGAGGAAAGAACCGCTCTAATTTGTTTTTCTTTCCTGCCAGTTTTCCTTCTCAAAGATGCCAACTCAGACCAACTGCCAGTCCTTTCCCACTCTGTCCTGACCCTTGTGGCATCCCCTAGGTAAGGTCTGATATGGCTGCTGAGGAGACAGACCCTAAAGGGTAGATAGTGGAGCTAATGCTCCACTACAGCACATGGGAAAATTCATCCTCTCTTAACTATTGATTCCGGCTCACTACAGACTGGAGCAGATGTTACTGGCCTACTTATGCTTTTTTTCACATTTGCAAGTTTGCTCTGCAGCTACAATGGTTAGAACCATTCTCTGAGGTCTTTGCTTCTTCCTGTATGTAATTAAAGTTCAGATTTTTAGGTACTCGCACAACTCCAGGAACTTGCCCCTGGAGCTTTTTTAATCCTGTCCTGTTTGTAATCATGCTTTTACCACATAAACCACTTTAAAGTTTTTTATGGCCTTGCATATTCTTAGGAGCCACCAAACAAATGTGTGTTGTTTCTGGGATTAGCATAACTTCCGTGCATGGGAAGGATAATAAATCACATCTGTGAAGTCATCTTTCCTCCTTCCATCACACATCTGGTCAAGTAATCCCCTTTCACGAGGCTGCGGAGGCAGCTCCTCTTTGCACAGCTTCTGTTCACTATCACAGTCAGCATCTCTCTCCTTCTCCTAACTGCTCTGTCCTCCTGCTTGGCTAACACACGGGAGCATTTCAGCCCTTTCTCTCACCCACAGCTATTTTTGACAGTATGGTAACAGCACAAATCTCAACTATGCAATACTGCCTAACAGGAGATGGAGACTGATGGCTCCCCATCAGTCACAGCAGCTTCACCCACCTCAGCCTGAATCTGGTTTGACAGAATATTTATGCGCAGAAGGCAGCCAGGCCTCCCCGCACTCTCCCCTCTGAGAGGGAGCTTAAAGGACTCATTTATTTCAACGGCAAAGCCATCTCTGAATCATATGAGCAAGCTTTTAGCAGGAAGGAGTTAGAGCCTAAGCTGTACCCGTCCTGCTACAAACTACTCAAAGTCACAACCTCTGCATCCTGGAATATAAGACAGGACCGAAATGACCGACTGTCATGTGTCAGCACGCAAGGTTTGATCTGGCTCATACAGGTATAAGGATTTTTTTTTTCCATCTTTGCCTCTTTAGGACTGGGCTTTCCAGGGAACACAATGGACCGAGGTGTTCACACCCCTGAATTCAAATGGGGCAGGATATTTAACCTATTTTGCAGATGCCAACCTTAGCTAACAAGCTTCTAGTGGGTTGGGGCTGAGCTGGGTGTGCAACTGGGGTGTAGAGCAGCTTGTGACATTGGTTTCAAGAGCCGCTATCAGTCTGCTGCTTCCCCAGCTAGGGAATGGGATTGCTGCGGGAGACATCCCTAGCGTGGGGCCAGAGGTGAATGGCTGGAAGGCCACAGGTTGGTCACCCTTCACCTAATGGAGTCTGGGGTTGAGCCATTACTGACGCATAAATAAAGCTCAGCTCTGCTGTTCAAAGTAATCATACAAGTCTGTGCAGATCCCCGGCCTCACACAGAGATTTATCTGAATCGGGAACACCAAGGCAATTCATCCTCTCTAAACAGCCTCATTCCCTGCTCTGTGTGCTCACTACCCACGGGGCCCAGCTATGCATTAGTTCCCCTCCTTCCCTCTCTGTGCTTTTCTGCAGCAGGTATTCGCTAAATATAATCTGACAGCTTACTTTCTCAGGTCCACAGCCTCAACACCCATGCATTGCTTCTCTGTGCCAGAAGCTCTATTTTACAAGTCAAGCCGTAGTCTCCCTCCCAGCTCATCTTACATGAGGAATGAGCACATCCTTGTGTCCTTTCCCTTTTCACACCCATCACTGTTGTCGGAAGGGGCTCGCACAGCCATTTGCGGTAACACATCCCTCAAAAATCTAAGCAGCCTCAGAGCCGTGCAACCAAGAGTTAACTGTTCTGGTTGTTTTGCAAATGCCAGCTAGCCCTCAGCTCTGATCAGTTTGTCCACTTCCACCACTTCCAGTTTTGGCTTAATTCTAAGTCTCTTTGAAGCTGTCATACACGTACAATTTCGTTGCATAAGGGGGTTCTCACATCCAAGTAGTATCTTACTACTCTTCAATAACTTTCTGCCTCACCAACTTCAAAAAGTGCCATATTCCTCCAGTGTGCATTCACTGAAACATCACTGAAATCTGCCTTCTAGTTGTATTACCTGACCTATTGCACACCAAATCTCAAGGGCCTATTATTTATTCCAGAAAAATCTGGTCCTTGTCAGTATATGTGACACCTCCAGCCAAAGGGCTCATTTAGCCACTTGCTGGCTGTGCTCCTTGATTCAGGAATCCAGAGTTCATTAGAGTACTGAGTATGGTTTAAGTATATACATCGCTAGGATAAAGAGATTATTCCAGGGCAGAAACTGGCTATCATCTCTAAGGAAGAGGAGCAGAGGAGCAAACGTATACAGCTGATGTACTTTTGTTCCTCTACTGTCAATCTGATTTTTTCAGGCTGTTTTTATACAAAGGAAAAAGCAGAATGGAGAAATCCTTATCTTAAAAAAATGGCTGGGAGCTCAGTGAATTCAGCAGCTCTTAGGATAAAATACCCGCAGTAGCCTTCTCCCTCCCCTGCCTCCTCAGGAACCAGCAGTATTCCTCACAGCTTTCCATTAACTACTTTTATTATCTGAACGTCTGCCCACATGAGTAATTGAGTGAGTCACATCAGCAAAAGACTCGGTGGAGTTTTATGAGGAGGCTGCACTGTAAAATTTTTTTAAATCACAGTTTAATTTACAGAATGAGGATTTTTAGCTGTGGTGACAATTTCAAGACCAGTGCTGCAGTAGTGGGAGAAAGAAACACAGAGGTGATAAGGATTTCCAGTTCTTGAGGGTAATTGAGAAAATGTGATTGCTCAGCTCAGTTTACCACACGGGAACAGTACAGCTATAAAATATATAAAGGCTAATGCAGGATGTATGTTTGCAGTATTTTTACCTTTACTATGTAAAAGTCACCATCAAGCTTCCTCAAGCACAAAAGAGGTTCCCTGTGAAGTATGGTGTATAGATAGCAACAGGCCCTACCTAGTTATCACTGCTGGGATATGAAACTGGAGGCCTGATCCAGCAAACCCTCTATATCATTTCCTTTTTCTTTGCATTATGGCAATACTAGACTTACAAAGACATCTAGGCATTTAAATAGTTAAGTAGGTGCTTAATGCGATATTCAAAATCCAGACACCTAAACAGCTTCAAAAATTTGGTTTCTAATGACTGAAAGCCACAACTAAGATTTAAGTGCAACTGTGCTAGGCCAATATATGAAAGTCAGCGGTATTCAATGCAATCACACAGCATAAATAATAGTCACAGTCATACAAAGGTTTACAGGCCCAGGCCCACGCTTGAGGTTAATTTAGAGCAGTCTGTTAGCAAGCAATCAATTTGCTCCTTCCTTTTACAAGAACAATACCATCAAATCAAGGCACAGGCTCTGGCAAATTTAATATGAATTATGCACGGCAGCAGGACTAAGTGCCTCACACACCCCCTCTGCTCCCAAATATCTTGCTCACCAATGAATGGGGGGCGGCTGCAACCATTGGTCCAGTTGGTTTTCCATCATATGCGATGGTGGATTCTTGCAGGCATCCCTGTCAGCTCCCATTAACTCCCATGGCTCACTCCTCTCCTCCCAAGGCACCTTTGCCCCCTTCAGACTCCTGGAAGAGCTTGCAAAAGCAGGACAGCCACCTCACAGAGCCAGGGCATGTTCAGAAACTAATCTGCCACACAGTGGGCAACCTCCTTTCTCCCCAAGCAGGACAGCGGCAGGTGGTAGCCAAGCTGCCAGAAGGCAGGGCTTTTTGGCCTGGAAACTGTATTTGTGGAAGCTTAGAGCTGTGTGAGAACACTCAAACACGTTGCAACAAGGCAGCAGTTCTTCCGCTCCCCTGCACAGCAGCAATCCAGTTCCTGCTCTCTAACGCCCATGGTGCCCCGAACCCCGTCGTTGTACCAGGCTGACTTACAAGCACTTGAGGGTGGAGTAAGAGTCAGCTTGTGACATACTGGATACTGAAGGCTGCTGAGCAGGGATTGAAGCTGCATTTATGTTATTTAAGTATCGCAGAGTTCCTGCATCTGCCAGGGTTCGGCTTTAAGGCAAATGCATGGAGCTACAGCATCAGTGTGCAGCACAAAATACCAGTGGTCTTAAAGGAAAGGATGGAATAAACATGATAAGTATAAACAATAACTCACAGCTAACAAGCCCTGCATGAGCAAGTCAGTTGCTTCTCAGTTCAAGAAACTACAAAGCCAGAGTATGCATTTTCATGTTAGTGCTGACATCAGGGCATGAATATTATTCCCAGAATTAAAAATAACAGATCTGACAAGAGGGAATTCCAATAGAGGATCCAACAGTGACATGAAAAGTGCAGCTTTATTCCATGCTGCCGGTAGGCTTTATCAGTGAAGATGTAGAGAAGTTGACAAGGGTAATAAAGTCGCCTTAGCTAGATCTGAGCTTTGCTTATTCTGTATCGGGGTCTTGGCCAATATGAAACAATGCTACCAAGTGCCAATTTCCACACTTCGTCAATATGAACTTTGCTTGTTCAGACACCCTTATTTGCTTCCGCTCCTCACTCCAAAAGATAAATGGCCAGATATGACTTACTGGTTTTCTCTCACTGTTCCAATAGATTTTTGTTCCTTTCCTGGATTCATGGCCTAGGGAAATTTGGTCAGGGCAAGAGCCTTAATGGGTGAATAGCACCTTCTCTTTTATATATGACTATTCATTCCCTCCCAGACTCCCCTCCCCAAGGCTTCTGAACACAAAGTAAATGTAGGAATCATTTAGTCTATTGCTGAAACACAGCCCCTGAGCCAGCAGGTACACAGCACTGCTGGAGCATCTTATTCCATCAGTTAAATTAAAGAACTGAATCCAGCCGATGGCTGGGCCCAGCAAGCTCTCTTTTAGAGAGGATACCCAGGGCCTTCTGCCATAAAGCTCTGAAGGGGAAGATGATCACTTTACCCTTGCTGCAGTGTCTGAGTCATTACTGAGTTGGAAGCAACTGTTAAAAAGAAAAAAAGCAAGCCTTTTTTGGTGAGACTAGAAAGTTGGCAGCCAAGCAGGCACAGCATTGGATGTCTCACTGCCAGGCTTGTGACAGAGCTGACCTGCCTGGATGCCAGCAGGGAGGTGGGAGCAGAGCGTGCCAGTGCCCGTGAGTTGCTCAGCACTGCAGAGACTGGAGCAGAGAAGCTTCAGAGGTTCAGAGGTGGCCCCAGCACTGATACCCCAAATAAAGAGCAAACGTTTCCTGCCTAGTAGCGTCACTGGAGCATCACTTGCCCACCTGCAGCGACATTTCACTGTCGTAGAGATAACTGAGACACTCACCAGGGACACATTTTACCTGATTCCTCTGCCCTTTCAGTTCTGCATCCTCTCTTTCTTTGGCCAAGGCAAAAGGCCTCAGCTACCTTATCACTGCTACTATCGCTTATCTATATGTCAATTATAATTAAGATTGTGCTCCAAGTTACACTGGTTTTAATGTGGAAACCTGCAAGATTTGTCCTTGTGACTTTTTACTGGCCTAGCATTGATCTATTTAAACTCCTTTTCCCATTAAAGAGATGATCAAGTGCTTGCACCAGAGATGTTGGTGCAGATAGAGAACTATGACTGATGCTTTTTGCCTCCTGGAAGCAAGGCTTTTCTTTACAGGAGCATTAACATCAGAGCAATCACACATACTTCGTTTATCTTGGGTTCAGGCTCCTCTGTAAAAGAAATAGGAATGACCTGAAAAGTAGGGGAAAAAATTCTTTCCACTCTAGCCCTCCTCCAAATCTTTTTGCAGGAAACACAACTTGTGTTTTGAATGCTAAAATTCACACAGATTTAAAAATACTTATCTTCAAGGAATGTTGCCATGGAAACCCTTATCTTCTCTCCTTCCCCACCCTCCATATGTGAGGAACATTTTCTTCGTCTTTTTTTTTTCCTGCATGTGGTAGTTCCTCTTTCCCCGTCTGCTACCGCTAAAAACCTGGCATTGAATCCTAAGAGATGTCAAATAGGCCTTTTGTTTAGTTGAAAAGTGATTGCTAAAAACCAGTCCTGAGCTCAACTAGAGAGAGATGCCAAGATGGGTACATACTCTCAGGCTCCAGAGAAAGATGCCTGGAATATTTTCCAGCAATTCCTGCTTCGGACAAGTGGAAAGAAGCAGCAAGAGCTGCCACGGTAATTACAACAGTTCCACTTCCTGGTGGCATAACCCACAAGTGATGAAGATTTTCCTTCTCATTAGAAGCTTTTTTTCCCCTTCCCCTGTCACTCTTGATAAAAGGAGTAGGGAAGTGGGTGAAGTCCTGTATGCTCAAAGTGATTTCATGAAGGTACTGCTCTATCCCATTCATTTTGCCCCAAAACTACAAGAGGATCCGAGCACAAAAAGAAAGCCAATAAACTGTAGACTTCAGTCTGCTGATCAGGATATATCTATATCCAAGGGTCAATATCAGGGAGCCCATTCTGTAGCATTAAAAGAAACCTTGGGAAGGTCATACACGGCCCTATTGAGGGACGAGACTCCACAGATATTTCCTGCTGTCAGTAAGAAATGTGTGCACAGTACCTGAGACCGAAAGAGCGAGAAGGCAATGCTACTAACCTGTGAGTTAAGCAGTACCAAAATGTTCATGAACAAACTATGCAGGTGAGATAGATATATTGTTTTCCCAGTTTGGATTGCCAGCAGCCTCAGATTCATATAACTGCACAGCTAACAGGGGAGCTGGCATGAGAGCTGCTCAAGGTATTTTAAATCAGCAAATGTCCACTCTGCCCAACAACTAACATTTACTTTTGCAGTAAGTAGGACAGAGGTTGCCAAGACCATCCTTTCCATTTAATGATGGAAAATAAAACATACAGCCCTCAACTTTGTGCTGCATGCCACAGCCATTACCAGCAAGTTCTTAAACTGCTGGGAACAGAAAGATACTACTAATTTGCAATAATGGCTCTATATGCAGCCCAGGTTAATTAAAATCTAGAGGTAACACCATGCATGGATATTTTGGAGGTAGTGGGAGGCTAGCTCAATAAGCTATCTGCTCTGCTCAAAGTTATGTTAACAACTGTCTCACCAGTTGCCACCAGTACAAGGGGCAAAAGTGTAAGGTTTTGTCAGCCAGAAACAGCCATGGCAACCACTTAGCGATGGCCTGACTGCTCCCGGCACCTGTGCTGGCTGCCTGCTTCTGAGAGCAGCAGGTTGCATAGGCACAGAGATATATTTAGCCTCTTACCTTCCATGAGTTTGTAGCCCTCTGTAGAAGATGGATGAAGAAGATGAGGAGCGGCTGAGGGAACTGGGGATGTTTAGCCTGGAGAAAAGGAGGCTGAGGGGAGACCTTATTGCTCTCTACAGCTACCTGAAAGGAGGTTGTAGAGAGATGGGGGTCGGTCTCTTCTCCCTAGTAACAGACAACAAAACAAGAGGAAATGGCCTCAAGTTGCGCCAGAGGAGGTTTAGATTGGACATTCGTAAAAATTTCTTTACCGAAAGGGTTGTCAGGCATTGGAACAGGCTGCCCAGGGAGGTGGTGGAGTCCCCATCTCTGGAGGTGTTCAAAAGATGTTTAGATGAGGCCCTAAGGGATATGATTTAGTGGGGAACTTGGTAGTGATAGGTTAATGGTTGGACCCGATGATCTTGGAGGTCTCTTCCAACCAGAACAATTCTATGATTCTATGATTCTAAGATTGTTCTACAGTAAGAGTCCAAGGAATGAAATGACAGCTTTTCTGTATGCTTTTCAAAACCATCCTGTGGCATTTGTGAAGCAGTTTTCTGATGCAGAGCAAGAATATGAAGCATAAAAAGCAGTAATTCCCTATATTATAGAAGCAACCTCCCCCCTCTTGGCTTTGTTCCTAGACTAAGGCAATTTTTTCCCCAGGTTGCGATGCTTGCCTGCATCCCCATGTTACAGCCAGAAAAGATCTCTGGGCTTTAGATGTGTCCTTAGTTCATGGCTCTGAGCAGCAAGACTGACAAAACCCTATTCTCTATTGACTGGACTCCTGAGATTGGCTATCTGCTACAGTGCAGGTGCTGACTCAGGCTTTTGCCCAGGCTGCCATGTAACTATGCTTCGGCTTTGGCTGCAGTCTTAGGGAGTCTATGCTAGACATGTCACGTGTCCAGTCATCTTTTTTTTTCTCCACAAAATTTGTAGGAACGTAACAGTGTTGAGATTTCAAACCCCAGTCCCTGTCAAATGCAGCTGATTTGGCACAAGGTCTCAGAAGTTACTTCTTGTGAGAAGAGAAAGAGGAAAATGGTCAAACATAAGTGGGGAGGGGGGCACGCTCTACGAATGCAAATCTTCCTTAGGAAATCAAGCCAAACAAGAACCAGCGGACGGTGCATGCCGGGACAAGGGGTGAGAGGAGAAATGGGACAAAACTGGTATTTCAAAATAGATTAAAACTTCACAAGAAAGCTCCTATCCATGAACATTCCCATACAAAAAAGGGGGGCTGCTGCACAAGAAAAGGATCCACAGCTGGGCTGATGAATGTTGCACTACACCTTGATCGTTAGGCCATTTGAAACGACCAACACACAGAGAGTGAGGAATGGAAACTTACAGACTTCAGCAAACAATGTGGCTGTGATCTCAGTGCCATGCTGAGCAGTGCATAACAAATGCTTGAGAGCGCCTTACCCCCCTCCTTTCCCTCCACGCTCAACACATTTCCTTAACTGATGAATCAGGGTGTTTCTTTGACAGCAGTTTTGAGCAAACACAAACTAATCATTGGCTTTCTCCAGCACTTTGGGCCACATTCTTCTCTCATATCAGTCACGGACTCCTGTAGTATGCTTGGTAACTGGCCTGGCCTGAGAGCACAGTCTTATGGGATGTGATACCTGTGCAGGCTGACAGAAAATTTGTAACAAATTATAAGGAATTACTCCCATTTTTGATTCCTGTAACTGGGGAAGGGCTGTTGCAAGGCAGTTGGCCCATACAGCTCCAGCAAGGCAGAGAAATGCTGTAACAGAAGTCTGGACAATTACACTTGGGAAGATTTTCTGGTGTTTGAAAGCTTCACTCCTACGACACAGCTATAAGAAAGCAGATCTTTGCCACTCAGTTATATGACAGTCAGCTATTCCTTGTCCAGTTCCTAGCAGGGACAGTGCTATCCTACCATTTTTTCCCAAGAAGGCAATAACTTAGCCTCCATTTTGCCTCCTCTGCACACCAGGGATGCTTTAAAGTAAAATCCTTTACCACACTGATTTCTCCAGGTGGTTTAGGAAACATCTGCAGCCTTCAAGAAAAACAGGCCTTTTTGCATAAGCAGTGAAGCAAAGCCTAACACGAATTGCCATCTGGGGACATGACCAACCTTCAGTTAAATGGAGGTCAGATTAGCAAGAGCTTTCTTGCAGTTCATTATAAAAATCAATGCAAGAGAGGCAGCAAGCTGAACTGTACAACCTTCCTTTTTCTGCCTAGCAGACAAAAAACAGTAGAACAGCATCTCTGTCTCACCTCTCCCCCAACATTGGGGGGGATCTGAATCTCTACAGCTCCACCAAAAGCAGAGCTGACACATTAAACCCAAGAGCAGAATTTTCTTTGTCTGGTGCCCACAGAGGCTGGCATCAGATGTTAACCCCATAACAGCTGACACGACTGCATTCAGGCTGGCACTGGGCAGCAATACAAGAGTCAAAACATTTTTGTAAGAGCAGCAGATTCCCTGACCTGAAAGGTGCCAGTGAAAGGAACAATGTCTGTAGAAATGGGAATTGCAGCTACCAGGTATGTGTGCCCTGTCTGCAGAGGCAGTAGAAAGTAGCTCTAATGGGAGCCACACACTCCTGGCCTGCTCTGTGGTGCGTTGGTAGCTGTATACAAAAGCAACTCGGGTATACACAGCTGCAGGCTGAGCAACACCTCACCTACCACCACACAGCTTTTCAGTGGGATGGGGGCTGGGAACTGGAGCTAACAGAGAAGTCAGGTTTATGGGGAAAAGACTTATAAAGATCAGGTAAAGGGTGATCCTATGTAAGAGGGGGAAAAAGAAAAAAGGGAGACACACAACCCGAAAAGGAAGTCAGATGGCAATTACTCCAATGAGACGACAGGGTAAGAGGTTCCTGCCTCGCAAGCCGTTCAGTGGGGCTGTGAAAAATCTTTCAGGAGCTGGCCTACGATGGCCAAAAGAGAACGAAAGAAGCAGAGAAAAGCATGTGAACATGTGGCATGCAATACTGCTTTGGCTGGCACCCGTTTTGGAGGCGCAAAAGGATTCTTTGAAAGGCTTTTAAGTTATTAAGTACAACATTAATCCAGAGCCCTATAAAATCAGCACTCTCCCTTGCCAGTATTTGCATGACCAGTCTCATGCTGACCCAGTGCTGAATGAATTGCAAGCATCTGTCAATTTCTGATGCTGATTAGATGAGACACTGCCCTCAGAACTGTCAGGCTAGAATCCCTTTCTCAAGGCTTTGTTCTGTGGTTTTATTGCATTTCATTATATTATTACTGATGCTTCTGTTTTCTCAGGGGCCAAACCAATTTTATTCCTCCCAGTTTACTAGCATTTCTCAGTCATCCTTTCTCTTGCAACCCCACAGCATGGCAAGATTACACAGCAAGAGAACCAGTGGTGCAATTCCCATCCCACTTTATTTCTCTCTTTTTCTTTCTCTCACACACACTCACACATACTTCTCACAAGATATATCTGCTCTTCTTGACAGTTATAGCTATAGCTCAAGGGAAGGAAAGACACTTTGAATAAAAATACCTATATAGAGAGAAAGGCTTTGTCCTTGTGTCTCCAAGGTCTTATCTAGCTAGGATCCATGAAGACGCACTCCACTGGATAAGAGAGGCACTCTTATCCAGCTCTGACTGCTGTTGGAAAGGGGCTGGATTAACCAGAGGTCTGGTCTTTGACTAGCTAGCACCCAACAGTTCATACATACACCACTGCAAGGTTTTGTTGCTTCCTTTGCAATGGTTTGGCCAGAGATCCAAAAGCAAATGTAAAAAAGACATACAGATTAAATCTACTCTAATATGACTACTGGTTGAGTTAGAAAAAGTACCCAAGAGAGGTATGTGGTTAAGAACATGGAAGGTAACAAAATCTGGATGTAAAATTCCTTGGCTGAGTCAGTGTGGCGCCAGCATGATTTCCCCTAAGATGCTTGCTCAGAACTTCACTGCTGGCACTTTTAGCCCTTTGTTTTGCTTGCTCTTAGCTTCTCTTAGACACCGTTATCCAGGCTTCCTCCTTTGGTGAGGTTACCAGCTCATATTTGGTCTCCATGACTTGTCCTTTCACAGGGTGGAGATACAGTTTCCTCACCAGGACACTCAGCAGAACTGTAGCCACCATATAGGCAAACCTGAGGGAAGAGGCAGAAGAAAAGAATAAAAACCTTGCTATGATGTAAATCTGCCAAAGGACAACTGCCAGCTTGGACAGATTGTCTCAGCAGTAACAGGAAGAGGCTGAAAGCACCTTGTCTCCTGTCTGCCACAGAGACACACAAAGACCTCCTTCCCTATGCTCACCTCAACTCCGGGCACTCCTGGCTTCCTGAAAAACCCAACAAGGAGAGGTTTTTCATGGCTGATTCCTCATTGAATCTCTCTGGGTTGAACCTATGAAAGACAAAATACACTGAGGCTTTCTGTGCTGGCACAGGATCCTTTCCCCGGACACACGTGCACAGACACACGAGTAAGAAACTGGCAACGAAATACAGAATCTCACTAATTCGCTCTCTTCTAAATCATGCTGGGTAATTCCACACAGATATATGAAGGCAATTGTGCATCCACTCCATCAATGTTCCCAGCTAGTCAGCTGTGTCCCAGCTTGGTCAAAATGCTGATAAACTGAGTTAGTGTGACACAGGGATGGAACTAATATGCATTACCTCTCAGCAATGGGTATTTAGCTTGAGTACACAGCTGAGCTGATGCTGCTACCTGCCCTCTATTCCCCTCCAGGGCACACACAATCTTATTTGCCTCCCTGTCTCTCTCCCCCTGTTGTCCCTTCCTCTCTCACTTCCAAAAATATTTCCCTTTTCTCCTTGCCCCTCACCCTTCTCTTGAGCAGCTGGTGTGTGTATGTGTATGTGCTGGGGGAGGGAAGCTGGTGACTCATTCAAGTGAGAAGAGTGGTTTCCAGCATTAGGATGGTGGAGGCTGTGAGAAAACTATTATCCAGGGCTGGCATGAGTTAAAACAAGATTCCCATAATCAACTAGCCATGGGTAGACTAATAAAATATCATTCAATTTAAATATTAAAAAAACCCCAAAAAACACCAAACAAGAAATTTGATGGATGGAAGGCAGTTCTCTTCAACTTTCTGCTAAATATTTCTGCTTATACTTCAAGCCATTGGCTCCCTGCCTAAACATCCAAGCTCTGCTTCTACCAAAGTGAAAAGGCATGTGGGTGCTGACCCTCAGTAACAGCAGCATCAAAATTACATTCCCCCTGAAGTGGGAAATTACTGATGTTGTAATAGGAAAGAAAATGCAGCTGCCTAGCAAAAAAATAGGGAGGGCAAGCAGCCACACACAGTGTTTTTGTACGGTAGGTAGGTGACAGGATCACAAAGACCTGATCTCCTATCTCCATCACAGAAATACACATCTACCTCAGGCTAAACCTCAACCTCCTCCTCCTTGGAATAAACACACAGTGTTCATAGCAGTCCTCACTGTCCCGCCCATGAGGCCTCAGCAAACCCTTCCTAAACACAGTGCGTGTCCTATCCTAGTGGGCAATCCCTGCCAAGATGCTCGTAGATTGGTGCATCAATGCCTGACCCTTTTGTAAGAGCTACACTTGCAGGAGAGGACAATTGCTGTTCTAAAGGCCCTATTCTTTCTCTTAAATCTCAGCTGTCTCTTCTCTCTGTCTAGAATAACTGATCCACATTTTTTTCCCAGCCCAAGTGAAGTAAGTCAGATACATGTTAATATTTGCCACCTGGAGGCCACAGGAAGCTACAGCAATTTTTTTCTTTAACCTCTGAAATACTGGCCTGGATCCAGTTTTGTTTTCACAGATAGAAGTAATGAGGTAGCATTTTCCTTCCCCCTGAAAAAACAAAACTTCAGATTGACATTTTCTCCCTTGCATCATTGTTTCATGATGACAAGCAGTGATTCCAAAGCCATTCAAATCACTGTTTCTCTCTCACAGAAAACTTTAAAAAGAATTTACCAGCATTTACCAGGGAAGCTGTGTGTGTGCGCACAAAAAAAATTGTTATTAAACTCTAACATATACACATACGCAGACTGGAGCATGGGAGGATTATGACTTGAATTGCCCCAAAATCCCACCCATGGAGACAAACAAACCAAGACCTTCATCAATTGATTTTCTTATAGGCTCCCCTTCATCTCCAAAATCTGCTTAAGGCAGGCCCTGCAGCCAAACAAGCTGTGCTGTAAGATCTAAAGAATATTAATTAAAAAAAGGAAAGGAATTTGTTGCAATAAAAGTCTTGATTCTACATACTTGTATGGTGATGGCCATGATGAACTATCCTGCAGCATCACACCAAGAGCATAAAGCACGAGTGTCTGCAAAGAAAATCAGGAGATGTCAGAGCAGAAAGAAATGCACAATTAAAGACATCTCTGGACAACCCTGCTAGATGATGATTGTTCTGTAGACTACTCATATCTATTAGGTGGATTAAAAAGATAATATGTGATATTCATCTACAGATTTCCATAATCTATGCCTAGACGTTAGGATTTTAACTTCTAAGGTCCATGCTGTAACTGTTGGTGGTTAGAGAGGGTCTGATCCCGTTCCTCTACTCTTGCTGGCATGTATTCTCTGCAATGGAAGGTACCACTCTGTGTGGGAAATATGGGTGATATGATTAGGCCTGAAATCATGCTCTTTTATGCACAACTGAGCCCATAAGCCCCTTCAAAAGATGATTTATCCCTGGTGGACCCCGAACTGGAAGCAAATCTGCTCAGGAAGAGAACATGAATTCCCAGAGCCTTTCCCACAGAGGAACTGCAGGGCAAACTTCGAGCTAAATTGTACTTTCAGATGACAGAGCAGCTGCTCAGGTTCAGCAGTGTCAGAAGAAATGGTCTTCCTGCCTCCCACCTCCATGGGAAGAAGAGGAAACAGCAAATTCCCCTCCAGGAAAGGAGAGTGGCCTAGTGCTCCCACTACTGCCGTACCTCTTTGGGGATAGTATGTTGGTCGACTCTGCCCTCCAGCTCCTGCAGCTGTGCAGCAATGGGAGTAAGCTTTGCTGTTCGCACTGTCTCACACAGGACTTGCCGACAGTATCTGCAACCAGTAAGACTTGGTTAGTTTAACCCTCCCAGAGAGAAGCTTGTCCACATCCCTGTGGCAGCAAGGAGAGCCTAGTCACCTGCTGCATTTAGGGTCATAGTCTGCTCCTGAAGCTGTCTTAAGCCACACTGAGGCACTTCCATTTTTTTCTGGCAAGGAGTCCCAGCATCTTTGCAAGAAGCATTAAATCTCATTATCAGCTTTTAGGGAAGGTTATCAAAATCTCTCTTCACCACACTTTTTTTCAGATTTTAAACCAAACTAACTCTGCTTAAAAGCATAAACACACCAGCCCTTTTCCTGGACCTCTTACCCACACAAGATACAGCAAGAAACCCACATACTCAATACTCCCTTACTGAAACTCTAACACTAGTTCAAATACAAAATACACCCAGTTGCACCAACAGATGCACGAAAAATAAAGGCACACTGTTGACCAGTCATCATCCTAGTTCTGTGGCCCTTTGAAAAGAAGATTATTCCATGCTTTCTCTCTAAATATGTCTAACATGAATTCAACCATTAAAATGACTGATTACCTCTACTTTTGGAAAACTAGGACAGAAACCAAACAAAACAGTAAGAAAACAAATTTTGGCCTGGCAGCCAGGGCACTGATTCTGTATTCTCCTCTGCTGATGAACCTAAAGGGTTTCCTATAGACACCCTGAAGAGAGCAGTTTGGGCCCCATGTCTGGAGCCCTACGGCAGATTCTCTCTGTGCTGCAAGTCATCCTGTGGTTTGATCACTTCCAGAAAAAAAGAAGGGAGTAGCTTTTGGATGCCTTCTTCTGGCCCAGTGTAGGCTGGGCATCAGGCTCCCGCACATGAAGCCCCTGTCCCCACCACATGAGATAATCTTCCTCTGCAGTTCCTTCCATGGGACCCACCTGAGCTGCTCGATTTTCTCATGTGTAATTGGTCCCTTCCCCAGAACACGGTCCATCTCCTTGTAGAGATTCTGCTGAACATCTTCTGAGGTTGTCAGGAAATAGACTGCCCAGGTACACACTGGGGAAGAAATCAAGACAAGACTGGACCCAGAAAATTCAATCCTTTACAAACTGCATTAAGTTTTCTTACTTTCTGTATTTGCAACATTACTTTTTGACCCAGAAAAGGGTGACCTCTGTTCACAGCAGGCTGTACTGATTCTGTATTCAGTGGCAGGAGTAGAGGCTGAAATCTTGTGTAACAAGACACCCTGCAAGCTAAAATTCTCTTTCCAATGCTATGAGGAGCTTAGGGAGCTGTGCAGGAGACTGAGCCGTTCAGCCTCACAGCTCTGCGGAAGGGACCACACAGCCCAGCAAACCCTGGGGAACCAGGGTTATTAGACCAACCATGCAAATGAAAGGCTGTTTTGTCCAAAGCATCAGAAAATTCCCTTATTTAGGGGGCTTTCCCAGCACATCTCAGGTGAGTGGTCCAGACAGCCAACGTCTGGGGCTCCTGACAGGGAGCAACAAGAACAGTACAGCTCTCTGCAGGAGGCTGGCCAGCACCTGTCTCCCGTACATCTATTTTGTGAGGTACTCAAGAGATATCATCACTAGCAGAGTGAAAAAGAAACCTTGCATAAGAAATAAGTGTGTAGAATGCAGTTTCCCTAAAGCTACAAGGAAATGTTTTTACCGCTCCAAACTGTCTATTCATGAGAACTATCTGGAATCCCTGAGGAGTCAAGCCCCTTAAAATGACAGTCTTCCTGGAGTACTTGGAGAGGATATTCTCTGGGGAGAGTATTATCATAGTTGCCAAATTTACTTTCCACATTCTTTAACATTCAGCTGCACCTGGGAGGTTTTCTTCGGAGTCCCAGCCCCATTGGGTGAGATAAAGAGCCTGATAAGCATTCCCCTATCATAAGAGATTTTACACAGCTCCAGTTTGTATTTTTATTTGGGGTTTTTTTCCACAATCTTTGCACAAATCCTAGAGTAGCTCCTTTGAAAGTCTTCCATATATGGAACACACCTATCCTCCAGAAATTCAAAGCGGCCGGTCAGATTCCAGCACTCTGCTCTAATTTCCTTCCCATGTGCCAGAACCTATTTTACAACATGATCTTTGTGGCTTACATCTTTTGGTGCTTTTTCATCAAATTTAGCATCAGTTGGCTGGGGTTAGAGTGCAAGCGAAAAGCAATGGGAAGAACTTCTAAGGTTCACCAAAAGACTGGGAAGGTTGTGAAACACAGCTTAGTTTCAACTCACTAGCTGTGAGGCTGTGTCGAGAGTCTGCTGTAAAATTAGCTTCTTCTATACATCTGTAGCTCAGGAGAAATAGAATGATGAATATATAATTTTTTATTAGCCTAGAATAAGTCTCATGTCATCACACACAGTTTTAGACAGCTGAGTCTGAGGATGGAAAGTTACCTACAATCTGTACTTACAGTTAGCAGTGATTATGCATCCTGCCAAGGAGAAAATCATTGTATCTTCCAGAATCTAGGAAATAAAATCTACTTCAGAGAATGAAGTTCATAAGACTGTAAAGATGAAAAAGAAGTGGCACATTATCCATTCAAGTGCATGAAATCCCTTTTGTGCAGAGCAGGAAATACATCTAAAAGACATAGACTGAACTCTCTACAGAACTTCCACTGGAATGGCACATGAAACATGCTTAATACTAACATACTTCTGGTTTATAAAAATAGCCATGAAGCAGTGGCAAGGAAAGCTACCAAAGTCTAATGCAATGAAACATTGTAGGAATGGAAAAAGAATGAGAAACCATGCTTTAGTAAGGAATCTGACCTAAGATGCAAAAACTGAAATTAATCAAAGGCTACACTGTAATGAGCTTGTAATAGCAAAAGTCCATTACTGTGTAATGACATAACAGCTGCACAGACCTGCTGGTCACTGAGGCTCCCCTGCAGCAAGGTGTCTATAAAGACGTGCCTGTTGAATGATCTGCCTCGGCGCTCCTTTGTAACTTTCCTTAAGGTGGATTCCATCTCCATCAGAGCTTTGGAAGTAAAAAGAAATGTTTATTTTAAAACCTGGTCATCCTGAGTGCCGCAGAGAAGCAAATCCATCTCCCCAGACAGATTTTCAGACCAGCTGTCCCTGCTGGGCTCACTTACAGAAGCAGCCTCTGCTACATGTTACTGTCAATTTGGAATGCAGTATCTCCAATTTAGTTGAAAATGTAGGAACCAAGTAAGACAGGTTGCCTATAAAAAGCCACCCTTACAGGTATAACTGAGACATGTAGTCTATGAGCTGAAATCACGCAAGGGTAAGTCAAATAACAGTTACTGTTGAACCATCAGAGAATGTGTTTAATCAGCCCCCATGAAAAAACGTTTGAGCCAGATAACATTAGTTGCATGGCCTGTAGAGTTATAATTACTAAAGTGTTACAGCACCACCAGCCGCTGATGGTCTCCCTTTTGCTAGGGGTTCTACAAGCATGGTGCAAGAGGATGGCTCTGTGCTGAAGAGTCTGCATAGACAGAGGAAGGTGGGGAAATGTGGGAAGGTTTTGGCACAAAGAGTCCGCACATCTGAAGATACCTGGGCGCCTAACTCCTGGTGGCTGTTGTGGGAACTGGGGGGAGTTAAGGACCTAGATGCCAATGGCTGTCTGATTTAAATGACCTACCTCAAGACTATCCAGGAAACATGGAGCAGACACTGGATCTGAAACTCGATTTACCAAGGCCCAATTCAGCCCCTTTATATTAGAACTACCCTTCCTCCCTCCTCTCCGCATAGGAAGGCCAGCAACACTTAAACACCAAGCCTCCCTATCTGGAGTTTGTGAAATTGTGTCCTAATGCATCATCCTACTAAAACTCAGGAACAGTCCTGAACAAGTGCCCATGGGAGAAGCCCATTGTAACGGGGCAGTAGTTGTCCTCAGGTTCTGAAACCCACAGAGCCAGCAACATAAAGAAGGAAGCACTGGGTTTGGAGGATTTACAAGCAAATCCTTAGTTCAAGATACAAGCTACTTTTGTTTAACGCCTTATCAATCAATGCTGAAAGGCTCTAACTATTAACAACAAAAAAGACAGGACAACCAAAAAATAAAATAACTTACTGTGAAATATATTAGAAATTAAAGCACTGCCATAACAGACCTGAAAATCATGTTACCTTGTAATAGCACATCAGAGGCTATCACACGGAAGGTATCCATCAAAGCAGCACCTCTGTACTTGCGTCTTCTAGCCTGTGAGTGACTGTCTGGCAGCGCATTCACCAAATGGTGCATCATAAGAACAACCATACAGGCCAAACCAAGTGGCTCCATCGGTCTCCACCTAGCACAGTTGCCTGCCTCCAAAAGAGGTCAAAAGTGGACACTAGGGAGCAGAATAGGAAGGGAGCAAGCACAAGATACTTCCCAGGATCCTCTATCAACCTCCAGACTGGACAGACCCTAAAACTAGACCCAGAACTAGAGTTCTAGTCCTACAAACTTCTTGCACAATGGCAGGCTTGTCACTCAACTCCAAAACAATGATCTAATGCAAGAGTAAGGAGGACACATCTGGTAGCTTATGGCACGATGATCAACTCTGCAGAAAAGCCAAGACAGCTGAGCAAATTAAGTGCTTCCATATGCTAGCTAACTCTAAGTATTAACCAGAGTGGAAGGAAGACTGTGATTTTGGGAGGAACCTACCATCTTCATAGAGCTTCTTCCTAGTCATGTTTTTGTCAAGGGACCCATCCAAGAAACCTTTCCCAATCTCCGACCAGATCTGAAAGAAGGACAGAGGGAAGAGCACCATCACTCACCATGGGCTGAGACTACTGGGACTCTTCTGTTCTTCCCTATTCAGGAAAATGAAAATACTAAATAATATGAAGACTTCCTGTGAATACGGAACTCTTTAGGACACCATGTTCCATTCCATATATTACATCTATGATAGCTGAAATTGAGTTGCAATGAAACAACTGTAATTACAACTGTAGGGGAAAAGACATGGGAATCTTGAATGGGAGATGGAACTGTTTCTTTCCCACCAGCAGATTTAACATCCCCAGACGTGGACACAGCTTGGGACCTCCTCAGATTTTCCTTTCTCCACAATGTCACTGAGCCTTCAGAAGATCTTTGAAAACGAGAAGTTCCACTGGCATTCCCAGTACAGTTTAACTGACTGAGGTATCAAACACGTGTCAACTGCAATTGGATCTAGGTTCCTGATCCCCACAGATCCTTTAGAAACACCTTAGACTAATGACAGCAGGATCAGCAGTAGGATCTTTCTGATAGTTTCAGCGTGGGATAACTGAGGCAGAGCCCGCAAGCTCTTAAGCTTAATGTTAGCTTAATGTTAAAGTCTCAGCAGTAGTTTGTACTAAACTGTACAGAGACACAAGCTGTGTGCTGTTAGTGTGGAAAAATATAATAGGAGATTTCCTGGCTCTTCGTGACACTTACTGCATCATGGTGCCTGCGGAATCGGATGACTTCCCGGTCATCTTCAAAGCTGCTGCCCATAGCTGTCTGCGTGACAGACTTCATGGCAAAGCCCAGCATGTGCTGGCAGAGTGGCACGTGTTGTGCCTCAGGGAGGGAGAGCCATTTGGCTAGCAACTCTTCTGACAGCTTGAGAGGGAAGGAACCATTAGTTGGCAGTAATATCAGCAGCCTATTTACCAAACATACCCTGGAGACATTCCCACCCAATTCCTAAGGCAGACCACACTTTCATAGCTATGGCATGAAGCTACCCTCTTTCCATTGTTAACTTAAACAGTAACATTTTAGCCTCAAATCTTCTGCCTCTTCCCAAGGTTTTCCCCCAACAAGGCAGCCTTGTCCTCCTCTCTTGTTCCCTCTGTCACAAAGGAAACCTTAAAACCTTTAATACTAGTAGCTCCAGACTGGAAAAACAGATCATATTCTGGCTGCTGGACTGAGTCAACAGAACAGTTCTTCACCTGTTTGTGGTCCCAATAGCTGGTTCCTTGCTCCTCCCTCCTGTCCTGGGAAATAAATCTAGAATCCAGATGCTCCAGTATCTTTAACTGCATCTAGTACCTTGGCATAAAAAGTCACCAAGCTCAGCTCTTCCCCCTAACCCACTGGAGCTAAGAGAAACCAAATATTCACACCGTGCTTGAATGGGCAGAAACTGTTTGATGTCTCCGATGCTGTTCCAGAACTAATTTGAATGCAGCTCCTTTATCCTAATGACCATTCTCACTAAACTTTCCCCAGTGAGCCGCACAGGCTTCTCTGCTGTACAAAGGTAGTTATGCACCTTCTGGATGAGAGCAAAGTTACTTTGCAAGGACTTGGTCACACCATTTTCATACAGCTTTCTCCTCGTGTGGCTGTCTCCTGTATCCCCATTCAGGCTGGACTGGTACCTCAAGAGGGACTTCAGCATTGTCTCAAAGGGATCCACTGAAAGCAAATAAAGGAAACACCATTTGAAAGTCAGGCAGTCACACCACACAGGGATGATGCAAACAACAATCTCTTTAATCAGGTGCTGCTACTTCTAGGCAGTGAGCAAGGCAGGGCTCCTTGCCCCAGGGGAAGGGGTGTCAAGCTTCTCTTGCTCAGTGTGGGCTGGGACCTCATAAGGTCTCTTCTCTGTGGCAGGGTACCATCCTGTGATCAGCTCCCCCTGCAGAGGTTGCCTGCTGGCTCTACCAAGTAACTCTTTAGTAATAATGCCTTGGAAGCTTGTTCCTAGCTTGCCATTTCCCAGCTGGTTGTGCCATTGACTTGGTGACAACAGTGAGCGTGGCACGCTCCTTCCCCTTCTCCTCCAGCCTGATCTGCAGCCCCTCTAGCACATTCCCCCTTGACATCTGGTGCGCCCTCCTGCCCTGACCATGGCTATGCACTCAAGACATATCAGCTCGCGTAACAGACTTAGCCAGAGGTTGCTCTCTGCACTCCTTACCTTGCTTCACAGCGCCAGAAACCTCATATGACACCCTACTGCTCCTGCATGATTTGCCTTGCATGCACTGAGTTCCCTGCTGATGACCTCTTCCCGAACTGTCAATGCAAAACTGTGCAATAAAGCATAGCATATGTTTTTCCCTTTCTGTAAACTTTTCTGTGGGTCTTGCAGAACTAGCAGAATCTTTAAGGAACTATTTGGAAGCAGCAATCAGGGGGTTTTCGAGAGGGATATTTTCACTGTTTATGACGGTCTGTTACTTCTCCCAGATGGAGAGTGAAATCTCTGAGGCATCAGAAAACATCAAGGCTGGGCTAGACACGTGACTCTACCAACTGTGGATGTATCTAGGATTCCCAGCAGAGATCAGGGCCTCATTATGCTACTGGACAAACATACAAGAAGAGACAATTCCCATCTGCAGAGGACTTAGTACCTAACAACACAAAGGCAACTAATGAGGCCAGAGGCATGAATACGGTAAACATTCCTAAATGCTTTTCTCTCACATAATTTCCAATGTTTTTAAGCTCTGCATCTCACCCTCTTTCCCACTTTGAATGACAAGGAGTATATGCATGTGTCTTTTGGCACGGCAGATGGTACCTGCGGCTCTCCACGTGGAGCATGCTGTTATGTGACTCTAGCTGCTGCTGACGATTCCTCCTCCAAGGTACTTTGCCATGGAGTGGCTGCTGCTATTCATGCCACGATTCCCTGCTGACTGGCCCTGGCAGAGCTAGGCACAGTACTAGGGTGGCCAGAAAGACACATGGCTGACATATCTCAGCTATTAGGAGTAAGCATTCCTCTGTTCAAGGGAGAGGATATACTGGGTACACACCACAGGCCACCCTGTGGTTTTACCTGTGTGACCACGGAGAGGACATGAGGAAGTGCAATGGAAAATCTACCTCGACCCTAGAGGCACGGGTACGTGAGTTGCAGGAAAAACAGTCACGAAAGGGGGTTCTTTCCAGGAAAATTGCTGCTCCAGTCTCCAATGGGTAGTTCCCCAGACAGAGTAGAAGGGCTGATCTTACTCTTGATCTTAATGAAGGGACTTCTGATTCGTATTTACAAGAAGTGAGTAGCAAATACTATGACCAGGACTAGAGGGGACCTGACTCCAGCCAGGTGGAGGAAAGGGACAACCAGTTTACTGGATTGTGTGGATTTGATGACCTGGCACATCAGACCCACAGGAGTATAAGGCTCTAGTAGACACCAGTGCACAATGTACCCTAATGCCATCAAGCTATAAAGGGGCAGAACCCATCTGTATTTCTGGAGTGACAGGGGGATCCCAACAGCTAACTGTATTGGAGTCTGAAGCAAGCCTAACTAGGAATGAAGTGGCAAAAGCACCCCATTGTGACTGGCCCAGAGGCTCTGCGCATCCTTGGCATAGACTTTCTCAGGAGAGGGTATTTCAAGGACCCAAAAAGGTACTGGTGGGCTTTTGGTATAGCTGCCTTGGAGATGGAGGAAATTAAACAGCTGTCCACCTTGCCTGGTCTCTTGGAAGACCCTTCTGTTGTGGGGTTGCTGAGGGTTGAAGAACAACAGGTGACGATTGCTACCACAACAGTGCACCGACGGCAATATCGCACCCACCAAGACTCCCTGATTCCCATGCATAAGCTGATTAGTCAACTGGAGAGCCAAGGCTCACTCACCCTTTAACAGTTCCATATGGCCAGTGCAAAAGTCTGATGGAGAATGGAGATTAACAGTGGACTATCATGGCCTGAATGAAGTCACACCGCTGCTGAGTGCTGCCATGCTGGGCATGCTAGAACTTCAATACAAACTGGAGTCAAAGGCAGCCAAGTGGTATGCCACAGCTGATATCACTAATGTGTTTTTCTCAGTCCCTTTGGCAGCAGAGTGCAGGCCACAGTTTTGCTTTCACTTGGAGGGGCGTCCAGTACACCTGGAATCGACTGCCTGAAGGGTGGAAACACAGCCCTACCATTTGCCATGGACTGATCCAGACTGCACTGGAACAGGGTGAAGCTCCGTAACACCTGCAATACATTGATGACATCATTGTGTAGGGCAACACAGCAGAAGAAGTTTTTGAGCAAGGGAAGAAAATAGTCCAAATTCTTCTGAAAGCCAGTTTTGCCATAAAACAAAGTAAGGTCAAAGGATCTGCACAGGAGATCCAGTTTCTAGGAATAAAATGGCAAGATGGACGTCGTCAGATTCCAACGGATGTGATCAACAAAATAACAGCTATGTCTCCACTATCCAGCAAAAAGGAAACCCCAGCTTTTTTAGGCGTTGTGGGTTTTTGGAGAATGCATGTTCCAAATTCCAGTTCTATTGTAAGCCCTCTCTATCAAGTGACCCGGAAGAAGAACGATTTCAAATTGAGCCCTGAGCAACGACAAGCCTTTGAACAAATTAAAGGGGAAATAGTTCATGCAGTAGCCCTTGGTCCAATCCAGGCAGGACAAGATGTTAAAAATGTGCTCTACACCACTGCCAGGGAGAACGGCCCTACCTGAAGCCTCCGGCAGAAAGCACCAGAGGAGACTCGAGGTCGACCCTCAGAGATTTAGAGTGGGGGATACAGAGGATCTGAGGCCCGCTATACTCCAACTGAAGAAGAGATACTGGCCTGAAATGGGTTTGAGCTGCTTTGGAGGTGGTTGGTACTGAAGCACAGCTCCTCTTAGCACCCCAACTGCCAGTGCTGGGCTGGATGTTCAAAGGGAGGGTCCCCTCTACACATCATGCAACTGATGCTACATGGAGTAAGTGGGTTGCACTGGTCACACAGCGGGCTTGAATAGGAAACCCCAGTCGCCCAGGAATCTTGGAAGTGATCACGGACTGGCCAGAAGGCAAAGATTTCGGAATGTGGACAGAGGAGGAGGTGACACGTGCTGAAGAGGCCCCACTGTATAATAAGGTAGCAGAAAATGAGAAGGAACATGCCCTGTTCACTGATGGGTCCTGTCATATTGTGGGAAAGCATCGGAGGTGGAAGGCTGCTGTACGGAGTCCTATACAACAAGTCGCAGAAACTGCTGAAGGAGAAGGTGAATCAAGTCAATTGCAGAAGTGAAGGCCATCCAGCTGGCTTTAGATATTGCTGACCAAGAAAAGCGGCCAGTGCTCTATCTCTGTACTGACTCATGGATGGCGGCAAATGCCCTGTGGGGGTGGTTACAGCAATGGAAGCAGAGCAACTGGCAGCACAGAGGTAAACCCATCTGGGCTGCCAAATTGTGGCAAGATATTGCTGCTTGGCTATAGAACCTGGTTGTAAAAGTACATCACATAGATGCCCACATACCCAAGAGTCGGGCCACTGAAGAACATCAAAACAACCAACAGGTGGATCAGGCTGCTAGGATTGGAGTGGGTCAGGTGGATCTGGACTGGTAACATAAGGGTGAATTATTTATAGCTCAGTGGGCCCATGACACCTCAGGCCATCAAGGAAGAGATGCGACATATAGATGGGCTCTTGATCAAGGGGTGGCCTTGACCATGCACACTATTGCACAGGTTATCCATGAATGTGAAATATGCGCTGCAATCAAGCAAGCCAAGTGGTTAAAGCTTCTGTGGTATGAAGGACGATGGCTGAAATATAAATATGGAGAGGCCTGGCAGATTGATTATATCACACTCCCACAGACCCGCCAAGGCAAGCGCCATGTGCTTACAATGGTGGAAGCAACCACCGGATGGCTGGAGACATATCCCGTGCCCCATGCCACCGCCCGGAACACTATCCTGAGCCTTGAGAAGCAAGTCTTATGGCAACATGGCACCCCAGAAAGAACTGAGTCAGACAATGAGATTCATTTCCAAAACAACCTCATAGACACCTGGGCCAAAGAGCATGGCATTGAGTGGGTGTATCACAACCCCTATCATGCACCAGCCTCCAGGAAAACTGAATGATACAATGGACTGTTAAAGACTACACTAAGGTGGTGGAACCTTCAAACATTGGGACATACACTTAGCAAAAGCCACCTGGTTAGTCAACACTAGGGGATCTACCAATCGAGCCAGCCCTGCCCAATCAAAACTTTTACATACTGTAGAAGGGGATAAAGTCCCTGTAGTGCCCATAAAAAATATGCCGGGGAAGACAGTCTGGGTCATTCCTGCCTTGGGCAAAGGCAAACCCATTCATGGGATTGCTTTTGCTCAAGGACCTGGGTGCACTTGGTGGGTGAGGCAGAAGGATGGGGAAGTCCGATGTGTACCTCAAGGGGATTTGGTTTTGCGTGAGAATAGCCAATGATTTGAATTGTATGATGTTAATTGCTATATAATACTGTATGTCATCACTACTATGGTTGCTATATGGCATATCAACGGTATTACAGTAAGAATCACCCAGATTAATAAAGAATGAACTGTGATGAAACTGAGCAAATGATGAAACCGAGCAACGATAGAACCGGAGAAGTGCAGCGATAATGGAACCAGAACTGGCTTCAGCATGCAACAATGCAACACCACACACCATCTCTCCTGCCCTGAAGGACTGTTATGACAGATGGAGCCCAAAGTCACAGACTAAAGGAACTCAACGGAAATTTTAGAGAGAAGGCCCATAGACTAAGAGAATAATATATCAAAAGACAGGAAAAGTGGTGGTGATTAATTGGAATGTATTGGAAAGTGCGAGACCTGGGCATGACGTAGATGGTGTAGAATAAGGGGTGGACACTGTCCTGGTTTCGGCTAGGATGAAGTTCATTTTCTTCCTAGGAGCTGGTATAGTGCTGTGTTTTGGATTTAGTATGAGAATGATGTTGATAACACGCTGATGTTTTAGTTGTTGCTAAGTAGTGCTTATACTAAGTCAAGGACTTTTCAGGTTCTCACGCCCTGCCAGCGAGAAGGCTGGAGGTGCACAAGAAGCTGGGAGGGGGCACAGCCAGGACAGCTGGCCCCAACTGACCAAAGGGATATTCCATACCGTATGATGTCATGGTCAGCATATAAACTGGGGGGAGTTCACCAGGGGGGAATTGCTGCTCAGGGACAGTATGGGCATCGGTCAGTGGGTGGTGAGCAATTGCATTGCACATCACTTGTTTTGTATATTCTTTTAACATTATGATTATTATTTTCTCTTCCTTTGCTGTCCTATTAAACTCTCTTTATCTCAGCCCACGAATTTTACCTTTTTTTTTTTTCGATTCTCTTCCCCATCCCACTGCGGGGGGGGAGGGAGCGAGCAGCTGTGTGGTACTTAGTCACTGTCTGGGATTAAACCATGCATGACAAGCCCACACAGCAAATCTGGCAAGCAGAGGCATTTGGAGAGGCCAGAGGATGCTTAGCACCATCACCTGCAGAAACTGCAAAGTTCTCCTGGTGCATATGAAAGAAAACTGCCGGATCAGCCATGGGCTCCATTTTTTTCTCCCCTGTCCATAGTGCAAACTGGCAGTCCCATGCCACTGATACAGTTGTGAACTCAGGACTGCAGAGCCCAGGCTGCCCTTTGCTGAGGGCTGGCCCTGCCTTGCAGTATTTGGGAAACAGCTATTTCTTCACAGCTACAGGAGGCTAGTGACTCCACAAGGCACAAACTACTTCTCAGAGACAGAGCTCTGTCCTGCCAGCACTTCCATGGACTTCTTCCTTTGTCCTTGTCTTGAAAACATCTCTAGGGTTACATTTTCAGTCCTTTTAGTGAAGCATATCAAAATTTCGACTGTTCCTTCCACTTACAAGGAAGTCTTCTCCCTCATCCCAGGAACCTCAGAGTGCTGTCCTGGCCGCCACTGTAAGTAAACATGGAGAAAAGATCTAACTCGGGATAGCTGAGACAGATGCAAAGCAGAACTGAACATCGGAGATGGAAAGGACCTCTGAAGCTGCACAGTACAAATGCACACAGAACAGCAATGAAGCTGTCTTGCTTAAACAGACCCATAGCTCCATCTCCAGTGTTCAATGTGCTTCAGGTTCATTGTCCCAACCCAAAAGGCAACATCGACTCATGGGACTTTTCCCAGTGGGTCTCTGAACCCACTGCTCCTGGCAGTCCTGAACTAGTCCACATTCTTCACATCCACACCCTTCGCAGGCCTGGACTGCTTCCCCAGAGCTTCTTATGGGAGTCACCAGTGTGAGCAGCAAAGTTTTACTTCCTTTGAATTCTCCTTGCAAATTAATCTCAACCAAGCTTTAAGAGGCCATGAAAATGTACCAACTTCAAACACTGCTTTAAGCATGAGGAAAAACAGTCTCCTGGCATTGGGAACCTCTTAATAACTATGAATGCAATTAGTCCAACTTCAGGGCTCTCATGAGAGATGCACTATCAGCACCTCTCTTTCTCTCTCCAAGAAGTTTGGCCATACCTGTGACACACACATGAGATGAGAGGAACCTTTCTATGCTACTTGGAGACAAACTCTACACCTCAAACTTGGAAACCAACAAGCAGACATCTATGAAGAGCAACTCTGGCCTCGGGTACCCCAGCAGACTGAGGAGTCGTCACATGGCAAGGGTTTTTCAGGTGGGGCTGGAGAGTCAGAGTTGGATATAACCGCAGCCACAGTGGGCGTCTCCTGCCCCCACAGCACTGTGTGCACAGAAGAGATACAGGCAAGGGCAGTCTCCAATGAAACTGCAAGTGCACAGAGCCAGCTGGTGGCTCAGAGCTACCACAACACCTGTTCCCAGTCACCAGGAAATGGTACAGGAACTGTTCTGCTGCAGCCACTCAGCTGCTACCTGTTGTTTATACCTCAAAGCTCCAGGAAAAACAATCAGTAAGATTCCTCACCTCTAATAAAGTCTGAGCACTTCTGACAAGCATCAGTGCTAAAAGGAAAGCACTGATACAACTAACATTGCTGCTGCTTTTTCAGGTCTGAGTTCAGTACAGATCATGAGAACCCCCCTTCTTAAGGCTGCTGCTGCTGCCTTTATGAGGATCCCCCCATAAGCTCTTCCTTCTGCTGGGCTGAGCACACTCTCCCTGGTTCCTCCTGCATGACAGGCTCCAATATTTGGGTACTCCCAAATTCAGTATATTTCTGAGAACTTGCCTGCTCAGGGGCCTGTCGCCACTTCTCTCAGCTTTGAGAAAGTGACTATGTGCTCAATTTCCCCCAAACACACTTCACTGCATTCAGATCTTTCAGGGTGGGTTTCCACCTTCTGGAGTGCCATTGCTATCGACTGTGTCTTGCTGATCTTCGTTAACTCCCACTCCTTCCCCAGATTGTCAACCATTTTTTTGGTCTGTCATGCAACTGTACAAGAAGCTTACCCTTCACGACCTCAGTATAAAGTGATGCTGAATATCTGCCTGTGCCTAAAGATAGCCTACAGATCAGATCAGATATGTGCAACTGGCACCTCCATTCAACCGTGTAAGATGAAAACTGGAAAAACAAGAGTTAAACCCAAACATCAACTGAGTAACTTACTGTCTGCGATCACCTTAGGAAACAAACATCCACCTAAGAGGCTTACACTATAAATAAAAATGCCCCTCCCTGGACTAAGATGGTCAACTCAGCTACCAGCACCACTGACCGCTTCCAAGTCTGGAAGACCGTTTGATGTTTTCAGCACAAAATTCTACACACCAAAGAAAAACAAAAGTTAAAGCACGTCTTCAAATAATACTTTAAAAACCTCCATACTGAACCACACAAGGGAGCTATCACAAACTAGCACAGCTGTTTTCAGACTTAATTTAGCAAAGTCCCCTCTTTTAAATTGTATTTCAAGCTGCTTTTAAAAGGCATGTCAAGTGGCTTACAGGATCTTCACCTTGCTGTTTCAGGTAACTAAGGAGCATGATGCTTTCCATAAACGTTTGCCTGTAGGGAGACGGTAAAAGACACAAGCATACTAATTTCTTGATGGCCCTTGGACAGCAGCAACTCTTGGTCGCTGATATTCAAGTCCCATAAGCAGAACCAAAGACATACCCGAACCACCATGTCAGCTGCAAACTGTGTCATTTTCTTTCTACTTAGAATGAAACCCCAGCTTCCTTTGACATAGGATGCCCAGCAAGGCCAGAAGGAGCAAATGAACTCAAAGACAAAGCAAAGGACACTTACATAACCGGTTGGGGTTAATGTGTTGTTTCAGGAGATCAATCGAGCCGAGGCTGACGACAAGACGCCTTCCAAACCAGAAAGAGACCAGTGGGCCATATTTCTCATGAAGGTTCACCAGAAACTCATGCAAACTGCTGCTGGCAATGATATCTGGCAGGTTGCCATCCCTGAGGAACACAAAGAGGATATCTGGTCATGAACAGCATCCTCTGACAATGCTGAACTTGATCGATGTGAAGATGGAAAGCACTTACTTTTCATCAGTTGGAGCCAGCCCAGGGATACCTGATGCTTGCCTAGATGCCTAGAGAGTAAAAGGAAACGCATCAGCCTCCTTGAACTTAAGATTTTATACAAGCCCTACAGCTTTCCAGCAGGAGAGCTGGATCTTCCACATCAATACTGCTGCACTACTTACAAGCATTAAACAAAAGCTGGATAAGCCACATCTTCAGGCCTCAAACCTGCTAAGGCTTACGAAGCCTATCAACTGTACGCGTGTGCCTGGTCCCACTGGCTAAACCAGGATTATTCATCTAGTTAGATAAGGATCTCTCCGGAAAGACTTAAAGGGTCAGGTTTGCAACGTAGATCTTACACCCAGATTTTGCCCTAGAGATCTGCCACGTGCCAACTGCAAGGTGAGCAGATAAAGCCCTTTCTAAGAGGATTCACGGGGGCACGTAAGACACTAGGCGTGCGGAAGCGTGCGGGCAGGGGCTGCCCCGCTGGCTCGGGAGGGCCGCCGCCGGGAACGCCCTGCACAGCAAGCGCTCCCGCAGGCGTCAGCCACGTCCGCGGCAGGACCCGGGCCCCGGGGCACGGGCATGGGGTCCACGCCAGGGCGAGCCCGAAACCCCGCCCCAGCCCAGGGGACGTGGGAAGGGGCCAGGGCGGCCCGGGGCGCGGCGGAGGCTCGGCCCCGCGGCCGCTCGCTCTCTGCCCGCCTGCACCGGGGGCTGGGCCGGGCCGTGCGCTCCCCCCGCCCCCGCCGGCAGCATTACCGGGTAGAGGTTAGAGCACGGCGCCCACGAGGATAAGCAGAAAAGTGACGGCAAAGATGGCGAAGTCCAGCATGGCCGGGCCGGGGCGGCGGGAGCGGCGGCGGCGGGTTCGGCCCCACCCCGCGGCCCGCCGGCGGGGCAGGAAGGGGCGGGCCGGGCCGGGCCGCGCGGGCTGCGCGCACCGCCCGCGGGCACGACACGGGCGGCATGGGGGGGCCGCGGCGCCTGCTGCTGGTCTCCAACTCCACCCTGCACGGAGGGGGGTACCTGGGCCACTGCCAGCAGCACATCAAGAGCTTCCTCGGGGAGTAAGCGCTGCGCGGGGGCTGCGGGAGTCTGCCCCGGGCCCTCCCCCGCCTCCGCAGCTCTAAGCGCTCTCTCCCCTCTCGTCTCCCAGGAAGGTGAAGCGGGTGCTGTTCGTGCCCTACGCCCTGCACGACCGAGATGCCTACGCCCGGACGGCGAGGGAGAAGTTTGAAAGCTTGGGTAAGGCTGGCCCGTCCCGGGCGCCGAGTGCCTCGGGCAGCTGCTGCGGAAACGTCCCCGGTGCCGTGGGGCGCCTGCCGCAGGGGCGGCCCTTGCTGGGCAGCACCCGGCGGGCACTCGCAAAACGCTGCTGTTGCGAGGCGGATGAGGCGGTGAACGCCTCTGGGAAGCAACTCTGCAACAGTCCGTTTTACTGGGGTCCCAATGGGGGTAGTGCTGCAGACAGCGGTGGAGAGGAGTTAGGCTAGCTCTGCTGCACGCTGTTAGTTACTGTCAGCAATGGGAGTGAGAGCAGCAGGGAGTTGCTTGCTGACTTCTACCTAGAAGTAGATGCTTTAGAGGCCATCCAGAAGAAATCTTGTTGCAAACACTTCTAACCACTTCGGGAGGAGCAGTTTTTGTTCCTGAATATACTGGCGTCTTTTTATCCTCCTTAATCACATGGGGGAACATTTCTTCCCATACCCTTAAACCTCTGCTCAAGCCGTGCAACTACTGATGTTAAGTGAAGACCATTACTACAATGCACTTCAACCAGCCAGATATTTCCATGATGAACAGCAACTGAGCTTTGCTTCAAGCGAAGATGTTTCTAGAGCAGCCTATAGCAACACCTCCACCTAATATCTATTACCGTTCAGGATAACTTTGGACCTGTTACTGTAGTAATAATCAGTACTCACTTCCTTGGGCAGCACACTTTGCTCCTTGTCTTGCAGAAAGACTGCTGCTATCAAATGTCCATGTTCTTCTGGCTCTCCTGGCACTTCCTGTACTCAGTGAACCACAGCAAGGCAAATCTGTCAAAGCCAGACATTTTAACCATTACAACAAAAATACTCAAATCAGATATTTGCACTAATAATGCTAGACCAATGATGGCACATCCTGTTCAGACTCACAGCCAAGCTGAAGACTGACAGCTTTTTCCTTCTCTTATTTTCTAGTTAGCCAGTAATGCTAAGCAGGACTTTGTGCCTCAGCCTGCACCTGCTGAGTGAAATGCTCTGCTCTTAGACACTGAGCACGTATATCCATAAAGCAGACATTTCCTTTGGTAGAGCTGGATGCACTAATGTGAGTGTATGCTGTTTTATGTTGTAGAGGTCTCTGAATTTCCCTGGTTGTCTGGCAAGACATTTTGCTTGGGGTTGGGGCAGGGAGGGATTGAACATACACATTCTTCACCCAACTGAAGTGGCAAAGGTAAATACTTATCATTTAAGGTTATGGGCTGGACAGCATTCATGAATCTTCGTGATCCAGTGGAAGCTGTAAGGAAATCTGAAGCCAATATTTATTGGTAAGTTTTACTTCGTGCTCCCTGATGGGGGTTTATATAGGGCATTGGATTAGTCCTGCTCAGACGTGGCACTGTAGAGACAACAATGAAGAAGTTGGGCCTAGCAATTATTAGAAATTACAGAAAACAGTACTTTACTTGGGAACAGTAAGGCCCTAATTTAGTGGTGGGGAAGGAAGTAAGAGAAGTCTATTAATGGAACTTTGTCTCTAGTAAGTTTCAAATTATTCATTTGAACAGTACTTCAGTGTAAAAACATGATCGTCACAGCTGTGGTCATCACTTTGTCAAGTCTAAGAAGATTCAGGGCTACTGTGCTCAAACTGAGCCTAGTCCTAATGCCAGCTCCTGGTATTAGAACAGTGTCTTCTGTCAAACAGCCAGCATCAGTGTTACAAGAAGGACTCAGGCATGAGCCCATGGCCCTGCGCAATGACATTCTTTCAAAGCTTCTGGTTTTACTGCTGCTCAAAGCAGGATACTACCCTGAACAGAGCGCAGAAATCATTGAGCCTGCCCAGTTGTAAAGGCTTCAATTTAAACTGGTGGTGAAAGCGTATTAAATAAGCTGGACTCTCTTTCTGCAGGAGGTGGGACACATTCCGTCTCCTGAAAGCTCTCTACGACAACAGTCTGATACAGGAGATCAGGAAAAGAGTTCTTGAGGTAAAAACTACAGGACTCAGGCCAAGGTCTGAATGGCAGGATCCCATGCATAAGCTTTGGTCAGACAAACCCAAGTTGATTCTACATCTTTGTTTTTAATATACTTCACATATTGAGCCATCTCATGCAACCTGGTGAACTGAAATCTGTGGCCAAATAAGGCTGTCATTAGTCACCGAAGCCTGAAAAGACTAAGGTCAGCAATCTGTATTTCTAGGGCAGTTTCCCAGATGCGGGACTGCAAGACCTTGGGATGTACAATGCTGCGTAGTACCTTAGAAGTAAGCCCCTCAAGTTACTTAAAATACCAATGAAGAGCAGTGCAGGATTTAATCTATGTCCAGAAACCCTGTTTTTCAGCTTGAGATGTCCACTTTGTATCTTGTTAATAGATACAGATGTGTTCAAGTTGCAGGTTGTCTGCTAATAAACTGACAGTAGAGTAGCATCCATACATGCCTTTTAGACAATGTCCCGTTGACGTTGAAAATGTTGTAATTACCTTGGATACCTCCTTGACCTGGAACTGAGAGGTATGAGTGCCACTGAGCCCTTCCAGTCAGCAGCCCCATTCTGGCTGGTGAATCTTGTAGGGCACAGCAAAGATATGCCATCCATGGAGGAGAACAGAAGCAAGGTGTTTCCCTAGCAATATGGAACTGCAAATGACTTCAGGCAGATTTATGCAAGCACAGTATGTTTGAAAAGGCCAGCTGCCAAGAAAAAAGGTTAGCTAGGCTGTCTTAATATACAGAAATGCAATGCCTGTTGTGGGCAGAAAAGCCAGAAAATGTTCAAGTCCCAGTAAAGTCTAGATAGCTATTTGGTTATATTAGCACCAGTTCTCTCAAGATAGCTTATTTTTACAAATTGTTCAGCATTATCCATATACTTGCATGTTTGTGTGGAATCCTTCCATGTACAGCATAGTACATAGTACTATGCATATAGTAGTAATAGCTAAACTAGCACTAAACTGGCTGGTCACAGTACTGGTAAGCTGATGCTGTGGCAACATTGTACTTAGCTTCTGATGGTCTACTCTCTTCAGAAGCTAGTTAAAAGCTAGTTCAGATATTTCCTGTAACTGCAATGTAGACAAGTCTCTCCTCTCTTAATAGCAAAGTCCAATATATGCACTGACAACCTTGTAAGTTCTCTCTTGTGACGGTGTCAGGGAGTTGTGAGTACAGGACATTCAACAGCTAGTTCTCTGACAACCATGACATATACAAACTATTGCCCACCTCAAAACCTGAATTCTTGTTCTTCTGCTTTTCACCTCTAAAGTTAGCAGTGAGATGAGCTAGGATGACTAAGCCTGATCCGAGTACTGAGTCTCCGAGATTGACAGAGATGCTATAAAATGCAGTTCCTAGTTGTGGTACTGCATAGTAATCATTGCTTTTGTCTTTCAGGATGGGATTCCTTACATGGGATCCAGCGCAGGAACTAACGTTGCTACCGTCAGCATCAATACTACCAATGACATGCCAATTGTTTATCCACCTTCCCTGCAGGCCCTAGGTTTAGTTCCTTTTAATATTAACCCCCACTACCTGGACCCAGACGTTAAAAGCACTCACATGGGTGTAAGTAAAGCATGCCAGAGTCAACACAGTAACCAGGGTGCAGAGGTGTAACGATAGCGTGTATTTGCGAGGCCTTACAAAGCTATAGAATGTCTAACAGCTGCTCCCTAGAACAGTTGGAAATGCCAGCGAGGCAGTAACATTTTACTCCCTCCTAAAGGTTTTCTTTGAGTGGGAAGAGGAGTTGGCAACAGTATCACTGAGGTGGAACAAAGTGTTTTTCACAAACAGAAGCTTTGCAATGTCTGAAATACTGTTGCTTCATACCTGGCATGGTGGGGAGAGAGGAAAGACAAACTTGAAATGTTACGATACAATGCACTGCATTTCTGGAAAGTCCTGCCATAGTCTGTCTTGCCTGCTGCTTGAGAAGACCTAACTTAAACATACATTAAGAGGCTTAAATATCTAAAGGTCTGAAAGAACCATCAGAACAGGGAGATCTTGAGATTGCATGCAAACCTGTTGTGTAAGAAAACACCTAGGCACTAGTGTCCCTGCAGAGCACACCCTGTAATGTCCAGTACTGAGCAAGCACATATACGAGTATAGCTGAAAGAAAAACACTTTAGCCATCGAGCACAAAGACTGGCATCTCCACTGTATGGAGGAGCCGATTCTTGAATAGCCTGCCAGGAGCTAATTCCTCAGGGAACAGTTTCTGTGGTGCATCTTTTAACAGCCCAAATACTTTCCTCCTTGTAATCAAAATTTCATCATGGTTAGAGGAAGTGTTAAGAGTTAGGGGACACTGAAGAGATGGAGGATCAGGGTGTGCTGCTAGAATTTAGATGAAGTTGTAGGTATTCATTTAATCAGCTTGTCACTGGATAAGCAGGCAGTCTTTTCCCTATAAATAACTTTTGCTATTTCTCCAAGAGGAGGCTGGAAGCTCTCTGCTGTACCAAGTCCCTGCTGTGTTCCTGTGTTTCCTTACCAACAAATCCTTCTGGTTTGATTTCTTTAACTACTGTTGCTCAGTTCAGCAGCAAACCCTCAGGAAACATGGCAGAGCTGTTCACAGAAGGAAATTCTTCAGTGTAATACCTACTTGAGGACAAACAAGCAGATATTTAATTAGTGGAAATCCATGGTTCACTACCCTCTTTCATGAAGGTGGCATCTTAGGCATTTGCTTCCACCACCTTCTCAGTGCTCTTGTTCTGAGGGTGAGCATGTAGAGATAGCATTTAAAAAAAAAAAAAAAAAAGAGCACTGGATAAATTGAGTGGAAGTAAGTTTTAAGGCTTTTCAGGGCTGGGAGTGTGTGAGTTCTGTTTGATCAACCTACAGCAATTGCTGCTAGTGATGAAAGGTAAAATACATATCTATTAAAGTCAATCCTGCCACTTCCTTCAATACATTACTCTAATGAAAGCATTCCACTTGAGGGGAAGTGCCTATTTTGTTTGATGTTACGAAATTACTTGGTGCCATGCTACTTGGATAGCTTCAAGTCCTACCCTACTGCCTGGGCAGCTAAATCTACACTCGTTATTGCAGGAGACAAGAGAGGAAAGAATTCGCCAATATCATGAAGAACCAAACACCCCTCCAGTTCTGGTGAGTAGTAGTCCCCAGTCAGGAAGCTCATGACTGTAGCACAGTAAACATTTAAAATGCATTCTTGCTAGCTTTTCAGTGTGGGTTCCCCTGCCTGACAAGCCTTACAGAACTGTGGCATGGAAGGCTAGTTATATTCCTGCTAAGAGCTTCAACTTTGGATTTTGCCCACTTGCAGAAAATGGGTTAGAACAAATGAAATACATTCTGCCTATCAGATGCTTGGAGTCCTGTTGCCAAACACCGTATTTTAGGCAGATCTGATCTTTCCAGTCACCAGCCACCAGTCATATATTGTATGTTGGGGGTGGTGTGCATGTGGATAGTAAGATACCTCCCCTTAATCTTTTTGCAGATATTCTGAAGTTTACATTTTGTTTTAATCTCTGTAGGTTTCTGAATTTGCTCATTCAGTAGTATGTTCCTAAGCACAGACTATCTGGGGAAGTGGGACCTCTGGGTTTCCTGTCCCTGTGCTTGAGCTTGGAGTATAAAGTTTGTGCTCTAACAAACCCAGCTGGCTGTTGCTTGGCCCAAACTGGATCTAAGAATGGTGGTAGTGGAAGTAATTGTGGAAAACACACATTTTCCTTTTCTCTTTAATGGTTTCTCCTTCTTTAAAAGGGAAAAATAAAACAAACAAGAAAACTAGCTTCTAAAACAAGATAACTCACCTAATTTTGTCTTGGCATCTTTGTTAGAAATAGGTGAGTGAGAAAGCCTTGCTTGTAGTCATGGCAAACTGCACTAAGACTGGCCTGCTTGTGACAAGCATTGTAGCCTTTCAAATAGCTTGAAAATAATGTTAAATGTTTCCACCTACATTAGGGCTTGCGGGAAGGTGCGATGCTGCTAGTGGAAGGAGACAAAGCCACCTTGCAAGGAGTGACAGGAGCACGTCTGTTTTTGAGGTAAATGCTTCATTTGAATGGATATCCTCCTTCAGATAGAAAGGAAGAGACACTTCTATTAGACTCCTGGCACATGCTGCCTGTCCCCCACATCATAAGTTACTTAATCCCTTGCTTCCGTTTCTCTTTGGGGAAAACATGAGTACTGCTTTATGCTCCAAAGGAGCAGGCAGTATGACAGCACTCTACAGGATGTCTTAACTTACCCAGTAAGTGCTATGGCACTACATCCATTGATGCTTATGTTTCCGAACTATAGTTGTTATTTACAGAAAGAGCCTCAGTAGTCAGCTCTGTTATTGAACGCCAGGGGAATGCCAGTTTGGCCCTAATGCCTTGAACTCTAGAACAAGGGAACTCATGTCTTTAGTCATATGAACATTACTAAGAAATCTAATATGTATGTCCCGTGATGCAGGCAGGGAAGGGAGTCAAAACTCTGCTTATTATGAATAAGGATACCTTGTTCTACCCCTAGTAACAGATGGAAGCACAGTAATCCTAGCTCCTGTTAAAGCTTACAGCATGGTTTGTCTTGTTTACAGGGGTAAGAAACCAACTGAACATGAGCCTGGAACAGATTTCAGTTTCCTCCTGATTGACAGTAATCTCCAGAATCTGTAGCCTTGCATATTCTGCAGCAAAAGTCACTACATGGGAAGATAATGAGGAGAAAGGAAAGAGATGCTTCTAGTCCCAGGGCAGGCGGAGAACCTTAGCTTTATAAATAAATATGCATTAGTGGGCTCTTTTTTCCACCCTAATTCATGTCTCAGACATCTCTCCTTCCCAGCAAAAAGACAATTTTTATTGCAATACTTGAGTAATCATAGCTATTCGTAGTCTGAAAGGGTCTGTACATTCATGTATCCACTTTGATTCCTTCCGCACCAAAAAAAAAATTACTTTAACACAATTAAGACAGGACACTGAGTCAGCTGTTCCTGCTGCCTAACTTTACCTGCTAAATGAAAGAATTGTTTGTTTAGTGTACTCCCACACTATTAGTGTCATTTTTGTGCTATTAATAAAGGGAGAAGTTATGCATTCAATTACTTTTATTTGCTTCAGACTCATGTTAAATATATACAATGCTAATTATGTACAAAAGTGTGCATGTTAAAAATTGTCAGGTTACAAACTTGCAAATCCTAGAAAAGTGCAAAATTTTAAAACATCTTCCACCATGCTGTACAGAAAAAAGATCCATCATTAGCCAATATACACACTCTTAAAACATACCGATCAAAACAAAATAAGACATACAGTATACTCTTAAAGCACCCAGAAGGGAAAAAGATATTGCACAGAAGACTGACAGCAAGTTCATTACATTGCCTGAAGGCTCATTTTTGAAAGTAGGTATTTCCAACACTCCTCAGACCTAACATTTAACTCTTAAAAAAGGCATTTTTTGGCATTTAAAAATCCATTTGTAATCACATAATTGCACAATCTGTAAGAATTATCAGAAGATATGGTTAACTGTTGCTGTAAGGCCTTTGTTTCCACTCCCTCATTAGCTTTAGTAAAAATTCATCAAGCAAACTGAGTGGCATCACAGCTTCCAACACTGACCAAAGGGAGTTAAGTCTTACAAGCAGCATTCCTCTAATCTTATATTAAGCTGCTCCTGCATAGTGAAGGGTCGAATCAGAACACGTATCGCAAGTTTTCCTTGAATTATTTTTCCCTCATGGCTTTCTCTAAACAGCAGCTCACAGCTATGTATGACTAAAGCAGTACTGTCAGGTGCAAGGCTAAGTTTATTTTTAAAAGTTACTTCAAGGCAAAAAATACGGCCTCCCTCAAGAGGAAAATACTGACTAGATAGGCAGCTAAATAAACAAGTTCAGTTAGATCTAAGATATATATATATGGCCGGATGTTTTATATTTCAATCTCACCTTAGCAGCTTTAATCCATAATCTATACTGACAATCATGCTTCTGGGACAGAAAACATGTTATGAAATTGTGTCTGTGCTGAGTATAATCACAGACTTAAGCTTTGGAAATACTTGCCAAATTCTTCAGGTCCAGGTAGACGAAAATAGAAAGAACACACAATGGAAGGAACTCTCTCCAGAAGAAAAGAAGTGAAACACCTATTTTATCTGGGCCATTTGGGGGTAAATGGTAACTAAAGAAGAGACACACCAGTTTTCTTCCACAGATGCACAGCAAAAAGGTGAATAAAATCAAACAAAGGTACTTTGATTAAACACTACAAGCAGTTTTCTCACATATGCATGTTCAAGACTGCAGTAAGATGAATAGCACCCAAACTGTGCAGAGCATGCTAGCTGCCACTCAGAGGCAATTTCTGCATTCAGGCATACTGACAACTATAACAGTGAAGAATGGGACAGTAGTATTTGCCCTTTTTTTTTTTTTTTTTTTTAAACTGCAGTAGCCTTTCATGAAAACCTTGCTTCTTTAAAAGTATGTGCTAACAGGCAATTAGTAATAATAAGGGAATTGGCTCCTTGGGCTGAAGGAAAGGACATCTTCCAAACACTTCAGTTGAGTCTAACATTGGTAGTACAATGAACCCACATGCGTATGACTGCACAAAAACTCTTACTCTCCCCAAAAGGAGACTACTAACAAGTGTCATGTTTACAGCTGAAACCAACACAGCTTTTAAAACAAAAAGCATGAAGCGCCCATTCTAGAAAGCATTGAAGCACATGCTTGAATTTCCACCCAATTAGATACAACCCTATGTAGTGCTTTCCATATAACAGTATTTATTAGATCAGGCTTAGGTTCACATTAGGATATGCATTTATATGTGCTTTAAAAAAAAAAAAAAATCTTTGAAAGGAAAAAAAAAAAATATTCACAGCACCTAGCCCCAGCATCTAACGTACCCAGCAAGGTGCCTTTAACAGTGGAAGACAGGAGTGCCTTCAGGTGACAATACAGAGCAAATGTCTACACAGACTCTCAATGTAGGAGCAGAAAGGAGGCTGATACTTCCTCTACTCCCCCCTCCCTAGCTCTAAAGCTCCCTACCATACCATAATCCGTATATAGATACACATTTTCAACTAAATACACATACACAGTAAAAGCTTTGTGAAGCATTTGGTTGCTGGCACATATATTTTCTAATGATTTTGTTAATTGAGATTGGTAGAGACTTGCAGAGGAAACAGGGAGGAGGGAGACATGGTCTAGGGAAGTGAGGTAACAGCTCCCATTGACTAAGGCAAGAGTTAAAATACCTACCTAATATTGTGCTTACCAAATAAAATAATTTATCATTCCTGCAGGGCTATCTTAAAGCAGACTGATGTAGGACTGTTACCAGCCCCATACAGATTTTTTACAGTGCAGAAACTTAGTTCTCTGCACTTCGTTTAAAGGACACAGAAATACAACTTCAAAGAGGATCCTTATAAAGCAGCCAATTGACTAGACTATTTAAAGCCTGTAAAAACTTTCACAAACCTGTTTTGTGATAATATTAATGATGTAAGGTATACCAGGGGGAAAAAAGCTTGTTTATATCAGTGTTGCAGATTAGCAAAACCATTATAACGTGTGTGTGGGAGTGTTAATGGTCTTTTTCCTTTTTCCTTCTTAAAATCAAACAGGCTTCCTAAAATCTAATTTCCACAATATGTATTAACCCTCAGGAGAAGTGCAATTAGTTTAAGATTGAGATTATTATTTTGTGCTGGTGTTTGGTAAGGTACATGGATGATAGAAGACATGGTTTCTAGATATCCTATGCACGAGTATTAGATAACAAGTATACCGATATAGAATAATTTGCGTAAGTCAGATGCTACCTTGAACAGCAAACATTTCACTTTCTGAATGCTCATATAGTATAAAACTGCACAGAACAGATGAGATTCTTCCCTATAGATAAAAGACAACTAAAAATACTATCGAGAATATAAATAAATTGATAAAGAGAAATTTAACAAACATTTTACTTGATAAAGGAGAGATGTCTTCTAAATACATCCTTTGGTATGCAAGTTCCAAAACTGGGCTAGGGAAGGTTACTCAATACTACTAACTACTTGATCGCATTTATATATAGGTATGAAAAGAGAGGTCAGTGTTTCTGTTTCTTTTAGATATATATAGCTTTATACTCCTAACTTACTCAGCTTCAAAGGTAAGCATATCTTAACCTTTGAATAAATATCATTAGGGTTGTTTCCAAAAACTAAATGTAAGAAGATACCACCAAGAAGATCTTGACAAATGGTAGTGTTATGAAACACTGTCACGTAAGACTTGTTTATTCTGAATTTCTAATCAGAATTCTCTCATCCACAGCTTTACTTTTTTACACTCAAATCTTAGTTCAAAACCAAAGGAGAATCTTATTTCACCAGTATGTATTGTTCTACGTGAAAAACAAATGTGATCCTAAGCTTTATTGACTTGAGGAATCAAAGAATCATGAAAGTCAGTTCACTACTACAGTGCACTGCATAACAGACTGCAATTCACCCAACCTGAACAGGCTGATCAGAAAGTTATTTTCTACTTTAAAAGACTTATACAAATAAGTTTAAACCAAAAGAAACAACATACCCGCTAATGGTCAGCTTACCCACCTCTATCTTTTATTTAAAGCTGGTTTTAGATAAAGGCAAGGTGCAGAACTTCAAACCTATGGGAGTCTTCCAGAGGGGCCTCTGGCAGGAATGCTAAGCGTGTGATGGTGTATACCTCCCATCCTCAAGGACCAGATAAAAGACCAAAGGCAACGGATGTTGCCAGTTCTGCGTAGAGCAATGAGCAGCTCAAAGCTCACCTGTCCCTCCTCATTCTGCTGCTGCTGCTTTGTGCAGAGCACAAACTAGCCTCAAGTTGAGAGCCCAAGAACTGTCCACATTTAAACCTGTCCCTGGATATTTGTGAAGATCACCTAATGCTCGTGATGCACTGAAATGATGGCATTCAAATGTCAAAGCTTCTTCACCATAACTCTTTCATCCTCAATTATTGCAACTACATTATATTTTACTTAAACTGACACAGGTATTCAGTATTCTTATATTAAACTACTAAAAACATTAATTCAACCGTTGTATTAACATACCTAACACACAGTAGAAACGTTTCAAACCCTCATGCGAATCCCTCTTGTGCAAGTGACAAAAAGAAAACTATGCTCTCATTAAACACTACAAAAGACCTATCCCTCAATTTTTCCACTTGATTCTGCTAGCCTGAAACATCATAATTTCCTGCTTCCTTCCCTACAAGCAAACACTGGACCTCATATAGCATTTAAACCGAACATATATGCATACTTATAAAACCATCAACTCAATGCCACCAAATGGGTTTTTTTCAACTTCCCATAACATAGAAAAATTTCACTTCTGAGTTAAATTCTTCTAAACTACTCCAGAAGAGCTCCCCTGAAATCCTTCTTTCAGGAAATCATAATGGACAAACATACTTCACATTCTCATATACACACCTAATATTCCAGGGTAATCCTTAGTATTCTTACTGAGATCATGGTACATTTGATTAAAAATAGTATTTTGTACTTCTCTATAGCTTATTTGAAAGTGTGGGATGTGGTTTTTTTATATACATGTAGTCTGAAAAAGACACAACTGCTCTACTTTTGGAATTAATGCTCTCTTGGCAAATGACTCAGGGAAATAATTCTTATTTTCTCCTAACTGTTCCAGATGATCCAGTCTGTCACAGTGATTAGTTAGGAATATTGCAACTATGCATAGACCCACTTGTTCACTCATACTGATTTATTATTTCATTTACGAAAGTTAAGAAAAGCAACGCAACTTTCTTTACACAGCACACTAATCAGCATTAAGAGGGATTTTTTTTCTTCCAGTAAAGAAATTGAAGAGGAGGGAAAACAGTTTTAATGAGACTAACAGAACTTGTAAGGATTATCCTTTCGCAGGGTAGGAGGTATTACATTTCTACAAAGTCAATAAATATGTGCTAAAAGTTAATGAAATTAGATTATATATTATGGAGTTCCTCAGGTAGTTCAAACAGCTCCCCAGCACAGGAATATCTGATAACATTTATAGGAGATACACATTTGTTTCCATAAATAAATAAAATAACAGAAAGTGATGGTAGAGGGTGAAGAAAGGGGTAGCCAAAAAGGGAACATACCAGCTAACAATCACTTATAGATCTGCTTTATATCTATACTCCCCTTACCCCATGGTATTTTCTTCCCTTTATTAGACCATACTACATGTATATACATATATATACACAAATATACACACATAATATACACATGCACACATACCTTCGCAGCACCGAGTCCAAAAATTCCTATATTGTCCCTCAGCACCAGGCTTGTCTAACAGTATGGGGTTATCATTTAAATCATTAACATTACTAACAATCAGATAACGATAGGAAAACTCCACCCTTCTGTCATCACGTATCGCTAAACCAAAATATTCAGTAATGGCTTCTCCGAAATATAGCATACAATCCGTAACTACTTTGTTGGATATAGTGCACATAAGGAGCTGATATTTCTTTTCCCAGGTCTTAACACATCTTGAAAATGGATACATTATCTGTTCCCCTGCTTGTTTCTACAGAAAAAAAATAGGGCTAACAACTGGTTTGGTGAACACCAAGCCAAGAACAAACAGATGCTAGTTAATTAAATTGTGCTTGCAACGTTGTTTAAAATGATTTTGCAGTGGGAAATTTATCTTTTTTTTGTAGAGTTGCCTTACTGATGAAGCAGATTGATCTTTGACCAATAGTGATACTAATTCTGCTCTGTATTTTCAAGATATTAATATATTATGGGATTTGTGTGTGTCTTAGTCTACTTAACATATAAATAATTTTCAGCAGCAAGTATTTCCTACCTCTTCAGCTCCTTCACCACCTTCAACTCCTTTGAAGTTTATTCATGGTCTGTACTTTAAACAATTTCTGATAATCAAGTAGTGCAACACAGACGTTCCTTGCAGAATAACCTAAAACTGGAACTACACAAAAGATAGCAATAGCCATTTATCGGAACAAATCGCAATAAATTGTTCACTGGGCTAAAAAACATATTGAAAAGGTCATAATTGTCAGCTATCCCAATTTTGAATCTGACCACTGCAACTGCCAGAATTTTAATTTACTGTTGGGGAATTACAATGCTGTCAAAACAAAGCCAAATATCTTCTTTGTGATCAAGGAGCATCTGGCCCTACTCAGCTTTAAATGAAATGCTACTTATCTTAAATTCAATTAGCAAGCTTGGGTTTAGAGGTTTGAGGTTTGGTTTTTTTTGGTTGTTTTTTTTTTTTTTTTTTTTTTTTTTTTCCTTTTTTTCCCTGAAACACAGTTTTAGCAGCTATTTAGAGAGGGATTCTGCTGTGACCAAGTCAACACAATTAAGGAAAAATATGCAAGCAAGCCAACTTGCATGGGTACATATGCTTATTACTATACCTCTACCATGGGTTCATCTTCAACAGACTTAAGAATCAAGCCCCTGAAAGTTGAGATATACATTTAAAGTGACCAAAAGTTTAAAAATGTTTCTGGAATCCATGAGAGAAGGTAGAAGCAGCAATCACTTGGAATCTTGAGTGTTATATTCAGTCTCTCCTGACGATATCTGGCTGAGCCGTTTGCTTGATCCCCACAGCTTTCGGGAAAGCTGACCTGAGCGCATCTGTTTAAAAGTAATTCAGAGAAACAAAAGGAGGGGGAAGGGATAAGGTGGATAAATTAAAAAGGAATTCAGACACTGATTCTGGTGAAATGCAGACACTACAATGTACGCATAAACAAAATTACACCAACAAAAATTATTTGAAAACAAACCAAAAGTTACACTTAGGTATGATTCTTGGGACTGACAAAAAACAACAGACAAAACACTAATCACAGTCTTCTCTGATTTTGAACAGTTAAAAGGATATTGCCAAGTAATGCGTACTTAATACTTAACCTACTTCAAACAGCTTAGAAACAGTGTTTAGATTGCTATTTTAATAGGAAGGAAAAAAAGAGGTGAATGTCAAGCAAAAATGAACCAAATTAGAAGAAAGAACATTTTATTTTAGAGATTTAAAACAGAAATTGCTAGAAGTAAAAAGGAAAATATAACCAAAATGCAGGGCAGTGATGGGAGAACGAAGGAAAGAGAGAAAGGTTATCTCCTGGTGTCAAATTTATACAGTCTTCCAAAGATCCTGGGAGAAGTGCTCAGAGTAAAATTCAAACCAGAAATAATCCATACTGAATATTCCATAAGTAAAGACAGATAAAAAGCAACCAGAGGCCATGTTAAATCCAGCATCTGGTAGGTCCGCAATCTGACAACAATTTGTAAGAAACTGTTTTAATTTACTCCTTAAGTACAAGGCTTATGTTTGATTGGCCAGTAGTGATCAGCCTGGCAGCTGATTAGGTTATGAAATCCCTTGCAGTTTAATAAACAAGATGCATGCCTTAACAGCACAAGTTTGAGAACAGTTCCCAGTTAGTACTACAAATTAAGCATGCTTAAGAACTGTATCATCACAGCAGCAGTGTTCTAGAAAAGGCACAGTGCTGACAGGGATTAACACTAACAGGTGACAATCCCCCAGGCTTCTGCAACATCCCAAATAGCTAAGTAATTGTTAAAAATACAAAAACATTTAGTATACTTCACTTCATACTGGATACTGTCAATGTAGAAACACTAAAGGCCAATCTTAACACCAAGCAGCATTTCACTTTATGCACAATAAAGAAGGTGGTCTCTCCCTTTATCCTAAGGATCAGTATCAACACTGAAAGCCAGAACTACAACACTGTCTTCTGTGTAAGGATAAAATTCTAGTAATTAATATATTCCTTCCAAACTACAAATAAATCAATCAACAAATAAATACCCCACATACACACGCTTTTCAAATATATTGATCGTTGCCATTATAGAAAACTAGAAAATCTGTGACATAATGTTATTACTTATATGTTTGTGGGATTTTTTTAAAAAATCTATTTACATGGATATTAGGCTTGCAGATCATCCAAATTATAAACAGAAAATCCTGGGGAAAAAAAGTCATTGGAAAGCCTCTACATTCATAAAAGGAATCCAGTCTTTGAAACAACACTTTCTCCATAGTTAGAAAAATAGATGTGATTAAGAACTGAAAAAAAGAAAACAAAAAGCCTTCAGTCTAATCAGAGACATAAATTTCAGTCTACAAAAGATCTTTTCTATGGAATAGGAAGCTTAGAAATGACAGACACTTTAAAACTGCTGTTACAAACATATGCTTAACCACATCATAAGCAGCTCTTTGTCAATTCTACAGTAGCAAAAAGCTGTCCAGCTGGAAGTCAGTGGAAACCTCCCCTCCCCATCCACTGCAAGCAAAATCACACTACCATTGTGTGAAGCCTGCTTCAAATATTAAACTATGTATCTCCTAGCTAAAACATTTTAAAATACTGGCAAATAAAGTCGCTTTGTTTTCACAAATAAAATATAAAATTAAATTAAGACACACTTTTCTGGCATGTACTAAAGGTCATGCAAAAGTGATAATCACATTTTCAAATAAATACACTGCAGCACAATGGAGATTGGGTTATAAAGAGAAGCAGGTTTAAGCTAACTCAAGTACTTTGAAAGTCATGAAAAGAAATACTTAAAGCAAAATCTATGCTTTGCACGAGAAAAATTGGGCATAGCTATTTGACAGATGGATGCTCTGTATTTGATATTGCATACGCAGTACCAACAAGTTTATAGTCACCATATGGAGCACAGAGCATATTGGGAACCTACACAAGTGATTCTTTGTGCATTGCAATTAGAGACTCTTAACAGAAAGTAGTAATATTTTTTTTCCCCAATGTCAGTCAATGCATATCAAAAGATATCTGACAAACCATAAAAAATAAAGTAGCTTGCTCTCTTTCGTTTCCAATTTTCTTCTGGAAAATTATTTCATCAAGAAGTGGCTGACAACACTATCACGGTTCAGAAAAGGTTAGCTACTATGACTTTGCTTATTCAGATGTGAGTGATAAAGTCTGGAAGTTAGTCCAGCTGAGCTTCCCATCTGCAATCCCTACATACCTTTGATTCTTAATGAGAAATTTCAGTAGAGCAGTCTCAAAAGTTATTTCTTTCCCACTGAAAACTGAAACTTGCTCTTAAATTTACCCTGCCATAGAGGAGACCTCTTGCTCAACTGGAAAGCAGAAATAAGTGAACTTCCCACTGTTCGGTAGAAAAAGTTCTTGATGGTGGGTTTTACCTCTGCTGGCTTGCCAACACCAACGATAATCAACTTGCCGTCCTCCAAGCCAACAAGGATGTGGCTATACTCTTTGGTGACAGAAATGCAATGAATTGGCAGTCGCATGGCTAAAGGGGAGATGCTCAGACTCAGGCTGAAATGAACAAAAACCACATAGAGAAAGCACATCATGTATTTGTTTGCACATACTGCAAAGAGTCACACTGCAGTTGAAATTGCTGTCCACAGGATGCACTATAAAACAGTTTCTCAGGGATCCTGTTTGCAATTTCAATTATTGTAAACTTCTAAGGAACAACCTAATCGTACCTCAGAAGAGAGCTCCAATAACAAGAAAAGGCATGGATGGGTAAGTCAGTAAATTAAGACATTTTCACTGAAGAACAGTAACATTAGTCCCACAACAGCCTAAGTGACAAAGATCACTTCCATTCTGAGGAGCAATGGAGCTCTACAGAGTGTAGCAGTAAGTGGAGTTTAAAACTCAGTGTAGAAGTACATGAGGCTTGATCCTGCGGTTGCCGAGCTCCCAGTGACTAATCAGACATGGGGACAATCACAGCTTGCAGATGTCAGACACAGCTGTTCCTAAATTCTGTCAGTTCTAGGTGTATAATTGGGATAAATGCCTGGGAAGAAAGTAGTCTGGTACAACCTCTCATTTTTCTTTTCTCCCTATCTCAGTTCCCCGCTAAAAGAGTGTTTTCAGGAACACACAAAAAAGCAATGGCTACCCCCGACAGCACCAAGCAAAGTCCATGTTACACAGCCACTTCTCAATAAGCCTTTACATTTGCATGTCAATAATAAACTACTGATGGTGGTACATTACCTGTAGAGATCCCGTATGGAAAGAAATCCCTGTAAGCTGCCCATCACAATATACTCGCCAGTCACACACATGTCTGACACTTCCTCCTTCAGAGTCTCAGAACCCAGATATTTTCCATTGACAGAATAGAGATGTAATGCATTCTTATCCTGAATAGATCAAAAATAAATCTGTCACAGAGGATTGACTGGATTAAAAGTGTATTATTTGTATCTTTAGCTCACTAACAGGAGCTAACCTGGGCAATAACCTATGGATAATATTGCTGACAACAGTTCCCTTGTTGGATGATACAAGAGTACTGAGCCTACATGCAATGTGTATGTATACCAGGCCCTGTATGGAAATTTTTGAAGTTATTCCTCGTTACCTCTTGATGTAACATGGTAATGTTTTACCTATCTATCTAATCAATTCCAAATTTTCTGGAAACATCTATGGATTTAATGGACAGGTCCCTATTTTATAAGGGTTTGTGTTAAGGAAGAAGAAAGGAAAAGAGCACTCATCTTCAGCCCTGCTGCCACCCTCCCTCTCCCCCACCCCAAATTGAAAAGCAGAAGGAAATAGGTATACTTCCACAGAGCTAGATCTAGGAGCATTTTCTGGACAAGGCAATGAATTCTTGACGAATTAAAGACGCAGCTAACATGACCATCTTAAGTTCTTCCAGCCTGACAATATCTTGGTGTCTTCTCTCCCCAACTTCCCAATGCAGATAGCATGCCTACATCCAATAAATTTGTCTTCCAAGAAATTTCCCATGCTCATAGAAACCATAACAGCTCTACCCTTATTAAAGCAACTACACAGCTACTTAACAGACAGAATACGCTGCACTGTGAACCTTATAGCTGTCTCTCCAATCCAAAACTAAGAAATATCAGTGTAGTCACTGGACATCTTGCACCCACAACTTACTACTCCCCTTATAAGCCTCTGTTTCTGTGCACAGTGGAACTTGCTTCCCCTAGTTTTCCATTTCAAAGCAGCTCTCCCATGAAGATTCATTAGTGCAATGCTTGGGCATCTTCCTTGCGCGTTTGGAGATTTTTGTGAAACTTACAAGAGCACAGCATGCCTGTGATTTATCTTTTAATCAAATTTCACTCAAATTGGCTAGCAAAATAAAAAAAAAAATAAGGAAACAGACACAGCATGCTCAAAAAGCCTCATTACTTTAGGAAATAAGGATAAAGTTACGTACATTTATGATTAAAGTCTTCAGCAAAAGAAACAGAGGTATTCCATGAACCTAAGTACCTTAAGAGTAGTCTTTCCTTCTATGCTGGTGTGGACAACTATATGGCCTTCCCAGGACACAGACAGATTGGGAACAGTCAGCAGGAGAGAACTCTCACAAGGTGGTCGCAAAGTCCTCACATACTGACCTTTCCGAATAGTGCGGACAATAACAGTCCCATCCTGCAGCAACCAAATTTAGGTAAGTTGTTACTCAGCAGGTAAGTTACCGCAACACACAGAAAAAGTATTTAAATACAGAGGGAATATTTTGAAAGCGCTTAAATCCTTAACTGGAGATCAAGACTCCTGAGCCTTAGGAACTCTACACAAAGAAGCCTTCCCCTCAAGGCCATGTACTACAGGCATATGAAAAAACCAAATGCAAACAGGGCAAGAGGGGAAGGATAGGCAGCAAATCAGCCATTTCATAGGTCACATTTATGTGTAGGCATTATATGCAGTACAAAGTCAGAGTTCAGCAGCCTGCCAGTGCAGTACAGTAAGGCAGAGCATGAGTAAGCTGCACAGAACCTTCAAGGTTAAAGAAGCAGGGAAGAAACTGTCACAGAATTGTTTCTGTGAGAAGCTTAAGATCTCCAAATAAGTCCACACATGTTAAAGCTCATCTGTGCAGAACAACACAACATGGTAGCTAAGGCCTATGCTGTGCAGAGCAGTTTGAGACAGCCTGATTTAAGCAGGCAGCAAGGGAGATGGCACATATCTTCTTGATGTGCAAGGCTGAAGAAAAAGATCATAAAATAGTCACATTTTTTGTATTATTCTTAATCAACTTCAAACATGCTCCATGGTTTGAGTAGAGAAGAGGCAAAGAAGGGAAAAGTATGAGGATGCTTACCCTGGATCCTGACACTGCCATATCCAGTTCAGTGCTGATGCCAACACTCGAAACTTCATCAGTATGCCCATAAAGGATCTGCAATGGCTTAGGTGCCAGGCCTACAGGCACTCCTCCCTGAGAGTAACAAAAAGTGCAATGACACATTCTCTTGCAGCTGAAGGACAAACAAAAAATAAATTTCTGGTATCTTCAGTATCAGTTGTGTGAGATGTATATTTGACATAGGCCAAAACCAAAGGCGTGACTCACCCATTCCAATTTCAATTTATTGCCTTTTATGTCAGCAGCCCTATTTACTGAAATCACAAGAATGAACGAACATACCGTTACTAAGTGGATGTGAAAGACAGAATTCCTTAGCTGACTTGTTTCTATCCCTTCAGATGTCCAGGTGTGCAAGGACTACAGTGAGCAGTCCTAACAGGAGCTGTTCACCCACCCATCCACCCACTTTTTCTTCACCTATGTATCTGGGCTTGTTCAGTTCTTACAGTTTACCCTGGAATTAAACACTATCTTCACAGCCAAGCTTGAAGAAGCTGAAAGCTATTTTGCTTAAAATTACAGCAACTCTGTTCCATTTTCTAAGGAAAAGTAAGCAAATAATCCTTCTCTGTGACTACCAGTAGTACGACATGCAAAGGAAATCTTGCAATAATGCTCATTAAAAATAGTCAGCTTCCCACATGACTGCAGTGTGTCAAAACTATTTAGTACTTTTGTTCCAGTGAGTGTACCGTCAGCATATACAGACTTGTTCTCAAACCAGTTCTAAGGCAAGACCTGTGCTTAGAGAGACGGGACAGTAAATAGTTCTGCAGAGGACTCTTTATTCTCATTTCTGTGATAGAAATTTGACTGCCAACCAAGCCCTGAAAGACTGAAGCATGCAGAAATGAAGAACAAGTGTAAAAATACAGAGCTGGGAAAGAAGGTGGCAATGCAGAGCAGACAAGTAGAATGGAAGTGACAGTATGCAGTCCATTGTTGTCACTTTGTAAAGATCAAGATAAAACTCTCACAAGAACAACTTACAATACATAAAACATCACTTATATATCCATTAAATAAAAAAATACATTAAAAATGTTAAGAAAAAGCAATTTTAAACAAAGATAATCTCCAGAGGATGATTTATTTAACTCATACTGAAAAGATAAATAAACTAAAAAGTTTCCAATGTCTATCCTCACTTGAGACAAAAAAAATACTGTTGAGAGCACTAAGGTCTCACTTTTTTCACCACACACCATTGGTACAAAGTACTTCTTGGAAGAATTATAAATACTCCCACCATGAAGACAGTTTCCACAAAAATACATGCAGTTATGCACCACTGTACTGGTTTAAGGTGCTGACTTTAGTTCAATGATAAGAACAAGGTGACCTGACCAAATGTACTGTCCATAACACCGCAGCTCCCCTCTGCAGTTAATCCTACTTGTTTATTTGTAATGCAGCAATCAGAAATGAACATTTAAAATGCACAACAATGGAAATGGCCTCACATTTGGAGTGTGAGCACACACATGCACCACGCAACCACTTTCATTGTGTGAAAGCACAAGACTAATATTAAAGAATTCTAAAACGCCAGCGTAAATCCAGGGAACAGACTAGTGCTGTCTTTGCTAACTCCTAGTGTACTTCCCACAGAGGAAACGCAATGCTAAAATGCAACTACTGGAGTGAACAGCAGCCTAGAAATGTAAAAATCCTCAACTATAAACATTGCTCTAATTCCGATAGTCTCAAGCAGTGTCTCTCTTCCGTTCTTCCATCTGTACAATAAAGGATAATATTTGCCTATCCTGAAATAATCTACGAATCTTTAAAAGTGCCTCTAAAATATTGTACTTCATCTATATAGTAACTAATGTGTATAGTGAATATTTCAAACACAGAAGACAATGGGAGTAACAAAATTACTAAGCTAATCAATTTTAGCGGACTATCTTCCCTGCAAACCTGAAAGAAAGGAAATCAATAAACCATCATAGCAAAACAGAGAAGCACAAAAAAGCATTCAGAAACTGCTTCTCAGAGTATGCCTAAATAACCTACCTGCTGAACTATTTGCCATATCATACAGGTAGTATCTCTGGAGCCTGAAATTAAATGAATTCCACAGTAGTCTATTGCCAAGCAGGTCACAATATCTAGATAAAGGAAAGAAAACAGGAAGTTATCACATAGATATTTAAGACTAATTTCCCACAGAGTGACAATGCGCATGCAAGATGTCAACCATGTATCCTGACTTGCAGTCAGCATGAAATGTTCCACTGTTATCAGGGCTGATGAGACTGTATTAAACAATGAAGTCACTGTACAGCCAGGTGTACCAGTTGGTACACCTGACTTAGTCAGCTTTGCTACCTAAAAACAGCAGTCAAGCCTTATTTTGAAACTACATTAAACCATCACTACAATGACTGAAAAGCCATGCTCAATCATGGTTCAAATATTCTGTTCTTATGCTGCCATTCCTTTATAACGGCTACGCTTGTCTGTCCAAGTGCACTGGCTATAATTCTTTCCAAAAAGACCAAACATCAAGGTACAATATATAAAACCTTTCATTTCACAATATAAAGAGTTACTAACCATGTGTCTGATGGCTGTCCAATCAGCTTGCCTTTGTAAGAGATGTTCACTCTGATGCTATTGTCCCAGTGTCCTCCACTGAAGAGCAGTTGCATCATGGGATACTGCAAACAACTTAGAGGTGATCTCCAGCCCCGGTGCAAAAGGACCACTCACGTTGCGTTGTGTTCTGTAGGCAAATGATGAGCAGTTAAGAGTAACCTTAGTTCAAATCAATATATTTTGTACTTCCTACATCCTTAAAATTAGTAAGAAATTCCATCTATAGACGAGGCTATATTTAAAAAAAATAATAGGTGAAATTCTGGCCCTCTGATATCCATGGCAAACTCTCACTGCCCTCAGCAAGTGGAAGCAAGATTTCACCTTAGATCTTAAGTCTTTTATGCAATTGCTTCTGTATGGATAACTCATGTCCCTACTAAGTACTGTAACAGTAAAGAAAAAAAAAAAGGAACTTCCAAAAACCGAACAAAGCTACCACATATACCTGCACTATGGTAGCTTTCATACTTTCTTACACCCATCTCAGATTCCAGATTAGTTTTTATGATTGATAATTAGAAAAAAACTAAGAATGAAGAACCTTGCAATGCCATTTACATAACTTTTCTAGAACAGTATTACAGATTAGAGGTAATATTATTGAACATCAGAAGATGCACTCTTAAGTGAAAACTCAGCCAGTGAAAACAGTACAATCCACTGATTGTTTGAACAATTACTGTATTTTATTACTGTAGACGCATTCATCTGCACATCTCCTCATCATTGCTTACTTGGGATTTGTCACTGTGGTATCTCTGATGAATGTCAAATAGTTGGAGATATTTTTATCATAAGGTAGCCAACCATGAGTTCCAATATGCAGTTCAGACTTGCCGTTACCTAAAAAGTTTGACAGAAGAATCGGTGAAACCCAGAGGCATATTTTTCTGCTTGCCTTTGACGGTTAATGGAGCTTGCATAAAATCTACATAGGCTTCTTGAGAATTTACCACAAAGAAAAAAGCACCACACAGCCCTCCCCCCACAAATTGGAAGAAAAAAAAAAATCCAGCTCAGATGAGTTAATCCACATGTGGTACATATTACCAAGTTAGAATAATTGTATGATCTAGATAGGTCAGAGAAGGAGGGGAAAGACACAAAAAAACCCCCAAAACCCAGCCAACTAGCACTTCTCAAACATTTCATTACAATTTAGTCATTTAGTTTAAGCTGCTGCTTCTCTTGTTTGAAATACTAATCATTAATAGTTAACATATTAACACAGGAAGTTTTAAAAAAATTGTACTACAGTTCTTTTTCTGAGAAAGTAAGAAAGGAATCTAATATTCGAGGTTATTTCACCAGATATTAGAAAAAACACAACGAGGAATTTTAGATGTGTCCAAATTCCAAATGACATATGCATATACCACATTAAGCCAGGACAGTAAGTTTGACCTACAAAATAGGAATATTGGAAAGAATATTCCTTTCCTGGAAAACATAGGTATTATTGCACAAGGGCCAGTATCCAGACCATACATACGGATGTAAATACAAAAACATTCTCCTCCTTTCATCATTTGGCCATCTGCCATAGTACTAGACACCTGTATTAGTGCAAAAGTTAATTTTAGAACAGTGCAGGCCTTTGGAGTGTGTATACGCCATATACAGTATAGTTTAATATATGGGTTGGAAAGTAATGATAAACATAATGATGCCATTTATAACTCAATCCTGTCCATTTTAAAGCTGGGGCTGCATTGCATTAGGAAAGTGATTGGCTACCATGGGAGTGGTTCAAGTGAGCAACTTACAATACACCCTCACTACAACTTACACTCATGTCTCATCAGCTCTTAAATGCCGTTCAACAAATCAGCCCTAGCTTCTCTTCAGAAGACAAATATTTAACTTACAGCTGACATTCATTATAGGTTAAGGAACACATTGATCAGGAACAGTTACGAAGTGTTTCTCTACCAGCTATATGAAAAAATACACCTATTTGACTGTCTGGCAGTCTAAGAATAGTATTGACACATGCAAACTCACCAAGATCTCTGGGCTTCCCTGAGAAATAAAGGAACGTGGACTGATTCCTGGGGACAACAGCTTTGACGATGGGCACCACCGTCACTGATTCCTCTAAGAGAAAGGACATGGTTTTGGTCTGATTATATCTAAGAGCTAGAGGACAATCTCTAGAACCTGTAAAGCTAAGACCCAAAGCCTCTGGACATCAATGTCGACCTGTACAGTACTCTAAGGCACTGGTACACACATATTCAGTTCACGCAGGTATGTCTTTGTCACAAACACCAGAAACGAAACCCTGGCTCTGTCCTGAATCAGTGAGTTTAGCTAACAAGTTCGTGAGTCCTCGATACCACAGTGATGTTCTCTGCTTTCTTGGTGTGGTGGCCTAACTTAATATCAAACAACACCCACAAAAGCAGCCAGAAAATACAAATTTATGGGTTCAAACCTCTATGAAGTTAACTAAAAAGACAGAGTCCATTTTATACACATTGCATTTTAAAATATTTTCTTAAATAGGAAGCAAGTTCATTTCATCTAGGTTGTGACCTTTTGTTCAAGTACACCAGAAATTTCAGATTAGACTTAAAACAATTTCAAGTAACACATCTACCTCTATGAAGAATGACTTCAGTCAGTGAGGTGTTGGAAGAGATTCAGAGTAGAGTATCACTTTTAGTTAGCCTTTTGCACTACCTCTTCTGCTGACAGCCTTTGCGGATGGGGCTCCTAGGAGACAATATTTGAAGGAATATCAAATTAGGACAAATTTATCAATTTGTTCAAGTCACATAAGATATTGGCAAAATAGACTCTTAAGCACATAATTTCCTTCTTAAAGTAAATTCATTTCTGTTGAAAATGGTATGATAAATTTCCATCAGTGCGACCTTTACAAATGGTAATGTGGCAAAGACTTAACATTCCTAAAATGACAAACCATGATCTTACAAACCATTATCTTTTCATTTTTTCACAAGTCCTTTGTAACTCAGTTGGATTTAACCACAAAGGTCTGATTGAGAGGAAACAAAAAGCATTACCTTTAACAGGCTGACAGGGAGTTTGTCCAAAATTGTTATCATCCCTTCTAAAGCTTTCCTTTCTTTCTCATCTGTAAAGGCATCCAAATCCACAGCCCCTGGATCACAAACAGAATGATGAAGGGTAGAAAAAAAGGAAGAACAACATAATCCAAACAACTTATTGAGAAACGACACAGTCAACAAATGTTGCAAAACTTAATTGCAGCATTATCACCCTTTACCGCAGAAAAGCCTCCAAACAATGCCTCCATATAAAATACGATCTGAAAACTCCACTCTGCATGTGGAATTTTAAGTGTATCTGTAAGTGCAAGAATTGCAGGCTTTTGTCTTATCAAATGAATTAAATATACTTAATGCATGCAGTAAGTGGCACACAAAAGCCACTCAAAATTCAGCTTTGGAATTAACAGACTAACATCTGTCTTCAATATTTGTTGTTATTAAGCAACTTGCCTTGACTCCTAAACCACAAGAAACCTCTTCCCACAAATGCTTTTAAGCAAACAAACTAACAAAAAACTCCAAGCACTTTTAGAAACAAAATACAAGCAACTGGAACAGCCCCCCTTTAAAAAAAAATTATTAATATTTCAGGTTCACAACTTCTGATCAAAGCATCAAATATTCTAGTTCTTTGATGATAAATTACAAGTTATGCTGCCATATTGCACCTATAATTCTGTTGCCTTACCATATACTACTGTATGGCATGCTCACAAATCAAGTGTTTTTTGTCTAAGACTGAAAACCCACAAGTCTGATGACAATGACAAGAGAGCATGCTGCTTTGTACCTTCATAAGTGCAATAATAGAACACATTGAGCGCCTCCACTGCAGCTGGTCCCCTCTGCTTGTAGCCAAAAATCAAATCTATCCATTCATGAAGATGAGCAGAAACATACTCGGATTCCTAGAAGGAAAAAATGTCTTGTAAGGAATAAGAGAAGTACTGCTCCCTTCTTAAAGTATTTACTATTTCTGTGAAAGAAATTTAATTCCTAAACTAAGGGTTTCCACAAACTAGGTATACACCAATGTATAGGGCAGAAGCGTAAGAATATCCACGTGCGTTAAGTGCAGTAACTGCCAAGTAAGAGGGAAAATAATACAGCGAAGCAGGCCCATCTAGACTATTGAAATGCAACTATGCAAGGGAAGGTAAGCTGCTAGTTCCCTAGTACCCTACAGAATAATCTCTAAAAAGCAAGGGAAGTCTCATCACCTAAATCCACCTAATCTGCACTTTATACTCCTAGTAGCAGCAAACTCCCAAATGATTAGTATCTTCAGGCTCTTTCCTTTTAAATTTTGAGCATTTTATCAACATGCAGTGGCTTTTAACTGAAAGTTTCTAACAGTACTTGTAATGTCAAATGCAACCACAACTCTAGTTTGAATGCTGTATTTTACACTTAAGCCACAGTGACATGTGTAGGTGTACTTTCTTTATCATTACTTCACACATACAAACATCATCTTACCAGAGCTCTCCTGTGTTTATAAATGAAGTCTTCTGGGGAGTGGGCCCATTTGGGGAGAACAACATCATTTACCACCTCTTTGGATATTTGAAGCTGACCTAAGTTAAAACCTAGTGAATAATTTGGAGAATTTTAAGAGTTACTACAAAATATTTCAAATATCCTCATTCTCAATAAAGATTAAAAAGCATTCTTTTCTCAATGCAAGGAAGGATATTGGAAATTTTTTAATGTAAATCTCCAATAATGCTAACACTGCCATAGGAGGCTAAGTTCTGCTCTGAAAGTTTAAAATGTTAATGATACAGGACAACAATTGTCCAAAGCACCTAATGATTTCAAAAGCTGAAGTCCCAACCTTAAAAGCGCATTAATCATTTACACGCCTATATTTCAAAATATCTGCATTTGCTTTGTTTTACCAGGATAAGAGTCCAAAACACTTCAATGAGATTATTCATAAGAATGAAGTTACTTATAGGTTTTAATGGTTGTAGAAGCAAGGCTTTCAAGAAGTCTTAAATCCCACCACCTTTCATTAGAACAACCTCCAAATATGTCCATGACTTTTGAAAGCGTGACTTTGGGTTTCCAATTTCTGTAAGTCAAACTGTAGTAGAGTGTAGCTAGCAGACTCAATTAGCAGCAGCACAAACATACAAATCCATTTTTTAAATTGCGTAACAGGGAGAGAAAGAATCCCCTATGCAATAAATGTGAATTAAAAAATAGCTAGGAGTCTCATATCCGAATGCAGGATGTTGTCTTTTCAATCAGCATTAGATATAGAGTGAAACAGCTTCCTCCCCCCCTCCCCCCCCCCCCCCCCCCCCTTCTTCTGATGGGTACTGAAACCTTACATGGCTCTAAAATGAGGTGACTTAACATTGCATTGAGAGATAATAGAACAAGCAGAAAATATGCTGGTTGCCTAGATAACAAATAAAAAACGACACATGTTTGAAGATGTCCAAACCTATCACCCAATGGACCCAGTAAAAGACATACCAATCAATCTGTATTAACTTTTTGCTAACTATTTAATCGAGTATTAACTATTGCTAACTTTTTCTTTTTCAAACATCCAAATGAGCACCTCTGATATGTTACATTAGGTAACAACACTATTTTTAGCCATCCTTAAGCCCCCAGTCTGAATTTTAAACAACGTTTAGGCTGATGCTTAACACAACTGGTGTCTTCATTAAACAGTTTTGAAGCCAGCATGATGATTAAAGTAATTTATACAAGCATACTATAAAGCTTAAATCAGTAGTGTTCCACAGCATTCATAACTGGTTGTAACATTCTTTTCTGAAGAATACAAGAATAGTTTTCTATGAGAATATCTGAGCAGTCAGTTTACCATTTTGATTCTCTCCAGGAACTCTGGAAAGTAGAAGAACTCTGGGATAAGTTCCTTGACATCATTGGGGTTGTCCATGAGTGCCTGCCAGGTAGCAGGAATAGAGTGGAACTGCCTGTCAGCACAGTCAATCTGTGGATCAGAAAACTCAGGTTAGACTTGATCATTCCCCGAGTAAAATGATAAGGAAGAAAAAGAAAGGTGCTGCTTATTTGCTCACAGCATACCTGCCACTTTGAAGTTGGATATGAAGTGTCGTGAAAGGTTCTACCCGAATGAGATAATGCATGACACCAGCAGCATTTGAGTATGGTTCCCATAGTGAAATTTGTCAATTATCCCAAGGGGATCCTCAAAATTCTCATATCTAAAAAAAAAAAAATTTTATAAATACAGCTGAGCCCTACAGCTGATTTACATGTGGATCATGCTTATTGGAGGCAAGGATTCAAAAGAAACGATCATAGCAATCTATAAGAGAAAAACATTGAGTTCTATTAAACATGAGGATTTCAATTCTGACTTAGAAAGTCCCTAAGTAAAAGACTGCTGAAAGATAGAAACGTACACCGGATGAAGCCTTTGCATACCTGTTCTTATACTCTTCCCTATGCATTTGCTATCAGCTGTCAGAAACTGGATAAAGGGCAAGACAGGCCTGATTTAGCATGACTTTATACAACAGACAAACCCCCCCACATCACTGAGTATTTATTATTGAAGGGACTTATGACAGTTTCCTGCAAGATCTTAAAAAAAAAAAGAAAAAGAAAAAAAAAAAAAAAGAGTGTGTGACTGTCAGGATGCAGAAAAGAGATTTAACACTCATGTCCATTTCCTTTCCTACTGGCAAACTCATTCTACAGTACTATGCCACCATCTGGCTGATATATTCCTCAGTGTCACAAGGCTAGTAAGAGAAATTATAGTTAACATAACGCTAGAGAACCAGTTTCATTACGGTCAGGGATAGAGCCTAATCATTCAAAGAAATTCTCCATGTTCCAAGTTTTCAGAAGAAAGGTGGTTTTGGAAGAAGCCTGACAAGTGCAATTGGTATGATAGCACACTCACTCCCCACGCTAGCAAAAAAGGAAGGATCGCTACACTGATGTGTGGGTGTAAGCACTTGTCATTCCTACCTATGGAGGAGTTGCTGGAAGTCACTGAGTTATGTTTTATTTCAAAGATAATAATCTATGCTTGAAAAAAAGAGCAGGAAGCACAAATTTAGGATCAGCACAGGCAGCTCAACTCATCCGTATGATTCACATTCCTTATCTTGAAGCAGACATGGGTACACAGTATGTCTCTTCAAGCTGCTGGGCCCTTAAATTAAGTGTTTCTACAGCCTTTCAGTTTTTTCATCTCCACATACGAGAAACAATTGAAAATTTTACAACAGTAAGTTTTTGTCGTTTCAGTGCCATATAAGCTAACTAATCTGAAACACAGCAGGAACAACAAATCAACAACCTTTGCAAATGCATCTGTGATTGTTATAAGACTAGCTTTTAAAAATTTCACTGTCACCACTTATTTTAAAATGTGTTATTAGCCTGGTGGCTCAGAAAAGACAGAGAAATATAACTGACTGTTCAAATACATACTTCTCTTTCACAGCCTTAGCATTCTTTTCATTTACCACCCCAATGGGGTTTGGACAGATCCCTAAAGACTGCAGGATTATTCAGGTCCAGTTTCTCTCTGAAGTATAATCTCGTAAAATCCAGGGGAACTGAAAAAAGAGTCAAAGATCAATCTGAGATTAAAATCCATCTTTCAAAATAGAAACACACATACCTTTGGCAAAAACGTAAAAATATTTTAATTACCACAGGATATTGAGCAAGGTCATTGTAAGTTCGTCCTGCCATTGTGTTCAGCTGAATAAGGTAGTCAAAGTTGGATATTTCTCTATTCACCCATTTCTGAAGGACAAAAAAAAGATACAATGGAAGTCACTATATCAAAGATACCACTATTGCAAATTACAGGTCTTGTCAGTATTATTTGCCAGAGGGATGTATTGGCACAAGACTAAGAATAGTATGAAAGTCCAAATTTAATTTCTCCTAACAAAGTTTATTTTCCCTTTGATTCAGTGACAGTGCTACCTATATTTCATTGAAATCATGTCCCTGATTGATGCCACTACTGTTTTAAATACAGGGCAGCAGACAACTAGTAGCCTCAGAATAAAAAAGAAGAAAAACAGAAATGAAAGAAACATAAAGGTGGCAGGTAAACAGGTACTGGGAAAAAAGGGGAACAGAACTTGGAAATCCATTAGAGTTCTAAGGTCAAAACTTATTTATAAATTGTTCTCACCATTGACTAATGGTACAGAAATTTTTAAACTAACATTGTCCTTGCACCTTTGCTCCACTATTATATTTAAACCAAAGAACAGAGCTGTGTTCAGAAGGGCTCAGTGTCTGCCTGTAGCGTGACGGTGACATTTCATTACAGATGATATTTTCTCTACTTAAATATACAACATGATAGCTTTGTTGTTAGGAAACAAAGAAAAAACAAAGTATTTCCAATACTTCAAAAGTCATTTGTAAAGCCTCCTCCCTCAGAGAAAACTAAACTGTGGCATAAAGAGATGGAAGATAAAAATACATTTACTACATTTAAAAATGTATCCATGTTTAGAGGGTAATACAGACATTTTGACATTTTCCTTTTATACCAATATTACTAATTCCCTTAATACCACATTTCCTACTAATCTTCACACGGGTTTTCTTGAAAGCCTCATCATGAAAAGGTAGCAGGGAAAGTTATTTGCACATGTAGTGAAAGTAGTTCCAAAATGTGCACTCAAGATCATGGACTAAAACCAGAAGCAAGTCTGCTACATGTTTTCCATTCTTGTTGGAACACTTGTCATAATCACTTCAACAGAGCCTGGCTCTATCCATTTACCTCACTGACTGTAAACACAAATCATAGCAATTCTAAAAATACGCATATGAAAGTTCAGGGACCAGACCGAGGGTACAGCGGTGGGCAGTTGCCGTCTAAACACTGGGAGAAAAAAAAAGTAGCATCAGTAGTTCAGGACCTTCCAGGACTCCTTCAAGGAGCAAAGGAATGCTCTAGAGCATTTATGCTGAAGTCTCGTACCTGCATCAAACCTGAAGCTTTAAAAAGTTCCTGTGGAGATCTGGTCCCAGAAATATTCGGAGAACGCAGCGACAGTATTCGACTATATACTTTGTTTCGTACCTGTTAGGAAACAGCATTAATTAAAAAAAAAAATAAATTCTTGAGATTGAAGCTGACAAGTAAACAACTTCTCTGCTAATTAAAATGTGAAATAAATGGAACACAGTTACACTTTAAGCCCTTTATCTCTTGCTGCATAAAACGTTTGGACATGGATGGACATGACATCCTTCAGTTACAAGATACGAAGGCAACATATGTTATGAAGTGATTTTTTGTCTGTGTGTGCGTGTAGATGCTACACAGAAAATCATTATTCCCACAGAAGTCTTCTAGGAAATACTGTTGTTCAAATAAAATTACACCAATGTTTTCCCTACAAAATTATTGCAAAGATTAGTAACTTAAAAAAAATTATAGGAGCTATTCATAAACTGACCTACTAGTATGTAACTCGCCTAAGTTCTGACATTTACCTAGACCCACATACAAAGGATCACTTACCTTATCCAAGGGGAAAAAAAGAGTGCACTAATCCTAAACCATGGAATACAGAAATGTTAACCATTTCCAATGTTGTGGTAAAATAGAAAGTCTCCTTTGCTTTGTAATTAATTTGTTCAGAATATTTAAAAAGATGTGTGGGCTTCAAAATATTTAGATTACTACTGATGTAATTTTAGTTGAATAGTTCTTCTGTATCATAACAGAGAGAGAGAGAAGGGAAAAAGAAGAATCTTGTTTTATCCATCTTTTCACAATTAATCAGTTTCTAGATGCCAGACTGAGGTTTTTACAGACTGCAGTCTAGTTTCCCATAATGGCTATATCTAGCAAACCTTTTGCTACTAGTGTTACAGTATTATGAAAGACAGCAGACTCAAATTAGACACAATCAGTGAACTTAAACTTGACACTTGTGCTAATTATATAAAATCAAGGAAATTTGGGAAACCCATACCTCCTTATTGAAGTTGAGGAAATAGTTGGTTTGATCGGTAAGGAAGATCTCCAAAGCTGACCTCCTCAGGTTGTACCGACGCAAATGTATCTCCCGAATTTGAGAAAGGTGCCATTTGAAATCAAAACCTACCCCTAGGAAGAGCGCTTTGATTATTGACTTGAAATATATCAAAAACTTTTCATACAGACATAATGCAGTATCATTTCCAGTCACCCCAGAGTAAGCAAATTTTATACGTGGCTTGATTAACCATTTTGCTAGGAAAATATTCATTTCAGCTATTGTTCTGCTGAAAGAAAGAGGCAGCAGGAAATATCTGATGGAGTGCAGAATTTGGTTTTGCTTTCTGATCAAAGACACATTATAAATGTATTCTGTTGACAAAATATATGAACCAAACCCCTTTGCTTTCTTAAATAGGCTCAAATAGAAGCTTTTATGTTTAGAATTCCCAAAAGGCCAACTTCCTTATATACTGTTTTAGAAAATTTTACTATTATTGGTCAAACATTTCAGTTCACTGTTTTCATACTCAACTGTGTATATCTATTAGAGTTCACTAAATTAATATAGATGATTAATGTTTACATACTACTACCTTTGAATCATTACTTACTACTCCTTTTTAATCAATGTATGAGTGAAACATTATTTGTCAGGGAGAACAGGAAGGTGCCATTTAAGCAGCAAATTAGAGGTAATGACATTTTTATAGTCAGTAAACTTACTTAATTTTTTTAATGAGTTAATTTTTTAAAAAAATACTAAGAATAGTGAATCAGTTTAACAGCTTAGGAAGTACAGTTCCAGATTCTTGATTCTGAAGGGATCAGCCAGCCACTGACCACCAAGTACAGTATTAAGTACAGATCCACAACTTGTCTCTTCTCAATTAGTTTGACACTCATTCTCAAAAAATCAAACTCAACGTACTAAAAACAGAATGCTGAACTGCACTGAAAAGAGAGAGATACTGATCATGCTTACCTTCCTCTTTTTCAATGCTACCATCAAAGAAATAGATGTGCTGGGTAGTGATCTCCAGTCTGCCAGGTATCACATCAATTACTGTAATGAGTTCACAGTCTTCAGACAATATTAGCTTTTCTTTCTGACTTTGTTCACCCTTCTCATCCCTACAAAAATACCACGAAGTGTTACAGGGTTGGGTAGATTATACAGTTGCTTAGGTACGTGGTAAGAGTACAGTTCAGAAAAAGAATCAAATTTGAATGGCATTGAAAGTACAACATAAATGATTATATGAAGCTACTGCCATCGGCAGTCTTGGATGTTTCAGACTAGACTACCAAACATATTTCATAGCATCACTCTTCAGGCTTGATATTTCAGTCTCGGGCACAATGGACTTGATCTCCTTTGAAGTATGAAAACATGAGGCTGCATTTCCCTTTCTTATTTAATTGCTAGGTGCTTAAATTCTCTGGCCCAGAGCAGAGCTGAGTCCTGGTTCATGTGACTAAAGTTATCTTCAGAAGTATTTGAAGTAACAGTTGCTCAGAAGTCTAGAGATATGATAGCTCACAAGCAAGCATTTAATAACCTTTAAGGTACAAGAAAATGCATTGGTATCACGCAAAGAAGTGCCACATCTCTACTGGAGTTCAACAGCATAGACACACACATAGATGCACACACAGCATCACATGTCCAGTTACTGGAGTGAAGCATCTGCTACCTCCCCGTGCTCCCCTGCCTTTTTTTTTTTTTAAAGTCACACAAGTGACATGAAGGAAGCACAGCAGGCCTTCTCTCTGGAATGCTCTTAAACACAGGGGACTCTCTAGCAGATTAATGTCAACCAAGCAAACATCTATGCTATACAGTTGATAATACAGGGAATGGCCTTGGCATCTATAGACTATAGACAGTCTCGTCTATGCCCTTACAGGGCAGACCGCCTCTTGAGAATTATAGCCAATGTACATAGTAGAAAAGCCTCAACAATTCTGTAGCTTCAGCTTCAGACCAACTGTGAGCAGCGAATCACTAACAGATCCTCACAAACACCTGCTCTGCCTTCTTTTCCCTGGGGCTCTTTATGTCTCATTGTTGACAATGATAAATCCAACAGCAACCTTTCTGCTGTTCAAAACTACTACAAAGCCCTGGATTGGATTGTTAAGGCCAGACAAAGAAAGAGGGAAGCTTTGTATGCTAATCAACTCCTGAAGTTGTTTCTCACTCCTTATCCCTAGCACAGAAACAAATTTCAATTGTTCTATTCTGCTGTACTTACAAATTGGAACTGGCTGCTGTGTCTTCTTCTGGTAGTTCAAGAACATCATCTTCCAAGTCACTCACTTTCACCTGTTTCACCACCTCCAGAAGCAGAGACTCACTAGAGGGCTGTGTCTGGTGCACACCTATCATACATAGACATTTCAGCTCATAAAATTTTTTGCTACACTTCTGGAAAGCTAAACTACTGAGTGTACCTTCTACTGTTGAATGTTGGTTTTAACCGAGTAAGAAGCAACCAGACTTCTCAAATACTTTGGGGGGGGGCAAGCAGAACACTAAAAATACTCCCTGAACTACGTTGAAATATATGTCAAATCATAACAGTATAAAAGGAAGACAAACATATTAGAAAATTTTAAACTGAATTCTGATGTGGACATTTCCAATAAAATATTTTGCAGTTTTCTGCCAGACACTGTTAAAGCATGCAGATTTAATGGAAGTACACTGCATTTGCTTTTTGCTTACTTGAGTTTACAAGAGTGTTATTTTTTTGGTTTGAGTCTTGATATCCAATACATCTAACTTAAAGAACAGTCTACATCACTAACTTAGCTGTTTGGCACACTTCTGAAAAACCGCTTCGTACCTATACATTTTAATCATAAGCTCTAAACAGTATTAAACAAATACCGTCTGCTTACTCTATCTCACTGTTTCCTTTTCTTGGAAAAATAATCTTATGCAAGACAGCTATGTGATTGCTTATTTTAAAACAAAGGAGTTCTTTAAAATTTTTTTTTTTTTTTTTTTCAACAAAACTACACATTTTGATGAACAAGGGGAAATGAATTCTACTCAGTAGGAAGATGCTGTTTCAGGTCAAAGCACCACTCATGTTACACATTTTACTATAGACGAAATAAAGAAAAATCAAGATTTAAGTATCTACCATACACTGATTCTGAAATACAAAGAGTAAAGGGTATATCTTCCTTCAGTAAAGACTGAAGAATCCCAAGTGAAATAGCAAATACTACTTTACCTAAATTATCTCTCAGGTCACTAGCATCCTGATGAGAGCTGAAGTTGTAATTCTGCACTAGTTTTAGTCTCATACGTGAAAAATTTTCCACATTTGAAAGTTTCCAGTGAATAGGATGCTGTTTCCTAGGAAAACAAGAATATTCATAAAAACAGTTAAAAGAAGGTAAAGACCTATATGAATGAACTGACTACAAAAGAGTACATATTTAGAAAAATACTGATCATCCACTTGTACATTGTAAAATATGACAGCAATAAACTGCATTTTAATTTTATATTTCATATTGCAGCTCTGATCATCCTATAGCACTTTGTAAACAGTTTTTATTTTCTAATGAAATACATCAAATTGTTTATGCTTTCAGTTAATGACAATTAAAAGACTAAAAAAAAAATCCTTACCCAGAACTTCCCCAATAGCTAAGACAGGCAAAATGTATTCTTTGAAATTGAAATTAGCTTCATGCATAAAAACTCGAAGTCTTTACTAACAAGTCTATTCTCTCTTTTCCAACAGAACCACCGATCCGCAGCATCTCTCAAAAAGTTTTTGCAATTGCTTCATTGATAACTGATTTTTATTTGTCATTTGGCAAGAAAATCTAGTATCCAGGTAACCAGCTCAGCATCACACTTCAAACTTTGCATTTTGATAATTAAGTGCAGAAAACATTATAAAAGATGCATTCAATATTAACTTCACATCTCAAGAATGGTTATCAGAGTCAATTTGACAAGGTTCTAACCATGTGAAACAGTATGTTAGTCATGTGAGCAAATTCCTTTTAAGCATCATATACGGTTTGATTTAAGAACATCACTCTTACATTTCAGACCAAGGACCACGTTCAGAGAGCAAGTAAAGCTGGGCTGCTCTCCACTGTCTCAGAGTAGCTGTGTGTTGACTATTAAGTTGTTTTAGCATACTGTTGTACCGCAGATTTTCCTGTCGAGCCTTTCTGCTGAATGGTTCCACAAAATGCTCCTGAAAAACCATGAAAAATAAATCTAGCACTGAAATAACTCTGACTTTTGAAAACAGTTTTGTGGCTTGCAAGAATTCTCATAAATTAAGAAGGAACAAAAGAAGTTGAGCAGTAAAAACTTCTGAAAATTTAAGGTAATGCTTATGAGAGAAATTCTAAAAAGCTCAGTACTAGAAGAAATGGCACCAAACTTCAAATTAAAAATGTGTAGAAAGTATTATCAATGCTGAATTCATATAAAAGCAATTTTTCACCATCAGAAAACTAGTCACTATTGGAAATCCTATTATAATAGGTAGGATTTTTGTTTAAATTCTGGTATTCTAGAATGTGACTTATATTGCATTCTTCCTTTAGCTACTTGAATTAAAAAAAAAACATACTACAAGGATACTTATTAAGATGACAAATGGAAAACAAGAGAAATGTACCTTAGCTATGATATTTGCTGTAATTACCAGTTAATTCTCATGCTTAAACTGAGTCTGAACCTTATACAGAAAGGTCAGTTCAGAAACAATCTTTCCACACATTAAATAGGAACTGTTCACTGTTTTAAATGTTTTCATTGTATTGAAGTAGGGTTAAAAAACCCCAAAAATCACACTGACTCATCTCCTAATGGAGAAGAGGTATTAATAATTCAAAACATAAATCAGAGTAAAAGAAGATGCATCTTATAGCTGAGCATAATTCTAGGTTGCTGTACTATGAGAAAGGCCTACTGTCCTGAAATAACTCTGCTTACAGGCAAGATTCTTAAACAGAAAGAACAGAATTACAAAGCATATCCTACAAGTGTATATAGTCACACTGCCCATAAAATCTTAACGCAATCAAGCTGCTTGCAATCACTTGAATTGGATCATCCTGGAATTCAGTTTCTCCATCTTTTAGAAGGCAACTCCTGAGATAGTTCTTCTAAGAGAAACTTGCACTCACTCAAAACCTTACCTGAAATTTAAGCTTACTTTCCCCTCTCTCCCGGTCTCGCTTGTGCATGTTCACCATAAATGCTTCATAACAATCTTTCCAATAAAGTGCCATCTGCTCATGATCATGTCTGAATGAATTCTCTTCATACTGCTTCATATTTGGAATAATCTGGTTCCAGCAAAAGAAAACAAAATGCACAATGTGATTTCTGAATGAGTTCCTCTGCTTTCATGGCTAAAAAGAGGGGGAAAATGATACAAAAAGAATCTACTACTTACATATTTGTCAATATAAACTTGCCACTCATCAGAGCTGCAGTATTCTTGAAAGTCCTCAAAGAAAGATGGGCTGCCATTGGTAGGAGGCAATGAAGGGAGATGCAGGTTCATGAAGAGAAGTTCATAAATCTTGGATACCAATGTCCGAACAAGGGGAATCAAAAATGAGTAAGTTTCTGTCTTCTCTTCAATTGATCTAGTCAAGATGCCTTCCAGCTTCCCCAAGAGGTAGCATGCTTCAGGCTGGCTCTCAATTACTTTGGTCTGAAGGAGGGTGTTTAGTTTGGCTGCTGCCATAGCACAGGCCTACACAGACAAACAACAAAAAATGAATGCCATCCTCAAAATAGTGATTTTGAGCACCTAACTTCTTAGCACAGGAGCATGTACATGTTCTGCCTGCATCCCAGGTAGCCTGAAGGCACACATGCATCAAATATGGGCACTGATCACTTATTCATCCTGTGATAACCAAACCTGAGCCAGCTGCAATCCCAAAGTCATACAGGTGCATTAAGACAATCATATACCTAAACTAACAATCCTGGCTTTACTGAAGGGCTCATATTCCAGGCACAGCTCTGTAACTTTGTTCCAAATGCTGATTTGGCAGAACAGTCCAGGTTCACATACACTTAATATATGTAAACTTGAAACTGCTAATAAATGTATTTTATGATAGAAACAAAAAGTCACAATTAGAATCACTATCTTACTACCGCTAGTACCTACATAGTCCCATCTTCAAACAACTTGCCCTCTACCTCTTTCTCATGCTCAGGACATGCACATTGACAGGACTGTAGAGTAAATTTGCAAATGGTAAGAACCAATAAAACATCTTCCCTGTAGAAGGATGAAGGACTGCCTGCCATCAGTCTGCTCACTGGTATGACCGGCTCCCCATAAACCACAACAGTTACATCAAACATACTTAAAACACATTACCACTTGCAGGAATTTGCAACAAACCTGTAAGTTATCTTGTGCAATGAATCCAAGGAGCAACTGGACTTGCACCTGTGAAAGCCTGATTGCTTCTAAGCCAGCAGAGTACCAGACTGACAGGCTATCCATGAGAGTCACTAGTTCTTCCAAGAGCTATTGTAAAAACAGAAGATTTGCATAAAATAAAATTAACAACAGCTACTCCAGCTGGAGACACAATAATTTCAAAGAGCTGCAGAAGCGGCTGTGTTCACACTTCTAACTTATCCAAACCCAGAAAATGATCCCAGGATACTGCAGTTAAACCAGTAATTTGAAACAATTCCTGACTACAAAAAAAAAAAAAAAAAAAAAAAATAAATCTATCTAGCCCAGTATGTTAATTCAAGTATCTCCCCTGACTAAAGCCAAAAACAGCAAATAGTGTATATGCTTATGTTTTTCCTATAATTTAACTCCAGTAAATGCAATTTCCTTAGAAAACTTAAGAGACTCCATGTGCAGGATTACTATGATTGAAAAGACGCTATTACTAATAGCACAGATACCATACCAACTGGCAATTTCTGGCTTCACTATATGTAGGATTTTATTTCATTCTTTTGCTTTGTATTTTAAATAATTTGAGTGTAATGCTAGTATAATTTACGAGCAATAGCAATATGCACAGTGCCCTGAGAAGGAAAACAAGGCTTCTTTCATGAATATCTGGATTTAGTGAAATGCTTGAAACTTCGTAACAACTATTAATGTATTTAAAAAAATAATTTAAAAAAAAAAAAAAAAAGAAGGAGGCACTCCATTCTGTCAATATTGCGATACCAGAAGTGACACAAACCTTGTGAAAGGTAGGTATTCACAAGGCAAATGGCACATTTCGCTACCCAGACATGTTTGCTTACAACTAATATACCTTGACACATTCCCTAATAAATTACTCAAATGTAAAATCATTCTTTTGTTAAGCCCCTGAATCACATGAATGCTTCTGTGGCAGACCAAAAGCTGCCCTGCTTAGAATATTATGGTGCTTTAAATTCTCCCCAGGCACAGTGGAAGATGATTTATGAAAGTACTGTTATTTTCAATTCCGAGTTGGCAATAAGCACAACTCTCATTGCTCCACAGTTCAGATCTCATTTCTAATTAGATTTCACAAAGCTAGATCACAGCAGAAGGCAAAGCTTTTACCAAAAGGAGACTTTTTAAAAACAAACAATTAAGAGCTTTAAGATTAAGCTATGTTAACTTATAAGCAGGCATTTTGGAAAACAGCTTAGGAATTACTGTGTTGACAACTTAATATTACACTTTACTTTTCTCCAAAAAAAGTAGCCTTAAAAAAATTGAATTTTTTTAAGGATTTATCTTGATATAATGATGGTTTCCGTTTAATACCTCTCCCCTTTAGCCTTGAAAAATGGGAAAACAATGACAACTCAGACAGTGAAGGAAGCAAGATCACTGCCAGAAATTACATAAATGTTGAGGCAAATTATGGGTGTCTACAACATACGTGTCAAGAAGGCAGGAGAAACAGCCAGATGACAGAAAGCTTCTTTACCTTACTACTTATTGTGTTTGCTAGTCATTTTCTTCCTCAGACCTCACGTTTCTGACTCTGATATATCAAAATGAAGCTATTTGCATATATATGCACAAAATCATGTTGAAACTCCAATATGGGTCAAAGCCCAGAAGTGGCATTTCTCAGCTTGCAACAGAGAGCAGAGTTTTGGCTGGTCTTTTATTCAGGACACACACAATGAGTCATACATGCTGATAAACGGTGCAAAATCTGCTTAGGCTACAACTGACATTGTTTCATTAGCTCCTACATTTTCTAAATATTTCTTCAGTCTGGAGAGACCTGGATTTTCAACAAAGAGTACCACTTATAGGCCTATTTAATTCGCAAAATTAACTATATTCCCTGTAGTAAGTATTCACATTTTTTTACTCATTAAGGGGCAATGTAATCCATTCCACTCTGAATCCTTACTCTGTAATATCTATAGTTTAAAAACATATGCCTAGAAGGCATGACAGTATCCAAGCTGACAACTTTTTCATTACTATTTCAGCCTATATACAGTACTTCCATTAAGCAGTTACTGTACCTTTTCTGTCCATAAATTTGAATTAACTAGTCCTTCTGCCTGCAGGAAATCTTGTACAATTAGCAAGAGCTTGAAGGCATTTTCAGCATGTGTAGGGACAGCTTTTGAATCTCTGTTATCAGTGACTGACCATTCTAACATCTTCTCCAGCAAGCTGCATAGAAAACAAAATCCCAAAGTAATTATTACATGTTCTAAGTGTAAGTGGCTTTAAAAAAATCCAATTAAGTATTTAATTGAATCTCTTAGTCCACAGGGACATAACTGCCATCTTCTCAATAAGCCAATGAGCTAAAGGATTTTGAAAAGCTCATGAAACCAGCGATACAATTTCAAAACCTTACGCCCACATGACACTACTAAATATGTAGCAGAATATACTTCTCACAGTAAGTGAAGAGAGAGCAAAGAAAAGTATGTCTTGTTGGGAAACACCCACCCCTTCCCAGCTTCACTAACGCCCCTTACGTTTTCTGGTTTTCCTCAAAAGGGATGAAGGACCTGTCCTTGAACTGTACACTCACTTGAGTTTTATTTCATCAGAAGGTCGCAGCAACTCATTAGATATCCCCAGTTTGGTCAGTGCAGAAAACACCTGTCCTCTCTCAATCCAAGCAGCATCATCAGATTTTTCAATGCCTTTCCACATTATATACAGTAAAATGTCTGTAAGTAACTGTATGAGTTCATTATCACCACCCTACAAAAGAAGAGAAATATTTACAGCCTTTCAAGTCTAGAAAACCTTCAAAACATTTCTCGTTCATCACAGTCCCTATGCTTGCATGTTTCAGCATTTTTGAAAACCCTGCAGTCTAAAGTCCAATTGCTAAATACACGAAAACGCAAATATAAGAGACTGTGGCTTGCTTGTATGTTGTAATACATACTGACTTGATTTCTACATCATTATTTCAACCTGACCTTTAGCTACCCTTGATTTTTTTCACAGTAAGTCTGCTCCATGCCTCCTCTGGAAGATAAAGGATGTTGAAATATAGAAGGAGGGGGAGTTTGTAGTTTTTTCTTTCTTTGAGTTTGTTTCGGTTTTTTAACATCAAAGCTATTCCAACCAGAGAACCAAAAAAGAAGACATTACAAAAGGAAGTACCCCTACTCACTATAAAAAAGCTATATTGTTTGCTCTTCTGTCAGAAGATGGGAAAGAAAAGAGGACAATAATTATCCATCAGGCAGATGATTAAAAAAATAAAAAGGAATTGCAGACATTTGGAGAAATTAACCACATAGGGAGTGAATTACTTACTCCTTGGTTTTCAAATAAAGAAAGATCAGCTGTGAAGCCCACATCATTTATAACGCCCAGCTCTTTGTCAGGTGGCCCAGAGAATGGTTTTGTGTTCTCTATAGGTGATGGTGTGCTGGGCTGGCTATCTGTCATCTGATTCACAATGTCAGCCAATTCATAAGAGTCAACACTGGACAGATCTAAACTCAAATGTGAAGGATTACTGTGCCACAATTCTTCTCGGTCCTCCGACCTAAAAGACATCTCTGCTGTGGATGCATCTTCCAGTGGCGTAACAGAGAAATGAGCAGGGACATCCAGGGATTTGTTGTCTTCTAAACTCCACTGATCAAACAGACCATTAACAGATGCAAAGCTGCCAGTTTTGTCTCCCTCTGTCTTATCAGGTTGATGTTTTTGAAGCTCTTCAGCAGGATGCTTTTTTTCCTCTTCCCTTGAGGAATCAGCCCTGTTCTCTTTAGAGCCAATCCGGACCTCTGAGTTTTCTTTTAGGAATAGTCTAATCAAAGTGTCCTGCCAGCCCAGCTGCTGAGAAATCTGTTGTGCTGCATCCAATTGGGAATGCAAAAGGTGCAAAACCTAAGGATAGGAGAAGACATCCCATACCTACACGTTAATTTTAGCTTGTAATTGCATTCATTCTAGCTTTTCAATTAGACATTTTACAATCTTACAACATTTTTGACTTTTTAGTACCTTGAAAAAGAGCCACAATCAGTTAATAATAAGAAAACAAGCCACAAAAATCATTTTTCTCATGAGAAATATACATATTTAAGAAAAAAAAAAGACAAAAATTCTCAGGAGTAGGGGAGAAAAGAAGCTATCAAAGCATATTGGTAAGTCCTCATATTTCAGACACTCTTCTGCAACAGTTCCTGCAGAAGTCAGTTATCACAACAAATAATCCTATTCAGCCACTAGCCTACAAAAAAAGACAGTCTAGAACAGAAAATGTGCTTGATTAGGAACTATTAAATAGATAAAATTAAACAAGCTGCAGTGTTGATAGCTTACCAATAGTGTGCATTATTGTTTCACCTTTTTGACTTTGAGAAACCTTAATAGATAATATAGTGCCTCACAGCTACATTCAGAACTACTAATTCCAGTGATACAAGCCAGCGAGCTCAGTTTAGGAAAAAGTCATTGCTTCTTCCCTATCTCTTCCCTGCATCCACAACCACTCTTTTGAACCATAATATGTTCTATCAAAATAACATATTAAGAATACAAACAAAACTTTGATCATGGTCTTAAGCATCCTTTGAGAAAACTCAGTAATTCAAGGAGTCTACTGTCTCTAACCTGTAGAAAATACAAGCTACTTGAGAATCATGTGCTTTTTGTTTTGGTTTTTAAAAGGACTTGAATACACAAAATTCAACATTAAGTGACAGATGGGCTTAGTTTTTAACATAAATCATTGCTAAAGAAAGCAGTAGCACAAACACCACCACTGTGTCTCAAATAAATAATTAAGATATCACACTGTACAGCTTATGGACTTAAAGGCCAGTATTCCAGTTTTAAAGAAGATAACTAACCTTTCTACAGATAACCACTCTCACGTTTATATCTGACCTATGAGCCAGATGCACTACAGCTATGAGATCTCTATAATTCACAGCAGGATCTGTAGGGGAGAAAGAAAAAACAACACAAACGATATCATGCAAGAGAATGTAACAGCTAAATATTAAAAATTGCCTTGGAAGTCACCTCTACATCCAGGGGTAGTAAAGGGAACAAACTTCAGGGAACTAAGAAAATGTTAGCTGAGACTCATAGGAACTTCGAATAGCTCTGTAAGGTAACAGCTCTGGTTTTCCTGAACAAAAAAATCAAATACATTTGCCTCTGAGCAGTAGGGGTTTACTAATGGTAGACACAATACTTGCAAATTACCTGCATACAGAACTTGGTTAAGAAGGTTTTTAATAAGAGAAACAGTAACTGGTGATTCATTCAGAAGGAGCCCCAGTCCAGAGTATCCCACTTCTCTGAGTCTCATACGGTGCTTACTGCGTTCATAAACTTTAGTACATTTCAGCATCTCTTCCACAATCTGCAAGAAAAAGTACACACAAATGCAAAATAAACACAAAGGAGCATCCAGACCTCTTAAATTTAATGGTGTATGATATAATATGCTGGTCCATTGTTTTTAAAGTTTACTTTGTAAGCCAACTCAAACAACATGGACTTTTTTTTTTTAAAAAAAAAGATCCCAATACTTTACTTCAAGAGAACACTAATTCCATTGTGACTATGGCAGTAAACAATAACATCTAGCTAACATAACAGAAAAGAAAAAAATTAAAACTTGGATGATTAGTATCTTTGCAATTGCATACACTTCTCCAGTCAGACCATTGAAAAATACAAATTTATGTTCAATTGATTAATTTAAGAACATATAATTCAATTCATTACCTTGAACACAAGTTCTCTAAGCCTGTCAGAGTATCTTTGATGCAGTAACAGAGCGTAAAGAATATCAGCATTCCCTGGTTCAAAAAGCAACAAAAAAAGCTGGTCTGGGGTTGGGCTGGAATGAAGTAGGCTGAAGAGAACGTCCAGAATTCCACAGAGCTACAAAATTAAGACAACTAAATTAATCTACAGTTCATTCAGACTTCATGCTCTGTTTGGGGAAAATTTTATTGACTTTTAAATTTTACCCTTTGCTTGTTATAAAATAGACATTTTGTCTGCTCAATATTAATGCATTTAAAATTAGATTTTTTTGGATACATTTTTTCTACATATAGAACACCTTATCAAACTATAATCACAGCTACAAAGCAAGTTCAAGCCGCATCATTACAACTTCTGATCAGTTGAAGTCCAGTTCATTTGGGTTTGTAAACTCAGAGAGCTTTTCTAATGGCAGTATTACATGTCATGTGGTTTCTGCCCTCTTCAGGGGAATAAAATAACTGGTAAAAATACGACCACCTGCAGAGCACTTCGTCAAGTTTCCAGTGTGCTTCTACAACCTGCCTCAGCTACATCTAAACAGAATCATGCATCAAGTAACACTTTGCTTGTGGTCTTTTTCTTTTTTATTCCCACCTCTTTTAAGCGCACAAGACGCAAGTTTTCTAAACACCAAGAAGCAAAACCAAAACATGTACAGTTTAAACTATTAATTCACACCATGTTGGATACCTGCTCCTCTTCACTGGTGGCAGCTATGTATCCTACGATGCTCTGTATTTCTTCATGTGTTCCACCTTTGCTCAGGAAATATTTGATCAGTCCATAGAGGGATGTCCGTATTGTTCTCAGGTCATCAGGGGCCAAATTACTGTCTTTACAGCCACTCCTACACACCAACAGACAGAAAAAGCAACCTAAGGAAGTTCTTCATGACTCATTAATAGCAATTTGATTGTGCTAGTTTTGTCATTTTTCATCTACCCAGATATCATGGCACAAGCTATGAATTTTTACTGAAGTAAGGCAACATAAAAAGCAATAGAAGATCAGACTTCCAAGTCTATAAAAGCCCTGAAATGTAGACTTGTACTGATCTGGATACAGGTCAGGATTTCAGGTTCCACCCTCTAAAGGAAAGAGGAAGGTCTCTAGCCCATCTTCCTCAATGACATAACTATATTCATAAGCAGATATAAATCACCAAGACTGAAAACTAAAATCTTAAATTCCAAAAAAGTCCTACTTCAAATTCTACAAGGATATGAAAGAACAAAAGAGCTTAAAATGATAAACACTCTCTCTTTTCATAATGGTAATGATCTATAACTTAATTTGCATTATTGATAAGTCCTTCAATTTTGTAATTTTAATGACTTTTCCAAGCATTTCTAGTATCATTGACATAAATTTTATATAATCCTATCATAAAAATTAAAGTCATGGAAAAGCAGCAAGTCAAATGGGAAAAAAAAATTAACACAATTTTGAAAATTAAATCAACCACCAAAAGCCAACCTGCAGTTTTATTTATTAGTTTTCACACTACGATGATGGGAAAAAAACCCACCAAACACAACAGCCGCCACATACAATAAATGAGGAGTTAGAAGAGGTAAAACTCATACCCATAATAAATCCTGAGTGTGTCTAGAAGAAACTGCACGCCATATTTCTTCCTGAAGAGTCTTCTGCTGTCTTTGATGATTGTAGAAAGATATTGTATATGCCCTACAAATAAAGTTTTCTATTAGAACCTAAAGATTTATGTCAAGTGAAGAGTAATGTGTCTTTGCACAGTCCTCAAGTCCAAGAGCTCACCAATTCTGAAGGGGAAGTCTCCACTGTTCCAGATACTGAAGTCAAAAAGTAAGTGTTGATACATCTGTTGCAAAAGCTGCATGTTCTTTTCTGCTGAGACTTGTTCTATCAACAACTGTACAGCCATCAGTACATTCACATCCATTAAGTTGCTTGGCACCTTTCAAAATAACAACAGGTGTTAGCACTAAAAATATTGAATATACTAACAAACTTCATTTTTTTTTAAATCAAATTTTGAGATTCTTTTATCTTCTACAGCAATGTCTGCTTCCATTAAATCAATACAAGAATCATAAAACACAGTATCTATAACAAAAAAAGCAGAACATGAAAAGAGACAAAACATTGTGTTTCACTTTGCAGATCAAGACCAACTCCTCACACCTTTTTGTTTTCAGAAACATGAGAAAGAAAAGCATGTACTAAGGAGACCTTTGAAGACCCTTGCATCCTGGCCAAACTAAGAATGTTTCAAAGTAATCAAGACCTCATCCATAACATTACTAAAGGATTTTTCTCAAATTTGCTCACCTTCTGCAACAAGGCTCCTAGGGTGGCAACTCCATGGGAGTGAATGAGATTTTCTTGATTAACATGGTGTCTCTGAATAAAGTGTTTTATCATCAAGATGAAAGTTGCAACAATGTTCTTCTCCAGGCGCGCTTCTGCAAAACAGAACAACGGTAGCAAAAGCCTCACGGTTTATTGTTGGACCACTGCATAAAAGCAGAGGGGAAGAAGTAAAACCAAGTGTTCATATTCCTCACTATATCCTGAACTTCTCAACTCTTTTTCTGTTTGTTCCCTAGCTGTAGGCTATCTTTAGCTTTTTCCAGTGCAGAGTCATAGCCATTCCATGCCTTTCCAGAACAAAGTGACCCCAGTCCTGACTTCAGTTGCTTCATCCATCTGGCTGTAGGTTACAGACAAACTTCTCTTTCAGTTGCAGTCTTTTACATGCGCTGCAGTTATTCTCCCTCTGTAGTTGCAAACTGACACTTTCTAGCCATGACACAAAAAATTAAGAGACACAGAGAAAAATATTTTTTTTCTTTTACTTTACTCCACCATTTCATATTTGAAACAAAAAACCCCACTGTTTTCCTTTGCAAGATCCGATTTTCCAGTGGTTTCTGGCAAGATCAAAGTTCATCCTCAATAATAGCATAGTTTTAAAAAATCTATTGTTAAAGCTTCCTTTCCTTTTTTTTTTTTTAATTTTAATACTAAAATCTGACTGTGTGTGAAAAAGGTAGGAGTCTGAACATTTTCCTAAGAAAATAAAAGTTTGTCTAAAGGCTAAACAGTACTGTTCTGATGCTGCAAAGTCTTCGCATGGGAAAGCTCCTCCTATTGATATTAGTAGGCTTTGTATCAAACATAATTTCTCAAAATAATCATAACAAACTTTTCAGAATAGAAATTTAAAAACTGCATACTTCTACACTAATGTAATAGTAAATCATGAAAAGAAAAATAATACTATTTAATATAGGTATATTTGAAATATGTTAGAAGTTAATTTTACATAGTGCTGTACTCCTGGTATTCACTATCCACGTCAGGTATCTAAGAACAGAAAGAGCCTTTCAGTTTTACACAGGCACTCTGAAAAGCCAACACATAATAAAACGGCTTTCTGTCATTTATAGGAAGACTTTTAAAATAAAGCTTGAAAATTATTTCAGTTCAACTGTACTTTCCTACCTGACGCCTTTGTGGATGACAATACCACCCAGTCTCCCTCTACAGGGGTAACTAGTTCTGGAGGTAGAGTTTCCCCTTCAGACTTCTCAGGCATCTGTCCTCCAAGAAAACTGATCTGCTCCAGCAATGGAAACAGTGCATTTATTCCACCAATACAGTTGATCATATCCTAAAGCAAGATAAAAAGGAGGAAAAACATCACCATAAATAAAATCCCCTAAACTACACAAGAGAAATTTACTCCAAATACGAGGAATCTTATGTACTCACAAATTAATCAGAATGTTTCACATGCCACTTTGAAACTAGTTTAAAACACTATGTTTAACAACAGAGTTGCTCAAGTTTTAGACACTGCAATTACACACATGCCTTCCTGTCAGGTCTTGTTTTGAAAGTGCATTTTTACATTTCCTTCCTCCTCCCCCCACATAAACATGGGAAACTGAAGGATACAAGTCTCAGAAAGAATCTTCTGCTAAATAGATTTGAAAAACAGGAAAAACATATTTTTCAATTTCTAAGTTACTTGCAGCAAGCAGTAAGAAAAGATTATACACATCTGTGCTTTAATCATATTCCTGCAAGATTTCAACTTCAGGCAGTTAAAAAAATAATAAAATTAGCTTTTTTTTTTTTTTTAAAGTAACTTTACACATACCTCTATTCTAAGCCTCTTTTTAAAATTAAAGTCTCCTACGCCCCCTTTTTTCCCCTATCCTCACAAGCAGGGATAGCACGAGACTTCAAACAATGCTTCTTGTGGTAAGGTACAACATACTCAAATCACAAGATTTCTAGAAGTGATTCACAATGCCACTTAGAAAATCAGGGTCTCAGCAAGCTAGCCAGAGACACCTATTCAATTGCCCAGCTTAGTCCAATGAAAACTATTGTGTAGTAAAATTTTAACAGCCAAAAAAACCCAACATCCTGTAAGCCAGTCTATTGATGTGGGATATCACTCTCCCTTCCCTGTCAGAAATGTTGGGGAGAGGTGGAGAAAATCATCCTTTTCTTCTCCATCGTTTTCTACTTTTTCAACTGTTACTCTGCTCCACATCTTTATGATGCCCCTTCTCCAGCCTACATTTATTAAGATGAATTTAACAAAATCGAACGGTTAAATTAAGAAAGTTTTTAAAAATCTGCAAAATTTATCTCATGGATGAAGATTTCTATGTTTGTTGAGCAAAACAAAAGGCACCACAGATCTGCAGCTTTTGGAAACAGAAATCAACTTCAAGTTGAGAAACAGAATTTATCTGAACCACAAGACAGCAGTAACTGTAGCTCCTTCTAGGCTGTACCTATCTCCTCATGAGCTCCTGATCAGCTCTTGTGTTTTTTCTTCACTCTAGTCCTCCTCAAGAGGGTGCTAAACCCCATCATGTTTGTTGATGAATGATTCTCCTAAAACTTGTACTCACAATATGCTTTCCCATAAAGCTGGAGATATAAACACTCCTCACCCACCCCTCTTCATACTACTGGGTGAAGAGAACAAATGGCAGTATTTTCAAACTATTCATATCATAGCAAAATTAATTAGCAAGTGTCTGAATTTTCTTAACATTAATCTCCACAAGTCAGCGTATGCACAGTGTAGCTCCAACAATATTTCCTTATTAATTAGTTTGCTAGTACAGTTGCTTGTTCACTGTTCTTTAAAAAAAAAAAAGCAGCTCATATTTATTTGTTTGTACATTTTTCCTCAAGACAAAAAAAGGTGTGGTATTCTACCAACAAGTTTTTTTACACTTAGACTTTGGGTTTTATTTTTTGTCAAAGCTAAGAGCCCTTAATCAAAGATTCTGCCTTAAAACAGAATTGGATGTATTCTATCTAAATTTAAAAGAAATAAATCCTTATTTATGTCCCTGTTTCTGGATCAAACTCTGATGCTGCAAACAACTTGATTTCCTCATGCACAGAGCTAAGCCTGACTGATTTTTGTGATATTAATATATGTTAGTGATCAGAGAATAAATAAGGTTTAGCAAGAAAATGTTAAATTTTAAGCTCCAATACTAATGTAGCAGTAGTGCTGTGATTACAACTGCTAGCAAAAGTTAAATAAAGATGATTTGCATAGCCTGTAAGAATCCAATATATCCCAATGTATCCAACAATAAGGAAAAAATATTGGGCAATTAGCGTATAGCAGAGACAGAATAAGGTATAACACTTTAGTGAATATTTGGTGTTTTCTCTGAAGTGAGGCTTTTGGACTGTGAGATCATCTAGTCCTGCCAACCCCAAACCAAAAGTAAATAAGATAACTACATTAACTTATCTCTTAAAAAAATGCTAGATAATTTAGTAATATTTTAACTCCATACCTTATTTTCTGCTGAAGTTAGTCTGCAATTCAATAATATTTTTTATATGACTAACACAGCAAAAGTCACAAGTGTTAACTTAACCCTACTAATCTTAATCTATTTCAGACTTTAAGACTGCAAGGAAACCATGACAGAATCCCCTAGACATAATAAAATGCTTTCAATACACAACATGCATTGAAAAGATTATGAAGAGTAGTCAGCTACCACAAAATATCTTAATGCATTATCTATGACATTAAGAGCAGTAGCCCTTGTACGTTCTCAATAAATGTAATGTAATACTACTCCAGCTACATCATTAACCCATTAATTCTATTACAAAAGCATGCTGTATCTGCTAAACGTCATTTGCATTATAACAACAACTTCTGACATTCCAAAAGTTAGGTGAACGTATACAACCACTGTCATATTTACATCAGGTTCTGCTGCTTCAGTATGCATTTACCTTGATGTCCCAGTTCACTACTTTGTTTCCAGTTAGTCTTCCATGTAAAAGGTTCGCAGACAGGTCAAGACAAATTGGGTATCTGCAGGCCTGTTAAATAAATGAAGAGGCTACAATATCAGTTTGGAAACAAGTTACAGATCCTTGAACCCGTAAGATTTCTGAATGATGCATAATATGTTTCAGGAAGTTAGTGCCATTGTGTTGATATTAAAGTATTTAAACAATGTGGAACTCCTGGAACATGATATATGTTATCTGAGATTTGACAGTCACAATTGGACAAGATTATTCTGTCCTTTTGCCAAACAAGAACAAAACCTACTATCTCTGCACAAGACTACAGTTTAAGAAAGCTCTCAGCGCTCCTTATCTTCCCCCCTAATAACCACAGCGTGAAGATGGCACGCTCATCTGTTCTATAAAACAGCAATAGTAAAGTGGAAAAAAGACCATCCAGAACATACTCTGAAATCACTGCACCCTGTGTAATCAAAGAAAAATTATGTATTGTTTCATACCTTTGGTGTATAATGAAGAAGCACCTTACTGGGGAGATCTGCTACTTCAGCGTCTTGGGATTTCCATGGAGTCAAACAGTTTGGACCTATTTAAAAAATATAGAAATTATATATACATTATATATAAAATTATATATTTATAACATATATATTTAAGAGTCCACTGGATATTAATGTTGACCTTCACAAATTTTATACTACTATACTTTGTTGCAACAACAAATAGGACACTCTGAACTATACCTATTTGAGACATGCTTTGAAGTAATCTATGACTTAAACCACTCATTCCACAGGGTCTGCTTAAAAAGAAATACATTCTTGACAAAAAGCTAAACTATACAAAGAAGGATTTTTTTATACATTCAAACAGCTCTAACATTTCTGTCTTTACAAATACCTCTCTCATATTTGTCATCAATTTCTCTGTCATCAAGCCCAAATGTCCAGAAAATAAGTAATCTTCATGATAGTTTTGTTTAGTAATACAAAATACTTCCTTTAAATGACGGAAGTGGTTTTATGCTAATCGCTAACAACCTCAAGTCATTGTGGAACTTAATACCTTAACACCTTGAACTGCAAGACATAGCTTATCAGAATTTTTTTTTTTAAATCACTCCTTAATTATTAATTGATTCTTGTGGAAAAATCCTCAAGTATAAATCACCTTTAAGTAGCCTATCAAAACAAGGGCAATACTTTAGAGTCTCAACTGTAAACTCGTGTAGGCAAACAGTAGCAAAAATTAAGAACTTACAAGTGAAAATACTACATAACATTTTGATTTTGGCAGGTCTGTACATATGATAAATAGATGAGCTTATGCAAACATAACATGTTAAATAAGACTTCATAAAATACTTATCATTCCATTTTAATCTTATTTGTTATAAGGCACTTTCACTTAGGTCAGCTCTGCAGTTCTTCTGGATTGTAACTTCTTCATTATGTGTCTGTGTAGAGCAAAGCTCAGTGGGGTCTTGTCCATAACTCATCCCTTTGATTCCACTAAAACCAGTACAATCGCCACTTACCTGCTAAATATAATGCTTTCACCTGAGGAGGTTGCAGTGCTTCATGAAAGATGGTAACTGATCCAAGTTGGCCCTCCAAAGATGTTGGACATCCCCATTCACTGTCCTGAGTCCCAGCTGAGATCATCTTGGTGATGAGCTCTGGTTTTCCAAGCATCCCACCCCAACTTCCTGTAGAGAGAATGCCCCCAAGTGATGTCCGATGGGGCATAGCAGGGGAGGAAAAAGGCGGATCTGGTATCTGAGACGGAGGAGGAGTAGTTGTTCTTTGACCAGCTGAACCAATGCAGCAAGAAGTAAAAGACTGGAGTCATGCATGGAAGAAAGAAAACAAAACACATACTGTAAGTCTAACCTTTTTTTCACAGTTTACAAAGTAAATCTGAAGACTATCTCTGGCAAATCTGAACTAAATAAATTAAACCAAGAGCAACAAGTTCTGGTGTGTGTGCCCTGGAAAAGAAGCAGTCCAGCACAGTGGGCCAAAAAAAAAAAGAGCATACACCTTCCACAACAGCAGGGAGTGCCCTTTCTCTACTTAAGAGCAATTTGGTCACCTCAACTGTTGTGTGACCTCTGGCAGAGGCAAAGATAGGAAGGATGGTGCTCCAGATACCCTGGTAAACATTCCTCTTCTGGATTATCCTCCAAAATACTAGCCCAGCATATCTGCTACTGTACATTTCTCGTATCAGTTATTCCACTCAAATAGATGCTCTCATGGGAAGCTTACCTGTCCTACTTTTAGCTACCTTGATGTTTATAGTGCTTATTCTACAGATGAGCCAAAATCCAGAGTTTTATCTCACAATGGAAATTACATTTACTCTCATTTTTTAAGTGTTATACTGATTTTACTATGACCATGTCCAATTTAAGTGTTTGCTCAACATATTTAACAAATATCAAATTAGGACTTACAAAAGAAGGAAGTATGTTCTGTGTTGTAGTCCAGTTTACACTGGATTTGTTCCACAAAAAGAAAGGACAACGCTTACAAAGAAAACTAAACATGACATACTCATTTTGATGGCTAGTATGGTTTTCTAGGCTAAACATGCACACATTCGAAATGGTTAGATTAACTGCGTGCAAACTGCTTATCTAGCTAACAAAGCAGGTAAAAGATTAGCATATTAAGGGAACATACAGAGCATACAAGTAAAAAAAGTTACTGCTGAAAACAACAGAGAATATTCCTCATTGAATACTGTCACATCAATACTACTGGCAGACGTGTGATTTATTATGATTTACTCACCATAAATTATGTCAGTATGCTCAGGTAATTATGTTGGGGAAAACCCCACAACCTAATCAAGGTAATCTGGTTTGTTTTATTTTGTTTTTAAACTGAGATGACTAAACAGGCACTAATTAATGGTTAGTTATACTCCACATTGATACTCTGGACACTGTCCGGAGTTGAACAGAAGCTTATTAGCAATAGGCTAAGCTATCTTAAACTCTTACACAATTTCCAAATTAAAAAAGCCAACTATGTTCTCATTGTTCTATGAGAGCTCATCAGCACAGGGGGGTATGACTCAGAAGGTGGACTTACTTCATTCATGGCAGGGAATCGAAGTGGGGCAGAGACCTTCTGCTGCCCATTGACATAGATGTACACGAGGCTCTGACCAAAGGGCCTCTTTCCAGGCATGTGAACAATAGTTATGTTGTGCTGGTTAAGCAATATAAAATAATTAAGTCATTATTAAAAAGCAGTGAAATGACTGTATGGAAATATTTAACTTCATCTCTACTAATCTGGTGAGGAAACCACTTAAGAAAATAAATCTAAAGCATCAACAAGAAGATAAGACCACCTATCAGCTGCTTCCATTTTAAAGTAGTTTACATATAAACATGTTTTTGAAGGGAAAGAGATACAGCTCTTTCATGATAATGCACATCAGTCCTTAAGTATGGGAACAGAAAATGGCAAGGCAGAAACACAGAAGAACATTTTATTCATTCACATAGCACCAGCCACCTATGCTTGTTATAATTTAATATAAAAAAAATCTGCATGTAAAGAAAAAAATCTCTAAGCACAATGCTATAACCAGCTTATCAATAACAAATGCCTAATAACATAGGCATAATTTAGCTCAATCAACCACTAATCTACATGGAAATTGCTTGTATTATTTGAGATTAGATCTGTTCTTATGCAAAGAATTATTTAAGTATGATAAAATAGACCATTTGTAAAACAATCAAAAAATGAACTTTGACTTCTGAGCTAACAGTACTATCCCAAACAAAGCGTTTTTCAATATCAAATCTTACCCAGAGAGAGTCAAAAAAACAATGGTCAGGCAGCATCACTGTTGCGTATTCCCTCTTCGTACAAACTGCAACCACCAATACCCCAGAGTATGTAATAAATGCTTCAAAACCCATACCACTTCCTGTAAAAAAGCTACAGAAAAAGACAACAAAACACACAATCAAGGACTTACTTCATCAAAACTATTGGAAATCACCTAACAGTACATTCATTACAGAGAGAACCAACTTAAGCCATTTGTTGTTGGTCCAATATTTACTATTTGGAACAAGAGTAACAGCCAGTCAAAAAAACACCAAGACGAAGAGCTGCCTCAAGGAAGGGACCCCAAGGCACGAGACGTGCAGGCCAAAGGTAATCCACAAAGCTCTCAAAGCAGCTTGGAGCCATCCATCTTTTACATGAAAACATAACCTTGGTGCCAACAAGTGCCTTCAGTTTGATCCACGCAGCTTAAGCGGGTTCTGCTACAAAGTCCTGCTCGCTGCAGTCTCTGGAAGCTACAATATTGCAATAAAGAAGAGACTGGCCTGTAACCTGTGCTGTTTTCTGGCAATTAAATTGTGTCCGTCAGCCCCTGGTAAAGCTGCCAATATTGCATGCAGATTCATGACATTACTGTTACAGTTAGTAGATATGTTTTCTCCATTTCCCTTGTTTCACATCATAGTGTTGAATACAGAGATTTTATTTATTTTAAAGACCAAAACAGCACATGGAATAACTCTTCTAGAAAACGCAGAAAGTTCAATCTTTAATTTTATAGACAAATCTGCATTAAAACTGTTTGATGAGACAATAAGTGTCATCCATGATGTTTTTATCCATGATTATCTATCAACAAGAACCTTACCTCAGTGCAAAATGTAAATGTAGTCATTCTTATAAATCTTATTTTACTCTTATCATGAAGAAAATCAGCTGTAAGCAGCTATCTATAAATAAGCCCTGCAAGCACAGGTTTGCGCCTTGAGAAATCTTTCATTTTTCAAGCACTTGAATACAAAAAAATTATATATAAATTGTGAACTGCTATCAAAACCTGCTACACATCCTTGGGCATCATTATTCCAAGTGGATGCATTAACTATCAAACTTATGCATCTATCAATATAAAACACAAATACACACACAGCAAGCATGACTATTATAGACAACCTCAACAGACATAAGCTGTCTTATAATTAAACACTGTAAAACATAGCAGCTAGATCCATTTTGAATGATTTTAATTCAGTTGTGTGCTTAACATTTCAAGCTGAAACTGGAATTTTAAACATTTCCTCTCTTTTGTATTAATTTCAATACACTACTGTTTTAGCTTCCCAAAACTAGAATAATGAATGTCTTCAAAATTGTACGTAAAATGATAGAAAACCAGTCAGTTATTGGTCTAATATCATCACATTGAAATCCAATTGCAGCTTTTTTACTTTGTAGCGCAATTCCACCCCAGTTTTCTAGAACTACAGTCTACTTAAGATCTTTAGTGGGACACACTGACGAACTCTGGAAACAGCGTTGTGGCAGTTCATCAGGTGGCACCCTTCATCAGGGCTGTGCTATACAAATACACAGGGCAGCCACAGAAATCCAAGGGGTCTCCACCTGCCACCGTGGTTATTAATAAACAGAAGTAACACTCTAAGACACAGGGGTTTGGAAAATACTAATTCTGTTACGACTAGAACTGCATTCTTCAACATTTCCCCTGAAACTTCAGTGTAGTAAAATAGACTGAAAGGAGTGAGAGATTCTTCAACTAGTATTCCCCCATTCTGCGTTTTGTTGGCTGCTGAATGTTAGTACCTGGCAAGTTAAATTATACCAAGAACCATCCATGTCAGTGTATACTATTTAAGCAAATGAAGGTGGTGTTTTCATTGTGCTCTTATATAGAAAAGGGATTTCATTACCTTTACAGGAAACAGTGGGAAAGCTGTTCTGTTTTGGGGTGGGGTTTTTTGTTCGTTTTGGTTGTTGGTTTGTTTGTTTGTTTAAGCTATGGAACCTTAACACAATTCGGAGTTACGACTATTGAAACTGTAGACAAGAAAGCATTGTAACTGAGAAACTACACGCTTATTTCTGTAACACAGCCGGGCTCTGGTGACAGATGAACTGCTCCCTTTCACAAACTAAATGCTATATATGGCATTCTATGAAGATAAGCAGAGGTACCATATGTCATAGGGTATTGTATGCTGCAGGGAACGAATGACCTAGATTTGTGCTGTTGAAGTAGTTACAGTAACTATACCTATAGAGTTGCTTCCTCTTGCCGCTTTTGCTAGTCATGCTAGGGTCCACACGGTCCTGGTCAAGGCAGAGCCAAGCGTTGAAAGAAAATGCAGAGCCCGGCCACTTATGAATTGATGGAACAGCAATTCCAGCCATGCTGTGGTACAAGTTGAAATACTGCAAGGCACTAGCCATGCCCTGCTTCCGGGCCATTGCTAGAATGGCTCGCATCACTGGGACAACGTAAGGGTGAGCTTGTTTTGGTTCCACAGTCCTCAGGAGCCGTATTAGTTGAAGCAGTTCTTCGGAGCCCATTGACTGGCTCCCCAAAGAGCCCAGAAGGGCAATCAGGTTCTCTGCACAAGTACAATGGAGCACAGAGTGGGAATTCAGTGTCTCAATGATACGGATGACCATGTTCGCATTGACGCATGTGGCACGACTCTGTCTGTTAATACAGCAGATTCGCCTCAACCAATTTGAGATGAAAATCTGCAGGTCGTGTGACTCTAGCTCTGGAAGCCACTGGATAAGCAGCAATAAGGGCTGGACATTACTAATGCCTAATATCCCAACAGCCATGTGGTCACCTTCAACAGCCTGAAAAACAGCAGAGAACTCAGATGTGAAATACAACAAAACAGGGCTAGAAGTACTGTTGAAAAGATGTGAGCATTTTAGCATTCAAAGCAAGTACATCTCACCATATTCATGAGTTCTTCCAGCAATTCCCGTGAGGGTTGACCCAGTGATTTTAGTACCTCATATATGTGTGCATAACCAATCCTCTCCTTGAAGACCTCCTGAGGATAAAAATCCCAGTCTCACTGACAAATGAAATGGACACAAATTGCTCGTCTACTGCAACAGGTTCTAACTTAACACAACATTAGATACAAAATAATTAGAATGCAAGAATAATGTTTTACAAGCTAGAAATCTCTTTTTGATAATATGTGCACTGTGCTATCTCTAGCATGCCACAGATGAGAAGGATCTCACTGCAGCATGCAGATAAACAAATAAAAGATCAAAGTTATATACCCATACAAGAATAGAATTGCTTTAGTATAATCAAAATGTTAATTCTATCATAAAATACTAATAGCTTTATTTTTTAATGCAAACTATAGTATGAAATGAAGGGATTACATTGAGAATTAGAAATATTCAGATATTAACTTTTAAGTGAAAGATTTTCCTAGACCAGCTTGATTAAAAACCATCCATCTTAAACACTTCAAAAATTAGAAAAGTATTCCAAGGAAGTTTTTCTGAAAACTAATTGATTTTACATGAAGAAAAAAAAATAAGCAGCAAAATCCAAACTGCAGCATCCATTTATGGTTTAGTTAGGAAACAGCCAACACATCATACAGAATGGATACTCTGCTCCCTCCTGTATTCTGCACTGAAATTAAGACTTTTTTTTTTTTAATTATGAATCTGCCAGCAGAAGTGAGATGATTGCTTAATTAAATATGGAAAGAAAAAATACATGTGTTGCAGCAGAAGTACAGTTGAAAACTTTACTGACCCTTTGTGAATTACAGCCAGTCCCCACCCCCAGCACACAACTCTTCCCAGAGTCAGTGGAGAAATAAGCACTAGGAGTAATGCTCTAGAGGAGCATAATTGACCCCGTTGTTTCTCACTCAGACTGTACTGCAAGTAGCAACCAAATCAGATGACTCCCACTCTTCCTTTAGCCTCCACTGTGCAGCCACGTCCCTTTCCCTGTGCCAAGACTAGGGAATCATTCAACCACAGGGTAAATCTAATGAACTCAGCAATCTAAGAATAAATACACTATTTTTCTGTGGGCTTAGCTTCCAGTTAGATTCACAAACTAACCACAACCTATCCATTCATCAAACCACAAGAATAACTACAAAGCAAGGGCAAGGGAATGGCAAGCCCACCATTTGGACAGTAATACTGTCCTCGGTTAGTTTAAAGCCATGATAAAACTACAACACAAACTCCTGCCTGAAAAATCCTGCAAATACCCATTAATGCTACCCCACATATTCATGTGACAAGTAACAGTGTACTTCCTTTACAAAGGTTCCAACTGCCATTAACACTCTGATCTTCCAGTTTGGATAGAAAGATGGCTTAGTGTCCAGCCATTAGACACATACAGAGGGATAAGGGATGCTAATCAGTTGTTCCTATCTGGCAGGAATGAGTGACCACAATCTCCTCATCTTCATTAGCAAGATTCATCAAGATACTGCGATAAAAACACTAACTGGAAACAAGATCAAGAAGCCTGCTGCAAACAGATCTCTGCATATATACTCTTACCTTAGCAGCTGGAGACTTGTGCATTACTGCTGTGAGGGCTTGAATGGTTGATACTGCCAAGCAGTCCAGGCGTCCCTGAAACACCTGAAAGTAGCAGGTACAGAAGTTATATACAAATGCGCAGACAGTTCAGCTCGAAAATCTATACTGTGCCCTCCTGCCAGGAGGGAAACCAAGAGTGTGTTAACATGCTTCAAAAATCATCTCCCCACCAGTCAAAATTTCATAACCCCATGGCCTACAAGGAATTACATAACAGTAGACAACTAGCCACGTACTTCAAGAGGAGAGAAGCATTCACAACACACATTGCACTTCAAATATTCTGATGGACAAACAGGTTTTCCTCATGCGGCTAATGGACAACCTCAAGAGGGAGGGAGGAAAACAAATTAGGAAACCTCTTGCAGTATGTGTGTGTGTGCTGCTGGACAATCAGGCACCTGCAGTTCGCATAAAGTGTTTTCTTTTCCATCCAAGTCCCTACATGCCAGTGCAACACACACACACACAAAAATTATAAGAGATAAGTCACACCAGCACAGTAAGGTGACTGCCTCACCCATACTCTCATCGCATTGATCAACATCTCTTTTTCCAGTGTAAATTATTTTTTGAGATTTTTTTTTTCTATATTTCTTGTTTATATTGATATTTCTATGGTGGTTTTAAGGACAAAAATGTTGGAGCACTATTTCGCATCCATCAGTAAACCTAATTAGCAAAACTGTGCAAACAAACATATTCTGTTTCATCATCTCTGAAATATTATATGCATTTCAGACGTATTTTGAAAATGAAAGGTCAAGAATCAGAAGACAGTGTTAGATGTGAAGAAACATTTACATGCGGTTAGAGTGTTGCACTGAGTTTCTAAAAAAGCCAAAGCTATTAGTTAGAATCACAATTTGTAGATTACCATACCTTGTATTTAGCATCTCTTTGCATTTTTAATCAAATCATTCTACTATAAAATTAATACAACAACAATTTGCATTTGATACTTTCCACAATATTTTGGGAAAATTAAAGCAACAAGCTATTCCTACCTCCCTGATTCAGCCTGTCCATTGTTTTGTGAACATCTGTTCTTGATGACAAGCAAAGAATCAGGACATCAAATACAACGATTGAGATTTACAAACAAGGCCCCAGAATCCAAAACACCACAGTGCTGAGACAAAGAAGCAAAAAAGAGGAAAGGGAGGGGAAAAAAATCACCACTAGGTTGATAGAATTTATTTGGATTCCATTCATGTACTTCACCTTTTCCTTAAAAGATGCCTAACTAAGGCTCAATCTATTGCAAATATCTGCAATTTGAAGCAGATGAATAAAAATGAGGTTGAATTCAATCTGTTATTCAGAAAAATTGTTTTCCAAAGACAGGAAATACTGATGTGTGCAGCAACACAAGTTTATCTTGCTGCAGAAGGCTTAAAGAGGATGGCTGAGGTGAAGCACAGGAATCAATTTTCCTGTGATTGTGTCTTGACTTCAACTGAAGCAAAATACAGGTTAGGTAGGTACCTGGTCCTCATTCATTTCTGTCAGTAATTTGTTGGCAAGGTCTTTCTCACTCTTGTCTGCCACTTTATTGTTAGCATTTAAAAACAGCTGTTAGAAACAGAGACAAGAATAATGGAAATAATTGCATCAAACAGTTACCTGCAGCCAAACCTGTGGAGGCTGCCTTGGACTTGTATTTCACATACAAAAGATTTCTCACACCAGTGAGACACAATCCTCCATTAATATTAGTGTTCCGTTAATTATTACACTACTGAAGATTACATTGTATTTTTGCTAAATAGTAATTGCTTTTTTCCCCTTGGAATTAAATGAAAACATGTAATTGCTGAGACAAGGAAACAGATCTATCTGAAATTTATACTGGTCACTGGCTTAGCAACTGTGATTTCATGTACAATATGCAACATGACAGGAGGTTCTCAAAAATTTACTTGTAAGAAATAAAGACAATAGTGGGGCATTAGCAAAGAAATGGATACAGATGTTTCACCGTTTTCCACTTATGTTCCATCCTAGGTAAAGGCTGAAGATATCTAGACAAAATATTTTAATCTTCAAACAGCAACAGCAGAAGAATTTCTGAGGCACATAGTCTTTAGGACAGGAAGACAGGCAAAATATCTCTGCCATCATCCTAAGAATGAGACAGGCTGTAAATAGCTTGAAACCAAATATACACCTATACTGCATCTTCAGCTAAGAAACCGCTCTGTGTATAGTAGCTAGTTTCCTAGTCAGTTCCTGAATTTGCATGTTTAAAGCTCACCCAAATATCTTCATAATCGATTGCAGTCACTTTGTGTGCAAAGTTTAGCGGTAATCTAATCAGGACTAAAATCTATCATCTTCTGGTTTTAGATTCAATTGAAGTGTTAAAAAAATCCCTGATCAAAATGTTTTAAAAGTCCCTTCAAAAAAAAAAAAAAAGGAACAACACTTTCCTTTCACAGGTAAAAACTAAGCATTTGTCTTTTTTTTCCCTCATGTATTTTCTTCCATTATCTGCTAGGTAGTCTCTCTGAAGAGGAACAACCTGACAAATCAACTTCCATAAATCAGGGCAAATGGAGGGACAACACTCAAGATATTACTTGGACGTACATAGGTGTGAAAGCACATAGTTAGAAACACAAGTCATTTTGAAAGGTACATCACGGTCAAGAGCACTTAACACTGAAGAATAACTATAATATGCCTCAGAGGGTTATAACATTAACAAGTGGAAATAAGAACATTAAACAGAAGCAAATGCAGACAGGCAAATAACCCAACAAATTTTTCATACGGGTTACTTCAATTCTGATAATACATGTAAAATGGAAAAATACATTTTTATTACAATGTCCATATGGTTTTAATTCTTCTATTTAAAAGCTGTTCAGAAAATAATATTTTTTTTTAACCAGGCATACTGCTACAGGTCATTGTGCTTTGCTCAAAGTCTGACCTCTAAGAGAGTTTAACAGACGAGAAAAGGTTCAGGATCAACAAAGCAGCTTGTTAAATGACTCTCAGTAGAGAATAAGCACCTCCAGACACCTCTAAAGTACAGTCCCCTCTTTTCAGATGTCACAGGCAAAAAGCAACACTTAGATCATCAAAACTTAATCGAGCAGTTTTGAAAAGCTTTTATGCAGCTCTCTAACCCTAGAGTGTAGATAAGGGAAGACAGTTTGCCCTTAAGCCTTAAAACCAGCAAATATGAAAAGAAGATTTAAATTTTAGAAGATTGCTGAACTGCAAATGACTAGGAAGTATGACTAGAAGTATGACCTTGAATACCCCAAGTTCTTCAGGATATCTATAGCAGAAATAGTGGTATGGATTTTCTTTGCCCCTCCCTTCAATGGACATTTCTTGCACTTTAAACTTGCTGAAGATCCAATAGCTTCCTGAGTTTCAGATACGTGTCTGGACTCTCCTGCTATCTACAGAGCTGCAGAACTGTGCTTTACACAGCTCGCTGGTGAATCCAGTAAGCAAGATTTTCATAGGTAAAGAAAAAAGATCGAGAAATAGGGTCTCCACCCCCAGCTAATAAGGAGAAAGCCTAATTCCATAGTTAAATTTATCTTTGCTGTTCGGCCTTGAAAAAGAATGGAGATACAGGATATTGGAAAATACAAATATACAAAACCTTCCCAGCCTCCACCCTCTCACCACTTCTCATCCTCAGGATTAATTTGACTGTGAAAGGTTAAAAAAACCAAACCAAAACAAAAAACCCACTACGTAGCAAACTGGCAGCATTGATATCCAATCAATCACAGTAATATGTGAGACTATCACAGGAAAAAACCCTCAAAAGAGCGCATCTTATGACATACATACAGGCAGAGTAAAAATAAAAGGAGCAAGCTGCAAAAATAGAGTAGCTGTTCCTGCTTTCTTAAATTCCACTGCTTGTTTATATGAGAGCAGGAACATAGCTAGAGTCTCCATGAACAGGAAAACATCACATTGCTTGATGATTTAAGAAGCTAAAAAAGAAATTTCTTATAGAGTACAAGGTCAGTACAAAACCAGGCACAGATTCCCAAACAGAGAAGGAGAATGGAAAGGTCAAACAATGCATTTTCAGGAGGAGATAAAAAAACTACAAACACTATTCAAAACATTTCAAGTCAGTTGGCATTCAGCCACTGAGTATAGCTACAGTTAAGACATAATCCAAACACATTTATTTTTAATATATCACTGCACTGAAATATGTTCTAATCCAAAATCTAAATGGATTTGAATCAAACTGTATACTGTAGCTAGCATTAAATTATCTAGCATTAGAAGATCTCAAAATAACTACACCATCAACATATCACAAAAAGAGAAATGAAATATTCCAGAGTTACATCATATTTATGTTCTTTTGCACAGGAAAAAATGAAATCTACAAAGCAATCAGTGGAAGACACTAGCTTGCAAATTATGACCATCTGGGATTGAGATGAAAACACAACATCTATGTAAACACTAAATCCTATGTAGAAGGAGAAGAACAATTGAAGAACATTTGTAACAGCTTGAGCTCATGTTTTATGTCAGCTACACAGACTCAAATATTTTGAAACACTTACAAAGGCACACCAGCAAGGTTTTTTTAAATGGAAAAATATGCCTCTGAAATTAGAATTCAGACCTCCATCTGGCAGCAGTTGCAAGTGACTCCCTACCAACCCAGTGACAGAATGTATTTAAAAAAAAGAAAAAAAACAAACAAAAAAACCCCACACCACAACAAAAAGGGGGGAGAATTGATTCCAATAACAACCTTAACAGATTTGAGACTGAGCAGGATCTGTAAAGGTATTTTGCTCAGGACTCAAAATAAGCATTCATTGCTCTAAGATTTTAGAGCAACTTGGATCTTTCAGATCTTTCATGGCCTTAGTGGCTCTAACCAACACAAAGTTTTCCTTCCAGTGTGTAGACACTATAAAATTGCATCTAATTCAGAAAGAAGATATAAAGGTAATTCATATACCTGCAATATTACACGACAGGTTTTGTTAAAAATATGCTGATAAGGGAAAATTTACCTTGCAGTTCTGCAACAGTCGAATGAGATGCTCAAAGCAGTTACTGTTAAGGAAAATTGCCTGCAGAACAGGCCTATCTGTGCAGTCTAACATGGCTGTGATGGTATCTATAAAATTAAAACAGAACTGGCATCAAAGACAAAACACTTCCCAAATCCATCAACCATTTTTTCTCCACATTACATAATAAACACGGGGAAAAATTATACAACAAACTATATGATGTGAATTCCTTGATCAAGGATGATGTGCATTTTAAGCACAGAGCACTAGGCCTAAAGCTAAACATTTTGATGCTGTAAAAATTATCACGTAACCTACTGTATCTGGAGAAAAATACAGCTACTGAGTATCTTTGATTGCTTTAGGACTCTGTTTAAAGTCATTGCCATTTGTGAGTATATAAGCAGTATGCCTTTTATTTAAAGCACACAAATGCTTCCTCATCAAGCAATTATTCTGCATTCTACAGCAGCCTTACACTGTAAGCATTCTTCATCACCTCAGTACTATTCCTCAGTTTTCTTGGAAGTTTGGGAAAAGAAATAGCTTTATTTATATTTCCCATTCTGCATATCAAAGTGGAAAAAACCTCCAAATCCTGAAGTCTTATCCAATGACTTAAACCCAACTGTTTCAGACCATCACCTTTGGCCAATGTTTACAATAATGCCATTTGAAAAGTATTTCGCTACAGACCCATCTTATTCTGCAATTATTAAGGTGCCGATGAGTGTCAGCTGTTGCCTAGCAAAAGTGTTTGGTTTTTTTTGTTTTGTTTTTTTTTTTTTAATGGAGATTGGCAGTCCATGAACCATGACACTCTGGTTAAATGGTAGCAATCCGATAAAGTTTCTTCTGTTTTTTTTGTAGCAAATGATTAAACAAGAATATATCTAAAGTAACGTCAATGAAGAAATGTTTGAAATTTTTCAATTGCTTAGCCAAGTGAACATTTTTTGGTAGAACATTCAGTTATATTACTATCATGGATCAATCATTACTTGCTTTGGAGTTATTATGAAGAGATACTTAAAAGGAACTGCACAATTGGGTACTTACTCAGCATTTGGATCTGTAGTGCTATGAACCTGCTCTCCCACTGCCTGCATCGCCTTGGATTAGGTAAAGCTGAATGGTCTGAATTAAGCAACTTGAAATAGTTCTCCAATATTGTACTCGTCTCCACTTGCCGCTGGTCAGAACTACTGGTTAGAAGGATATGGACAACTTGTGTCAGGCACTTTAGAGTCAGCTCTGCCTTCCTGCTTACTTCCTCAGGGTTCCTGTCATCCCAGTTGTCACAGTCTGCTAAAACACGCATCAAGACTTCCATGGTGGCAGGAGATACTGCTTGAAGAGCGTTCCTCTGAAACCCATGGGGAGGAAAAGTGATTAAGTAAAAAATAACAAAAAATAAATAAATAAAATCAAACCTCTTCAAACCAGCAGTTTCTGAGTTATCTGAATCATGCAACATGCATTATTATGTCTGTTAATGCCCTGTAATTGTTAAATAAATATGAAACATTCTACCGGGATTATATTGATGGCTACAGATGAAATGCAGCCCATCTTGTTCACTTAACTAGGCTTTCTTTTTCAAAGAGAATGCTTATAGGGAAAAGGAAATATAATTTAAATGCATGTTATAAAATTCTTATAAGGCAGCCTTGATAAACTGCTAATTCTAGGTAAACCTTAACTTGAACTTCCATTTTAGATCATGCGATTCATGATACTTTAAAATTTTTGAAAAGAACATAATAATTAACAAACATTTGTCTGCGCCCTGAGCACATTTCCCTTACCTCTCTTCCTGGGGGTCTGACTGCATAGGCTCAGGGCCACCTTAAATCTGGGACAGGAGCCCAGCCTCGTAGAGAGCTTTGAGAAGCCCTGTTAAGGACTCCCTGCCTTCTCTAAGGAGCTGCATTCAAGCTGTGCCTCTCAACCTTTTACCTGCCTGAGCTACGCGCAGCCATGCCCACGCCTGGCCATGTACTGCCTTGAACCTGACCCACAGACGTGACTGCCCAGCTTGACCTTAGACCTGCCTCATCACTATGGATGGGCCTGGCAACCACTGGACTCTTGACTGACCCTGGGTACTATCACTAGACCAAATCCCCAACCTGATGTGCTGACCAGACTTCCTGGCTTGATCTCAGGCTTCATCTCTACAGACTTGTCTAGCAATCTGGGCTGGTTGATCCTGGTTACTATCACCAGATCTGCTCTGATCACCTTGTTCAGGTATAGTAAGACTGCGCCTTTTGCCAGTGAGGTCAACTGCTTCTACCCGCCTAGTGATCATGCTCAGTCTCAGCTTGCCTTCCCTGGTGGGGCAGTGCCTGGCTTTGCTGCTCCCTGACAACATTTAAAAACACTCTCTCTTCTGGATCATCAGAAGTAACATTTGCTTGTGACCAGACTAAGTAGCACATGGCAGAAGTCAGCCAAGAGAGTCGATGTTGGCTTTCCTGATGCTGAACACCCTCTTTTCTTCATATTCTTTCAAAGATTTTAAACGGCTTCCAAGCTATAAAGGCCCTGTGCCTCTTACTGAAACAGCTTACTTCCAACATTGGGAAGTAAGCTAGATGAATTTCATGCGTTGATGCAAAACTTACATCTTTGCAGGTGGAAACTCCTAATCTAATTACCCACATTTTTTCTTTACAATATGAAAATAGTACAGTAAGTTCATACAAATGTGTAGTTATTGCAGACAGCAAATTTCTACTGTTATGTTAAAGCAGGACCCAGCTTTTAGCATTTAGATACTATTGCACAGAATGACCCCAAACTTCATAAGACAAACAAGCAATTCATAGTCGATAATAAATTCTGCTCATTTATGGGTTATGGGGTATTTATAAGCCTTATAATATATAATGCCTTATATAATGGACAGGCATCTGGAGGCTTCAGCAGCTGAAAAGAGTTTAGAACATCCTTACCTGACCACCAGCCACAATAGCTCCAAAGAGATGTAGCAGGCAACATTTTAGGCTCTCCTTGAGATGTTCACTTTCTTGAAAGCATTCTGATTGGAGTAAACAAAAAAGAGAAGGAGTCCTTACTTTGGTCATAAATTATACAAAGTTTTTCCTCTCAAAAAAACCCCACCAAACAAAATAATAAAAAGAGCTCCTCTACTCCCTGTCATTATGCAAACTTAAAAATCAACTACATTATCTCCACTTTCTTTTACATAAATCAGACACAAACACATAAATTCCAGCATTATCAAAGTAACACAACAAGACCACATTTATCAGGAATTCTCAGGGCCAGACCTTCAGCTTGCATAAAACTTTTCATGCAGGCTGACAGAACTATAGACATACAACAACTGTTGATCTGATCCATAATGTAAAATGAGCCCATTTTGTCCTTACTAATGAGAAATAGGAGGACATGATAACACGCAAGTAGTTAGCAAGCATGACAAAGGTTAGAGCAATTTTGACACAGAAAGTCTAATACCATATGCAGTGCAGGTAGCTCAGAAAAAACAGTCCCTAAGCTTGCTCCCTTTAAGCCAAACTTCCCAAGTAAGCCTGTGCAGGTCTGCAACCTTTCCAGCAGCAGTCTCTTTAAAGACAATTATCCTGCATCTCTTCTCATGCCATATCCGATATAAATTAGTTATAAACAGCCTCAGCAACTCTTCTTAGCAATAGATATAACCTGGATATTGTTGCTATAGCAATAACACTAGACTCAAAGTAGCTGCAACAAACTACAAAGGATTATTTTATTTCTAATTAACCATCGTAAAACTTCCAATAACTTTATGAGATAGAACTGACGACGACTCAAGTTTGTAAAAACTGAGATTTTAAACAAACAATAGAAACTGAAAATGCCAGAATTTTATATTCATTAAAATAATAATATAACCTTTAAGACAATTACCAATTATTGGCAAGTAAGATTTCTGACTACATACTGAATGTATTTAAAAGAAAATTGTACAGCTATTTTTTTATCTGGTCTTCAAAGGAAACAAAGCTTAGATGATCATACTGCTAGTCTGCTAGTCCCATCTCTCCCTTGAATCCACATCTTTTGAGGAACCTCAAATTCAAAAGAGCAGTATCTAGCAGATTGTGAATAAATCATTAGGCTGGATAGACCAAAAAAGCCTCAAATTAGTGCTGCCATGGCAGAATGTCTAAAGCACATGCTCAGCAATTTCTTGTTCCATCTTTCCTGCCAGTTGGCCAACCAGCAGATGAGTATCTGCCAGCTAATTAGTACACTTGCAGCTCAGCCACAGTATATAACATTTAAGGGATTTAGGAGGAACCAGAGTGCAACGCACTGAATGGGGAGGAGAGAACCTGCAGATGACATTTCTCAGTAGTGGCCTTTGGAGGGGGTTTCCAGTGCTCTGGCACAAAGATAACAGCATTTTACTGGCATCAGCTCTTTGGTCTTTTTGGCAACTAGCCTATTTTACATACACAGAGAGGGAATCTCAAGGAACAGGAGGAGTATGTGACTCAAACCTAGAGAAAACAAATTCATAAATACTACCACTCTTGGAATAGAACCTTCCTCATAAATGCTACCACTCTTGGAATAGAACCTTCCTTTTTTATTTTCAATTAAAGCTGAGTTAATGGATAGCTGCAAAAAGGGCTGATTTCACTCATACTGCCACCCCTCCAGCATATTCCTACTGCTTCAATTCTGTTGGCACTAGCTGATGCAAAAGTGAAGCACTTTGGTGTGCTAAACTGGCAAACTAGCTGGACATCCCACCTTCCCAAGATTTAAGCACACAACATGGCCACATCAGTCCTCCTTTTCCACACAGCCAATCTGTAAGAACACATGAATTCCAAAGTAGCTATCATGGTATTTAATGACTTAACCAGAGACAAAACAGAGTAGTTCCCCAAACTGCAGTCCAAGGAGCATTTGCTAGTTGGATGGCACAGTTTCCTTCTTTCTAGCTGTTAAATCATATTAAGAGACAAAAATGCATGAACACTTGCCTAAGATTATTTTTCCACATGAGTTATCATTACAGTTGCTACAGGGATCTTGTGTGCAATCACTATATGCACCCTAATAAATTGGAAAGTTGGCAATTCACAGAACCAGCCCTATTAAACCATGTTAGGCACTGAAAGAGAGTCTGAAAAAAAAAACCAAAAAACAGGCTTTCAAAGATGAGTAAGAATGGCAAGATGGTGATGCTCAGAGCAAAAACCAAGCAAACAAAGCAACCCACTTCATCCAGCCTCAGAAAGCAAGCAAGCGGCTTTTACATTTATTAGACATTATTAGGGGAAAGGAACTTGCAGTCAAAGTCCACTCCTCCAAAAGATGACTATTTTTGAACATGCTATTGATAATACTTACGGTAAAAGAAAGGGACAAATTCAACAGTGAGGGAAGCTGGTTTATACTTCTGTCTGCTCTTTTCAACCGTACTAAGGAAACGTCTGCAATTACATTAAAAAAGATACAAAGAAATTAGATATGATACCTTTGTTTACGACTTCCTTATTAATTTGTGACTTCATAATAGAAAACACTGCCAAAAATCAGAAGTTATCTTTTGCCTACAGGACCAAAAAAAAAAAAAATAGTAAAGTAGTATTTCGTCCTGAAATAATGAATCACACAGAATCACAGAATGGCAGGGGTCGGAAGGGACCTCTGGAGATCATCTAGTCCAGCCCCCCTGCCAGAGCAGGGTCACCCAGAGCAGGCTGCACAGGGCTGCATCCAGGCAGGTTTTAATATCTCCAGAGAAGGAGACTCCACAACCTCCCTGGGCAGCCTCTTCCAGTGCTCTGTCACCCTCACAGTGAAGTTTTTCCTCATGTTCAGGCGGAACTTCCTGTGTTCCAGTTTGTGCCCGTTCCCCCTTGTCCTGTCGCTGGGCACCACTGAAAAGAGTCTGGCCCCATCCTCTTGGCACCCGCCCTTGAGATATTGATAAGCGTTGATGAGGTCCCCTCTCAGTCTTCTCTTCCTCAGGCTGAACAGCCCCAGCTCCCTCAGCCTTTCCCCATATGAGAGATGCTCCAGTCCCCTCATCATCTTTGTAGCCCTCGCTGGACTCTCTCCCGTAGTGTGAAATCACAGCTAATCCTGTATTTACTGTTCTACTCCTAGAAATACCTTAACTTTTTACAATATGGCTTAGTTTAAAAAAAAAAAAAATCCAGCAACTTGTTATTTAGTCCTTGCTTATTGTAACTAAACCACTACCTAGACTGCCAAATTTCTTAACCATGCAATTTGAAATGGGCAGAAAACATTATTATGGGTTCAGAGGGCAGGGGGGATGGGACCATCAAATTAAAAGGATATAATTCTACTGATACACTTATAAACTTCTTTTCAAAGATGCAACGTATCTATACTGTGATCTTCAATAACTTATTTTGCTCTAATTCAACCAGGTCCGCCTACCCCATTCCTTTTGGATTCCTTGTTCCACCAGTTTAGAAAAATGGGCCATTTTTTGAAAGGAGAAAGCAATGGAAGGACGTTCACATTAGTCAGTTACAACCAAATGCCTCTTAGTGTATCTTCAAATTTAATTTTGTTTTAACTTCCAGACTGCCAGTAAATATAATTTTAAAAAAGGTATTTAAATCCTATCCAGTTTCAGAAAGTATAACACTTTTCTGTGGTGTGATTATATTGATTCATTGCCAAATTCTGCACCTTCATTGGTTGTAAATTCACTGATTTTGAGTACTTATACTCTATCTAAGGTACCATGAGATGTGCTGGCATCGCTTACACTAAATCTGAAAATAGATTAGCAGTACACTGGCAGGCCACATGGAGAGCTGGTGTCATGCTCTGTTCTACAAAAGGGGAATTCTCATGTTGCACAAAAATACTAGAAGTTGTGATCTTTACATGCTCCTTAAAACTTTGTGCACAATGATTCAAGCTGTTATTGAGAATACCACCTTTTGTTTCCATAACAGCCTCATGAAACCTGCAGTCCATGTAGCATTATGGCATACTGCAGGTTTCCAGCTACAAAGAAACCCCAGCAGCCGAGGTGCACAGCTCACATGATCCCCACTCTGATTACACCGAGTCAGATGAGTGACTTGCTGCACAAATGCAAGTCACAGAGCTAGCACAAATGCTGTGCTAGATCTACAGAGTGTAGGCTGTCAGAATGGACCTGAGGTTTTACAAGACTAGGTAACGTGAGATGTGATCCCTCTAGGCCTTTAGTTATTTGCATGCACGGGTCCAATATTTGATGCATATCAAAATGGTCCTGATGGAAATAAAATTGAGGAACTAAAGGAAAAGCAGCTCTGAATGACAGCAGCCAAGAGCAAACAACTTCAGCCCTTGTACACGCAGCAGAAAAACACGTCAACTATACAAGACTCTGTACATTTAACATTATTGTAATTAATTTGGGGCTAGTAAGGGAGAACTGTACATGAAAAAAATCTCACAGAAAATTATAAGAGGTATCTGAAGAGCTAGCTATAGCAGATAAAAGTGAATCACTAGCAGCTTCAAAGAACAGAGCCTGTGCATAGAATGACAGAAGTTAAGCTTCTCAGAAAGCCCATTTCCTGACTCTCTACTCTTCCCACCTTTCAAAAAGCCTCACAACTCAGCTTTCCACTAAATGGAACAAGATATATTAGTACTCTGACAACTTTGGTGGCAATCAAGTTCAGTTCCAAGCATGCCTCCTTCATGATGTTAATTTTGGTAGAAAAACTATTTCATTAATGCTAAAGAGTGTATCTTCGGAGGAAAAAACCCTAAAACACAACATCAAACCAAGTGCTCAAGGCTATCAATTGTAATAGTTGTTAAAATGCAACAGCAGAATAATATACATGTAACTACTTTTTATTTTAGTTTGACATCAGGCAGCAGTAGTTCTGTCAGAAACTTTACATACTGTTTATCTAAAGTTATCATAAACCGCAGTATTTATAATCCTGTCCTATTCCACACATACCCTGCAATTCGCTGCCTCCAGTTTCGATATGGATCGTAGAGACTTTCACAAAAAGCCAATGCATGTCTCACAAATTCTTCTATGGGGGTCTGATCTGCCACTTCTTTTTCTTTTGTTTTGCTTTTTAACTGAGGAAAAAAAGAAAGCTGTGGTCAGAAGATCTCTAGAAGTTGAAAATTCGTCTTGATCTCCTCCAGAACAGTTATGAGCCCACAAATTGCTCCCCACACAACACTATTATTGAAAAAGCAGATCACATAAGCAGGAGCAGGAAGTATTGCATGGTAAAAATAACAGACGAGAATTGTTAATCACATACCTGTTGAATGTATAACGTAGTCATGGTGATAACATGGTTAATGTATGAACACATCCCAATCTCTTCCACATTAGCCAAATTTCTATGAAGACAACATAAAAAACACAGAAATGTACACAGTGTACCATTTTAGGCTAGTTCAAACAATGTTTGTCTTAGCATTCTGTCTATAATCATAGAAAAGTATATCAGCATTTCAAAAATACTCTCCAAAAGACTGTATGTACTCAAATGTTTACTTCTGTCACAGTAATAGAGCTCACAAGTTTTCTTCTAACAGGAAGGGAAAAAAAAAAAGGCCCGAGTCACTCTGCTGTAGGCCAATTCTATCCGGAATTTGGGGTTTCAGAGGTTAAGCAGATTCCCAGGACACTCTAAATAGAAAGCTCAGAAACGGCATCTGATAACAAAGACAATAACCTCTACTTCTCCCACATTACTAGCGCATATACTTTCTAAAACAAACATATTAACTACAAGCATTTATTCACTTTAAATTCTCCCAAGAAAAACAAACATCTAAAATTATTTTAGAACATAAAGAAATCAACAGCAACAGAGAAATAGCATGCACAAGTTATTTCTCAGTCTTGAGGAAAGCAACAAAGATCAGATACTGAAGTGATGACATAAGGAGAACTCTTCAGCAATTAAATAAGACTGACAACAGTTTGTAATTCAGAAACACATTACCACCATCTACTCAGCTTATATTTAATACTCCAGGACACTTAACGCTGCCCTACAGCCCTTTGTATTGTTTCAGGAGTAAGGAGAGCCAAAGGACTCAAAAAAAAAAAAAAAAAAAGCTGCTTCAAATACTCCTCAGAAAAGGAGATTCCCTATTATATTTTATCCCCTTCCTCTCTTAATGCAGTTTACAATAGAAGACTGAAGAAATAGGGAGGAATAGATCCCTAAAACCAGTTTATTCAGCTGCTTCAACAGAATTACAAAATAAGGCATAATTTTCAGAAGGAAGCCAGCTGCATTAATAGTGTAGTAAGGCAGTTTCCTAAGCTGTTTATGGAATTATAAGCATGTTAAGAACATGAAACAGTTCTTCCTGTACAATTCTCTCTCAAGTTATTTCATATCCAACACTTGTTAGATTGTGCCTTTTCTTTTAAAAGTACTTCTTACACCAGGTACACCATATCTTGAATTCCCATAGGTACATCTTGTGTAATTACAAGGAATTTAGTGTCTAATTCCCTTCTATTCCATTTCTCATGGCAAACACTATTGCTAAGATGATTGCATTGCTCCCCTCTCTCTCTTTTATTCCCTCCTCTTTTATCTTGAAGATTGTGAGAAGTGGCACTTCTCTGTTTCTACTGGAAAGTGTCAAATTACATTGTATGTGTCATTAGAATCTATATTTATAGGCTGCATCAAGATTTCTTAAACAAAACAATAGCCTTGCTGAGGTAAGAATCAGAACAAATACCTGCAAAGGATGATAAAGAATTTCACAAGTAAAAGTGACAGAGTCTGCTGCTGCTCTTCTAGTCCATCTGACATTTTCTGGACACACTGTAGCAGCTGGAGCCTAAGGACCTGAAGAATGTTATCAGGAAGCAGTGATATTCCTGGAGGAATGTCATCCACCCTAAAGAGAAAAGCCACACACAAAATTGTTAATCGTGCAAATGACATGTTACCAATCAATTTCAATGTGCTCATGTAGCATTCCCATGAACCTCTGTAGGAAAGGTTACTGAAATGATGGCTCACACACACTTTCTAATGAACCACAAGGAAATGCCTAGTGGCAATATGCCAGCTTGAGCTTCCTTTTCCCCAGCAATGAACTGCATTGAAAAAGAAAGTGTTAAAAATTCATTAAGTGGATTCCTACATGCTCCTCCATGTAATGATCTGCCTTAATTGCCACAGAGAAATTGCGTGATCAGCAGGTGAACGGGTAGCCTGGGAAATCCCTAAATTAGGAAAGACGGCCACAATGGAATGAAACATGAAAACTAAACACAAGGGGAACATTTTCAACTTTCTACTGAAGAGTAAAAGTGTCCAAATAAATGAGATGCCAATTATTAAATAGTTATTGAAGCCCAGCTAGTATTCATCCGCAGTGAACCTCATGTCTTTCTTACATGAATTACAAAAAGCTGTACAAAATTAGATTAAATACAAAAAGAAAGCTGCTCACAACAAAGGAAGACTTGAAAATCAGAGTCTGAATGTGCAGGAGAGGGAGCTCTCAAAAATCCATCTGACTCTTGGCACACTGATTTTGCATGAAAAGCTGACCCATCCTTATTAGTTTCTGGAAATCATTAACCTAGCAAATAGGATTTTTCTGCTATCTAATTATTTTCAGGAGACAAAAAGACTGTTGTGTTGGTGTTATATCTAACAACTCTACCAAGGCCAGATATGGCCCTGAAGAACATTAGGTACTCTTGCCTATTGTTTTTGCTAAACGGAAACATTTTTAGAGATACACCAGTGAGAACCAAAAGAAAAGAAAAAAGACAAAAAAAGTCACAGATAAAACCAGTAGCTAAGCCAGTGCTCCAGGAACAGTCATATAGAAACCCATTTCAGCAACAGAATAGAATATATAGATGTGTTAGACCATTCCCTGGGATGAAGACTATTTATCCACTGTTGCACATGCTAAAGAGAGTTTGCCTTTGGCATCAGCTGTTTACCCTGACACATTCTCTATGAGCTTTACATAGGAAGACACAAGCAAGAGCCTTAAAGCTTACAAAAGCCTTCAGCATGGCCAAAGCCAAGGGGAAAATTACAACAAACAAAAAAATCAGCCAGCTCAAAAATCTCACTAATATGGCACTTGCATACATACATCTGAGTAAGAATAAGCATCAAAAAGTGTGGAGAAATGCAATGACTGACACTGAACACTGTGATATCAATTCTTTGAAGGAAATGGGGAACAATATATTGTTTAGCTTCTGAAGTTGAAAAGGAAGCCAATATAGAAGGGAAAAATTGAGACCCAATTTAGTAAAACTAGGCAGGTATAAGTAACAGCAAGCTCCCATGGCCTAGGAAACAAGTGTTTCCTGCACGTATACAGAGGACCAAATACTGTTCATTCTCTTGTCTCTTCAGAGAGTTGTGTAATTTGCATTTCACAAATCTCAAGGGATTCAGAAAGTTTTAACACAAATTTTATAGGGCCTAGGCTCTAAACTGATACAGACACTAACCACAAAACTGAGAGCAACTGCTTTTTTCCAACACAACTGCCAAGAAAGAAATTTTAATTTCTGTGATAGCAGCTTCACCCCTCAAGATGCCAGCAGATCCATACCCTTTGGGACTATAAGGATGGCTCCTCGTAATCTGATAATTCATAGAATCATAGAATAGTGTGTGTTGGAAGGGACCTTTAAAGGTCATCTAATCCAACCCCCACTATCTCTGTAGTAGGAAGACCATAATTTTTGACAGCTGAAATCATATATCCAGAAGTAACTTCCCTAAAATGGCCAACAAATCTTTTTCAGCAAGATCATAAAATGCTTTACAAGAAAGCAAACAGCATACCCTTCATGCCTCACGTCCCAAAGAATGCTTTCTCTGCAGTAGCTGCCTGTCTGTGCTATTGCACAACCCATGAGAATTTACTGCCTTATGTGAGACTGGCACAGGAAATACTAATCGGGATTACTCAAACTGAATATACTATAGAGTATATAAATAATTATAAATATTTATAAATAATCAAACTTCTTTTCATCCCAGAGCAAATTACTACTATATCACCACAAAAATCTAAAAGTTAAATTTGTGGACATGTAGTATCATTTCTTCCCAAAAAGACTAACTGTGTAAACTAAGTATTCCAAAAGGAAGAAAAGAAAAAAAATCTCAAAAATCATACCTTAACTGACGTTCGTATTTGACCTGCTGGTACCCTAGCTCAAAAATGTGAGAAAGACCTTGACACATTCGGGTTCTTTTTATTTATAATTTCCTTGCATTACACTAACATGGTTATGCAGCAATATAAACTGCCATCTCAGGTGTTTCAAAGGAAGTTAAATTAGTCTCTAAATCATATTCACCTATTACAGCTCTAACTTGCACACTGGGACTTTCAACCTCTCCTCTGCCAGTGCTGTAGAAAACCAGGCTTTACTTTTCAACAACCATGAAACCATGTAATCAGCAGTCCTATCAAGATTCCTACATCATTTTTATGTGGGTTGGAAGTCAATAAGTTAACAGAGTATAGTTTCTATGGTACTTTGCATGAGCTTCCTTTAAGCTCCTTCGCTCGAGATCATGCAAACCAAAAGCAGAAAGAGAGCATGACAACACTCTGGAGGCCTTTGTTGTTTCTAAAAGTATTAAACCAAATGACAATTCCTCTCCTTCAATGAGGATGGGGGGGAACCTCCCAACAGCTGGTAAAAGTTTTATCCTTTTCACAGTAAATACATGAGATGAATAAATGTTTTTAGTACACCTGTCTGTTCTTTCCCTAATCTTTTGTGCTCAATGCTCAAAGCCATCAGCATAGCTATTTTCACCTTTTCAGTAAAATCACCTCACTTTTTCAGTAAAACCATTGAAAACACCATTAATGAACCATTTTACTTTAAAAAAATAGGGTAGATGCACAAAGATGGAGATAGAACTGAAGCTGTGTAAGCCTATAAGCTGCATAACTGTATAAACTCTACTTAGGCAGTCAAATCATACCATTGGATACACTCATCCTCTATATTTAGAGATTTCCTAATTCTGCACTAAGTAGCATCTTTCAGATTTCCAAAGCAGATATCAGGAAATAACATAGGTTAATTTATAGAAGAAATACTCTTATCAGTTAAATCAGCGAGTGACAGTGCCAATTAAGAGTCCTTCTTTCAGGGGGAAAAAAAACCCACCCACCCACCCACTAATAGTTTCATTACATTTCTTAAGTGGTGTTTTCTTGGATGCTGAAAATAACACATATGTTTTACATTGACACAAAACTTCATGCCTGTCTTCCAAAAGGTTAGTTGTGTCCAGCAATCCGTACAAGCTTTCTTCTCCCTACGTAGTTTCTCACTATTTCCTGGCATTTGCCCTTCAGTACACAAGGTCCTTCAGGCATATAGCTGTAAAGCATACCAAGATTTATAAAAGGAAAAAAAAAAGTATTAGTCCACTCAGTTTTTCACTTTAGCTAGCATCATATATTATTTCCAAGACCAAAAGACAGAAATTGTTATTTAATAAGCAACTCCAGTAAAAGAAGTTGAATCCACAGGGTCCTATGGCCCCAAGAGAAGAGTCACTGGAAATCAGCATTTGGTGGTTCCACACTGACCTACTTGTTCTTTTTTGTGGGCTCATGAGTCAGTTCCACAATGTAAATGCCTGCAATATAAATTGCAAACCCCAGAAAGATGCCACTTTTCACATGCCCGATTATCTCACAAATGCAAATAAGGGCAGAAATGGCAATTCTTTGTTAATTCTAATATCTGCTCTCAAACAGTGTAATTTTAGTCCAGTCATCAAAGCACGGGAATGATCTGCCTCTATCCCTATGTTGTTTTGGTATGTTTTCTCTACATCTGTTACACAAATGAGTCTAAATCCACACGGGCCTATTCTTCCAGACTAAATCACTAATCCTGTCATTAACCTCAGAAAAAACCCACTATTTTTATGCTTACAAAAACCATCATTTAGCACAATGAAGATGCTGTTATTGTTCTGCACAACTAAGCTTCATGTTTTTTATCTTCTGTTGTTGCTGTAAAAAAACCCAAAACCACAAAAACCATGTACACACGTAAACCAAAAAACACTTAAAACCCCCAAAGCACCAAGATATTCTTCTCTTCCACTGTTCAGATTTCAATATTAAATAGTATGTTAAAGATAACCTGTGTCAAAGGATAAACGCAGTAAGATGTATTTTTGACACTGCAAAGAAAACAGATCTTCTGAAAGAGCACAGAATTAATGTGAAGGTCTTGCTTATTGATAATTGCAGTATATATTTTGCAATCATACAGGCATCATGAGGAAAATTTTAATACAAAGAGCCGAGAAGACCAGTTTTTATCCACTGAGATCCAGTTGCAGCATTCTTCATTTCCTTGTAACAGCAGAGGCTATCACTTACATTTCAAACAGGATCTGATCCAAAGCCCATTAAAGAATTCCCATTGATTTCAACAGGGCTTGGACTGCAGCCATCATGCAGGGAGAGCCATTCTTTGCATTCAAACACCAGCAGCGGTATCAGCTATAATACTGACACCAGTTCTCGTGATTTCCGAATCCTATAACATTTGTTTTTTCTTAAAATTCTTAGTTCATGCAAGCATCTCAAAAGCAAGTGAAAACATCCAGTGTCTAAGTTTCTATTCCTCATTTACAAAGTTAGTCTTGAAAACACAATCCTTAGAACATAGCAGACAAATTCAAAATACTAAATATGGAACTCCAAAACTAGACTTCACTACCACCTCATGATTATATCAGAGAACTTGTGGCCAGCAACATGGGTGAAGTCAGCAATACTCTTGCCCTTAACTGAAGTCTTTACAGATGCAAACAAAGAAGAGAAAGAGTCTTTAAAGCCTATCATTTGCACATATTTTAATTTTCAAAAGGTTTTCAGCTAAGATATCCAAATCTTTCATTAAGCATTTCATCTCATCCTTAATCTTAAAGCAATCTCTGAAATAAAATTACAAAACTCTTTACCTACATCTTTCTTCTATTCAGTCACTGCTGATACAGACAGCAAGCACTAATACCGACTATTTCATATGCAACATTTAATGAATACTTCTTCAAAAAAATGCACAAGGATTAATGATTATATTTCTACAAGCAAGAACAAGTGAATACTCATGCCGTCTCCTGATATAATGCAAATACCAGTATTTGCCTAGTTTCATCATTCCCAATCCAACTTGACCTTCAAAAGAATGGGAGTGCCACGCAACAACTAAAAATCTTTCTTTTGTTTAAAGGCAGCATTGCCGTTGAACAAGGCTGGGCTCTCAGCCAGGTCTGTTTCAGATATTAAACAAAGATGAACAGGTCTGTAATTCTATGTACCTGGTTGGCAGTTTCTCAAAGTCCACATCCAGAAACTGTTCATAGCTAGAAACAAAACTATCCAACCAGAGCTTCAGGTAATCTGGATCTTTCTGTAAAAAAGAAGAGGAGAACATTAAGTAATATTGCACTCAAAGTCATCCGTCAACAACACTGTAGTACTAACTTGAATGGAAAGCTCTTCTTTAATGCATTTCAACTGGGAGAAAGGAGGAAATATGCAGATTTTTAGAACTAAAACAAAAAAAAATTGCATCCTTTGAAATTCTCAGCCATGTTGAGCTGATGTGACATTCTTGCTCTATTCATTAGTTCATGTGTTTCCACTTCCTGGTACCAATGTCAATCAAAGCATTTTAGCTTCTCCTCCCGACAGCAATCTTTACTTACTCTCCAGAGTAATATGTACCAGCTTTACAAAATTACTAGTACATTCTAGTCTTGATAGCATAGACGTTAGTACACAACACTCTTTATGGCTCATAAAATTAAATATGAACTCCAACAACAATACTAATCACAAAATAATTTGCTTTTTGCTTCATTTATTGATCAATATGGCACCTAGCAGCAAATTAGAGCCAGATGAAGTGTTCCAAGAGACAATGCAGAGACTGTGACTTGTATACTAGATATCTATAAAACAGATAGGAATTTAAATTTAGGCTTCCTATTTGTTCTTAGTAGAGCACACAGACTCTATTCGTGACGAGCCGTTCCTCGGGGCTGCGTACTGTGCCAGCAGGGGGGACAGATACCAGAACCTGTAGGATTGCCAAACAGACAAGACTTGCAAAAGCAACAGGTAAATTGACTGATTAGAAGTTGGTAAGTTAGAGCTAAGATAATACTAGAAAAAGAAATATTTCTTCTAGCTTCTACTAATCTATCTGCTGTAATAACAAGGCTTCTCTTATGCCACATTGTTATAATGTTATCACGTCCAGGGTCGCACCCTGGCAAACCCAAGAAAGTCAGAAAAGTCATCTCTGAGTTTGGTAGCCCTAAACCTGAAATTGTGTCCAAGCTTTGTATTTCCAAAAACACCTGTGTTTGTCATTTACCCCAGACCATTATGAGAAAAGTACAAGAGGATATTCTAACATAGAAGAAATTCAAGGCATATTAAGAATACGTTCCAAAGGAGCCACCTTGCAATATAAACTTGCATAGGAAAAAGGTCCGCCCCTGGGGAGCTGGGGAAAGATGCTAAGCAGCTTTCAACTTTTTTTTCTTATTCTTACAGAAAATTCCACTCCATCCACTTTGCAACTGGATCACGACAGTGTGGGAGTACCACACCTGGGATTATCAAGGAAAACAAGTTCAATTTTAGTGAAAGCACGGTAAAACTCAGCTTCACTGCAGTATATTAGCTTACTGTCTTTTGATTGAAGATGAAATGTCATTATCAATGCAACCTAAGCAGCCTGAGGCAGTGGTTGCTGCCATTTTAATGTCTAATGAAACCAAACAACCTCTAATACATTCTTCTGCCGCTCTCACTGTTCCCTATCTGAAAGCTCAAAGCAAGTGGCTTACAGATGTGGGAAAGGAGGATACTTTCACGTAACATATATACTAGAAAGAATTACCAAGAAAGACTGACACATGGAGTCCTGGCAATGCAAAATAGCTACCTACAAAAGAACCTCCCAGGGGAAAAAACAAACAAACAAACACAACAAAAAACACACAACACACCCACAACCAAAAAACCCCACAAAAACAAACACCACAGAATAAAATAAAAGTGGCAATCTAGAATCTGAAGTGCTGCAAAGCTCTTCTCAGAGCATCTTTCCACAGCAAGTGCAGGAGTTATAAAGCATGGGAATCTCCTTCTCATTCTACACTTTACCCTTCCCCGTACCCCTGAAGACCTCTCTAACTCAAGCAAGAAGTATCAGAAACACTCAGACACAATTTACTTCACTATTGCTATTAATTATATATGAAATGTATTCAGATACTGTGACAATAGGTGCCAAATAAAACCCCCAGCTAGACACATATCCTGTCTGATTATTTGCTTCCACTGTCTTTACTGCATTTTCTTGTTCATTTTTCCCAACTGTCTTATTTCCCCTTCTTCCACTACATTCCTAATCTCTCTCTCCTTCATAATCTTTCTTCTCATCTCTGCTTTTATTCCCCTTTCAACGGTTTTCTTTTTTAAGTCATCACTCCCTTTCTTCTTCTGTTAAAAATCTGTCAAAAAAAATATACCATCCTGTAAGTGTGATGTAGCCTTGTCCTCGTGTTTGGGTTGAGGAGAGTTTGGGTTGGAAGGGACCTTTAAAGATCATCTAGTCCAAGCCCCCTGCAATGAGCAGGGACATCCTCAACTAGACCAGGCTGCTCAGAGCCTCCTCCAGCCTGACCTTGAATGTTTCCAGGGATGGGGCATCTACCACCTCTCTGGGCAACCTCTTCCAGTGCTTCACCACCCTCATTGTAAAATATGCACTGAACTACCAAATTGTTCAGTTACCTTAAACACACACCTATTAACTGTCCTCAAGATGAAATTGCAACATACAGAATGAAGCAAGCCGGTGAGATAAAGAATAAATTCAAGGTTTCCAAGCTACTGGTTTAAGCTACAGAGGTTGACATATTACCTCAACCACATGAGTACAGAATACATTTCTCAGGTTCAGAGATCAAACACCCTGAAAAATCAAACCAAAAGATGGGCAAGAAGTAAGACTTGCTAATATCCTAAAAGAATGAGACACAAGTAGCAGAAGATGCTGTCTTCAGACATTATGGCTTTTTAAAAATGTTTGCATATTTAAATCTTTAACTTTCTTGTAACTCACAGCAAGTTGTTTTAGCCACATGCAAGCTATTTTACAGGATCATAAAGATGAGGAAAACCAGGATACGATTTTAGCAATCACAATATAGCTCAGGCTACAAAGGACAAAGCAATAGCATCCATGGCAAAGTAACCGAGAGAAACTTTGCCACATGCACGTGTCCATGCCTCTAATGATAAAGCCCATGCATGTGCGAAACTGAACCTGTTGGACTTTTCTCCTGTTGAACAAACTGCTTTGTTTTTTCTTGGCATGAGCAAGTTCTCCTTGAAATATAACATGAATTACTAAATTGATTCTATTCATATTCTAAAATTAAAATTGTTTGTTGACACAGCTGAGGCTCATCGCTAGTTGTTGACAGTAAACTTCTGTAAGAAAACTCAGTTTTTCTTGGTCATGTACCATGAAGGAAACTGTACAAATAACGTCATTATCTGACTTTATTAATTAATTAAAATTGCTTTAACGAAAGGTTATGGATGAGAGAAGGGGAGGACAAAAGACAAAATTAGATTAAATGTCTGCTTGCTCCTTTTTAATGATATAGCCTAAGTCAGCTTCAAACTTAAGATTAAATTAAACGTCCTTATCCTTAAACTATAATGCCTTTGCAAGGCTATCAGTGTAGACTAGCAGTAAAAGAGAACATTGGCAGACAAAATATGCAAGAAAAAGCAATTATATAGCTGACAAGAGTAGGCCACAGACGTTACAAAAGGCCAAAAGTTTTTCTTTACCTGTAGCGCACATACTGCTCGATCCACTTTGCCACTAAAACTCCTCCCAATTCTGGTAAAAGCCACAAACTGCAGTACTGTTTGATCATTACCTGCAGCACACTCTTTAACCCAACTCCCTTCTACCTCAACCCCCTGCCAGCCAATTAATTATATATTATTCCAAGTTGTTAAAATAATCACCTTTGATATCAAAATACCAGGAAGCACTACTGGTATATGCCAGTAGAAAACAGCTCACACAACAGTTGACTCATTCCGAGTCAAATCTAGAGATTTCCATCCAAGCAACAGCACTAACTCAACACCACTTGGGAAAAAAAATTTTTTAAAAATCATCAAGGCAAAAAAGTAAACAAGATCACTTAGCAACTGAATTTACCTAAGAAACACCAAGAAATAAACCTCCATTATAAACCACCCAATAGAAGCATGCCACCTTTCCAGAAATGAACAAAAATGAAGACTTATGAACTAGGAGTACATCATTCCAGGAAAAAGTGACACAATATTTACCAGTTTTGCTACAAATTAAGACATATAAGTTATTTCAAAGATGCTATAAACAGAAGTTAAAAACAGCTTTCAAACTTTGAATCTGGCCCAAGTTTTCCTTTTTCTTTATCAGCAGCAATCAGCCCAGACCCCATGCACCAGTCACCTGTTGAAAGCTGCAAGAAATCTAAATTTTACTGAAGCAGTTTTAAGAAAGGAAACTTACAATGGTAAATGTTACCCATGGCAAAGTACACAAAGATGTCCATTCCTAAAACATAGCTAAATATATACCTTTCTGAAGACCAGCCTACATGCTTCAAATGCATCTTATATTTTCCCAAACCAGAAGCGTGATGGTTTAGGAGAAAAACTGTCTTTTTACATTGGTTTAAAATTTTAATTTCATAGTAAAAACAGACAGTCATAATGGGCATCAGCTGTGCACCATGTACACTGCAATTATCCTACCCAGCATCATCTCTTGAACTGAACTTTTTTTTTTGAGGTCAGCTGCTGCCATTTAATCTGAAGTTTAAATTCAGTGGATTTTAGAATTTATTTCTGTTCTCTTCCCACCCACCTTTCCAACTATCCTCTATTTTCTCATGACAGAAGTGGTAAACCACATTAACAGCAGAACACAAATTGACCTAATTTTAACATGAATACATTTGTGTTCTTCAATGCCAGATCAACTTTCCAAGCCAGTACATGTTGCAATCTGACAAATACCTGTGTTACCACATGGCAGAAGATTGCACCCCATGGGTACAGGAGTACTTCAGATCTGTGTTGCTACTGAGAGCAACAAATCACCGAACTGCAACCCCGGCTCCAACTGATTCACTATAAATTGTCAGCTACTCCATTATATCTGCAGTACTCCTAAGGAAGCAGTGTAACTTAGCCAGACCATAATAAAGCACCTTAAATACTCAGAAGCCTTATTACCAGTAAAAGCAGTGAAACCTATAGAATATATTCTCTTATTCACCACTTTCATAATTACCCTTTTGTGGTCATTCTGCAGACAGGTAGCTGGAGGCTGTACGTCAGACAACAGCTCCAAATTGTTTTCCATGGTGCTGGCTGAAAATGCACCATGCTTTTAAAGCACAGCTCACAAAGAAATGTATGTTTTGGTAATACACCACAAGGACAAACTGTCATAAACCAATTTTAGATTGGTATTCTTTCCGAGCCCCGCCACACACACTCTGCAGACATGCCCTATGAGATCAGCAAGAAATGCAGAAGGAAATTTTTGATTTGTACAACAGCAGTAAAAGCAGAAAGAAGCTGTATGTGGTAATAAAACACCTTTCACTAGTTACAACTTCCCAATCACTAGAAGATAAGATGACGCTGATTTTAGAAACCTTGCAGCTTTCTAAGTCACAAGCATTTCATTTATTTACCTGAAACTTACCTAGCTTTTGTACAAGGCAAATTTCTGTATCTTACTTGAATAATAATTCATATATAAAAACTGCATGTCTTAAAACTTCTGGAAGGTAATTTCTTCAAGGCTTGAAATTCCCAGAAGCTAAAATCCAACTTAAGTTAGCTATTTCTCTTCATAGTGATAAACTGAAACAACCAGAGTTCTAACAAGGGTATCTTAAGGGTGCCATTGTAAGGATATGTGAGAATCTAAAAAAAAAAACCAAAACAAACAAACACCTGCTATAGCAGTAGTCATTCATTCACCTTAAAGAAAGGTATTTTAAGCCTATTAAATCAAATGTAGCTCAGAGCACCTGAGAGCAAAAATACTTCCTTGTTCCTTCCCTTTCTTAAACACTTATGGTTTTCTTAAAAAAAAACCCCAACAAATAAAAATCCACCCAGCAAAACAATGCACCACCCCTTTAGACTTCCATTTTCACAAGATCCTCTCAGCACAACAATAGTTGTCATAGCTCGTTACACTTTGAAAAGAAAAGACTGACAGGCCTGAGCAGTACAGTGCTTCTAACACATACCTACCAAAAAAAAAAACCACCCAAAAAACCCAAACAAACAAAACCCAAAGACACCACCAAAAAACCACACACCAAAAAAACCCGCGAAAACCCAAAACACATCACACCAAAAAACACAAAACATCCAGAAAAAGTTGGGGTTTTTTTCCTTTACCAGCATAGTTAGTACAACGCTAGAAAGAAAAAAAAAGTTGCCAAATAGGACCAGTCTACTGGTCTACAGTATGCATAGCAATACTGTGGCTAAACACTGCCAAACAATTAGCAAGTTTCCCATGAAGTCTAATGTTTTAACAGTCACAATATATATATATAAAAAGTCTAGTAAGGCCATCCTTAGACTTGGCGTAACTGGGAAACAAGCTCTCAATGCTAACACCAACTTTAGCCTTTACCACCACTGAAACAAAGCGAATAGCAGAGAGGAAGATCAGTCTAATGCCCTTCTGACAGATATGACATTCTCTAAGGCAATGAAGTGAAAAGAAACTATAACCAAAATCTACACTAACTTGGGACAGGCTCTTGTCTTTTATATACTAAGTTATCTAGAAATTACAATAGCTTTCTCTACTCTTTATGAAAACTGATGACCGTATGACAGAAATGTTCTAATCCAGTCATTTTTTTCAGTAACTAGTTTGCCTACACAAGAAGGTCAACAAGAATTTTTTGCACCAGTAATAACTTTTTTTTAAATCCGTAACAAGCCAGGTAGTATTGAACTCTTACAAGCTTACTCTAAGTCAAATGAAAACATTTTACACAAAACTGGCATTGAAGTCCTCCCACTGAAACTCTTTAGACCCACGCCTGTGGAATACAGGCACATTTACCCAAGGTTTCAAATCAACACTATTTATGTATTTATATATGTGTTGCTTTTAGGTTTAACAGTAGCTTCCATTTCTACTAAGGCTTCAAGCAAACAGACACAACTAGAAGGGCAAAGCTCAGTACAATTTTTATAGCTACTTTCAGGAAGTATTAGTTGCTAAAAACAAAAGCTGGATCCACCCGAGGCTATTTGCAGTGTCGCATTCCATGCTCTGAAGGCAAAAATTCCCTGCAGGGCAGTTCAGAGTCCGACAAGCCCAACTTGTCTGACAAGACAGTTGTTTGAAGTCGTTAAATTTAACATGCAGTCATAAAATAGCCAGCCTGGTCCAACTACTGTGCAGAGCAGTCAGTCAGCCTTCAAAGTGGATTTCAGCTTAGAAGCACTACCATAAAATCTCACTTGGCACTGGTACTATAGTAACTAATCCCCCATCCCCAAGCATTATATTTAAAATAAGAACAACCCCTTGGTGTTAAGGCTGAATTAGACCTACAAAAAGTAACGTTAGGAAATTAAACATGAAATACTGCCTTTAGATCACTGGTGAGTTTAATAGTCTTAAAACTAATTGAAATAGTCTGCATAATGCAGAATTGTAGAACATTTCTCAACACTGTTTGAAATAAACTATTCATTGGGGGATTAGAACATTTGTTTTAAGGAAGCTCTTTCCTCTTCATGTTTTCAGACATAAAAGGCAACATTTTCAGCACGAGATCTCCTAGCAACCTTTATTCTGAAACATGTCAAAATCCTTATGCTTTTTATGAATCTTTCGAATCTGTAAAATGCCAAAATAAAACCCGAAAAGCTTCGTTATAGCAGCAATGCTACAGTTCGAATTAATACAAGACTTCATGATAAACCATTCTAAACTGGCTAAATTGCCTTGATAAATTCAGTCAATCAATTCTAATTATCAAGAGAATCACCTTTGGGCACAACTTTTCATTTTACTCACAATACTAATTTTTGATCAGCTGTTGATCCAAAAGAAGAAAGGCTCCTGGCAAGTAATTATAAACCTCCTTTTTCAAAATTCACACAAGCATTCTGTTCCATTTCCAGAATTAAAAGAAAAAGGGGGGGAGGGTATTTTATAAAAGGAGTTGCAGTGAATCATGATAGAAACAACTATTTTGGGACAAGTTAAAAAAATCCATTTAGCATAGAGATTTATACCAAAATAAACCTATAGCCGTCAATCACGATAAAATTTAGCTCACAAACATTAGAAGTCAAAGTTAATATATTTCTTCTCTTTACAAAACAAGAAAAATAATTATAATCTTCCACTAATGCCTTAGGTTAACAATTATCTGAGAGCTGTTATTCAATTTCCTTTCTACTTCAGATCTCCAACAAAACTGGAAAAGAGAAATGAAAGTTTTCTTACTAAAATGGAAGTAAAGCCTCTATTTTTCTTTCTCTTGCCTTTTTTTTTGTTGTTGTTTTTGAATGACAATACAATTACAGCCTTGTAGCTTGGAACTAGCATGTGACTGATGCCATCCATGGGATGAATCTAGTTAATCTGAACTCAGATTTTAATGTCTTCGTATTTGATAGAAAGTACCACTATGCAAGTTCCATGAACAAGCTGGCATACAGTACTTCAGCCTTCCAGAGTCCACTGCACTTACCAGGAATTTGCCATACTGTGACATATTACATTCTATTAACATTCACACTTTTCCCATCAAAGTTGACATAACGCGCCAATAGCAGTAAAAGCTGGAAGCTGTATTTTAAGCCAAAGGAAACAAGAAGGATCCTAAATAATTCAAAGGCACCTAAATTAACATGATGTCAAAAGTCTACAGTGTCAAGATAAGCCTAAATTCAATGAAAATTCAAACTATAGCTTAGGAAAGGTTTAGAGTTTAACGTTTGATTGCTTTGAAACTCAAAGTTATGCCATCGTTTTACATGAGAAAAGGGCTGAGTTTTAGCAATAACACACACAAAGCCAGCTTTTGCCCCATCAAGTTCCTAACTTTCAGTGGGATGCAAGAGACAAAAGTTTAACATGGACAGACTGAATGGAAGCAGGATGGTGCTACAACAGTAAAAATATCAACCTATTATTTCACCATATCAACAGCTAAATATTGTCAAGTCTTTTTCAGCAGATAAAGGCTGAGAACTTGTGTACAGCTTATCAAAAAGAAGTCTGTATTTGTTTCAAAGTGTCACATGATTACTTTACACCAAAATTAACTACACTAAATTTTTATTTCTTTGGCTATGGATTTAACTGTTTGGTTTTGTCCTCTCAACCTCACCAGGACTTACATTAACATTGTAACTGCAGCTGAACTATACACTGAAGGTATAAAAAAAAAAAAACCCAAAACCCAAACCCCACTTTTCAAAAGCACCCTTAAAAAATCAAAGGCTCAAACTAGGACATAGCAGAATTTGTGTTACTTGTGCAACTGCTGTTTGGCATCTGTTGCACTTCTGCTGGTACAGTTTTTAAATGATTAGCACAGGTAAATAATGAGGTCAGATTTCTGCAAATAACACCCTTGTTCTCTATACTCTGTTTTATTCCCAAAAGCTTTACCTATCCAGTAGAGTGAATGATGCAGGGTCCTGTGGAGAAAAAATTGTATGCAGTCATACCTGAACCGTTGCCATTTTTGAGACCTTTTTTCTATTTTAGGTTATTATACACAACAAATATTAAAGGACCACCCTTCTCATCACAGTATTTTCTTTCCCAAATTCCAGGTTTGCCCTTGAAAGCATGTGAACACTACAGATCTAACCAAAATTGTTATTTAAAAAAAAAAAAAAAAAAATCGGGAACATCAAATAAAACTTTTTCCCTCCTTGCTTCTCAAAACGTGCTAAACCATTTAGCCTACACTTCCCATGAAGCTTCAGTCACTTACCAAGAAAACTGTTCATTCCAGCTAGTCCTAAATTCAGCAAAAGCACAGGTAAATGAATACCAAGTTTTACATAATTGAATGCATTAGCCAAAAATTTATTGGCAGAGTTGGTAAGGCAACTTACAAGCAGCACACACATCTACCACCATCACTTTCTACAAAACTTATGAGGATTACGTCACTGGAAACTCTGGGTTGATGCCCCACATATATTGTCGGTTAACATTTCCAATCACTCTTCCACAGAAGCCAAACATTTACTCTTTTTGCATAATGCTTTTGGAATAAGAAGTTTCAATAACTTTTAAAACTTTTTTGCAGTTCCTAAATTCTCCTTCCACATTCAAAGTAAAAACTGGCAGTAAACCATATGAAGGTACGATGTTTTCCCAAAATTATTACTAATATTAAAAGAATAATCTTGCTACCTTATTAAAGGAGTCAAACTCAAACTGCTTCATTTGCTTTTTATAGGCGTTTCTGGCATTAATGCTAAATTCTTCTTTCCAATGCGAGTGCTACCTTTTCAACCTCTTCCTTTGCTTCCTTACTAGTTTTTAAATGTCTTATGGGATACTCCTACAGGTTCTTAGGCAGATTCTGGTGAATGATAATTGACAATAAAAAGAGTACCAATTCTCCCTACATTAATAATTAAAAGCAAACTCATCCACTGTTTTCATTCAGACTTCAGGAATATGTTCTCAAAGATTTGTCTTCATCCCTATCCCCCGCCCCCCCTCTCCCCCCAACCCAACTTCAGTCTAAAAGCCAGAATTACTAAGCCTGGTTATTTAAATAAAAAGTGTATTTTCTATGTTAAATTGCTATCTATTAGATAATTAAAGGGTTTGCATCTGCTTTGATTTTATGCTCTCTTTGTGCTATGTAAGAGTAGTATTTAACCATGAATTTATTTTGAGGTTTTATTTGTGCCTCCCTCAAATGTCCTTTAGATAAAGCATTCAAAAGCCTTTAAAGCCTTTGGAATTTAACCTCTTATATATCCTCATTGTTTTGAAATATGTTCTGCTTTTAGATACTAGTATAATTAGCCATTCTTACAGTTAAATTTAATTCCCAATTTTACACAGCCATAGTTAACAGTGTTACTCAATGGTCAAACAATTGTTTAATGCCACTTATTCCTATTGCTTACTATAGGTAGATGCGATCCTCAATCATAAATCACACAAACATTATCATAAATGCTTTAAATATCAGAGAAAGCATCAACACACACAAATACTTTATCAGCACAGAAATCTAACAGCTAATGTTTAGATTTGCAGATGCATGGAGTCCCTTAGTGAGATGTCAAACTTAAAACAGCTTTTATGATGAGAATAATCAAGCATAGTTTTCATTTCTTGGTGTTTCCTACTGTATCTCCCATCCTCCTCTACTGCAGCCTCCCATTTTCTAGAAGATAAATTGGAAAACTTATCTGAACAAATGACTTTTTTAAAAAAAAAAAAGATGCTTATCTGTACTGTCGAGACTTGTGCATCTTTTGGTGGGTTTTTTCCTTGTTATATATATTTCTTTCATCAAGAAAAGCTCAGTAATTAAAGAAGCTCTTCTCTCTTCCATGGCAGCTGTTTAACCTTTCTGAAGCCTGTAAATATTTTAACAGTATCTATTGACAACAGTTGGATTCAGACATTAAGCTACAATGCTGTTCAACGGGCAGCTGGCAAGCCTTTCTCCCATTTCCGTATTACAGCACAAACATACTGCATATTTGAGTTGATTCTGCAATATTCATTTATCAGGACACATGCTATCCCTGGATCTGAACCAGATGAGCAAGTTGAAAGTGCCATAACTCAGATACCCCACAACAGCCCAGTGTTTGTTAAATTTGCTTTTACATTAGTACATCAACACACTGGACCAGAAGCCTGTGTTTTCTAGCTTTGTGATAGACCATTCTATTTAAGAGACGCTTGATTCTTTCATTTCAGTAAAAGCTTGATCTAAAATACATTTGTTGGTATGTTCAAAACTAGATGTCTCCTTAATTCTGTAAAGTACTAATCCACAAACCTGTGGACATGTAGGAGTTCCAGCCTCATGCTGGACACTACTAAAACCCTGAATCTTACAACAAAAGCATGGACAAACCTCAGACACTTCTTTATCTAAAAGCTGTGGCTACATATATGTATTGCCAAATATATTATAGAATGATAAGAAAAAAATTAATTTCTCCGTAGCTTGCAAAGTGTTACGGTTTTCTTACACCTCTGTCTGTTTAGATTTATCTGCTGTCTCATTTCAATCTGAAGTCTGCATTCTCTGTGGCAGAGTCCCTGTTCTATGTCTGAACAACCACCAGCACAAGGTCGCCCTGGTCCATAATTAAGGAAGGTAACGGCTACTACAATTTAAGAGACTAATGTCTCGTCAGTTATTTATATGAAAAGTTCTGTATTTGTAAATATCAGAATTATGTTAGTTCTTGGACTATGAGATGTCTCTTTAAATAGCAGACAGTAAATTCAGAATTGAAGACCAACTGTTCTTGTTTATCCATTCTTAGTTCAGCATCTCATAAATAAAGACAGAACAAGTATTTTCACCAACACATGGCCACAAGTGACTTGTGACATGCTCTCTTACAAGTTACACTCTCTCAGATTTATTTAAAACAATCTGCAGAAAAGATACGTTACACAGCAATTGTTTAATAAATCTTCACTCACTAGTTTTAGCAGAGGCATGAATTTACATGACTGACTTACGAAAAACTACTTTTACTGAACATTTGGTTTGCTCAAGCATTCATTTAGCTGTAAGCTGAATACTTCTTTATCTAATACAACAAAGGCAATATATAGTGATGTGATACGAATCACTGACAAATCAGCAATTGCATAAGAAGGAAGGGAAGTGCAAGCTAAGTCAAGATGAGATCATATTTGGGATGCAAAGGTCAGTGTTTCACACGGGGCTTACAGTTTAACGTCAAAGATTATATTCTTGTTGAATTACATGCATCTCACCACAACTAAGCATAATTTTGCTAAAGCCACATTTCTCTGAGAAACACAACTACATCATTTAAGTGAACAAATTCAGTTCAATCATACTGCTTTATGCAGCCCTAAAATAGTCATGTCTAAAAGCTGATCTGATCATAAACTTTTTTAGTTTATTTACAAATACTCTCCAATCTTATATAGGGACAGAGGCTAAAAATCTCTTACAAGCAAAAACTCACATTATTTAACATAAACTGATGAACCATCCCTTGTAATGTCATAGTACTCTTCTGGAAGGTATACATTTGCTGTCACTTACTGAACATCACATTAAACACCCCAATCTTTTGATGCAGGTGACTGAGGGATTCAATTGAACTACAAAATATTGTCTGGGAGGCAGTACTTTGTAGAAGAGTAGTGAAGGGATGCCGACAATACAGCAGGACCCCTTTGTCAGTGACAGCCAGTTAGCAGGTCAGCTTAGCAAGATCGTAACACCACACGCTGAGAAAACTGGTATGCTCTTGCTCCAAGCCAACTTTTTTGACTATTAAGATCACCCTCTTTTTATGTTAGTTTTGGCCCAACACGTGGTAGCTGATGCCAACAGAATTCCCCCCAAGGAGCATATCCTTGAAAGGATCCAAAGGCACATAAATTTATTCTCACAATTCAAGCTCAAATTTATCTCAATTCCATACAGTATGTTAGGATTAAGACACAGGAACAGTGAATGAATGGAAATTATTCTCTTTCACAGACTCTTCTCACTTACAGCACAGAGTACACGTTAATTTAAATGACCTGTTTAGTCCTCATAGTGCAAATGTAAGTTCAACTCAAGCCAATTAAATGCACATGTTTATATGTTAAAGCTTCAGCTTCTAAGTATTTGCATTGCAATGGTCTACTGATCCTGGAGACAGCCATGTAATTACAGAAAAGCTAGCGCTGCTAGCACACCACAGTCTGTAGCACTTCACTCATTACAGTGATCTGCTCCTGACTAACACAGAAATCATGATTTCTCCCAAGACCACTTATTTTCTCATTCAAGTCTTCTGATTCCTGTAATGCAGCCTACAAGGACCCCAGATGAGGAAAAAATAACTCAAAGTAACAGGACTTTAACCACTCTAGGACATGTTAAGGATAATGCATATAGTCACATTTAATATTTTTTTCTATTCAGCTTTTGATCTAGAAAATGCTCTCCTATAAAAAAGTACCACATCTCTTTCTATGTTACAATATTAAATGAGAAGACATTTATAATATATAGATATCCCTCACTATGCCAGAGAGAAAACTACAACATATTTATCTCAATACAATCAGATTTTGTAAAAACAAATGAGAAATACAGCACAACGTAAGAAAGTGCATTTAAGACGACAGCTTATACACAAGTCTGCTGCTCTTAACACAGCAAAGGATGTGATTGTCTCAGCTATCTGCATTAGTAAAGACCAGAACGTTATGATTACCTTTACAGCTGCTAACACAGAGCCCCTTCTCTATTAATGACACTAAGATCGCATGTTCCCTCTTTGAAATGTGAGGCACAGGCTAGAAGCTGGCTGAAGAACAGACTCACAGCTTTCCCTTCAAACTATTGTATCACCTCAAGATAAGGCAGTGTTTAAATGAAACCAGGGCCTTACTGAAGATGAGAGTGTAAAAAAAAAAAAAGCTGAGAACCACTGTAATGCAATGAAAATGGAAGATTTTCTGAGGTGCATTTGGCAGCTAAGTCCCTGCATTTATGCCTTTGAAACCCCTCCTGAAGACACTTGGGGATTTTTTTTTTTTTGATAGAGGAGAAAAATCTCTTTCCATATAAAAGGGTATCTGATCACCTTGAGTAAAATCAAAAAGATCAGAAATCCTGACATGCTTTATGTCTAAGACTCTGAAATACCTACCAGAACAACTGGAGATGAAATACACATAGTTAAAATCTTACAGATAAGATAGATGTTGAATCTCATTAATTTGAATCTGCAGTAACAGTTACTTCAGAGGATTATAAAACACGAATTAATTTTGTATACTGATACATAATTAACATCTAAGAAAAGGTTAGTCAACTAATATTACAATAGTAACATTGTTACAGCCATACTGGTCTAAGGCTGCAAGGCAAAACTGGTAGAGATTACCTCAGTCACATGAACATGAAAAGGTCACAGACACATGAAAGCATGTCCTTTTCCCAGACTACTTCAGATCACCTAATAGAGCTCTTCTCCTGCTGTACACTTACATTAGTAAAGCATTTTCAGGTATCTGCTGCATATGCATTTATATAAAAAGTGTTTCATGCTCCTGTGTAGGTTATTGAAGGCTTTGAACTGAGAATCAATATGCTTGATATTACCATTGTCTACCTAGCCTACTGGAGAAAATTCTTCCTAGTGACTTCTATAGAAAGGACCAGTGTTACCTATTCTACACATAATTCAATTATCTTAAAATGCACACATTCTTATGTTTGGATGAGAGGACAGCAGCTCACATCCATATCAATATTCAAGTGAGTGGCAGCATTGTACATGAACAGAGAATTGAACAGAAAAGGAAAAAAAAACACAACCCACAAACATTTGAAACTGAGAGTCATCAAAAAACATGCCAGCAGGTTGCATCCTTAACAATGCTTTCTTTGCAGAAAGTTTGACATCATCATTTTAAAATAGAAAAAAACCCCAACAACCACCACCTCAAGGCAGGAACAGCTCGGACTATTAACAATACAATGCTGTGATACAACCCCAGTGACTCAAATCTAACCTTCACTAAATTTAAAGAATTTTTAAACTGCTTCCATGCAACATCAGAAGCATCATAAATCATGTGTGGCTACTACTTTCATTGGGCATCTTAAACAGCAAACTGTAATCTGCACCTTTGTAGCTACTGCCCTACAGGATAGCTTTTAGGGGAACAGAAGCAGAAAAAAAAAATCCAAAACCAAACCCCAACCTTAGATTAGAAACTGCCAGACAAAAAACAACTGAATACCAACTAAAAATGAACTTTTGCAGCCACTCAAACATAATCTTAAAAGAAAGAAAAAAAGAAAAAGAAACCACCTCATACATGGCGTCATCCAAAGACCACTGCTGCGGAGATCCTAGTTACATGCTGCTGTCTGCCCAAATCTCCCATTGCTAAACACTACAAGAGGCAATGAAAATAGAGAGATGCCCTCCTAATGTTACTTTGCACAAAAGTAATTGTTGCAACTGACACCTGACGCTGCCAGAGATGTCAAGTGATCACAAAGTACAAGAGTCTTGACCCCGGATAGATGGTAAGATGGTAACACAGCATTATCCATCACTTCAAAGCCATGAAAAGCCTTGCTGCTGTAGCACAGGGTGCTATATTTAACATGCTGTCATGAAGGACCTGACTACCTAAAAAAAGGCAAGACAAACAAGGCTACTTACTAGCAACAATCTGAAGCATCACACAAAAAAGGAGTTTGGATTTCACTGTTTCTTTAGCTAACAAGCCTGCAAAAGCTGGGATTTGAGGCACAACAAATTCTCACCTTACTCAGCTGTGACTCTCCAGCAGTTTTTGTAGTTTGGAGAAATTGCCTATCTTTCCTTTCCAGGGCATCAGCCACAACAAAGTCATGACAGTGCAACATACAGGATATGATACAACACTTCACTGGGTAGTCCCAGGTATAAAGATACTTCTCCCTAAATCACTGTATCCTGTCACTGGGGATTATTTATTGCTACACCTTCCCATTGTGCTAGATGCTCCGAGGAGAACAAAGTATAGCACACAGATGTTTTCAATATGTGACTGAACAATCTAATTTACATTAAGGCTTCATAACATTTTACATCCTAAGAGCTAGCTTCTTCGGTTGCTCTTAACTTCACCAAACTTAATCCAAGATGAAACACTGTTATGCTGGATGCCCGCCTCAAGCAGAAGGAGATACCATTTTAACTTGAACCAGTCGGGGGGGCAAGGGGAGGGAGCCGTTTTGTCCCTAGCATTTTTTCAAAAAATGAAGACTCCTTTTTTGGAGTCACTCTAGTTGCCTTCAAATTTTGAAGACAAGCTATTTTATTAAAAAAAAAAAAAAAATTCTACTTAAGAATGAGTCCTTATCAACATATGAATCCACCTAATTGTGCCCTTAATATACAGGTCTGGAAGAAAAAAGGCCAAAAAAGTCACTGACAACTCATGGAGGCTGAGTATATAAAAAGATTTTCTTTTTAAATAGTCCATCCTCCACCACCTGAGAGCTGACAAGGCTGAGTACACATCATTCCCATAAAGAAACTGAACATCCTAGTGTGATCTAAAGCACACGTTTTAACTAGCACTCCTTTACTTATGCAAACTCCCTGCTAGCGTGTGGACAACTTGGAGATGGAAAGCATACAATCTGAATGAAAGGTTCAAGCAAAGAGAGAAGATACAAGACAGACAAAAGAATTTTATAAAGAACTAGGGAGGAAAAAGACAAAGACTGGCTGGGAAAAGAAATTCAGAGCTTGGCTCATCTCTGCAGCCCTGTGTCTCCCAAAGCTGAGGAAAGCCTGGATTCTTGGAGTCTGTTCCAGTGTCTTTGTTCTTCTCACATCGATGAACTCACTGGCAAAACATCCATCTCCTCCAGTGCTAGTCCATTTCCTACTGCCATTGGCATTACTACATTAGTTTAAATGGCAAAGGTCTATGCAAATATGTTTCAGCCCAACAGATCACCCACGCGGGTAACAGTAAGAAGTCATACCATGCTGTTATGTTTGCACTAGTTTTATTTTTAACTACATACAGAGCATTAGGGTTGCAAACTCACACACACACACAAATTAAGAAAAGCTACAATTAAGACTGCTTTGTGCAACCTTCATCCACTGCTTTGTGCATTTGCATTGTTAAGATGGTCTGTACTTAAAATCTCACATTCTATGCTCTTGAGATGGGCCTTCTCTAGAAATTAACTGGGAAGAAGAACAAGAGAACGTTTGTTCTACCCTTAATGCCCTACGGGTTTGAAAAGTTAAAGAAACTGTGAAACATACGAAGCATGAGACTGCAAAGAAAAAAGGCAAAACAAAACCGGAGAATAAGGCCATCAAAAGCTATCCTTGCCACTGCCACCGAGTTCCTATATGACAGTAGGCCCATCCTTTCCCCTGCCTTTACAGTTATTTTTTTGTATGTTCCTTGTTTTATGAATATCTATTTAGATAATCTGCAATCCAATTTGTGTACATACTCAGCACTCCCGGCGGCAATTAGGACCTATGCTTTAAACATATGAATTGCTTTACACTGTAAAATGCAAATGGAGACAGGACAGTATTTTAATAACATTCCTGCCAGGTGAAGGAAATTCATTACTATTAATGGAGTACTTAGATGTTATGGTGATAACCAGCAAAGGAAGACTCAGGAGTAACTTAATAAATGCAGTCCTTGGGAAGGCTTTGGCTAATATAGTTTAAATGAAACTAGAGCTGCACAGAAAACAATAAGGATAAAGCTAAATACTAGCCAGCAGTGAATTAAATGAATACAATACATCTTAATGCCATGGCTCTACAAAACAACAAATTACGTGAACATATGCATTCACATAGTTAAAAGATATAGCTACAATAACTGCTCAAGCTGAGCCATGAACACTGTGCAATTCACACCTCACACACAAAAAAACCCCAACCTGAACAGCAAATCAAGAAATGAGGTTGTAAATAGTCCAAGAAGTGCAGTTATATCCTTACAGAAGCTACACAAGTCTATGCCACTTCTAAGCAAAAAAAAACGTGTTAAGAGATATTACAAATCCATTTTAAATACCTGACTTCCAAACAGAAGAGGAAAAAGACACACAAACAGCCCTCCCCCCCCCCCGCCCCCCCCCAATATTTACCTTACTGCAGTAAAGCATCCAAAGCTCATACAGCCTCTCCCGGGATGCCATTCCTTCCCTTCCTCTTTTCGTCTACGCCAACTACTTTTGTTCAAGATCCTACCATGCTCAGTTCCCAGGTGCTCTTTCCGCAGTTTTTGCTTTATTATTACAGTTATATCATAACCCGAGAAGAAGTCAAGGATGAAAGTAACAGGCTCTCAGTCTCTCCTTTTCGGGTAAACAACGTAGTGCAATACAAGCAACTGCAGACAAGTGTCAAGCATGTCCGTTTTCGCCAGCGCTGCTCCGGTTTTAATCTCTGAAAGTGAAAACATACCCTTCAGGCCTTTGGTGGAGGAAGGAAAAAACAAATCCGTACTTAAAGCCCACAGACGACCTCGGGAATTACGCGGCGGCAGGTCGCATTGCTTTCGTCTCTGACATTATTACCCTTAAGACGGAGAAGTCTGGTTTCTCATTTTCGTGGCACTTTCTCTTTTCTGCAGGGAGTCAGCGGGGGGGGGAAGCAGCAGGGCTGCTGAAAGGGGACGCCGGAGCCCTGAGGGCGCGGGGAGAGGCGGCGGAGGTAACGCGGCTCACCCTCCCGCCAGGGGGGGACGGCCGTCCCCCACACGCCGAGGCTCCGGCCCAGCAGTGACAGCCGTCGCCGCCGCCCTACTCCCCCCACCCCCGGGCTCCACAGCCGGCCCCAGAGCCCGGCGGGCCCAGGCAGCGGCGGCTCCCGCAGATTAGCGGCTGCCCAAGCACAGACGCCGGCCGCGGCCTTTCCCGTCCCCCGCGGGGCGCACGAGAAGCCCTACGCTGCTCCGCCGCCTGCTCTCGGCCGAGAGCGGACGCCCCGCGCCGCCACCTACCACGCCCTCGGCTTCCCCCAGCTCCCCCCGTGCCACCGCGGACTCTCCCCGCAGCCTACCCAGGCCACGGCGGGTGGCGGCCGGGCAACGCCGCGCGGCAGCCGGGCGGCAGAGGGGGCCGGGCCTCGCCACATCGCCCGCCCCGCCCGCATTCCGGCACACGCCCCGGGCCGCCGCCGAGGGGCGGGGAGGCCGCGGGCGCCATCTTGGCTGCGGGCAAGAGCAGCACCTCCCCCGCAGGCGGAGCGCCCGGGGTTGCGGTCCACGACCCGCCCGGCGGCCGTGGCGCAGCGCCCCGCGGAGCAGCGCGGGGCTGCTGGCTGGGCCGAGCGAGCCCTGCGGGGCGGGCCGGAGCCGCGGCGGGCAGCCCCGGCGGCAGAGCCGTGCCGCGCCGTAGCCCCCGGCGCCTCACCTGAGGAGCAGCCGGTCCCTGTCATTCGGTGCACCTCTGTGCCGCACGAGGCGTCTGTTTGCCCATAAAAGTATCGCCATTCCCAGTCCCTGTGGGACAGAGCACCTCAGGAAAGCTCCATGCTGTTTTACAAGTGATAAAGGTTATCAAGCACATACATTTATTTTACATACGCTCCAGAGAGGCCTGCCGGCATTGCCTGAGGAGCGTGGATATATACATAAATACAATCTGCTGCCACTTTAAAGCAGCCTGTACCTTGTATGCAGAGCTTGCGTAGGACTAAAAACACTCCTAAAATAAGTTAGATTTCTAAAGGAGAAATGTGAAAAGACATTCCTCAGCTTACTGGTGCGGCTCTTTCCAAGCATACCAGTAGTGCGCTGACGCTCCCGAGGCAGAGCACTCCAGCAAAGGAGTTTCCTCCTGCTCACTCAATAACATCATTCTTTTAGTGTGACTTGCAGGGTGCTCCCTCGGGCATGGGCTTCTCTCCATGTCCGACTGCTCCCTTGGAAAGTGGGGCTGGAAATTGATGTTGCGTTAGGCTCCAAAGCGGGGAGAAGGAGGTCTAAGGAGACCTGGGCCTTCTCCCCGGTTTGCTGGGGGAATCACAGCCCTGCAACCTCCAGCCACAGCCCTGGCCCCTCTGCTGCAGGTTCGTTTCCTCACCTGGGTAAATCTCATACAGCTTCACATGATGAAGCATTCATTGCCATTCGTTGCACAGCCAACCCTTTGCAGGGGATTTGCATGCTGCTGCAAAGGTTTCATGCAACGTTTGGAAATCCTTTGCAAAGGAATTGACTGTGCAATATCATTATATTGTCTGCTGTATAAAAAATTGCTAGGGATGGATAAGCATCACCAAGAGCCCAGAGAGAGTCTGAGATCAGTCCCTGCAATGTGCCTTTATATATCTGTCTTGCTTTTAGAAGATCAGTGAAGTTTCCCTGGAGAAATTTAAGGGCTAATCTGTGCTCGCTGTTGTATCATGTGGATCAGCAGCGCGGGGGTAGGAGAAGTATCTTTTACTGCAATATCTAAACATAGTTCCTAGCACGGATGGAGGGACACTGGCAAAAATGAGCCTGTAAAATTATTTTTAGTCGCGTGATACATGTGCTCTGGTACTTGCTGCTAGCCACAATAGTCTCCCACCTTAAGGTTGCAACATAATTTTTTCCATCAAGAAAACAACAAGAGCTCAGAGTCCATCTCTGTCCCCAGGGCAGGATCTGCTATGCTTAAACCACCCTGGACCCCTCTCTGTGAACAGCCTCCAGGAACAGAAGAGATTTTACCTCCTCCCTGAGGGACTTACCTCAGGGCTTGAGTTACTACTAGGAGCTCCTCCCTAACAGCCAACCTGCATTGCCTTTGAATCAAATACAAACCATTGCTATTTGTCCCTTCCACAGTAATATGGGAAAAGGAAGCTCTTTGTAGCATGCTTTTTGAGTTACAAATTTTTATCACATCTTCTTACATCCTTTTCTAGACTAAACAACAGCCTATTTCAAACTTTTCTTACAACTTGCTCCCTTTGAAGAAGTCAGGCCCAAGCAAAGCCATGTACAAACCCCAGTCCTCCCTTGAGATACTCTCTGCTTTCTTGCATTACTGACTTTTGCAAGTGGCAGCAGCTGCTCCCACATACAGAAGTTCTGCAACAGGCTCTCATGAAGCAACAAAACCCACCCTCTGATAGAAATGGGAGACTCCTCCCTTGTTAAGTGCTGCCGCCCATGTAATTAGGATGCTCACAGACTATAAAGCAGCCATTTTCCACTCTGCTGGAGTTGTAGTGACATAGTTGTCCTAGTAGGCCTAGACAAATACTGCTGCTTGTGTAGGCAGTTTTTGCCTTATATAGGTGCTCTGAATAGAAAGTAAAGCATTTGTGTTTTGTAATAGGAGAGTCTGTTCTGGTGGTGTATAGGGTAAGTGGTCTCCTGGTCTGAGCTTCTAGAGGTTTTCCTAAGCCAGGTAGCTCACTGTGAAGTTGTTAAGGTGGCTTTGTGGATGTCTGCATCACTGGGTGTGAGTCAAGTTTAGTCTCTCCCTGTCAGTACAGACAGATGTTCAGTATTCACTATGAGTTCTTTTTCATGTGCAAATATGAGCGGTAATGAGAGAGATCAGTGGAGAAAGGTGGGCTACAGCTTTGTCCCCACAGGTGTTGTACAATTCTAGGTGAATTTATATTTTGGTGTACTTACCTTTGCAAAGACTTGGCTAAGGATACGGAAGTCCAAGAATAGAGGAAGATGTAAAAATAAGCATTACCATGGGTACTTTAAAATGTGTTTATGGATTGGTCCAACTGTAAAACCTAATTATTAGACTTTTCATCACCTTCTCTTCCATAATTATGTACCAATTCTTTCATGGACCTTAAATAGCCAGGTAGGCAGTATTCATTTGTAGTTCATTGTCCCTTAGCTTCTGTCTTGTAGTAACTGTCTGTTTACAACAGGGGTTGTTTCTCATACTTTGTTCATTACTTGTGGTTTTGTATTTTATCTTTCTTCAGTAGCTGATATTAGTAACTCAGTCATCTTACTATGGACTGAACTTGTCAGTCAGCAAGTTCAGGTAATGGAATGGGTAGAGAGAAGGGTGTGGATAGGGAGAAGGCATGAATTTGAGGTTAAGGAAAGATTCAACAAAGGAATGGGCTGCATTGTATTGCAGCTTTGAGTCCAGGGACCTCTGAAGTGGCATGAAAGAAGTGGCAGTAGAAGCAAATGAAAAAGTGTGCTGGTTTTGGCTGGGATACAGTTAATTTTCTTCACAGTAGCTAGTATGGGGCTATATTTTGGATTTGTGCTGGAAACAGTGTTGATAACACAGGGATGTTTTTGTTACTGCTGAGCAGTGCCGACACAGAGTCAAGGCCTTTTCTGCTTCTCACACTGCCCCACCAGCGAGGAGGCTGGAGGGACACAAGAAGCTGGGAGGGGACACAGCTGGGACAGCTGACCAAAGGGATATTCCATACCATATGACATCATGCTCAGCATATAAAGCTGGGGGAAGAAGGAAGGGGAGGATGTTCAGAGTGATGGCGTTTGTCTTCCCAAGTAACTGTTACGTGTGACGGAGCCCTGCTTTCCTGGAGATGGCTGAACACCTGCCTGCTGATGGGAAGTATTGAATGAATTCCTTGTTTTGCTTTGCTTGTGCGTGCAGCTTTTGCTTTACCTATTAAACTGTCTTTATCTCACCCCATGAGTTTTCTCACTTTTACTCTTCCAATCCTTTCCCCATCCCACTAGGGGGGAATGAGCGAGCGGCTGTGTGGTGCTTAATTGCTGGCTGGGGTTAAACCACGACAGTCCTTTTTGGCACCCAAGATGGGGCTCAAAGGCTTTGAGATAACAACAGGTTTGATTGGCATGTGCTAGATTGCATTTATAGCTGTTACTGCTATTTAGTGATCAATTGACAGTCTCCTGTGCTTGCCATGGGGCTTGCTTGCCTTACTGTATATTAGAGTAGTGCTTGTTAGTGGCTGCTTTTTGCTTTTGCTGCTTGCTGTACTGCTTATTATCTGACTCTGCTGTGCCTAGGAACATTTTGATAACAGCAATGGCGATGCGCCTGGGCTAGCAGATGGCCAGGGCATTGCTGTTGTTTCTGTGCTGCTGTACTGGACAGGCTGGTACTCCAGTGTGAGCTCGAGTCAAAGGGACTGTCACCTGTGGATGAGTCCACACAGGAGCAGGACATTCCAAAGTGTCTGTGGCTGTGGGTAAGCCCATGCCAGAGCAGGTACATTTTGAAGTCAGCTGGGGTTAAACCACAACAAAAAGACAAAAATCTCTATCTGACTTTCAGATATTCTCAAACCTGTTGTTTTGGCTCTCAGGCTTCTACTAAGATCATGCCCTAGGCCAGCAAAAATCATGCTGAGATAGGTCTATGGCAAAGCTTTTATCTGAGGTTTTGCTTGATGTCTTAGGGCTAATGTTTTGTTTACTAACAATGAAGACCTGAAATATGCTTAGAAATGAACCTGCCTCTCAACTCTTCCATTGTCCTTTATAAACAGGCCCTTGCACAGAAGCAAGGAGTAATCTTTACATTCTAAGTAAGCAAGTGGCAGCTGGGTGTAAAACTCCCGCTATCAAAATACCTTTTGCTGTATGTGAAGAAATAGGACTTTGTGGATGCTAGTTTCTAGGCATTCAAGCCAAATTAACCTGAGATTGTATTTGGTGTGGCTATTGGAAAGGAGCAACCTGGCCCTTGCAAAATGCCAAGGCCTCTGAGATGGCGTTTTGCTGAGGGTAGCACAGGATCAGCTTGCCATGAGTTTCTCTGGCTATGATTGCACAAAATAAGTTTGCAATTGTTCTATTAGATAAGCCGGCAAACTTAATTAGTGTTTAATCTTCCTTCTGTCACCATACTCATGTTGTACCCCAGGTAGTTCAGGCCTTGTTAGCTGCTTGCAAAATTTGGAAATGGGAAGGAATTAGTTTGCCCCTTGACACGTAAGCTGGTATCTAGGGATTTTAGTTGCTTTCTTTCGAAGTGTTGGAGACTGGCCACAGCTAAAGCTGAGAGGTGATGGTCTGGCTAATAGCATTAAGTCCCTCTGGCCCCTGGCTGGTCTGCTTTCATACATTCAGGGTTAAACCATTCACCAGACTTAAAGTCAGGAAGGAATTTACCCCAGGGTAGCCTGAGAGCGTGGTGAGTGTTTTTGTCCTTCTCTGTCCTTTCAGCTTGTTTCCACAGGAGGCCTTCAATATAATGAATCTCCTGCTGTAAAAGGCCCGGGCAGTAACTTGGGCTCTTCTGCTCCTTTTCTGTAGCATAGGCTCCCTTACCAGAGGCCTTAAGTTTGCAGCTGTGCTGTTCTTGTGTAGGGTACATCTTGAAGACTCTTCCAGACTAAATATATGGTATGTGTTTATATGCTTTGGTCTGCCTAGGTTCCTACAAGCTTTAACAGCCAGTAAAGATTCATGGATGGGTGTTCAGGCTTGGAACTGCCCCTCTCTTCTGCTATCATGTAGGTTAGCTATGCTAGAGCTAGCATGTGGTGTCTTTATTTTGTAAATGCTCTAAGACACCAGTTGTTACTGCACAAAATTGCATTGTAAAAGTGTTCTCCTTCCTTCATCAAAACTGACTTTTCACTCAAAGTAAACCATCCCTTACTATCCACCATCTTATTGCCAGGGATCAGTGAAGTTACCATACTTGCACTTCAAATCATTCTACTTTAGCTAAGTTGTTTAATGAATGATTTCATTATGTTGCAATGCTCAGCAGATCTGGATCTGCAGCATGGCTCCTGAAAGCAATCAGTGCATCAGGGGAAAAAAAACTGTGGCAGCAGCCAAGGTTTAAGAATGTGTAGGTCTATGGTAGTCTACGGCGATCTGTCTGAACTTAATTCCCTCTCAGCTGACAGGGTAAGGTTGTCACAAGAATGCCTGCTATAGCAACTTCGGGCCTGTGGGCACTCTGTCAGATTTGGCAGGTTAGTTCCTCTTGGTTTGGAGAATGGTGCAAATAAAGGAAAGTAAAGGGAAATGGGCTTAGGAAAGCTCCAACTGCTGCTGAGGTGGGATTCTTGCAAAATGTCAGCATTGTGGCCTCCCAGAAGTTAGATGTTGGCTCCAGCCCAGTGGCTGCTTCTCAATGGGATGTGAAACCAAGGCTGTGCCCTTCCCTGTGACCTTGTGAATCCTCCAGGGACTCTGCTAGCCGAACTCCTGACACAGAAAGGGCATAGAGACCTGAATGATGTTGTAGAACTTGAAAGCAGAGTTTTAAAGATCCTGCAGTGTTGTGTAAACAGTGTGCTGGTAAAGTATGTGTGAGACTTGTGGGGGCCCACTTGCACACTGAATGGGTTGTAGACTCCTTAACATAATGTCTCTCTCTTCTAGTTTCTAACCCTAGACCCTAGGGAAAGTTGCTACTTCTCTGTGCTACAGAGGGTCAACATGAGTTCATGTCTATAAACAGTGTGAGGTCCTGGCTAAACAAGAGAGCATAGTGTAGGCCCAGAACTGGAAATAGGAGCAATGCAGTCCTGTGCAGAACTTCAGACTTAATGCCAAATGTCAGCAGGAACTATTGGGCACCAGGACTGTCTGTTTCATCATGAAGTAAATAAGCAACTGGAAGATTTATTTTGATATCTGTAGCATTACAAATTGTCATTGACAGAAATAACTCTTAATAAAGATGGCAAATACTGCAAATGCTTTGCTCTGTCTTAAGTTATCTAGTGTCACAGCTGCAGGTTTGGTACCTCCATGATGACACTGTGGCGTGAACTTGCCACTTTATTCACAGGAGAACTACTTCCGAGAAGGACATTGCTTTTATGGGACTATTCAAGATGCAAGGTATACCCTATAATAAAGTCAAGCAGAGAGTTGGTCCCATGGGGTCAGTTACAGGTGGATTTTTAGATTTTCATGATCATAAATGAATGTCTTTCATTTTTATCTCTAATGTCTGAACTAATATTTTTCTTCAAAGATGCTATTTTTAAATGGATCTGAGACTGCAGATAATTCAGCTTGGCAATTTAGATGCAGATTTCCTCTAAGCTTGGGTGTTACTCATTACCAGCCCATCTCCACTGACTTCAGGGGAATTTTTCCGACCAGTAAAGCAAGCACAGGCTCTGAAGCCCACTGTAGTCAAGACAGTTTCTGACTCTGCTGGGCTTTAAATCAAAGGCTAAAAGCATTGCAAGAAATGGGTACCTAACCCATGTAGACTCTGAAACTCCTTGGCCTTAATAAAGTGGTAATGGCACTACTTATTGACGTATAGCTTAGGAAAGTGCTAGTTAGGAAATATCCACTGTTGGTTGGAAGGATCCAACTTTGGCTGTCATGGCACCCCAGTTGGTGAATCACCTGTACCTGACAGGCCTCAGGAGGTACTGCTGTCCTTGGAAGTGCAGCTGTTCACAGAAAACCCAGCTTCCTTCAAGTACATTACAAGACTGGATGTCCCTGTAGTGAAGGTCATCCTGGAGAGAAGGGCAGCTATCCATGAACCCCAACATCCTGCCTCCAAAGTCATTCCTCTCATAGATCTGTAGCCGACTGCTCCTGGGGCTGTGAAGGCAAATCCAGCCATGGATGCACAGGATGTCAAGTGGCAGTTCTAGGGGACTACAGCTTGCTACATTCAATACTGATGCTAGCACCACAACAGTGAATAGCCACGAGTATGTGCAGAAAAGTCAGTTTAACATGAATAAATCTGATTGGGTCCTAATTTAAAGCATCAGTGCTGCGAGTCCTTTCTGCTCCAGTGAGAGCAGAACTGCTGTTACTTTGAAAGAGTTGCAGCAGGGCAGGAAGCAGAAGTGGGGTCCAGCCAAGATCACCACACTTCAACTGTACATGCAGGTAAGAAATAAGCTCAGTGATATATCTGGATTGCCACAGCAGTCACATGCCCTCAGTGTTCCTAGATGTTGATGTAATAACTGGATAAGGCTCTGGCTGGGTCAGAGGGGAGCTTTTTCTGATCCTATTTTTGTTGCACAGCCTTAGGTGGGCAGTTTTTCCTTTTCATCTACTAAGATGATAAATTGTTTCAAGACTGTCTCCAACTCTTACATCTAGCACAGCAAAGATTTGATATAGAAAAATACTTTCTGCTCTTGCATCAGTGCTCAATACAGTTTTTGCAGGTGCTCAAGTGCAGTTGTATAGACACAAGAGTACTGCTGCTGTGCAAAGGCCAACACCTTACTCAGTTTTTTTTTTTTAAAAACACAACCAAACCCAACAACACTAGTGTCTACATTTGTGGAATCAAACTTTCTGGACACTCTTGTTCTGAATTTGGAAAGCCTGTAGAAATGTGTCCTAACTTTAGATTTTTTTTTTCTACCCCCTTACTAATTCTCAGTTTCTCTGTCCCTTCTCAATAGTTCCCATCAGTCTCCCAAGTCAACTTCCCTTCAGTCCATCTTGTTCCCACCCTCCTGATCTGTGACTCCTTTCCCTCTACAGCTTGAAAGGACACAAGAGTGTCTGCGCTAGTTTTCAGCACTTGGACACAGAACTTGGCTTAACTAAATGAAGCCCAGAACTGCATGTCAGTGGAAAAAAAAAAAAATAGCTGCAGTATTCTATGCAGATGGAATGTGTCTGGAAACTTGCTGTGATGGTCTATGAAGCTTCTGCTGGACAGGGAAACTGTGAATTGTACATAAAGCTTACAACATGGATGAACTTAACTTTTCATGAACATTGGAGGGACACATTGCAGCATCAAGGCTATTCCTGGGCCAAATCTCAAATCCTTGGCCTTATGTGTGAGTATTGAAATCTTTCACATCTTGGCAACCTCTCCCCTCTTAGTAGTGAGTCTAGGAGGGAAAAACACAGATCTCTTCTGGGATGAAGTGGTCAGAAAAAAATCTATCATGAGGCAAATATGCCTTCATTTGCAGCTCAAGTACATGGTGGTGTCTACAATGGGATGTGACAGGTTGCCTCTGTAGTAGTGTAGTCACCAATTTTTGCCTACCTTGAAAGAAGAGCATTGATGAGGGCATGGGAGATGTGGTTTGGTTCTCAGCTCTGTGCTAAACTTCCTTGTGTAGATCATGTATAGCCAGAGTGGTTTTAGAAGACTGGTGAAGTTAAGTGTTTTTATATATGTATAATAATAGATAAACATACTATTAAAATAATTAATATAACACCCCCACCCTAAGCACTAAGCAACCATTCATTTGGCTGAGAACCCCAATCAACGTATCTACCTCTTTGGGAGTCTAAACCCCATTAGATGAACTTAGTAAGTGTCCTTCCTACTATCCTCCTTCTACACAGAGGTCTCTGGGCAAGTTGTTACTTGTGCCAGAGCTGTCAAAATGGAATGTAGTGTGCCAATTCTAATATAGGCAGTAACATACATGGAAGCAATATGGAAAACTTACTGCTGTGATGATACAACAAGACCTAATGGAGTCATTGAAGCCCATCCAGTGCTGGTAGTCAGGATACTCTCCCTTCCTCAGGAAGTACTGATGGCCTATGTAGTTGGGATGTTCATAGGATTGTCCAGCAGCCAGTTTCCACCTTGACAGAGTTGCAACAGTTGAGATGGGCACGCAGGTCTGGTTGATCTGTGGTAGTTTCACAGGAGCAGCCCTCAAAGTCTTTGTCCTCAAAGAAAGTGATCTGCAATAAAACAAAAGTAACCCCAGTCACACTGGAAAGTATTTGAAAGCTGCTTTTGTTTTGCCTAGATTGTACAAAACAATCCAAGGACTGCAAGGGTCCATAGGGACACTTCTACAAGGCCCAAAGACTAGCAAAGCCCTTATGTGCATTTTCTATAGGATGCACAGTCACTTACTGGTGTCTTCATTTCTCTAGTACTATAAATGACAGATGGATGTCCTTTTGGGACTCTGGGAAGTGGGGGGCAACTTTCATCATGATTTCATGCTTGAAATAGCCTGGAAATAGCAGCTTCATGACAAGTTTTTGGGAGCATTTGGAGAAAGTGAAACCCAAATTGCTCTGTCTGAAAGACCATGGACAACTTCTGTGTATCTCAATTGTTCAACTTTGCCTGTCTTGTGCATCCAGTCCTGGGCTCCTAGAAATCTTCTGCAATGATGTAGAATACAGACAAAGGAAGGAAAAATTCTCCTACATCTGAATTGTGCTGAAGCTTTCACCTCTCTTAATGATACAGGAACAAAACAAGACTGTTGTGTCTAACCCAAGTTAATCATTGAGCACTCTAAGTCCTGTTGGGCAGCTATATCTTAGCAGCAGTAAAATCAAGTTAGAGAGATTTAAATTCAGTGGCACTGTTTTGTGATATTTATTACATTTGTTTGGAATAGAGTACTTCAATCTTATTTTCCTGTACATCTTAGAAGTCTAAGAATATATAAACTTTAGGTCTCTTTCAGCAGCTGACAAACTCAAAGGGAAACTAGCCAGACAGAAAAGTAAAAACAAAAGGGTTTTATGTGGAAGCTTTCAAATGCTAAAATATTTACAAGTACACTATAGGCTTTCTTTAGGAAACTTACCAAAGAGCTAGATAATAAAACAACCACTCGAGGTTTCCCCTCTGCTAATTTGTTGGTAGACCAACAAACTGTTTGCAAACATACTTGCCTACAAGGAGCTATGCATGTGCTAGGTTGTTTGTCAGTGCTCCATTCACTCAGCTGTTCTTGCCTTTGCCATTTTTGCCAGGGTTTAGTTGTAAGACCTCAGCATGCAGGAGGAGTCAGCAGTCCTTTATATAGAATGCACAGTGCTGCATCCACAGGAGTACGATACAAGAGAATTTTTTTATATCACTAAAGAGAATGAATGTTGGTTTTCCCCTCCCCCTGTCCATTGTCATTCTCTAAACAAAAGGCAATAGCAGTAGTCTGTGGCGTACTAACTTCATTGTTACTGTCAATAAGCAGAGGATCCGAGTGAAGCATAGGTCAAGCAATATTTCTGTTGTTTTACTGATGGAACATGTGCAAGGAAAAGTGCTGGAAATGCTGTAGCTGAATTGTTTCATGTCACTTTATTTTTAAGCTCTCTCTGTTTCCTGATTATATGAAACAAAGGTTTTTTAATGCATATGGATTCCCAGTGATGATACTATAAAACAGTTTTCACAGTATGCTAATAAAAACTGTTCGATTTTCAAGAGCCTTCAGACCAGGTATTGCTGCCTGTTTCCTTTAACAGTAAGAGTATGTGTATGAGAGAAAATGATGTAATCAAAAATGTGTGGTAATGGACATTTACACCTGTCCAGGCTTCACTGCTGAAATGATCTATGAACTCTGAATTACGTTAATATAGAAAGAGACTAGAAGTTGAAGGATGGATACCACTTGTTCAAGGCAGAGAAGAGCCTTTTTAAATCTGCAGAGAAATGTTTTGCTTGAGATGTACAGATTTTTGGAGCTTGGGTATGAGTCACTGAGCCAAGATGCAGCAGCATAGTAATTTCTTCAGCTGAAGAAGCATTAATTGCAGTTGAACTTAAAAACATTCTTTAGGAAGAACATTGTGGTAAATTTTCAGTCTAATCTGATTAATCCCAAAGATGCTCAGGACTGTGTTCATTCTGGGCCCTTGTTTGATACAGTGTAGTGTAATTCTCAGTCCATCAATACATTGCAGTGGTCTTTAGAAGCCTGAGCAATAGGCAGCCTCAAAGTCAGAGCTGTTTTGAATTTATTGGAGGGGCAGGCTGAAGCTGATGTACTCTGGGGCTATTTAAGTAAAGTTATTCTGCTGCTGATCATCTTTGGGTTCTAGCAGGAACTTTTTTTCTCAGTTTGTCTCATTTGAGTGATGGGAGGTAACATGAGTAAAAGTTTTTTGCTACTGGTGCTAGATCAAGCCTTTTAAGTATTTTCCATTCAAGCTAGTAATTACAAGGCATATGTACAATGTTAAAATATCAAGGACATGTTATCTATTTGAAATAAAAAACAATCCAAGACTGTTTTTCAAAGGGAAAAGATAAACAGCACAGTTTTGATATATTATTCTGGAGTTTTAAATATTTCCTCTATAACTTGTTTTTTTCCAAGGACCATTCCTTTTTCTCCTGCTTGCCTTCCTTTTCTCTCCTTCCACATTCTCCTTTAAACTAACCTTCACAAAATCCTATCACGTGCAGTGCCACACTTTCATATTTCCTGCTCATGCTGCATGGAGCAATAGTGGATTTTTTCTCACTGGCTTCTTGTTCAACCAAAGCGCTACATGTTTGTGCTTTCTTGCATGTGTCTTTCACTGAGTCTTGTACGGTGATTTCATGAAGCCACAAAACTTCAGGGGCAAATCTTTGGCTGGCCTGTTTTTACACAGCTCTAGTTGTGCTTCTAATGGGTGTTGCAAATGGTATCACTTCTCTCAGCCTCTCTTGGAGGTGCTTCCTCAGCCAGGAAATTGTAGCCTTTAACACTGAGAGCAGACTGAGGGGAAGAGTGTGAATTCAAGTCTAGCAGTTGCTTCTGAATACCTCCGTGCTCTCTTTGGATCAAAAGTAACTTCTTCCTAATGGTTAATGCTAAGCAAATTGAATTCACTTACAGGAACAACTTCTGTGTGCAGGCCTGTGCTTGCATTTCTCAAAGATCTTTGAGACAGGCTTGGAAGTGTTACACTCTTTTTTTGTTGTTCTTTCTGTGATCATGCTTGCTTTGTGGAGCCGACTTGTCTTTTGGGTCCTGTATGGTCCTTCACAGTTTAATACAGTGGGCACTGGGCTTGGTGATGAAGTTTGGAACTTGAGAGACCAGGGTATGGGCAGTGATATGTTAATTTCTTACTGTAGCTACAAATGTAGAGCAGCCATCATTGGTCAGACCACTGGTCCAGCTAGTCAAGTAACTTGGCAGCAACCACGACCGTGAGTAGGCACCAAGGGAAGGGTAGATGTGAAGCAAATACATATGATACTTTGTTCAAACTTCAAGACCTCAAGTATTTTTAGCTCAAGAGGTTTCCTGAACAGGAGGCTAATTCTCTGGTTAATAGCCCTCAGTGGATTTGCCTTCCAAGTACTTGTCTAGCTTCTCCTTGAACCCTGTAGACTTTCCCCTCCCAGGACCCTATGCCACAGATGGGCTGTGCACTGCAGGAAGGACTGTGGGTTGATCTTAAACTCTGGAGCCAAAATATCTTGTTAGCCAAACTGTATCCATGATCTGAGGAGTCTGGTTATTTACATCTGTTCCAACTGCCCTCAACTAGTATGCCATTATGACAGCTGCTTTTACATGGAGACTGACTGCTTTTGCACCCCAGAAAAACTCAAGCATAAGGATAATCTGAAAATAGCAGTGAGTGTGTAGAGAAACATACTCTGCATGCCAGCAATTGTAGTGCCTGCTACCAACCATAAAACAAGCCACGGGAACCTAGAAGACTTGTTAGCAAAAACTTGGATGGTCTCTGTGAATTCCCACTGCTCTGCTTCTGTAGCATCCTTGTTCTTAATGTTTGCTTGAGATTCTCTGAGCATTTGCAAAGAAAAGCAAGTAAAACCTCTCAGTGCTCCTTGAAAATTAGGAATTGCCACCATTCCTGCCTCAGGTGGAGAAATTTGGAGAGGTTTAGCCACTCCCAAACTCTAGGATGCAGCAGAGTCAAGAATCCAGACATCCTAACTATCGCTCTGATTACTGAATAGTACATTTCTGTTCATTCTTGCCTTTGACCAAAGGAATGCCAGCACATAACCTACACATCACTACGTAGCCATGTTTCTCAATTGCACTGATTGAACTAGATACTTTGTTGGGCTATGTAGGCATATGTTAATTGCTATCTGGGGAGCTGGTCTGTTTTTTCTTTATTTTATTCTTGCTGAAGGCAAATGGAATATTTTGGTTCCCTGTTCGAAGCAGGCAAGTAGGTACTGTGCTTGAACTGCTGTGTTATTTTGCAAACCTGGGTTAGCACACTAACCTAAGCGTGTTAACACACCCATTACTTACACTGTGCAGTTCCTATGAATGCACAATATTAGGCATTTGTGAACAAGAGGAAACATGCTTTTTCACACCTCTGCCTTAAGAGCTGAATTGTTCATGCTCCATTTCTATCTGGCTGAAGCATGGTGTCCTTATGTATACCAGACATTTGCAGCAGCTGAACAGCCTACTTTGTACAGTAAAGGACAGGCAGGAGGGCAGACATAGCGTCCCATGTACAAAAGAAAGAACTATTCTTTGCCCTTCTTGTCCTATTTTCCTCTCCAGTGTTGTCAGGGAAAGGCTGGTGAGGATCACTAACAGGCTATTACTGACGGGTCATGTGAGTGTGAAATAATGGCTAAATGAGGTCTCTGACATTAGCAAGTGGAGATGTGAGTTTTAAGCGGTCTACCTCACTGCTGTAGAAGTTGCTTGGCTTTATTCAAGGACTCCATTATCAGAATGTTTACTAGGCACAACAAAATCAAAGTATACCATTTAAAGCCCAGATGAAATTATTTAAAATTAAACATGTACTAGATACGGTTGTGGAGTGTCCTAGTAGTTCTGTGCCTTCTGTACTGCTTTCTCTTTCCAAAAGTCTCCAGCACCTTGCTGAAGAGCAGTAGTATATTTGCCTAACTATGCCTGGAAAGAAAAATCTAGACTTCACTACCTAAATGAGAAGAGGTATGTTAAGTTGTGAGATCCATTAACTGTGTTTTGTTATATTTTATTATGGCTCTCATCCATTATTGCAGAGTGCCTGCTGGCACAGGATTCAGTGATGATTAGAAGGCATATACATAATCACTTGAATGATAATTAATGCTGCAATAGACTTTTTCCAGCACAACAAGATGTTGTCCTGTTTCTAATCCACACTGGTATGCTTATTTAATTCCTTTTGCATGCAGAATAGCCTGGCAATTGAGGGGTTTGGCTCAATCTTCTGCTGCAGCAGATCAGTTCAGCTCTGAAGCTAGAGGCAGGGCAATTGACACCAGCTAAACATCTAGTTCATGAAGTACAGGTTCACTAAAACATGCTGTATAAAAGTGGTGTGATTTAAGGATCAGGAAAAATTCTTTCTGGAGGAATCAGCTGGGAAAAGACTGGAAGGCTTTGCTGGACTGATGGTAGCACGCAGCAGCTTGTTTGCATGGAGAATTTGATGCCAAATACAGTGTTCACCTTGTTCTGAGTTCCTCTGCATCTTTCTGTCCTTTTCCTCCTCAGTCAGTACTTCACTGGATATAACTATTAATGGGACTTACTTTTCTGTTCCACAGTACATGATAATTTAAATAACTGTTAAAGGTCCAGCTGCATATTGTTAACCCTGGTAAGTATAGAGCTGGAATCTACTCCTAGATCAAAACTTCTAAAACTGGTGAAAATTAGATGAAACAATCAGACCTTCCCATTAATAACTATATCAGTGAAGTAATGACTGAGGAGCTCTATGCTTACCAGGGTTAGCAGTATGCAGTTGGACCTTTAAGAGTTATTTAAATTATCATGTACTGTGGAATAGCTGGATAATTGTGAATATTTTTTAAAGTATTCCCTCTCTCCACCTAAAATGCGAGAGAAATTGGATTTCCCTCTGGACTGCACAACTTTAATTTGTTTGTAGTACTGAAGGAAGATTCATTTGAACAGGATTTTGGAATGCATTCACTGTTTGTTTAGCGTGGGAGCAATAACTCAGTGCAAGTCAGCCAACCTCTGCAAAGAGACAATTTTGGCATTTACTGCACCCCAGTCAAGGAATCTTCTGTATTCCCTGGGTTTCAGTAAATACCGTGTGCCCCTGAAGTTGGGCATTTCATACAAGATCCAAGAGCCACCTAAAACATCGAGGAAGCAGATCTCAGGGAGATGGATGTAGCCTGGGACTGATGGGCGATCATCAGTGAGCTCCAACATTTGGCCTTGGAGCTCCTCTTTTTCATAGAGCTGAATCCTTTGGGCAACAGAATTCTGCAGTGGCAAACACAGCAAAAATGTAGGAAAGAAATTTAACTGATTCTGACATTACTGAACAAGACAGACATACAGAAAAAGGCAACTTTCCCAGCTACTATGTGTATCTCTGAGAAACTGTGTTCTATTCTGGAGATGGGACTGTGAAGAGGTTCACTCTTTTGAAGCTAATAGAGGAGGTTTAATTCTTACCCACATGGAGGAACTCAGGAGTGCCAGCAAATGGGTATGATCACATGTATGGTAGGAAATAAATGGAGGATGCTTTATGATTTGAAGAAATGGGATTTATAAGGACTCTATATTGTGACAATAGGAGAAAACGTATTTATGTGACTTTGAGATGATCTGTGGCACTTGTGACCAGGCATGAAAAATGTGGCCTTTTCAGAATTATGCTACTAAAAGACATTTACCATGTTACTCCATATGCTCCTATTATACACTAGTGCACGGGCAATGGCCATGTGGCAAAATGCTGAGCTATGTGAAGCACGGGCATGTGGAGTGTTCCTGCTGCTATGGCTTATACTATACAGTATATTTGGATATTTGTAAAAATTTCTTCACCAAAAGGATTGTCGGGCATTGGAACAGGCTGCCCAGGGAGTCACCATCCCTGGAGGTATTCAAAAGACATTTAGATGTGGCCCTAAGGGATACGATTTAGTGGGGGACTTGGTAATGCTACGTTAATGGTTGGACCCGATGATCTTGGAGGTCTCTTCCAACCGGAACGATTCTATGATTCTATAGTATATCTTACTAACCAGAGAAGTACTTTAGCAAGTATTAATTCTTAGCCTGATTTTAACCAACATAGCTTTTATGTTAGGAAAGCCATACCCATTGCAAATCTGATTTAACATGTTCTTGTGTCATTGAATCATAACATAGTATCGTCATGAGCAAGTTGCACACATCAGCCCACAGCAGAACTTTATATCAGCTGGCCCTGCTAGCCCTTCCCTGGGCAATGTAAAAACATTCTCTACCTAGAAATAGTCACTCAGCTTTCTTTTTAGAATCTGAGTTATGAACAGGCCCTGGAAATAGCACTGATAATAATCTGTTTATTTCCTTCATCTCCAGTGAAACTTTGCATTACCTTTATGAACTTTGCCTGTCTGTCGATTTACTTGAAGAGACTGTATAACTATATTCTTAAAGGATAAACTATACTCAGTTTCTTACTGTGATACACTGCAAAGCAGAACTCACTTGTAGGATTACATGGCAAGACCTGATGAAGTTGCAGAAACTCAGCCACTTCTGGAAGTCAGGATAGTCTCCTCTTTTTAAAACGTACTGGTGTCCTGAGTAATTTCGGTTCTCCTAAATCATCCAGCTGCCTTTTTCCACCCAGATGGAATTGCATTGTTTCACCTAGGACTGCAGGTCAAGGTGGTCACTGCTACATTCACAGCAGTGGCTCCAGAAGCTCTTATCTTCATAAAAAAATGATCTGCAATATAAATATTTGCAAAGACTCATAGTCCATCCCAGTGTCTATGTCAGAGCAGGGTACTGGCATACTGGGGCTTCCACTTGCCTTTTCCATTTTTGGCAGTTTGCTGAGGTGAAAGCTGAGCGCTGTGAGCAAACATTGTGGTTGCTTTTATATACCATAGTCCTAATGCTGCATCTGCAAAAAATAACACAAAAGGCCCCGTTCTAAGCTGTGGGGAGATCTCATGTTTTGTCTTTATTGTAGTTATGGCATTCATCGCATTTATCATGTGGGACTCTTGTTTTTCTGGGTTTGGGGCTGCATTTGCTGATGCTATGTGCAAGTGAATTATTGTGTAACTGTGGAGTGGACTACACTTTCAGCTGGTATCAACTGTTTCATGCAGTGCACCTGAGCCAATGGGAGATGTGTGTAGAAGAACGGTCCTTTACAGAACCTCCTTTGCCTGAAAGCTATTGAACTTGGTGAACCTGAGCCGTTTCTGGTGTAGGTCTGTTCCTTTCCCTCCCCACTATGTTGATTACCTCTTGCCTAAGTTTGTCCCATGGCAATCTTTTCTTTTGTGAGAGCAGATGAACTTTGCTTCAATTGCAATACTTTGTCACCCACTTTATCCTGGGAACAGGAAAAGTCTCCATCTCACGTGGTGGTGTTAGCTTCTGCCTACTAATCCCTTCTATTGTGTACAGATTTTAACACAGACACATTAGGAGGAAATGGTGATTAAAAGTTTCAGTCCCTTCCTGGTGTGTGGTTAACTGCTGCATCCCTGAAGACTAAAAAGATTGAAATCAAATGGTTCTTATTAGATGTTTATCAATGTATCTGAATTACTGGCTAACATTGTAAATAAGTTTGAGTCAGTTGGTTCAATTTTTTCCCTTTGAAAGCCTATTTTAAAAATTCAAAGGGAGTAAGCTGCATTAAACTTGATTGCTCTCTATCTGGAACCAGGAAGGATTGTTGTTTAATGCTAAAGCAGAGTGCTTTAACACTAAAGCACAGCTAGTAGGTTATGGAAAACTGTATTCCTCTGTTTCAGAACTTTTCCTCTGTCATTTTTTTCTTATTTGGTGCAGGGCTGGAACAAACCCTGACTTGTACTAGTCTGATTATCATTTTCTTGCACCTAAGTCTTAGACTCTTAAAAACAAACTGCTTCATGGAATATGCAAAGCTGGTTACACAAATGTCTTATATCACCAGTAGGTGAGGCTTCAGATCAAAAGAAACTACTGCACTCAAAAACCAGATTTATAATCTTATGTATTTGGGGAAACTCATTCAAGCATGTAAAGACCTTGTCAACATGATTCATCAGTTAACTTGGTATGCGGATGAACACCTTTGTAGATCTAATTTATTTGAGAGCTCTATTTGCAACTACATAATCTCCACCTCCAGTGGAACAAATAAGTGTTTGTGGCTGTAAGGAGGGAGAGCAGGGCAGGGTTTGGGAGACTTAGTGGAGCACAGCTTTGCTTACAAGGTTTCAGGCCAAAGAAAAGGGCTTTCAGTGCTGTAGCAAGAAAGGAAAGAGAAAGACAAGAGTGTCCTCTGGGGAAACAGATAGGGGGAATATGAAACCTCCACCTTCACATCTTTCCATCACAAACTACTTCACTGATGTTGTTTTTAACTGTATCCTTATTAAATGGCGGGCTCGTGTACTCACCATTTCCAAACAGGTTAGATACCCTCCTGTCCTCTCTAGTATATTCAGCCCTATTCTTCCAAGCTTTCTGGGTTACCTCAGACCACCTGCCTTCATCCTGTTGGATTTCCTTGTCATGATGTTTGCCTGACTGGTGTACTTGACTTGATGTATTGTTGCTATTACTGTAAGTACGCTGTTCAGGGCTTGATTTTTGTCTGCTGGCTGGGTGGGTTGCTGACCTGGACTCAATGGAACTGGCAACAGGCAGTGTGAGCGTGCAAGAAATACTTAATACAGAAAGCTAGTGCAAAGTTGTCACAGTGCTTTAATGTCACACCTGACTTTTTATTTCAAAGTGTAATCTCTTGTGTATAGAATCATAGAATCATTTTAGGTTGGAAAAGACCCTCAAGATTGAGTCCAAACATATGGCAAACTGGTGGGTAGATCTTTGGGATGATGAATGATGTAGAGAAACAGTTATTGCTGCATGGATTGCACATGAGTTAAATACAGAAAATGCAGCAGAGATGCTTGATCTTTCAACCATGACTCCCCTTGTGGAGCCAGCATCCTTTACATTGTTTTTGAGAGACTGAGTAAAACTGAAATTCTCACTGCTTTGACTCTAGTATTTGCTCTTGCTGCTGGCTGCCTCTTGAAGATATATAGTCCTATGCATTTAATATATTAGATTCTGTCCTGACAAAATCAATTCTTTTCAGAACAGATTGGTTTATATGTAGGACAAAAACATAACCAATCTCTTGCACAAAATGGATATTTTGCCATTCCAAGATGGATGCTAGATGTTTCCGCTTGGCATTTGACTTAGGAAAAAGCTCTTCACCAAAATGAGTGTGAATTTTCAGGAACAGCTAGGGAATCAGTAGTGACATGTCTGAAGTCAGGATTACTGTAGCAGAAATGAGGGGGAAACTGGGGCTTGCTTGCATGGGCAGTGCTCTAGTAACTCTGGCTATGATCTAAAAAACTCTGACTCACTAGCTTGTGTGGAGCAATTTAAGAAGTGAGCACCTCTGGTCCTGCAGGCAGTATGTCTGTGCCTCAGCTGCTGTGGTGTTCACAGCCGAGAGTGTTAGCTGAAACCATCACTGATTTCAGTGTCATAAACTGGGCTGTGAATTGCAGCACCAAGTTGCCACCATGAGTTCTGCTACTGGAGTCAGTCTCTGGGGTACAATGAGCAGCTCTTAAATTGCCAAAGGGAAAGTGGATGATGCCCTGTTCAGTTCCCCACTTGCTGCACAAGGCCTCAGCACCATGATTTCAGGTACTTAGAAAGAACAGACCCAGAATGGTCTCTTACCTTTCCTACTGTGGATAGTAGTGCAGTGCAGTGGTAGGCACCAACTGTATGCATGTGACAACTGGTGCTAAGTGTGCACATGTGATCCGAGGTCTCTTCTGGGTCCTGTAGAACAAATTCATGACTCTGCATCTCATCTGAGCTCTGAACTATGTCCATTGCTTTTTGCATAGCTGAGAAAAGAGTCTGAAGTTGTCCTGGCTCGTTGGTCTGGTCACAGCAAAGTGTTTTTTTATTCAGGAGACAATATAGCTCAGGAAAAGAGGACATTTCAGTCAAGGTGGCAGAAGGCTATCATTCACCAACCCCACTGCGCACACATCTACAAGCACCTTTCAGCTCCCTCGTTTTGGCTGTCTGAAAATGTGAACAGCAAATGACCTGATCTGCTGGGCTTGATTTTTGTGTGCAGACAGTGAGACACCAGCCAGCCAACAGGGGAGGGAGTAGCGAAGGGGCAGGTACTTGCACTCTGAAAATGAAACACTGTTTTTATGCTTATTAGCATAGCAAGATTTCTGTTGCTTACTCCTCTTAACCAGCCTTATCTATAAAAAACAGGAAGTATTAGCCAATGAAAAATGAAGACCATGGCAATACTCTAATAGCAAAGACAGCACTGGAATAACATGGCTAATCACCTATTTGTTAAAGTCTTACTGTTTGTTTTATTGCAGGTCAGTGAACAAAAATCAGTCATGAGATGTTAATCTCTCTCTAGCTGTTTAATCTTAACCACCCCCTTGCCATTGTTCTCCTACTCACGTGCTCAGCAGCAATATCCCCTCCTCCCCTCTTGATGACCTCATTTCAAAGTACAATTTCTCTCTGCTTTGGCTTTTAAGGGGTCAGACTGATGCTGTTTGAGTTGGAATGAAATTTGCTCGGGTCCTGGCACTGGCTGCTGCCTACTGCTCTACTGAATTTGTTTGCAAGAACAGAAGCCTCCGTTTAGAAGCTGATGGATGCTCTGAGCTCCAGGAATGAGCCTGTGCTGAATGTGACAGGGCAGGCCTGTCCCAGCGGTGAACACAGGCCATGGAGGAGAGATAGGAACTGCTAAATGGGATTGGATAGTGCTTTCTGGCAATCCTGCTTCCTGCAGAGTGAACTAACCAGGCCAAAACAGCTGATGCTGCAGAAATTCATGGCTAAGGAGTTCCTGTGTAAGGGAGAGTAATGTTGCTGTTGATCTTAAGTCCCTTCTAGCCTTCTCATGTGACTCCCTTAGGCCTTGAATTTTGGCTGACATGGCTTGAAAGGAAAGTGGGGGGATGCATGGTATGGTCAAGAAGCCCCATCAATATCAGCACAAAGAATCATGAGTTAATCTGTAATTTTTGAATGTACCAAGATGTGGTTACGTCTTTTCCCATGGACAGCTCAGAATTGAAAGGACAGGTGTTCACAGCAACTACATTTTATTTTAGACTGATTTTAACAGGAAATTTGTGATAAATTATTCTAAAAAAAGAGCTGTGAGCCTGGTGAGTTGAAAGCAAGCTTTGAGTCCATGAGGACTTCCAAAAGACCCTTTAAATCCCTGATTAAGTTTAACCATTCCCAGGCTTTCTTGTGTAGTGCTGTCTTTTGGCATCTCTATAAATAGGCTCAGTGACTGACAACCAGCAGGCAGAAAAAGAAAAATGTTTTTGCTTCACAAGTGTTTATTGTTTTTTCCTTTAGCAGATATTTTGCATTAGAGTACAGGGCCATCTCCAAGGCATGGGTTAATGCAGCTGTACAATATATGACCATACTTTGGACTATGCCCTGGCTAGAAGTAGCTGGGAATCTTCATTTCTATTATTTTTATATGTAAAGAGCTCTAATGGAGTCTTTCTACCCTGCAGTTAGTGTTAAACACACCCCTCAGTAGTGAACACTTCTACTACCCCACTGAGCCCTGAAACTTGTATGGAATTGAGTAGAAAGAGTCCTGTAGAAACACCCCATGCTGTGTGCCCAGGCTTCCAGCCAGAGCAAGAGAGGGATGTGGAAGGAGAACCATGTGCACCCAACTCCTATCCCAAGGTAGAGTTAATACAAGGATGAGGGTTGTGACAGCCCATCTCGGCAATGGGGAGTGTTCTTAGGCAGCACAGCACAGACATAACAGAGGCAAACCATGAGACACCTACAAACAGGGAATGGAAGACAGGCTTCAGTGCTACACTGGCACTGCAGGGAGAGGTTTTTTCATTAGCTGAGTCCTTTAAGGAGATAAAGTAGGACAGTTAAAGGGGAGAGCTGAAGAAAATGGGATCATCCTGAGAGGCACAACACTCGTATCACATGCAGGAAAGCTCATTCCTGCTCCACTCTGGATCACATGTGGGAGTTCCACAGCACTGTGGACAAGGGGAAGTGTGTACTCCCTGCCTCTGAAGTGCTGCATCCTCTCTTTGGCTCTGTAAAAGTAGTATAGTGGGTTGAGAAGCAGTAGGGATGCACTGGGAAAATATAAGTTCCCAACACACTGGCAGGGAAACGGGAGAGAGGTGGCTAAGGGAAGAGGAGGGAATGTCAGAGTCTTGGGTACAAGATATGAGGGGTGGGAAGGAAGGAATGACTGCTAAGATTTAACACCATCCCCCCCCCCCCCCCCCAAAAAAAGAACTACAAGTTGCAAATGCATTACCAAAGCTAAGGTGGAAGACATCAGTTAGATCACCTACAGCTAAGGGAGGTACGTGAAGTCCGAGTCTGTTATGTCTTTGCTTCCTTTGCATTCCTTGCTTTTGAATCTGTTCCAGGCTTCTCTGGAGAGATTCCTTGTTTTGCTTCTGTAGCTCCCTGCAGGATGCAAATGTTAATAAGTGCAAGCGCAGCATGCAGGGCTGAATCCATCAGGAGGGACAGGGACTGCATGGCAGATCAGCTTCCCTCCTGCTGTGGCACATGAGATGCAAACTGAACACAAGGCTGTGGGGGAGCCCCTCTACTTGTTGAAATCCAGCCCTGCTGCTGCTACAACGAATGTTTTCTTAGCTCTCCTGCTCAGTGGAGCTGCAGCAAGCAATAGGCTTTAGCAAATCACGGACACATAGAAAGGCAGAGCCTAATTCATGCACATGCTAGGCTAACCTGATATTACCGCGTTCTTTACGGAGTCGGGTTTTTGTTCATTTTTTAAAAAATAGTCTTCACCTGTTTTTTAACCTAAAGGTGATAGTAGTGAATGTGTTTTGCAGGGATATTAGCCAGAAGAGTGCCATCCGTGTCTAAGTTGAGTATTACTGGAGTTGACTTTCCAGCTCATGAGTGACACCTTCTGCCAGGGTATGACACAGTTGCCGTCAAAGTCCAATTTAGGATTGACACTATATTATAAATTAGTGCTACTGTGAAACTTCTCATGCTAAAGAGTGATGAGCAGGGCAGACAAGAAAGGCTTTGCGGGCTCTGGATGGCGTGAGGTGCCTGCTCTAGCTGTGACATTCAGTGGTAGTGTTGCAAAAACAGTTTTACTGGCTTGTGTGAATTCTTCAGACCTACTTTGTCAACCTGTTGCTTTCATCTGGTGAGTGAGTCCAGTTGCTTGCTGTCCTTCTTGGCTCCCCTTGCTGAACAAGCATTGGTCTTTTGATATGCTGCTGCTCTCCCGTACTTGATGCCTGGGGAGAGAGAAAGGGCCTTGCATCGTCTTGGGCTTACAGGGTGCCACCAGGCTGGTTTACAGACCTACTGCATGGGATCAGTTGCAATACATGGCTGGAGGTAAGAGGTTCCATCTTCAAATTCCCTAATGCTCCTGGAGTTACTCTGTTTTGCTGCACTTGGAGAAGCAGCAGGAAAGGGGAGGCGGCTCTTTCACTGGCCAGTAGCATAACTGACCTTTGCAAAAGTCCTAGTAATAGTCCAAGCTTAAGAACAAACAAGTGATTATGAGACATGAAGGCTGATCCTATCACAAACGTGTAATCTGTTGTTCACCTCAACTTGAGGAAAATGCTCTTTTTGCAATTGTCATGAGCTTAGGAGCCTGAGCTAAACACTATTTCTAGGCTACAATGAGAAAACGCCTGTACTCCCCCCCTGCAAGCAAATAGGCACAGACCAAAGTTTACACTATCCTCTCCATGTGCAGCTGTTGGAGCTCAGCAGGCTGTAACTTGGTTGCTCTGCTGGGCCAGGTGCTTCTGCCCTATGTCCCCCTGTCCTGGCTCTGTGGGAGTTGGGGTGAAATGTGCTCAGTTTGCTTCCAGGCATGCTCTGCAGCTTCAGGTGCAGTCAGCATGGCAAATGGATGCAAGGAGAGCTTGAAAGGTTGAATCCAGTGATCCTGGAAGGACAATTCATAGATTAGTATGTCTGCAGAAACTATGTGCCAAGCCAAATGGGCATACTCTTGTGGTCTGCTGAAAGTAAGATAACTGCTTCGGAAGTCCTGATGGATAAATGAGCACAACTTTGCTGGCAGTTTTTGTCCTGGCTGCTTGGCCTACCCAGCTTCTTGATGTGCCCATCCCCACTGCCCAGACATTTCAGTTGTCCACACGGTAGCTGAACTGCTGCATTTTATAGCCCTGTATGTACTGGTGCAGCCTGGGGATTATGGTCTGCCAAAAAACCCTGGTGGGCAGTCTGTGGCTGCTCAGCTGCTTGCATGGCAGCTCCTGAAATGTCTGGACAAGGGGGTAGGAAACTCTAAGAAGCAGCAGGCAGTTGGGATAGCAACTATTACATCCATATCAGGCTAGGATGTCCTTCTCATGAATCACCACTCTTCTGGATCCTAAATCCCACTAGGATGTGACTTAGGCTCCCTAAGTATCTATATATCTTGGTAAAGCTAGTGCTTGATTTTCAAGGAGATCTAAGCCAAGGCTTCAAAAGTGATGGGGGATAACAGGAATCTCCACTGTTTTACTTTGACAGGAAATGGGGGGTGGGGGGAGAAGAAAAGATAACCAAATCTGAGATCCACAGAAATTGAATTTTGAGATGGGCTGGATTCCAGCTCTTTGAGTCTAGGACTCTTAAGGATGCACATGCTGTGCTCCAAGAGTTACTGTTAATGAAAACAGTAGATTTAACCTCTTAAACGAATTAGGGCTTTGCAAAATGAATTAGCCTTAGTTTCCAAATTCAGCAAAGCATTTCTGTTTCTTTCTTATAGAGTGGGAATGATCTTAAGCCCATTATTAAAATTAAGCAGCATTGTTGGCTGAAGTAGAAACTGGAGATCCTGATAACAATGGCTTATCTTCCTCTTCAGAAAATTTTGTAACTTTGCTACCTCGTGACCATCAAGGAAGTATCCCTGAGTCCACTAGGGACAGGATCTAGGCAAGTGCACAGTAACATGAGATGAACAGAAAGACTGCTTGCATAACATCAGAATAAAATCAAAACTAAAAAACCACTACCCCCCCCCCCCCCCCCCCCAAAAAAAAACCCCAAACAAACAAACAACAAAACACCATGGGAAACAGCATGAGCAGCTGGAAAACTTCCAAGAACCATCACTCCTCTGCAGTGTATAGTGTGCACTCAAAATGGAGATTTCTAAAAATATCTTGGGTTGGAAGTTCCTAGACAAAAGGATTCCTGCCCATGAGGAGCGTGACAGTAAAAATATACACTGTAATGTTCACAGCAAAAGGAGGGAGAGCTGATCCACCCACTTATTCTAGGAGCAGAGGGGAAGATCTCTCCTTCGAACTAACATGTTGTGAAATGCCCCTACATGGCATCTAGTGGCATTTCTAGTTCTTGACATGGGAAAATTCAACTAAGAGGTTACGGGCAAGGCTGTTCCGATGTATGCAACTATGAGCTGGAGTGCAGCTCTAGCCCTTTCTGGACACCAGGTGGCAGTCCACCATTAATATTATGGCTAAGCATGACTAAGGTAAAAAAAAATTAAGTGCGCCAGAAACACTGTGAATTACATGTGAATCATCTATTATAGTCTGATTACAATTCCACAGCAACTTTTAATGGCTGCTTGGGAAAAATAAAGTCTGTTACTGAAAATAAAATCTACATATTCCAGCACAAATGCTCTTTCATTAAACAGCTGGTCCATACAGAATGCTTTCTTGTGACTTGAGTCATGAATTAAAAATTATAATACCTCCCCTATTTTTTTAAAGGGCAATTATATGACTAAAGATATGCTGCTAGAGAAACTTGCTCTGAACACAGGCAAGGCCCTTGTGAAGCAGGCTATATCTCCTTGGACCTGCATAGCCTTCTTCCCCACTGCACATTAATGGTAATTAGAGCACACTGGTGGGAATGCTCCTCTGTAAAGCGTTATGCGGAAGGCCCAGGAGCTGGGTTACATCTTAGTGTGGTTGTGAGTAGTTGGACTGCCCTTTTCTTGCCTCTCCCTGGTGCGCTGTAAGGTAGAGGAGAAGGTGAATAGTTCAGCTTTTTGCTATGTTAAAAGAGAAGGCTGGAGCTAGTTTGCTATTACTAATGGGGCAAAAGCAAAAGGGGCAAATGACTTGAGCTTAAAATGTAACCTATTTTTTAAAAGGCACAGATATTATGCATTATGCCTTTATGCAGCGGGAGATTCCTTCCACTTTATTGCTCATAGCACACCAGTCTAGGCAGGCTGATGGGAGAAGGGGCCAATAGCTTACCATTGCTATGGCCAAAGCTAGGAGTCACTGGTACCTCTTCTTTGGTGTATTCTCTCAGACCTAAAGGGCAGATGTCAAAAAGTTTGGGGTAGATTCTGCAAGGTGTGTGATGCTGGCAATGCTGAAAGCCTTTTAAGTATGTTTTGGAATGGAATACCACTTTAAGACTGGGGCTGAGTGTAGGTATTAGTGTCAGGGCAGGATAGGATTGAAGAGTTTTAACTGGTGAAATCTCTGCAGGGCCAAGATGAGATCTGATCAGTAAAGCTGGAGTCAGTATTGCCATTTTGTCTATGGAAGGCTTTTTTTTTTTTAGTATCCATCTGGTTGCTCAGTTACATTTGCCTGCTGTATCCAGTTTTGCATGGATCAAATACAGTTTCTTTTTCTGGTAGCCTGGGGATAATTTTCAGCAGAGGCCCAACAGAGGAACAGCACAACAGAACCAAACAAGCGGCTTCTGCCCTTTGAAGAACAAAACCATCTCCTTGAAAGTCAGCTACTAAAGACAGAGCTTTTGTGTCTGTGCTTTCCCTGCACTAGCACTTTGCTTGGGTTGGCAAAGTCCCGCACCAGTGTGCAGGCCAGAAAGGAACCATGAAGTCTGTGATCAGCCAAGCATTTAAGCCAGAAAGAAGCACGGCAATAAAAAGCCTCCATAAACCTCTAAACCTAGGAGAACATCATGCAAATACTCTAGCATGCAATGGGTGACTTTTTAGACTAAAAGGTGGAGCAGGGATTTTTAGAAGTAGCCCTTATGCTGCTAGAGGTTTCTGATCCCAGTGGTGGTATAATGAGGGAAGCATCAAGAGGTCAAACTCTAGATGTTAAAAACAGTAAGCACCTCTCCTCCCTCCCCTGCCTAGTCTCAACTTCACTTGTTTTTTCATGGTTACATTCAGTCTGTCCCAATTCCTTCTGTGAGGTGATGGGCAGCAAAGGAGGTTGGACTCGTGTGTGAATGGTTTCTGTCTGTCATTTTTCTGGACTTCTTACTTTTTCTCTGTGCTTTTGTCCCTGCAGGCCATGGCATGGAGGGGATGCCTCCTTCCAAGAGCACGTGTCTCTTAATAGTCACCCTGTACATCTCCTTACGTATGTCCTCATATCTCCTTCCCTAGTAGCTGCTGCTCTTTCTTAAATATGTTTGAGTAGAGGTGCCATGTGCTGCTCTGGCTGAAGTTTTGGCTCATGCTTGGCTGCTTACATGGGTTTCTGAGTTAATTGGCACAGGGCAGTTCATGGTCTCCTCCCATATAGGTCACCACTGCAGCTTGCTGCCTGAACTCTGCCATTTACGCCTAACACAGCACTTGTGTGAACTTGCATGAAAGCAGTAAACCCTGCAATTTATGCCCAATATAAATAGAAAGGTATTTGAACTGGGGATGCAGATGTTGTCTTGATGTCTAAAACTCCTCAGGTCTTACAGGTTTCCTAAAACCTGATGGATCATTCCACATGGAGGTTTCATTCCCAAAGAGCAGGGATGTGACTTGTCTGGAAGGTCTTAAACAGTATCAGATTCCTTTGCTTATGTAAATATCCTCTTAGAAATCTCAGATGAAGGGAAGCAGGAGGCACGCACTCTGCAGCCTGTCTCGAGAGCTGACTAGACCTGAACAACTCTGGTGTATGGGCTGACAGGAGGCCATGTTGTCAGAGCACTGTGCCCAAGGAAACATAGCCTCCTTCTCTCTGGAGGCTTTTTAACTGCAAATGATGACCCAGACTGTGCCACAGATTGACTAGGACAGAGATTAAATGACTTGACCAAAGTCATAGTCTAATCTAATCTGCAAGTCAGGGTAATGTTACCTCTTATCTCCGCAATAATCGAATTGTAAAACCTTGTGCAAATTTTCTGTTACTATTGCATGATTTGGCACAAGGAAAATTCCAGACTCTAGAGCATCTTTTCCCTGCAGGTGCACAGGTAACACAGATGATCTTGCAGTCACAGAGTTGTTGGTTTGTTCTGTTTAATGTGTGTCCACCTTCCATAGGACTGCAATGCACTGCAAGTAAAAATTGGCTTAGCACTGTTTTATTTTCCTCTTTTTCACACTGCAATAAAGGGAGAATTTAAGGCACTCTGACAGGTGCCATCTCTAATCCTTTAGTAGACCCCCACACAATATGACCTGCAAGCAATTAAGAAATGTGCTGCACTCTGCAGTTTTGACAGACACACACCCCAGACTAGCATCAGGGACGAAGCACCCCACAGATAACAACTGCACATGGAGGCTTTACACATCATTATAATGCTGAAGGGCCACTCGCAAGGCTCTACGTCGTAATGGCAGATGTGAGAAGGGAATAGTTCAACAGTGTTTACTCTGAGCAAGAAGAGAAATAATCCATGGGTGGATCGCATTCCCAGAATGCCAGACCAATGCACTACATGCTGGACTGGGACACTACAGGTAAGAGGTCTTCACTCAGACCCCTATTAGAGATGCTGAAAAAACCAACTCACTCGCATCTGCAGAGCTCTGCCAGTGTGTTGCTGAAGGCCTCTTGCTGTAAATCTCAAAGATCTCTTTAATAGGAATACTGTTCTGTGAAGACAGGTGGAGAGGTTCAGCTCTCAGAAGTAGTATTCTTTAAAGTGAATGTATGAAATAAAGCTCATATCACCTTCCTTTGATCTCTAAAACAGCTTTCATGTGAACTCCCAGCATTGTTTCAAGCTGCTAGTACAAATCTATTGAGATCTGGTCCTGAAACTTGCTCACCATTTTGCACTTGGGTGAGACAAGATAAGTAACCTATACACATGCATAGGGTCACCTACTGAAACTGCCTATTTTGATTTCTAAGGCTGAGCGAAACTTAATGGCTACCTGATAAAAATGAGACAGATTTGTAATATTTGTACTGTCTGTATACTGTGCTTTCAATGAACAAAGACATCCAGAGCACAGGGAGTGTTTATAGACAGGTGCCATAAAGCAAAAGATACTATCTTTCTTGCCCTCTTATCATTAATATTCCAGCATATGAAGATAATATCATAGCTTCTCTCTCAATTCGGTTGGGATACATGTATCGGTTGTGAGCTGCAAAATTCCTGTATGGTGTTTTGAACAAGATGATTATTAGCCTGGTGTTGTAAATGCAAAAAGTAGTCCTGGGCTTGATTCACTGCTGCTTTTACTCCACTTTCACACTGGTGTAACCCACTGCAACAGCAGGGCCTTTGCTTTGCAATACTCACATTTTCTCTCTTGTTAGTGCAGTCTGAGCATCTAAGTCACTTAGCCACAGCAAAGCAACACTGAAGGCTAAGTTGTAATGTACCTGGAAGGACAGAAGAACCTTTTGTGTTTTGTTTTACTGTAATTGCTTGGCTGAGGGATGACAAAGACCAGAGAAATGCAGGGAAACGTGAGCTGGAGCCCAGTATATCTCAACTACATTGGGCAGCTCACCAGCTGTAAGACACTTGCTGAGGTTTGAGGGGGTTTTAAGCACACCTAGGAAGACTTTCTTAGCTGAAAGACATTGTTATGCAGACAGCTTTAGTTTGTGAAGAATTCCCTTTGGTTAGTTGACTTGAACTTTATCAAATGTCCTCTGTGGATGAGCTTTGTGTTTCTGAAAAATCAGCCAAGTTGAATTATCTTAGATTACACCTGGATGCTATTCACAGCCGATCTCTTCAGATACTTATTTCAGTAACGGGCAGGCATCATGGCAACCCCACATCTCCAGTAGTGTCGCTGCTTGTTTGCTCTGCTTTGAGAAACACAGATCTACTGCCTGACTTTCCTGCAGTTACACCTACCCAGGGCTTATCTGCTGGTATGACCAGGTGTGAAAAGTGACCTTCACAAAGTGAACATAGCCATGCCAGGACTGCCCCAATGTCCTGCTAACCCAACTCCTCTTCTATGATGTGGCAAGGGTGATGATACCCTGATGAAGGAAGTGACCTTCCTGAAATGAGGCTGATCCCTAGCCCTGAAGTGAACTGACCCGTGCTATTTTTCCCAAAGTAAGAAATGCCTCTGTATCATTGCAAGGCAGGGAGGGGGGTGGCACTGTGGTTGTGCTCTTCCTGGGGTAAAAAAATAGCAGCCTCTAGGAGATGCCTGGGGAAGAGATGGAAGACCTGCACCAGTAGGCATCAAAGTTTCTCAGCGTATTTCCCCATTTTCCACTCATTTGCAGCTCAGGACCTTCTTGAGCAAAAAGTGGTGTCTTGGCAGTTGCTTGTTTTTTACTTCCACAACCTTGTCCAATCACTTTTTGAAAGCTGAGGAATTGACATCTGCAGTATCATCTGGCAAAGATTTCCACTGTTTAAATACAGCTGTGTGGAAAGGGTCTCTGGTTTTAAGCTGTCCACTGTTAATTTAATTTGCTAACCAGTGTGCTTAGTAAACATAGTAAAATAACTTAGCAAACTTAGTAAGAACAAGTTTAGGTCCTGCGAACTGCAGGATTTGTCATGCGTGGAGCACAGAATACATTTTAGAGAAGGATACTTAAGTCTTTTCCTCACACTGTAGCACGTTTAATGCCAGTCAGAGGTTCCCCAGAGCAAAAAATAAAGCAACAGGCAGGTCTGTGTGTCTGCAGCACCGTTATCCACCGCAGGTTTGATTTTCATGGCTGGTATGGAGGGTGTTTTGTCAATCTGCCTCTTAATTAAGTTGGAAGGAATAAAATTATTTAATAATTTGTATGATTTAATGCTCATCAGCTAATGTATTAACAAGTACCACATAAAATAGTAAAAGGAGTAGGATTTAGGACTCTTGTGAAGGGCTACCATTCACGTACCTGTGGCAGCAGGTAGAAGTGATTTTGCCAGCCTTGTTTGTATTGCAAATTCCCGCTGCACCTCCACTGTAAATTGCTGTTCTGCAAACTGTGTGGCTGCTTTTTCCTTACATGTCACTTCCTTAAAATATTTAACATTGTCACACCTGTACATGCAATGTCAACTTCTTGAGGACAAATTCAAAGGTGTCTGGAAAGCAATGCATTAACTTGGACTGAAATGTAATAAAGGATAAAAAAAATCCTTTTAATAGACTGTAAAATGTCACTTTTTCTGCAAGCCAGGTGCTGAATTCTGCGGGCAAACAAACGCTAACTTTTTGGGTGAGATCTGTCCTTCAGAACAACCCTCGGGCTTTTCCGAGGCGTTTTAGGAGCGTTTCAGCTCTGCGTGCCCGGGGCAAGCTGGCGGCAGCAGCGCCGAGAGCCCGCGCTGGCGCCTCACGAGCGCGGCCTCAAAGTTCGGCGCTTCTAGCCAGAAAGGCGGCTGAGAAAGCGGCATTTCGGGGTCCCCTTTCCCTGTGAGGGCGGAGAGCTCCCCCTCAGCGGCGGCGGCCCGGCCCCGCCCGGCCCGGCCCGACATGGCGGCACAAAATGGCGGCGCGGCCTGAGCCGAAAGCGCGGGTGCCGCGGGCTCTCGGCACACGCAGGCCCGCCCGCGCCCTGAGGGGCGGGGGAAGTAACGTCCCCGCGCTGCCGCAACCGGCAGCGCGGACGGAGAGTTTAGTTTGTGTACTCCTGGCCCCGTCCCTGCTTTCCCCGGCGGAGCAGCGCGCAGAGCCAAGCCGCCGCTCCCCCCGTCGCCATCCCGCGGGGCGGGGCGAGGGGCGGGCTGGCCGCCGTCCCGGTTGCATTCAAAAGTCGGGCGGGCAGGGTTTCCTCTCCTCCCTTCCCTCCTTCTCCGGCCGCTCTGAGGGGCAGCTGCCCACGGTCCCGCGGGGCTTGCCGCGCCAGAGGGTGCTGAGGCTGCCGCCCCGCACACAGGTGAGGCGGGGGCCCGCCCGCCCCGCTGCCCGCGAGCGCTGAGGGGCTGCTGGCACAAGGGGGGCAGGGGAGGGGCTGTAACGGCCCGTGGCGGCCGTCGTGCCCGGGAGCAGCTCGGGGCGAGGTGTGGTGCGGTGTGTCTGCGGGCGACCCTGCGGCCTCGTTCCTCTCTGCGGGGGTCAGCGCCGGAGCGGGGCGGGGGGCGAGGCCGCGGGTACGCTTCTCGGGGAGAGTGTAGGTCTTGGCCGGTAAGTACTTGCCGAACGGAAGACTGCGGGTGCTAACCCTGCTCGGTGTTGCTTTCTTCAGCTATGGCATCTCGGGAGGCTTCCGAAACGTCCTTCTTCAGCCTGAGTGGTGTAAGAGAGCGGATGCGGGAGAAGAAAAACGGTGCCTTGCGGACTGCGAAGCTGAATGCCTCGCTTGCGTCAAAAATCAAAACGAAAATCATTAGTGAGTGTATTTTGCCTTGCAGTGTATGTAGAGGCTCGCAGCTACGTCAGCTTATAACTCTGCCTTTGGCTGTGGCCGTGGTGGTGGGTGGCAGTCTCTTACCCAGAGCCTATATTTAACAGCTGCTTCTCTGCCTGTGGGTTTCTAGTGAATTCAGTACCCTACAAATGAGTGTCAAGTGCCACTTGAGGTGCCCAAAGGTGTCTTGAGATATCTGTGACTGGCAGGTTTAACGCAGAACCTTTGGAGCAGCAGCTGGGGGCATCGCAGGCTGCTCCACAGCATCTCAGATGGCGTTAGACACCCATGTCTGGGTTACCGGATCCTCAGGGTCCAAACAGCAAAAATAAGAGTTGTGGAAAGTATTTTAGTGTATATGCAATCCTGTGCAGAAGCTAGCCCAATTGTGATTTGTTTTGATGGGGGAAATAATGCAACGATAGTGTATGAGATAATTTGGACTACCTTGCAAAAGTTAGATATTTCTGTTACTTTTATTTATTTGTTTTGAAATTGGGAAACATGGCTCTAAATCTGCTCAAGGGCTACTACTGAGGAAAGTAGGTTTTTCTCCCTCTTTTTGGATGGAGGTGAGGACTCAGAGCTGTAGGTGACTTGTTCAAAGTCAGAAGCGTATCTTTCTAAACTCAGCACCTGGACCACACCATCATTGATTAAGAATTGAAGCAGTAGCTTGCTGACTGAGCACGACCCACTGAGGATGGAGAGGGTGTCTGTCTGAAGTGTTACAGGTTATTACGGCAAGTTTTTCCTACTGTTCTCTGGAGACTTCTGTTGCTGGAAGGAATTATACTGCTGACTTTGTGTGGGGGCTGTTGACTTGTAGCGATCTGAGCCTGAGGGAGGCTATTTGGGAAAGAGAAAGAAGTATAATGAGGAAAGAGGCATTGATGAGACCCTGGATGCTGATTCTGTGCGATACTTCTCTATCACTTACAGACAACTCCTCCACTATTAAAGTATCCCTAAAGCACAATAATAAAGCACTGGCTCTGGCCCTCAATGCGGAGAAAGCCAATGCACAGAGGCTCACCCAGGAGAAGACCATCTTACAGAAGGAGGTGGAGCAGTGTCACTTCCAGAACGCTGTGCTGCGGCACAAGCTCTCCTTCCTGGTATGGCACTAACAGTGTGGCTGGCATGGAGAGGGGCGGTGGGCAAGGTATGCAGCAGTAGCATCTCAACCTTGGGAGGAGTGAGCTGTCACCGATTGTCCATACTCTCTGCATATGAAAAATGTCACCATTCATTTGCTTACTCTTTCTTCCAAGCTGTGCTCTCCCCAGAACATGCCTTACTCTGGCTACCAGCATCCTTGTTGGAATAGATGTTTTGATTGAATGTCTTTATGGTTTCTCTTTATTACCTCAACATAGAATAACACCTTGAAGGAACTTGAAAACCTTATGGCTACAGTTAAGATGGCCCGGCTATCTGAGGTAAACCATGGGAAACGTGAGCACACTGCTCTGGGAAGGGGGCTGTGTTTGTCTTTTGCTTTGTGTTGGCTGCTCACTTCAGTGTTTGATGCTTCAACTGTTTTTCTTTGCTTGCTTGAATTGTGCTGGCTGCATCCTCAGTTTTAGCTTGATGTTAACAATTTCCAGGGTAACTTCTTCTGTAGTAAAGGCTACAGTTTTAAACTGCCTTCCTCTGGGTCATTGGCTGTATTGGCCAGTAGGCTCTTCTGCTATGGCATGTTGTGATTTCTTTTCCATTTCTGTTTTTAAGTGTTGTGATGGCAACTTGGGATAGGGAATAGGATGCTTTCCATGTGTCCTGCTCATGGGTGGGTGGGAAAGTATTCCTGCTTCCTAGTCTCAGATTATCTGAGCTAGTTTAACTTCATCATTAAGCCTGTGGAGACATAATCCGACTCTGCTGCAATTTATTCCATCATTTGTGCAATTTTAAATGGGAGAGGGTCACTGGCAGTATTTGACATACTTTCCAGGGTGAAACTGAGCTTCTGCTGTTTCTGTGCAGGAGGGCGCACAGGGGATTGCACGAGCTTTAAACCACCCTTCTATGTCTCTGCTTTCCAGTTCTATACAAGTTCTGCATCTGTGTCCAATGGCCAGAAGAGCAGCATGACTGAAGATAGCTGGGCCGATGATATTGCAGATGGTCAGCTTGTGAGGTGGGCCTTAAAATGTCAGATATCACCAAGCTTGTCCTGAATTTCTATATGCTAAACTTCCTCTTCTGTTTCACGTGTGTGCCCAGTTGTCTGTTTTACATGAGATGTCTTCTCTAAACTACCACTGCTTGATGTTTGCCTTTACTCTCTGTCTTTCTGCTGCCACTCCTTGTCTTATTTGGCCTAATGCCAAGTCTATGCATAAACTGGTCCTTCTCCCTCCTTTGTTTGAAAGCACATTGCTTTTAGGTAGTTTTTCCTTTGTAGCAGGTGAGCACTGCAAGATTTCCTCGAGTGAGCGAGTGCCATAGCTGGCTGCTTTGATGTTTGTTACATATAAATGCTTAACAGTAATCTGCTTGTATGATGTAAGCTTGTGTTTTGGAAAGAAGGTCAGAGCAAGATCTCTTAAAAATATATCTGAAGTTCTGTTTCTCCTCTGTCTAGTCTCCCCTTTGAACACAGGGGAGCCCTTGGAGCTGCCCACACACATACCTCCAAGCAGCTGTGTTGGTGTTCCACAGTGAGGTGAACCTGTGGTCGCAGCCTGTGCGCTGAAAGGCCTTACTTCCTTGTTGCCTCAGCGTATTTTTCTCCTGCTTCTGTGTCTGCAGCGGTGTGCTTTCCTTATGAGTTGTGCTTGCACAAAAATGGAAAATGTGTCCTGGCTGGGCAGTGTGTGTTCTTCAGCACTTGAAACCTTCAGAAACGTATTTCAGCAACTCTTGATGGAGGTGAAAGCTGTAGCTATTCTGCTGGATTCTGAGGCTTGTCACAGGTATGGAACATGTTCCATTGCTCTTATTCCTTCTCACCAGGGCTGCTGGGATGCCAATGAGGGTGCCCATTTCCAAGCTGTGTGATGCAGGACAGCAAGGTGGCAGCCCCACAGCAGTACAGACATCCTCACTAGGTCTTCAGAGACCTGCTTCTAATGAGCCCCTGGAAACTGTGCCTGTTGCCTCCAAAGACGCTTTGCCACCACAGCCTGCTGAGAAGTCTCAGTCCCACCAGGAAGAGAATGGGAAGAAGCCGATGGAAGCAATGGGAGCACAAGAGGCTTTTCTTGACTCTCACATCTTTGGAGGTAAATTAGCATCTTCTGCTGTTCTTTGGGTATGACTTTGCGTGTCTGTGTTCAGAAATGAATGAGTGCAGTGCCACAGTTAGCTCCTAACCATCACTCCAGCAGCTCCTAATTACTGTTAGAAACTGCATGCTTCAGTGATGCTGATATTGCTGGAACTATGTATATCCCAGAATGGGATGTCTTGGTGGGGATATCTGGCATATTTGCAATAGCTTAAGATCACTTATCAGGCTTTCTGAGTAATAGGCGCTGAGCTTACACGAGATTTTCAGAAACGTCTGAAGGTGCAGAATCTGACTAGATGCATATCTTCTGTTCGTTGTGGATTTGCCATATAAATAATAACTATCATACAGACCGTAAGCATTCCTAAATATTAGGGCTGGTTAAGGGATCTTGCTTTGGGCTGCCTTTCTGTTCTGAGGGGAGCCAGCTGAGCAATTCTGTTACACAGTAAGTTTGGGGAGTCCCTGTAGAGAGACAATCATGCTTTTTCTATGCTCTGGACTTGTGGCAGTGTGTGGGGCACGGCTTTTAGTGGTATGGGGAAAGCTGGCATTTGCCCGCTGCATTTCTCAGTCTTAGGAATGAATTTTGTCTTTCCAACAGAGGCCTTGTCCACCACCCAACAAAATCCCAACAATTTGCCAGCGCTTGCCTGGGAAAGTCATCCTCTGTCATATGAGGGCGATGAGATGGCAAAACATTTCTTTGATCGTCTCTCACAAGGGCATGTTACTCAGAGGAGAAAGCGTTCCACCTTGTTTGCAACAAGCACTCCATCTTCTGGTGTGGATATCTTCCCACACGTCAGTTCCACTCAGGCAGCTCGGTGGAGTATCACAAAGGACAGCAGCAGCTCCAGCAAGAGCAACACAGAGCCACAGCTGAAATCTCACAGCTCTCTGGTTTCACCTACTCAAACCACTGTTATTCCTGATAGAAAATCTTTGGGTAAAGAGATTTTCTGTGATCAGCCACAGGCTAAAGAAACTGGGTGTGGTGTTGAAATGGACCCCAGCTATAGCCAAGTTCCTGAGCTTGTTCCTGTAAAGGTTAAAAGCAAAGGTAATTGTAAAACTGGTGAGAAAACAACTGTTAAAAAAGCAAGCACAGGAAAAAAGAAAACAAATGCAACTAAAACCAATGCAGAAAGTAGTCCTGCTCTACCTCAAGGTGAAGAGAGTCCTCAAAATGCAAAGAAGCTTCTTCAGCCAAAAGTTGCAACATATTCTAGTGAGTCTGAAGTTTCTGAGATGAGGCAGAAGGCTTGTGTGGGGGCTTTCGACAGGAAGAACAGAGGCTGTGGTGTAGAGCAACGTTCCCGCTCTCCTGATGAAGTCCAAGATCTCAGAAGAACATATGTGGTGAATCCAGCACAGCTGCACAGTCCTGGAAGTGGTGACTTACTGCAACAGGCTAAGAAGGAAGCTATCTTTGAGATCCAAAGTATGGAGAGCTTGTCAAAAAGCCCAGTTCGTACCTTCTCAAGTCATGAAGTTCCCTCAGATAATTCCAGTCTACAAAATTCACTTTTCTTGAGGAAAGAGACCTCAAGTGTCTGTGCTTTGCAAGAAGACTCAAGTGTGAGCACAAAGAGCATCAGACAGAAAACCAACAGAAAAACTAGAGTAATTAGGCAACAAAATGACTCTGATGAGGAGAATCTGCCAAACAGTGTGAAAATACCAGAGGCCAAAGCTGAGCAGCCTAAAAGAAGCCAGACAAGCAGAAAGAAGACTGTCAGGAAAAGCAGTTGTAGTGATCAGAGAAATGAAGTTGATGTTTTTGGGCCATGTGTAGATGTTCAAGGAGTAGCTAAGGAGAGCACAAAGGATCCACTAGGTAATCTTAAACATAGCAGGAAAACTTACATTGTCCGTCCTTTGGATCTTGCAGGAAACTTGAGTTGTGTCCAGACAGATTTTGAAGGGAGTGAAATTGTACCTGCCAGGTCTATTCCTGGGAGCAAAGCTAGCAAAATCCCCAGAGTTCAGAGGGTGGTAGCTGCTCAGAGCAATAAAAAACAGACAGAGGGGCTTCAAGAAAAGGGGCAAGCTAAAGTTGACAACAACATGAATGCTTCAGAAAAAGAGGCCTATCCCAAACTGAAGCCTCAGAGGAAGAAGAACACCTCTAGACCTCCGGAGACTGATTCCCTGGCCAGACAAAGTGATGGTGCCAAGGCGCTCGTTGGAAGTTTAGCAGAACTTGCATCCAAGCAAACTGTCCTGGCGGGGAAGTTTTCCTGCATTACAGATCTGCTGTCTGGGCCAGATACCTTCCTGGAGGAGCAGATAGCTGAGATATCGCTTACAAATAATCTTATGGATGTTTCACACAGTCTTGAATCTTCCTCTGTGACCTGTTCTGCAGTTTCACCTGTCAGCTCCAGGCTTACAGATGTACCAGTTTCCAAGAGCTTAAGTACTGAGGGCAACAGAATGCCAGAGAAATCCTCTGTTTGGCCAGAAAGCTCCCTGATATTTAAAGAAAAGACTGCAGAGGAAATACCTGGGGAAAGAAACCAGGTTGAGTCAAGTTCTCAGAGCTCATCTTTACAGGAACCTGGTAGGTGGTAGGCTGGGGAGGGGATCTGTGTTTGGAGATGACTGCCAAAAATCCATGCAGCAAGTGCTTATATCTTCCCCTCCTCACTTTCTTCAGAGTTAAAGATCAGTGTGCAATACACCATTTATGCTTCCACTTGTGCTGCCCAGTCGTTTCTGTGGCTGCATTTGCTTCTAGCTTATCAGCATTCCTATAAGAATTTCTGGTCACTTGTTCACATGTGAATATTGGGAAAAGACTCACAGCATGTGCTGTGAGTCCTATTTTACCACTCTTGTTAAATTGACAGGCATGCCCTGTAGATAGAAGACCAATTACTCAAGCAGTTGAAAAGTATAATTTGATGCTGACCCTGCCAACTAGGGTCAGTGTTACTGGGGCACAGAATATGATGAAGATAGCAGGGTTTTGGTCCAGAATGGTTAGTGCTGCAGGGATTTAGACTTTCTACCTCTAGGTGGTATCTTCAGTGGAAATTCATCAGGAGCTACCTAAATTCTCTTGGTTGTGTTTTTTTTTTGTTGTTTTTAAAAGGATTTGGAGGGTATATCCCTTGGCTGGTAATATAAGAGTTAAGCTGAGCCTTTTTGGGAGCTTGCTGTTATTGGATACTCTGTAAAGAGTAGTTGTTTTGTGAGTTTTTTCCTTCCTGTAGTTGTTGACAAACAGGCCTGTTACAGCTAGAGTGGGCTGTACTTTGTAGAGAGGGAGGAAGCTTGTTCTGCCGTCCTCCTCCTCTTGGCCAACTTCACTTTGAAAGCTGCAGTAAACACTGGCAGGGTCCTGTGTCTTGCTGGAAGTCTCGTAGGTTGTTTGGGTGCCATAAGCTTGCTTTCTCCTCCAGGCTGTAAGCTCCTGGGCATTAGAACTATAAACTATCATTTCTGTATCATTTTTCTACTACACCAGGGCACAATGATACTAGCAGTATTAGTGACCTGTATTTTTTCAGTGAGGAACCTAATTTGATTCATGAGCTGACTTTTAAGGAGCAGGTCTGGGATTTTTGGACAATGGTCTCCTGAGTTTAGAGGGAACATGATTGGATTCAGGACTGTGCAGTGTTCAGAGAAACCTGGTAATGCAGCCTTTCTCTATTTGGCAGCTGTTTTTCTTAGGATATCTGGAAATGACTTGGAAACACTTTGATCAACTTGTGTGAATGTCTCCCTTTGCAGAGATCAGGCCGCTACAGGACTTGACCAATGCCAGCTCAGAAGAAGTGTCAGGGCGCTCATCCAGGCGGAGACGGGACCCAGCGTGCTACACAGAGCCAAAACTCAACAGGTTGGGGTTTAAACTATTCCTTCCCTGTTCCCATGCTGCAACCCCTGCTCTGCTCTCATGTGCTCGCTCTCTAGGGCCGGACCCTCTGTCACTTTGTTTTTATTTAAGTTCCTCTTACCCTTCGTGTTTCTGTAACCTTCCTCTTCTACCACGGCATGGTTAAGCCAAAACTCTGCATTAGCACAGATGCATGTGCAGGCTTCTGGTAACAAGCTGCCAAAGATGTCATTTCCCTCACTGAAATGAGCACATCTCTTAGCAGACTGCATCTCTCGTACTCCAGTGCTAATGAGGGATTAGCGTGAGGATAAAATACAGGCTAAATAAAGACAACTAAGTAAAAGCCCTGATTTCACTTGCAGCTATTCTGTGATATCTAAAGTTTTGTACAACTAATGAGTAATACTTCCATTTTAATTGGGTTTCAGTGAAGGAAATGCTAGGTTTTGAGGAGGGTTTTCCCCTGTGAGCAGGCTGTATCTGTATTTGCTTTTTCTGGCAGATACGAGTGCCTAAACAAGTAGCTGCATCTTTTCCCTAAGAAGCTGTAGATTCAGTACATCCAATGGCTACTGTACAGAACCATTTAACTCCTAAAATGATGACTTTGTTATGCTGCAGGGTAATACTATGCGACACTTTTCAGGGAAAAAACAGTTTGAACTTTCTGTGAGGAGTTGGTTATACTGGGTCAGAAGGTACTCTGTACTGGTACAGCTGTTCCTGTACTGGACAAGGAACAAACTGTACCACTCAGTCACCTTATAGTGGAAGCATTTCAGTAAAATCGGAAACTTTAGAGGCTGAAATCACATGTATTCAATACCTTGATGGTTCAATCTAACCCTTTTGGTTCTGCAGCAAACTGAGGCGGGGTGACCCATTTACAAACACAGAGTTCCTGCACTCCCCTCTCTACAAAACCAAAAAGAAAACAACTACCAAAGCCAAGAAAATTGCCAAGAAGATCAAAGAGGAAAAAGAATGGCTTCCTGAAGGATGTCCCACTGCCAAGGCAGGCAAGCTAATAACAGTGGGAAAAGACATGGAGCCAGAAGTAAAATAGTAGTTGAACAGGCAGCCCCCAAGCTCCTAGGGGCTTGTTTGTCTTTGCTAGAATATTTCTAATGTTTTGCATAGCTTATTTTTTATTTTCATTTTAAAGTATAAATAAAGTCTTCTATGTGGACAGTATGAAAGCTTTGTGACATTTATTCCCTGTCCTCCCCACCTCCACCTTTAAATGCTGGGGTGCTTGTCTGCGAAGTCTTTGTGCACAAGTGCTTGTGGCACCACAGCCAGCTAGCTGGCTCTGCCAGTTCTCTCCTGGCCCTACGCAAGCCTGGGGACAGTACATCTCGGAGGGCTGATCTTCCAGCGTTGCAGATACCCACGAGGGCTGCTGAAAGGGTATGAAAGGGTTGCAGCAGCCCAGGCTTTGACAGCAAGCAGAAGAGGCATGCTGACATACTGCCTAGCATTACCTCCTGTAAAAGGTCGCTTCTGTACTGGTAGAGCAGTCCACTGGGAAGTCACATTTAGGGTTGACTACCGAAGCCTTGGGCAGCCCTAGAAGTCAGAGCTCTCTGCTGTTCTGGAAGGGAGCTGTGTCAGGTAACTGATATATCCCCTCTCACTGTATTTGCTGTCAGTGGGGATTTGCATAACTATGGAGTTGAAAACTGAGCCTTCCACCAGTCCTTAGCATGCAATACCTAGGACACAGATGTGCACATCTAACTATATCAGCACTAAAGGTAAGCAAGGCTATACTTTGATCGAAGACAACTTTTGCTGGGGTCTGCTGATGGGAGTGTTGGTGCAAAGGGCTACTACTGGTGGAGGGAGCTACAAGGGCCTGCCCAAGAGCTCTGTGAAGCAGCTGGTGTACTGTGAAACAGACAATCGTGTTTCAGGAAATCCTGTGTTCTTTTCCATTGCAGACTGAGTGCCCACTGGCCTCCAGCACTTGCTTTTATAGGGACTACTGGTGTCTAACTTTGAAGAAGCGTTTGAGGGAGTGGTGGGGAAAAGAAGTGATCATATTAGTAGTAAAGGGGAAGGGAATATGTCTCCTTGGAATCAGGAAAAGTGTTTCCTCTTTCTCCATGGCAGAGCAGGGAGAGGGTTCTTTTGACCACACTTACTGCTTCTTCTCTCAACATAGAGACAAGTGTTCCTTTCTGTCCTCAGCACTTCAGCAACATCCATCAGTTCATGAGGATAGATTGGGTCTTGCTGTACACTGCGGAGTCCTCCAAGAAGATGGAAACTTTGTTAGTACAGAGGGAAAATGGTGTCATCTGCAGTCTGGTAAATGCTACTACATTGCTTACACTTAACCTATACTGTTAAGTCATTAAAACAAACAAAAAGTATAATATTTAAAAATGCCCCTTTACTTATTTGTTCAGTTTCCTGAAAGGTACTAAGCTTTCTCTGGTACTCCAGAAGCTGGGTAGGAGCTGGTGAGTAACAGGGAATTTGTTAGAGGTGCTGTTGTAGTATGACCTATGTGACTGTGACACAGTAATTTGAACTGCTGATGCCAGAAGCCAGGCAGGAACATAGATGTCCAGATGTTCCTAATGATTGTTTTTGTTGCTTCTATGGGTCAGCAGAGGGACTTTTTCCAGCTGCACTTGTTACATACTTGTGTTAACAGAATAGCAGACTACTGTGTTCATTCATATTGAAGGCACAGTGACAGCTGCTAGCAGTTGTAGAGCTGTTTCAAACACGTGCTCATCCCAAAACAAATGTTAATACTAGCTGATCTAGTCTAACATTGCATTTCTATCCTAACCAATACTTATAGCTAGTCAGCTGCAGGGTGGGAGTTTGTCTCTCATGTATAACCAGTTTCTGATCTTTGCTGAGCGGTGATACATCAGTTTGAGTTTATATTAGTCCCAAAACAAAATTTCAATGGAAGTAGTACCCTTAATTTCTTGTGCACTACCTGATGCTTACCACTGTGCTACAGATCACATCTAGCCATGGGCCAGAACAAATTAAAACTCTAAGAACGGAGAGATTATTTTGTGCTTATATCACATTCCAACAGTCTGTCCCAGCACGTACTGGACTGTGCTGAAAGGTACTGGAGTCTCTCTCCGAGGCAGAATTTCCCCATATCTGCTGATCACAAAGGAAGAAGAGACACAAAGAGCGTTAGTTGGCTTTTATTTTAGTCTGAACTAAAATATTCTTTAAAAAAAACCCGAACAAAACCATGGACGGAATAGTTTTTCACAATCATAATCTGATATGCTGTATCACAACAGGAAGGGTAAGTAATAGCCCAGACAACTGGAGAAAAATTTTGCACCTTTATGAATTGGGGGGGGAGGAAGAGGTAACAGTTCCTATGCTTCACATCCAGTCAGGAGTATAACTAAATGCATGGCCTGCATTTAGACACTGCAGCATGGCTTTATTAGGCTCCTAGCCTATAGGGCTCATTTCCAGCATTTACTAAGTGCTTCTTCTCAAAGGCTACAGTCCTGACTGTAGCAATGGGACCAAATCTCTTAGTATCAGGATACTGTGCTCTGGTTGGCACTAAAAGATAAACTAAGTAAGAGAGGGGCTGCAGTACAGCTGGCATAGCCCTCTGAGCTCACTTATACTCCGTGGACAGTACTGGAAAGATGAGGATGGTTCTGATTTCTAAGGTCTGTTGGACAGCAAGTCACCCCTGGTTTGACCAAAGCTGTGACACAGACTGGCTTTCAGTCTGAGAGGAAGAGGGAAAAGAAACACAGATCATCAAGTCATGGAGAGAAACCTCAGGTCTGTTGTGAATGACATTAGGAATTTAGACCCACTTTGAGCTTGAATACTGTCATATTCAGCTGCTTATCAAAAGTAAGGCCTAGCCCAGCAGCTCAAGAGGTTTAAGAAAACATGGTCTTTTAAACATTTAAAAAAGCGTACATGTTCATTTTTGTCTAGTATTTGAAATGTTACACAGAGTGTGATACAGTGCCACTTACACTCTGGTGTAAGTGGGAGGTGCTTTGTTAGTGAAGCTTGAGTAGAACCTGTGCCTTAAAGTTTGGGCAGAGAGGCCAGCTTCCCCTTCAAGTTTTCAGCAAGCTTGTCCATGAACTCAAAGGTGTTCAGGTAGTCAGAGCGTGTGACACTGAGGGGGGGAAAACAAAACAAGACAGACATTAGTTGTAAAGCCACTCAAACACTCAAAGCAGGGGAAGACTGTTCAAAGAACTCTAAGTCTTGCCTCTAAAACCAAGAGTTATCTCCTACTCATCAGGCTGATGTTTTTTGCCAAAAGGCCCCAGAAAAGAGGTAGCCAGGAGGTATTTTGCAGTGAAGTAGGTCTCCATCCTAGCAAATGAACAGGGCAGGATCTGGCCAATGTAGCCAGCCTGTCATAAGATAAATTTTTGCAGTTTCTTCTTTATTTTTTCCCCCCATGTGTTTGGTACAAGAGCAGGGACAGAGCAACCTAGGCTAAGCTACCTGGGGCAGGGAGTGTCTCATGTTCTGTTTGTATAGCACTGGCTACAGATGAGCCTTGTTCTGTGACCAGACTCCAGCAATTCTTCACCATACTAAAATAACTTTCCAGCAAATGCTGTTCAGAAACACCAAGTAAAACAGCCTCCTCCAAGCACAGCTGATTACTTCATACACTTACTTAGGTAGGCCTTTAATACAGGCAGCAAGGTCCTTTGTCATGAAGCCAGATTCGATGGTCTCAATGCAGACTTCTTCCAGGGCAACGGCAAAGTTCCTGAGGCTAGTGTTGTTGTCGAGCTTAGCCCTGTGAGCTAGTCCTCTTGTCCATGCGAAGATGGAGGCTGAGAGAGAACACTAGATTACTCTGTCCTTCTAGAACTCCCTGAACATTGTTCTAAACTGTCATGTGGAACAGTAATTCTTTTTTAATATTAATAAAACTGAAAACAGACAGAAAAAAGATAGAAAATCTAGTATGGGGAAGAGAACACTTACCTTCATCTAGGCATCGTTTGCATTTTGTGCAGCTCTAAAGAAAACCAAACCCCAGAAACTACTCACTGCCTCCAGCAATCTCTTTGTGCATGCTATTTTATCTTATTTTGTTCCTGCCCAAGTCAGAAAGAATGACCGGTGGTAGGACTCTGTGGTTACACAGAAAGTTGCCCTTATGCTAGAAGGGGCAGTCTTCTTCCTGGTATTACATTATGCTCTGGTCTCTGTGCAATTGTAGAGGATTCTTTCCCTCATGTCCCATTCTAGGTGCACTTACACTTTAAGTATGTACATGGTTTGGAGGATGGCTAGGTCTCTTGGAACATCAGGAAGGGGAGTAAAATAAAAAACAACCAACCTAAACCTTAAGGCCGTTGTGGCTATAAACCCATTGTTTGCTGAAGAGTGAGAGCATGTCTCAAAGGCTAGGTCAGGTCTAGCTTATTGCTCACACTCACTCCATTCCAGCCTGGTTTTGCTCCAGGCTGCAGCTGTCTCCATGGAAGAAAAATGCATTATGAACTAGCAGTTTCACCACTCAGGGGTGCAATTCTCTGCAGAAAGGATGCAGATGTTCTTACTCCAAACCTGTTCTTTCATGTGTAGGGATCACTGAAGGGCAGTGAAAAGCAGCTCACCAATGGGGTTAGTCGAGGTTTCTTGGCCTTTCTGGTGCATGCGGTAGTGACGAGTAACTGTGCCGTGAGCAGCCTCTGCTTCAACAGTCTTGCCGTCAGGGCAGATTAGCACACTAGTCATCATCCCCAGAGACCCATAGCCTACAGAACACACAGTTTAAAAAGTTCAGTGTCTCCTTTGGACATCCTCCTTAAATTCCCCTTAATCCCCCATCCTACAATCCCCCTGCATCCTCCCAGCCTTGATGTGAGTATTCCTGAACAGCAGTGCTGCTGCAACTAACTGGCTAGTCCTGACATGTCAAAATAACAGCTCATCTGAACAGAAAGTGCTGCTGAACCATGAGAGATAGATATGCAGACATTCTGCACCATTTCAAGAAAATTAGTATTCTCACCTAACTTGCTGGACAGATTTTTACTGAAAAGGTGCAGTATGAGAAGAAAGAATCTTAAATAAGCAGTGTTGCGCTGCCAATTGCTATCTTCCCCACAGGGTGACAGGAAACAAACCTACTGCATATCAAGCACATCTGCTCTAGTGAAAGGAACAATGAGCTACCAGAACTGGACATTCACATCACTTCTAACCCTGTAGGTTTCAGAGATCTGTGTCTTTGAAAGCTTCTTTGTTCAGTAGTCCAACACACATCCTTGTTCTGTGGGAGGCAGTTTACTGGCATTACTTTGGAAAGAGCATAATACATAAAAGCCACACATCTTGCCCTGTGGGTTTCTGCATCCGTATTTGTTTTGGCACCAGGCAGCTTGGTTATATAGGATTTTGATCAAGCACTACAAGTCTGTAAAGTTAAACATATCAATCTCTCTCTTTACACCTGACAGGTAGCTTTAGGTCCTGAAGGTTTTCTTGCTTATCTGTAGAGCACCTGCCAGTATCCCCACCACCAGTCAGCTTAACTCAAGCTGTCAGTGACAGAATCCCAGCTTTCTGGATACCTTCCATTAGCATGGAAAGCCTATCAGTTATTATGTTGGTAGGAACTGCCATCCGGTAAAGAAGTGCAACTACACAGTGTGCATTCGCTGGATTTTCTTGTAAAAGTGAAATCAGGAATTCTTTGCCTGCCTGATATCTCCATGACTGGCCACAGGTTTGAAATGTAAGTTCTGAGACCCAACACTGCTTCCTGGGCCATTACACAAGATATGACACAAGGCCACAAGAGACTGCTACTGAGCCTACTTCAGCGTAGCACAGAAAACATCTCATACCTTGCGCAACAGAGTCAGACTGCACATCCCCATCGTAGTTCTTGCAGGCCCAGACAAAGCCTCCTTCAGATTTCAGGGCCTGAGCAACCATGTCATCAATGAGCCTATGCTCGTACCAGATCTTTTTGGCTTCAAACTGGGACTTGTATTCTCTGGAAAACAAAAAACAGAACATGTTGACATACAGATAAAAACAGGGATTGCACAATTTGTGCAAGTAATTGTGCATAGTGAGGTGCATAGAGATAAGAGTAAAAAAAAAAAAAAAAAAAAGAAATTTGCCTCCTCTTTACTCTCTGTTTTTCCTCACTTGCTTTGCTAGTCTGCAAGTCTGCTTCAGAATCAGAGGAGCCCATAGAGAATCTGTGACTCTCTGTTAGGAACAATGCACCCCACGGCCACATTTAGCAGAGCTTTTAACATTAAGTACTGTGTCCTGCAGGACAAGGGAGACAGTGTCAGGGAAGGCGCACAGCCCCCTCAAAGTGCTGCTGAGTGTCTGAAAATGCCAAATTAACCGTAGCAGCTCACAAGGCTGGAGAGGATGTTCCTGCTGCAGACTTAGGCACTGCAGTAGGAAGTACACAGCTATCCTAGTTACCTCTCATAGATCTCTTGGAAGATGTCTTTAAAGCGGCCATCGTATCTCTTCAGGATGGTGTTCTTGGTGCTCATGTAGAGGGGCCAGCCTTTAGACAGTGCCATTTGGAAGGAACTGTGGGCAAAATCCTTGATAGACTGGTCAAGATTGTACATTCCCATGGCTACACCACCACAGCCTGTTAGCAGAGGAAGAACAGATAAGAATCAACTAGACTTAGTTTTGGTTAAGGACTTGACAGTCTCCCCATAGCATACTCTGGCAGGCAGGCTGGTGTTATCCCCAGGTGTCTTGATTTAGTTCTCAATTTAAGGCTGGTTCTTTCAGGAGAATATTCAGTTTGCCCTATCAGCTCAAAGCTCCGGCAGTCCTGTGACACATGGATAGGAAGGTGGTTTTGTTTTACAGCTAGGTACATCTTAATACTGTGATCTAATACCCCTAAGAAGTTTTTTCCTAATCCAGCCTAAGCAGCAAAACTGTGACAGGAGTAAGTGTGCTTGAACTCCTACTAGCCAGGTAAATAACAGAGTATTTTTCTGTCAAAGCAGCAGGCAGCAATTTGGAGCAGGGGTCTCAGTCAAAGCTAGAAATGGGTTTGCTCCCACTGAAGTGCCTTGTACCTTCAGGCTTTGACTGCACTGCAGAACTAACTCCAGCAGTCAGAGACTGCTTTGCCTAGCTTGGGTAAACAAGTCCCCACATGCATTCCTGCATCTTTTCAGTGCATGTGTTTGGCCTACCCTGCAGCTTTGCTTCACCTGCTCAGGCTCACTTCCAGCAAGTTGTGGGAAGAACATGCCAGTCATCTGGGTGAAAGGCAAAGTCCTGAGAAGGCTTGAGGAACTATTAACACTCACATGACTTAGACTGTGTAAAGCAGATGTGTTAGCAGCCTGAATGGAAGTGCCTTAAACCTACAGCCCAGCTCACCTGGGGGAAAGCAGCATTCAGATCATGGGAGAGGCTGATTGTGGGTGAAAGCAGGGTCTGGGGCTTCATGAAAAAACTCTGTCATCTTCAGAACACAGCTCTGTGTTTCTAGTGAAAAGTAGATACCACGTACTTAATTTTAAGCACCTCACTACCACCATGTCTCTAGTTTGTTGTACAGTGCCTTTATCAGGGATCTTTGCTCTGGAAACACCCCAGATTTTTTCTTATTTTTGAAAATATTCTTTTCTAATATCCATTTGTCTTTACCTCCAGATGGTTGTTACTATATGGACATGCATGTAGAACGAAGAGGGGAAGCCTGAGGAGGTTTATCTGCTTGCCAAGACAGCAAGGTCATTTAAAGTTGATATTGGCAGGGAATGAAATTCCTGTTGTTACCAGTGAAAATACATGTTGTCCCCCTGCCTCCCTTAGTGAGTCAAGGACAGAACAGGGTCTGATCAGCTAGAGAGACTGTGTCCTCTGGAGCCATGATTTCATAGTTGCTGGATGACAGCTATTAAGTTTTATTCAAATACTTATTTGCATATAGGTAAAAAACCCTCTCGTTGCAATCATACAATCCTACTGCCTACTAAAATCTCTTGATTCAGTGTCAAGGTTGAACATACTAGCATAGCAATAGGACAGGCTTCCCTTATGCATTGTGGAGATGTGCTGGCATAACACATGGGGAGGGGAGTTCCCCCAGAGCAACAGCAGTAATCTGCCATCTTTGCACTTCCTTGCTTTCTGCTCACTGATGCAATGCAGAGCAGTGAATCAGACTGGCAGCTGGAACTGCCAGACATCTCCAATACAGGCTCACCAGCCACCTATCAAATGAAAACAGACTAGGACTGGCAGTGAAGCAGGTGAACTCCAGATGAAAGGCTGTGCAACAAGAGATAGTAGAGATTTAGGCTCCTGTGAGCAAGAATGCCAGAAAAATCAAGTATTACAAAAGAGGTTCATATGGCAGTCTTGGTACCTGTTTGCCAAGCCAACTGCATACAAACTAGGATTTTGTGGTTTACATGGATGTATTAGGTCTTTGTAGCTAGAAACAAAACATCGCACACTCACATACATAGGTCACCATAAGGCTTCAAATCCTGAACCCTTTGATCACTGATAGGCAAGAGAGAGATGACTTGTGTGATGTTTTCCTGAATCCTGCCCCTAGAGAAACACTCTGGGTTCTAGCAACACATGCGTAATTGTTTTCAAGCAACGAAGCCCAGCAATGTCAGGACTCCTCCTCCTGAGCCTAGCAATGTCTACAACCAGTGCAGCAATATTGCTAGGATGGACACCAATACCTTTGTGACTTCATCTGTTAAAACAGTTAGAGCCTATATAGCCAGGAGCATCCTTGTCAGATCTCCTTTCCACCTTGCAGAGTAAGTGTCAGTTCTCATTTCTATTGAAAAAAAAAGACTGCTTAATAAAGAAGGGTACAAACTGCAAAGGTATATAGAGCCCAGTAAGACAAACTGAAACCAGAGTGAGTTATACCCAAATTGTTCTCAAATATATCTCCCCTTAGGTCAAGCCTGTTTAGATAGCAAGTTTCCCTCTGATCAGGGTGAAAAACATTCATACCACTACCAAAGTCATCATACAAGGAGCATGACAGGCAGCTAGTCTAGTATGATGGTGTGTTTGATATGCCTCTGATTCCAGGAAGATTTCAAATAACTTTGAGTACTTCCCAGATAAATGAAGAAGGCCCAGACTTTCTTCCCCACTTTACCTCACAAAGTCATATTTTATCATCAAACAGATCTGACTGATACTTCAAGGTTGAATTAAGCAAAAAATACCAGTTTTAATCACAACTTAGAGATAATACTTACTTTCAAAGTTATGGACCAGATATGTGACTGGTTTGCCTCCATCTTCTGGAGTGTAGGTCATCTCTACTTTTCCAGGCCCAGGTACCACAAAATCAGTTGCTCTATACTGTTAAAAAAAAAAATTGCCATGATGATTTTATCCATAAAAGACATTTTAACCATAAAAGACAACCTGCATTTGGGAGGGCAGGGTGCAGCAAAGTATAAACAGTTGTACCAAAAACCCCATTGGACAAGGCTCTGTTTACTCAGCCATGTGGCCATCGGATTATTTTACTAGAGATTAGAAAGACAAGTAGTCAAGGATCTGCCTGTTTCAGAAGAGATCTTCCTCTTTAAGGGAAACAGATTCTTGGGCCCCATCAATTGGCAGAGTGTGTATTTTTGCAGATGCCCTGAAGTTTTAAAGTGCAAAGTATCCAGAGTGTTCTGTGGTCTGCGAGTAGAAAAGCTCCTCTCCTTGCCTCAAAAAAAGCCATTCATATCACAACTACTGATCTCATGAATATGGGGGAATCATACAGCACCTTAAGAAAAGCCATTATTTCTATCCATCACATGACATTTGAAAGGCCAATCTGTAGTAAGAGTTATTTGAATTCTGTAAATGGGTACACATTTTGCTCCTCTGAGCTACACAGACTCAAAAGAAGAGCCAACATGTACTTTAAGTTTTTAAATGGTGTCTCATCTTCCCAACTGTCCTGAACAGTACTATTTAAGGTTACATTTCCTTGAAATTTGTCATCCTTTTTCATGTAGTTTCCCTCCTATTGAGGAAATCAGTTCCCTGAGCTGTTCTGAAGTTACAGAAGTGTCTTGCTCATATGTTCTTTACATGCTCTTACATTATTCCTTTCACTTTAATCTCATACTTTGGCAGGGTTTCAATCCTCGCCCTTAATCCATTGTTTCCTATTATTATTTTGACCTCAATTATTCAGCACTGTTAAGGATGTTGAACCCCATCCTTTTCTAGTGTCAGGGCTCTGCTATTATTTTCCTCTTGGAAATTTATTATTTTACCTTCCCACCCCAGCTAATCTTATGACTTGCCTTCAGTTTGTGGGTTTACCCATCTATTTAAGCACTTGGCTCTTCTAGAAGACTTTTCTTTTGTCATGTTTGGCTGCTTTACAGCATATCCTTACCCATGGAGAACAGTATGGTTGATTCTTGTCCTCTGGGCTGCCCAAAGGCCACTACACTGAGTGCCATGCTAGGGCTTTCCATGGCCTTGTACTACCTCTGCCAGGAGAGCTCTGGTAAAGAATGTTTCCCTACTTTGGTACCACAGCCTGATGTGCCCAGTATGAATACCAACTCTGTAGGAGTGCTGTGCAAGTGAGTTTAAGCAGCAGATCATAGCTTAAAAACAAAACAAAACCAAACCACACCCACGCACAGAAGGCAATTTTGCCCACTTCTAAAAATCACTCGCTTAGATCCATTTTTGCTGTGAGCAACATTTGCCACCAAAAAGTCCTTCTGAGAAGTAAGAAGATGGACAGTGTAAAGGATATTTTCTAAAGACATTGCTAGGTAGGGAGGAGGGTTCTGTAGAGGTGAAGAAAAATAACTTAAAGGTGTTAATACCCTGTGTTTAGGTACAGGCCTAGCACAGGCCCCTGAATGCTGTTTATATAGCTACACTGTCTAAGGAAGAGAGGCATGAACCAGGCTCTCCCACACTTCACCAGGTACGGTACAAACAAAGTGCTAGCAAGTACCCACTCCCAGGTGGAGCACAAGGGATAAAGCAGCATCACAGGAATGTCTAAGTCTTTGTAGCTCTATACCAGTCAGGACTAAGCCTCTTCGGATAAAAAGAGGGGTAAGCACTGAAGTGACTCACTTGATCCCCGTAAGCGTGACGGCCAATGACAATGGGTTTCACCCATCCAGACACCAGCCGGGGAATGTTCTTGCAGATAATAGCCTCCCTGAAGACAGTGCCACCTAGGATGTTTCTAATTGTCCCGTTGGGAGACTTCCACATCTGCTTCAATTTGAACTCCTCCACTCTTTTCTCATCAGGAGTGATGGTTGCACACTTTATGCCAACATTGTATTTCTTTATGGCTTCAGCAGCTTCCACAGTTACTTTATCATTTGTAGCATCACGATGCTCAATGCCCAAGTCAAAGCTGTAACAAACTCAAAGATGGTCAGAACTGCCCAGGACATTTGTTCATGTTCAACAGGAAAGAAACCAGACCCCATATGTGCCTCTGAGTGTAGTTCCAGCACTCTGCCATAACTGAAGTTCTCTCTCTTCCAGTGCAAATGCTGCTGGACTGGAAGAAAACATAGACTCATATACTGATACTTCTGCTGCTGGTAGGAGGTTGGAGAAGGGACAGCTTTAGTTTATAGCTAAGGCTCTCTGCCAGCATGGGACATAGCCAGTGTCTCCTCTGCCTTCCCTTCTGAGCTTCCTGCAGTGGAAGCTTTCAGTCTGGGATTCCAGTGGTATGGAGCAGCACAATCCTCAGATGAATATGGGCCTTTATTTCAAGCCTCTTGTGCTGAGGGTTCTGGCTTCCTTCATGTACTGAGCATATGAAGCTACGCTAGGCCTAAAATGTGCTTTGACAATGGACACGCAATCCTGCTCTGGCAGCAAAGTTGCCAGTATTTCCCTCAAACAGTCAGAGGAAGCATGTTTCCCACACTCACTGTTTTAATAGCTTTTGGAGAACAACGGGTGCTCAGCGTGGGACAGCCCTGAAGCATAGCCAGTTGTACATGAATCTACCCATTGTGCTGCCTCAGCCAGGGGTCTGCTTTCCCTCCTCCCACTCCTCTTTGAAAAGGGATATCCTCCAGACTGGGTGCATGTATTATGCTGCTGGGTTCCTTTTTGCTTGCTGCTCAACACCAGCAAGCAGAAAGCCTGATGTAGGTGGCATACAAATGACTCCAGGAGCAGGGGAAGAGGTCAGACTTGTAGGTTTAATAATGGCGGATACCATTGAAGGCCTCTGTTCACATGGCTAGGAGCAATGCAGCTGGATACTTCTCTAATAATTATAGCTCAGTGGCTAGAAAGGGAAGAGATTATTTGTTCTGCTTGACCAGATGCTGTAGATAGCACGTCCCTTTTGCCATACCAGCTGCTAGTATTTGTTTTTTCCAGAAGGGAATGCAGGAGCACAGCCTAGGCTTGGGGAATAATTGCAACAGTTAGCTCACACTGTCAGCAGCAGAGCTCAAGCTTACAGACACCAGGCCAGAGTCTGTGCCCTACAACCACCCTTTTGCCCTCTAGGCAGGTCTTCAAACAGAGATGGCAAGAAGCCATAAACCTACTCAGAGTCCACAGATGCTAGGCTTCAAGTCAGGGAGTGGCTGAAACACCCCATGTTTCTAATTGTTTAGGTCACAGGAAGCCGTGCAGACTGCCCAGGTGCTGGAAAGCCAAGGCATAGGAGATAAAAATGCAGACAGTGTCTGTGAGAGACCTTCTGAGCTTTTTTTTCTGTACTGTATCTCTAACTCGCAATTAAGCATTCACTGCTTACTGCCACAAGAAATCCCAGAGGGGCTGCCAGACTGACAAAATACCTTCACCATGAGCCCATGCTTTCCAGACTACTTAGTGAGGTTGGCCCTTAGGTAAGTTAACCAGGGGAGTCTGCTGGGAACTTTACCAGTATAAAAAGGGCTAGTTAGCCTCTCTGCACTAGTGCAGGAGGAGCTATAAGGCGCTAAGTGAAACATGATCAATGCCTAATGACACATGCAAACTGCAGTACAAAGTGGCTGTGTATCATAGAGAGCCATTACCTGTGCAAATCCAGATCTACATAAGGAAAAATCAGCTTTTCTTTAATCAGTTCCCAGATGACTCGTGTCATTTCATCTCCTTGCATCTCCACAACAGAGCCTCCATGGATTTTTTTAGACATCTTGAGCTGCAATAGATGTAAAAAACCCAACCTAAGTTAAAAACTGCCAACACACATCACCAATACATGTATCCTGCATTTTTACAACACAACTAGAAGAGAGGTACTAACATAGCATACAGGATCTCTCCTAAAAGTCTTGAAAATAACCACCGTTTATCCCTAGTTTCATGCTAACTGGTATTTTTCTTAAAGCCCCAGCTCCTAGGGATAAAAATAAAGGTTTACATCTGAGATTTAAAGGTGTGTGTTCTAAGGGCATGAGCTTTCATTATGGTTGTACAAAAGAATTTGAAAGCATGACCAAACTCTTCCCCCAAACTCCACAGAAATAGATGAGCACTGTTTATTTTTAGATTTCATGAGTTTAGTCCAGTTGCCTGTTTCTCCCCCTTTTTGTGAAAAACAGCGGTTAATGGACATTATTTTAATGACAGCTCAGACTGCTGGCATTGTTAAGACTAATACGTTGTCAGCTTCTTTATTAGCTTCCTGCCCCAGGGAGGGAGGAAGGAAACAGGTACAGAAATCCAAGGGCCACATCAAGAGTACTTTCTCCTGGTAAGCTTTATTTCTGCTGTTAAAATAAATACTGGACAGATTTGTTTTCTGTATGGAACAGATTTCCCAAGATATTTGTTCACAAAGCCTCAAAAAATAAACCTGAACTCTGCCCTTCTATTTGCACTTTGTTCCTTGACAAAACCCAACCTCACAAGACACTGAACTGCTCTAACACAGTGCCCTGCTTTCTAACAGCCACAGTTTCTCGGTTCTCAGCTCTGATTATGCAAGAGCTATGACTTGGCAAGTTCCTCCTCCCAAGACAGCCCCGTTCTTGTATGCAGCTGTTAGGATACTACAGTGAGATACCAAGCCCTCGTGCCTGAGGTTGCAGTCTCACAGATACCGAGGTCCATGAATGGCTTTATCCAGAATGAGGGGTCCTATTGTACACAGAGTCTATTCATTTAGATGAAGTTATTCAGAGGTGTGAGGTTTGCAATGCAAGGGCCTCAGGTTATAAGCACGTGGGGAGACCCACAGTTTTTTTTTTTTTTTTTTTTAAATTAAACTAACTTGTGCTGTATTTTCAAAACCCAATCCATTAAACATTTTTAGTCTGGGATGAGAATAAGCTTTCTAAGCTATGTTCTAGCTACTGCATCAAGCTTTTCAAAATTTTTTAAAGAGCAAAAATTTTTAAAAAAAAAGTAAAATAAGGTTGTGAGTTACTGAGACTGTATTTACTATGAGCACATAAACTTGAAAAATTAACTCGTCTGAAGCACTCCTATCCCAAAGAAAGAGAGTATCTTGGCTTATATTAGGCCTCTCTAGTCCTCATGGAAAACTAACTTCACATGATCACACTGTCAGAACTCAGTTTATTTATGCAAGTATTTTGGGCCCAATTTTTAATTGTGACTATCTAAATAAGGACTGTATCACACTCCCATGCCCTAGGCACAGGATTACTACTCAGGAGAGTTCAGTTTTGCTTTTGGCACTTACACAGTCTGAGAAACAGTCTGATTCATTTAAGCCAAAATGTACACAGACACCCACGCCCCCCATCGCTTGTTTTGTGGTTTGGTCCCTACTTAAATAAGACAAATCAGACTGTCAGTCATAGCAATAGGTTTTGCAAAGCTGGCTTCAAACCTATATGGTGCTGCTGTCACAATGGGAACACAAAGGTATGTGAGACGCACCTTCACTGAGATACATCTCCACCAATATGTGGAAACATAGACAACTCTGACAGCATCCTACATGTTTATCTGATCATGGCCCCAGTACTTTTCCCCTCCTCAAACACTGATGTCCCCAGTTTCTCTATGTACAGGGGCAGTACTATCCCTCTTCTATACACCAAAGTCAACATGCCAAGAGGTTCCTCTAGAGAGCACACACTCCCTAGAGTTCAACTCTTTCTGTCATTCTTCCCCTTTGATTTTATACTCTCCAGAACTGCCAAAAGTCAGCAAGGTCTTTCTCCTACAGCAACCCTTCTTTAAAAACACTTAACCCAGACATTTAGCCAAGGCAGCTTAGAAGAAACTTTGTGAATTTCCAAATACTCTTTGGTTCTCAGGAAGGACTCAGGGCCTACAGTCAATAATTAACTATTGCAACAACTCCTTAATTCAGGTTTATAGAAGATCTCTTCAGATCAGGCATGCTCTCAGGAAGAGCAGTGCAGATCGTTGTCACTAACCGAGATCTTGCCTGCACTTGTTTTTCGGCTGCACACAGAATCGCAGAACGGTAGGGGTTGGAAGGGACCTCTGGAGATCATCTAGCCCAACCCCCCTGCCAGAGCAGGTTCACGTAGAGCAGGTTGCACAGGACTGCGTCCAGGTGGGTTTTGAATATCTCCAGAGAAGGAGACTCCACAACCTCCCTGGGCAGCCTGTTCCAGTGCTCTGTCACCCTCACAGTAAAGAAGCTTTTTCTTACACTCCTCTGTCACCCTCACAGTAAAGAAGCTTTTTCTTATGCTCAGACAGAACTTCCCATGTTCCAGTTTGTGCCCGTTGCCCCTTGTCTTGTCACTGGGCACCACTGAAAAGTCTGGCACTGCCCTCCATCCTCACACGCAGCCTGCCCCTGACAAGGTGATGCAGGCTAGCTCTTCTGGCACAGGTAGGATTTGCCGACCAGGCCGCAGACTGCAGCCGGTACCACAACTAAGGCTGAAATCCAGGCACTGACACCACCTCAGCAAGGCGCTGCCGGGCCTAGCCGGCACGGCAGTGACCGGGGGCGCTCCCCTCAGCCCAGGAGGGCTGCCCCAGGATACGCGAGGGGCCCAAAGCGCGACCGGCATTAGGCGACACTACCGATTATTAAGAGATATCTGGATTGCGAGGGCAGAAAGCCCAGCCTCGGGCCGGGGAGGCCGAATCTGTGGTGCAAGCACCCCCTCAGCACTCGGGGCGTCTTCAGCGATACCTGCGGCGGGAAGGGGTGCCGGGCAAGCAGCCTGCCGCGGAGCTCCCACCCCGAACCGCCAGAACAAAGCCCTTAAAACACAAACCCACCGTCTCCGGGCCCCTCTGCAGGGCGGGGGACGCCGCGCCCAGGAGGAGAAGGACAAAGGGCGCAGGGCCCTGGGGCACTGAGCCCCGTTACCTGCGGGCGGTGCCGATCCGGCTCTCACGGCGATGCGGGGCCCGGTCGTACGCGGGGCCTTTTATGGGGCCGCGCCCCCGCCGCGGCGCCCCCTGCCGGCCCCTCCTCCCGGCGGCGGGGCGGGGGCGGGACGGCGGGGGGAGCGGCTGCTCGGCCCTGACCCGCGGGCGCGTAGACCCGCTCGCGCCGTGGCTCTGTGGCCGGGCCGTGGCGGTGCCCGCCCCGTGGGCCTGCCCGGGTTTTGCGCGCCGATGCCTCCTTGTGAGGAGGCCGCGGCAGCACGTAACGCGCCGCGGCCGTTCCGGCGGGCCAGGCAGCCCGCAGCGCGGTGGCCTGCCCGCCGAGCCGGGCCTATTCCGCGCTCGCCCGAGACAGCCGCAGTAAGTGGCCTGCGTCGCCACAGGGAAGCCGATGGCGCTGGCGGGCACGAAGGCCTGGGCGCCGAGGGGGCTCCAATGTACCCGGGCTGCTGGAGCGGGCCCCAGGGAGAGCGCGGGCAGCCAGCCTGCCCTCAGCGCTGTGCTGGCCTGCCCCCAGCCGCGGGGTCCCGGCGGAACCGCTCCGCAGCCCAGCCCCGGGGATACGTGTACACACGGGCGGGCACGGACAGGGTGGCTGGCGCGGAGGCGACCATGTCAGCACTACGGCCCGCTGAGCAGCGGGGCTCCCCGCCCTGAGGGGCAGGAGAGGGCGCCTCCCTGGGGCCGAGGCGGGGAGTGGGAACTGGGGAGGAACCCCAGGGGGGCACACCCGCCTCCCCGAGCTCCCTCCGCTGCCAGGCTGGCGGCAGCTCCTGCTGTGGCAGCCTGGAACGGCCACGCCCGGGAGGAGCCTCCTCGCAGCGAGGAGCCGGAGAAGGGCCGCGGGGCGGAGGCGGAGCGCAGTGACATGGCGATGCGGCTGCGGGGCAGGCGGTGCGGAGGACACCGCCCCAGCGGCCCCGCCCCAGCGGCCGCTGCCGGCGGGTGGATTGGCGCGGAGCCTCGATTGGCGATGCCTCGGAGAGGAGCGCCGCCATCGGCGGGCGATTGGGCAGGGCTGGCGGCAGCGCGGCGGGTTGCTAGGGGCGGGGCGGGGGAGCGGACCGGCGCGGGGCCGGAGCGGGAGGGGGGTGAAAAGAGGCGGTGCCGCCCTGGGCCTGCACCCCGGCACCTCGCACCGCTGCCGGTACCACAGCCCGCGGGGACCAGGTGAGGACAGCCCGTCCGCGACCGGGCGATACTGCCTGGGCCTCGCGTGGGTCCGCGGTAGTGGCTCCCCGGGGTGCACGAGCCCTCTCTGTGGGGCCGGGCCCGACCGGGCCCGGCCCCTGATAGTGGCTGGCGGTGGCGCTCCTCGGCTGGCCCGGGGGTCGCTGCCTGCCCGCCGCCTGCGAGCAGCTTTCCGCTGCTTCCTTCCCGTCTCGGCGCAGGTGATCTTCCGGGTCCGCCATCGCAGGCGGGCGGCAGCCGCCTGCGGCGGGTGCGTGTCTGTGGCGGGGAAGGTAGAGGTGTCCCCTTTACAGCGGGGAAAGCAAAGCAGTCAGCGTGGCTCCGGCGCAGAGGTTGGAAGTGAAGTGTGCGTGTCAGGCAGTTATGTTTAAATTACGAGTGTTCAGCTTTTACACCCAGGGTGTGTTAACCAGGTGCCTGGGAGTAACATCCAAGTAACAAGGAGTGCCTGGACCCTTCCGGCACCGAGCAGTTGTGGTCAGTTTTGTGGGGTGCGGGATGTCACAGAGCCATTCTGGATGTAACCGCTGAAGGTCTGCGGAGGTTCGCACCCATACTTGCACTCTGTGTTTTATCGGTGATGAGTTGGTGATTGCTGAAGACGTTGCAGCCTAAAGTGGCTTCAGATATGTCCCCCGTGGCTGTTTGGTAAGGATCCTGAGGAAGATGTAGTCTGGTTTTGTGCCTGTTGACTGATATGTGGTGCCTTGCTTTCTGATTTCCCATAATATACAAATAAGTGACTATTTTCCTGTTTCTTGGCGGGGGGTTGTGTGTGTGTGGTGTTTTCCTTTTAGTGGGAGAACTAAAGCACTTTGAGAAACGGTGATACACTCCATAGCTAATGTATTGTGCAGCACAGAAGATCCAGGTGTTTCTGAAGCTAATGCCAAGTACAGTGCTTTTCAGTCTGTTTTAGTTAGGCTAGTACTGCCATCACAGAAGCAATTACTATGTGTGTTTTTTTCCCTTGAAGCTAAAGTTTATTTTTCCAGAATCACATATATGATGTATGCAAGTTCAGAGACTTCCTTCTTTTTTTGTCTTGCCAGGCTATAGCTAGTTGCTGAGAGATGAACCTGGTTTCCTATAAAACTTCTGATGACTTCATAATGGCATTTTTAATGTGGTAGTGTGTGGGCGAGCACAGCCCTGTCGTACATTCAGCGTTTAAAAAGCAAGTTATCAGTTGCCTTAAGTATTGAAGATACAATTCCAAATTAATCTGAAGATGTACTCTTGAAGGCGTTTTCCATGAACTCTGTTGTTTAAGCATGTTCAAATCATCTGGTGTTTGAATAATATTGCTGAAATGCACAACAGCAAAAAATATCATGACTTACAGGGGAGGGGGATGTGGAAGCATTCCAGACTAAGACTCAACCTTACATAAGGAACCTGACCAAAGTTTCTCTTGGAACTTTGTGAATGATGCCTCTTTGTTTTCTTTTGGGTATGTGAATATTGGGAGAAACACTGAGCTAAAGGTGCTTACTATAGAGAACAACAAGCAAAAGTCCACTGAGAAGTCATATGATTCACTTGCAGATGCCGTCTTTTGTGCATTTGTTGTAGGAGTGGTCAAACCTTGCCACACGAGCTGTGTGCAGCTTGTTAGCACTTCCAGTGTCACTTGTCAACCATGTGGATTTTCTCTGGACTGCATAGATTTTTAGTGTGGCTTCTTAGAACTTGGAAGAAAATGTTCTAGTCAGCAAAATATGCCTGTAGATTCTAGGGAGCAGTTGTGGAAACTGGGAACTGGTATTTCGTGAAGGAGCATGTATCAGCTGCTGAGCAGGAAGTAGACCCGTACAGGGTTTTGATCCTTGGCACTGGTAAAAGTCAGCTGTCACTCATAGGTTCCATCAGCGCCCCATGTTCCTGCTCTGTCAAACGTTTCACTAAGTCTTGCTTAAACAAAGATGAAGGTAGTAAGCACCTTAGCCTAGCAGGCTAGAAGTGCAGGCTTAGTGAGGTGGAGTGGAAGAAGTTGGGTGTTTATTGAGGTTAAAGAATATGGGCTGTGGGAGAGTTAGACTCTTGGCTGTATGAAGGTTTTGGTACACAGCAAGTAGGCTTAACAAGTATGGCTTCCCCTAATATAGAATGTGGTTTGGGTTGGTTGGTTTGTTTGTTTTTTCCTTAATGTAGCTGCTCTTGAAAACAAGGAAGTTTGGAGGTGTTAGATATGACAACAAATAAACTACTGTTTGGGTTGCTTCCCTGGTAACTTGCACAAGGCTCTGTATTGTAGTGCAGAGGGGAAGGAAGCAGTATGCCACCATACTTAATTTTTCAGTCCTGCTTTTGTTTGCAGTTCTTTCTGTTTCTCATTCTGAAGTTAACATGGCCAAATGATGAGTATGTCTTGTGCTTGCTCAGGTGTGCCCGTCTTCAGTTTTCTTGTTACAAGGGCTGCAGAAGTCACAGCATTGACAGGTCTTCTCTTGAGCTGAAGTTAAAACTCCTTTGTGATATGCATGCAGAGTCTCCACTTGAAAACTTCAAGTTCCCATAAAGCAGCAACCGGATTGTGTCATCAGACAGTATAGTGGCTGTTTACTTTGATTGCTCCGGATGTTTAACTATGAGCTCTGAATTGTTCTCTGCAGAGATGCTGATCTCTTGCCAATGACTAGGCAGGGGACGTGGGCTCCTAACTCTGGCACTCTTGACCTGTGCTAATAACAGATGTCTGTGGTAGGTGGGGTGAATGTCCCTCCTCTAGCATCTAATGAGACACCTCCTCTACAGCTGACTGAAGATGTTCTGTTTCACCCCCCTGTGTATAATGCATGTTGCTGAACTCTTTCCAGGGCACGTGAAATGGCCGCAGATGACAAACGGTCTCCAACACTGGACTCTACCAGTGATCTACCTCATTCTCCTAGTAGTCCGTCTCATCTCACTCACTTCAAACCCCTGACTCCTGACCAGGATGAGCCTCCTTTTAAATCAGCCTACAGCTCTTTTGTAAACCTCTTCCGTTTCAGCAAAGGTAAGTGCTTAGGGGAATGTGTGTGCATGGATTGTGCGTGCTGTCTGTTTTATTGATGCCCTCCGCTGCCACATAAACTTGTAAAAAAACCTCTGAATATAAGAGTATAATGTCAGATGGCTGGCCAAATGGATGGTGAGTCAGTTCTTTTGTGAGGGATGTTGCATCTTGCTTTTGGGTGACATAGTAGAGCTTTGCTGTGGGAGAAGATAGCTGTGGCTGCCCATGAAGGTCAGAGACAAGCCAGTTAGCAGATAGTGTTGTATAGCTTCTTAGCTGGGCATCTGGATTTCCTTTGCCTGTATGAAGTTTTTAGGGCTAAAAGCAGGAGTAACCCTCTGCCAGCCTATGTGAGCAAAATGTGTGCCTGTCCTTCCAATGCAAGTTCTTACTCCAGACTTCCTCTGCTCCTCACCTTCCTGTGCATCTTGTACCTTCAATTGGGTGGCAGCTGAGCTGCAATAAAGCAGTGTATTTACAGGAAGTCCACCCTTAATTGCACGGCTTGCATCTTCCCCATCAAGAGGTCTGAAGTGTTGTGAAAGGTTTGTATATTAAAAAGTAGTACTTGATTTTGGCCTTTGTGCTACATGTATCATGAAACACTTATATTCTCAGTAGGCAAGCTCTTAAAGAACTATGTGAGTTTTTCTTGTTTGTTTCAAAGAAATATACTGCAAAGAGTGGTGAAGGAATGCACCTTGGTTTGTACAAAACTGTGTATCTCTTTGCTGGAGATGGCAAACTGGTCAGCTGCTTTTGTTTAGTCTGTTCATTATCCAGCTCTGCTAAGCATACTTCTGCAGTGTTTGGCCTAGGGAAAAAGATAGCTTTTTGCATGAGCAAACTGATCTGTTCAGACTCTTCTTATGCAGAATGAAAAATAATTACTTGGTATGACTGATATTAGTTTGCATAGTAGAATATCACCTGTCATTATTAATTTATTGAAAGTAACATAAGATGTGGTCAATGATGGCTTCACTTGTTTGCCCCTGACAAATGTAGCTGGAGTCAGCGAAGTATTGTGTTGAAAGAACGCGAAAATAACCTTGAAACAGCACATGAAATGGGCATGTTGCTGGAATCAATGAGAGCCTGTCTGTACTTGATTCTCTGATGGAAAAGAGTGGTTTATTAAAGGCTGTGGTAACTTTAATGTGACCTCAGTACTGGCTTCTAACATAACTGAAAAACTCTTTTGAGGGAAGAAGGTGATAATCAAGCATAGATATTCCGTATAGCAAGAACAATTCATGTTTGCCAATTTGCTTTTTTAGACACTTTTCACATTAGGGATATTTCTGAAATAGCCTGAGCCTTGACAGACAAGTTCTACATACTGGCCTGTTTCCATGTTTTGTATGGTACTTTTCAGACTAAAAATTCATGTCTTTTGTTATGTATAATCATGATCCAAATGAGCTATTTATGAGAGTTTTTTTACCCTTATTTTTGCATGCACTATTGATTTTCTTTATCATGTCTGAATAGTTGGTTTCTTGCTTTTTGTCAATTCCAGATGATGGCAGGCTTTCATCCCCGGCAGAGAGAGCAGAGGCAGGACAGAGTGATCCACAAGCGTTGAGTGGTGGCTGGTCCAGTCCTCAGCATCCCACCAGAGCTCAGTCTCTGAGGTCACCGGTTCCTTACAAAAAACAACTGACTGGTGAGCTGCAAAGAAGATCTTCTACAACCCTGGGTAATTTCAGCTCTTTGTGCTACAAGGGAATGTTGTACTAGCCAGTCTGGGATGCTTCAGAGTGAGGTGGAAGGAGGTGAACAAAGGTTTGACTGTCTAGATTGACAGCAGAATTTGGTATCAGGCTACGTTGCTTCTGTCAGTGAGGGCACACTTTAACCTCAGAAGCGTGTTCCCTCCACCCTTCTCGGTGTTCCAGCAAGACTCTGTTGTTGGGCCTCTGCTGTTTCAATTACAAAACAGTCCAGAACAAAAGAGGTTGCCAATACACATCCAAGGTCTTAAAGTAACTTGAACTTTGATCCTGGAAATTTCTGCTTTGTCTTGAGAGACTTCATTTTCTTGTCAGCCACGTGCAGTCTGTAACTTTAGAGCTCAGTCTGAATGGGGTTAATGTTTGTGCCTTCAAGAGAGTTACAAATACAGGTTTTTGCTTGTACCTGTTTTGAGGAGGATTGAATAGGAACTTGTGTCTAAACCTTTTTTTATTCCTGGCCTTGGAACTATTGCCAGATGCCATACTGAATCTCTTTTAGCTGGAATGGGAGTTGAATGTGATTTCAAAGGTGCAACTGTGTAATGGTTTTATGAAGATCTGGAAGAGCTAGTAAATAGATTGCAGGGGTACCTCCTGAGGTCTGCCTGGTTACTGTCGGCTGTTTGTGATAGCCTTGAGCAAACTGCTAAGCTGGGTAAAAATCCTATGCAAGACAGTATTGCCAAGAGTACGGTACCTAATGCAAACAAATTGAATCTTAAACGTTGTTAATGTGTATGGGATTCTTAAAAAGATGTCTAGTCTTGGTAACCAGGCAAAAGTCCAGTACAGATAACTAGCATTTTCATCTCTCTACGTCATTTGCATGCTGTCTTAGTTGAACACATACATCATCTTCCTCCTTGCCCTCTAGTACTGTTTGTGTTATTCAGTTGTATTTGTCACAACAAACCAATTAAGGTTTGGTAGTTCGGGGGTTTTGTTTGTTTGTTTTTTTAAAGCTTTTTCTCAAATGCCCCAAGTACAGCAGTGTGCTCTTGGCTGATTTGCCAATTTACTTTACTTCATTCTTGGTTACCTCTCATAAATCACTTGGAAATTATCTGGGGTTTACAGGTTGGAAACCTTTAGGTGAGGTAGGTTGTTTGGTACTCAGAAGGCAGAAATAATCTTGCTGTTTGACTTCCACTGCGAGCAGGCAGCCAGGGAAATGAGACTTACCCTAAGGTGTAGGGGAGGAACTGTTGCTGCATTATTCCACCTCCTTTTCAGGACCTCCATTCATGTCGCTGGGTTTGGACGAAAGTACGCTTAGAAAGATGTGATGATGGATGAGCCTGGAAAGAAGTGAAGTTAGACCAAGCAGGAATTGCTGGCTTTTTGAAGAGATTTCTGTGATGCTGGGTACTGGGTGGCCTGACTCACTGGGTGTCTTCCCCCAGATAACCTTGGTGCTATAACAAACATGAATGTGTAATGCAAATAAAAGCGTACTGGCTTGGTGAGGGGGTTTCAGGGGAGTTTTTCAGGTCATCTCACTGTATTTGAAGAAGGGAAAAATACTTGTATCTTCCCTCTCCAAAAATCAAGCATTGCTTCTTTTGAAGCAAGCTTTAGAAAATTAATTTTCATGCCTTCTTTTGTCTTAAAATGTGCTGAATAATCAGGTCTTTGAGGATTTCTGAACATTGAGCAGAGGAGAATTTTACTTCTGCCATTGCAGCTGATACTGAGCTGCACAAATAATCTCAGAAATTATTCTCATATCTAAAGAATGAAAAGTATGAGAAGAAGTGATGTGATTTACATAAACACCTAGTTTGGTAGGTCAGCTCACTCACTCAGTTCAGTGACAGTGAGGTGTCTAATCTAGTTGAATTTTCTTGCAACCTTGTATCTGCAGGCCTGTAAATGTCTCTTTAGGCTTGGCCACTACTCATATACTTTATAACATCAGCAAGCGTAGGCAGGAAAATATGTAAGTCCTTCACAAAGGCCTCTCTAGCCTACTTGAGTTTAAATAACATGCCAAGCTTAAGCAAACTGAAAGGAATAAATAACTAAAAGGCTGCCCGAAACAGTGATGGAATGAAATTGCTCCTGAAGATACTGACTCCCACCCCTCAGCTGTCCATTAGCTTGCACTGTCTGCACAGCAGATATTCTCATTGCTCAGGGACCATGCTGTCTGACAACGGCAAGTGCAAAACAACATGGAGGGGTGGTGGCTTTCATAGGAAACTGTCTAGCATCAAATATGTAGGATTTCAATTGTGTGCTTCCCTTCAGGACTTCTTACGTGAAAACATTGTCACAGCACCTTACTGGCTTTTGTGAAAATAGGAGAAGCTGCTGGATGCCTGGCTTATGTCAGAGATGCTTTGTGGGTTGTACGGCTGAAGAACCAGTGCTGAGGCTCTGCATTGACTTCTTGGGCTTGCTCTTGCCTAATCTGTTGCATCCTCGTGTGCTGGAGTGGGGTGCTGGGGAGTTGGTGGCACTTCTACAGAGACAGTGGGCCCAGCTGGTTGTATTGGACTGTATGTGTCTGTGTGGGCTGTCAGCTGAGTGCTTTCAGGGTGCTGGATAGAACCAAAATAGTCTTGTGCTGAGATAGCGTCACAGCTTGCAAATCCTGTTGAAGGAGAACTAGAAACGCTGACCAATTGGAGACGGAGCATTGGCAGTAAAAGCACCTCTAGCTTGTTACCCTGTCATGCAGGTTAATGCTAGACAATTGTGGCAGACTGGTGGTAATAGGGAATGGCAAAAGAGCTTAGTAGGAGTAAGGAAAGGCCAACGATCATATAAGGGGGAAGAAGGCCTGAGGAAAGCGTGTGGTGATTATTTGGAACCATAAAGAACACGACTTATTACCAGAGCATCTTTTCTATTGAAAATGGTTTTGGAAAGTGAAAATGCATGTTGTAAAATGAAGTTAAGGACAGCTTCCATGCTTTCCATGTCAGTACTTTGTACGGCAGTGACTTGAGGAAGGTGTGGTGTTTGAACTGTGATAGTGAACTTGAATATGAAATGATATACTTTGGCAGCGATTAACTAGAGGGCAATTCATGTTGATTTGTATTAGCAAAACTGTGGCATCCCTGGTGGGGGTATTTGTTTATTGTCAAAACTGTGTGAAGCTCTCTGTTGTACCTCTTGTGTTAGTGCATGGTTAGCTCTCTTCCTGTAAACTGAAACTAGCGGTTAAGTTGCAACAAAGTAGTTCTTGTAGGGTTTTTGACTTGTCATTCACTGTAAAATGAATGCTAAAATACATAGGGTCATGAAAGAAACTCTGGAAAAATATATTTCAGTGGTTCAGTAATTGAGGATGCAGAACAATTGCATGACTAACTGAGCAAATCTTTCTGTGGCCTGAATTCAGAAGAGTATACTGAGTAGGTAGTCATAGCTGGAATGGTATTGCAGGTTCCTTCCCAGTGATCACAGTTCAGGTGGGGGGAGTAGGAAAAAGAGGACAAAAACATACAGTGTTTCAGAAAACATATAGGTTTTGCCAAGGATCAGCAGCCATGAATACATATAGGAAGGTTGAGGGTTACTGTTGAAATATGAGGGTGGTTTTTTTTTTTTAAGCTATAGGAGTTAATGTTTGGTTTAAGAAGGATAACTAGGTTAGAAATAAGTCAAATTGGAAGTCTAGTTGGGATTCCTTTGGTATATTGAGGTTTTGTTCAGTGAACATGTAGATGGGAAGGGAATGGATAGGAAAAACACTGTTGCTGCATAAACTGGTAGTCCTGAAAAGATGTGTTCCACACTCATGTTGGTGTGTTACATTGAAGAGCTGAGATGCAGTTGGCTTTTGTTTGTTAAATGCAAAATGATGTCAAGTGGAAAATGACTGTCTTGTCTGAGTGTTTGGCTAGGGAAGAAGAGTAAATGGATGAAGATAACGGTAGAGTCGTGGAATGAGAAAGTATAAGGACTCTATATATCAAAACTATGAGGAAGCTGTCTTCGCTTCATGCAGTTGTTTTTGTGCTGTCTGGACAATGACAAGCAAAAGTTTGTGAAGATGATCTGGTTGTCATAACAGCTTAAATAACACTTTATTTAAGTTTAATTTTATTTTAAAAACCTAATTTCTTGTGTGTAATTTTAATTGCGGCCGGTGGAGTATGTGTGGGTTTTTTTGGGGGGGTGTTTTTTTGTATGTGTTGGGTTTTGTTTTGGTGTTTTTTTTAGTAGCATGTACTGAGTTTGCTGCTTCAGGAGCACTAAAAAAGCTTATCACTACTTAGATGTGTAAGTGTGGTCAACTCTCTTGCGATGAAATCAAGAGATATGAAATCTCTTCAGAAGTGCAACTGATGGCAGTTGGGATGATGACGTGGGCAAAGCAAGAAAAATACTCCTATATTTGCCGTGTTTGTGGAAGGCAACGTGAGTTTTGCAGATTTAATGGAGAAATAAGGAAATACAGTTACAATGCTGAAAACATATACATCTGTAAATCGAGCGTGCATTAACTGAGAAAATGGCTGTGGTATTTATAGTAATGGAATCTGAATCAGGAGTAAGAGTTAACCTAAAATTGATACATGTGAATTCTTTTATAAGGATAGTGTTTTAGACACAGTGTGTCCTGTACTGCAGGAACGATAACTTCTTGCTATACAGTGTGTTTTCCCCCAGAAAGGGAGAAATCACATGATTGAAAAGAAAAAGAGCCAACTGAATTTTAATCTGAGAATCGATCAGCTTCTCTAGTATAAACAGGTTAGCCATGTGCTCCTACTGCTGATGGCATGCTTTTTCTAATGTAGATGATGTCCTTTTGACGTTGTTTTATGTAACGCAGAAAAGGGCATTTAACTGACAAGAACCCATGTGGAGGTACCTGTGGCATTTCCTCAGTGCTGTGTATGTTCATACTTTGGGAATCACTTGCCTGACAAGATTTATAGCTAGTTAGGCAGGAGGCCTGATAGTAATTTTTTGAATTGGAAGCAACATTCCTGGAAAGAAGATCCTCTTGAATCCAAAAATTACAGCGGGGAAGTCCAGGAAGTAAATACAGCATAGATCTTGTGATAGCAGTAAGGAGGAGCCAAAGGTTTCTATGGTATTATCAATGTTTTCTTGAAATATAAAGTCCCTTTAATCACCTGAAAATACTCAACTTGGTACTGTCCAAAAGTGTATTTATTTGATTTTTTTAAAAATAAATTCCAAGTGGCTAGCCACAGAACTGGGTTTAAGCACTCTAGAATCTCTTTAAAATCATCTCCTGTTGTAGATTCTTTGTTGTACATAGGTCATTAAGCAGCTATATGTGGGCTAATTAACTAAAAATATCTACTAAGATCCTGAAGAGGAGCCATGGAATCCCACAGTTTTAATCCCATTACTCTAAGGGTTTTGATCTCCCGCACACAAAGGAATAGTCTAGTTGTTACTGCATGGCAACAGTTAACACGCTTCTGCTAGTGCTGTCAGCATTCCAGCTGACATCAGTGATATCTAAAGCAGTAAACAGAAAGCAGCCATGTCTGTTTTTCCTGTACTATGGGGAATCAAAATAAAATGCTAGTCAGATGGAGAGCAGCGAAGCTGGTAAGAAACTTTAAACTACTCAGAAAAGTTGTTGATGTAGAAAAGTGACTCTGAAAATGTTTAAATGTTCAGGTAAATACAGCACTGTGTTTGCAGATCCTTCTGGAGAGAAGGATCCTATTTGTAACTGGTGCAGCAATGCTTCAAAGTAATGTGGCATTTTATAGGAAAGAAATTAACTGCATTACCTTTTTATTCAGGAGTCTCTTTGCTATAGTTAGTCAAGAATGACTGTACTAGTTCTCAACAACCTGGCTTTTTTCTTAGAAAGTAATAAAACAAAAAAACCTCAAAAATGTGAACTTCTGGATTCATTGTATTCTGAGTTACTGTTTTTAATAGAAACTGAGCAACTGAGTCCTGAGACTTGCTGTAGCCATTTATAAATAAGTTCAGGTTAAGGCATTGACTTGTACCAGTCCTAGAATGAATGTGAATATTGTTGCAATTATTTTGTAAGTATTAATATCCTAGAGGGCATTCTAAAATGAGACTTCAGTGCTTTCTAAAAGACTATTACAAGGTTCATATAGTAGGTTGAAAATAACTTCACTTCTTTAAAAGACGTTTTCATGCTCAGAGAACTTAAATCGGTTCTTGTAAACACAGAGGATGGTATTTCAAATGTCAGTCAGAGTAAGCTAGCTGACATCAGAAGCTCTTTTTGGGGGAGAAGGGTGCAAGGGCAAGAAGTGATACATGCTGTAACTTTGTAAAGTGCATACATATGTGAACATTTCTCCCTCTAATGGGGTTTTGTGTTGTGATGTGAATGTTGATGTATCATGGAAGAAATGAATACTACTCTCCCTTCCCTTCCAGACAATCGAAGGAAAGTAGAACCACCTCTTGGAGGTCATGATCCTCGAACAGCAGTTCAGTTAAGAAGCCTCAGCACCGTTTTAAAGCGCCTCAAAGAAATCATGGAGGGGAAGAGCCAGGTACTTCTTCTGAGGGGTTTGTAGGCCAAACTATCTAGAAACTGAACTGTTTACTGGGCTTCTCTGAGCTTCATTTTTAGATACATCACGGGGATTTTTTCAGATGTTTGAAGGATGAGTGAATAAACTCAAAAATCATTGTATGCGTGCAGGGGAAACAATTTAAGTTGACGCTGACTTTTGACATGTCAAACATCTGTCACACTGTGGGAGTGAAACATTGCAGTTGCTCAGCTTCTTGAACTTGGACCGGATGCTCTCATTTTAGACTCTTTCCCACTTAGAATTATCTAATCTAGCATTACCTGATGGTTTTCTCCCTTGAAGGCTAACCATGGGCAGGTGAAACACATTGACTGTCACAAATAGTAATGAGAATTCTGAGGATGAGTTAAATCTGCTACTTACTGTGGTAATGATTGGTCAGCAATATTTGCTTGGAAGGCTTGTCCTGTTAATCAATTTTCATTCATCTGGATAAGGGTCTGGTGATTGCTACTGACTTGCTGATTTCACCTCCCTCTATTGTATTGGACCATGCCTTTAAGAGGAGGATCTATTTGAGAAAAGCCACAACTACCTATAAGTGACAATATAACTAGCTGTGTCTGGGAGCAAGACACAAAGTATGTTTAATTAAACTGAATGAAGAGAAAAAAGGCTTTTGGCTTGATAGCTTCTACAGGTAGACTTTGAGTAAACTCACTTAGCTTCCAGTGCTATTCTGCTTGTAAGAGTAACTTTGCTTTGGTAGAAAGGGTGGTATTTTTGAGGGTGAAACAAAAGCCTTTCATTGCAGTAAGCAGGGCATTGAGTGTGGCTGCTACTAGTATTTCAGTTTGTGGCAGCTTCTGAAGGCCCTGGAGATTTTCAGACATCTTTGAAGCTATTGGAGAAGTGCTCAAACTGACAGGATGCAGCAGTAAATTAATACGTCTAGATCTTTCTCTGAAACCGGTATGTTAGTTGTCAGCATGCTGACTTCTGTACAAATGGTAATGCATCACTGCCCTTGACTGCAGCCATGTCTTGCTTGAGTTACTCCTGCCAACAGTTTCTTCCTACAGTGGACTTGGTCTGTCTCTACAGGAGCCCACTTTACTGTGGTAGAAAGCATGTGCCAGATCCTGGAAGGTGCTGCTCTAATCAATCTCTACTGCTAATGGGGGCCAGACTTCTGTTCTGAACCCTTCCTTGTAGGCTATTCTTATTGTGACTGTTGGCTCTGACTTTAGCAAGGCAGAGAGCTGGAAGGTGTCACCAGCAATGGCTGGGTTTTTAAACACCCAGTCATGTGCAAGTGGGGCACAGGCACTGCTGCTTGGAACGGCCACTCACTATGTGGCAGAACCAGAGACTTGTCTTATCATGCATAGCCGCAGCAAAACCTGTTAATCAGCATCCCCTGCAGCTTTGCAGCAGTTCCTTGGCAAAGCTCTTCATTGCATCTTTCCCTGCTTGAAGCTTAGTGTTTGCGTTTTCTAGACTCTCTTGAACACTAGACTGCCTTGAACAGGCTTGCGACCTCTTTCTGTACAAGTTTTCGTGGTTGAGGACAGCATGAAATTGTTGTGTTATTGATCATAGCTGTTTTGGTCTCAAAATTGGTCTAGCAGCTATGTCAAACTTCACTTTGTGAACATCCAAAAATAAACCCCAATTCAGGGTATGCTTTTTTTGTTGTTGTTGTTATGCGAAAATCAGAGTACAGATCACCTTTCTTCTCTGTGGTTACTCTCTTCTCGGGTTGTTTTGAGAAAATTCTTGCAACACCTTCTCTTCCTAAGATAAATGCGGAGTATTCAGTCCCTCTGAAAAGGCTTATTGCCAGAACTGAACTCTAGCAAAGAGTGTTTCACATCAGAGCTGTCATGTGACCATTAGCAGTTGTCTCCATCCATGGTAATTGTAGCTGGTGTGCTCAGAATCGTAATTGAGAGATTTGTCTTGCTCTGTTTATAGCTACAACACCAAATGGAAGTTTTAACTCTTTGTTTTCAAGTCTCAAAAACAAGACAAAAATTCCTGTGTCTGCACCTATGCTGTGAATCAGTATATGTCCTTATCTGCTGAATGTGTATTCCACAGTTGTCTTCCCATAGCAGTTAACCTGGAGTTTTGAAACAACATCAGTCTGGGACGCAGGCTTTTACAACTGTTTACTGAGGTTTTGAAAAATTTGATCATATAACAAAACTTTTTACATATATCTATAATCCTTTCAGAGTACATCCCAGTATTAGCTGTTGAAATCCTCTTCCTACACTGATAATTCCTGATAACTTGATTTACCCCTGGATAACAACTTCAACTAATGTGTGGGTTGTTTTTTTTGTTTTTTCTTTTTTGTGAACTGTGCTAGTTGAGGGCCTGTCATGTGCTAGGGGCAAATGAGAGGGAAGAGCAGTCAGTACTTCATATGTTTGTTTCTTCTTGACCTTTATCTAGAACTCATGATGGTTTTTATCCGCTTTGCTTCCATCTTGGATCAAGAAGGCAAAGACTTACTAGATTTATTATCACAGTTAAGAACTCTCTCAGCCTTCTGGCTCCCTATAAAACCACATGAAAAATCCTTTCTATGCATGTGTCTGCTTATACACAAGAGTGTGCACACACACACATATATGAATATATGAAATTGTCCTTTTCATGTGCACAGTCTACAGAGCAATCATGAATCTAAACATGCTTTTTTATTTAAAAAAAAAAAGTTTTTCTCTGCTGCCTTGCCTTGTAGGACAGTGACTTGAAGCAGTACTGGATGCCTGACAGCCAGTGCAAAGAATGCTATGACTGCAGTGAGAAATTCACCACCTTCCGGCGGAGGCACCACTGTCGACTTTGTGGGCAGATCTTCTGTAGTCGATGCTGCAATCAGGAAATACCTGGAAAATTCATGGGTTACACAGGTAGGGTTTATCTGTTGAGAAGCAGAACGTTCTCTATGTGTTCACCTCTGTTTGGAACTACTGAATTTTACATTCTGGCATCTGCTGGAGAATGCTGTACAGGTCTCCAGTGGGCTTAGAAATAAGCAAAAAGAATCACAGGACCTAATTCTACCTATTTCTTCATGCACAATGGTGGATTATGCCATGCCTGCTTATTTTTACCAACACTACGTCCATGATGACAAAACAAATATGGCCACTATTTAACAAGGATGTTCACTACAAAAAGTGTGCTCAAGTAAAAGCTACTCTTAGTAATGGTAGTTTTAAAATGTAATGAGCCACAGGTTCTAATTGAGGGTGAAGGAAACTCTTTCAAAGAGCAATTACCAAACTCTAGACATGTCCTAATGGAGGTAATAATTTCCAGACATCACCTGGTATGTTATATCTGACTGGCTATTGTTGTACCACAATTTCGGTGTGCACGTGTGCGCTCTCTCCCCACCCCTGCAGCCTGTGTCTGTCTTACCAATCATGTGTTATGCATAATTTGACTTGGAGGAATTCCCCGAGTGTATAATTATCTGGGGTTTAGCTCTTTAAGGGAATATGAGAATCAGACTTAAATATGCAAAGAGGTTTTGAAACAGGAAATCCTTTTTTTTCCCCACCACTACACACCTCTGATCCTGTAGGAACAGAGTACTATTTGTTCCTGTTTACTTACGCTCTCTGGTTCCCTTTTCCATAGGGGATCTCCGAGCCTGCACTTACTGCCGCAAAATAGCCTTAAGCTATGCACACTCCACAGACAGTAACTCCATTGGAGAAGACTTAAATGCTCTGTCAGATTCTGCGTGTTCTGTATCAGTGCTGGATCCTGGCGAGCCACGCACACCAGTTGGGAGCCGTAAAGCTAGCCGCAACATCTTTCTGGAGGAGGATCTAACCTGGCAAAGGTAAAGTGAATGGCTTTATGCTGAGCTCCAGAATCTTAACTGTGTTTTCAGGCTGACGCCTGCCTAGACAAAAGCTGGTGGTTTCCATTTAGGAAACTTAGAAGTATATCTCCTGTAAAAAGAACTTAATCCTGTGCTTGCTTCTAATATTCTTCTCTTCAAGTTGAAATGTGGAAACTTTGCTAGTGGAGTTTAAAATTATTTGCAGTTCTTCCTTTAACCTATTGAATCAGTGATTCCATACCAGTGACAGAGCAGGCTTTTAGCTTCAGAGTTTGAAAAGACAAAACCAAACCCATCCCTTCTAACCACCAATGTATCGAGATGCAAATCAATGTAACACTGATGCTTTACCTGTCAGGTTTTGGATTGGGCAAGAGAATATAAGAGATGCTGTCTGTGTAAATGAGAGAGAAATGTTGGGAGGAGCCACGTGTTTCAACTGAAGTGGGATTGAAAGGACAGCTATAAAGGTTCTCTGATCCTCTTTCAAAGTATGTGTCTTCTCAATGCTCTTGAATGAGGGGATCTTTATTTTTTCGAAGATGAATAAAAGAACACTGTACTTCTTCTCAAGTGGTATGCAAGTTAATTTCTGAGGACTTTGATTTCATTTAATGTGGGGAGAGGAAGAAATAATCAGATGTGGTGTTTGTGCTCATTTCCCTAAAACCAGAAGAACAGGCAGATGTGAAGCTACGGAGGAGGTCTTGAGTCAGAGCCTTTCTTTAACTGGGGGGTAGTGTTAGTGACATGTACCTCTCTCAGCAGATCTCTTCTAGTGGTTCTGATAGTATTAAAAGAAAAAATCAAAACCAACTGTCTTCAGAAAATGCCCTGACTCTTGCTTTGCATGTTGCTTTTCAGAGTATGGTGCTCCTATAGGGAAGCAATTAATTAATTAGCTTTAGGCCTAAATAAAGGAGAGTACTTGTGGTTTAATGTCATGGTCATCTAAAGCAGTAATGTTGCAATGTTTGGGATAAATACCACCAGATTTTGAATTAGGGAATAAGTATGAGCGCTCAGAATGCTACCTCCAAAGCATGGAACAGCAGCATGTAAGGAAGGAGGATGCATAAGAAAGGGATATAGGCGAAGAGGGTGGAAAGGCAGGATAATATGAGAGGTGGGAAGAGGCTGTATTGTGCAAGACTTGAGTCTGAAGGGAGAAGACTTGAGCCCTGTCCTCCAGATATCATTGGTCTACAGATAGGGAAAGTTTTCCCTATTCCCTCATTGATTTAACAATCATGGGTGTGAATGAGAGGTAACATTATAAATAACTGTATTTTAATTCCAGCTGTTGTGATGCTGCTGCATGTGGCAAATCTCTCAAACATCTGTAACGTGCTCCTTTTCCTTGCAGTTTGATTCACCCAGACTCTTCAACTACCACACTGTCTGCACGCCTTGGGTCTGTCCAGGAGGATGCAGGGAAGTCACCAGCTAGGAACAGGTAAACTAATCATATCTGAGTATTTTCTGTTCTGGATGCACTCCTAACACACTCTTCACTGTAAAGCCTGCGTTTTGGGGCTTGTTTTTACTGAGCATGCTTTTTCATGTCTAAAATGGGACACACCATTACCCCTATGTAATGATAAGGAAAGACCAGTTATGTACATATTCATATTAATAAATGTACTACTTTTGAGGAACCTGTAGCTTGCTACTGACTCAGTCAAATAGAAGTGGTGGTGAAGAGGACAGAAAGGGAAGGAAGTGGCTAAGAAATGTAGAGTTCTGAGGAAGCTGAAGAAAAGGGAGTAACAGAGACTTGGTAATGGGAGGCAAAGACTGAGGTCATGGAGAAGCAGAGGTGTAGTTTTTGTTTGGTTGGTTTATGTGTTTGGGTCCCCATCCCCCCGTCCCCCGCCCCATCTATCTGATCCCTCTGCTTTTCCATTAAGTATCATCTTGTTTAAGTTATCAGACTTCCTTAGGCTAAAATCCCATCATAGGTCTTTATGCAAGAATGCTGGAATGAACTTGGAAATGTTCATGAGAGGTTTACTATAAATTGTGAATGCTTGAGCTTAATCCCACTAAATAAGCTGGTATTACAAGAACAAGTAATTTCCACTTTATAGTGCTTCTGCTATGGTTCTGGTTACATGCTTCTATTATGATTAAATTGGGGAAACAAAGGTGAGGCAAGGATATGAGGAACAGAGCAAAGATAATCCAAATTTCAGTGTTGGAGTCAGGAGGACTTCTTTACGTTGCTGTTACAGGAATGCAGAAGGCTTGGCAATTTGGAGGGATCTGACAGGACCAGTGAAGACTAGGGAACTCGGCTGAGCAGGATGTTAGGCGTGCCTTTCAGGGAACGGACTGCTTGGAGTCTTTATCTTCTGTGTGATGAGGACGGTTAGGAGGAGATGCACACTGACTGTACAGCTGAGAACCAAAGATCTCACCTAGGGGGAGTAAAATACTGGTGAATAAACTAGTACCAAAAATCAATTCCGGGCAAACGTGGCAGGGAGTCCAGAGTTAAAAGTTCAATGCTAAATAACTGCAGTGACATCACGAAATGTCTGAAATCTTGAGGATGGTCTCCTGCTTCCTGTTTGAAATGATGTTGTCTATTTTAAAAGGCCTTTGCTGTTTGCTCACACATGCAGTAGTAGGAGGGTTCTACGCTGGACCTGGCAGGCCCAAACTACTCATTCAAGTTAAAATTTAACTCTGGCTATTCATGGCCTGACCATAGTAGTTACCTGTCTGGACTGATGTTTGAGAAGTAACAATGAGGTATAACCTATCTCTGTCAAAATTCTGAGCCTGTGGAAACAAAGCTATTGGCTTTGGGCTAAGCAATGCTAGCCTTTAGATCTTCTTAAAGCAGCTGTAGATGTTTCTTTGAGGCAAGCTTGACCATACCTCTTTCTAGATGAGATGAAGCAAAAAAGATGCAGATTGAGTGCATTTAGATGTAGATAGCAGAAGTTACTTAGTACTATGTTTTCCCTGTGGGTGGGGGATATGTGTTGGTTTTTTTCTGAGACTGATTATTTCACAGAATGGCAGGGGTTGGAAGGGCCCTCTGGAGATCATCTAGTCCAACCCCCCTGCCAGAGCAGGGTCACCCAGAGCAGGCTGCACAGGACTGCATCCAGGTGGGTTTTGAATATCTCCAGAGGAGGAGACTCCACAACCTCCCTGGGCAGCCTGTTCCAGTGCTCTGTCACCCTCACAGTAAAGAAGTTTTTTCTCATGTTCAGGCGGAACTTCCCGTGTTCCAGTTTGTGCCTGTTGCTCCTTGTCCTGTTGCTGGGCACCACTGAAAAGAGTCTGGCCCCATCCTCTTAACACCTGCCCTTGAGATATTTGTAAGCGTTGATGAGGTCCCCTCTCAGTCTTTTCTTCCTCAGGCTGAACAGCCCCAGCTCCCTCAGCCTTTCCCCATAGGAGAGATGCTCCACTCCCTTAATCATCTTTGTAGCCCCTTTTATGGCGGGAAAAAAACCAGCACAACAGTCAAATGTTGCCGGTGGAGGGATTTGATCTTCTCCTTTGCAGGTCCTTCTAAAGGATAGGGATTTTCCTTGCAAAATCTCCCCCTCTGTTTTTAGAAAAGATAAATACAATAAAGTCCCAGATGTAATTGGTGATGATAAAGACACAGATACGAAATCTGACTGTTCTCACTCTTGCTTAATGCCCTTTTACACAAATTAAAAATCCCTGCTCCTTACAGGTAGGTGGCACAGTTAAAGTAGCTGTTGTGAAACAACTAGGAGGAGTGCTTAATGATGGATTTTTCATGTCAGTCTCATCTTCCACGTAAGAATGCTTTCTGTTAAGCTGCATAACTCTGCCAGTTCTAACTTTGTTTAACTTGAGAGCATCTGAACAGTAGAAGACTGGCAGAGTTTTAGCCTGTCTTGAATGCCTGACTATGACAAAAGCTTTTGCTTATCACCCCTAGATGTATATGGATGTAGTGCCAACATAGTTTCCTTTGATTCTGCATAAATGACTAAAAAGAACCTAACTAAACCCCTTTATCAGCCTAGTGTTCCTCCTCAAGAGACAGAGGAGGAAAAAGCAGTGATTTTGAAACTATTGTACCTTCAGTGTCTACTTCCTTGCAGTACAAAAGCTGAAATAGGGTGGCATTGCTATTTCATGCCTAGGCTCAGCCACATCATCCATTGGGAATTCTTGGGAATAATTAGAGTGTCTGTTAGCCAGTTAGCAAGCTCTGTGAAGTTATCTGAGTTTCATTCCAAAGACTAGAGGCTGGCAACAGTTCTCATCACTGAGGCTGCTGCAGGCCTCTTGAGTCAGTTCAGCATTGGCATTTTGAACTTCCCTGTTGCTGTATGCAGAAGCGTTTTCCATTCTCACTCCGTACAGCGCTGTTAGCATGAATAGCTTACACTGCACGCTTTTTGCTGCTGCATGATGAGAAGTTGCACTCTGGTTATTCAAAGGCTTAGTCTAGTTGTGGGATATTGGAGCAGAGGGTATCTGGAACTTGTGTTTGCATTTGTATCTTTGCAATGATTATTGCAAAATGGTGTGTTTGCATTGGAGTGCATAGCCAAGATTTCCTAACAGCTAGGCTGAGGTCGGGTGGATGCTCCATATTGCAGTACAAGATTGCCAGCTGGAGTGACCTCCAGCTTCAGCAGACAGTTTAGCCACCCTAGGGAACAGCTGCTCAAACTTCCAGATTCTGCACGCTGTCAGCCATATATTTTAGGGAGCTGAGGAGAAGGAATTTTAAATGGGTCAAGGAGAGGGGGGGAATGTCAGCGTCCTGTTACAGGGATCCTGGTGTTGGCTGCCCTTGTTGGCATCTGTCTTGCCTCCAAACCACTGGAGCTTTTAATTACCAATCATTCCATCCCTTCCCCAGTCTATTCAAATGCGGACATACGTGAATTAGTGTGCCTAAACTTAGTTCTAACTACAAAGAGCTTTACAAAAGTTTATGTTTAACTTAGATGTTCCAGAGCAATACACTTGCTTCCTAGGGATGCTTTCTTCTGTTTTGACGCGGGAGGAAGCTTTAAGCAGTAAGTCTGTGCTGAGGAGAGCGAACAATGTCACAGGCTTAAGTTCCTTTTTAGCATGCTACAAGATCAGTGTCTGCTCTGGTGAAGCACTGCACAACGAACACTTACACTTCAATTTTCTCTTCTGCTACAGATCAGCCAGCATCACTAACCTGTCACTGGATCGGTCAGGTTCACCAATGGTGCCTGCCTATGAGACATCTGTCAGCCCCCAGGCCAGTCGCACGCATATGAAGACAGAGACCAGCGAGGATGAGCGCAAAATCCTTCTGGTACCTTTCAGACTTCTGTTTGTCTTGCTTTGTGAAGGCGATGAAGTTTGCCTTTCTTGTATCATGCAGCAGGAGTATCTTGCTGCCTTTAAAGGCTCTTGTCTGAGCACTCTTACCTGAACTCCTCCTCTGGGTGGTGCAGGGATGGAGAATATTGATGCTGCTTTGGACACTTCCACCTTCCTGAAACAAATCGCAGTTCCACGTGATGTTTGCATAAAGGTGTTTACAGTTTTAATCTTGGGAAGTGTGTAATGCGGTGTGGAGTTGGTATATGGTGGCTCCTTGTGGGTTAGACCTGTCATGGTTGCAGCTGTAACCTGATTCTGTGTTTCTCCAAGTTCAGATTTTCCCTTTCATAGGCCAGACAATCGGAAACTTTAAATGGCTGCTTCAAAATGGTTACACCATGATGAATGAGTTAAAGCTGTTACAGCTTATTGGGCCAAAACATAACTTGGCCCCTCCCCTTGTTTGCAGAATAAATGTAACATTTTGTAGAAGATTGTAGTGACGTACTTGTTCGAAGAAAAATCAATGTGCAACAGTGTTCTGCGTAATCCAATTATCCTCTCCCCACAGACGCAGTGTTGTAGGTGGCAGTTGCTGTGCAATGTTCAGTAGAAAACAGTGTTTCTTTTCTTTGAGGGAGGGGAAGTGTTTCCAACAGATGGGGCAAAAAAGATGCAGAGAAGGCAAGGGAGTGTTTTTCACACATTAGAAGATTCAAGATTGCTCCCCATTGCCAATTTAAAATCAGGAAGGCTAATTTCTGTGTTGTCAGGTTTTTGCCTGCTGTCAGCAAAATGCATACAAGTATTCCTGAGGGTGCAGAAACACTATAGTTCCTATTCAGTTGCACAACTCCTTTCCAGGGTACTCTGTAAATGGATAACCACGTGAGGGAGAAACATTTTTAAGGCACGTCTTTACACCACCCTGCCCTGTGCATGTATGTTAATGCAGGAAAAATGAAATTTAAAATGCTACGAAGGCAACTTGGACCAAGATGATTAAGTCCCCGTGCACTTCAGCTTCACATTGTTTAATGTTTTTGTCTGTTTGCTTCCTTGGGGGAGAAGAGGATTGGTAGTATTGCTTCTGTTCATGTAAGAGCAGAAGATGTAGTGTCAATTAACGTAAGATTTTCTGTGAATTCCCACTGTTTGTTTAATGCCCTTAGCATGTGGAGCTGACTATATCAGGAGTTAATTTAGAGCTTAACATATTCCATTCAGAAGACTAATGAACTTTGCTCATGAAATAAAAGGTAGGGGGGGATGTACGTACACTGGGGTAAGCACATACTTCTGTGAACTAGAGGTCAAAATCCTTGAGTTGAAAGGATTTGCTGTGCTCTGCCAGTTTGTTGAGTTTACTGAATTCACCATGTGAGTTAAGGGTAAACTACAAGGCAGCTGAACTGTGGAATCGCCAGCTGCATCAAATCTTGTGATCCTATGATGTGTTCCGTTACTGATCCATTTGACTATACACTTGGTACAGAAGGGGAGCTGCTGACATTGGTTTTAGGATAATACCCAGGATGGCCACTGCTGGAAATAAAAGCAGGAAGCCAGTCCAGTAAAAGAAGTGGAGCAGAACTCTTGGATCTCAGGGCACCCTTGCGGAAAGTGCAATAATGTGGGTCTGGCAGTTAACTGAAAAGCTGAAACCAGTTAAAATTTAATTAAAGCTTTTTTTTTTTTTCCCTCTGTTACACAAAAATAGAACAAGTGAGGCATTTGAGAAAGTGAGCTGCAGTGTTGCTTCTCCACTCCTTGGGATGTTCTGTTGCTCTCTCAAAATAATCCTAGGTCCCAGTTACCGCTCTGCAACAATGGATTGTGCTGTGCCAAGCCAGGGTGCAATGGGAAAGCAAAAGGGGCCAGGTGCAGAGAGACAGCTCAGTTTGGATGGAGCATAGCCTACACAAGAGTTGGTGCACATGCTTAACAGGCCCAAAAACAAGTTCGAGGCTGAGGTGTTCCAAGTGGTGAGGGGAAGAGATCCACAGATTCAAAAATGGTTAATTGAGTTGGGAGGGGTACACACCTTTTTTTGCTAGGTGGCCAAAGCTAGCAGTGTCTAAAAAACACTTGATACTGGACAATAAAAAAGAAATCCTCCATAAGAAATGGTATCCCAGATCTTGAACATAGTGGTGTGCATTGCTGTGTCAAGTACTTGCTTTGTTTCTGGGCTTGATAATGGACTAGTATGCTTTACAAAGCCTAGGTTGAGCTCAGATTATATAGAAAAACCCTCTTCCAAAGGACGAGTTTTCATTGTCATCTATATTTACACACACCACCTGAGTCTGAGAATAGAGTGCAAGAGAGCAGTAGTGAGGACATAAGTATCTTGTAGGCAGTACAAAATCTTGCCACGTTAAAAACCCCCTCACTCTGAGGGTGCCCACTTTGTTTCTTCCTTGTTCTCAACTTTTTATAAAAAATGAAGGATATAAGGAGCTGATCTCATGTCTATTTGCTGTTTCTCTTTGCACCTTTGCGTAGGTTGTGCAGAATGGCTTAGATTTTATGCCTCTTTGTGGAGGGCTCTTGATCTAGAAGCTGACCTGAGGGCCCAGGTTGATCTCCTTGAAACCAGTGCTAAGGTCAGACTAGTAAGTAACTTGTACATCTCCCTGTCCAGGACTCAGTGCAGCTGAAAGATCTGTGGAAGAAAATCTGCCATCACAACAGTGGGATGGAGTTTCAAGACCATCGCTACTGGCTGCGGACACATCCCAACTGCATTGTGGGAAAAGAGCTGGTCAACTGGCTCATCAGAAATGGGCACATAACCACAAGGTAACCCTGATGCTTTAGGACAGCAGGTGTCTCCTGTCTCTGTGACAGAAGGTTGTGAGTTTTAGCTGATATAGGGTACCTTAGACTGCAGAGAGAGACTCCTTTTGCAGACAGATGAGAAAGAAAGAATATTCAGATCTCCTCTTTACTGCCTACCAAAGCGGGTAGGGTTCTGACTCTGTGTGGCCCAAAACAACAGTGCACAGGGGGCTGTCTGGTTTGGGAACTGGTATGGGAGGCAGCTTATGCGACAAGTATCACTCAAACAGTTGGAGAACAGTGAATGTATTACAAAGACCGTCCAAAAATGTTCACTGATATTCCAAAGGGCAAGCCTGCCCCTGGGATCAGAGATCACTAATAGTATTTGATAGCTAAATTTTTGGTGGGGCTGGCAGGTTCTTAACCTTGTAAGTGAGTATAAAGAATCTGGTGTATTTAACTATGCGAGAGGGGGATAAAACTGAGATGGCTCTCAAGTGTAGAGCAATAGTCCTCACTCAGCAGAGATGCTCAGTATGTATAACTCAAGCTAACAATATTGGAGGAGCACAAACAATATGTCTTAATTGTCTGTTGGACACCTCAGCTGAGTTTAGAGTACTGGCAGTCTCTTCATCTAGCTCCATACTTGAACCAATACACTCTGCTGCCTCTCCACAGTATTTTAAATAGTGTCTGGTTAAACATGGCAATGGGATATACTGATGAGTCAAATAGTGTGTAGCAAATGACTCTTTCCTTTTGTATCATGCTTGTACCATGAACTGTGTGTGTTTAGAACTAGACTTAGAAAATCATCTCTATTCTTATACTTCCAGGGTCCAAGCCATTGCAATAGGACAAGCGTTGGTTGATGGACGCTGGCTAGAATGTGTCAGTCATCATGATCAGCTCTTCAGAGACGAGTATGCTCTCTACAGACCGTTACAGGTAAAAGGAGTAGGAAAGCTGTGGTTCTTGCTGGGTTTGGCTGCTGACTAGAATCTTTTGTAATCCTGTTCTCAGCAGCCATTGTATGTTTTCTAAATCAGCTCTCCTGTACAGAGAATTAGAGTCCAGGCCTTTTTCCGTAGTGGTTTAAAGCCTGAGGAAGCTGCATTTGCCCAGAAAGCTTTGGGGCTGTCCTCTGTGGAGGATGGGTTGTTACATGTAGTGCTGCCTAAAGTGGAGGAGAGGGTCTCTAATCTAGGCCTGTGCCTCTCATGGTGGACATCTTCCATGGCGGCCTTGGAATGGCACAGTCTATGCTTGTGGCAGCTGTGCTATCCTGTGCAGAATCTAGAATCTGTGTGCAGTTACTGACGACTGAGACACAATGGTGGTCGTCTACTTCTGTTTCAAAATTCCTTCTTTAAAAACTTCCAAAGAATGGATATTTTAGATACAGAGTATTGTACCTTTTGATCTCCAGTGATGGCAGTAATAAAGAATTCAGTACCTTAGCCACATGATGCAAGATTGGAAGGGGGTCTTTGTCATGCCTCCCAAATAGGACTGGCTAGCTGAGGGGGAAGCAGGGAACCAGTGACCAGAGATGCTATTCTACTGTATTTCACTGCAATCAAACTTGCTGAGGGGTAAGAGCAGTCACTGGCCTGAGTGATTGGATTGGTTTTTTTAACTTGAACAAGATAACTCTGTAGCCTCTTTGTTACCTGAAAGCATTCAGTTGAGTGTCTTCCATGTTCTGCAGCTTCTCACAATAAAGAATGGCTCAGCTGTCCCATGGACCTCAGTCAGAAAGCTTGCAGCCATTAGCATCTTGTCTTCCTTGTGCATTTCAGCTCTTGGACAGAGTCACATGGTCTTCCATTGAGATTGCTCTGGGCTTCATCTGGCATCTCAGCTAGTTAACTGCACTGTCTCAGTTTGCTAGTAGAAGCTTGCCCTTAACTAGCAAGTGCTTGTGGATCCCTGTTTGTAACTATTTGTAAGGGGTTTATGTTATTTAAGGTTTAAAGCCAATTCTTAATCTCATCAGCTGAAAGTGCCATCTGATCTCCTTTCTCCTGGACAAGAGTCAGGAGAAACAGTGTTGTTGACTCAGTTGCATGCTGCACTTACTGTAGCCAAAGGAATGATAGTGAGAACTTCCTCTTGAGGTGACTGGAGGCATCAGGATCACAGAATCACAGAATGGTAGGGGTTGGAAGGGACCTCTGGAGATCATCTAGTCCAGCCCCCCTGCCAGAGCAGGGTCACCTAGAGCAGGCCGCACAAGACTGCGTCCAGGCGGGGTTTGAATATCTCCAGAGACGGAGACTCCACAACCTCCCTGGGTGGCCTCTTCCAGTGCTCTGTCACCCTCACAGTAAAGAAGTTTTTCCTCATATTTAGACGGATCTTCCGCTGTTCCAGTTTGTGCCCGTTGCCCCTTGTCCTGTCACTGGGCACCACTGAAAAGAGTCTGGCCCCATCCTCTTGACACCCACCCTTGAGATATTTGTAAGCGTTGATGAGGTCCCCTCTCAGTCTTTTCTTCCTCAGGCTAAACAGCCCCAGCTCCCTCAGCCTTTCCCCACAGGAGAGATGCTCCAGTCCCTTAATCATCTTCGTAGCCCTCTGCTGGACTCTTTCCAGTAGTTGCTCATCTTTCTTGAACTGGGGAGCCCAGAACTGGACGCAGGACTCCAGATGGGGCCTCGCTAGGGCAGAGTAGAGGGGGAGGAGAACCTCCCTCGACCTGCTGGCCACACTCTTCTTAATGCACTCCAGGATGCCGTTGGCCTTCCTGGCCGCAAGGGCACATTGCTGGCTCACGGTGAACTTGTCTACCAGGACTCCCAGGTCCTTCTCCGCAGAGCTGCTTTCTAGGAGGTCAACCCCTAACCTGTACTGGTGCATGGGGTTATTCCTTCCCAGGTGCAGGACCCTGCACTTGCCCGCGTTGAACCTCATGAGGTTCCTGTCCGCCCAATGCTCCAGCCTGTCCAGGTCTCACTGAATGGCAGCACAGCCTTCCGGTGTATCAGCCAGTCCTCCCAGTTTTGTGTCATCAGCAAACTTGCTGAGGGTACGCTCTGTCCCTTCATCCAGGTCATTGATGAATAAATTGAACAAGACTGGCCCCAGTACCGACCCCTGGGGGACACCACTAGCCACAGGCCTCCAGCTAGAGTCTGCACCACTGATCACCACCCTCTGAGCTCTGTCATTCAGCCAGTTCTCAATCCACTTCACCGTCCACTCGTCTAGCCCACACTTCCTGAGCTTACCTATGAGGATATTGTGGGAGACAGTGTCAAATGCCTTGCTGAAGTCCACATAGACAACATCCACCGCTCTCCCCTCATCCAGGATGGCTGATGGAAATTGCTTAGATACTCTCCAGGTTCTCTGGCACTCTAGCCAGCCTTTGTTTTAACACAGTAGCCCCAGCTAGAGCCTGACTTGAGAGCAAAACTCTTAGAGCTACTTCGGTCAGTCACAGAATTGCTCCAGTAACTTAGAATTAGCCTCCACCAAAAGCTGCACGTGCTGGTTTCTGGGCAAAGGAGATGGTCCTTGCCCACCTTGTCTGGGGATAGGAAGCATTCAAAACTGCTTAGCTGGATGTGGTGACAGAAAATGTGCAGTAGAATAAACTTGTCCTTTAGTGCCACCTAGTCACAACTTGTGTGGAGGTGGAGAGGAGGCAGAGACTAAGCACGTGGAAAGTGTAAAGAAATACTTGTTTCCTGTCCCAAAGAGTTCCTATTTCATGCCAAAGAGGGTGGCTCTATGACTAACCTGGGTCAGCCCACTGAGTGTATCCTCTGATTTTTAAAATGTCTGATCTGCGTTTGTAGCATACTGCTTTCTAAGACTGCTTAATATTTCAGCAGAGCTGCACTTTAACACCTCTTTTTCTTCCTTGTCTGTTAGAGTACGGAGTTCTCGGAAACCCCATCTCCAGACAGTGACTCTGTGAACTCTGTAGAGGGACACTCTGAGCCATCCTGGTTCAAAGACATCAAGTTTGATGACAGTGACACAGAGCAGATTGCTGATGAAGGAGAAGATAACTTAGCCAGTGAGTTTCACCTGAGTCTTGCTCTCACTCTGCCTTCTCTCCTGTTATCCCCAGTCCTTTGGGACATAGTAGTTTAACCATGTCTTGCTTTATGTGTGCGTGTGTCTGTTTATGTGTGTGCGCATGGAGCTGTAAGGATCTAAGCAAACTATAACCTAGCTAGTCCTCCTGTTTCTTACAATGGATACAGTATTTTGTATTTAGTGGAACTGGTAAAGCTTCTTACTTCTAATGGAGGAGAAGCATGTAAATCGCTGCCTTCTGTTTCTTAGGCAGACTTCTGCTTGATTTGGGCCCTACAGTAACGCACTAAAGAGTGCCCAGTATGTCAGCATGCACACATGAAGATAAGATTAGAACTGTGAAAATACTGTATTCCTGTAGTTTTGCACACTGGTCTTTATGTATTAAAGACAATTTTTCTCCTCTCTGGTACCCTCATGATACCTATTTGAACCCTTCTCCTCCCTGTATCTTCCCCCTTACCCAACACTAAAAGACTCCGCCAGCCCTAGCAAGCGCACTTCAGTCAGCAGCTTCCAGTCCACAATGGACAGTGATTCAGCCGCCTCCATCAGCCTGAACGTGGAGCTGGACAACGTGAACTTCCATATCAAGAAGCACTCCAAGTACCCACATGTGCCCCCTCACCCTGCCGACCAAAAAGGTATGAGGTAGTCACTAGCTGGAGTTGCACATGATGGAGAGCTGGGCCCTAATAATACTGACCTATTTGGACACTACTTTTGTAGCCATCTTACAGAGCGGGAAATATGATATTTAGCTGGCACTCGCTTGTAGTTTTGATGTGCTCGCCTCTGAGGAGGCTCAGTAGACCTGTTGAAAGACCTTCTCTGCAGAGTGTGTAACTTCCCCTGTGACTTTCTCTTTGCAGTTGAAGCAAAGTCTCCTGCCCATACATAATAGGGCAGATCCACATATACAGTTTCTGGCTAACTGGGGTGGAAAAATAGTCTGTGCATAAACCAGTTTGATATGTGTCTCTACAGTTTGAGATTAAACTGGAAAAGCAAGCAAGAAAAAAAACCCCAAACAACAAACAAACAAAATTAACTTGGAAGAGCTCTGTGCTGACTTCTAATTGTACCTTAATAAGCTTACATTTGACAGAAGACTCTCACTGATGAGCAATAAGGCCTAACTTAATCCATATATGTAACATTTGTTCAACAGAGAACATCCACTTAAGCGAAGTAGGAAGAAATCAAATAGTGTTGAAGACTTCTTTTGGGTTTTTTTTGTCCTAAATAAGTACTAAATTGAAAGACTAACTATAAGCAAAATCCTTATGGAAGAAATAATGTGTCTTTCTGTTGACAGCTGCATTCTCTAAATTGAACAAGGGCTGACTGAAACCAGGGCTTGCCACTGGCTTGGGTCTAGTATATTCTAGTTGCTTTACATGCTGGGTAGCAATTGATGTCTTTGCTCTGCTTCCTTACTTAAGGTTACATCAGCTTTGTAGAATTCTATCTTTGGCTTCTTCTAAGGAGTTTCTTAGTTATTGTTTCACCCCATCCCTTCAGTATTTCCAACTTTAAAAGATGATCCAATGTTAAATAATTTGGACTCCTAATGAATTCATCCTTCTATAAAGTCTAGCGGATCTCTTCTGTTGTTGTGGATCAGGATGCAAGACTTACCTTATGCTTGCATACAGATTCCATTTTCTGAAACTGTGAAATAGTCACTGAAGAGAGTGAGGGAGGAGAACTGGTCACAGCTGACTTTCAAAGTATGTTAGACATGGGAGAGAGAGTGAGGCAAATTAGAGGGGGCATTTATCAGTGCCTATTGTAGTCACCTTTTGTTATTTGCTACAAATATGTCTAGAAGAAGGGAAATCTAACTGCTTATTTTTCCCCCAAAGAGAGGAGCAGAGCAGGTTCAAAATTTGAGCTGATGTCAGATGACTCAATAGTAGGGATGGGTTGTCAGCACTACTGGCACCAGCTTGTTATTGGTTCCTTTCAACTTGTTTCCAGCTTGTGCCCTAATCAAATGAAAACCTAATGCATCTGCAGGGAAGGAAGAGTGTGGAGAGGGAGAATATATCAATGAATTCCTTTTAGGAAGGAGGGATGCTGGTTTAAGTGAGCTTGAAACAGGCCCAGGTGTGCTGCAGTATCCTATGAGTTTACAGCTGTAGCAGGTTTATCTTTATCAGTGTGTGTTGGCAGTAAAGCAGGCAGTAGTCAGTTTGGCTCTGGCCAGTGTTAAAGGACTTGTAGAGTGATAGTCCTGGTTTCAGGACATATCTCAGTCTTTATCTCCTTATACAAAAAGCAGTACATGATGAAGGGGAAACATGAGAGCCTACCTTTCTCGAAAACTGGTGACCAAATCAAGGCTTATTATAGCCAGAACTGAAGCTCTTGTGAGAAAGATTTTGATGATGGAGAGCTCGGAGAAGATCAGCAGAAAAGGCAAGTGGGGAGGGGGACTGAAAGGAGAGCAACTTCTGCCTTTGAATTATATATGTTGGTAGCACCCTGCTATCTTCGGTGGATCTCTGGAAGTGGTGTTTGTTATTTGTTCTGGAAATGTTTGGTCTCTTAACCAGGTTATTCTGTAGGAGTGTGATTTGTAGTAGAAAACTGGGAACAATTGCTTTTAAGAGAATGGATTTCCCTTGAGGTGAAAGTATCAGTGATATGCTCAGAACTGGGATAGGGTGGAGGTGAGTCATTATCTTTCCATGGTGTGTTTTAGGTATTATCCTGCAGGTTTTTTAAAAATCTGTATCCTCTGCAAATACAGAGGACTCACTGTACATCTTTTTTTGGATTCCTGGCCTGAGAATCTCTAGAGGAAAGACCTAACCAGGGAGCAACAAGTTAAAATGAGTGGCAACATCTTGAATAGCAAGAAATACTTCTTGGCAATAGGGAGACCGAAATTTCGTAGGTACTTGTATGTTTGTTATTCAAGGCCTTCAAAAATTAGGTGGGACAAAATCCTGCAGTGCATACTGCAATGCCTAGAGTGGTGAAACGGATGACTTCTAAAACTTTGTTCTGGAAATATTAGAGTGCAAAGACTTTCACCTTGTGTTCCTGATTTACCTTGGCTATATTCAACAGAAGATGTCATCCAGGATGTTATAGAGTATCACAATGATTACACAGCCAAGACTAGATAGTTAAGCTTCTATGTAAAACGGGATGTGGTTATTTTAAGAACAGAGTACTGTAGTCAATCAGCGACATGGTGTGTTTGCTGCTGTCAGGGGTCAGTAACTTCCCTATGACCATTATGGACACATGTATTTGGCTTGATTTCATTGGAATTGTCTTTTGTCCTTAGACTGGGTGACAGTTACTTAATTTTCTCTGAAATAATGAAGTAAAACTGAAGATCACACCCACCTTTTGAGGCTAGTAACTCAATTTCTTCACAACTGTGTAAATTACAGTCATTGGGAGAGGACTGACAGGACAAAACATCACTGCTAGAAGTGCAGGTCAACTTTGATCTAAGTGGTTAGTGTGTTTCCTAAAATGATTAAGGGATATGCAATTTCCATCAGTCACAGAGGTCAGCTGCTTTGAAGCAACAGCCTGTGATGTGCCAGCTGTGTTTTAGAACAGAGTGGTTTGTATATAGTCTGAGTCTAATGGCATGACTTCTTCTGATGTTATAGGCTGACTAATGTCTGGTGTGTTTCCATGAAATTCTAGTGACTGCCAGTTAGCTGGCTTGTAGTACCTTACAAGTGAGTATAGCGACTCATTTATGGTATCATCTGCCTAAAGACAATGGTACTTTATAGTGTGTATCAAAATGGGAAACAAAGTAAGATTGCTTTCTGCATTTAAATTGGGGGAGGAGATTAAGTGACTTATTTTAAATATGGGGTTTGGGTGCTGTTTTTAGAGAGATACAATTATCAATATGGGAAACTTTTATTTTCTAAATGTCCTTGCAGCTAGATATCCTTGATCCTGGTAGCAGGTATTTTGAGTAGTTAGATGCCTGCATCTAGTTAGGAGGGGGACAGACAAGAGGATCTGAGTAACCATGACACAGTTCCTTATCACCATTGCTTGCCAAGTCATTGTTGGGAGCCCTTTTGGTGCATGTTCTTTTGAAAAGGTGCACCTCAGTTTTCAGTGGATATCTGTGGATGCATGCGTCCTTGTTTGTGTATCTAGAGGAAAAGCTGTGGTTGCTGGCCAGTCTGTTTTGGTGTTTAACCAGAGCAATCTGTAAGGTGTATAAAATCTGTACCCACCAGTTTCCATTTGAGACCTGTGAATTTCTGTGTGCATTGTGGTATTTGCTTCCAATGGTGCCCTTGAATATCAGACCTAGGAATTTGTATGTTCTGGGGTGGGTTGTTTTGGTTCTTTTTTTTGTTGTTTTGTTTTGGTGAAGCTGTTCAGGGGAGCTTGTAAGATAGTCTCTTGATAGCTAACTGCTTGCAGACAAGGCTACAAAATATGCTACAGGCACACCTTCCCCCCCCCCCCCCCCAACATTCTGTGGAGCGTGATGCATGTAAGGATGATGTGAGGTAAGAAATGCGCATGTTAGCTAGCTACTCTCACAGTCTCAAACTCACACCTATGAGTGTGTTATCTGCCCAGTCTAGGAAGAGGTATGGTATCTTACCTTGTCAGGCACTTCCCCTGGGGCACAATTGGAAGCAAAGTTATAGGAGGTAAAGCTGTATTGAAGAGAAGCATTCCTGGTTTGGACGTGCCACCTGTGTCTTTGTCCAGAGCATAACTAAGGTTAGGTTTCAGCTGGGGTTAACTTCTGCCTTGGCCATGTCAGTCAGGCATATGTGTCAGACCTAATTTGAGTATGTTCGCAGTAAGAGCTGCTGCCCTGAGGCTGTTGCAAGGTGGAGAGGGATGGAGGTGCTAGTATGCATGCTCGTGCGTAGGTACAGCATGACACGACTTTCTCTAGGTAGTCTGTGGTGCTGTGGGTGAATGAATGCTGAGGGTGAGCCAGCTTTTATCAAGCAGTAGGTTGCTTGTAATGCTAAACTCTTCATCTAAGCAAGAGATGAAAGGAATCTGCAAATAACAATCAAGCTGCAAGAGAGGCTTGCAACTTCTTTGCTACACTGATCATCTATTGAGTGTCTGTTTGCAAACTGGACAACTGCAGACAAACTGATTTTTAAACTGGTGGCATGTAAGGGGTCTCTTGAGTGCTGCTGTTCAGAGACTTGTGATTGCTTGTGTCCTGTCAACTTTCTGTTGCTTTCTGTTGGTGTCTAAAAGCTGCCTGGCTTTGCATTCTGTTTGTGGCAGTAGGTCTGGACCGTTCTTAGGAAAGGTGATAAAGGGTTAACTTTGGACTTCAGATTATCACACTGTATAAGCAATTGGGCTATTGCTCTTGTTTTCCCACTGTACAATCCCTTTTTGTAGGAGCAAGGAGCCAACTAAAGGCACAACAAGCTAATGGCCTCTGGAGAAAACAAGCTTTTTGTAGCCAACCAGCCTGCATGAAAGATCAAGATCTAGCAAGCTAAACAAGTGTAGTAGATGGAGCTTCATCTTATTTCCTGTGTGTAAAGTGATATGACTCTTGCTTTCTTTTGTTGCTGGAAGTCCACCTCTGTCAGCATAGATTCCTCAAAGCACTTTAAACTGTTTTAGACTTTAGACTTCTAGCTCTTGAAAGGCAGACTGTCTTCTGTTTCCTTCACTGTGTAAGATAAATTTTATGGCTGGTCTCTCCCTCAGTCTGAGATACTTCATTGAAGTGTGAGAGCAAAATGGCTTCTGAAGCTTCATTTTTAGACCACAGCGAGGAGGCTGTTCCCTGTCCGGACATTGCCACGGTGTCTGCTTGCAGCTTAACACATTTGTATTCAGATCTATAAAAGTGTGGTGTGGGTCAATTGGAAAAGCAAACTCTTAACTCCTAGTTCAGTCTTTGCTTGTGTCTACTTTTGTTTGTCACAGTAATAAGTACTATTTTCTTGTCATCTTAACTTTTTGATAGAACAAGAATGAGAGGATATTCTTGTCTTGACCACTCATCAAGCTGTTGCTAAATTGGTGACTAAACACTTAGATGAGTAATGCTGCTGCTTCTGGTGTGGGCGTGTACATTGTAATTATATGGGTGCACCAGTGTAACCTGTCATTTTTTTTTGTCTCCGCCTATCTCCCTCTTCTCTGTTCTTTCAGAGTACTTGAATCCTGAAAACGGAGGGCAGCAGATGTTCTCTATAAGTGATGCTTTTATTAAAGGTAAGGAGAAACTTCAAATGTTGCTGTTGTGCGGTTTTAATATAATGATGAAAACTCCTCAATACTCCTTTAATAGGGCATTGACCCTTTAGAAATATTTACTTGACAGTAAATCTCAACTTACTTGTGGCACAACTGATATATAAGCTATGCTCTAACTTTTTTTAATGCACTTTCAAGCCCAAACTTTTTTCATTTCTCAGATTTCTTCATTCAAAAGCACTCAAAAAAAAAAGCTTTTTTTTTTTAAGTAAGTGGCAAGCCTGTTCGCAACTTCCTCACCCACAAACTTATGTAACAGCCACTGATTTTAACTTTCTGCAAGCAAATGAATATGTGATATGATTAATTGCACTGCTTCTACAGAGTAGCTTAAAGCTTCATCTCTTAAATCTTTCTGGGTTTCCTGTCATTGCCGCTGCCACCACCACCACTACTTCTGAAATGAAAGGCCATTGGACACAGTTGTGAGTTTTAAAACCCATGTGCCTTCCAATGTTGTGGCCAGGTGCACTTGTGGACTTTTTTTCTCCCAGTTAATGTTATTGATTTTGATGAGCTTGTAAGAAGGGGAAATAAGGGAGAAACCCCAATGTCTGTGCAGCCAGAAAAAGAAAGTCTTTGATTAAACTGATGCTTAGTTTTTAACTGAGCTTTTGCAGGAGAAAGGAAAGGGAGGGAAAAAAACCAATGTAACTTAGGTTAACTTTCTACACAGCTCATTTTGGGTATGGAGCATCTGGAAGAAGTTAATTGTTGTTTTTAAAGAGTCTTTTTTCAATAGTCCTGCTCAGGTTACTATTGTATAAGGGTTTTGCAGTTGTATCGTGTACTCTGAGGAGTTTTAAGCTTGAACTCTGAAGGCTTACATACTTGCTGATGAAGATTTATACACTGCTAGAATAAATGACTTATATTATAATCAACCATTATGACAAAGGGGAAGTTTATAACTTCCCTCTATAATATCATAATACCTGTGTGGGAAATAACCTATTAACTCTTTCAAAACTGGGATACAAGATTTTTTTTTTTTTCCTTGTCTTAACAAACTTGGTAACAATTCAATTCTAGAAGAAAAAACCATCTGCTCTATACTGGCAGTACAAGAATTTTAGTAGCTCACTTTTCCTTTGTACACTCACCACTGTTATAATCAATACTATTTGCTGCATCATGTTGTTATGACGTCTAGCTCAAACTCGGTATTTCAAGAGGCTTAGACTTATGTCTTAGTAAATTCTTTCCTTTTCAAAGTAGCCTTTCAGAAAGACACAGGCATTCAACTTTTCCCTTATATTAACAAGGTTTGTTTGTCTCTTGCAGAGTCATTATTCAACAGGAGGGTGGAGGAGAAGTCCAAAGAACTCTTTTTCACACCCCTAGGCTGGCACCACAGCAATCTGGATCTGCTGAGAGAAGAGAATGGGGAGAAACAAGCCATGGAAAGGCTACTGTAAGAAACATGTAGAAAAAGGAATTTGCATATATTGAGTAACACTTCCTGAAACCCCTCTATTCCACCAGCTTTCAGTGGGACTTGATCTACAGTGGACAATACGAGGAACTAATTTGCATTAAGAAAACAGTGTTTTTACAGTATATTTTAATCACTTTTTTTCCCTGTGATTTTTGTATATTGAAATACAGGATCAGAGTTGACTGGAGAATGTTCTAGGCAGCTTTTCCTTCAGAGGGCTTCCTGCACTGTAAATGTTAAGAAATTTACTTCTGAAATGTGACTTCAACTAGTCACTGCTCTGTGTTTTTCTCACGAGAAATCTATTTATTTTGCCTTTCTTACAGATCTGCTAATCACAGCCACATGATGGCACTGCTTCAGCAGCTTCTGTACAATGAGTCCCTCTCGCTGTCCTGGAGGGATATCATTGTACCTGTGGTCTGCCAGGTAGTTCAAACTGTACGACCTGATGTCAAGAACAGAGATGATGATATGGATATCCGCCAGTTTGTCCACATCAAAAAAGTAAGTTTCAAACAGTGGATGTAGGGAAACAAAAGGATGCAGCTGCTGACAGCACCCCTTGTTTGAAGAGAAGAGTCCCCTTCCCACTGCCCCCAACATGTTCAGTGGATTAATTGGCCAACACGGCCTTTGGACAAGGTCGGATTCTAGAAAAAGTTGCGCAGAAGGAACTTCGCATCCTGTGAAAGGTGCCGTAACGCCCTGGAGCTGACCTCTTCTTTCAGGCTGTAGGCTGCAGAAGGTAGCAAAGAGCAACACCCCTGTAATGACTTGCTTCCTTTTTTGGTTTCTGCTTGTTTTGTGCTTGGATTGGAGATATACTGAATGCTGGATAAGTAGCTTGCAGGACTCTGTGTAGCAATCTATTGCCCTGTAACTATCCATTATGGAGGACTGAACTCCTCCTATGCAAAGTACAACAACTTTCTTCAAGAGGAAAACTTAATTGTTATGGGATGGTGTATCCAGTTCTGCCAGATGACCCAGTGTTGACACTGTGGAACTCTCAGGCTGGAGTTGTGGCATGCAGAATTTCTTCTGAGAGGCTGATATGAAACTAACATCCAAGGAGCTAGTGTGACTGAAGATCAGAGGCTCAGGCTTATTTTTCTTTGGCAGAATTCACCTCAGGAGGCCTCTTTTGTTTGGAAGCCATGTAAGATATGAGGAGAGGCTTATGGTTCTGGTGGTAGCTCTGTGGCGTCTCTTCAGGCAGCATCAGTTGTTGCTGCCTCTCCTGAAACTCCAGTTCAAAGAGCAGATCTTCAGAGGTGAAGGCTCTTTGTAGCTGTCTGCTGTTTTCACATGCTGATAACAGAAATGTCCTCTGAAACATATTATTCTATTATTCAGAAACCTGTTTTATGTTGTTTGTTACTCCTGTGCTCGGTTGTGACTGTAGGCACACCAGTCAAACGTTTGATGGGTTCAAATGGTAGGTAGAGGGTTGTTTGTTTTTTCTGTCTGGTTTTTTTCCCCACCTTTCTCTTTCCTTTCCTTATAACTTGTTTGTTGTTAGTGGAAATGGCACGTGCAAAGGTATATGCTTCCCATGGCCTCTAGAAGTTAGGTTCCCTTATTATCTTCCAAAGTGTACCCGGTTTAAAAAATATGCGTCTGTTGGGAGGGGCATAAAGATCCTGGAACTTAGCACTTGTTTTCATGTTGTCCTTAGTTTGCCAGACTTTAAAGAAAGAGAATTGTGTGTCCAGCACGACTGTATCTGATCTTTCATCTGATAATTGAAGGTGTAGCTGAAGCTTGCACATCAGCTACGATAGGTATTCTATGTATTAGGTTTACTGCATTAGAAGTTATGGGAGTGTATGATGGTTCTGAAAATGTTCTTTGCTTTATTAGATCCCTGGTGGAAAGAAGTTTGACTCCATGGTGGTGAATGGATTTGTTTGCACTAAGAATGTTGCACACAAAAAGGTAATGCAGGCTTGATTAACCAAGTGCTGGCTGTAGTGCATGCTGAGGAAAAAGTGTGCTGTGACTTCCTTTTTGTGTCATGAAGCTTCTCTCACCACTGAGGAGGTTTGCGAGCTTTCTCTAGTTTGAGACCCTGAACAAGAATGGCTTTTAAAGCATTTCTTTTCTAAGCTATTTTCTTTTAGCCCAGAGATTCTAGGGGGTGAAGCTTTCCTCATGCATGTATAGAAAAACATCCTTTCCACCCCTACCACCCCAGAAGGCATCTAATAATTACTGCAAGCTTTAGCCAGAAAAAGGCATTTGTGGTTCTGACTTACGACAATATAGTAAAGTGAGCCTTTAAATAAGGCAGGAGGTCAAGATAGGAGTGATCTGGATGGAGGCTCCAAAGTGTATCAAGACTTCATGGTTCTTGGGGATGACTGTAGAAACGTCTAGCATTGCACTCCTACTGGACAGTAGCTGTGAAATTCCAACTGGGTGTAACATCTTCATAAGAAAGAAGAATGTGTAGTTAGGTCTGCAGCAGGGGGATAGCTGAGACTTTTTTTGGGGGGGGGGGGGTGAATCAATTATGGGAAGTCTGTCTTTTTTTTTTTTTTCTTGTGTCCTTTTTCCCTTCCAGGTGTTTGTATTTTTAACTATTTTTTGTGTCTTTCTTAGATGAACTCTTGTTTAAAAAATCCAAAAATTCTTCTGCTGAAGTGCTCAATTGAGTACCTCTATCGAGAAGAAACAAAGTTTACCTGCATAGACCCTATAGTACTTCAGGTGAGAGCATACTTTTGTTCTTGGTTAAAATTGCCTGACATCTAGTGATTCAAACAAAATGATGATCAGTGCACATCTGATTTTTTTCAGAGTGTAAGGTGGAGTTGAGTGAATGGGATTGCATAGGAAAGAGAAAAATTCCCTCTTCTAGCAGCTAGCTAAGAAAAGTGCTGCAGTAAATACAGTACAAACTTACAGTCTTGTGCTGCAGGTTTTTGTCATCAAGTTGCATGTACTGAGAGCAGTCTTATGATCCTCACAATTAAATGCAGCATTTTAGAAAACACGTTTTGTTTTTAATGATACACTGTATAAGGAACACACGGTTCAGAAGGTCAGAGCTAGAATATGGTTTAGGTGCACAAAGAAATATTAGAAAAGTTAGTCTAGGTGAGGGTTACGTTGCACCCATGTTTTTCTTGTCTGGCTTGAAAAAATGGGACAACAACCAACCTAATAAAGTGATGAACTACAAAATGTCACTTTGGAACAGGTGTCCTGCCCCTGTGAGCAGGGAGATGCCTTAAGTGTGAAAACGCTGAAATGGATAGATGTTTTCTTTAACACACTGCATTCTTGTCTGAGAATCGGTCTTCAGGTGTTTGCTGGGATACTCGTAACAAGGGTATTTGGTGCCCTGCTGAGCTTGTGCCATAATGTTTGTTTCTGTATTTGACTATTTCCATAGCATGCATTTAAGACAACTTCTGTTTAGCGATTAATAGACAAGATTATAGGTGTGAAAGCTTTAGCAATAAACCTTGTCTCTGCCTAGTGAGTTGATTTTCTAGTAAAAGCTTAAACTGAGACCTGTCTTTTGAATGGAGTAGAAGTATCTACTATACTTTCTAAATATTGATCTCTGTGATTATTTCAGTGTCTGCTTCAGAACATGATCATAACTATTTGTGTATCTGTATTCAAGTCCTATAGGACAGAAAAATACTACAGAAATTCTAGTTCAATTGAAAAGGTTAGCTTCTAGCAAAAGCTTTATCTTTGCTACACTAACATGAATATTTGTGTTCTGAGTAGCTGGCAAACTGCTTTTGTGGTATCTTTCTCTTGCACAGAACTTTTAAAACCTGACTGACGTGAGCTGCAATAACACAATTGAGAATACCTGGCTTGGGAAGCTGTATCCTCCCTCTAGCAGTGTAGGCCTTTAGTTCTGACAGATTGCAGCCCTGGTTTCTCTTTCTGTGCATGGTAATAAACGTGTGTGGGGTGATAGTGAGATGAAGCCAGAAGGTGGGCATGGTTAGAAGAGCAATTTTGCAGTGCACAGCATTTGGGATCCCACTCCAGAAGCACTGTCCCCAAGTACAGATTTAGGGACTGAGGCTCTGTGTACAGACTTGTAGAGGCATAGAGCCCTGGCACACTCTTCGTGAATATAAGTGTCCCTGAGTGCCAGCACTCAACATTTGCATGTATCTGAAGATGGAGAACATAATACTGCAAACAGCTTTGGTTTAGGATGCTCTAATTCTAGCACCTTTCCAACATAAAGCCTTTTTCCATGTAAGGATGTAAGGTGTATATATATATATATAAAAAAATAAAATGTTTGGATTCTGCTGCAGGTCTCTTACTTCAGACTGTCATTGGACTATATCCTCATGTGCAATTAGTGCATATACGAAATTACTGATAAACTGGGTGTTGTGCTGTGGGGTGGGGAAATGTGCACAACGGGTGACTGATGGTGCTTTCTGGATAGCTGGTTTCCCTGTTTTGTAGGAAAGGGCAGTATGTAAATGAGAGAGAAAGTAATATTAAGCATTTAAGTGTGGTTTTTTTAGATGGGTTTGCAGTAGTTAACTGCCATACTTTGTTCCTGTCTGCAGGAAAGGGAGTTCTTGAAGAACTACGTACAGCGGATAGTTGATGTCAGGCCTAATTTGGTCCTTGTTGAGAAGACTGTGTCCCGAATTGCCCAAGACATGCTCTTAGAGCATGGTATCACTCTGGTCATCAATGTCAAGCCGGTGAGCATTTCCTGTCAGAGTCAGACTGGGCCTTGTTGTGGATCTCTGTAATTTCTCCTTGTAGCAAGCTCCCTGGAGAAAGCAGAGTTGTCTTATTTTCTCCTCTAACCAAACCCGGGCTCTTTTTTAAAGGTGCTTCTATTCCAAGAAGGCAAGACAGGCAAACTTAGAGAGTAATTTTCCCTCAGCTCTTCACAGCTACTCTGCTGTGTCCTTGCTTGGTAGGTCCTTGTACCCTGGCTTGGTTCTAGTTAACTCTGACTCCTATTTGTAGCAAATCCTGCATGGGTCCTCGGTGATCCCCAGAGAGCCTCTCTGTCCCTTTGAGGCAGCCTGTACAGACAGCCAAATAGAGAGTGGCTGTGGGAGTCGGCTGAGCTCCTGATAGCGAGCACTATGCTCACTGCACTGTACCTCCTGGCACTTTTTTCACTTGAACAGATCCAGATATCTCCGAGGAAGGGCACAATCTTACCTCTCACCAGCAATATTTACCCAACTGCTTTTCTGAGATTCTTGTATATTGTGGGTGTGTGTTTGTGTGAAAGGGTTTAACCCAGAGTTTTCATCTCGGTGAGAAGTTTCCTGGATCATGATGGCTTTTTTTTGTTTGTTTTGTTTTTTTAAGAGCAAGCTAAGGATGCTAGTGTCCTCTTTGCACTGTGGATTCTTACTGTTCTTTCCATTTTTACAGCAAGTGTTAGACAGGGTAAGTCGAATGACCCAAGGAGACTTAGTGATGTCAATGGATCAACTGTTGACGAAACCACGTTTGGGAACCTGTCATAAATTTTATATGCAAGTTTTTCAGTTGCCCTATGGTGAGTAAAGCTTGATGTGTGTTAGCTTGTGTGTGTGAAAGGATGAGTGCTTTGCTCCTCTTAACTAGATCTGAACCTTTGGGTGCATTGTGTGATCAAGTATTATCCTTTCTACTCATTTTTCTTTACTTCTGCTACATCTTGGAACTATAGTGAACTGGTTGTGGACACAAAAGCGTGATCTTACTAAGATGAGACACGCTAGATTTTAATTTGGCTGGCTTCTCCCTTCCAAACTGTTTTCTCTCTTCTCACCACCCTGGAGTTTGTCTAGTCCAACTTCCTGTTCAAAACAGGAAGGATTAATTTCAGTGCAGGATCAGATTTCTCAGGGCATTGTCAGACAACTGTTGAAAATATTGCAGAATGGAGATTTCATAGCCTGTCTGGGCACCTGTTCAGTTGCTTAACCATCCTCAGCATAAAGGATTTTTCTACATCGAAACAGAGAATTGTAGAACAGCCCGGGTTGGAAGGGACCTCGAAAGATCATCTGGTCCAACCTTGACATATCCAATCAAAATTTGCCTTGTTGCAATTTGTGCACACTGCCCCTTGTCCAGTCATTGTGCACCTTTGAGAAATCAGGTTCCTTTTTCTCTATAACCCCCTTTAGGCAGTGGAAACCTGCAAAGGAAGAAGGAAGAAATGCTGCTTGACAAGTTACCAATGGTGCTGGCACACATAAATGCTGTTGATGCAAATCTTTGTGGAGACGCAGTCTTTACATCTCTTCCCCTTCCACTTCCACACGCCCCCTTCCAGCCTTTAAATTGCACTCAAAATCTTGTAGGCTTTTGACTTGTAAGGATGAGCAAATGTGCCTGGGAGGATAGTGGTTCTTTTGCTTCACTGCTGCAGAGTCTACAGTCATCTTAGAATACGCTGTTTAGGCCAACATGTTCCATGCAGCCTTCACTTGTACTTTATGATGACTTGTACAAAACAGGAGAAGTCTTATAGCAAATGCTTGTTTTGCTTGCAAAAATAAACTATTTCAGTACAGTGTTGTGAATTTCTGCAGCTGGATTGTGCTACCAATGTTGTTTGCTCTTAGTGTTTGTTACAGTCTCTTCAGTGTTTGAGATACCAAAGAGCAGGTTAACTGTAGTTATCATCCTAACTCCTATGGTTTTTTTCCTTCTAGATCAGACAAAAACTCTGATGTTTTTTGAAGGGTGTCCCCAGCACCTGGGTTGCACTATCAAGTTGTGCGGTGCTGCAGAGTATGAGCTGGCCCGTGTGAAGGAAATCCTGATCTTCATGGTCTGTGTGGCTTATCATTCCCAGCTGGAAATCTCTTTCCTTATGGATGAGTTTGCCATGCCCCCTACTCTGACCAAAAACACCTCCTTTCACTCCCTTATTGAGGAGCCAGGAGATGAAAATGATCAACAGAACCTCTTCAATGGTGAGGATTTCAGCACAGCAGTTAGAGACATTGAACTATCCTCTGAAAAGCTGCCTGTAATCTCTGAGTCAGTGTCCTCTGATGAGGTCAGCTTGCTTGAACAAAGAGGTTTATTTGAGAGAGGTGACCAAGAGAACAGTCAGCTGGAAACAATGTCCTCAAAACAGCAAGAGCACCACAAAGTGGAGTCACCATTTCCAGTGTTCAACTCTGTACCTCCTGCAATACCTGAAACATCCCTGCTGCCCCTCCATGGCATGGACCAGCATTTGGTCACTCTGGATAGCCAGACACTAGAGCCTCTTCAGCAGGCAGATGATCTGCAGGAGACCAAGAGTCATATGAGAGTCTTCAGAGACCCTCTTCAGGATGATACGGGTTTATATGTCACAGAAGAGGTAACTTCTTCTGAGGATCGTCTCAAGACTTACTCTGCAGCGTTTAAGCAGGAGTTGAAAGACGTCATTCTCTGTATTTCTCCTGTAATGATGTTCCGTGAACCATTTCTTTTGACTGAAAAAGGCATGAGGTGCCCTGCCCGGGAATACTTCCCTGAGCAAGTTTATTGGTCTCCTCTCCTCAATAAGGAATACAAGGAGTTGGAGAGCAGAAGGAAGAGACAATTATTGCGGGATCTCTCTGGACTACAAGGGATGAATGGGAGTATCCAAGCCAAGACTATCCAAATCTTACCTTCTCATGAGTTGATTAATACTAGAATAGCAGAACATCTAGGTGATAGTCAGAGCTTAGCCAGAATGCTGGCTGACTATCGGGCCAGAGGGGGGAGGATACTACAGAAAAGCACAGATCCCTTTGCCCAAAGTAAGGATGTGTCTAGTGTCCCTACTGGAAAAACTGGGTGCAGAATTGAAGAGGATGAGAAGGGACTGGCTCAGAGTGAATCCTCCTGGTCTCATAAGGTAAGATTCAAAGCTATGGTACTGAAAACGCAGGTTACGTCAGTTTCTTCTGGTAATACAGAAGGTGTACTGTCTCATTAAATGTTAAACCGAAGTTGTGGTTGGGTGTGGGGTGTTTTGGTTTTTTGACTGGGTCAAAACTGCATTTTAGATTGCAGTGCTCTGGGCACTTAAACAAGTAAATATAACCAGGGACTATGTGAATATAATAAAGCAGAACAAGAGACTGACTGCAGAATTACCCTAAGAAGGGAAGAGGTTGTGAGACTCTCCTTTCTTAGAAATGCACAAAGTCAGCCAAGAATCAGTGTATTACATTGCCTGTTCAGCTCAGCTGTACATGACTGATTTCTGAAAATGAGTACGCGAAGGGGGAGCAAACTTGAAGTTTTTGAAACTGAGCTTTCTTGCTGCTTGTACTGGTGATTTCTAAAAGTGTAATGTTTTCATCTTCAGAGGGCTTAATGTCATGGAAACAGCAGTAGGCTGTAATTAGAAACAGTCAAATACTTTTATGTAAAAGCTTGGGTGATCTGAAGAAGTGTGAGAATTTCATAATGGAGGGGGGAATCTTCCTTGAAATTTCAAAGCAAGGCAGTACGTGCTTGTAATTGAAATATTTAAAGTTTGGGGAAACTGCCATGAAAGCAACTAACTTGTACCTAAGGAAAAGGATCTTGGGACTTTCTTGAACTGGAAGCTGTTCAGGAAAAAAGTCTATGAACAAGGGTAGCAGAACTGATCTCTTGAAATAGTCAAATGTGTTGGTCCCTGAGCCAATCGTCCCTCAAGTTCATGAGCTCAAGTCACTTTTTGATTGGTGCTGAAATGTAAATCTGTGTAGCTTCACAGGTCATAATCTTAAAAACTGTAAGACTAGCCCGTGCTCTGGATCAGGCTGGTTGATGCTGTTTTAAATTTATTCAGTGATCAAAGAAAAGTATTTGGTAACTTCATAGTTCTGTAGGGTGTGGAAGGGGAAACAGCTCCATTCCAGCAGCAGCGTGGTAAATCTCTTCACAGAGGACAGAAAGTTGGAAGTCTTTCTATAGCCTGAATAAGTAATTGAGGTATAATATATGGCAGAGTTTTGACTCCAAGGTGTCCTAAACTGTACAGTGCTTTGGAGACTCTGGATGTTTGTCTCAGGGCTTTCGTTGTGTTCTGTTTCTCTTAGCTTCCTTTCCACAGAAACACGTGCATGGGCGTTGGTTTCATTATGCATATTAGTTATGCTATTATAAAATGTCAGTTAGCAATTATACATGGTATAAGGCTACCTGAAGCTCAGAGATAATGCAAGGTTAACCTGTATTGAAAGGAGCAAGCAGAGATTCATCTGTAAATAAAACTACTAGAGTAGAATTTTGTCATCAGGAGTTGTGCGTGGATGGAGGTGTCTGTAACCAGTAAATGAGTTGTTTTCTCTCTACCAGGTGGATTGCCTGAGTCCAGTAAACCATCAGAGGCTCTGTGTTCTCTTCAGTAGCTCTTCTGCTCAGTCCAGCAACGCTCCAAGTGCCTGTGTTAGCCCCTGGTATGAAAACTACTCCTTTACAGCTTGTATAGTTGCTGTCTTTTTTCCTAAGTCAAGGTCAGCACTCACCTCATAGCAGTATTTCTTTGAGGACTCCTTTGTAGGTTGTGCCCATCCTGTAACAGGAACTGTTGCCAAAAGAATTTTGTTTTGCATGGTCAGGTGGATCCAGAGCAGTATCCCATAGCCTTTGTAATCCCCAAGGCATGAATGAGAAAGCCCAGCCTAAAACTGAATGCTTTAGTTGGTCCTTTCACTGCAGAGTAATGTATGTGTGGGGAGGGCACTGCATGCAGTCTTGTGAGGAAGAGTTAGTATACATAAACACAGAAGAATGTCCAAACCCAAAAACAAGCCTTGAGAGAATCTCAGAATACTTCTAGATTGTATTATTTGAGAGTGAACTTTGAATATATTGGTATCTTTCTCATATTATAGTCAGCAGTGTTAAGAGCTTTAACTGTATTTCCAGCTTAGGGGGCTGTAATTTGTTAATTGTGTGTAACTTACGACATGCTTCTAGCTCTGCTAAACAGGACAGGACTTGGTGTTTCGTCATCTAGCTCAGGTGAAAATGTTGAGATGGCTCTCTCTCAGGAAAAGGTCTAGAGTTCCTGTAAAAGCTTAGGAATGAACCAAAGGTGGTGGCGATAAGCTCACTAAACAGCAACAATAAGAGGATATAAATCACTGTTATTAGAGATGTCTGAATTGTGACACTTAAACTGATACTTACACATTTTAAGTGGCTTGGGCACCTCCGGTCCTGAGAAAACGAAAGTTGCTATTAAATCTTCTAGAAGAATAAGGTTTTCTTAAGGCTTTTTTCATCTTCTGGATGTGCCCTTTTTGTAACTGTTTAAATGTTAGTGTTTGAGGCTTCAAGCTGTCTAGGCTTCTGGGCCTAGATATTCTTGAACATGATCTTCAAGTGCAGTTGAATTGTATTTGACTTTTAAATGTCAAGTTTAAAGTTGTTCTAGTAGGACTCTGATTTCATTATTAGCAAACTTGACAGCAGGGATCTAGGAAGGGTAGTCGAGGGAAAAAAAGCCTTTGAAGGTATACAGGGCTGAAAACAAGCCAGCAGTGGGTGCAGATCTGTGCACCTAAAGGCCATTGCACAGCTAACGGTGGCAGCATCCACCCTCTAAAGCTTTTCTTTTTCTGCTGTAGGATTGTGACCATGGAGTTCTATGGGAAAAATGACCTGACTCTAGGGATTTTTCTGGAGCGCTACTGTTTCAGGTGAGGAGGGACTTATTTTAAATCTCATTCTAAACAAAACAAAAGTTTTTGATAGCTCTGTGAAGTTGACCTGCCACCCTCTTCATGACTCTACTTCCTGTGCACTTAGGAGAACAGCATGCAAGTCTGCAGAGCTGGTTGTGTCCTAGGAAAGCTTACCACTTAAATCCGTTGCTCCCTTTGCTTTATTATCATGCTGTAGTGAAACAGGAATTGGATTTAAGAATTTACTTACTCATGCTCACTTCTTACAAGCAAATACATCCACAGCTTTCCCACTTTGGCCCTGTCCCTCGTATTTCTTTTAATGAGGAAGTGGAGCAGATTATGAAACAAGACTTACAAGTTCATAAAGACAAATGTGTTCGCTTAGCACTTTCTTGTAGCAATTAGGGGTCCAAGGGCCTAGTTAAGAGTCTCACCATGTATTCCAAATGACTGTTTTTCAAGACAAGCAACTGTACTGATCACAATTTTCTGAGGTCCCTATTTGAACTTTCATATGAATTCTTGAAAAAAAATACTCCTTTAGTGTTATCTAAAAGTCTCAGAGTAAGGCTTTGCCCTATCTGCACGGTGGCTAATGTAAATGATCCAGAACACTTTTAGCCCTGGCAAAGTACTGCGTAATTTATTTCATCTGACAGAGGTGCAAGTTGTTATGTTTCAGTAATAACCAGTACTGCCAGAACCCCATACAGAGTCTCAGCAGGCTGTGAAGGTGAATGGGTAGCCTGTGGCTCCTCAAAAGACAAGATTACTCTGTTCTCTCCATTGGCCACTTGCAGTAGCAAAAAGCTCTTAATGTTCAGCCTTCTCTGGGAGGAACAAGTGTTTCTTCTTGTGCTGATCAATGAGGAGGAGGAGCTTAGCTGCCCACTTTTAAGTTCTTGTTTCTCTTTGCTGACTAGCTAGTGTGTGCTAAAGTGAATGCCTCTCAATCTCCGTAGTTTCTGTAATTAAATTTTTTTTTTTCATAGGAGCAAGGAGGATCTGGGATTCTTTAGGCTCTTTCTGTTTTTGAAGAATTCCCTATTTCACTTTGGTACCTAAACAATTCAGCTTTTATTTTTCTGATGTCAGTCTCTCTTCCCTGACTTAAAAGAAACACGTCCAAAGAAAGGTCATGGGTTTTTCTGTTCAAAGAGGTTATATGGCACTATTTTACTCACCTCTTCCTTCAGGAGCTCAAACATTAGCATTTTGAAGACTCTTTGGCACATCTTTGTCCTCGTTAGCCTTTGCTCTGGTACGCTGCCAAAGTGGTCTTCTAATTTGGTGCCAAGCACTTCTAGGTGCTTCAGCCATATTTTGTGGACTATATGGAATATGTTGGTAGAAACAGATTCATTGTAAAAAGATTGTGATAGCAACCAGTATCCAGTCACTGCTTTTGGGACCTATACAGCCATTGCCAGCAAGGGAACTTCCCTACATGCTATTTCTAAATGAGTACAATTCACTCTGCAGAAACAGCCTTCACTAAAGTTTTAGGAAACTTTTAAAGTAAAGATAAATAGTACCGTGATATTAAAAGGCATATCTAATATGTTGAATCAGTTCTTCAGCAGTGCCTAGCATATGATCATTCATAAGCGTTTCCATTTTTCTCTATAAGGCCTTCCTACCAATGCCCCAGCATGTTCTGTGAAACACCAATGGTGCACCACATTCGTCGCTTTGTTCATGGGCAAGGCTGTGTGCAAATTGTGTTAAAGGAGCTGGACTCCCCGGTCCCTGGGTACCAGCACACCATTCTTACTTACTCCTGGTGTAGACTGTGCAAACAGGTAAGGATGTGGACTTAAGAATCATTGCTATTCCAATTTAGTATTCCTGTTGTGATTGGCCTTGTATGGAAAGGCAGCATTTTTGAGAAAGTGTTCATCCCTGGAGCTATGGCTAAACTAGCACAAAACCTGTTACTGATACAGATGTTCTCACATACCTACAAATTCCTCGTGTAGAATTGGGGCTATTGAGGGTGAAACTTCTTGTGTGAGGTAGTCCTGTTGGAAAGTGTCAAACCTTCCTCTGAGAGGATAGGTTTGAGTGGAGTTGATATATTACTGGAAACTAATTTCTGACACATGGAGAAAAAATGGAGTTGCCCTCTTAGAGGTGAAGAGTATAGTCCCTTCCCTGCAGTGAATCAGTACGAGCATCGAAAGAATGTATGCATGGGGAAGGGCAGACACTGAGACCTACTGGCTTAGTAATTGGCTAAAACCACTTGGTATTCTTTGATCTGCTATGGACTGGACAGTCTGCACTGCGTCAATGTGATGTCTAGACTTCCTTTAATAGTTGTTAGAAAGTAAGTAAAATCTTCATTAGAGGAATGGTAAATTGCTTTAAAAAACCACAAGATAGTAAGACTGTGTATTATCTGAAACTTGTTCTGTAATTTAGCTAAGAAAACATTACCAACTGAATACTCATCTCTAGCTAAACATTGTAAAACTTAAGAGCCTTCAAAGAGATGAGAATAAAACTTAATTAAAAAAGATTCATGCAGTGCCTGAAACGCAAAACATCTCAATTACCCATGTAGATGACTCAATTCACCTACTTATGCTGGCTTAAACATGGGTGTTGGATTTAAAGATACCTGGAGGAAGTTAATGTAATTGCTGAAGGCAAGACCTATACTGCTGTGTATACACCTGTTCTATAACCTTTTATTTTTGTTTGATCATGTAAACACTAATATGTTTGTGGCTATTAAGTATAAAGTGATGGCTACTCTAAGCTTGCAAGCACTGCTGAAGTTGAAATACACTGCAGAGCAATACCAATGTATTTGTAGCTGAAGAATCACCAGGGAAAAAGTATGTGATGAAACCACTGCTGCTGACTGGGTTGCCGGAAACTGTCTCTATGCAGAGAAATAGCATCCCAGACGTAAGCTTCTGTCAAGGGTGTTTGCACTCCCACAACTTAGCACCTGTCACCATCAACTAGCAGTTGCTCATCCGATTTATTGTAACTATGTGTTGACATAGCTTTGCATATGTGCTATCTTTGTTGTTGTTTATTATGTTTCAGGGTCATGGGTGCTTCTAGTACTAGAAATACTAGATTGCTGTCTAGGTTAGCCTGTCCTTAATCTTGGTTGAAGGGTGAAATTAAGACACTTGGCTTTCAATTTTTCAGGTGACACCAGTTGTTCCTCTTTCCAATGATTCTTGGTCTATGTCTTTCGCAAAATACCTTGAGCTGAGATTCTATGGGCACCAGTACACTCGAAGAGCCAATGCAGAGCCTTGTGGTCATTCCATCCACCATGACTATCACCAGTATTTTTCCTATAATCAGATGGTGGCATCTTTCAGGTGAGGTCCACTGCTAAAAACTTCCTTCTCTCTCTCTAGTACTATGTGAAGCATATAGCTCTAGTAAGGATTCATCAGGTCTGTCCGTCACTTTGAGTACAGCATGGGATAGTATAGCTGCACTATAACCACAAGTGCAGGACTGTGTGCTAACTTGCAGAAGGCGTTGTGGGTGCCATCACTGTCCTGGATGCGGTGGGCAGTGTTCCTAAGAATGGATGGCTCCAGTTCATGATACAGAAAGGAAACACTTTTCCCTGTCTAATCTCAAAAACTTTCAGAATTTTGTTTTTGCAACGTGATCTGTGGTTTTACTTTTTGCCTAGGAGATAAATGAACAGGGTGTTACTGCTACTAGAAGTAACTAAAGCCCTGAACACATTGACCGCGCTCCTTTTCATATAAGGTCCAGAAACTGCAATATGGTGTAGAATTGGTACTATGTGGGGAGAGTCTTGTTAATAGCTGTTGTATTGCCTTCTCAGCTACTCTCCAATCCGACTACTTGAAGTGTGTGTCCCACTCCCCAAGATCTACATCAAACGGCAGGCTCCGTCAAAGGCTACTATTCTGCAGGATCTCAAGGATTTCTCTCAAAAGTAAGCTTTATTTTTAATGCCTTCCTCAGCTTATTTGTATTTTGGACTTTTATTAGCAGAACACAAAACTGTTTTTGCTAGTATGGATAAGACTTGCTAAATATTCATTATTTAATAGAAAAGTAATGTTTTTAAACACATTTATATGTCCATATACTTCTAAGGGAGGGTGGTATTGGAATCTTCTTTATTACCTTTACCTGCTCTGTACTGATCACTCACCTTTTCATCTGGTGGCCACTCAGCTTAAACGTAGCCAGTAGAAACTAAGATTCTTCTCTTCTCCATCCCTGAATGTTGCACTGATATTTGAGTGATACGGCATGTTTCTGAATGATGTTGCCAAGTAGCTACTGAAAAGTTAACCATCATCTAGTGTCTGAACTGTTACCTTTTATTAGAAAATGCCTTCTCAAGCACAGCTAAAGTATTTCTAATTTCTTCCTCTAATACTAAAAATGGAACAGAGGAGGTGGTTCTAGAAGGCTTAATCTGAAAACTGCAGGCAACAGTTTGTACCCTTACTCTAGCATTCACAGAATCGTAGGGGTTGGAAGGGACCTCTGGAGATCATCTAGTCCAGCCCCCCTGCCAGAGCAGGGTCACCCAGTGCAGGCTGCACAGGACTGCGTCCAGGCGGGGTTTGAATATCTCCAGAGAAGGAGACTCCACAACCTCCCTGGGTGGCCTCTTCCAGTGCTCTGTCACCCTCACAGTAAAGAAGTTTTTCCTCATATTTAGATGGAACTTTCTATGTTCCAGTTTGTGCCTGTTGCCCCTTGTCCTGTCACTGGGCACCACTGAAAAGAGTCTGGCCCCATCCTCTTGACACCCACCCTTGAGATATTTGTAAGCGTTGATGAGGTCCCCTCTCAGTCTTTTCTTCCTCAGGCTAAACAGCCCCAGCTCCCTCAGCCTTTCCCCACAGGAGAGATGCTCCAGTCCCTTAATAATCTTCGTAGCCCTCTGCTGGACTCTTTCCAGTAGTTGCTCATCTTTCTTGAACTGGGGAGCCCAGAACTGGACGCAGGACTCCAGATGGGGCCTCGCTAGGGCAGAGTAGAGGGGGAGGAGAACCTCCCTCGACCTGCTGGCCACACTCTTCTTAATGCACTCCAGGATGCCGTTGGCCTTCCTGGCCGCAAGGGCACATTGCTGGCTCACGGTGAACTTGTCTACCAGGACTCCCAGGTCTTTCTCCGCAGAGCTGCTTTCTAGGAGGTCAACCCCTAACCTGTACTGGTGCATGGGGTTATTCCTTCCCAGGTGCAGGATCCTGCACTTGCCCACGTTGAACCTCATGAGGTTCCTGTCCGCCCAATGCTCCAGCCTGTCCAGGTCTCACTGAATGGCAGCACAGCCTTCCGGTGTATCAGCCAGTCCTCCCAGTTTTGTGTCATCAGCAAACTTGCTGAGGGTACGCTCTGTCCCTTCATCCAGGTCATTGATGAATAAATTGAACAAGACTGGCCCCAGTACCGACCCCTGGGGGACACCACTAGCCACAGGCCTCCAGCTAGAGTCTGCACCACTGATCACCACCCTCTGAGCTCTGTCATTCAGCCAGTTCTCAATCCACTTCACCGTCCACTCGTCTAGCCCACACTTCCTGAGCTTACCTATGAGGATATTGTGGGAGACAGTGTCAAACGCCTTGCTGAAGTCCACATAGACAACATCCACCACTCTCCCCTCATCCACCCAGCCAGTCATGCCATTGTAGAAGGCTATCGGATGGGTCAAGCACGATTTCCCCTTCGTGAATCCGTGCTGACTACTCCTGATCACCTCTTCTTCTACATGCTTGGAGATGGCCTCCAGTATGAGTTGCTCCACCACCTTGCCAGGGATGGAGGTGAGGCTGACTGGCCTGTAATTTCCTGGGTCCTCCTTCTTGCCCTACTTGAAGACTGGAGTGTCATTGGCTTTCCTCCAGTCCTCAGGCACCTCTCCCGTTCTCCATGACTTTTCAAAGATGATAGAGAGTGGCTTGGCAATGACCTCTGCCAGCTCCCGCAGCACATGTGGGTGCATCCCACTGGGGCCCATGGATTTGTGGGAGTCCAGTTTGCCTAACTGATCTCTAACCCGGTCCTCCTCAACCAAAGGATGGTCATCCTTTCTCCAGGCTTCCTCTCTTGCCTCCAGGGTCTGGGATTCCGGGGGGCCAGCCTTAGCAGTAAAGACCGAAGCAAAGAAGGCATTCAGTAACTCTGCCTTCTCAGCATCCTTCGTGACCAGGGCACCCACCTCATTCAGCAGAGGGCCCACGTTTTCCCTAGCCTTCCATTTGTTACTGATGTATTTGAACAAGCCCTTCTTATTGCCCTTGATGTCCCTTGCCAGATTCCTCTTTGGAAGACCTGAGCAAGTTTAAATCCTGCCTTTGGCCCAGAAAAACTGCAAAGGCATTGCTCAAATCTATTGTCCAAGCAGAGCTGTTTTCATTGTATTGGTCATGTGGCAACTAAACTCTCTGGTGTGTAAACAGACATTGCCTTTGTTAGCTATTGAATGTGATAACAGCAGACAGTCTGGTACCCTCTTGTAGTCTAAGGTAAACTACTGTAAGCCTAGACACCTTCTAAATGTAGGAACAAAAAAGTGGGAGACAGGTATGGTGGAAACCGTATTAAATCCAGCCTGACTGCTGTTCTGCCTGGTGGCAGCATTCCTGTATGGCTGATATCTCTGTGACCGCCTGAACCTGTGGAGCTTTGTTTAGAGCTGAAATAGAGTTACTCACTCTGTCTCTGAGCCTCTCTGGTGGAGGTGTAGCTTGCAGTCCTAGATTCTTCCTAGACACAGATGACACAAGAGTTCTCCTCTGCTAGTAATGTGTTTGTGACTTTTGTGTTGCTCCCTGACAACTTCCACTGCTAAGAATAAGTTGTGAAGAGGAATGTCAGTGTGTGTAACTTCTAGGTTTCTGCTATACTAATGGATTTTTTCCAACTTTCTCTGTAAATTCAGTGGGACAGCCTGCTGTGCAGAAGACTATCATATTATCTTTTGTATTCTAAAACGCTAACCTTAAACGCATTCAGACTTTTATTAAAGAATGTTGAAGATGTTCCAAGTAGTCACAGCTTAACTATTTGTAACCCTGTCACCAGAGTGTCACAAGTGTATCTTGCTGTTGATGATCGCCTTGCTTCTCTGAAAACGGATACTTTCAGCAAAACGAGAGAAGAGAAGATGGAAGACCTCTTTGCCCAAAAGGAGGTAATGGTCTATTTCTGCATTGGCAGACCATAGGCTGCAAAGTGTGTGGAGAAGCCACTCGGATCTAGTGTCATCTCTGGTCACAGAACATTGACAGTTTTTCTGTTGGCAGATGGAAGAGGGGGAGTTTCGAAACTGGACTGAGAAAATCCAAGCAAGGCTGCTTTCGTCATCATTAGACACACCTCAACAGCTGCAATCTGTTTTTGAGTCTCTGATAGCTAAAAAGCAAGGACTTTGTGAGATGCTACAAGCCTGGAATAATAGGTAAGAGGACACACGTTGGAATCATGAGCGACACTGATACTGTGTTGATTATAGAACGGAAGAGGTTCTTTTGTACTTTCTCTCCCTGTAGTGCAATTGCTATATAGAGTGTGTTACGACAGCTTGTGCTGAATGTCCTCTACTGGTTAAGACCACAGAGCTGGTTGATTGGAATAGAAAATCATTTGAGGACAGATAATAAAAGTAGTGTGTTGTAGAGCAGAACTTGCATCTGAGAGGAGAAAGTGTCATTTGAATAAAGGTGGAAGAGAGGAGCATGGGAAAGCAATTAATTGGGTGACATCATCTCAGAGGTCAAGACAATGTTCTGGTTTTGACTATCTGAAACATAGCTTTGGCACACGTTAGCAACCATCTGAGTTTGCAGTAAAGACTTGTGAAGGCCTGTTTGGCTGTATTCTAGTACAGAGAAACTTCCTAACTTGTGCCTTTCACAGATAATACCTGTAACCTATCTTTTGATGAATTTTTCTTTGGGTTTTTTTGTGTAGTGGGTTTTTTTTTTTCAGTGTGTGTTTTCTTTAAGATTGCAGGATCTCTTCCAACAAGAGAAAGGGAGAAAACGTCCATCAGTTCCACCCAGCCCTGGGAGACTGAGGCAAGGTGAAGAAAGCAAGGTACGAGTAGCAGGCTAGAACTACTTAATTTTTTTTTTTTTTTCTGGGGCAACACAATAGTCTTAAGACTGGCTTCAGATCACTTAGTAAACTTGTTTTACTGCATCATGTACTTTTCAGCTGTAAAAGCTTGAATTGCATGTTGGTATGTGTATCTTTTCCTAAAGATGTGAATCAAGAGCCATATTACACAGAAGATGACTAAGTATGAATGGGATTTGATGATTTCCTGTGTTGTTTGTGTAGTGTTAATCTGAATACTGTCATCAGAGAGCTGCACTCATTGTCAGGCATATGCCTAGATAGGAAGGAGGTCACCTCGTTAGACCCTAGGTTGTTGCCCATCAGGTTTATCCCTTGTGAAAAACAAAAGGCAAAAAGTAGCAGGAGAGGCAGAGCAAAGAACATAGGGAGGACTGGTAACGAATTTGTAGGTTCACCTCTGTTCTGTGATGTGTCCTGTGGGAACTGGCTGAGGGGATGTATAAATGATTTTGGACTGCTGCCTCAAGAGCTCTGTCTAAGGGTACAGTTGCCAGCATGGTGAACGACCACCCTTTGGGGAGCTGGTACTCTGAGAAAATGTCCAGACTGCAAGGCAGTAAAATATAAGCGTCATACAGAGGGGCTGAACTCCCAGTAGTTCTAACATTAGCAAGGTGCACTAAGAAACCCCACGAGACCCTGGATTTGCTCTGCTGCATGCATACACGTCCTTTCCCCTTAACACGTATTTGTTAGATGCTAAAACACACTTAACCTTGATCTAGCAGCAAGTAGGTTTATATAGAGGAAGAGTGTAGTCTTTAAAGCAGCATACAGAGACGATAGCAGTCATAAGCATCTTTGTGAAGCTGGGTTGCTGTTGCCTTGTCTTTTTCGTGTGGTGGCAGATACAGTGACAGTGCAGTGGGTGGGAGGGCTCTGTTGTGGTACATCTGCTTTTGCAAGTGTTCCACAGAGGAAGGGCTACAGCTATAAAGAGCTTGGCCTCAACACTGGTATTTTGTTATTCTGCCTAGATCAGTAGCATGGACGCTTCCCCACGCAATGCTTCTCCAGGGCTGCAAAATGGAGAGAAAGGTCTGTTGTTTGTTTGTTTGTTTTTCTTAAGCTACCAAAAGAAGCTTGCTGTAACCTTTCTCTGACATAAAATGTCATCCTTTGTCAAATTTGATAATTTGGAGAAACAGTGAATCCCCATTGTGTCAGATGGGAATAAGCCAATTTCTAGCTTACTGTGGTAAAAAGAAAAGTCTGCTTCTAATATGAAGCTGAATTACTAATGATACTAAATTGGCCAGCAAGGGTTTTCCTTTGAACTTGAGTTTAAAAACTTTCAGAGGCTTACTGAGTAACTACATGGAACTTGGGAAATGCCTCTCGCCTCTTCTGTGAAGTGGTTATGGGTGCTGAGACCTCTTACTTGTGAGGCATACTGAGAGTTTGTGGGAACTGAAGGTAGTGGGTGTAAGTGTATGCATCTCCTGGAGGTTATGTGTTACATTGATCAGCTTGCCCATTCCTTTGCTCTGGGTAGTCTTACCTGCTTTCTAAGTAAAAACTTCTTCAAAGCAGACACTGGTGATAGCTTGGCCTGGGAGCAAGCAATATCACTTCTGACAGCCATGTAAAATGCTTTCTTCTGTCCTTGTATTCTCAGAGGATCGTTTCTTGACTACTTTATCAAGTCAGAGCTCCACAGGCTCCACCCATCTTCAGCTGCCCACGCCTCCAGAGGTTGTATCAGAGCATATGTCTGGTGCCAACACACTATCTGAACAGGATACAACAAGCAGCTCAGAAGGTATAGTTCAGTTGTAGTCTTGTATTCTTTCTCTTGCTTCTCTGTGGCAAGTGTATGAGATCCATTTAGGAAACAGCAAATCTGGTAACTCTGTGGTCTGCAACCTTCCTTCTGAATTTACAACTTGAACTTTGATATTGTGATGTAGACTTATCTCTGTTCCAGATGTGTTTGATGGACACTCGCTGGGATCTACAGACAGCCAAGTGAAGGAGAAGTCTACTATGAAAGCTATTTTGGCTAACTTTTTGCCTGGAAACAACTATAACCCCATTCCATTTCCCTTGTAAGTATTGCATAATATATATGATGTACAAAATCACCGGCCTCGTCAAATTGCAGACAGAGCTGTGCATGCTTCCTTTGCTCAGTATATAATTTAAGTCATCACTTGGGTTTGCCTCTGAATAAGCTATAGAATTTCCTCAAGGCAAAAAGTTTTCTGTGTCCCTTCTAGGTGTTTGTAGGTTACCTGCTTTTCTTATTAATGACCCACCTGTGTGCATATTACATTATCAGTTTCTCCTCCTCCCAGCAGGCATGCCTCCTTGAAACTCTTGTGGGACGGGAAAGGGTGGAGGAAGGGGAAGAAAGGTGCTTTTTAACTTCATTGCTGCAGGGAGGGAGCAGAAATGTCCTTCCTCAGCAAAGACTTACTAAAGCTACATGCCCACCTCTTGTTTTTGCTTCCAGACCTCTTCCAAGGGTTGGACTCAAATTGGCATTGTCTGGGTGTAGGTCAGGTTCAATGGCTACTGCATGCTCCCTCAAGTTCCCCCCTCATGTGAAAGTGGGCAGGCTGGAAAGTCTTTCAGCTACTTGGTCTGCGTGCTTTGTAGTGTTTCTTGTTTGACATGAGCCTAACGTTTGGCAGCCTGAGTTTGACTTCTGAATCCTACCCCCAGGGTAGTCGTGGAGACCATGGGCTAATGAGGTAAAAATTAAATGACTGGACCCTACAGATAAGTAAAAGAAAATCTTACGGAAAACCAGGAGGCTTTTGGGAATTTTCTGTGCTAAACTTGCTTGTTCAGAAAAGAGTCCAGGTTTGTCCCCTAACTTCGCTCTGCAGGCTATGCTGCAGGACAGTCAAAACAAACTCAGGCAGGTTTTAGTGCCGTTAGAAACAGTGGCTGCTAAGCAGAAATAGACTCTTACTCTAACTTGGAGCTGGTCTTCTGATATAAGCAGCTTGCTTGAAGTGCTGATTACCCTAACACATTACCATTTTAACCATATAGCTATGAATGCGTCTATTGGGAGAAGCTGATCTGGGGAGCTTTGGTTCCATGCTGAGACTTGCAGCTTGTGCCTGGGAGTGCAGTGATGAGATCTGGGTTTTGACCAAAACTTAACCTTTTCTTTCCACAAACTTTTACCATCTGCTAACAGTCTCCCTATATCGTTTTCATTTAGTGACCCAGATAAGCACTACCTAATGTATGAGCATGAACGTGTACCTATTGCAGTCTGCGAGAAAGAACCAAGCTCCATTATAGCTTTTGCTCTCAGGTACTGGTGTGATTTTGATGTTCATCTGACACATGTTGTACTTTTGCAGCTTTTCTGTGCAAGGAATATTTAAATCTTAATGGTAGGGAACAAGCATGACAGAATTTCTTTGCTCAGCTGTGTTAAGAGTTTCTGCCAGAGCTGAAGTTCTCTTCTTTTACTACTGAGATACGGAAACTAGGTTTTCCAACTTGCAACTGGATTTGGAGCTTTTCTTGCTGAACTCTAGTACGCAAAAATGAATTAGTTGTGTGGTGTTCCCTGTAATGTGGTATTGTTAGACAAAGTGCAACTAAATTTTGCTCAGCTCTCCAGCCTGGAGGAAGTGCAACTGAGCTAGGGAACAACAGTTAGGTATTCATACTGCAGTCTGTCCCTTGCCTACCTTCGGTCATAGCAGCTCTTGCTACTACTCAGCTCTCCAAACCAGCTGCTTCAGTAAATCTTGAGGTTTGTGTGTCAAAAGGCAGCGGGCTTTTAAAGAAGTGCATTCTTGAATTGTGGGAGAGGGAGAAACAAGGGGCAATTTTTCCTGCAGTATGATCTAGAGCCGCTTTCTTCTAAGGGAACTAAGTTCTAATTGTAAAAAAAAAAAAAAAAAAAAAAAAAAAAAAAAAAAAAGCTTTTTCTACTGTGAGTTTTTGTTTCCTGTGGTTGTCTCTGAACTGAATCTTTGGGTTGGTGTTACAGAGTCTCCCAGAGAACAGCTGACTCTTTTCTTTTTTTCCTTTCCCCTTCAGTTGCAAGGAGTACAGAAATGCCCTGGATGAGTTGTCCAAAGCATCTCTGAAAAACAGTTCTGAAGAAGGACTACAGCCGAACAGGTTATATGCAGGAACTACAGTACATAGAGTGAAGGCACAGTGATTGTAGTGAATAAGCCAAAACTAGGATGGGGAAGGAGCCTCAAAATATGCCTCTGCTAGGATCTCTGCTTTCTGATGGAATCTAACACATTCCATGTAACCAATGCATACTTGCAGTATCTGAGTTTCCCTTTCATGTCGGGGACTGTGCTGGCTCCATCACCTGATCCCTTGACTGTGTACATGGTAGGGATTACTGGGCCTGCCTCCCTTTCCTGTGGTGATGATGGAACTGTTGCTATGGAGCCCCGAGAGGATTTTCTCAAGGAGGTGGAGGAGGACAACTTAAACTGTATCCTCTTCCCTTAGCAGTACTTAGTGTTAGGCATGGAGAAGAAATAAATGTACAGGAGTAAAGCAATAGTGTCTTGAGTGGCAGTATTTGTTGGGCCATGACTTCTTTTTTTTCTTTCTACTTTCAGCATGTCAGACAGCAAACCAAAGAGCAGTAGCCCTGTCCGCCTGCCTGAGGCTAACATGGGTCCTTCAAATCGCAGTGCAGAACCAGAACAGCGTAAGACCATTTTGCCAAAATCATATCCACGATGCTAATCTCAGATCAGACTTAAGTCCACTTAACCTGGGTTTCTAGCTCTTGTGAAAGTTAAGTTAGAACAAAGAAAATGCATTCCGAGTTGAAATTGTGACTAGTATTAGAGTTGACTTGATGTACAACATGGAGGGGGGAGGCCTGTTTGTTTGATTTTTGAAGTCTGTGCCCATGATGGCTTTCTCTGATTCTTATGAGATCAGACTTTCATTCCCTGGTATAATATGTTATAATGTAGCGGACCTTGGGTTGTTCTTGAGTGTAGCCTGTTCAGTGGGGTATGATGCCCATAACATGTTCTGACCTCTTTTGACACTGCCTTCTTTTTAAAAAGATGGCAATTGAAATATTTTGAAATGGAGAAGTGAGGTTCTTACTATGTTAAAGATGCTCACATTTGGTCTGTGTTTTCAAATGATTCAGCATTCCAGAATGCTACTCGCAACACTAAATCAACTAACCTGATGGACCTTGGTTGCCTGAAGAATAGCAAATGAGTTACAGTTGAATAACGTCATTCCTCCAGTTAGAACAACGAGTGGAGAATGCTTTTATGAGTCGTGCTTTTGTTAAACTGCCTGTGGAAATGCCAAGGCCAACTTCTTTATTCCTTTTCACTGTAGCAAAGAAGCCATCTGGCGTTTTGTCTTTCTTCCGTGGCACGGGAGGGAAGAGCCCAGACCTGTCTTCCCAGAAGAAAGAGACCTTACGTGGTGCTGACAGTGCCTACTACCAGGTTGGACAGATGGGCAAAGAGGGAGCAGAAAACCAAGGAGCAGAGCCTCAAGGTACAAGACTGTTGAGTCTGTCTTCTGTCTTGGACTGTTACTTCTCCCAAACTTCCTTCATACTTGTAAGGCCCAGAATGTACTCTTGCTCATACTTTTTCAACAGTCCAAGATTACTCTACACGCACTGAAAATGAATGATTTGAGCATCAAATGTAGGTTTCTCCTAAAGACATTTCTTTGCTCTATGAGAAGGGAAAGAGGGTCTTTCAAACCCCAGTAGCTATAGGGACATTGAGTAGTGTGGTCTTGAATGCCTTTGGATTGAGTTGACTTTAGTTAAGCAGCCCAATCTCTCTTCCTTGTGTCCTGTTCGACTTCCATTGTTTCAGCTCATGGAAAAAGAATGAAGAGAAAACAAAGAGAAAGCTTGTACTTATGTGTCTCATGAACAGCAGTGCCCTTCTAGCATACACATATCCTACAATTATAGCTGTATCTCTAATTCCTTACGTATAATTCCCTCTGTATTCTTGAAAAAAGAAAATATTTTTCTTGTCATGTGAGTTTACAAGTAGTATCTTACATGGCTTTCTCAGTAATAATAACGAACAACCCTAACTGAATGGTCCCTTTATGCCTTCAGATGATGTAGATGGAGGAGATGGACAGAAGAAACAGCTGGTGAATCCGCACGTGGAACTCCGTGAGTAGTTGTAAATAATAACTTGAAGTCTTAGTAGGTAAATAATAACTTGAAGTCTTAGCTGGCAAACTCCTTTCTTCATGCAAATGTAATGGAAATCTTGACGTTAGTTGTTATTTTTATTTTGTACTGGGCAGGAAGGAAAAACAAATCAATATACTGTGAGCTAACCTAAAGGGGGTTGACTTTCCTGTAAGTTTTCCATTTCAATTCTATTGGTTTAAACGTCTAAAGTACAATAGGTGTGAGAGAGGGATGTTTAGCACAATAATACTCTTCTAGACATCAGTAAAATCTCGAGTGTCATCTCAGGTAGTCGGAGTATTGCATGTTGTTATTGAGGAAGACTCTTTTTTGCAGAGTTTTCAGATGCGAATGCCAAGTTCTACTGCCGAATTTATTATGCTGGCGAGTTTCACAAGATGCGTGAAGTGATATTGGGGAGCAGTGAAGAGGACTTCATCCGATCCCTCTCTCACTCTATGCCCTGGCAGGCACGAGGTGGCAAATCTGGGGCTGCATTCTATGTGACTGAGGGTAAATGGAGCTTCTTCCCCCTTTGTACTTAGAGGGTATTATTTGGGGATGGTGGTGGTTAGTGTGTCATTTAATCTCTGATTACGTCTAGCCAGAGGGTTGCTGACTGTGAAACGGCCGCGCAGAATGGAAAGTTAAGTGGATTGTTCTGGGGTCTTCGGTATCAGATTATTTGTCTCTTTGTATGTGCAGGAGAACAAAATGTAGTTCTGTTTTTCAGCAGTAGCAGCTAGGGAGGCCAGTTCAGCAGAAGGGTTGTACTCTCTTAGGCAGGCTTCAGAAAACAAAAACTTGAGTATAATTCACAGAAAACTGGTTATTAAAGACACAGTGTTTCTTATAATTCCACATGCTATAGTTGATTTACAGGAATTTCTTTTTTAACTGTAGCTGATTCTAGGCCCCTACTTAAAACAAGTCTTGAATGGAAGGATCTATAGGCTGTTTCTGTTGTCTGTATAAGAAGCCCATATAGCTGAGGTAAATCTAAGTTGGGCAGTCTCTTCTCCCTGATTTGCTAGAAGGCTGAAATCCAGAAAAACTGAAATTTGGAATATGTGAAGTAAAAAAGTTTATAAAAATGAGCTTCTGTAGCTAAGGATTTAAGAGAATTGTAGCCCTTCCATTTTTCAAACCACTTCAGCTGTGTGACAGCTCTAAAGAACTTGCAAAGAATACATCACTTACTGTATGTAACCCTGTTGCCTCTGTCTGATGTTAAAACAGATGATAGATTCATCTTGAAACAGATGCCGCGTCTGGAAGTCCAGTCGTTCCTCGACTTTGCTCCACACTACTTCACTTACATTATTAATGCAGTTCAGCAGAAGGTAGGGTTTTTTTTTTTACAAAAAGTGCCTTTTATTTTGGGCAGTGTTCTATATTTTACAGTTTCCATTAACCTCTTTCATAAAAAAAAAATGTCAGAGTGTATGAGTTGTACTAATAATGTGTTTTTAAGATGAAAAGTGGGAATTTTGTTAGAGCTTCTAAGCTGTAATACACAGTCAGACAGAACAGTGGCACCTCTACTATTTGGTTGCTGATTTTCCTGTACACAGAGATCTTACCCCATGTCTTCTCTTCATCAGAAGCCCACAGCACTGGCCAAAATCCTTGGGGTATATCGAATTGGATACAAGAACTCTCAAAACAACACTGAAAAGAAGCTGGATCTGCTTGTCATGGAAAACCTTTTCTACAGCAGGAAAATGGCTCAGGTAAGAACCAAGCGTTCTGTTCTCTTGCAGTGCAGCTCTGACTGGGAGCAAGAGCAGGGTTACCAGCAGCCATCTAGGTAACTTTTAACTTTGCATGTACTGTCTATGTCTAGCACTGCTCAAAGATGACAGTTCGTGCCTGTTTCCTTGTTATGTGATCCTTGGTAACCTGATGTCTATATTGGCTAGTTCAGATAGCTGTAGTGCAGGCTTCAGTTTTTAGAAGTTTTATTTGTCCCTGCATCTCTGGTGTCTGAGAGAAATCATTGCCAACCTAATTCAGAAAATGTGAAACCTTTTTGCAAAGCTTTTAGAAGAACTAACGGGGATTACGGGCTAATTTGTTGAGGAGGAGTGCCTCACTGATGGAGATAATGAGCTACTGTGTAGTGGGGGGAAACTAACAATGTTTTGAACCCACTGTTCTCTCTCTGAACCCCTTCATGTGTGGGACAAGATTTTGAGTTCAGCCTTACTCTTTGTGAAGGAAAAGTGACCTTTATGAGGCAGTAGAATGAAGACCTTAAAAGGACTGGGGGAAAATTCTCTTCAAATACAGAGTTGATGCTGAAAAGGAAGTTCAAAGAAATGTTGCTTCTAAAACTAGATAATATCAATTCTTTCCACCTTCCCTTCCAGTTTGACCTCAAACAGGGGATGTTTGTGGGAGGAAGTGAACTGAGGGAGTTCTAGATAGATCTAAAGGATGTTATTGTGGATTTTCTTTTTGTTTGTGTCTTTTTTTTTCTTTTTTTTTTTTTTAAAAAAAAAAAATCATGAGGGTGGTCAGGCACTAGAACAGAGACCCAAAGAGACTGTGGACTCTATCCTTGAAGTCAGTCAGTCAAATCTTGACTGGACAGGGCTTGAACAACCTTCTCTAACAGGACCTACTTCAAGCAGGGCATTGGACTGGAGACCTCCAGAGATTCTTTCCGATCTAATGATGGTCTGTCTCTTGGCTTGCCAACAGATGTTAAATGGTGCTTCATGTAAGACCCACCTCCCTCTTCAGTGGCTTTACTTTTGTCAGCATTTGAGTCTGTAGAAGCTGGCTGGAAAACTGAGTTTACCCATACAATATAAAAATAGAGGCACCCCTTTTTGCCTTAAATTAGGCTAAATATTAATGAAATAACTTGCCTAAAATTTGTGAATTGAGGTGGCAGAGCTTTCATGTATGCTTACATGCTACTTTCCACTCAGGAAACTCTAATTTTTGTAGTATGAAAATGTGTTGGTTTGGGGTTTTTTGTTAACTGTCTTCCTCCTGTGGAGAAGGAAAGAGTTAGGTATGTTGAAGTCTTTAACCTCGCAGAACAATGGAACAAAGTAGTGCTGTTCTCCATTTGCAGGTTTTTGACCTGAAGGGCTCCCTCCGGAATAGAAATGTTAAAACAGACACAGGCAAGGAAAGCTGTGATGTAGTCCTGCTGGATGAGAACCTTCTGAAGATGGTCCGGGACAATCCTTTGTACATCCGTTCCCACTGCAAGGCTGTGCTGAGAGCTTCCATACACAGTGATTCCCAGTTCCTCTCCAGCCACCTCATCATCGACTATTCCCTGCTGGTGGGTCGTGATGATACCACCAATGAGCTGGTTGTTGGGATCATTGGTAGGTTGTTTTTTGTATTTTCCTGCTTTCATCGGGTGAAACTGCTTTCTTCTGGTTCAGGTGTTTATAGTACTCTTAGAACTGTACCGCCACCACAGAGATGTGTGTCAGGAAAGCTTGTCTTCTTCCTGATGGAATACCACCCTCACCTCTCATGGGTATTCAAACTGGAGGCAGGAAGTCTTCTCTCCAGCTCTTGTATGGGCTTGTGTTAGCATTTGCATTACTAAGAATATACACAGGAGGCCTCACAGGTAGGGAAAAAGCAGTCAAGTTGGTGTTTAATCTACACTTTGACTCCAGTTGAAGTAGGAAAGGTTATTTGTATGCTTTTATGTGTTTAATCTTTAAGTTCAGTAATGCTTACATAGCCATTTAAATTTTAACTTGTGTGGAGGGGATCTAAGGAGAAACAATATTGGTAGGGATGGAAAAGGGAAGTTAAATGTCATGGGATCACTTGTGGTTGTGTAGTCTGATATGGATGGCAATGGATGCCAATGGATAATATGGATGGCAATGCAGTAATTACTTTACCACATCCTCTGACTTTTAGTTGGAAAGTAGAGACTCATCTTTAGATAGGCAAAGTTGTATTGTGCAAAAGACTTGGAGATGAAGCCATTTTGCAGGATGTGGAAGTGACTCTTGGAAATGAGATGTTCTTGAAACCTAGCTCAGAAATGCTTCCAGCTGAGATCTCAAGCCAGGAAGTCTGAATTACTCTTTTTTCTGATAAAGCTTGAAACCCATTGCAATAACATTTCTAGTTGAGAATTGAAGTTCTAGCTACAAAGAACTGCAAGTTGTTATTACTTTCTGGTTTTGTAGACTCTTGAATATTTGGGTAAATGGGATGAGACTCTGCTCCTTCTGTACGTGTGGCTTTTTGCTGTCCTATGGAAAGTCTTACCTGATTAAAGAGTGTATTATATGATGTTTAAAGTTATCAGTTCCTTCACTGTGATGACAACAGCTGTTCATGATCTGAAGGAGCTTGTTTAACACAAATGTCTTCAAGAAAAGAGAATATGCCTACTCTATCAGGCTATCACAATGTTCTCTAAATGATGTCCTGAGAACTTGCAAAGTACTCAAGCTAAATTTGTGGTGGGGGCAGAACTAAAAACCATTAGCTTGGACTGAGTTTGAATCTGAGGTCAGAATCTCTACCTATTTTTAGATCCTAATGTGATATAGGAAACAAGTAAGTTAGGTCTGTGAGGAGCTGTGAAGACTTTTTGTTTGTAGGCCCTGTTATGTGGGGCTCTGGGCCTTGGGGCATGAAGTGACAGTACTTAGTGCACAAACTGATGATATTGGTCCCAAAGCACCCTAGGGGAGCGTTTTAAAAGAGTATTCAGGTAAATGGGTAAGTCTTAAGATTGACAGGTCTGGATGAGTTTTGTGTAAAGCACAGCTGAGGTGAAACGTGGTTACTTATGGTGGCCTTTTGTAAATCTAGAAACAGTAAATTCAAAATTTTATAATTACAGTTGTAGTCAAATGTTAGGAGATAATGATATCCAGTAATGAAAAATTTAACTTACTGCAGCTTCAGCTTTGCAGACCAAAATGTTCATGTGCTGGTAATGACTGAGCACGCTTTCTCTGAAGGGGGCTTGGAAACAATTCTGAAGTCTTCTCCTTGCAGCCCACTCTTCCAATCAAGGTCACTGGTGGTGTTTCCAGTCTTCCATATCATGAAGTGAAAAGTGTTTGCTTTCTGTTACCAAATCTGTAGGTGGCTGCAATGATGAGGAATGCTATTAGCCTAAATGGATAGGTGTACAAGTCTTGATGCTGCTAGCTGTCGCAGTAAAGTAGCGGGAGCTGTTACAGCGAAGTGGGGATTCTTGATATGTTTCTGGGATGAGGATCAGCTAAGTGACTCTTGTAAATGAGCCCTTGAAACTCTAACATGGATAAAGACAGACATGCCTGGGCAGTCTGTTTTTGTAGAGGCAGGAAGAGTTGATTCTGATCTTGCTGGGCTTTTAAGATATCGTATTCACCCTACCCAAATATAATCAATACTCTGGAAAGTGAGGCAACTGGTAGGGGGAACACTGAAGTTCTTCTGGCTATGGAAGCATACTGCTTTCTTGCCCTTTTTGAGGGGAAATAGATACATTTTAGAACAGCATTACTTGGGTTATAGCAGATATGACATGTTTGTGTGTGGATTTTTTTTTTATTGCTACAGACTATATTCGCACTTTTACCTGGGACAAAAAGCTTGAAATGGTGGTGAAGTCAACTGGCATCTTGGGAGGACAAGGTAAGTCCAGAATGAAAGCAAAACTTTTGATCGTGTTTCCTTGTTACCTGGAAGCTTCCAATAACTGTGCTAATAAAGCCACAACTTCCCCACCATGCAGATTTACAACACTAGATTAAGTTGTCCAGAACACGGAAGGAATAACAAGTTTCAGAAAAATTAATACATTGATCTGCCTCCATGAGTGACCCTTTAAGTATTGTGGTTCCTAGGAATGGGGTAAAGGTCATCTACTTATCAAACTGTTCTTTCCCGTTTCTTAGTTACCAACTACTCGCATACAAACCTAGTCATCCATACAGAGATACTAGCAAAAAACCTTGCTGCCTGGTTTCAGAAGATGTTTTCTGAGTCCAGAAAAGCAGATATACCCTGAGCTGTTAGTGTGGAGGAATCCTTGTCAAATGATTGACTACTGTGCCTGTATTTTGAGGAGCTGAGGAGTTCCCTTTGTAGAAGTGAGTAGAGCACCTTTTGTGCAGCATTGCCTAGTGTTGGCCACATGTTAGTAGGAGGGCTGGAAAGAGATGGGAAGGGGAATGCTTGATGTACCACTGCTGAGGTGTCTGGAGAAGATAAAAGCATGTCCGTAGAGTGAAATTCTTCATGGGAGAAATTTGTATCTCTGCTGGAAAACCTCAGACCTGTAAACAGGAGAAGAGAAAAAGAAACAAACTGATCAGGGCTGATGCAAAAAGCCTAGGTGGTTCCTCTAACTTCAGGTATCTCAGTTCAGCGTTTAGGGGTCCAGACCTTGATCTGTCTTTTCTCCTAAATGTTTAATTTTTTTTTTTTTTTTTTAAAAAAAAAGGGGTAACTGATAATGCATGTTGGTTCCAAGACACTTCCATGTACAGTATGCCTTCGTGATTATGCTGTCTGGTGTTGTAATTTCATGTGATATCTGTCTGTACTGCAGTATACTCTTTTACCCATTTCTAACTGCTCTTGACTCTTGCACATTAGGTAAGATGCCAACTGTGGTCTCGCCAGAACTGTACCGGACCAGGTTTTGTGAAGCTATGGACAAGTATTTCCTGATGGTGCCAGACCACTGGACAGGTCTGGGCCTGAATTGCTAAGCTAAAGCCCATATTGGGAAAGCACAAGAGGACAATGACATTATAGGCCACTCTTTCTGCAGTCTGTCCAGCAGTAAGCAAGAGGATTGCAGTTCCATGTCTACACTGACCGTGTGTGTCATGTTGTGAAGTGTGAAATCTGCTTGTTGCACTTTAATCCTCACTCGGAGGCTGATAAGTGAACCGGCCTCACTAAGGATCTAAGCTGTAAGGTACCACTGAACAGCATTGATAAGAGACTTTCCCTCTGTCAGTAGGGAAGGTGATGCTATCCCCATCAAGTGTAAGAGCACTGAAACAGATACTATCCCGTTCATGATGGTGTAGAAGTACATGATCTCTGTAAGTCTTGCACTGCCTAAGTGGTGGTGAATATGAGCAGCTCATGCTTCTGTAGTGGACGCGTGGTACTGCAGATGTGAAATAAACCCTCCTCTGTGTGAGGGGGTGGGTGAGAGAAGAATGAAGTTAATTCCTGAGTTCTGCTATTGTTGCAGTGGTCTGTAGTTGGCCTGTTTAGGATCCATAAATAACTTATCCTGCTTATGCTCTGTAGCTTCAATTTTTCCTGGGCTCTGTAAACAGTATTTTTTTTTTTTTTTTAAAGGCAGCTCCACAGCTATAATGCCATATCACTACATCTTTTAAGTTATATTACTGCAGTACAACTCCGTCTTTATCTCTCCTAATTTCATTTTAGCTGAATCCCATAAAAATGGGTTGTCAGTCATCAGCATACTGCAAAACCCAAAACATATCCCTTCAATCCTAAGCAGTACTTTGATCTGAATGTTGCCCAAATCTCTGGAAATGGGTAACTAAAAAATATACCCTTTAATTTAACAAGACTTGATTAATTATAGTTATGAAGCTGATTAACCCTTTCCTTAGCAGAAGGCACTAAGTTGCTAGACAAAATGAAGCATACTGCCTTAGAGTGACAACTTTCTCCTTAATGGAACGGTCATTCCTGACAGATCACTTCAAATCCATTTCAGTTCCCTAGGACTTTCAAACAATGCATTTACCTCATGGTGAAACTTTGCCTGGAGAATGTTTTTCTTGCATTTGTGACATGCTGATGAGAATGAGCATCCAGATCTTATCACACTGTGCAGTCCCAATGGAAAAACTCTCTCTTCAGCAGTATTAGATTTTTTTTGTTTGTTTTTTGCACCACTGAGATGAATGTAGTCGTCTTTTTCTATAAAAAGAAAAACCTGAACTAACAGGGTATCTTGTATGATTGATAAGATGTGCAGAGATCTGTGAATCTCTGTTATGACAATAAGCACTTCTTTCCATTTTTATTAATTTTTACCTGTTTTTGTAGGTGATGAGTTTACTTTTTAGCTTCATTATAATATAGGCCAGTAAATAAGAGGGGATTTTATGAGTTTGAGAGGCAAGTATACTGTCCTTTGACTCCCAGTCTCTGATCGAAGGACTTTAAATGAACATGGAGTCTGGGACAGTGTAGCTCTTTGACCACTTGCTCATTCTGACCAGTTGCCTGGTAATGCCATCGTCACTGTAACTATTGATTGAAATGTGCATCTTATTCACTACTCCCATGTTCAGTGTTTTCTTCTGCAGCAGATGGTGGTGGCTCTGTTCAGGAGGGACAGCTGGGCAGCACTGAGAAAGGAAAATGCCAGCAGTGAGAATTGAACTGTTGGCTCCAAAAACAACCAGTGCAACTCAGGTCTGAGCTGCCAGGAGGCAACAGTCATTTGTGTTGGAAGAAGTCTTCCCCACCCCATTGCAAAGCCTTACTGGAGGATGAGCAAAGATGCTAACCTTGAAGCAGCAGAAATGAAAGTATTCTCACTTCCTCTGTACAATGTAATTATTGTTTCTGGGGGTGCAGTGTTGAAGGTTGCAGTGATGTGTGCTGTGGAAAGATGACATGGTGGTACTTGCTTCCTCTGGCCCAGAAGCCCTTCAGTCGAGCACAGTGCATCAGGTACAGCTGATCACCTCTGGGACACATCTTGCCTCCTGTGTTGAAATGTACTCCCAGGATGGCTAGCTGTGTGGGGGGCATTGTGTAATGAGGAACCAACCAGTCCATCAGCTTAATGCTACTCTCACTTCTGTGGCTTCTACCTTCTGCCTTGGTCCATTGATGTGAAAGAGCATGCCATGCAGCCTGAATCTGTTCCAGTCTCGGTTAAAGTTTACATGTGTTCTTCTTCCTTTCCTTCCTAAAGTTTACATGGAAAAAACTTGACTTGCCTGACCAGCTAAGGTGACTGAACAGCAGCTGGTTATGTTATCTTCCACCTTTGTCAGTATGCGGATTGGTTGATGGAGCATGAATATGGGTAGTGTCATGGCATCTGCGCTAGGCTAATGTAGAGCTGTGATGTGCTAGCCCTGTCCTGTCACCAGTAACCCTTACTCCGGTCATGCGTGGCTGCTCTATACTGCTTGTCTTCCAGAGTCGCAAGCAGCTGGCTTTAAAGCAATATGATCATCTGACTGTAGCTAATGTTCCCCTGTACATGACAAGCGTGAGGCCCTCAGCACTGTAAAAGTGAGAGAACCTTCCACCGGCCAGCTGTTTTGCAGCCTGTGAACGCAGAGTCCAGATGTGTGCATTGTGACCTTCTTGGGCTGAAGTTGCAGCAGTTGGAGTGATTTGCAGGAGTGATCTTGAGCTAGCATCAACAGCTAACTTTGGGTCGGGATGTGGCTGATAGACTAGTCCTGATCAGACTGGAGTAAATAGCAAACTCCTAGTTGTGAGTAACACAGTAGCTGCAGTATCAACTGGAATTGGGACATCTTTGGGTGCCATCTGACATAAAGCTGTAAGCATTTCTAGTTCAAATCCCAGGAGTTGAACAGATCTCCTCAAATGTTCCCTTTTCCGAATAAGAATTGTCCTGGCATTCACTTGCTACAAAGCTGACTTTCTCAAAAGGAGAGCAATACTTCATGCAGAAGGGATCTTCGAGAGTGCTCCTTGTGGGGCTGTGTTAGGACTGTTTCCCTGCAGCATGCCTAAGGATGTCCTAGGGGAACAACCTCGGCATTACATGAGCCCTTTGATTGATTAGAGTTTTTTTATTTCTTTGTAACATAGGTTTAGCATATATGTCTGTAAGCAAATCCCAGTTGCAAACATGAAGACTGCATTTCTTCAGAGCTACACTGGCTCTTTTTCTTCTGTTGTTTTGATCTGAGGCCTTGTGACAAATGTCTAAATCTTGTCCCAGTTAGAAGTGATGATTTGAGTCATTGTGTAGACAGCAGAATGCCTTGTGGTGGCCCAGCGATGCATTCTGTCCCCCAAAAGCACATGAGGGACTCTTGCTGGTTAAGTAGCTCTGCTGGGCTCAGGGCGGTTACCTGTGGAGTGGACTCTCCTCTGTGAGAATGACCAAAACCAAATGAATCGCTCACTAGCAGGTGGACAGACTAATCATTATTCAAAGCACTTAATGTACCATAATGTATTTCTAATCTACCTTGGTTCAGCTGTATTTTATAAAATTGATGTACTAAACTATTTGAGAATAACTGCCTTGACTACTTGGAGAATCAAAATGTAATGTATATAGATACAAATAAAGTGACTAAAATATACTTGAGTCTATTCCATGTGGTGGAGCAGTTAGGTCTCTTAGCATCCCATTTTCGTGGTCAGAGGCTAAGCCCTCTGCTTACTCTGCAGCAATTGCTCTGTTGGAGGTTGCCAGCTTTGCATGCAGCGTAAGCACACCTGTCACGTCTCTATACCTTGCAGCTCATCTCTTCTAATGGAGCAGGACCTCTGGGCAGCTCTCCAGGTCAGTGGCAGTAGAATGTGCAAATAACCTTTCATGCACTTCTCCCACCTTCTCCCCAGCTGCTTTTCAACACAGTGCTGTGTGAGACAGGGAGGCAATTTTGTCCAGGAGAATGGTGGTGGTGCCGTGGCCCAGCTCTTCCAAGAGGTAGAACACATTCCTCAGGAAAAATCTCCAGGTATTTCCATAGTCTTCTCTTAAGTGGACTAGATAAAGAAAAAATCCAAGGATGTCTGAAAATTAATGGCATATCTTGATTGCTTCATATTAACCTGGTATATAGTAATCTCCTCTCTTAAAGCTAAAAATGATGTGTGATTAGTTCTGGGAAGGGGACTTGTTGGTTCCTAGAATATAAAACTCAAAATCTAAAACTTAAAGATTTTACCTATATTGTGTGCCATCACCACTTTTGCAGGTGAGTTTTGAGTTCTTTTATGTGCTGCAGTATGAAACTGCATCAGAAGTTGTCTCACCATGGGGGTGTGAGCAAGGCAAAAAGCGGAATACTCAATTTGGGGGCAGTGCTGCCTTATGCTGGTGTAAGATTGAGTGGTGGGATTTCAGGGGCTTCTGGCATGAAGTTGAAAAGCACAAATGCAGGATTATCAGAACAGCATTCCTCTAATACTTACACGTGGGACTGCCAACACCTAGTAAAGGACAAGAGTTTGTGCTCTAAGCAAAACTTCTTTTGGTCGGTACTGAAGTCATCAGTATTAGAAAATGAAATGGTAATTGCACGTGTTTTCCATTGATGCAACTGATGGTATGAGACACTGGCCAACTTCTCTACTACCACCTTGCTTTAAACAATACTATTATTTAAAAAAAATAAAAAGAAAAGAAAATGTTGGTATTCACCATCCTGGTCTATGCTGTAATGTCTCAATTTGAGTCCTATGATGTCCTAATGTGAAGATACACAAGCAACAAGGAGTACTTCAGTTTTAGTGTGGAAGTTTTAAGTCAGTGCAGATACAGAGTAACTGCACAGTGATTGGGAAAAGCCAGGCCATCCCTCATTTCTCCCCATTTTCAGGACGCAGAACTGGAAATCTGGCACACTAGAGATGTGAGATCTAGCTGTGCTAGACACTGACACTAGCCTAGTATTGCCACTAAGGTACTAAAGTAATAACAAAACAGGAATGTAGGGTCTCCAAGCTCCTGCTGTGGAGCCTTGGTTTGTTGTCAGATCTCTATAAGGAACAAAAAGAACCAAAAAAATAAACCATTTTTTGGTGACAGGAGGTTTCTCTGTATATGTGTGTGCCTGGAGGCATAGCCTGCTTCTCAAAGGATGAAGGATGACAGAAACAGGTAAGAGTGGGTTGGGGGCTTGTTTGGTAATCCAGCAGAGTCAGAATGAGCCCCAACATGTGCATCCTGTTACAATGCCTTGTTCTCCAGCCCCTGCCACCTCTCATGGCATGAAAGTCTTACACCGAGTGATGTGTGCGAGGGCAGAAAGCAATGCTTAGTTTGAATGATGATAACCCATGCTGAAATATCCCTGGTTATGAATTATTATCATCCTACATACTGAGTCTAAGCTTTGCAGAGCTCCAAGCAAGCTAGTTTCTTATACACCATAAAGCCAGTGTTGTTGAGTGTTTCCAAAGGCACAAGGTTGTCATCCTATAAAACCATGCTCGTTCACACAGCTTGGCCAGTTACAGAGGCTGTTTCTCAGTTTAACTCCTGCAGTGGCTTGCAATAATACATGAAAGCAGAGTTGTTAGCAGCCAGCCAGCTCCTTATTCCCTCCGCATTTTTTCCTTGGGTGAGATCCTTTCCTACTGGTCTGTGTCACTTGTGGAGCTGCTTTCATTGCACCTCCTTTTCTGTGTAGCTTCTCTGTTGGAGACCTTGCTTGTAGATCTCTGATAATGCAAGTTTACCTACGGAATTAGCTGATGTAAGGTCTCTGGTCCTAATTTCAAGGCTCTTTCTAAGCCCAGTCTGAAGGCTACCTAACTCATCCTTAGCCCTTGCAGCCTTAGCAAGCTGTCTTCTGACTCCTTCCAGTTTCTTACAGCTATATTCCAGTTGTTTACAGCTATATTAAGTAAACAAGTTCTAGAAACAGGAGAAATGGGCTAGGGCTGCAGGAGCTGTTGTGTGAGGAGTCCTGAGGAGAAAAAATAGAGCTTTGGTAGTGAAAGGTCCATTGCAGTCAATACTCTTAGGGTGACAGAACTGGCTGTACATGTAAATATGCAAGACGAGTTGTAAAATCTCATTGCCATTCTGAAGGAGAGATGTCTAGGCTTAGTAATTATAGCCTCACCTTTGAAGTGCTGAAGATGACTTGTGTGGGGAAAATAGCAAGCATGTAAAAAAGCAAGCATGTCAGTAGAAGAAGAATGTGAGAGAAGAGTATAAAAGCTGACTTATGCCAATTATCATATTGGAAAGTTATTCTTACAGAAGTGTGTGTTTTGGCTGCCAGAAACAGAAGAATCTCAGCTCTGAGGATTTTTGTGGTGCTTCATCTATGAAGCTGACAAAGAGAAGGTGGGAGAAAGAGGCACAAAACACTACTGAAGTTAAAAAGAAAAACAAGAACCCCCCCCCAAACTGGTAAGAGTGTGCCTGTAGCTGAAGTAGGAAATTACTGAGAAATACTCCCTACCATTCCCTAGAAGTGTTTAGCCTTTGGTTACCTGCACATGATCCTGAAATTGCAGTCTTGAGTGAAGTTTCCTGGACTTTGTCTTCAAAACAGAATTTCATGTATTACAAGGTCCCATGTGGTGTTATTTGTGTTTGGCATAGGGACAAAATAATTTAAGAGTTTACTGCAGTTAGGAAGGCCTTTTTGCTGAAAAGGTAGCTGTGAGGAAAAAAAACACTGATTAATGAATAGCTAATAGAAGCAAATTACAGATTGTTTTGTTTTGTTTTGCTTGTAAAATGTAAGCTGTTTGAGGGCCTGCAGGAGACCAGCTCCTCGGTCATCGCTGCCACCTGCTGGCATGCCAGTTCGAATTTTCAGTTCATCCCCTAGTGCGAAGGCTGGCTATATGTTTGCTTAAGTTACCTCACAGGATATAAAAATTGTAAGACAAAATACGATCTTAGTGACGGTTCTGCATTGTTTTCCGGGTGTCTAAATGTGCTGTGAATTTACCTCTGAAGAGGTGGAGGACTGAAATCCCATAATCATAGAACTATAATAGCTGGATGTGTACTTCAGTGAGGACAGATACCTTTTCTGTTAGTATCTATAGTCAGTAAAAAAATGACAGCTGTATCCTGCTCCTTGTTGAAGAAAGGCTGTTTGTACTAAGGATCCTGGGCCTGTGGAATTTGCTTCCCAGTTTCCATCCAAAATAGCAGGAACAGTGTGGTGATCTCGGTACGCCTGCACAAAACCAGTTTACAGCCTTTTGTGATGTGAACACAGTACTTTTTGTTTTGTTTTGTTTTTAATGTTTTGTACAGTGAAAATAAATTTTTAATTCCACGTTATCTGCTAGTTAGATATATTTCTATAGTAATGTGTTTTTATAGATGTATACCATAGTAAATAGTGGTTGAACATAGTATAGTATTTGAGTAGTGATTAATCACCATAGGAATGTCAGAATTCATGACTACTATAACTTTTATTCACTTGTTTAGTTTTGGGGGAAAACCCTTACTTTCTTCCACTATCTCTCATCAGCATTTGGCTGGAGCTGTCTTGTGTGCTTGAGCTTCTGTCCAAACAGCAGACAGCTCTGTGTTCCTGTCTCGGAGCTCTCTTCCTTTCACTGGCAATGGCAACTCTGCCCATTCTTGGGTAGCACACCAAGCCTAGTAGCCCTAAAACCCAACTTAATGATAAATATTTTCATATCCAGTTTCTGTAGGCACCCTTGTTTATATGCACAGAATATACAGCAAATGAAGGCATATGTTAAGGATTGAATCAAAGGCAATTTAATCACTGAAGCTGTTTTTGCTAAAGATACCTCCAGAAAAAAATTAGACAGTTTGACTGTTTACTGCTCTTGACTCAGCCCCGCTTCTCTGTTGAACTGTAACCACTGAGTGAGTAACTGATGCAGCTGAGGAGCCGGCACATACTCACTTCTGGAGTCTCTGCCAACCTTTGCAGAAGCAGAAGGCTGGGATCACTCACCTGGTACACTGCTCCAATGCGGATCCCTGAGAGGGAATACTTACGCAGTACTCTTTAAACCTGAGAGTGAGCAGTGAACCGATGTAGTAATGCCAGCCTGTGTTAAAGATGCAAAGACAATTAATGATCAAAATACCAAAGTCCACGTTGAATTCTATAATGGGTGTTAAAATAACTAATACTGATTTACAGCAGTATCATTTGTTAGTGTACTTAGTGGCTTCTGAAGCTTTTCAGGTGAGGACAAACCGAGCAGTTAAAACTTGGTTGTCTTCTAAACCCAGTATGCTTAGGGAAGTAGGGGACCTGCTTGTGCTCAGTGATTGATGTGGAGTTAATTCTAACTTTAAGGGCATGTATGCTGTAATTTAAGACTGAATTTAAGATGAACTTGGCCTACAGTTTGCTGTCATATGATGTATCATGTTTTTGTCCTTCTGTCATATTACACAAGGAAATTGTGCACTGAGATGCTATGTTGTATAAAATAAAGCATTTACATGTTTATGCACACAGTATTTTTCTTTTTCTGCACAGGTAGGGAATTTTTTTTTTTCCCCATGTATTCAGATGTTGATGTTGTAGTATAACCTCTAATGGCCCACACTGGTATTTACAAGAACAGAGCTCTTCTGCTTTTCTGCAAGTACAAAAGCAACGAAAAAATATTTCTGAGGAAGGCTGATAAATGTTTTCTTTAAGAAAAACTTGTTCTGTAAGCTCAGTGAAATTGCTGCCATTGTCCTTATTTTACCAGAAAAATATTTGGACTCCTGATTTCAGAATCAAACCCACATCTCTCATTTGTCCAAAATTTTAAAGGCATTTGTTAAATACCTATGTGGACATTGCAGTATTTATTTGGTTTTTAGCCTGTGTTAGTGTTAGATCCCTGTGCTCTACTAATTATGCTGCAACAGGATAACATTCTGAAGTAAAAGTTGTGCAGAATACCTATGATTAAGACTCTTTCCCGCTATTTAAGATTGCAAGTAACACTTCTGCTCTGCTGTTTTCTGCTATATTTAGTATGATGCCCCTCTATTCTCAGCTAAGCAACTATAGGTACAAAGTCCTGTAGGAATCTGGCCTTTTCTGTACAGTGCACATGCATACTTATGTACTGTAGCTCAGCCCTTAGCCCTCAAACACCTTGAGAACAGAAAGGTGAAAAGGTGACAAAGTGCCTACCTGTCTTAGCTGAACTGAGCGCAGCTGTGCGCGTAACGCCACATCCTACAGAGTTACCACATCTTGTGTGATGCCTTAAGCACAGAGACCTATGTTATTGCAGCTGTAATTCCCCACATAGGCCTTATTTTAACAGCGGCGACTGTGGAACAGGGGTACCCTACGGCTGCAGCTGCACGAGAGCGTGCTCATGCTAAAAAAGAACAAAGAAGAGGAGGTACTGACAGAACATCAACTGGCACTTCTCGGCTCTACTGGCTGGCTAGGCATACAGGTATTTCTTGCGTGCTGTTCCAGCCTCAAGCCTGAACAGAAAAATTGTGCACTAAAACACAGTTCACTCACTCTAGTATATAACTGGAATAACAAAGTCATTCAAGACGTAACGATCTGGTGACCAAAGGTAGGGTAATAGAGTAAGTGAACATAATTACTGAAAAGCGAGCATTGAATTACAGTTGCAGAGACAAGATGGGAATATAGTAACTTTTTGCCATTGTTTACATAGGATATTTTTCTAATATAGCCTCAGCAAAAATGAAACACATAGTGTCCCGGACGTGGGCTTCTGTTACTGAACTAGCCAAGATCTTCTGATATAACAAAAAGTAAACTAGCTACCTGATGAAAAAGTTGTATATCTAGAATGGCACAACTGGGATTGCTTAATGTACACATATGCACATAACGAGGAAGAAAATGTGGTGTGCGGGGGTTTTTTTCCTACCAGGATTATAAAGACTATCTGAAACACATACTATAGGGACAAAATGATTTTCTAGAAACTCCAGGTCAGCTGTATGAATTTCTAATGGCTAAAAGGGTCTGTAATCAATTCTGGTTACAATGTGTTCTTGTTGACATGTCTGGTACTTGACAAGGATGGAAAGGAAAAGAGTAAGGTCGTTCTTTCTGTGGCTCCACGGTAGCCTATAATATGCAGAAATTATATCTACTTCTTTATGGAAAAACAATATTCTGCTTTCTGTCCCTTAAGCCATAGAAAGAGAGAACATCTTTAAGGCAGTATTCCCCATTCCAGCTCAGTGGTATAGCAAGAATTCACCAAACTAACTTGTTTTTACTGTGTATCATATTCTAAAGAAACCCCAACCCCTACTTAATTCAGCTCTTGAATGTTTTTTGAAACACTGACATTTAAGTGAGGTAGACGTTTTCTTACAAGATGTGTTGGCTTGTGAAGAATGCATGCCAAGTGTTAACAGACACGACTCATAGTCTTAGTCAAGAAATAGTCTGCAGAGTACAATGATCATATACATTCATTTAGGAAACATTCTTCTTTATGCCCAGCTAACTGTAATTAATTTCTGTTGGCAGCTAGTAACATACAGAGAAATCTGTTGGAGCTTAGAAAATTAGTAGCACAAGGAGGAGTCTGTTTAATGCTGGAGGTAAGTACTTAATATTGTGTTGATGATTTACCTTTAGTTGTTTATTATCCAAAGTATGGTGGCTTACATATAGCTGGAAGAAAAAGTTAGTAATGAAATCTAGCACAGAGAGAAGACCAAGGCTGAAAGTATTTGGACTTGGAATGTTACTGTTTTCAGATGCAAAATGTCAGTAAATGAAATAAGTTCTTTTTATGCATTCCTGCTGAAAACTTTAAGTTTTAATATTTAAAGACTTAAAAAAAAAAAAAAAAAATTACGTCTTTTTATAAACTGATAAAAATATATGGAACTTCCACAACTAATTAAACCTGAAGCATGCCCATGAATGGAAAAAATCAAACTTGCCAAGTTTGATCAAAACAAGATCTTTCCAACCACAAACTATATAAAACCAATATGTTGCTTGAAACTTTTGCTATATTCTCTTTATTCTATTTTTGTGCTTTTTAGCAGCAGTAGAAGCTAAAGGAGCCAAATGTGTCTTGAGAACTTTGTTTTAGTATGAGGCATGATAGCTAATCTGTTCAGTGACACTAAACAGCCATAGAAGTCCTTCTGTTAATTAAAGCAAAATAGGATGCCAGAGATAAATTTCAAAGCCATTAGGCCTCCATATGTACTATGCCACCTATTGTACAGCATACACGTATTTTGTGTTTTATTATGCGTTGCCCTTTCTTTGTGCATGTGTAGTTACACGAGAAGGAAAAGGTACAAGGCCAGGCTCACAGTCTGCTGCTTGTAATTTGAGAAATTTGGCAAGGCCGCCCCATTTCACATAATACCCCGGCAAGTCCCAAGCAACAGAGGCCCTGGGGAGTGCTTGTGCCCTGCTTTGACTTGATTGAGATGGTTTGTGGCATTCAGTCAATACCCACAGGTCATCACACTTGTCCACCCAGTTGAACAGTCACACTAGAGGGTGGTGCTAGGAAAGGAGTGAAGAATAAAGGATAATAAACACTATCTACAGGGAGAAGCGGAACAATGTCGGTCATACGATGAGAGCAAAATTGAAATTTACTCTCGGGAGGAGAGAGGGGGATTAAGGAATGGTGGAACATTACTTAAAATTGGAGCATTCATTTATGTACTGTTTCGGATTTATCTTCCGCTTGGTTTATTGCTTGAATATATGAATCTGAAGGTTTTTCTTTTAAAATATGAAATGAACTTGAAGTATCAAAACAGTTACTAAAATATGACTATTATTTGTTTTGAACTATGTTTGGCATTGGGGGTGAGGGAGTGTATTCCAAAATATTTGTCGACCAATACAATTCTTCATTGCATTTTGAGAAGATTTTCAATTATTCTGGGTGGTTTCTGTGATTTGGTGGTGTTTTGTTTGTTTGTTTTAGAACTTAATTTCTGAAGAATGAGGCAACACTGACAGAATCTCCATGATTCTACAGGAGAAAATTGAGACACCTGGCTACTTCAAGATGTTCTTATTTAAAAATAGTGCTGCTCCAGAATTGTCTTGAATAACCAGTTTAAACCCTTGATTAGTAAAAATTGGATCGTGTAATTATGTGAATTTGTCCTTAGAAAAGGTTAGAGATACAACTACGTATAAAAGATTTTATTTATTTATTTGTGTGGCTAGGAATAAAGGCAAGATTTTATTACTCGCTGCATTTCCTGGAAGCTGCTTATTGAAAACTGTCAGAAAGTGCAGCTGGCAAATAAACCCATGAAAACTTGGAAAAACGTCTTAGAAACCTACATCATCTACAGCACGCCCTCTCTTTCTGTTCTGAAGATCATTTTTTCTCCATACGCATCCATTTGGTCTATAGCTTAGAAATTTAAAAAACTGGATGCAAAGAGTGTATTGTGATACAGAATTAAATCTTTAAAATGAACTTTATTGATATTTAAACTAAATCTTCTTTCCCACAACCAGTAACCCAGACAAAATAAGTCAGTGTAGAGGATATTTTGATGAGGATAGTAGTGTTGTCTTTTCATAGTAGTTACCTATATGCTTCAAATGACTAAACCAGAAGGAAGTGATAAAGTTCACTTTTTACAAAAAGCTGACATATGAGTAGAGCCATAGTAAAGCCAGAAAGTTCTTAAGTTACCATCATTTTATGGAGGAGACTGCTGTGAAGCACTTTTTTTTGGTCCTACTACTCTGTTCTTGTTAGCAAAAATAAGAGAGAAACTGTACATTAACAGGAATAAAGAAGAAACTGTACAAATGCCTATATTTTTGATTAGATTTTTAACAGTAGGATCCTAGAGGATGTAACCATGACCTCATTCTCCAGGAAGAAGGTAGGAGTGAAGTTAGTTAAACATACACACAAAAGCCGACCAAAACAGAGTTTGTATTAAAGTCACAAAATACCAAAATTTTCATTTTTGACTGTGAGTTTGAAGTTTGATTTGGATGGGGGAAGGTCTACTTTACTTTATTAAAAAATAGATGCAATACACTCTCTTCTTTCTCAGACTAATACACTGCAAAACTGCAAAGCAATAGAGGCAACCCTGAACACAGGGGAAGAAGCATTTGAATGTCTCAAAGTTACTAGACTCTCTTCCTTTTATTCCTTGCTGCCTTCTTTATAAAATAAATTACTTGTAGATAACAATGTATTTACAAATTTATAATACTCGCACTACAGTGACTAGTCATGCCAAATCTAAATACAGGGAGAGAAGCGAGAAAAGTCCATCTGACAAGTTCTCAGCAGCATTTTATTGAAAACATGAAACACTTCAATGTTGAACTCCTAAATACAGCAGACATTTTGTCTTCTGTAAATTTTCTTGTCTATTGAGAAGCTATGAAAAACATTACTCTAAAGAGTGGGAATTCTATTAAGATATATGAGGAGACATTGCAATGTACAGTGTTTGTTATTAAATTAAAAAAGGCACTTGCTATCCTGCTAGATTATATAAAAACCAAACAAACAAAACCCCCAAAACATGTCTGCAGAGAAAGGAAAAGTGGTAATACCAAAAGAGGTTACATATGTCCACAGAATACATTCATATTTAAAAAGACAATAATAAAGTTATGACCTAATAACTTAAGCAGATGCTTCTATGGCATAACTTAAATTTTGAAAGTCAATGACAACACTGAGTTCAAAGTTCTTGATTTTTTTTTGATTATTTAAAAAAGAAAATTAAAAAAAACCCAAACCAAACAACCAAAGAAGCTCTACAAAGTTCTGTTCATCCAGGCACCGCCACCAGTGCCGCGATATAGTAATCCGCTCAAGGGCAGGAGCAATGTAATTCAACTAACCTATCCGGCTACCAGTTCTTGATTTTATTTCTTAGCAAGTGACTAGACAATAATGCAACCCAAAGCAGAGTAATCATCAGATAAAGCCGTTTTTGTCTTTCAAACAGACAATCCCTCATTGTGTTTCTGCATTGCAGAGTGGTTTGAGTGCATATTCAGCCATAGGCTGAGTGCCACATTCAAAAAGTGTTTGAAAAGAGGCAGAAAAATATAAGGAACCAGTAAATGGGTAGGCAAAAGTGATACAGTCCGCATTTCTGGTCATCTCCAATGTTTGACTAGGAAGAAGGTAGTTGGTATATCAGAAGAGGGACATGCAGAATTCATTTGCAGAAACATTGAATGCCTCCACCAAAACCAAAATGCTTTCATCTCCCCACAGTTTAAACAGAATTCATACAGTCACATATGCCCGTGAACTCAAACTAGTTCTCATCTCTTTTGTCCTGTCACGAATGTAATCAGCCTTATATTTTCCTCGTGGTGTCTTCTATATTCACAGCTTCAGAATATTTTGTATCGTATCTACCTCCAGTACCACTTAGAGTTCATCCTAGTGACAAGAAAATAAACAATTAAGTTGTTGTGAAAGTACAAATAAAAATCAAGATTATTGGGGTTTCTCTCTGTGATTTTAAGTTTCTCTGCGGTACTAATTTTTCAACTGGACAAATGTTTCTTAAATAGAATTCAGGGTACTTCTTAACAGCCATGTATTAATATCTTCTGAGTTAAAATGTCAATCCCAATCTTGCACTAATCAGCCTCTGTAATTTGGTGCCTGCTTGTTAAATCTAGTCTAAGGATTACACTTAAGGCTACAGTGCATCTCGACCATTTATCTTTAAGGCAGCTGTCCCGTGGATATCTGTAAATCCTGCTAAGTCTTGCCATAACTGATGTTGCAACTGCAGTATTCTCTGCTACATCTGTGGGCATGGAGAACTGAGTTTGAATAAATAACAGTAACCAAAACAAGAGCGGAAGTAAAATGTACCTGGTACTATTTGAAGATACGGCATCTAATATTTCACGGACAAAGAGCAAATACTAACATTTGTTTTAAAGGGCTATACTTTACAATAATGTAAGTCTTTTGCAAAAGGCCCCACAATAAGTATTCTTACCTTATTTCTAGATTTTTTTCTTTTTTCTTTATTTTGAAGTGCTTCTAATTTTTCATTCAAAAGGTCAGCAATACCTTTTGCGTCTCTGCTGTCTATATATTCGCCAAGAACATTTTTCTTAAAAAAAAAAAAAAAAAAAAAGTGTAACATTACCCATGCTCCACACAGAATAGAAAATCTGCTTACTTTCAGATAAAATTCAAGAGGAATGCAGGGAGGAAGACGATGGCTGTGGTAGGTTGATTTATGATTCATAGATATTTTTATTTTTAATTTTATCTCCATTTAAACAATGCTAATTGTCATTATAGTAAGAACCACTTTTAGCTGCTACTTTTCAAAACTACACAAATTTTGAACTACACAAGTTTTGTCTTGATCCTTAAAGAAACCTGAAATAGTTATCGTTTTCTCACATCTATTCATCTCAGTATTTAATGTAGACAGCCATTACAAAGTCTACCACTTCATAATCTATGTTCATGAAATCTGTCAGCGTGGGTTGCTCCTTTGGAGACCTGAAGAGCCATTACGTTTTACCACAGAAAAGTCTCATTGAATTTGATGGGATTGTGTGAGGAAGGATTTCTAGGACTTCCCATACGAGATTCAGTTAAAAAAAGTACAGTATAATTAAAAGAATTGGCTTAACTATCAGAATGCATTGAATACTTTCTCTCCAGCATTAATACATTCAAAAAGATGACTACAATAATCTTGAAATTTAATAGTTTTACAAGAATAAAGGTAATTTCCTAGAACTATCTGGATACTTTTCAATTCTTTATTACGACTAATCTGTTAGTAGGAAATGTTGATCTCAGAGAGTCACATTGATAATTGAAATGGTTTGATAAGTTTTGTTTTTGAGATAGAACATAATTAAGTATTTTTAATCAATTTTCTATCTTAAAATACATTATTTAGGTCAAAATGATAACGAAATGCTATGATTACGTTGAAAGAATATTTCTCCTTAGCCAAAATGAAGTTGTCCGCATTTCATTTAGAGAGAGACTTTGCCTGCTTTTGGTAGCTGGTGGTGGAATTGGTAAAGGTTGAAAAACATTTTGTCACATGAGACAAAATTAAACCCTGGTTCTGGTTAAGCCCACATTTTAGTTACTGTTCTATTAATTTAACATTTAGTATTTTTCAATAACACGTTATTACTGTATCATTGTCCTCCTATTTTAAATATTACCAAACCTGATTATTATTGTTTCTCCCGAATATCTAAATAATGCACTTTAATATGTTACAGAAATAGTCTCTTAAGCCTTAATGTGATACATCTACTAACAGCACCTGCTCACCAGCGTACACAAAGGAGACACTTTACCTTTGTTCCTTGGTAGGGGTAAAACTTAACAGTAGGGTAGGCTCTGATATCAGCAGTTTGACAGGTCTGAGCATACATCTGACAGTCTACTTTTCCAGCTTTTACTTTTCCTTTAACGGTCTAAAAAGAAACCTTTATTAGAAACAAACTTCAAAGTTCCATGGGTGACTGTAGGCAAATAACTTGAATAAGCCAGCAGCGCAGCTAAAAGTAAATGAAAAACGTTGCTCAAATCTTTTAAATATCTCAGAGTAGTTGCTTGCTTGCTTCTCAGACTGTTAACCTTGTATCAGAAGTCACTACATGTCCAGCGGAGCACTTCTACTTGAATTCAGGGTAAAGCACATCACAGTTCCAAAGGTCACCCCCTCGTAAGCTGAAATCTGTCTCAAAAGAGGGTCTGTGTGTGTGTCTGTGCAAGAGACAATGCCCATGGGCAAGTGAGACCTAAACGTGTGGACTTCCAGGAAGAAGGAGGATCACTGGGGGTATGTGATTTTTGGATGATTGCTAAGAAATAAAGTGCTGATGAATTATGTTTTAACCATTACAAGTATAACAATCCGCTAATACAGTTAAAAACCTACCCTTGCAAGGATCTCAAATTCAGGAGCAAAATTTTGGCAAGGTCCACACCAAGGAGCATAAAAATCAATGACCCAGTGATCTTTTCCATTCAGAACTTTTTCTGTGAAACTCTGAGGAGTCAGGTCTACAGACACTTGTGGTAAATATCTGTGGAAAGGAAGAATAACAGTCATAATCCATTCAAAACCTTAAACATATCCAAATTCCATTTAAGCACAAGAAAAATTTCTGAAGTTAAGAAAATTAGTCTGGAAATCCCCACTTTACACTTTGGACTACAGGAGAATCACTTTTTAAAAGTGGTAGACAAAATAATAATATGGTCTTCAGAAAATGGGTGGACAATAAGGAGTATGCTATTTCTCCACATTTTAAAAGCTCGAGTTAAAAGATGTGGAAATGTTAACATCTTAAATTAAGCAATACATATACCTGTTTCTAATTCTTGATTTATATAGCATTTAAATATTAATTTCTCCTAGCAAGCAAACTGTAAGAGCAGCTTGTGAACAAAGTTTAATGCAGTAACTTACCCCAATGCCCAGCCTCTCAGTGAATATGAATCTCTGTGCCATCCATTGTAGCTACTATAAAAAGATCAAAAAGAAAGCAAAACTCCAGTTGCACAGTAGTTTGAATTACGTTTGAAAAAAACACTCTGTAGAGTGGAGATGAAGGAATGATGAAATAATGAACTTAAATGCATATGTTTTAGGATATATTTCTACCTTGCTTTCAAATCTGAGTAAATAAGTCATGTTAATACCATTCAAAGACACAGAATTAAGGACTAGAAGATGAAGAAAAGAAAAAGAAGAAAATTCTACGTCAAGAGAGTAAGAAACTTGGTTTGGAGCGCATAAGCTTTGATAGCTAGAACTATTTTGAATGAAGAATCTTTGATAATAACTCCAGATAAAATCGCAGGCTCTAAGAAAGATGAGAATTAAATTGAAATACCTTAATATTATTTTTCTAATTGATGTTCCTTCATTACAACAGAACAATTATGAATTATATCCATTTCCCTCAATTTGACAGTAGAAAATCCAGACAAATTGGTTACTTGGACAAGGATTTTTTATTTGGACTTTCAGGGCATTGCTTAGTTTTGAAATTCCAGTGACAGGTTAGAAAAAAAGCCTAATTCAGGATTCATATCCACTAATTTACAACTTTATAACAAAGTATTTTTCGATAGAGTTACCTGGTCAAAATCTGACTTGCTAGTTTTTGGTGATCTTTATTTTAAGAGACAAATTTCCATATTCTTGCAGGAAATAGCTGACTCATGATTAGCAATTTGGCACTTAACAGTCATATTCACCAACTTAGTTGTTTTCAACGAGAAAAAAAAATTCTGCTTTTAAGAGAAACTTTATCTAGAAGAACTGAATAAAAGCAAGCAGTCCAATGATGAAAGCAACTGAAGTCTGCTATTACACACTACGATGAAGAGGCATTACAATTTATTATCCGCCAGCATTTAATAGAACTTTCCAATTTGTAAAATAATGAAGCAACCCATCTGCTATTTCAGACAGTTACCTGTCTTTAAATACGCATGTGCTTCCTGAAATCCCCGGATCTTCAAACAGTACTGTGAAATGGAGGGGATAGGCTGTTTGGTTTTGACCAGATTTCATTTCCCATAGAATTTTTTTGTTTTGCTTTGTTAATGATTAATGTTTCCACACTAATGATACAATGAATGGGATGAGTAGATATACGACGGAAAATTTTTGCGATGGTGCTAACAGACTGTTGGCAGGGAGGATGATCAGATGGCTACATCGCTCTGTTCTCTAAAGATAAAGCTACAATCAATTAGGCCTAGTAGTATTTTTATATTATATGATTTAAATCATCTACTTTAACAGGCAATTACAGTTAGAAAACTGGCAATCGATAAAGAGCAAGAAATAAAAATTAAGGTTCCAGAGGCAGTCTCAGTTCAAAATGAAATGTCACTAGTTTGAAGTAACAAAGTCAGTAACATCTAGGACAGTAATATCGTAACAGCCTGTTTTAATAGCTGGGATGAACCTTTTCTACACTACAGATGTACATTCATCTTGTTCCACATCATCTAGCATTTCCCAAACTGAAGTAAACTACTTACTAGTATTGATGAGCTGTGTTTGATTTTTGAGGGAAGAGTCTTATTTCAGGATATCCCCGAACACTTTCTTGGTGACAGAAAGAATAATATTTCTGACAATCCACACTGCCTACACTGATTAATCCATTTAACATCTGAAAAAAAGAAGAAAACCTACAATCAAATATGCTAATCAATAATACTACACTTTCAGTAATACTTCAGAATTTAAGTCTTAATCATTTCGTTGGGGAAAAAAAACCCCAACGAAACAAGCCAAGATGATCACAAGGCTTTCTCCTTTCTTGTACGTGGGTCACTGGTATCTAACGGGAGCCAGCCACCCAGGTACACTCCCATCATGCACAAACATTTTAGTATAAGCTGCGTGCACGTGGCTCATGAGGCACCTACCTTGCCTCAAAGCTACATATGAGCGTGGTTCTTTAGTATAAGCACTACCATATCACCATGTTTTTTATCACAGGCTCAGCAATTGTGACGGAGCCTGGAACAGTGCAGACGTGTTATCAGTTGCACAGTTGGCCTGTGCCTGGAACACACTGTATTTGCTGCAAAGGCCCAAACCACCTGGCTGATGATTACTGAATGTGTACTATAGAGCTAATAATACTTCACAGACATTCCAAGAGAATATAGAATCCTGGCTAGAACTCCTAGCCTAGGTGAGTCCGAAATGTCTGAAAGTTATGGACTTGTTTCCAAAGCCCTATTGTTTTTTTGCCCAAACTTTCTAGTTCAAATTCCTGGAAATACGTCCAGGAAAAATCCAGGAAAACCCAGATGGCTGTCCGTAAAGTAACATTACCATTGCAAAAGAGAGAAAGCTGCAATGACCTTGCAAAACAAGAACACCCTCCCCCCTTCCAACAATTCCATATTTTGAAGTATGTGTAATTCACCTAACTGACAGTCAGCCTTAAAGTGTATGGTATTTAACATTTTCTTCACTGAAAGTAAACAAACAGGATCTCAGGAAAAAAAAAATCTTCCTAATATAGGAAATAATTAAGATGGGTAAGATTGAACTCCTTTAATCTTAAATTCAAGTCAGAGGTTTCACCAAGGTCTAAGTGCTGTCTTAAAGATGGCTAATGATCATAAAGAATACTGAGAATTAAGTGGCAAATTATTTCCACCAATTCTTGTCTAATTTATGGATAAATCTGTTTTTTCATCTTTTGTTTTAAACAAATGCAGAGCTGTTGTCGATTGTCTTGGTTTAGCCTCAGCTGGCAACTAAGCACCACGCAGCTGCTCTCTCACCTCCCCCTCCCAGGTGGGATGGGGGAGAGAATCGGAAAAAAACCTCATGGATTGAGATAAAAACAGTTTACTAGGACAGCAAAGGAAGATGAAATAGTAATAATAATAATAATAAAGGAATATACAAAACCAAGTGATGCACAGTGCAACAATTGCTCACCACCTGGTGATCAATAGCCTGTCCCCAAGCAGCACTTCCCACCCCCTGGCCAACTCCAGTTTATATAGTGAGCATGACGTATATGGTATAGAATATCCCTTAGGCCAGTCTGGGTCAGCTGTCCTGGCTGTGCCCCCTCCCAGCTTCTTGTGCACCCCCAGCCTTCTCGCTGGCAGAGCATGGGAAGCTGAGAAGTCCTTGACTTGGTGTAAGCACTGCTTAGCAACAACTAAAAACATCAGTGTGTTATCAACATCATTCTCATACTAAATCCAAAACACAGCACTATACCAGCTACTAGGAAGAAAATTAACTCTATCCCAGCCGAAACCAGGACATCTATATAAAGCACTAAGCATCAAGGGAAGTTAGTTTCTCTAAAGTTTCTTAAATCTTGGAAAACACACTTGTATCAACAGGAAAAACTGGATTACAGTATCAATGTACTGAACCTTTAAAAAAAACAAAGAAAAACTTTATATTTGAAACAATATAAAACTGCCAGGTAAGAATTCCCTGTTTTGCCCGCAATATTAATCACTAGACTTTCTTGGTTGACAAATCTCTATGACAGCAGTTGTACTATCTCAATAATTCCACGGAACAGGACACAAAAGCAAAAAAAAATGTTTGAATGTCATTTACCCTGGCCATTTTTTTCCATTCTGGCATTAAAGCCTGACAAGGTCCACACCACGGAGCGTAGAAGTCAACCATCCAGGTTTCCTCTCGTTTTCTTCTCTGAACTAATTCAACAAATGTCTCTGGTGTTAGGGAGACCACCGATGGATTCCTAAGATCCTAAAGTAAAGACAGTTCATAGACATATACTTTGCAACAATAAGTTATCCTGTATCTAGTGCCATCACATACAAATAGACTGTACCAAATTCTGAGAATATCCCTCTCTTAGTGAAATTTGCTTGCTGCTGTGGCAGGGAAGACTCCACACCACCGAAAGGCATAAAAGCATTAAAAGTCATCCCTTCAACCTAACAATTGTATGCCTGTTTTGCTGAGAAGAGCTATCAAAAAAACCCAGCCAGGCTGCAAAAGGGAGGTTTTCTGCCTCTTCTCCATAGAAGGAGGCAAAAGGCAAGAAATCCAGTTTATCTGGCAAGAAAAGGCATTATGAGACTGAGCCATGCTATTTAGGCTGGGATGCAGAAGAACACATATGGTGCACTAGGGGCCTCTGAAACAGACTGATCTCGACCTATTCCTGCGTGTGTGCTCTTAAACCTGCTTTTTCTGGGCTGCCTGGAGAGAACAAACAGTCTTCAAAGAGTAGAAAATAGCCTGCGGATCTAGCAGCGAGAGAACCTGAAAGCTGGAGGAAAGATGGGCACCAGAACTCTGGCAGCAACAATGATGAGTACCAATAATTTGCAGTTCTGTGAGTTAAGAAAGTTCAAGAAACAACTGAGAAGCGAGGAGGGCAGCAAGCTAATTGACAAAAATGTGAACCTCCTCCTATGTCAAGGTGCGTACGTGAGGCATTTTCACCTTAATATTATAGCACTTCATACTTTTAATTCCTTTATCCTCTCTATAAGATAGAAATCATTACTATTACTTTGCAGATCTGAAGGGAGCTTATTTGCTAACGATCTCAAAGAAATTACTTGACAGAGTAGGGAAATTAATCCATTAGGTGTCAAATCCCTGACTGACAGTTGCTGGATCACTTTTGCACCCAAGGTTTTTTCACTCTTTATCTTACTAGTCTAATTAATTAAAAAAAAAGAAAAAAAAAATCTTAGAATCTTCCAACTAAAGAACATCTTTGTGGATGAGCTGCGTGCAGAGCATGACTGCAACAAGGATTACAATTTACGTACCTCTATAAACTCCAAGATCTGCTCAGCAGAGTGATGTCCTTCATATTCATGAACGTCAGACTGATTGAACACAACTGTTGTTGGATAAGCTCGAATGTTATGCTAACAAAACAGACAATAAGAAATTGCAAGGAATTATTAGGTTTCTTGTACTTTCCTTTAACTGCCGTCGGTACTGGTGGCTCACAGCTGCTCATCTGTCCAGTTTGTACAGTACAACTGCTCAGACTTACATGCAGATGGGAGTTTGAAACCATTACAAAACCGTACAGAAAAGATGCCAATTGTATTCAGAGATGGCACAGTTTGTTCTGAATTTAAAAACCAGCCAGTACTCCTTTTGCCATGCTCCACAGATGCAGGAATTAATCCACAGGGCTTCTAAGACTTAACTTTAAAGCTATTCCCAGTCTTCAGGTGCAAACACTTGTACTGTATGAGTAACTGTATTGTTTACTATTGAACACAGATGCTTCCATGATTTGAATTCTTCACTGTGTAAACACACCTAAATAAAACTTTAAAAAGCTTGTTCTTTTTTGCTCATTTTTCATGTGTTTTAAGACATTCTCCTTTTAAAGATAAATACAAACATTCTAATGTAAAAAGCTCTTGTGAACAATAAAATGTGCAGTTGCAGGAAAGCTGTCAAAATGTAGTATTTTCTGGAATTCAGGAAAAGTAATGTCAATAATTTCTGCCATGATAAATTCATTGAAGTTAATCAAATTTAAACAAGGAAAATTGGGCAAGATTTTTTTTTTTTTTTAAATCAATGCCATTACTACATCTTTAAATAAGTGTAAACTGATAAGTAACGAGTTTTCTTTTACTTTGAAATTGATCTTGCACTTCTTAAGCGCTAAAAAACAAAAGGCAAAGTCAGTCAGGGTGAACTGAATTAGAAGTGGTATTGCAGACATCTTCAAAAAGTGTTGTATCAATATAAAACTTGTATTTTTAAATGTTTTACTGTTTTTTGTCCTCTTATGTGAAGAACAAGAAGAATGCATGTATGTATTTATATACACACTAGAAAAAACTTTATGGGTCTGCTTTAATTCTTTTTTTTCTCTTAAAAAAACCCCCCAAAACCCAGGAATTATTAAATTCTGACACTTCCAGAGTCTTCCAGTAACACTCTGAAAGCAGAGCAAAACGTGACCTGTATTTTGCATTAATATATTATCTGTAGTGGTTACATAGTTTGCTCCTTTGAAAAAAAATTATGATGCAAGTGTCCTGTTTGGTTTTACTACCCTTTAAGAAAGTAGTATTAAAGAACAAGCATTGTCTGCCCCCATCCCCTTACCCTCAACAAGAAGAAAATAATATTTTTTGAAAGGATTATATTTTTTTTTTTTTTTTACAAGTTCCTGCAGCTTACCATGTTGCAAAGCCCTTCATGGACAGTACAGTCTAGTGTTCCAAATTTAAGCTGACCATAAAGATGTTTTGATGCTTTTCTCAGCTCTGGTAACAAAGCTCGACAAGGAGGACACCACTAGAAAACAAAACGCAAGTAAGCGCAATTGCCTTCCCCGCAGTTGGCTCTCAGGAGAACGTGAGCTGTTTGAGAGGAATAGGATGCTGCTTTGACAACAGGCTCCACTAAATACAAAACCCACGCAGTCTAGGAACTAGTGCTGCCAGGGAATGAGAAATTACAATGCCATCTCATGATGCTGAAGGAGACATAGTTACATAACAGATTTTAGAAGAAGGGAAATAGAGATTTTAAATGTTTACCGGTGCAAAGAAATCCACAAGCCACGGTTCCTTTTCTTTGTCAGGAAAATTCTGAGGTCCCAGTGTGATAACATGAGAGTTGACGCTTTCTTTGGCAAATGAAACAATGTCATATAAGATCTTCTTTCCTTCAAAGAACAATGTAGAAAGGAAACTTAATTTTTCTCTATGAGAGATCTCATTAAGAAACTCAGCGATAGCAACAGGAGTCCTTCAGTTTCCTTGACTGATCTTTAAGCATGGCCTGCTTAAATAAATTGAACAGGTACTGGCTTGCTTTTTCTCAGGAAGACAATGTTAAACTGTCCAAACCTACATAGGTAAGACATACTCTAGGTGATAGTTGATATCTGGCTAAATATTAAACTGGATATTTACCTAATATTAGCCAAATAAATGTTTTATCCAAGACAAAACATGTTTTTGTCAAACAAAATGAATGGTTTTTTGTGACTGGACTACTGGCTGTTTTACCATCTTACTAGCGTTTGTTGGAATTAAAAAGTTACTATTCTAGATACACCTGCTTTGGCAAAGGTATTGACACAGTCAAGACTTCAGGCAAAATAAATGATCTTGATAAATCACAGCTTTTTGGGTGTAACTGAAGTTCCTGCTGACACAGCTCTAGTGGGCAAAGATCAAGTCTCTTTGTACCCTTCATGTACATATTTGTCAGCAGAAACGAGTTTGCGTCTTGAAATGAACTGAGAATAAGAACTTCAAGGTAATTAAATCGCGATGACTGCGCAATGACTTACTAAGATTTATTACCGAAACTGTTGAAGCCCTTCAACATAGCACATAAAAAGCCTGATTCTTTTGAGTATTATATTGTTATAAATACTGGAGTGAGATGACTATTGGCAAACATTCTAGATGCCATCTATTTTGTAATTAGTAAACTAAACCATTCAGAAAAGAATGTATGTACTATAGTCCAATGTATTTCTCTTACATTATTTGTAATCTATGCCATTATAAAAAGATCTAAAAATGCTGTATGTATATGACCCTTTCTCGGCTTCTCCGCAGGAGTGGAAATTTCCAAGAATATATAAGGCTTTTCCCGGCAGTAATCATTAGATATATGGAATCGTCTTGCCCCCTTAGATATGCCTAATCTTTTCTAAGTGGTCAAAAACTTTTCTCCTTTCTTCTTTATTACAGTACTGAGGTTCTGACTTAATTCTAGCAAGCTGTTTCTAATACTTCAGAAGCTGAAAAATGAGAACCTCATCTTGCCTAATTGTCTCGTGCCACTTTTTGGATGAAGCTACACCTATTGCTGCAAGCTACAGTTTTGCTTCAGGCTCTGTTCTTCTTCAACCAGCATTTCTGAATCCTTTCAGTGCTAACAGTAACATAGTTCCAACCTTTCCTGGAAGGAAACTCCTACTTTGGAAATGAAAGTAAGTGGTAAAAGTCTCCATATAGATTTTTTTGGATGGAAGTCAACAAAACACGGAATTAGTTTTAGCGCAGTGACACATGAAATCAAATCCAAGTATCTCAAGTTGGCAGCACTGTATAACTAGCATGTCAAGCCTCCATGAAGGGTGTGCCTTACAGCATTCTTTGGTTATCCTACCCAAACCCGAAGCTGTCCTGATCAGCTTCAGAGATTTCATCTGTATGTAATTACGTAAATGACATTGAAATAGACAGAATAGTAAAGACAAAATACATCTCTTGGCATCTGATGACTGCTTACCCGGGGAAAAAAGAAAAAAAACCAAAGGAAACGATAAGTTTGCGCAAGGCTAAAGTAAGGTCAGAGGAAAAAAAGCAAATATTAAAACTACAAAACTGTGTTTTGGGAAAACAAATACAGTTTGCCAAAGATAGTGTCATCTCAAAGTGATCACGTAATGATTTAAACTTGCCGAAGTTTCCCTTACCATGATGAATTTCATAATCTCCAGTTCCTTTTCCTTTGAAGACTGCTAAACAAGGCTGATAGACATATAGTTTGTTGCAGATGGCTGGTGAGGAAAGACAGTCAAACTTGCCAACCTATTTAACAGACAGTGCCATTTTAATTAAGGCATCCTAATTTATATAGATTAACATATTTTGAAAGGCAGTAAGAGTTAGGATAGATTCATTAAAAAGGTAAAAATGTGGAAAAAGTGGTAGCCTTTTTATAAACAAAAGAGGTCTTGAGACAACCTTTAACTACGATGTTCAAGGAAAACTACTAGTGCAGCTCTATTAGGTTGCTTGTTAATTTTTAATTTAAAGGCCAAAATGGGGAATAAAACCTTAAAGAATCCTCTTTTTTTTCCCCTCCAAACAAAATAGCAAGGAAGCAAAAAGACACCTAAAATAAATGTGACATTAAAATTCTTCTAGTCAATGCAACAATTTCTAAAAAATACATACCTTACAGAATAACACAATCCACGTGTCTCTAGTACAAAGTTTGAATTTGGTTTCTTTTTATTAAGAAAATTTTCAAGATAATTATAGGGTTTTCTGAGTAATTAAAATACAGTTTCACATACATCAATTTGATGGTGAAGTGTTAACTTTTAATTGTTAACTGAATGGGATCTGCAGCAACATTTCCCATGAGGGAGCGGACTTAAAAGATAAATCTTTCCTGACTACTTGTAAATTACTCAAACTGTATGGGAAACTTCATTGCATGTTTTAAATTAAAAACTTTACTACAGGTCTACCATATGATAATGTATCTCTTTCAGTACCAGAGGTGGCTGGTGGCAGTAACAGCTAATAATAATGAAAAACATACTGACTTGTACTCTGATTGTAAATGGTATTTAACACTAGATGAGTGAAGAGTCTTACCTGAATATGTTCATCTTTAAGTAAAAATTTAAGTTTCTTAAATTCCTGTACATTTGATTTATCATTCTCTCCAAACTGGAAGAAAAGCAGCCATCGGTGATGAGCCAGACGGTCCTTTAAACAAAGGAAAATAAAAAAAACCCCACACAACAAAAATACAGAGGAAAAAAATATTATTCCCAACTTATATCAACTTGTAAATTCCTTTTATGTTTTATAAAGGCAAATGCCCATTTATTCATCTGATCTCTGAGTGACCTCCTCCACTCAACACTCTTTCATGTAGTCCTTCCACTAAGCTTCATTTTACTGCATCATATGCAGGAAAGAGGAAAAAATCCAAAAACAAGCTGGCTACACGCTACCCTCTATTTTTTTGTTTCTGTGTCTGTTTCCTATTGTAGGTCAAACTGCTAAGTGCAACTACAAGTGTGAAAAGAGGTTTCCTCTTTTTTTCCTCCAAGATATGAGTAACTTTTATGACTTCTAATTTCAGTTCATACATAAAAAAAATTCTTGTTAATCCATGATAAATTCTTTCTTACATTACTAACAAAATACATTTAAAATAAAATTCTCTAAAAAATAACTAGAAAGTTACAGTTGCAGAGTGAGTTGCAATGGCAATTTCTGTGGTTTCCTATTTTCCTATTAAATACATGCCCCCCCTTACTTTTGTTGTCTTGCTAAACAACAAAAGTAAATGTAGACAAACAATGTTAAATAATTTTGGCTACAGAGGGGAAAAAAAAAAAAAGTCATTTTCAGTTAAACAAATACTAAGTTGTTGCATCAACAGGATTTGAAAAATGTAAAAAGTAACGATAAAAAAAAATACATTATTTAAAGAAATCTTACCATATTTTTAAAAAATTACCTCTAATGATGCTGCAGGGATAATTTCAAAGTCTGGCAGATGCTGCATTACTTCCTGATATATTTCTCTGGCATCCAAGGAGTTAAGAAACTAGGAAGGAAAGTTAACTCTGTTTATTATAAGGAATTACAAACATCAACCTGATAGTTGATGATTAGTACTCAGTGTCAGGGAAATTATTCCGATTTGTTCCTTTCCAGCAACTGAAGAGAACAGTCAATAATATGTTATTTGATCAACTTCTTTTTCACATATATAGTTTCACAAATATCACTCTCAGAGTACTGCTTTTTAGCTTGTTTTCCCACAATATTAAACTTGAGACACCGTATTTTGTCAACACGGGTGCTAAGAGTCTCAAATTCAAATTTCAAACCAAATTTTCCAATCAAGTTTACAGGATTTCCCATCTAGTTTTACAGCCTTCCTTAACTACGCTGTACAGATATTTAAGTTTCGGTTATTTTTTAAATTTAGGAAGTAATATGAATCAGTAACTCAGAGTTGGTAAGTTACAAGGTTGAAAGTAGGTGGGTTACAAATTTAATTTCCTCCTTTTAAAGTTATGGATAGCAGTAGTGACAATAAAGGAACAAGCCATGCTTCAAACTGAGAAATGTCTCCCATCAATTAAGGAAGTTAAAACTACCATACAAACGTAGGAGGAGGTTGCAATATCAGAATATAGCTGAACAGCATAATCTGTACCGACAGACAGCGTAGGAGTACTTTTAGCACACTTGTCAGTACTCCGTTCAGAGTAGCATTTCTCAAACTTGTGATACGTGGTGCATATTCCTTCTGGAATAAGAACTGGGGGCGCACGGCAAATCTCCCAAGCTAGCCCAGGATAGCTGGGTAGCAGCTTCAGAACGAGCTCTTGGGCCTGTCGCAGCGCACATCCCACCCCGGACTCCCACAGCTGCTCAGGGAGGCTCCTGAGGAGGTGGCTAGGCAGAGCTACAGGCTGCTGCTGCTGCAGCGTGCTCCTGCTCACTCTCCCAGCACACCAGCAAACTGGGGACCACTGCCTTAGAAGCCAGGAGGAATATACACTCACACCAGGGTGTACAAGCTTAGAAGAAAAAAGAAAAAAGCATCTTTTCAGTTGTATATAATCAATCTGGAAATTATTTATACATTCCTTTGTCATTGTCATCACCTTATTTTATCTAAATACAGAATGGTTGAGAAACAACTCGTACCAAAACACCTCCTTTCTCTTTGTTATTTATGGTGGCTCCAGGTGGAAAGTATGCTGTAGTACTAGATGATATATCTAAATTATCACAAAGCTCACCCTGGGTGCCACAGTCCATCCAGCCTACATTAGCAAGACCTTCCTGTAATTAAAAAAAAACAAAACAAAACACAAAACAACAAAACCAAACACAAAAACAAAGAGTATTTTTTAATTTCAGGTTCAGAAAGGCTTTTGAAAATCCTAACACAAGCAATTATATACAACGTTTAGAAAATGGAGGGAGATCACATTATAATTCATTAGTTAATATTCATTCATATTTTATAAAATCCTTTAAAAATTTAATGTTATCCCAATAGCTATTAAGTCAAAATATTTCACTCTTCTGAAAGTTAATGGGTGAAATCTTGGTTCCACTAAACTCAGTGAGAGTTCTGGCTACAACTTTATGTTTTCACTTCTGTTATTTTGTTTTAACTCTAACAGGTAATGCTTTCAAAATGAAACACTGCTTACCAACATGCCAGCTAGCTTAAGGCGTGTTTGGTAACTCAAGCAATCTGCAAAATAAAAATGATTTATTTACAAACATAAAACTTCAAATTATTAATGCACGAAACCTACTCTTGTTTAGAATTACTCCTTTCCTCCCTACAAAGGTGACCATTTCAAAAGGCATGCTACCTGGCTATTCGTCCGGTATTTCAGTGACTTGAAGTTGTAACATCTAGTAATCAGCACTTGATGGTTGTCTACTCTGAGTTAAAAATAACATGAACAACAATCTCTTGCTTCACCAACACAGAATTCTCATTTAAAAAAAAAAAATCAATATTTTATTTGCTATACTAAGAATGACCTTTGAAATTTCTTCTTAACCAATGTTAAAAAAACACATTGTCTTGGAATGAGATTTCAATGGAAATACCAATTTTCTGTGATTCAAATAATAACTCACTATCTTAAATACATCATATGCTCTAATTACCCATCTAGACTTTGAATAGTTACCTTCTGATGCAGATTTTTTTCTGAAATAAGACGACCCAGCAACCTCACTTTAATTGCACCAAGTTGAAAACATAATAGCAAAAGGACTGCAACTTGAAATCAAGCTATTTACAAAAGTAAATCCAAGACTGCTGCTCTGGTTATTCGGTTCACAGGGCAAAGGTCTCTTCATAAGACCAAGAAATCTTTATTTGTCAAAGGTGTAGCGCATTTACTTAGCTCTACCAGCTAACCCAGGCAATTTTCTCATATACCATACCCATTACTGATCCCAAGAAAGCTGGTGACAAACAGCTACAAAAAACCACGCAAATCTAAACTCTGTCACGAGCCAAGAGCCATTTACTATGTCCAAACCTAACTTAAGAGAAAATATTCAGCTAATTTCTGGGTATTGGTGATTTAATGGGGAGATACATCCTTTCTTCTACTCAGCTATCAGGAGAAGCTGGCACGCACCTATGCAATATCTGTCGTTTGAGCTTGAGCTGGAAACTGAAGTCAGAGGCCTTTTCTGCCGGTTCCCTTCCTGAGGGGTTACACTTGAGTGCCGCTGTAATGACTCACGTGACATTACAGAAGCACAATAGCATAATCTTTCTATTAACGTCCCTTTTATCAAACTGCCTCTAAAACGGAGCTTAAATGACCCACAGTCCAAATACTGTGATCATCTAAGATGTTTTACAACTTTTTAACAGCAGCAAAAGGGATTATGCCACTATCAGCAAAAGTGCTTTCTTCCTCTTTGCCTTATTTGAGAAGTATTTAGCACACCTACCCCCACGGTCAGCACAGAAGGTGATCAGCCAACCAACGCCAGAAGCAAATGAAGTTTCAATGGCATTAACAAAGTTTCCTAAGAGTGAAACAATTTGCATCAGTTTGTGACTAGTTAAACGTGACTATGAAACAAGAAGGTTTTATATTTATATTGGCAAATTACAGGAAACTATTTTTAATCTCAAAAATAACACTTAGCAACAGTTGACAGATTCAGTTGTATATGTAGTTTCTACCATATTTTATATTGTAAAAGCAATTTCAAGAACAACACCCCAAGCAAAATATGTGAACATTACCTGCCCATAACTCAGTGACTGTGCTTGTAACATATTGCATGGCAAAGCTCTTTAAGCTCTCTTTTGACCTGTCTCCATAATATTTCACTGGTTGCTACAGAAAACAAAGAATAAAGTTTATAAAGTTAAAAAAAAACCCACCCCAAAACCTTCTGGTTTTTTATAACGGTACTTACGCAACTGTGAGACACCTCCCTCCTGCCCCCAACCTTAGCTCTAACTGTTCTCTCCCTTCCATATTGGAATGTTTGGAATTTAACTTTTATTTAAATTTTGTAATGTGATTTCTTTCCAGGTCCAGCAACACAAGGATAATTTAGTCTTAGAAACACCAACTCCCAATGATTATGTTTCTATTTAAATAAAAATTGCTTGCATCAGTCCATTTAGTGTATGCACAATCTCTGCGTTCAACCTCTCAAATCTTATCATTGTCAAAACGTACCCAACCATTCACGTGCAATTTGTGCACCAGCCCTGGCACCACTACTTAACAAGCAGCTATAAAGTGTGACGTACATAACGCAGCTAGCAAGGAGAAAATTTTGTGGAAGGAATTTCCAAGGTTCTTTAGGTAGATGGTCATATTCTTTAGACTCAAAACCACAGACTATTCTTTGTATTTGAAAAGTCCATTACAATACTATAAGAGAAACTGTTCAAGTAGACTTGTTGCTTTGCTACAGCACCACTGCCGACAGTATCTTCCCAAATCAGAAGTGATATGTTGCATGGTAAAATGATTCAAAAAAGCACTGTATAAACCAAATATCTATTTTTGAAGTTAAATTTCTAAATTAATTTAACCAAGGTGAAGGAAGAGAAAAAATAATTTATGAAGAGGAAATATATATATATTTTTAATATATGTTAAAAGGAAGATCTTTATATAAAGATCTATGAGTGAACAAGTATTAAAGAAATATTCTTCCAGATTTCAGTCTTTCTAAAAACACTTCAAGTTTTATCACTCACCATTCCAGTTTTGAAAACATACAGACTGGGATAACTGTTAATCCCTTTAATTCGACAAAGCATTCTATTATCTCCACAGTTGACAGCTCCAATGCGTATTACTCCATCCATCTCCTTAGCAAACTCCCTCCACTAGAAAAAAGGGGAAAAAAAGAGGATATTTTCCTATAAAGATATAATGAAAAATCAGCACATTTTATTCCTGGCACCTTGAATTGTTGTCTTTGGTTTCAGCTTCAGTGTAAAAATCCACTTCATTAAGTTTTATGCTGTTAAAACCAATGAATTTTCAGAGTTAATTTGCTTGTTGTACATACCGTAGGTGCTAACTCATGGCAGTGGGAACATCGAGGAGAATAAAAATTCACAAACCACAGCTCTCCTGAGTTAACAGCAGCATCTAGATGGAGAAAAGAAAATTGTAAGTAATGCACATCTACAATGTAGTTATATCTAGAATGTACATTTTTACTATATTGTTTTCCCCAAGAGCTGAATTAAGTACTTATATGTCAGATACAGTTAGTAACAGTAACTCAGATGGGATGAAGATTGCACCTCACTTGCGCATACTCACTGTTGTAGGCAAGTGCACAAAAATGGTATTTCAGAGGATATCAGCACCCTGACTTTCAACATCTGTTCTATTAATTAGGAATAAATTTATTCTCTACAGATTAACCTAGCTGAAACGTGTGACAGTGTAAGTCTGGTTACCTTAAAAACAAAATACAAGTTCTAAGAGATTTTTACCCACTAGAACTTTCCATTTCCTTATATCACTTCATGTATTTTCTGGGTTCCACCAGGCAATCTTTTTATGTAGAATCCCTGCCTAATAGGTGAAAATGCAATTTAAAAATCCAAGTTAACATAATTACTAGAAAAGTCAAGGGAAACATAATGAAATACTCTTGCTTATAAAAGAAAACAACAGCAAAAAAATATACACACAGAGAGGTTATCAGCTTGAATTACACGGCTTTCAGTCTCTCCATTTTTGGACATAATTTTTATGGTAAATTTCCTAAGTTATATTTGCCTATATTAAAATTCCTCACAAACAAGCCAACAAAGGAACGTGCAGATTCTGCAACTCAATGAACCACAGCAAGACCAGGTTTTCATGGACAGCATCATGAGGTTCTGCTATTAGAACAGTTTACAAAAACGGTTCAGCATGTAGATCCAGTCTGTACAAAGGAAACTGTACTCAAAATGCAGATGAAAAAAATCACACAAAATCCACTATTTTTTCTCTCTAGTCTCTTTTAGTTATAAACATCTTAGCTGTAATTTTAAAAGAAAAAAAAAGAATGATGTCCCCACTGAAAGTGTCATCTTTCTAGACCTTGTTTTACTTAGTTGTGTTTTTAGTATCTGGTATCACCTTCTGCTCTTGAACCTCTTGGGCAAGACACAATTGAATGGATTTGACAGAAAAAAAAAAAAAAAGAAATATGATAGAAAAGTTCTATCAAGTGCATTTTTTAGACAAGAGACCAAAAAAATAGTAATGATAAATTAGGAGAAACAAAATTTTAATTCAAATAATTTCCTCTTTCAGATCTCACAAAATGCCTTTCAAATTTAATCTAAACTGTTTATTGATATTGACCTATTTGCTAACTAGCATTTACCAGGAAGTATTAAGGGTTTGGGTTTTTTTGTCTGTTTTCTCATCTGAAGATGATTTTCTGTCAGTTTTTTTGTCTAGATATGTAATAGAAGTCTATAGATACACAGCTCAAAATGTAAAAATTGTTACTTTGGGTTGCCATATTGTCAAACATAGCTATTTATATAAAACTTACCAAATTCTCCTCTATCCAATGTTATAATTTCAGGATCATCATCATAAATACCTATTAAAAAAAATGACAATTGCTTTTTATTTTTGACATCTTTAAAATGAAGAAACAAACTATCGTCTTATTCACGAGACAGAAAACAGAAGACAGTACTTAAACTGAAATAGTAAGCTCGCAAAGATATTTAGTAATATGTAACCGTAGTTTAATCTCTTGCGAACTCCTGTGCCCTCATGCTACAAAAGCCACCATCAGAACAGAAAAGTTCTTTTGGTGTTTTAGTAGACCAGCCACCAAGTGAGGAGAGAACTTGAACTACCACTGTTACAGCAAGAGTATTAGAAATAACATCAACCAGTTGTCCGATTAAAATTCAAGAAGCGTCAGCTCTCAATGAGCGCGCTATATGTAATGTCTGGAAGCTTTCACTGCTTCTCTCAGCCTCTGGTTATCTAAACTATTTACATCACAAAGGCATTTCAGCCACAAGCTTTTCCACTAACAGAATGTGTGAACGCAGTGGATTAAAGTGGACAGAATCAAGGTAAGGAAGACAGCTTTTCTAAAAAGCTAACGAGTCCTACCCAGAACATCACTACAAAACAGTTTCCTACTTCAAGTACGCAAGAAAGGCAGTGCAGAGATACCAAAAATACTATTAGACAGCATTATATTACGCTACTACGGCTACAGATCTTTTACAGTACCTAACACGGTGAGATGCCATTTCACCTGAGGTATACAAGGATTAAATGCAAATAAATAATGAGAGAAATTAATTTCTACAGGTGACAAGGTACTTTTTATATTACTATCCATTTATATATCATGTAATATAATACATACACTCACCCATACATATCTATAAAATATCTATATTTTTATATATATACACATATTAAAAAAAAAAAATATAGATAGATACTCTCCAAATGACTCCTAAATAGTCATTCGAGGATATTGTTTCTCGATCAAGCAGTGCAACTTCAGACAGATAAATAGACTTAAGAAATTTTATCTGAAGAAGTTCTAGAGTAATTTCCATATTTTCCTGTGATACTGGTGCCTCTGGTTTATTCAATTTCAATTTGCACAGACATTAATTTTTTAGAGATTGGGACACATTAAATCAAACTACACCAGAAAAAAAGTTTCGCCAAGATGGAGATTCATTTCAGCTTTTTCTTTCCTATCAATCAAACCATGTTCCTCAGCTCCCTATTTTAGTTTACTCCTGTTACAGCAGCTCTGGGAACAGTTCATCCCAGCCTTTCCCTACAACTACCTAAAATTTGTTGAGACAAACATTAAATAACTTGTCTCAAGATCATTTTAGGTATGATTCTGTTATTATTTTCATTTTCTACTACCTCTTTACTGATCACTAATTGTATAACTGCATATAAAATAAGCTTGACAGTGCAAAAATCTCCTCTCAAAATCCACTTGAGAATACTTTAAACAAAAAAGGTCTTTCTGCATTGAAGAGTTAAAAAGAATACTGATGAAACATTAACACTGGAATTTAAGTGAAAAAAAAAAAAAAAGAAAAGCTTTGCACTTTAAAAAAAATAAACAAGAAGTTAGATGAGCAAGGAAGAGGTAAGCATCCGGAACAAAAGGCTAGGTAAATAGATTATTACATTTTTGGGTAGCCATTAACAGGCTAAATAAAAGATTGGGTCAACAGAGAGAAAAAGACAGCTACAGGAAAGCAACAGAGCAGGCAGAAATCTGGAGAGGATACATCAGAAATGCATAAAAAGATCTGATATAGATCTGAATTTTGCATTTACTTGTGACTTTTAAGCAAATCACAAACATACATCGTTAACTTACCAAAATCATAGCGATAGAAGTGCCAGCTTTCATAACGACCTCCTTGCTGCTGATCTTCAAGACCTTTCTCTCCGTATTTATCATACTTCTTCCGCAGATCTTCATCTTTAAGTACTTCATAGGCTCTATTTATTTTCAAAAAATTTTCATGGGCATTTGGATCATTCTATTTAAGGAAAACTATAATTAGTAAGTAATTAATAAACTATGTTGTACATATAATGCTGAGAAAATAATATTTGGAAATATTTTTATATCCCTACTAAAGATGTCAGTTGTGATGGAAGCAGACATTACACAGTGATCTCCAAACTAACTACAGTAAAGTTTTTCTTTCCTGAAGCCAGATGCATCTTCTGCTCATTTCTTCATCCTCGCTAAAGTACCAACTGAAATACAAAGCGAACTGGTCGGAGGCTGTAACATTCTCCAGTGATCCCTCTTCTTTCAACTCTCTTTCTTCAATGGAAGAAAAAAAAAAAAAAAGTACTCGAGAACGAAGACTTACCATTTCCTCTCTAATATTTTCTACTCCCCTAGAATCCCCACTCGTCTAGTTTGAAAATCTCTGCTATAAAGACAGATTCATCCCTTCTGATCTTATGGTGTAGACAGAGGCCCTCTTTTTTACTTAAAAAGCATTCTGGTTCTAGGCAGCTTCAGAATTAGCATGGTGAAAAATCTACAGACATATTTTGAACCTCAGTTTGGGTTCCGAGCTGGTGCAGTGTAACAGCAGTGAGCAAAATCTGCAGCACTCTCCCACCCTTTTAACTTCTGCTTACACATTTCATTCAAAAGACACTTTGTCTTAAAGATTCTTCACTCATTTACCTAGATACACATGAAATGAATTACCATTATGGAATTTGTGTAATGGCTTCATTTTCTATATATCACCTTTAATGTCGAAAATAACCTGTTGAAAGATCTTCAGTAGTATTTTAGTAGTATTCACATACTTGGAAACTACAGAATCTGACCCAAAATGTTATTATTTTGAAAGGTATCAACACAGGGAAAACAAAACTTGCAGTTAAGAGCTACAAGTTGGCATTTCTAACTTCGTTGAGGTTTGGCTTTCTCTTTGAGGTTTGTCATGTTCAAATCCATTGTAAAACACGAGCGCCTCGGAGGCTTCAGTGTACTCTGCGCAGGCAGGCCCTGAGCTCATATGGAACATCACTGTCTTCTGGGGCTCTGTGCAGGTGCAGTTGCATGTATAAGGATCCAAACCCTTGTATTTCCTGTGAATTTCTGATTATTTCAGGAAATCTTGAGGAAAAACTGATGACATTTAAATTTAAAAATTATTTCTTTGTACTTTGGAAAATATGGTAGCAGAGACTCTCTCTAGTCTAGAGCTTGTTACTACCCTCCCTCGTTATGCCTTGGCAGTCCCAGAATTTCTGCTTTGTCCTGGCTGATACTTGCAGACTGATGTCTCAGTACAGGCTAGCATTGTTTCCTGTTTAGATGAGACTTCATGTTAGGGAAACAGTAAGTTCCCCTAAGCTAAACAGCAAGAGACAAACTCGTCAGTTTACCAACAAGGTAATATGGTACAGGCGTAAGTTTTCCTCTACGTACAAAAATATAATTGAGAATTAAATGATCTTGCCTCTTTTTTTTTTTTTTTTACTACAGCACTTTAATATGGCCCAAATTCAACCCAACCATGTATGACCAGTCTATCCCTTTTTACAAATTTTCTCTGCAGAAAACCTGAGCTGAACCACGTTATCAGGTGGTTACGTTACTTCATAAGAACAGAGAAACATTTTAGATAAATTAAACCCACTTTTTGTTTAAACATTAAGATCTATTAACTCAACAACTTTGACCTGTTAAAGATGTAACTTACCTGATTTTTATCAGGGTGCAACTTCAACGCCAGTTTTTTGAACGCTTGTCGTATTTCTCTACTACTTGCTTCTTTGGATACTCCAAGTAAACTATAGTAGTCCTGATCAGTGCACACAAGAACTATTACACACACTAAAACTAGCAATAAAGATCTTTTCAAATATCTAATACAATCTCCTTTGGGTACTAAGAACTCCATTATGAAGCTTTTGGAAGGTTTACAGGTTCTGATTCAAGCAGACTTTGGGAAGAGTCTCCAGTAAATCCGCCAACATTCAGAGATACAGCTGCATTTATGATGGAGCTCTTCAAAACGCTGGTTGTCCTACTTCATGTCACAAGTCTCGCACAAGTTACAACCTGTAAGAAGAGAGGGGAAAAAGCAATTAAGTACATTTCCCTACTTATTCAGTAAATATACTTTAGTAAAGAACCCCACTGCCAGCTTATGTAGACTGAACATCAACATTAAGTTTCTCAACTGCTAATTACCTGCCTTCTGAAGATCACACAAGTGACAGACCATCTCTTGATTATGTGTATTGCGAATGAGGTAATCACGCAAAGCTTTACCGAATGACACTAAATACCAGCCACATTAAAAAAAGCGGTTTTAGTACGGCTCACTTTTCCTTCAAACTTACTCTCAGTACCGCAGGGGGACATTTCACCCGAAAGGACCGCGCAGCTTCGAGCCAGCAGCCGCTCCGGGCGGAGGGCTGCTCCTCAAGGAGACGGCGGACGCCCCTCGCAGATAAAGCCGGGCAGACCGCGGGGGCCGCCCGCGCTCGGCCCGAGGACCCGCCACCGGACCCGCCGCGGCGAAGGGGGCCGGCGGGACGCGGAGATGCGCCGCCGGAGGTAACAGCCCCGCGGGGCCGGGGGGCGGCCGGGCTGTGGCGGGAGAAGGGGTGTGCGGCGAGGGACCGCCGCCGGGGCGGGGCTGCCGCACGGTCCCGTCCACTCCCTGCTGGCGCGGCCTCGGTGCCGGGCGAGCACCGGGGAAGCGGCGCGGCGCTTACCGGGCTGCAGGGAGGGCAGGGGCAGCGGCGCCGGCCGGCAGCTCGGAGAGGCGAGGAGCCGGCGGAGGGAGCGGGCCGAGCGCGGAGCAGCATGGGACGGCGGCGCCTTCACCCCGGAGCCGGGCGGAAGGGCGGCCCGCGCCGGGATCCGGCTCTGGGCCGGAGGCGGGCGGGGCGGCTCCGGGGCTGACGTGGCCGCCGCGCCCGCCTCGGGCGGGGGGCTCGGCTCCTCCCGGCCGCTCCCCGCCGAGGCGTCGCAGCCCCGGCCCGGGCCCGAGCCCTAGCCCTAGCCCGCCCCTTCCCCAGCCGGGCCCGCCCTCTGCCCGGCCTCGGCTGCCGCCCCCTGCCTTCGGCAGTCCGCGCTACCGCCGCCCGCGGCCGGGGGTGGTCGGCACTGTGGCGGGGCCCGAAGGCACCGGTTACGCGGGCGGGCCCAGCCGCGTCCCCAGGGAGCCCCCGGCGGGCCGAGGGGGCTGGGAATAAAGAGGTGCAAGTGGTAGGGTGGAGGAGGAGAGCGGCACGATGCGGCTGCTGAGGAGAGCCCGCCACAGGCTCTCCGGTCTGCGCCCTCCTCACCTGTCCCTGAGCCCAGAACCGCGTCAGAAGATGCCTCACAGATCTCCACAGATAAAAGACAGCGAAGGGGTCCGTTTCCTCAGGGGCATTTCTCTGGAGCTCGGGGAGCTGCCCTCGGCGAGGCTGGTGGTGGAGAGAGGCTCCCAAGAGCGGGTGGACAGACCCCGGTGGTCTCCCCGCGGTCAGTCGCTGACATTTACACATATCCGCGGTGGTGTAAATGTCTGAAGACAAACAGGCCTAAGACGTTGCCAGAGGCTTCCCGCTGGGCAGAGGACAGTGGAGCAAATAACACACAAAGTGTAGTTCGGGTTGCTGGATCCCTCCCGGAGGGCGCTGGGCTGCTCCTCCTCCCTGAGGTCAGGCTAACAGCTGAGTACCGCACCTCAGGCCGAGGGCTATGAGGGACTGGGAAGCGGTAGGGTGCTTTGGGGGACGGGGTGGGCTGCTTTTGGAAGTTCCAAGTATGGTTAAGAACTGTTGTGCTTGCTGCCAGTTGTTATTATTTGTGGAGACAAAACATACTTGGTTTTATGAACAGGGCCTGGAAAGAAGGTTCTCAAATACATATACATTGCAAGAAATCTTTGCAAGAATTATCTGTTTTAAAGATAATTCTGGATTATATTGCAACGCCTATAATCCAGAATTTCTTGCAGTTTGCCCCTCCACACACTTGCTGTGTTTGAAATTATGTCAAATAGTCTTACGGTTCACTCTCTGAATTTACTCTCGTTTATGTAGACAAAACCAAACGTGAGTTAGATACTTCAGCCAATGTCAAACTGACATAGAAGAACCTAAGGCTCGCTGTTGAAAGTGAATTGATGCGTGCTTTTTGTGTTTGCTTCTCAGTCTTAGCTACCCAAACAGATGTTTCCATTGTTCCATTTTTTCCATATTTGGGGAAAAAACTGTTTAGTCAACAAAGACACAAATATTATACTCTAGTAGAGTATACCTGAGAAATTAGTTTGTAATTTTCATGTTATTACAAATTTACAGAAATCAAAACATCTGTCAAACTCATGGTGAAAAACATATCTGTGGAAACATTTGTATTTCCTTCCTAATGGTTGTGTGACAAAGTAGGTTAGTGGATGGTTCCTTTGGTTTTTAATTTCCAATTTTCAGAATTTAAATGAGACTTCTTATAGGAGGACCGACTTTTTGTTGCAACATTTATCTCTTTATGTGCATATTCAGTGACTTGGGATCTTCCAGATGGGGTGGGGATATTGTCTTGCAATCGTTTAAAGTACATTTAGCATATGATGATACATAAAGTCTCTCAGGGGTATTAAGGACATAATGCATGCTAAAGCATATGAAATGTATCAGTCCTAAGTTAGTTTAGTGTAACTAACTGTCAAGTGTTTCTTCCTTTTTTTCAGCCTAAGCTTCACTTAGAGGAATATAAGCAACTGCTAGGTAAGCAAAATCAGTTCTCTCTCTGAACTCATATGCAGCTAGAACGCAATGCACAATGTATTGTGGAAAAGTGTAAAAGCTGTCTTATTTAGCTAGAGGAATACAAGAATAGGCATTTTCTGATCTTCAGTCATGATTAAAATTTTAATAATAACTTTAACTTAATTTAATGTTATGTTTGTGAAAACAATGCATGTCTAAAAATATTCACTAAAGTATTTGCTTTAATTCCTAATGGTAGTGAGTTCCACGAGTTACTCTGCTGGATTTTTGTCAGTGGTTTTGAATGCCTAATTTGAGTGTTAAAGGAGCTGGGGAGCAGACACTATTATATAGTCTTAAGGATTTTGATCACTTTAACAGCTAATTATCCTAGCTTTATCATATTACTGCATTTTTTTTTTCCAAGTTGATATTCTGGTTTACTCAATGAAATGCTTCAGTTTTTTGTTTTGGATTTGGTTTTTTTGCAACTGCTATTTTTAATCAAAATACATGTCTGCATGTCTAGATGGAAAAACAGGGTTATTTCTCTTTCTACACTGTACTGGTCATATATAAAGAACTGTGCTGTGACATAGCTGCATTTCATCAATTAAGGAATATCTATTAATGTTTTGGTTTGCTCCCCTGCTCATTGGCGTGAGCTTGTGTTGGGTCAAGAGGAGCAGGTGAGGCCCCCAAAGTTTTGTGGAACCCTGAGCTGCAGAGTGCTGAACAAGTGCCCGGAAAGAACCAGGAAAAGCTGCTGTAGCTTAAAACGTGCAACATGCCTAATGCTAGAGCTTTTGATTTATGTGGAGGGTGTAATGACTTGTGACCCTAATGACTTTACATGACTCACAAGTTCCTTAAAAGCAACTTCATGCTTTACTTTGTGATAGGCATTTGTCATCTGCTTACATAAGGATTGTATTGAAGTGTAACTGAGCAGGGCCGTTTATGCACACAATGAATGATGTTACCTTTTCTCGCCGATTTGAACTATAAGCCACGAGACCAGAATGAAGTTCATTCTATTAGATGAGGTTGTTTTTAGTAGTCACACAGTTAAACGAGCCCCTGGCTCAGTCATTATATTGTTGTTTTGTCTATTTCTACCTTTTACTATGTTTGTTTTGAATCAGCTTTAAACAGTCATGCCAGTAACTATAAATAATAATTGTGAAACCCTTCCTTTTGCTGGAATTACCACATCAAATCTGTACTTGGTAAAGATTTTATGAAAACTTTACCCACTATGTTCAGTCTGTCTTTGCATCCCTCTTTTTCTTCCAACTGTGTGATTGTGGCTTTGTGGAACCATGTAACCTGATTTTATTTCCCCCTGAGGAACCTGGGGACAACATACCTCTTCCCAGTTGTCTGTCTTTCATGATGTGAATTTTAAGCAATTTTTTTAAACCTTCTTCATTATAATGTCTCTCGGATCTTTCACACTCATCAGTAGTTGTATCTTACTATCATAGTAGCATCCATACCTGTATCTTGTTTGGAGTTGATTTTAAGGTCTTCATAAAATAAATTCCATCTTATTTTTCCTGTTTCGCTATTTTTGTTTTTGTAAAGGGGGTAGGAAGGGAGAACCTAAAATATTGGCTTTTAAATTAAGACTATTTAAAATAAAGGAACCCAGTAGAATTACAAAAAAAGTTAGTATTATCATGAAGAAGAAATAGGAAAGAGGTGGACAATTAGATTTTTCACATGTATTAGAAACTAGGTTGGTAAGTTAGTATTGGATATGAAAAGTTTAATTAATTTTCTGGTTAATATGGTGCATACATAACATTACTTTGTAATTTAAATTTAGAAAACCAATTGGAAAGAATGCCATCAGATATCATTTTATAGAATATATAAAATATTTAATTAAGCAATAAAGCCATGTAAACCATCTGCTTCTGTTTAAATAGTCAAGATGTTACAGAGCCATTTCTTGTAATTTAGAACATCTATGCATTTTCGATTGCTTTAAAATTAGCGTTCAGCTTTCCTAAGGACTTCCTTTTTTTTTTTTTTTCCCCCTGCAGTGAAATATGCAATAATTGTTAATGAAGAGGGTTTTGAGCAGAAATTCTGTTCATTTTAGCACATTTTGAACTTTAACTTACTGATTTTTGTCATTTAAGGTTTTTGTTCTTACTAGCAATTTAAAGAAGATCAAAAGCTGAAGTAGACTGTGGCAGTTTGAAGGTTTCTGTGTGATGCATGGTGGGTAATTTAGGAGGAACTGTTTTATTTTTTTCCATTCATCAGCTGGTCCTTTTCCTGCAAACTATTTCATCGATGCTTAGTAGCTGAAAGTGTCATAGGATATAGTTCTTTCAGGCCACGGTTTCTGCAAACTAATTCCTGTTGCAGGTTGCTAAAGAATCGACATGAACTCAGGTTATGTGGAGCTGGCAGGAGAAGGGGTGTGAGCAGAACGGATATGTCTCTTCAGTCGTTCCCGGTGGCAGAATTCCTGGGGAACCCTTGCACAAATGAAAGCCACCTGCCAAATCCAAACCAAACCCTTAAAATTCAAAGGAGCTCACCAGGAATTCCATAGCCTCGTTAGCAAACTTTCAAAATCTTCTCTAAATGGAGTGTCGTCTTATAAACAGTCAGAGCTTTATTTGACTGTAACTTTCCAGTGTATTTGGAGATTCTCTGATGCAACTGAAAAGCTGTTTGCAAGGTGCTTGCCAGGAGGACAGTTTCTGACAGTTTAGAAAAGATGAGGAGATAAAATGAGGTATGCCTGTGGGGGCAGAAGTTTCCTGTAATGTATACTTCACAGTTTAAGGGTTTCTTTACAGATCTTGAGTGCAAAAATGTACTTTCTGTCTGACTTGGTCTGCCAGTGGTTGATCTTTTGAATCCCTGAGTATGGTGTTATGAAGTGTTTTTTCTCTTGTACGTTCCAGGGATTTGAGCCTCATTTTGTTTCCTAACGGCCTCCCAGAAATCTTTATACCTGTTTTAATGCACAGTTTAATATATAAAGACATTGTTATAAGAACATGTACTGTTAACACCGATACTTTTGTAAGTCTAAATAGGATAAACTGTTTTGTAGAAATAAGCTTTGAGTTACAATATTTTATAGGATTTTCAGACCTCTTAGCTGAAGAGATATTCAGAGATGACTTCGCTATAGTCCACTAAAATGTTAAAAATTTTGACAAATTTGATTCCAAAACTCCTATCTTCCCCTATTCTGTCATGGTTTAACAGTTTTTCCTAATTCAGTAATAAATTAAGGACAAGGGTGACTCATTTGTATACGATGCATCCATAAACTTGACTGGGTCTTAACGCACTCCACATCTCCTGAAGTGAGACTTCACATACAGGGGGGTGTGCAAACCGCCACAGGGTAGCAGATGGGGGAGTTAGGTCTGAGTATTTCAACATTTGATGTTTTAAACATTGACGATTCGGTTCCTATCAGTTCCTAGTATCCTTGAAGGAGTTTTTATTAAAGAGAGCAGAAGAATAACAGCAACAGTGCAGCTCTTCAAAAAGTCTAAAACCAAAGCAGAAACCTTCAAAAATGATAATGGCTGTGTCATTTGGGAGAGAAGAGCAGTGGCAGTCATCTGTCAATGTACAAAAAAACCAAAAAGAGCAACCAAATGGAAGCCATTCTTAATGTTCACAGTATTTAGTCTATATGCAAGATAGGCTTGCTTCTTCTCATTTATCATTTAAACTTCGCTTTGGGCTCAGATTTTTTGCATCCTATGCTAATTCTGCTGGTTTACTGCCACTTTGCATGCTGCACTACCCCCTTTTCAGCAATTCTGAGCTGTCTGGCACTGTTTGGAAACCAAACAAAGCAGTACTTAGATTTTCCATCTTCACAAACTGCGTACAATGGCTATGGCCCATGAACAGCGAGTCAAATTGTTCGACTTTAAGCCAATGATATGAATTAGGATGAAATGAGACAAGTCTGTATTTGTCCTGCTTCCTCCCTTCACTGTGCAGCTTTCTCGCTCCTCGGCGTTACGTCTGCTAGTGTGTGTGTTTGTCCATGCGGCTGAATGATTTGCTCCAGGCTGAAACCCAGGTTTTCCGCTCTCCATTCATAGGTTTATGCCTGAGTGTTGTGCTCTTTAGAGAGTCCAGTTATTCCCTGTAGCCCCTTTAGTCCAAATTTAGCTACTTGGACTAGGAAAAGCTCTACTCACAGGAAGTAGAGACAAAAAATAAAACAGAGAAAGAAGAGTCAGTGATTAGGCAAATTGGGTTGGAGGAGGCAGAGTTGGACGTTTTTAGGCTAGAGGATATCAAATCATGCTTGTCGAGGGCAGTGAAAGTGACTGCTGGGGTCATGTTGGGTTAGTTATTTAAAGATTAGTATTTTTCATATTAATGGCTTAGGTTGTGGTCTTTGACTCGTGAACATTTATTCACAAAAATAGTTCCTTTGACATCATGAGCATTATTCTTGTAGATGCTCTTCAGAGCAAGGCGTTTGTGATGGAGCTGTGTGGTGCTATTTATGCAGGGTACCTCCCCACGTCAGCGTACAAGTCTGTCACAATTGCATTTTACTTGTCTTTGTGCCTCAGTATTTCCTCATGGCTGTTGCATTTCTTCTAACCTGAACCATAACATACAGCGTGTAGTGGAAACCGTATGTCTTCAACAAATCTCTGCATATTCCCATACACTGTAGGAGCAAACTGTGTGGCAGCTTGTTTGCAGACTAGAAACACAACTATTCTGTTGTCACTGAGATTTAAAATCATCCTCCCTTGGGACACATAGATCATTCCTTGGGTTTTATTTAGTGTTTTACCACTGAAGGATGGAACAGGTGTTTGACTGCTGTTGTTTGCAGTGATGATGCTGCTCCTTCCACTTTGCAAGTAGATAAAGGTTTATTCATCATGGACATGTTCTAGAATAACTGGAACATCAAATTGCATACACTTATGTGCTGTATTAACGTGACCTCTTCTACCTATATTGTAGCTGTCTTAACATATAATGGGGTTTTTGTATGAGATATCATGCTTAGTTTGATTTCTGAAGGCAGCATTGTGAGAAAAAGCATTCATTTCCACTGGTATGAGATATATCATTGTTTATACATCTGACTGTACAGGGTGCTGCAGTTTAAGCCTTTGAGATAGTACAGAGAATTTAAAACTGATTTATTTGCATTGTCCATTTATTTACTTTGTATTTGTAATTTCTGATGAAAAGAAAATGTTTAAAAAGCCTGATGGATAAACCCAATATGTCATTTTAAATGTCTTGTGATTCACATTCAGATATCCTTAATAAGCCTGAGTAGTGATAACCAACTAAACTTGGCTCATTAATTTAAAACTGATGTTAATGGCATTATTTTTATCTATATTCCTTTAAAATTGCTCCCTGTGCTCCTGTTAAAGTTCATAATTCATAAATAGATTCCTAATTCATGCTCTGAATCATCATACAGTTTTAACTTCTATGCTGAAATTGTAATAAAGTGAATATTTTTAATAAACACTAGCTTTTTAAAGCATCTATCAATTCAGTCAGTTTGCACTTGAGACTCTTGCAATAAGTGTATGTGCTAAATTTGAAATATAGAGTGTTTTAAATGCCCACTCTGGTTGCTGGGCTGGATCCTGAACAGAGGACTGCTTTCGCTGTGGTGTGAGCTGGAGTAGTTTTATTGAACTCACTGGGGATTGTCACAGTGTCCTCTTCACAACTCTGGAAATCTCAGCTTACTTCAACTTCTTTTCTAAGTGGTATTTGAATTAAGAAAAAAAAAATGCTTGTGTTTGATTTTAACTCTGTCCTCAATTTATGTTTGAGGTGAAAGGTGGTAATAATAGGTGATTTCTTATAAGCAAATTATAAGGATATTAGTAGGGTTATTATGAAAGAAATACTTTTCAAAGTAAGCGGAAACGCTTTAGCACACATGGTCTCCGTTCTGTAGGCACTTTGCATTCACGTGCGTTTGTTTAAAAAAAACCCCAGACCCATGACTGCACTGAGGTGCTTTATACTTTAAAAAAAAAAAGAGGATGTTTGTGTGTGTGTGAATGTTTGCAGAACTTAAGTCTGTACGATCGAGGTAATAGATTTAAAAGCTGTAGAAATGCCATGATGTATTAACGTGACCCAAGAATTTATCAGAATATGGTGGAAGCCAAAGTTACTGTGATTCATTTTTGTTATGTAACTAGAATTCATATATAGATTGCAAATCATCATGCTTCAACCCTGACTGTCTTTGATATTTATTGTAAATATGTAAGCAATTTTTAACTGCTTGGCACTTGTTCAAAAATACGATATTTACTAACAGCTTTGTAGTTGCTTACAAACTTAAAGTAAACAACTTTAATATGAGTGTTCAACCACTGCCGTAGTTGAAGCTGAGCTGCGTGGCTGTGCTGGGGGATGGCAGGCGTGGGCAGCTGTAGGCCAGCACTCCAGCAGCTCGGTCCTGCCCTGGAACAATGGCAGAGCCGAGATGCGGGCAGATCCCAGTTTTATTGGAGAAGGGCATTGCCAGTGTGCATGGCCTTGTGGTGGGACCTGGGGGGGGCATGTCCCACCTAGGCGCCGATCCCACCTGGGCCTGCTTCCCTGCTACGGTCTGGGCTGCCACTGGCAAAGCCAAGGATGTTTGACTGCAGGCACTTCTCTGAAGTGGACTGCAGCACAGAGGAGCTGTGCTCATGCGATTGCGCTGATCTCAGCGGCGGGATGGATTAGCAGTAGCGGTGTTATGAAGAGTGCTGGATCAGAAGGTGCCAGGCTCAGCTGAAAGGGGTGTTTTTAACTGTTGCCTTCTAGGAAGGGAGAAAACAGGATGCGCGTCTCAGCTAGGGTGCAGCAATTTAATGCTCAGGACCGTCTGCTTTGACTCCATCCTGTCTACCTTACAAATCAGAGCTCCCAGAAGTGTGCTGCCTTGGTTTTGGGTTAGGAATATTAAATGCCTAACCTCAGCTCGGCCCCAGGCCAAACAGCCTGCTGGACTAGCTGCAGGAAGAGCTTGGAGCTGCAAAGTTACCCTGCTCGGAGGTAGGGTAGTGCTGCAGTGGCTGCTGATTTCCTGAGGAAATCAGTACACAAGTGGTTTAGAGTGACTACTTAATTTATTTATGTTTGAACATATTTTTTGTAGGATGTTGTCATAAAATTATTTTAATCACAAGCTCAATGTTACTATGCTTTCTGATGGTGTATTGTGGGATGCAGTATATTCAGGTTTTGGGATGCACAGTGACTGAAACCCTTTTAAATAAAATATGGAGCTGCCAAAAGGAGTTCTCCCTGAAGAAACTTATGTTGATAGTCATTCATTCCTTTGATTATTTTTCAAAAACTTACCTTCCAAGCATGCTATCCCCCGCCCCGCCCCAAACCATCTTTTACCCAGCTGGTGGGGAGCTGTAGGACCTGTGAAAGAAGAAAGGAAGCTAATATGAATTCAAGGCAGAGTGAGCTTTATAGAAGGTGCTGAATAAATTTTGTGTTTGAAAACTTATGTGATGTTGTATGTAATATTTAATAACCCTTTCCAACCCATAATAACAGATGCTAGCTTGTTTTATTTATTTATTTATTTATTTACCTAATAGGTAAACCTAGAAGGAATTCTTAACTGCATTAGTAATGAAAATTTGCATGATGTAATTACACATGTAATTTTGCACTGAAGCATAAAGGAAGGAAAATATGACAGAATGCATTTATTTCTATTTGTCTTGGTGCTTATGCACTAATATAAGGTGATTTTAAAAAATGAGAAACTTCTCTAGAATATTGTTACTCTCGAAGCCTGTAGTCCTATTAACTGACTGAACTCTGGCATGTTTGTATCAAAAGCCTAAGGGACTGCATGATGCCATTCAACATATTCTTCTTTTAAGCAGTGCCACTGTTTTTTAAGAGATTGTACAGGCAGTTTTCTGTGGTCAGCCTAAGAACTTAAGGAAGACTGAGATAGTCAAGGCATCTGACTCTTTACTCGTTAGATTTTTTCCTTGCCAGACTCTGCAGAGGATGACTGATATCAGCCCTAGCAATGCACCTAGTACATTGCAAAGGGAAAACGTAAGTTAACTGATAATCTGCAGTGGGGGAAAAAAAAATCTGAAAACTATTCTTAACTGTTCTGAAGAAAACTTAATAGCCATCTTAATCTAGTGATGTGCTAGTTGTGGGGGTTTTTTTTGGGGGTGGGGTGGGGTGTTTGGTATTTTTTTGTTTTAAAAAGTACAGTATGAGATTTAGATCTAGAACTATAGAACAAAACAAGAGCGTGAATCCTAGCATTAGGAAGAGAGGGAAGCATTTATGATTTGTTGTATCTCTGTCAATGACAGATTTTAATACACATGTTTATTTGGTTGTAATTTATATATGTGCAGCTGTGTTAATTACATAATTGTAATTGTCAGATTTAGGAGGAAGTAATAATCTTTTCATTCTAGAAGAGGCTGTCACGTCTGCAATAGAATATATTTTTCTGAAGGCAAAGTCTTGTGTTTTCTTTCCCAATAAGTGGGAAACAAAAGAACATAAAAACACAAGGCTGGGAAAGTGCTAGATTTACACTGAGATTTTATACATTCAAAAGGTTTTTTTCAGTTTTTCGTTTCTTTTGTTTTACCAGTTTATAGAAAATGAAATGAAACAGCTTATTGTTGTAAAATTGCTGTATTCCTTGTCCCTAGGAGTCATCACTGCTGCTTGTATTAGGTGGAGAAAGAGGTACTCTATATATGTGCATGGAGCTGCTCATGGAATTTTATCAGGGACTACATCCTGAGATTCATAGTACAAATTCCCTTTGCTTAGGGAAGAAAAACTAATGATGCCAGTCTTTTTCCTGGTTCAGCCTACTCCTCCATCTACGCTGCTTCAGCTCGGCTTCCCTGGCATATTTGGTGGGGAAAGAAGACACAGCCCAGTCTCGCTCTGTTACTCACGGTCTCCTCTCCACACTCACTGTCTTCTGGGTGGAAGACAAGAATATGTCTTCCACTAGTAAGAGTTATTATAATACAATTTTCACTAGTTGATGGCAAAAGTTGTCCACCCACACTTTTTATGCCCTTCTCTAGTTATGGTGGAGCTAATAATCTGCTTGCATGTTCTCATGCTTGTATCAGTGAGAAAGCATCCACTGACCTGAATCAAACACGGTCAAACTCCAGGTTGCTGCGAGTTCTACTTGAATTACTGAAACAACTTTAAGAGGTGTTCAAGGGAAAAGGGATGTTTTTGCATATACATAATGCATTTATTTAAAGTTTTTTCGTTTTTTTTAATACAGGTAGAGGATTCCACTTCTAAGTGTAGCTTCAGGTTTTTGAAATGTCTTAAAATTTATTTGGATCTTGTGATAGATATATGGAAGAGCAAAATTTACTGCACTGCGTTAAGAATTTAATTGATCTATACAAATACATAAAACTATTTAACTGGGAATGTGAAGGTTTTTTTCATTAGTGGTATCTCAGAACTTTTTTTTGGAAGGGAACTAAGTAGGATGTTGGCACATATAAATGTCCTATGCAATCTTTTATAATTCAAAGTTTGTATCAGAGATAAGACTCTAGAGGGAGCCCATCTCACAGTTTTCTGGATTGAGAGAAATGGCTTTACAAAGATAATAAAACTGTTTCTATTAATGAGTAACTTAAAGTAAAATCTCTTCTGGCTCTGAGATACAAAAGAAAATATCACAGTACTGTAGGACACTTATTTGCAAACATCCTTAGAAATTTCTCAATTCATAACATCAATTCTACCTTACCATTATCTGTATTTTTTGACTACTATGGAAGGTGTACAATAGAGGAATTTTCAATCTTGTGCGTACATATAAAAGGCAATTTATGACCTTTCTCTTTTAAAGAACTCTCAAGACCCTGTGAGTGCAGTAATGCAGAGGAAAGGGTTGAGTATGTGAGTTTTGAGGCATTCTACTTGTGCGGGCAGGATGGAAACATGAGATTTTTGAGGACGAGGTCAGAATACAGGATTTTGCATTTGTGAAAGCCTGTATATTGCATATAACTTCCTGCCACATGTCAGTGGGCACATAAAATATGGGTCATGCAGTAATAACTTTTTTAGCCATGATTTCTGACTAGCTAGCTGTGTGTCACTTGACACTGGACAATAGACCTTGCATAATGTTACAGCAGCTTATGGTTCATGGCTCTAGTGATTATTTAATTTTAGTCCTTAACCTGTTGATTGACTTTTTTCCTCACTAAATAAAGAGGCTTTAGAATTTAGCAAGGTTTTTGTCCAAGACAGATTGTTTAAGGCTGCACTTGCACTGGATGACCTTGTTTCCATCCTGTGTGACTGGGTTTCCTGCCCGTGATACTTCCAGGCGATAGTGCCCACCCAGTCTCCTCCCGTTACGTAGTCAAGATGCACGCCCAAGTCCATAAGATGGGAAGCATTCCCAGTTTCAGTCTGGTTGCAGCTGGACTCACCCAAAGTGAGAGTGAAAGTCTGGATCAGAGTTAAAAGCAGACTTTAGTTTCAACTGCCCAGCCTTATATTCACTGTGCTGGATACCTTCATTTTGAGGAACTGAGAGATGGAATGCTTCCAAAATTTGTATTAGTAGAGAATAGTGGGGAAAAAACTGTTGTTTTTATAAAATACTAAAATGCAATATTTATTAATTCTGAGTGACAGCTTCCATATTTCATGTAGCAATTTGCAAGGGATTTGGTATTGAAGATATTCAATATCCTAATTGCACTTTATGTTTAGTCTCTTGGTTTATAAACGATGGAGCTAAATCCATCAAAATCTGTTTACAAAGACAGTATTCAGTATTAACTGCTTTTTACTTGCATTCAAATCACTCTGTCATGCTTCTAGCTAACAGCAAGCATTTTTTCCAACACTTCACATTAGCAGAAGATTATGTAAGTGTGTACTGCAACTTATTCACAGGGTAACTTGTATCAACGTGGTATTTACAATTCAAATAGGAACAGAGGTGTATGTAATTTGTCAGGACACACTCTCTCCATCCATCTGTTACACTGTGCTCTTAGAATGCTCCATAAACTTAGAATATTCAGAAAATACTAACCCAAATGGCTTTCCTCAGTCTATATATTATTTGTCACCGTGCACTATACTTATGGTTTAGTCCAGATTGTTTAGTCCAGACTATTGTGGTTTAGTCCCAGGTGGCTTCTAATCACAAATAACTTAACTGAAGTAGCTTTGCTAAGATTAATAGGAAATTACTCCTAATAGTAAGAAATCACAGCTGCTTGTGCATTTTTTTTTAAATTAGCAGCTGTTATGGTTGTTTGTGTATGTGTTTTAATATATCAAACTATATTAATTAAAAGATTGTATACATTTAGTGCAAAGCTATTATTTGTATTTTTTTCATGGTTTGAAGAGTAGTCAGTGCTTTTTCTGCTCTCTGTCCTTAGCACAGAATGAACACAGAGCTGTTGATTTTATAGGCCCTTGTGGTGCTTGGCATGGATGTACAAAAAGTTTGTAAATATCAACCAGCTCATTTTCACAACGTTCCTCTGAAGCAAAGGGGTTATTTCTTTTCCCATTTTAAAACTGGCAATATGATACTCGGAGTAATACTGGAATAACAAGTAAGTTTATGTGCACCTTTAATGAAAAGAAAAAGAAAAACTACGTAGCCTTCTGGAAACTGAACATTAAGCCTAGATGCATGTCTTGTTCTAGTTCCACCTATACTGACAGAGGTTACCAGCGCTCCTGTTTTCCTGAAAGTCCACGACATAAGCAATTTCTCACCAATTAGAGTGAAAATAAGCTGGGTTAGTTTAAACAGTAGGAATATAGTTCTTCTGACACAACTTTTCTTTCTTACTAAAATGGGCCAGGGTATATTATACAAGCAAATAGGCAGCAGATTTGGAAGGTGCGATACCCTGTTTCAAGAAGGACAACAATAAGCTGCTAGAGACAGAATGACTTATTAAACTCTTCAGCTGACACAGTGACACCAAGAAGAGAATACAGTCCCAAGTTAGCAGGTTACTTGCAGCCTAAGAAACTGTCACGTTAGGAAATCTTTTGTAACTACCTGCCACTTACTAGCCTTTTCCTTTTACAAAATAACGTGTTAGTTTGCCCCACAAAGACGTGTGAATCCCAGTTCCTTTTTGTCAGTTCCCTGCCCAGCCTCCTCTGTCTTTGCTTACCTATTGTCTTGGGGGATTTGGCTCTAAAAGGCACCTGATATTACTGTTCAAGTAGCTCTTTCTGTTACATGTGGAGTATAACCAGCAGGCTGTAGGCTTCTAAGTGTTCTTCAGATGACAGTTGACCTGGCTGGGATTGATGTATTAAACTGTATTCAGGTGTTGGTGGAAGGCTGTCCTTGCCAGATTTCAGTATCTGAAGTTCGAGTTCACAGAGTCTGGAGAAATACGCAGACCTGTGGATCTCAGAACTTTCCCAGTACCTAGAGATAAAGATTTCTGGACACGAGTGAGAGAAGGAACCTTTGACAGAAGTGACAACTCACAAGTAGTGAGGGACTGAGGTTAAGTAGCTATGAAAATCTTCTGAAAGCATAATTTGGAGGAAAAAAGCTATTTACTTGTTTGAATGATTGACAATTCCATCACTAGCATTTTACACAGCCTAAAAGCACTTTCCATTAGACAAAGCAGAGATAAGTATACTCTAGTCCTGCATCATACTGATGCATTTAGAAAAGAGTTCTAGCTTTCTGTAATTGTTTACATGAATAACAAGCTTGAAAGAAAATTACTGAAAATTAATCGGTGAATCTGCTTTCAGTGATGTATGCAATTGTATTTGAAGATAAAAATCTTGAAGTGTCCTTCAAACAAAATTGTCTTACATTTTTATAATAAACGTGATTGCTAACTTGCAGCAGTAAACCATAGCAAGGGTTTTTCCACTTGCCACAAAGGAGGGGAAAAAGTTTCAAGTACCTGCCTACTTGTTCCGTATACTTTCCGGTCTATTCTTATGTAAAGAAGAAAACTCATGATATGACATTTCTTAGGTATTTACGATTACTCTGAGCAATACTTTATTTGGATTCCCTCTCATTGCTGTGTGAAATATGAGAAAGGGTGGAGCTGCAGCTGCAATAAGAGATCTCTTGGTAGAACCTTGTGTTACTACAATTAGTTATTGACCTGAAGATGTGGAAAGAGAAAATAATATGCTAATGGAAATCTGTATTTAAGCATAGCTACAGAAAGCTGTGCTGTGGAAATAGCATGTCCTGTGCCCTGTACTGCCCCATGTAGTAGCTAGAAAGCTTATGTGGGCTTGAGTTCATTTGGCTGGACTCTGATGAGGGATTTTTTCTTTTTACTGCTATGAGTAAACACCAACTTCTCGAGAATAGGCTCTGTTTAAAGAGGAGCAACATGCTGGCCAGCATGCATGAAATATCGGGTAAACGGATGATGAGCCTTGCTCCAGTGCCTGTCTTATTCTAGCTGATTCACAAACTAGATACAAAATTTGCTGAAGGGCGTTGTTTAATCCAAGTGATGGGGACACATGTTTCTACAATAAAATGTCCAGGACTACATCTCAAAGGCTGTATGAATATAGATTGATGTTTTCACTATATGTCTATAATCAAAGATTAATTCCAGAATAATATACTTATTTTAGCTAATTATTTACACTGATTGTTTAATATTGCTTTTGAGGCATTATTTTTTGAGACTCAATTGTTGTTGTTACTGATGTCGGTATAATCATGAAGATCTATGACAAAGTAAATACTATATTTGAGAGGTATGCAAAGTAAATTTCAATGAAATATGGGTTATTTGAGGATTACTTTTTGTTTTGTGAGAAAGAAGAAAGCAAACACTTGTGATTTAGATGTGAATTACACATTTTCTCCATCCTAAGGAATTTATAAGGTAATTGTACTGTCCTTTTCTCTTTCTCTTGAATCCTTAACCAGATGCAGGCTTCATTATCTTTAGCCAGATGCTTTTTGTGGACTGTTATGTTTTACTGAACAGTAATTAATTTCTTACTGTATAAAGATATAACCCTGTGGTCTAAGCTGAATGAAAAAGAATATCATCATCAGAACTTAAGTTACCTTAAGCTAGAGGCTGATGAATCTGTGGCAGAGAAGTATGACAAGGTAGGGGTGACCATGAAGTTAGGAACTTGCAAAAGTAAGTTTTGAAGGGTGCCCTCTGTGATACTAACAAACTAGGAGCCCAAGGGGGACTGACAAGAGTCTTGTCTTGACCACTGTTGATCTTGCTGGTTCGCACCATGTTATTTGGTGATCCAAAGAGTTTCCTCTCTCTTCTCCCCTTTCTCCAGCCCCAATATAAGCAATTGGCTTCTATGGTTCTCCCCTTGCTCTGAAACAATGAAGGTTGAATGTGGGAGAGGGACATGATGTACTTTTTATCAGAAAATACGAAATTGTTGTTTCTTCTTGTGATACTAAATCTCTTCAATTTCAGGGTTGAGATGACTTGCAGTGTTTTGAGTCTGGACAGGAAGTTCTGGTGATTGATAGAATGCATTTTGATTGTTTTTGTTTGTCTAATTCTTGTAACGTGGTATGTTATCCACTTCAAAAGTCATCTGGCAGTTTTATCTTCTGAATTCCCTGCTGTTCTACTTCATACTCAACTTAACAGTTTCTGTGACTGTCTTGAAAATTAGATTGTTTTTTTGTTACTTAAAATATTCAATTTCTTATTTAAAAAGTAAAGGTCTAATCCTGCTGAATGGTGAACAGCTTCCGTTGTTCTAATAACTTTTCATACCTCATGTTGTGAGGAATACTTTAGTGAAACCTTTTTAAAGGTAATTTTAGCTTTCTGTAAGCATGAGGTACTGTCTACTGCATAACAGTAGAGGTAAGCGTAGGTAATGTTATTAGCAAATAATCTGATTCTCTGTGAAGATCAGTATGACTAAGGGTTTCAAAGTGATTATCGATTTTTACTCCCTCATGTGGAATCTTGATTCCACTAAAGCAAGTCTCCTATTTACAGGATTTGACCAAAAACTTTCAAAATATGCTAAACCTTAACATTCTGTAATGTGTTATATTTTATATGCTTCATCGTATGTCCCCAGTACAAGTGCTGGCAGATAAATTCTCCATTGTCATTTGTAGGAAATATCCTATTGCTACTTCTGCAATCAAAATGTATCAGATTTTTTTCCAAATCTTTGTTTGCCACGTGCATTTTATGTAGCCATTTATTTTCTAGCACATACTTGGGGAGCACTGCAAAAATTCTGATTGATTGTCTTCAAGTCTTCAAAAAATACATCTCTTTGCCTGATTTCAACATTATTTGTTCACTTTGCTAAAGATCATGTTACATGTAAGTCTGATTTTAGAAATTCTTTCAGCACCTTGCATATCCAAAGATGAGTAAGAGCTATGTCTAGCATTACTTTTGGCAGACAATGAAATAATTTCTTCTTTATATAATTGTAATTCCATGAACTATTTAATTATTTTTGCAAATGAAGCTGGAAATGGGTACTCATAAATTACATTCCAGTGCTGATTAACAATGTGGTCTAGGGTTACTTGATTAGATGCATTATGTATTTGTTTAGAAAGGTCAGACAGAATGTGTCACTTGCAGAATGGGTAAATTGCTATTGAGATCATTGTTCTGTTTTCAAAAAGCAACCAATGAAGAGAAAGGCTTATCTTTCAAACATGTTGCAAGTGAGATTAATGCACATACAGAAATGGAGAAAGTACTTTTTTTAGAGACTACAACATTGGCTAGCAAGTACAGATTAATGTGATGTACATAAGTCCAGCCTCAAACTATGGATAGCTTATTCTTGACTTGATCTCTTTGCTGTGTTTTTGTCATTCTAAAAATTGAATTAATCTATTAAAAATGCTGAATGCAAGTAATCTTTATCCTTTTAGTCATCTGTGTAATATGTTAGAGAATCCCAATTGATCTGGATATAAAAAAATGGGAATATTTAGCAATACATATATATACACATATGTATATATGTATGTGTGTATATACACATATATAAGTATATGTATGATGGACAACAGAATTTTGTGTCCTCTGCTTTTTGTGGAATCATTGATACTTTTTTCGAAGTAGATCCTATTTCTTAACTATAGTATAACTTGTCATATTGTTTTAAACAGATATTTCTTCCTAAATATTACTTGATGATAATAGGCATTGCAACACCTTTGCAGAACTGTGACTTTATGGTGTGCAGGTTTGTTTAACAAGAGTAACCACAGTAACGTGAGTGCATGTTTCTGCAGGTACAGAAGTCACATGGAAGTTAACGTTAAGAGCGGTGCAGCAGAGAACAGTAGAAGAGCACTTAAGTTAGGAGAGAGGAGTGCTGCATTAGATATTTCAGGTGACAGGAATCATATGTGTGCTTAATTTGCTTCTTTTAGTTATGTGTTGCAATGATAAAGGCTGCTCTATCGTTTTAGAATTTTAAAAGTATCTTTTACCTGTGAAATGCAGCTATTTTTCTAGCTTGGATTTATGGACTTTAACATCTTGCCAGTTCATTCGTGATAGGATAGATCAGTCTGTTTCTGCTTTTTACAGAAGTTAAATTTTGTATACCATACACAGTGGTGTAATTCAGAAGACAAAAAGGCAATAGGTATCACAAAAACATTCCACAAACAATTGCCCTTTTTGGTTAATATATAGGTTATATATAGTTTTGCAAAGCATTTTTAGGGACCTATTTACCCCCGTGGTCTGAGTTGAGTGACTATAATGTTGTATCCCATGTGTGCTGTATAGTGAGACTACTAGAAACTTGCATTTATTAAAATGGTAACTTCCTACGGTTAGAAACTCTTTTGTACTGGACTGGTTAGATGATTGAAATTGTGGGAGAAACCAAGGCCACTCTTGTATTATTAGCTCTTAAATCAGAATGAGTGGGGCAAAGATGTGGCGAAAACCTGCGTGTAGACTGGTGGGAGAAGGCAGAAAACCATGCCCCTTTTGCACTCAAGAACAAAATGCCAATAGAATTTTATAATCTGGGAAGGATACGTGGATTGGTATAGAGCCTTTAGCTGCCAATTCTTTTGGACTACTGAGTGCTGGGGGGATGCTGTGATGTTGGAGATGCCGCTTTCTAGAGGAGAAACTTCCAGTTGCAAGTAAATGCAGTTAGAGAATGGGAGGAAATAGGGATATAGCTATCCAATAGTTTCAAATGCATGCATTTCCTTAAAGATGTTATCTTTCATTATACAAGTAGTGGCATTGCAGCAGTCCTGCACGAGTGAATGTTGTAGAGCTCAATAATGTCTCTACATGTCTTTTGCATCCTTTTCAAAGGCAGGATGTTATATAGCCATACACTTCTACTAGTAATTCTTCCTGGGTTTTTTTCATGTCTAATACTGAATATGTAACTGAACTTCCATTCAAGACACAGAGACCTGAAATCTAAGAAATTCTGGGATCAAAATTCAGTGTTATGAATATCTATAATGTCAAGTATTGGAAGGATTTAATTAAATCCTTATGCACAGTTGAATACCTCCTGAATTTCATTTCAGTTGCAATCAAGCATCTACAAATGGAGTTGGTGTAATCGCAGGTTTTGTGACATTTGATAAAGGCTTTTTATTAGCAATCTAAATCAGCTACAAGATTTGAGAATGCTTCTTCATTGTGGCTTTTGCAAGTCCAGTAGTAAAAGATGGGGTTTATTTCATGGGAGGTGTAGTTGGTAGGATGTTTTAGGAAAGGAAGTTGTTTAAGGAGTAAAGATCCTAAAATTGTCATTCAGCAATAATGAAACAAAAAGTTAAGATTTAATGCTTGAGTTTTTTGTGCTTTTATGCAACTGCAAGAAATCGGACTCACATTTCCATTTCCTTGGGGAACTGTGGGCTCCGAAGTGCTTGTATCTTTTAAACAAGCCACGCGTCTCCAAAAAAGGCAAAAATGCCATAGGAATGACATTTTAAAATAAACCATGTTTTTCCGCATTAAAGTTTCTTGTTGAAAGGCATAAGTTCCCTCACCCCCACCCTCTTATGGTAGAAATAGACACAGTTTTGCATAACCACTTCTGCATGATAAATTATCATGTTGGTCTTGAATACACATAAAAACGTGACTACAGAAGAAATAGAATTGAAGAAATCAGATTGTGCTTTTTGGTCAATAATGAAATTGAAAAGCTTCAGTTGCAGATATATCCAAATTATGTGAAACTAAAGCAGTTCAGATGTGGTTAGTTTCCGTGAAGAGCCCTGAGCAACGGTCATATCTCAGAGAGATATAAAAGATTGGCTGTACCATGGAAATACATTGAAAAGACAATGAAATTAACAATTCAAAATGCAGATCCTTTAGTTTCTCTACTTTATGCACTGAGGTTTTTACACTGATTAATTCACTCCCCACCTATGATTCATTCAATAGCATACCCAGCCATTGCTTTCACGTTTTGGAGCACTGACTGCAGAGCTACTATTTTGGTCTCCAAAGCAGGCTCTTGGTTTTATGAAGTGTGCACCATTTATACCAAGTTTCACCTCTAGAATGACAAGAACAGTGTTACTTTTCACTTCAGTAAACTTAAGTGCTTGAAGAAAATCATAAGCACTCCTCTCTAATCAAAGATGTGTTACTGGACCAAGTGCCTCTGATTTTAATTACCAACGAAATGTTGGCTTTTTTTCAGTACGTCTTAATTGAGGATAGAAGATATACGGTCCATGGCTAGAATTTCCTAACTAATACCATGTCTCTGATGTTGGTGTTTTTAAGCCAGTCTTCTACTGAAAAGAGAGATCCTGCCTTCCCTTTCATCCTCTGCCATGCGTTTTGCCCTGTCCTTTGGGCTGTTGCCAAGGGAGCACACAGTATGCTGGAGCAAGGAACCATGCTGATTGAAAATGAATCAGTTTTTATGTTGTTTTTTGTTTGTTTGTTTTTGGTTTTTTTTTTTTCTGGTTTAGTTCCAGTCAAATCGGTTTTCTGATAAGCTCACCATGTGGCCGCACAAATGCTTGCACTAATACAAGGGAAGCAGCAGTAATACACTGCTTAGGGTAAGGGGAGGGAGCTTGCCCCTTTAGGTAGCAGTGTGGTATTAGATCAGATTCATGTGTTCCATTGAAGCACATTCTTTGTTGTCTGGCATTAAAAAATTGAACAAACTAAAGTGGTTGCACTCATGTGACTGTTACCACTGATGTCTAGGACCCTTCAAAGGGTTGAAAGTGTCTCACCTTTTCTAGTTTCATTGTTCTGCTTTTCCCATGGCGTCCATTGTAAGAGGACTCTACGGTTGGTGCACAGTGAAGCACGGCAATTGAAAGCTCCTTCCTTTCCTAAAAGTAAAGGTCTGCTGTTGTTGCTGTGCGAGGGAAAGAGGGGTCTTGTGTGCACAGGCATTTTGGCCTATGTCTGCAGCAACAGTTACCCACTAATATAGTGATGCTGGTGGAGCTTTAAGTGAGAGAAAGAAAGCAAGCTGGCTTCCAGGAGAGGTAAGCACTGCTATTTACAATGTTAGTGTTTGTAGTGTTGTTGTAGATACTATTTTTTGTTTATATCAGTAGTTAAATCGTTGGTTGCTGTTACCCAGATGATTTCCTGTATTAGACATTTTTTTCTGTCTAATTCTTACTCCTTGCCATCCTCAGTAAGCTTCTCTTCTAAAAGTATCCAGCTCTTAAAGAAAATAATTTAATATCTTTGTTTTAGGCATGCAAATTATCTTCCGTGGTCTAAGTTGCACATTTGAGTCAGGGCTCTCCGTCCATCTGCCAGTAGAGATTCTTGCTGCTGCTGCTCCTTTGTTCAGGAGCCTTTTGTTCCAACTTCCTGATTTTCTTAGTGAGATTTTAATTTTGTGTTGACATAGCAGTAGCCCTTAAGGGTGGTAAAGATAGGTCCAAGCAAGATCTAGAGGTGGAGCCTCCTTATTTTTTTAAAACAGACTTGTTCATTAGCTAGTCCCAGCACTCAAACTGATACCCTCCAACCTCCTGAACACCTCTTTATGGAGAAGTGCCATGTCTAATCTGACTAATTTGTGGCCAGGTGTGTGATGGAATGGAGCAGGTCTGGGAGTGAAGAGCTGCTGCCTTCTGTAGCAATGAGTTATTACCATGTTCCTGCTGGTCTGTGAGAGCATCTACTTGCAGATGCTTACCTGTGGCAGGTGCAATGCCAGGCAGAGTTGCTTACTCCTTGCTTGGGCTGCTGATATTGCTGGGAAAAGCAAAAGAAGCTGAAAGGTTTATTTTAGTCATTAAAGTCAATGGCTCTTTCTGTTCTCAGTGTATATTCAAGTAAGAAGTTGCTGAGTTAACATTTGTTTTTTAGACCTTAATTGTGAGTTGGTTTTTTTTTTTAACGTGCAAAAGTTAGAATCTTTTATGGAGATCTTCATCCCTGCATAACTGAATGTGCGGAGAACTGAATTCCAAGTTAAGAACAGGTAGAAAAGAAGCAAATCCTACAAAAAAGTCAAAATGTGTGTGATACAAGTATGTGACTGACTTTTTTTTAGCCAGCAATTTATTGTTGTTTGCAAATCCTCTAAGACTTCCTGATTCTTTGCCAAATCTATAATTAATTTGATTTATATATTTATTCTTATAACATGAGCTTGCTCAGGGATATAAATTGTTCCTTTTTTTGAGGGTGAGAAATACTCACGGTTGTGTTTTGGTGACTAGAATAATAGAGCCTCAATTTAACCGTAGGAACAATACAAAGCAGCCTTAGATATACTTGTTTTCAGGCAGTATTTTTAATGCAGTACTCCTTGTAACTTTTGATAATTCTTTCAAGTAAGAACCCCTTAATCCCATATATGCAATAACATTTTTACAAATTATATAATTCATTCCCAGTCTATGTGAAATACATGTTATCCATTAATACAGCTATTGCTAGATGATGTTTCTATTATTCTCATTTTTTAAACATATGAAAGGTTAGACAATCAAATGAAAAGATGCATGATGAAATGCAAACATTCTGAACATGCTTGGCAGCCCATCTTAGATTATGTTTCATGTCAGGATGCTTTTCTCCTATTTTCTTCCTTTATACTCTCTCCAACCTTTAGATCTTATCATCTTTTCCAGTCTTGGGATTAATGTGAGCTTTGGATATTTTTAAGGGGAGGGGGAAGGAAAAAAGACATTTTAGAAGATTAAGTTCTGAATGTTCTTGTTAGAATTGCAGAATTTCTGTAATAGGAACAGCAAACAATGAAATGAGAGTACAACAAAAGAGAATGTGAGAGGCATCTTGTTGATGATTAAATCCAGGTACTTGAGAAACAGTCACTGCCAAAACGGATACAGTTTAAGGGTCTTTTCTATCTTAATTACTTGGAAGAAAGGAAAGGTCATTTGCATGGCATGCTCTTGGACTCCACAAGCCAGTCTCTGAAACATGAATTTCCAAGTGCTGCTAAAAATGTATCCTTCCTGCTTGTTCATACCTTTGAAGAGATAAACTTAGGCACATTTCCAAAGAGCTATTTAGTGAATTTTTTTTTTTCTTTTTAAATTTTAGAGAGTGTGTGTGTCATGGTATTAAAAAAAAATAAATACAAGGAATCTTTTGATGGACAGTATTTTGAGGTCAAATGAACAGAAATGCACTCATGGATTATTCTCCTTTCTTTGGCCATTTGTTTGATCCTTATTTTTATAATCAGTTTAAGGAAAGTAAATGTAGGAACTACTGATATAGTCTCATTCTTTGAGATGGTTGTGAAATTAATTCAATAGGCAGAGCATTAGCAAAAGTGCTTAGTGTAGGACATATACAATTTTTCACACTGCACAGTTTCCATTGGCTATATGCTCCAAGGAGTCAAGTTTGCATTTGCGTGTTTCCTTGTGAGCACATGAGCACAGGCGTCTTAGTAGAAATTTTGCATCATAATACCTAAGCTACTGATAATGGCCTTTATGAAGTACATGGAATGAAAAACAAATGAAATAAATAAAATTTAATCAAATTATCCACTCATCTCTATTTTCTGATTTTTAACATTAGAACAATTCTTCAGGTAAATCTAGTTAGGAGAACCAGCATCTGGAAATATTGCAGTGACCTGTGAGTGGTGTAGGTGGAGGGGGGCTTTTTTTGTTTGTTTTGTTTTGTTTTGTTGGTTTGGGGTTTTTTCTTTGTTTTGACTTTTATTTTCCTGCCTTACCAATTTTGCAAACATTCAGATGCTACCTGATTTTTTTCATACTGGGGCTATTGTTAGCTTTGGAAGTTTCTGGAGGATTTTTTACTAAATGCTTCTTGACTAGTTACTGTTTCTGCTCACTTGATTTTTTCCAAATGTGAAACTGTAGTGATTAAGTCTTCGGTAGGATATGGGCATGTGTTAGGATTCCCAGATGTTATGCAATAATTTTGTTTTACGTCTCCAGAATAATCTGGCCAAAAGCAGAAGCACTTCTGGCCCTGGGCAGAACACCTCTGTCCTATTCCTGCTTTTTGCCTTGTGTTCCTCTCGCGCTGAATGTGGTTTGGCCAAACGCATGATTCAGAAAAAGTTTACTTTAGTAAAGACATATTACTCTGATTAATACCGGTGTGGCAGAAGAGTATTGGGTTAAGAGTCCCTGTGGGCCAGACTGCACATCTGTTTGGAGCAAGAAACCTTAAAGTCTGAGCCTTAAAGTCTAAGCCATATAAATTGCTTTATTGCTGCAATAAAGTTTCTTATTATGACAGAGGACAGAGTTCTCTAAAGCACAGGACTGGTATTTCAAATATGTCCCACAGAGTCCAGTGTTGCGCACAAATTAATTGGGATTCATCGTCTCATGTTTATATGCTGTAACATTGATCCAGGAAGTTTCATAGTAGTTCAGAAGCATCTTGAATCCTGAGTTGTCTTTGACCTCACTGCTGGCAGTTTCAACATATTTTTTCCACTTCAGCAATAGATTGTAAATCAGCTATACTCTGGCAGTTTGCCAGTTTCTCCGCTGATATAGATGTACCTCAGAGGAGTCATTTGCAAATTTAATTTTGAAAAAATTAAACTGGCTAAAGCCCTGAGCAATCTGACCTCATAGGTGACTCTGCTTTGAGCAGGAGCTGGGACTAGAGACCTCCTGAAGCGCCTTTTGACCTGAATTATTCTGATTCTAAATGGAAAGTGTATGTATCCCAACTTTTTTTTTTTTTTTTTGGCTTTATTGTTGATCTGTTCTTCCCCAGAACAAGACTGCAGGAAATCATTCCCTTTGCAACCATTCCACAGTCAAGAATCTTGCAGAGTACCAGAAACTGGAGTGGTTGCGTAGGTGGACCTGAGAACTGATTTCTACCCCCTTTGACAATGGAAATACTTGTTCCACTGAATAGTGCAATCACCTTTTCCTTTGCTCTTTCATTGAGGCTTTTGACATGGAAAATCTTAGTTTAGAATCATGGTCAGAAAAGTGGACGCTGTGTTACCCGCTGGCATTTTCTACATTGTCCTGTCGTTTGCAGTTCCGGTCTGTGTATCCTTTTGGATAAAAGCAATGCATATGTTTTATGCTCATAAAGTAACCATCCTTGGCACCCATAACCAGATAGCAACATCTCCTGTCCATCTTCATCCCTTCTAGGTATAAATACTTTGGTCAGAAGTTGTACATATAGATTGCAGATGGTCCCTTTATGTCTCCAAAGACCAGCATGTCAGAACTGGCCTTGACTACTTCACAATGAAGAATCAAAATTTCCCCTTTGAAACTACATGGGAAAAGATCTGACAGCACAGGCATGTATAGTTTATCTTACTTGAAAAATACCTTTGTCTGTTCTCACTTTGGCATTACTTACATGATCAATTCTTAATAGGGATAGGCAGTATAGTAAGCACCTTCTGTCATGAAAGTGGTGGCCAAACACTGGCACAGGTTGCCCAGAGAGGTTATAGAGTTGCTATCCATGCAGATATTCAAATTGTGACTGGACATGGTCTTGGGCAACATGCTGTAGGTGACCCTGCTTGAGCAAGGGGGTTGGACCGGATGATCTGGACGGGTCTCTTCCAACCTCGACCATTCTGTGATTCTGTGAAAGTTTTCTTGCAACAGGAGAACTTCAGTTCCTGTACTGGATTGTGTTTATACTGTCAATAATCCTGTCTTGAATTATCTCAACATTTTTTTCACTATATACATCATCCCTAAGGCATTTAATCACAGCATAATATCCTGCTATTGATTTTCATTCAAAATTCCTGTTGATTCCAAGGGGAATGCTGGCAGAATATGACTCTGGAGAGATCAATCAATATCATACTCAAGTCTCCTAACACGTAATTTCCTACATGACTGAAACTCAGCACTTGTAAAATTTACTGCCTGGTGATATTTTTAAAGGGCCATTTTGATTTTGTAAACCATCCCTCAGCAATCAGGGACTACTTTGAAATGAATTACATTGTGCAACTGGGAACTCTTCTTGTATGTGTAGTGAAATATGAACAGTGTTTAGCATCTGGATACAATGAATCAGTCAAAAATTATAACCAAAAAAACAAGGCATCTATTAAAATTTATTCCACTTGCATAGGGAAAAGTCAGAACTTTTTACCTAGAAACATCTTTTAATCTTTTTAATAGATTGCTGGGTCTGTTCACAACTGAAATTCAACAGCAATAACTGTGGGTTTTATTTTGAGTTCCTGTAGTGTAATAATTCTGTAGTTGATTTTTTTGTCATTGTATAAAATATTTATAGGAAATAACCACCAGGTAGAAACACCTGGTGAAAGAACAAGGTGTAAAAACATGTTAGAAAATGTATAAAAATAGCCCCAAGTGGACCGTAGGGTGAGGAGGAAGAAACCGTCAATGCAATATCACACTCCTTGCAGGAGGGAGGGCTCTTCCCTTCCTCACCCCCCATCAATGTCACCTCACCACCATCATGCTCCTCCCAGTGAAGATTTGAGACACTGAGGTCTCACTGTAGCGTTCCTGTAGGCTGAAGTGACTGACCTTAGGACCCAAAGGGACAGTGAAAGGCTTAGCATAACACCAGAGAAATGGGTAGACAGTAGAAAGCTTGTGTATATCAGTTTTGACTCAGTAAAATTTGAACTCTGTTAGTATCACATTTTAACTGGACAAATAATTCTTTGATTAGACTGTTAAGGCTTTAATTAAACTAATGTGAATTGTAGCTTTGCATTTAAGTAGTATTCTTTTGCCTGCAAGATGTTGAGTATAACGTGAATCAGTAGCAGGCACACGCACGCACTCTGCTACTTCCCATCCAGTTCCACAGTGGTGTAGGTATGTTCACATTCTGCGTTTTGGGGCAGAGTGGGGGGAGGAGTTGATACGCCCGTGAGATAGATAGCATAGGACTGAGTGGACTGAAGTAATTTGTACCATATTTTTCCACCCTTGTTTTTTCCTAGGGTGATCTGTGTATGAACAGAATCTTCAGAGACAAAAGATCCTGCTTATGACTATGCATCTGCTGTCTCAAAGGGCTCAAGAGGAAACATTTGGCTCTTTTGTGATTATAGTATTTTTCTCTGATAATTTCTGTCACATGCTAGCTGGCCTCCTACATCAACTCCTGAATGGCAACTGACAGCATTTTTTCTTCAGGAAAAGAAATTTTTAATGGGCTGTACCATAAATAGCTGGAACTTGCTGTCTTATGTGAAAAATACAGGATGTGAGTCATTATCAACAGTAGGAGACCTTAGATCCTCTGTAGCTTTATGTATCTTCTGTGGCCATATCAAGGGCTGCGTTTAATCTGAGCACCACGTGTTCATTCCAGATAGCTATAGGAGGTGACTTGGCTCCCGCTGGCCAGTTTTGTAGTACCTGTTTTCTAGTGAAACCTACTCCACCCTTCAAAGGAACTCCAGTTCATTTTGCAGTCACTCAGTTTCTGGTACCTTAAAGTAAAAGTGAGGAAAATTCACTAATTACTGGCTTGCCTTTGGGACAAGAGAGAGGAATAGGCTAACTCGGGAAGCCAGACTTCAGTTCTTTCTGGAGTTTCTGATGTCCTCTGTTCTGCCAGAGGGGTCACTTTTGTGATGTAAATTATGTCTTTCAATGAATCTTTAAAGATTTTAACTAGGCTAACATTTTTAGCAGTCAGAGAAGTTGATTGTTATTATGACAGTTTCTGTAAATCTCCAATTATTTCTAACATTTTTAAACATACAGTTCAAAAGCAATGTTATCTATTTCTCCTCATATTCCATTCACAAGAGTTACATATGGATTTTGAAATTCTTTAATACAGTTTTGAATTGCTTTACAGTTCAGTCTTTCATGGATAAAGAAGCCAAAGCACAAACAGTATAGTTTATTTTAATGTAGGGCTCAATGGGAGAGTACAAAACAAATACCTTCCAGATCTTTTGACCCCCAGAACTGTGCTTTAATCACACACCATACTTCTGGATAATTTAGCAGTAGTCTGCTAAGCAAACTCAAATTCAGGAGACCTTATTGCTTGAAACCAGGGCTGAATAAACAGCTTTAATGGTTCACATCTGGCAGGTCAATTTCCAAATCCTTTAAGGTAAAAAGTTAAATATTTGTTTAACACAAGCTGAGACAATAGTGCTAACACAATGGTAATGGCTGGAAAGTCACATTTCAGGTGGTCAGCAGGAACTTCCAGCATCCTTTGAAAGCTAAGCGAAGTCTGCCTGTAATCTCTTCTACTTGTTAATATTTCAGCATGTTGTGTTGTTTTATTACAAAACACCAGAAGCAAGTGTTGGAACACGGGTGATAATGCAGGTGTCTGTCTCCTAGGACACTAGCCACCTACTTGGCAATAAAGTTAGGCTGTTCTTGTGTACAGTCTGTTTCTCATTCTTTTGTGCAAAAAATGCAACATTTTTAAAGAAAAGCACTGAATTGGGTGCTTGGGGCCACCTGTTCCTGTTAGCCTCGTGGTTAAATAAACTTTTGATAAGTGTGACCTATGAAGATCACATTTCTATGTCCCTTTGTGGGTCCCAGGCCAGAAAGACTTGGAACGAAAGACTGAAACGAACCTAATAGCTGTAAGCTGAAAAATTACCTGGAGTTTTCTCATCAAGGTTGCTGTGTTTGAGTACTATAACTATAGATGTTTCTTCCCATCAGACCTCGCATATTGCATTTTTTAAACTAGTCTCCACAAGCAAATGAGGGACTACTTAATTGCAATTTAAGCTTCAGATTTGCAATTGTAGCTACAGAGAAATCCCATTTTTCTGGAGCCCTCAGCACAGGAAAGACATGGACCTGCTGGAGTGAGTCCAGAGAAGGGCCACAGAAATGATCAGAGGGCTGGAACACAACTCCTGTGAGGACAGGCTGAGAGAGTTGGGGTTGTTCAGCCTGGAGAAGAGAAGGCTCCGGGGAGACCTTCTAGCAGCCTTCCGGTACTTAAAGGGGGCCTACAAGAAAGCTGGAGAGGGACTTCTGACAAGGGCATGTAGTGATAGGACAAGGGGTAACGGCTTTAAACTGAAAGAGGGTAGATTTAGATTAGATATAAGGAAGAAAATTTTTACAATGAGGGTGGTGAGGCACTGGAAGAGGTTGCCCAGAGAGGTGGTAGATGCCCCATCTAGTGCATTCCAGGTCAGGTTGGACGGGGCTGTGAGCAACGTGATGTAGTTGATGATGTCCGTGCTCACTGCAGGGGTGTTGGACTAGATGACCTTTAAAGGTCCCTTCCAACCCAAACTATTCTATGAAGTGGGTGGAGAGAACTCTAGTTAGTACTAAGGGCTCTTCTTTCAAGAGTGAAAGTGAATAATTCAGCCAGGATTATGTTTTTCTTAACAGAATTGCTGTTCTGGATGAAAATCTCTGTATTTTTTTGCCACACATGATGAATACGTACATCCAAAAAAATGGAGAGTTGACTTGAATCGAACTTTACTCTAATATTTCAAATATTTAGCATGGAAATCACTAGTTTGGATTTGTCCTCGAAAGGCAAGAGATCAGGATCTCTGATAATAATACTAACGTATTTTTTAGGCATCAATCATTATTTATTATATGTAAGTAGAGGCAATACTTGTACTTTAAATGTTGATAAAGAGTCTTTTCCAAGCAGAAGAATTTTATGGTTGGCAATAATTAATCTCTTATTTTAAATTCTCATACACAAATTGCCTGTTAGATGTTGATGATGACAGCCTGGTACCATGAGGGAGTTGCTCTCACATAAGAAAACCCACTGCCTTGTAGCCGTGGTATTATACTGTCAAAGGAACTAATACATACAAATACCAGTTTTCTGCATATGTTCCAAAGGAAGGAGATAAAAATGCTGTGTAACAATGCTGGCATTCCTTGGGAAGTAGTTTGGATTTGTCAGAATATATGCAGTGCTATTTAGTGTTACGGACTAGCAAAAACTCTAATCTGAATTTTTCTTAGGTACTATGAAAACATCTTCTGTAGCTGAACTTATTTAAATGCTAATGCTTACTTAGATCATGGTTCTTTTATCAGGAACTGCATAAGGTATTCCTGCAAATAGCTCGTGAACTTTATGGTACATTAGGTCATACTGGAACACCTATTATGATGATTTCTGTGGCTGTGACAAGTAATAATGTGGAAATTTTGACTGTGGAATTAGAAAAATCTGTATCATACTTACAGTAGGGTAACTGTACCATGACTGGAAGGACATACCTATCTATAGAGTGACCAGAGTGAGCTGAGGTTTAAATTCTGGTCTAGAGTGGCACCTAGCAGACCCTCGTTTCCAAATACTTTTCATTTCCATAGAAGCTACATCTGCAGCTTCCAATGCAAGTATACGTCAAGTGAATACTCTTCTGCTAAAGCTGCAGAATAATACATCACCTGGGAGGCTGCTGCCGTCACTCAGGTGGAAATCTGGAATGTTTGTACCACAAGACTAAAGACAAAAAACTTACAGCTGTGTCTGACTAAGCTGCTTATGACATTAGTAAGTAAGTAAGTAGGACAGGGCTGATGGGCCCTTGACTAACCTTGAACTGTCAGATGTCAGGCCAGAAAAAGGATGGGCGGCTATGTGCTTTGTATTTTTAGATGTCAGCTTGAAGCTGATTTATAGTAGCTTTCCAGTCTCAGGGCAAACTGCTTAGGGCTTCAAGGACTGGATTGGATGTTACGGACTTTCCAGCATGTACACAGGCAGCTCAGAGAGGCTTTCAGTATGGAAAATGGGAGGTCAAATTAAGGGATTGATGTAAATCCACACTCTGAAGTTAGTCTTTCTGCTATCTCAGATTTCTGATTCTAAAAGATGAAGTGCATAATCCTGAAATTTGGCAAGTGCCACTGAAGATGAGTAGCTGTTGCCTTCTCTCTGCCTTGATTTTCCACTTTTATTGGAACAGTTATGATATGCAAAGTTAAGGATTTCTGGCATTGCTCACCAATCTTTAATGAGTACTTTTGCTTTGGTAGCAAAATACCTATGTATATTTAATGGCTGAGAAGCTACCTGCAGCCGAGCAGACATGACAAAATCTTTTTCATCTCCTGAATTTTTATTGACTACCTGTTATAGCTGTGTAAAAGTTAAAGCATGAGCCTGATTTGGATAAGGCCAGGTCGGTAGTTAAATGGAGATGGAAGTCATATTCTAAACACCTTCCTTTGTGGTACATTTTGATAAGGGGACTAGCCAGAAGGTGAAGGTGTGTATTGCTTCTGAATCCATCACTCTGTATGCTCCCCATTTTGTGGCAGGCAGTGAAGCTGACTCACAGTTCAAACATTAGTGGCTCATGATGTTCACCAAGTGGCGGTCCCAAATTTCATATATGCTTTCCTCCCATCTGGTAAGTGGATGAGTCATTTATGACTCAATTTTCTCCGCTCAGCTTAAGAATAATTCCTAATGAGTCAGATAGAATGTTTTCAGGGACTCCTGCTGTTGGAGAGCACTTCACCTCTACTGCTCTCATCTTCTCATCTGTCCCATACTGTGGGCTAACTTCCAGAGCAGAATCCTTTTACCTGAAACTCAGGATTGGTGAAATCGCTGCTTTAGTGAGCCATTTCTGATTTAAGTATGACTTTTAGCTTTGTCTATAGTCCTCTCACTTAGTGAGGTGGAGGTCAGCCTCGCGCATACACTGAATTAGACAGTGTATGTAAAGCCCAGGTACTAGACCTCCTGGAGGTGCTCGAGGCACACACAATGCTTCTGCAGGGCGTGCTCATACAGGGACAGGACCTGCGCTTTCTGGTGGCCGTGTCCACCAATGCTAACAGATGATCATGTTCATGGCTGTCTAATCCAGTGCCTCAGCAGCATGGCTTGCCTTCAGCTGGAGGACATTCAGTGGGGACAATTATGGTCACAAGTTTGTTATTCCTTCTCTTGCGTACAAGGAATAGAAAGAGTTGGCCTGGGCTTTTGTACTAGATCTGCCTTAATTCTAGGCAGATCTTTGTATGTTGGCTCTGTGTTTGGAGTGCAAGTTCAATGTAAGTCCTTGTCATTGATGACTGTACTCTAACCCAAGAGACAGTGGGAAAGGTCAGGTGCCAGGCTGCTGGCAGGCTCCTGACAGCCACTGGCAGGCTGTTGATCAGCGATAGGCTCTGGAAAATGGTTAGGATTGCCACATTTGTAATAACAAAAATTGGGCAAAGGGATGGCAGAGAACTTTTGGTGGACTTACCTTCATATGTATATATGTGCTTTCTTGACATACCGCGGCTAAAAATGTATGTAAATGTACACTTCCCATAAAGAAAAATGCAGATAGTGCATCCATGAAATGCAAATAGCAGCTCATGTCTCTTACTGTTTTCCCAACTGTCGTGGTTTAACCCCAAGTTGTAACCCAATAGCACGCAGCCGCTCGCTCACTCTCCCCCTTCCCCAGTGGGGTGGAGAGAAGAATCAGAGAGAAAGGAAAACTCGCGGGTTGAGATAAAAACAGTTCACCAGGACAGCAAAGGAAAATATAAAAATATATTAATAATGAGAATAATAATAATATATATGTAAGGATAATAGAATATATAAAACAAACGATACACAATTTCTCACTGCCCGACAACCGATACAGCCCATCCCAAGCAGCAGTCAGGGAGCAGGGGTATCCCCCCCCCAGCTATCCCAGAACAGCAAGTTCCAGAGAGAGCAGGTGAGGGAACAAACAGCCAAACGAACGAAAAACAAAAAGGAAAAATAGGGAAACAAAAAGCAACCCGAAGGGAAGCTTAACGATTAAGGCAAGTTAAGGGTCTAAAAGCCTAGTGGCCCACTGACCGACCCTCACTTATATTGGGCATGACGTCTATGGTATGGAATACTCTCTTTGGCCAGTTTGGATCAATTATTCTGGCTCTACCCCTCCCAAGTTTTTGCACTGGCACATCAGCAAAACCTGGGAAACTGCAAAATGTCCTTGGTCGTTTAGCAGCAACCAGCAACATCAGTGTGCTACCACCATTCTTCTCACACTAAATCCAAAACACAGGAGCTGCTGAAAACAAAACTAGCTCCGTCCCGGCCTAAATGAGGACACCAACCATATGGCCAGTCCTATAGATGTGCCCCTTATGTAAGAGAGACCCCGTTCCATGCTTTACTGCTGCATGACAGTCCCCTGGAAAAGGCGTTGGGGAACCACTAATTGAAAGAAATTTCAAGTTTCTTCCATATTTGAATCTCAAAGCTTTTTAATTTCCGAATCATTCCATTAATAATCAAAGTTTGTACACTTAAAACTGAATCTTTGGACTGTATCTCCTTTTACTTATCTTTCCATTTAATTAGAACCAAATAGCTGTTTCTCCTCAGCTCATTCTTTTGCCCCTAAAGCAATTTCTTATATTATGTCCTCACTAATTACTAAAATCACATCTAAATAGCATCATTCCTGATGGCTCTGTGATTGTTTAAGGGTTCACCACTAGAAATAGCATTTGCTTCACAATCTATATCTGAAATTAAATGCCTCATAATAATGTCATTTTCTGCTTGAGTTTATTCTCTGTTAGCAGATACTTTCTAATTGGAGATTAAAGATAATGTGGATATTACCCCTAAACCTAAATGAATACTTCGCTTCAGTTTTTAGTAAGGTTGATAATACAGAATGTAGAGGAGAAAAAAGAATGGTTAACAGAAATAACTGCGTGAAAATGAAGATTCCTACATCTGGAAGGAAAACCAAAACATTTTAATATGATCACCTGAAAGGGATCAAATTATTTCCTCTCCAGACATCTGATAGCCATGGAATATGAAAGGTTTTTTATTTAATTTAGTTGACACCAGAAGACTGGAGAACGATGTTTAAAATAACTGAATTTGAATAAAGAGAGTGAAACAGACAAACTCCAGACCCCTTTGTTATCAAAATAATAATAAAAAAACATCCTCTTAAACACATTTTTGAAGGACAGAATAATTAAACAATCACATTTGAGGACAAACAGCTGTGGAAAAAAAAGACAAAAATGGGCCAAGACAAAAGAAAAAACAGTCAGGGTGGAGTGAGATTACTAGGTAATACTCCCAAGCATCAGCCTACAGCCTGGTCTTGGATTTTGGTCTTACTAATAGCTATAGCACAAAAAGTAGGAATGTACTGATTTCAGTTTATTCATACCACAAAGTCAAGAGGTACAAAATAGTGAGGGTGATTATAAACATATTGCATAAATGCAATTGCATGACCTTGTGAAAAAAAATAATAGCAATAGTAAATCTAATAATGGGAAAGGTACGGTTATGCTTCCATGGATTAACATTTCTATTAGAAACTGGAGGCCTGTCAGTTGGAAGTGGTGGAGAAGATAAAGACTGTTAGTTGACTACGAGGCACAAGAAGACATTTAACCTTGAGAAAAGCAAACATGTTGCTAGGAGCATATTTGCTGACATCATTCCAGCAAAGATGGATACCCAAAGATAAGTTCAATGCTGTTGAATAAGGAGCTGGTTAATCTGTACGTGCTTCAGCACACTGAAGCCTTGCTTGTCAGAGCAAAAATAAAGTATGCAAACTGTAACTTTCCAATTCCACATTCTAAACAATGTATATGGATTACATGCTTCTGTGACTGTCACTCACTAACATTAGTGACTGTAGAGATGTGTTTTGCATCACTGGAGATAATGCTACTGGGTGCAGATTTTATAGCTTGAAGAAGACGCTGTTCTCTAAAATGTAGTTTTCCAACTAAGTACTTTGATTTATCTACCACTAAACAGAACTACATTTCATTACTGACTTTAATGGAATTGGGAAGGGACCCAAGAATATCCTTATTGGTGTCTAGTGTTTTGTAGATGCCTTTGGAAAATCTGATATGCAGAACTGACCAAGAATAGCTATCTTCTCTTACGAAGTGGTCTGCAAATAGAAGCAACTGAGAAAAAGATCTCTGAACTATGTTCTTGCCGTTTTACTTGAATTAGAAGGAAAGGTAGGAGAAAACAGTTAATTTCATCACACGCACTGCATATTATTCTTTATTCATCACTTATATTTTCAATAGCACAAGCTGCCAAGTAAAAATACATATATAAAATAAATATTTGGAGAGTGTCCAGCAACAGGCTATGCCAATGGATCCTCCTGGATTATTTTTGAACTCTAGACAAAATGTAATAGATGTTTAGATTCAGTGTTGCTTTAATTTGAAAAGATTTATTACATGAATTTCTTCCATTGGTTTTGCTGGAAGAATTGATGCAATAAAGAAATGAGGCCAAAACTCTTATCATTTTTGCATTTCAGCAGGTTGATAACCAAATTATTTTGTCATCAGTGAAATGTGCATAGATTTACGTGCATAACATCATAACTAGTATCACTAATGAAATATGAACTAAAAAGTAGTTACTGAAATATTAACATCCTGGACACCTCTGCAGCCTGACAGTCCCACTTGTATCAAAACTCATCCTCTCTCTCCTGTTACTGATTTATTAACTATTTTACAATTCTTATACTGACCCTCAGCTTCTCCAGTGTATTAAGAAACTTCCCACATGGTTCCTTATGGTTTGTTGAAGTCTGACTTTACAAGTTATTTGATATTGATACTTTGAATCATTTTCTAGCTCAAAAGAATTTTCGGACACTTTTTTTAAAAGTTATTTTTCTGCTTAAAGAGAAAGGTAGCTGAAGTTCTTCTTCCATACCTCCCGAAGTTTGTAAGTCCATGTTTTTGCTGAACCCAGCTAGGATTCTGGGAAAGAGGTAATTAAACTGTTATTACTAATGACTAGGCAGGTCGGTATTTCCTAGCAAGGAGGAGTGGAGCAATGGATATAAGCTTAAATGTCAGTAGATAATTCTCCAATGGATAGTGGATGTGAAGTGAAGAGGTGAGGTGGGGCTGAGCTAGAGTTCGATGAATGCTATCCAGGATCTATAACCTGAAATAATTTTTACCTTAGATAACACTTGTTTTTGGATTCATTACTTTTTCCCATAGTGTGTGTCCTGCTATTGTGTTTCAAATACTACAACAGAAAATCTCCAATAAATTGTCACTTTCCTCAAAGAAATCTTGAGGTTTATTAGGCAAGATACTAATGTTAGAGAGCTCCAACTGTTCAGGCAGGGACATGTGAGCTTTGCATGAATATTTTGAAGGCAGAAGGCTACTGATATGTGAGAGTTACATCTAGTCCAGGAGAAAATTCTTAAAATTGTTGTAACGGATCTGACTTTTACTTTAAAGAGTAAGCAAGTGCATCTGCAGTTGTCTTCACTTGATACTTCTGTGCTTACCTCTGCAGAAGGGTAGTGCTAGGATCCTTCAGGTTATAAACTCAGTATTTTTTTAAGCTGCATTAGGCCCAAAGAAATCCCTCCACATTTAATTGAAGTGTCAGCATAAGTTTCTGTGTGGTAGTTTGACCTGGCGTGTCTTACAGCATTTTAAAATTGTTGGCGTGTCTGGAAATGTAGACTGAAAAAAACCCAACAAACCCCCAAACTGTCTTAATTCAGTTTAATTCAGTCCTTTGCACTTGCACATTTCAAGTAATTTTTCCAGTCATCTTTGTGACGTTAGGTGTTCTCCTTTTCCTTTAACAATTAGCAATAAACTAGATGTTGTCAGTAGGGTTTCTTTTTGCATGTAGAGGAACACTTCTCCAAGGTATTATTGCCATCTCTGTCTTCCTTCTAAACCTATAAGCATATACTCAGCATACTATACAGAAGACAGATGGAACAGTAAGTCATTGGATAATAATTCCTAGTTCACTGATTAGTCCTTGCTTTAAAAGTTGCGTGTGAATTTGTTGCTCCATCATGGCAAAAAGAAAGGATGAAGTTGGGTTTTTTTCCACGTAGCAAGAACATGGCAGGCAGCAGCAGCAGCATTAACTTGTCCACGTTGCTCAGCAATGTACTTCACTCCTCTGCAGGAGCCATCCCCTGTGTGAGATAAAGCGCTTATCTCTGTAGCCATCAATTCTTAATGTTTTAGATAGCCAAAGTGAAGGGCAGCCCTACTGATGATTTGCACTCCTCAAACTATGTTAAGAATTTTCTTCCTCAGGAAAGCTACTAAGATTTGTTTTATATAGACCAATGCGGGCCAAATTAAAATTGTTGCAGGGATATGAACTGAAACAGCGTTCTAAAGTGAACATAATTTTTGAAAAAAATTTTTTTTTGCAGAATTTAAAAAAAAATCTGCAATATGATTTTCCACCTAATTATATAAATTTTATTAAGAATTACATACCTGCATTTTAGAAACCTACTAAACCCATTTTCTGTTTTATATTGAGTTTTACAAAAGAAAAAAATGAACCACCTTTCTGTTTTATTCTGTTTTTCACTCTGTATTGTCATTCTTTATTTTTTATCACAAAGACAGCTTGTTTCCACATCGCTTTCTCAATTGAGTGTTCTTTTTTTGGTGTACTTAATTAGATGACTCCAGACAGCATGAACTGCACTAAGCTTAAGCAACATCAGCAGCTGATGGCATTGTGTTGCCTAACAACTTCAGAACAGTTTCTCCAATTGTGCTGAGTTGCCATAGTAATATCTGCCCACTGGTGGTGGACTTGCTTGAGAAATTTAAATCGAAACGACTGTCAGACTACCGTCGTGACAGATACACTAGCCACAGCAACATCAAGGAACTGGAAATTATTTCTGTCACAAACATAAATGGAGCTTAATTTCGCTTAGGATCATCCCTAGTTATGTGTCTCTTTTGGGATGTCCAACATTCTGCTGCTTTGTTCGATAAATATAACTGTATAAATATATGAGATGGGTGCAGATGAATCCACAGAATTACTTTTTATCCATGACACCACTGTCTCCTCTTGGTTAGAGTTGACTGGATTTGCACCGTAAATTTGCGCTTTATACTATAGAATATTTCAATATTGGACACTTAGCATGAGTATCAAATACTTATCTCGTGAACACTGCTCAGAGAGGACCGGTCTTAATACTGTGTTTCTGCAACACACTTCCTTTTCCCTCTTTTTGGTAGGGAACCATGCTTTACTGTATTTCTTCAGCTTGTTGCAAATATTCTTGAGATAATCTCATTCTCCTTTTTAAACAGTTCAGTTATTTGGAGAAGATAAGGGAGAGAGAGAGAATGTTTGTGGATATGATTTGAAATTATCTTTTTTTATTTTAAAGTACCTCTGAGTTCTGAATACTTCCGAGTCTTTCCACTTCTTCAGAATCTTTCAGATACTTTAATGTGTATGCTAAAGTTGTAGGGTTGAGGTTTTTCTGCCCTGGAAAGCTGATGCAGCAACTTTAGCCCAGTAATAATTATTAGCCCATCTGTTTTGCTTCACTGTCCTATTCAGACAGGCAGAAATAAACCCAAATCACTGTCTCTGCAAAAGGCACTGGAGCCTTTACTTTGGATGTGTGTTTCCAGAGTTGTTCTGTTTAACTCGATAGATTGAGAGAACCCTTTCCCCTCTGCTATTTGGTCTGTCTGTTTAGGTTTCCTGGATTAAAATTCAATTTAGTCAAATACTTGGATGAAATGATGCTTTAATTTCATCTCCCTGACAGGGATTTTTCCTCCCCGAAGCAGCAACTGATTGCTTTTCTCAGTATGCTCCGCAGCTGTGATATTAAGTGATAACTGACCTAGGTTTCTGTCTTGAACCACAGTGTCAAAATCTCCATTTAGAAAGTATCACATTGTCCCATCCCACTCTACCTTCACTGTCCAAAATTAAATGTGATCAGAGTAGGACCCTGTTTAAACAGACACAGCGTGGAATATTAACTGCTTGCTGTTAACGTATGTGTTTGCTTAGCAATTTGCAGGCTATCATTCTGATTAATAAAAAAAATCACTGTATCTATGGAAACAAAGTGTGGAAAATAGCTTTTACATCTGAGGAATGTTCAAGGAAAATGGTTAGGTGGTCTTAAAAATCATAGCAGATGTCTTCAGAGTAAAATTCAGGGCATTGCTGGTGTAAAAAGGAATGTAGCAATGTGCAGCATGTGGAACCCTAACATTTTAACTGCATTCCAATCAAAAATTGTTTTAGCAAATTATATTTATGCAAATCATTGCCAATGGGTTTTTTTTTTCTTTTTCCTACTGCTTTTGTGAATTGCCATATCCTAATTAAGGAGATGTCCCAATAGAGGATTTAAATCATATTTATTATTAATGAATTGCCCCTAGATTCATTCTAAAAGAAATTGAAATTGCTACGTGAGGATAATAAACAGTATTTGCACCAAATTTGCCACTGCTTTGCTCTCTTGAAGAGCCTGTGTGTGGAACTGTGTCTTCTGCCTGGCTTCTTGCTGTAGAGTTAAGGAAGCATATATGTATTCTTCTCTCTTTCTTTGCCATTTTACTGGACAACAAATGACAGTTTTAGGAAGGCATTAAAAATTCTAGCCTTAAAGATGTGGTTTTCCCTCAGCTTATTGACTCCTATAGGTTATTGTTTAATCTGCTCAAAGCATCTGTTGTCATGTGCCATCATCACAGGAAACGCAGGAAACGTCTGCATTCTTTTTACGACAAATAAAAATAGGTGACTGAGTTTACTCACCTTCTCTGATACTGTTGATGGACATGGAGGGTCATAATCTTCCTCAGTTATCACACTTCCATTCGTATTACAAATTTGTCTTGGAAAACATGAACTAGATTCCATTTGGGTGAAGGTAAATAAGATTTGCTCCAGGAACACACAGAGTGCTTTCTAGCCATTAAGTGGTGGTGGATCCAAGGGACTAGGCAGAGCTTCTCTGGAGTAAATTCCCCTGACACACATGCAGAAGAGACATCATGCCCTAAGCTCTATAGGCTTACTCCTATCGCAATCTATTATCAAGATAATTGACTGAGCTGTGAGTAGACTGGAGTAAAAACCCAGCTCTCCCAGGAGGATAGCTCTGAACAGGGCATTTTTCCTTAGAAAAAATAAAGAAGCTGAGGGACCAAGTGGATTTTATATTTCACTATCTATCTTCACTGTTTTATTAAACATATTCTTTAACAAATTACTGTGAATGAAGAAAATGTCAGAAGAGAATATTAGATTTTGTTAGTAATATATTAGTATAACATATTTTGTAATTCAGGTCCTATTTTGTAAGCTGTTTCTAATGTGGAGTTAGGCCAAAGGGCTTGCCTGTTGATTTGCTTAAAGGAAAGGCTTAAATTGGAAGAATAAACAAAAGCTCATCTAGTGTATCTTACCTTGGTCAGCATTAAGCAGACACAGATCTGAAATCCTGTGTCAACAGTAATTTCTAAAGGTTTTGGGTAAAGGAAAAAGAATGGAGCTTTACAGAATGTACATTGCGTGGCGTTGGGTGACACGAAATATTTAAAAGGGGAAAGGTTTATTTAGGCTGTGGTGGGAGGGAGCCCAAAGCATAGTGGGTAATACTTTGTAACAGGAGCAGAAGGGAACAGAGTTTTTTCCAATTTTTTTTTTTCAGTGAAATACTGTTCCTCAGGGGCCAGTAATGGCGTTGGAGTATGATGCAAGCTGAAATGAGGTGCAAGAGCTGTGTGGCAGCAGAGTCCGCCGCGCTCCTTGTGAAACCAGCCTTTGCTGAGGGCAGGAGAGTGGCTGCAGGAGCAATTCTGCGACCGTGTTCCATTTAGATTGGTTGCAAAGTTTGGTTTTCATTTAAAACTCATACTTCTTGCCTGTACTCTGTGTACTAGGGGAAAAGAAACTTCTAGAAGTAAAATACTACTAGTGAGAGTCAACCTTGGGAGCTTTTACTTGGGTCCATCTTGTAACCAGAATCTGAATGTTTATTTAGAGGTTTCAGGTCCTTAATTTGACCTGGTCTAGACCTGCTTGTAACAGCAGTGAATCAGTTAGTGGGGAACAAAATGTAGATAGAAAGAAGGAAGAAAAAGAAAATGTGATGTAACACAGAAAACTAAAATAAATGAGCAGGCAGACAACAATAAATATTTTAGATACGTCTCAAGATATGTTTAAGATGCAATATATATTTAAGATATAATGCAATATAATTGAAACATTAATTGCCAAAATATACATGCCTGAGCCTTTGAATATTTTAATACTTTTTAAAAGCCCATGTAAGGCGTAAAACGTCAGATATTTTAAAACTGCTATTATTGCATTGATGGACTATGAATGTTTATTTGCTTGAAAAGAAACTGAGCTCAGTGAGGAATCCAACAAGCATATTGCAATAGTTCTAGCTGAATTTGCACCTTTTCACTGCATGTCAAAAGAATTGTTTACATGGATTAAAATATTTTAGCAGTTAAGTATTATTCTAGAATTTATGGGCAGCTGAGTTTGGAAAACAGTCACGTAGAGACAGTACAAAGTGATATAACATCATCTGCAAAAGTGTTTGTGAAGGACTACAGTGTGTTTTATTTAGCTGTGAGCAGCAAAGTGCTCCTTGGTGGATGGTACAGCAGAGTTTTTCTGTGAGAAAGATTGATTTGGTTTGTTTTGTTTTGTTTCCATATGCTTCCAGATACGGTAAGAGTTTACAGGAGTGTTTCCAGATCATCCTTATAAGCTATAGCGTGTGTGCAGTTTGGAAAGTCAAATGTCTGCAAATGTGTCTGGATGTTCCAGACAACGTTGGATTGGTTTTGCAGTGGGATTCTCTTGGAGGAACACAGATTGAATTCCAACGAGTGAGACAGGAACTTGGAAAAACTTGGTGAACAATGCTAACAAAGAGTCTTTAGATGTCTAGCACTGAGAATTAAAAAAATACAAAACCAAAACCCAACACAACCCCCCCAAAAAGCAACCAACAAGCAAACCTCACTGCTGAAATAAAACCCCCAACCCCCCCAAAAGAGAGCAACAAAAAAACCCAACCCAAATGTAATACCTAACAGATAGCTGCAAAAATAAATGCCCCCCCCCCCCTTTTTTTTTTTGTTTTGGCACCCTGATTTCCCCTCTCCCTCTTTAAGAAACATGTCAAGGAACAGATGAAAGCGATAAATATTACACCAGCAAACCTATGACAGGGGACACATGCTTCGCTTTTGCTTGCTAAAGGGGAGTCTGAGTCTTGGGGAGACTAAGCAAGTTAGGCAAGGTCATACAGGCAACCTGTGACAAAAATAGACCCTCCCTCTCCAGATTCTCAGGCTGGTGCACTTACAGAAACGCCTTTTTCCAGTGTGCTTGTTATTAATCCAATTTCATTGAGAAGCTGGCATCACTGATAACATGTGAAAATTAAAATGATGAACTATTTGAGGAGACACTTAAAAAGGCTCCTGCTAAATTAATGGTGTTTGTGTAACAAAGTTTGGCCAGAGATCAGAATATTACTTACTTAGATTCTAGGAAAAGTCACATCGTCAGTATATAAATTAAAACAACTGCAAATAAAATAGTACTTTATTTTAAATCTAGCAGATATGACCAATTTACTGCAGTATAGTTTGTGTAAATTACCCTATTCCTTTAAAAAAATGAATCACAGCAATTCAAAGTTTCCAGTTCAATTCTCTGTATCAGTGAGTATGAAGGAAGTTTTATAAAAAAATAATCAGAACATATTCTTAGGATATCACATCTATTAAACAAATTCTTTCAAAAGCTCCTCAGTGTGTGTATGTGTATATATATCTGAATTAGAATAGTTTATAAATGTATATGTAGTGTGGTACTGGTAAAAATACTGAATCTTCATCTGCAAAATCCATACCTCAAGAAAGGCACACTTTTTAAAAAGAGTAGCAGTTTGCTTTTGTTAGCTCTTATTCATAGTGTTGCTCTAAGTGGAAAGGAAACTCCCCTTCACGTGAACCTTGAGTATATTTCCTTTTGTATTCACATAATCCAGAATAAACTATATTATGTGACATGTTTTATTTAAATGTCATTAATAAATCTGTTAAGAAATCTGAGCTGTGATTTGGAAAGGAGAACACTGTGATTCCTTCAAAAGCATCTTTTTATCAATGGGAATACAAAAATATAAACAATTGTTAAACTTGGAATCTTATTTGAATGGTTAGTGTCTGTGGAGACACAAACAGTGTGGTTACAAAATCACAGTTCACTTACAAAATCATTTGACTTTAATATTACAAAAAGTTATTAAAAATAAAGAGGAATGCTCTTTCATGTTCTCTCAAACATGAGTGGATACATAAAGTATCCCATGTTTGTCTCCCCATGCCCATGTTTCTGTGTACGAGAATGAATTCTTTGTGAATTATGAGTGGCTTGAATGGGTATGTGATAAAATAAACCAACTGAAATTAATAAATGTTATCATTCTATACTATGCACCAGAATAAAGAATGTCCTTAAAAAGAATGGACTTAAGCAGAACATGCCTTTGTGTGCAGTATAACAAAAACATGAAAATGAAATTTTTGCTGATTACAAGTAGGCTTTGTTGGAATGACCTGATTGAGTGCAAGCAATTTGTAACAGTGGCTTTGGGTTTGTATTTACAGAAGGCTGCACCTTGCACCAATTCAAATAAACAGGTGATCATACAAAAACCAAGGTATAATCAAACCTCAAAACAGCAGTGCCCTGTTAAGTGAATGTCCTTTAAAATGCAACATGAGTCATTTTGGTCTCTAATACAGGGAGTTTTCTGCCGGTAGCTGAGGAAGAGAATGTGGAATATACAAATGACTTTTTAATCTAGGACGTATTTTATTATTTGTGCTACCTTGCTTAGTTGAATTTTGCTGTGTGCAGCTGTTTATGATTTTAGAATTTATTTTCTTTCGTCAGAATGCTTTTCTTGCATAGTATTAAAATGTTGCCAAAGTACTTTTGCAAGTAGAAAAAAAAAAATCTAACGGTTTCTTTGGAAGAGAGGTTCATTTTAGCTTTGCCTTGCAGTTTTATTGTTATAGCAGGGACAGGGTAAGTGCCAGTTCAAGTCACATTTCTGTGTACTACGTACAAGGAAAATAGCACACGGTTTATTTCCCTTCCCTGGCTGTCATTTCTTACAGAATTGTTTCATCACTTGGTAGATCCATCAGTTTGTTCACTTTTCAATTGTCAAATGAGTATTAAATTTCTACTCTCACTAAATCTCAACAGTGTATTTGTAATGTCATTCTGACTAGTTAACACAACTATCTGCTCATACAGATTATTACACGTATAAATTTAGTTGCAACTGCTGTAAAGTCTTTTAGGATTTTGGTCTTCATATTCATTGAACTTCCATCTGCATTTAAAGGAAAAAGAAACTTCTTTCAGTTTTAATCACTGGAACGTATTTCTTTTAAAAGCTACTACTTATTTTAAGGCAAAATGAACAGTGCTCCAACACATGGATTATTAAATAGTCTGCTCTGTAATGAAGTGTGAGCAAATGTTATCTCCATCTGTGGTCTTCACCGAAGACTAAATAAGGGAGAACTTACATCTAAGAACATTTTGAATATGATGCATTTGCTGTTGAAAAGGCCAAGTTTATGGAACTTCTGTACTGCAATATTAGTACTTGGAAAACATGGAGACTGTATTCATTCATGTAAATGAGGCTGCAGATAAGGAAGACGGAAAGACTGACAACTCTGCAGTTAAAATAAACTTGGATATCAATGACCCATTGCTATGCTAGAATGCATTTCATTTAATATCTTTGACTCCTAAAGGTCTTCTTTAGGATAAAGGTACACTGAATATATTCCATGCTTTACTGTAATTTAGTTTTGAGGATTCTTCTCTTGTCTCTATTCCCTCCCAGTTTTAAACTCTATGTGACAACAACAGGATGATCTAAATTTTTTTTTTATATATATATAGAAAAAACAAAAAAAGCAGAAGTATAGGGCTCAATTTTAATAGTTTTGAGAAGTAAAAGCATCTTCAGTGATAACTAAAATCAGTGGGATTTAATCAGTAATTCCCATGATCAAAAGTTTAGCTAAGGACCCAGATTGCTATGGCTTGAATTAACATAATATTTTGAACTGTTTTCTAAGAAAATAGGAATTCAAAAAAGCAGAATGTAGATGCTACATATTCCGTTTAACAAAATAATTTTTGTTGTTGTTGTTCTATACTAACTGAAGAGACTCCTAAGTCAGCTTCAGGTTCACTCCCATGTACAGTGTCTGTCACAGAGAAGCCAGCCTCAGGCGAGTGCACTATATGATTCTGCACCCATGCTAGTATTTCTGTGAAATCCTTGCAACTGTCCTTGAGAGCTTAATGATCAAGGAGAAACAGGTTCATAAAGTGGCACATGAAGGGGCTGACATGTCCCATTGAAAATACAGCTCCTTGAGATTTAAAGGACAAATCCAAACCCAAATCAGCTAACTCTAAAGAATTTCTACTTTCTAATTTTACAACATATTAATTAGATGATTAGTAGTAATACCAGTAATATTGTTACAATGATATTACAATGAACAGTCACTAAGATGCTAGTGGGCTGATGGCTTCTTTTTCTTATTTCCTTTTTTTATTTCTGTAGAGGCCAGCAGCTGCACCCCCTGACAAGCAGCTCTGATTGCATTGTAGGTTGAGGCAGAGCATAAAGATACTTCATAGCTTCAGCAGAAGCAAAAACTAGCAGAAATACTGGATGCCTTCAGCATCAGGGCGATGTACGCAAGCCCACTGACCTGTCACTGTGCACCGTCCACGCAGTGGTAGCTAATGGCTGTCGGTACCCGCACCGGCCTGCTCATGGCGCGCTTAGGAACTACCCTGAACCGGCCACTGGAGGCAAAGCTGCCCTGCTGGGTTAGCAGATCTGCGACTCTCAAACTATAAGCAGACACTTGTCTGCGTAAGCATCTTCAAATGGATATTAATGTGTTTCAAATTATGCTCTGTCTTAAATATTTTGAAGTAGAACCGTAGTTACAGTTTTTATTATTTGCTTTTCCAAAATTTAGTGTGTAATTTATGCAAATTTTCAAGATGTTTTGTTTATCAGTTAATTAAAAATCCAAAATATTGTTTTTCAAATTTATTCTCCTGTTTACACTTTTTGTTCAGCAAATGGATTCTTGGCTTGGGACCAAATAACGGTGTTTTCTGTATAATTAAGTCCTAAATGTACATATATGAGAAGGACAAAAATGAAAGGAACAGGAGGATAAAATGCAAAGATTTAATTTCTTTGAAGTGGCAGTCTTGTAAGTTCATTATTATTCTTGATGCTGTTCTTAGCTTTTAAAAAAACATCAAGTCTGATTGGAAACTCTTTATTTAGAGAGCATAAATTCTTCATTGGGGAATTCTTTTTAGACTTAAACTCCATGTTATTTCTGGAATTTTGAAGACAGTTATGAACTGGCTGACAGTGAACCGATTATGGGTAAAAAATTATCTCTGCGCTAGTGTGATCAGAGTGATGAGTGTTTTGGTTTTGTCTCCTGTTGTTTGTTTTCTTTGCCATCGTCAGTTTATTTTTCCTCTGTTTCTCTTCAGTTTGAGCTTTCCAGCATGTCTGTAAATATTTTGCAGCATCCTTTGGGATGCTGTGGGCTTACACTGATTTTGGATTAGGTCTATTTTTACTTACACTGAATTTGCAGCAAGAATGTTGAGCGTAAACCTTACAGAATTTTTTCCCTATTGTTTTTGGTGCATTACAAAAGATCTTTCTAAGCTGCTGTCTTCATCCAGATGGCTGAAACCTTGTACACAAAATGAAACAAAGAGCTGCTTTGGAAAATACAGAGAGATTATGAGAAACTTGAGATATACTGTATTTTTTAAATTTCTAGCAAAAATATTCTGTTTAATCCACCAGATACTTGCTATTAAAAGCATGTGGAGAATAGGAAGAATCAGAAATTCTAGACAAAAATGATTCCACAGAAAAAAGTATTTGTTAGTTAAAAAGGCCACATTTATGTCGTATCGTAGAATCATATCATAGAATGGTTTGGGTTGGAAGGGACCTTAAAGATCATCTAGTTTGAAACTCACACCAGCGCCAAGCGTAGTTTTGTTTGTGTAGCCCCTGGTGCCTCAGCCTGGTGTTAGTTTACTGTATAGGGCTATACAGCGAAAGCTGGCCATCATTTCTTCTCTTCTGCATTGTTTTGTGCCAGAGATACAGCCCTTTTACCACATGCTATAATCTCTTACATTTGCCCGAGCTTTATGTAAACTATAGGATAGCAAGTATTTCACATTCATAAAGGTTCGGATTACAAGAAGAAACTTTCACCTACAACGAGTGATACAAAAAAGCTTTAGAAAAGGGTTTAAAAGGATGTACTTATACTAACTCCGTGTCCTGAACTGTGTCTTACAGATGTACAAACAAGCAGTAAATTACAGATGGGGTGAAGTTATCCGTAATGGCCTTGGTTAACTTCTCCATTTATGGCCTACCATTGTGTCCCCTTGGCGCTGCCCCTGCCTTTCCTTATGTGACAAAACACTGCTCCGCACGCCTCCAGCTGCCAAGAAATCCGTATTTGGCAAACTTTTAAAAGGTGGGTGCTATCGTCTTTAAAAATCCTTACAACTCTAAATCTACAACTTCTAAAGGAAATCAGTTGTTTCATGTCTGACATGGTTGGGCTTTGCTGTCTGAAAAAATAATTTGGAAGAAGACTTTCTGGGGTTTATTTCCCTTCAGCAAAGACTATAACCCAGTTTAAATCGTTCTGACCAAGCAGATCAGACTTGCTTTTGAAACTCAATCTCAACTATCATCAGGAGCTTCCTAACTTTCATGTTTTCCTGAGGAAATCTAAAACCATGTGTGTTTTATCTTCTTTTTCTCCTTTTCCTCCTCCTTCTTTAGCCCCCTCTGCCCCCCCAAAAGACCCTGGAAAAAAACCCAGACAAACAAAAACACCCACCCAAATTATTACTGCTGTTGGCAGAGGTCACAGCTGAAGAAAATTTCTCCCCTTTTCTTCATTAGGAAGTGACAGCTGGAGGCTGAAGAAAGGTGATGGGGAATAAAAAATGTGTCAAAATAGAAGCTCCAGCTTCTTTAGGAAGTGGTTGTAATGTGGGAAGAATTCTTTTTATCTGCTACTAATTGTGTGGGGCAGTGTTGAGAGATGACATTTATTCTATTAAAATAAGTGAGAACTGTGTTTGCCTTCTCAGCACTCATTTTAACTAAGTTCAACAACTTTGTTAACGCAGAAGTTTTGGGGCATATTCATAGTCCACAAAGGGAATGTATCTATTATTGTATCTCTCAGATTTTTTCTAAAATACCATTTTGTAGTGTATAGTCAACTGTGGTATTCTTACAAACAGAAATTTAATTTGAAGGTATTTATTGATTAGGAATGTAAAACTAAGGAACCGTACGTAAGTAGATTTTTCACTCATGAGCACTTTCTTTTTTCAGTGATCCGCCCGAAGGCCATGGACATGTTGAATAACCTGATGTTCTGAGTGAGTTAGCAACGGGTTATTTTTCCAGTGGGTTTTGGTTTTTTTTTTTTGCATGTTCTCTAGCCTTCTAGTCTAAGGGGTAGGAAAGCATTTCTGAAAAAGCTTCTGGGTATGGATTTTATCTTTATCTAAGTTTTACTTTGGGGTATACTTATTTCTTTAACATTTGCTCCTATGAGGGAAGGAGTTGAGGAACTGAGAAGGGAATGGAGAAGGGTTTTAATATTATGTGCTTGGCACCTTTATGGGCTTGTTTTTAAATGCTGTAATTTAAAAAAAAATAAGTAGATTAGAGTATGTGTATGTTTCATTGCAACTGAAAAGTATTTACCCTCTCAGATACTTACAAATAGAAATCCTAGGAACTACACAAACGGATACTAATGAGGATTAATGAGCTGCTATGTAAATTAGTATTTAATTGATTTGGCTAAATATCAGTCTGTATGAACAAATGCAATTTTTTTCATGCAAGTAATGTTTTTTGCATATGCAAATATATGTGCTTGGAGCTCTGTCAATCCCCAGCAAATTCCAATGTGGTCTTTTGTGAGATTATAGAAGGCTCTGCCAAGTGTACTTTCAGATAATTTTTCTAAGCAAAGTTGGAATGTAAAAATTTCCCAGGAAAGCTTCAACTCATGCAATTTTCTGCCAATTTTTGCAAAGTCAATAACAGGGATGAGCTAAGTACATTATTATATCTACCATAAAAAGTAAAATAAATAAAATTACTTTTAATCTTCCTTTTACCATTGTCACAAATTTAAAATCTTACTAAATGTCATGGAGGTAGGCCCATGGCAGAGGTTTTCCCCAGCTTGGATTTTCCTCTTCTCTATTCTGTGCTTTGCTCGCCATGCCATACATCTCTCTTCAGTAGTAAGTACGTTTTCACCATATCACTACATCAAAGTCATCAAATTGTGACACAAAGCATGTGTCTATCTAAAAGAAAAAATGCATTCAAAAGATCTCTAAAGTCTATGCTGATACTTGGAAGGGCACAAACCGTGCTAATAGTAAGCAACGTCCAATAGAATTTTGTCCCAAGCCAGTTTAACATATATCTCATCTATCCTTACTTTTAAGAACTGTTTACAGAAACCATATTTGGTTAAGTTACTTTTTATTGTCATCAGTAGATAGTGTCAGTCAGATGGTTCTGAATCTGCAGAAGGCATTACTTTTACTAAAGCTTCACTGAAATTAAATTTGGAATTTGAATTGATGCCCAGGAATGATGTCAGCTGTAGCAGATTAAATTTGCTAAGGTCTCTTCATTTTAAATGTGTTTTTGAAACAAAGCAGATAATTCTTCCAGACTTTGGCCTTTTAATGTTTTTAGCCTTTGTTTGGGCTGAATGAACCGTTATACTTTGGGTTATTGAACATTAAATTTGAAATCTATTTTGTAGTACCTCTGCATACAAAAACATGGATTTAATAGATGCATATGTTTCAACAGTAGTTTGTAAATAGTAAAAAATTCAATATTTTATCTATCTTTTGCATACTATCATAATTGTTCTTCTATATTTTGGAGGAATGAGTAAAGAGAAAGGCAGAGAAATAATTACTAATGTGCAGTATTGTGTGTTATGTATCCTCAAAAATCAAATACACAAAATAGTTCTTCAAATACTTAATAGTGAAAATGGAATATAACATGTAGGAAAACAGTTAATTTGATTTTCTGTCTCTGATAGTATTGTGTATTAGATATACCTGGCCAGGATTTTGTATTATTGTAACAAGATAAGATAATTTTGTTTTTGTTCCATCTGGTGATATGCTTATGATCTGACTAAAGCCTTAAAATTGCTAACCTTTTTGTTTGTGTCCTATGTTACATTAATAGCAGTTGTTGTTATTATTTATACTTAATCTGCTAAAAATCTTAATAACGTAATTAAATCAATTGCATCCTGCAGCAATGAATTCTGCAGGTAAATTATATCATCTATATCCTGCTACTGGAGACAATGTGAAGTGTGCAGATTTCAAGTACTTCTTTAAAAGACTTTCAAGTAATTGGAAATGAAAAGTGCCAACTTAGTGCAGTGCAAAGCACAGCTTTGCTAATGCAGCTTTATCCATGCTGGCAGTACTTTGCTGTATATTAGAATCATAGAGCCCTAGTTTTAGTTGGAAGGGACCTCTGGAGGTCATGTAGTCAAACATGATCAAGGCACTCGGGGACTTGTCCAGCTGAGCCTTGAACACCCCCTAGGATGGCAATTCCATAGCCCCTCTGGGCAACCTCTTCCAGTACTTAACCACCCTCATGGTGAAAATTCTTTTCAAAATATTGGAATTTCTCATGGTAATTTTCCCCCCAAATACGAGAATTTCTCATATTTCTACTTGTCTGTTGCCTCTTGTCCTGTAAATGTGCACTCTGAGAGGAGTCTAGGTCCATCTCCTCTGTATCCTTTGACTAGGCAGCTGTAAAGAGCAATGAGGTCTACCCTGAGTCTTTTCTTTTCCGGGGCCCCCCAAGTCCCTTGATCTTTCATAGATGATAGAGAGCAGCCTCACAAGGACCTTGTCCAGCTCCTTCAGCACTTTTGGATGCCTCCTATCTGGTCTCATGGACTTGCTTATGTCCAAGTTGGTTAAGTGATCCCTTCCCTTTCTCCCTCTACAGTGAGTACTGCTTCACTCCCACAGTGTCTGCTAGGAGGCTTAGGGACTTAGGACACCTCAGGACAAGCCTTTCCAGGAAAAAAGAAAATGCTCTTTTCTTTTTTAATGTCTTCCAAAGAAGATACTTGGGAATCTTCTTTACCATCCCTTCTTTTCCCCTTTTCCAGATCTTATCTTCACCTGTGTGTGCACCTCTCTTTCACCAATGCTGGTAGCTATCTCAATACCATGAGAATTTCTTGGCTGAGACCAATCAGAGAAGGCAGGGGAATAGGTTCGCCATTCCTGCAGAAAAAAAGGTTGGATAGGTTGCACCTATGTAGCTTTAGTCTCTATTATTTCTGTGGGATATTAACACATGAAGATTCGTTGATGCATAGTACTGAAATAAGGAGGTACTAAGGTAACCTTTGTCTTACTGTTGTATTAGTCTTTTTCTGGACTTTGGCTTATACAAAGGTCTTTATGTGATCTGACCTGTTATTTTTAAAAAATTTAGACATAATGTTACTTTCTGCTGTGCAAAATATCAAGCAGTAGGTTGCTAATGCTAGAAAATGTTTGTTATGTTTCCTAGTGTCATTAATCTCTGATCTCAGAAGCGGTACATGAATACTGTTTCACTCTTAGAAGAGCAGAAACAATGTTGGTCTGACTTCTGAAGATAAGTGTGAGATGAAATCTTTCTATCACGTTCTGTTGTTATACTTGTGCTCCTACTTTTTGTTTTGCATACTTGTCATAGCACTTGAGTAAGTTATATTTCTGCTTGTTTGTCTGTTTTCCTTCTGTTTTTTCTCAGAGTTTAATATAATTTCCTGCACCGACACAAGTTGTTTATGAAATTCAGAAAGCCAAGTACAAAGTTCTTGTAAAACTTCTAGCTGTTTTTTGTACACAGTAGCTGCTTTTTTATACAAGGTGTGTATATCTTAAAACTTTATTAGAAATTGTGTTATCCACTACCCCTTAATTTCTCTAGTCTTCTTTATTACGTCTTTCACAAGACAGGGGAAGTTATATTAAAAAAGATGTTCATGTGATACATAAGAATTGTGTAAACCTTTGCTAATTTTAGCAACACCCTTGAACAGTCAGCCTCTCTAGCCCCCAAAGCTCTTTCCTCTTCAGAACTCATTAGTCAAATAATTCAGTCAAGTTTTAACTGATTTGCAAAGATGCCATAGCACAGTTAAGTTCACAGTGAGGAAATTTTACCCTGACCACACCATTTGCACAACACTTGAGCAAGATTTTAGCACCGCTTAGTTACCTAAAGTGGGAAACCTCTGCTGTTGGACATCTGCGCAGGGGACGCTTCTTTTCCTGTTTTATTTCATTCTCTACTGCAGCTCAAATTTTGACCCCAGTAGTGGTCTGTTTTTCCTGAGAGTGAGGTGGCAGTGTGTACATTCTTACCTGACTGTAAGCTCTTCTTCTATAGTAAGTGGGAAGCAGGGTTTGTGGAGAACTGCTTTTCTTGTCTGTTGAACGGGAGAAGGAATCATACTTTACCCAGCTGGGATGTGCTGGACAGTATTGTTGCTTAGGGTACTGTATCACCAAACAGAGCCACCTTGGACACTTATCTTTTGAAACGTCATGAGGACTGGTCAGCTGCTTGCAATTGTCCCAGTGACAGTCTCACTCCTGAACTGTGTAATTTTAAAATACCAATACCATTGACAGAAAAGGAAAAGTTTGCAATTTGTGAGGTTTAGGCTTCCTCCTGTAAAAATCTCCCAAGTCAGCATTTTTTCATAGAACTGCATTGTTTAGCTTCAGTTACATTCACTATTATAATTCTATTTTCAGAGAACACGATTCAAACTTTTTTGACTATATCTAGTGTTTTTGAAAATTAAATTTATGTTTCTGTATGAAATACAGTCTTTCATTTAAAAACTTGTTGTATAACTATAGAAAAGCATAACTTCTAAATTTCTGTGGATAATGCATCAGTTATTCAGACAGTTTAAACTCTATAATAACTGATCAGAATTCAGGAATAGAGCTAAATTCTAATACTGCAATAATAAGCTGATAGCAGTTTGAGATAGGTTACAGGGATTGATCGAGGTTTTCCTAATTTGAGGACTAGATACAATATGTAATTCATGTTCTGTGAAGGTTTGTTGGAATGCAAAATGAAACAAAATCCACGTGATGGAATGCTGAAAAGGCTGAATTAGAAGAGTGTGCTAGAAGTAGTTGATAGCTTTTTTTTCCTTGCTAAAAATGAGCAAAGAAAACAATATTGTGATTTCTGACAAATACTAGACAATCTGAATGTTAGACAATTTGTCGATAAATGAAGAATCATTGACCTAGAGAGGGGAAAAAACCCCAATCCTGGGCTATACATACACAATAATGGCCTCTGTAATATTTTTATTACTCAAGAAAGTGATTTCGATATCATTTTGATACTTACCTCAAAATGCCAGCTCAGGGATCAGCAACTATGAAACAACACATGCAAAGTTTGTGATTCTTAGGAGGCGAACTGAGAATAAAACATGAAATATTATGCAACTCTCTAAATTCATGTAATTTACATGTGAATAGCATGAAACTGGGAATGGTATGGAGAATGTGAACAGGAAATAATTATCTAATGTTCCTCTAATGCAAGAATGTAGGGAGATCATATACAATTAGCATGTTACACTTAAAACATGCAAATGACAATATATTTTCTGTAATGGGTTATTGAAGTTTAGAATGAATTTCCCCAGGATGTTGTGGAGAGTAATGAATAAGGGACTTCAAGAAAGCTTTAGGCAAATTCATATGGAATAAATCTAGCAGGGACATGCTATCAAATGTAATCTCTGGCTCAAAAAGTCCCTATTTTGGGAAGATGCTGGAGGAGGCTCATTTTATGCTTACCTAATTTCATATTTGTTCTCTAGATATGTAATGTTGGCTGGTTTTGCAGACAGGATATTGGTGTGCAATAATCAAATCAAAGGTCTTTGTAGCCCTCGTATTCCAGAAACTGGGCTGTTTTAATGAACAAATGGAAATATATTATTCTGACTATATGCAGCATTTTAGTGGTCTCAGTAATATTCTGGCAGGTGCTTCAGTTTAAACTTGAGCTATGACTGTTTAGCGTAGATGTTTGCAAGAATTTTAGAGCTACAGCTCAAATCATGCTGATATTAAAAGTTTAAGATTAATGACTGGAGCACATTCTTTCTGTTTTATCTGTCAAAATTTAATACCTTTACTTAAAAATAGGATCACAGGAGATATTTCCTGTTGTGTAAAATTCCTGCTCCGTGACATAGAGGCCAGATCCCTCACAGTGCAGCAGCCCTAAGGGACTTACTATCCTAAAACCCATTTGTAAAGGACCACCCAATGCCAAGGATTGTGTCATTGTGTGGCCTCTCCTCTGCAGTTTTTGCATGAATCTCTTTTTGTGTCAATGCTGATATGCACAACAGCCTCACAAAGAAAAGTTCCCTAGGCCAGAAGACTTCAGTGAGAGCTGAATCAGGCCTTATGGAAACAGTGGAACTGTCCAAGTTATATTACCACTTTCTCAAGCAAAATTCCAAAGCAGAACACCTTAGTTTACAGATTCCTTAAAATCAGTATGGGCTCACCAAAGCTTTGCTCTGTACAAAAGGTAAATGAACTGCTTTTTGCATATATAAATACAAGCTAAAGTAATTCACTGAGATAACTTAAATGTTATAAATTACTTGGACCACTTTTATAAACAATCAAAGTGTATTAAATTGCATTTGGGTACCAGCAAAGCCTTAAACTAGATTTGGGGTGGGTTGTGTGTTTGGTTTTGTTTGTTTGTTTGTGTTTTTTTTTTCTTTTTTTTCTTTTTTTTTCTTCTTTTTTTTTTTTTTTTGGTCAAATGGTGACTTTCCTTCAAATTTTTGAGGAAGGTATGTAGTCATGAGGAAATCTCATTAATCCTCAAATGGGCTTCATTTAGGGAAAAATTTTGTAGCCTGAAATAAAAACTTATGTTATTTAATATCTTGTGTCAGACTAAAAATGTTACATGCAAACTGCAAAAATTTTTTTCATGTCTATTGGAACCTATAATGAATGTTGATGATGTTAAAATATAACTTACTAAATGTCATATTGTCCCTCACTCATTTTCCATCCCAACAGAGTAAATACTTTTCATATCCTAATGTACAGTCGTCTTTAAAACAAAACAACAAAAAACCCCAACAAAAGCCACATCGCCATGTGATGTTTGATAAACCTAGCTGTTATATTAGAATAGAAACATTGCATCTCTTTTTCTGTCTATATTGGTAATTATGTGTTTGACTTGAAATATTCCCTGAACTTAGCATTTTGGAATTTTCAGAGGCTATACTGTCATTCTTTTACCAGAGGAAAACCAAAATGTCAGGTTTGAATTCCATTTCTAGCTTCTCCTTTTCTGCAATGATAGTCAGGTACCTGTCCTAATGGTCATCATTTAGGCATCAAATGCTGCCCTGAGAAGTGGTTAACAGCGTAAAGATGCTTAAAATAGCTCTGAACTAACAATCGATCACTGTCCTCTATCCTGTTTTACTGGTTTTTTTTTCTTACACGTTCACCCAGGCCATTTTGTAGCCTGAAATAAGAAAGGGCTTATGGCCTTAAATAAGAAAAGGCTTATTGTCTCTCTTTTACTCATCTTTTATTAAAAGTCATATAAATAATGTGATCAATGTTGGAAGCTATCAAATATATGATACTTTTGCTAAACACTAGTTATTAAAAAAAAAAAAATTGCATGAACTTAGTCTTTCTGATGACAAATTAAGTTACTTCACAGAAAACAGCTGTGGCAGCGCAGAAAATAGAACTGTTTGAGAGCTCAGCTGGGACACTTGGGCTGATTTCACAAAGAAGTTGTTTTAATGAACACTGAAAATTACTTTGATTTTATAAAAGAGTGACAAATGTACCTTTTTGTTGGAGATTTAAGAACTTTGACTTTTTTAGTTTATCAACAAGATTATGTGGTTATTGGAATATGATCTGTAGGTATGGACAAGAGGAAGCAATGTACTGCAGGGAGGGTTTGTAAGGCAAGAGATAAAAATGGAAAAAGATCCTGTTGTTGGAAGTTGGAGCTAAACCAGTTGGAAATGAGGGGCAATTTTTTTAGTAGAAAGAATAATTAAACACTGGAACAATTTAGAAACAAATTTGGTTCTTTCTTAGTATCATCTATTTCTCTAATCTGTAAAATAAAAACAATAGTGTTTTGTAAAGATATACTTCAACCATACCATTGCTCTTGAAAGTGAAGTGGAATTGATCAAACTAGTGTGCTAATCTGTGTTCAGCAATGCACCTGACTGGATGTAACAATGCACTTTTTAGACCGTAGAAAATGCACATATGCTCATTGCTTTCCGTAGATACTTTCTGGAGAGTCAGGAATATTTTCCTTTTGAGTGAAGTACAAACTGTTATTTGTTGCTGAAGTGTTTCTAGAATGTTGGATAGATAGCATGGATATTTTTAAGAACACTTTCTCTCTTTATAAGAAAATGACTGTACTTTATTAATGGAAATGAAAATTAGATTTTACCAGTCATGAGAATTCTCCTGTGAGTAGCTGAGTGTTCTTGTGCTTATAATGTGCTATCCCATTGCTTCTCTGTGGGACCCGCTGCTATCTTCTTTTTCATGGGATATTTTTGCATATCTCAGCCCAAGCTAATTAAAATGCCTTTTTTCGAAATCAAGACTAAAAAATGGGAATAGAAAAGATACAAGGGACTGTGTATATTTCTGATAGATTTTTTGTCTGTCCTGTTCTTAAGCTTCAGTGGAAAAGATTCCATTATCACCCTGGGTATCCAGCTCTAGTGTTTAACTGTCATAATGAGAGAATGTTTCTTAATTTCTAGCCTAAACTTTGTTTGTTACAAATTAAACTGATTACTTCTTCTGCTACCCTAACTATATATTGACAACCACTGATTTTATTTTTAGTATTGGCATCCAATATGTATATTAAAAAAGCATCATATCTAACCAAACTCTTTTATTTTATAGACTAGTAAATACAATTATTGTATACTCTCTTTATGTTAACTTTTATCTTTATTTTTATTTATCTATACTTTTGCTATTTTTTATTGCTGTTCACCTCTGGACTCACTCTTATTTGCCCAAACTATTAAAGCTTGGTTCCTAAAACTGGACAGAAGGGTTTACCTGAGATCTCCTAAACACTTCCTATGTTTTGCATTTACTTATTTATATTCTGAAATTTGCCCTTTTTTTGCAGCGTGGTTACCTTGTTGACTTAATAATGAGCAGGGAGAGCCCTGATCTGGTAAGGCAGCTGTGTCAGATCAAGCGGAAATTCTTCAGCTCTTTTCACTTCTGTAAGCTGTTAAATCCATGCTTGGTCTATGCTCAGACTGTGTTCTATTTCAGGGGAAACCACTTCACTGTTCTATTAAATATTTTTACATTTTTTTAACACAGTAGAGTGAGTTCACTCCTCCAGCTCCCAGAGCTTGACATAGGTTCCGTCTGAATTAATCTCAAGATTTTTTTTTTTTGCTGTTGATAGGAGGTTTACAACTATTTACACATGCTAAAAATGGTCAGAAATTACATTGATGGAGATTAACAGGCAGGAAACATTACAATGAAAGACAAACAAAAAGAAGAAAAATAAGATAGCCCAAAAAAGGATTCTGATGAGCTGTGTAGAGCTTACTCTCCCTTTACACTCCTTTTCTGTAAGTCTTTATTGCTAGTGCAACTTCACGAGCCGTATCAAAGTTTAGTCATCGGTGTTAGTAACTGTACAGTGAATAAGATAAGAGATGGAGTAATGGTGGTTTTCAGTTCCCACTCGACCCAGCAGTCCTATCAGTGGTCTTGGAAAGATGTCAGATGCAAAAAACCATTTTAATGAAAATAGTCTGTGGTGGAGGAGTTATAGTTATTCTTAAGATAGAAAAAACTCTCCTGGTTTTATACCTGACAAAAGATGTAAACTTATTGCTAATGTACTGCTCCATCAGTAATGCATTTGGCATTAAGAATAGTTCAGTCGCTCCTCTGGCCTCAGGTTTCAACCTGTAAATGCGGGTAGTTTTGCTGGCCTCCACTAACAACCAGTCTTTCAACATATGTTTAACATTCAATTCCTCAAGGATCAATAAAGTACAAATTAATAAGGTAGATAATTAAATCATGCTTTTAGAGCGTGTCATACTAAGCAGTCTAACATTTAAGAAAGAAACAAACGTTTTATTTGAAAACTCATCATTTTAGTTGCTTTTTGACTTGAATTCACATATTTCTCTCTTCTAATTTTTGTTTGGAAAATGTATGCATAGACATTTATACCAAATCATGGGTTGATATGAAAAACTTGACAGAGAGATATTTTGCCAGCACAATTTTAAAACTTACCTAGACTTTACCTTTACACTTTGGTTGAACTTGTATGTTCCAATGATATTAAACACATTTAAGTGATACTAAACATCTGACTGTCAGCAGAGTTTTGCTCGTCGTTAATCTTTTTGCATGCTAGACCGTTGAACTAATTTTTAAATGTGCTGCCAGTTTTTACCATCAGTTTAATACTCCACTCATCTTTTAAGATATTTAAAAGCCAAAACCTGGAATCCATCTTGCTGGAATTAAGGTTAAAATGCAGAATATGTAAAGAAAAGGCCCTTCTGATTTCAGCTGCATTTAGATTTCAAGTTATTTAGCAATTGCCTGAAGTGTAGAGGTTCTGAATAGACTAATTCTGAATCAAATAATGTGCATACTCCAACACAATCACGTCATGTACTTAATAATATTCAAGACAATTCTCTTCTCTTTTGTACTGACTTTTGGAGAATATTAATTTTGTACAGATTGATTTTTTCAAATCAGAAGCTGTGAAAATTAAGCTTGCATTTGCTGACTTTTCTCAGGTTCCTTACATGTCTTCTGTAGGTTTTGCACTATATAACATGTTATCCAGGCCAAGTTGAAGGATGTGTGGAACATATTCTTGGCTCTTTGTTAGGGACTCTCTATATATTTACTTTTCTACCATGCATATGCAGTACCAATGACTCCATCATCTTGTTTACTGAAGCAGAAGCCATTTTGCAAAGGTTTTATGGAAGACTACTACTTTATAAATTAAGGAGGAGAACTAATGCATCTACAAATACAGTTGTTTTATTTTAAAATGAATCAAAAATACTTTTCTATGTCACGAGAAGCACTTTTGTATTGAATAAAGATGTAAGAACTACCATATTTCTATCACTTAGTGTTCTGTTCCCAGTGACGGGTAGGAGAAAATATTTAGGAAAGGAATATAACAAAGAATATGTACATAGAGTGATCCTTCTCTAATACGCTTCTTAACCTTGTAACGTCCCGCAGTTTGTTCACATCCTGAGCTGGAGGTTTTGTGTAAACGATTTTGTTTAACAGCCATTGTTGGACTTGTGGTTAATATCTTATGTAGTCCTTTTGGAAATAATTTATATTTTTGGTCTTCACCATTGCTCCATGATGTTGAGTTCCTCATTTAGTAATGCAATAGGTGCAGAATTACTTTCCTGGAGAATTTTAGTTCTGCTCTGTTACTCATTAGCACTTACATAAATTAAACTAGTTATCAGGGAAGTTGTGAGGTGAAAAGACAAATTTTCCTGTTAACTATTTATTTGTTTTTTTGATTCTTACCCTCCACTTTCCCTGTTGTTTTACCTGCCAGTCAGCCACTGCTGAATGCCTTTTTGCTCATGTTTTCTCTAAGGATGAAAGAGATTTGGTGTGGGATTGGGGCTTTTTTCTCTTGCTGGTAGGAAAGGTTCCAAGTGAAACCTGACAACCCATGTCAGAATGCTTTTACTTACAGATGCTTGTCTTTCTCCAGAATATGTAAAGTAGGAAAGAAGGTAGTATAGTATTCAGTATTAACTGCCCTTTTTTTTTTTTTTTTTTTTGGGGGGGGAAAGCCGTTTTCTGATAACCCAAACCTCAAATCCTCTAGCTACAGTTTAGATAATCACGGTTTAGCTTTTCATATACATCTTCTGAATTATTCTGATTTTTCAAATGCAAATTTTAGATGACTCTATGGGACTGATACAGGCACCCAGAGTGTGAGACGAGAGGCTTGAAAAACCCCTCATCTTTGTTTTGTGCTTTCTTCTCATTGCTGGAGCATAATCTATAAATTTAAGCAGCAACACAATAGCTGTGACTGTCTCCACATTCAATAAAATATAGAGAATCAGATTTCTTTTACTTTCTTTTTTCCCCCTCCTTAAGTAGGAGCCAAGGTGGGTCCAGGTAATATCTGCAAGAAAGTAACTGTGCATTTAGGGCATTTACGAATGAAAATAATCAGGTTATATGTTTAGTTATTTTTATTGCTTTCCTCTCTTGATCAAGTGGCTGTTTCATAGATGCAATATGCTGCCATTGCTAAGTAGATTTTTTCCTTCACTATTTTTATAACCTGGATTGAGGAGGTCATGATCATTTTATTTTTCTTTAAAGTGAAAGCATATGTGAATGAAGACCTTGATACCTTTGAAAGCACTCTTTGATGCAGTCTGCTTTCAAGGTATCATCACATGCAATACTGTATGCCATCCAGAACTGCACCAAACTTACAGGAGATGCTTGGGGTTATGATGCAGAAGGTCTTGTTTCTCAAAGGGGGGTGCCTTTGCTCTTCTGTCCTGAAAGCTCAGCTTCGTAGTTCAGGTTTGGAAGGGGCTGCTATGTGGGGTGTAATGAGTTGATTCCACCTGTTTGGGGTCAACTAGTAGTGGAAAGCTGGTTTTGTTAGTAAAAACAGCTATGGTTAAGGGTAGATTCCCTAATTTACATCTTTAGTTTGAGATGAAGAGACTTTTTTTTCTCTGCTGGCATCTGTTCCGTTATAGCCTTTTATAAATATCAAGAAACATTTTCTTGTTGCTATGGTCTTTGTGTAAGTAACATATAGCAAAAGGGGACGATTTTCTTGTTTTCCGTGTTGAGTAGCTCAAAATGAATGCTTGAAATAAGCTCTTTTAGACAATAATTAGCTGAAACAACTTTACTCCATGTTGTCTTTGTCGACACACATCTTGCCACCATGAACTAGTTATTTTCTTTACATCTGATGTAGTTCAGTGGGATAAACTGGCAAATGCTTTGCCAAATCCAGATTTCCTAATCCCTTTTGCCTTGTATTCTGTATTCTCTCTCTCTTTCTCTAGTTATATGCTCATACCAATTACTTGGCTGTTACAATTTTTCACAGTCAACCACAGCTTTTGTGTTCAAATGACTTTTATCTTACCATTACCTCTTCTGTGATGATTATCAAAATTATAATGACTTCATAAAAACTCCTAAAGAAAAGATTGGAAACATATGAAATGTGATAAAACAGGCCGTGACCTCTGATAAAAGGAGCGCAACCAACCTGGAACATTTACATTTACTCTACAACAACCATTTATTTTACACTGTGGGGGCAGTCTTGCCCTTTTTGACATTGAAAGGTAACAATCTCATGTTGTTATGAAGTGCACTGTTATCCTTGTGATTCTCTGTGGCAATTTCAGTCTGTCTTATTTCAACACTGATGCCAGTTCTAGAATGGTTTCCTCTCTTTGCAAAAATCAGCGTGTTAGTTTTGTAGCCAAACTAAGGAGTTCCTAAAAGTTAGTGTTTGTTTCATGAAAGTTCCTCCGCAACTTCAGCTAATGCTTTTCAAAACCAGTTTGCCAATTTATCCTAAATAAAGAAGTTAAAAGCCACCAAACCTTAAGACCCTGTAACCTCTCTTTTCTAACGTTGTGCTGATTGCCCCACGACACCGTATGAGCTACATGCAATTGCTAAAGTTCCTGTTTTCAGAAACTTTAATCTGGTTTTCAGTGATTCTCTATAGTCATGTTTTGAACAAGGTAACCACAGCTTCTCACTTTCTTTCTGAAATATTACAATTAAGTACTGAAAAGTTATAACAGAGTCATTTTTAATGGGAAGTAAGACTAAAGAAAACCTCAGAACTATTCTGTACTCTCCCTTTTTTCTTCACTCAACATCCAGTTTGTTTCCTGTGTATGAAACAGTTATCTTTCAGCTTAAATTACCAGTGAATTTCTGCTGACAAATTGCCACATACTTGGAGAAAGACGGTCCTTTTATCACCCTGCCTTGAACAACTCTCCTGCTTCATTTCACTCACTGACATGCAACATACTTTCCTCTGAACATTTGATTTCTTCTTGATTGACAGCTGTCTGTCTTTGTTTCCAACACTTTTCAAACTCTGCTTCCAAGGCCTCTTTGCAAGTCCAGCTGCTCAAAAAATAGTCATCTTTTTCTCTTTTTCTGTCTTGCTACTGATGATACAGTAACAAGTTTTCCTCTGCAGTTCTTTTTGTTCGGATTTTCCGTAGCATGCCTCTCATGCATTCCACATCTCTGCAATTATTAATTTTTTGCCACCTCTCCATCTCCCAGAATTTTTTAGATTTTTTTCTTCATTAAAGTAAATGAATGATTCCTTAAAGTGAGTGAAAGATCATATTCAAAGTAAACTTAAAAATAGATGTGCTTACCTAAGGCACCTGGACATCTAAATTCTGTTGACTGCAGTGAGGTCCTGGACGACATTAGTGCAGATTTAAGACATCTGCTGTAACCAGCCCAACTTCATTTGGCACTGAACTGGTCTGTGAACACTCACACACAGTCATGAGAGACTTTTGGAGCTGGTGACCTCTAGTAAGGGGCAGTATTAAACGATCAAATGTGACAAAGTCTTAATATCTCATAAGTAGGTTTGAAAATATATGTCTATTTGTACCCTGAGGTTTATCAGCTAATTTGCTTGCAAGCTTTCATGGTAATTATTTTCACTTTTAATTGCCTAAAAGCTTTGATAAATCTGACTCCACATTCATTACTAGTATGATATGCCGTGCACATAGCAAACAAGGAGAAGATATTTTTTCTTCTTGCTATACTTAAAGCTTGGTACTTGCAGGACACATGAATGAATATACATACTTTAGTGATTATATGAAGAAGCCTCAAATACAGTAAACTAGATGTAGCAGAAAATACTAAAATAAAAAAAAGTAAATTAAAGGGAAAATGTTCCTTGTTGGGTCTCCTTATTTTGATCATCTAATCACTGTTAACATTTCAATCCCAATTCTTTTACCTACTTAATTGAGTCAATGCCAATGCACTGTGTAGACCATATGTGTAAATCTTGAAAGCTGCTATTCCTCAATTACGTAACTCTACTAATTTTATTAATATATTCTATGGAGAATCTGAGATTACTGTAAAATCAATATTTTGCCATTGCCAGATTGCTGGAGACCTATGTATTTAAATAAAGTCCATGAACTTTAATAAGACCAAATATTCTTTTTTCCTCTGCTGCGCTTGTTATTGATTAATAATTCACACATTTGGACATTGCAAGCAAGATGGAAACTCTGCTTGTGAACAAGGCGATTACATATCACTTCACAAATGTGAATGTAATAGACAATGGGGAGGGCAGAAGGAGACACGGAGAACACTCTAGCAAACCATTCCTTTTCTGCAAGGGCAGAATTTGAGTGATGGGATCTCTGTCCTACCTTAAGCTCTATTCACAAACTACCATGAACACTCGAGTCCGCTGGCAGGCAGTTCTTCAGTGATTTAACTCCGTTATTTACAATGGTGTTGAACTCTCTCTTACCCAGCAAATAAAAGCCATGTTTTACCTGCTTAAAATTAAATGTGTGTTAGTGCTTGCTAGATCAGGGCCAAGACAGCCAGCATACAGATCTAATACCTGCTGTCACTACTTACAGTAAATTTGTCTTACCTTTTTGAGGATTGTTGGTTTGGTTTGGTTTGGTTTTCTTATGTTTTCAGATTTCTTAATTGGTTCATGGCTCTCCTGCAGTTCCACCACTGGGAATTTTGTGTTGTCAGGTTTGGAGGGATGAGTATTAGTCTGACAAGTCACCCTGCAGGCCTCTTGATACTTCCTTATTCTCCATTTGTCATGAGTTAGATGTTTGGAAGGTAACTTCAAACAAAGCAGCATATTTAAGTTCCCTTCAGGAGCAGAGGATTTATTTAAAATAAAGCTCTAATTCTCCTCATCAAAACCTGCACAATCCCTTTCCTGTTTCTATAGCTGATCTCTAACTAGTCTAGCTGTGGGATTTTCCCAATTTTAAGGCAAGTTGCTTTCATTGTAACCGTGTGATTTTGGCATAACTGTAAAGGTCTTTCAGTGCTCAATATTGAAAAGCCAACCTGATTTCTTTACTGTTGGGTGTATTTTGAAATTATTTCTTTGCATTGACATTACTACTGAGGTGAAGTATTTTTAGATGAAAGAAAAGGAGCTTAGGGTACATTATCATTAAGTGTAGCTTCCTATCTGAGGATCAAGTGGCACTGGAACAGTTTTATTTTGCCATAATTAAGGGTGAAAAAGTTAATTATTCCTATTTTAATATAGCTCCATATTAACTAATAGAGGTTTTCCTTTAGTGTTCACTTTAGTATGGAAATTTTAAGCTGAAATTTCAAAAAAAGAAAAAGCTGTGGGCAAAGGGCAAAAAAAGATTATATTTTAATAGGAGGAAGATGGACTGTAACAACTTGCTGGGACTGTAGCACAAACACCGAGTTAGGTAGGGCCAGAACAGGGACCAAGAACAAGCACAGGAAGTGGAAAGAGAAAAACTAAGTTAACTTACAATTTCAGGTGCTAGCTCTCTGGTTGATTTGGCTTCCTAAAGTAGCTGCTCGTTGTTTAGTATTCTGGATCTTCTTTAGACCAGTTTGTACTGCAGGGGCACAGATGTGTATTTCTGAGCAAGTTAGGTTGCCTGTAATTCCTCGCCTGATCCCCTCATGGTTATGTATGGACTGTAATATATAGTTGTCCTATAATCCAGCGGCATACCCCTGTCCTTTCTGCCCCACGTCACCTCTTGCAGCCAGAGGGGTGTTGACACTGCTTTGGCTCTGTTGTTCTCAGCCTCTGTGCCTGCCTTCCTCTGAGTGGGAGGAAGACCGCAGGCTCGGCTGCTTCGTTCTCTGAGCATTATTCACAGAAGCTAAAGGGAGGAAAGGTCTTTCCTTTCCCCATGTCTCCATGAGGATTTCTTTGCTCATGTTTCCAAGATAACAGCATACCTAGAAGTTGTTTGTTTGTTTTAAATGGTTTGTTTCTCTCTCCTTAGGGACATATAGGACACTTGCTCTAGCTGCTTCCTTGATTTTCTAATGCCTTATCTATCTGTTTTTATGTTTTCCCTGCTTTTTCTTTCATTTTCAGAGACACAATTTCATCCTTCAGTGCCATCTCTGGTGGTTTGCTATATCGATCCTCAGGATAAACCTTTGGGGTGGAGGCTGCTTTGTTTGTCCTTTGCTTAAGCCGTACCAGGTGCTTTTGTTGTAGGAATTTCTATTGTTGCAGTGGTGTGGTCCTGCAGGGAGCAAAGTTTTTACAATTTTCCTTCATGGAGTTCTGGTGAAGTTAGCAGGTGTATCTCCATTTGCAGTGATATTATTTGGGCAGCTTGTTCCTTCCTCCCTTCCTGAAGGATATTACCTGCTGATAATACTTTTCTTCATTAAATCAAAGCAATGTATTTTCAACTACTTATTTCCTTGTGAGGAAGAGAGAACAGCTTACAAACAGCACTATCTTTTCATTGTACAATTGGACAACAAGAGCCAGGAATACTTTATGAGAAAAAATAGGCCCTTGAAATTCCTCTCTGTCCCTGGAGGTTTATGTGGTTTCTATAAATACTTCATTTCTTCTCATTGCTTCAGATGTCTTGCAGTTAAAAGGCAGGGAAGAACCCAGATTAGTGTGAGACATTCTCATTAGTTATTCCATGGAAGGATATTTATACTCTTTCTTACAAACTTTAGTTGGACTCCATGCATAATAGGAGTGGAAAGTTTGGAAGTTTTTAAGTGGTTCCTCAGTGAAGTTTCAAAGATACTACTGCCGCCTTTAACCAAATAAATTCTTTGCAGTTTTTGAAAAAACAGCTGCTTGTATTTCTTCACTGTTGTCTTATGACACTGTTTGAAAATTGTAAGAGATGTCGCTCATCCAGTGACTGTTTTTCAGATACTGCTAGAGAATTTTATGGGACTGACTCTTATATGTCTGAGTCAGGAATAATTCTGTGAAAGCCCGTGAATTAATACCAGTTTAAAATTGCGTATGTGTTAAATCTGTAGAAGTAAATGAAATGTATTGTTTAATTATCCACCTGAAATCAGTGTGTAAAAGACGTGTCTCAAACTGGTTTATAACTCTCATAGTGTATATTTTGAATCTATAATGTGCATAAAAGGTATCCTAGGGAAAGAAAATTGATTAGGAAATTCTAAAGCGTTAGGATTATTTGAAAGCAGTGAGCCTCTTTTTTATTTTTCTGTAAGATCCTGAGTACTTAACGATATTTCTGCCAGTTGCGTCAGATGGGAACCTCTCATCATCTCTCACCTTTGTAAAATTTAACACAGATAAAGCTGTCTAGTTAAAGCCATACTGAGATATGCATCTCCTACCCTCAGGCTCCTTCCAGTCAGCATCCGAGGACATTCATCCTCACTGTTCCAGTGTGGACCCAAAGCCCCTTTTCCCAGCTGGCAGTGACACCAGGAGCTGGCAAAGCTCTGACATATTTACTCCTACTTGGCACACCCCTCTTGCCTGGCTTCTTGCACAGCTCTTACTCTGATTGAAACAAACATGATCACTGAGATAAGTCTGTAGTATATTTGATTATTTGGCTGCTGCTTCAGAAATGAAGATTGTTACTGACTCACCAAACAAGACAGGTGCTATTTAGAGAGTACAGGAGCTGCTCTGTAAACCCAAGTCTGTGGCTGAGCAAGCAGCAAGGAAATCCTCTCTGCCCTCTCCAAAACCCAGCTTTGGCTGTACAACTAGGTTCTCAGGTTTGCACTTGAAAGGCAGAGCTGGCAATCTGCTGAACGGCTGGCGTACCACTTAGTCCTCAACCCTTTTGCTGTTTGCATGCACTTAATTGTTTTTTGCTGGCAGGCACTCACAGTTCAGCATCAGATTTTGACACACGCACGCTGCTGTCCCGAAGGATACGCTGAGCGGGCTGTCTTGCAGCTGCTGCATTTTCCACCAGTTAAATTGACAGTTACCTACTGTGTGGAGTTGCTAGGAGAAGGTGAATAGTCATCATTACAGCATATTCCTTCAATAACAACCTGTAGAGCTCTCTGATTTCTCTTCTGCAGGGATTAATACATGTCTTCACTACCGACTTAGCATTTGTACAGTCATATTTTTATTGAGAGGCTGGTAGATGTTTATTCATTAAGAATCAATTCAGGATCAACTAAAGAGAGGAAAGCTCTGGCATTTGAACATGCACTCTTTTTGTAGGCTGATGTGGCTGATACCGGCTTCTACCATCTGCTTTCCTATTGCAGCCTGTTTCTCCAACCTGCAGAGCAGAAACCAGCCTTTCTTTCCTTCTGGATTGTTAAAGCCATTCACATTTATCCTGCACGGCAATGAATTATAGTTCATTTTAAGGAATCTTTTGTGCTTCTGTGTGTATTCCTACAGCAGAAAAAGTGCATGAGAAAGGAGCTTGAGCAGTCAGTAGTATAGTAGCTGGCTCACCCGTATGGATTAGACTCGTGAGGTCAGAGGAGCTGTATGTACTTGCTCTGTGCTTTGGCGGGGGGGGAAGAGTGGATTTGTCTATCAAAGTGAATAGCAATTCAGGCAGGATCGTCCCTCAGCTGTTATAATTCTGATGTGTTTTGATATGACAGCAGCTACTGTCTAACATGCATGGATCTTCTGACATTTGTAGTGGACTAAAGAATGCTTTTACTTGCTGCTGAGCCTGACTGTAACTGTATCGCTGTAGGACAATAACGATGGGGGCTCGAGCGACAGAAACAACTCGGGAACTGGAAAACACCTCTATGAAGTATCAAATAGGAGGACACGCAGAGAAAATGTGGCAACGGCTCAAAGGAATGTGAGTAGCTTCTCTCCTTGGCTTTTGTTCTGTTCCCTGGGAAAGATCGTTTTCATCTGTTTGTTAAAATGTCTAATTAGCAAATGGGAGAGTTATCTCTAAGCTGTGAATAGTATTTGCTCTCATAATACAGTACATCACTCTCATATATGATGGTACTTAGATTAATGTCAGACTGTTTAAGGTTCAATCACCTCATTTAAAAGATATATAACTAGTGAGAGTTATTATCCAAATTGAGATGCAGGTAAGTCCTTTCAGGTTAACACTTCCACAGCTCTGATATGATTTTGTAAATGTTATCTTCAGAATCAGCATAGCTGGAGCTGTTTCATCATTCCTGTCAGTACATATAGGTAAGTATATTATTGCAGTTCCATAGGAGGTATCAATGCTTTGCCTTTTGAGAGTGCAGGTAAAGAAGTCTGTATTAAAAGGTGCTTAGCTATTAGGAGGATGCTATGTCTCTGGATTTTTGTCAATTATTTTGGTGCTCAATAATGCTAAAAACTGATGGAAGGACTATTTGAAGGGGCCACTATGCACCTGCTGTGTCTAATTCACTACTCTCAAATGCAATTTTCAGTGTAGACTTTTGGTACATATGATCAGTAAATAAACATCTGCAACCTGTCAGAGAGAAACTCCATCAAACTAGTGTGTTCTAAACCCTTTAAACTTCAGTGCCACCTTTTAAGTATTTGTCTGGTTTTTGCTCTGAAAGCTGATGTCAGGATGTTACAAATAAATACATGTTACATTTGTTACTTTGGAAGCAAGGAAATGGCACTGTTATTTTTACTGGAAAGATTTGAAATACTGGGTTTCTAAAGGTATTCCACAGATGCTATATAGTGCCTCAGCTGTTGAAGGAAAACGGGTTACTTAGAGTGCTAAGAGGATTAGATGCATCGGCTATGGCACTGCCTGTTTCCCCTATGCATTGGGTAGAGATTCAAGCTGGCTATGGGAAAGGGAGTTTCTACCATCTGCTTTCTTTCAAGAGAAAGTTGGTTTGCTTCATTGGAAAGTCACTTTTCAGTTGTGGCCAGGCTTTTATCAGAACTTCTCTGTGATATGCTTTTGAATATTTGCTCTGAATCCTATCATCACTCTGTTTAGGATTATGCATTTTGGGAACCGTTTTGCCCCTAGAAACCCCAAAGTGTACGTAGCGGAGCAAATATTTTGATCATTTCCTGATGTCACACATCTTGCCTCTGAGTTTCCGCTACTAGAGACCTCCATCAGTTTGTGCAAACTTCCATTTGTGTAGGGTCTAAGCTGCTGCTTTTGTTTGTTCTGTAAGTTCTCTGTTACCGCTAGGCTCTTGGGTTGAAACATTTCCTTTCAGCTGCCTCTGGAATAGTTCCATTAAACAAACTAATGTAAATAACTAAACATTAGTGACACTCAGTACAACAGCTCCAGGAAATAATGTTCATGCTTCTTTAGGAGTAGTTAAAACAATAGTTGGAGTTTGTGGTGTATCAAAATCAAATGGAGCTTAAGTGTTTGAAAACCATGCATCTTTTGCAGGTTGGTGCCAACCTCATGACTATTGTGACTACAGGAGAAGATAGTGCTAAAATATTTGTATTTAAAAGAAGCAGGTTATAGTATTAGATATGTGCTCAGCTGACTATTTTTCAGACTTCCCAATGATTTCATTTTAATTATTCACTAGTCAATTGGAAATCACTGACTAGTCAGTATAAGGAATATCATATGGGGAAATTTCAGAGCTGAATTTTTCAGAGCAGATCTCTGTGCTCAGTTTGTAGTATAAGTATCAGTCATTATGGAAAAGGGTTCATTTTGCTGATGCACAGTTATCAAAGTAGAAGTATGTTTGTATGTGGTAGGGGAGAGGGCCAGATAAGTGCAACCGTCACAGATAATCTGACTTGGGAAGAATTCTTTTATAAATTGTCAGTCAGGAAAATTGTTTCATCTTAGAGAGGAGAGCTGTTAATGAAACTAGTATGTGTGAAGCAAATTACTGAATTTTTAAAGGAGTGTGCAGTAGTATATCTACATTGAACTGAAGACACGGTGTGAGTTACGAAGCTGAATCTATTCTTGCTGATAGAGTCCACAGGCCCACGGAGTTTTCTCCAATGTATACATGTGATTTCAACACAGTTTTACTGTATTTTACCAGTCAAAAGTGCTGATTATCTTCTTGCAATCAGGTCATTATTTCTGAAAGAACATTGGATTTCATTTAGGTAACTATCTGGATAGTCTTTAAAAGCTACACAATAGGTCCTTACTTAAAATAAGTTTTATTTTCTTTTAGCATTTCAGCTTTTCACATAATAGGCATTTAATTATGGATTTAGCTGCAGAATTCCATATACATTTAACCTCATATGTCTTGGGGTGGTTTTGGTTTGTTTTTTTTTTTTTAATTTTTGTAAACACAGGCTGTTCTATAAGATAGTAGAGTTGAATAAGCTTAAGGATAAATGAAAATCCTTATTTGAATGCCCAATGAGAAAAGCTGGGTATTGTAGAAGCTTGAATGAAAGGGCATTTCTATGCGTTTTCTACTCTATAGGCTTGCATAGACCTTCCTAACCTAATATTCTTCTTAAGTGCTGCGATAAAAGCTTGGATGTTTTGAACAAAACGAAAACCATACCTGACTTTCACTGCATCCGTGAGGCCCTACAGCCAAGCTCTGCCTTCTGCAAGGCAAGTCACAATCCAACTCTATTTTCTTTACACTGCAGTTGCAGCAATGCTGCAAAAAAGGAGATTCTCTGGCAGAGAAGAGATTAATTTGAAATTAATAACTTCATCAGCATTGGTGCTGAGTTTATTGATGTCTGAGTGTATAAAACACAACCTCACTGAAACAGGACTTGTGAAAATGAGTCATGTACATTTCTGTCTTGACTTGAGCTTCTGATCTTTGAGTTAAGACATTTTCAGTATGCAGACTGCAAGCTTCTAATGTTTTGTACTTCAGGGAGAAAGCAAAAACAAATAACAAGTGACAACTAAATAACTCATGTAATAGTGGGGCTTTTATAATTCTTTGTTATGCAGAAAAGTAAAAGCAAAAGCCATTCAAGCCACTGCTGGAATTCCAGCTGCCTGACTGAAGGGGAGCGTTGCACACCTTCTGCTTCAGAAGGCATCTCATCACAGCCTGGGAGAGGGCTGCTTCTCAGGCTGTTCAATGCCACTGATTACACTTTTTCTCCCTTAGCCTTTCATTCTCTATCAGCTGGAATCTTACTTTAGACAGCAACTAAGTCTCCAGCCTAAATGTATTCTGGTGTCAATAGGACCAGAAGATTTGCTGCCTAGGAGAGTTTCTCTTCAGATGCTGATAGAGCATGGCAGTGAGCTCTGAAAGAGAAGCAGCTTCTTTAAGGTGTTTTGATTCAGAACCTGGATAACCAGATTTAAAGCAGAGATCTGTATGGTTACTGGCCTTACAGTGTTTGGTATTCTCCTTAATCTGCAGATAGACTTGACTTAACTCTGTGTTCTTCGTTATTCTGTGAAACGGTGTACTGTCTGTTTACGGTATATGTTGGCTGTCTGCCACTTCACTCAATGTCACTCACAGACCACTCAGATCCCCTCCACCTTATTTTATTTTGCAAGTATGCATCTTCTTTGCAAGTAGCTTCTTGTATCCCCACCACCGTTGGACCTAGTTGAGTGTTGGAGTGAGTTCCATTTCTGAGCTTTGAATTAATTAGTGAGAAAATAACTTGCTTTTCATAGATATACATATTTGCTAGAATTGTCTCTAAGAGGCCAGAAAATCTCTGAATGGAAAAAGTTAAAATCCAAGGTCCCAAGAATTTTGGGGATTGGAGTTCACATGCAGTTAGAACAGGCTACTTTACGTAATTGTTACTGATTTAAAAAGAGAATATGTGTTATCGCCATCACTGTCCTAAAACTAATTTGCACTAACTTGGATGGCAAAAGGGATTTGAGGAAAAGCATAAGCTTCTTTCCTTACTTTCTTCCCTTTCTTTTCCTCCACATCCAACATAATAGACCCCCGTTTCTGCAGCATTTCTGAAGAAAGGAGAGTCTGAACTGGTTTAGACACTAAAAGGGACTGACTCATAGACCCAGTTTGTTGATCCTGCAGTGCTGCAGTGACAAATGCCTATCATTGCATGTGTACACATTTTGTAGAGGCAAAAAAGGGGCCCTAGTCACTGTTTTGAGGAAACTTGGCTTAATGTCAAGGAAAGTAGAGAAATGGCTTCCTCCACACCTGCTGAATTATCAGAAGAGAGAATGCTTTAAAAGGCATCAAATAGAATCCAGATTAGCAGCCTTTTAGGTCTAAAAGGGACCAGAATGGGTAACTTTAGTTAGGGAGCCTCACCCAGTCATTCCTTCACCAGATCCATGGATACAGGTGGAAGAGCTATAGAACAGTTTCCAGAACCATATACGAGAAAGAGGTCTGTCTTTTTTTTTTTTTCCTCCTAAGTTCCTTGTTCACATTTCATTTTATCCTGTATTTGGTGTTTGTGTTTGCTTATTGTCCTTTTTTGTATGCTCAATTTGCCTAAACTATGAAAGTTCAGTAAAGGTTAACTGAAGAGATTATCATTATCAAAACTTAACATTTTGTCATATAAAGGTTTATAAATTTGTGATTACTGCACAATCAAAGAGAGGAGAAGAGCTGGAATTACAGCTGGATAACTATGATAAAAAATGGTGAGACAGAAATTGTCAGTTATTGCTAACTGCATTAGCAACAAATGGGTATACAGTTCAAGTAGTTTTTACTTGTAATGTTGCCTCTTTTTACTTTTTCCTAATGTGAAAACTTTTCTTTAAAGGAAAATCTTAAGCTCTTGAAAAAATTCAAATGACAGCTATTTCTAAAGGGAATTTAAGTAAAATTAAAGCTGTTATTTGTCAAATATGATTTCAGAAATGCTCTGAACAAAAAATTGAAGAAATTATATAATGATTTACCTGTCGATTGATATGTATCCCATTAGTGCTATAATTACAGTAAGAATTGTTCCGTTATAAATTGTGAATGGCTTCTTTTGATTTTGAAAACAAAGTCTGTTTCTGTGCCTGAGTAGTCAAGGTAAACAGTTTGTAATGATAACTTTGTAACCTAACACTATGTATCTAATTAAATTTATAATATGATAAATGTTAGAATTTTCAATAACTATAGATATTTTAGCCATACTCAACTACTTGGCATTAGCAATTTAGAGAACACTTTTATGTAGTCATATTAGAATAATGATATTATTTTGCTGTTAGAAAGTTATTTCCAGTATTATCATGCACAGGAGGCACAGAATTAATTTTCTGGTTCATACTAATTTTTTGCTGCAATTTCTGGCACATATCGGTACTTTTGATGGATTAGAGTAAATGCTAATCCTCCAATTTACTGTGGGTAGGTGAATTGCTGTGCTTATAGAAAGCTCTACTAGAAATGATTGCAAATTGAAGGAGTGGTGCACAAGCCATAATTTGCCTATGATATCACTAAGAACAGCAGCAGTGTGTCTTTACAGGTTTTACAGTCCCTAAATAATGTAATATAATATCAAAATCCCCCATTTCTAGACCTTTGACTGTACATGTACATACACTCCTCACATACGCTTCCAATTAAAATTTAATATTTTATCTAAGAACACTGCAAAGGAAATTAAAGATAACATTTCACGGAGCTGACTGCTAAACTGCAATTAAATGAAGTCTCAAATTTCTATATTCTGTATTTTGTTTAGCTTAGACTTCTGACTCCACTTATGCTACATCAAACACTTCTAAGATTTCCTAAAAGATGCTTTCTGTGACTAACTTACAAATGTTCAGTTCAGATCTCTGCCTAGAAAGAGATTGCATATAATCCGCTACACAAATAATTACTTTCCTCCTATTTTGAACTCCTGCCAGCTACTTGCGCAGGGGCCCTTGTTTGCCCTGCAGACCGACCAATTATTATAAATTATTATAAAAGCCTGCCTCAAAATGGTTAGCAGTTTCTCGGAGGTACTGGTCAAAAACTCAGAGTTCATACTGCCCTCCCACATGTAACTCCTAGTTTCTGCTCCACCCCCACAACAGAATGAAGTCAAAATATCTGGATAGGCAAAAAAAAGCCTTTTGTCTTGCTAATTATATAGAGTTGGAAAAATGCAAATGCCTAAATACTGAAATTACATAGTTACCAGTGGAAGTTATAATAAAAATAGGCATTGACTTCATACATCCGAAAGAGAAACGTAACCTCAGGTTTATCAAAATTGTGTCTGACAGAACTTTTCCTGTAAGATGTCAAAATAATCATTTAGGAGTGAGCGAAGCAGTTAGCACTGTTCCATTTTGTTTGCGTTTGCTCTCCGATCTGGTTTACTCCCGATATCATCTCTGGAGGGGAGGGTTAGAGTAAAATAGTTGCAATTATTTCTGCTGCCATTTACTGGAGTCTTTAGAAAACTAAGACTGCAAAAAAAGGTTTAAGACCTACTGTATGGTAGCACCTCCTGTGCTACTCGATTGTTGTATCTAACGTGGGTTTTCTTTTTTTGTCAAACAAACAAACAAAACATCCAAAGTACCCCAAAAGGAAGCAAAATCAACCAACCAACCAAGGACCAAATGGGCTAAGCTTGACCTACAAACTGCAGAGTGATGAAGTACTTTACTTGCTCTGTGGTGAGAGCAGATGTTTGGGAGGTTTTCTGGTTTTCCTTTACTGCCTTCCCATACAATTTCATGAAGTACTTGAGGTCACCAATGCAATTTATGGAACTTTTAAAATAAGGCCTCGTAGAGAGGACCTATAGTGGCTGTCAGAACAATAGAAAGTCAATCCTTTAATTTTACTAAGGAGATAGAGAAAACTGAGCAGTTGTGACTAAAATAACAGAAAAAATTACACTCTGCTGTGGTTAAGGGAAGCTGAACAGAAATTGAGTACATCAGCTATAAAGTTACAGCTGACAATGAAGTGACAGTTTTCACGGTCCATAAAGCTTTACAATTAGTCAGGCAGTGTTGCAGACTGAACAAGCCAGCCTTCTCCCGAACCTCTCTTTTCTTTTAGAAAATTGCTTACACTTGCTTGTAAAGAGCTACTAAAGGCATTCAATATCTGTTAAAGGCTGCAGCTGGCTGCAGAGTAGTCTGTGGCTCAGACTGTAGACACACATCCTCTGAACCATATATGCAAAGAATAGTGGTCTTAAAGGAGTATGTGACTTATTCCTGAAAGTTCGGGTGATTCTGACTGTTTGCCAGTTTATGTAATTTCTTAAGTGTAAGTCAAATACTGTTAACATGACTTACTGCATTTATTCCTGCGGATTCTGCTAGAAAAGTGATTTCCAAACTGGTCTTCTGTGAACTGAGGGAGTTTGTCAGCTACATGGTCCCTAAAAGATGACCTTTTTCAGCAGCCGTCATGGGTTAAGTTGTCTCCCGTGATTCTTTCTTGCCTCCCAACTCTCATTGCTGCCTCCATGCTATCTTTCTTAGCTGTTCTAGTGTAACTGGTTTCGATGCCATGCAGGGATTTTTTCTGTGGTAAAAGTAACCTGTAATAACTTTTTTTTTATAAATTTAAACTTGAATCAGTCCTAGGTTGGATTCATTCTGTGTTTCCATACCTAGTTGCATCCTTACAATGGAGGAAGTTGTCTGAGGGTGGTAATATCTGAAATTAAAGTGAAAGGAGACAGTCCTGCTTGACCAGCTCTCCAACAAAAGTCATAGTCTTAAATTGCTCATGTTTTAAGTCCTTGATTCTGTGATACTGTAAATCATACTCTAGGGTACCTAGTATTAGATCAAAACATGCCAGAAAATGTTGATCCAATATGAACTTGTCCCCAGGGTTCAATTTTGTTCCAGTATTTTTGAAGGGTTGACTTTGAACTAGCAGATTTTATAAAGATCAAGTACTGCCCACGTCACTCCAGCTTTATGATGCATCAGATAACATCTGTGCTCTTGTAGCCAGGAGAAAGCTGGTCTGAAAGAAGGCCAGTATAAACATCTGTGTTGTGTACTTTGGCTAAGTCAAGACAATTGTAATCACATATTTGCACCTCAACTGAATCAGTTAAGTACCGCTAGGTAATCTATAACTAGCAGTTACAGAACTGTAATCTAAACCCCCTTAAGCCTATTGTTTGCCTTTGCCGTGTAAAGCTCTTTGCCACTGCTGGCAATATTTCGGGTGTCTGCAAATCAAAAAAAGGTGAAAACTGCTATATTAAAATTTTGATTCTTCTTGACCTGAATGCCCTGAGAATGAGTACTCATTAGCTGCCATTGTGCTGTTTATGGTCTGTACAATGAAGCTGGACAGTCATGAGGTTTAATATGGGTTCATTAGAATGAGTGAGAGAAGTAATGCTCATCTGAGTCAGTGTCATAAAATGACGAAAAGAAAAGTATTCCTAAGTTGCTTCTCTGTTTGGCAATTTAGGCAAATACAACTGATTTTAGACCTTCCAGGGAAGTCAGTATACCTTGAGGAATCATCTGCTGGAGAACAGAAAACTGTGAGACATGCATTAAAGCTTTACTTTTCCCAGAACTAGGGGAACTATTCTACAAATATCCCTCTGAAGCTTAACAAAAAAAAAAAAAAAAAGAAAAGAAGAGAACATGCTTTTTCTCAGGTCTTCCTCACTGATCTCATGGCTGCTGCATGATGGCATAACTAAATGTTTGTAATCATAGTCATTCAGCATTTTTGCCTGGTTTTGTTGCTATTTATTTCATGAGTTTTCCAGCTTTAGAGACTGTTGAATTACGGCAGTGCAGCCTTCCAAGCATAATGCAGATATTATTTGATGCAGTGTTATTTAACAGGGAGAGATCTAAAGGAAGAAGTTTGTCTATGCAAGTGCTTACGCTCTATTATCTGTTGTTTGACATTGGCTGCAGTTTGTTTGACCCAACCCTTCTCCAGACTTTTGGCGCCCCCAGGAAAACAAGTAGCCTCCATAAATATTATGCAGACATTTAATTGTTGTTAATTTCTCTGATAAATAGTGTTTGGAGGCAGTTACATTTGAATGGTTCACCGTTAGTGTAATTTTTGCCAGAAAGAGACTAAGGAACAGACTACTGGGTGGTATTTACTTCTTTCTTTTGTTCATCTACAATACAGAACTGTTTTTCTGCTTGGGAAAATTGAAATGAAATAGTATTGTTGGGGTTTTTTTTCTGTGTTGTTTGCAGAATTTATTGAAGAATCAACATCTAACATCACGCTTACCTGCAGTCATATGTTTTGTATTTTTATTTACTGTTTGTTTTGAGTAGTTTCTTTCTTTTTTTTTTTTCTGTAGTACCTCTGACACCACTGAGTCATATTCAGTAGCTTTCTTTTCCCTTTTCATTAAAGGCTTGATGAAGGCCTGAAATTTTATCCTGTAAACTGAAGATCTTTATTAATATCACTGTATTTCCTAACCCCAAATATATTCATTTAAGATAACTGAGACACCTGTTTGGCAGAGATGCCAAACATGCCAGACTCAGCTGGAGCTGCAAATGATTGTCCCTTTTGATAGTCCCTTTTTATCATCAGTGTATTATTTTCTGATGCACAGACAACTGCACTGCAAAAAACCATTACATCATTGGCATTGATTTCTATTAGGGTGGGCTGGAATGCAGAATTTCTGCTCTGAAGAAAATTAAATACATAAAAATCCCTTCAAAAAGGCCACCAAAATTAAATCCTCAGAAGAATGAGTATTCTGAAATATCTTTTAAAAAATTGGAATCAACATCTATTTCTGATTTTTTTCTACTTCCAAGACCATAAACTGAGGTGGCAGTAAACTGGCTATTTGAAAACCAGTGGTTCTAGGCCCTGTGCTGCCAAAGATGATCCGGGAGCATGGCTCTGAGCAACCCAGTGGAATAGTTACCTATAGTCAGGAAATCTCTGAGATAGATATAATTTTATGAGCAAAGCAAGATGTGCACAAAATCTGAAATTTTCCATCACAGAAAAAGTTCAATTAGAAAATTACTGACCAACTCCGATTTAATTCTTTTCAACTTAACTAGAAAGACCTTGGATTTTATGGGCAATTGGAAATTAGATGTTTCTCTTTCACAGAAAACTGCTGAAGTATCACAGAAGGTTTTCTCTGATTCATTCTTCGGTAATTTGGAATATGTTTCAATGGCTACTAAGACACCTTCACCAGCTGTAACGTCAGTTAAAGTTTACAAACCAGGTTTATGGGATAATCCTACCAATGGCAGTAAGATGGAGATATAATAGCCTTTTCCCTGCCATATACTGCTGTGACAAGGAAATCCTATTTTAGTGTCTGTCTTGAACAGACATTATTGGTCTTAATGCTAAGTAATTGGAATAAAAATGAGACTTCAAATTAATTTACCTGTTACTATTCTCTGTGTGTGTGTGTACTTACAGTTCTGTGTGTTTTACAGACAAATACGTCAGGGTTTTTTTCTTCTTTTTTCTGTAAAGCTTAGTTTGGTTACAAGCCCAAGTTAATAATGAGAAGAAATTTGTCTCAGTCTCTCTGTGTAGTGCATGTACTTGATGCTTTTGACAGTGGTGCATTATTACATTGCACTGGAAAGTGTTGAGGCCTTCCTTCCTATTCCCACCGTGAAGACTCCTCAAAACTGTGTAACTGTTTTGATTTATTGAGTGAAATTGTACACTTACCTCTGGAAGGAAAACTGCAATTATTAGATGATAGGAAGTATTACTTAAGAGTGGCGAGAGTATATGTAAAAGGAGTGAAAAAATGTATACTCTTCAAAATAAGTTTATCTCTACTAGATACTTTCTGGTTTATGTAAATTTTGTCAGAAGTATTATGTTCTTAACTTAAAATGTTGTAGAGAAAAACTTTGGCTTATTTGGGCCTTTTGACTTCTAAGTTCCTTTCTAAGCAGGTTGATTTATTATTGCTTGTTTCTCTAGAAATATTAAAATATTTGTCAAAGACATGTCAAGATGAATAATGTTAATAACATACACATGTAAATAGTTTAGTGATAACTGTGACGAAGCTTTGCCTCCAAGAGAGAAATATTTAATTCTATTTTTAGTTGTTCTCTTGAGTAGCTCAGTTAGCCATTGTCTGCCTTGTGTTAGCTACACATCGAAAAGGGATTCCCTCTCCACTTGATTGCTAGAACATCCCTACTGTTCCAGAAATGTTTAAATATATAATGTGTAGAAGTAACTAGACGTGAAAGTGTTAAAGCATTTTTCTTCAACACACTTCTGAACCTATATGACTAGTGGGTTTCCTGGTTTTGTAATTAAAAAAAGTATGATGCATACTTAGTAGCTTTCTGCTGTTAAGTGGTTTATGTCAGATGATCTTTTTGGTAAAAAATGTAAGGTTGGTCATATATTGCTGTCCCATGAAACAGAAACTAAATTTCCAAGAATGCCAAACAAACAGCTCATGAACACTTATGGCCTAGGCCTTATGATTCCTAATTCTGGTTTAATGTATCAAAACTTCCCCTTTCCTTCACTAGTAATGTATTGTTTTATTCTTCAGTATTCCAAGAACATGCACATATACCCCTGTTGTAGATCGAATGTGGTTCATATGCTGTGTGAAACTGAACATTAGCTAAGAGAAAAATGTTTTACCTACATAGCAGATAGGGACAAAAAGGTTTAGAAGTGAATGTACAACAGCTGCAAGTCTGTTTTAGAGCCGGATATGAGCTAAACACAGGATATGCACATCCCAGAAGATTAGGAGAGTTTATAGCTCAATCCAAACCTTGACTGTCACTGTTACAGCCTAAACCAAAGTTTGTGTTCAACCACTTAGAGCCTTTTAGAAGACTAAATTGTGATAGATTTAATACAACTATGACAATGCATGTCTTGATGTTTAAAATAAATATGGTATTAGAATTCTTATAGAAAATCTTGGCTTTGATTTGGTCCTCTAATTGTATTTTTGCCTTTTCATTGGAATCTTGCATATCTGTTATCATCACATGCCAGCTCTGCTACAGTCTAATTAAATTCAACACTAACAAACATGCCATAATATGTTAATATTATCACTTCCTGTAAAAATTAAGTGGCTCAGGTGGGCATAAGCCGTATGGAGCCATCTCTGTCACCTGTTCCTCCCTTGACTTACACTCAGCTTTGACCAGATTCATTCTGGATACATGAGACAGTCAACCTCGTCTTCGCAGGAGGTCATATTTAGCCTTCTAGCACTGCGCTGATCTTTTCTTTATGACAAAGGGCTGTATCCAGGATGCCGTTGTGTGTAGTTTAAAAATATGCTTATGTTCACATACAAGATGAAAGCAAAATGTAAAGAGTGGATAATGAGTTAATGAAAGTATATAATTTCCTTCAAGTTTTAGTTAAGACCTTTTAGTTTGAAAGTTCAGAACATTTTCATCATCAGTTCAGTGCTAAAATCATCTCCTCGGTTTAGGAGAGGAGGACTCAGAAGTTGCAGAGTCCTTGAATCATGTTACTATTTAGGGAAACGTGGTTATTAATAGAAGTTGATTTTTAAATACTTTTCAACCTTTATCTTTATATGTTAAATGTAATCGCAAATACATACTTAGTTTGAATGAGCAAGGGAATAGAATGAAACTTTATACTTTAAGACATGAGCTTCAGTAGAGGAAGATTTCAAGGGGAAGAATCTCAAGGAAAGGTAGAATTCATAGAAGTTTGAGAGATTAACTGTATTCTTTTCATTCCCAGTAATAAAAAACAGTATTGCAGCTTTACATACGGTGACGCTGCATTGAAATAGACTCAGAAAGATACTGTGTAAAGCTCTCTAACAACAATGTAAAGTGACAACAGATGTGATTTCTCACACTAAAATGCATTCTTATCATTTGACAATGATTAACATTATGATGATCCTCTTGGCATGGAACTGAAATTTTTCTACATTGTACAAGCTATATTAAATCCGTCTTTAGCTGGCACCCATGCCTTGCTGAAGTTGGCACACTACCACATGCATGGGACCAATTCCAGCTTTATACATGGGCATGAGTGCAAAAATCTCCATATGATGCTTCACTTCTGAAAATTAGTTGATGATTTTCATAAAAGGGCTGCTGCATAATGCAATTCTGTATCTCAGCAAAAAGTACTTCATGGCCCAGTTATGGATTCTACTTGCTCATTCATCTGCTTTTACCCAATCCATTAGGATATAATAATATTTAAAGATGCTCCAATTCCTGGCTGTGCTGGGACTTTGTGGTTCAATCTGAAAATCTTGTAGCTTTGTGAGACTGCAGTTCAGAGATGTAAGAAAATGTCAAGATCCAACATACAATTCATTCCTTCAGGTAAAATGTAGTGTTGAACTACAGATTTTTTTTCTGAAATGGACAGTGGGAAAGAGGTTTGGGGTTTTTGAATGAGGAAAAAAAAGTATATAATAGTTTTTGTGGCATAATTAACACAATGCAGTTGATGTCATGCCCACAGAGCATAGACCATAGAACTTCAGCCTGTGATTTCTCCATCAGGTCCATAATTTAATAAAATTAGCCTGGTTCTGGTCTCACTTGCACCAGTATAATTGGAGGCTATTGAATTACAATACAATAAATGAGACTTCAAAACAGATTTACTTTATTGTGACAAAAGAGCACAGTATTTCATGGATGCAGTGGAATTTGGCTAAGGTTTATTGGTCACTCCTTTTTATGAACACTGGGCTATGTCAAGTATGTTATTATTTTTCAAAGTTAGTTGTAACTCGATGTGATTCTTCTTTTCTTAACTGCTAAGTGAGCAAGTCACCTGATAGGACAAGAATGATTCCCTGAGGCTTCTCTCTTTTTTTTCTGTCTTTTTTTCCCCCTCTTCTCCCAAAGGAAAGAAACATGTTTACCTCCCTTTGTCTATCACTTGGCTGCAGCTATAGTAGTAACACAGAAACAGATTGCAACAAATTTGCTATTTATTGCTATGATTTTGGATTTTTGCCACTCTCCCTAATGAGCTATGTTTTTGCAGATAGACAAACTAAGGATGAGCTCCTCAGCTCACATGCACTCGATTATATCCCGCTTTGTCATTAAATTTATTTTTAACAATAAAATTAGCAGATTGTAATTTGTATTATGATCATCACAAATAGATCTCACCATGTTTAATGCAACTGTGAAGCTTTGACTGTGCAGATGAGGGGAGTTAGACATTGAAAGAAAAAACAGTTGCAAAGCATCATCTGAAATTTTATTTTAGCAGTTTTTCTGTAGTAATTTGGGGAATAGGAATAGGGAGGAAGGGAAAGATAGATGGGAAGGGACAGTTTTATCTAATGCCACCCCCACTTAAACCAAATAATTGCATTGCATTCCTTTCTAGTGCAGCATGCAGCTAGAGTGATGTGCACAATATTGTACAGTATTTGCTATAATAGTAGAAATATATACCACATTAAGTGATGAAGTCTTAAATGTTGTACTCGCATTTTTATAGGTAGCTGAAGGCTCATAACAAATTTGTGTAACAAATAAAAGTTAGAAGTTTTGTTTTTTCTCTGCTGAGTTGCCTCAGAGGAAAGTGTCAGAAGCACAAAAGCCTTTGTTGCTTCCCTTCATGATTAAATCCATCCTTCCCCATTGAAAGAACTCTTTTCTCTTGCATTATTACCCTGTTACAAAATGTCTCTCCACATCACAAATATTTCAGTTTCCCTATGCTTCTCTTCCTAATTAACACTGGAAGCCATTCCTAACATTGTGAGTCTAGAAGCTGCCATTCCTTCATGTGTAAAGAATTAAGGTCAGCAGTTACACATGTAAAAGAGATGTTTTACTCAGTAAACTATCTGTGTACCAAAAGTAGACTGCTAATGAGCAAGTGTAGGCTACCATTTTTAATTTTTAGTTTCATTATCCACAAAGCACTAATGCTTACATACGTGCTTGTAGCTACCCAGATTGCCTTATCTGTGTAAATGAATTATGAAAGGGAAAATGCACAAAGGCATTACCTGACCCGCAATATATTACTAATTCTAGTGATGTGGTTATACAATTATAACACTTCTATTCGGGCACTTGTACTTCAATGGAAGATAGCTTTTTTTCTGTTCACATTAAAACTTCCCTAACAAATTTAGCAAGCATAAAAAGGTTGCATTTATACTGCGGGAGAAATTATTAACACCAGAAGTTATCCCACTTATCTGTGTCACCTTCAATTCACAGCTTTGGATACAATGACATGTGCTTGCTTCAGTAGTCAAGCTAGTTTCTTCTCTCTTACTTCCCCAGCCTTTTTTGGAAAGGAGAGTTACCTTTAATCCAGATCGTTTGTAGGAATCCGGATAATTTCAAGGATCTGGTTTATTGGTGTAGTTAAAGGGGTAATGGATGTGGTATGGAGTGGGAATGAACTGTCAGAGCTGGGGTGCAAGTATTAATTCACTGCTGAAACTGGTGTGTTGAGAAATGAAATCCCTAAATTGTATTGAAAATATTTTCCTTCACTGAAGCTGACAAACACAAGGAAATGTTACCCCAGTGCCGTTCACAGCAATGCCAGTGCTGAAGCACTGTTAACAAAACCATGAGATTGCCTGCCTCCCTCCCCCAGTGCAATCGGAACAATAGAAATTTTACATTTGCTTGGCACCATGCTAACTTAATCAAGAATGAACTTGCTCAAGGATTTTTTCCATAGAAATAGGACAACAAGATGTTCTGGTACCACTCCCAGAGTATGACTCACAAAGAGAAAGTAGCAGAGAAAAAGAGTGGGTTTTTTTCCTTTCACAAAACCACTCACTTCCTTTCAAGGTTATGCACTTGTTTTTGTTTCTAAAAGTGTTATTTGATTCTCTTCCTATTAATATTTGAAAAAATAGTCCTAAAGGTAGATGACAGCAATATTTATGGAGCGGGTTGTCACCCCCCTCCATTTTTGCTGAAAGATGCATGCTACATTCCTTCTGTGTTTAGTCACTTCAATACAACATGAAATTCTGACATGATTGCAAATTCTCTTGACTCCTTACTAAATGAGTTTGTTCTAGCGAAACAGACCAAATGATACCAATAAATTCTCTCTCAACATTCATTCATTAGCATTAAGAAGTATTGTGATGGGCAAGATTTCTCTTGATGGTTACGGTACTTCTCACTCAAGCTAAACCCAAAGGCTAGCTTTTCACTTCCCCACCCCCCCGGTAGTCATTTTTTATCAGTCAGCTTTTAAACAATACACTCAAATAATATGCTCAGATTGCCCTCCCCTTAAAAGCACCAGTCAATATTTTTGTCCCACTTGTTACAGAATGATTAGGTTGCAAAGTTCCAAACTTACATTTAGGTGCAGTTACTTGGCATAAATTAGGTCATTGTTCCACATTCTTGTTAATGTCGTGTTTCCCATCTGCTGTAGTTCATTATGACCGTATTGCTTATACTGTCTGCATACACGGCAATCAAACAACTTCTCAAACATTTCAAGTAGTTATTTGAGGTCCACTAGCACAAAAACTTTAATGTATCTGGGGCTATTAAGCAAATACCTGTTGTTCTGAGAGCAAGAGAGTGAACTAGTACCTGACCTAGAATAAAGGCTTAATTTTTAGTTTCAGTTGATTCCGTTTTGGTCATGTCACTGTGTTTTACTAGCAAGAGAGTTTCTTTTAACACTTCACCTCTCAGAGAAAGAGGCTGAAGTAATATGAATGACTAGTGGTGCTGAAGGACTTTTTCAACAGTGAAATCTAGTAAGTAAACCTAATACATTTCAGATAAACGTATGTTAATGGGCCTTTGGGAAATGTGCACTTTTGGGGTGGATGGCTTATTGCTATTTCTTTGCAAGAACAAAAATACTAAAAAGGTATTTAAAAGGAATAGTTAAGATAAAAAATGGAGGAAGGAAAATATATTTTGGAAACGTGGAATATATATCTTAATGCAAATTATCAGGATTTATTAATATGCCTAATATTTTGCTTTAGATAAGAAAGAAAGAAAAACAGGAAAGAAAGTGTTACACACGTTCACCATGAGACACGTCTGTGACTACTGTTGATCCCGGATGTACCTAATCACATGTATAGAACTATGAGGTGGAGCTGATGTGTAGTGAGGGCTATAGCTGAGGGCTGTACACTTTAGATAATTCCAGTATCTGCAATGTCAGGGTTGATTTCTGTGTTGGGTTTTCACTTCCAACTTTTTTCTTCCCTTTTTTTTTTTTTTTCTTTTCATCTCAGGGGTAGCAAAACCAGCTAACCAAATCACTTGACTAGAAAGTTATATTGAATTTTCTTCATCTCTACTCCTGCTTGCCTTTGAGGTTTTTGATTATTCAGTATTTCCCCTAATATATGCCTGCATGAGGCTTTATTTCTCGGGACTGACTTCTAAGGCCTCTGAAATCCAGAGTCACTGGTAAAACTGATTAAAAGCGAAAATTCCCATCCCATAAGAAATGTTAAATTCTGTAGGCTTCTTACCAGATTGTAAACCATTTCAAGTTTGGGAAGTTCATGCATCTTTTACTTTTCTGATATTTTATGCAATTGGCTCATCTAGGAACTCAGTAAGAGCCCCAGACAAATGATTGTTGATTTATTCAGGTGATTTATTGTGATGGGACCTGCCCAAGTCCACCTTGCAAACATGTGGGAGTGGTTTCTACTTAAAGACGACGATACACAGGGAGAACAAGTTCTGAAACCTCTCCTCACCCCCTTCCTCTCAGCCTATGAATGAAAGATTCTGGACAGTGGCCAAACTTGGAAAGTAGCTCTACACAGGGTTCACAAAAATGGTATTTTAGTTTGATTTATCCTGGTTTGCTAATAAAGACAGTCTTTTCAATAGGGAGTTTTTGTAGTGGATATACGTGGGTGCACCACAACCTTCCGCCCTCTGCATATGCAGGTAGACTTACATCTTATTACTGTCTAGCTATTAATTGTATGTGTCTGTGAACAATGATGGCTTCAAGTACTAAGCTGTCAATATGACTTTCCCAGATGAACATCTGAGTAGGCGTAAATGTCATGATAAGCATGCTGCCTTCATGTATCACAGAAAGTTATTATCTCCTTTTTGCTGATTCTTATATAACTATACTTTTGGCTGATAAAATAGAATAAATACTTATTTTTTTTCATAGTCAACTGTGTTAAACATATATATATATGTGGGTGAAAATTCCTCTTACTAATAGTGATATTTTTTCCTTCAAAATACCTGTCAAATCTGACTGATACTTTTTCACATGAACTCAAATGCTTTAGAGCACTTAGGTATGTGAGGTTAAATACACCAATATCAATTCAAGTCACCAACATCAATTGGCCCTCAGAAACTATGGAGAAATAAATTAATTGGATACTTTCTTTTACTTAACAAAATGTAAGGATAATCTTTAGAGGTAGAAGCACTGCATACCATTGCCAAAAATGTATCTGAGGGGCTGGAGACAGGCAGACTCATCCACAGTTTTTGAAAGTTGTAATAAATTTAAAAAGTACTATTTATATTCGTTTTGGATTTTTTTTCCGTCAGTTTTCCAAACTGAAAGTTTTAGACCCATAATAAATAGCAGGAAAACACATGGGAATAATAAAAAAAAACATGGCATGAAATTGATACTTTAGACAAAAATTGGAAACTAAGGAGGCATCAAAAGTAGGGCAATGCAGTCTCCACATTTAAGATACGACTTGTTAATGCAGAATTTCACACAAAAACATTTCCTTGCAAAAAAAAAAAAAAAAAAAAAAAGCAAGATCATTAAGCTCCTGTACAAGTTCTAGCCTTATAAGCACTTATTATTATTTACAGTACAGCAGCTAAAAAGATTTTAGAGGTTTCTGGGCATTATTCTCTGGGCTGTTTAGGTTCCAGGCTGCTGGCGTAGCTGTTAGGCTGCACTGTTAGTGGTGCTTCTTCCCGGGAGTCACAGCCTGACAAATGTGGTGAAATGCAGAATACTGATAATCAGAAAACCCCCAGAATTTAAATGCAACAAAGGTTTGGGCAATTCATTTCTGAACTTCTAGGCTGCCAGTACTCATTTTATTTAGCATTTACTGCTACTCCAAGCAGACTTTTTTTAAAAAAGATCTTTATCGTAGTTTTGTATCTTTTTGTGTCAGGGTCAGGAGCAGATGCTTGAACTTTGTAATCTCTTCTTGTCAGATCAGCACATGGAAAAATCAGACGATGCTGCCTGCTGCTTTTAAGCCTTTCAGAGACCTTATTTTCAGTGGCTGTTGAGGAACATGAGTGTGAAAATGTTCAAACCAAATGTTCACCAGACATCTCTCAGTGTTCATGTAATCCTCAGTGCTCAAAGGCTTTGAGAAAAAGCATGAAGAGGAAAGTTGTTTCTTATTTCTTATTCCTCTTTAAAAGATACTGCTGATTCTACTTGTCCGTTAATGCCGTCATTGAATAAACCAGAAAATGCTCCTTTGCTTCAGTTTAGCTATTCTAAATCAACGTTTCTAAACATTCTTTTCTTAGTTTACCTCTGTGAAGAGCGTGGCTGTGTACAGGACATAAGAAACTACGCTCAGGAGTGACGGACTTTTGTGTTAGTTTTTAATTAAATCTCAGACAAAATGGAGGAATGAAGGCTGGACTTTTAGGAAGTAATTAGGGTGTTTAAGTGCCCAGCCTTTAACTTTTGATGGAAACTAAGCAGAGGACTTTAAGGCACTTTTGATAGTCTTGCCTCAATCTGTGATGTTGATAAATCCATAATTACAAGATTCTGCTCAGATAATGAACATAGCACTAATTATTTCACTGAAGTATCAACATATCACAAGAAACAAACTCAACTCTGTCTTCTTAGCCATTCTCCTCTTCTTAGATCAATTTACATCTAACTGGGTTTCTGCAGCTCTTTCATCATATCCTATAGCTTAAAACTCCTCTTGGTTCTTGTTCAGCATTTTTTCTAGAGCTTTATTCCATGTTTCCTCCCCATAGCAGTGTGGAAAGCTTAATATTCTGGCAGTTTAAGTAGAGCCTCAGACCACATCTCTAGAAATTCTTGGACTTCTGTTGTCATTGGCTTTTCTTCCTTTCTTTTTCTCTTCTTCGAGCAGTTGTTTTCTTGTTACATTTTTCTGTGTGTCTGTTTTAACCCTTGGTCTAGAAAAATACACTGCAGCTTTTTGGACATATGCCAAAATAAAAAAAGGATAAGTGCCAAGTTCTTAGTTTTAAAATACGACCGTCAAGAGAGTCTGAAATGATTCATCACTTCCTGGCAAGTGTAATTAACACTGCAGTCACCATTCATTATCTATTTGCACCCCTTAAAGATGTGCTAAATATTACTGTAAGTTCAGAAAGTTATCGTTTCGACTGAATCAACTGAAAAAAATGAGAGCAGCACAGGTGTGTGCTTTAAACAGGAACTGATACTGATCTGCAGGACTCTCAGAGCTGCCTTCCTTAGAATGACCTGCAAGAAATGTGTCACATCTGTGTAAAAATGTTATATGCTGAGGTTAGGATAGCGGCTGTACAGAAGAAACTATTTCAGCCGGTTTAGCTATTGTGTTTGTCATTGTTGGAAGCTGACTGCTGAAATGTGAAACCTGTTCCACCTCTTAGCTGGGCATTTATTCACTGTCTAGACTGGGACATTGGAGATCCAGTAATTATGGTTAGTATTCAGTTTGTCTATTTATTTATCCTGTTTTAAGCAAATCACTTGTAGCTTCACTCCTATAGATGCTCCCTGGCAATTGTCTATAAGCAAATGAGGAATCTTATTTTAACAAGGTATAGTTGTAATTTCTCTGTATTTTGAACCTTATAAAAATGACTCAGGGTATAATTGATTCTGCCTACAAGTAAGCTACTGTGGGATGCAGATTCGTTCTCACCAGTCATTGCTGAAAGTTTAAAACAAAATTCAGACTTGGTAACATATCAGTGAACTCATTTCTCGGATAACTTACGTTGTGAGATCTTTGGGGTAGCAATCAGCTTTTTGTTCTGTTTGTATAGCAACTGGTACAATGATGTCTTTATCTACCACTGGGAATTTTGGGTACTATCGCAGCAAACCAATGTTTAAAATACATTGTTTAAAAATCTTACAGTGCATGAGATTTTTTCCAAGTTGTTATGAATGACTGTTATGTTAGAGAAAAACCTTTACCTAACAAGTAAATGCTGTTATTTAGTATTTCGGCATTTATTTTTGCATGTTACCTGACCTCTGTTCATACCCAGGGAGGTTAGGTGCAATGAGCTGCCTTTATTTCCCTGATCCTGTGGCATTCAACTCTAGCTGAAGGTCTCTCCTGTGACCTTATATTGTTGTACGTTAGAATCAAAGCCTTCCCAAAACATATCTCATGCTGAAATACTACTAAAAAAATGAGGAATCAAATGGTGTGTAACAAAAGAAGTTTTAAGAGTGGCAGGAGGGGAGGAGGGAATGACTTCAATGGAAGTACTAAGGGAGGGAGAAGACCTAAAATTCCCCAGGAGCAATGTGTGTGGGAATGGCCTCAACCCACATTATCCTCTAAATTCCTTCCGTCACTATGCCCAGCTGCTAATTAATTATGGTAGGACAAAACAGCATTTCAAAGTAGGTTTCAGCTTTAGAATGAGTGAATATATTGTCTGTCTAAGAGAACTGTGTCAAAGTGTAGACATTTCAGTACTTTTACATCAGGAAAATAAATAAATGGATATTTTGTGCATTGTGATATTCAGTTTAGAATCTTATATGGATTTGCCTTTTTAAATTTCATAGTATGAAAATGTGCTAGAGATTAAAGTAGACTTCATTTCATTCTCCATTAGAGTAATTAGATAGCTGTGAAGGGTGCTGAACACCTCCTATGTTTATAAATGTTTTTTAGAGTCCAGAATAGTTATGTCTTTGACGTCTTCTCCAGGCAACATGTATTAGGCTGACTTGTGAAATTTCAGTACTATTTCTACCTACTCCTACCCCAAGTCAACGATGTTAGTGAAGAGCTCTTTAAGAACCTGAAACAGGATAACCCTCCTTCGTTTTGTATCTTCAACTTAAGGGGAGTTATTGATAGATGCTGTTCTTGCATTACAATGTTGCTTAACTTGAAAGATCACATTGTGCTGATGGGAGAGGGTAGGTAGGTTTACTGAACTCCAGACTTGACTAAAGATATTTTTTTATGTAAAACCAAGATTATGATTATGCAACAAATTACACGTAACCCTGTGATTTAGTGAGTCAGCCTGGTCAAGTGTAGTGGCTGCCTTCTACAAAGTTCTTCAGTATTTCTCACTGTGATTTGAAGTTTTATTTGCATTACCGACTGAGCAAAAGTCTGATATCATAGATAGGGTTTGTCAGCAAGCTGGCAGAACATAAGTTTTCCTTTCCTGGCACAGATCACATTAAGAAATTTATCAGGGAATATTATGCAGACTCAAAATCTGTCAAAAATATGAATGACGGTGTGACAGAAACCACCTGCATAGCTCATGATGTTCTTGGATCAAAGTACCAGCAGGAAATTGCTGCAGTATTCCAAATAGTAAGTGTGGTTTTGGAACAAAGCAGAAACCTTGAGAGCAAGTTGATATTTGCCTTTTGTCACTTTAAAGCAGTTCCTTAAAGCTTATACCAAAGGACATAATGAATTTATGGCAAGTGCTAGTAAGAAATTGTGAGTTAGGTATCCACAAATTGACAAGATCTGTATGCAACTAGGGCACCTGATACATAAGAAGGATGAAAAATATATTCATAGAATCATAGAATAATTTGGGTGGAAGGGACCTTTAAAGGTCATATAGTCCAACCCCCCTGCAATAAGCAGGCACATCATCAACCACATCACGTTGCTCAGAGCCCCATCCAACCTGACCTCGAATGTTTCCAGGGATGGGGCATCTACCACCTCTCTGGGCAACCTCTTCCAGTGCTTCACCACCCTCATTGTAAAAAGCTGCTGCTTTATGTCTAGCCTATATCTCTATTGCAATACCACAGAAAAGGATCCAGGAGGTAATCACAAACTTGACCAAAAGTCAACAGTGCCCTGCTGTTACGAAACAGGTAACATATCATGCTGGGACATATAGTCTCTGCTAGCACTTGTGAACGCCGTCATAGTGATCTAACTTCTGCAGTTCATGCATCTCTTTCCAAACACTCGTAATTGTCTTGGCTTGTATTGTTTCTGTTGGTTGCAAAATACTACTTATGTATCTGATTTTTGAGCTCTGCATGCCCATCACAGTGTTATTCTTGAGAGGTTTTGTACTCTTTTTAATGTTCACAATGTCAACCTGAAGTGCAAAATGTTCTTTATTTGCAAATCTAACTGGTCAAGAGCAAATACAGTCTTTCAGTAGTATCATTCTGAGACATTTGTCCCAGATCACCATCATTCAGAGATTCAGACTGCATGTTTGTGTTAAGGAATGATTAGGTCTCCCACTTTTCACTCTTTTCAAGTATATGTGTTTGCAGTTTTAACAGTTTCAGATTTAGGTGAAATGCAATTTTCTTCAGCATCTGCAGTACAATTTCATAGTTAGTCTCCTTGACTGATCTAACGGGAAAACACTGAGATCTGAAGTGCATCAGAACCAGTTATTCTAAGAACTAAGCCTACTTGCTGGCTTACTTTCTCACTACAGGCAGCCTTTGCTGGAAGAGACCAATGAAGCACTATTTAAATCGGCAATTATTCCTTGTGTTTCCAAAAAGCCTCAGCTCTCTGGGAGCTTTTAATGGCTCCCTTCTTGCAGTCATGTTTCTTGCTTTTGATACCCCGAGCCACTTGGAAGTCTAATTCATCATTATCCCTGATCATTTTCCCCCCATGGCTTTGTAACATGAGCTTCTGCACAGCACAGTCGCTGTTTGAACTCCCTCTGAACCCCTCCCTGAAGATATGGTTCCCCAAACCAGACAAATCCAAATCACAAAAACAGTGGTTTACACAGGAATATGAAAGACAGATGTTATCAGAAATAGAAAAAAACTTGTTTTTATATAGACATATTCCTGGCATTTCCGTGGTCTTCCCTGTGTTTCTTTTCTAAGAATGATCACGCCAAAACAGCCTTAGCAGAGTTGACCTGAGTAGCCCTTAAGGTTTTCCTTAGGCTATATGTTTTTGTGAAATGTTTTTCTTAATCATGGTTTTTGAGCTACTCCCTATAACATCACTAAAAGAATCATTTCCTAAGGGTCAAAGAGTATAATGGAAGAATTCATATAACTAATCTGGATAAAGGGATAATTAAATAGCATTGCATTGATCCAAGTGAGAAAAATTCTTAGTTGTAATTGTCATTTTACTGACAGAAGTCATGTCGGCACAGATGCTTGCTTGTATAGAGTCGGGGTGAAAACCAGGTTCATTAATGTCTCAAACGCTCTGTAAGAAAGGCTGTTAAATGAACAATTACATTTTAGCACCTGTCATATAGTCATTAATTATAACACGCTCACTCCATTTTACATGCTATTTAAATGCTCACCATTGTTAAATACTTCCTTGACTATCTGTATCTGTAGAGTGAAGTCATTCACTGTACCAAACCATAATCATTCTATGTCATTGAATTTAAAGTCTTTAACTTACTATAGTGGCCTTGCAATAAATATTGTGGGTTACTTCAAATAAAACTGAAGAACAGGAGCAGCTATCTCAATCTGAACACAAGACTTACCTGAACACGAGAAGTTCAAGCAATGCACCTCAGTAAACTAAACAGCAGTATCAGAGGAAAGGGCGCAAGCTCAGTCTGCATAGTTTGCAGTGAGGCACACGGCATTGGCAGGTGAGCATCGGCTACTAAAAGGTTGATTTGACCTGGTTATCTCAGTTTAAGGCTTGGAGAAGATACCATGCTAAGTGCCCTGCTGCAGGCTGAGTGGTAGTACTAGAGGCTGTTCTCTTTAGCATTCCTGTTTCTGAGCTATAGTAGTGCTGCTAACAGGCTATGTGGAGGGATGTTTAGCATCTTCATGGCTCATATTGCTCTTATGTAAAAGGGCACAATTCCTCACTTGAAAAATGTCAGTGAGCTTCACTAATATTTCTGGAAGCACATCTGGCAGGTGTTACTCACGTTCAGGGCTCTTGTAGGGGAAAAAGGTTAAAATTCAGTGGAGAGCATGTTTTCCCATAGGTTTACTTCAATATCCATCAAAACCTATTTCTTTAAAGGAATAGGAATTGTTCCTTCCTAAGGCTATCTCAAATTGCATTTTTTATTTTCCACTGCAGATGTCTTGATTAGTTAGGACCTATCCTAACTGGATAGGTCTTTTTGTTGGGAGTATGATTTACCACATACAGAGTATTTAATGAATATTGCTCCATCTGCTCTTTGAGGACGACAGTGACAGTGAGTTAATCATGCAATGAATGCTACTGACATCAGTGGGACAGATGTTATAACAACTTCTCTCCGATGTGAATGAAAGGCGCTCTGTTTTTCAAAATGTCCAAGATGAGACTACTCAACTCATAGTGGGAAATACTGAATTAACAGAATTTTGTTTAATTGCACGGATTAATTTTAATGAATTACAATTACAATTACAACTCCATGCAATGCTACAGGCTTGGGGAAGAGTGGGTGGAAAGCTGCCCAGCAGAAGAGGACCTGGGGGTGTTGGTCAACAGTTGGCTGAATATGAGCCAGCAGTGTGCCCAGGTGGCCAAGAAGGCCAACAGCATCCTGGCTTGTATCGGAAATAGTGTGGCCAGCAGGAGTAGGGAAGTGATTGTCGCCCTGTACTCGGCCCTGGTGAGGCCACACCTCAAACACTGTTTTGGGCCCCTCACTACAAGAAAGACATTGAGGTGCTGGAGCGTGCTCAAAGAAGGGCAACGAAGCTGGTGAAGGGTCTAGAGAACAAGTCTTATGAGGAGCGGTTGAGGGAACTGGGGATGTTTAGCCTGGAGAAAAGGAGGCTGAGGGGAGACCGTATCACTCTCTACAACTACCTGAAAGGAGGTTGTAGCGAGGTGGGTGTTGATCTCTTTTCCCAAGTAACAAGCGACAGGACAAGAGGAAATGGCCTCAAGTTGCGCCAGAGGTTTAGATTGGATATTAGGAAACATTTCTTCACTGAAAGGGTTGTCAGGCACTGGAACAGGCTGCCCAGGGAAGTGGTTGAGTCACCATCCCTGGAGGTATTTAAAAGATGTGTAGATGTGGCACTTAGGGACATGGTTTAGTGGTGGACTTGGCAGTGTTAGGTTTACAGTTGGACTTGATGATCTTAAAGGTCTTTTCCAACCTAAATGATTCTATGATTCTATTCTATGAATTGGTGTTGTTAAGTGTGCTCAGCTGCGGCTATGGTGGCTGGTTGCATGACCATGTATGTCTTATATTTCTTTTTTCTATATGCATGGATTTAATTCTTGTACCAAGCAGTCTGGTCTGAATATTCAAAAGCATAGAGTAGTAGACAAAATAAAAGTCTGATAATAGCAGAGCCACTAAATGCTTGACATTCCCCATGGCACACCTACTGGGCTTCAGCGAAAACATCAGTTTGTGATACACGTGGTGGTATCTGTTACGCATTGTTTGACTGGATTGGATATTGTTATCTTGGACATGTTAATTCCAGTTCTAGCTTGTCTTGTCAGGATAGTAGCAGAGTAGCTTTAATGAATATACAGATCTCCCTGCTTAATTATAAATTCTGCAACAAGATAATTAAAAATCTGCTACTTGGCTATTTATATCATTAATTTCAAATTAGTCTCATTATGCTTTACTGCTTGACAATAATCTGTATAACAAAAGAGTCTTACTGTGCTCATGGCAATGGTATTTAAAAGCTGTTGAGAATATGTATTTTACATTAAAGGGAAAAAAAGTATATTAAACATTAGCAGAGAGCTGATTTTGTTACTCATAAAAATGAGATTAGAAATTAATTGCTAGTGTCAAACATTTAATAGGTAGGAGCAAGAAAACAATACTGGTGTCAAATACACTTGTCAAAGAAGAAATTGATGTCAAAATGACCACTGTATTGCACAATGCAATGGCAACTTTTGCTTTTGTTATGAGAATTTGTAAAAAATAGATGATGAAAGTGCACAATATTTCAACGTGCTAACTAAGGGGAACCATGAAGCTTCTGGGACTCAACAGAAGAATTTTGCATCTTTGCATTAATGATTCTCATCTGAATTGTGTTTCAGTGGTTTAGTTCAGATTGCCGGTTCTGATTCTAGTCAGGAGGTACCCACATAACATAGTCCAGAATCATAACAAATAACACAACTCGGTGTGTTTTTGGACAGGTTCCAGAGAAAAAGGTGAGATGGAATGAGTGTGAAGCAAAACTGTTCATCCTTCCATTAAGGGATGCGTGGAACTGAGCGGTAAAATTCTAATAAGAGCTACAGAATTGACACCGTTTGGGAGGAAGGAAAATACACCCAGTCTTCAGTTCAAATAACATAAAATATGATACAGTGGTCAGTTTTAATCTACATCTTATTAAAATTATTTTCCAGCTGTTGTCAAGATGGTTTTAGATACTGGAAAACCTTTTTCTTACTGAATATTGTGTTTTAATTTATCATTCAGTAGTGACTCATGAGAAGTTTAATAGTTCCATGAAAGACATCAGTACACAGATTTTGTTAAAAATTCTGTTCTTTGTTGCTTTTAGTTCAATTTTAAGACTTTAGTATGAAAAATATCAACTCATTTTTCAGTCCAGGTACACCTACAGACCATGGGTAAGGAATTTAACAATGCCTTGGTGCATGCTTTGTCTTTTTAGTGGATAAGCAAAACGGTGCATTCTCTGGGGCTGGCAGCATAGCCCATTACATGTATGCTAAATTCGTATGTAAAATAATTGCACGAAAAATAAAGCCCATTACATTGTACCCACATTCAAACATCTCAGAGAATTTAAGGAGCAAAATTAGTCTGCCTCAGCCTTGAAATCAGGCAGATTATGCTATAAAATGAATGCATGTTCAATTTTTTTGCAGTTTGTGGTTCTAGTACAGTTTTGAAATTAATTTTTCTGAAATGAGATTTTAAATGTATGAATAAAGAAAGATATGTGTCCATGAAGAACGGGAAGAGAAAGAAATCTAGGCAGAGACCTTGCAGGAAACCATGACTCATTCCTTGTTTATAAACTACAACGTTTGGTGGGTTTCACATTCTCTAGTCAGGTTCTTTTTATTTTATATCGCTGGCAAACTTTTGACCCTTGAAAAAAGTGTAAGCACTGAACTACTTCTGAGCACCGTTTTTATTTTAAAAAATTATTGACTAAATAAGTGATATTCTGACAAGCTCACTGTAGATTAACTGACTGTCAAAATTTATCCAAATGAGTAACAGGTCCTGAACACAAACACACTAGTGAACCCTTCTTCAGGATTGTTACCAGTGATTTCAGTGGGAAATATACTGTATTTCCCACACTTACATAATTGTACTCACTTTCTCTAGCAAGAGGGTGAAGGATTCTTTGTTGATTTTGCACACATACTTTTAAAATCAAGTGAGCTGATGCATTTGAAATATGTTTCAGAGTTCTCTCATATCTAGACTACAATTAGCAGGAGAGCCTTGCTTTACATAGTTTAGTCATACTAAGAATTAACTTTACTGGGGGGAGAGAGAGAAATATTTGGTACACAAAAGGTCTACATTTCTCCTTTGCTGCTTGTTTTTCCTCTCTGGAAATGCTATTGCCAAAATCCAGGGTGAGTTTTCTTCTGGGTCTCCTTAAAGTTTTGCTAGAAGAGATAAACTTCCCACTAGTCTTCTGTCATGAGTACACATAAACTTGGCACCCTTACAAGGATGTCATCACAGTAAACAGAGACTTGGGAAGAAGTGTGTGTGGTGTTGGGGAGATGGTGAGCTGGTATAAGGAGGAAAATAATGTAGGAAATTTATATGTAGAATAAAAGATAGAACTCCATCAGTCTTCTTATCTTTGAAAAACAGTACTGTGTATTGCAAAGGCCATAATAGAATCTAGCTAGAAAGAGAAAAAAATCAGATCATCATTACTGTATGCATTACATCTTGTGAATATCTTTGTAATAGAAAGATAAGAATGATCAAAATGTTATTGTGTTAGAATAATAGATTTCTGAGTCACGCACAAGACATTTTTTGTCTATGGTCATGTTACATATCTGAGGATAGAGCTGAACTCAGAATTTCATTTATCACTATTTGTAAGACTTTAAAATGATGAATGTCAGATTTCAAGACATCTACGGGGAAACTGTTATTTAAAAGTAATTTTTGCAATCAGAAAGCAAAGCTCTGGTATTATTAGTGTTGCTATTTCAAAAAAAGAGTTTTGTAAGATGATATATAATCACCTGTAGAGTTTTTTCTGTTGCAGCTTCTTTTGTATTTAACCAATGGATAGTGGCAATGTGACCAAAGAACAAATAGTTCATAGAAAAGACACTGCAACAACTCCCAGATACTGCTAATCCCCTAGGGAAATGCATGTGTGTATACTTCCAGATAGTTTCCATGTCTCTCAAACTGGATGCCAGAAATCTAATGATAAAAACCAGAAAATGTCAATAACAGTGCATAGACCAGAGTATTTTAACCAATGAAAATGAAGCAAGTTCCAGAAAACTAAGAAATAGCTGAACTTGGAGACCATGATGAAAGGCAGTGCAAAATACTTTCAAAATCTAAAATGAAAAAACCAAAAAATTCTTATTGTATCTGAAGCAGAATTGCCTGAAAAAAAACTTCAAAAAATAATATTTATTTTTCATATACCATTCATCAGAACAGGCCTACAGTTCTTCCCATTGTCTTGCCATGGTTTCTCTGTTATGTGTGACTGATGGTTGTTTAAATTTTGTTTCAAGTTCATACTCTGCCACCTACCTACACAGAAATGTAAAACTAGATTTGAACGTGAGTTAAGAAGAAAAACCTATATAGTAGAGAGGTAGTTCTGATAGATTCTTGCCTCTTTATTTCAGTCTTTCAGATGAGAACTATTGTATATAGAGAAAATTGATGCAGTCTACCATGTCTCTTCTGATTCCTTTTAGCATAGTCTCAATCCTATTAAATGCCCATATATTTTCCATGGGGAACTTCATTTTAGCAGAGAAATTCTTTTGGTCGTGATCTTGCCGTTGTCCATTAGCCGTTCTTAACATATGCCACAGTTACTCATGTTTTCCTTTCTGCATAATTTTGGAGTTCTAAACTATTTTTTGCTATCTTTAATTATTTTATTGAATATTTGTACTGACATACATTTTAATCATTATCTTTAAAGGGTTTAGCCATTATTTTTTGCTTGATATTCTGTAGCCCGTCTGTACTAAGTCCTGGGCATTTTATTACCCTTTTTCCCCTTAAAGAACAACAGTATGCTTAGTCAGTAGTTGCTCTATTGTCCAGTATATAGTTGCCATAATATGTATACATTTAGAAAACACATGGCACATCAGTTACAGTGTTTTCCAATAGAGACTGAAATTCCATCCACCGTGGCCAATAATAATATTGCACTGGCTCAAAACCAAAGAATGCCATGTTTTAACTTGTGTATCTCAGTGCTAATTTAGCATCATATATCCCAAAGGAATTTTTTTCTCCTTCTCGTTTCCCCTCCCTTCCTTTCCTTCTTATGCCCCTCTTCCCCTTCACTGAAGATGCAGAGTATAAAATCCTAATAATATCAGGTAGAATCAAACAAAAACCAACTGTGATACTGGTCATGATTTTCAGAAGAGTTTTATTAATCGGGAAAATTAATGTCCCCGTGACACATTGGTATTTGTATTTTTTGGTATTTCTATTTATTTGCTCTGAGCTTTGCTAGGACTCTTAAGATGTAGTAAAATATAAAAGCACAAGTAAAGGACCGGGAAGCTTCTTAAGCCAAGTTCCTGTGCTCCGGTCTGAGCAGGAAAGTCTTAGCAGGGAAATTAATCTCCTGCGTGACGGCATTGACGTAAGTCTCTGCTCAGTTTGTGTGTGCATGTAAACTGGGAAAGCAAGAGAGAATAAAACAATTTTATAAATATTCTTACTTACGAGAGGTAAAAAGGGAAGCCAGAACTTAAAGACCCGCACAACTGTTTGCACAGAGCTTTACCACATGTACTACAATAGATCCAGTAACGTTTGCCAACTTTTCTGTCTGCATTCTGAATGAGTCACAATTATCTGCAGTACTGTCTAGTTTTTCAAGCTTGGAGAACTCATTAGGTTAAGTTTCAGAGTGAGTTTTGCTGATGTCAACACAAAGAAATAAATTGAGACTGTCCTACACGTTTATGTACAAAGAATGGAATAAGCTTAATGCAAACCTGGTAGAGCAGTTGGGTGAAAAACCATTCAGCCTGATCCATGACAGGAGGAACTGTGCTGAGGAATATGAGTACCTGTATGGAGAATGTGAGTAACTACAATTTAGCTCTTAAACCCTTACGTGCAATTCTAGTAGGTAGTATTCTATATTAAGCGTGACATCCTTGTGATAAAGATTATCCTTTGTATGACAGGCAATCACAGCATCTCCTGTAGTATTTACCCTGTGTCTGGGGACAGTACGAGACATCAGACGCCTGGGTAATTTCATTGGCTTGATAGAGACAGTTAGATTTGGAGAGCCTGCATGTGAACTGGAAGCTGGTAAAAGGGGTGCTGAGACATATCCCTCTCAAGATCATGAAAAGGCTGTGACAGCTATTCTGTCTTGTAGAGAGCCTTGGAAGACCGTCTTCCTTGCTGAAGTGACAATGATGGCATAGATGGATTTCACATCATCCCCTCCAGTTTCTTATGGATTGAGTTTAAATGCTGAGCCTGTATGCAGCCTTTATGGAGTGGATTTAATCCACCAATCATATAAATACCTAAGTAAAAATCCTGTTAGGAGTTGCACAAGATACACTGATTTTGTCCTGTAAAAAATTTCCTCTTCATGCTTTAGTTAGTGATTTAATTACATTACAAATTTCCTAAACAGTGAACTGGTGCAACGTACTGTACTGAAAAGTAAAATAGCATTCTTGTCATAAGTCCTGCTTTAGACTTTTATATTTCAAACTTGTACATTTCCAAAAAAAAGTAAGAAGAGAAGCATGTAGAATTATATTGTCTTTTTTTTCCCCTACTTTAATTAGTCCAGAAAATAAATGGATGCATGAAACTTAGCTCTCCACTTGTTCTCTTGTTGCTCGTGAGCAATAGGGGAAAGCCTCTGACCCCTTGCTTTCTTAGGGAAGCAGAGCAGAGATCATAGAATCATAGAATCATGCAATAGTTTGGGTTGGAAGGGACCTTTAAAGGTCATCTACTCGAACCCCCCTGCAGTGAGCAGGGACATCCTCAACTAGATCAGGTTGCTCAGAGCCCCGTCCAGCCTGACCTTGAATGTTTCCAGGGATGGGGCATCTACCACCTCTCTGGGCAACCTGTTCCCTTGCTTCACCACCCTCATTGTAAAAAGCTTCTTCCTTATGTCTAGCCTGTATCTCCATGCATATCTCCATTGGAAATAGATTATGGCATTTAATGGATTAAAGCTTTAAGTGTCATACTACGTTGCTAGAACTAAGGACCAAAGTTCAAAATTTAGATGAAGTGGCAAATAGATGAGAGTCGAAAGCCCAAATGGTACAGTTGGTTGGTAAATGGTTTCATGGACACAAAAATGCCAAACTAAACAGCAGGGTCAGTTAGAAGCTGATAATAGCAGTTGGTTACTACTACTGGTTTTAGAACAATGAGGTTGGATGGTGTATTCAAAGATTATTTAATCTATTTTCTCCTCCAACGCAAGGCTAGTAATTTCCGAAAGGTGTTTATATAGCCTTTTAAAGATCTACCCTTAAAAACTTCCTCATTGTGATTCCATGAAGAGATTCCCTCAGCAATTAATGTGCTTATTATTTTCCATTGAAAAGTATTCCTTTCGCCATTGAATCTTTATTACCGCAACTTATGGCCTTATGAGCTATTTTGCAGCCCATTAGTTCTTGACCACAAGGATAAGGAAAATAGTCTGTTTCTATAAACTTACATGCTACGTTTATAATCTGGAAGATTTTTAATTATGTTTGCTTTTACTTTTCCGTTCTTTAGGCTACATTATATGTGACTTTCTGTCTTTCCTCATATGAGGTGTTTTCTAGATTTCTGTTTTCTCAAGGTTTAGTCCAGTATGACTCTGCTGAATCCTGTTGCCCCAAAGCAAGAAACAATGCTTCAGGTGAGCCTTAGGAACATGGAGAGAATGGGGGGTTGCTCTTCTGGACGATAGTCCCTTTTATATGTCCCAGGGTGATGCTTGTTTTTTCATGAGACTGTGATAGTATGTTTAGTTTATGATTCACTGCTGCTTCCCATGCATTTTCTGAAGAAGTGCTGCCTAGCCTACGGCCCCTTGTCCAGCAGATTATTCCCGTGTGTATGCAGAGCTTGGTATTTTTTATATCCTCTTTTTTTCTGAACATTTCTGTAGTTTGTCAAGGATATTCAGAAGAGTTTACTAGCTTAATATTGTCAGTGCTGGACTAAGTATATTACCTATCTCTATGCAAACCATTGAAGAAAACATTGAATAGTGCTCTCCCTGGAACAGCAAGCTTCTTAGATAAATTATCTTTCTACTTTGACAGAATTACTACTCTTTCAGTACAGTTTTCCAATTATTTTTCTCACTTAAATTCCAGCAGTTTCATAAAGGTAATTACGTTTTTCCCACGTGTGGTTGACCATGCCTTTGTAATTTCTTTGTCTTTCCTTTCTGTTGGCCCTCCCAGCTATCCATCTTTCTACACAGGTAGATGAGCCCTTAACCCCGACCAGCAATACGTGCACATATCTTCATTAGCCAGTAGATATTTTAGCTAGAAAGTAGAAACAATCAATTGTCAGACACATACAGATTATTGATTCTTAAATTTACCATCTTAATTGCCCATAGCTTTGAAATTAAAGTAGGAAAAATAATTACATTTCTAGACTTCTGGCAAAGAGCTACAGATCAAGAAGAAATACATGGCATTAAAACAAACAATAGAATATTTTGGGTTCTAGCTCACATGTAGTCTTTTGCCTTGAGACGTAGTACTAGATATCAAATTACTTAACTATTGCTATAGATCTTGAGGTTAGGAAAACTCAGGTTTTGTGAGTGGTAAAGTATTACATGTTTTTGGTCCAAAAAGTCTGCTTTCACATGAACCTATGCGTGGGAGATGAAATAAAAATAGCTTGCATCACATGGAGAGAGCAGTGGTCATTGGTTGCGATGGGCAAACAATAGCAACAATAATTGGAAAATAAATTGAAAAACAAACAATTCAGGAGTTTTCTGCTTGGGTTTCATCCAGTGTTGGCAAATTAAATAAGATATCTCTAGGGCATCATTTAAATAGATTTTTACCATTCTAATTACTGCTGAAAGGATTAGTCTGACGTAAGAAATACGATGAAGATTATCTATAGAGGACTTTTAAAAATTGCAATAATGCTTTCAAGGAAGAGAATTCCTCGTTGTAATAAAAATGCACCTCTTTTCTGTGTATCAGGTCTGGGTATATCCTACAATTGACTAATATTACTCCAATATGCTCTAATACTGTAATCTGCAAAAAGTTACATGTGTGTGATTTTTCCACTGAACAATACAGGAGTAATCTTAGTGGGACTCAGGCTTCGGGCAGTCTAGTTAATCTATCGTATCTTTCTGAAATGCCCTTTCTTGAAGAATTTGTATGAATACTTATTCAACATGTAGACATGATTTCTGAATGTTATAAGGAAAAAGTCAGTGGGTTGTTGCTGTGTTGAATGAAAAAAATGGTTAGAAAAGGATCTTTGGAAGATGAGAAGCAATGCAATTAAAGTGAAGTTCTGTTACCATTTTATATTAATATTTTCCTTCCCTGTCTTTTTTTTTTTTAACAGCTCAAAATTCCTTGTAGCCAAAGTAATTATGCTGCAGGAATTTTAGCTCCTCCAAATAGTACTTTTTACAGTGCCATGTTTGAATGGAAGTCCCATGAACAACAACATGCATTGGATGAGGCCCAGAAAAATTTACTTTTAAGATGCATACTAGTTTCAGGACCGATAAAACTGCTACATGAAAGGTTGGGGAGTTCAGTGGAAAAACATATTTGGTATAGCTCTCACTGAGAGTTTGGAGATTTTTTTTTTCTTTCTTGAAACTCTCAGAAGATATCAGGATTTTTACCTTGAGCTGCAGATAATCCCTCTGAATAACACAAGTAGTGCAGTCCTATGCACATAATGTGGAACAGAAAGAAAAGGGAGGTTTTCAGCTTTCTGTATAGACAGTGAGTGAACACACTTCAAAAAGCAGCAAATTATTTTGAAATACTGAAACCCAGAGCAGGAAAACTACATGAAGAAAAATGTGAATCTTGGCAGGCAAGAATAAGTAGGATCATGACTACATGAATGTCTTTAAAAATATGACGACACTCTGAACACTGCATATTGTTGAAGAAAGATCTTCAGATCCTTCAAGATCTTGTCAGAAACTAATCTGTGATCTGATAAAGATAATTGTTTTCCTGATGAAGATGTATCTCTCTCTACTTCTCAAAGGAGTAGAAATGAAGAGTGGGGCAAGGTGAACCTGAATTGACACAAAATAACTGGCGATGGCTGTCTGATAAGTTTTCCTTTAGACAATTACTCCATGGCTGTGTCAAGAAAATAGTTTTATATAGTGTGGGGATCAGTTTCTGGGTCTTTTCAGGCTAAGCAACCTTGATACTGTCACTCTGTTTTATGAGCAATATATATTAGCTCTAGGAAGAGATTTTACCCATTTCAGTCAAATCCACTAAACTCCTAAATTTTCCTTTGTGAAAATACATATTACTGGAATGTTTGTTATCTCTCTGTTTGTTATATAGCATTATTTCTTGGGGATTTTATGAATTTAGTAATAATTTGTGCATAACGTAATAGGAGCTTTCTTGGTCATATACAGCCTAAGACACATCTCAATGTCACTTACCTTGCCTTTTCTGTGGATTTACAGTGTCCCTCAAACTTAATTTGATAATGCCACTGTTGTGCGCTTTACTGTGTAAATCTACCGCTCTTCTCCTCTCCCTCCAACCAATAATGCAATTGCAAAAGATGCCCAGCCTTCCTGATCCCACTTGTCGCTTATCAGTAACTTCACCTAGCGCATACTGAGTGTTTTTCAAGAGTTAAGCCGCAAGGGAGCTCCAGTGCTGGGTCATAGGGAAGAAACAACTGCGGCAGGTCCTTTCCTTCCTCGGCAGAAAGGGGGCACACGGTTCCAGGGTACCGTGCAGCCGGGGTGTCCGGCTACACACATGATGATGGCTTGCTGCTGGTTTACTGCTCCTCTGGCCGGGTTCCCTGTTTCCCGTCAAGCCCTGTGCCAGCACAGCTTTGTTATGAGCCCTTTGACGTGCCTGGGAAATGGCATCTCACCTGAACCACTCATGACTTCAGTTCACTGAGAACCACGGTCAGCCGCTTCTGCTTTATAGCTTTGTTTACAGCCTGTGTTCGCTGCGGTTGAATTCTTCCTGATTTATGTCAGCTTGATGTCAGAGCAAGCTTTTCAGTTTGGATCTCTGTTGAAATCTTATCTTGCAAACAGTAACAGTTTGCTACTGTCACTATCTGAACTTGGTCATTTTTGTTTTCCTCGCTCATGTAGCGTCAGTTTGTTTTATGTAGTTACGGTCCTTCCAGCTGCAAACACCATATTCTGCTTTAGCCAACTCTAGGTTATTAGGTTATGAATGCTAAAAATTATGAGCAGTGCTTTAATTTGCATAGTTATATCCACACATCATCCAGAGTGAATAAAAGCCAGATTGTAAAATAATTACAATCTCTTGAAGTAGAGCCAGCCTCACAGACCAGATCCATCCGTCTTCATTAATTTGTATACAGTTCTTTTACCAGAACAAACTTTCTGAAGGTACTCGCATGGGAATGCTGAAACAGCTGCACAACTTTTATTTTGAAGAAAAAAAAGTTGAGCCTTGGAACAGTGTGTTTTAAAGAGAGAGAGAGAGAGTGACTCTGCATTTAAGACTTTGACCAGCATGTGTAAGAAGTGCTCTCATGGCTGGAATAATCTAACAAACTTTTACCTGGGTAGCACTTGGCAAAGCTCCCCCTTTTTCTTGCACAGTTGAAAGGAATCCAGTACCATTCTGTGCTTCGATCAGCTTGACTCCAGTTTTGCACAGCCTGCCCGGTTTGGTAGTGCACGGCCGTGCCTGGCTTATGTGGCCTCTATGGCCCTTTTCTGCTCCACTGTCAGAAAGAGGGAGGGAGGCTTCCCCCAGCACCAAAATATCATTCTGTGTGCTCTCTGCAGCACAGTAGCTAAGAACAAGTTTCCCGATTACTCCCTGGTCTTTTTGGAGTTATTTGCTGGAAGAGGTCTTTTTCCCCACTTTAAATGGATGATTGTGTTACAATCAAGAAAAAGCATCTCCAAAGACCAATCTTTAGGTAAGTGATGTTATTATTATTTTGAACTGAAAACGTTATGAACTTTACTCTCTACATCCTATTTGTTAACTTAAAGTTCGTAGGCAAACACACAAAAAATTGTTCAAGAGAAAGAGTTTAATATCACGTAGCCTAGTAACATATTAGATGATTTTGATGCTCGCAGTATTTTTTTTTCACTTGTACTGAGGCTTCATAGAAGTTCTTTTTCTTCTCCTCTCTGTCATCTGCATTCTCTAAAGTTTTGTATGGGATTGTCTTTATTATGGAAGAGGAGCAGCATAGCTCTTGAAAACTTTTTTTGTGTGTTTTGTTTTCCTACAGCTCTGCAGTCCCTCAGTGTATTCTGGAATTGCAAAACTGCTTAAAAGTGGAACATAGTTCTTCGTTAGTTTAGCTGATTATGTCTGGATGGCAGAATTTTAATACTTGAAATGGTACACCTTTCGGAGTAAAGTAGCTTGCTTGCTGGGACGTGCAGACAAGTGCTTAAAGTATAACTAATCCATAAGACTCTTCTGACAGGAAGGGTTCAAGTTTAAAGAGTAACAAGTTGGAGGTTTTGTGAGGTGGTTCTTCACTGCTTCCTACATATGTTAGTTTGATTTATGAAACATCTTTCTGATTATTTTATATTTTAAAGTCAACTATAAAATTCTTTTTACAGATCAGGATTAGATCTAGTTTACTTGTGCTTTTTACCACAGGAGACCCCTTTTTTTCCTTTGGCCAGTCCTAGCTTCAGACCGAGTGACCTTGAGTGGGAAATAATGTTTCTCAAACTACTGTGAATAGGGATGCAGTGGCTGTAAGATTAAATAAGCCTGCAATAGTTCACACTTCTGTTTATGGCTGGTGACATCCAGCTCTTACTGGGTTACATCAGTAGGATATTGTAACCACAGTGTTGATATGACAAATAAATATAAGATTATAGATGGTCCCAGAGCAAATGCAGGATTGTTATTTATTGGATGGCCACTACTGATGTCATATATCATGGGAGTGCAGTACACTTGGTTTTGCAGCTCCAGAGTAAGTTCAGACAGGTAGTCATGCCAGGATTATGTCCTACTAATGTTACATGTGGAGAAATCTTTCAGTAGTGTTATAGACATGGTGCAGAAAGAGAATCTGGACATTAAAAGGTTACTATGGGAGTGAAATGATGTAACCGTTAGCCTTACATTTAAATGTCCTGTGTGGATTTGCTATGCAATTTATATCATAAATTAAATTAAACATTTTGCACTTTAATAAAGTGGATTTAAGAGGTTATTTCACGGACAGCTTATGGCTGACGATTAAGAGACATTTGCTATTTTCCTCAAGTGATATCCTTTTATTTAAGCTAATAGTTTAATTGAATATATTTCTGTTTAAACATTGATAATTATTTTTAAGGATCTATGATAATTATCCCCTAAACTGTAACTTAAAAAAAACTATTTTAAATGCACAGTCTTCACAGTCTTTTGGGGCCATTAGAATTGCGGGTGAATAAGTGCCTATTTCCTGATGTGTTCGGGAATCTGCTATAGACATGTGCTGTAGCTAGTGTAGTACTGGGTAGTTTGCAAGAGCTTTCTTAACGGATGTTTCCCTAAATTGTCTTGTGGGAGTGAACTTAACTCAATGAAATACAAGAAGTTTCAACATTTCTTACCGAAATCCATTCCTGCAAATCAGTTCTAAATACAGAACGGCAACTAACTACTGTTGGCATGCTTAATCCAGAGCAAGAAAACCCCTAATATGGAAAGCCCCCTAAGAGTCCATGACTCTTCTGGCAAACGATCTCTGTAATACTACAGTAAATGCGTAAGAAACGTTTCCAAGGTCGAGACCAGCATAATATTTTAGGCAGCTCAAACAGAAAGACAATCTCCATATGCCATAAAGATCGTATCATGTACACTAAATACAGATGCTATCATAGTACGTTAAAGAGCTGGATTTTTTAATGTGTGTTCATTTTCCTTATGACTTTGGAAAATATTTGTTCAGTGAAAAAGTGTTCTTGTACAAGAATTGTGAAGATTTAGCCTTAGTCCTTTTAATCCTGTCATTTTCTCTCCATGTAGGTGAAATGGTTTTACTGGGCACAAATCTTACATTGAGGTAACTGAATCAGCAGTCTAGGCAATTTTTCCCTCAAAAAGAAAAGAGAAGAAAGTATCAAATTGCCCGCATTTTATATATATTTATATTTACCCATGTTTCACCTACAGCCAACACTAATTATAGTTACTCTTAAAAATCAGGTCTTTCTTGAGAGCTATGTCAGAACATAATAAGTACATATGAATATCTTCCTACTTAGCAAGGTTACATTTACAGTGGATCGGTACTTTTACTTGAGTTGCCTTCCCAGTAATGTAAAAAAATAGGTCGAGTATCTATTCTAAATAATCCCTTGAATATCACCAGTCCTCTGCATAAGAGTGGGATAGATATTATGTTTCAAGATGGGAAACTCAAAAAGATATTTCTGACTCATTTTCAATTTTTTTGTAAGTTCTGAATTCATGAAGAAGTAAAAATATAAAAATACTGGGAACAAAGTGTAACTTGATATTTGCTACCCAGTAGTGCTTGGAAATAACTAAAAAATTCATTCAGAAATATAACTGTGTAAAAAAGCCAAGCTTATGAATCATGTTGAACTGATTACTAAAGCACATCAATTTGGATAAAATTTTGTAATTGCATCAGAAACTGACTGCCAAATACTTAAAGATTCCCGCATTCCTTAATATCAAAAGAACAGTCTGCTATATGCGAAGATACATTTCAGCAGAACTTGTAGCTTGGATATTCACTGGCTATTCTAATGCTAACATAAATTACTGAGGACATTCCATATTTTTATTAAGAACAGCATCTTGAGCCTGTTTGCTATAACTGGAGATGGTGAAATTAATTCAAAGAGTAAACAAACCAGCTTTCTCAAAGAAAGCAGGGGGAGCTTCAGAGCTCTGACATTTAAAATTGAACGGAATAAAGCTATATAAAATATGCTTTAGGGAACAAATCCTTCCCTGCCAACTGCATAGATTAGATGACATAATAGGTGTTTTAGTTCTCAAATTTCTATGATTTCTATTAACATAAGAATCTACACAGTTGTTAGTCAAAGCTTATACTGAAGCTAACATTTTTCTGCACTCTGCTTCAGTCTTTGGCGGGGGGGGTGTGTGTGTATTGTATGACTTTAGTCTTTCTGGTCTTGCCTGTGAATGGAAGCAAAAGGATCAGAGTATCACAAGAGAAGTTGTTCTTTCGGTGTCTCTGTCTTGGCAGGATCCAAGAAAGCCTGGAATTATTTCAAGAAACCCATGGTCTTTTGAGATTTCCAGATCAATGGCAGTTGGATAATAACATAGAATTTATCCTTGCTGTGTAACATCTTTGATTTAAGGCTCTTAATGTGTTTAAAAAAATATTAATGTGCTGGCTTCAAATACCTCTCTTTTCTGTTCTGCACATTTTCTGTGGTCTCATGCAATTTGGGATCAAGGGTTTTTCCCTTAGAGCAGTAGGGACAGGAAAATAGGGCTCATGGTGCTGAAAGCGAGAGAAAGAACAAAGGTGAAAAACACTTGTTTTCCAACTCTTCAGGAAGCTCTATTATTGTCTTTTCTATGGTATCTGCTTATGAGAGAAGCTCCTTGTACTGTTGCTGTTATTCCAGTATCTTTGTTTGTTATATATATGAATGTTGTATTAACTGCAATTAACTAGACTGGATCTCTCTGTAACTTTGAATTCTCCTTTACGAAGAAAATGACCCAGTCCAGTCCTTTGGTCTCTTGCTTCTAGTCCCTTAAAATATGTATGTTGTTGATTCATTATTTTATTGTATACTAAAATCAGCTCCAAAACCTAGATGTTGATGCTAGTGTCTGTAGAAAAGGCACCAAACCAGAGTAACATAGGAAGAAGAAGCAACCTACCTAGTAAACAAGAAAAAAATTATGTACCTGTGGGCAGCCTAGAAAGTAGTAGATTTTAGCTGTTTAGAAGCTCGTAAAAAAAGGATGTTTTCTCCCTTTATTTGTAGTGGCCTTCAAATGGGTCCAGATTATTATTATCTTTATACTGTGTGTAGGGAATAAGGAGATGTATGGGAAACTTTGCCAGGTTTATGTTGAATTGTGCACTGCAATTACGATGAATGTACATTATATATCATTATTGCTAGTGATAGCTTAATTGTAAATTAATGTAGCATATTAATTTAATGAGTGACAATTTATTCCTGTGGAGTAGGAGGAAGGTGGGCAGGGAAGAGAAGATGCAGTCATCCTTTGCTTCTTGCTCTAAGAAAAGGCTGGAATGTAAAAACACGGTGCCACAAGAAGACCCTGAAATCACAGTCTGTTTCTTGTTTGCCCCTTGCCCTAATGGCAAAGTTTGCTGCAACTTCTGCAGAGCTACATGTAGTTCATAGCCATGGCCTTCCTGTTGATGATGTTGCTAAAGGTATTTTCTGCCTGTGTGCTTGCTTCTACCTCTTCCCGTGTAGCTTTAATGGCTACACTGATGGGTAGAGTCCCAAAATATTACATAGTTGTGTGTTAGTTTAAACCATCGATAATTTTTTTAAATGATAGTACCTTAGAAGAGCTAACTTATAAATTGGAATGAGAAAGAGGTTGGTGTAAAAAAGTAATAATAAAAAAATAGGGCTTTGGGAGGAGGATTGAGAGGACAGGAGAATCTGCTCTGAGCCTGATAAGAAGCTATGAAAGAAGAATTTGGTTGAAGCAATAAGTGAAGACATTTTTGAGGACTATCCAGAACATTATGAAGGATGTAAAAAGTTCTTAGAAATTCAGGCTGATAAATTACGCTGTTTTTGAGAACCATGGCACTTCCAGAAGATGGTGGAAAGGAGGATAAAATGTAAAGCTGTACATCAAAAAATTTGGACAGTAGGTGGCATTTTGTAAGTGAAGAAAGCAGGAGAGACAGAACAGTAGATTAAGCAGGGGGAAAGCATGGAGAATCCAATTTTCAGACAGATGATGCACATTTATTCAATAAGTAGATTAAAAGGAGGCAGAACCAAGTACGTTAGAAATGCAAAAGAAAAGGAGCAAATGTCTTACATTTCCTTTTGTAGCTTAAAGCTGTTCAGACACATTTGAACAGCTGTCCAAATGTTAGTATTCAACCCCTTAATCATACTAGAAGAAGGTGGATAGATATGTTTTAGAAATTTCAGCAAGAAAAAAATGATTGAAATTAAATGAGTTGGTAATATGGTATAGCACAGCATGCTTTATAATATAGGTAGCTTGCCATAACCAGACTGAGATAGGAAATTGGAAGAATGTTTATAGCCATCCCAGTAATGGTAGTCTAGATTGCTATTGAAGTGACGGGGGAAATCCTGACTGGTTTTAAGAACGGGCTTGTGAAAGGGGCCATTTGTTCTGGTACTTTCAACAGCTGAAAACAAAAGGTTTTGATAGATAAGAACTATTGCATTATTTTATATTTTAGTCTACTAAACTTCCTAACTTAAGACACTTCATTAATGAGGGCATGCTTATTTATTTAAGTGAAAAGCATTTTGGTTTATATTGTTGTATATCCAGTTTTGTTCTGCACTGGGTTACTCTTTCTAGGGAACATACCATATGAAAACCAATATTGCCTGCGTATCTCAAGACTTTTCTTACAACTTTCCCTTTAGTTTGTTCCTACTTAATCAAGAACTGATTTAACACTAGCTTTGATTGTAGACTTCTGAAGAGGAAATGTTAAGTGAGAACTGATGTGCATTCAGTGATTACCATTTTCATCTCTAAGGGTTACTCTGAGTTGGAATTAAAGTGTCACTTGCATGGTTTGGAAGGGCATTCTCGGGAAAGTCAGGTTATGCCTCAACCAGGATCAAAATGAGGCAATTTTTCAGGTAGTCACAGAAGAGCAGCAGCAGATCAGGCATAGTTAGTTGCTTTTCAGAGGAGTTAAGAAGGGAAGAGTGGAACTTCGCCTATTATCCCTGAAGAAATAGGAGTGATGAGCAGCTGTCACCTGGCTTTGTGGTAGCACTCCTTCAAGAGGAGAAAGCAATGAAGAAGGTACAAGAGAAAGTTCAAACGAAGACAGTGAATTTTTTGCACACCCTGGAAAATAGAGAGGACAATAGGCAGCAAAGAAATCGAATTCTGTTGAGATCTGAGGCTGAATTAATTTTTTCCCTGGTGGGGAAAATTTTTTTTCTCCTATTTTTCTCTGAAAAATCAGGAGTGAAAATATAATTCATTCTGGGGTGGAATTAACTTATTCTGGAGGCAGATTGAAGAAATAAATTATATATGCAAGTATTTGGGGGGTCCTGGCATTGTGAAACATTGTATTGGAAATATGTTTTGTCAGACCTAATAGCCGTAAAAATCCCTGTTATGCTGCATTCTTCACTTTTTTGAGACAAAGCCAGTGACTGAAGAAGAAACACTGTAAATGGATATGGTGAAAAGAAAAGCACTGGCCCACCGCACAGATTAGCAGTGATTTATATTTTCAAACTGGTAGGAAAAGGAGCTGTAGCAAAAGGTAAGAGTCACTCTTTATTTCACAGACCTTGCAGCCTTCAGTTTGGTGGGAGAGATTTATTTTTACTCCTCCCGTGCATTATCCTTTTCTGGAAAGACATAGGTTTAAATCACCTGGTAAGAATACTCATTTCTGCTTTCCTGAAGCATCAGTTCCTGCAGTTCCCACAGAGCACATGGCACCTGCCTTGTCTCAGGTTAGCACGTTTCATATCCATGTAAGAAACCTGAAGGATGAAAACCGTAGCTTGTCCAGTGCAGTGGCTCCATCAAGAAAACTTAAGGAGTTAGCAAAGGCAATATGCTCTGTCTTGCATGTTTAAGTAATAGGCAGGTTTTACATCTTGTAAAGGCGGAGTTATTAATTTGTCTCTGTGGTGGTGAGAAGGATGCATTGGCTAAGCACCCCGCTGGGGTCAGGGACTGGGATGAAGGCAGGTCTCTTCCCTCCGTATCTGGGGGTGAAAATTAGCGGAGGAGGGAGAGGAGGCTGACTCCTGCTACAGGCAGCAGCAAAGAGGGGAAGGGAACTTCCTTTATACAGTTTTTAAACAGATTCTATCAAACCAGGCTGAATATCTTCCAGCATAATCCTGGCTAGAACACAGGGAACTCGTGACCATCGGTTTAAAAACCAGACTAGGGTGACTTTCTGGGTTTCCAATTTACCTGTGTGCACATAAATGCACTTGAAGCAAAAGAAATCCTGATTCACTTATGTAGCGGAACCAGGTATGCTGGGGTTGGTCACACTGTGAGATGCTCATTAGCATTTGTTCATTCATCTACTTGAAAATTATCTTCACCAAATAGGAGAATGAGAGCAGGGTATGTTAGGAAGACATGACATTTAAAATATTTCTTTTGGTTTTTTTCCTGTCATAGACTTAATATTTCAGTGTATTCTGTGTTTATAATATTTTAGCTTGCCCTTAAGGACCTATCGGATAATGTCATTAAAAATTGATTTCCAAACCAGGAGACAAAACTAAAGAACGATCCAAAACAATATTCTGTTTATTACTGGATATTACGGGAATCTTGACTTCTGAAATGTTTAATTTTCCATTAAACGAGCTTACACTTGCAAGCATTCATTTTAATTCTTCAAAATTTCTCCTTTTATGTACAAAAGGCAGATAATAGAAAAAATGACAGAAACTGTCTACCCACCTAAGAATGATAACTGTGTTGATTTACTTTTTAAATGAATCTGAAGGTGAAAACAGGATTTGGCAAGGCATTAAAAAGAATTTATGTTTTGAATATTTCTAACTAACTTTTTGACATGACTATGATGCCTATGAGGAAATAATGATAAAATCATGAAGAAAATTGGCAAAGCCAAAAAAGGAACTGGGGAACAGTTTACATAAAGCTTTGGAACTGTTATCCCAAAGTATTTTCTGAATTGTGCTCTCAAGAATGATTTTGAAGTTGGTTTAAAAATACGAATTTTGATGGCCTTTATAGACAACTGCATAGGCTGCATCGCCATAAACTGGTGGTTTTCTGAGCTCAGCTGCTGGTGTGCAAAAATGGACTTATTGGTATGTTCTCTGGTAAGAACTTAGTTGGCCATTGCAACACTACATTTAAAACGATGCCACTTGCTTTAATGTTCTTTTCTGGCAATCTGGTTTTATTCAGAGTTTGGAAACCTGAAATTCAGCAGGAAAGGGGGGAGAATACAAAGGACTTTGAAAGCTTCATGCATAATACAGGATTGTCTAGAAATACTAACTTGACTAATACGAGCAGTTCAGTTGTTAGCCTTAATTAATATCTTAACTCATATCCATAAACTTGTACATATCCTTAAATAAAACTCTGTCTTCATTTATATATTGTGATCTCAGTGTAAAATTAGCCTGCCCGATGTAAAACTAACCAGAAAAATGTAGATTTTCTTCTGGTATCAAGCATAACTCATTTTCAGCTTCCCTATGTGTCTCCGCAAGGCATTATGTCATGTTGTGGAGACATAACAAAATTTTTATTTTTAACAAGAAGCGTGCGTGGAAATGTAGAAAAGGAAATATTTTCCATTACTTCATCTTTAAGTTTTGAAATTATGACTATAATAGTAGGAGGCATAAGCCAGGAATGTTGGATGATTACAAAAAGAGCACGCAAAGAAATTGCAAATCATGGAAATATGATTTATTGATCAAATATTTGTAAAAATTATATCCATTGAGAACTAGTATAATAGGTGCTTTCTGAGCATGAATAGTTATAGATCATTGTACTATTATGAAAAAGTCTGCCCTCAATTTATTAATCTTGAAGATTATGCTTTACAGTAATAAGAATAAATCCAACATTGTCTATTACTACTTTTTGTACTATGTAACCGTTTAGTAGGCTCAGTCCAGATGGAGACCCTTTTATGCTAAGTGATGTACTGATAGACACTGTCAGTGCACTTTGATGAGAGATTCATAAAAAGTTAAAAATATTAGTAATCTCATCAAAACGAGAGGGTAACTCAGGGGGGTGGCTGTGGATGGATGTTCAGTGAGTTAAGGAGAGGGAAAGCCAGGCATGTAGTTGATGCTGGAGGTGGAGATCAGTTCATAGCTAAGAGTGGAGGAGGAGTCAGGCCTTGCTGTTTTTAATTGGAGAAGATCACTGCATACTGGTAGTGGGAGGGGAAGAGACCTGGGTTTTGGGAAAGGTTGAAGAAAGAGCTGGTGATTGTGAGTAGGAAAGGACATAGGAAAAGGGACAAGTGGGAGGATAGGGCATGGCATAAGAAAGTTAGGGTATGTTTACATTGTAAATTAAGTCTAAAAAATCTCCTTCCCTTACCTCCACAAACCTTGCAATGGACATGTGGTTTTTCCAGCGCGGTGTGTGCCCATTGCTGCCTCGGGAGCTGCTGAGGCGCCCCACAAGCTCATGCTGATGCAGGGCTTGCCATGATTGCGTGGTGACTTCTGGCAGTGTCAAACCAGGTTTTGAGTGTTGCTGTTTCCACTCTAAGGTCTCTCCCTGCTACTCCAAACTTCTGTGCTTCCTCTATAACTTTTTTTTCAAGCCAGCTCCTTTGTTTCAGAAGTCTCTTCATAATTCCCCGGTTAATGTTTAACGTGGCTGATGGTCATCTTCCTCTTTAATGTAAACAGTTTTGAGAAAGCACCCTTTCAGAGAGTTTTGTGTATCCCATCCACACACACTATTTACACTCATGCTCCTAACTTAACATCTGATGTTATCTGGCCCTTTTGCTGTAGATGGACCCTGCAGACACCCCCACAGATGCAGATGAAGAGTCAGAATTTTTAATATAGGAAGTCAGCACCAGAATTGAACTTGATGATGATTGGGGTGAATATGTAAATATACAAGACAATGCAAAAGTCAGTGGTTTTAGTGGCAGAGGAACACAGAAGTTGGATAGGAGTTTGTGGAACTGGGAAAGGGAGGATGATGAGATACTTTACAGAGATGATGTGAAGAAAAAAAAAACCCAGAAAAAGAGACAAAAATGGATAATAGAGAAGTTAAAGCAAAATTAAAAGAGGAAGAGAATGAGTAACAGAATATAATGAGTAATGTAGAAATGTAAAGATAAGCAGGTGGTGAGCTGACAAAGAAATTAATGAGAATATGGTCATTTGCAGTTCTACATGCTTACTCATCCCTTAATACACTAAAACATAAATTGTGTTAATTACTTCATGTTATCTGTAGGCAGACTACAGATAGTGACACTGGTGAAATATATTAAACATTTAATGGCGGCCTGATGGTCTGTTTGGGTCACTGCTGGTGTGCTGTTTTGTACTATTCCCAGGCAAACTTTTCCAAGGTTAATGGTGAATTTAAGAGACATTACAAGACCAGTTGTTGAGTCATTTTCCAACTGGCATGAGTGAGCTTTGTAATGTTTCTTGTTGTTAAAAATGTCTGACTCCTTAAGGTACTTTAAGGGATCTGAAAAATCCACTCAGGAAGCAGATCCTGGTGGGGTTGGTTTTTTTTCAGTTTGCAAAAATTGAGCAAAGCAATTTCTTGATCACCAGAAATGTTGACATACAACTTTCCTCCAGGCCTGCATCTAGTATTTGAAACATTGCCCAACACAGAGAAATTAAGTCTGCATCTGAAATTAAGTCAGATCTGGCACTTAGGGACATGGTTTAGTGGGACTTAGCAGTGTTAGGTTTACGGTTGGACTCGATGATCTTAAAGGTCCAGCCTAAATAATTCTTTGGTTCTATAATTCTATTATTCTGTACTGCCATTCTGCTCGTTGGAGCTCAAAGGTTTTCAGTCCATGTTCAGACCTTAAAGAATGCTGCTCTTGCCATGTGGTGGTGGTTGTTATAGACTTTGTGGGTAAATGTTTGTACTTTTTAAGGAAATTAGTTTGGTTTCCTGGTGGCATCAACTGAGAAGCATTTTGTGCTGAGCTGAACTTTCTTAAATTATTAATCCCCTAATTTTAGAAAACCCAGTTTTCAACACCAGAATAACAGATCCTGTTAACCTCTCATTTGAAAACTAATCGTGTTTTCTTGCGGCTTGGATAGACACGGACTGGAACTTTTGTTTTATGTAAAACAGGTAAAATGCATTGGGGTAAAACTAATGTATTGCAGTAACCCTCTCTGTTGATAAAGGACAATTACAAGGAATTGTTTTAACATTGTTGTGAACCAAATTAATAGCTTCCTTAATGCTTGAGAAAGGATTTCAGTGCTATAACATGCTTCATAAAAATTAAAATTAGATGAATATTATACCTGAATAACGGGGGTGTTGTTTCTAAATAATTAACAGTATTTTCTTGTTGTTTTGAACAAAACCAAATTATCGAGTCCCTGTAAAAATGCATATAGATTTTAAACAATTTTCAGCAAGACTGATCTAGCCAGAATGATTGCCCCTTCAGGGCCCAAATTAAAATGTACTGTTGTGTTACCAGGTCTCCCTTTTTACATTCCATCCTCTTGGAATGTAAAAAACAGCTTTAATGACTCTATTACCTGATGTAAAACCAGACTACATGAAGGTTTTCTTAGGAATCCTGAAGTCTACATCTTAGTGCAGGCTGAGCTCTATTCTGCTACTGACTGCTTCCATGACCTGACTTAGCTTCTTTGCCTATTCTTTTAGTAACTGTGCACTACAACGAGATACGCTATAAAATCACGCCCACCCAGTTTGAAAAGTTTGTTTCCTCAGTGTATGGAGGAATAGTTTGTCATCAGCTTCTTAATAAGAACTTTTTCCGTGTGTACCTGTCTGGCTTTTGGTCATTTCTTTGCCTGAGAAAACTAATCTAGTTCTTCAATCTTCCCTGTCAGGTCATGTTTCCTAAATTTCTAGGGTTTATTATTCTTTTCCTTTTCCATTTGTGGTATGTCTACAGCTTTCTTCAACCTGTGATTCCTCCAAATAGACAGATTATTCCAGCAAGAAATTATTTAGGGCTTAGTTGATGGAAAAACGGTATGTCTTGTTGTATACACAACTCTCTCTTATATCACCTCACCAAGACTTGCTTTTTTATGTTATCATCCATTCTTACTCACATTATCATTCTCAATGTAGTTTCCAGATCATTTTCTGCATTGCTGCTGCCTCATCAATTGTCTCCATCTCCTTTCTATAACATTTTTCAATTGTCTATATTAAATGTTATTTTGCGTAATGGGGAGCATTTCTGATTTCTAAATGGAATATTTACCTAACCTCCTAGTTGGTCCTAACCTCCAACTGGTGGACTTGCTGGTGACTTTCACAAGCTCTTATCACTGCGCTTTATTTCTTCATCCCAGAGAATATGCAATAGATCTGAGCTGGTATCTTGCTCCTTCTTTGGCAGTGAACCATTGCTAATTATTTATTCAACGAGACATATCCTCATCTTAGGTAATTTCATCAAAGTTGTATTTCCTTACTTTCTTTATGAGAATGTCTCATTAGGACAGCAGGAAAGATTTTATTAAAGTCGATAGATTACATAAGCACTTCCGCCTTACACACTAGACCAGTTAATCTAGCAAAAAAGAAAATTAAAGAGGTTTGACATGATTTGCTTTGGGCAAATTCACTTTGGCTGTATTTTACTACTTTTTTAACATGTATGCTCTTATAAATGGATTTATTAACTATGAGATTTGTTTCTTTCTATGAATCTCAGTTAAATGGACAGATATATTTCCCAGGTTCTTCTTTACCTCCCCAAAGATAGATACTATGTGCCTTTCCTCAGCCTTTTAATACAACCTCCTTGTTAAGCTATAACTAATGACTGAGAGCAGGATTCAGCTAGTCCCTTAAGTATGTAACAGTGAATTTCATCAGGCTTTGCCTATGTGAATCCGTGTTAGTTTAATTCATTTTATGCCTCAGCCTTTCTGATTTCAATCCCATTCATACTGTATTTCTTCTGTTCCCTCCTTTTTCCTTCCTTTTCCTATAACTGTGACCTCCAAAGATTTCATCATTTTAAGTGAAATTTGTTTGCGCTTTCCTATCATAGTGTATTTCTATTATTGTGCATAAAACTGAAATAATGGCCCATCATCCCTCTCCTTCTGTAAATATCTCTGCTTCTCGAAACAATTAGTTGCCCCCAACTCCTTCCTATATACTTTGTGCTCCCTGCCGTATTATTTTATGAAAAAAACCTCAGAGCTCTTGTCTCATTATCTTTGTGTGCTTTTGGCAATTTCTATTCTTCCTCATCTTGGTAATTTTCTGTAAATTTGCTTCATTATTTGGTCCCTGTGATAGTCATTTAATAAAGCTACTTCTTCCCAAAGGCTCTATATCTTTCCAGTCTTTTTACTTGACACCATTTGTCTACATATTTGTTTCTGAATATTTATTTATCTCTTTTGGGTCTTTAGTTTCAGCTGGAAGTAAAAGTTAGAATCCTTGCTGTGCTGCTGATTGCTTCACTGCTCTGAGGATTGTGTCTGGCAGTGCCATCAGTGACCAAGGATGAGCAGCAGCAAGCAGAGACCTGATCACATGCCTCAGGCAGAAGAATGTTTTTTGACCACTATCTTGCATGGACTCCTCCTAGCAGAAGAGTGAGGTGTGAATTCTCTCACCAGCAGGAATCACTTCTCTTAATAGGAGATTTGGGATCTTGGGGGACAGAGGACTGCCAATGAAGGCCTAACACTGTCTGACATGTGAGTAGGCGGTGGCCAGTCTTACACAGCTGCTGATGTAACTGCAGTGTTCACTAGTTAGCTAATTTCCTCAGTCCATGCACTATGTTCAACTTGTTGAAGAAGTCCATTGTTCCAGGAAGTTTCACACTCAAACCATGCCCTCCTGCTGCTCTCCTGAACTGTGGAGGGACTTCCTTGGCAGACATCTCCCAGAATTAGTGGTGCTTCTGCCCAGCTTTCTTTGGCAGGAATACAGAGTCTGGTAATTAGCACCAGGGCGGATGTCCCCAGTGTCAAGACCATTTTGTGGGCCAAGACTTACCAGATGCAGACTGAAGAGGAGATAGTGGTGTTGACATCATTTTGCTTTCCACCCACTCTGATTCTTCTTCTCTGTAGCATCTGAAATAGCAATGGAAAGACCTGCCTCTGTGACTATCATCAATAGGTGAATTTAGCAGGCCAATTCAGTTTGTCTCCCAGCTTCATTAGAGTACTTCTAGACACCCAGATTAGTATGAGATCAAGACCATAGTAACAACTAACCATACCTTATAGCACCCATTACAAGCTAGTAGGTGTTAAAGCTCGTCTACCAGGTGGAGAAGCTAAATCAGGGCTGCAGGACTGAGTATAAGCAAAAAGGTAGAACCAGGGCTGTAGTCAAAAGACTGGGAAGACTACATGGTCATTACTGTGTCTTCGCTGTTAGGAATCAGCTCCCAGAAGAAACCCAGTAACAGCAACTTCTCCTTCGTTCTAGTGCAGTCAAAGAAATTAGTTTAAATAATTGCCAAACGAGGTTGAAATTGATCTGTTTGACTTGGCACTGAAAGAACTGCTCACATGGGCAATAAAGCCGTGAGTTACCACCTCTCATTTAAAGATGGAATGTGACTCCAACTCAGTTTAGCATGGGCTAACACACCAAATGCAAATTTATATCTATTGTGCTGGTAAATAAGCTGTGAACAAATTCAGGAATGAAAGCAAAATGAATTAACCATGCTGAAGACTCTCTAGAGAAGTGTCCAGTTTATTTTCTCTTACGAAATTAAATGAAATCCAAACCAGTAGACAAACAGCATGGATTACATACATTACAAATTCTTCATATTCAAATGTTTAAAAGCACACCTGCTGTTCTACAAGTGTTCATTTAAAATAAGAGATTTTTTTTTCGTATATAAAACTCTCCTTATTTTGTATAGCGAATATTCACAGAATAAAGAGTGACTGGGTGAATTGGCTTGCTGTCATCACTGTCCCAAGATATTGTATAGATCCTGAACAGATCCATTAATGTGGTATTTTTTAGGCTGCAGCACAGATGTTTGAAACTTCCATGTAAAGCAGCCTTCTGAGATTGCTAAGTATGTATTTATAGAAACTTGCAAAAGAGATTGATTTCATTATATCCATATTTTTTCCTGATTATCCTTTGATGGTGTTTCTTTACTAAGTAAAGATGTGATCCTGCAAATAATTGTGCCTATGGGTAGTCATTGTAAGACTAATGAAATCAATGAAACTGCACATAAGAAAACACTGCGCTTGACAGAGTTTCCACAGTATCAGTCCATAGAAGGTAAACAAACAATCTACCCAACACTGATTTGGATTGAACACAGAATTATTTTTAGTTCCATTCTCCTACTAATGAAAAGTAAAACATTAAGACTTCTGTAGTACATGGAGTGATGATCAAATTGCATTTACATAAAAAGGATCATATTTGCAAGAAGTTAGAAAGTAAAGAAAATGTCAGCAACCTGGACATAATCATATTTTTTCTCTTTAAGGGAATATAGTCAAAAGTTTGAGTTAAGTGTGGTATATAAAACTGTTGTTGATTCAGTTCACAGGATAATATTTCTTTAATGCTAATATTTTGATTTTAAAACTCTATCATGTAACTTCACAGAAGCTTTAGTCCAGCTGCTGATACAGATGCTACATATCTCTCAAGATTGATGCTGCTCTGTGACCAATTGAGAAATAGACTGTACACTATTGTTAATGTTATCTTTATCATTTACATGCTGCAGTACTTCAGCATCAGATGATATATTGCAGAAGGAAACTGAATATTACAGTTTCACGGTACGCAGGAAATTTAAAAAACGTAAAATGGCTTTAGAGATTGTTCCCTGCTCCAAGAGCAAGAATCAATTCTTTCAGAGCCTCTTTTATGTAGTAATTTGCAACTGAACAAACCAGGCAAATGACAATTAGGAATGGCTTAATGATTGTATATCCATTTCTTTATTTCTAAATAAATACTGTTTTGTTTTAATTTGTACATTAATGGCTTTTACAAACAAGTAGGGATTACTGTATTTACCTGTGTTGACTTCATGCTTAGTAGAGTACATATAATTACTCAGAATAAATCTCTGTTTCAAGTCCGGTAACATTTATTAGATAAATCATATCTTTTAGAAAAAAAAAAAAAGGTAAAATGATCAGTGATAGAGATTCTACTATTCTTTTTGTAAATTATTTTAATGATTAATTACTTTCATTGTTAAGACAGCTCTAGGGTTATTTTCTCTAATTTAAGCTTCATTCGATCCACTTCTATAACCTTACCAGATTGAAATACTTCTCTTTTTAACATTTTGTCCCTTACTTAGACATTGTAGACTGTGTGCTAGGAACTCTTTAAATTCGCTCTATTTCTATATAGATCGAACTCCAGAAGTTTTACTGTAAGACATTCATTCCCTTATATTCATGTCGCTTCTCTCCAGTTTTATAGTCAGTTTTCAAAATCTTCCTTGAATTATGAACACCTGGTTGGACTGCAGTGTTCCAATGCTGATCTCACCAGTGCCAAACTCAAAGGTATATCACTTCTACATCTGCTTAAGATTCCCTTGGTATATGTCCAAAACTGTACTTTACTCCCTTTAGGTACAATATTCAGATAACTCATGTTTGGCTAGTATCCTTCATGATACCTATGCAAGGCTACATATGTACATGTATCTTTATCTGTTTATTCAAGAGCTCAAAAAAAAAAGTTAGATTTATGACATTTATTCACTCAAACAAAATGAAACAAATGTGACTTAGTTCAAATTATCTGGCCTGATATAAAAATACCTAATCAGTGGATCAGAAGGGATTCTGGGCTTGGCCTCATAGTATCTTCTTTTTATATTTTACCACTTAAATTAAATACCTACTAGGATAGAAGCCAATTCCAGTCTATGGCTCCCATGCTAATGTCTCAATCACTGAGTTAAATATCTATTTTCAAACTTAGCTTAGTCACTATTTCAGTACTCAGCAAAGGAGTGACTGAAGATCTACTTTGTGATTGTCTTATGGCATGACAATTAGGACACTTCCGTAAGGTATCAGAGACCCCTTCCATAAATCAGACAGAGGGTAGATTTGAACGATTGCAAACCATAATGATCAAGTGTGGATTAAACGGCATTGATTGTCCTCAGTACTTTATGAAATCTCCTATCACTTCAATTATGTGATTCTTTTTATCAGATTTTAGTAATTAAAGTCACAGTTAAAATTAATTTATTAATTAAAAGTGAATATATGCTTATCAATGAATAATTCCAATTCAATTTATTACCCAGCCTTCTAACACTATGTGACAGTCAACAGAGATTTGTTACACACAGTGTTATTGGACTTCCTTATGTAGTTTCTTGGTGCCTACCTTGGTACCCTCGAAAGGATCTAGGTTTTATTGCAATACTGTACCATGCTTAGAAGAAATATTCATCTTCCTCATCAGATTTGCAAGGCAAAGGAGAGTCTTTCCACTCCAAACCACATGGATCCTGTCTCTCTGTAATTGCCTGCATCCAACATTCTTAATTTCCTGCTTATAGAGCTCCTTCTTTCTGGGCCTCAGCTCTTCAAGTGTTTGTTACCTATTTTTGGTCACCATGGGGTATCTCAAAACTTCATAAGATTTCACCACAAAGACCATGAAAGATATATTTATTCCTCCTGTTGCTCAGTCTGTTACTGATCTGATTCCCTTGGAAAGAATTTTCAGGAGGAGGAATAGCAGATGCCAGTATATTTGTCAGCACCAGCTGAGCCAGCCTTCCTTTAATCATACTCTTTTATCCCAGATGATTACAAATCCTTCCAAAATCTTATGAGAAAAGTTGCTTGACATCTATGTGGAAGCAGTCCAGGAAAATCCTTACAGCATTGGATGTATTGCACACAGCTGTGCCTAGATGGATAGCTTTACCCATCAGCGAAGAATTGTTGAACATGGCGAAATTCCTTTGGAAAGAAACAGATTTTTTACCACCAATCTCCAAGAGAGCCAATTGTCATCAGTGTGGGCCTCCATGTGAGCAGTTCTTTACTTGTCCTCTGCTGGACTTTCTGGTGGTAGAAGCAGTAAGCAAAAAGTCTGAACAAGAGTAGTTTTAATCTCTTCCATATGTAAAAGTTCAACTGTAATTGTTCTATAAACTCCAACACAGGGTTCCCAGACCCCCTTTACAGACTAATTTCATTAGGGCCTGAGGGAGTTTTAAGTCCCTTATTAATGATGCTCAGCTTGTAAACAGAACATCACTGAAGGCACTTTGTGCTGATTCAGTAGATTCTCACATCCATTGCAACACGTGTCAGGCATTCTTCAGCATTTGAGACAGTTCTTTGAGGACTGCACTTTTTACTGAAAAAAATTTATGAAGCTTTACAATTTACCTTAAGGCTTCCAATATAATGGTAAGGATATCAGAAGTCATACAATCATAGAATCATCAAATGGTTCAGATCTCCATCATCAAGAGGCAATTGGGAACACGACGTCAGAAATATCTTAAGTAGGCTCTGCGTCTGTCCTTACGTGAAAGATGCTTCAGTCCCTTAATCATCTTTGTGGCCCTTCGCTGGAATCGTGGAGAAGACTTATTCCATTGGTGTGAAAGCATCAAGCACCTACTCAGCCTAGTAACATAAGTACCAATTCCTTGGACTATGTTCCATTATGTCAGTTACCAGATATTAACTATACCAATGTTACAGTTCCATATGAAATGCTTCTGGCAAAGTGATAAACAGCTCTTACACGGAGTACCAATTATGTAACAATTTTATAAAAATCCAGAATGTTCCAGTATTACCAAACCTGGACTTCGACCAGACAGATCCGAATTGCATCAAGAAATACCATGTGTGCAACGTCAGATCCAAACAGGGACATATTTTATTTGACATACTTTTTTTGCAAATATGCAAACAATGTTTTACGGTAAGTAAAGGTCCCAAACCTCTGTCTGACATCATGAAACAGGTTGTTACAGCTTCACAAATATAGATTTAATTTTTTTGTAGCTCTAGCTCGGTAAAGGAGTCCTTCCACATGCTGTCAAATGTAGAAAGAGTGATTTGTGGGGGTTTTTGTTTGTTTGTTACTAATTTGTTCAGTGTTCAGGATGTAAATTAAGGCTAGGCAAAATTGTGACTGTCTTTCTTTTCTCTAAAGTGGTGGTTAAATATGACTACTGGCTTGCAATTTCAGCAACAAGAGTTTTCCCTCCTTGAAATCTTATAACAGAAGTCCATTTCATGTAATTTAAAATTTGTCAATGAAGTTTTGATCTTTAAGGCTTCCAGTTAAAAGTGTTCCTAAGTTGAGTAGAAACCAATAAAATTATAGATGTAGGAATATAAAGTTGCCTTTTAGGATAAAAAAGGTATAAATCTGCAAGACTAAAAGTTGAAAACTATTATTAGAAATTGATAAATCAGGCTTAGAAATGTGCACTTCATTTTGCATAAAATGCGCTTACTAACTTTTAGCAGTTCTTTCCATTTTCTGCTTTGAGAATATTTGGCTTATTTCAGACATTTGATACCAATGTCTCTACTGAGCTGTGAGAGCGGTTAGTATAGGATTTTCAGAATTGCAAAGGAAAAATGTTCCTTAGGGATCTTTGTAAATGTTTCCTTAGAATTGTAGAATGATGAATTTCAAGATGCTGAAAAATGTTTCAGGATCTAATACTGGCATCAGATACAAGATGCAACACGTGAGGAAGCAGACACAAGAGAGCCAATAGGCTTTTGGAATGAAAACCTGGGAGGCACAGGAAATTTTAAAATTTTTCTTTAGTCTTGACAGATCTTCTGGAGGCAATTGAAAAAATGTTCACAGGCATAACATTATTTGTAGATACTCAGTTATAAACATGTGGATAGCCATATGGTAGAACATGGACGAGGTATAGGAGTGATGCCTTGTTGACCACAAGTGGAGAGAATGAACCTACAGGAAATTAAACATGGAGCAGTAAGTATGTTCACATAAAGGCATTGCTTGCTGAGCCCTCATTTAATCACTGAGGCCTCTAGAATTACCTCAGTTAGAGTCATACTCTTAGAATAGCAGAGGAAGCTGACAGGCGATTTCTGTGAGGACCTTCTGACTATTGAATTTATTTCATATTTCCTTCCAAAATAAGCCTCTACTGACTACACCTCAGCAACTCCTGCAAAACTTTGTGTCCCTAGCAGTAAATAACAGCAGTAAAGCAGCTTTATGAAGAAACTGTAGAGACCTTTAGAACATCTCCAGAAGTTGCAATTTATATATGTATATGTGTTATTGAGAATAATAGATTATTTTTATCACTGTATTTTAATTTAAAATATGTCAAGTCATACTTAAAATAAGTAACCTCACTCTGGAGTTACATATAGAGTTGGTTAGGAAAGTGTGTAGTCTTTCTTTTCGGAGATTTTTTTTTCTTTTGAATACCTCTCAACACAAAGAAATACCCTCCCTTTTATTGGCCTTTTGGGGAAGGGCATCTCAAAACATTTCTGTTGTTTAAGCTGGAGTCACAATATGGAAATCTCTGACAGTATCTGACCTTGGGCAAAGTGGTTTTTTTATGGTGTAAGTGAATAAGTAAATGTATAAAAACTAGTTTCTTATATTTAAAGTATTATAAGTTTATCTTTTCCTGGATGGTTTCTTATCCGTGAGTTTTAAGTACTCCATAGATATAATTAAGTTGCTTTTCTTTTCCGTATTTATGGAACATTATGCGAAGTACAGTGATTTCTGGATGTGATAACTGTGATTGAAGTGGACAGAAAAACCTGGGCTCGTTTAACGAGTATACAGGCTACTGTCTCTATTCTGCTTTAGAGATGAGTGCTCGGTCTCCTACTCAAAATATTTCACAATAAAAATTTAACAGGCTGGAGAGCATTTCCAGAAACAAACTGTTAATGTGAACATGAGCTGGAATAGCACAGGAAAAGAAGTTGTGAGGAAATGATGTTTAAAGGGAAATGAAAAATATCTCAACTTTAAACCAATTTATATCCTGTGAATGCCACTCCTTGAGTGGGAGGTCACAGTCTGCTAAGACAATGATGCCCCACCTGCAGCCCTAATAGGAGCCAAATACTATGGCTGTGCTCGGTTCAGTGCTAAGGCAGTATTTTTAGCATGTGCTGTAGTAGGTAGCTGCAGGAGGACATGGGGGAGAGGGAGCATTTCAGAAGGAGAATAAACTTTTACATGCAGACAGGCCTCTGGGCAGTAATACAATTCAAGTGGGAAATAAAGACAATAAAGATACAAATGTAGTAGAAGTAATGGAAATTGCAAAATGCAGTTGGGAGAAAGTTGCCTAACACTTTGATTATAAAGACCTGTTTCCTTCATTTATAACCTTGTCAAACCCGACACTGAAATTTTCCATGCTAGGTGGCTTTCCCAGGCTGATCTTTTTTTTTTTTTTTTTTTTTTTTTTTACTCACTTGAAGGTTTTAGCCAAAACAGTAGAGCCTTTTCTGAAGCTAGGCAAAAAATACTGTTTTCCACTTGAACAAAATCCTGGTGATTTCACTTTAGAGTGGTTCTTGGGTTCCCTGGCGCTTGAAATGTGACAGAGAAGTCATTTTGTCATCTGCATCGTACCTTTTACTGACTTCATGAAGTTTTATCTCAAATTGCTAGTAATAACCTTCTACTAAATTTGAGTTTTAACAGACTGGGTTTTAGCTTGCTAGGGTTGTTAAGCACAGTCCCCAGGGGATTCTGTCCAACTCAGAGAGGGACTCTGTCTTCATAGCTCTTCTGTGCTGACTGGGTTGGGTTTGAAATTACAAAGCAGCTATGCTAGGGGACTTTCCAAGATAGTCACATTGTTCTCCAGAGTGCTTTTGTTAACAGTTTTGCTATGAGATTCCTGGTTCCTGCAGACCTGAAGCTCAGGGCAAAAATTCAAGGTTGTCAAAATGATTAAAGCTACAACTGCTATATAAAGCTGAGTAAGAATCTGCTCAGTAAAACAAATCAAAAGCCTTCACACACCCTGGGTTTTATTTACATTCATGTGAAAAAAATAAAGAGAAGAACATCTTTGTTTTGATGCCAGCACAATTTCAGCATGTATTCAGGTTGCTTTCTTCCTGACAGCTCCATGTACAATATAGCACAGTTAGTCCAGAAAGCAGAAAGTTGAAATGCTGGCCCATTTTTGGGGCCAGATTTTTCCTTTTTGATACCCTACAACTGAAGTCCTGCCATGCACAGCTTTCATGAAACAGTAGTTACCTAGTTACTTTTGCTGCAGAAGCAAACTTTTCTCCTTTTTTATTTTCTTTTTTAAAACTTTTGCAGAAATAGAACAAAGTGAAACATAAACCGGTACTATTAAATATTTTCACGATCTGTTCTGGTCATGCCAAAAAGGGTATTACAAAATTTGCTGTTAAAGAGAAACAAAAGAAGAACAATAAATTTATCTAGAGACTTCTACTAAACAATGAAAATATGCATTCTCAGGAAGTATATGAATCAGAAAAATACGTTGAAATACTTGATTCTGCTTTTGGTATTTGTTTTAGTTGTGCTTCTCTCTGCACTAGTTCATAAAGCTCTCTCTTGATAGTTACTGCAAAGAAAACTTCTAAAATCTGTGTTACTATGAGAACGCAGTACCATCATCAAGGGAACAAGAGTGCATAAACAGTGTCATTGCTTGGCAAAGTCACTTACTATCCTACCCCCACTTCACTTGGTAATTTTTGGTATGATGTGACCATCTGAGTTTTCTCAGATGAGAAGGTTTATAGCATGTAGGGAGCAAAAAGCTCATGGGAAAATTCCTTTTGTAACCTTTTCTCTGTTATTTTTCTTGACTGTTAGTTCTCTATTCTCATCTGTGTAAAATGTGTCTGCTGTAGTACAACTGTTAATTATTTAGTTGCTGTCTTGATATGAAAGTAGAGTAGAATTATTCATAAAATTACTTCAGTACAGTTTCTGACTGATGAAAAAAGGGAACTTGTATTTCTTTTTAAAAAAATCTAATAATAGAAAAGGGATATGAACTTCAGACATTTCAGCCCTGGAATCTGGGAATTCATTTCTGTCCGACACAGAACTGGTGATCAGCCTACAGTTTGTTTAGATCGTGTTACTTTTTTGATTTTTTTTAAAAAAATGATTTAATTCTCCTTCCTCCTAATAAAGTAATCTTAAACTACACTCTATACAAAGGGTTTGATAGACTGATGTATATCATTCTGTGAAACTGCATATTTCCAAAAGAAATCACAAAGTTTTTGAAGCCTGGGCTGGTCTTCACCATCTTTATACTGTGTTTATTATTCAGATTTGAGTGTGCCCAGGGTATTTTAGGATTCTGATATATTCTGAAAAAGGAAGGCAAAACATTCATTTTGTGGATTGAAAATAGTGCTTTAGTAGAACTATAATTTCATTTAAGTCTGCTGATTGCTCAGGTCCCCTTCAAGGAATACTCAAAAAATAGTGAATGAACAGTGGTGGAGTGTGAGCTGTCCACTATCTCTAAGTCATAACTGTCTGGGTTAAGGTTGTGACCTAAAAATTCAATACCCTGAAAAAGTGCCTGAAACTCTGTTCTTTGCTTCTTATTCTGTGTTAAACATGGATGTTCATGTTCAGTGGTCAGTTTGTTATTGAGGTCTTCCCTGCAAGCATTGATTGTGTCCCAAGATATGCTTTTAGAAATAATATAAGGGCTATCATTCACTACTTTATGAACAAAACTATAGCAAACAATGTACCAGGCTTGCTGGTGTCAGATGGGATTCGCCTTTCTCAAAGGGGAAAGAGGGTCTTTGCTCACGAGCTAGTGGGGCTTATTGACAGAGCTTTAAACTAGACTTGAAGGGGGAGGGGGATAATATCAGGCTTGCCCGTGACAAGCTGTGGGATGCCATGCCAAGGTTAGAGGGACGGGGTGCTAGCGAGGGCCCTCAGCCTGTTGCTCTGAAACTTGCTGCCTACACTGCAGCACACTTGAAGTCTTGTGGAGATGAGCCAGGGGCTCCTGAGGTAGTAAGAGGCAACATGGAAACACCAGTGAAATACCTCAAAGGAATTAAGGGGTGTTCCTCTAAGAAGGTGACACGGCCAACGGCCCAGCCGAAGGGCTTCTACACCAATGCACGCAGCATGGGCAACAAACAGGAGGAGCTGGAAGCCACTGTGCTGCTGGAAAGCTATGACCTAGTTGCCATTACTGAAACTTGGTGGGACAAATCCCGTGACTGGAGTGCAGCTATCAATGGCTACAGGCTGTTCAGAAGGGACAGGCGAGGAAGGAGGGGCACAGGCGTTGTGCTCTACATCAAGAAATGCATAGAGTGTGAAGAGCTGTCTCTAAAGAATAGCCACAAGCAGGTTGAAAGCTTACGAGTAAGAATCAGAGACCGAAGCAACAAAGGGAACCTTGTGGTTGGTGTCTACTACAGGCCACCTGATCAAGGGGAGCCTGTTGATGAAGCCTTCTTACTCCAACTACAGGAGGCATTGCGCTTACAGGCTCTCGTCCTGCTGGGGGACTTCAACCACTCTGACATCTGCTGGAAAAGTAGCATGGCAAGCTGTAGGCAATCCAGGAGACTCCTGGAATGCATTGAGGATAACTTCTTAAGCCAGGTAAGAGATGGCCCTACCAGAGGGGATGCAATATTGGACATGTTGGTCACCAACGCAATGGTGACGTTAAGATTGGAGGCAGCCTGGGCTGCAGTGATCATGCACTAGTGGAGTTTGCAGTCTTGAGGGATATGCATCAGGCACAGAGGACCCTGAATTTTAGGAAAGCAAACTTCCAGCTGTTCAAGGAGTTAGCCAGTAGGACCCCCTGGGAAACTGCCCTCAGGGACAAGGGAGCAGAACAGAGCTGGCAGATCTTTAAGGACACTTTCCATAGAGTGCAAGAGCTCTTCTCGATTCCCAGGTGTAAGAAATCAAGCAAGGAAGGCAAGACACCAGCATAGATGAGTTGAGACCTGCGAGTCAAACTAAAGGGCAAGAAGGAAATGCACAGGCAGTGGAAGCAGGGACAGGTATCCTGGGAAGAGTATAGGGACGCTGCCTGGTTGTGTAGGGATGGGGTCAGGAAGGCCAAGGCGCGGCTGGAGCTGAACTTGGCAAGGGATGCAAAGAATAATAAGAAGGGCTTCTACAGGCATGTCAGCCAGAAAAGGAAGGTCAAAGAAAGCGTACTCCCCCTGATAAGCAAGACTGGCAAACTGGTAACAACAGACATGGAGAAGGCTGAGGTACTCAACAGCTTTTTTGCCTCAGTCTTCACTGGCAAACTCTCCTCCCCACACCTCCTAAGTGGATGGACCACAAGATGGGGACTGGAGGAGCAAAGTCCCTCCCACTGTAAGAGAAGATCAAGTTCGTGACCACCTGAGGAACCTGAACACACATAAGTCTATGGGACCTGACAAGTTGCATCCCAGAGTCCTGAGGGAATTGGCTGATGGATTTGCCAAGCCACTCTCCATGATATTTGGAAGGTCATGGCAGTCAGGTGAAGTCCCTGGTGACTGGAAAAAGGGAAACTTTGCACCCATTTTTAAAAAGGGTAGAAAGGAGGACCCTGGGAACTACCAACCTGTCAGCCTCACCTCTGTGCCTGGGAAGATCATGGAACAGATCCTCCTAGAAGCTATGCTGAGGCACATGGAGGACAGGGAGGTGATTGGAGACAGCCAGCATGGCTTCACCAAGGGCAAGTCCTGCCTGACCAACCAAGTGGCCTTCTATGATGGAGTGACTACATCAGTGGACAAGGGAAGAGCTACGGATGTCGTCTATCTGGACTTCTGTAAGGCCTTTGACATGGTCCTACACAACATCCTTCTCTCTAAATTGGAGAGATACGCATTTGATGGGTGGGCTGTTCAGTGGATGAGGAATTGTTTGGATGGTCTCATCCAGAGGGTAAGGGTCAACAACTCAATGTCCAGATGGAGATCAGTGACAAGTGGTGTCCCTCAGGGTCCTTACTGGGACCAGTACTGTTTAATATCTTCATCAGTGACATAGACGGTGGGATTGAGTGCACCCTCAGCAAGTTTGTGGACGACACCGAGCTGAGTGGTGCGGTGGACATGCCTGAGGGATGGGATGCCACCCAGAGGGACCTGGACAAGCTTGAGAAGTGGGCCTGGGCAAACCTCATGAGGTTCAATAAGGCCAAGTGCAGGGTCCTGCACCTGGGTCAGGGCAATCCCTGGTATCAATACAGGCTGGGAGATGAAGGGATTGAGAGTAGCCCTGCCGAGAATGACTTGGGGGTACTGGTGGATGAAAAGCTGGACATGAGCCAGCAACGTGCGCTCGCAGCCCAGAAAGCCAACTGTATCCTGGGCTGCATCAAAAGCAGCGTGGCCAGCAGGTTGAGGGAGGTGATTCTGCCCCTCTACTCCGCTCTGGTGAGACCCCACCTGGAGTACTGCGTCCAGCTCTGGAGCCCTCAGCACAGGAAGGACATGGACCTGTTGGAGCGGGTCCAGAGGAGGGCCACAGAAATGATCAGAGTGCTGGAGCACCTCTCCTATGAAGACAGGCTGAGAGAATTGGGGTTGTTCAGCCTGGAGAAGAGAAGGCTCTGGGGAGACCTTATTGCAGCCTTTCAGTACTTAAAGGGGGCTTATAAGAAAGATGGGGAGAAACTTTTTAGCAGGGCCTGTTGCGATAGGACAAGGGGTAATGGTTTTAAACTAAAAGAGGGTAGGTTTAGGCTAGCTATAAGGAAGACATTTTTTACAATGAGGGTGGTGAAGCACTGGAAGAGGTTGCCCAGAGAGGTGGTGGATGCCCCATCCCTGGAAACATTCAAGGTCAGGTTGGATGGGGCTCTGAGCAACATGATGTAGTTGAAGATGTCCCTGTTTATTGCAGGGAGGTTGGACTAGATGACCTTTAAAGGTCCTTTCCAACCCAAACTATTCTATGATTCTGTGATTCTGTGAATGTAAAAAGTAGATATTTTTGACTTAAAATGTTTTCTGAAGAGTGGCATTCTTCTACCTTTGTTGTTTTTATGTTTAAACTAATATTTGCTCATGGAAGGGTGAAAGATTGCAAATAGTTCAAGTAACATTACCAAGTTTCCTGTATTGCTATGCAGCCCTCTTCAAAGAAATGTGGGCAAGAACTCTGTTTGATCATTAGTGCATGCACAGGTAAGAAAACAGTTGCATGGGAAACTGTACTAAGTAATGATTTTCCATGCTGGGCCTGTCAGCAGTTTTGAAATTTTCCCAAGAAGAGAAAGGTACAAAATGGATAAAAAAGCAGATTTACTTGTAGATTTACTAACACTTCAAAACACCCTCTCCTCATGCCACTTGGTTAGGATAGTGCATATACTAAAATAGTCTTCTTATGGGAAAAATCAGTACTACAAGCTGCTTCTGCTATTTCTTACATAATTCATATTAACTTCTTTGCTGAAAGTGTCCCTTTTATCTCACTGATTTTAATCAGCTTTCTGTTTATCTTTTAAGTCCTTGTTGCTCTGCTTAATTAAAGTTTTGTACACTCTTGTTAATACTGGTTTTCTTCCTAATAGTTTAGCTATTTACCCGCTTCTCTTTTGCCACAACTTTGTCAATCTACTATATTTCCCAGTGTTGCCTTTTTTTTCCAGACACAAGTGGCTTAATAGCTAGTCTAAACTACAGCATACACAGACACAGTCCTGCATGTGAGCACATCTCAAGTCTCTAATGTTTAGTTAAACAATCTTTCTACAAATATAGGTATGGAAAAGAAATATGTCAAGACTAGCATTGAAAACATTCACTGGCAAGGCTTTCCTCTACTGAGATCACATAGACTACTCAGCTAATGCAGTGTTTTCTCATTCTGACGTTAGGTATGACCTTGTACAAAGGCCTTTTCAAAGACTTTTATTTTCTTTCAAGATTCGTTTTCTGACTGCATCTAAACCTGTTGGCATCTTCTCTCTGAGTCCTTGTGTAAAGAAGAACTGAACAAAAACCCACAGGAATTCGGACCTGTTGCTGAAAGCAAACAGACTTCTGAGGGTATATACAAGGTTGCTGGGCAAAGGTGAAGATTATTAGGTATCAAACTGAGTGCCCCATAAACCAGAAACACCCCCCAGCTTCTTAGTGTGTCAGTTTGTACTGTCATATGAATTTAGAAGGAACATAATTCCCCAAAAGAAAACAATTATTTGGTCCCAATGGCCATGGGACCTTCACTGTACACACACACGTTAACTCCTAGGATGCCGAGTGAGCTTCTTACCTGTGATGTCACTAGAGGTCATGCTGTGCTCAGAAAAACGCAGCCTATCTGTATGCTGTTATAGGGGCAGCTTTGGTAAGAAACAGCCTGTTTTATGTTCCACTGAGACTGGAATAACAACCTGCAGTGTTATTAAGAGTAAAGTTTCACACCACACCTACACTACACTGAGGTCCTCTTGGCTGCGTGTTTCCTCCCTCTCCCTGTCACAGCAGGATGCAGCAGTAGCCAAGAGGTGAGTCAGTTTAGGCAGGTGAGCCGGGGGAAGGCCCATTCCCTTCTTTGTTTACCTGGGTTGCGGAGAGTGCTTTCATTTTCTTCAGCTCAGGTTGCTGAACTGACTCTCTTTGTGACCACCCTACCAGGTCCCCTCTGGAAAAACTGGAAGGAGCATGTGGATGACAGGGGAGAATAGAGTATGGTCACTGCACTGGACATCAGTCACTGTTACCCTCATTTGGTGAAATACGTAGTTAGGTCTGGCAGAACGGATAGAGAGCTGTTCTATGTATAACAATGGTGGAAAGGTTTGCCCTGATATACCAGATTCACCATTATAGTCAACAATTCACATCATAGATATACCATATTTTTAATAGTGAAGGCTATAAAATATGGATCTCAAGCATGGGTCCCTATAGATACGTTTTATCACTTCTGCATCAGTAATTTAACTCCCCTTGTGTTTTTAATTATGCTGACATCTCTGACTATAATGCCAATTTGCAGTGAAATTTGGGCCAGTAGTAGACCTATTACCATTTAAATTCTACTTTCACCCCTAAATGACAGTCTAAGTTTATTTTGCCTTCTGCAGAGAGATGCAGAAGTCCCTTGTACAGCAAAGAAAATCTGGAAGATGGACTGCACATTTCTTAGCCGTTCAGGGGACGTGACCCTGTGGTGGCTGTATCACAGAATAGCTGTTCACAGTATAGCCTATTCCCCTCTGGTTCCATTACTGCATGTTTTTTTTAGCTGAAGAAAGTTTGCATAGTGTATTGGAAATATAAACAGAGCTCTAAACGCCACAAGGCATCCTTAACTACAGTGCTATCAAACCTTCTGTTTCACAAGTAAGTATCATGTTTTCCTTGGATTTATTAGCACTTTCTCACTGTTACTTTTTCCATCAGTAATACTATCTTAGTATGTCGGAATTCATTACAACACTTTTAAAAGGTACAAAATTACTGTATTGCAACAACACTCTGCCTCCTAATTGTCCTCAGCATGAAAAGCTCTTTCTTATTATATAACCTTTTTTTAAGGAATAAATATGCCTGTTACGTGATTTGTTTTCTCTGTAATCCTGTTTCATGATAGTTGCTGAATGCTGTCTGAAATATTTTGCCAGTTCAGATTTGTTTCTCAAACAAACAGGAGGTTTTTATAACTAACCCTGAATCAAACACCTAATTTTGGAAAGCAAAATGTTTCCGTGCTAGAAAGATTAGCCAGTAAATGAATATTAACTTTTGTTTCTGTTGTGGTTTAACCCCAGATGGTAACCGAAATACCACGCAGCCGCTCGCTCACTCCCCCCCTCCCTGGTGGGGTGGGGAGGAGAATCTTTGTGACATAAATAACAGGCGGAACAACTTTGCTCCAGGCATTTGTTCCCCCCCCCCCCCCCCCCCCCCCCCCCTCATTTAGGGCACACGAAGTAAGTTTGTTTCTTAGCAGTTAACTCAAAGACTTATATCAGGGAAGTAAGTATCTGCAAAGGTATATCAATAAACTGTGCAGCTTGTTAAAACATTCTGAATTGGGAAAATCCCGATGTTTAATGGCATAGTAGCACATAGCGTACTTCTTAATTCACTACAGCTAACTTGTAGTTGCTGCTCTGTTGACAGTTACACCTGTGCCTTCTCGCTGACGTCAGTCAGGTTTATATGGAAGTTAAGCAAGACCAGTAATAGGCACTAAACATAAAATGTTCTGTTTGTAAAGAAAACAATGTGTGCAGAAAGGAATGAGTATCAAGAGGGTTTAAAAAGTTTTGGCATATTATTAAGAGGAAATATTTAACAAGATGGTTAAACTTTAAACTAAAAATATTTTCCCATTGGCTTTATTAAAAATATCTCTTTAGATTTTAAATGAGAAAAAGACACCTATAGATGAACTGTAGTCACCATGACAACAATTTAAACTCACAAAACACATAACAGTATTACTTGCCAGCATAGTTAGCTTACAAGCTAGCACATCAAGTCAGCAGAACACAGACTATCCCACTTCACCTAAAATCATATATTTTTATTCTGTCTTAATACATGAGCAAACCATAGCACAATAATTTTTGTGAATTTCATTTGAATAACTAAAACCTTTTCTTTTAAAGACAAGTCTTTTTTTGGGAACTGTGATTGTCTGCAATTTTCACTGATGTTTGTGAGAACAGAGAGAGATAACTTTCTTGACTGTGCAGCTGGGGTGTTTATGTATTTCTTCGCAGAATTAGGGGAACCAGAGATGGCAATGACCTACCAGTACCAAGTCATGCAGCCATATCTTTTGCCAATGAAAAAAATATTCCCCAAACTACACTGAGTGTTATTGTCTGGTCTAGTTTTAAAAGTTTAAAGCTATGTAGATTCCATTGTTTCCCTTGGGAGCCCAGTTTGTTTCACTGCCAGGAAGCTTTCCTGATGTTCAGCCTCAATTTTTCCATGTTTAATTTCAGGCTATTAATATGAGAGTCTCATACTGGATAATGATTCTACTTTTTGTTTATGATCTCAAAATATTTGTAGATGCTGTCAGTCTAGTCATATGTGAACTAATCTATACTTAATTATTTTTAACTTTCCTCTTTGAGTCTTTCAAGCTCCCTGTTAATGCTTTCTTTGAGCAATTTCTACTTTCCATGGATTTGCTTTGTTATAGGAAAACTTAATTCTGTTTTTTCTTATACCAAAGTCATAGGAGAAGTAATGCTCTCTTTCTTTTCCAAGATGTAGTTAAACATCTCTGAATTACAGGATTCTTTTTAGTGACATGCCTGCATGAATATTTGGTGCCCTGAAGTCTATCTCAGTAGTTCTCATTTTCAGCTCTCTCTCCTCTTGAAATACATATTGAAATATGTTCTCTCACATTTTGCTTAGCCTCCGATGCTGTGAGATTATTTTCATAATGTTGTTTTCTATGCATTTGCAATACCTTTTAAATCCTCTTTGTTCTCACCTGACTTGAAATCTGAAAATTTCATTAATGTTTTTCCATTATTTACATGATAAGTAAAAAAAAAAAGTTTTAGTCCTGGATATTAGCAAACATACAGCATGATGTTGCTCTGTTTATGATTTTCATGCCAATTTTCAATTCTCCAAGCTACCTTCCTTTGCGAGCCAATTTGAATTGTATTTCCAGGTATTTGAGTGTCCAAATCTTTCTGGAAATCTGGTGATATAATTTCTACTCTACTTAGTTCATCTACTTGTTTTACTGCTCCATCATGAAGGCCTTTGAGATTACTTGGTTCAGTCCTTATAAAAACCAAAAAGCTAAATTGCTTACGATTCCGTAATTCCCCAGCTAGTTCCCCAGCTAATCAGTGTGCTTATCAGTAATCTTAATGTATGTTCTGAATTACTAGGGACCTACAAATTCAAATGACTTGTTAATAGCTGCCAGCGTCACAATTTACTTCCTTCGGTTATAACATTTACTTTTCAGAGGTCTCCAGTTGCTATTAGGTATGTATATTGTCAGTATACCGGCAAGATTTTGGGGGTCTTGTTTTTTTTGCTAATTTCTTCCAGATAGGTGTATTTGGAGCACTCATTGATACATATGAAATTCTTTCCTATGTAAATCTGTTCATGATGATTATTGTGTTTAACAAGAAAGAAAATCTGAAGACCTGGCTTATAGGAAGTTCTTACAGGAGATTGACTTTGATCAGTGCAGTTTAAAAGTAGTGGTGGATTTAAAGGACTATTTGGATACATCTATTTGTATCCTGGCAGATTCATAGTAATTAGCTAATTTAAGACCATGCCTTTAAAAGCTACATTTAGACCACCTCAATGCCTAGAAGAAACTTTGTAAATCTTACCTTCAAAGCACACAGAGAAGTTAATTATCCCAATACTGGAGTAATTCAAGTAGCTGTGCTATGGGATTCGCTGTCTGCATAGTTCTTGGACCTACTGAGTTTATGTACGCTAACTAAGGGTTTTATGCAAATCTCTGTCTGAAGTATTTGATCAGTTCTTATTAGACATGGATACCTTCATCTCACTCCTCAGTCAATACTTCCTTGGAGCAGAAGAAGTACCCTCTGACTAGATTCTTAATTCCTAACCCGATGAAAGTGCGTGGCACTGAGGGATTCCCTTAGCAAGGCACTGGCAGTAGCAGTCACCAGAGCACTCGTATGAACAACAAAGTAGTTTCTTTAAGAAAATGGCAGCTGAAAGTAAATATCAGGGAACTATTTTAGGAATAAAGGAAGTAGGTAAATGAAAGGCAGACTTATAAGAGCAACTAGTTTTTTATGGAAGAGGTGTTCCTGACACATGCAAGACAGACAAAGATAAAAGCTCTAACTCACTTCTTATAATGGAAAGGAACATACAATTTTCTGGTAGGAATCCAGTTTGCAGGATAGTACAGTGAGCTTTATACCCTTCGCTGAAAGTTAAGTGTTAAAAAAAAAAAAAATCTCTTAAATGTATTGCACACAGTTCTGTAGTCTGTAGGTAAAACCTTTTGATGACTTACATAGGTGACTGTGGGTTAAAAAGGACAAGTATTTTGCTGCTGCATGTAGTGCTAACAGGGTTTCAAATTGTGAATTATAAATATGTTAAGAATGACTAGGAGCAAGAAACAAAATGAGCAAGGAACAAAAAAGAGATCATCATGACATTTTATAAATAAATGATGAATGGTTCTTTACACAACATAACATTATACTGAGGGATTCCTTGCCAAAGGACGTTGTGGATGCCAGAAGTTTACACGGGTGCAGAAGGAGACTGATCAACTTCATAGAAGAGTAATATATTTCTAGATACATAGAAACCATCTCTGTGTCAGGGAGTCCTTGATCCCCACATGGCTGGAGGCTGGGAGAGTGTCCAGTATCACTGTATACTACTTATGCTCTTCTTCTCTTCCCTCGACATCTGCTTTTGGCCATTTTCAAAACTACATACTGAGCTAGATGGAATTCTATTGTGACCCAGTATAGATGTGCTTATGTTACTAAGAACAAAAATAAAAGCATATGATGTCAGTTTTTGCTGAAAAGCTCATAAACTAATAAGATTTCACTAGAAAGGCTGAAGAAAGGAAAAAGGAAAGGGAAGAGACCAATGTTGCTTGAGTTAGGAAGATACGTTTGATTTAACATCTAGAACTAATAAAGACCTGAGGCATTTAACCAGCAGCATAATCAGGTGGGCAAAATTCATACCCCTTTCTTTAAAGTCTGCAGAAGCCAGTAAGAACCACAGGGTGATTAAAGGAGGTCCACTGTGTTTAATAACTCAAAATTAACTCATACTCTCAGTTATCAGTAGCAAAGACTACTTTAACTTCATTCAATTAAGTAGATAAGCAGCTGTTTCATATCTTCTTTTTCAAGGTCCCAAGCTTATTCTAGTTATTATAGCTTATTGTAATGATTTTCCCATCAGTAAAGGTAACTTTACAGGAAAATCTAGCAACTGATCTGATAGTCATGAAGAAAGAGTTTTTTAACAGCCTTTACTGGGTTGCAGATCATAGAATTGTAGAATAATTCAGGTTGGAAGGGACCTCTGGAGGTCTTCTCTACTCCCACCCCCAAAGCAGGGCCCACTTTGATCAGATTTTTGGACAGTATTGTTCAGCTGACTTTGGAAGAAGGGGGTCCTCCTTGGAGTCCAAGGATGGAGATAATAATGTAATTTAGTGTTGTTCTTTTTAAAAAATCTATCATTAGCTAAAGAACACTGGCTTTATCACCTGTTTCACAATGAATAGTACACATACTTTAGCTGATAGGTTGCCATGAAACATGCTTATCAAAGAGAATACGTCATGCTTACTGAATTCTGGGGCATGAACATCTGGGGGAAGTACAGTAGTTCTCTTTCTGGAAAATAATGTAACATTGTGTTGAGAAAGCTTGGCTATTTCTTGTGTAGTAATGAAAAAAACACAAGTCGGCAAATGCCATTGCACCATAAAGCATAAATCAATGAAGTTTAAGCACTGCAGTATTGAAGTTTCTGAAATAAATCCTCCAAAACTTTAAGTTGTACAAAAAGACTGGAAGAATTAAAAGTATTTCACAATCCGCATGTAGTTCCCCTGTCATATTCTGAATAATCTGTTCTAATGTTGTGTCATTGCAGCATGGGTAACTCTCAAAATTAAGGCCCTCGTGTGTCAAGCTACTTGCTTATGTATATCCTCTTATTTGGGGATCTAGCGAGAAGGCACTGAGGTACACTTCTAACATGCAAAGGAATTGGCAAGCAGACAAGTTTTTCTATAAAGATGATCTGACATGCCACCAGGTACATCTGTGTGCCAGCGCGCACGTTGCAGCCTGTGGTCAGTAGCTGGCGAGGTTCTGTGCTCTGCCTCCTGGGGATCTGCAGAAAGTAACCAAGAAGATCCACGTGATATCTCTGCTTGAAAAATATCGTGGGGGGAGGAAGCAGACTGGAAAGAGTTGGTGGTCATTGTTTAGCTTCAGCAAGAGCAGTTGCAAAATTTTATGCAAGTGGTCAGAATAGGAGAGCCCAGCTAACTGTTCTGACACTCGAATCTGTGACGTTTAAACGTGGAAGTAGGCTGTTGACTTAAATGGGCTAGTTGTGACCTTAGAGTTACACGCATAGTTAAATAGTCTGCTGATTGAAGGATTAATTCTGTCTTTTGTTTGCTGATAACTGGTCTGATTTACACATCAGAAAAAACAGTTATGAATTCAAGTTGTACATTTGATATAGTCAAACATTTGAACTTCTCTGTCAAGCAATACGTACCTCTGACATAGCAGGAAGAATGTGTTTAGCATCTGGGCAGACTCAATTAGAGAAAATAAGGCAAGAGGCATCTGCTTGTAAGTGCTTCGTCTGTTCCTCCTTAGGTGTGTGTGGGACTTCTGGTAGTTTCAGGAAACTACTTCTCCCACTAGTCACTTCATATGCCTTTATCATCGCTTGTGGGTGGAGTTTCCCCCATCTACATGGCAGATGAGAATTTTGGACAGGCAGTCATCACAGGAGTTCTTAACTGAGCTCAAAAATATCATATTTTAGGTACAAAAACTTTTCAAGAACATAGTGAATTAAGATATATATTTTAGTTTGGTTCTGTGGAGTTTATTTATAGATGGGGATAAGATCTGAGAGCAATAAATTGTGGAGACTTTTCAAATGAAAAATGTAGCTAAATAATCAGAATTTCTTCATCGTACCTTTCAGTGGGATTCCTATCATTGGCATGTAAATACTAAAAGAAAAGTAAATGTTTTTAAAAGTATGTCTTGAGAATACTTCTGAGGTTAGTAGTTGTTGCGGTTTAACCCCGGCTGACAACCAAGCACCACACAGCTGCTCGCTCACTCCCCCCTGGTGGGATGGGGGAGAGAATCAGAAGAGTAAAAATGAGAACACTCGTGGGTTGAGATAAAGACGGTTGAATAGGTAAAGCAAAAGCTGTGCACGCCAGCATTCATTCACTACTTCCCATCGGCGGGCAGGTGTTCAGCCATCTCCAGGAAAGCAAGGCTCCATCACGCGTAACAGTTTCTTGGGAAGGACAGATGCCATCACTCTGAACGTCCTCCCCTTCCTTCTTCTTCCCCCAGCTGTATATGCTGGCCATGACATCATATGGTATGGAATATTGCTTTGGTCTGTTGGGGTCAGCTGTCCCAGCTGTGTCCCCTCCCAGCTTCCTGTGCACCCCCAGCCTACTCGCTGGTGGGGTGGTATGAGAAGTAGAAAAGGCCTTGACTCTGTGTAAGCCCTGCTCAGCAGTAACAAAAACATCCCTGTGTTATCAACACTGCTTTCAGCACAAATCCAAAACATAGCCCCATACTAGCTACTGTGAAGAAAATTAACTCCATCCTAGCCAAAACCAGCACATTCTCCACCCCTTATTCCATACCATTTACCTCATGCTCAGGTCCCACACTATCCAATACAACCTCATTAACCACCACCCCCCTTCCCACCCTTTGATATAATACACAGATATAATTTCCTTAGTCTATGGACCACCCCAATAAAATGTCCATAAAAGGTCTACAAATGTCCACAAAATATCCATTGAGTTCATTTAGTCCGTGACTTTGGGCTCCATCTGTTATGCTGGTCACTCAGGACAGGAGAGGTGGTGTGTTGCATGGAGTTATTGGGCACCAAAGCCAGCTCAGGTTGAGTCACTGTTGCACTTGCACTGCTTCTTGTAAGACTTGTCCTCCACTGGTTCGGGTGGTTCCTGCTATAGTAATTCCTGTAACATGCAACTCAAATCATGGGTTACAACAATTTAAAGGTATATCCATTACAATCTCCACCCCTGGCCCCTTTGGACCAGGTTATAGGATTTAACATAGCATAGAACTCCTCTCCTTGCTCCTAGCCTGGCTAGCAACAAGGACTTCCTGCTATAGTAATTCCCATAATATGCGACTCAGATCCTGGGTTGCAACAATTTAAAGGTATTTCCATTACAATCTCCACCCCTGGTCCCTTTGGACCAGACCATAGCGTTTAACATTGCAATGAACTCCTCCCCGTGCCCCTGCTCTGGCTTGGACTTATCCACAGACTGCAGTTCCTTAGGGTTGTACTTGCTCCAAGTGGAGCCATATCTATGAGCCACAGTCACTCCAGGGGTACACCTGCTGCAGCATAGACTTATCCACAGCCACGGTTTCTTTGAGGTGCACCTGGTCCAGCGTGGCCTTATCCGTAGGCCACAATGCCTTCAGAGATATACGTTCTCCAGTGTGGCCTTACCCACAGCCACAGTCCCTTCAGAAGTAAACCTGCTCCAACATGGCTTACCCATGGCTGCAGTCCCTCCAGGGGCGTACCTGCTCTGTCGTGGGCCTATCCATGGCCACACGCTTTGAGGTGCTCCAGCATGACCTCATGCACAGCCACTAATGCTTTGAGGTGTACCTGCTGCAGCATGGACTTATCCACAGCCACAGATGCTTCGAGGTGTACATAAGTCCAGCGTGGACTTCTCCTTAGGCCACAATTCATTAGTTCAATGAATCTGTTGAGAACTGATTTACCACATCATGATCATTTTGAACATGATGCAGCTGAAAATCAGTACTTTTTGTCAGACTGATTATGGTTTGTGGCACTCTAGAATCATCTGTCTTTAATTTAAGAATTAGGAAAGATAATAAGGGTAATTTTCTTATAGTGAAAAGATTGACTTTGCGATTTATGACAGATCGGTGATTACATGTGGCTTACCTATTTTATTTTTCAATATTATAAATACATTGAATGAAAATATACCATAGTTTCCAATAGGATTACTGCCATGTACATTTGATATCCTTCGAATTCGTTTGCATTGAGTAATAAATTTTTCTTGGACTACTTGAGCTACTGCATTTTAAAGAAAAGGCAGAACAGTAATGAGCAAAGTCAAAGAAAAAATGACTTTTTTTTTGGCAAGTTGATACACTTTCTATATTCATTGATCCTTGATTTAATTACAAGAAATCTGCATTAAATAACTCCTTTGGAGTGAAATGATTATTATAATCAAGTACCTTACTCAAAATTTCAACTTTTCTCAATTTTTCAAAATCAATATTAATATTGTAGTTTCTTCAGTGAATGTTAGTTACCTGCAAATATTATGGATCTACTGTATTGTAGCAGTTACAGCATCTGTTTTTTGTCATTTGCCTGTGCTATTCAGTAAGGAAAGAAAATGTGTGTATGATGTAACTGAATTTTGTTTGAATTTTGCAATGAAATGTGGCATTTTAAGTTAGCTCTTTGTTCATATTTAACCATCTGATAGGTCTGGCACAATCAACCCCTCTGAAACCTTTTTTTTTTTTTAAGCTAGAGAGCAGTATGACCATGTCAAGCGAAATAGAGATGACTTATCAGAGAGTATGGCAGAAAGATGGTTTAAAGACTGGAATGCACGTACCAGGACTGGAGCTTACAGGAAACGTTTTGAACTTCATTTAAAAGTTAGGTTTGGCCAGGCAGGTAGTTTTCAGTAGTCAGTCACTGTGGTGTCTTGAGGCTGTAGTTTTGGGCAATGTAGCTAACTCCCTGCTGGTTTTCCAGCGTATGGGAGAAACGCAGGGCACAGGGTGGCAAGAGTAAGCCTGTGAGCCAAGAGAGCTGTGTCCTGTTTCCCATGACCCCGGCACCTATCTTCTCATGTTCCTCAGTATCCCTATTTGTACAACAGAGATAAAATTCGGTGTGTAAGTCTCAACTTGTTTATAAGATGTCACAATATCCTTGGATAGAAAGCGATATGAAAATATAATCTATTCTACCAAATACAACCCCACACTACCACACTCTTCCACTCTATTTTAATGTTTTAGCACAGCTAATTTCTGTGCAAATAAACCGTCTTGACAAAAGCGAAGACGTTAACTCACAAGAAATAAATTAAGTACATATTGTCACAATGATAGGAATCCATACAACTCTTTGGCAAACAAGTTTATACGTAATTTACTCCTAGGTTAGCTTCTAAACAAGACGCCTTTGGATTCAAACACTTTTAATAGATTTTTTTTTTAAAAAAAAATCTCTAATAATTAAAAGGAAAATAAATTAGGAAATTTAGATAACCTGCTGGTTATATCTATACAGCATAGAAACTCTTAATCATGTATTCATTGTAAAATGTGAAGAACCACTCATTACTACATTTATATGAATTGCTGCTTTTTGCTCAATACTGAATGTAGAAGCCAAATAAATATGCAACTTTTAAATTTCTTTAACCACAAATAAGAAATTGGTAGGATTCTGCAGAATTTTTAGTAAACTTTTAATTGAGATCTGACTAACTTGAAACAGCTTTTTAGAAATTATTGATGATAGAGCAACCCTTTCCGAGGTGGCATAGTTAGGGTGATGGCAGAGCAGAATATGGAGGTTATAAAAGAAGATCAAATAGCTCATTGCTGATTCTTTAGGGCCTTTTACTTGTAATTCTAAATGATCAAATATGACAAATTGACTGCAGATTTCTTCTGAAAGTATTTTTTTCAAGCCATTTAATGATTGTTAGATTTCTATTTTTATGAAAGATCTCCACAAAACGGTTACTTTCACAAAACATATGTTTTCTATGTGAGCGTGTGCTTTTTTTTTTTTTTAATGAAAAACCATCTTTTAAGTCAGAACTTATTTTTTATTTTGGAAAATTCAAAAATCAGATTTGACATTCTCCATAAAATTCTAGACTATTTCTAAAAGCGCAAAGTAACCTAAAATCACTGTATTTTTATAAAAAAAAAAAGGTTTTGTTTATTCTCTGTTTTTCACATTCACATAAATACTTTCTAAAGTTAAAACCAAGCACAAAGCAGGTTTATATCTTTTTATTTGAAAAATCACTGGGTCAGATTCATAGTTTTAACGGCATGACCCATCCTTGTTGAAAAGGATAAAAATTACAGGATGAGGTTTTATTTTATACTTCAAAGTTCAGTTTAAGACGTAATTTAAACTATCGGCATCTGGACATAATGTATCTCCCGGCTTAAAAGAAGAGTAAGCGAGTTATATAAATATTACATGATGTGAAGACAAGAAGGAGAAAAATTTCCCTTGCACTGAATGTCCTTGCTTAGTTACTACAAGATATGAACAGTAGTTTTTTTTTCTCTTGTTCCCAACATCATTTTTTGTATTTTACCTTCCTGTGAAGAAATTCTTCTGGCTGTGGAATGTGCAGGGCATGAGTGTCCCTGACCTTGAAGGGAATTCCTGTCAGGACTCATGAGACTTCAGCACTTCCAGGCCTTTGCAGCTGCCCTGTCCCAGCGTTCGCTGAATTGAACAGTTTTCTAGGCAATCCATCTGGCTCAACCACAGTCAATGAATAAATACATCTCTCAGCAGAAAGTACGTCAAAAGCGGCGGGGCAGTTAACTATGAATTAAACAGTGGCAGTTACTCCTCTCTCAGGAAACAGCAGGATGAGACTGTGATCTTTTCAGGGTTTTCCGTAGCAAATAGTCAGGAAAGGTCAGGGAGCTGGGAACTTTCATACAGTTTTACTACCATTATACTCCTCTGCTGATGCACCAGTTCTTTTTCTATCTTTCGCTTCTATTTTCTTTTGGTACCTGTTGTTATGATGGAGTTTCAGTAATGCCAGTAGCAGCATGTACATAAGCAAAAGTGTAATAAAATCAATATGCCAGACTGATGGATGGGCCCTGACATAAAAAGGGTGAGACCCTTTGATCTTATTTGGGGCTTTTTGACCAATGAGAACTCTGAAGTATTTTGTACAATGAAGGTATGGTCAAATACCTGACAAATGATTTTCTAACCTCTAGAAACACATTCAGAGACATATTGCTGTGAAGAATCTTCTTCAGAGGTCACTGAGTGGCTAAGACGCCTTTGTATAATTATTGAGAGTTCGGTGCCAAGGCAGAATCACAAGTGAAGAAAAGAATATCCTCTTAACTTTAGCTCTACTTTTCAGCTGACATTCAGTGAGATACAGCTCATGTGGTGCACAAAGAAAACATTGTTCCATGTTGTTTCTTATGTTTACCCCAAACATACAGACTTTTTCAAAATCGGTTTGACTATAGGAATTAATAGCCAAATTTAGATAAAACCATTTGCTCGGAATAACTTTGGAATCTCTTAAAATTAGTATTATAGGGCACTTGGGTTTCTGGGAAGGTTTTATTTTAGTCTCCAGTGACGTGATATGGCATGCTCTGCAATTCTGCAGCAAAATAGCTGGCGCTATTTGAAAAGTACAGTTTAGTAGTATTTTCCATTGTTCACAAATGAGGCTTTCTGATTTAACAAATAGGACTTCTTTCCTTGGAAAACTGTAAATATTACAATTATAGATTTGCAGCAGAGCCAATTCAAAAGTTCTCAGAAGCGCAGGCTAAACTTAATTTTGTCGCAGCATCGGGACAGCCATGTTCAGGTCTCTACTGTGCAGCTACGCCAGACGCTGTGCTGTGTGGGGCCGGCGGCACTTCTGACGTCTTTAAGTGGGAAAGAAGTATGAGAGGGTCACTAGGATCTTAAAAGAGCTGAAGCAGGTGTCTGAATTATTGCCAGGCCAGTATTTTGCTATGTCTTATAGACCCTTTATATGTTTTGATGGTTTCCTAAAAAATAAAGCAAGCAGTCTAATTTTAGTGGAATAGATTCTATAAAGATAGAAGGGTGTGTCTATTTATATTACTTTTATAATGACTTTTTAGGAGAAAACTTCTTCTATATAGCAATAGCAGTGCCATAGGCCAGAAGCAAAGTCAAATAACCTCTAGTAGCTGGAAGCTCTCTAAAGCAGCGTAAGATGGTTGTATCTCACTTTTTACAGAGTTGAGTGAATAGTGGTAAAAGAAAAGAACTGCCGTCTTTGATGACTCTCAAAACCAGAATGTCTCAATTTGAACATATAAAACTACTAAATTAATTACTTGCATACATACCAGAGATGTTTTCCACAGTCTGAACAAATTCATTTTCTAGTTTGTAGTAGGTAAAATGGCATTGAATTAACAAATGCTTTTTTCTTTAAAAAAAGAAAAAGATACTAACAGTTTATGTATAAGGGTATTGGGTACAGTGGCCATGAATCCATTCATACCTGCACAATTATATTCATACATTTCTAATGATTTTCAGAACCTCATGAAATGGAAAGGTCATAAGTATTATTGATCATCCCTTTAAGGATGGTATTTGTACTATGATCATGGCAAATATCAGAGAGACTCTTGAGGTGGCTGTAAATTCTACATACAGAAACTGCCTAGGAAATTTACTTTGATTGGTTTAATAAATTCCGTTTAGTGGCCTGTGGTATAAAGTATTGTGCCTAAATTATAGTCTATAATTTTATATACATGAAGCAGGGGAGCTAAGGAGAGCTAAAGCTAAGACATGTACCTCCTGTCAGATAAACCTTTTGAACTCCCTATGGTCCTAGTTAGAGTGGGAATGCAGATTCACTGAATCCAGCCAGGGTATTTTCGTAATTATCCATTTAGATGATCATTCAGTTATTTCTTGTCAGCCGCTGATTCCTCTTCTCCAACTATAAGTGTTAGCTTGACATAAAAATATGTCTCTGATGTCCAGTATCCATCTTACTTGTACAATTTGAACTTTCTAAAAATATTCTTGTTTTGTAAATTAAATAAGTTTTGGACCTCACATAGAATCATAGAGCCTAAAAAGTGTGATTGAACATGATAAACTGTATTTTTAAATTATTGTGTGTTGTTTTTGGTTTTTTTTTAAAACAGGGTAAGGTGATAAGCTATTTTTTAAGATGCTATCATTTTATGTAGCCTTTTATTATGAGCTCATTTCTGAAAATTGTCTTTATGATAACCATCACTTTTAAACAAGTTTGTCCTTCAGTTCCTTTCCTGTCCTCACATAAAAATACCTGGGTGTGATTTGGAGGGATTTTAAGGTCAAATGAGCAGATGCCATGAGAAGGACAGGTGAGACACGATTCCAGCTTCGCTCGTGGCGAGCAGCGATGTCAGTCCTGTTCCTCGAGGGCAGGTACCATCTCTCATAGCTGACTGAGAAAAAAAATCTCAGCTGGTCTCTCCCCAGGGAATCACAGCATGTCCTCGGTTCGGGGGGGCGAGAGAGGTGACTGGGAAGATTTAGTACTGGGAGACAGGAAAGGCGAGGAGGGAGATCCTTACACTGGAGCACTCTCATGTTCCCTGGGTGACCTGGTAGTCAGACCTACTAACTAATAAATTGGATTAGGAGCATAGAGTCCAAGCTAGGTCTACAGGGCATAGTTGATCTCAAAAGAGAACTACAAAAAAAATTACTATACATTTTTTCTGATGGGTTTGGTTCCCCTTTACGTTATGGTCAGTACGTTATTTGCCCAGCAGTGAAGGCAGATTTAGTCTGTGCTCCTTTAATACCATGTTAGTGGTGAAAAAGATTTTGGTGTTAAGAATGTATGTTGCTTTCCTATGCGTGTTAGTCAGGCATCACGCTTGACTGAGAAGCGAAATAAAACCTGGGCACAGTAGTAAATGACAAGGCCTTCTTTGTTAAACCAGGTTATAATCAATCGCAAAAGGTGAAAAATCATAGAAAACAAGGGATAATTGTGCTCCCGACATCTCAGAAGACTGCAGCACATATGCACTTTCTCTGTCTCCGTCTCTCTGGCTTTCTCTCTCTTTTTTTCTGTTCTTCTCACAACACATGTACGAGACCAGGCTTTTTATGTCATACTGCAGCAGTAGCACCATCCCACACACTCTCTGTCTCTGAAGAAATGTAACCCTTCTCCCGTTTATCTTCAAGTAGATTTCAGTGATTTCTGAACTGAATATCTTCTGTTTGAAGGAGCATATATCTGCTTAACCTGTAAAGAAATGACAGCCTAGGCTTGCATCAGTCGCTCCAATACAGGCATCTAGAGCCATTTGAGACACCTAAGGGTGCCCGAGACATCCACCCAGGGCTGGCAGATATGACACAGGACCTGCAGGACACCTGCGCTCTTCTGGAGCAGCAGCTGGGGACCAGGTGAGATACTCCAGGGCATCTCCAATGGCGCAGGATGCCTGTCTTGGATAAGTGATTTGAGCCTCCTGTTTCTGGGCATAATGTATATTTAATGTATAAGATGACTAATCAGAAATTAAGTTCCTGGGTTTGTTTTTGTTTTGTTCTGAGGCCGAGTTGTACAAATCTGTAATTACGTTGTCTCCCTCTTGATGCTAATGGAACTGCTTATACACGTAATTGCTTACTGTTGTGGGTAAAATGTACATGACTGAGCTCTCCAGTCTCCAGTCTGGCTATGCAGCAGCTGTTCTTGACGGGAACTTTGATAAATGACAGACCATTCAAAATTTGTCTTGTTCACAATATTAAAGGAGCAAAGCCACACAACTTTTAGAGCTAATAACTAAAAATGAACATGTATATTTACACAGAAGGCTTTGCACTTTAGGGCTTGTAAAATCTTCTGTCAATTCTGGCAGCATACGATTTGTGAAAGAAGCAAAAGACTAGATTATATAGCATCTCTCTCTGAGACCAGATTTATGTTTCATGTGCCAGAACAACATTAAGCAAATCCTCTTCTTCCTGCTAAAGAAGCTAGCCAGTTTGTAGCTCTCGAGAATTTTCTTTTTTCAGTGATAAACATTACTTTGAAAACTTTTCCATGCACCTGGGTAGTGACCAAAGACAACAAATAACGGAACAGGAAACCATAATTCAATTCTTTACTATATAGAAAGCTTTGCAGATGACCTAAGCAGCTACATTATTTATATGCACTGGCTTTTTAAAGAGGTTGATATGTTCTTTTTGCTGATGGAAATGGAAAATCTGTCTCTTTTGGTGTATTCTGTGTACACTTAATCGGCTTTTAATCCTCTCCATAGCTATGTGCCTATATTGCTTTTCCTTCTATTTCAGAGAACAAGACAGAAAAACAGGCATAAAGCATTCCCAGCAAGATGCCTTTCAAACATACAAATGTCACAGACTGAACTGGCTGCACGGCTTTAAATGCTGAGGATTTAGAGCAAAATCAGTATAAGAGGGACCTTTCTGTTATTACTTAAACATTTCCTTGCTTGGGATGGGTATTGGTAGCAGTTGTGGTATGTTATAGTTTTATTATGAATGCTGCTTTTTTTTTTTTCTTTTCCATATCTAAGGTTAATTACCCATTTTCTTAATGCTTTTTCAAGTCTGATTTAAGGTTTTCTTAATAATTGAAATTTTAACATGATGTCAGAGCTGAAACTTATGCCAAACCTCAAACGTGAGGACAGACTGGATTGCCATGTAGATTGGCTCCTTTCCTTTGACCCAGCTTGAGAAAGCACGCAGGCAGCAAAGCAACTTCTGGCACTGTTTGTTGGGTCATGGGAGGAAGCCAAGTCCTCCAGTACAACAGGTATATGTAATTCCTTGGAAGTGCTTCCTTTACAGTGACACGTAGAAATATATCTCAAAAAAAAAAAGAGATGAGAAGAAAATTATTCATTTACTGTGGCAGTAGTTTTCCTTCTTTCTTTTTTTCTGCTTGGGCAGGTCCCAGACGTTTGCAGCTACGTGACCTCTCCAGCTGATACCAATGGCCAGCTATCTGTATTGATAGGGAGGTTAAAGTTCAAGGGATCTTTTGGCATTATGCCAGTTATGATTCTTCAAGCAATTTAATACAGTGTTTCTTTCTGACATTTATAGATATTTTCGGTTGATGTGTGTCTCTCTAGAGACAAAGAACTGAAGCTGAAATTTTCTATCATTCTGTCAAAAATGACTGAACAAAACAGGAACAAAAATCTACATTCTGCCTTCAGGAACTTTTAAAACTTCTGTATAGTAGATACAGTATGCTTCAGTTCTCCAGAACCTTCATCTTTTTTTAATTCATCCAGTCTAGAAAATCTGTCTTCTAAACATACATTGGTAGTATGGGATCAAGACCTGCTAAATATTTGTAATTAATATTTATTGCAGTTCCTGGCAAGAGGTATGGAATGCAGAAATCCAAATCTGTTGGGGTGAGCAGATCCTTAGATCAGGTACTTTTGCACAAGACAAGAGCCTCCTGCACAAGACATCTCTCCTGTTCTAGAGAGATGACAATTACGTGTCCAGTCTAGCTGGCTCCATAGAGTCAACTGGATCACTAGATTAAATCTTGAATCTATTGATATAAGTGGATAATTATTCCTGTTCTGTTGGAAGTGGAGCTAGCTTAGAAATTATAGTTATAATACGTATATTTATGCGTAAATAGCTCTTCCTAGGTGGCCTGAGCTTAAAAGATAGGATTTATCACCCTTTGTTGGAGCTGAAAACATGTCCACAGTGGTTTAAAATAACATTGGTAATAATTTATTGATTAGCTATAAGAGGAAATCTAATGTTGTTAAAAGGAACATGAATGGGAACTTAATAGGTTCATTTATTTTCCTTATGCATTTTTACATATCTGATTTTTGTTCCTCCTTCTCTGTCGATGCTTTACTACCTGCTCCTCTCTGAAAAGATGAGTCAATTGCCTTAAGTATGCACACAAAGAAGCTACAGAATCGTGAATTAATATGCTTCTTTTCGTAGCTGGACGTCCTGGTTCTTATTCCATCCTGGTGTCCTAGTCTGAGTGGCCATGAGTGAACCGGATTATAAAATCATTGAGACTAGGAACTAGGACCAGGCTGTTGTTTGTTGTTGGGCTGCTGAGACTTCCCCTGATAAAACAGACATTCAGGAATCGGCTGATATATACTTACATCAGCTAAGCAGAGGTCTAATGTACTTACTGATTTAGAGAAGCAGAACGATCCTTATCAGATGGCCCAGAGGCTGATGCATGTGAGAATCAACTGCTGAAGACATAAAGCTGTTCTGTCATGTACCACTGCGAACATTCAGAAAAAAGCAAAGTGACTGCCAAATGCTTCCACTGTTCTGTGCTCTGCGGATAAGAGGTTTTTGACAAAATACAGGCTTGCTTTTCATAAGAAAATGCCAATTATTCAAACGCAAAAGCTTTTATGATACTGTATAATTTTCAGTGAAATTTTGGTTGAAAAAAGATGCATACTCATAGTCTACTTGATAAACTACATTATTTGGAAATAGAGTTTTGTTTTCTTTCTGGGATATACTGAAAGGTCTGAGGAAGTTCTTGTGCTTTTGTTTACTGTGTTAAGTGATATGAATGCCTATAGCATTAGGTGTAAACATAAATGTCAAATATTGAGATTATGTCAAATCTGAATGTGGAATAGAACATGTGACTTTAGGACAACCACCGTAACATATTGGTTTACTGTCGTTACTACAAAATCTCATTTTAAATTTTAGAATGATAGCTAAATCTAGCAGCTAAATAAAAACAGTCCAGTTCTATAGAAGGATGCTGTAAATGATCTGGCAGATCACTTAATTATACTGTCTAATTCAACAGGAGAGGAACTGCAGGGACATTTTTTTATTAATAGAGAGAAGGCACTACCATGAATCCGTTTTACAACAGTGTTTATCTTTTCAATAATTATGAGCAGCTAGTTAAATGCAATGACAGGTCTAATAAACAGAGATTCTATAGCCGTTGTGAATAGGATTATCATGGTATATTTATCTTAGTTTCTTTTTAAAACTCAAAATCTCTAAAGGTCTGAAAAACCTCTTAACTGACTTTTACAGGGTTCCTATAATCCTATTTATAAAAGAAAAGTTTCCATGTTCATTCACTGATGTAGGTCTGCAAAATAGTGTTTAAAGGTTTTTCTGTTTAAATAAGATTTGTGAGACAATATGTTTTGGAAAAGTGCCACAGTTTTACGAATGTGGGATTGGGAAGTGCTGACAAGATTCAGAAAGGCAACTCAAAAACTGCCTTATTCATCACAAGAAAACATTGGAGCAAATCTGAAGAAAAAGTAATTATAATTTCCAAAGCAGACCCAGGTCTAACGTATTAAATTTACAGTGTTATAAGGGGTGCTGCTGAAAAACACAGTGATACTTAAGGTAGCATTTATTCCACCGCCAGCAAAGAGAGGAAAATTTGGAGTGCTTTTATAGGACACCTAAAATTGGTAGTTTAAGACATAATTTTTAAGCCTTCTGCTAGTAGAAATCTGGTGGAGTTAAATGGAGTGTGCATAAAAGGATTGCAAAATCAAATAATTATTTTGTTAAAGAAGATGTGTTTTCCTCTTAGAATATTTCATGTCATTTCAAAATCATTGTGCCATGTACCCAATTTATAATTTGGAGCTTGGAAGGCTATATTGCTAAAAAACAAACCCCAGCATTGCAACAGAAACCAGCTATCCTGAGCAAGTCAATTTTTGGTATGTAACAAGAGTAGCGGTGAGGAAAGGAAAGGTTGTTCTCAATGAAGTTTAGTGCTAAGTCACAAGTTCCAATAATCTGGATATGTACATGTGGATATAGTAAGAGACAGCTTGGTACTTGTGTTGTTTGAGAAATACTTGTAGAATGAATCCTTCTTCTCTGCGTGGGAGAGCTGTTCTGTCTCGCGAGTCCTGGAGTCCCACCTTGCTGACACCAGGCGCTTGGCTCAGCCGCCTGCCTCTTGGGCTCTGTGGGACACCAGCGTAGCTCTGCTCATGCTGGGGCTTTCAAAGGAGTCTGTCTTGAATTCTTTGTCAGCCAGGCTTGTAGTGAAAAGAAGATATACTACAGGATTTACTGTCTCAAACTGATATAATTTATGATTTTGTGTATTTTCAGGACTGAAATGTTGCGAATGAATTAAGTGTATTTGAAGCACGAATTGTGCTTCATTGGTGACAGCAGTAAAATATCTTTCATGAACTGCTAATCCATATATCTTTATTATATGCATGAGGTATTCACGTATTTCTAAACAACTCTTCTTATCTGTCTTCATAATTGAAGTTGTTCAATGGCTTTGTAATGAAACTTTGAACATATGCTGAACTAAAAAAAATTCAGTGCAGATAGTCTTCACCTAGAAAACACTGATTTTGTTTCTTCGTGCCATTATACCAAAATGCATCGGAAAACACGTGCTCATGTAAACTGATATAACTCCACTGTGTTCTGTGAGATTCACGCCAACTAAAATTCTGACCTGTGATGACTAACACTATTACTGACATCAGCGTTATATTGCCGAGTGATGAAGATCTAGGAAACAGTTGCCTTCAGTCTTAGAGAACATATGATGTTCCATATTTATTTGCTTTACATCAATTAAATATTGAAAATAAATACCTGTATCATCATTAGAACAGGACTCATGAGAATAATCTGTAGGAAGCTGCCTTGCCTAGCGACTCGACTGTTATATAATTACAAGTGTGTTTCTTTCATATCCTTGTAGATAAACATTTGAAAAAAATTTGATCAAATCATACATCTAAACTTAAACTGTAGCTGTGTATTAATAAAATTCCTCACTACGTGAGCTATACAGTTATGCGTAGATGCGTAGTATATTTTGTAGATGAAAGGCAAGGTGAGGGAAAAAGCCCTCTTAATGCCGATACTCCTCAGTTCACCTCTTTGGCATGTCTGTTTGAGTGCAGGGAGTTGAATGGCAGGGGAAAAAAAAAAAAAACAAACACCAAGAAACAAAACTGGTAAGGACCAGGCTCAGTTTAGAGCAAAAGTGTGGAGGGTCCTAAGTGAAGGAAGGCCTATGGGGCAAACTTTCCCATGCTTGGCCCCAAGATTCGAGTGAATGCTGAATAGGTTACGGATGGCGACTCGAACATGAAAGCGGACAGCGGGCACCCGTGAGCCCTGGCAGGAATACATGGAGAGAGCAGGGAAGCGCCTGCGTTCGGTCAGAGGTGGAGGCAACCTGGGATGAACGGAAAGATGAATGGCAAAGCAGAGGAAAAGATACAGGTTTTATTGCTGTAATCTTTGCACTTGTTTTTATGTATCTTTGGGCTAAATTGAACAAGGAGTACTGGTGTTTAAAAAAGTCTGAATCGCTTTACTCATAGGCTTCTGAATGAAAAGGGTCTGTAGGTGCACAATGCAGTTAGACTTGTGAGGTTAATGTAATTAATGAAAAAGAATTGCAGCCTGGATTTTCAGCCTTAAAATGTTAGGACAGTCTGGTTGTAACCAGAGGTGATAAGCCACAGGGTAAAACTCAGAAATCTGCCTCAAAAAGGAATTATTCCCATGATTAAATTATATGTTGTCAGATTTGGGGGCTCACATCAATCTATGATCAAATATGTATCTGCATGTCAAACTATTCTGCCTCTGAGTGGAATTAATTAATTCCTCCTACTGCAACAATAATTGAAATCCGTGTCAGACAACTAGATAGTATAAACGAGGTCGTGAAAGTTTAGTAAATTTTTATGTCATTTCTGTAATCATGTTTGTGGTTGAGGTGCCAAGATCTCTTTTTTTCAATATATCAGAATCTAGCAGAATAGCTGTTGTTGAGTAAGCGCCTCCAACTCTATTAGCACAAAATAATTAGAACTTCTTTTGTTTAATCTTCTTCGAGAGTTATTGTTGTCATTTTGTGAGATCAATTTTGAAAAGGTTTATTTCTTTGTATTGTAAGAATATCTTACTCTGCTGTTTTTTGGTTTTGTGTTTGTTCATTTAATGGTGCTCCCGTTTGAACTTTAGTAAGAGTATTCCAGAAAAGAGTCTGAGATTAACTATTCTGGATTAAAATTTAAACTAAATGCAGCTGACGTGACCTCAAAATAATAATCATAGTGAATGAAAAGCTTAAAGAAGTATTTATATACTGGTACATTTTGAAAATAAGAGAAGAAAACAGTTATTTTATGGCAAAGCATACTTTAAATTACTCCCTGGATTAACTTCACATTAAATCCAATTCACCGTAATACAAATGCCTTTCTTTAATACCTGATCTAGGATCTACAGGAGGAAAATTATTACGTTGATTTTACTTACATTTCTTCTTCATGTAAAATACATTAACGTGTATCCAACAGTAGAATATTAGCAGTATTTTAAGATATATACTGATCTATGCAAAGTTAGAATCACATTTGTCAGACAGCAAATTTCAAGATATTTTAAGATAGTAGAAATGGAAGATTAATAGAAAAATAATACAAAATACTTATAGTCCTTTATTCTCCAAACTGTTATGCTATGGATCATATCTTTTTCTTTTGGGTGCACATATACCTACTTTTTTGTAACTGTTAGCTGTTCCCACATATCTCACTTTAATTTCATGTTACTGAGCCTTGGGCAAGTTTCTTCATAAAAATACATAAGCATTTTTGCTAGTTTAGTTGCTGTATTAAATGTCAGTGTCTCGTCTCTGGCTTGTTCACATTTCATTCATATTCCTTGGCTGACTATGATAGAGGAGGGCTTTAACCTGACTTTCTTGCATACTCTCAGTCAATCAATCAGGCATTTCAACACAGGTTTCCTAAAAAGGAAGCAAATCCATTTTTTAGCAACTGTTGCATTTGCCTTAAATGTTAGAAAGCTAGATTTAGATCTCTTCATTGCTTGATTTGATCCCCCAGCCTCATGGTGAGCGCACCTTTTCTACTTCGTTGTGTATTGTATTTATTTATATATGGGAATACCTCTAACACCTTTGCACTACAAAGGTTTTAATAAGCTGGGGCAAAGTTTCCAGCTATGTATTTACCTTCCAGTTCAGTGTTTTGCAATCCTTTTGCTTTTCCATAATTTTTTTTGAGGTGTATCCTCGCTATGGTAAGAAATGTGGTTGGTTTTTTTCTCTCTCTTTCTTTGTGTGTGTATCACTGCACAAAACGGAAATCTCCAGCCAACGTTAACACCGAAATCTCTCACACATCTTTCAGAATTACATCCTTGAATCGACTTAAAAATCACTTCGAGTCCACAAGTTCCTTTAATGTTCCTTACAATTGAATTTCTAATTATCAATAATCGTAAAATATGGCATTAAGAAAACCCCCAAAGCCACAGAAATAATGAGCTAAGTTAGATATAAAATGGCTTGGAAGACTCATTTCCTAGTATGGTCAAATATAGTGGTATTGACCATTGCATAGCAGATAGCCAACCCGGGTCCTGACCCTGGTATCCAAGCCATATAAGCACATAGACAGTCTTTAGCAGTTACTGTCATTTACTGCCCTAGGAAAGGGCAGTGGCCGCCCAAAAAGGTGATATCCGTCTGATTCGCTGTCATTTGCACATTATCTTTCCAGAGTGAAATTGCACTCTAATGTGACTATTCTCAATCTGTAATGGCAATAAAATCCTAGAGAATTTTTATCCCAATGATCACAATCAAACTGGCTGTAAACACTGTCATTAACCCTGAGCTCTTATTTTTGTAGTTTGCTTGATCAAGGCACACATGCAAAACCACGTTCACCAGAACTGAACTGTTAATTAGCATTGCACTTAAGTTTCCTTTCACCATTATCCATTCAAGAACGTCCTGCATTGCATACTCAAGACATTATGTAGATATCTGCGGGTCAAAGCAATATATTGATAGGAGACTACTGAACAAGGCACTTTCTCATTTGCATTAATTGTATGAAATTTAACTCCTGTATAATTTGCTCTAGTATTTCTCTATGGGCTTTATTCAGGTAAGCACTCCCTCGCGATCAATGCCTGGATTGATCGCTGCTGTATTAAAGCTGGCTTGTTTTTCTTGAGCAAACTACTGGCTTACTTGTCTGAGTAATGGTATTTTAGATTAAAGTGAATAATTTGATTTCAAAACTGAGGATTCCGATAAGAAATATGCTTCAATAGGAGAATCTGAAAAGCAATGGAAAACAAAACAATGTGTTGTTTGAGAATATGACAGGCAAATCACAGTATGTAGTTCCACTTGCTAACAAATTGTTTTACTGCTTATTTTGATTTTTTTATACACACAAGCTTTTCCTAAATCCTTAGTAAGTGTGTAAACAAACATTATCTTATAACATTGAATCAAGAATCTACCAGTTTTCTATATTGAAATTAAAGTGTAGCCAGGTTCTTACTTGACAGGAATGTCAAGGCTTTGCAGAGAGACTGAAGGGTAGTGATTCATTCAATAGAGCTATGAAAAATGAAGCACAATTTAGCAATTATGTTAGTCATGACCATAAGAGAGCTGAACTTTTCAGGTTAGATTTCACGTCCCTAGAGGAGTACATTTAGGGATGTTGTACTGTCATCACCTTGAAGAATTCAGATTTTTAATTTCTGAGTCCTAGAAAGGCACAGACACTAAGAACAGAATTTTATGTTGTTTGTATTGGGTTTGCATGGCAAGGTTTTGGTAGCAGGGGGGCTACAGGGGTGGCTTCTGTGAGAAGCTGCTAGAAGCTTCCCCTGTGTCCGATAGAGCCGATGCCAGCTGGCTCCAAGACAAACGCTGCTGGCCAAGGCTGAGCCCGTCAGTGACAGTGGTAGCACCTCTGGGATAACACAGTTAAGAAGGGGGTGGAAGAAAACCCCTGCGCAATGGCAATTGCAGCTGGAGAGAGGAGTGAGAATATGTGAGAGCAGTAACTCTGCAGACACCAAGGTCAGTGAAGAAGGAGGGGGAGGAGGTGCTCCAGGCGCCGGAGCAGAGATTCCCCTGCAGCCCATGGAGAAGACCCTGGTGAGGCAGGCTGTCCCCCTGCAGCCCATGGAGGTTAATGGCAGAGCAGATACCCACCTGCAGCCGGTGGAGGACCCCATGCCAGAGCAGGTGGCTGCCCGAAGGAGGCTGTGACCCTGTGGGAAGCCCATGCTGGAGCAGGTCTGCTGGCAGGACTTGTGACCCCACAGGGCACCCACACTGGAGCAGTCTGCTCCTGAAGGACTGAACCCTGTGGAAGGGACCCAATGCTGGAGCAGTTCATGAAGAACTGTAGCCCATGGGAAGAACTCACGTGGGAGCAGTTCGTGGAGGACTGTCTCCCGTGGGAGGGACCCCACGCTGGAGCAGGGGAAGAGTGTGAGGAGTCCTCTCCCTGAGGAGGAAGGAGCGGCAGAGACGACGTGTGATGAACTGACCGCAGCCCCCACTCCCCGTCGCCCTGTGCCGCTGGCGGGGAGGAAGGAGAGAACTTGGGAGTGAAATTGAGCCTGGGAAGAAGGGAGGGGTGGGGGGAAAGTGTTTTTAAGATTTGGTTTTATTTCTCATTATCCTACTCCGATTTGATTGGTAATAAATTAAACTGGTTTCCCCACATTGAGTCTGTTTTGCCCGTGATGGTACTTGCTGAGTGATCTCCCTGTCCTTATCGCAATCCGTGAGCCTTTTGTTCTATTTTCTCTCCCCTGTCCAGCTGAGGAGGGGAGTGACAGAGCGGCTTTGGTGGGCACCTGGCGTCCAGCCAGGGTCAACCCACCATGTTATTAAAGTTTTGAATTTTTCTGATAAACCACTGCTCGCCTAGAAGCCCAGTACTTTTCCAGCTGAAAGCTCTTTCTGGTATAGTATTTGTGTAGATAACAAACAGAACATTTCTAAGCAATTTCACAAGTAATTAAATATAGCTGAATGAATTTAGTTCTGTGGTTCATTTTGAAATCAGTGTAGGACTTTTTTTAGAAAGTAATGGAGCAGTGTATCATGTAGCAACTGAGAAAGATGGTCATTGTGTTGGACAAAAAGCCTGAGAATTATTTTTAGTGTTTTTTTGACATAAGAGCGCAAGAGGTGCTTTATAAGGCACAGTCCGCGTACTTTGCCTTAGGAGAGGATGTTGGACCTGATGCTCTAGTTAGCAGGCCAGTTGTACAATGGTGTAGCTCCTTAGAACTGAGTGATAATTAATTAAAGAACATTCTTTCTAAAATAAAGCAGCAAATGTGTCTCATGACACAATCTGAAAAATTCTGCTATAATCTATTTGGGCTGAGAGTTATCTTTTGTGTTATGTTTTCTTTCACCTGGAGATACAGAGGTGTTAAGTAAAATGTTGTATGCTGCAGAATTCTTGCTGAACGAGTGTAATTTCCTTGTTATTCTGATCACAAATATTCTCTGAATATTGTAATGATCAGTTTGATCACTAGGTCCTGAATTTTCAGTCTAGTCTGCTTATAATATGTGTAAAGTCTATATAAACAGGCAAATTACAGTCAGCTACATATATGATAATCAACAAAAGATTAAAATAATATCTTGGAGGTGAATTACAGTCTATGTTTGCTAAATTTTTTCATTTTAACAAAACAAGACAAAAGTAACACTTCTGGTGATAGATTCTGGACTACACCTTCTGCGGGATGCTCCACTTCAAACCTGGAACATCATCAAATTAGATGCTATGAAAATATTGTTACTTTTTAGTGAATAGGCTGATAATCAGGTTGGTTTAATAGCATGTTTTCAAATCAGGCAAGACAATGTGAACAGCAGTTGGGGTTAGGACATCTTATCGGGATAGATGAGTTAAAGCACTTTGTGGGATGTGTGAGAACAGAGACCCAAACTCAGCAAAGTCCTGAGTGCAGTAGAGAAGAACCTAGGGAATTCTGTGGTAAGGACAGCGGCCTGTCCCAGCGTGGTGGCCTCTAGATTAGAGCAAGGCTGCAGTTTGCTGCTTTCTGCATAATGCTTTTACAGTCTATTAGTCTGTTTTTATTAAATGTGGAAGGAATAGGGGAAATTCTTACAGGTAGCGTGAATCAAGGCAAAGGAAACACTAGCAACTAAGGAATGGCCTCTAATCCAGTTTACCTTCCCAGACCTACAAAGCCCGAGCTCTGTATACTCATGTGCCAGGCACTGCGCAGGCTGAGGAAAATGGCAGCTATACACCAGGCATTGACTACAAATGGGTTTTTATTCGGTTTGCTACAATTCCTGTGACAACTGTATATGCTGTATCTTACTATATGCTAGATAATGGATTTAATGTGATACTGTTCAAGAACAACTTTTTGGGGACTATTCTTCCTGATGAGCTCCAGGGACTTTTTTCTGTTTAGTTCTACTCCTGAAGTATTCAAAGATGGAGCTATTCGAGGACAGATAGTGAATTTCAGTTTCTTACCTGACCTTAATTCAAATTTAGTTTCTCATGTAGACAAATCCTAGATCAAGCTCACATGTGTAAATAAGAATGATCATGTTACATTTCATCCTATTTATGATCGTTCTTAAAGAATATAGGGGAAAAGTTCACCCACTTGATTCTTTCCTTTTTTAAACATTTATACAGCTCTCAAGTGTGTTTAAGCTTTTCTAATGTTCTACTTCTCATTACCAAGACCTACTTTGAAGTACTTTGATTTGGCAATTCTTCAGCAGAACATTTATTTTTAACAATTCCAAATGCCAGAAGTTAGTTTCGCACATAACATAGAGTGCTGGATTCTAGCATCGTTTTTTCTTCATTTTAATTGCAGTATTGCAATTTTAAATAAAAGCCCTATTCATATTTTTACATTGTCATATACATTACATGTACTATATCGTTTCTTCAGAACCTCTGAGATGGTAATGATTTTACAGCAAAATTGTACTGTAATTACTACAGCTGTTGTGCTAAAGCATTTATGTCTTGCTCTGTCTTTTGAATGAAAAATTCTTTTAGTGAAGATAGATTTGTTGAAGCTGTTAATTATTCAGTAAAAAAGATGTCTGAATTAAGGTGGTGGTATTTTTTATTCTACAACATTTTAGGCAGACTAAGGTGACTCTTAAATTATTTTAATATTTTATTCATTAGCCCATAATAGTTCATAATTCAAATATTGTATTTTTTACATTTCACAATTTTATCCCAACAAATAGAGATCTGTACTTTGTTCCTCAGAACCCCTGATACGCTTTAAAAACAAAATTCAAGATAAATTGGCTCTGTCATCCCATCTGGAAGGTGTGATTATATATTAAAGCTATAACTTTTATATTCTGGTACTTCAAGTGTTTAATTATAAGTAGGAAAGTAGGACTTCTAAACCAAATGACGGTTAGAGATTGAAGTAGGATTATCTTGGTTGTTATGTTGGTTGTTATGTTGACCTGTTAGGCCAGCTGAACCAACTACGCTATTCGTCTGATAGCATAGCTGCACATATACGTGACCCCTAATCTTATTCTGTGGAAAGAGTTCAGTAGATATCCCCCTACTGTAAAATATCTTGAAGGTGAATTGGATTGTTTGGCAGTAGCAGGTTGAAGACATATTGTTACACATGCACTTGTGCTGTCAGATGTGGAGGGGCAGTAATTTCTAGAAAAAAGGGGATGGAATGGGGCAGAGAGGGATAGCTGGGGCACCTTGTCTGACCATGTTCTTAGACTGAACATGAGAGACTGCCATTTCAAAAAACTTTTCTTCTGTAATATATTTTTTTATAGGTCCTTCTGTAACCTCTCTTAACTTAATATAACATCAATGGTAAGTTGTATGTATGTTGAGAGAAATGGAATGGAAGATGGCATACTAAGCAACCAAACAGTGCTATATTTCATGGTCTGCCCATGGAAGTGAACGGGTCAGAAATAAATATAAAATCATTTGTAAATAAGCACAGAGGACCCAGATTACTTATCAGGACCCAGATTCTACAGCTTGATGTCTCAAAAAATCTGTAACTATTAATGAAACAAGTTTAAAAGTTGCCAGAAGTGTTAGCTGTAAAGGTCTGGCCAGATTTATATATGTTGACCTGTAGTATGCAGCAAGGAAATTCTGTTCTGTTTCTATTTTCTATCTCGGGGAAATCGAAATGCTAATTATATACAGAATATATAGTATTTAATGTAGTTTGATTTCACAGAGAAATCACAGAACAAAGTGTCATTATTTTAACATTAATGAAGGACATTTCCTGGGTGGTTTGCTCATATATGACTTTATCAAGTAGAGGAAAGGATACTCGTGGTAAGTGTCATAGATGAAGATTCTTTGATCATTGGGCAGTGATGTTCTTTTTAGTGCCGAACACTCACCAATCTTCTGTCCTTAACAGTTGCAGAAATTGCACTAAAAAGGCTTTCAAAAGCCTTCACAATGACACCAACATATTTTCTTAGTAGTAATCTAGAAAATATTTTCAGTACAAAGTTACCAGTTCTGGTTAATGCAGTCTTAAATGAAAGAAAATCGGTTGACTTTTTCTATGATATCTTGTTCTTAATGTTTCTAAAAGGACTTTCTACCTCTTTGCATGCTGTTTTCAAAGGATGAGTATCAAAATTCTTCAATTCAGATTTTCTGGTCCCAAGGAATGAAGGAGATATTCAGCATGTTGATTCAGGATGGGTATACCAATGACTTCAGGGTGAATGAGAGGAGAGACAGAATAGAAGAAAGAGTAATGAGACATCCATTTCCAAACCCCTATCATGCTGTGATAATTGATAAGTTGGTAAGATACCACTGCATGGGAAGATACTATCTTATCTATGACTTTCAAGAGTAGCTAAAGCAAAATGTAGTTTCTAGCAGTACTAGGCAGCAGAGGGAACATGGGAGGGAGAAAACAAACATTTTCAGACCATTAAATTTATCTATTTGCTGACAAAAGAGACTCCATTTACTGGGTTGTGTGATGAGATCAAATATTTAGTGCATCACAATCATATTAAAACACTCTGAGTCACGTGAAGGGGAGAGGGACTGTGGCACAATACTGTTGTCTGGAGAAATGCCTTCTAGCAGGAACTCTTCTAAAACAGCAGGCATCTCCCATGACTCTGTGACTATCGCTGGGCAGAAGTAGGTCATGATCTTCCTTACAAGTGTGGGAGGTGCAGTTGTGATGACTGGGAGCTGTGAGGTAGGGCTAAGAGAGTTCCTCTGCGGCACAGACAGTGAGATGTGCCAGGCCTGTGCTCCTCTGATAATTTCCAGTGGCACAGAGCTTTGGATACAAGTTTCTTGCTGGAATGTAGAGCCAACACTCAAATGTGAGTGTGAGGTAATCTATTTAGAAATATCCTTCTTCTGCATGGAATATTTTTTTTTTTTTAATAATGGAGGGGACTGCTTTGGAAGGTTTAGGTGCTTAACTTCTTCCTTTTAGCAGCTGCTTCGATCACGGTGCTCAAAGCTGCTGTCTGCAGGAAAAATAAAGCTTTTTAAACAGCTGTGGGGAATAAGGGCTATGTGCCTTTTCTGGGTGTTTATCGCATTAGCTCCAGCAAGTAAGATGTACTGAAAGTCTTCCATCATCTTCAAGCATGATTTTTGGCAGGTGACGAGTTTATGTTTGGTTTCCCAGCTTCTTGTTGATAGTGAATTTAGCTAGATTATGATGAAGACTTTGAGACATACAGACTGTTCAAGTATTTGGCAACTTCAAGATGAAATAGCTTTAGCCAGCACTCTGTATAACGTATATACAATTCAGAGGAACTTTATAGATCAAATATCAATCTTCAGACAAAAATAAATATTCAGCAAAAGCCATTAGAAGGATAATTTGCAATTTACAAATCAGTCCAACAGATTGTGCATTATTTGTCTTTGGTTGTGAAATGGGAATATCAGATAATGGAAATGGGCATTGAGGCAATAGAAACAGTCATAGAGTTTAGGATAAGGAAAGACTAGTTGGGTACTTGTTGGATCTAACAGGAGACAGGTAGTACGTACATTTGAAGTAGTAATGTAGTACTTCGAAGTTTAAGGATTTTTTCATTAAGCTTCAACTTGGAAAGCAATTGAACAGAGGACCCAAATTAACATTGATGGTGGTTCATTAGCAGAAGTGAGATAAAAGTTTGAAAGACACTTAAAGCTTGGCTGAAATAGTTTTCATTCTGTATCTTGGGTGTGCGCAACGGAAGGTGAGAGAAATTCACATGTGTGAGAACTTGTGCTGATGACGTACATTGACTCTAATGGTGAAAGTTACTTTTGGGGAAGGATGAGTAACCGGGGGAGGCGAGAGAGACAGCAGGGAAGGGCAGCAGCAACAGGATCCCAGATGAGCCTCATCCTCTGGGGTGTCTCTCCAGAGCAGCGGGTGGTGGTGATGGAGATGATGGTGAACGGTTACAGAACTGCAAGTAGCAGACCTTTAGTGTAACTGAGGTTACAACGCTAAGGCTTCTCAGGCACTTGCAATTTGTTTGATCAGGTTTGTTGAGAATTATGCAAAAATTCAAAAAGTGCTTTAGAAAGCTTAGATCATCTTATGGTTTCAGGTGGAAACCAGGTAAGACTCATGGCGCTTTGTGATTTCAGCTAGGTGCTAAAGAAAACTTAGGAATTTTGACTAAATTTTGATGAAGTCTTTAAACACACTTGAACCTTTACTAAATGAGACCAAAAAGATAATATTTATACAGTATTAGAGTGCTAAATAATAAATTTATAGGATAAGGTAAAATGAATTGAAGCCTAATAGAGAATGCCTGCCTGAAGGAAAAGCACTTCATCTTGCATAAACATGATCAATATTTAAACAACCAAGGCAATTCTATCACCATGAAAATGCAGAGTTTTATCATTAAGAAAATGTAAATTTCAGTGTGTGCTATATAGCTGCACAACTTCTATTTTAATTCTTCAATATGGGATTGAAGTTTTGGTATATCAAAATGTTGGCTGAATTACCAGCATATTCAATATTTATTTTCTAATGACTGAATCATAATTACAGATCAGTGTGTACCACTCATATGCTTAAAATAATCATGAAATGAATGTGATTCGTGAAACCCTTAGCAACCACAAGGCTTCCTGTGCATATGCTCAGACACGACAGTGACTGAGAAGTAATTTCATAAAACACATTTGCAGCACTGAAAATGTGATATATCTTTCTTGCATTTCTCAGTATCAGAATTTATTGAGAGGCAGCACCTCTAATTAGAAGAAGTATTAGGTAACTGCATTTTTTATGATTTCAGGGAGGTGAAACACACATCAAGGTCTGAGTCAAGAGCTGTCCGTTCTAATCCTTGCTTTCCATTGATTTGCTGGCCTTGTCTTGACTGGCAAAATGTCCCTATATCAGCATGTTTTTCCCTACCATAATGTAAAAAACCTTGAAGTAAAGGTTAGCCATTTTGAAGCCATGTTAGTTGGCCACTTCGTAACTGCGGGTAGGAGCAGGGGAACAGGAGTGTCTACCCAAAGGGATCACTCCTGAATCTTTATTACCAGATTCTGGATATTTCTCCAGTATCTCTCATCCATTTGTACGATCAGGTCTAGTCTTTTATAGCCATGTATTACAAATACTACCACTGTATCTGAGATTTTCCTTTTTCATAGTTTTTTTTTCCATCTTGCAGAAAACACAAAAAAGGAATTATATCCTTTGTCACAATAAAAGATTTCTAGTAATCCATATATTATATTTTTTACTTGAAAAAGCGAGAGCATCGACTTTGTGCGTGATTGATTTTTATTATTACAATTTGTTTTTTATTTCTGATCTACATTCTTTTAAAGTATTTGTTACAGGGAATAGTGTATTTAGATAAAGATTTATTTTATACATGCATGTTCTTAATAGAAACGTGTAAAATCCAAATGCTACTAATTCACATAAAAGTAATTGGAATTTGGGCAATTTATGTAGGCAATTTTAGAATTCAAGTGAATTAGTAATATGTCTCATTTGTTGTGACTTTTCCAAGATGAAGTTTTGCTATTCCCATTTTGGATTTTTCCTAATTCAAATGTTTTCCTGAATCTCAAATGTGTAGGTATGTAAAACAACTTGGGTTCTGGGATTAGGCTGTTTTAAATAGGTGAGCTGAACTTCCCACTGTTAATGATTTGGAATTGCTGGATATGGGTCCTTTTTCAGAGTGTTCATGTTTGAGTGAGGGTGTAACTTCTGCCTTTGAAGCTGAGGAACTACTGGGTGAGCAATGCTTGCTACAGGTTGTGAAAATTATTCAACTGATTATTATGAGAATCACTAGAGGTAGCAAAACTGGTTTCCAGTTTTAATTCTGATTTGTTTTAGAGGAAAATTTCCCATTTCCCCAAAGTTTTTAAAAACTTTGTGTTTAAAAACTTGGTGTTTAAACTGTAACTAACCATTTTGTCAGAATATGGTTACTCTCCTCCTCTTTACTTTTAATTTCACATTACATATCAGCCCATTTTTAGTTTATAATGTTCATTTAGAGGATCAAATCACTTGCATAATAAAGATGACAATTATCCACTTAATTTTCTTATTCAACGTTAAATAGTCCAAACAAAACATGAAGCAATTGTTTACAGAAAATAATAATCTTTTTCTGTCCTTAAACTTTTTAACACATTGTCAGTATTTGCTCATAATCTTTTCAAGGAATTAATACATTTGGCACTCAGCTAGGCTTTTCTCAACTAGTTCATGGGAACATAATGATTTACAACTTGTCATTGGAGTTGACTTAACCAACACATATAATTTTTAAACTGGCATTGTGATTATTGAATATTAATATGCATAACTATTTATCTGTAATTAGCAATTTCATGTGTTTATTATTTTCAAAGAATTACCCATGTGTTCATTGCCCATCTTCAACAGTGACTTCCATTAATTTCAAAATACAATAGGAAGCAGGGTTAGTTTACAATTTACTTTTTACAGTTTATTTCACTTCCCCTTTAATAGGATCTGTGGCAAAAGACAGATTTTTTTGTACAAAGTTTCCAAAACAGTTTTAAGTGAAGTCCAGATGTCTAAGTTTGAAAGCTGTTTCTTTGCAGTGCTCGATGGTGGGGAGTCTCAGACGGCAGATAAAGGCAGTCTTTGGGAAAGCAGACACAGGGTCTTTTTCCCAGGTTCAGAAGTTAACTTCAGGCTGAATTTTCCGCTTCTGGTTCTTGAAGACAGTTAAGCTGAACCTTTAATTTACGTATTCTCAGCGATCACTGGTAATTTATTTGCCCTTGGAAAAACAAGAGGCAGTCTTTAAAATCTGAAATTGGAATTGTCCAACTCGTCTGCCTCTCTACCATACAATCTCCCTTCTTAAGTAATCCCACGCCGGCACCTTTCTTTGTTATCTTTTTAATCTGTGTTTAGGACAATTATTCAGAATTTCCAAACATACTTCTGTTGTTGAACTTTGCTTGATTCCGTAGAAGAAAACATTTTCTCATGACGACATTGCAAAAAGTCTGTTTTAATCACTGATTCCTTATCTTCCTTTTTTTTTTCCTGTAGTTACTGAAACTGTCGTAGGAAGCCTTCTCAAATAACCTAAAATCTATCCTCAGTTAATTTGGTACAAGCCCTGAAAGTTACAGTAGATTTATCAAAACTTTAATTCAAACATGGGAAAATTTTAACGAGGAAGGAGGGAACTACTGAGTTGTGATTTTGATACTGTTAATCAAGAACATGCTACTTGGGCTCCTGGTAAAATCCCCGTTTTCTCCTGGTTTGCCCGTGTTGCTGGGTGGGCCTCAAAGCTTATTGCCCACGGTTGGGCACAGGCATCCGCTGCACGGGGAGGCGAGGGCCGGGGAAACGCTGGTCCCGGTAACCTCACAGGTGGCACTGTTAAGGACAGGAGTAGAGCACATTTGGATTGTCTGTAAAAGCATTTAATACCACAGCGCTGTTAATGGTGTTTACCCAATAAGACAGAAGATGGTTCTCCACGCACTCCCTTTATTAGTTGCAGATGTCTCTTTCTCCCTTGCAAACCGGGGCTGCTAGTTTTAAAAGGCAGTTTTCAATTGTCCTGAGAGAAAAAATCCGTTTCTTTCTTTTTCTGTATAAATCTCTTTCTTTCATGTTGTGTCTTATTAACTCTGCGCACCATTTTCTTTGCACCTTAAAACGGTTCAAACAGTCAATTTTTCTATTTCACAAAATAGCCCCTCCATTTTTTTCTTGTTGCTGTCTATTATTTCTTAGTAGCACTGTTCACAGGCAGGGTAATACAATCAGCTCCAATTTTAAGTAGCATTTCAGGTTTTCTAATGGTATTTCTCATGTTTGTTTTCAACTTATCACAATTAAAAGAAAACAAAAAAATAAAAATCCTGCCCAATACAGCTGGAGTAATGATTCATTTTTGTTACTTTTCCTTGTCCTTTTTACAATTTTCTTTGTCTTGCGGAATGCTGGGCTATGAGTATATTTTAACACTTGTTCGTTTGTCTTATAAATTGACATATTTATTCGTTACTAAAATGTTAGTTTCATTACTGAAATGTCATCTCGTAAACTCTGTGGCTATTTCACTTTAATGCATAATAATTTGAGTATATTCAGATAGTTCATATACTGTTACAACCCGCTTAATTTTGCTGCTTTGGAAGTCCATTTTTCTAACTTCTGGGGTAGACCTCATGATTATCATCTGATAAGTGTCTGACCAGCAACACTAGGGAAGGATTTTATTGCTGTGTCCAACTTCCTAGTGGGAAGTCATACCATAGATAGAGCCAGATTTTTCTTGGAAGTGCACAGCAAATGTCGGGGGGCCACTGGGCACAAGGGGTCATGAAGGACGTTCTGGTTGGATATTGGGAAAAAATAATCCACCGTGAGGCTGGTTAAACATTGAAACTGGTTGCCCAGAGAGTTTGTGAAATCTCCGTGCATTCAGAGCTCGAGTGGAAATGCCTCTGAGAAATTTGATCTAACTTTGAAGTTATAACTAACTTTGAGATTGGCCCTGCTTTGAGCAAGAGCTTGGATCAGGTGGAGGTCCCTTCCAACCAAAATTATCCCGTGGTTCTATGATAGATCTGCAGTGGGTCAGCTACAGACGCTCTTGAGGACATCTCCACAAAGCGTGGATGCATGACATGACAAGGTCACTGGTCGTTATTGAACTATACGGATTTTGTCCTTTTGTGATTCTGTAACCTCTTTAAAATCACTTCAACTTTGCCTGAGCAGCTTTTCCAAATTGCTGGTCTGTTACTGAATTTTGCATTCCTCCTAGGATATGAACTATAACTACAGGGCAAGTTACATCAGTTAACTGCCACCTATGCCACGAGATATTGCAACGTCATTGTGGCTCAAAGGCTCCCCCAGGGACTCCTTTCCTCCTGCAGGCGTAAAAATGATTCCACATACCTTTCATCTGGCCTACGCCCTGAGAAAATGTAGAACCACTGGAAATTGTAGGATTTGAAGCCATTTTGAGCTAATATTGTTCTACCGTAGCCTGGTCCCCTGATGTGAAGTGTTGCATTTTTAAATTCATTTATGCTTCCACTTTGGAAAGTGCAATTTGGAGACATGCTCAGTCAAACACAGAGGGAACCGTGCAAGGGGTAGAACCACGCTACAGCTATTTGCAAGTAGCGGCAATGATGCTGCCAGACTCACCTGGGCATTTTGGTGTTGGTGCTCAGGACGGGTTGTATGTGTGTTTGTGTGCATTACCGAGGAGCAGACATCCCAGGGGAGTTACAGTGCGTGTGTTGGGTGCTGCAAGGTGAGTGCCTATGAATTAGTTTTTTCAGTCTATAGGTGCCTCTGACGCGAAAGGAGTTATGTACTGGAACTGCCTCCCCATGCATAAGGTTATTTCTGCGTAGGAGATGTGCTCCCACGGTATTTCAGCCACCCACTTCACTTCTCTGAGAAAATTTTTTAACACTAAATTTCCCATTCCATCGATATGCAACGCACTGTGGAAAATACCAAGTAAATATGGTTGCTAAGAGCCTGATTTGTGTTATGTTCTATGCTAATTTGAATTGAATTAAGACTGGAGAACTGAGGAGGCTGGTCTTAAAACTCCATTTGCTGAAATTATCCTTGCAGGCTTGGACATCATTATACTTAGGCCAACTAAATATAAAGAAAAAACATGAAAGTGGTTTTATGATGGAACAGTACTTTCCAAGTTTATGAGAGATTTGTTTTGAATATCACTGCTTTTTAAAAAATTCATACATTTTAATTAGCTCCAAATATTGTATATGCGCAATAAAAACAACATATAGTGTATATATAACATATTATTATATATTGTATATTTTTATATATGCTCTTTCATGTCATAAATATGATTTTTTTATGAAAGTAAAGTCAGCTTAGTGCTGACTCAGTTTCAATCTACTTTTTAACTGAATGCTTGTTTCACAGAATTTTTTTCACATTTCATACACATAAAAAAGATTATTTCATGAGTTATGCTAAAATAATGATGTATCTTTAATTACAGAAATCTTTATCTGACATGATACAAAACTGTAGATTATTTCAACTCAGAGATATAGCACAGGAATAAAGAAAATATCCGTACTTCTTTAAGCATCCATTTAGTCACAGCTCTACAGTTACCGCTAAGGTTTTCTTTCACTCCAGTGCTGTGACTACTCTGTATGGTTAAGTTGAGCACTGTCAGAAGTGTTCTTCTCATCAGAGAGTTTAGGAAAAATCTGGTATTCAAGGAGTTTATCTGTGTAAGAGTATTGCTACAGAGGCATGAGTTGATGCATTACAAAATCCCCTTTGGGCGTATCCGTGTTTGTCATGTAAAAGAATGTTCTCAAAACTAAACGTAAAAGCACACTTGGGAAAATATTTGGATTTTTCTAATGCCATAGGCACCACCTTTCGTCTGGTATAATGATGAATTTTCTGCAACACAGAAACAATGGATCCCCACATTACCTCATGCTAATAAGAAATACAAATTCTGCAACAAAAACATACTGGAGACCTAAATAAAAATTAAAGACATTTAAATGAGGCAAAATCAGTATATAGTGGATATTAAAAAATTATAATCAACTGTCTAGGCACAGAAAAATTATAGTAAGAGAACTTGCAAAGTTTTATTTATTATCTAAACAAAATTAGAGACTAGGGCATAATAGTAATGACACGAATTAATATGAAATCACTCTGATGGTAGTTACTGAGTCCTCTCTGACTTACTGGAATGTATATGCCTTTTCTTAATAGATCTTACAAATTTAGCAAGCTGTAAAAATGTAAGGCTGGTCATTGTTAGGTGCATTCTAAACCCCAATTTTTTTAAAACAAGACAAGAGATGCAGTGATGGTCTCTTGCCTCTACATTGGCTATTGAGTTGGTTCCAATATTACAAATATTTCAAATAGAAAATGCAGTCACTAAAATTTGATATAAGCAACACACTGATATTTTTATTTTCTTTTTCACAGATTAAGATGCTTGGTAAAGCAGCTGGAGAAGGGTGACATTAATGTGGTGGATTTAAAAAAGAATATTGAATATGCAGCATCTGTGCTGGAGGCAGTTTATATTGATGAAACCAGGTAAGTCGGGTGGGGGCACGGAGGGGGAAGGAAAGGATGTTGGGGATCACATTTTAGAAATTTGATCTTCACATGCAGTTGTAAGTGATGTGAGCTGAAGGTCTCTGCGCATCAGAAGAATCGTATGTGGCTTTTAGGTCTTTTAGTGACAAGGTTAAAGCAAATAAGATTCCAAAGGTCAGATGTAACCATCATCTGGAGAGTTTGCCTAGTTCTCATCTCCCTCACTTGTCAAATGTCCACAGTATAAAGTCATAAGAATTTTCTGAAGGATGGATTTTCTTTCCCCCATAGGCCACATACCAATAATGATGCTGAGGACTGTATCACAAAAAAAAAGGGCTGTTTTGGAATGAAATGCTCACAGAGATGAGTCAGAATATTATAATCTGGCCTGTAAATACATAAATTCATGAAAAGCTGTGATTTATTTTATAATGTTTGATGCTTTGTTTATGATTATTGTTACTGGCAGTATTACTGGCAATCATCTTCAATGTGGGTTGACTCCAATTAATTAGAAGTTCTAAGTATTTGGCTTCTTGAAAGAATTTTAAGATATGTACTGTATTGAAGTTAACTAGCTAATTTACAGTTTTTATGTCAGTGTACTGGCCTCTTAAGTTTTTTCTAAGCAGAATGGTCTTGTAAAGATGTCTGCCAAAACTTCAATACTGCTGGAGCATGCAGTGTATGTCTCGCTCCCAAACTACATCTAAGGAGTCTGCCATCATACTGATTATTTCATGGACCTAACTCTCCCTCTGTCTGTCCTCCCTCCCCTCTCCGCCCCCCCTTGCAAATCTACATATTTGATATAGTGCTTAAAGTACTGCTCTAACTTTTTCCTGTTTCTTTTTGTTTTGATGTTTTGATGCATGTGATTCACACACCAAACCTCGCCAGTTGGGAATTTGGAGCATCTACTGTTGGGCACTAGAAAGCCTACCCATTTGAAAACAGAAGAATGAAAACAATAGCAATTGAAGCTGGTACCAGTGGTCCATTTTTCAGAGATTATATTACAGACTAGGTTGGCAGGATCACTTATACTGTTGTCCTGCTCTTAGAGTGCACACATGTCCAGTTCTGTCAAAAGCTGACCAAACTGTCGTAACAGGGAAGACTTTCCTGAGCAGCCTCCCAGCCACCATACAGTTCTTAGGGATGCTTTCGAAAGTGTTGCTAGCGATCCCGAGTTAAATACACAACTTGAAAAGCATTAGGGACCTCAGTGACTTCAAAAGGGCTCACATGTGTTTTGAAGATGTTTACAGATGCAGTTAAATTAAACATAACTGAGCAGACTTGGGCAAACCATCTTCTGTGACTTCCAGGGGACTTGGGCTTTGTTAGAAAACAGAATGAATTTACATTAAATATTTTAAAATATTGGTAGTTAATATGCCACTGTGGATATATTTATGTCAGTTTTGCTGGCTGACTTGAGTTAATCAAGCTTCTTTTACATTGAATTAAGGGTTGATTTGTGGATTTACATTGGCTTATTTGTAGTTAAATTGATACAGGCCCTTAGATGACAGGTAAAAAAAAAAAAGATCAGCAAACTTCTCTTTGGGCTCATATTACTACAACAGAGGCAGAAAATTTCATTTTTCAGCAATTGTTCTAAACGTAAACCTTGTTGGCACACCTCACACGCTCAGGAAGCTTTGGAAGATCGGGGTCCTCTCTCCCCTGTGTTACGGGATATTGTATCGCCACCGGCGGTCAGAGCTTAAGCATGCATTTTGTATTAATAACCATGGGAGCTGTGTCAAAGCTGCATAGGGGACAAGGACATAAACCACTGATTATTCCTTCCGTACATCTCCCAAACACTGTGGTTAAATGGGTATAGTATTCATAGGTCTTTCTCTGTAGTAGCACCGGGACTATGAAAATAATGCAAGATTTACTTAGTTTCTAAACTGAGGCCTCAGTGGAAGCGAATAGTATCGTTACAATGAGGAATCCAGTCTTTCTGCCTCTGTGTGGGAGCATGGAGACAAGTAACAGACATTTCAGGCACAGAGAAAATTGGTACACCTGAAAATACATAGGCTTTGGCAGCAACAGGTGCGTTAGTTTTACTGTAAGCAAATATTTAAATATGCTAATTGCCCTCATAGAACTTAACAGCAGGATTATTAAACTGCCTAAATGCAAATAAACATATATGATTTTATAGGGATTTGGAAGATTTTCGTAGTCCTTGGGCTATTTTCTTAATCCTAGGGGCATTATGACCTCATAACAGTGACTATTTATTTTCAAAAATTCTACTTCAGCATATGGATAAAGCTTTCCCTCTTCCCTAGCTTGATGCACAACAATGTTTAACCTTATTTATTTATTACATCCAATATTTTGCAGAACAATCTGATTTTTCACTGTGCTAAGTCAGAAAGAAAATCAAACAAACCTGAGACAAGTATCTTGCTTTGTTCTAATTTATTGAATACTTCTATTCTCCAGTGCCTCAAATTGAGTTTGCAAACCTATCAAATTTTGGTAGCATTCCTTTATAAATATGCATTAAGCATACGGTTTATGTATATCTTTCCATACCTATAGCTATATTTCTGAAGTAGGTTTGTAGACATATAAAACAAATGTTCTTTCCCATGTTACTTATGCTATAAGTAATAGTTAAAAATGAAATGACTTTAATGAAACCTGCTTTTCAACTTTTGTTCTCTTATTTTTAGTGTTTTGCATTTTATACCCTATGTTCTTCATTTTGGTTTATGGTGTTTGACTTTGTTTTTAATTTCTGTTCCTTTGACTAATGCAGTCTCCATGAAATTCAGACTGAGAGTGATGCATTTTTTAAACCTGGTGGTCTTTGTGTTAAGTGTATGCTAAGAATATAGGCTGAGCCTCTGCTTCTTAGTCAGAAAATATTATGTATAGTGCTGTTTTAAATTTTGACGCTTCCTCATTAAAAACAATTTGTAAATTAAGATATTTATTGTGTGGCAGAGAGAAACTGTAGTCTCCACCGGTATTTTCATAGTAAACTCTTTTGCATGGAAAACTGCAAATATAATCACATTTTAAATAGCATGACCAGTATTCTGTAGTCTAAATCTGTACTAAAACATGTAACACACAAAGAAGGTTTCTCCAGCGTCTGGGAAACTAATTCTTAAGGAACAGCAGCAGTGTATCATTGAGTCTAATGGCAATGGAGGCTGGAATTAGCTTGTGTGGTTAAATTTGTCCTCGTTCCCACCAAAGACTACAGGTTCTTTGTCCTGCACAGAGCGACCGCTGTCAGGAGTCTGGAACTGACTTAACTGAACTCATTAGTAGATTAGAAATAATAGTTTAGATCATAAGCAGAATGGCCCATTCCTGCTGAGCCTGAACATGCACTTTTATACATTGGAGAGTTCGAATGACTTCAGTAAGTTTCTTACGTATGAATTGCTGTATGGATAGAAGTAATTTCTATAGTGTAGAGCAATAACAATTGATGCACCGAGTAAAGCAGTGAGAAAACCATCTGAGTACAGATTACTTTTATTAACTAAGTCCCAGAAGGAGGTTGCATGCTTTACAGGATATACTACTTCCCAAGATTTGGCTTGTAAGATAGAAAATTTAATGATGCCTCGTTCTACAAGGTACAAAGTATTGCAGGCTTAGGACCAAAGGTTCAGTACAGTTTCTGCAACTCACATGAAAATAGCCGTGCTTTCTATTTTAAGCCCATGCTGGAGCCCTGGATTTTGTCCTGATAAATTTACTGACCCATTCCTTACATATCCAAGCAGAGGAAGACCTCAGCTTCAACCAGCCACCTAAAACTGAACCCTGTCTGTGGTGTTCTCTTCCCCACCTTTCTGGGAGACAGACTTCAATATCAGCTCAGAGAAAGCCCTCTTAAGTATCTCTACAGCCAGATTAGGAATAGCAACTAACAGAGAGTTGGTTAGGAGCATCCTTCTAACTCATCTTTGCGTTATGACGTACATCCTATTAAACAGCATAATAAAATGGTCCTGCCAATGGTCCCACACCTATTGCAGAAGGACCTTCTGCAATTCTTCACAGGCACAGAGATGAAAAAAAGCAAAAAGAAGAATCAAAACTAAGGTCAATAAAGAGATCCAAGTACGAGGTATCTCACAGAACGTGTTCAATAATGTAGCCAAGGATCAAGGAAGAGCCTGGCCTGTTGCACAGCTCTAGGGAACCATTTGTGCTGCTTAAAAATCAAATCTCAGGCATTAGTCTAGCAAAACCACTTTTCTCTTTATAAGCCTGAGCTTTTGCAGTGATTAGTTCCAATTTCTTACAGTAGGAGATACCCATTTTTTTCCTGTATATTGTTACTTCATTTGAGTTGGTTGGAAAGCCTGTATCATTCTATAAAGTTGTGCGTGCACATAGAAGTACATGCAAATGTGTAAGCTGACAGCACCTTGAATCTTTATTTATAGTGCAACAATCACCTGGAAATGAGCTGTAGAATTCAAACCCTTTAGCAGAGTATGAAGTATTTTTCTCAGGTCCTCTTACTTTCCTTTTGTCTGCTCCCCTGTTGCTCTACACTATAGCCTTTTATCTGAGAAGAAGATAACATTTTTTAAAACTAGGTACACATACTCATATTCATACATGTTTTTACTAAAACTATGTGCAGTCGGGTTGGGGAAAAGGCAGAGAAATAACTCAACAGGTTTTATTTGTGGAGTTCAGAGAGAACCCCTTAGAAACAGGGAGATGCAGTAAGGATAACCTTCCAAAATTGTGAAAAATTGGTTTGGGGCAATGACTGTCAATATCCCATACAGAAGGTTCCGAGCTGATGGAAAGTTGGAAAGCACAGAGAAATCAGACGTACGTAAGTGCTGCTTTCCTATGAGCTTAATTATCTGTGGCCCTATGTCAATTAATAAGCTTGTTTAACGGGGCCTTTTTAGGAGGGCTGCATCTCTCCGTGCTGAATAATTACAAGCCACACTAAACACTTCCTTGAAAGAGATCTAGCGCTTTGGTAGCTGAAGCGGAGGTTCACTGTCAGCTGAAAATAATCAGGGAAACTCTCACCGTTCCAGCCCCTCAGCGGATCTCCTCCGTGGAAGAAGTTCAAACTTACTCAATAGGTGTTATAAATAATTCTGACAAATCTTGCAGAAGTTTCTCCATTAGTACCTGCCACTTGGCTCAAGGCAGTGGAAGAAGGATATTTAGAGTCAAACAGGAAATAAATACAGCCTGATAATTCAGTCATGACAGCTGTTCCGTTCCTTGTAAACACAGCTCTTTATTCATGCTAACTGGGAAAAAAATAAGTCAAATAAAATCTAGATGGAAATTACAAGATTAAAAAAATATATATGTATTCCAAAGCCAAATAAAACAAAAAATTTCAGCTTCTTGTGGAGAACATTTTTAAGTTGTTCTGCATAAAGTCAGAATATTTTATTACAGTTATGGTCTTATTAAATTTTTTAAATGCCTTAATATTTTAGAAAATATATAGTTGATTTCGAGAGGGTATTTATCTGTGCAGTTTCAATTCCATACATGGTTTATAGTTTGTTTTAGGCTGTATAATGCCCTTTTAAAAGACTAACCTCTTGAGAACTTTTGACTTAGGAGAGACTGTGTTTCAATAATGTATGAAGTAGATCTGTTGTATATAGCTGGCGATTGCTTTGAGCATCTTTGATTCAACGAGACAAAATAACAAATACAGGTTATTGCTACATTCATGAAGAAAAAGGCAATCTCATTAAGGGTAAGGGGCGTTACAACAATATATGTTTGCATGAGAACTCTGGAAATAGTGAAAGTATTTCAGTGATCTTATAATGGTAAGCACAGTCCTTCTTGATAAAAAGCTCTTATTTAAAAAAAAAGTACACATTCTGATATATATAATGTTTGCTAAAAAGGAGGTCATTGAACCCAAACTTTGTGACTGCTGTTGTAATCAACATCTTGGACCATACTGATTTCCAGTGCACTACTCCAGTAATGCACCAAATATTTCTGTGATTTCTGGACTTAAATCAAGGACAAACATATCTTCAAATTGTGGACAAAAAGGAAATAGTTTAAACTGTGATCATGTCGCTTGCAAGAGAGTTTCGTCATTTCATCTCACCAAACGTCCACGTGACCCTTAAAGTGCACCACAGAAGTATTTGTGGTAGGAACATGCATGTGTGGATCTTTGTCTCGTGGAGTCTAAGGAAAAAGAAAGGAGCAAACGCTTGACTAGATGTTGGTGCTCAGAAAGCTGTGTGTCCTGGAAGTGTGAATGGAGCTTAGCAACAGCCCAACAACTAAATGAAATTCTCCCGTTTCCAGGAGATCCCGAGGTGAGGAACAGTCAGCGTAGCCTCTTCTTGGGCAGCTTTCAGTACGCAGTTTTGGTTCTGTTTGCAAGCTGGAGAAGGCTATTCCCTGGTGTTTTTCAGTACTGCAACAGAACTTGAGTCCATGGCACCTGCTCTATCTTAGGCTAGTAATTAATATCTCAAAAAGGAATGAACTGGGATACTTATTTGATGCCCCTGTGCTTTCTTTCACCCTCTTCTAGCCATCAATAGAGGTTTAGCAGCTTCTCTGTGTTTTAAATGAGAATGAAAGTCAGTGGAGGCTCCATCTTCTATGTTTCTTGTGTTATTTTCACAAGCCGTATTTTAGTGTCAGTGTTGCAAGGCTCTAAGCTAGCTTAGCTGCTGCCGAGCATCTCACAGCAGGAGTCTGTTACTTGACGTTACAGGACCACTTGCATTCCGCTCCCACCGATAGCACACAGCATCTAGCCGACTGTGAATCGCGTAGTTTCACTGATGTCAGGCTCTGGTTATGGAAGAAATTGTGCTAATTCAGACACCGTTATTCATTCAGGGCAACCAGCAGAGATGGTCACACCAGCAAATCTCTTTGCAGGTGCAAGGGTTGAGAAAGTTAGTCTCTTATATCAGAGATGTAGGTATTTGTTAAAATTTTTAAAAGCATCTATTCCCAATCTCTCTACCTGAAAAAGAGAGATTAATTTGTTCATTTATACATGAGGGTAACTGTTTCATTCACAGAACAGTGGGGCATTAGGTCAGTGATGTAATTTATTTTGAAGACCATAGTTCTCCTCAAAATTAGCTTTTTTGAAAAAATCTGGGAATATTAAAGAAAATAATCTGCCTAATAATAGAAAGATAAAACAAGTGGAATGGGATGCCCTATTTGGTAATTATTTGCCAGATGAAAAATATGGTCTATATGATTCCTGTCTGAGCTGACTTGGTTGAGGAGGGATTGGAAGTGGCAATTATTTAAGCATGAAGTTAAATCATAATCCTGAATATTCAGTCAAGTTTGCTGTGAGTGTGTATTGCTGTCCTCCATAGCCAACCCATGGTTAAATGTACTTTGCCTGAAGTTGCTTTGTCAGCAAGAAATGTACCATTTGAATTAAATCATTCAGTTCATCCATTAAGGAAATCTACAAATGATACTTCTGTAAAAGCTGCTGTTGAGAAAAAGCTTATTGTGTTGAGATTAATTCAGTATATTCCTCCCTTATAAACGCTTAAAATAAGCCTTTAAAATCTTTTGTACTAAGCCAAAGGTTTTTTCTGAGAGGGAAGCTTACAACAGCATCAAAATTATATAAAAAATACACTTAAAATCACTGAAAATCTGTTAAATTCTGACTAAAACTCTTCAGTTCAGTTAGGATATTTAATAAATGGCCTGCATCCCTTTTCCGAAGTTATTGAATTTTTCTGTCTCAAAGTTATTGCTGTTAATTTATGAGCCTGCCCTATAGAGCTTCCAGAATACCACATTAAAGCAATTGAATTAAAAAAAAAGGAAAACACATCAGCTTACAGCTGTAGTCCTGAAAAATGATATTTTTTTAATCATTAATATCCTGACCTGAATCTTAAGATTGTCGATGGCCTTTGGTACGTACGCCTCTGTTTCTGGATAGTCAGAACATATCAACAAGTGAATGTTTCCAGTAACAATGGTCCTTACTCCATTACTTATCTGCTGTTGTAATAACTGTATTTCATCCAGAGTCTTTGCCATTTATTGTAATTAATTGGTAGTTCTTAATATGAGGACAATTCTTCTGAAAATGTGCTAAATTTTAAGAGTGCAACATGTTGCTAAGTTCATAATTTCCTTTAGAAAGACCTTTATGTACTAAAAATGCACCTCAATCATTTTTGCAATTTGTTTATCCTCAGGAGGATTCAAGAGAATCTTTTAGCGGATGTTAGTGGAAATTGTAGTGGACTATAGAGGATGTAAATATTGATTGAATGTATTGATTCATGCTCGTTCAGGAAGATAGTGAGACACTAGAACACAAATAATTGATAAAAATCTGAATTGGCTATTTGGACTATAAATTCTTTGCCTGCTGCATTCTAGACCATTAGCTTGATGAATTCACTAAAGAGTAAAGAGCTAATACCTCCTTCTCAATCCTTCCTCTGGAAATCTTTCCCCATCTCTGTTAGGCAGCATGACTGATCAGCACTGATGGATTTTTTTTCCCCACAGCCATTATCTAATTTTATTTTTTTTTTATTTTCTTTTCTTTCTTCTCCTCCCTAGTACATCTGATATATTCCTAAGGGAAAAGAAATATATTTCTGACTAGTCCATTACTATATTTACAATTCTGATTAAATGAAAAGAGAGCTCGAAATTATCGCTACTTGAATTTTGAAAAATTATTCTTGGCAAAAACCACAGTACTGTGACAAGATGATCAGGTTATTAGTTACTATGACTGCAATATTAATTGATTGCTAAGCTGAAATGCCATGGGCCATATCTTACTTATTCCCGCAACTGTCAATGGGAGTTCCACTCATGGAACGAATAGAATTAAATAACCCAAGCCTCCCCCTCTCCTTCCCACGCGTATCTCTTCCTCGTATTGCATCTGCTTAATAGGCTAATGATATATGAGCAAAATAAGTGTATGTAACCCTGAAATTCTGACTTTGTGTTGCAAAAAGTATTTTCTGTGGCACATTGTGTTAGAGCTTTTTTGTTTTGTTTGTTAGCGTTTTTAGATGTTGCTTAGCTTTAAGGAAGAAAAAATTAAAGTGTGTGCCTTGGTATATTAACATTTATTTAATTCAACTAGGATATTGGAGTTCATGCCTCCCAGTTGAATGGAATTGATCTCAGTAGAGTCTTACTTTAAGGCTGACTTTGTGGAACAACTATGTAGCTTTAAAATAGAAAGTGAATTCCTGCCATCTCTGATCTTCCGTGTGGTTGATTTGGAGGATGAGGCTATGGATCTTGCAGTCACTCCCCTCCAAGTATTTTCTAAGCCAGAGGTTCTAGCCTTGTGTTTGACAGCTATGGTCAGTTGTTACTTTACTCACTAATTTATCCAATGGCATTTCTGAACCTATGTGAAAGTACATATTGCAGAATGTTGCAAAATTGGATTACAATTTACAATTACATTTTAAAATTTACAATTACAAATTATATTGCAAAAATCCCTGTAATATTTGGCAGGAAGTACAGTGGTTTAACTGTGTTTGTCTTTGTTTTGACCCTGTCTTCTGATACTATTTCACATTTGCCCCTCTTTTTTTTTTTTTTTTAATTTAAAGGCATCCTGAATAATCATGTATAGTAATAATAATAATTTACCTATTCACCTGTGATTCATAAAGTGGCAAGTTAGAGCTAGAAGTCTACCTAAAAGTAGAATTACAGAATGCAGAATTTATAAATATATTTTCCATTTATCTGGGTAATAATAACTTTCATTAGGCAAAAACCAAACACCAATAACTTCCTATTGATTTGCTGATTTTACTGAAGCTTCTGAAAGTTGTCAGTTCTAAGCAGATATAAATTAAAATAGCAGCAATGTAAACACTCAGGAATAAAAATGTTCTAAATATACACTTTGGACTGTTTTTTCCCAGTAATTATAAACAATGTTGTATTGTAGAATTTATTCAAAGAAGCGATGATGTTATAATGCTCAGTGATTGCGTCAGAGTGACATTACAATACGTCTGCTCAAAGAGTCGACCTTCGTTGTGGTTAAGTTCTGAGCGACGGAAGTAGTAACAGCAAGAAGGACAGGCTCGTAGGGGCTCTCTGATTTACCTGATGCATTCACTGCAGTGATGTACATCAGCAGAGTAGGGGCCAGCACACAAGCTGCAAAATGGTTCGACATAAAAAGAACAAGATCCGTGTAAAAACATATAGTGGTGGCCGATCAAAAACTGGTTCTCGTTGGATGAAAAGGAAAATTACAGCTATTATTGTAATGTAAGTACTGAAGTACTGTTGGTACTTCTGGTTAATGTGTACAAGTTTTGATACTTCCGCTGAAGATCCTTTTTGTTACATTTAGTAAAACTTATATATAATGTGTGTATTTTGTAAATAGTAAGTAAAATTACTGATAAAAACTATTTAATGTTTTTATGTCTCAAGGTATAAATTTGCTTTATTTGGGTTATTTTAAAGAAGTGTTTTCACAATCAGTGATGAAAAGGTGAACAATTAGAGAAACACAGAATCCACAATATTATGTGTGTGTACATATATATGCACACCCATGGAAATATAATGGAAATACTCTATTTTATAATTAAGTTATAAATAGATTAATAAAAGTTGACACAAGTTACGAACTATGAAATGAGTTGAATATTGGATTCTAAGAATTTGTGATAATTAAGCATAGTTTGTGTGGTACAATATATAGCCTAATTTATTTCCCTTCCTATAAAATTACTATCAAATTATATATTCCATCTAACCATCCATTTATTCAGATGTGTAGACCCATATATGAGCCCTGTCCCTGTAATTACAGAAGAATGGCAGTCATTAGTGAATTTATTCAAAGGCCGTTTCTAGCAATGCATATGCCATGAGTAATTTTCCCCAATATGTCTTATTCTTCGAAAGGTCAGGAAAGTGTAGAAAATAGACAGTTATGAGACGAATGACTAGCCGTTGTTTCCTCTCCCTAAATATTGTTTCAGTTAGGCTTCTGAAAGAAACTAATTCTTTTTGAGAAGTTACTAAGGTTATGCACTGAGGGATCTGTAAGAGCTTGTACTTACAAAGGATTGTGCTTGCAACATAATTCTATGTTGCAGTTGCTTTCCTAGTTATTTAAGTAGGAATCGGAGACACTGAAACTCTGTCTCCCATAGCACGTTGTTCAGTCACCTCTCATCAGAGAGCAGTGGTCTCATGAAACTCACTGGTGAAATAAACACTTTTTTCAAATACTGTTTGCTCTCTTCTGTCTTCATAAAGTAACTCCTGTTACCATCATTTACAGACTGAACAGTCCTCCTATTTTACAGATGAATGTTTAAAATGATTAGAGAAACTGCAGTGTGTCTTGCTAGCTTTAATTTGTACTCCAGCGGCTCATATCTGCAGAGCTCGGGACTTGGTCCCAAACTCAGGTCTGCGTCAGACCATATCAAACCGGTGTAGAGCTCTGCTTCGTGCTGCGCAGGTGATGTGGAGTATCCCTGCTGTGTGCTCTGAGGCAGCCTAATGCCCATGGTCCTTTTATCACTGGAGTAATTTCATCTCATTTGAGTAACAGTTGGAATAGTTACAAAACATGTTTTAGGGAATATAAGGTTTATTCCTGATTGTACTACAAATACCTCAAATGTCAAATATTCCTCAGAAATATAAATGTACTGATCTCTCCAGGGATATTTAATAACAGTGTTAGACTAGTAGGGATTTAAGTGGACTATAACATAGTTTTTAATTTAGGGAATAAAATCGATTTATAGCCTTTGACCTATGGCTAGTCTCAGCCTTCGGTCAGTTTTGCAAGATAATTTGCCCGAATTGTTTCCTCTACACAAGTCCTGCTCCCCCCAAATAAATTACTGACGTTTGGCCTGTGTCCCGCTGTCAGAAAATCTCGTAATTCTTGTCCATTCTGCTCCTCTTGCGCTCTATGTTAAAGAGCCTTCCTAGTCTGATAATTCTATGGCCCTAAAAAATAGGAACTTTTCTGCTGTTCTTTCAATAAATAGTGGTGGTGTCGGGGGCATTTTATGGATTTTTTTTTTAAACCCCAGTTGAAGAGTCTCACAAAATATGCTGCCAGCCAGATGAGCTGCTGAAACTGAGAACAGGGCAGATGAGCATAAGTATACTACGCTCACTGTTCACCAATAATTTATATGACGCTTCTGGCATCATGCTTCCTAGTAGGCATCTTCCTATAATCCCTCAGATAGTATTAGATTTACGTGGGGATTCCTTTGAACTAGACTGTATTCAGGCTTTTCTTCATCATCCATGTTGCTGCTCAATTCCTTTATACGTCAGAGAAGACCTGGATTAGGCAAAGTTTTGAAAATGTTGAAGAAGAGAAACAGAGAGTTAAAGGTGTGAAAGAGCCACTGAATAAATATGAGGAGAGAGTGAACACATAGGGGAAAGAGTCAACAGTTATGCTACAAGTAGAAAGAAAAGACAGCAGCAGTGATAATTTTCCTCTCCTAAATACCCATCTGCAAATGCTGTTAGCCGAATTCCCACCAAATATATTTCCCAGGAATCCTGTTCACTCAGGAGAAGAGACACAAGTTTTAACTTGACAAGCGGATTGTCTGATAAGAAAATTGCACTCAAAAATACTTTGTCCATCATTGCTGTGTGCCCAATTCATGCAAACTCGAGCAGCTTCAGAAAGACAGCACTAGAGAAATAGATCTATGTAATCAAATAATGCCTGCAATTCAATTGGTGCCACTTTTAATAAAACATTTTGAAAGGGTGGCATGCTTTACATATGTTCGGGTCATCTTAATTCTGGGGTTTCTAGCATAATTGCAAGAAGGAAAACTTGTTATCTGACTAAATAAGGGATTTGGTTCTTGGAAAAGTCCAGCAGACTGAGTGATATGGGCAAATAACAGCAAGAAGAAGGTGGTGTTCCTACATCTGGTGGGTTTATAGAAGTGTAGAATTGAAGTATTGATTCTGTTTTAAAACAATATTCAGTTACATGTTTCTTCTAAATAAACTGACGTCCTCCAATTCAGTTTTTGTTGAAGTTTCTTTTTAATATTTTTTCTATTTTGCAAGAGGTGTACATAGCTTTTCTAACTTTTTGAACAACTAAGCACTGTGAAAGCTGACTTGCAATCCAATCTTGTGTAATGTCTTTACTGCTAAGATTTTGTTGCCCTGCCTTCAATAGGAGTACAGATCTCCACACAGGAGGAATTAATTCTCTTTAATACTTTTATGCACTGGAATAACATGATGAGCATGTATACAGGGTGTTCATTTAAATGCATTCACCATAGCATTGCTATGTAATATCATTTACTTTGCATGTAAGTATCAAAACATTTTTTGTACCATTTTGAAGGACAGATCAGACGGACCACTGGTGTTTTCAGTTATAGCAGCAACCCCTCTTTCTAGAGACGTTCATGTCAGCCCCTGTTTTAGAGGTCTCCTCAGGATTTTATAACTCATTGATTACACTTCAACCCACCACAGCTGTGACATCTTTGCAGAAAAATCTTCTCTTGCCTTTACTTGAATATCTTGCATTTGAGTATCTATCTTTTATCTTCTGGAACGTGAGCAGTGGGAGAGAGGGAAAATACCTGCTGTGCTCAGCTTCCCAGTGGCCTCAGCCTGTCTACCAAAGAAGACATTTAGTGATGTGCTGAGTCAATTCTACAGACAACCTCTGCTCCTGTTAAATTAAGTTTTGTTGGCCCTTCACCTGTCCATACTCCTTTTGCTTCAGTCTAGCACCTTCTTGGTTACATTGGATTAATTTTTTTGTAGAAAGCTTCTGGACACTGAGGATGAGCTCTCTGACATCCAGTCGGATTCGGTCCCGCTGGAAGTGCGGGACTGGTTAGCTTCTACATTCACGAGGGAAATGGGAATAGTGAAGAGGAGACCTGAAGAAAAGCCCAAATTCCGGAGCATTGTGCACGCTGTACAGGCTGGGATTTTTGTAGAAAGGTGAGTGCTTTGTTTTCTTATTATAGCAAGTACGGCATTTAACCACAGTGTCTGTTGTTGAAGATCCCTTAAGGGCTGGGATGAACCTGAAGCAAACCAGAATTTAGGTTTCAATTTCTGCAATCGCTCTATTTTTCGATACAGAAATCCAGATGAAACCTCTAAATTTGTAATGAAATCTCCTGGACTTTGGAAAATTCTGGGAATGAACTTTATGGCTTTGAAACTTCTACACTAAAATGTACCAAAGACTGCACTAATGTAAAAGAGTAATATACCAGCAGAGAGGCTTTTCTCATAAGTTCATAAAAAAGATTTATGTTATCTTTGGGATCAGACCCTTAAATAGCTTAGTGTTATTTCACAAACTGTGAAAGATGAATTAAAAAAAGAGAAATTGTTCCAGTACTTTTTAAAGGAGTGTTATTCCTTAATATTTTATTTGTTCTTTTAGGATGTACCGAAGAACTTCTAGCATGGTTGGTTTGGCTTACCCGGCAGAAGTGATAGTAACGTTTAAGGTGAGATAAGTTTAATCATTGTGAAATTTGAATGTATTTATACTCATGTTTAGTGACTTTTAGGGTGAAATGAATATATTTTTCTGCTGAACATAGTAGTTGCCATAGTTAGTACTATGGAACTGAGCACACAGAACAGAGAAATTAATAGTTAAAGATTCACAAATAGCATATGATTCAGTTTATTGTTTCACTGTTGTGATTTCATTTCGATGTTACTAGAGCAATAGGATGAAATTTGTATAGAAATTTTTGTAGAAATGTGAGACATGGTTTTATCAGCTCCCAGTGGTATGGTAATCAGTGTCGCAGACAGCAGCATTTGTTTCCTTTTTAGGAAAGAAAAAGGAGAAGTAGTATTGGGTTAGAGCTGACAAAAGAAGCTGCAGCTTATGGAACAAGTACAGTATTTGCTGTGAATTTAAGGCATTACTGTAGTTCACCCAAAAGGCGATCTTTTATAGTAGTAAAGTTCCTATGGCTATGTATGCAATTAAAAAATGCTATTTCTTGAGAATGTAGTACCTCACCTTTTCCCCTGAAAGTCAAACACTGTTCTATTATTCTCAAATTGCTATATGGCTATAGCGTTAATGACATTGCATAATAGCCTATTTAAAGGATGGATATTCACATTAGCTCCACGAGGTTCTGTAGAATTTGTATTCAGAAAGTTAAATTTGAAAGATTAAGGCCTTTGATTCAGAGCACACAAAGTTGCATAGGTCATGTTACAAGTATTTTACTCATAACTGGCACAACTATTTTCATCATTAATATTGAAATAGTCATTATTCTGTTATCTACAGTAGGAGTTTGAAAGAGTTGGACAATAAAAAAACCACCAAACTCTCCCCCTTCCCTCCAAAAAACCCCAAAATATCTTTTCCAGTGATTAATTGGAAATGTACTTAAACGGATGGAAATTTTATGGTTTTTTTTTTTCTTTTTCCCCCATCTACAGGATGTTGATAAATGGTCTTTTGACGTATTTGCCCTAAATGAAGCAAGTGGAGAACACAGTCTGAAATTTATGATGTATGAGCTGTTTACCCGATATGACCTTTTGAGCCGTTTCAAGGTCAGAAACTAGCCACAAATAAAAATATGTATGCAAAAATAAGTATGTCAAATTTAAAATACAAGAAAGCTAGGATACTTTTGAAATGTTTTTTTATTGTACAATGCAGTGTAGAATTTCAAAGAATAGTTCTACCAAATGGAACTTCACCCACAGCATGCAAATTTTTCTGCAACCCAAAAAATGGAAAGCTATGTAGACCCACGTCAGATCAGTTTAGGATGGGATGTTGCTAGTGAGCACCTAAACGCTGTGAGCATTAAACAAACAGATTATGTATACAGCCTATTTACTCAGCAGTACTGAATCAGTGTCCCAGCTTTGTGGAACAAAGATTCCTAATAAGGCAGAAAACTGTAGTTAGTCCTAAGTACTTTTTTTCATGGTCTAGATCATAGTATGTTGCCCACCGCTGTGCAGGGGTTTCAGCTGAACCTTCCTCTCCTAACCGCCTTGGGGGATATATAAAGAGAAGGCTGCTTTTCCATGGTGTTTGCAGGGTGTTGGAATACAATATGAAGTACTTATAACCAACTTTGAAAGGCTGAGATAAAAAATGGATCAAAATGCCAAATTTATCATTATAATAGTACTGAATGAAAGTTTCATTATAGTTTCAAAAGCTTTCCACTGCAAAACTCTCTGCTCCTTTTGAAGAGGCTGCCTCATCCTGAAGTTGGTTTGAATATTTTAATTTTAACTGATAACCCAGACTCAGCTTTTCCCATCAGGCTTTTCCCTTCAAGCGCTGCGTGCTTGAAGTCAGAAGCACACCAGGGCTGCCATTAACAACACAGTCAGAAAGTACACAATGTTACTGGCTCAGTGGGCTTAAGCCCATTCTCAGTCCCACTGTTTACCTTACAAGGCTTTTAAACAAAGAAAAAAAATCTTAAGGAAAATGTCATTTCATTATATGGGAAAATAAATGGGACTAGATTGTACCTGTACTTCATACATTGCCTGGAAGAAGAGAAGGAAGGGAAGACATACTATCAAATTCAAGGAAACCTTGTGTCAGGCACGGTAAAACTGGTGAAGAAAAGGAGATAATCCTATTGTTGGACTCCTATGCATTCCTGGTACAGGCAGACAGATAGACAGACATATCTTGAAAAGTATTTGGTTGATAGCTCTGCAGTCTCTTGTACACTAACCACATGCTGTGCATGGTATATGTAGAGGGATATAACATCTACAAGAACTGGGTGATGACTCCCTGATGCATGTAAGATATTAGACCTTTATATTTTAAATTTTTATTTTGTTGTTTGTTAACTAAATTCAATGGTATATTTATTTGTGGTTTATTTATTGCATGACTAAGTTTGCAGCTCTTGTAGGAAAAAAACATTTATTTTACTTTTTGCTTCCCTCCAGATCCCCGTTCCCAATCTTATTTCATTTGCTGAAGCTCTTGAAGTTGGTTACAGCAAATACAAAAATCCGTATCACAATTTGATCCATGCAGCTGATGTTACTCAAACTGTGCATTACATAATGATTCACACTGGTATCATGGTAAGAAATACTGCAAAGTTCAATTTACTTCTTTTCTCAGACTCTGCTGTTTTGGCTAAATGTATACATGTGTCTTTTCTTAAGGAAAAAGCTCCCTTGAAAATAGATTTCTAACTACCGTTCAGGCTGTGAACTTTATGTCATTTTAACAGTTCTTCCAGGCTGGAACTCTCCTGATGCGGAGGAAAAAAAGGAGAAAAAACGTCCTGCTTAAATCCTTTTTGCTTTTCATTGCCTGGGCTTGAGTATTATATATCATACTAAAAGAGATACATTTGCAGGCGTGGGCAGGTGAGAATTTTTCGCTTCCACATCAGAGCCTGGGAGGTGTGATCAGGCAAGGAAGCTTTAGGATCTGCTAAGGTCCTGGCCATTGGAAGATATACTGAATCAGTGCAGGCTTACTCAAATACTCTGCAGCTGCTTTTTCTTTTAGTTTATTACCTTATTTAGGACTGCTCTTGCATACTGTAGGTGCCTATAGTAGGCAGGAGATTACATTTGCCTTGCACTATTGAAATATCCCAGTATTTTTTAGTATTTGCTTTGGGAAGTAAAGTGAGTCTATGAAAGCATTTTTACTTATCTTAGATTTAATACCAGCAGTGGGAGTCTTCTCACTATCAGCTTGCTAGACAAAAGTAAATACTGACTGAAAGAAAACGGACATCTCTGTCAGTGGCCTTTTGATGATTTGTCTTCACTATAAATGCACTTGTTTCAAAAAAAAAAAAAACAACCAAACATGGGAAGTCATAGTGTCTGATTTCTGTTTGCAGAGCCGTGAAACAATTCCATAAGACTTTTGGAAAGGAAAATTTTAGGGCTGACTCTAGATGTTTGTGCTCCAATATATACACAATAAATGACAGCGATTCACTTATGTTGAGCCTTTTCTCACTGAAAGCTTTGCCTTTGGCTTCAGTGGAGGCAAGAACAAGTCCCTAGGCATTGCAGGGTTTGATTCTACTGTTTGAAGGAAGTGTTTTGCTTTTAAGCATCAAGTATTTAAAGCTACATTTTAACACAAGTACTACTTGCAGAGTGAAGCCTGGAGTCTTCACCAGCCAACATTCCTTTTCCCATTGAGATGTTTTGTTGAGAAAGGACTTCCATATCAGACTGAAGCATAGGCTAGACAGCTCTTGCCAAGATGACTCCAAGCCAGAGTTGTATATGATGTTCACCTATCAAAATAATATTTTAGTAGAAGAAAAAGCTTGAAGAGATTAGATCATGGTTCCTATCCTACCCTTGTCTTCTACTGTAAGATCAACTGCAAGCCTTAAGTGATGTGAGACGTGTCTTTGTTGCAGGTGTACACCTGGATCAGCAACTTAACAGGGAGGAAAATCCCTTTGTTGTATTATACATTATAAACATCCCTTTGGCCATTGTAACTGTGGCCCTCTGCCCTTCAAAAAACACAATAGCATCCAGATTTTCTTTGTGATGCCAGGAGAATATTCCAACTTCCAGAGCTATCCTAGTCAATTTGGGATGTTCAGCTATTGATTAAACAACTTTGCAACACGCTTTATGTATTTCTGAACAATGAATAAAGGAACCTGTTTCATATTTGAATACCTGCTATTCCACCAGGTGCACACAAGAATGAGAAAGGCCTCTCCAACTCAAGTTTTACAGTACTAGCATCTTAACCTTGTAACCGCACTTTGATGTGATTTGGACAGCTATTTTCAGAAAAGCTTAGACTTTATTGCTGTTACTTTGCTGTAAAACCTCATTAGTGTTGCAATGCTGCCACAAAATATTCCTATAAAATTAGGCCAGGTTTTAAATATTCACATTTGAATTGCTGAATTATGATATTGGAAAGTTCTTGGAAAGATATCTAACGAGGACAACACTTAGTCAAGAGTGCCTTCAAACAGATGTAGCTTGCCAGGCAGAAGGAACGTTTATAGAAATCAGTGTTTGAAAGACGGCCTAGTGATTCTGCAGCTTGCAAAGTATTTCTGTCCCAAATGTCATTTGCAGTTTGAGAATGCATCAGTATCATGCAAATGTTCTGTTTAACTTGTTGGGGTTTTTTCCTGTTGCTTCATTAACCCTACAGAACCCTACTCAACAACAATTTGAAGTTTGCTTCTCAAGCTTATCGTTTTCAGACTAAGTCCATTGTAATGCCTCTTTAACTCTGCTCTATCTTCTAACAAATACCTGAATTGGAGTCAATTTGATGCAATTCTATATCAAATTCCTGTGTGGTTTTTGCAGATTGGCATGTGATTTGGAGTTCTTGTGCTTTCATTGTGTCTTAAAGAACTGATACTGACTCCCGAATCTTGCAAAGAATTGCTGTCTTCCTTGTTCACTTCTGAAAGACATACTGAAGCAAATGTTTCAAAAAGCTGGGTTTTAGAAAATCCTTTTCATGATTCCTGTTGTTGAGATCATACATTTTGTATCTTTTTTAGGCACCTGGAAAACAGCCATATTTCAGCATTTGCCAAAAAATTTGGCTGGTCAGAGTTTATGCTTCTCCACAAGCCTTTAGAGAGATTCCAGTGAAGAATAACATATATTCAGAGTCACAGTTAAAGAAATAAAATGATCATTCTATTTTCCAAAAGTTACTGTCTGTCTTAAGAAACAAGATCCAGCCACCTCAGATCAATGTGTTAGAAAGTTAGATATCACAGATGGCACACAATCTATTAACCTTCCCAAGAGATTAAATCCCAGATGACACGACTGAAATATATAACTCAAGCTTGCATTTATGAAGTCTTCATCTTTATAAAGATTTAAGAATCCAAGTTCCAGGGAATACATCTTGTAAAGAACTTTTGAGTCATCGATCATCTTCCCACCATCCCTTTTCTCCTCCCACGTACCTGTATTGCTCAAACTAAAGGAAAAAATGTCTTTACTGTCAATAAATGCATTGTGAGACTCCCTTTCTTACTCATTTTTTAATCCATCATTGTTTAAAAAACTAGTTTGAACCAGAGTTCATGAAAAGTTGAAGTGTATCTATTTACTTATAAGTGATTTATAATACTGGAAAACATCTCCCGGTAGAAGAGATCTTTTCCGATAGGTGTCACACCTGCATGGCACAGTATCTTCCAGGAGAGAAGCAGGTTCCAGCTCTTCACAGTCTTGCAGACCTCCAGATACCTGCTTTTCCCTCTCCCTTTGAGACAAACACTTGTTAACTGTCTCTCTAAGAGCTTTCTCCTACTTCCTTGGAAATCCTTTAGCTAAAGCTAACTCTGATTCTCTGATTTGAATACTGATCTGAATTTTGACTGTACAGCCACAGTCTCTAGAATACTTCTCTCATATAGTACCGTATGAAGTTTCTGTGTAGCCCATAGATATTGTTTGTAAGGAATGCTTTTCTACTTACAAATGCATTGTCTAGCAACTGTTCTGGTTACTAAAAAAGCTGATCTTTGAAAAGGCATCTTAAAGAAAAAGTTTATGTTTAGCTTTAGTTGCTAGTAATTTCTGGGTTTCTACTCTATTTGGTATGTTGAAAACATTGTGAAAGCCAGGACTGGTCATGGCCTGGTTTCTTGTGACACACAATACGATGAAGGTCATCGTTTCCATTTTTAGAACTGCTTACAGTACATTCTCATTCCTCTGTTGTGACCTTTTTAAATCTATACTGCTTCACCAATAGCCAGTACTTGTTGTTCCTCAGCAGTCTCATTTTGTTGCTGCATGACCTATTTCATTATTCTCACATTACTTATGAATCTTGACTGTTTCCTTTCTTCTTCTTTGAAAGAAGTACTACTATTGGCAGCTTATACTACTTCTGGCAGCTTATACATCTTATATCCATTCATACGCGTGTACGTGCATATATGGGTGCATAAGGATTAGATCCTTCTTCGATCCCTTAGTACAAAAGCTTACTTCTACACTAAGAAAATCTGAAATATGTGTGGAAATGCTTGACTGGCATTTGACTTAGTCAGTCCTATGACTGCGGGGGTTAATTATCATACCCTTTTTCTGCCCCCATTTTTAGATGGAGTAAATTTTCTCCTCAAGGATGATTTGTCATTCAAGAAATAGAACTTGAAAGATAAAATCACAGAGGTTATTTTACAAACTGAGCGATACAGAACAGCCTCGGTTAGCAAGAGGTATAAAAGTGCACAAAACTCTAGGGTCTGCATTATGTTGTATACATGACCTGCATTACCTTTTGTTCTGTGTAACTGTATACGAGCCTTATGCACCCTTTTTTTGCATTAGTACAAAGTATGGTAAAATTTAGAACAGAAGATTCTCCCATGGGCCTAATTTTAGTGCTATGTACACTCATAAAATATGGTTAATACTGATATTGTACCTAGAATTTATTATGAACTGCATATATTGTTCACTAAAAGAGAAGTTATAACCTTAACTTCATATCAAGTTTTTAGATGAATATACCATAATTTGGCAAGTGCCATGTACGGGCTAACAGATTAGATACTTCCTACTCAAAACAGCTACAAAGTATACCATGTAATTATCTTAATAACGTCTTATATTTTTGGCTGCCAATATTTACTTTGCTAGTGACCGTAAGGACATTAACTTGGTCTTAGAGAAATCATAATAAGTACAAGGAGTTATTTTACTATATAATACTGAAGTGTTGTGGATATCTAGTTACCTGGAATAAGACAAGAATAAAGTTTGCTTAAGTTGAAGGAAATGCAAAACATTTCCAGTACTGTGGTGTTTAATCTGAATTAGGCTATTATGGAAAATATGACTAAGATTTGTTTTTCGTTTACCAGCACTGGCTCACAGAACTGGAAATTTTAGCAATGATCTTTGCAGCTGCCGTCCATGATTATGAACATACTGGCACGACAAACAATTTTCATATTCAGACAAGGTAAGCGAAGCGGTCTCTTAAGTGTCATATCTGGAGTTTGCCGTTCATTGGTCTGAACTGTTTCATACCTCTTACTGCTACAGCCAGGAAGTAGCCAGCTCGTTCCTGATTTTACAAATTGCTTCCTTGATTTCTGTACTGTTAATGAGACTGCTCACATGAAGAAAGACAGTGTGGAAAAGTAAGGACTTAGCTCCATAGTGTTTGGAATCATTATATTTTGGAGCTGATACGTCAAGAGAGATTTCAAAAAAATTCAGAACATGGACTTGAAAACCCCTTACCCCTCTATTTGCTCACTTAAATTCTGATGATACTTTCAACTCTTTCTGATAATTTCGTCCACAGTGTTCTCAGAAAAATACGACTTCACTTTCAATGGTGTGTCTGCACTTACTTCAGGTGCTACATTTTGTTTCAAGTTGTGTATTAAACTTACAGAGTCCTAGTACAGAGGGAGAAACCTTCAAGTACAGCTTTAGAAATACCTACCACAAGTCCTCTCCTAGCATGTTTTGACAGCGTCTGCAGTAATTATGAAAAAGAAATCTAGAAAGAAATCCAGTTTGAAAGGCGGGCTAACTGTATTCTCATGCAGGCGCAGCGTGTCATCCTAGCCTCTGGTCCAGAACAACAGCATATACGTCTCTCCTTTAAAATATTTTCAGCTTATCAAAGGAAAATCACTGACCGGTCTATTACTGGGTGATAAATGGTACACCTGATACTTAGCCTAGTACAAAGCATCTTATTGTTCTCTCACACTAGGCTATACTTTGGTTTTAGTATCCTCAGTTGAGGAGTCCACTTTACCTGCTCTTGAAAAAAATTTCAGCAAAGTACTGGCGTATTCCAACAAAACAGATCTGTTCTGGAAATACTACTACTTGAACAGAAGCATCCTTGCACTCACCTATACAGATAAAGTGCCCAATGGTTACATTTAAATTAAGTCCATAACATACTCGTGCCTTGAGATGTGCGCTTCAATAATGAACAAATTCTAGATCTGCAGCTGAAATAAAGACATAATTCTTTTCTCCCTCAGCAGTCTGTCTAAAAATAAACTTCATTTTGTTGTTCCAAGTTTATATTACTTTTCTATTTTTGTCCTTAATATTTTGCTCTGAAGTATTGCAAAAGTGGAAAATGAATTAAGCTGTTAGTCTTTGAATTTTACTTGGGCATACTTGCAAGCAGGTATTTGTCTTCTGATGGACCTCATCCTTCCCTCCTAGTGGAACCTGGCCCTGATGTGGCATCCCAGAGCCGTGATTCCAGGCTTCTTTTGCCTGAGAAAAGCTGATGAAATGGCTGTCACAGTCATAGCAAATCTTAGCACTGTTTAAAACTAGCCATAAGTAGCTCTGTGGGTCAAAGTGTGCTTCATAAACGTATGTGATTGGCAAATCACAGATTTTCCCATGATTTTAGTTGGACTATGGATGTAAACATATTCATTATTTAGGTAGGTTATGGTGTGTTCCCTCTAAATAAAGTTTCCAATCCTATTTTAATTTTTTAGATTCCTTGGTACCATACCGTACATGTGGGTGGTTACGCTGTATATATGCTATTGCTTAACAGAACAAGAGGTTGCATTTACCTTATTAATATCATAGTAAGCTGTGCTGCTAAATCATCACACCTTTCTTCTAGTACAGACTTTTCAGTTGACCAAATTGAAATACTCCGGAATAATTTTATCAGAACAGAAGTGTAGCAGAGAGGGGAGACCCGAGGTTGCTTAGCAAGGGAAACACACTGCTTGTGGGATGTGGGACATGTGGGGAACACATTCCCCAAGAATTAATGAAGTTTGAAGCTAAGTATGATAAATCCGTACTGCATCAAAATTTGTGAAAATCTGTATGTAATTTTGGTATTGTAGGTTAGTCTTTAATTAAGAGGGAAAAGATACTGCTGAGGGGGCTAACGTTATGGTAAGGGTCTGGCTTTAGGAAGCACTTGAATGCAATCAAATTTCAGCTTAGCATCTCTTCCGTGCCTTTGTTATGAAGCTCAAGGTTTGGCTGTTTTTCTGACAAAAGATGCCATCCATTTAAAACATATGAAATTGAAGGTTTTTAATATTTTATTATTTACAGCTCCTTCTGATTATGAGTGACATGAGCCAAAGCACATCTCTCAGAACAGGGGTAGTAACTTCTTAATACCCATGCTATGTGTGGAGCCCCCTCTGTGGGTGAATGCATTGCATTTTAAATGGTTGTGTCACCAAAAGTACTCTTGAGTAGCCTAACTAAAGCATTTCTGTTGCTCTATGATCCTATCTACAGTCAAGAAGCTCAAAGATCTTCTCACAAATTTTTGTCACAGTACATTTTAAAACATGACTTTCCCACAAACAGTATGTACAATGGTATAACGATAATTTTTTAATGCATTTAGGATGGAAACTGTATCAGTATTTGATACAATAGGAACAAATAAACATAGTTTGATACATATATAGTCAACAGTTCTCACAGAGAATACACAGTCCTACCTTCCCCAGTGCCATCATCGGGTTGCTATTGCAAATTCTGCCTTTCTTTTTTAACACTAGGTCAGATGTTGCAATATTGTACAATGATCGTTCTGTTCTTGAAAATCATCATGTAAGTGCTGCTTATAGGCTCATGCAAGAAGAAGAGATGAACATCCTGGCAAATTTAACCAAAGATGACTGGAGGTAAGACCTACTGTGACATTCAAACTTTATTCCAGTATTTAATAAACAACACTAGGCCTTCCCTGTGGAGTCTATTTTAAGAGTTCAAATTACAGGAAGAAACTTTGGCACTGGAAGGAGTAATGGATATTTAGAGCTTAAGGAAGGCTGCTGTGGTGTAAAGAAGTACTGTTTGGGAGACTCCATTTAGTTTTCCAAGTGAGGTTGTCCGTTTATGAGGCAGTGTTGGACTGTGTGGACAGTGTCTCAGGTGAGATAGCTCTGCAGGAAAACCACAGTGCTGCCCCTCTTGAGCTAGGTTACCTTTGTCTGACAGTGGGTTAAAACCTCGGTGCCGAGTCACACTCTGCTGCCAGCTTGAGCACTACTGCCTCTGGGATTTCTGCTGTGTAACGTAGCACAGTGTAGTCGCATCCTGGTTAAGCATTAAAAAATGAATTATCTGGAGAATCCAAAACCAATAAAGTAAAGACCCAGAAGCACTACAGAAATCTCTTTTTTCTTCTTCTTCTTCTTAATTTTAGTGTAATTCCTGAAGAAAATTTGACCAGCTGCAAGAATCAGGATCATAATTGATATGTCACAAGTACATGTAAGACCAAAATGAGCAAGTGTTAGAGATAAGACTTTCTCCATTATTAAAAAGGACACATTATCTTTGTATATCTTTGATCGCTACATATAGCACTTATATATGAGTCTTCCACGTGTTTCTGTAAACATAGCTGTTAGTCAGATATCCCAAGAATAACTTTTAAATAGGTGGACTGTGAAGTCAGAGAGAGCTGTTCTGCTTCTAGGAAAGTCTCCCACTGTGAATGATACCATCAAGAATAACAAAGCTACACTCTGCTTTATTTATATTTTCACAAAACTATACATTTATGAAGAAATATGTGAATGTCAGATCAAATCTTGGTGTGGTGTATAACGACAGATGAAGGACTACTTTACATGTTAGATTTACATGATTTTACTAACCTACATGATCAGAACACCCCTAAATAAAGCATTTATTGAATGTAAGTCTGCAGACCCTTTTGGTTTTCAACTCACTATTTTTCTGTAGCTACTCCAAATTAAAGTATTATTAATTTTTTATTTAATACAAAGTGAGAGAGGAAGCATACACTTTTTCATTCTCATAAAAGATTTCTTCTCAGAGGATACTCTCTTGGATGTAGTTATCATAAAGTTTGCATTGTAAATTTAGTTCTGGAGAAGAATGTCTGGAAGTAAATTGTAAACTTCAGCAATAATTGTAATATACACCTAGATTTTCATGGCCAGCATGAGCCAACCTTGCTCTGCTTGGAACTATTTTAGACCCGATAGGTCTCTGTGACTCTATTTTTGCTTGTCCTAGCTATTGAGTAGGGAGAAAGTAATTGTGCCAGTAGACAGCCATCAGAGGCCAGTATTCTGTCTTTTAAAACCATCATTGTAGAGAGGTAATGATTTTCAAGTCTTCAGACTTGTTGCCTTGAGTATGTTTTTTTGAAGTGTAGTTGTTTCATATTGTGTCATACAGAGAATGCTTCCAGGTAGAAAGGGGCAGATCTTCTTCAGTTGAATTTCAGTTCAGGACTGGACCAAGAATGGCTTGAAGACGCTTACGTGCTTCCCCAGTCCTGACTCCTTCATCAGTGGAGACCACTATAAAAGAGTATAGTTTGGGAATCACTGCAGCAACCTGCAGTTGCTCCAGCTGACAGAAATCTGGCTGCCAGCTAGTACAGTGCATCTCAGTTGTTCCCTTTTGTTATATCACTGGGGAAAAGAGTGATAGGATGGAAAATCCTGTGAAAGAAAATATTTACCAATGGCAAGAGGAGCCTGTGGTTTCCAGGTGTGTGATGTTTATACATATTGCTCTGGTGGACTGCAACAGAATAAAGGGAGGAATGTGATAGATTGGTTTCACATTTCTGAAGCACACTCTTCTCTGCATAGATTGCTTGGTCTGGTCTTTCTACAGTTCTTTTTCTTTATATTATGGACCCTTTGCTCTAACTTCTGTTGCATTTCATTTCTCCATGGTTTTTGAACCTGTGATAAACTACCACGTTCCTTCGGAAGTTGCTCAACCACAGACTAGGTGTGTTCACACTTGCTTTTCAATTTCCTCTCACTGTAACCCAATTTGTATTTCTTGGAGGATTTTAGTTTAGTTTTGCAAATTTTGTTTGTATACAGTGGCTGCACAGATCCAGTCCACTATTACGTGCAGCCAGTTTGAAGTTGGTGGGATTTGGCGACCAGAGAAAGTAGAATTTCTGGTCTCTTGTTGGGGCTATTCAGTACAACTTAGAAGAGATGTGTGAACTGACTAATAAGCTCAAGCAACTAAATGAAGACACTCAGTTCCATGTTTTGTCACTTAGGTAGGCAATTAGAGTCTGTACTTTCAAACAAACGAGTAACTTCCAAAGTGCCAGTCTGAGAACCTGCACAACCTGTTGAAGTCTGATACTTAATTTAGAGGGTCAGTCATGGAAATGATGATTTCCTGGTATTCATTTCTAATATCCAAAAATACCTGTTACCCTGTCATCAGATACAGTTGTTCATTGATGCAATTACAGATCTGTTAGCCACTTAAAAGAAGCTCTTCAATTTTCTGATTATTACTAGAGTGAACTTCTTGGTTCTGTACTGAAATTCATGCTGTTAGACTAACAGTTTTGAAGTTTGCACTGAATCAAATTGGCAGCAAATTGAAATGATAATTTGTTCAACTTTTTAATGTACTTCCTGGCACTGATTAATTTCTTGACTACTGTCAGATCTGTTTTCTTGAGTTGCAACGATTTCCTTTTTTTAAAATGTAATACCCCTGCCTATTTAAACTGTGGTTCTGCTAATTATTTCAGCAAGATGAAGCAAAATGACTGAGAATGACTTTATAGTATTACATTTTCTTTTCTACATGTTAACGTTAAGAAGATAAATGCACTAATAAACTGTCAGCTTCAATTAAGTTTAAAACATAGGGTTTGGGTCTGAGCGGGGAAACACTGCCAGCATTCTGATGAGGATGTCCTTTGTGGTTAACGCATGTAACATTCATAGTCTTTTCTCACCCTTTTCTCAACTCTGAAAATACATTCCAGTCTTCCATATTGTCTTGTTTCTCTCTCTTAGCGCCCCTAAATAACTAAAGAGGGATCCCTTTTTGTCCCCGTTTCTCCTTTCATTTACCAGGCTTCTGGTGTTCTAGCACCCTATGTGTTAAGTCAACAGTTATGGGTGGTCAGGCGGTAGTAATGTCTCAAACGGTTCCAGTCATAAGGCATATGTTGATATATTGCCTGATTATATAAAAAAGACTAAAAACCAATATGCATTATATACAACGCACAATGAACAGCTTTTCTTTCACAACTTCCCTTGGGAGTCTTCTGTCTGAGGAAAGCAGGATTGCTCTAACTTGCAAGATGAACCTTATGTCTTCGGTTCCCAATTTGCTGTTGCTCATCTTAGCTGGTTCCTGCCTTTTCTCATTAGTATCCTGCTGACTAAATGTCTTTGTCATGGACAAATCCAGGTAAAGCTGGTTTCTGATTATTGGTTAACTACTTTTCTGAGAAATGCATGTGCCACTCCTTGTCTCTTGTTTATTACAGCATTATTCATGTCATTTTTTCACATCATCTTGTGTCTATTTTTTTACAGTATCCTATCCATAGGACATATGGATATAGGAGGGTTAAGAAAGGATGACAGCACAGGACATGACAGTTTACTTAAGAAAAGTGGAGATTGTATACTCAAAACCAGTAATCTTCCCAATTGTGGGCCCCCAAAAAACTCTGTGCGCTGTATGTGAATACTGTTACCACTTCCCATCATAGAACTAAAGGTGGCAACACCTACGTATCTTTTTGCCGTGGTAGCATGAGCAATGCTGACTGTATTATCCCAATGCCTGCAGCTGTGGACTGCTTAATGAAGCGGGCAGAGATTTCTGTCCCAGAGTTACCTATGAGACCAGCTGAAGTCTCCTTCAGCGTGGAAGTTGAGAGGATCTTTTTTCCCTGCCAGATGGTTTGGGAATGGTTTAAGTCCAAGAGTAATCTTCTGTGCATTGGTAGTAGACTGAGCATTTGTAGCTCTCGTACAGCTTTATTTAACATTTCCCCGTCACTTCTGAATTTTCCATCTCTCTATTGATGATGGATGGGGGTGCAGGCAGGAAACAACCACAGGCTGTAGGTGGAGAGCCTCTCCTTTGCTGTTAAGCAGCTTTTTAGTGGCCTGAAATCTTCAGAAGTGTGTGAGGAGGACAGTGCTACATTGTTTGATCCTTATTCAGGTGATGGAGGTAAGAATTAGGGTTTGTCTCCTGCTATCACATTGTGAATCTACTGGAAGCAGCGTTCTGCTTTTCTGTGTGTCATGTGTAGTAGGGGTGGGCTTATTTCTGATTGCTCTTAAAAGTTCAGACACGGAAAGTTCCTAGGAAAATCTTCCATAGAAAAGGGAAGTGATAATTATTTCAGTCTTACAAATAACAGGGTTTAACAATGCCGAGGCCTCAGTTTTCATGCAGTTAGCTGTTCTTTTTTTTCTTTTTTCTTTTTTCTTTTTTTTTTTTTTTTTAATGGGTTTGGCTGTGTTTGAAGGGTACAGTTTCAAAGCAATGTGGAGGAGGAACAGTTGGGATGCAAATTAATTAGTATCTTATTATGAGGTCAGATAAGGTAAGGCATTTTCTAAACACAAGTTGCTATGGCTGCATATTATTGAGTAAAGTGAGAGGATGGAGTCTTTATCCAGTTACATCAAAGCAAATCAGGAAGAAATATACAAAAACCAATGAGGAGTATCAGCTTAAATATACAATTAATTTGGCTCAAAAGCAGTCTTGATAGTTTTTGTAACAAACTATTCCAGGACCCCTAAAGAAAACTGCAATTTACCTCTTCAAAACATTGTTCTTTGAAAAAAATGCATTGTTAAGGAAATCAAAGATATCAATACAATATGAAAGATCAGTGAGAATGACTAAAGTAGGATTCTACTGTTGTATTTGATACTTGGACATCCTTAAGATTGGGAGTGTGCTCCTGAAGATATATGCTACAAAATCAAAGATTTGCTGTGGTGAATTGTCCCTGATGTACACATAAGCAACACTCTTACACATAAATCCTACTAGACCATTTAAAAAACATGTAAATGAAGACCCAGTAGACTCCTACATGGTCTATATACAATCCTTCTACATCGAGGAAACAGAATTTTCCAAATCAGTAATTATTGTTGACAAAGTTAATGTACTTTCATATACAATAAGAATTAATACACTTTCTTACATAATTCATGTTTTACTATTTTCATATTCATTTAATAGAAAGCTAATGGACAAGCCAACATCTCTGACCATAATACCAAGATACAGATAAACTATAAATCCTGAACTTATTCTGATTCATGAAATAGGCATTAAGGTATTTTTGAGATGAAGGGTATTTTGTCATAATGTTCATATATTGGTATAATGTTGATAGTGTTTCACATGTAATACCTCTTGCTCTTCTGAGCGTTTCCACAGCCTTCTTCCTAGGTTTAGTGTTATGCTCGCTCTGCACTAATATGAGGGTGGTAATAAAAGACACAAATATATCCTCTTGTGTAGTGGTAAGCCCAGAGACTGACTGGTTTTTTGAATACTCTACTGCCGGAAAAATAAGGAAAGACTTATAATGGGTGACAGAACTGCATGTAATTTTAGTTTATACACTAGAAAAGAGGAATTACAAAACAGTGTGACTCTGAAATAATGATTGCAGAGTGCATTTTCTGAAGTACAGTGCTTTCACAGAATCCCTTTAGGATACAACGTTCAAGTTGTTAATAATTTATTTAAATGGTTTTTAAAACATAATAAAACCCATGATGTTGTTTAGAAAGTTATAAATTAACAAGTGCTGCTTAAACAAATGTACCATACATAGAATAAATGAATTGTAATCACTCATTTTGCTTTTAATTATTCTTAGGGATTTGCGTAGCTTGGTCATTGAGATGGTCTTGTCTACAGATATGTCGGGTCATTTTCAACAAATTAAAACGATGCGACATACTCTACAGCAGACAGAAGGGTAGGTTATTTTCCATTCTATTCATTATCTATAGCTTTCAATGAGCTCATGTACAAGAAAAGAATTTAAATAGTTGCTTTTGTTTTGAGATAATTGGAGCATGTCCTTGAATTGACAGGGTAGACAAAGCCAAAGCCATGTCTTTGATTCTACATGCAGCAGACATAAGCCATCCAGCAAAATCCTGGGAGCTGCACTACCGGTGGACCATGGCCCTGATGGAAGAATTTTTTCGACAGGTGCCATTTTTAAAATCTTTTAATAAATCTAGTTCAGGAGGCAATGGTTACACAATTAAATCTTTTCATAAGTCTACCAGCAAGGATGGTACTGGTTGTGATTGACAAGAATAGTCAGTATATATTCCTTACTCTTCATACATACACTGACATTAATTCAACTTTTATGTGTGTGAATAAGATGAAATTGTTATAGTTCTATATCTATTTCAGCTGATACCAGGATTCTGAGTGTTGTAGCATTTTTTTTCTTTCAGTAATAATACAACTTGTCAAGCTGTTTTCATTCTGTAGACAGAGATTTATATATGCTTTGAGTTAAAAAGAAGCACCAGCAGGGTAGGATGAGGGACTTGAAAATAGGAAGAATTCGTGTTCAGCAAAGAAGGCAAAAAATTGCCTCCATTTCTTTTCCTTGCCAGTGCTTGCCATGCATATGCCACATAGATCTGAAGGTTTCGCTTTCATAACAGCCTGATCCAAAGCCAGAGGTTAGACGGTATCATCCTGTTAACGCTGTGGCCATATATCCTAAAACAAAAATGAAGACATACCTTTGTGAAAGTCTTTTTGAATTCAAAGAGAAAGCCCAGTGGGTGTTGGTGTCACTGCTGCCATTTTTTTACTCACAGCAGGTGAAAAAACCCATTTCTCCAAAGGGGCAATACTCCCCCTGTAATGAATATTTGTGACCATGCACATTTGTAACATAACAGTTACTGAAGTACAATTGATAACCAAAATCCAGTTTAGGTGTTACACAGTTTCTACAGATATACGCAAATTTTAAAAATGGTTAATACAGATAACCGAACAATGTATATCTTGCTCATCTTGATTTGCCATATAGCAAAATGCTGCCATTTTCAAATCAGATGGGTCACACTGGAAAAAGGGGTCAGGGGATAAAAAAGTCGGTATGTAAAACCATGGGGTTGTTAGGCCCATCTGCCCTAGAAGGTTCTTGCTCGGTTCCTAGAGGTTCTTTATGTAAATTCTCAGTAGGAAGCATCAGGACATCCTTGACTCTGGGCTTTGCACTGGGGAGACAGATTGGAGAGCTGGTGCCTTAATCTAAATAATGAATGGACCGAGTTTTGTGGAAATTCTGAGTAGAGTCATGAGTTTGTGTCTGCTTCTGTAAATGGAAATGATGAGGAATTTGAATTTCAGAGGAAAAAGGAAGAGCAGATTACCCCAGATATATATTACTTGAAAAGGTCAGAAATTACCAACTGTAAAAACATTTTAGACACAGAGAGACAGACTAGACAGAGCCCATGGGACAGTGAGGCAATGTGTCCAGTCAAGTGGATGTAACATTAGCAATGAAGAGTACCACACTGGTCATTGAGTGGATATGATCAGCTAACGTTTTAGTTATTCCTTTATCCTTTCATTAGAAGAAGTAACTGTATCCCAAATAAGCTGCTGAAAGACTTGAGAAGGCATTTAACAATAGAATCGAATCACCATATATGTGTGTCTGCAACTCAGCAGTATAACATGTGAAAGTCTTTCAGGCTATAGAGGAGTGTGCAAGGAACTGAATCCCTCTTTATAAGTACTACTAAGAGCAGGGTTTTCCAACACATTTAAAGTGGGATGAAGTAATTGTACATATATAAATGCACTGAGCAATACAGACACAGTAGGTCTCCCGCTTCCTAGATGCACTGGCTTGGTTGTGCATCCTCTGGTCTGTCGATCTGAGTGTGTGTGGTGGAAATCTGGGGGATTTCCAAATCTGTGCCAGCCAAGATGAAGTAGTCCAAATGTATGCAAAACCCACTAATTCCTCCTCTTCTTTTCTTTAAAGATAGTAATTCAACTACTTCTATTGCCTTACAAGAAAAAGCAGCCGAGTCTGAAACTGCCAATGCAAAAACAATGCTTTAACAGGCAGCTTTCAAAGTAGTGAGCACCAGCAAAAAATGAACATTCACCTAGACAAAAAACTTCGTTAACTGCATCTAACGCTTTAAATATGTGCCAGTGTTAACTTCAGGGAAAAAGCCAAACAACGCTTTAAGTTTAAAAGCAACAACTACAGCAAGTGTGTTATAATGCCAAGGAAAATCTGAGCTACTTGTTTAAAATAGAAATACACCCACCCATCTCAAAACCTTAAAAATAAAGAAATACATAGTTCAAGTAACTCGAAGTATCACAGCTCCTATGGCATTCTGCTCTCAGTCTGAATATATCCAAAAGCACAAAAAGAGAATTTGTCCAGTGAGTTCAGCAGCTAGGCAAAGAATTTTTTTACTGTTTTGATCTTTATCTTGATTTTAAATCTCATGATATTCTAATGATCAATTTAAATATCAGTGCCGTGTCCATTATTACAATTTACAATATACTTAGACTTATATGACATTTAAGTATTAATTATGTTAATTGCAAAGTAATTCATAATTGGGGTAAAGAGCTACTTGAAAACATAAAAAAATTCAAACTAATTCTTTGCTAGTGTGGAATTTTCTCTTTTTTAATACCTAGTTACGGCAAGATTACAAAATTAATATTGCTTTAGAAATCCTGTATTAAACAATGGCTGAAATTGTTAGAACTACCCCAGTTTATATTATATCACAGTCTGGCTCCTGCATTTACATGGAGATGCCACTAGCACTGCTACTAGTAGTACGTGTTCATGTGTTCTTCTACACTCTGAAGTCAAATTATGAACACTTGGGTGTAAAATTTAAAGGCCATAGGGATAAAACTCTCCACTTCCACATGAAACACAATCTGTGAGCTACATCTGTTCCTGTGGCTGAAGTGGTTTTAGTGATATTATAGTTCTATACTTTTCCCAAATCTAGTTCAATGATACATGACAAAAAGACTATGGAAGGCTGATACTGCCCCCTTCATCCATCAGCTTCTGATGAGATCTTTGGGAAAATGCTATGTTCACGTACTGCTCCTCACTGAATGATCATGAAACAGCACTCTCCACGACTAATGTAATATGAGGAGTCATTTTACTTGAAAGACTAAATTTTCCTGTATCTATAATGTCAGTGCTTCTGGGGGCCAGGTTTGTCCAGCAAGACAAATTATATCCTCCTTTGCAAGTCAGTTGGTCTACCATGCTGAAAAAGGAGATAACACCCCCCTGTCTGTTAAGACTGTTACGACAAAAAACCTCACTTAATGTGTTAGGTTTTGAAATATTTTCAGAACTCGGTTGTACAAATCATCTTTGTAATGAAATTGAGCTTGTGCTTTTTTGTTGCTTCAGCAGCAGCGAGACATGCCTGCTAGTGAGAATGAGTTCAAGTCAGATCATGCCCTTGACCTGTGTAAATCCGTTGAAGAAATTTTACAAGTTGGGTAAACCAATGTAATAGAAGGAAACAATGAGTGTTTGGCACACTAATACAAACACGTCTACGTATCTCCAATCCCATTACATCTGGGATCAGCAGGACTAAACTGTGAATATTGAAGGACTTCATATACATTAAATCTCATTGGCGGATGCCTTGCTCTTGAGGAGAACTTGCTTGCAATAAGTTCCTTTACATAAAAATTGTCAAATGGAAGTTAGAATTTTGACTTTTACTTTTCCTGAAAATTTAAAGATAAATAATGAGAGGGTTTTTTTGCCTGTGGCTTGTTTTTATTTAGGAATATAAGTGAGCAAAGTAATCTGTTGAATAAATACTAAGAATGTTCAGATTCCTTTGTCTCTCTGTCCCTCTATCAAATATGTGCTTATAATATTAAACATTGTTTTTTGCAGGGAGACAAGGAGGCTGCTTTAGGTCTTCAATTTTCTCCACTCTGTGACCGCAAGTCTACTTTGGTAGCTCAGTCCCAAATAGGTAATGACAAGTTGTGTTTTTCTTTTTCTTGTGTGTGTAGGAGCATGTAAACTCAGGCGGACATTTCTTATACCCATTTTGAATTTTAAATGTTCCAAATGCCATCACCATATAGAAGGTATTTCTTTGCACCTATATGTTCACCAAACTCATATGGTCTTATAGCAGAAATGTGCTGGTCTCAAAAGAACATGAAGTAATTTCAGCATATGTGATACCAAGGAGGGGTAGGAGAGGGATTAACCAAAGTACTGGACGTAAGACCAACTTTTACTGTACACACTTTAGAGTTTGGTAGATCATATCCTCAGACAGATTGACTCTTGCTCAAGAACTCACTGGTCTGTCTCTACTACAATCTGAAAGCCTGGTGCTGTTTTGTAGATGCATCTCAACTTAAAACTGATTCATACATCAGATCTCTGGACTGTAGGTAAGACTGTCAGTGTGGCACGGTCAAACTACACAGGGTCAAGCCTCCTTGGGTTGACAAGGACCATTGCATTCTGTTCCTGTCAATCCTAATTGCATTTTGGTCAACAGTGGCCAAACTTCAGCTTCCCATTTTCAGAAATGCAGGTCTTGGCTCTCTCTACGCCCGTTTCCGTCAGCAATAATAAAGAAATAAAAGTTGGTAAAGATCACTGGGGCTATTTACAAGGAAGCATACTGAGTAAAGCAGTATGTCCTTCCAACAGTTGTACCTTTTGTGTGAGTGAACACAGTACTCAGGGTGAGATTCTATAGGTGACAGTGTCTTATCCTTGAGTTGAAGCATGTCATCCTGGGTGATCTTGTCACGCAAAATGTCCTTTATTCCATTTCACTGGGACTTGAAAGGCAAGGTGCTTCAACATCATACCTACTGTAGGAGGGAAGCTGGATCCTAGGCTGAAGCACTGTTGCTCACCTTTGTGCTGTGTTGCATGGTTAGAGTATGAAGACATCTGGAAATCCATTGCTAGCTCATGTTTTAGCATATTTTTTTTCTGTTAAGTGCTCAGCAGAGAATAATGCTTCATTCTCTCATTGTGTCATTCCATACCTTGATGAGCACTTTAAAATGTAAAAGACATTGTTCTGAGATGTCAGCTCTGAACTGTGGGATGAATGCTGTCTCCTAAGGATATTACTTGTTCTCTTCACTGATTTGACAGAACACTCCTACACACTGTGAAATAACACTTTACCTCCACGGAATAATAAACAGCAGTTTGAAATATTAACTCCTTGGCAAGAAGCTCCGAATAGTAAAAGAGACAGTATGACTTCTAGCCCCCTGGCTCAATGGTAGCTTCCCTTCTATTCAATAATTAATATTCATTTCAAATGGTAGGTGTGTTCTGCAGTGCATAAAATTTACAAGAAAAAGGAATGAAAAGCTATAATTATTAATATCTAGTTATATCTATGCAGCTTCAGGTGTTTTTGGTTTTAGTTGTGCTTTTTTCTTCAATGTTATACTAGTGATATCTAGTATATTGCATCAGGACTACAGTCAGAAAATCAGCCTGATATCAAGTATTCATTATTAGATTTGAGAGCAGTGGAAATGTAAAATCTGATTTTCTCTCTTTTTCTTCTTTAGGTTTCATTGATTTCATAGTAGAACCAACATTTTCTCTTCTTACGGACTCAATGGAGAAAATTGTTATGCCTCTTATAGAGGAAGCGTCAAAATCTGAAAGTCCTGCATTTGGGACACCCAGGTATGAATACACTGCTTAGTTATTGAGCATAAACTAATTAGCGCAATTATTTTAGCAGCTGGAAAAGTAACATAAATAGCTGTACAGTATTGCCACCATGTGGTGCTATGTTGTATTTGCAATATGCTGTTACTCCATTGACTGTGGATGATCATGCATACAAAAAGGCAAAAACACAATAACAAGCAGAATACACAGGTATAAAATGTAAAGTTGATTTTCTACAGCATATCTAATAACAATTTTTTTCCTTTGACTATAATCTTTGCAATAGATTATTGAAGTTCCTAGTTCTCTTATCTTGAACTGTTTTCAGTATAATTTTAATTGACAGTACCAAAAGTCATTCTTTCCTTTCTGAGAGACAGTTGGAGGTGAAGGTGGTGAAGGTGGTTTCAGGTTTTTTTCTGGTTTTTGTTATGCTGTAGGTCACTTTCCTTTCCGTCTTAGTATTATTTGATATATACACTTGAGACAAAATTGATTCCACTTATATTCCACTTGAGAGATCTAAATAGAGTAGAAGTGAGAAGTGGGGCGGAGTTTGCCCATCAAGCTCTTATTTTTACATCATGATAGAAGTTGTCTATACAACAAACTAGCTATGACAGACTGTTATCTGACTCCACACTGAAAGCATTGTTCAATAATCACGTGCTACTTTTACAAATACTGCCTCTGTTACCACTTTTTTTTCATTTTAAAACTGTAATTTGAGATTTCACTGAGGCTACTAATATGATAACTATGCAGGGCAATTTTTCATTTGCTGTGCATTAGTTAGATTTTAATAGCAAAATGATGAACCTAGCTCTTTTCTGATCATGAGTTTACATGTATTTTGTTTACTATAAGTAAGTAGAAGTTACTAGAAGTAGGTATTTATGACAGCGTTCTTAGTGTTTTGGGGAACAGTGCTAAACTAAGGCATTATTGATATCAAATTTGTTTACCTACTCACTTCTTCACAAATGAGTGATGAGCAGCTGCAAATGATTAGTAGCTCCAGGCTTCATTTTCGGTTGATGTTCATAACTGAGTGGTAGATGAACAAAGGCTTACGATCCAGCAAAGCTTCCTCATGTGAGGTGGAGGATAAAGGGATTTTTTCTTAGTATGGAATCAAGAGCTACGCTTACAGAGAGTGGAGAGCCTATAGCATGATACAGACATGTCCGAGCCAGCAGAGTTGCACAGACACTGCTGGGTGGATGTCATGGATATATGGTGTGACATTCACTGTGGTGCCTGGAAAACGTCAGAATCATAGCCTACTCTATCCATTCAACCTCTCTGGAGTGCATGGAAATTACAGTTTACTCTTCTTGTGCAGTTCTTGCTGGTATGTTCACTGCAACTATATTTTTTGATTAATGGAAAACCATTTCTATGTATATTAACATCTGTCTTTGGTACCAATGAGATGAACTATGCAGCATAATTGAGTAAACAAAACCTGGTATGACATGATTACCTGTACGAGGCCAGAAATAGGTCTGATTTTTTAATCCTAAGAAAAAAGAGAGTTCATTCTTTTTTTTCCCACCTTTACATGTATCTGCATATTCACATATGAATAATCAATTTGACTTCTACCTTACCTTACGTGTAAGGTAGCTGCAGTAGCTCTTAAGTGGATTTTAAAGCCACTATACTAAATCCTGCTTTGACTACAGTTGAAGATATGTACCTTGAAGACAATTTTCAGCTGAAGCTAAACTTACTTACCTGTTATATAGTTTTGTGTCTTGCTTTTTTTAAATGGGTCAACAAATAACGATCAGATGTCTTTCCTGTGAGCCCCAAAGATACCATTCACTGTTCAAAAACACAGCTAAGAAGCTGTTCCAAAATGGCTACATAAACATTCTTTCAGGAACCAACTTACAAGTAATGTATTTTCAGCTGTCACTTTTTTTTTCAAGAATTCCCCGGAAAAAGGTCAGTAAGAATCAGTCCCAGGTTACAGTTTCATGGGTTGAAGAAAAGTCTTGTATCTTAGGCACTCTTTGGTGAAAACTATTACTTTGAGTTAGTGATTGCATGTAGATCCTGAGGAATTTGATTCAAATTAACTGTTTGTGTATTATTAAAATTGCCTGACTGTGTTCATAATTTAGGTTTTTTCCCTTTCTGCAGCCAAAATAATTTGGGAGCAGTAAGCAATGCTGAAGCACAAAGACGACCCAGTTTTAAAAGTACAAGTGATGGAGGGACTCACACAGAAAATTCTCTAGCAACTGTAAACCTAACGAGCTTTAAGGACAACTTGATGAAGATCATTCAAGCAAACAAAGAAAGATGGAAAGAATTAGCAGTAGAAGGTATGATATACTAAGGTGGAATATTTTTGTAGGTTACTTCCTAAAATCTCCCCACTTTCATTTTTTAATTTCCTTCAACATATAAAAATACATAGTTATCTTGTATTCATATGTTTTATGTCTTAATGTTTGTTTAGATGGTCCTGTTTTGCTCTCCCAGGAGGTATAAAGAGATGTAGGTGGTCAGGGGATGAGAGGAAATCTTACAGCCTGTACAGTAAGACTCTGTGCTGCTCAGCTTGTCTTTAGCGGTCTGGTTTAGAAATGTGCATTCTTGCACATTTAATCATGATTGATACTGACATCTGCTTTAAATGCCAAAATCAACAATTCAAAGTAGTATGTGCTGCCACATTTCTTAAGAAATGTAAAAGTTGTACTTTGCTATTAGAAATGCTATTTGTTCCCTACTGTATGGAACAAAACTCAGTATTGCAGGCTTCTTGGGACTATGCTGTAGGCAATTATTTAAATGACCCACTGAATCTAAAGATTTGGGCAATCACAGCATGTATTAGACCCAAACAAGGCAAAAAGTAACTCTTCATTTGCTGGTTGGTAGTTAATAAAGCCAAACCTGCATCAAGCATCTTAGTTCATAAGCCATACCACAAAATTGTCTGGAGTTACAGTTATCTGAGTGAAATCATTTGTGTAATTGTTGAACACAATTGATAACCTTGATCCAGATTAAATGAATGCCATTTGGGAATATTTTTTCCACGGTCTATGTTGTTTCTGAGTAAGCACCTGGAATATTTCAGTACAGCGTTTCACTGCTGGGACTGGTTTCACTGTACATGACCTGATACTGACTGCAGGGAATAGTATCCTGGAATCCAGTGCCAGCCTTGTCTTTCATCCCATCATCCAAAGCAGCATCTTTTTTCTCAAAAAGGTGTCAGACAAGACAGGAAAACATGTCTGAGCAGTGCTAAATTCTAATTTAATGCTAAATTGTGAAGGAATATTCTCATTAGGAGAATATTAAGTAAGAACAAGCTTCCATACATCTATTGTGACAATGACTTTAGAGTTAGGTAGAAGGGAGAGCTGAGGAGGAGCTTTAACTAATATTGTCTCTTCTTCATGAGCAGCTTCATAGGATTGATTGCCTCTTTTGGTATTCTCCAACTAATACTGACTGGTCAAAAGGACAAAGTCGCTAATTTGCTTTGATCAGTAGTAAGAGCAGACCATCAGGGTGTGCAAGACCACTTAGCTACAGCCTGCAGAAATCAAGTAGCCCTGGGCTATCTACATGCAAGGTCCTCCAATATGGAAGAATGGAGAACTTGCTGTCTGGAAGTTTGCCATTTCCAGTTACATGTAACTCACCAGTTTGATTTTGGTACATCAGCTTTTTGGTATATTGTTTTGGAGGTGTACAGTGCCATCAAAGAGATAATTCCCCCTTCATTCCCAGTCCTTTGTAGTGCTCTATAAATTACTGATACATTTAGCCCAGTTTTACTGGGCTGTTGACAGTTATTGAAAACATAAAGCTTCTCATAGCAAGAGATTTAAGAATTCTTATGGGTAAATGATTTTTTCTCTATACAGTCGACATTAATGTGAGGTCCAGCAAGATCCAGGAAACTGGGCATGCTTTCTACTGTGAAAAACAGAGCTGTTTTTGTTAGTGTTCAAAACTCCACAGACTTTGTTGAGATTATAGTTGTCCATATTCTAGGATGCCCTTCTTTTCTTCCATCAACTTGACTAACGAAGTATGGCTAAGTATTTCCTGAACAGAGTTATGGAATTACAGTAGAATGTACATTAGGAAAACTGATGGGTAAGTGGAAATAGCTGGTGTTGAGGCCGGAGCTTGATGAACAATATCAGCTCAGTGTGATTGTGGTTGAATCTGTTTTGCAAAACCTCTGTGAGAGCAAGGAAGAGATTTGTAGAAAACTGTGACCATAAAGAGACTACTTGCAGCAACATCTGCAGTTGACTGCAGCATGACATGGAGACCTTCAGGGTGCCTCGTTAGAATCTAGAGGAACCTTGTGAATAGTGCAGATGCTTTTGAGTACAGATTTATATTTTGTTAGTACACAGATAGTAAGTTTTTTAATAAAAGCTGGGGGGGATTATATAGGTTTTGTGAAAGTTATTTTCCATTCATTTGAAATGGAAAGTGTGGGCACTTACTCCAGCACTAAGGAATGCTGGAAAAGAAGTTTTCACTAAGTGAATGTAGCCCTCTATAGAGCACTATCTGAGGAAGCACATAAGTTCCTTGTCACATAATAGGAGAAGGAATCTTCCCCAACTGGTCCAGATCAGCACTATATCTGCTCTGAAGCTGCACCCTGCAAAGGCTGAAAATCCTTCATCAGACTGTGCAAAATTAACATCTAGTAAAGAGAGAAAAATACTGAAACACATCCCCTTTCCACTTGAAATTCCTTTCAGATTGCACTCAAGTTTGACTAAGCTTGTAAGTGAATTACCTGAGACCTTGAACCTCAGATAATGTGTTCCATCCTGTCTGGATCTCATGTTACCTCCTCTGACTCTATTACTTGATGAAAAGTCTTTAGGTTGCTCTGGGCATATGTATGAAGTTGAGTTTTATTCATACGTTAGTAGGAGCACATACCGAGGGAAGAAATATCAGGGGTAAATCACTGCCAGGTGAAAGGAGTGTTGTTATGGTTATCTTTGTTCCTAGCTAGATAATTCATGACAAGCCACAAAGAGCTGAGTGCGGTGAGGAGGTCACATGTATGAGGACAGTGTGCCATGGTAGTAAGCAGGCTGGCTGCTAGCGTAGATCTCCAAACACACTTCCTGAGCTGACTATGGCAAACAGTACTTGTGCTGTTAAAAGAACCATCTGCATTCCTGTCGGTGGGCTCTGCAAACACTAGACATTGTTCCCAGATTAGTTCACAGGCTCAGGAGAAGTTGTCTCTATAAAATGAGGTAATACAGATGCACAAGTAATATAGAAAGGAAACTAGCAACAATCCATATCATTTCCTGAGGATGACTTGAACTCATTCCAGCTTCTCACTTTTTCAGGATAAGGCTACTCATGTAGCACTGGTTGGGAGGCAGTTCAGCTGGAGCAAGGGCTCCCTCAGCAGGGACTGAAGAAAATGACCTGAGTCCTATGGCCAGACAGTCCAGAGCAGAACACCAAGACACACTGAAATTGTTGACAGGGCAGCTTTCCTGGAGATGCCGGTGCTACCCCTCCCTGGAAAGATAGTTACTGTTGAGACTTGATTCAGAGCAAGCAGCTTGTGCAAGAAACAGTGTGCTTTATTTAGGAAAGGCCTGTGTTAGTAAGGAAAGTGTTTATCCACCTAGGCAGCTGCTTGAGAGCTTTCTTAACAGAAGGCTCACTAAATAAGATGGCTCCGTTTTGCTAAAAAGGCCATGTCTTGTATAATTGATGCAGAGGAGCTCAGTGCTCTATAGCCTAAGGGTCCTCAACCTTTCACCACTGGAGAATTAGAGGAATGTTTCTCAGACCTTTCAGGGAATGCTGTTAACAGGGAATTACCATAATGATCAAACATCTGGGATTCTAATTTGAAAGCCTTGATGTTTAATTAATATTCCAAACCCCTAATCACCAGATAATCTGTCTTTGTTCAACTCAACACAGTGATAAAGAGACGATTCCATCCTGTGCTTTTTTCAACACATAGCATTGATGGCTGCTGCCATTTACAGTTGTGGTAGTTGTAGCAAATAGACAGTAAAGATGCTTAGATGAGTGTGAGAGGTTCTTCCATTAGCGAAAATGTTTGCTAAATGGATTTTAAGGTCTGGAAGTTATTGACCTACTGAGAAAGCTGTAAGAAACACACAACTTATTGTGAAACATTTAAATATCATGCAAGACCCTTCATGAAGCAGTTCTTAGAACATAGAGAAATTATAACACAATGATTTCATATTTAAAAAATACAATGTTTATTCCTTATGCCTACAGTGTTTATTCCTTCATGCTTGTTTTGTTCTATAAAAATGTTCTAAAGATTTACTAATCAAGTTGGTCAGTGGTTGGCAAGCTCAGGTACTCTTAACAGAGTACAAGGGTATGGACTAGTAATCATGCTTACCATCTGTTCAGTAGATGTCATTGTAAATAAAGTTACAGGGATAAATACGTATCATTATCTTCACTTTACAGTTGAGCAAAAAGAGGCACAGACAGCTTAGGACTCTCACCTCAGGTCATATAATAAGATAAGGGAATGCAGCATACAGACCAAGGGTCCAGCTGCCAGTCGAATGGGCCCACCACTGAAGCATGCTAACGTTGTTCATCTTCAGGGTAATACAACAGCAGTGTTACTTATTTATGCTTCTGTAACTCTTCCAAAGCATTAACTGTTACAGGACCTGACCAAAGGTTGCATTATTTGTATGGAAAGTGATCAGTGACAAACCTTGTCCTCAACACCTTTTGGCAGTGCACTGTGCTGCACGGCTCCAAGGTGTATGTCTGGGATGACTGAGCGCATCGGGAAGGGATGAAAAGTATGTGATGCTGAATGAGGCTCTTGCACTGTCTTGTGCTTAATTTTGATAGTAAAAATATGAAAAAATGACAACTATTGCATCTTTGGAGTAGAGATCAGTTTTTTTTTTTCCCATGGGCAGCAACTTTGAATAACCAATGTCTCTTCTGAAAGACCTCTGCATGGTCCCTGCAGGCCCCCCTCAGGCACTTTCAGCCCTGCACCCTTTCAGTCACAATAACCGCAGGGTTCGGTTCCATTTTGTCTGAAAGATTTTCTCTGCAGACTCACTAATAAGAAGAGAGTAACAGCTGCCGAAATGCAAAAATCTGAGAGTGATGATCTGAGAGCATGTTAATGTGATTTAGCAGCCTCTAGGAAGGGCGGGCGGTGGGAGGACGTGTGTGACAGTCACAGAAACTGACTGACAGTTTGGCACATGAAATCTACTCTAATGGACTGCTTTAATCTGTTGGAGAAAAATAAATTCAGGGGGCGAAAGGAGTCTCATCTAGGACCAGTGACAGTGATTTTAATTGCAGTGCTAAAATGTTTAGGTCATAAGCAGTTTTTGAGCTAATCCAGAAAAGTGTTAAGAACAGTGGGAAAAGGAGAATTTTCACCATGATCTGAGGAAGTGCATGAATGGGTTCAGTGTAGCAAGAAACGTTTTGTATTGGCAATACCTGGTAAATCACAGACGAAGGAATGATAACTGAACCTGATAATGGAACCTGCTATATATCCCCCTGGAGGATACACCAGAGAGCTGGCCTGCCTCTGCACCTGACAAACTACCTGACTTAAAACACCTTTCCCCTCTAGTAGGCTCGGAGCAGCATGTCCCTCCCTTCCCCTGTCCCGAAAGTCCCAGCATTCAAGCCTCTGTGCTTACAGCTAAACTGCAAAAGAAAAGTAAAAGGCGGAGGTAGCCACCCTAGGAAACCATAAACTCACAAATTATTTTTAACCAAATCTTCTAGTAAAAAGTTTTGACAGCTAATCAAGCCTCTGCTGTGTTTTCTATATGACGTAATGCTGTGACATCAAGTGCCAGTGGTTTAAGTGGTTTGCAGTGGTTTTATATACTCCCGTATCTGTGATGAAATTTGTGTGAGGAGTTGAAAGTGGAAGGAATCAGTATCTAAATAACTCTGTGGGTTACATCAATGTATCCCTGGGTTTGAAAATGGCAGGTTGGTTGGGAAAAGTCACGGTTGTTTGGGAACTCTTGGACATGTCTTTAAACTTACTTGGGAGTCCCAGAAGCACCAGCATCAGTCCTCTTGTTTTCTGCAAAGTTTTGATTCTTCTTGCTAGTCTCTTCCTCTTCTCTTTAAAATGGCTGATGTGAGAACACACCTTTTAGAAAGGTGCAGTTCCTTCCCGTGTTGTCCTGGTTTTGGTCTTTTGTCACTGCTTTCTGGAATTTTGTTTTCCAGTAAAAAAGAAGGCAGACAAGCCTAGAAATCAAAGTTTGTGGTAATATACACAGAGAGTCCAGCAGCATTCTTCATTACAGATTCCTCAGATAACTGAATTTTTAGCGAAGATGAACAGCTTTCCTCTCTAATTCGGTAGTTTGCTAATTCTTAATACTTCAATGTCATTATGTCTTTCTGTAAGGGTAAGTTATCGTAGCTTGTTTTCAACACGGCCAATGAAAATAGCAATGTGATTCAGCAGACATTTGCTTTACTGGGGTTTAGCGCTGTGGCGGTCACTGCCATTAGCTGATTCGAGATGTTCTGCTTACACATGGCTTTTATGTTTTTCCTCTCCACTCTTGTTAAGTCAGTACATGCTCAAGTGTGCAGTTGCTGGAGACAGAAAGGTATGTTATAAGCCCTGTACTGTGCAGATGATAATAGTTGAATGCTCTGTTTCTTATTACAGAAAAGCCAGGAAAAGAAAGTCGATGGACATATACAGAAGAGAAAGTACCAAAATGTAGAAAAGCTTCCTCGCCACTTGGCAGACCATGTCCTGAAAGTGTTGCTGCATACCCAGGCAGTAACGTAGCTGGCCTGGTGGAATTCAGTGTTGTAGTTGATAATGCAGACTCTCCAGAGCTTATGCAGCAGCAGAGTAGTGATGCTTTGGAGACCACAGAGTCCTACAGCACGGTGCTAGAGATGGAGCCGTGTGACAGTTTTAGTGTTTTGTGAACAGTTTAGTCCTTCATTGGGCTGACAGGAATTCAGTTCTCCCATTCACTCCAGCAAACAATAAAAAAAAAACAACTTAAAGAACTTGCTTCAATTTTCAGAGACTTATTGAGCCAAAAAAAGGAGGTAACAATGAAAGAAGAGTAGTATCTAGTGAAAAGGGGAGAAGAAAGAAGGCACCTTCACCAGCTAACACATTTTCTGTAGATGCAAAATTACTAAGTACCAGAATTTTTCAACCATTCTGGAATTTGGCTATTGCCTTACAACTCCTGCCAGTTTTCCAAACAAAACAATGCATTACAATTATTTTGCCAACAGCCCAGCCTAAACACAAGGGAAGAAAGGTACCACGTCTACCATGTTTATGTATCAAAAGCCATTTTTGCTTCTCATGAAGGACAGTGATTTAAGGCAGGAGTTCAGAAATGACACAGAAGTGCAGAAGAGAGGGATAAGATTGAGTCACCCCTAACAGACCAGTTAGGAGAAGCCATTTGTTTTACAGATGAACTCACACAAATTTTGCTGAATAATACTTGGGTTCTTGTAAAGAAAACAATACCAAACGGTTGAAAATATGTAAACAGGCCTGCCTCCAGACACTTTTACCAAGTTAAAACAGAGAGGGTAAACCCAGTAGCAACAATAACACATACCCTGAGGTCACTGCATTTTGGTCTGCCTTTATTTGAATGGATATGATAATCCTTAAGCTGTTCAGTGCCTAATTGACCCCCCCCACCAAAAGAGGGGACTTTTCTAAAGGGTCAAGAAGGTTGTTTAATCTTATTAATCATATTCAATATTTATTCTTGTTAAATATTGTCAATGTGCAAATGCCAAGTTACATTGTTCATTTAACATACCCCATTTCAATCTCCAGCTGGCATGGCAATGTATGCCCATAGGGGAAGAGGAACTTGCTCTTCCCAGCAGCCCAGTGCAGGGTGAGGGGCAGCAGCCTTGCCTGCTGCTCTCGGAGGGTCCTGGCAGTTCGTGGCTGGATGGAGGCAGAGGCTCTGCTGGAGTATTTATTACAATTCTTGTCGTCCAGCACTAGGGATCGAACATCATGCCAGCTCTGCTTCTCTTACACTAGTAGTATTAAATTAGCAGTGTCTTGCTTGAATTTTAGTTACTTGATCACTATCCCAGTCTCAGCCTCTTTTAAAGATCAAAGAAAGCATACCCCCACTGATGAGCAAGACTGGCAAACTGGTACTGACAGACGAGGAGAAGGCCAAGGTACTCAACAACTTTTTTGCCTCAGTCTTCACTGGCAATCTCCTTCCCACACCCCTCGAGTGGATGGACCGCAAGACAGGGACTGGAGGAGCAAAGTCCCTCCCACTGTAAGAGAAGATCAAGTTCGTGACCACCTGAGGAACCTGAACACACATAAGTCTATGGGACCTGACAAGTTGCATCCCAGAGTCCTGAAGGAATTGGCTGATGGATTTGCCAAGCCACTCTCCATGATATTTGGAAGGTCATGGCAGTCAGGTGAAGTCCCTGATGACTGGAAAAAGGGAAACCTTGCACCCATTTTTAAAAAGGGTAGAAAGGAGGACCCTGGGAACTACCAACCTGTCAGCCTCACCTCTGTGCCTGGGAAGATCATGGAACAGATCCTCCTAGAAGCTATGCTGAGGCACGTGGAGGACAGGGAGGTGATTGGAGACAGCCAGCATGGCTTCACCAAGGGCAAGTCCTGCCTGACCAACCTAGTGGCCTTCTATGACGGAGTGACTACATCAGTGGACAAGGGAAGAGCTATGGATGTCGTCTATCTGGACTTCTGTAAGGCCTTTGACATGGTCCTCCACAACATCCTTCTCTCTAAATTGGAGACCTATGGATTTGAAGGGTGGACTGTTCAGTGGATGAGGAATTGTTTGGATGGTCTCATCCAGAGGGTAAGGGTCAACAACTCAATGTCCAGATGGAGATCAGTGACAAGTGGTGTCCATCAGGGGTCCATACTGGGACTGGTACTCTTTAATATCTTCATCAATGACATACTGGGATTGAGTGCACCCTCAGCAAGTTTGTGGACGACACCGAGCTGAGTGGTGCGGTGGACATGCCTGAGGGATGGGATGCCACCCAGAGGGACCTGGACAAGCTTGAGAAGTGGGCCTGGGCAAACCTCATGAGGTTCAATAAGGCCAAGTGCAGGGTCCTGCACCTGGGTCAGGGCAATCCCTGGTATCAATACAGGCTGGGAGATGAAGGGATTGAGAGCAGCCCTGCCGAGAATGACTTGGGGGTACTGGTGGATGAAAAGCTGGACATGAGCCAGCAACGTGCGCTCGCAGCCTAGAAAGCCAACTGTATCCTGGGCTGCATCAAAAGCAGCGTGGCCAGCAGGTTGAGGGAGGTGATTCTGCCCCTCTACTCCGCTCTGGTGAGCCCCCACCTGGAGTACTGCGTCCAGCTCTGGAGCCCTCAGCACAGGAAGGACATGGACCTGTTGGAGCGGGCCCAGAGGAGGGCCACAAAAATGATCAGAGTGCTGGAACACCACTCCTATGAAGACAGGCTGAGAGAGTTGGGGTTGTTCAGCCTGGAGAAGAGAAGGCTCTGGGGAGACCTTATTGCAGCCTTTCAGTACTTAAAGGGGGCTTATAAGAAAGATGGGGAGAAACTTTTTAGCAGGGCCTGTTGCGATAGGGCAAGGGGTAATGGTTTTAAACTAAAAGAGGGTAGGTTTAGGCTAGCTATAAGGAAGACATTTTTTACAATGAGGGTGGTGAAGCACTGGAAGAGGTTGCCCAGAGAGGTGGTGGATGCCCCATCCCTGGTAACATTCAAGGTCAGGTTGGATGGGGCTCTGAAAAATGAAAAGTTGTGAAAAAATGAAAGTTGTGGTATCATCATAGATGATTTTGTACTTGAGGCTTCTCAGTCTCAGTCAGAATTCCCAGCCACTCCTCCTGGTTGCCCTGAACAAACTCCTCCCAAGTGGGCAAGATACTTTTCTTCAAGCTTATCACCATAGAATGGTAATCACAGACATGATTATCAATGTAGAAAGACTAATGTTTAGCAATAGTTTTAACTCCACGGATTTTAAAATTCCACAGTATTTTTCATACTTAGAAAAGATCATATTTTTCTCACATATTCTTTTCTACTGACTTCTAGAATAAATAGTATCACACCAGTTTAAATGCAATAGGTGTAACATTTAACTAGTATGTTATCAGGTGTAACTTGGCACAGAAATACTCCATTTCCTTTAAAGGTCCCTTCCAACCCAAACTATTCTATGATTTCAAAGCTACATCCATCAGATGTGCATAGACATGAGTTGGAGTTTGGCCGTGTTTTAGATATCCTTAAAAAGACATACTTGAGATCATCTCAGGGGCAGTCATAGAAATAAGAGACCAGCATGACAGACATTAAGAACAGGCCATCGGCATTGTTCTGATTAAACTGTTAATCTTCATTTGCCAGTTTAAGTTTGGTAGGAAGTAAAGGAAAGCAGTTTTAAGTTTAGCTATTCAACTTTATGAACTAAAAAATAATAGTGGGTTTTGCCTATATTCTGAGACTTCTATTATGAGAATGAAGTGGTCAGCCACCCAGTTACACCAAGATAAATCTGAAATCTGGTTAGCATTGTCCTAAACACCATTCTGTGAGAAAAATACTGTCTGTTCTTAACAGCTTTCAGGTTAAAAAAGCCACCTTTTGTAGCGTGAGCTAAGTTAATATTACAATTGTGTGTGCAATTATAGTTCAGCTTTGCTTTTCTCAATTTACGGATGCATCTGAACAGCATCTGAAATATTTGATCTTGGAATTTCCTTGGCTTTTTTATAAAGTTAAGGAAAAATGCTTGTAGCTCTGCCATATGGAGGCAAATATGGCACATAAATCAGTTTCTTGGGACAAAAGCCTTAGGTAGGTAGATTATACCATGAGTGACAGATGCTATAATTAGCATATCTGTGTTGAACATCAGATTTCCTTCAAGTTGCATATACGTATTTCTTAATGTCATTAGCCCAACCACTTCTGTGTAAGAGCTGCATTGGAGTCTGTAGAAAAAGAGTACCTGTCCAAGTTTCAGAAGATTTAGAGTCTAAAACAAGCAGGTCTCTAAAGTTTGTAAAAAAACTGGGTTTACAATTTCGAAATTGCTCAAATTTGAAAGTTCTTGATTTTTTTAAAAGTATGACAGGAAGTATAAGAACTGAGAAAAGAAGGAAATTATTTAACTATTCCATGCTTCTGCACATCAGTTGAGGTTTGGAGGTGTTCCTTTCCATCCCATTTCACAGGCCAAATTGTACTTCAGGGGGAACTTTCTTTGGATTCAGAAAAGTGAGGTGACAAAGATGCCAAATGCTGACTGTGGTAGAAATGTGATTACAGACACGGCTATCTTTCAGTTGTCATATGCAATCACTTTTGGTCTGAGTTTGGACCGGTCACTGAAAACTGGAGCTTCTGCGAGCTGCCATTGAACTCAAATATGTCAGTGCTTGGTTTCTTTCCTTAATACAGTGTGCACAGCCAAGTTAGAAATTTTATGCAATATCACGCAGCTGTTTTGTGGAGGTGTTGTTCAAACTGCAATGCGTTCACTTTTTAAACTGATAGTATTTTGTATCTTCTATAGTAGTATACAGATTCTAAAATCCGAATTTATGAAACAGAGATTCTAATAGCAAGAGCAATAGGCCCTCCACGAAGATGGTACAGTTATTTTTTTATCAGACTTTTCACCCTCCATCACAAGTTTTCCATTCTCTGTTTTCTTCATCTTCTAGTTCCTCCTGGTACCACCTCTCTGTGCTGCTCTCTTCTGTCTCCTTTTACTCTGGGCCATTTCATTTGTACTATTCTCCAAGTCTCTGCAATAGAGCAAGGAATAGAGCCTTCCACAAACATTATTTTATCCTGTAGCTGCTGTCCCCTGAAGCACAATTTCCCCCGTATTTCTTCCTTCCCATCCTGTATGTGCCACTGGCCATAATGGCAGCAGTACTGGATTGCATGCGTGTAACCCCCTGTAACTTGTTCCAGCCGAAGCTCTGTATTAGCTGACATTTTGGACTTTTCCAGGCTGATAGGCCAACTTCCCTCAGGGCTTCCCTTCAGTTCTGATGCCTCCCCCATCCCCAGCAAGGTGCTCCCCTCCATGCCCTTTCTCTGTTGCAGAACTGATGAGCTCTGCTCCTCCTAGTCCCGTGGTGGTAAACACCACTGCTGGGGGACGTGCCTGCAGCATAGGGTCCTCCTACTCCCATCCTTCAGCTTACAGTGTCTCTGATCATGCTCCTTGCTCCGTACTATGGCCAAAAACCAGAGGTACAAATTAGAGATCAAACCAGAAAGCGGACCACTGTGGTTCAGTTGCAATAGTGTAATCAGGAGTAGAGTCTGACCCATACTAAACGCACCAGTGCACGTGTCCTCGTGCAGACAGTCCACGTTCATAATGTTCCCATGTGCAGCTCTATCAGTCACTACTCTGAAATCAAACAATTGTGGCATATCCTTCTTATCTAATTCACATATTTTGTTCCCTCTTTGTAGAAGAACTTGTGAAAAATGTTGGTGAACAGGAAAAAGACCAAAGCAGAAATTCCACAGATGCACAGTTACAGGAAGAGACAACAAGGATACAAAATGAGAGTAGTCAGGGAAGCGATGGTACAACCTGTCCTCCCAGATCCATCGTCCTACAAGTAGTCCCTTTCGACACTCCTCTGAGTGATGAATCCAACTCAGAAAAATGCACTAACTCTGATCCGAACCAGAAAGATCTCACCGATGCCCAGCAAGAAACACAGAATACAGACCCACTGAATGGTAATGCTTCATCACAGAGCACCAGTCAATCCAATGAAGCTGTCCAGGGTGAAGCTGCAGCAGTGTCTGGTATCTCCCTGTCATCGACAGTAATGTAAAATACCAAAATAAGGTGTTGTGCAAACCACCAGCGTAAGACAGTTTCTCCAGGCATGTGTAGAAACAGTAGTGTCCTAAAACCATCAAATAAAAGCTGTTTGATATAAGCAAATATAACCTTCTTGATATTAGCTATTTGGTATGTGGTAGAAACTTTTTTGCGTAAAATACCAAGACCTTTAGTTGAACTGGAAGAATGATTTTAAAGTACTTTAAAGGTGCGTATTTGCAATTAAATAGCAGTTTGTTATTGGAGAATGAGGTAAACTTTCAAAACAGAACTATCTAACATTTTCTCTTCAAATAGGTAATTATTCTTATGCTATTAAAATGCACCTCCTTTAGTTTAGGCACCTAATATGATTATTATTTTGTAAACCACATCCTTTGTACTAAATGTAATGTGAATTTTAGAGTTAACTTTAAGTAGATGGAATTTGCTAACTGTAGTAGGCATGGGACTGTGGCATTCTCTTAATCAGAAACATCAGCCTCCTGACTGTAGTTTGCAGGACAAGCGGAGCAGCCAGAAGATCCCTGTAATGTCAGAATATTTTTTTAGAATGTAAGTATTTTATCACAAGCTGACTATGATTCAGTATCCGGTGATTGTAAGACAGTATCAAGGGCAAGATGCCCAAGCAATAGCAATAGATGTTATCAAAGTAAGAGACAGACACTGTGCATTTTCATTTTATTTTCTGAATTTGCTTATTGTTAGAATAAGCCTTGAGGCATTAGGGTAATAGGAATAATCAAGGCATACAAGGACACTTCTTTTCTTCACTTCTAATGAAAATGCTAAACTCATTAATGCTTTTACGACAGTGAGCCTTGCAATATTGTGCCAGAAGTATGGCATTGTCTGAGCAGCGACACTGAAGTGCTTATAAAGCTTAGTTTAGACATAAGTATATGACTTGGCGTGTTTCTCAAAAATTCTTTTTATGGAGAACTCCCACTTATTCTAGACTTCCGCATTCCAGCACTCCGTGCTTTTATTGTTGACAGGTTTTTTCTATCAGAAATAACAGATGGTTAATTTAGGGTCCTAAATCAAAATATTTACAGTAAAATTAATTTCACAGCATTTGAAGTTGTCTAATATTTGACATTTTTGTCTTTTAATATGTATTTTTTGCATCAATTCTTGTATTAAAGCCTAACTTGAAATGTAAGTGCCTTAGAAAAGTTTCCCATTTCCTGCATAAGGAACATAGCAGAAAAGCTGTGTGTTTTCTTTCAAACTATGCAGAAGGCGGTTGTGGTGTAGCTGTCCTTCGGGTCTTTAGATGGCTGACCAACAAAAATGCTGTTAGAGAGACGATACAACTCAGCATGCAGTTAGTGCACTCTGTTGCCTTGTCAATCTTTACATTCCACCTTTCCTATGAGAACAGAGATTTCTTATTTTAGAAAAAGCTAATCTCATTCATTTTCTAAGGCAGGGATTTTTCTACAGAATACCTTGTATTTTAACACTTCAAACTGCAAAATTTCTGAAAAGGGTAAGAAGTGGCGAGTTTGTAATAGTGTATTTCCAAAGGCAAACATGATCTGGAAGCTATTTTTTTCTTAAATGGTAAAAAAGATTTAATAACATGAATTCCACCAGTCGAAGGATGGTCCTTCACTAGACATGGCAATATTCAAAAAGAGTTCAGGTAACTAGTGAAATAGAAATAAGGGATTGATTTAATTATTTTGTGGAAATACATAGTATGGGTAAGGTCCTGAACTAAAAGACAGAGCTCACACAAGGACATTGCTCAGCTCTTGCATCGCTGAAGAGGCAGTGGTACTTATACCATGGACTAATAACGAGTCACGGAAAAAGGGGAGATATAGCAGGAAACATAACTGCATCAGGTGATTAATCACACGGTAAGAGAAGCAGCAAATTACTGTGAAGGCACCTCCAGAGGCTGAGCGATGAGCCAAGGCTCCCTTACTGGGCTCCCCAACTTACATCTGAGCCATTGTGGGTTTTGCAGGACACGTCTCAGTTGCCGCTGATGGCCATGGAAAGTTTTGGTATAGAAATGTAGGTTTCTCTACTGAAACTAAACATCTATGCCTGAAAAATCTTAAACTGTTGTATAAAGATCTTTGGAAATGAAATGGAACTGAACAGATTTTTCTCCAAACCCTCCTTTACTACAAGCTGTGCCTTTTCCTGCTGGCCAGAGTGTGTAAAAAGTAGAGGCTACTGCTCACTCCATTGATCGAACACATGCCCAGCCATTGTAAAATTCTGTTCTGAACAGGTCTTCAAATTACTTTGAAAACTGTTCATCTGATACTGTTTGTGAACAAATGTAGTCATCAATTCTTGATGTTGTCACGGGAAATTATATTGTCACGGGAAATTATATTGTCACACAAAATGATATTGTGAAAATGCTGTTTTCATGGCAAATTCAGGGAATTTATGCGTTCCCAATTCTTTGGCTCTTGCATTCTAGAATAGTGACTTTTCACCTATTTAGACCTGTGAATCCTTAAATTTTTTTCCAGTGGAAATGTGCATCCCTGGTCAGCCAACTTAAGCCTACAGAAAGTAAGTTTGCATTTCTTTTAGTCTTATGAACCTTTCATGGATCCCCGCATAAGTAATTCATAGTCCCTCAAGTTAGAAAACCACAAGATGAAGCTGGATTTCTGATTTACACTGTCACAATTTTTTAGTCGAGTGCTACTATGCATAGAATAAGGATGTTGGTTAGGCGTTATTTTTAAAGGCATCTGGTATTTAAAGGCATTTTTTGTTGTCATTTTATGTGAAAACTCTGTTCACTGTGGTATGTTGAATTTACTCTCATCCATCTCCTTCAGTGATTGTTTCTGTTTATTTTCCAGCAGAGATAAATACCCAGGTAAACGGAGAGATTGATGAATGTTTTGCCTGGTTTCTGTAGCATCCCCCTTGCCCATCTCTGTTGAGCCTTCTTCCATTGTAGGGGTTTATTGATCAATTGTGATATGATTTACATTCAGATTTTATGTCATTAAATAGTTTGATTTATACTTTAAATTTAATAACATTTCATTCTTGCATTTCTCCATTTTCCCAATATTTAGATGTCATAGAAAAATATTTTGAATATTTTATGGTCTTTTGAAATGATTTACAGAGAGACTATGTCATCGTATTCTTAAAGCTTTCTTTCCTAAGGACAGACCAGCCATGTTACTATATAGTGAGAAAGCTATCTATATATTATTTAAACACTAAAATCTTTTAAGTCAGCTCTGACCCTTTCACAGAACTTTATGCTTCTCATGAACTGCAGAGGAGACCTAATATTAATTTCTCAACTATGTCTTAGATGATACAAATAAATGACATATATGGTGGGCTTTTTCTTTGCCTGCCAATTAAAAAAGTATACTGCAGGTATTTACATCACCGTAACGCGCAGGGGCCGGGGCAGCAGACTTTCTACAGACACATGGTGAGACTCAGGTCCCAGCTCTTTGAGACGAAATGAATTAATACTGGGTTTCAGCGGCAGCTTTAAGTACGTCTGCAGAGATTGTGCCACCATGTTAAAGGGAACTGAAAAGAAAGGCAATGCAGGCATTTAGTATTGGAATAGTCTGCAATATTCAATACTAAAGGGAAAACTCAGGCTAAAGTATTTCACAGTTCTCCTTCACAGTGGTGAAATGATTTAATATCATTCTAAATGGAGGGAATTGCATTAGACTGTCGTTGTTGTCTAAATGTAGATACTTAATATTAGTGTTTTGGCAAGAGTTTGCATTGCTGCAGTGCGTAGAAGCCTCAACCACAAATAGCACAGCAGTCTGTGTTCTCTTCTCACTCCCCCCTCCTTTTTCTCTGTATGAGCGATGTTTGAGATGGTCAAGAGTGCGTGTGTTGTGTATGATGCTGTAGCACACAGCACAGAAGGGAGGTGATATAGCACGGGTAGCATCCCCACTTGGCACTTTTGCACCTCTGTTGATGGCCAGCTGATCCAGACAGGACTTTTTTAACCAAGGTCAGATATTTTCAATGGAATGTCTCTTCAAGCGAGTGGAAGGTAGCATACATTTTTTCCCTGCTTCCCAAATGAGAGTTTTTTGAGTATTCTAAGAAGCACTATACATCTATCAGGACATTATTAGCACTCTCCATGCTAGATTTTTCTCCCCCTGTACTTTCTGTACTGAGGCTGGGGAAGGCTAAAGCGATGCCTGGAGTGCTTGCTGGCTCCCAGGGCAGAGAAGTAAGCACCTGTGGGCGCTGGGGCTGAGAGAATGAGAGAGAAAGTAAGAAGAAATGCAACATAGTTAGTCAGATTGAAATTTCGTCTGTTAGCTGTCGTTGTTCTGTCTTTATAAAAAGCGGAAAACTCAGTTCGGTTTTCTGTGAGTGAGCGATTGAATTGTAACAGAGATGGGGAACACAGGGGAGGATGATCCATCATCTGCATTCTTGGGGACTGTCACTGAATGTTTGGATGCACTATGATGAGGGGGTTCCCCATTAAAAAAAAGAAAAAGGGACCGTTTTCCTCTCCTTGTATCGCATCTCTTTCTAGGTGTAGTTCCTGTAGACTATCGCGTTTTATTAACAGGAGTAGCTCTGCCCTGTGTCCTGGTCAGTGTGAAGGGAGAACCGGCAGGTCGCTAACACAAGTTGTGACTGAATGTCATTTTTCTCCACAATACCTTTGTCCTTTCCATCATCTCACTTTCATTTAATTGAATGTTACAAGATTAAGTGGAACTATTATAAGGTGATTTTTTTTTAAGTGATGATTTTCCTTTTCTCCTGAGTGATTTATTAATTAGAACATTAATTTTAAAAACTGCTTATGTTTAATTAAACAACTCCATGTTTCAATGATTTATAAATGCTAATTGGCACAGTTTTAACTTTTCACTCATGATGATAGCCACATTAATCCTTAATACCAAAATGTAAAGGAGCTAATAAATCTGTGATAAAACATATTATCAGTAACTTCACTCCATATGACAGTAGAGGACTACCCAGTCACATCGAGTTATACGAAGCATTCAACGCCACCAGCAGTCAGTAACCGAAAGCCGCTGGAGGATAACCAGGTTAAATAGCAGTGGACAGATGCACATCAACAACAGGCCAGTTTGATTTATGGGAATGCACGTGGCATCAGAGAATCATCCCTGCCGTGCAAATGCTGTGGCGGCTCAGTGCGGCGGTGGCCCCGCGGCGCTCCGCCGCCGGTGGAGCCCTTTGCGTCCGGGCAAAGCGGGCGCAGGGCGCTGCGGCGCCTGCTCCATCAGCGCTCCTTGTGCACGCTCGCTGTGGCTAAACAGAGCAACAGCAGGTCAGGATCCTGGTGTTAAGGTGTTTGTACTTGGGATGAGGATGGAGGGAAGGCTGTATTAAAAGAGCAAACGATGTGTTTACAGAAGGGAATGGGGTTTGGAAGACAACAGCCATTAGCAACCGTTCAGAGGGCAGAGTTTATCATGTACAAAACCTGATGCATTGACAGGAAGAGTGTTGTTTATGGTTTAGAAGTCAATGTTTAGTTTTTATGAAAAATAAAGTTTTTCTTTTACAAGACCTTCACAAACCACTCCTAAAACCCTGCTAGCCACTCTAAGTCAAGTATAGAATTTAAATATTTAGATGAATCGATTTTACTTTCATGCCCCTCCCCACCCCCTTTTTTGTTTTTATGGAAAATAATAAAAGTTCTGCTAAATCTCTCCAAAAACAACTGCAGTCTGAAAGATTTGGAGAAATTCTTGTTCTGATTCACATTAGTCCAATTTTGAGACTTTAAAAACCTTTGGAGAAGGATCACTCAATCAACTGGTTAAATCTGAGAAGTTACTATATAGTTAGTAAATAACATTGTAAGTTTTCTACATTCTCCCCGTGTCTACTATCGCAGTTTATAGTTTCCTCAGCTGTACTCACTCAAAGGTACTGAAGGAATATCTTAAGCAACAGCTTAATATTATGATTGGAAGTTTGAAATTCATGTTGTATTTCTTAGTCTGAAAGCTGCTTGTGTCACTCGATGTCATTTCTCCTATCTGATTGAATTAATTGAATTCTTAGAACGCTTGACACTGTCATCTTTCATTATCTGAGATAAGCTTACTCCCAATTTGAGAGCCTGCATTAAAGAGGATTTAAACAGTACTTCTCTGCAGAGGGTGAATTTTGACTTTCAGTAAGTTGGAAGATAAAATATAGCAAAACCAAACCCACTTTATTAAAACTTACTCATGTAAATGTCTTCCTATTTTTGTTTCATGCTGTGATATAAGCTTTCATTCTATCTTTTGCCTTATGGATAAACCATAATGATAAGTTAATTCAATCCTATGCTTACTCTGGTGAGAAAGCAATTAAAGAAAGCAGTGACTGAAACCTCATCTTAACCTTAAAAAAGTCGGGGGAAAAAGGTTCCTATCTGTCTAGGGCTGCTCTTAACTCGGGTAACTTCCTCACTCAGGTTCCCAATTGCATTTGTTTGTCTTCCAGGTGAGCCTAAACACTGTAAGAAGTCAGAAGATGTAGTAAAAGCCACTGAGCAGAAAGAAGCACTGATACAGAACTAGATTTGCTATTTCTTAAAAGCTTCTGACGTTTCAGGCAGGACAGGTAATTTTGTCATTTCTTTCTTATAATGGGGAGAGTTTTATACCATAAAGACTCTCTTATTGCTGATATTATCCTTTTTGTTCTATTCCAGTTGTGGGTTTATTACAAAATTTTGAAATGGGGACACAGTGCACCCCACTTCCTATGTCCCTGTAAAAGGCATTCAATCTAAAGAAGGGAAAAACAATACTTTTACGTCTCTGAATCCTTAATGTCAGACTAAATGGTCATGCAATAAAACATCCTCAATTCAAGTATATGAAATACTGGAAGTAGTAGTATTAAAAAGCTATTGCTTATGAATTTTCATTTGACCTCTGTTGCAGGAGAAAGAAGAACTCTAGCTGTTCCTACCCCGTGCTCTCAGAGGCTGTTATCTGTCAACTTGTTCTTGGATCATACTGTTTCTGTGGAGAGTGATTGGATAAAATGATCAAAAGTGTAAAACGTAAAACCCTGAGCTGGTAACTCAAGGCACTTCACAACTCGCAAGATTTCAGTTGTATTTGTTGTTGCTATTTCCTCTTCTATTCTGCTTTTTTAAACTAGCCAAAATACTTTTTCAGCCAAAGTTGGACCTCTCTTTATTGCATCACTGACACCAGACATTTCCAGTTAACCATGAGACGTGTGAAAACACGACATTTATCATCTGCCCGGGATTGCTGTTACATGTCACTGCTACTGGCGTCCAATGGAAATGGAAAGTCAAAATGAAACATTGTTATAGATACTCGTTCATGCAACTATGCTGCATGCAACATTAAAGTCCTACTTGTTAGCTTCCTTAAAATATCTGGAAATAAAAATATGTAGACTGTACAGGGAAGTTGTAGAGTTACACTGACCAGCCTGCGTGGATGATGATTCTTCCCCACTGCGGTGGCTGCCATACGGAGAGAACTGGTGTTTAATGAATCAGTATTTGAAATATCTCTTTAAAATTAATTAAATAGCATCCAGTATTAAAGATTAAGACATTCTCACTCCTATGGTATTTCGGAAGACATCAGCAACGGTGTCAGCCCTACCACGAAGCTGGTGCTTATTGTTTTGTAGGGCGGAAGAGACAGCTGCAGGAATACATGAAAATTGCTTCACTTCAGCAAAATAGCACGTTGCCTCTCAGACAGAATTGGAAGGTGACACTGAGGCCTTATATCACAGTTTGTCTCAAATGCAAAGGTGACAACATGGATCCAGAAAAGCCTTGCTAGTGTTTATTTCGTTAAAAGAAAACACCAGACCATCTTTCTCTGAGAGGCAGTGAAAACAGATCACGCAGGCAGTTATCTCTGCAAGAAGCCTCAGAATGAGCCCTCCAGCCCAAACTGTGCCCAGAAAGAGACTCCATTTTCATCTCCGCTTCCCTCGAGCTGCACGTGACCCCTCCTGGCTCGCCCAGGCATCCCCCACAGCAGCAGCCAACCTCATTTCCCTCTGCTGGAACCGGTCAGGAAACTTCCACGCTCCCCTTCGCGTTGTAGGCGCTTGGGTCACTGCACTCCCAGTTCTTCTTTTCGGACCCTGTGGTTATTACCTCACTGACCAAAAAGTCTTTACAATCAGCCATGGTCCGCTCTGAAGAGGACTCCTGGGGGCGGTGGCGCTCCCCTCTATGCAGAGGCCACGGACGATTGAGACCTATGTGCTACCCGTCTGCTGCCTCAGGGATCTAACCAGAGCTCAGCAGGCATCAGGCTCAACCTCAACAAGGGCACACTTTGGCCCGATTGAAGAAGGAATCGTAAAACAATCACGCCAGACTGAGGGACGCTTACACGGCCATACCTGTTGACTGTCTCTTTTCTGACAGTGGAGCAATCGCGGTTGAGCTGGAAACAGTGTGAGCTCCGAGCCCTGGGATAAGGGCATGCCAAAAGGTGGAATTCCTGTCATTGAATATGTAAGCCATATACACGCTATGCATAAGTAGTGTGCATAGTTTTAACTTAAGAAATGTTTGTGCATATAAGATGTAAAAAGTGCATTTAAATTGTTTTGTGTATCTGGTCCAGGGCTTGTATTTAGCATGGACAAATTTCTGTACAGTGCGGTTAACTAATGAAATGTTAACAAATGAAATTGTATCATATATGTTATAACGCAATCGATATTTTTTGCTAAGAGTTAAGAATTTATATATTCTCTGCTAGTGTTTGAGCAAATCATTAGTAGCCTGGACCACTCCATGCACCTTTGCATCCTTTTTGGGAATGTTGGACTCTTTTTTTTTTTTCCTTTATAATAAAATGTAAGCCATCTTATGGTTTCTTATTGTCATTGTGACAAGAAAAGAAACATAATGGTCATATCAGACATTTTTTTAATTGCAAATTGCCATATGCTGTGGCAGTGGAAAATCCTGTTGTTTAAGATCTGAGGTATGTTTGGCATCTGCAGTTCCCACCAAATTTGAAAAGAACAAAAGAGGACTGATATCCTTAAGAAACAGGCCGGCTAGGTATTTGTTTGTTACAGAGTGTTCTTCAACATTGTAATTTATAGTTCATTGAGACTGAAAGTCTGGAGCAATCAAAATTCAATGTTTTTATTGTATTTTCAATTTCAGACCTTTACCATAGTCGAACTTGACTTTTTTTCCCCTCTGTGTCTCTGTCTCATCGTGATTTATATACTCTGCAAGAATTTTCTCCTGGAAATACAAGCAGAAATTATGATAGAGTCTGCAGAGTGCTCGGAGCATCCTGTGGGGCTCTCAGTGTCCTGTTATTATTATACCCAGCACCAAGATCTCCCACTTCAGAAACTAGAAGGAGCTCCTGATCTCACAGGAGGCACTCAGTGCCCGCAGAACTCATTCGTTAATATAGAAATGTGGTTTGTGTATAAATAGTCCTATTTGCTCATTTGTATTCAGTTTTAAACACTGTGGTAGATGTTACTGAAATACAAGAAGAGTCCTTAGTTTTTCTTTAATGCCAGCTGATTCTCTTTCTTTCTTCCTTTATTCTTAGCAAGATTTTACCCGGACATGACCCAAAGCTTACTGTGTTGTTCGGATGAGGAGAAATTTTCTTTGGTGGGGAAGACCGATATCGCCAACACGTGTTAGTTAAGGCTTTGACCTTGGGTGCAATTCACGTTCGGATGGCAGAAAGGCTTCTGGAGAGGGCCTTTCCCTGAACAATAGTTTCTTTCTGAAACCTGTAAGGCTGCGCTACCAAAACACTGCATGGGGCCATAAGAAATGGTGTTTGTATATGCATCTCTCCCACAGCATTATGGGCATGTACCCCTGCATTGAGCACACTGAGGAGCTGTAGCTATAGATTAGCCCTCAAGAGTTTTATTTTGTATTTTTATCTTGAGATATCTGACAGATATATTATGTAATATTGTTATGGGTTATGATCTAGCCAGTATTTTTTTATTTAATTTTCAACAAGGCAATCTACAACTGTGTGTTTTTATTCCGCTGTATTTGTCTGTATTTCCTAGGATGATATTCCCAAATAAATTTCATTTGAGGGCAAGGATTGTGAAGCTCCTGAGTGTTAGTTACAAATTTGCGTTCCTGAAGTGTATTTGCTCATTTGCGTATGGTTGTCTTTGAAAAGTGATGGAGCGTAAATGGTTGTTTCCAACCTTTTCACCTGCTTGTGACTCCACACTTTTCCATAGCTCTGCTGGTTTGCCGTATAAGCTCACTTGCATCCTCATAGCGCTCTTGAAAACAATTTCTTTGAGCAAGTCTAGCCACCTTAACTTTTACTGCTGAAATCGCCCTCACGTGAAGAAAACCACAACCAGTAGAACATTTTTTCACCCCCAAGAATTCTTACCATGGGTTGGTATTGATGGAGTCACTGCGACTGTTCATGTTAGCAATAATTCTTCAGGGAGGCACCTCCATGGCATGGTGTAAATTTAGTCAGCCAAGTTCAGTGGAGCAGGGAGTAAACCGAGCCCTTCCTACTCAAATTGGACATCAATGGAAAGAATCCCATTGACTTAGACGTGTATCAAATCCTAACAAAGTACATGACGGAAATAAATCAAGACGACTACTTTATATCCCATTCTTTGCAGTTCCTTTTTCCCAGATGTTATCGCAGCTAGCTGCGCAAAGGACCTGCTTCTGTTCTATAGATGCCAGAAGTCAAACAAGCCACTACCGTGACCAAAGTAACTTCGAATTAACAAATAAATCAAGATCCCCAGTGGTAAGTGTCTAAAATGTATATTTTTACCAGACTATACAGTTATTACATGAGAAAGAGAAAAACGTAAGTATGACTAACATTCTTCAATAGCAACTTAAAGAGATTTAAATTTACAGTAGTTTAGCAGACAAAGATTTGTCTGAGAGGGGAGTGCATCCACTTTTAAATCATTCTTTGAAAAATCACATCCTTGAAAACTGGTATGGAAAAATGAGTGGAAATGGCATTTAATACCATGAGGAAAAGAAAGTGTTCTGTGTCAAACACACTATGCAAACATTTAGGCCACTTCCCTGGGATAATTTTACTTTCCTAGTCATTTAATTATTTAATGGGTCTCCAGAGACCCCTTTTCCATGTCCCAGGACAAACATTCAGAAGTTTTATCAAACTGTGAATGTCTAAGTAGTCCCCTGGGAACAAAGCAGCAAGTCATAACCACAAAGTTATAAATGTGAAAAATCTCTTATAAAAACTGTGCTTTTAACTGTTTTGGGCTGAACTTTGCTGCAAAATACTTCCCCTGTGCTTAGGCAAGTCCTTTGCTTATAGCCTTTTTGTGGAGAACTGTTGGAGAACTTTCCATTAGCAGAGCTTGGACAGATAATATCTTAACAAAATATGCTTTTCTGACAAATTGCATAATATATGAACTTTAAAGCTGATGAGTTTTGTGCATTTGTAACGTCCTGTATAGATCATTATTACAAACCTGAAGTAATATAAAATTATACATAAATAAGGTGGTCAAAATCAAAATGGTAGGTACAATCTGGGCCTTGAGCTGGAACACAGTTAAGCAGAATAGAGGTTTTTTTCACTTTTGTTTGGACTGTAGTTATAAAGCTATCTCATCGTCACGTCATAGGGCCTAATGCTGATGCACCTACAAGCAGCACTCCTGAACCTGCAAGGAGAACTTTCATTAGAGTAAGACTTTGGGACTTGTATCATAATACCATGAACAAACACCAAATAACATGAAAGTATTTGCTATTTATTTGTATAAAGCCTGATATGATTATCTTCATCCAAATTCAATGAGCCAAAGTGTCAAATTCACCTACGATGAAATTCCATGAAAGCCAAGAGAGCCAGTGTCATTATACCAGGAATTAATTTGGCAATTGGGCAGTAATTGGTTGTCTCTTGCTTTCTCTGTATTCAGGGGGTTTACTGACTGTTTTCTGCAGTGGAGGGTACTCTGAGGGCCTAATGGCTCTGTACAAAGCACTACTCAACTTTAAGCCATCTTAAAGTCTTTTATTGAAATTGTGCTTCCTTTTCATCGAGACCTCTCTCCTTTGGGAGACAACCGTGTTTTTCTTCCCAGTCAGAAATGAACATGCGCCTTTGTTGTCTGGGGTACTCCAGTAGTTCACAACGGGAATGAATGGCAGCATATTTGTGTCCAGCATTGTGATATGATGAGGCACGATGCATCTTTATTTTAGCATTCCTGTCCGAGAAAGACCCCTATTCTGTTAGTCACCAGGTGGTTTGGGGTAGGGTACGACTGCAGCCAGGGTGGTTCTGGGGGACATGTGTGCGTTCGCAAGTAAATAGTAGGTACAGGAGCAGGGCTACAGAGTTGATATTTCCAGTAAATTAGAGAATAAAAATGGCATGAGCAATTTAAATATTATTTATAATTGACCTTCATGTCTGTTTTTAATATTCAATCTGCTGAGTGTTTAAAAAAGCAATTAAAAGTCCCATATAATGTTAAAACCCTTGATAAATGTAATAAACAAATGACATATTCAAAAGAGAGAATCTATGTCCCATTAGGAGAGAAAAAGAAAGATGAGAGCAACATATGGCAGTATAATTAGCATGATTAGGGAAGCACATCAACAGAATTTATGCTGCAGGGAAAATGTAATAAGAAACCAACACACTTTCCTCACTGCCTTGAAAACCGCAAATATCGCTCTCTGAAAAGGAGAAGACGCAGAAAGGCTCTCTGGCATTTAAAGCTGTAACTTGTGTTCTTCTGTCGTTATTAAAGATGCACACAGCCATCTGCAAACCGTTTATTTTTTGCAGAGTTCACATTGTCCCATTGCTTTGATTAATAAGGAGCAATATTACACCTCAGCTGCTTTTCAGAAAGATGCTATTTTGGAAACCTAATTAATACTCGTTCCACAGTTAGCTTGAGGTGTTCGTTAGTGCCAGATACTGAGTTCTTATTTGTTTCTCATTATGTGGAGAGTATTGCTTCTCAATGCCAACGTTTTTGTTTTGCATTTTGGAATAACCTTTCGACACCCCTGCTTCCCGCAGCCCTCCCTTCAGAAGAGCTAATAACACCTGTCATCATTATTTTAGAATGCCTGTTATGTCTGTTGAATGAGGGCTATTTACATAGATAGACTATCCCGATGCACAGCAAATATTCCTGCCATTTTCTGAACAGTTGGGCCAAAGAGAAAAGCAAAATTTAGAAACTTGGCAATGCAATTCCAATCTCAGCTTACCACTAAGGGTCAGTATATACTAAGCAAATGAATCATCACAAAATTGAAACAGAGTATGTTTGGCCTAGCAGTAGTACAAAATATTCTTTTTTGCCCTAAAAAGCCCAGATTATTTAATAAACAAAGCAAAACAAAAAAAAAAAGCTCTCAAAAAACCCAACAGCAGAAATACCCCTTCTATAGATATTGGACTTGTATAAACTCCCTCAGCCAACTTTGCTACAACCAGAGATTAGCAGCGTGTCACCAAGCGGCCTGAGGTTTAGTAGAGGGTGCACAAATATCTTACTTGATATTTGCCCAAAGTGCTGCTGTCCTCACTGGAGGATAAAGGGGAGAAGACAGCAAAGCGTAAGAGATATTTAACATCCACTTTGTTGCCAAGTATAACGCTCTGCGTGAAAAGGTCAAATGTAATTGCGCATGTCAGGAACCAACAGAACAACTGAAACTCTTACTGCAACTCACCATGGCACTGAGCTGCTAAAGAAAAAAAAAAAAGAAAAAAAAAAAAAGAGAACAGCTGTGGGTCTGAGCACCAACGTGGATGCCATAGGAGAGGAAGATAGGGGAGCTTTAGGGACAGCATGTTTTAAATATGCCCTTACATTTTACCCCCAGGGCCAGGGGATAGATGACGCCGTATGTACTGCAGCAACAAGGTCCCTCATAAAAACCCCCGTGTCTCAATCTGTACGAGAAAGAAAACGCGGGGCCAGGCTGCCCTGAGCTCGGGCCGTTCCATTGTGTGGTGCCAGCTGCCAGGCCGTACAGAAGCAGCCCCGCAGCCTCCCGGAGCCCCTTCGGTGCCTCCCCGACCGCCCGCAGCACCGCAGCCCACCCAGGCCGGCGCCACGCAGCCGTGTGCCTTGTGGAATACGATCAATACTTTTTTTTAAAGAGCAAAAGCTGCCACTGACCTGGCCCTTGGTATTGCAGCCTGTCAGGGGAAGTCCCTTCCTTCCTTCCTGGCCTGGACCCTGGGTCCCGTTCCCTGTGGGAGTCCCTGGCCTCTGCCAGGACCCCTGCCCGCAGCCTTGCCTCGGAGCCGACACGTGGTGTCGGATGCGATAGTTTTGGTTCAATAACACCAGCAGTGCAAGAACTAATGGTGATTTGTCATCTAATGGAGTTTACATTACTGGGGACAAATAATGACATTACGAGAAGACAGCGGGGTAGTCTTTGAACGCTTCAACAGCATTTATGGCAACCTTAAAAAAATGCAAGAAATTCAGTGATTAAATTGATAGCAGGATAAGAGAAGCTTTCCTGTGCACTACACATCATATTTCCCCAAAATAAAGTATGCTATTGGCCAAAGCCTGTGGCCATTCTCAAGTGAAAATCCTCTGACTTCAGTGGAAATTACGTTTTAGAAAAGACTTTTAAATCTTGGCTCTTACTTTGTATTTATTTAAAAATTATCTGGTTTTGCACCTGGAGAATAAACAACATATACCATCCTCTAAGTCAGGCAGTGGAATTTTTCCAAATAACTTATTAGCACAATGTCTCAATAAATCTCTCTGAAGGGAAGAACCTGTCATGGAATAACAAGTATAACATAAGAAAAAGAAACAAGGCTGTAAAATGCAATAACAAAATGCCTTTAAACCACTGTACATTAATGAGGTGGGGGATACTGGGAAAAGACTGAGATCAGTCCGAGGAGACAGCTGCCTTTCAGTTCTGCAAATAACATTTCCTGCAATGCCTTGAAAGCAAGAACAGCAGCAACCGTAGCACAGCATGGAAAGGCGGTAGGTTTAAGAACACGGAGGAGGGAAGGGGAAAAAGACACAAACCCGAGTTGCTCATTAGGAAAGAACTAGGTTCCTTACTTGCCTGGGTGGGTTTTCTCTGCTTTCTTTTTCCATCAGCCTGTTTGTGGAAAATGAACTAATACAATCCATCTCTAAAAACCCTGGTCCCACCAAACCTGTAAGTACTCCCCAGCAGGAGCAGGTGTTCCCCTCAAACAGGGAACACGTCATCGCAATTTTCCTTTCAGTTATTTTCATATCGGCATTTTCTTTGAGACACTTGGTGTTCACTAACTTTTTATCTACTTTCTCAATCCCCTATCGATTCATTTACACTAAAACAAAAGACCAAATTAATGGATTTTTAAAATTTCAATCCATGCTTTGGTGACATAAACACACTGGGCAACGATGATTGCCCACTGACTCCCACAAAGAGTTCTACGTCGCTCGCGTGTACCTATGTGGAGCTCACCATGCTGTGAGACAGCCAGAGCTTTCAATCACACACCAAAGCATACGAGAGGCTCTCTATTTAGGGCTGCTGTTTTTAACGGTCAGAGGCTGCGCCAAAGCCCAGAAAAGACCTAGTTTAGTAAGCAGACTGCTTTTCCTGACCTTCCTTTCTGATTTCCCCACGCCCAGACGTTTCTATCGTGGGGTTCACTGGCAGTCCACGGCAGTCTTTCCGCTCTGCTTCATGACAAGCACTTTTTTTCTGGGCTCTGTTGTTATAGTGATTCTTTCTTTATAGCTCCATTTGCTGTATGCCTCACAAGTGGAAGATCAGACAAACAGGGTTTGCTTATCTTTTTAAGCTAAACTTGTCTGATATACATCATAAAAACGTGCATCCTGACTTTGTCCTTCAGATGAGGTCCCACCAGCAAATGATGTCAGGGTGGATCTATAGTAAAATCTCTGCAACACGTCCTAGTCCTTTGCCAGAAAGGAGCGGTCTGTTCCTGTACTCAGACATGCTCCTTGCATAACCTTGGATCAAGAAAGAGAGAAAGAAACAGGCTTTTAACACGATAAAACACAGCTGGAATATTTAGAGATGGGGAGATGATAAGACCTGGATTTAGAGACGCATCTAAATACTGGTGTGGCTATCTGAGGCTCTTATCGGACCTTGATGTTTCATCCAGATCAGGGCCGTAAAACAGAATTGTTGTCCTCTCGTTGCCGCAGTAACAATCCTGAAAATACTCAGATCCAGTTCAAACTAAATGTATTTTTTATTTTTTCCTATTATTTATCCTCAAGCCCAACAATCATCCTGAAACAGGGTGGTCAGTGATGAATTCTCCAAGCTCTCATCAGGTGTTTTGTGTTTCCTTTGAAATGTTGAGATTCCAAAGCGTTCGATACCTTGTCTTGGTATCAAGTATTATAATTCATGCACATTTTTTCATTTGCCCCAAAGTCCTAGGCAATCCTCATCTGAAGCCTATGGGTACTAATAACCAGCAAAAAGTCATTAATATCAAAAGCGCTGTATTAGCTAGCAACACGGATAGACGGTGCGAGGTTGAACACCGATCACTGTTTCACAGCTGGGAGTACTGTGGCAACCAGCGACTACGTGAAGAGCCTGGAGCTGTGCAAAAGCAAAGCTGTGGCAAAGCTGGGATCAGAGCCCAGCTCTTCTTGCTACTGTTCCAGTCTTAACTTTGGTCCATTCAAATGTTTTTTGAAGGGTCACTTCCCTCTTCTTGTTGTTTGTGGCATAAGAGCCCTCAGTCCCCGAAGTCCCGTAGCTGCTTCTGTACAACTGAAGAGTCCTTCTTTTAGCCCGTCTTGCACAGCCATGCTGAGCTGGAGCCGTGGATCCCGCTTCCAGCGTCTCTACAGCAAATGGCAACAAAGACGACAGATACAGTGATACAGACGGAGGGCAAAAAGATGGCTCCCAAATATAAAGAAACACTTGTTGACAGATCCTGTTCTCAGCAGGTCTTCATGGAAGAGCTCGGGCTGAGAGTGAAACCACCATGCAAGGCATAGACAAAAGGCTCTGTGTCTTCATACAGTTCATCTCTCTCTCTCTCTTTTTTTTTTTTTGGGGGGGTGGGGGAGTAGCTCAGCCCTTTAAAAGAAACTTAAAACAGTGGAAAGCTAAACTGAGGATAAAACTCTGCATCAAAGGCAAACAGTTAATACAAAATGACAGTGAATTGGTTTAAAAATTGGCCATTGATAAAAAGGGAAACGATCTGTCAAGTGTGACTTTGAAGAAACATGGTTTTCCTTCTCCACTTTATTTCATTTTATGCCACAGAGTTTGCATGGTCTAACAAATGAAAATGTTGGTACGAACCATGCCAAACTTGAACCCAAAACCCTAGGGCTCAGACACATGCGAAATCACCTCAGCTTGATATACCGCCATTTACTGGCCGAAGCTGTGACAAATGCAGGATAAGCTGGCCCTTTTTCTCAGAGAAGGCTGTGCCCTGTACCTGCTGCAGGCGGTGAAGGCGAACGTTGGCATTTCCCGCGGCTCAGCTGGTGTGGGGGACCCTGCTCGTGGGTCTCGCACACTCCCGTGTTTCCTCTGATTCCCAAGTCGGAACTTTTTCTAATGCCTCCAGACAACAATGAACTTGTGTAAAGAGAAATCGTTTTGGCTGATGTGACTGGGCAGTCTCAGACCAAAAGCAAGACGAGGACTTTAAGCGTTGCGTATCCAGCAAACACAGGGAAGAATGTCTTTGCATCCGTCTTCACTAGACTAAGAGTCACCTCTGCTTATTTTGTTTCTATCTACATTACTGCAAGTAACTCTAACAATACTGGTAAAAGCTGCCCTTAACTGATAGGATCGTTTTCTATGAACTGCACGTTAGACAAACCCACTGTACAACATACAATCGTGTCTAAATGAACATATTATTTATTTTGTAGCTTTTAAATCAGTTTTATTTACAACAGGTCTTAGAGTACAGCTCACATGTAGTAGTCAAGCTCTGGCAGTACTGATGTCAGGTCGCTAACACATTTGCAAATTACATTTCTAAGTCATAGAAAATGAAAGAAAAAATGCCTTTAAAATAACTGTTTTATCTTTGGGTGTAAGGATCACAGAACAAATTTGCAGGTGGCCGTAAGACCCGGCCGAGGGCGCTCCCCAGGGAGCCCCGGCGCCGCCGGCACGCCGAGCGCTGCGGTGCGGGGACACAAGCAGTGGCGAATGGTCTGACGCACGCACGGCCGCGCAGTTCAGTTACTCTCCGTGATGGGGCTCGAGGCAGCTCCGCGCTCTTTAATGGCCCCATTCCTCTTCCCTTTCGCTAACTCCCTCTTCTTCCTCTGGAAACGCTGAATCACTCTGACTCTTCAGATGCTTAATCCCTGAAAATATAGAAGTCATGGTTAAAGCTGTGTTAGCTCGTGTCAGACGTTTTTTTCCTGAAGGAAGAAACAAAAAAACCCAAGTTAGTGGAATGGGTTTTTTAATGCCCATACTGATTTGCTTTTTCACAAACCTCTTAGTTCAAACAATACTGCGGTGTATTGCCAACGCAAGTATTCTCTTCCTTGAATACAGACTCTTAGGAAATTTATCATGTTCTGTTGGAAAAACTGCTGAAAGACACCTTGTAGAACAGAACAGTATGTGCGTCTCCTTTTTCCTTGGTGATCTTTGGCAAGATTAGTATTGCCCATCTCAAATAAGTTAAAACTTTTCAAGGCTCAGACAGTAGACGTGGGAATTATTCTACCAGAATTTCAACTTGAGCCTATCTCGGAGATGGATCTGCTGAAGGTCATTGCTCACACGGACCCGGTGCCCCATGGTCACAGCTTCCCACGTGCGCCAGAGGTGTTCGCCAGCGCGTGTCCCCATAGTCTGTACACAACCTACAGAGCAGAGAGAGCACCGCACCGGACAGACAGGGAACTGCTGGAGCCAAAGCGGAGACAAAGTTGAATCATTTCTCACGTGGAGAGTGTAGTCTGTTGACCTTTCAATACCACGCGGGGCTGGATGAAAAGGGTAAATACATCACAGGATATTTGGAAGTTTAGGTTTGGAGAAAGTTGTGAAGTCCCTGCTGCTGGCTGGTTTCAGCCAGCAAGTGAAGCAGGCTTTATGAAAGTTGATCAAATGGCAGAGTTATTGTCCCTGTCCTGTGTTCAGTACAAGCAAACAGGCTTTAATGAATGGCCTTAGTCCCATCTTCTCAGCTCCACCTTGGCGTGATAGAAGAATTCAAGGTAAAAAAGGAGGTAAAATGAAGCTAAAAAGATGACAGAGAATCACAGAATCATAGAATGTTTTGGGTTGGAAGGGACCTTAAAGGTCATCTAGTTCCAACCCCGCTGCCATGGGCAGGGACACCTTCCACAGAGAAGAGAGACTAGAGAACAAGGGTTGTTATTTTCAAAAAATCTAAACAGCAAATGCACAAGATTAGTTTCTGGGTCCCCTAGTTTTTAACAAAAAGAGTCATAGCGGGAACATAACTGTTAGTCAAAAATGTATGATTTCCACAAAACATAAGCCTGAATTAAGTTTTCTGGTGTCATTACTGTCATAACATGAAAACATTTTTGGTTTCATTACAGATCGTACGTAGTTCTGCTCACTATTTCTAGCTGTTAGAACAAAAGCTTCCCTTATGCATCAGTTCCTCTGTTTGTTGAGGAGAAATTGCACCCCAGTTGCTTTGGATAACCACAGCTGGATAATCAAACACCCCGCTGTCATAGCACTTGCAGAGGCACCATTTTCAGACAGGGGTACACCCTAAAGGCCTACAGGGCAAGATCCAGATTACCTCAAATTGTGAGGAAGAGGAATTGCCAGGGTATGTCCAAGGGTCCTGGCCCCAGCGTCACTTAACCTGGAGGTTCCTACATTTCACTGTTTATGCCCACACCACTCCAAAACATGGGATAGTTTTTTTCCAAATACACTACTTGAAAAAAATTTCAACATAAATTATTCTAGTTCAACAAAGTTACAAATAGCTGAAAACAGGATCTTACAACGGGTCTTACAACAGGAGTGCAGCCTGCTCCACTTCCAAGAGGAGCCCATCAATGCTCTGTGCTGGACTCTGGGCTCTTTATCTTTTTTTTTTTCTCCACACAGTACTTGGTTCCCCGGGAAACTGTTTTTCAGACGTAAAACAAGCAAATAAATTAGTGCTCCCAAGCCGCAGTACTTGTAAGTGTGCCCTGCAATAATCAAACCATTTCCAATTAAGTAACTGTGATACATGAAGAAACACTTAGGGTGCTCAGCTACCACCAAGCTGGCCTCTTTAGCAACGCTCTTTAGTAAGACAAACACTTTAAATACGATTTCACCTAACTATAGGTTAATGGACGTTCATTTTAAAATTACATTATGTTTGTAGGGCAAATTTGTCTCCCGTTGTTTGTCTCTGGACTTACAGAGCCATTTCACATTCACAGTACCCATGAAACAGCTACTATTCAGTACTTGGGAGTATCATTTTTAAGGGAGTTTTTCAAAGATGAAAAAGGGAAAGTTATGGACCGAAAAGAGGGCATGTGATATACAGTTAGCACAAAGCAGCTTCATGGAATGGTATTTTTGGTAGGAGTGAAGACTTTTGGCTATGCAGTTTAATTGCAATATTCAATATGAAAATTGCGGGAAATGGGGAGGAACGACATCAGTGAGTGTTACCCATTGATTTTCACATAGCAGGCAACTATCAATCTTATTTAATGATTTTTTCACAACCGCTGCTCTACAGCCTGCCTTCACCTCTGCCCGTCATTTAATGCCACAGTGCCATTTGGAAGTAAAGACCCACAGGGTTTTCTACACTGACCAATAAGTGCACAAGACTTGATGTCATTATTCATAAGCCTCAAGATGTTCTGACAACATCAGGTTGTCAGAATTAGCTGACCCTATATGTGGCATTATGAAATAAGACACTCAGCTACACAACGAATTAAGTTAGCGTGAATCGACGTACAGGTAATGAAATTCCTGTCAGTAATATATGAACACGTGTCGTGGTTTAACCCCAGCCGGTACCTGAATACCTGCAGCCACTCGCTCACTCTCCCCCTCCCCAGTGGGGTGGGGAGAAGAACCGGAGAGAAAGGAAAACTCGTGGGTTGAGATACAAGGAGTTCACCAGGACAGCAAAGGAAAAGATAGTAATAGTTATATATTAATAATGATAATAATAATAAAATATAATCATAATAGGATATATAAAATTAACAATGCACAATTTCTCACCACCCTATGACTGATACAGCCCGTCCCGAGCAGCAATCACAGAACAGGAATATTCCCTAGCAGCTATCTCAGACCAGCAGATTCCAGAGAGAGAGAGAGAGGGAAGGAACAGCCGAACAAATGAATGAAAGCACAAACGAATGAAATAAGGGCGGAAAAGGGATGAAGGAAAAAAGGGACTTGACCCACTGGCCAACCCCCGCTTATACTGGGCATGACGTCTATGGTATGGAATACTCTCTTTGGCCAGTTTGGGTCAACTATACTGGCTATACCTGTCCCTAGTTTTTGCACCTGCACATTAGCAAAACCTGGGAAGCTGGAAGATGTCCTTGATGGCTTAGCAGCAACCAATACATCAGTGTATTATCAACGTTCTTCACGTACTAAATCCAAAACACAGTAGCTGCTGGAAAGAAAATTATCTCTATCCCAGCCAAAACCAGGACAATATGCATGACAGAAAAGGCTGGTGGCTTTCATGGAAAGGTACATTGCATGCACAAAGCATCATTCTACAGTGCAAAAAAAGTCTGGGGTAATAAAAATACTTAGCTAAACGATAGCAATCATACTCTTAGGTTAAAAGCGTGCCTAGCCACACAACGTTGCAGTAGCCCGCAGTGGCTGCCAAGGGTGGTCAGAAGGCGTCGGAGCTGGGCATGCCCGGGAGCACACCGGAACGTTCATCCTCAGCTCCTGCTCAGCTAGAACAACTCAAGGGAAGGGGCCGTGGCAGCGGCTCTCGAGTGTCACTCCGGCAGCGTTAGTGAAGCTGAGTGCCCTGCCCTTTGTCAATACACGCAAGTGATAAGCAGGCAGCGAGGTGGAGCTCTATCCACAGAGGTATCTTTTTCTAAGCAAGTTGGATCTATTCATACCCAGTATCTTTGTTTAGCAATATCTAAATTGTTTGCTGAAAGCTTATATTCTGTCTAGAGATGGAGTAAAAACTTATTACTCACGTCACCCCAACCGTTTTTACAACTGCTACTATGGTAATGTTAATTTATTAGAAAGGGTATTTCCTTCTCATCTTTTCAGTCTTCATACACCAGTAACATAGTTCATGCCCTCAGCTTTCTCAAATAGTAATCAAGAGGCACCAGAATGCTGTTGTTTGGGGCTTGTTTCTATTCACCGATAAAGCGCTGTAGTAAAGACGAGCAACAGATATAGATGTTAAGATTTTACTCACAGAAAAAAAACAAACCCAAACCGACGCCAGGATATTTGGGTGGATATATGGGGGATATTTTAGAAGATACTGTTTATACGTACAGCAGATCCAAGTTCAAAACATCAAGTTACTGGTTCCACATAAACTACGCAAGCTTCATAATGTTATTTGCAAATAGGGAGGACCGCAAATGCTGATCCGCAGAGCCACCCTGTCTCAGCAATGTCCCTTATTCCAGGCAGCGGGTAATGCTGAGTTTGTGGGCACCCTCACCCTCCCGAAGCACTGTGCCTGCACTGGCCTGACGCCGTTGCATTTTCCCTCACCGCTCTGCACGCCAGCCCGCGTTGCCCCGCGCTGCCCCGCTCTCCCTCGCGTGCGGAGGTGGCTCACGGGGTCCGAGCCGTCCCACCGCCCCCGCCGGTCCCCAGTGCCCGCTGGCCCTTCTGCCCGGGGACGGGGCTCTGCGCCCGGCCCCGCCGCTGCTCCGCAGCGTCACGCTCTGGCTGGGGCTCTGCTCTTCACCCGGGAGGTCTGACAGCAAAACCCCCTCCCAGCCCGAAGGCTGCCCCTTCTCACCACGCCCTGACAGCGGTTTCGTACCCACCGGTTGTTCCAACTCTATATTCTGCCTTCGAACAAAGCCTGTCTGAACACTGCCTCTTGGCTTCTTTTTCCCCCTTTTCCCCCCCCTCCTTTTTATGCTTCAAGTCATCAGGACAGGAATTGTTTTTCCTCAAAGGGCTCATATTTCACTGCAGGTAATTCAATCTAATTAATGCTGATGAAGAAACCCTTAATGCCAAGCCGGATTCAGCAGCCGTGCACTAATACACTTTGAACTGGTAATTCTTTTTAGATGAAGTCACTGCCTCAAAGCATATTTCTAGATTACTTATAAATTATGAGTGCAAATGGGACAACTTTTTGGCATTTTTGCAGTCACATAATAACATCTATGCTGTTTATTCAACGGCTGTCTTTTTGCTTCTCTCCATCTGACCACAGCACCGGATTAGAAGGCTAAGCAGTGTCACAAGATATGAAATAACCACGTGTTCCTGAATTAAATATCTCCTGGAAAAAAAAAAATGATTTGAGTAATTAAGGCAGCTTCCCATCTCAAGTAATTAAGGCAGCTCCCCATCCTATTTAACACTTCTTCCTTCACACCGCTTCACTGCCCAAGGAACGGTGTTGACATTTACCGAACTTGGGATTGAAGTCTGGCTGGCAATTTGAATTCCCTAAAGTTTGAAGGGTTATTTAGTTTTATGATTTGGAGCTGATCCTCTCTCTATCAAAAACATATTTCCAGATTTTCAGAAAGCAGCGAAAGGCGAAGATGAGCCACAGACAAAGCAGCCTGATTTTCAGAGTTTCAGAACTCAAATCACTTTGAAATTATCAAGCAAACCAACCTGGCCAAAGGGGATAACAGCCAAATAAAAATGTCTACTTTATGCCAATCCTAAATGAAATATGTTCTGGTTTCCTCGGCAAAAATGAGAATATCAAAACAAAAATCATATACTCACGCCACTAAATAGGAAAAAGAATTTTCCTTTTTTATGGAACATTTTGTTTTGAATTTATCAGTCAAATATGTTTTGACTTCTCTGAAACTCTTTCCTCATCTTTTTTTCTTTCCCAACTGAAATGAATTTTTGAATTAAAGAAACAACAGAAAAAAACCCCAAAACTAACGTCATGAAAACCAGCCTCCACCACAGGTCTTTGGCTAAGCTGGATCCGGTGGGAGGCAGTTGTGAAGGTGACAGAGCCCAGAAGAGCTGGCAGGTCTTCAGGCTGCCTCCTCCAGGCGCAGGAGTGGCCCGTACGGATGCAGGAGAACAAGTAGCTGTATCAGAAGACCAGCCTGGCGAAGCAGGGACCCCAGGACGGAGCTCCAATGCCAAAAAGATGATGTGTACAGTGGATGAAAGTGGAGACAAGGTAAAAACAAGGTACAGAAAAACATATAGACCCACAATACAGGGATGATGTTAGGAAGGCTCAAGTTTGGCTTGAGTTGAAACTAGCAAAGGGTGTCAGGGACTATGGGAAGAGTTTTTTCACAGTAAAAGAAAAGCAAGGAAAATGTGGGCCTGCAGCTGAGTGAGGTGAGTGATCTAAACATCAACAAGTCTGAGGTGCTCAATACCGTCTTTGCCTTGGTCTGGACTAAGGTCTACCAGGCCCTTGTGATCACAGACAAGGTCCAAGGAGAAGAGGAAAGGCTGAGTCAGGGATCCCTTGAGCAATCGTGACCTGCAGAAGTCCATGGGGCTGGTGGGCTGCATGCGAGGGTGCAGAGGGACCAGCTGGTGTCAGCGTGAGGCCATTCTCTGCCCTCTTTGAAGGGTCGTGGAAACCAGGAGAGGTCCTCAGTTACTCACCATGCATTAGGCTGTGCCTGCGATACTATATTTGCCCCACCTCTGTACAAGAAGATGTTGATAGAGTTGTTCAAAGCCAGTGGAGGTCACCAAGGTGGTCAGGGGACATGACCTGTGAGGAGGGGCTGAGGGACCTGGGCTTGCTCAGCCAGGGGAAGGGGCAACTTTCGGGCATCTAACAGCAGCCCGCCAGTACCTACGGGGAGGTTACCCAGAAGATGGAGCCAGGCTCTTTAAGGAGATGTCTCGTCATGAATTGGAAGAGAGGATATTCTGACTGGATATGAAGAAGAAATTATTTCACTGAGTACATTTAAGCACCGGTGTGGTTTCCCAGAGAGTTTGTGAAGTCTCTCTCCTAGGAGGTTTTCAGTACTGGACTAGACAAAGCCTTGAGCAACCTGGTTAAATTTGGTGCTGATTCTGCTTTGCGCATCAGGTTGGACTATATGCTTTTCCAAAGCTCCTTGCAACCTAAATGACTATATGATTTTATGAAATCAAAGCTCAGTAAATCCATCTCATGGTTTATAAAAGTATATTAACATTAACTGTGTGACTGAAGGCTACATTTTGACCGAGATGAGAGCATCAAATGCCTCCTTTCCCTGGAACAAAGATGAAGCATCTAATTGCACCAGTCAGACTGATCTCAGGAACGAGGTTTCTTTTCACTCCTTAAAACCATGGGGCCAGACTAAATCAGCATTTCAGTACTGATTTTGGGAAACATACAAGCTCATAATTAGGTTATGTGTCCCATTGTGATCTATATATACATATATGTGACCTACATATACATATATTTGAGCTATATGTGTTTGTGTTTGTTCCCAAATACAAGGGATGAAAACAATGGGATTAAGGGGTTGCATTGGACCAAGGGCTACTGTATTTCCAAAATCAAGGAACATGGACCATCTCTTGCACGTGATGGGTAGATCTGCAGACAAAATCTCCCATAGAAATCATGTCCCAGTCGTGGTCCAGTGCATAGAAACGGCAAAGAAAAGAATTTCATTCCCCGCGAGGGAGACGTGGGAGCGGGCTGTCCTGCAGAGCAAGTCCTAGAGCACCTGCCGCCCGCTGCTGAAATGGTGCGCCTCTCTGCCGGGGTTTCGGGGGCGGATCATCTGCCTCGGTTACTCTCTGCTGGTACGTGGTGCCTGAGGACTGCCGACTGTCGCTGTAGTTGAAAGACTGTGCTCACTGTCTGCAGATGTAACAGATTTTAAAACCGTAGACTCTGGTAATATAAACAAGGCCTATTGCACTCTTGTTACAGAGGACTTGCTTTCTTGCTCAGCGGGGCATCTGCGCAATGGAAGTAACGCAGACTCTCACCACTTCACAAGCTGTTTTGCCAGATGTTTCCAGAAGCATCGAGTGCTCCGTGTGAGGAAACGTGCTCCCTTCTGCCGGTCAGTGCAAGCGCGAGAGCCGCGAGGGTCTCCCTGCGACGGGCACTGCGGTACAGCTCACCCGGCACCCGGCCCGGGGCGCAGGCCCCTGCTCCAAGGAGCTCTCTGCTGTGAAAAGCATGAAAGGCTTCCTGCTCTTACCACCTCCAGCAGAAGCCAAGGACCGTCAGAGCCCGCAGGAGCAGCTGCCTGGCAGAAACCTCCTTCCACAGGAGCCGAGCAATTATTAAACGTTTTTCCTCTCTGTGACTTTCATCAGTTCAACAGAATACAGCTTAACCAGCCTCCATTCTCAGCATTTTCTGCTTCATGAAAGTCTAGAAAAAGCAGGTTTAGCTATCTTCAAACACGCATTGTCAGGTGCACACCAACTACACTTCCATATTTATTTAAATGTAAGAATACATGTCTTGTCTTCCCTCTGCCCCATTTGGTGAAGGTATCAGACACTCAGCTGTCACTATTGGCCATGGAAAACCTCGAAGTTTACACCATGCACACACCCTGGAAACACACATCCTAGGTACTAACCTTCTTGATTAAAAATTCAGCTGTTTGGCCAGAAAAAATTAATTCCTGCTATATATTTTTTTTTGTTTTAAACAGCTGAAATACAGAAGGATATATACTCCATGAAAGAGCAGGACGGTAAACCAGTAAGTAAAATGCTTTAGTTTCCCAAATGTCTATTTTGAGCTTTCTCTTGTTTCCTCTTTGCATAAACGACCTGCTATCTACCTTCCTCATCTGTACAATCAGTTCCCGAAACCTTTAATCCATTTTTACTTAATCGGTTGGTTTAGATAAGCTCTCTTTGCATACAAGTCAGAGTTCAGTGCATAAGCTTTTCTTAGTAACCCCTTAAAGAACATTAACCCCATCCTTGAACCCTTCCTGTCTCCCCAGCTGCTGCCCAATGCTTCCGTCTACCATCCAGCTCACCAAAAATGATGCTCAGTCTCCACCTTACCTTTTTTATTTTCTTTTTTTTCCTCTCACTGCATCCTCCACTTCCTTTGATCAAGCGTCCCTTGGACTCAGCCTGAAAGCTTTCTGGCAAAAGTGCCTAGTGATCTCTATCTTCATCATCTTTTCCACCTAGTTGATGTCTTTGCCTCTGACACTTCTTTGCCCTGATTCTTCTTCCACTGTTTGTAACACTTTTTCCATTGCCGCCCTCTGAAGGTCCGTTTCGCCTCACTCCAGCCTCCGAGAATGGGTGGCAGAGGCTGCAAGTTTTCTTCTACAGTATTCCCTGTCTTCAACAGTGTACTTCACAAATATGGAAATGATACGCACCTTTAGAAAGGCTCTGATGGAAAGCGTTCGTTCCTTCTGTCCAAATTAATACCCTAGAGTGCATCATTGGTGGAACTTTGTAGGAGTCTAAGCCATGATCTCAAAGTGATCAAAATCAAGCTCTTGATCTCCACTCCTTTCCAAAATGATTTGTTCATTTACTGGTTCATTTATATCTTTTTTTTTCCCCTAACATTCAGGCTTACACATTTCTGATCTCCACTCTTCTCTAGATCACCGAATCTAATTTTCATCCAAGTCTTGCACATTCCTCTTGCTTGATGTGTCCAATATGTTCTTTAGCATTTATCTAGTGAAACAGTCATGGAAACTCTCCTTATCCCAGGGTCTTCACTACTGCCACATCTCCTCTAGGCTTTATAAACGTACCTCTGCTCCTACATTCAGCATTCTGCAGTCACAATCCCCTGAAGCCTTTCCCTGATCACTTCCTGCGCCGCCACTGAGCAACTCGCTTTCCCTCCACTGATTCCCTCCCAGGTATTTCGGACTAGTGGTGGCTATTTATGCTTTCAAGGAAAATTAAGTTTCTTCACATATTATGAGCACCATCCGCTCTCATCTCAAATCAGGAACTGACACAGCTTCGACACTCCATTTTCTAGGCTTTTAAATGAGCATTTTCATCCTTTCTCCCACAGTGTACTGAATGCCGGAGAGATACAACTATCATCAGCCTGCACGGCCGCTTCCAAATCCTCCTCAAAATTCTCAGTTATGGAATTTGAGAAACAACCTGAGAACGTTTCGTTTGCCAGCAGGCTGAGACGAATACTGTCGCATTCCTCCCTAACATTCTGCATCCGTACCTGGGTTTGATTGCTACGCCCCAGCTGGGAGTTGGTGCAACAACTGAATTCCGTTAAATGTTTGAACAAGGCTTCATGCGGCACCGTCCTAATCCCTGGTGTGAGTTCCTGGGTGCTGCGTTAACATCAGTACAGTTTGACAAGAACTGTGGCACGCAGTGATCAGTGGGGGAGGTCACTGAGTACGAACCAAAAGCTAGACCATGACCGGTATTTGTATGCAAACAGAAAATGTGTTTTACATACCTTTCCTTGTGTTTCTTCGCTCCCACCTACAAGAACGGCTTCAGTCTGCCAACCTGGCAGCAATTATTTCGTCTGCTGATGCTCATGTTCCTAAACCACACGAGGTCAGCGGTGGCAGGAGGCTAGCCCTGCTTCCAAGCAGACCCAGCCCAGCCTCGCTGAGGGCGGCAGCCCTGGTGTGTCCCAAGGCAGCCACTCTCTTGGGTGGTCCCTGAGCCACCGCTGGTCCGAAGAACATAAAAAAGTAATCTGTGAAGTGACAGCAATAGAACACACAGACTCAGACCTTGACAATTCCCATGTGTGATAGTGAGCAAACAGAAGAAACATGAGGGACAGAAGACAAAATAAAAGTAAATGGATGTGGAAAATTTTGCTTTTCAGATGTGGGCAACTGTGAACAGTCTGCTTGATGCAGTGTTTGGAAGTTTCCTAAAAGTTAGGTTGTTCTTCTTTGAGAAAGACTGGAAGATGGTGCTCTGTGGAACTATCTCAAAGGACTCTAAACTGTACTTGTGCCTGTAAGCTTTTGTTAACCGAGGTTTCACGGCAAAGTAATACTAAGCACTTGAAGCTTGATAAATGACATGCAAAGGTCTGCCCTTACTCCTGTGGTCAATGAGTCTGAACACAACCAGGTCATTTGTTATTACACAGGGCTTGGTCCCACTCCTCCAGAAGTTAGTGAGACTTTCCCTTACTGTTTTCAAAGAAAGAAGGGTCAGCTTTTGTAATTGATCTTAATTTTCATTTATAAAGAAGAAATAACTTCAAACAGCTACTGTTTATTTACAGTATGTATGTAATGAATGTATGTAATGAATGTATGTAAAATACTATAAATTAATGTTGTATGTGGCTTTAAAGTTTGAGGTATGAGGTAAACAAAGTGACACAGAAAATGGGCATACTAGGTATTCTCAAACTCTTGTTTAGATTATCCCAGGAAAAGTGAAATCAGACTGTCACTCTGTCCTTTACAGCTGATGGAGTCTTCAAAGGCCAGCACACATGGTGGGCCTCCAACGTTTAGAATAAAAAGAATCTGAAGCACCAGGGTGGCAGTTTAAACTATGTTGACATTTTAGCAAGCTATAAATCAGCAAAAAACCTTGTGTGCTACATTATTTTATACCTAAGCTTAGGCTGAGGAGAAGAAAAAAAATATTTCATGTGTCTGTTATGATTGTGAGACCAAGTATTATTCAGTCATGCAATTTCATCTACTCTTTTGGTTTTTTCCCCCCCCTAATGAGCATCTCTTTCACAAGTGCTGATGACTAAATCAAAACAAATGATCTGAAGCATTGGCAAATATGATGGGTTTATGAAGGTCACATATCTGATCTGGAGCAGATCATATCATCAGCATGTCCAGCAGGTCACCGCGGCCTCATCAACGTTTGCAAATGATCATTCAGATACCAAGCAACAAGGATTAACTGATTTTGTAAATGTCTGCTGGTTGTAACTAACTCTTCTCTTAGCTCCAGCCATACAATATTCAGTCCTCGTGCTGAGCCTGTTAAATGACAAATTTTAGGGCTCGTGCTACTTTCTCCACCGTCAAAAGACTCAGTGTTAAACTACCACAATGAAGACTGTATGAGAGCAGCAAAATTCATGTTGCAAATGTCTGGCTGCTTTCCATTTTGTTCTCTCACACAGCACTTTCCACTCCATTTTTCCCTCTCGGCAGTCGCTTGAAGCAGCTCTGGCTCCATCAGCCCAGCGTGAAGGAGCTGCTTCAGCACAGAAAGGCTTTTGTCAGCCCTCCACAGGCTGGCCAGAACAGGCACCGGAGACAGAGATCAGCTTCTCTGTGGCTGGAGGGACTGCATCTCCCACTCACAGTAGCCAAAAGAGTAAACAGAGAGGCTTTTGTCACCCCAGGCAACTCCTGCTAGTATGTAAACATCTCATTTTGCTGGTTCCTTCCTTCCCTCGCTAGCCCGCAGACTGCAGAAGTCAGCCAGTCTTCGGAGTTCAAACGAGCAGCAGAAGCCCCTGCAGTCAGCTAAGCGGATGTTTCAGCCTGCAACAACCGCAGCCCAACGCTAATTCACCCTTTGGAGAGCCAGAAAACATTTCTCAGCTGATTCTGCGGAGGATGGCTCTTGGTCAAATACCTCGACAACAACTTGAGCAGAAAAACATGCAGAGATGTCTTCCACATTGGTAACGAAGCTGGACAGGACCGCAAGGCTCTCCTCCTGCACGGCTCGGGTGTGCTGGAGGCTGCAGCCGGGAGAGGAGCAAAGCTTTTCACCTGACGGTTTTTCATCATTCAGAGATAGGCTTAGAGCTGTTGATAAGTGTGCTTGCGTTCAACCAACGCAGGCAGGTTTCCAAAGGTGCTTTCAGAGCTTGCTAGACAGTCAGGATCACCCCTCAGAAAGCAGCTGTCTGGATGCCAAGTTTTACTGGGCAATATGTTTATTTGCTGGAATTGCTAAACCCTCCCTTTTCGCACCGGTACCGTTTGCAGCCAGGTGGCTCTCTGTCTAACGGCAGATCAAAATCAGGACCGGCAGAATTGTTCCCTTATGTCAAAGGATTACACTAATTCCATCAAATATAGGACCACATTTTCAAACCTGAATCAGCTGCTCCATAATAACAGAAGCCAATCGCTCTGCTACTGTCACAAAATACGTATTAGAACTCACTGGCCTTAAAAGTTTACGAGTAGCATTTTCTAAGCGTGGCTTCTTTAAATTAAAACATCTTGCATTTTCCCAGGCAACTTCGGTCATTCTTGTAATTCGCCACATGCTGCTCCAGGCTAGTTTATCTTTCCAGTTTGAGACACTCTGTAGGCTGATACCTTAAAATAAGCCGTGAGGGAAAAAGCAGGAAATAAATAGGTTTTACAGCTAGAAAATCACATCAGTCAGGACTTGGGAAAGCTGATGCTCAAGGCAATATGAAACTATGTTCAATATTTGGACTGCAGCATGTAAGTCTGTTCAGAGGTAGGGACAAGACAAACATCAGTTAGATAGTCTGCTATGTACAAAATAAAACAACGTTATCATCCTACCTGCCGTAGGCAAAGGAAGGGAAAGGTTAAGCACAATTAGATAAACCTTAACTTTCATAAGAAGTCTTAACTTCTGCATTCTAAAATAGATGCCATCATTCAACATAAATTATGGATCAAGTGTAGAATTAGGTTGAGGGTGTGCTTTATGCCAGACATTCAATTACATAAAAATAATGGTCCTTTCCTAGCCTTAAGATCAATGAACATTTACCAAAGTGATCGTCCTCTTGTCTCTAGGAACAAATGCTTTGTTCACAGGTACTATTCCTTTTGCTGAGGATAAAAAAAAAGAGTTCTGCTCCCGATATGTTAATATATTAAATGGCAATTTATATGTGAGAAAGGAAATTAAGTCTCATACAGATTTAATTTCCTCTAATCTATTCCTGCCAATAGTGGCAACCAAGAACATTTTCTCTTTTTTAATTTTTCCTTCACCAGTTCTTAATGGAAATCTCTGACCTGCTCCCCTGGCCCCTTCTCTTGCTACAGCAGAGTTATTCGTGCCTTTATAATTTCTAATTTTCGTTAGAAATGCATTCTTCTCCAAACCTGCCGTTGAGGCTGCACAACCAGTCTTCAAAGCAAATGCATAAGCATTTCTAAGGGATTTTACTTCAGCAATTAATTCTTGGGGAAAATACTGTATTAGAGAACCTGAACTGAAGGAGTCGGAGCTGTTTGGATGTTAGGTGGGCTGAGATGTGCGCCCAGTTGGGATGTGAGGTAGTTATGGTCACCGTGATAGGGAAAAGTACACTGTGACAGAATAGTAGCATGGCTTTTTTTTCATGCCATGTATTTTAACTTCAAATTAAATTGCTTCCATTTGAATGGCAACTTCCATTAGGGTTTCAAAAGTTGTTTATTGGCCAGCAGAGGTCTGTTCATGGCGGGGACAGACGAAGCAGTATGCCGCCCGCCGCTGACAGAGCTGCAACGCAGGTCGTGCGTGGCGCTGGCCGTGCCTCGGGTGCCGGGCAGGGCTGGGGCAGCCGGGCCGGAGCCAGGCAAACCCACCGCACGCCACGGAAGCAGAGGGAAGAAGGAAACTGCTGCTTAACTGCAAACTTTTGAGCAGTAAGAACAAAGTGTAGCATTTTTGCCTGTGCTTTGCTTATGGTGGCTTGCTCCCAAATCAAAAGAAATATGTGATAGAAACTCCAATTAGTAAAGCAGGGGCACGAAATCTTATACAGCAAAGTAACTTCTCCATGTGTGGCAGAACCACTGAGAACAATAACAGTCACCTTTTCACTCCCCAGCCCGGCCCATCCACAAACATCTTTTTGGAGAAGATAATATTGTAGGTTCCCTTTTAAAAAAAACCAAACAGCAATGTCAAAAATAAATGCACATAAATAAAAGAGAATAGGTCCATTCCCTTTGTGAAAACAAACATTTGTCTCACCATAATGTTGTGTTTGGTTGGGTCTCTGGATGGCAAGGAAGGGGTTTTTTTTAATCTGTTTGTACAGGCAAGCCTTTGCATTGCAATGCAGCTGCAGCTCACACCCCTTTGGGCAGGTAAGGTTTACTCAGAAAGTTTCTCTGCAAAACGTAACTAACCTGCGTAGGAAGAAATGTTTTTATGTCCTAAATATGTATAGAATTCTGTTAACTATAAAAGGTAAGCTGAAAAAATGGTGTATAATGATGCAACATTGACCACCACGGCAGGCTTGAGGAGATAGGAGACACACAAGACCCCACCCAGACTGGACGTACCAGGTATTTGACAGCTGTGACTGGATTGTCATACTAGGACCAGCAGTTAAATTTGGGTCCAGTCACAGGTCAGATGTAGACAGAGTCTGGGATCAGATTTCACCAAGATTTTAATTATGGCCCCTTTTGCTAGAATATGTAATTGGAAACGCTCGTCCTGTTACACGGGGCCAGTGCCACCACAGTCTCACTGGTTTTGGCCATACTGCCCGGCAAAAGTTTTTGCTCAATGCAGAATTAATTGTTAAACATCGAGGAGGTTTTGGTTTGGTTTTAAGTGCAAAAATGTGTGATTCTCGTCCTTGTTGTAATAACGATAAACCCTGTAAAAAGTTAACAGGCTCAAAGCCATCCTTGCTTTACCTCTGCGGAATTCCTAGGTCTTCCTTTCCCTTGTTTCCCGCTCGCTGCTGTGGCGACATCAGAACTGTCCCTGTGGGACGTCCAAGGGCAGCCTGGGTTTGTAGCTCAGCACAGATGCCCACCTACCTTTAGGTACTTTAATATTGAACGCACTTTGCCTGTGATTCCTTATACAGTCAGCAGAGAGAGAGACTTCCAGGGCTTGGTTCTTCGCTTGGCAGCCTGTAACAAGCCCAGGGTAACCCCCTGCCTGACTTGGTTTAAGCAGGATGGATTCAGGCCACAGCATTTACAAAAATGACAGTGGCAGACTCCAATGCCTGAATATTTGCACTTGCTTGGAGCCGTGCAATTCTTGTTTCCTTGGGATTAGAAAAAACCTTGAAATTTCACAATTTCCTTTATGAGGAAGAAAAGGAAAAACCATTTCACCAAAACATTTAGTGTTAGCAGTACCGAAACATCTAGTTTTTCCTAGTTTGTTAAACAAAAATCTAGACAAGCTATAGGAAAATTAATTAATTTTTTTATACAAGTTCAAAACACAAAGGAAATTAAGTTTTTTGCATTCAAAACCTTACTGAAAATGCTTTACGAAACATTTTCATCTCCACAACTTCAAGAGCCATTTCCGAGCAGCTGTATTTCAATTTTCTTTAAGCATTCTTATCTGACTTCAACGTTAACAGAGAGCATTATCCAGCTGCTCTCTTCTTCCTGGACAACTGCGCTGTGGCTCTACCTTTTTATATTTTGGCTGACGTGGGGATTTTTCTGAGGTCGTGAAACCTAAACAGCTGAGGAAAAACGTGCTGCCGCACCCCGAGGGGAGAGCATCCTTGACGGAGAAGGGGAGGCTGCAGCGCTGAGGAGCAGAAGCCCGGGTACACGACGGGGTGACTGACGTCCTGTGTGTAACAACTGAGCAGCTTTTGCTGTTTCACGGCTTCTTCCGTCTCGCCCCCAGGCCTGGCATGGTACCCTGAGCATTCTGTTCGGTTTACGTTCTGGATCCGTATTTTCTATTTTTGTTATTCTTTTTGTGGCTATTATTTCGTACCGTGGTCTGGGGCAGATAGAGTGCAAGATTGGTTAGTGGCAGATTTAAATCCCTCGCTGAATACTCTGCGTAGCCTGAGATTTTTAGAGTGCGGATAAAAAGCTTTACAGTGAGTTGTACTTTCTAAAATGTAGACAGGAGCAAAATCTTTGCTGGTCAGCCAGAAATCCAAGGCGGTGTTTCTCCGTCATATTCCATGTGCCGTGTGGCTTTCACTTTTAATTAATCCAGTCTGTTTGGTTTCTGTCAGAAGTCTATAAGCTTCTCCGTTAATTTGCTGATGAATCCCCTACTGAGTTATAATTATAATCTTCATTGTGATCCTTCTCACGATGACAAAGGAGATGATAGGATTTTGGCATCAGCATAACCTGACATCAGTAATATTGTAAACGTTAGTATGAGCTCCTCTTTTCTTTTAAGTATTTTATAAGCACCTTCAAAATTGCAAAAAAAAAAGAGTGATGATTAAACTAGTGATTGATAGGTTAGTGTTTACATTAAATTATCCGCATCGCAGTTGCTTCATAGGTGGCATATGAATAGCGGGCAACTACCATTTTTTTTATATTACAGGTACTGTAGCTGTAGTCCTTACATCCAAGCAGAAATGTGTCGGGAAGAACGAGCCTTTTCAGTTTTCACCACCTCAGTGCCTGCGAGCTGCTGAGGTCGTCTCAGGCAGCTGGGATCCATTTCAGCAGGCTGAAGCTGAAGATGGCTTCAATCCTTCCCCTCTCCCTCTGCAGCAGGCATTTCACGCTAACCAAGGCAAAGCCTACGATATGAGCTATGCATCAAGTCGGCTTAACTGCCTCGGAGCACCGCGGTATTTCTGGAAGATCAGAGCCAGTTCCTCCTCCGGTTCTGTTAACACCCCCTGGTGCAGGAGGGATTTTTCTCATGTTAAGAGCTAACTTATTTGGGGCTTTCAGCCTGCCCTAATCTTAATTTTTGATTCTGAGATATTTTCATCTAAGACACAGTATCGCCCAGACAAACTGACATTTAAAGAGCTGTCTCACAGAAGGAGGGAACGTGCTACCCTAAAATAAGATGTCATCCATCAGACTGAGAGGTGAAATTCTCGTATGGGCAGCTGCAGGATGAAGTTTTTACTGTGCTTGTCATTACCATGATATGAAAGGTTTACATTTCATACATGATAAGTAAAACAGCTATTGAATCCTAGAATTGCTGAGGCTGGAAGGTATCTCCTGGGATTGTCTAGTCCAAACCCCTGCTCAGTGCAGGGTCAGCTGGAGCAGGTTGTCCAGGACTGCAGTCAGGTTCTTAATATTTCCAAGGATGGAGACACCACAAGCTTTCTAGGCAACTTGTTCTGCTGTCTGACCGCTCTCACGGCAAAAAAAAAAGTTTTTTCTTATATTTAAGTTGAATTTCCTGTATTTCAATTTGTGCCCATTGACTCTTGTCCTCTCATCACATACAAGCTCCTCATTTTCTAGCACAGAGAAGTGTAGCCAAGGGAACTGTGCCTGTCATTAGTGTTTCATAAGACATAACTGTATTTAAACATAAAATTGCATCTCTAGTCTGGAAAGTAACTGCATAGAAGAGGCAGCATGGATGGGGGATAGGTTTCCCTAATTTTCAATATTGTTCCCAGTGTTCGACACAGGCTTTTCCAAAGAATCCATGCTCCTAACTCCTAAATGCATCCTGCCCCCTGAGAACCCAGGTCTTGTAGGCTGCAGCTCAAAACCACACTAGAGAGTGCCAGGAGGCAGCTCTGGGCACCGACCTGCGCTGGCTGCACTGACCGACCATTAGCCAGGTCCCCAGTTTGGTCTGTGCCAACTAGCTCTCGCCCAGCAAATTCCCAGCCTGGTTTAGGCACAGGCCAGAGATCATTTCCACCGGGTATTTTGGATGACCCCTCACGGTTTGGGAGCACAAAAAGGTCCGCAGCATGGATGGGAGCTGCGTGGAGCCAGCTGGCCTCAGGATAGAAACAAACTCTTGCACAGATGCAGCTGTGGGACTTTACACTGCTGAGCATTTTGCAACTTGACTGTCTACCTTGTTCTCATAAAAAAAACACTCTTTGGACAAGAAAAGCATGTCTAGCTCCTTTCTCTCATATAACAGTTTTGTAGGTTTTAAATAAGCTCAAAAGCATTGGTGTTGACCTTGTGCCCAACTACAGCTTTTCAGACTAACTGATACACCCCACATGATCTCTCATCATTCCTACCTGCTTAACTTCACCATCAAGTCTGAGACTACGTAAATATTTTGTGTGCTGAAATCTCAGACGCACCAGGCCGCCCTGAAGGAGCGGGGATAGCACAGCTCCCCATAGGCTGGCGCAGCCGCTTGCGGAGACTGAGATTTGATATCGAAGCTGGAGAATAAACACCATGAGGTCCTGCAGCACAGAGCAACCTCCAAACAGAGACCCCAGGCTTACGTGGGGTCCTCGCCGACCTGAAACCAAGGTGGCAGACCAGCCTGGGCACTGAGGTGGCCTTGTCCACCAGGCTGGGTACTGGGGGCGGGGGGGCATGGGGAGCTTGGCCCCGTGGAGCTGGGCTGCCTCAGCAGCGAACCAGCAGCGAACCAGCAGGCACTGTTCGCCTGCTAGCTGGGGCTTCTGCTGGAGAGTCCAGCCAGATGCAGGCTGATGCCTTTAACCCTGAAGAGAAGGTTGGGGGTCTGTTAGGTCCCACCGCTGCAATCAGCAGAAGGGGAGGAAGCAGGTGCCCCTGTTAGCCCTCGCCAGGGGCTGCACTGTGCCCACGCACACTTGCTGGGCAGGGGGCAAGTGGGAAGGAGGACTCCTGCCCCCTGGCATCTGGGAAAACAAAGTGACCCTTTCCCACACAACACCGAATCAGAAACATCTGGTGGAAAACGGTTCTCCAAAACTGCCCAACCCCAGTGACTTCAATGGGAGACAGAGAATAGCATCGCTTTGCTGCCAGGAACAATTTTCACAGAGTGAGGGTACAAATCCTCGGAATCAAGGGATACAAATAAAACATAATGATTTATGGTGTTTTGCACAATAATATAGGTGGGTTTCCCCTACGTATTTCATATGTAATTATAGGTGGGTTTCCCCTTACGTATTTCATACGTAATGCTTATGTGCAACCAGGGGGCTTCTCTGTTACGGAAATTCAGCAAATCCAAAGTCCTAGCTTAGAGACCAGAAGGAGCCTGGGACAGTGTCTCTGCACTGATCTTTTTGGAGAGGAGAAAAAAGAAGATGAAAACAGCGAAAGGTTTATTTTGACATCTTTAGTAATATTTTAAATTTGAAATATTTTCATTTTAACTCATTAAGGTTACTGACAACTGAAAACCCATGAAATTCTTATATTTAAGTTTTTTTGGATTGCTGGCAAATTAAAACCCAATATTAAGAAATCAGTTATTCAACATAAAATGCAGTCACCACAAACTATTTGCATTACAGTAGATACAACCAGTCTCATTTTGCAGTTGCCGTGGGCAGCAAAACATCAGGGGCAAAGTCTTTAGTGGCTCTTTATTGTGTGAGTGACTTGAGCTTGCGAGAAACCTACCTCTTCTAGTTTGCCTAAGGCATCAAAATACCCCAGAGCCAGCATCCAGTGCAACCAGAATGTAATTACACCGTGAAGCACATTATCTGGCACTCATATTAACACTGACAGCCTAAAACCAAGTATTGCTCTTAATTTTTCTGGAAAGCACAAACAGCAATCTAGGAGAAAGAGTATCAGTTTAATCAATTCCATTCTGGAAAATATAGACAAAGTACAGAAAAGTTAGACTCTTCTCTAAAGGCTTAGACACATTCGTATCAGAGCCATAGATTCTATAAAAATGAGTTTTAACACTATACTTACTTTTGGTCTTGCTAGGAGCGAGTTTGAAGAAAAGTGAGGCTCTAACCCCTCCAGGGATTTGGGGAAAACCACTGGCATGCAGGTGAAATGTAGTAATAACCTAACAGATTTTAGTTGGAAATTATAAATTGCAGTCCGACTTTAATATAATTCCACTCCTTCTCTTATAACCTTTCTTGCCTATTTCCAAAAATTTTCAACGTGCTGCTTTAGCAAAAAGCATTTAGTGAACCGCCAGAGCCAGTGGCAAGGAGCTACACTACGTGTCACCAGGGGGAGCCTGCATGCCAAAAATCTCAGACTTTTTTTTAATAAACTCAGCTTTCTTGGGGCTTGCAAGGAGATTGAAAACAGAATTCACATAAATTCTCCTCATTCCTGAAAGAAAAGGAAAAACCTGCTGCCGACTTCTGCCTTTGGAGGGAAAGGCTAGCCTGTGGGTACGCTGTTATTCGGGGGTGCAGGCAACCGCTTGCTCTGCCGCCCCGGCCCTTCAGCCCCTCTTCAGTGGCATTTCCGCTGCCTCCAGCTCGTCTCCATTCGGCCGCCCTCATCCTTCTCAAGCGTAATGTCTCAAACTAGACACGGTCCCGCTAAGCCGGGTAGATGTGCGTGGCTTTCCCATGCCTTCCCAGCTGCTCTCCAGGTACAAGGGCAGGTCTGGTGTGTTCTGTGTCCCTGTCGCCCAGAAAGATGCCGTTGCAGTGAGTAGCCCACAAACCTACACCATTTCCAGGGCTTACCAGACCCGTGTTTACGTGTACTTCTTGCTGTGTGCACAACATACGCAGTAAAGGTGCACTCTGAGCTGAGAGCAAATATTTTAGGTTTCTTTTTTTGCTTCTGAGTGGTCATTAGACGCCACAATTCCTTTAAATATATTCTTAAAATTAGCTACTCTGTAGATTGCTTGGAGCTTGCTGACGATCTTCTCAGGCTATAAAAGACCCATGGAATAACATTGGTTCACAGGTTGGGTGAGCGCTGAAAAACCTGAAAAATCCTCCCGCTGTTGCAAGAAAAATTAGCAGCCACACCAGATGAGAGCTTTTAAACAACATCCTTCTGGCCCGTGCAGCTCACAGGAAAATGAATCCCTTTTCGGATCCATATGCTTGCTGCAGTATTTCCTGTGTTTTACTGGTCACATTCACACGCATAATTCATGCGAGCGTTCAGTCCTAGCTGTGGGCCTGAAAGGATGTGGTTGAAATCTTCAGGCTGCTCGTGTTCTTGTCTCCATGCCAAAGCTCTGGTGGATGGTTTTGGGAACTCTGTGTTCCTGCTAAACTGGGCAATGTCGCATCCCAAGGGGTGAAGGAAGGGAGAAATTATGGAGGGGAGGAGAACCACAGGGCCTTCTTTAGAAAATTTTAGCTTTTCAATAAATTCAGACTAATAGGCATCCACTTCAAAAGGAAAAAAAAATCAAATCATAAAAAAGATCTGACAACATCCCTACCACAAGAAACCCAACACAGATGGTCCCTGAGAATCAGAAACAAGTTTTCTCTTGGCCTTATTTTGGTCTAACCACAGAAATAAGGACCACGTTGTTCAGAGACAGAGCTATCGCAAAGCTAACACACTACTTGGACGTTTACTTGGGTCAGAGTGAAACCTGATGGTAGAAAGCAAAATAACTAACGTCAAGCTACCGCCCCTGGAAGAGCAGCTTTGTGGGCAGGAGCTGCTCCCGAGGCAATCGTTGCATTTTTCAACCCTCCCAGCCCTGACCCCAGGAGCGGCGAGCGCGGGTGGTGGGAGCTCTGCTGGCAGCCCGCGGGCCTGCGCCTGCCCGCACGGGCGCGCGAGGACCAGCACGGCTGACGGAGCCTGAGCTGGAAGGTCGTGGGATGATCTTGCTGTAGCAGTCACTGCTCACTGCGCGGTGGTGCCATTCACGCTGTGTACGCTCACTGTGAGCCTTGGGCTTGCCTGTAGCTTGTCATGCCGTCTTTTGGGGGTGGAGATATTTATAAATGAAATCTGACTTTGTGGAGAGGAGACATTGATGGACATAGAGGAACTGTAGAAATACGCAGTTAGGTACAAATGCAGGGAAGGCTTTTCTTTTAAGGGTTAATAAATGAGATATGCGCCCACATACTACAGAGGCTTTTTGGAAAAACACTACTTATAGAGGCATCTCTGTAGTTATACCTGTGTACTTGTCATTCCACTGTACCTATCTCTATCTCCAGAAGACCCCACTATAAACTGAGTGAGCTCCCCCACTGTCCCCCCCCATGCCAGACCCCCCGGCGGTGCCGTAGGAGGAGCGTGCTCTCCCCAGCGGGGCTGATTCGTGGCACAGAGCCGAGGAGGGGTGAGGACCTGGCAAATACACTTGCCCCCACTGTACGCACGATCCTGCAGCTCCTGTCCAGGAGCCCGGGAGATGTCAGACGCTGAGCGGGAGCAGCAGCGGGAGCAGGCAGAGCCTGCTCCCGTGTAATCTAGGCCTTCATTTGGTCATCTTGCTTGGGATCAAATTCAGGATTTTAAATGCTTGAGAAGAAACAAAGGGGTAATTATTATTTATTACAATATGACTCGCTGGAGTCAGTGTCTGCCATGTGGCTTGGTTGTTAACCTCCAGCTAGAACATGCAGCTAAAGCCACGAAATAAAATTTAACGCCCTGCCAAATGACTGGCTTCGTAAGAACCTTACATCTTCTCCTACAAAAATATTATCTTTTCTTCAAAAGTTGGTTCGATTCAGAGCACAACAGTGCCAAAATCTTTGGAATTTCACTATAAATATGTTTTACGATATAAAGTAACCAGAACAACACATGTTGCCCTTCCTAGGCTTTCTACTTGAAATTTTAAAATAAGTACTAAGTCTCCCACATTCTCTTTCTATAATATTTTATGGTGTTATCTCTTAAAAGGTTGACTTTTTAATGTCATCTGTTACTGCTTAGAAGCAATTAATAATACTATGATGTTTACACTACTCTATATTTAGTATAACAATGCTTAATAACACCACTTTCAAGTCATAAATGCTGTTTCATGGACATTTGTAAGATTACCCTTCTGTCATAAAAATAAAGTCATATCCTTAAAAAGAGGCCAGTTTAGTATTCATTGCACGAAGATTAGAAAGAACTATCAGATATGTGGACTTCATGCTGAACCGAATGAAGTCAGTGGAAATACTGCCCTAGACGCCGGTTCGTGTTGGATCAGGCCCTGAAACCACACGTGGTAATTTAGGGACCGATATTAGTGCTCAGCGCAATCTTTTCTTTTTCACACGCCAGGTGATAGTGGCAGATGACAAGTTATAACACAAACATCCCAGTTTTGCTGCAGAGCAGATGTCAAGCTTAATCTCCACTGAACACCTCGGTCTCTCTGACGGTACTGTGGTATTTATTGCAGCCAAGGCCAGAGCCATTTTGAAGCAGAAGCCGCCAGCTGTGTGAAATGAAACGTATTCAAAGCTGCCAACAGTGAGAAATTAAATACAGACTGCAGCGGCGTCTGCCAACTTTTTGGGCAGTAGCAGCACGGTGGCAGCCAACCGAACTCGAGATGGCAGCAATCTAATGTATCCCATTCACCAACTCAGTGATTCACTAATTAATTTAGCTCAATTTTTTTTTAAATTGTATCTACTGTCATCATACTGCTGTACAGGTTTGAGGAAGGAGAAAGGAGGGTAGAGAGAGTGCAAAAAAGAAACCAGGCACTGGAAGGTGCTTCGAAAAGAACAGTACCACAGCCAGGAAATTTGTTCAAGGCCATGCTACCTTAAGTGGGGTGGTTGCATCGGGGTGCAGGCTGACTAAGGTGTGGGTAAGAATGGTACATAAACGAAGAGAAGAACTGGTTTTGAAACCAAAGCTGCACCTTTCTTTTGTGACCTGGTTAGGCTAAAGGAAAAAATGTAATGATACAAGACCGCAGCATGGATTTTCTTTTCCCAGTGCTTCAGGAGGTCCTGGCAGTCGTGGGACTTCCACCCATGAAACTAAATGCACTGATGACACTTTGTCATAGCACAGCACGTGAACAAACAAGAGCAGCGCACATGAATAATGAGGCAGAGCTTTGTCTTCTGTTACCCAAGAAACAACATATTGAGATATATCTTCTACCTAAAAGGAATGGATTGAAGAATGGGTATCACCAGGCTAAAGAAAAGATGCTGGAACACTGCAGCTCTGCTACGGGATTAGGGGAGGACTCGGCCCTGGCCTCGGGGATTGCTTCAGCTACCGGACGGTGCCCGCTTTTGTGGAGCAGCCCTAGCCATCCGCCCAGTGTTTACCGCAGCCCTTTAGCCCCCTGGAAAAGCACGGAGGTCTGAAATACACATTCAGGACTGAGAGGATAGTTGAAAACCATCTCCTTCTCTTGTTCTGGCCTTGTGGCTCATGCGCAGCACAATCATGTTAAAAAAAAATGGTAGGTGCTTCATCAGCATTGGAGAGATTGGGAAAATGTAATACCCTGAGCCAAAGTGACTCACCCACGTAAGGAAAGTCTGACTGAGCACCAGCTCAGGCTGTGAATTTTGACAAACCTGGGCTTGACGTTCAGAAAACTGTGTAAGATGTGTTATATTGTGGCTAATATTAATTTCCTAAAAATTAAATTTAAGCCAGTATGTGAAGCAGAAATCACACAAAGACACAGTATTTTTCTTTGTAGTACAATATGACATTTCTTGTTCTTGCGCTGATGTGTTTAGTTAATGTTAGAAGCGCTTCACAGAGTTTGTCATACAAGAGGGCAGCCTGCAAAACGATACAAGTTTCTGTAGTCACTGCTTAAGACTTACAAACTTCATTCCTCTGTCACTTGAAGTAAATTTAGCCTGAGATTTTTGTTCCGCGACGATTCTTGTGGGCTCCGAACTCAGCGCTTACCACACTAACAATAATCCTTTATGTCTCCAGACTCTACCCGTGTTCCTTGTTAACCTTCAGTCACAAAGTAATGAGATGCATCAGACATCGTCAAGCTGGCCTAAGGGGTTACAAATTTGGATGACGGCCACATACTGTACTAATTGCTTCTAATAAATTACATATTTCAGGAGGGACATCATGATTTTAATCATTTATTCTGCATGTTGTTTCCTTTGGAGAGAAGAACAAGCAGGCGCTAAACAAGTCGAGCATCAGAAATTCATGGCAGAAGCTAAAAAGAGCTCATTTAATATCAACCATCATTGTAAATACTAGAATTATGCATGTATCAAATCCCTGGGTCTGAACACTTTGGGAACAGCCAGTGAGTCCCGGTTGTTTTAATGAGTCAAACCAAAATGATGTCTTTGAACATTCCTTAGATTTATAACAACTCAGATTTAATCCCATTTCAAATGTTGTAGCTGGGGCCTAGCTCAAGAAAAAGTCTTTGTTTGTATGCAAAGAAAAATACATTAAAAGGGGAATTTAAAGGATGTATTTCCCAAAAGGCTGAGAGGGAAAACAGTCAAATGTACCTTTCACCTCTGTGGGGAAAGACTTCAATTATGATTTGATGGCAGCTAATTGCAAAGGTGGTCCTGTGAACGCAGAAAGCTGCAAGAACTTTCTTTAAAGCCCGCTGAAATTAGTAGGATCTTGATGCTGATCTAAACAGCCTCCTGTGGGGTGACCGAGGATGAGTGAAGGTTTCCTATTTCCCTGACCTCTAGCACACCCACACCAGCGGACTCAATGAAATCCTCAAACCGCTCGGGAACGCACTTCCTTCATGGAGGGAGACCTTGACAGTGTTTAAATAGCTGCTAGTATTAATAGCAGTAGCTGGTAGATAATGTGGAGACTTGGGAGCTCTAGGGAGTGATGCAGGTTTGGGAACAGCTCAGGCTGTCTTCTGTTTGTCTTGGTTTCCTGTCCCTTCAGCCTGTGTTTCCTTTCAAGGATGAGCTGATATACCAAACAAAACGTGACTATCTAGGTAAAAGGAAACCTGCCCCCCTACAAAGTATGCCTTGGGATGGAAAGTTGCAGTTGTAGCTCTGAGACTCAAATGTGCTCTTCTGGTTTTCTAGTGGTAATGAGACGCCAAGGAACCACCATTACCTGAGATAAGTGCAATCATCTTCTGCCTTAGCAGTCTAAGCCGCTTTCTGCTTGGTCCCTCTCTGCCTGGGAGGGTTATCGTCCCGTTTTAGACTTCTCTGGCGAGCGTCAGGGGAAAAAGATGAGAATCCAGCAGGGCTTCCAAAGGCTCCTCTAACCCACCGACCAGAACAATGAAGATACCTCTAAGGATGCTATTTGTGGATGGATGGATGAATGCATGGGTATTTGTGCTAAAACAGCTGGACTTCTACTTTGTACAGAGGAAAAAGACCAAAGGATTTTTCTTGGTTTTGTCATACAGAATGAGAAGCAGGTTAGTAAATAGGAGAAACAGGCCTTACGCAATGAGAATTGACTGGAAAAGATTGCCCTAGGTAAAATTGGTGACTTCGAATTGAGAAACCTTCCTCTGGTTGATTTTATGGTGTTTTTCATAGGGAGGTTCAAGCCAACCTCCGCATATGAAGAAGAGCTTAAAATGAAAGAAAGTGATGGAGATTCAAGATCCGTGTATTAGAGCATTGGTAGTTACGGAAGGATGAGAGAATGTGAAGCTCAGACATAAAAGCCCAAAAGTAACAGAAAAAAAAAAAGTGACACAAACAAGGGAAATACAGGTGATGAATCCTCGGTTAAGAGTGCTGCTATACCTACAAAACAGCGTGACAAGAGGTAAATCACAACATACTGAAAATATGATGGATTAATTTGGTATAATCTTCGGATGCTGACTTTTGCCAACATTGCATACAATGTAAGAGTGTGGAATTAACAAACACTAGTGTAGCAGGGTTAGGAAAAGAAATATTTTTGAAAGCAAAATGGAAAACCTCTTTGACATCCATTAGGTTTGGTAATATAATACTAACAAGAACACTGCACTGAGCCGTTATCTGGTTTGCTGTCTGATTTGCTCTCCAGATTACCACCTAAATCAATAGCTCTCACATTGATTTTTCCAGCACACTGTATTCCAGTAAAAAGAACAATGCTCTGAGATGAATCAGCTATTTGCTCTGTCTGTAGGGACTCTGGTGCATTTTCGTTTAGGAAAATAAAAGCAGGAGCCAAAATACACGCAAATATATAGTAATAAGAACCTGCCTGTTGCACCATAACATGACACTGGCTCTGCAGACACGTGGGTTTGCTACAGCTTGCTGCAGCAGCTACAGACCTGCCTCCGGCTAGAGCAAGCTGTTGTAAGGATGGAACCAAAATATTTGAGGGCAATGTTAGCCAAATAATAATACTGTCTTTCAGTTTACGTGACTGCTATGACAGAGGGGAAAAATATGCCCACATTTAACTAAGAAGCTGATCTCCATATATTTACCATGACATGTAGAACATCAGCAATGCTACATTTTCATTTGTTTCAGATATTTGCATATTCCATGTAACTTGTACTATAGTCTTGGTACTGTAACTGGTCATCACTACTGTCTGATGTTGCTTCCACTCATTTTAACCATGTTAACAATTCCCGGTTTTGTTTGTAATCACAACACACAGCTTCATTTACTCTTGCTTTCTCTCTCACTTAGCCATGAATTCATGAAACCAGCAGCTCTTCTCTCACATAGTTTTGTAATTATCTCAAGGAACTTGGAAGAAGTGCAGCAAAAATACGTTCAGTGCAAAGAAGAAATACTAATTTCAAGAGAGTATGATGTGTCTTGGAGATCTGGAGTCAGGCTGAAGCATGACTGTCCCCACTGTCCTGGCTTCCAGGCTCTGTGCCCACCTGCGAGCTCGGCTTATTTCTGGGAACTTTGAATTAACAGCAGCTAAAACCTACTAAAATGCCAGTAAAATGTACCAAATGAAAATGTCAGCCCCTCTTTTCCACTACAAGTTCTGTTTTATGGAGATTCATTATCTCCATCTTTGAATGTAAGGTACCAGATTACAGTCTGTCCCATCTTCTAGTAATAACAGCCCCGGAGGATACAGAGCAGCCGAAGGGGATGTAAAGGAGAGAGGCTCAGCATGCAGAATCTCATTCTTTACTGTATATTGAAGACCATATTGTGAATATACTAAGGGAGAAACAGCCCACAGGAAATAAACATATGGAAAGCTGTGGGAATAGAGTGTAATTATGAAGCCTGTTATTCTGAAAATACTGCTGATTATTGCTATCTACAACTGCTATAAAACTAGAATCATTGCAAAAACCTCTGTATTTCTCAGTAATGTTTTCATAGCATTGTGTGTTTCACACTGCTACATGTTTGCCTCCTAATCTCTTAGTCTGAACAAAATAACATTCAAGTTTTCACAACAATAAAGAGGTAGGAATAATGAATTTTCTACTTCAAGTCATTTCTAAATAAAAAGGATAGTATTCGTAGCAGTTACAGTATGGTAAATCTGGAGCAATCCGGTCTGTTTACAGGAAGGGTTATCGACTTCCAGGTGTCCACCTGTGTACCTGGGAATACCGTGTAGTTTGGGGTGCTAAGGTACCAAGGAGAGGCATTTTGTGCTTTGTTCTGTTCCATTTACAAGATATTTCAGGTTAGTTGTGATCTATCTTGAATCACTTACTTTCCTACTGTTCCCTGGGAATTAAGTTGATGCAGAAGCGAACCATACCAGGTACTTCCCCAGGTCTCAGCGGGGTGTTAAAGGTAACACTGAGCAGGCTGCCGTCCTTGAGAGGAGACATAAGGACCTGTTTCACAGAGCACTTCACTTGCACAGTATTTAGTTTAGGCTTGTACAGCAGAATAATACAGCAGTGAGACCAATAGGTATTATTGCTACCCATGCAAAGCTTCTTCCTTCCACAAATTATTATAATTGTCTGTAATAATCTTATTTCTAATACCCAGTACACAAACTCTAGCCCATTTCGACAAACAGGTAGTAAGTCTTGTGCAGCACCTGAGTGATGTTTTAACTGTTGCTACGACAAGTACTAGAGAACTGAAGCTACAGAATGCGATACGTAGAACTGGCTGACGTGGTAAATTACCTACCGACAGCAGCAGTATTTCACACAACAAATCAGATACCCTACCTTTTTTGCCAGGTAATAAATTGCTTTAAGCAGAAGGAATGGAAATTGAGGCTATTCATTTTCTCTTAAGAGACACCTGGCAGGACAGCCTTCGGTCTGCAGTCTGAAAATGGTCCTGCACTGACGGGTGTCAGGCTGAAGTGCTGGTGAATCACTATAGATTTTGCTTCACTGCAAGTATGGTCAAGTCAAACTCTGTTCAGAGCCGTTTGAGAAACAAGGCCTAAATGCAGCTGTCCTGATCCCAGCTAATATTCCTGCTGCTTTTGCGCTCATTCCTGAAAAGCATGTAAGCCCTTTAAACATTTACCGAGCTTTCTCACTTCCCCTTGTCTTCAGAGGAAAGGCTTCACGCTCCCTATGATCAGATACCCAGCCCACAGCTTTGGCTATTCTCCTTTTCAAAGCTGCCTGGAAAGGGAGGCAGAACATACAGGAGTGGTTTTAATAAGAAACAGAGAGCTGTATGGAGCCAGCATTGCTGAAACGTACGTATTTTACGAGTTCTCTTCAATGCTTGGGATGGAACTATCTGTTATCTCAAACTAATAAAAGTATGGAGGTTTTGCAAAAAAAGATGTAAAAAATAAATAAATAAATTTGCCACTGCTGCAAGGTTCCGTGGTGAGGATGACTAGATGGTCAGTATCAGGCAGACGGTCAGTGCCAGACAGTCGCTTCCAGGCGTGCAAACAGGGAGGGCTGAGCCGGGCTGCCCGCGGGCAGGGAGCCCTCGCTCGCGCCCCGGCGTTTCCCCGCGAGAGAAGACGCGCAGCCGCGGGGAGCGCGCCCTGCCAGGGCAGAGACAGTACCTGCACAGTACCTTTGAGGGCCGGCGCGGTGAAGACGCTCTGCTTCCTCTGCTTGGGAGACGCGCCCTGGCACTGGGGAGGGACACAACAGAGACAGGCGGTGAGAGACCCGCACGGCGGGAGCTTCTGTTCGTGACAGCTCCGCGTCCTGCCCCACGGCTGCTTTCAGAGGGAGCACACACCAACCTGAGAAGTTGCTAAGAAAACTTATTGTATAAATCTGATGCCAGCTCCCGGGCTTTCACGCGCACAGGGAAAACTAAGATTAGATAGAAAATATGTGTTTAATGGACAACCTTTATGGCTCCCAGGCAAAACAGACCCAATACTACTGAAAACTACCCTACACTCTAAAAAAATATTGTTAAGCATAAAATTAAGATAGCTTGTGCTTTTAACAGTCTGTGTAACTGATTCTCATAAGGCAATATATGTTTACATATATTAAAATAGTTGCAAGATTTACATTAACCAATATTCCAATTAAACACAATGTGATGAATGATTATATCTAGAGGTAAGGTAGTACTGAAATTAATAATATATACATTTTTACATAAATAAATGGAAGATCCCTCCCCCTGCACCTTTTCAATGTGTTCTATTACTCCTAAAATAATCATTTCAGCAACCAATCACTCAGCCTTTAACTGGGCCCGATTGAAGTGATGTATTTTTAGACACAGTTAAACTTTTTATGGCCCCAAAATCACATTTATGCACAAAAGATAAATTATTCCAAAATAACGGTAATAAAATTACACATAGAGTAATAGTAGTATAATTATACCAATGTATATTTAGCAAAACCTAACTGGAATACATTCGAGTGCTAAAGCAGAGCACCTTTTGCAAAATGAAAGCAGATAAATTGGAGTCCATATTATACCAACATGAAATATGTCCATCTACAAAGGATAATAAAGCTACATAAGGTCACACACATAGCTAGCTTTTGAAGCCATACGCACCTTATCACATTCCTAAGAAAAAGGTTAAAAAAAAAAGCTGTGTGTAGGCAAGCTTTATTTTTTCTCACCTAATCAATTTCTAGTTGTATTTGGTCATAACGATGTTGCCTTTTCCCAAATATTTGCTAAAAACACCTCTTTCCCTGAGTGCTTTGACTGGTACATAGTCTGTGCGTTTTAGTCAGATCTATTTCTTCAAGTAACATTTGAGACAGCTCTTAAGAAAACCACTTTCACACAAGTATGGCCAATCCTATTACATTACCTTATCACAACGGATGGAATGATAACATTTATAAATAAAATATTGTCTTCTTTTGAAAGAGAAAGCTATTTATAAACACTGTGGGATAGGTTGTTGATCCTCGCCCCAGTAAATCTTTGTAAGTCTGTATTTGAGTCCAAATTCGAACCAATCAATACCTCCTACTGCTATTTAAAGCGCTGCCTGCTTCTCCGGGCCATGGGTGAAGGAGAAGGAGATCAGGGGATTGCAGGAGCTACGCGAGGGGAGGTTAGAAAACGAGATTGGAGGAGCCGACTTGTAACCCTTGTGTACGCAACACCAACGCGCTGCCTGCTGTGGGCTCGGCAACGATGGGACGAGGAGAGAGGAGTTCGCAGCGGTTCCGCAGACCAGCAGCGAGCCGCAGACCCAAGGCGACGCGGGATGAGAGGACCCGGCAGGGCCGCCTTGGGCCGGGTTTGCTGCGATTTGCCAGGGCACAGCAGCAAGGCCGAGGGGAAACCTGCCTTTCCCTGTTCCCTGCTACAGGGAGAAGGGAGAGCCGGCAGAGCTGAGAGGCAGCACAGCTTTACACAGCCCTGGTTTGATAGCGATGGTTCTTAAAAGGCTGTGTTACTGAAGACGGCATGACAATGTAAAAAATTACATTAACCAGGATGAATCAGTGAGTTTCAAAGGGCTTTTAACAATAGACCTATTTTAACAACAAATATGTTTAAAAAAAAAAAAAAAAAGAAGATTTCACTTACCTCTGCCTGTGAGATGTTTGTTCTCTTCTCATCTTTTTCTAGAGGGGGAAAAGATATGGAAAGAGAAAAGTTAGTACAAAAGCGTTTCTCAGTGCTAACCCTTGCGACTCTGCCCTGAACCCTACAGCACTGTTGTAAATAAGAAATTACCCTTCTGATTTACAGCTTTTCTTTCTCTTTTGTGTGTCTCAGAAAACCAGGGGCCCTGATTAGCATTTAGACACAAGCACTGCGTCTAAAGCACTTCACTCCTATTTTTTGTCTGTGAATTAACAGCGAGCGATGGGGTGCCTCTAGCAGCAGGTCCTTGGCCAGGCTCGCAGCAGGGTCTGCGCTCACCGGTGGCCGTCAGGATGCGTGGCTGCTCTGCCCAGGGACTGCGCTTTCTTCCATGGTCAGAAAAGACTAATCTTTCATCTTAAAAGTTGCATGACATTCCTGGACTGAAATTTTTCCTGGAACTGCTTACTTTTGTTGCCTTAATTTGCTTTGGACTATAGGCATGGCAGAAATGGTCAATACTAGAGATTTCTAATGAAAATAAGTGTCTCTGAGAAGCTGTCTGAACAACGAAGTAAAATTGGATGAAGCAGAGGAGGGCCAAGGATCTTCCTAACCATTGCACTAAACCAGTTTTTGCATGAGATTAAATTATTTTTCTATTGTTGTCTTGATGTGGTTAATGGCCAGAAAGCGTTGGCCTTTTGATGATGATTTCCCAAATATTTGATGAAGATCATGTAAGATCTTTGATGCAGAGTAGTTTGGAGCTGTAAAATAAAATGCCGTTAAAAATAGAGACATCAGTCTCTCACTGCACCAACGCCCCTTCTAAAATTTTCCACTTGCAGGTCTCACTGTGCAATTTCCACTGAGGTGTGGCAGGTCAGTAAATGTAGGTCTGAGGGAAGAAGTAGGTCTAGGCAATATCACTTTATCCAACTTATTCTCTAGATATTGGCTGCTTGTGGTGTGCTCTATGTGAGGGGACGAGCCAGTTCAGGCAGACAGATCGCATTTTCTGTTGTAGTCTTTACCATTGTATCTGTGCATCTTGCAAACATCAATTGACTTACTGCATTTTTTTCAATGTATATATTTCTCATTACCTTTATATGAAAGACATTCAAATGACTTACACTCCAGGTTAAAAAGTGTAGCTGAAAACCGTGCTGATTACTAAAGCATGGTCTCACAGACACAGAATCAGACAGGACGATCAGGAGGCCAGTTCCTGCCGTCGACATTTGTATGAACTTCGGTAAGGTGACTAATCTCTTCCTTGACTTCCCTACCTGTAAATAAGTACAGCAGTGCCTGTTTCAGTACAGCGGTGTCTATTCGCCTTTGCAAAGCACTTTGGGGTCTGAAGTTAGGCTGGCTAAGTGGGTGATTATTTATGTGCTCGTCATCTTTCTTATTAGTTGTATACCAAACAGACACAGGCTTCAGTGATTGAACACTGGATTTTTTTTTAGCTCAGGATCCTGGATTTAGTTTGGAGGCTGAAACTTGAATAAATGGGGAACTTTCAGCAGAGAACAATGAAAAGTAAGTTATGTCCCATTCCTTCCTGAAACTCTAAACTTGTCTAGATTAAAAATGTATTTTGTAAACCCAAGCTGAGGCTGGCGTAAGGAACAAAAACTGCAATCAGCAGCTTGGCTGGGTTTCGGGTCTTGTTCCTAAGCATGTGCACAACTCTAACCCTTTGGGCTTGTACATTTAGTGTTAGTGGGGTGACATTAAACCTACCAGAACTGGAAAGTTTCCAGCCTTTTCTTTCACCCAGCAGCCCTTATATGACAGGCAACTTTGGGAACAAGAACTGGTCCTGTATGGAGTTAGAGAAATCATTCATACCCACAGGGCAAACAGTGCCAACGAATAGCATCAGACAACGTGGAAAGTTAAGAATGACTTACAAAATCACACAAACAGACAGTTTTTCAAATTCATAAACAGAGATCAGAAATGAACCTAAAGGAGCCAAAGAGACAAACTTGAGGCAGCAGACACGAAGTGTTTCAAGTGAGCTGTGAGATGAAGGGAAAGGTAGAGCTGGCTGGAGACGCACAATGGTGCCAATGGTACATTTTGACATGCATTTAATTTTGAGGATGGAAAGACCATTGCATGCTTATCTTTGACAGGCATTTTGGTGGATAAAACTCAATGGAGAGTATAGATTTTTAAGGACAGGTGACAAGGAATGGGAACGAGGGAAGCTGAGATCCCCGAGTGCCACAGACTGAGGCAGAGGGCAGAAAATAAACAAAAACTCTTTCTGTAGAGGAGGAGGAAAAGCTGAAAGGCAAGGGGGACATGGAAGGAAGACAGAGGCGCTTGTGTGTAGCTGAGGCAGTAATGAGAGACAGGGACAGTGGGGATGTAGCAGAAGTAAAAGGGGGAATTTAGTGGTGACAGAGAGCAGAGCTGGAGTGTAGTGGGGGCTGGAGCTCAGTCAAGAGCGCGCTGCCTGGGAGCTCTCTAGCCGTCTTGGTCTACCTGAAGGACTACGTTAATAACTGTGTGAACGTTCTTCCTTAGACAAATAGTGTTTTTCCAGTGTAACTTATAATGCTTTGAAAGCAGTCTAAATAAATTAATGAAAGGTGTTCTTATAACAGTCTTACTAAGAAAGTGTCCTTGTGAGAGTCAATGCATGTAGGAATCAATGCTCTTGCTACAACAGGTCAGTTCTGGCATCAAGGGATTCTGCACAGAAAATCTCTGTGACAACAGAATTTACGATAAGAATGGAAGCACAAGGTAAGAACGAACATCATCAGTTAGCTACTGCAAATCAGACATATCCACCTACGGAAGTCAAACAAGCCACGCATTTCCCACCCTTAAATCCCTCTCAAATCCATTGACAATTATAAGCTGAATTTCTTTACTGAACTCTGAGCATAAATTCCTCTTGAGACGCGTGAGGAAATAATCAGAAACAAAATCACAAATATCAGACTGTGATATCACTTGATTCATAGGACAGAATGAAATCCCTGTTTTCTCAGCATCCTTTAGTTCCCATTGACTACTGTGCAGTCAGGATTCTACTCACAAAAAAAGTCATAGTTATACAGAACGAGAAATTTCCTTATCATGTTTAGGACTAGGGAATTGTATCACGGAGAATGTGAATTCAAGTGATCAGCTATTTCTTTCTTACATGAAACAAAACCCAAGCTCTCAGTGGATCACTTCTCCCTGAAGATTTGCTCTCTTTTTGGGGCCGGGAGGGAAGGAGACTTTTTAATGATGCTCCACTTTCCTCCCTCACAGACCATAACATTGCTCACAGAACTCAATACAGCTGTATTATATTCCAAATCTTAACATATGGCTTTTTTCCCGTTTAACTTATCCTTGGTTGCTCTAATTAGCTAACAAGAATCTAATTACTCAAGCCATTTCTTGACAGTTTTTGTGGTTTTGTTTTAAAGTAGTATAATAGAAATCATATGAAGAGCTGAGATTTTTACAGATTTGTACATACCCAAGTTACTGGAAAATTGAGGTACATAGAAATAAGATTGGAGCTTTGTTTAGAGGTTTTTTACACCTGTGCTGAGGAAAAAGCAGTTGAGGACTTTCCCCTGTGCTGGGTGAATAATGTCTGAGGGTAGTGAGAGCCTTCCCTCATGTAGACTGGAGTAGCACCTGGCAAAATAAACAGCGTTTCAGGCTTTAGTCCATGTCCTCAGGAAGAGAAATGGTCCATGTTCATCAATGAAAGGTTTAGCCTGAAGGATATTTCTACCAGTCCAGATATGTACGCAGACTTTCTGAAAGGAAGCCTTATTTCTTTAAGGAGAGACACTTTGGAAAGTCCATCTGCCTGCACAGAGCCCATTTCAGCATTAGAGCTCTAAGCTTTAGTCTTTACCCAGGGCAAAATCTCACCCACTCACAGGAAAACCTGCAAGATTTGGCCTGGCTATATTGCTGAAATATAGCGGAAGAAACACCAAGGGATTTGTCTCCCACATGCTCTTGTTAACATAACTCTCTCAAATGTTTATTAGCACAGCCGCCCATCCAAGCTGGCGTAATAAGCTGAGCTACGCCCCAAAGGTGTCATTATACGAGGTCAGAAAGGATCCGAGTGGAAGGAGGCTGGTTATAGCCAGGATGACACCCGCTTGACGTCGCTCATCGCTTTTCCTGTGAGTCTCCACTGTTGGGCGAATAGCATGACCGTGCTGGGGGAAGCCTTGTGGTCATTTTAGAGGAAGATCAAAAATTCATCTGCCTCTCTTCTCCCGCTGGATAATGTTAATGCACTTGGAGCAGCTACGCAGGGCAAGAGGTGACCTATTTTAAAAGACTTGGCCTCTGATATCACCCATGGGCTCTGCAGTAGAGTCGTCCGGCAAAGGCTTATCTCATCCAGCTAAGTACCCTGCTTGATTTCCCCTCGGCGAGAGCAAATAAAAGCCTTTTCTGTGGGGTTTCAGTCAGGCACTGGAAGAACAGAACAGGTCAGAGAGGCCGGCTTTGACACAAAAGAAACTCAGTAAGAGGCTGGTGTAGTTGTTGAAGAAAGCTTCATGTAGAGAGTTTGGAATTTTCCTTGGGAAAACAAAGCTGAGAAGTTCCAGATAAGAGTCACAGGGGGCTGATAGGGCTTTGGCTTTGGTTAGTTTTTGTCACAGTGTCTAAATTTTCCCTTAAAAGTAACAAACACAATACTCTCTAATTGCTCAGAGAGTGGAAATAGCCTATGAGCTGCACACACGTAACAGGTTTTAGTTAAAGAAGGAGTTAAACAAGAATGGTTTGAATCTGGAAGAAATGAGCCTGAAGAGAGACTTGAAGGACACAATGTCACTGTCAGTCTGGAGCCGCCTTATAATCCTGCCCCCACCCCTGTTTAAACAACAGTGCCGCTGGAGAGAGCAAAGCAGACGAACAGAAGCACGGATCCAGCCTTTCAAATGCAGACTTTAGTGCAGGATACCCCAAGCTAGAGACGAATCAGATGATGCTACTGCTATGAAATAGTTCAGCCAGTTTCACTTCATTTCATTAGTTCTGATGAAATGTCTCCATGGCCAAACAGTTCCACGTCCATGCGCAAAAAATGTGAATGAAATGAACCGATTGCTGACTTCTGATCAATATGCTCGATGATAACATACAGTTAGAAAAGGAAAATAATTTTCCTGGCTCTGCTCCACTTCGCCATCTCCTGTGCCGAAGAGGAGGGTGGCTTCTGCTCCTGCTGCGGGGTTGGGGATGCTCGTGTGCTCGGGCGGCAGAGCTCCGCTCCCTGCCTTGCTGCCTGCTAGTTGTGCAGCAAGGCACATCGCCTGTCTCAAAACCTCACATTTAAAGGGCACAGACCCACACAATTTTAGGAACTAAGAAAAGAAACAGGTCGTTTTCCAAATAATTCTTCATTCTCCTGCCACTTAGTGGCAGGCAAACCTGAAATTTTCTGAAAATTTGGTTTCAGTCATTTCACATTTCAATTTCTTCATCAGTAAAATAAGGGTATTTTTAAATCTACCAGCTTGCCTCACCAGTGTTTGAGCATCACCGTTTGTATTTGCCATTGGTATTTGTAAAACAAGCTCATTGAAATCTGATTTAGAAATTGACTGGCGTAACGTTATTTTGGTTTTTTCTGCCATCAAAACTACTTTTCCTTTCCTCCAGAAGACAAAGTAAGATCAAAAAATATTTCTTGCTCTGCTTTTGCCAGAGTTCTCGCTACACATTACCAGATCAGCTAGCATCTCATCGCTTTTTACTAAACCACTGAGGTAAGAAAAAGAAAAAAAAAAAAATCCAAAAAGGCAAACATAAAAAATGCTTATGTAGTTAATTGTTTGACTTTTGCTTGCTGGTTTTTATTTGCCTGTATCTATCAAAGAAAACTTGACTACGGGTATAAATGTAATTACATTTAATTACCAAAAAATATCCTGGTAAGCCCTCCTGGCGTAAGTATATGTTTCTGGAAATCTTCACGTTGCAAAAGCACCTCATTAAACTCCGGTATCCCAGCTGCTGCGGTAAATGTAGCTGGAGGCTCTGCTCCCCTCCTCACTCAAGTGCTGACAAGAGAGCGCGTGCATTGCGGCTCTGCCGCATCTCACACGCTAATCGGCACCTAAATTACTGCCTGGCCCTTTAGGGAACACTAATAGCAAGATTTGTATAGGAAATATTAATAAAATACAGGGGAGAGAGGAATCTGGTAAATACAAAAGCATTTGCATGCCTATTCTAAAAGGCATTTGCAGTTAAGGTATGTAGCATGGGAAAGGTCCCGCGTTACCCCGACAGCACCGTCACCGAGACCTCTCGTCCCTCTGGCTCCGAGGAGGTCATAGGGTAGCTCTTCCCAACTAGCTCCTGACTGTAGTCCGTCCTCCGGAGTTCACTGAAATGCCACAGGCCAGACGAATCAGCTGCTTGGACATTTAAAATTTTCTTTCCAGGTAAATCAGCCCATTTATATTCACATAGCTCTGCATTCCCCACCTTCAGTATTCAAGTAGCCATTACTAGTACTGAGGGCAGGGGCAGCAATCTCCTTTCTTGGGCCAAATCCTTCCCAATGGTGCTCAAAGTCAACCTCTAAATGAAAAGAACCATCGTCCTTTTCCTCCCAACACACACAACAGCATCTGATCCAAACAGCATCTATATCTCTGAACATCATACAGAGAGTATCAAGGACCCATTTTCAACTGCACAGCCATAAGAATATGAAATAAAACCACCTTTCATAAATTATACACATCAAAATTTCTTTAAAAATTCTGAGACCATAATCTGGTTTGGAAGAAACTGGAGACATTACAAACCTCAAACGTGAATCTAAACGTATTTGTTTACATCACATGAATCTCAGAAGGGAATTATAGTGCCTGATTCAACACCTTGTTATTCCAGTTTCATGCCAGAGTCGTGGAAATCAGTCTAGTTTCACTGG